>OX422209.1:375651023-378533523 GCA_949130495.1 Sambucus nigra | reverse complement strand
TAAACCTTGACGATGACTACCAAAGTTTAAAATTTAAGGCGACCCAATCGTTTTACTCTGGATGTGAGAAAGATCAAACAACTTTACATGCCATGGTTGGTTTGCACCGTTTGAAGACGCGGTACGGTTTGTCTGGAAATAGCATGAGAGGAATTCTAAAATGGGTGAAGGGCTTACTACCCAAGGAGAATACGCTTCCAAATAGCTATCATGTTATGAAGAACAGTTTGAAAGGTTTGGGAATGAATTATAAATCGATTCATGCTTGTGTGTATGACTGCTTACTATACCGAAAGGAGTATGAAAATCTCGATCGTTGTCCGGTATGCGATGAACCTAGATATGTCCAATCTACTTGTAAGGAAGGCACAAGATCAAAAGTGCCTCAAAAAGTGTTGAAATATTTTCTCGTTGGGCCTAGATTAAGGCAATTTTTCAGAGTATCATGGATAGCGGAGGCAATGACTTGGCATGCTAGGGCAGAAGTAGGGGGTAATATCATGTGTCATCCAATTGATTCTACAGTCTGGAGGAGGATGAATTATGAGTATCCCGATTTTGCTCGAGAATAGCGCACCATTCGTTTGGCTATATCAAAAGATTGTTTCAATCCATTTGGAAATCTAAGCACCAATCAGAGTGTATGGCCAGTGATACTAGACCCCCTCAACCTCCCTCCTTCACAGTGTATGAGACCTGAATTTTCGATGATGGCTTTATTGATACCTGGGCCAAAGGCACCAAGTGATGACATCGATGTCTACCTGGATCCTTTGGTAGAAGAATTAAATGAGTTGTGGTAAGAGGGTGTGCAATCATTTACTCTTTTAGAAAAGAAGAGTTTACGTTGAAAGCTATATTGATATGGGCAATTCATGATTTTCCAGCTTATGGAACATTATCCGGTTGTGTAGTATATGGTTATTTGGGGTGTTCTATTTATAGAGAGGAGACTGAATCCCTTCGTCTATCCTTTAGCTCAAAAAATATATACCATTTCCATAGGAGGTTTTTACCCCCGACTCATAGTTTCAGATTTGAGAAAGGTTCCAATTTTTTATTGGGCAGTGGTTGAACATAGGCTACCGCCGAGACAACTTTCAGGTTCAGAAATTGAAAGTAAATCTTCTGAATGTGGACCTAATATGCCAGGTAAGAATCCCAAATTTAAGAATGTCAAGCATAAGAAGACCCCAGCTGGGAATGAAACTGAGACAAGAAAGGCATGGTCTAGGAGGTCAATTTTATTTGACTTGCCTTATTGGAAGAATAACCCTGTGCGCCATGTATTGGATGTGATACATGGAGAGAAGAACTTCGCTGAACATATTGTGGGCACTCAAATTTTACAACTAATATAATTAATTTATCTATATTCTCAGCTCTTAAAAACGGGTGATGCGACATCAAGTCTTGCTCGTCTAGCCACTGGACCCTTGTTCGTGGCACAAGAGTACAAAAAGTATCGATTGAGCGGTTACATTTTCAGCACTAAACTGTATGAGGAAAGTACAAATGTACAGAACTCGGGGATTTCATACAAGGCACTTAATTTCTTTCGAGCAAGTGAAAAAGATAAAAACCTCGTTGAAGCTGAAATGACTTACTATGGTTTAATTCGAAATATATTTGAATTGGATTACATAAGCTTCAAAGAGGTTGTACTTTACTGTGACTGGGTAAGAGTTCAGGATAAAAATGCTTGTAAAGTTGATCCTGGCACCAATTTGATCATGGTTGACTTGTCCAAGTTGAAGAGCAACGACCACGTGAGCGATGAGCCATTTATTTGTGCATTTCGAAAGGTTAACCAAGTGTTTTACTCGGAGTATATCAACAATGAGTCGTGGTCAATTGTCCAACACGCGCCAAAGAGTATAAATAGTAGTGTGGATGACTTGGCTGCTCCTACCAAATATCAATTCATTTTTACACAATTTTTAAACAATTTTTCAATTTGTAATAAATATTCCAATTTGTACCGAAACATCCATTTTTAATGCTTTGAATTGATTTGCACTTTATCATTTTCACTCTTGTGTAGTGTGCATGTGTGTGGGCAGTAGGGGTTGGGGGTTGGGATGTTCAACAGTAACAATTCATTTTTATTTGTAGTAATTGTACATATTCGTAGTAACAATTCATTTTGATTTGTACATATTTGCCCTCACTCTCTCTCTCTACTTTCAGGTTGGTTTCTCTCTCTCTCTCTCTCTCTCTCTCTCTCTCTCTCTCTCTTCCATTTATATATTTGTGTGTGTGTATATATATTTGCATGTGTGTGTGTTTGTTTGTGTGTGTGTGTATGTGCGTGTGTGCATGTGTGTGGTGGGGGAAGGGGGTGGGGGTGGGGAGGGGGTGGGGCTGTGTGAGTGTGTGTGTGTGGTGGGGGTGGGGTAGGGGGTGTGTGCGTGTGTGTGTGATGGGGGGTGGGAAGGGGGGATGTTTGTGTGTGTGTGGTGGGGGAAGGGGGTGGGGCAGGGTGTGTGTGTGTGGGGGGGGGGGGGGCAGGGATGGTAATAAATATTCTAATTTGTACCGAAACATCCATTTTTAATGATTTTAATTGATTTGCACTTTATCATTTTCACTCTTGTGTAGTGTGCGTCTGCGGGCATTAGGGGTGGGGTGGCGATGTTTAACAGTAACAATTCATTTTTATTTGTAGTAATTGTACATATTTACATGTCTTCTTCTAATTCATTTTGATTTGTGCTAATAACATTTTGTTACAGCAAATGTCTCCTTCAGGTATTAAGGCGAGGATGATGATGTTGGTTATGATGATGTCGTCTGGGATCGGTGGTAGAGGAGGCGACGAGGGCTCCTCGGACCCTAGGCTTTGGACTGTGAATGTGATATTAGGATAGAGGCATAAGCTGTAGCCAAAACCAACCGTTAAAAATATGTGTTGTCGATTATGGGGAGCTTTATACCTGATATGGTAACTATTGTGAGGATACGGTTCCTACTTATGGTGTCAAATTCGTTCGTTGAGTTATAAGAGAGAGACATGAGAGCAGTTAACCACAAACCGTCTCCTTAATTTCTCAACTCTCTCAAACATTTCTCTCACTCTGTAACCATAGACCACCCGATTGTCCTACAGTGGAGTAAACACACTCACACCAATTGCTTATTTCCCCACTTTTAAGAAATGAGATACAAAAATGTTGAAGTCGATTAATTGGGATTGTTGATGTGTATTTGAGGAGGGTATATTCTGAAAGAAGATGAATACATTATTGGGTTTTTTATGAGGGTATTCTTGGAGCAAAAAGGTGTATTTGTGGAAGAATTTTTGGATTTTCTTGGAAATTCCATGCTGGCTTGCATGGTGGAACTATTGTTAGTCCCTTTAAATCAACCTTTGAAGGTGGGGGAGTCACCCATCTTCATCACCACCACCATCCTTAAGACCATTAAGGTGGGTAATATACTCTTATTGCATTTGAGACTCCATTTGATGAATGTTGTAGTCTTATTGTTGTGTATGATTAAGAGTAGAAATATAAAAAAAAATGTCTCTTAGTAATCTGAAAATAGACATTTTTATGCAATAAAAATGCTAGAAAATATTGTTGTTGTGTGTTTTCTAATAAATCTGAAAATAGACATTTTTATGGAATAAAAATGCTAGAAAATATTATTGTTGTGCGTTCTCTAATAAATATGAAAATAGACATTTTTATCGAATATAAATGTGTGATAATATTAGTTTAGTGTATTTTCTAATGAAATAAATAATAAACACTTAATGGATAAAAATGTAAGAAATGTCATTTTAGTGTATTCCTAGTGGAAATGGAATAATAATCATTTTTATGGAATAAAAATATAAGGAAACATTACTTTAGTGCATTTCTAGCCAAAAGAAATAATGCACATTTTTATGAAATAAAAATATGGAATAATATTAATGTTATCAAAATATTTATGAAATAAATATTTAAGTTTCTTGCAAAACGGAAATTTAGGAACTTATATGTAAAGGGTTTTATTCATGTGTCAAAAGGGTTAAAGTGACAAGTGTGAAAATTGAACAAGGGTGCGATATTAAACAAGTGTTAAAATGGCTAAAGTGCTTAAAATGTTAAGTTGGAGACTTAATAACCATTTTGAGAAATAACACTTGTTAGTGAACTAAATGGTGCGCTTGGCAAATAAAGGGGTATATTGGAAACTTACTTAAAGTGGAACATTTTTATAGAATAAATATGTTAAATAATGTCTTTACACTAATATGTGTGAGAATGAACTAAGATTAAAGCGTGAATGAATTTAGTATAAATCACGTGTGTGTGGTTAAGGGAGAAAAGAAACAATTTTCCTACTATTAATGGAAAAACGAACAGTTAAGTTCAGGATTTGGCTCCGACCGGGTAAAAGTAAGGAAGTGGAATAACATGGACATTTGTCAAATGTTAAAACACATAAAAGGAACTCGTATAACACCGGGATAAAGCAAAAAGGTCCCGGAGCCCTTGGACGAATAGCCCTAAATCACTGCCCAAAGCATATGTTGCACATAGCCGTCGGTGTGGTGCCCGTATAAGTGTGTGATAAATGGTAAAATTTTGAGAAAATATAAAGGAATAAAAAACATGTCAAGAAACGAGTTGTGTGGTAAAATATGTTAATACAACCTAACTTGAATGAATAAATTAAATATTCCGGTACAGGGTGAAATGGACAAATAAATGCGTAAATCTATTAATGACCATAAGTTGAGGTAAAAATTCTAAAGTAAAGTGGGCAAGCGGGTGGTTAAGTAACCTCAATTGTTAAACCCGTAATTTGTATAAGTATGTGTCAAAAGGTTTTCAAATGACAAACAAGTATTTTCTAATATAGTGAATGCGTGCGTTGAAAGGGTACTTTTCGATTGAAATACTAAAGTATATTTTAATGAAACAAAGGGGGTTATTTCGGTAAAGGAATGGATTGGAATGAATTAAGTGTAGTGGTTTTAAGTGAGTAACCAGGAGTTAAACAAATTGAGAAAAGCTAGGTATGAATAAAGGGTTAATACATTTGAAAGTAAATTAATCTAGATGAGTAAAGTTTGAAAGTAAAAGGGTTAATGCATTTGAATATGTATTTTTTAAAGGTATAACTATATATATATATATATACTAGTTGTGCCCACGTGTGTTGCACGTATGATCAATATGCGAAGTTATGTCGAGAGAGATCGTTTGAGGGGACACATTCTTTACAAAAAAAGTGTAGTCATATATATATATATATATATATATATATATATATATATATATATATATATATAAGCATATTTTCTAATTTTGACATATTATCAATACATTATTTTACAATCTAAAAAGGATATATTGAAATAAAAAATCATACAATTTTTTTTTTTTTCGTTTGTTATATTTTTATATAAAATTATTCGAAATATTTTTTAAAAGATTTCACTACACGTTGAAAAAATATTCCCAATATTTATTTATTTATATTTTAAAATACTATTGAATATTTTGGAGTGAGTAAAAAAATCATTTTTTATTTTTATTTGA
The DNA here is from genome assembly GCA_949130495.1 of Sambucus nigra. Taxonomy (NCBI): domain Eukaryota; kingdom Viridiplantae; phylum Streptophyta; class Magnoliopsida; order Dipsacales; family Adoxaceae; genus Sambucus; species Sambucus nigra. Next base: position 378,527,986 of record OX422209.1, on the reverse strand, counting down.
ATTATTTTTGTCTATAATCCTAATACATTATCATATTTGTCAAATTTGTGTGTATTATATATCTCAAAGGATAACAAATTAAATAATTTTGAATCACTTTGTTTTTACTATAATTAACTTCTGGACAAACGATAATTTATTTAATTTTCTCAACAAAGCACATAGTTTAGTGTTTTTGCATTTTTGAATAAAATTTATTTGGTGTTACTTAGTTTTCATACAAAATGAAATATATAACTTCATTTCAATATTTGTATTTGAAATAAAACCTTTTGGGCTCCTGCTTCAAATGGGTTGAATGAATTATACCAAAAGGCTTATAAATTGGAGATGTAACTAATTCTCACATTGATAGATTAATTTGAGAAAGATGTTATAAGGTCAAATCCAAAGTTTAAGGTATTTTTTAATATATATTATAGTTAAAACTTCACAATTATTAAAATTTAAGAACATAAAAATGTAACTGCTTACATATACTTGATCCTCTAGCGGGCATGGTTTTCCTGAAAAAAATACTATTTATCCCAAACTAATGGTCACTTTTTAAAAATAGATTTTTTGATGCACCCATCGATGGTAAGGAAAAACAATTGATCGATGACATGAAAATTAGTTCATTGATTTTGTTCCAAAAGGAAAAATAAACTCTTGATTGGAACAAATCAAATAAAACATATCACTATTAATTTGGGACGATGGATGTACAAAATTTATTGTACTAAACAATAAGATTCAAATATTTTGAATTTACTAAAGAAATATATTAGAGTGTATTAACTTAATTTGTGGGTTAAGTTAACATTTCTCATAATATAATCCTTGAAAGCAATTGTACCCAAAATTTGAAGGTTCATAAGGAACAGGGAAAAAAATATCAATTAGATGAAGTTAAAAATTGACTAATGATTTCTTTACAGAAATAACACTCAAACATTCAATCTAGAAAAATTTAACCAGCAAATCTTTAAATACAAAGGACTAACAAACATTAATATAATTAAGCCATTGAAGTAACATTGGCATCTCAAATAAATCTAATCAGTCAAAAGTATCAGAGGGTATTCCACAAACATATAACTTATAAAAAAAAGTAACTTATAAAGCTATGCAATTTACAATAAAGAATATGTGGGAGATTCATGGAGAGAAGAACCGCGCTAAAGATTCAAACCTTATTAGCCATTTTCACCCCATCTCTCTATATATATGAGCATACACATCAATAATGTTGCCTTCCCACTCCAACTCATTCATCTTTTTCAACCGCCGACGATCCTACACCACCATCGAAAAGTCCGAAACACCTCCGACCCAAAACTACATCGCTTACCTAATTTTTGGATCCACGTGCGACTTAGGTTTAATCCTCCACCACCTAAGCATGGGCGGATCTAAGAGGAGAGTCAGGTGGGAAACTGCCCACCTTATTATGCAGAAATGATAGATATATTATATAAATGACAGAATTTAAAGAAATCTTTACACCTTATTATATTAAAAAAGTAACTATATATTACAATTTAACTTTTCCAAGTAAAGATGTTATGTGTAGTAAAATTTGGAATTACTTATGAGTTTTAATCCAGAGGTGCAAATAACTTACTGCGTGTCTTCATAGGGAGAGAGGTATAATGTTATAAACTATATGTTTTACATTAATAATTCTGTTTTTAGAAAATCTCTTATTAAGTCCATTTTTCTAAACCTTAAACTATAAATACTATTATATTGAAAATTCACGCATTAAGAAAAGGGGATCTTCCTATTAAGTCCTGTTTGAAGGGGATATTTTCTATTAGGTCCTATCAGAACATTTTTTTTCTTAATAGGTCCCATTTGTATATACAGTGAATATTCACTGTATGTTTACAAATAAGACCTATTGGAACAAAAATCTTATTTCATGGGACCTGATGGAGCAAAAAAGATGTTAGGACCTACTGAACTACATACTTAGTAAACGGGACTAATTGGTAAAACCCCCTTAAGAAAACTACTCCCAACACTAACTCATCCCATCTGCCTTGCTTATATAAAATAAAGGTTAGACTTGAGAGTAGATTTTGTTTGAAACATTATACTGTCAAATAATAACTCTTTAACTAATAGTATGTATATTTTTTCTTACTTCATATGTGTATAGATGCATTATCTATTATAATGTTTTTCTAGTAAGAAATTGAAAATAACACTATTAGCTGGAAGTAAAAGAATATATAGTGCATGCTATTTTTTTTCTTCCCACCTTATAAAAGGATTCTAGATCCTCCCCTGCACCTGAGCTCCTCCATTTCTAATTAGGAGTATTCACCTTATTTTTTGAAGAAGAGGAATTTTGCAGAAGAACGAAGCAAATATAAGTTTGAATTATACAATGGAATTTATACAAATAAGCATATTTGATTGTTGGCGTTTGAACTTTCATTTTAAGAGATGAATGAATTTGGAATTAATGTTCTCTGAATAGCTGACTCTTGATTTTTCTTTGGGGAAGACAGATGACTTATGATTTATTTGGGGGGGTTGGTATGTGTGAATTAATAGGAGAGATGTGTGATGAATGAATGTGGGTTAAGTATGTGTTAATGATGAATAGGAGAGAGAGATAAGACTATTAGTAAGGGTATAAAAGGAATTTTAAATTTGAGGAGGGTAGTTTTGTTCTGTATACGTTGAAGAGGAACTCCCCTCTTTTAAGTAGTATATATATATATATATATATATATATATATATATATATATATATGATTGTAGCGTGTGAGTATTCTTTCATGTCATTCGTTTCTATACTGCTTGTATACGGCAGGTTGGGTACGGGTTCATATTTTGAGGGCGTTATATAGGTTAAGTGTATTTTATTTATCTTTATGTTAGTAGCTCTGTTTACTTGGACTTAGGGGTTCTCCCCACGAGTTCCCCACGTAGTTTACCTTAAAACTAGTATCGCATGTTAAACAAGTGAAATGTTAATTAAAATAAAACTAGATTAGAAACATTATGTAGGTTGTACCATTGCACTTCACACCTAACATCCGATTCGGACCTGGTTGACTCACGGGTACCCCATAAATCCAGGTGGGGTCGTTACAACGATGGCTATGCTCGAATTTTTTTGATCTCCTCTGTCACTGTTAGCAAGGTTGATCCATATTTCCCCTCGAGCAGCTTGTCCGTTGGTCATTGGGGGCATGATCTCTCTTCCAGCTTTAATGTATTCTGTGAGTCTGATGAACTTTAAAGATGTGGGCTATGCTAGAGTTATTGCCTTGGGCCTAACTTCGAGGCTCTTGCTGGTGACAATGGACCTTTAGTTGGATCCAACCACAGTATGGATGTCTTATCGTCATAATCCTACGACGATGATACTAGTGGATACCCTGAACGGTCTAGATGCTTGGTGGGAAGGCTTCACTGATTTTTTGAGAGGGATCCTGATGATGTTGTTTGTCTGACTGGCTGAGAGATACCGTTTGGCAGTTACCCTTTATTATCACTTGGCAGTCGTGCCAAATTTCTTTACCTGATACTCCTTATATTTTGCCACATCCATAGAGCACTAGGTAAATTGGTTTGTGGAGCATGGAGCGCGATGGCTTCACTAGTCGGTGCCATAGTGGGGAGAGATGTAGCCCATTCTGGAACTGGGAGAATAACTGTATGTTTGATTAGTTGGTCTTCGGAATACCTCATTCTATTTCCCCTTGTGACTTCTATGCCAAGTCAGATGGGAGCAAATAATGCCTCCTCGGGCACTAAACTTATTTTATGTGGAAGTCTTAATTTAATCCATGAACATGAGGTTAGGTTCTTTGTGGGAGAATCAACGATCATCAACCCGTCATTTCCAATCCGTAGGTAGGGTCTGGCATGTATTCGAAGATTATCTAAAATGGCTGTGGAAGCAGCTTATGGCGAAGATCTTGGCGAAGGAGACCGACTAAAGGTGGTGTGCCAATACCAACCAGTCAGGGGAAGTTTGGGGGACTCAAGGAGCGGATGATAATGGGGTTAGGTCTTCCGGTAGTTATGGATAGGATCTTTGTGAAGCCAGGTTTATCTTATGTGAAACTTTTGTGTGACTGGAGTGTGTTTATATGTTTTTGGTTTTTTGATATTTGTGAATAATTTTTGGAGGTTTGGTTAGGCTTGTTTTATGGACAGTTAAGTTAGGCTTATTTTAGGGACAATTTGGTTAGGCAGAGGGTGGTTGTTTTGACTCCCTTCGCTAATACTTTATGTAATTGTACTGAAATCCCTTATTTGAAATAAAAAAGATTTTGATCATATTATTGTGCCTCTTGATGAGTTTTACATTTGAATTATTGATACCAATCTCTAAAGCATACATAATCCTTTTGTTTAGGTATGAAATAAAATGAACTGTTGTTCTCAAACGTTAGAAAAGAATAACATTTTGTGGAAAAAAATGACCGCGCCCATGTAAAGCGTATGAGCTGCCTACATACCTCTGGGGGTTTTGAAAATATTTTGAGTTTCATTTTGCAATCAAAAAGTTTTTTAGGGGATCAGGACCTATGTAGTTTTGGGTAGTGGGAAATGAATAGTTTTTTATTTAGAATAGAATGGGATAGGGGGAGTCATAGCACGCCGATATTTTGGACTAAGGGTAAAACTTCATGAAACGGTCCAAGTTGATTGGACGTGCTATATCTACTCTATCAAGGTCAGTGAGAATAGTGTCCCCACCTGACGGGATCTTTTTTACGATGTAGGGGCCACTCCAGTTTGAGTTAAATTTTCCTCTGGGGTCCCAGATGAGTTCTATGATTTATTTGAGGGCCAAGACTCCTTCTCAGACACCACGATCCTTGAGTCTTCGATTGAATGATCATGATATTCAGTGATGGTACCCTCGTATGTGGTATACAGCCTTCAGCCTCTTTTTATCCAAGAGTGACAATTCGTCAAAGCGTCTCTAATACCAATCTTCCTTGCAGACTCTACAATTCGTCAAGAAGGTATTTCTAGCTTAACGGGTAGGATTGCTTCCATGTCATATACTAAAGAGTAAGGGGTACCCCAGTAGATGCCTTGACTGAAATGCGGTATCACCAGAGGGCGTATGGGATCCGATCGGCCCAATCTCAGTAACTCTCCATCATTTACTGATGATGGCTTTGAGGTTTTTATTAGAGACTTCAATTGTACCATTGGTTTGGGGTCGGTAGGGAGAAGATCTATGTTTCTGAATCCCATACTCATCAACCAGTTTGGTGACCTCAGCTTCAAAGTGTGACTCATTATCTAATATTATCTGATGAGGGACTCCCCTATTGGTAGATAATGTTCTTTTGAACAAACTTGGTTACCTTCCTAGAGTTCAGGATGAAATATGACTCAATTTTGACCCATTTGGTAAAGTAATCAATGGCAACCAGGATGAACTTATGCCCATTTGAATCTTTAGGTGTGACTTTCCCAATGATGTCAATGCCCCAGGTGGAGAATGGCCATGGAGAAGTTATATTGTAGAATTCTCGATGAGGCAAGTGATAGAGATTAGCAAACTGCTGGCATTTGAAATATTGTTAGACGTAGGCGGTGCAATCTTAAACCATGGTGGTCCAATAATACCCTTGACTGATAATCTTCTTGGTAAGCATATGACCCTTCATGTGGGGTTCGCATTCCTTGGTGTGGATCTTCAGCATCATTTCTTAAATGTTATCCCCTGCGATGCAGTGAAAAAGGATTCCATAGAAGTTCCTCTTGAACAGTGCTTTGTCACAGATGATGTACTGGGCAGCCAAATTGCAAAGGGTCGAACGATCTTTCATATTAGCATCTTGGGGATACCTAAAATCACTACAAATAAAAAGCTAATTTAAGACGCTTTTAAAATTTAATTTACATCACTCACAATCAACCATTTTAAACTATTAAACCTATTTAATTTTACATCATTTTTGTAATTAAGTGACCTAAATATTCTTTTAATAAAACAATAAACAACTGTTCAATTTGGATTCCCGCCCAACTCGGAGGTGACCTGGTCAATTACTTGTAATAACTCTCCCACTCCTCCATGAAATCCCCTCAATCGACATCTCTCTCCCATTTCATCACAGAACCATATCAATTTCTATCTACAACTTCGTCTCCAACTTCATCACGAATTCAATTTTTCTCTATAAGTTAAATCACCGAAACTATAATTCCCCATATCAAAAGTAGCTCTATTCGATTTCTATCTCCACTTCATCATGGAAACTCTCATTCTCCATATCCTAAGTAGCTTTGTGTCACTTTTAATCTCCAACTTCATTGAGGCATTGGTTGGAGGTCACTTGGATCAGCTACAAGGAAATCACATCAAGAATGTTTTTTTTCATTGAAAATTTAGCTTTGTCCATTTACTTGGCATTTCATTTCATTCAATCGACATTTAAATTGTAGCTATGTTTGTTCAATTGGTATTTAAAACCTAACTTTGTTGGACATACGTATGTTGGTTTTTCCCATTTCAAATGATAAATCTAAATATGATAAATAGTTAAAAAGTGATGTCCTTTTTGTTTAATTCCCTTTGTCAAATGTTTCTTTATTTTATTTTCATTTTTCGGATGTTAATAAATTATACAGAAGCTAACTCATAATTTTTTTCATATAATTTGGATGAGTATATATTACTGCTTGCTCTTTATTCGTTCATCAGGTGTTTTTTTTAGCATTTAGACCCTATCTATTTTCGTTTAATTGTATATATAGAAATTAAATGTAAATAAGAATAAACCCATATTTTTTAGAAACTGATTCATCATATTTGTGTTTATTTAGAAACCTAATTTCATATTAATTTATGGGGATAAGTGTGAGGTTTGTTCGCTAAATATGAGTTGTTAAGGATGGATTTAATAGTGACTCAAGGGAACTGATGCGTTTGACGAATTTGGAGTCTGGTCATGAATAAGAGATGCATGAGTAGCATTAATAGGAACCTAAATGTCTAAGATATTTAGTGAACACTTTATGCGGATTTAAAATGGGTACGGGTAGCAATGGCCCACCACAGGGATTAAGGTTGGGTAAAGTTTCACAGGTGTAGACCAGATATATATAAGTTGTAGAATGGAAATTAATACTCATTAATATGAAAGTGTCTTGGAATATAAATGCGGTTTGATTAAAGACTCGTGAATTGATAGTGAAGGTGAGTCGAATTTCACTTGAGGAACACAAATCAAGTATATGGAAAATCCATTTTGTGTTTAATATGTTGGGGTAAATATGGAAAATCCACTCAAAAACATTATGTTCAAATTAATTTTGGGGAATATGGATAGTATTGGTGTGTAGTAAGAATACATATACATAGTACTCTTTTGTTCTTGGTACTCGGTGCGTTGGGGTATGCTTAATTACGGCACAATTTCATCCTGCCCTTCACCTGAACTGTTATTTAGATCATTTTCCCTTCATGAGGATATCTGTGTGTATTGTTCATTCTTGTGTCGAGCGTTAAAACAAATCTTGATAATCTCGTTTGTGTGAAAAAATTATTGATATAATGTGTGTGGGTATTGATGGTATTTTTTGGGTACGTGATATGATGTGTGAGGGTATTGATAGTACTTTCAATACAAATGGTTGTCTCGAATTAATTGCAGATGGCATTTTTTAAAAATCAAATCAGGACTTCTATTAAGGGTGTCTTTAGAACCTACTGAAGCTTTGTCAGATAATCATTCTGCTCTTCAATTTTTTTTCATATAACATTCTATGCTGAGATATTAGCTCTCATTATCGGTATTGAATTAACTGTTATGATGGTTGTAAAAATATATGTATTGAATGTGTGTCGTCTTCAATTATTGCTTGTGTAGTCTCCCAAAAGTTTAAGCCTCCTTGTGACTTATCTAAAACTGTCTGCATTGGTTATCTAACATATCCTATAGAGTTTCTCATATTCATACGGAAGGAAATATGGTGGCAGATCAGCTCTCCAAAAAGTGGAAAGGATTCTTCTTAATGCCCAAACTATAAAATATGAAATTAATCTTCAAGGCTAAACTAGAAGTATTCAATTATCTTTTTACTTCAATTTGATTATGATCCCCTTATTACATTATAAAGTAGTTAGGGGATAATTTCTATTTCCATTCATTGGTTGTACTTATTATCTATACTTATCAATACATAGCAATTGTACTGATTATCTCTTCAGAATGTTTGATTACTGTAATTTGACTTTGATAATGCTACAAGATTTTGGATGATTACTTCATAATTTTTCAATATCACTTCTGAATGTATAATTACTGGATGTTAGCACCTTGAATTAATCGTAGTAATCCACAAGTTGATTTGCAGGCTCAAGATTGCTCTCATTGGATTAGGTAAAAAAAGAAGTTCAAGTGTTTCATTTTTTCAGAGGTTTGGCATATTTCTGTTACTGCAATACAATTTAAGATGTTTGGAATTACTAATACATCATCTAAAATTGACTTGAGCAGTGTCACTTTGGGTATGTGGATTTCAGTTGAGATAAGATCGTGGATTTGGATGGATGTTTGTTATAGTTTGGCTATTATTTTTTAATCATTACGTTTGGACTGCTTGTTCTGATCTTGAGATCATTATCAGTTGGTTGTTATCTTCGGGTATGATTCTTATTTTCTTGACCCTTAGTTTCAATGTTTTTTTTGAAAATATAGTATGAATATTATGTAAATTTAATTTAATGTTTAGTTTTTCTATTTGATATATAGGTGTTTTATTTGTCTTGGTTGAATTTCAAAGCACTATTTGAATTAATTAAGTTATGTAATAATCGTTTGCTTTTACACACTTTATATACAATCTTACTTACATATTGGTGGAGTACATTTATTATTGACCATATAATTATGTTTCTAAAATAAGCTCAGTAAGAGTCTTAAAACATCCTATAATTTGAAATGAGCCTACTCTCATTTTACTCGCTAAAAAGGTACCACGTACCATAGCGACCCAGATTCCAGATAACATTATAATGAAATCATTTTTATATCAGGTACTATGATATATTGCAAGTCCATTTAAATAGGAATATTGCAGTAAGAAAACTACAAAGATTTTCTGCCCCGTTGCTCAAAGGGAAAACCAAAAAGATAAATAAAAATAAAGTAGAAACAATGAATCAATTAGTTGAATGACTCTAAATAATTACTGGGGCATTTTATTGAACATATCCCCTATTGATTACTTCATCCGTTCTTATTTTCACCGTTAATATGTTAGCGAAATTGTATGGTTTGGAATGACAATTAGTCTGTTTTGTATAATTTAAAAAAGAAGATTTGAGTGGCTCTGCATTGTCCTTATTTTTTATATATGTTGTTTATAATAATGCCAAATATAAAGGTCTTACATACAATTATTCATACCCACTGAGATACAATGTATACAATGCATACATATAGTTATTCATACCCACTTAAATACAATGTATACATACATGTATTCATTGTATTAACATGTATATAATGTATGCAGTGATGCATTGTATTAACATGTATACAATGTATACAATGCATACATACAGGTATTCATACCCACTGAGATACAATGTATACATACAAGTATTCATTGTATTAACATGTATACAATGTATACAGTGCATACATACATGTATTCCATACCTACTGAGATATAATGTATGCATATAGGTATTCATACTCGCCAATTTACCCATTGAGATGCATTGTATTAACATGTATGCATTTTTATGAACAGTAAGGACAAAATTTATGTGTCACTACTATGTCGACATTGAAATTTTCAGTTAGCTACTAAGTTCAGTATAAAAATATTTTAGCATCATAGGGGTTAAGCTATTTAGATCCTAATTGAGCAGTATGTAGATTAAGTTAATAACCCAATGCATACCTAATTTCAATCACACACGAAGTATATTGAGAAGTAACTATGAAGATATAATCACAAATTACACTAACTATAATTTATGACAAACTTTTTTACAATTCAAAACTGAACTTCCAATTATTCCAAGAATCAATAAAAAAAAAGTCATATAATGACAAACATAGGTTTTGTTTTGATTTTAATCTTGTCAATAGGAGTATAGAACCCTTAAAACTATAAATGAGATCACAAATGACACATAAATATTATTTCTTGTAAACTTTCCATAATGAGCTACTAAACTTTCCATAATGAGTCGCCATTGTGGCCATCCCCGTTTCTTCCCTCTTCCTTCCTCTTTCGGGGGGAGAGGGTTCAACGCTCATGCGCGGTTGGAGGGAGATAATAAAAAGGTCTCGCACCCTTTCTATGATTACTTCGACTGTTGTAAATGTGGAGTGAAGTAAAGAGATAGAGTCGCATCCTATTTTGCACAAAATAGGCAAAAGAAATGTTGTTGCCTCGAGAGAACGACATCAAAGACATACTGAGGCTTGCGAAACCAATTAGTTCGAAGGTTCGGGGGCTAAGTTATGGAATGGGAAGGTGTTAGCCACCCATCCCGCCCTTTCAGTCTCTCATGGTCATGTGTTATTATTCTCCTTAACTCTGTGAAATGTGTGTGAGTGTATATATAAATCGAGAATAAGATTACTCGACTCGCGTCATGGAGAAAGGCGGAGTGAGGTCATCCGTAGGAGCATTCCCAAAATAATAATAAAAAGTATAATGTGTGCACTCATCGGAATATCAATCGTTATGGTGAAACGATAATATGTGTGAGATAAAGCACGAATAAGAATCACAAGTATAATAATATATGAATAAAAATAGGAAAAGAGGACTCGAGTCTTGGGTTTTGACCCGAGATGCCTACATAGCCTAAAAAGGTATCAAAGTCCACATAATTTGCATGAAACATGAGGGTGGGCTCTATCCCATAAATCCAACCGGTTATTTTATTTAGATGTGTGTGTGTGTAGAAAAATGATGTTTTAATTTAAGAAACTGTGGTGAGGATTAACCCTTTTTTTTTCTTGTTTTGGGATTTTTTTTATAGAAAATATGTTATTTGAAATACTACTAATAAAAAGTTGGATTATTAATATGTGTGTACTAATAAAGATGAAATGCTAAAGTAAGGATTATATAACTAATGCGAAAATAAGGAAACTTAAAGCGGGAGAATAATGTTTGGACCTTTTTGGGAGATTTGAAGATTAATCTTGATTGTTTAAAAGTCTACCCTTGCAAGTGGATGGAGTTGGTAGGATGAGAGGGAAGGGATTTTGATAAATGGGTTTGAAAGGGATTGAAATGGAATGTGGATGAGAGGTTTTAATAAGGAAACCACACTGACTTTGAGAGAATGTTGTTGAAATCACTGAGAGGGATGTTTCTGAGGTGCCTTTCAAAGTGAGATCATGGTCTCTTTATATAAGTTCAGGGTGTGTCAACTAGAATTGCACTTGACCTACCTATCGGCAGGCATCCCCAGACAAACTGTCGATAGGCAGGGAAATGGTTTTGCCATTCGTCAACCTCACGCAGATTTCTCATAAAAATGTTCATAAAACACAATTCGTAAGTCTGAATCATGAACGGGAAATACCATTGGAATGAGTATTCATAACCCTTTAAGAATCCATTGGGTCACTCCTAGGTTCAAGAGTTGACTTTGGTCAAACGGGGCTTAAATGTGCCTGATGGTCTTTTGGACAGGAGATTCCTGAAGGAAAATGGATCATTCATTCGAACCATAAGGATTATTCACGCACGAGATGGACCATTGGAAAAGGTATCCATATCCCTTCAAAGATTCATTCACTCTCATTGATTTTGGAGAGTTAACCTTGGTCAAACGGGGCTCAAAAATGCCCAATGACCATTAAGAGTAAAACGAGGCATTTGTCTGTACCGTAAGGCAAATTCATTCATAAGGTGGACCATTTGAAAGGATATTGGGAGACATTAAAAGATTCATTCTGTCTCCTTCGAGCTAAAGAGTTGACGGGAGTCAAATGGAGTCCGGGAGTGCCCGGTGGCCTCTATTTCAGTTTTTAGGGAAAAATGGACCGTTCGTCTGAACTGTAAGTTCAATTTGCACATGGACTGGACCATTGGAAAGGGGATTCAAAGTTCTTTGAATATTCATGGAGATTTTGCTCAGGAGAGGAATTTGGTTGGGGTCAAAACGGGGCTTGAGAGTGCCCAATGGCCTCTAGATCGATTTTCAATAGTAAAACTGATCATTTGCTTGAACCGTAAGCCGATTCATGCACGGGGTGGACCATTGGAAAGGGGATTAAGAGCCTTTCGATGATTCATTAAGATTTTACTCAGACGAGGAAATTTTCAGGCTCAAAACGGGACCCGAGGGTTCCCGGAGGCCTCTAGATCGATACTCAAAGTATAACCTAGGGTTCTATGGTGAATGGCAAAATGCTAGGTACATAAGGAGAGTCCTGGGGGCCTAGAATGTGGTGTATAGAGAATACGTACAGAATTGAGATAAACCCGAGATTTAGATTAGTAGAATAATGTGATGTTATCTACTGAAATTCTAAAAAAATTATTAGAACTCTTCGAATAGCGAGTGATATTCGTAATAATTGGGAATAAAAGTAAAGTGTGAAATAGTAGTACGTTGAATAATTGAGATATATATGGGACGTACTATGTGAATATACATGGGTTGTGTGAATGCCTATTATGTATAATTCTTATGTGTATAATCATACCTACGATGCCGGTTATCATGGGAGGTCACGCGTAATGGGCGATCCCACTTTGGCGATGCCAGGAAGGTCTAGATGTGTTCTCCAGAACTTAGAAATTAGGGCTACCACTATTTGAGTGCACGGTTGTGGGAACGGTTATTTGGGTTCACTAGGTATGTGTGCATCCTAAAGGCTTAGGACTATGTTTGCCTCCATTATACTCTTATTGATTTATGGTTCGAGATGCCATTTCGGAACCGGTAGTCCTTATTGGTACGTGAGGAGCATATGGAATCGATAGCAGAGTATGACGCATCATGAGTTCTATCTCTGGTGATGCTATATATATATATATATATATATATATATATATATATATATATATATATATATATATATATATATATATATATATATAGAGAGAGAGAGAGAGAGAGAGAGAGAGAGAGGAAGGCTCACCTACATCATGATATATACATCACACCTAGTTCTAGGCTCTAAAAACCCTTTTTTCAAATTTTTTATTTTTCCCTTGAAATTAACCTTCCAATCAACCCATATTCAAATTAGGTCAAAACACATTTTGTAGCTATTTTTAAAAAATCAATAGAAAAAACTGTTAGAGCAAAGCCTTATAAATAAGGTACTTTGAAAAGTTTTTTGTGGATTTTTTTTAAAAATAGCTACAAATTGTATTTTGGCCTAATTTTTTGAACATGTGTTTATTGGAAGGTTAATTTCAAGGAAAAAATAAAAAATTTGAAAAAAACGTTTTTTAGCACCTATAATTAGGTGTAATGTATGGATGATGTATAGAGCCTGATGTAGGTAAGAATTATCCTATATATATACACACATACTTGTGATTATTCTATTCTGTTGTGTGTAGTAGATGATATAGATTGTGAATATCTAAATTAGAATTAAGTATGTGAAACTTAATAAATAATGTGGTGATTATAAATCTGGTAAAAATGCAAGCAATCTATTTACGTATCATATGGGAGATACGAGTGGGATAAGTGACTAAAAGATATTATTAGTGGAGTATCTGGGTTAGTTAGGAAGGTAGCTTAACTAGGAAGAATATTAGGAGACGTTAGATGTGCATAGTAAAATGAGAGGTGAAGACCCATGTGAGAGAAATCACATCAAACAAGGATATTTATATTGCTCAAATTTATTGCATTTAAACACTTGCAAAATATTTTAAAATGTTTTAGGGCTTGACCCGTTGAAAATATTTTTCAAAATATTTTAGGTGTCCAGTTATAGGGCCACCAGATTTAGTAGTTCATTCCAGGTTAGCATGTTATAGTTGTTGTGGAAGTTGCAAGACCCCGTGATTAGACGATTCCATTTCCTATTCATTCTAGAATAAGTTTTTAGTTATTTTATTCGAGCATGTTCCTCCTTATTTAGTCAGCAGTTATGACTCAGCATTTTAATTTGTATTTCAGACATTTTGTCTTAGTATTTCATTAGGGATATTGTATGGGTTTTGGTTATGAATTTTATTCAGATGATTTATCCAGTTATTATTCAGTGTATGTTATTACCGTTGTGAATGTGGTTGATGAATATTTAATTATATTATTGTTAATTTACGATAAAACAAAAAGTTACAATTGGCACCGGGCTTAATAGATTATTAGTAATTAATATGTTTTCGGCAGTGATGCTAAGTATGACCCATTTTTATAACATGTTTAATTATAATAATGAACTGGTCACCCAGGGTTTAAATTAGCGAGGTGTCACATGGCCGTCTTCAATCGATTGATATCGTGTGTGGTGTCAACAACCAATTCTTTAACCTTGACATATATCTTAATCCTAGACATAATATATCAATAACGTTGGCCTATTTTTGGTGAAGGATTAATGCAATATAAAGGTTCTCGGTAGGACAATTTTGAATGTGTCCACGATAACCTGCTCAGAGAAGTTTTCCAATTCATTGTATGTTTTCAGTATCGCCTATATTATTCTCTCAAGCTTTCCCCGGGCTTCTTCCTCTTGGTGAGGAATGAGTCCATCCTTTTCGGATGAGTGCTATAAGTAATAGACCTGGTAGTAAAAGCTTTTGCAAGATGATTGAAGCTATAGTGAGACTTATATGGGAGATTCTCGAATAACTCTTGTATGATCTCCCAAACTAGAGGGATATGTACGAAACATGATAGTTTTAAGGCTTTACTCCCAAAGAAAAAAGGTATAATGATTTCTAAGGCTGATGGGTGGATATCGAGGCAAGAGTTGCTTATTATGGGATGGTGTTGGACTATATCATTTGCTATGGAAGACTCAAATTCCTTATTGCATAACCTTAGTCTTATAATAAGTGGTCTATTAGTATGTATTTATCTTTCATGTTTAAAATAGTGGAGAATTATAGGGTTTTCTCAAAAGGGATTTTTCCACAATCTTCTTATGTTTTGGTTTAGATTTTGATATGTATATTTGTATTCAAATTATCTTGCATTCCCATTTAATTTTAGTCAAGATAAATTTAAATAAAAGGATTTTTTTATGTGACCTACTATACGGACTATCCATATAAACCGCTTTTTCATAAGGTTTATTCTTAATTACTATAGAGAACTAATCGCCAGAGTTGTAGTACTGCTCAATGTTACAATGTTGCAATCCCCCCATAGGGGTAGGTTTACTTTTTTAGAGCGAATTAGGAGAGTCTTAAGATCCATTAATAGATATCTATAAGAGTTTGGATAAGTAATTGACTTAAAGGAGTCTTTCTTAACTTGTACTCTTTATTAATTATAAGTTCACGTGGATTGAGAGCTTATGCCGAGAACATGCATGTGTAATTGTGGACCCCATAATCTTATTCAGACAAATGCATACGATGATAACTTTCTAGACAAATACAAAAAATGGAAACTTTCGTGCCTCTAGAATATGCGGCAAAATTTCTCGCGTTTCATCCTTGAGACAATACTATCATTTCCATTGTCATGGATGATCAACGATCCAAATATATAATGTCCACGTGTATAAGGAATGTTATACTTTTTCATTAATACATGTTTATATTATTATGAAAGTACATCTAAGAGAACTACTGGCCTTCCTTTTTCTCATGTACTGAACATGGTAGTTTCATCTCAACCAGATGCTCAGGATTACAATTCTTATTTGAATATGCAAAGAAAATTATTAAATTCTAATATAAATTGTATTTGTATAAAATTTGTAAGAATTAACAATCTCTGAATATTCATAGTTATACTTGTTTCATGATCGATATAAAGTCTAAAGAGGATAAAGTTATACCATTCCAAGTCCCGATAGGAAAAAATAATCAAACCTCTTAGGTAGGATGGATCTATCTTACAAAGGATATGATAAGAATATTACTTCATATGAATTATGCCTCCGAATTTGTTATCTTGTGCATCAAACTAGTGTAAGTTATAGATGTGTTACACCAAAACATCTCCCAAGGGTTGTTTTAAAATAATCACCCTTTTTATTTAGGAATTGTGTCTTTTGGCAATGACACCTCTTTGATGGGAAGATGTGTGTATATATATATATATATATATATATATATATATATATATATATATATATATATATATATATATATATATATATATATATATAACCCATTCAACACCCTTAGATCCTTTATCTCACAAAATATTATCTCCAAAATAGTCTATGAATTCCATCATTTTAGGCATAAGGCTTGAAAGAGATAAGAATATTTCTAGGGCAAAAAGTGGCTAACACTAATTATAAAACCATGACAGGAGGTATGTTCTTGATTGTTCCGCATTAAGAAATTATTACATTTGGTATCAGGGCAATCTCTTATTTGGTTTTTGATATGATACATTTTTTTTGTAATAAATATCAAATTACATCTCTCTATCTCTCCCCCCTCTTTCTATCTCTCTCTAATATATATATATATATATATATATATATATATATATATATATATGAGTTGATATTATAATAAATTGATATTTATAGATACAATATTGATAATCTACATTTTGATTCTGAGAAATACGGATAGACACAGGATTAGGTAGGCGGAAGTATTAGCAGAACCAATTTCAATTGATAAAATAATCAATTAATACCCTCCCTCCTTTTTTTGTTTGGTAGTCATTCTTTCTTGTCATTTTGGGATGGTTTTTATTTCCCATCTTCATGGGTTAAAAAGAGGAGGCACTTAAATCTTTTGTAGCTTTTGTATCTATTTTTGTTATATTGATAGGCCACTTTACTCATGAAGACATCAGGTTATTTGTTTTAAATTATACATACACAATATATTGAGGAATTAAAGAACACTTTTCCAGAGTAGTCTTGTATCAAAAGAATCCATAAAGGCCAAATTATTGAAATGGCCACACAATAGGCATTAAATTCTTTGGATTGATGGTGACTTTTAAGACAAAAGAACCATATAAGAAACAGACAAAAAGTGGACAATAAATTCCTTGAATTGATGATTTATTTCATGAGACAGATGGCAATGATGTCTTCAATGCTTTTAAATTGACAAGAAAGGACAATTTCTTATTGAAGGCAAAGGACAATGACCGATAAAAAAAAAATCTTAAAAATATTATTCTCGTGTATTGCTTGTGATAAAAGAGAATGTTGAATTTTTTCGTAATGTTTCTATGAAACATCTCAACGTATATATATGTTTTTGATGGACTTTCAATAAAGTGTCCAATTTAGACAATAAAGCCTTTTAAATAGTTTGATTATTATGTACAAATAACTATTATATTTGTTTTTGTAAGTATGTGATCAAGTTATAATATTTAATTTCAGTCAAGCAGACTCACTTTAAAGATTTGTTTTAAATAAATTCATTGAATTCATGATAAATAATTCATAACCGAGTGGTTTAATGATTGCTTTAAAGATGGTAGAAAATTGATCATAAATTCAATATATTATGCATGTGATTTTTCTATTATAAATTACTACATTATCTTGATTTTAGAGTAGCCAAAGCATCTTGAATCTTGAGAAATGTAAATTAATTTAAATTTCAAAATTGACCATAAAGAATGAGACTTGGCCTCATAGGGAAGTCATATGTGTTAATTAAAAGAAACAAAATAAAAGGAAAGTTTAGATGAGATGTTTTTTTAGATTATTTTTAATGCCAAAAAGTATAAATATTTTTTAATTTAATGTCTCAGATCTATTTGTTTCATTATGAAGTTGTATTGTAAATCAATAGTGTGTTTTAACTTTTACTCAAAGGAGTGTTATAATGACATGATGATTTATATTTGGAATATGTGGCATGGGTTAAATTCTAATAAAGATTGATTTATTTGTTTCATTGCACGTTAGTAAGCAATTTTTTTATTTTGCGGAAATTTCAACTACCTTTTAACCGAATGATTCACCTTGTGTTCCATTATTGACTGGTGACAATTATAAGGATTGGAATGAGAAAATTATCCTTACATTGGGATGCATGGATCTTGACTTGGCACTTCATGAGGTTGAACCCCCATTCCTACAGAAGCAATCACTCAAACTCAGAAAGCATCATATGAATGGTGGGAGAGATCCAACCGACTAAGTTTAATGCTTGTAAAGTCTCGTATTAGGAAAATCATCCGAGGATCCATACCGGACAACACTAAAGTAAAATATTACTTCCAAATATGTAAAGGAACCATTTGCATCTTCTGATAAGGCATTGTCTAGTACTCTAATGAAGGACGTATCATCCATGAAATGTAATGGTACTTCAGGTATACGTGAACACATTATGGGAATGAGGGACATCGCAGCATAACTAAAGTCCCTTGAGATTGAGATTTTCGAGTCCTTACATGTCCATTTCATTATAAATTTTCTCTCATCTCAATTTAGGCCATTTAAGACTTCTTATAACACGAACAAGGATAAGTGTTCAGTTAATGAGTTATTGATCATGTGTGTTCAAGAAGAAGGGAGTTTGAAGCAAGAAGGCCTAGAAAGCATTCATATAGTTTCTTGAAAAAAGGAAAATTAGAGAAATCGAAAAATGGAGAAGGTTCCTCTAAGGATGGAAATAAGAAGAACTTATAAGTCAAAAAAAATAATTTTAAGAAATCCATTAAGTGCTTTTTCTGCAAAAAGAAAGGACATGTGAAGAAAGACTGCAAGAAGTATCAAGCTTGGCTTTAAAAGAAAGGTAATCTCATATCATTAGTATGTTATGAATCTTAGATGGTTTGTGATAGTAGTAACACTTGATGGATTGATTCTGCTTCTATAATTCATGTTGCCAATACTATGTAGGAATCTCTGAACCAGAGGAAGACAATGGAAAGTGAAAAAACATATATACAAAAAATCGTATGCGTTCACATGTGGAAGCTATGGGAACCTTTAGGCTTATTTAAAAAATAATCTTCGTGTTATACTTGGATAAGACCTTTTACATTCAACCTTTTTCAAAAAAACTTTATTTCAGTTTCAAGACTCATACCGCATAGTTTTAATTTTAATTTTTGTAACAATACATTTACTTTATTATAGAATTCTATAATTATTGGTACTGGTATTTTAGATGGTGGTTTATATCAAATAAATTTAGATCCTATTTGTGATTACAACCTTTTAACTACAACCAACAGTATTGGCATAAAAAGAAGTATTACAATAGAAATTCCTCTATGTTATGGCACAAAAATTGGGACATATCTCTATAGAAATACCAAAGGAATTAGTGAAAGAAGGAGTTCTCCGGACTCTTAATTTATTTGATTTTGGTACTTATGCATAATGTATAAAGTGAAAACATACCAACAATACAAAAAAGGGCGCCAGGAGGATTTCTAACACTTTAGAAACCATACATACTGACATATGTGGACCTATTACTACATCGTGTTTAAATGGACAAAAATATTGTATCACCTTTATAGATGATCACACATGATATATGTATCTTTATCTTTTACATGAGAAATTTAAATCATAAATGCTTTTTAAATCTATAAAGCAGAAGTAAAGTAATTAAGATTGTGAGGTCAGATAGAGGTGGAGAATATTATGGGAGGTACACTTGGATAGAACAAAAACTAGGTCCATTTGCAAGATTTCTACATGAACATGGAATAGGGTTCCCACTAAAGAAGTTCCTAAAACACCTTTTGAGTTATAAATCATATGGAAACCAAGTTTAAGACATGTGCATATTTGGGGTTGTCCAGTAGAGGTTAGAATATATAATCCATAAGAGAAAAAGTTGAATCTAAGAATAGTCAATGGCTTTTTTATTGGCTCTATAAAAAGATCCAAGGAATTTAGGTTTTATAGTACAACCCATAACTTAAGAATAGTTAAAGCTATAAATATAAGATTTATTGAGGATATAAGCATCGGTGGAAGTGAGGAACCTCGAAGTTTAATATTTGAAAAAATGCGGTAATAATTCCTATACCTAGAGCTATCTGAGTTTCCCATTTTTCAAGACGTTTCACAAAATGTCATTAAAGAAGAGCATCCAACTCAACCATTGTCACTCAATAAAGAATCTACTGCTATGGAGGGTGATACTCAACAATCTCAAAATGATAATGTTGAAATCCCATTAAGAAGATCCAATCGAGAAAGAAAATATGCGATATCTTCTAGATATCTAATGTAACTACAAGAATCTAATTGTGACATTAGAATTGAGGATGATCCAGTTTTATTTTTACAAGATATAAGTGGACATAAATATATATTATTGTATAATGCTATAAAACATGAGATCAATTCTATGGTTGACAATCAAGTCAGTGATCTTGTTCAATTACATAAAGGGATTAAGGACGTTCGCTATAAGTGGGTATATAAAACCAAAAGGGATTCAAAAGGTAATATTAAAATATATAAAGCCCAACTTGTGGCCAAAGGTTTGACTCAAAAGGAAGTCATAGATTAACGTGATACCTTTTCCCTAATTTCAAAAAAGGACTCATTTAGAATCATCATGGGATTAGTAGCTCATTTTGATTTAGAGCTACATCAAATGGATGAAAAATGACATTCTTCAATGGTGACTTAGATGAATAGGTCTATATGTCCTGACCTGGAGGATTTTCCTTGGATAAGGAGAATCACTTGGTTTGTGAATTAAATAAATCTATATATGGACTAAAACAAGATTCCCGATAATGGTGTTTAAAGTTTCCGAAAGTGATATCTTTTTTTGGTTTTGTCGAGAACATTGTTGATCAATGTATATACCTCAAGGTTAGTGGGAGCAGATTTATATTTTTAGTCCTATATGTGGATGATATTCTACTTTCCAGTAATGACATAAGTTTGTTACATAAGTCAAAATAATTTCTCTCACAAAACTTTGGTATGAAGGATATGGGTGAAGCCTCTTATGTCATTGACATCGTGATTCATATAGAAACATCTCAAGGAATACTGGGATTGTTTCAGATTACCTACATTAACAAAGTTTTAGAGAGGTTTAGGATGTAAAATTATTCATTCGAGGTAGCACCTATCATTAAGGGAGATAAATCCAGTATGGATGAATGTACAAAAAATGATCTAAAAAGGGAATAATTGAAAACCATTACTTATGCCTTTGTTATTGGCAATTTAATGTATGCCTAAGTTCGTACCAGACCAGACATATCATTTGGGGATGGCATGTTAGGTAGGTATCAAAGTAATCTAGGAATGGAGCATTGGAGAGTTGCCAAGAAAGTGTTATATTACCTACAAGGAACTAAGGATTATATGCTTACTTATAAAAGATTTGATAATTTTGGAGGTAACTGGATATTAAGACTTAGACTTTATAGGTTGTCTTGAAAAAAAAAAGTCAACTTCAGGATATGTGTTTCTTCTCACTGGAGGGTCAATATCATGGAGAAACAAAAATCAATATTTGAAAACTTCTTCTGCTATGGAGACATAGTTTGTTCCGTGTTTTGAAGAAACTTCATAGGTTATAAAGTTACGAGGTTTCATCACAGGTTTTAGAGTTATTGACTCTATTTCGAGGTTGTTAAGAATTTATTATGATATATCAGTTGGAGTGTTTTTTTTAAAATAACAAGAGTGGTAGTCAAAGTAAACACATCGATATAAAGTACTTCACTGTCAGAGAGCGTGTTCAAGAAAAGGTGGTGACTATTGAGCAAATCAATACTAAAACGATGATGGCAGACGCTATGACTAAAGATTTACCACCCAAGTTGTACAAGGAACATGTAGATTATATGACACTAAAAGATTTCTCTTAGTGTAAATTATATTGCATTTATACTTTTAAAGACATTTGTACTACAATAAATTGCAGTATTTGGTAAATTCATATTTTTTGTCATTTATTGGGTTGCATACATAAAGTTTAGTGAATGCCATATAGTCCTTTAGAACATAAGTAGGACCCAAATGATAATTTGGTGTCTCATTCATATAAATGATATAAATATCTCAATCAATATTGGAAAAAAAAACATTGTAATACATGGGTGGGGATACGTGTTTATAAAGCATTTACTGCCATGATTCATGCATTGACTATATTGAATAGAGAGTTATGGTGGCAATAAAACATAAAATGGATTGCTATGGCCATACAATAAGTATTTTAGAACATCCATAAATTCCATCTTATATAGGCGAAGTGGGAGAGAAAGTATCCTTTAATGTGGCCCATGTGCTAAGTGGGAGAATGTAAGTTACGGATGTGGCACGTGTGCCACATTACAACATCTCCCAAGGTTTTTTTTAAATAAAGGCTTTGTAAATTTAGGGCCTATCCTAATATGTATTCTAAAAATAGGACAACAAACATTTCATTTATAATTTTAGTCCCTATTTTTTAATAAAGCCACTGGTGCGGACCAACATTCATAAATCGTCAACCAATCACGACATTCATGTCAATCGATAATTTGAAAATAGTGCTTAAAAATGAAAACCAAATATTTATTGTCCTATATCCATAATTGATATTATTTTAGGGCCTAAAAATATATAAACTATTTAAAATAACCACCCATTTTATTTAGGAATTGTGTCTTTTGACAATGACGCCTCTTTGATGGGAAGAGGGGGGGGGGTCTTGGTGTGTGTGTGTATGTATATATAAAGTCATTCAACACCCTTAGGTCCCTTACCTCACAAAATATTGTCTCCAAAATAGTTTGTGAATTCCATCATTTGAGACATAAGCCTTGAGAGAGATAAGAAGATTTCTCGTTCAAAAAGTGATTAATTCCAATTATAAAACCATGATAGGAGGTATGTTCTTGATTGTTCGGCATTAACAATTGGTGTAAAGGAATTTTATGAATCTTACTAATAATTAAGGTATCTTTGATTACAAAGGTAAAAATGAATGGAATGATTTTAATTTTGAAGTTTTCCATGTAAACTGGGTATATTGTTTATATATAAGGCTCTTTGTTGTGGAAGTTATTGATGATACCAGAAATGGTATCACTAGGTCATAGATGTATGAAGATAAAACATGAATACAACAATGGCATTAATCACACAGTAAATCAACAAAGAAGCAAATGAGGTGAAGAGGATGAACACCTGCATTTAAGTGGTTCGACTGGAGCTTACGTCCACTATGTGGGTGTAAGTGACATCCACTAGTGAATAGCTTGGTTACAACACAAGCTATTTCTCTCTCTCTTCCATATACAAATGAACAAAGTTTTAGCTAGGGTTTGAATTAATCGATCCTTTACAATGAAGAAGATGAAAGGTATATATAGTTATTAGGGGGTATAGTTTACCCCCCCCCCCCCCCCCAAGCATGTTGTATGCATGAATGCATTGCTCTTGGCCAATCCACTGTGGACATCTGTCCCTATCACATGTAAGCCATGATGACTAAATATTCCCTCACGTGAGGGGATGATCTGGTAGTAACGGTTTCTCCCACGTGTAGTCTGTGTCCCATGTGCACCGATCCACGCATATCCTAAACCACGCGCTATGATGATGTGACCCTCGGCTAATATCCTGAGTCGAGGTCGAGGCTAGTGATCAAGGAGTTTCCTATATCATGGGTACTGTAAAGTTGGATGAGGATCGACCGTAGTCTTGCACTTAATTGAGGACGAGGCTGAGGCTTTAGACAAGGCCGAGGGTTCACACTTATCAATTGCGGGGTAACTGGAGCTCAGCTTATCATTCAGGTCGAGGTCGATGATGATCTGAGGTACGACTAATGGATGAGGTAAGGCCTAGCATAATTGTCCTGTCATCGTAAGTCAAGTATATTGCCGGCTGGGACGAGGGTATATTCTGGCATATTAATCACCCCTAGCCCTTAGCCATTTATCTTATGAGGTGGCTGAGGTGTATTATTTCTTCCTTAGTAGACAAGTTGATGAGGCTTCAAATTGACACTTGAAAATCATCGCGTTGCATCTTCCAAGAATGACGACTGTCAGATATACTTAGGGTATAGTGACCTAATGATGGTATGTATAGGGAACTATGCACTGCCTGGGTTATTGTGCTAAATCATTATGTCATATTTAAATTTTGAGAAAATTTTCATTTTCTCTTTCTTCTCCAAACATTTTGCGCGCTTCCCCCTCTCTAACATCTGCAATTTTCTTTCCTCCATTTCTATTTTCAGGCCAGATATTGCGCTTATTCCAAGGTCTTAGCTTCTCTTCCACTTTCCAGGTAACTTTCCCTTGCCATATTCTGTCATTTTCCACCACTGTTACATCGTGTTTGATATTTTCCCCATTGTTGGCAACTTTGAATTTTTCTGGTGACCTTTAGTTCATTTAGCAGCCGCCTGTGCTGGACTTAGGGCTGGTTTTAGGGTGTCTATTGGTGGTTGTCTAGTTGTAGGAAGCCTCAGTGTCTTGTCCAAAAATGTGATATTTGTGAGCTTCAGTGAGTATCTGGTAATCTTCTTCTGTGACCTTTCCCTATGTTCTTGATTGTGTTCGAAAAAAATGGTTCATTTCCTCCAGTTTGATCTTGTGGTCAAACTAGTCAAACCCCCCAAGTTGTTTGCATTTTCCCAGGCTTTACTCTGAAAAATATCATAAGTCTGATCTCGTCCTTTGGATGCTACAAATGTTTTACACGTTGGCCGAGGAGTTTCCCACATTGAAATATAGGTGTTTTTAGGAGATTCGTGGGATAAACAGGAGTCCTAAGCTAAACACAAGGCCGATCCCATTTGGGTATGACCCCTCTTTCCCATTCCCTTGGCAACAATACCACCCACGTCGTCTGAGATCTTCGAGTCGTCTCAGCCTCAGGATGAGGGTTCAAATTTTGAAGAGACGATGAAGGAACCACAACCTTGGGATAGAGGAAACACAACCGAGCCATCTAGGCAGGATGACCCATTAATTCCTATTCAGCCTATCCAAGACGAGCCGACACTTCATCCAAATGTTGTTCATGTATCAGTTATGTCCCCTGATGAGTTTTAGGCAAGGTTCCCAGAAGGTCCCCCTGTTACTGAGGAGGTCGAGGCCGTTAGTGGGGAGGCCGAGGATGAATCTTCCAAGGATGAGAATGAAGAGATCAAGGACGAGGAGCATGTTAACACCTCGTACACTTAATCTTTCATCTCTTCTATCAAAGATAGATACCTACTTATATGGAGGCATTCGCTCAGTATCACGTCCGATATCACAATGAGGGTCCCAGACGAGGGCGAGAGAGTTTTCCAGGGCCGAGAGGGAGAGGTCGTTGTTTATGATCAAATGTTCAGGGTCGGTGTAGGACTTCCCTTTCAGCCTTCTATTAGCGCCATCCTATCTAGTCTAGAGGTTGCTCCTACTCAATTACCCCTAACTCCTAGAGAATCATCCTGGGGTACATATCCCTGTGGAAGAACACTTTCATAGACGAGCTGTCAGTTAAACTCGTTCTAGCTTGCTATAATATCTCATCCTCATCCAAGTAACTAGGATATTTTTATCTAGGTGCTAGGAAATTAGATAAAAAGTTCATCCACGTGACCCAAACATCGAACCATTATCAGAAAAAGAGGTTTTTCTTTGTTTCTGGAGCCTGGGAGTTCCCTACCGAGGCCTACCTTGATGAGGACGAGCCGAGGGTTCAACACATTTAGTAAAATCCCTTCATGATGGCAAGGTCAGACCCTGGCCTCAGCCTTGAGGAAAGGGACATGGCTAACTATCTGAGAGAGCAGGGAGTAGAGGGTGCTCTTCTTAAATTTGAAGACCTTATGACCCCTAAATACCTTAAAGAGTCTGGTATGGGGGTTGACCCCCTTGAGGAGCTATGTGAGTTATTCTTCCTTGAAGTCTTCCCTCATCTCCTATATTAATTATGATATCATATTATCCTTTCTCTTGTAAGTTGTCCACCTAATATTCCAGATGACATTTGGGATATGACGGAACCAAGTCTCTTGTCTGAATTGGGAAAGAAGAAGAGAAAATAACCGCCTCTAAATAAGTCTACGGATGGGGGGCCTACTGCTACTGAGGCCTCTCGTAAGAGGAAAGTGCCTGAGGTTCCTATCGACACTCGGCCCGAGTCCAGTACGAGGCCGAGGATGAATGCCACAAAAATGGGATCGGGCTCTAAAAAATATTCATCGTCATCTCTTGGAGATTTTTGGTCCTCTAATCTGGCCCAGCTCAAGGCCGACCCCACCTCCCTAATCACCAATATCAGGGTTGCAAAGGCTTCCATGTTTACAGCTCCTTCGGTGAGAGACTATGAATTTTTGGGCATCTTAATGCCCCTACCAAAATTTACGATTTTGGCCTCCATCACATGGCATAGGTATCATCCTCATACCTCTAATTATTGTCATACATCTGATGATATTTTATTTTTATCTGACCTTGTCCTCATTTTTGCATTCTGTTTGTGCTCTGACCTCAGCCACTAAATGGATGGCTGAGAACCACCAAAAAAATTTGGACGTCAAAAGGGTAATCTAAGATGAGGTCGACCTCAGAACTCATCTAGCAGACCTTCGAGCTTACCATAAAAAGGCTATAGACGAGCTGAAACTTCATTTGGAATCCAAAGACGACGAGATCATCAAGGAGAAGTATTAATCCTTGAATACTCAAGCCACAAAATTCACGGTCGACCTTTCTGTAGCCATTAAGAAGGTTGAGGTTAATGTTGTTAAAGCATACAAGATCTACGATAAGTTCCAGGGCTTCAACTTGGAGTACTTGGAAAGGGGAATAAAGACGGCATGCAGATGGGTCATCCTGAAATTTATTGATGCAGTATCTTCCATTCGGCCATCGCTCGAAGCTGCTGACGACCCCCTTATGGAAGGGGCTTTATCATACGTTGAGTCTCTAACCATGGTTGAAGGAGATGGGACATCGGCTGACCCCCAAGTCATGGGAGGCAATGCTGATAGGACGACAATTACTGCTGGCATTAGGACTGAGGTTGTCGCCCACACTGAGCCGACACAATTGGGTGGTCGTCTATAGTCGATACCCTTCTTTTTGTAATACTTTTGCTTATCATGTACACACTCCCTTTTGTCATCTTGGTACTTTACATTTTATGAAATGAAATCCTTTATTGTCCTCTTATTTGTACTTTCTCTTGATTTTGTTTGCATTACTAAATTATGTTATTGTGTCCACCCTAGTCTCATCCATGAGCTGTCGTCCCCACCAGGGGAGTGAATTCACCATATCAATGATGTCTTTAACTAATAACTATGAATAAATGATTTAAAATTTACATTCACCACATTATGGTGTTTAGGTATAAGTCCTCCCTCGTCATTTTGAGAGTGTGTGGAGGGTCGTCCCATCCATGCATTGTCGTCTCGGGCGAGGGAGTAAGTTCGACAATAACCACAACTAAGTGATTTAAAATTTTCATTCACCAAATTATGGTGTTTAGGCGTAAGTCCTTCCTCATCGTTTTGAGAGTGTGTGGAGGGTCGTCCCGTCCATGCACTGTCATCTCGACTGAGGGGGTAACTTCACCGAATTAATGATGTTTAACAACAACCACAACTAAGTGATTTAAAATTTGCATTCACCAAATTATGGTGTTTAATAATAAATTCCCTTTGATGTTGTTAGCAGTCCATGGACGAGGTTGACCCAATCTGGACCGCCGTATCACCGACAAAACTTAAGCTTACTTCACCACGAATGTTGTTTGACAATAACCACAACTAAGTGATTTAAAATTTTCATTCACCAAATTATGGTGTTTAGGCATAATTCCTCCCTCGTCGTTTTGAGAGTGTGTGGATGGTCGACTCGTCCACGCACTATCGTCTCGGTAGAGGGAGTAAGTTTACCAAATTAATGATATTTAACAACATCCACAACTAAGTGATTTAAAATTTACATTCACCAAATTATGGTGTTTATAATAAATGCCCTTTGATGTTGTTGGCAGTCCATGGACGAGGTTGACCCCATCTAAACTGTCGTATCACCGAGGCAACTTAAGCTTACTTCACCACGAATGATGTTTTCTAGCTTATAATGAGTTGATACATAAAAGCAAATATCTGAATAGATAATCATATGAGGGAACACTTTGATTTCATTTCAATTTCATTCATCGGAGTCTTATACATGTGTATTACATAGAATTGAAAAAAGACAGTAGAACTGTTATCTCATTGGTAATATTTCTTGAGGTGGTTGGCGTTCCACAGGTTGGAGAATGGCTCCCCTTTTAGGTTTTCCAATCTAAACGTTCTTGGCACCACCTATTTGACTACCCTATATGGGCCATGCTAATTTGGATGAAGCTTATTGGGTTTCTGCCATGTCTTCTTTAGTACCAAATCCCCTAACTTCAGTGGGCGTGCTTTTACTAACTTGTTGTAGAATTTTGTTGTTCTTTGTTGGTAAGTAGCTTGCCTAACTTCAGCATCTTCTCTTCTTTCTTTTATAAGATATAAATCAAGCCTCTGCTCATAATTATTCTTTTCAGGATTATAGGTCTGAACCCTATGAGTAGGCAAACCTAATTCCGTCAACACGACTGCCTCTGAGCCATAAGCAAACATAAATGGGGTCTCCTCGATAGGTTTCCTCTCTGTTGTTCTGTAGGCCCATAGGATAGCATACACTTCTTCGATCCACATTCCCTTTGTATCCTCTAACTTTTTCTTGATTCCATCAAGAATCGTTCGGTTTGTCACTTTTGTCTGCCCATTAGCTTGGGGTCAGCCAGGAGTGGAGAAGAATTGCTTGATGCCAACTCTTTCGAATTGATTTTCTAAGGAGACGTTCTTGAATTATGTTTCGTTATCAAAAATTAGCGTATTGGGTAGGCCATATCTGCAGATGATGTTTTTCCAGATGAACTGAAAGGTCTTTTACTCCATAATTATAATCATT
Source organism: Sambucus nigra (assembly GCA_949130495.1). NCBI lineage: Eukaryota > Viridiplantae > Streptophyta > Magnoliopsida > Dipsacales > Adoxaceae > Sambucus > Sambucus nigra. The sequence goes on along the minus strand of OX422209.1, from coordinate 378,498,996 downwards.
GGCTCAGCCTCCACCCACTTCAAAAAGTAATCTATCGCCATAATCAAATAACGATAATTATTCACGGGTTTGGATAAGGGTCCTACCAGATTAATTCCCCATACCGCAAATGTCTAGGGAGATGTGATGGAGGTTAGAGGTTGCTGAGGTTAGTGGGGAATGGTATCCAACCTCTGGCACTTGTCGCACTTCTTGACATATGATACAACATCCTTGGCCAATGTCGACCACCAATACCCCTGGGTAATAATCCTCTTAGCTAAAGATCTTCCCCCAACGTGACTGGAGCAGGAACCTTCATGCATGTCCTTCAGTATGTATGCTATCTCAGATGGATGGACACATCTAAGCAGAAGGAGCATAAACCCTTTCTTGTATAAATGTCTCTTATGACGGAGAACTTAGTAACATTATATCTCAACTTCCTTTTCTCAATCTTTGATTATAGTAATTCCTCATTATCTATGTACCTGATGAGAGGATCCATCTAGGATACTCCCATGTTCAAATTCAGACAAGACTCCAAAGTACTGTCATCTTCCTCAATGGTCGACCGATGTAAGATTTCTACGGGCACCGTCCTCCTTATCTCTATTCTTATGGCTGAGGCCAGTTTTGGCAAGGAGTCATCTCGGCCATTGTCCAGTTGAGGTATCCTCTTCAACTTCACCTCTTTGAAATTTTTCAGCACTGGCCTCACTCTCTCCAAATATTTGTCCATCCTGCCATCCTTTGCCTCATATGCTCCCAAGAATTGATTTATAACCAATCTAGAGTCACTGTGAACTAAGACTTGGTCAATGTTTTGGTCTTGAGCCAAGAAGAGGCCTACTACGAGAGCTTTGTATTCGGACTCATTATTGGAGGCTTTAAATTTTAACCTTAATGCATATTCAACATCTATTCCGTCTGGTGCCGACACTGTCAGGCCTGAACCACTTCCAATCTCGTAAGAGGACCCATCGATGAAGAGGATCCACACTATTCCATTCTTAGAGAAATTACCTTCTACCAAGGCTCCTTTTTTTAAGAGATATCACTCCTCTTCATTCTCAGATACTTTTCCCCTTGCTGAACTTGTCTCAGCCTTGTTTGGGGGAGAGCTTACACTTTTTCCTTTTTCATAGCCAGTAGTGTTAAAATTTTTACTGTCGGTCTCGTCCCAGGTGAATCGGCCGTGGAGTATGCTAACTCTTGCGCCTTGATGGCCACTCTAGGCCGATAGATGATATCAAACTCTCCAAGCTCTATTGCCCAAGCCATTAGTCTCCCCGACTTCTCAGGCTTGTGGATGACCTGCCGAAGTGGAGAGTCCATTAGGATGATAATTGTGTGGGCCTGGAAGTATGGCTTCATCTTCCTTGAAGTGTGAATCAGAGCATAGGCTAATTTTTCCATCCTAAAGTACCTCTGTTTGTCCCTATGGAGCGCCTTATTATTGAAATATTCCATCTTATGTACTCCATCCTCGTCTCTTACGATGGCAGCACTAATAGATAACTCTGAGACAATAATAACGGAGAGACGAGGTAGTACTTCAACTCTTTGAAGGCGTTATCACATTCCTCATTCCATTCAAAATCTTTTTTAAGAACTTTAAAAAATGGAAGACATTTATTGTTGACTCTAGATACAAACTTGTTAAGTGTCGCCACTCTCCCCGTCAACCTTTGCATATCCTTGATCGAAGTTGGAGTCTTCATCTCCATCAAGGCCTTGATATTTCCTTGGTTGGGATCTATCCCCCGCTGATTTACGATGAAGCCTAAGAATTTTCCCGCTCCTATACTGAACACGCACTTTGCAGGGTTAAGCTTCATCCTGTATCTATCCATCGTGTCAAAAGTTTGCCTGAGGTTGGCCACATGGGTGTCGGCCTTGAGTCTTTTAGTAATCATATCATCAATATAGACTTCCATTGTCTTCCCAATTTGATCCTCAAACATTTTTTTAACAAGCCCTGATAGGTGGCTCCAACATTCTTCACACCGAAGGGAATGACTTTGTAGCAGTAAGTTCCCTTATCGGTTATGAAGAAAGTCTTTTCCTCATCGACCGGGTGCATAAATATCTGGATATAGCCCGAGTAGGCATCCACGAAACTCTTCACCTCATGTCATGCTATGGCATCAACCATTTGGTAGATCCAGGGCAAATGAAATCTATCCTTAGGGCAAGCCTTATTCAGATCGGTAAAGTTCACACACATTCTCCACTTCCCATTAGCTTTAGGGACAATAACTACGTTGGCCAGCCAATCAGGATATATCACCTCTCTTATGAAGTTGAATTTTTCTAACTTCTTAAATTCTTCTCGGATGACCTCATATTTCTCCCGGGAATAAATTCTTCTCTTCTGTCGTATCGGCCTAGCATCGTCGACCACATTTAATTTGTGGCAAAAAAGTTCAGGATCTATGCCCGACATATCTCTGTGACTCCATGCAAAGATACTCTGCCTCTCTCTTAAGAGTTTGACCAGTTCTTCCTTAATATCTCCTCTCAGGTCTTTGTTGACCTGGACGATTTTTTCTGGCTTGTCTTCATTGAGGACGATGGATTTTACCTCTTTTGTGGCCTCCCCTTTCTTCAGTATGGTCTCATACCTAGGATCCATGGTATCAATACTGTAGATCGTAGTTTCTTTCTTGTGAGATTCCCTCTCCTGAACTTAGTTGAAGTAATATTCACGTGCCAACACTTGATCACCTTGGACTTCCCCTACCCCGTAAGGGGTCAGGAATTTTACCATTTGGTGTACAGTGGATGGCACGGCCTCAAATTCCTTGAGGGCTACTCTTACCATGATAATGTTATAAGCCAAGGATACGCTTTTAACCATCACAAAGAAATTATCCTTCTTTATAAAACTCTTACGCCAAACATCTCCCATTCTAACGTCCATTTCATACATTCCCAATGGATGCACTTTATCGCCACTGAACCCTATAAGAGGATGATGATAAGGGACAAGCCTCTTCTTGTTGAGTCCTAAACCTTTGAAATATGGCCAGAACATAGCATCAGTCAAACTTCCCCCGTCGACTAATATCCTCGGCACATCATACCCATGCACTCTAGTTGTAATTACTAAAGGGCCATCCTAAGGATCTAGGATTCCCTTGAGGTCAACTCTTAAAAAAACTAAAATTAAGGTATCCATGTCTACCTTGTTTCTCTTCTCTGACTTTGTACTTACTTTGATCGAGTTAATAGCTTCAACCTTAGGAAGGGCCTTAGCCTCGGCCACATGCACCTTATGGTCAGTCACTTTCGCACCGCCCCTACTAGGCCTCCACAGATCATCTTCGCATCGAACGATATCATATGGAGTTGACCTTTTATATCATCATCCTTTGGTGGAAGGTCTGGGTCGTCATCATCATCATCATTATCTAAGGCATCATCCTTCTTCCCTGTGATATCTTCCCTGCACTTATCGGCCCTCCTTTTTTTAGGGACATTATGTCCCCTCTTTGGGCTACCACTGCTCACATACTTTCTTAGCTTCCCAGCCTTAAGCATCTTCTCAATCTCATCTTTCAGGGCGAAACACTTATCGGTTAAGTGTCGTGATCTTGGTGAAATTCACACCATAAGCTTTTATTCCTTTTGTGAGGAGGAGCTTTCAACTTCTCAGGCCATCTTAGGGACCGATCATTCTTGATCTCATTCAAAATGTGCTCACAGTTGACCGTGACAGGAGTATACTCGACAAACTTATCATCAGCTGATCTCTTCTTTCCATTTTTATTTTTCTTTTGAAACTTTCTCCCACTTCTAGTCCACTTCTCATCCTCATACTTAGCTGCCATAGCTTCCTCGGTATTCATGACCCTACCGGCCATTGCCAATAGCTCGGCTATAGACTTTGGTGGGCCTCAGATAGATTCTAAAGCAATTTCCCTTTCTGAAGGCCTCTTATTAATGTTATCATCGCAATGTTTTCTTCATAATCCTTCACTTCCAAATTCTCTTTATTAAACCTCGCGATGTACTCCGTGAGACTCTCATTATTCCCCAACTTAACGTACAGCAAGTGAGTAGTCATTTTCTGGGGTCTTACCCCAAAGCAAAAGTTGTGGATGAATCGTTCTGCAAGTTGCTTGAAATGTTCAATGGAGTTATTCGGGAGTGAGGTGAACCATATATGGTCAGCTCCAGTCAAACTGCTTGAGAATACAAGATATTTCATCTCATCTGAGATGGATTATATGTCTTTAACCGATTGATACATCTCTACATGGTGCACAGGATTGGTACTCCCATAATACTTTATAGTAACCACCGGCGGCTTAAATTTGCAAGGGGTTGGGAAGTTGACTATTTTTTCCACAAAAGGAGAACCTTCTGAGTATCCCCTCTACAAGGGGTCACGGCTCTTAAGGATGTATCCAATCTTGTTTTCTAGCCTTTGAATTGAGTCATTCTAAGGCCTCTCGACCGTTTTAAAAACGTCAGCCTGGCCAATGTTATCCCCTGCTACCTCAACCGACTGAACTGAGGGTTCCCCTGCTACTGACCTGTGTCAGCTATTTACCTATCACTGCCCTCGTCTCGTCCACACGGGGGTCTGTCTTCTGCCCCCACCCTCCCTGATACATCATTGCTCCTTGACCTAGATAACCTTTCTCTCAGATCACCAACTGGGCTAAGACTTTTAAAGGTCGACCCTCTACTTAATCGGTCAAAAGCTGAAGCATGGGGTCGAGCATCAGGACTCAGCCTCCTATCATGACCTCGACTTCCTTGGATAGGGAGTACCGTATTCCCAGATACCTCGTATGGCTCCCAGCAATCAATCTGAGCATCTTTAGCCTCATAATCATCATAACGATCCTCCGGGAAGGGTTGTCCTTGCCTCCCCATGCGTAAATGCCTAGAGTCAACAACATCCCTTCTGCCATTGAAGAGGAAGTAGATCCTTGCGAGGTGCCTGGGGTGGTCCCCTATCCCCCTGATGATTCTCCCCGGCTGTCGGAGTAATCATCATCGATAGGGCTCCAGCTGGCCTAATTACCACGTTCTGGCTGAAGGCAGCCAACTGCTCTTGTATTGCCTGTTGGATTATCGCTAAGGATTTCAATGCTGGTGCTACTTCAATCATTTTTTTACTGAGGAGGTGTGTTACTAGAACTAGGACCACCAGCTGGTGGTGGTGGTAGTGGTGGTGGAAATTCTGATGCCATGTATTAGACCTTGTAGATGAGCTGTAGTTGAAGAGCAAAAGCCTTATAGCTCAACAGGAACTCTTTCAATGGTAAAACAACTCCACATGAGGGGATGACTGGTTCATCATCGAAGACTCCGGTAAGGACAAATTAGAAAAGGGAAGAGATGATGTTACTCATTCCCACAGACGACGCCAGACTGATGTTAACAAAAATGGTATCACCAAGCCACAGATGTATGAGGCTCAAACAGGTATACAACAATGGCATTAATCACAAAGTAAATCAACAAAGAAGGAGATGAGGTGAAGAGGATGAACGCCGGGATTTAAGTGGTTCGGCCAGAGGCTACGTCCACTATGTGTGTGTGAGTGAAATCCATTAGTGAATATGGCTCTAATGGCGTGGTTACAACACAACTTGTCTCACTCTCTCTTCTATATACAAATGAACAGAATTTTAGCTAGGGTTTGAATGAATCGATCCTTTACAATGAAGAAGATGAAATGTATATATAGTGCTTAGGGGGTATAGTGTACCCCCCAAGCATGTTGTATGCATGAATGCATTTGTCTTAGCCAATCCAGTTTGGACATGTGGCCTTATCACATGTAGGTCATGATGACTAAATATTTCTTCACATGAGGGGATGATCTCGCAGTAACGATTTTACCCACATGTAGTTTGTGTCCCATGCGCACTGATCCACGAGTCTCCCAAACCACACGCTGTGATGATGTCACCCTCAACCAATATCCTGAGTCGATGCTGAGGCTAGTGATCAAGGAGTTGCCTATATCATGGGTACTATAAAATTGCGTGAGGGTTGACCGTAGTCTTGCAATTACTTGAGGACGAGGACGAGGCTTTAGATAAGGTCGAGGGCTCACACTTATCAATTGTTGGGTAGTTGGAGCTTGGCTTATCGTTGAGGCCGAGGCTGATGATGATCTTAGGTACGACTCACGGATGAGGTAAGGCTTAACTTAATTATCTTGTCGTCATAAGACGAGTATATTGTTGGATGGGACGAGGGTATATTTTGGCATATGAGTTACTACTTGCGTTTGGTATCTACCGTGTGACTTCCTTTATAGTGGGCCCCTCCTGAATCTGTAGCCCCAGTTTCTCATGCAACATTTTCGTGCGATATGAACTGGTGTATGATAGTTTCCTGGATGCAACTCTATGCCTATCCACTGCTTAACACCTGCCTATATGACGTAGTATTAATCATTTGGCTTATCCTTCACCTATCATTAGTTATCTTTCCAGCTCCATCCATTTAGAGAGTTTGATTACAAAGTTGATAAAAAGATTTTAAAAAATAGTTTATTCGTACGAAAATATTAGGAAAGGATACACGTGATTTGTGAGCTATTTTCTTCTTTCTTTTATTTTCAATTGAATTTCAGTGAGGAAAAATAAGAGGATAGAGACAACAATATTTTCAATTTTTTAATCAATGCACCCTATGCTTAAATCTAGTTGTTAATATAATGACATTCATACAGGTCAACATCACTTAAAATTTGTACAATTTTATTTTATAATTTTTTATCTTGCACTAATATATGTCATAATGGGGATATTTGGGCATATATTCCTGATGCACTCAAGATTATTGTTTTTCATATATAAGAATTTGTTCACCTTTTTTTAAAGAACTACCTAACGATCTTACAATATTGGGGTGAGTCACTGAAGAAATGAGATTGATTGCACTCATTACTTGATCCATGCTATTTGATCTATTTTTTATTATTTTAACAGCAAACCATTCATTACTATTGTGTAGTTTTCCCGAGTAGACTCTCCCATATGCTCGGGTTCCTAGAGTTGTTTTTCTAGCCAAAAAGTGTGGGCCCCACTATTTTAGTGTTGTTAAATACTATTAATTTTGATTGTTACGAGCTTAAATTTGATATATGCTAGGATTTGATAAACATTGATTATATTATTGAGGTGAATTCTATTGGCAAACGTTACTTTGTATTTTTTTTTAATAAATATAAGATATATTGTCCAAGGAAAATATTTTTTTGTTTTATATTTTTGTTCTATAAGAAACACATTTACTTATTTATATGTATCATATGCGAGTTTCTTCTTCTATTAATAGGTAACAACGTTATTCCGTAAAATTGGATGTAGAGAATACTAATTTTACTCCTTTGTGTCGTTGAAGAAACGGTAGCATATGACATGGTTTTAGAGGTGGCAATGAATTTTCATTGTACTATGGAGTTTAAAAAACATACACAAAGTTAAGATACAGTATTGACATATACAGAGGATCTCTATGAGATATTATTAGGTTATTGATAGTATTAAAGGTCTTTATTTCCTTGATTTTCATTTTGTTTAAATACTTGACATATGTAATGCTATATCTATACATTTTTATTGTAACTAATCATGCTATTTAAAAGAAGCTCATTTTTATGTGGTAACTATAGTACTTCACCATCTCTTTCTTGAGTGTGCTCAAATTATAGTATATAACTAAAATTAACAGCGGAACACGGTGATGACATTTATCGCATATACAAAGAGCCACGTAGACAATGGTAATTAAAGCTATATTAAACTTATCTAACTTAGGCTTTATGTATCCCAAACTAACTGTATATGTTGTAAACCTTTCAACTTCTAATGCATTAATTAACACTCTTTCTCTTCCTTAAAAAACGGAACTCAATAAAATAAAATCAAGCCACTGAAAAGATGAATTCGTTTATTTTTTGTTAGTCCCTTCTACTTCTCTACGTATTTAAATGCTTTTTGTTTTTATTCAATCTTAACCACCATATGAATAAATCCTCAAATGGGGTTTATCTTCTCGTGGTGTATCTGTGAATGCTAAGGCTAGGTTTAAGCACCAGACTTTGATTGAAGATTACCAAGAGATGAAGAAAGTGGTTTTTTTTATGAATTTATTCTAATCTTCAATATCTGTGGATCCTTTTGAGGATGTGCTTATGGTTTTCTATGTTTTCCTTTCCCTGTTTGCCATATAATATTTGATTTCATACATTTAAACGATTCCTCCAACACACACACACACATACAACTATAGTAATGAATGAGACAACTACCCGGAGCTGGACCTAGAAGTATGCCATGGGTTAGTGTGATTTATTTTGAGGGAGGGCTTATGTAGTTTAGTAATGAATGAATGAAGAAAAGTGAAGATGGACTACACTAGAAATATTGAAGCACTCCTTCAAGACATATTTATGCTTTTAATTTGTATGAGAATTTTCTTTTGGCAATAATGAAATCTGCTTCTAGATATATTCGATTTTCCCTAAAATACATAGTAATGCTCCGGTTTTAGTTTATGAAGGATGAGAATATTCAAAATGTGATAAGCCATTTTCAGAAAGATTTTGAAGGCGGTGTTTCTGCAAAGAATTTGGGTAAGCCAACATAATGGAATTTTTGGACCAGAAAGAGATATGTAGTGATTTTATTTTTATTTGTAAAATTATGCCTTGAAATTTGTATATATGTAGCAGGGGAAAAATTTGGTGGGTATGTTTATTTACAGTTTTTGATGGTATATATGATATATTTATACACCAATACTTTTTTACATTTTTATAGAGAGGTAGAGAAATAGAGACGTGAGGTCCAGAGACATCAAGAAATAACCGATGGGAGGTGAGAGACAACCAAACGAGGTGGGTATGTTTATTTATAGTTTTCGATTATATATATGATATATTTATACACCAATGTTTTTTTTTACATTTTTATATAGACCTTATTATAAATTGTAAGTCTAAATTTCAAGCATATAAATCCGCTAAATCTTTGTAGTGTTATAATCATTTGAGGATCAATTTATATGCGTAAATGCCCTTTTATATCAATTTATAACTTTAGACAAAAATAATGAAGAAAATTTCACTCTAAATAGTTACAAATATACATCCTACATTTTCAGTGAGAGAGAAGTTATGAGACGCTATTACTCTCATAATGATATCATTATATTTGAAGAAAACTATAACATAATTATTCTTTAATTAGTTTTTTCGATTTGAAGCAAATTACAATTTTTATTTTATCATTTAGGGTTATGTTTGACAAATTTCTGCACGTAGTAATTTTTTTATGATTTCGAAAAAAAAAATTTGGTATTGTGGTGTATATGTTAACAATTTCATGAAAAACGCCCCCGCACCGCGGGGTTTCATGCTAGTGTTGAAGTAATATGATTTCCATATTGACTAAGAGAAGTTCCGAACATCACATTCAAAACTTATAATAATCCATTCCTAGTGATTATCTTAAACCCAATTTACTATATTGCAATCATGTCTGCATTAGTTTATTAACAATACTCATGTAACAAAAAGAAAAACTCATTAATTTTCAAGACCGCTTGAATAGATATATCGAGATGGTCATAAATTTGATGAAGAATGGGAAGCTATTTTCGCCCCCAGGAGGACCCATTATTATTGCACAAGTTTGCTTCCACTCTAGTCACCATTATAAATAAAATAAAAATGAACTTTTTTTTAATCATAATTTTGCTTTCATTTTTCACTTCAAATTGCATATTGAAAATGAGCACAACATGATCCAATACTTATTCAAAGAAATGGGTAATAAATAGGGCAAGTGGGCAGCAGATATGGTCCAACACTCGTTCAGAAAAATGCAATGAAAGGCAACGTTTAAATATTTCTTTATTGAATGTTAAATTCTAAAATCCCATTATTCACATGCCTCTTTGTTCAATATTTTATTAGCTAACAATTTTTGGTATCTTAAACAATTTATAATTTTGTCTTAAAACAATTTTTGGATGGCTTGTGAACAGTTAGAGTTGAGTTGAAAATTTACAAATACATTTTGAAATTCACATTTGAAGTTTGGGGTCTATATAGGTGACACGGTATACAGATACGTGTTTTATTTTATTAGAAAATATTTTGGTGGTATTTGGCAGTCTATGTCGTGGACTGTAGGGGTTTGCACTATACGTGTTGGTGTGGTGGTGTTTTTATAGGTGTTATGAACCATTTCTTAACAATATATGTTTAATTTTTTGTAAGTGTTGGAAACTGTTGTGAATATAAAAGTGCATATTACACATTACAATGGTCATGAACCGTTGCAAGTAGTGAATTAGCAATGGTTTTAATCGTTGCAAAACTGAATATTATAAACGTTTTAAGCCATTGAAATTTATTTTGCAATGATTATCCAATCACAATATATAAATGTCTTTTTTTATTTAATTTTATGTGGCATGAAATATATTATTTATTAAGGGACACCAGGCCAAATCGAATTACTTAATCAAATGTAATCGCACCAAAACAGGCTAATTTTGGCCAATTTGTGTCGAACCTATAGTACTAACATGACACAATCCGCTATGGGGCAGAATATCGTGGTCCAAATAGTTCAAACTTTATTAATGAATCCTCACATTCATCACCTTAAACTCTTCCAATTTCTCAATTATCAAACATGGCATTAAAAAAATAGATTATACAATTTTAGCATTTAAAATAATATGGGACATATACCAAATAGTCCCTCGGACATTTTTTAATACCCATTTAGTCCAAACTTTTTTATTTTGCCTCAAAAAGTCATTTGCCACATATTTTGGAGAGGGAGTGCCGCTGGCGCGGACCTCTAAAAATAAGAGGATATTGAGTGCTTGAGGGACTAAATGGGTTAAATTAAAAATATGTGTCCTTTTTAAAAAATATATATTTATAGTAGGGACTATTTAATAATTGACCCAAATAATATTGGTTATGGATATAGAACAACAAACATTTTATTTTCATTTTTAGTCTCTATTTTTAAATTATCGATTGATGTGGCATGATGTGATTGGTTTACGTTTTATGAATATGGGTCCGCGCCAACGACTTTATTCAAAAATAGGGACTAAAAATGAAAACAAAAAGGTTGTTTTTATATTTCCAAAATACATATTATAATATGTCTTAAAATTACAAAGCTCCAAAAAAAGAGGGCAAAAAATAAATTTAACATGGGATTCGTGAGATATAACGTCAATAAACGATTCAATATTTCTCCACATTGTATGTCAAAGATATTGAAATTATGATATATTAACAAAACATGTATATGATTAATTACCAGCATCAGATATAAAGGATCTGCTATTACCGAGTGCATTCATCCACACAACAGTAATATCTCACGATTATAAAAATCAACCATTCTTTCCTTTTAATTAAAGTGAGTATAAACTAGTGCAACAAAAAATAAAATGACTAATACTATTAAGACTAAACTATAAGCTACCAGCACTAATAATGCAAACTATAAGTTATGAGGAAGGTTGTCTCTGCAACTGAAGATGATTTTCTTGCTTTTGCGCATCGCACATTTGCTATGAAACCGTAAATAGCTGGGGCTGGATCTTGTTGTCTTATAGGAGTTATCTGGAAACAGACATTATATGTTGCTAATCTGGGTGATTCTAGAGCGGTACTAGGTTTTAAAGAGACATCAATGAATATAGTAGCACAGCAGTTGACTCATGATCATAATGCAGCCATAGAGGAGGTTAGACGAGAAGTCATGTGGATGCACCCAGATGATCCTACCATACACAACAAATACTACTAGAACAAAGCATACTACCAGTGATCACAGTCTAACTAGCGCCATATGGAGTTGGGTGCCCACCCGGAATGACCAGAGCTGCACTGTGACACCTTCGCTTAGGCGGTTGATCTGCTTCTCCACAATATACCTCCAATTGGTACACAAGTTGTAAGTGTGGCTAGACATGCTAGTCCACAGGGCCAAATTACAAGTCCATGTACGGAAAGTTGGATCGATTAGTTGGACCACTAGTCGAGAATTATGCAGGCTTTGCTTCTCTTGTGGGGTAAGAAATTCAGTTTGAATTTCTCTCACGGGCATTGATAATCGCCCATGGGCTTGGTTGGTGTCCGTGGCAGTCAACCTCTTCTCTAAAAGAAACTCCACGCTACAACCACCCAACTCCATGATTTTGTTCTGGTATCTTAGGGGCAGCTCTTTGTCGCTGGAGTTGTTCTTCTTGTTCTTGGAGTTGTTTACTACGTGACAATCTGCATGTTGCTCACACGGAAGACGGTTCAACACCCGGATCATCCAGGGAGATAACTCCGCCGGATTACTCCTATCATAACCGGCTTTATCCAGTAAATCAGCCGCCGCTTCTCTGAGGGTGCTGTCGTCCTCCCCGGAATACAGCCTTGCCACAAAGTTTGTTAGTAAAGCAGCTTGGTCACAAGTTATTTGGTTGTTGTTTTCCATGTTGATCGAGGAAGAAGTAATTTGGTTGTTGTTGTGCATGTTGGTCGAGTAACCAGACGTACATATATATAGAGAGAACAGAGAATAGAGAGATTTACTAATCCTAAACCAAAAGGGAGTAGTAGTAAGATTTAGTGTAGGAGAAGGATAATGCCTTGCAATGTTCAGTAGGGACTCCATTTCCATTTCCATTTCCATGTAGGTGTGTCCAGGTCTCACAATCAACCGTTCTCAACGCACTCGTAACAAACTAAACCAAGGAACCCAACTCCTTCCAAACACTTTATACATATCCGTTTCAAACACAAATGGGCTTTCCGATAAATTAATATCTACTAAATAAATAATTTCACTAAAGTAATTTTAGGTCAATAATCTCTAGTGGTTTTCATTTAAAACCCCAACCCATATTATTTTGTTATGTTAGTGTGCAGAGGCGGATTCCCCCCCCCCCCCCCCCCCCCCCAAAACTTCAAAGAATTTCAAATTTTAACCTTGTAGTTTTAAAATTTTATGGAAAAAAATTATATTTTTATAATTTTAAAAATTGATATTTATTGTTTGGCCCCCTCTTACTTACATTTCTGGATCCGCCATTATTAGTGGTTCATATAATATGTATCAAACAAGAATTTTGTATTTTATTCCCCCATTATTTTTTAGGAATTATCTTTGTTTCAGGGTTGATAGTTCATTTTTTTTTTGTTACTTATGAATTATTCTTTTCCTAATAAAATCTCTTGGTTATTAGCTATTAAAATGAAATATGAGTATTATGCCCGCACATATGTATATATATTTAGATAACCTTGTGGTCTCTAAAATCAATATTCAATCAAAAATTGACATTACCCCATTACGTCTCGACTAACCCGAATTGCTATTATCAAGTTAAGGTCCCAAATATATGAGAAAAATATCACGTAGTTAAGCACCACATATCCATGCTCGACACTACCACTGCGATTTGCTCCCACAATAAATTTGACTAAAGAAATTTTACTCTGAAACCTTTAATCAAACTACAATCAACACAACTCAACTATGACACGACTAACCTGAATTGCCATCCTCAAGGCGTCTAAATTATAACATTAAATATTTATTACCATTTTGACCTTTTGGGATTTTATTTTATTTCCACTTTATCAATTAAATTTTTTTCAGAATAACATGACACAATGATTGTTCTACCGTGTAAGTTTTGCGTGTGTATATCATATATATGAGAACTCTAAGAAATTGTCCGCCTTGGGCCCGCAAATTATTACGACCAACCCTATGAGGACCTAATGCAAACAAAAAATTACACTACAAAAAAAATGATTAATTGTGACAGATCTATTCGGGACGGTTTTAGAAGGTCGTTCCAAAAACTAACTATTTGGGATGGTCGCTAAATCCGTCCCAAGTAACACTTAAAGAGGGGTTTAATAGGATGGTTATATTGGTGTTCCTAAAATGTTGGTCCTTTAAAACATTTGGGGCGGATTTATTTTTATTTCCCTAGAGTATACACGTTCCCTCCGTCCCCAAAATCATTTCTCCCGTTCAATATCACGATTACCCTCTCTCTCCCCCCCAAGATCATTTTACTCAAAGTTATGTAAAAGGTTTTAAAGATCCTGACAGGGAATACCAATGATTTACTTCGTGACTGGTCCATTTGAGATGATTTTTTATTTTTTTATTTATTTAAACAATTTGAATATGTCTACTATGTCTATGTAGTTTTTTTAGGGAGGTGATGAATAGATTTATTTTTATTTCCTTAAAGTATACATGTTCCCTCCATCCCCAAAATCATATCCCCTGTTGAATATCACGATTACCCTCTCTCTCTCTCTCTCTCTCTCTCTCTCTCCTCCATTCTCATGTCGCATCCCATTGTCAAGTCCGTGATGCTCACGCCATCTCCAGTTCTGCTACCATCACATCATGTTCTTATATGTCGCATCTCGTTCTTCTCACGCCTGAGATTTTGCATCCGGATTCCATTTTCATCGGAAGTTTATGCTCAGGTAATCTTGCTTTAAATTCATATGCCAAATGAAAATGAAATCGAAATGAAAATCCAAATTTCGTATAATTATATAATATATGTACTCTGCTCATCAGGATTCCATCTATCGATCTGCCAAATGAAAATGAAAAGTTACTAGATGAGTGGGATGTAAAACAGAAAGCCATTGACTAGGTGCTTACTTACTTTGCCAACTCATTATTTGAGTTAATGCCTCAATAATCTTGCTTTTGTATATGTTGGCCATTCACTCGTTTCTTTTTCTAGTGATGAACTTAGACGATTTTAGGTGACGTGGATTTGCTGCTTTTAGATTATTTGGTTACTTGGTTACTAATTGATTCTTTGATGATACAGAAATAAAATTTTACTCAAAGTTATGTCGATGGTTTTAAAGATCCTGGCAGGGAATACAAATGATTTACATCGTGATTGGTCCATTTTAGATGATTTTTTGTTTATTAAAACAATTTGAATAGGTCTACTATGTCTATGTAGTTTTTTTAGGGCGATGATGAATAGACAATCACTGCAAAAAGTCATATCGAATTTGGAACTTTCAATTCAAACAGCGGTAGGATGAGTCTCTCCCTTCTTTTGACCTTAACAAGCTTATGGTTACTACTTAGTATCATATATTAATTGCTTTGTCTCTTGACAAGTATGTAGTGTAGTTTGAATTAAAAATAAAAAGCTCTGACTTTATTACAGTTTGAAGTAAAAGATTGAAAACAAACAATTCATATTGTGATCTATATGTTCATCATTCACCGTCCTTTTCAATGATAGGTAAAAGAGTAGATTGTAATATCCCGTATTTTTATAACTTTTTAATTTTGGGGATTTATTAAATTTAATTTGAGATACTAATTTAATATTAATCCAGAAATTATTTTAAAAATTTACTAGCGCGATAAGAGTTAGTAATTATTGGAATTTTGTTGAATATTACTTAATGAATAATGTAATATGTATAATCAAATTTATTAAAATTATCACGAGTATATAATTTGATAATTGTTGAAATTAAATCGGGACGCGCCTGTGCCGTGTCGGGATTAAATTAATATTATTAAAAGTGAATAAATTATAAGTCACCCGAATGGTCATTTCGAGTGAGCCAATGGGTCCGAAAGGATCGAGATAGTCAAAATAATGCACCCGAATTTTTAGGCGTAATTAACATCCTAGGAGGGCGTTTTAGACATTTTGTATTTTTGGGTAATTAAACCCACGAATTTCCCAAGGTTATATCAACTTCTAGGAGTTGTCATCTAGGGTTAACAAAAGAAAAACCAGAGAACGACCATTGGAGAAGAAGTGGGAAAGCTTTCCAAGGAGTTCAAGGCCAAAAACTGCACCGTTTGAACCGCCACCACCGCCAACTCGTAGATCGCGTGACGGGAAACACCACCACACCACTTTCTTCCACAAATTAGAAACTAAATTTCTAGGCAAGTGTAATACCCCGTATTTTTATGCAATATTAATTTGGGGATTTATTAAATTTAATGTGAGTCATTAATTTAAAATAAATCCGGAAAATTAATCACTTTATAATTATTAACGTGATGTGACTTAGTAATTATGGGAAACTTGTTGTTGAATATTACTAATGAGTAAAGTAATATAATTTTGGTTCTATTAAATGTCAAGAGTGAATAAAATGACAATTTTGAAAATTTGAGTCGGGACGCGCCCATGTCGCGTCGGGACTAAATATTGATGAATAAAAGTGAATAAATTATAAGTCACCCTTATGGTCATTTCGAGTGCGTCAAATTGTCCGAAAGGGTCGAGATAGTCAGAAAAGTGTACCCGGGGGTTTAGTTTGGATCTCGGGGCGTTTTTAGGCTTAATTAGTACCCCAGGAGAGCATTTTGGACATTTTACATTTTTGGGTAATTAAACCCACGAAATTTCAAGGGGTATATCAGATGTCTAAGGTTACCTTCTAGGGTTAAAACAACTCAAAACTTTAGAACGGCCATAGGAGAGGGAAGGAGGAAGCTTTCCAAGAAATCCAAGGCCAAAAAGTCACCCGATTGCACCGCCACCACCACCAACGCGTAGATCACGCGACGGGGAACGCAACCACACCAAAATCGTCCGCAAATCAGAATTCTAAAAATCTCAGGCAAGTATTTATCTTTCTTATTTTCCTTAATGCATCATTCATGTTAGCCTAGGGTGATTAGGATGAGTTTTATAGAAGAAAACCCATGTTGGAGATAGGAAAACCGCATGTAGTTATGATTTGATTGATAATCTGGAAACCCCTTCATATGTAGAGGCTTAACCACGAATTTATGATGCATTAGGAGTAGAATTTCTGGGAAAAGACTGATTAGAACCATGTTAAAGAGATTTCTAGGGTTCTTGAGATTTACATGAATTTTGGCCTGTTAATCCATGGTTATTAATGGAAATTTGCATGCTTTACGTCGGAGATGTATGATATGGGATTATACTCTTAGTAGTACAAATTTTTGGGCGATTGGGAATGAAAAATCTGGATTTGGATGAGGTTGTGTGTTAGAGCCCGTAACTGGTTAACTGCAAAATTCGCCATATCTGCTTGATCGATCGATCGAGCCAAGAGCTTCGATCGATCGAAGGTTAGATCGATCGAGCCCCTGCCCTCGATCGATCGACCCCTTCTGGCAGACTCATATTTCCCCTTTTTAAATTAGTTGAATTCAATTTAATGAGAAATAATCCTTGGACACCCTTATTAAAATGTTTTGGGAGATAAAGAAGACGAGTGGGACTTATAAATAATTTTGGGACCTTTAATGTAAGACGAGAGTTGTATTTTTAGGATATTTACATATAAGGGACGATGAAATTATGTATTAAAGGGAGAGACGCATAAGATAGTTACGTTGGAACATAAATGAACACCTACTGAATTTTACACTTGGGAGGATAGAGTACATGAGTGTTACGTAGTAAGTTGGAATAATCCCTCGAATTAAAGTTAGAGACGAACCGTTATACGTGATAACAAATAATGGGAAAATAAGGATAAATGTCGTGATTATGGGTTATGGGATGAACCTAAATTGATATGATAAAAGTAGTATATTTATATGACTGTGTGTATACATATATTATATACATGTGAAAATCATGTCCGCGCTACTTTCTATCCCTGAGGTTACCGCGTTGGGACAGTCTTATCTCGATGGGACCTTTATGGGGGATATTGACTCGTACCCTAGAAGATAGATATCCTTGGTACAGGCTATCTGATCGATGGTCAGACGGTCCTAAGAGACATGAGGGTATGTGCTGACCTCTTAGAGACTTGGAATCTATGCTTCGCCTTAATATTGTTTGTGTATGTGTTAATACAGTTCGAGAGTGATTCCGGATCATCCAGGGAGATAACTCCGTCGGATTACTCCTATCATAACCGGCTTTATCCAGTAAATCAGCCGTCGCTTCTCTGAGGGTGCTGTCGTCCTCCCCGGAATACAGCCTTACCACAAAGTTTGTTAGTAAAGCTATTTGGTTGTTGTTTTCCATGTTGATCGAGGAAGAAGTTATCTGGTTGTTGTTCTGCATGTGGATCGAGGAAGTAGATAGAGTTAGAATAGAGAGAGCGTTTGATGATGGTCGAGTATCCAGACGTACACACATATATATATATATAGAGAGAGAGAGAATAGAGAGATTTACTAATCCTAAACCAAGAGGGAGTAGGAGTAGGAGTAGGAATAGGAATAGGAGTAAGATTTAGCGTAGGAGTAGGATAATAATGCGTTGTAATGTTCAGGAGGGACTCCATTTCCATTTCCATGTAGGTGTGTCCAGATCTCACAATCACCAATTGTCAACACACTCGTAGCAAACTAAACCATGAAACCCAACTCATTCCAAACACTTTATATATATCCGCTTCAAACACAAATGGGCTTTCGATAAACTAATATCTACTAAATAAATAATTTTACTAAAGTAATTTTAGGTCAATAATCTCTAGTGGTTTTTATTTAAAACCCCAACCCATATTGTTTTGTTATGTTAGTGTGCAGAGGCGGATTAGGGGGGGGGGGGGGGGGGGGGGGGGGCTTGGCCCCCCGACTTCAAAGAATTTCAAATTTTAACCTTATAGTTTTAAAATTTTATGAAAAAAAATTATATTTTTATTGTTTTAAAAATTGATATTTATTATTTGGCCCCCTCTTACTTACATTTCTGGACGCCATTGTTAGTGTGTCATATAATATGTATCAAACAAGAATTTTGTATTTTATTCCCCCATTATTTTTTAGGAATTATCTTTGTTTCAGGGTTGATAGTTCATTTTTTTTGTTATTTATTTATTATTCTTTTCCTAATAAAATCTCCTGGTTCTTAGCTTTTAAAATGAAATTTGAGTATTATGCCCGCACATATGTATATATATTTAGATAACCTTGTGGTCTCTAAAATCACTATTCAATCAAAAATTGACATTACCCCATTACGTCTCGACTAACCCGAATTGCTATTATCAAGTTAAGGTCCCAAATATACGAGAAAAATATCACGTAGTTAAGCACCACATATCCATGCTCGACACTACCACTGCGATTTGCTCTCACAATAAATTTGACTAAAGAAATTTTACTCTGAAACCTTTAATCAAACTACAATCAACACAACTCAACTATGACACGACTAACCTGAATTGTCATCCTCAAGGCGTCTAAATTATAACATTAAATATTTATTACCATTTTGACCTTTTGGGATTTTATTTTATTTCCACTTTATCAATTAAATTTTTTTCAGAATAACATGACACAATGATTGTTCTACCGTGTCAGTTTTGCGTGTGTATATCATATATATGAGAACTCTAAGAAATTGTCCGCCTTGGGCCCGCAAATTTTTACGACCAACCCTATGAGGACCTAATGCAAACAAAAAACTACACTACAAAAAAAAATGATTAATTGTGACAGATCTATTCGGGACGGTTTTAGAAGGTCGTTCCAAAAACTAACTATTTGGGATGGTCGCTAAATCCGTCCCAAGTAACACTTAAAGAGGGGTTTAATAGGATGGTTATATTAGTGTTCCTAAAATGTTGATCCTTTAAAACATTTGGTGCGGATTTATTTTTATTTCCCTAGAGTATACACGTTCCCTCCATCCCCAAAATCATTTCCCCCGTTCAATATCACGATTACCCTCTCTCTCTCCCCCAAGATCATTTTACTCAAAGTTATGTAAAAGGTTTTAAAGATCCTGACAGGAATACCAATGATATACTTCGTGACTGGTCCAGTTGAGATGATTTTTTATTTTTTTATTTATTTAAACAATTTGAATATGTCTACTATGTCTATGTAGTTTTTTTAGGGAGGTGATGAATAGATTTATTTTTATTTCCCTAAAGTATACACGTTCCCTCGATCCCCAAAATCATATCCCCTGTTGAATATCACGATTACCCTCTCCCTCTCTCTCTCTCTCTCTCTCTCTCTCTCTCTCTCTCTCCTCCATTCTCATGCCGCATCCCATTGTCAAGTCCGTGATGCTCACGCCATCTCCAGTTATTCTACCATCACATCATGTTCTTATATGTCGCATCTCGTTCTTCTCACGCCTGAGATTTTGCATCCGGATTCCATTTTCATCGGAAGTTTATGCTCAGGTAAGCTTGCTTTAAATTCATATGCCAAATGAAAATGAAATCGAAATGAAAATCCAAATTCCGTATAATTATATAATATCTATACTCTGCTCATCAGGATTCCATCTATCGATCTGCCAAATGAAAATGAAAAGTTACTAGATGAGTGGGATGTAAAACAGAAAGCCACTGACTAGGTGGTTACTTACTTTGCCAACTCATTATTTGAGTTAATGCCTCAATAAGTCTTGCTTTTGTATATGTTGGTCACTCACTCGTTTCTCTTTCTAGTGATGAACTTGGACGATTTTAGGTGACGTGGATTTGCTGCCTTTAGATTATTTGGTTACTTGGTTACTAATTGATTCTTTGATGATACAAAAATAAAATTTTACTCAAAGTTATGTCGATGGTTTTAAAGATCCTGGCAGAGAATACAAATGATTTACATCGTGATCGGTACATTTTAGATGATTTTTTATTTATTAAAACAATTTAATGAGAAATAATCCTTGGATACCCTTATTAAAATGTTTTGGGAGATAAAGAAGACCAGTGGGACTTATAAATAATTTTGGGATCTTTAATGTAAGACGAGAGTTGTATTTTTAGGATATTTACATATAAGGGACGATGAAATTATGTATTAAAGGGAGAGACGCATTAGATAGTTACGTTGGAACATAAATGAACACCTACTGAATTTTACACTTGGGAGGATAGAGTCCATGAGTGTTACGTCGTAAGTTGGAATAATCCCTCGAATTAAAGTTAGAGATGAACCGTTATACGTGATAACAAATAATGGGAAAATAAGGATAAATGTCGTGATTATGGGTTATGGGATGAACCTAAATTGATATGATAAAAGTAGTATATTTATATGACTGTGTGTATACATATATTATATACATGTGAAAATCATGTCCGCGCTACTTTCTATCCCTGAGGTTATCGCGCTGGGACAGTCTTATCTCGATGGGACCTTTATGGGGGATATTGACTCGTACCCTAGAAGATAGATATCCTTGGTACAGGCTGTCTGATCGATGGTCAGACAGTCCTAAGAGACATGAGGGTATGTGCTGACCTCTTAGAGACTTGAAATCTATGCTTCGCCTCAATATTGTTTGTGTATGTGTTAATACAGTTCGAGAGTGATTACGAACTTGTACTTCCCTTAGTACGAGAGATACGGGGATTGGATAGCAGAGTATGCCCGCATAATAATTTTTATGTGGGGTGCTGTTAGAATATGTATATATTATGCGAGTGTTTAATATATATATATGAAATTCTAAAATTTGGAACTGCCTACTGTGTTATGGTAAGTAAGAAATGAATTTTGACTTCAATTTCGAAATACTTGTTTTGAAAAGTATAATGGGACACTAGGAAACTTTATTAGTAAATAAGGTTTAAATGAGAACTTTGTGATCAAATGAAATTATCCTCTTAAATAATTATATTGTTCAGTTTTAGATCTTACGAGTAACCTAAGATAAGTTAAACCATTGGGAAGATTAGTGCGATATAAGATAAGATAAACCGTTGGGAAGGTTAGTGCGATAGGTGTGCACATTAGAAGAGAGGTGAGAATTTCTCAAGAGAGTGTCGCACTAATATGTTGTTGCATTGGCCTGTAAACATTTTTAAATACTTGCTAAACAAATTTTAAATCATTTAAACTATCGGGCTCTGACCCGTTTCTATTTCTCTTTCTCTCTTGTATATATATGTATATATTACAGGTGCCTAGCCACAGGGGCATCTTGCGTAGGATCCTTTGGAAGGAACGCGATGCAGCTTAAGTGGGAGGTGCAGGCCTCTTGCTTAGACGACTTCATTTATTTGATTCCACTCTTAGTTTATTTATTTAGTTGGGCATGTGCCGCCCGTTTCCATTATCTAGTTGTTTTATTGGACATTGTGATTCATTTATTTCTAGTATTGTCACCATGGGATTTATTACTGTCTGGATGTTTTACTTTAAGTTTTAAATGTTAGGATTTAGTTATTGAATGTTTAAATTATTTGGATTATATGTTCCAGGATAATTGTGGTGTGATTCTTTAATATTGAATTGTTGTAAATATTTAAATCTTGGTTTATAAAATAAAATTTGGAAAGTAATGTCTAAAAATGGTTTTGACACTTAGCTTAATTAATTAGGGTGTTTAAATTGGAAAAGTTATTTTTACGACAGTGATGCTAAGAATGAACCAACTGTTCACCTTGATTTTAATTTAATAAAGGAGTGATCGCTCGGTATTTAATTAGGCGGGGTGTCACATCAAGTATCTATCTTGCTTTATTTTTAGTTGATGTCTCAATCATGTTAGTCTAGTGTTGTTTAGAACTTGTTTCATGGAAGAAATTATAGTTTTGAGACTTGAAATCACATGTTATAGAAGTAGTAATTATATTTTAGACATTTAAATCGCATGTAGAGAATAAACCACGAAATTGTATGGATTTAGAAGAAAGAAATCTGGAAAAGAATTGGAAAAAAAAAAGAAAAATTAGGGTTCTTGAAGTTCAGGAAAATTTTACCCATTAAATTGTTGTAATTGATGAATTGGGACATATTTTATGTAGAAAATTATGTGTTCTGGTATATTGTACTTGTAGTAACGTTTGTTGGGAGTTTGGGAATGATATATGGAGATTTGGTTGAGGTTGGAGAGGCAAACCCGTAATTGGGTTAATGCAGTTTTCGTCATAACTGCTTGATCGATCGATCGGCCCAAGAACATCGATTGTAAATGATTGGGACTGATTATGATTAATAGTTAGTTAATCTCATGTTGGAAGTTAATGCGTTGGTGATAAAACATAAAATCAATATCGAATAACTAGTGGAAATTATGTTACAATCTATTTGTAGGTTTGTAATTGTTTTTTATCGAATCCATGTTTAATAAATTATACATTGAAAGATATTAGGGGTTCATAAATTATTCTTGAGGAATTTTGGGTTAATTTAATTATTTATTGAAATCATGTTGAAAAGCCTTGATTATTATGCTCAGATAATTTAAACCTATTTGATATGAGGATCCAATGATGTGGGGATTTAAATGTTTAGGTATGCTTGAGTGTATGCGTTATCCTATTATCCTATAGTGTTATATATATACAGACACACTAGGGTGTACCCGTGCCGATAGTACGGTGAAAAGAATGCTCTCTAAAATTCCTTCAAAATATGTAACATAAGTCAAGGTGATACTATTATCTCACACACACATACATATCAATTACATCTAAGAAATACTCTATAAGAAATATTGTTACTATTATTGATACTATTATCAATTACATCTAATAAAACCCCAACCCATATTATTTTGTTATGTTAGTGTGCAGAGGCAGATTGGAAAAAATTAATATATGATACTATACTTCAAAGAATTTCAAATTTTAACCTTATAGTTTTAAAATTTTATGGAAAAAAATTATATTTTTATAATTTTAAAAATTGATATTTATTGTTTGGCCCCCTCTTACTTACATTTCTGGATCCGCCATTGTTAGTGGTTCATATAAAATGTATCAAACAAGAATTTTGTATTTTATTCCCCCATTATTTTTTAGGAATTATCTTTGTTTCAGGGTTGATAGTTCATTTTTTTTGTTATTTATTAATTATTCTTTTCCTAATAAAATCTCTTGTTTATTAACTATTAAAATGAAATTTGAGTATTATGCCCGCACATAAGTATATATATTTAGATACCCTTGTGGTCTCTAAAATCACTATTCAATCAAAAATTGACATTACTCCATTACGTCTCGACAAACCCGAATTGCTACTATCAAGTTAAGGGCCCAAATATATGAGAAAAATATCACGTAGTTAAGCACCACATATCCATGCTCGACACTACCACTGCGATTTGCTCTCACAATAAATTTGACAAAAGAAATTTTACTCTGAAACCTTTAATCAAACTACAATCAACACAACTCAACTATGACACGACTAACCTGAATTGCCATCCTCAAGGCGTCTAAATTATAACATTAAATATTTACTACCATTTTGACCTTTGGGGATTTTATTTTATTTCCACTTTATCAATTAATTTTTTTTCAGAATAACATGACACAATGATTGTTCTACCGTGTCAGTTTTGCGCGTGTAATACATATATATGAGAACTCTAAGAAATTGTCCGCCTTGGGCACGCAAATAATTACGACCAACCCTATGAGGACCTAATGCAAACAAAAAATTACACTACAAAAAAAATGATTAATTGTGACAGATCTATTCGGGACGGTTTTAGAAGGTCGTTCCAAAAACTAACTATTTGGGATGGTCACTAAATCCGTCCCAAGTAACACTTAAAGAGGGGTTTAATAGGATGGTTATATTGGTGTTCCTAAAATGTTAGTCCTTTAAAACATTTGGGGCGGATTTATTTTTATTTCCCTAGAGTATACACGTTCCCTCCGTCCCCAAAATCATTTCCCCCGTTCAATATCACGATTACCCTCTCCCCCCCCCCCCCCCCCAAGATCATTTTACTCAAAGTTATGTAAAAGGTTTTAAAGATCCTGACGGGGAATACCAATGATTTACTTCGTGACAGGTCCATTTGAGATGATTTTTTATTTTTTTTATTTATTTAAACAATTTGAATATGTCTACTATGTCTATGTAGTTTTTTTAGGGAGGTGATGAATAGATTTATTTTTATTTCCCTAAAGTATACACGTTCCCTCCATCCCCAAAATCATATCCCCTGTTGAATATCACGATTACTCTCTCTCTCTCTCTCTCTCTCTCTCTCTCCCTCTCTCTCCTCCATTCTCATGCCGGATCCCATTGTCAAGTCCGTGATGCTCACGCCATCTCCAGTTATGCTACCATCACATCATGTTCTTATATGTCGCATCTCGTTCTTCTCACGCCTAAGATTTTTCATCCGGATTCCATTTTCATCGGAAGTTTATGCTCAGGTAAGCTTGCTTTAAATTCATATGCCAAATGAAAATGAAATCGAAATGAAAATCCAAATTTCGTATAATTATATAATATATGTACTCTTCTCATCAGGATTACATCTATCGATCTGCCAAATGAAAATGAAAAGTTACTAGATGAGTGGGATGTAAAATAGAAAGCCATTGACTTGATGCTTACTTACTTTGCCAACTCATTATTTGAGTTAATGCCTCAATAATCTTGTTTTGTATATGTTGGTCATTCACTCGTTTCTTTTTCTAGTGATGAACTTAGACGATTTTAGGTGACGTGGATTTGCTGCTTTTAGATTATTTGGTTACTTTGTTACTAATTGATTCTTTGATGATACATAAATAAAATTTTACTCAAAGTTATGTCGATGGTTTTAAAGATCCTGGCATGGAATACAAATGATTTACATCGTGATTGGTCCATTTTAGATGATTTTTTATTTATTAAAACAATTTGAATAGGTCTACTATGTCTATGTAGTTTTTTTAGGGCGATGATGAATAGACAATCACTGCAAAAAGTCATATCGAATTTGGAACTTTCAGTTCAAAGAGTGGTAGGATGAGTCTCTCCCTTCTTTTGACCTTAACAAGCTTACGGTTACTACTTAGTATCATATATTAATTGCTTTGTCTCTTGACAAGTATGTAGTGTACTTTGAATTAAAAATAAAAAGCTCCGACTTTATTACAGTTTGAAGTAAAAGATTGAAAACAAACAATTCATATTGTGATCTATATGTTCATCATTCACCGTCCTTTTCAATGATAGGTAGAAGGGTAGATTGTAATATCTCGTATTTTTATGACTTTTTAATTTTGGGGATTTATTAAATTTAATTTGAGATACTAATTTAATATTAATCCATAAATTATTTTAAAAATTTACTAGCGCGATAAGAGTTAGTAATTATTGGAATTTTGTTGAATATTACTTAATGAATAAAGTAATATGTATAATCAAATTTATTAAAATTATCACGAGTATATAATTTGATAATTGTTGAAATTAAATCGGGACGCGCCTGTGCCGTGTCAGGATTAAATTAGTATTATTAAAAGTGAATAAATTATAAGTCGCCCATATGGTCATTTAGAGTGAGCCAATGGGTCCGAAAGGGTCGAGATAGTCAAAATAATGTACCCAGGGGTTTAGTTTGGGTCCCGGGGCATTTTTAGGCCTAATTAACATCCTGGAAGGGCGTTTTGGACATTTCGTATTTTTGGGTAATTAAACTCACGAATTTCCCAAGGTTATATCAACTTCTAGGAGTTGTCATCTTGCGTTAAGAAAAGAAAAACCAGAGAACGACCATTGGAGAAGAAGTGGGAAAGCTTTCCAAGGAGTTCAAGGCCAAAAACTCCACCGTTTGAACCGCCACCACCGCCAAATCGTAGATCGCGCGACGGGAAACACCACCACACCACTTTCTTCCCCAAATTAGAAACTAAATTTCTAGTCAAGTATCTATCTTGCTTTATTTTTAGTTGATGTCTCAATCATGTTAGTCTAGGGTTGTTTAGAACGTGTTTCATGGAAGAAAGTATAGTTTTAAGACTTGAAATCACATGTTATAGAAGTAGTAATTATATTCTAGACATTTAAATCGCATGTAGAGAATAAACCACGAAATTTTATGGATTTAGAAGAATGAAATCTGGAAAAGAATTGAAAAAAAAGAAGAAAAATTAGGGTTCTTGAAGTTCAAGAAAATTTTACCCATTAAATTGTTGTAATTGATGAATTGGGACATATTTTATGTAGAAAATTATGTGTTCTGGTATATAGTACTTGTAGTAACATTTGTTTGGAGTTTGGGAATGATATATGGAGATTTGGTTGAGGTTGGAGAGGCAAACCCGTAATTGGGTTAATGCAGTTTTCGTCATAACTGCTTGATCGATCGATCGGCCCAAGAACATCGATTGTAAATGATTGGGACTGATTAGGATTAATAGTGAGTTAATCTCATGTTGGAAGTTAATGCTTTGGTGATAAAACATAAAATCAATATCGAATAACTAGTGGAAATTATGTTACAATCTATTTGTAGGTTTGTAATTGTTTTTTATCGAATCCATGTTTAATAAATTATACATTGAAAGATATTAGGGTTTCATAAATTATTCTTGAGGAATTTTGGGTTAATTTAATTATTGATTGAAATCATGTTGAAAACCCTTGATTATTATTAGAAATCATTAGTATTCTTGTCCCTAAAT
This sequence comes from Sambucus nigra, assembly GCA_949130495.1. Lineage (NCBI taxonomy): Eukaryota > Viridiplantae > Streptophyta > Magnoliopsida > Dipsacales > Adoxaceae > Sambucus > Sambucus nigra. Next base: position 378,471,650 of record OX422209.1, on the reverse strand, counting down.
GTTAGTTTTAGGTTTTGGTACGATGACGATTCAATTGGAGACCTTAAGCTTTAATGGAGGTCTTTGAGGAGTTTTGGGGTAAATTTTCCTAGTTGGGGATGAACCACATCATCTTTCTCGTTCGAGCGAGGTGTCTTTCTTATTCGAATGAGGTACCCTTCTCGTTTAAACAACTTTGTAAATTTATCCAAGTTGTGCAGAATCGAAATACGAATGCGTGGGTAGTGATTTCTTATTATCTGACTTTTTTTTAATTTGATATGATTTTTCTACTAAACGGTGCGCGAGACCAAAAGTTGGATTTGATGATTTTTAATTGGGGCTTCCTTTAGGATTACTACACCATATTTAGTGATGGATCCGACTTGGTTAATATTGAGGATAGCTATGTAGGTTAGGTCTATCAACATTGTACTATTGTACTTACATCCGGTGTTATGATTTGGTTAGAATGAGTAAAAGCGCAAGTGAGCGGTATCCTACGGTCGCATATATATATTCAGCTTAGAAAGTAATGAGTTAAAGTGTTTGGGAGAATTAATTCAAGTCTTGAGAGGACATAGGCCATGAAATTAATTTAGTAATTAAATGAGATAACATATATATACATTACGAAAGAGAGTGTGCATATATATAGGGATAAATGTACTCATTTTTAGGGACGTAATAAACTAGGAGTGAAATTAAATAAGGATTAAGGGTTAGGGATTTAGATATTTGGGTACACTTGAGTGTACGCGGTATCATACTTGGTGACATATATTTGACTTAGTTTTCAGGAATAGTAAACCTATTTGATATGAGGATCCAACGATGTGGGGATTTAAATGTTTAGGTATGCTTGAGTGTATGCGTTATCCTACTATCCTATAGTGTTATATATATATATATATATATATATATATATATATATATATATATATATATATATATATATATATATATATATATATTCTCTGGATTATGTAAACATACCTATACTTGCGGTGAATTATTAGTTGGGGGTTGCATTCGATATCGGGACTGTGTACCTTGCGCTGGATGAGAAGTATTAGGCGTAGTGGAGGTCATTATTTTAGACCGTGCGGTCAGCGGTCACCGCATCATGAAAAGAAAAACAGGATGGCCTGATCCATCAACAATATCTGGGTATGAGTCATTGGTGGTTTCACTCCATAGTGATCGCCCCATCTTTGTGTTTTTTGATTAAACCCATTAGGTGTTGGCTTCCTATGGGTTTATCGATAGAGTCACGAGATATATATATATATATATACTAGGGTGTACCCGTGCCGATAGTACGGTGAAAAGAATACTCTATAAAATTCCTTCAAAATATGTAACATAAGTCAAGGTGATACTATTATCAGACACACACACACACACACACACATACATATCAATTACATCTAAGAAATACTCTATAAGAAATATTGATACTATTATCAATTACATCTAATATATATATAAACATACATATTATGCTCTTTCCATTTCACATAAATACATCCCCAGTCCAAAACACTTTTACTGACACATTAAGGAGGTTATGTCAAATAAAAGTGTATGGAGTGCAGGAGGATTGGGTGGGGAAGGAATACCACATTCAAAAATGAACGGGAATAGTGAGATATATAATAAAAAAAAAGTTAAAAACTTTATAAATTGTCATTTATAAATATTGAAAATGGCGTAGATATACCCACTTGACTCGAGAAATGTCCACAAATTGTCATAACTAAAAATAAAAAATTAAAGATAAAACTTAAACAAACACGTAATATTAATAAAGAAGAAAAAAGGGTTTTGAGTATTTAAAAGTAGCAAAGCATCGCTATGAGAGGCATCCAATTGTTTGAGGTTTCATGTGTCGCCCTTTACCTTCCAGTTATCACTACTTCCTGCACAGAAATCCCACCCATTAAATTTGTAGAAAGATACTAAACGTCAACAATGCACTATATGGTGAAAAAAGCCAAGATGGAACATAATTAAAAATTATTTTCTTCATAGAATACTGAGATGATTCACTAACTTTAGTGTATGCATGTTCCATCGGCACGACGTTAATCTTCATCAGAGTATTATTGCATTTATGGTATGATTCGTGCTTAAGGACACACCATGACTAAGTTTAATAATATACATATTGTACTAATATGAAAATAAAATTATTCTTTAAAATCCAACTATAAAAAAATCAATAATATACAGATTTTATTAATATGGAGGTACCACTCATCAATAATTCTCACCAGCTAACACCAAAGCACCTTATTTTTTAAACATGAAATGATAATATAAAATTGATTTAATATAACTACTCCATAAGGAGTTATCAGGATAAACACTCATTTTTAAATAATATAACCCAACTTGACATTCTAATGAGTACACCCATGTCCCCATTATCATAAATCCATTAAACCCAAACCAAAAGGATCCAAAAATTTAAGAAACATAATACTTAAAAATCCAAAACATCACGTGGGCATGTGTAAGGCTAAAGTAGAATGGTGAAAAATGTTTATACCAATTCAGAATTAAAATTTGATAATTATTTTGTCAAAAATCACATAATTATAATGTCTACATGTAATTTCACATCAATTCGAACAAAATTGAACTTACATCGCTGAAATTGTTTCTCACCCTTTTACTCAAAACCTAGGTGAAAAAAAATTACCTGAGTGGATGGAGTAAGTGATTTATAGACTAGTTGAATTTAAATCCTGAGAAAATTCACTAAATGTTTGAAATTGATTGCCAAGTTGTTAATATTTAATCCATGACAGTGAATGGTAGGATGAACAGGTAATCCATTAGGACAGAGCAATGAGATTGAATTTTTTGAAGCAAGGAGACTATACATTACAGCCACCAAAATGGTTGATTATCTACTTGACCAATATCAAAAGGTTGCTAAAAGATATACAAACAGAATTAGCTGGGCATTTTTTCAAACACTTGGATTTCAATATAAGTAAATAAATAAATGATAAAATAAAAAAGCATAAATATAACTTCGAAATATCAAAATATATATATATAAGAATGCCTGCATTTTTTACCTTGTAAATGAACCTCATACATCTAACTCTGATAGCCAACAATCTTACCTAAAAAAAACAAGTGGTGGAGAAAATAACTTTGGCAGGTTCCTCTATTTATGGTGAACAATGGAAGTCGGTCTATGTTTAAGGTGGTGGGTGGTTAGTGGTTGGTTTCCATGCTTCGGATATAGGCGTTGCAATAAGATACCTGAGAGAGAGAAGCCATGAAAAATATGAGTAGTGGGCGTGTGAGACTCAAAAAAATTACGGACTGATTAAAAACAAAATTACGGACCTACAATTTGGTGTTCCACCCAATGGAAAAAATAAATGAAGTACAATTTGACTAAGAAATGAAGAGCTCGAAAGATAATTACAATTCCACGCTAAAATATACAGTACTTTGACACAAATTATAGTATACAAAACAAAACAACTGTGATTTTCTTACATCTCATATGTTGTTTTACAGGGTCAAGGCGAGTACAAAACAAAACAATCCTCTGAAACTATATTGTTACCCTCAACTCTTATATAATTGTCCATAACCCACTACATTTCCATAAGGGGCATAGCTATTGGCACTCCCATTATTCTTTAAACACTCCACTTTCTTTTTAAAAGACACAATTAACCTTTAGCCTAACATCTAATACATTCTAAATTCCAACTATTCTCAATAATTTTTTTAATTAAATAATTACAAAAACTGTTTTATTATAAAATTAAAATAATAGACGCTTTTTTACTAAATAAAATTAGACAGTTTTTTTAAATCATTATTTTTTTAAAATGAACATATATAAAAAAAAGACATTTGGATACAACTTCTTTAAAAAAAACACTTTTGTTATTTAAAAAATTGGCATATACTAAATCGTCACTCGAACAATTTTTAATACACATTTAGTCCAAGTTTTTTTATTTGTTACAAAAAATCCCTTAGCATACCGCTAGCGCAGACTTTAAACATAAGAGAATATTAGTTAAAGGTGTGCTTGGGGGACTTTTTGGAACAAAATAAAAAAGTTTGGACTGAATTTGTATTAAAAAATATTCGAGTGATTTTTTGGCATTTGATCCTTAAAAAAATGACATGTATATTTATTATTGAGTGTTGTATGTTCAAGAATTAACTAGGGTTACAATTCTTTCTCAAATTAAATTTTTAAAAATTAATTTTATAATAACTATTTTGTGGTAAGATTTTTTTGGTTAAAAAATAATTTTTATATATCTTAGATTAGTGATTTGTTAGTGCAGCTAATCCACATCATTTAATGAATGTTGATCCTCGCCAGCGGCACTAACCAATCGTTATTAAAAAAATTATAACAAAATAATTTAATATAAAACAGTTTCTATATAATTTTTTTCCTAAAACATGTTTGAAAATAGTTTAATATAAAACATGTTGTATAAAAAAAATTATAAAGAAACTTTTTTATATAAAATTATTTTGTTATAATTTTTTTAATAACGATTGCTTAGTGCCGCTAGCGCGGATCCACATCCATTAAATGACGTGGATCCGCGCCAGCGGCACTAACCAATCACTAATCAAAGATATATAAAAATTCACATATGAAAGATGATATATGGATGGATAGGTGAGGAAAATATGGAAGAATATGGGTGAAGTGAATGGTATGTGTATGGATGAAAATCTAGTATTCGGAACAAATTTCACGACACGCGTTTCTTACAACTCGAAAGTGATGTCGTTCTTAGTGATCAAGCCAAAATTGAATAATAATGAGATCATACAACGAATTAGTGCGGACCCAAAAGAAGTTGAATCAAGTTGTGACTAGGAGATTGCGTAAAACACTCTAAAAGGGTGAAAGGCACAAATCTCACAAGCTAAAGTCTCTGGTAGTGATCATTAAGGTTTTCTTGGGAATTGTAGTACTCTTCAACTCTAAACTGTAGTGACTTGATAAGTGCTCAAATTTTTTTGAATCTAGAAATTCATAGTGCACATGCCTTGTTATGTATTATATAAGCTATTTAGAAAAAATAATATATTCTAGCTTGATTCCTGGACTTAAAAGGATGGATGATAGAAAATTCACATCAATGAGTACGATGAAAGAAATTGCACGAAATTTTAAAAATCAGGTTTAAAAATCAAAATTTTCAAAAGAAGTATGATTTTGATAAAATTCCCCACCCTCAAACAAAAAGGAACATCGTCCTCAATGTTAAGTAAAATGATTTTTAAAATTGAGAGCATAAAGGAGGAAAGATATTACCAGAATCAACCGCTCATGAAGTGGGCAGATGTAGCCAAGAATAAACCTGAATACGTGATAAGAAAAAGAGATGTGTACAAGTCTATAACATGGAAAGCATTGGGTGATGTGACACACCACCCCCAAACAGGATGAGACTCATACATGAAACGCGGTCTGCCTCCCGGTAGCGCTAAGTTTAATGTCTTCAGCCAGACCGAACCATTCTCACCCTAGAGAATCGATCTATGAAAGTGTGGGGCAATGAAAATCACCCCCAGACAAGACTGAAGCACCAGTCTTACTAGATAAAGGCTAAAGAGGGTCAATGCACCTGTATAGCAAAGTGCATCACACGATGCAAAGCATCGGTGGACCATGGGCGTGTGGGTTTTAGGGAAAGGGTGATGGTGAAGAGGTATCGTCCATGGGCCTTGTTTATCTTAAAGGTGAGGGCAACGAGGGCCCTATAAGAATGGTGCTTAAGTTGGTGAGGAAGACAATATGGTGGGGAAAGTGGAATGGGGTGGGCCTCATAAAAATCAAACGATCATTCTACAAATGGGCGATGATAATGGTCGCGCCATGACACGCCAGGGAGATGATGGAAAGGAAAATCAACACCATAAAGAAGTGGTGTGCATAGGGTAACAAGCTCGGTGTCACGGTGGAGAGTAGCACCATAACTCTCGTGGAAGGTGGAGGATGGTTTTAGGTGAGGATCTAAAAATGTGGATAGAAACCAAAAATGTGTAAAATCAAGATCCAAACCAGGTGGTGGGGTGAAAGGGACAATGGGTGGGTCTGGTGGGATAAATGGTGTAGGAAGATGATCCAACTCAAGAGTAGGTGACACACACTCCTCATGAGGCGCGGAGTGATCCTCAAGGGAACTCGTGGGAGGAAGTGTGGTATCTAAAGATGGAGTAGTCAACTTCTCCACAAGAATAGCATCGATGAATGTGGTGGGTAAGTCAAACGAGGCACCAATATCAGAGATAGAGGAATCTACATCAATATTTGGCTCAAGGGGAGCTAAATGTGACGTTGTAGGATCCATATCAAGAGAGGTGGGAACCATCTTGAATTAAATCTCGAGAAAATCAAGGGCCTAGGATAAATTGGTTCCTCGGGAACACAAGGGTGAAACTCAATAGGTGTAGACTCGGGCATTTTTTTGAATTTTTCGGGTAAAGGAATGTGAACCTCAATGGAAGGCTTCATTTGGATATGACAGGATCAGATAAGGCTCACTATCTTCGAATAAATCAACACAATTGTCGACTTGAGGCCCGGACCATGGAATGGTCTCAACTTCGAGATTCTCGAGAGGATGGGATTGGTCACACTCGAAGTCGGTGGTACAAGACGATGCATCATCACTCCACGTGGGGGGAACAATGGGTTGACTTGGGGTGAAGTTCAACTCTCTCTCACACTCAATTTCATTTAACCTTTGTTCAAGCCTTTGAAGAGCTTGATTTTGAATTTGAGTGGCTTGTTCTTTCTCGAGTATGAACTTTTGTAAGCGACTTTCGAGAGCGGATGTGGATGGTGGTGGTGGAGTGACGGTTGGTGGCGGTGGTGGAGGTGGACAAAACTCGCTATTATTATGACTATACGGAGAATACTCAAATTAAGTGTGTGGAGTGGGGCCAATTTCATCATACACGAAAGGATAGCCTTCATGATGGGAAAATAGTGGATGCTCATAGGGTGCATAGTGAGGGAACTAATCATGAACGGGTGCACAAGGTTGCCATGAAAATTGTTGAAACGTGTGAGGATCCTCAACATCGGGTTAGGACTCGTATTGCGTGGAAGGGTGATCAGGCCCCCACGAATAACTGGGGTACTCACACCACTCAGGATTGGGTTCATCATGATAATAGGACGAGGTGGGTTCCGAAACAGTGTCATATGGATACACATGTTCCATGGTGGGTTCGGATGGATATGAAAAGTATGGGCACTCATAGGACATGTGATCATCATAATAACAATGGGTGCACAACAAAGTATGAGATACGTCGACACTTGATACCTCGGCCTCAGTCCCATAACAATTATCCTCGGTCCTCACCCCTTGCATCAAGAGTTTATCGACTTGATTGTAGACATTACATGCGTCCCGGTTAAACTTTACTGCAAAGTCAGTGTCGCACAGCTGGCTAATGCTGAGAAGGTTTACTTTTAAACCTTTAACGTACAGCACATTATCTAGCTTAGGAAGTCCTGGTAACTCTACAATACCTCGTCCTACAATGCTAGACTTGCTCCCATCTCCAAAGGTGACTCTACCATGCTTATAATCTTCAAGGTGGGTAAAAAATGAGACATCACCTGTCATGTGTCTGGAGCATCCACTATCAAATACCACTGTGAGGTATTATGTGCTTTGAGAGCAACATGAACAACAAAGGCCTTTTTATCTTTCTTAGGCACCCAAGAAGTGGTAACCTTTTGTTTGCCTTTGTTGTTGTTGGTTTTAGCTGGAATGTGAGAAGCATTCACTGACGGGAAAGACATCCGTCGGAATTCCTCCATCAAACTCTGAGACGTGGAAGCTAAAGACCCAACTCGCTCTCTCAGACTAGAAAATTCATCAGTATGACGTGGTGGAGAAGTAGTACGTCGGGTCCGACCCATACTATAGCAAAACTCCCTGAGGTGGCCTTTTCTTTTGCAATAAGTACAAAAGAACACGGTCAAAGGCGGACCTTGATTTGCTTTTCTTGGTTGAACTCTCCTTCTAAGTATTTGACGATGGCCAGAAGGAGTCGTAGTAAACTCAGGAACTGGTCCAGGTGCAATTTGGGACGTGGAGGCACCATCATAACCTATTCCCTGCCTATCACCAAAACCTAAAGCAGGGCCGAGGAGCATCTTTCCCATTTTCCCTGATCTGTCCTCGATTTGTACCTTGACTTCCCGTGCTTTCTCAAGATCATGAGTCAGCTGGGCAAAAAGAGCTTTAAGTTTCTTTCGAGTGTCCATGGAGGAATGGAGCTCACTCGTAAGACTAGCCACTTGTTTAGTCAAGTTCCCTCTCTCTTTCTCAAAACTACTCTCTCTCTAAATAAACTCTCTTTCTTAACACAGGCAGATTCTCTCTCTCTCAGGGCGGTGCAGGTGGAGGACTCTCTATCTCTTTCTTTTCTTAACTCTTCCTCTAAGCCGGTGATCTTAAGAACTAACGCTTTGTTACGCTTTTTAGTTTTAAATGACTCAGAATATAACTCAGCGTAGGCACGTTGAATATCACTCTCGCTCTCACTTGTGTCATCCTACCCCTCACTCACATCGCTCTCACTGTCCAGGTGTCCCTGTGAAGTAGCATCCTCATCGTCGTGAGGTGCATTAGGAGTACTCACATGACTATCCATGAATGCGATGAAGTTACACTCATGCGGTGACTCATCTCTCGAGTCTACCGACTCGACCTCACTGTCGTCACTAAGAGTAGCATTAACGACAGGCTTGCCCTTTTCTCTATTCAGACGAGTAGCACACTCAAACGCTCTATGTCCCCTACCGTCGCACTCATAGCATCTCTCACTTTCTTTCTTAAGAGGGTTTTTAGCATCTTTCTCATTTTTCTTTTCAAACTTTTTTTCCTGAAAATTCTTCTTATCTTTAAAATTTCCACTTTTCTTAAATTTGAGAATTTTCTTAAAGTTTTTAGCAAATAGAGCCAAATCATCTAAGTCAAAATCACACTCAGAATCAGAAGTTTCACTCTCTTTCTTTCTAGATGACTCTACTCTCTTTCTTGTCGTCCCCTCACTTTTTCTCTCTTGGGTATTAAGTGCAATTCCCTTATCTTTAGACTTAGCAGTTTTAGGGAACATATCAATTTCAAATGTTTGCAAATCTCCTACAAGTTCTTCCAATTTTAGCGTATTTAAATTACCCATAGAATTTAGCACAGTGACTTTAGGGATAAAACGCTTAGGCAGAGAACGGAGAATCTTTTTAACAACTCTAGCATTAGGAATATGTTCACCAGATTAAAGCTAGTATTAACAATGTTAGAAAGCCTAGCATAAAAGTCATCAAAACATTCAGTCTCATGCATGGTGATGGTTTCAAATTGAGTTGTCAAATTTTGCAATTTAGACTCTTTCACAGCATTAGTTCCTTTATGGGTGAGATGTAAAACATCCCATGCCTCTTTTGACGTGGTGCACGTCATGATACGTCAGAACTCATCAGGAGTGATGGATCCAGAAATAGAACTCAAACCCTTAGAATTAAAAGAAGACCATTTAAATTCATCTTCAGTCCATGAAGTGACAGGTTTTAAACTAGTCACGTTTTCAACAGTGACGGAGGGAGGTGTCCACCCTCTTTCAACTAGAATCCAAACACGTTCATCTATGGCTTTTAAAGAAGATCTCATACGGGCTTTCCAATACGCATAGTTAGATCCGTCAAAAACTGGCATTTTATTATATGATTTCTCCATTGAACACGCACTTTTTCAAAAATCAATTTTTTTGAAACTTGATATCTTAGAAAAAATTTGCGGAAACTAGGAATACGCGATAGATTAGCGTAACCCGCTCTGATACCAATTTGATAAGAGTGGTGCGTGCGTTCAAATTAAGAAATTATATAATTAAACACAGTTTAGCCCAATTAAATCCTAAACATGTATCTAGGTGTGATTGAATAAGATGTAAAGCATGCAAGATCATTCAAACACACACAAATGAGGAAAAATCCCCCAAAGGGGAAAAACCATTTATTTCACTATAATTTTATAAAGTACAATTTACACGGATTACAATGAAATACAAGGGTGACACAGAATTACCCTCAGGCGTCGGATCTATAGTCAACGACTGGAAGTTTCCCTTTCCAGGAGGACAGCAATGAAGAAGAAGGTCGGTCTTCTCCACAAGAGTATGAACAACAAAAGAATTTGTGTTCTAGAATTTCAAAACGATTCACAAATGATTTGGAAATTTGTGTGAATCAAAACATGAGTTTGATAACTCACAAAGATGAAGACTTCGAGTTTATGGACTCTGAAAATCGTGTATGGAAGTCTTGTAAAACCACTTCCCGTAGTGGGTTTATAAAGGAAATTTTTATCCTAAAAAATCTCTCCACGATCTCTTAAACTTTATCCCAGGCGGACCGATCCGGGCCTGAGGCGGATCGGTCCGAAGGGGGCGGATCGGTTCATTTTATTTAGGCATCATCGGTTCGCGTCCAGTCCGGGGTGTACTGGCTTTTCAGTAGGCGGATCGGTCCGGTAAAGTTACGGATCGGTCCGGGGTCAAATCGGTTCGTTTTCTCTGGGCGGACCGGTCCGACCTGTCAGATTTTTAATTCCTCCTTTTCTTTGATATTCGAATCCGTTGATGATGATATGAATCTTGAATTTCTTCAACGGTGTAACGGCGTACGACATAACAAATGATAACGGACAAAAATGTCCTTACAAGGTGATGAATAGATTTATTTTTATTTCCCTAAAGTATACACGTTCCCTCCATCACCAAAATAATATCCCCTATTCAATATCACGATTACCTCTCTCTCTCTCTCTCTCTCTCTCTCTCTCTCTCTCTCTCTCTCCATTCTCACACCGCATCCCATTGTCAAGTTCGTGGTGCTCACATCGTCTCCAGTTCTGTTACCATCACATCATGTTCTTCTACGTCGCATCTCGTTTTTCTCATGCCAGAGATTTTGCATCCGGATTCCATTTTCATCGGAAGTTTATGCCCAGGTAAGCTTGCTTTAAATTCATATGCCAAATGAAAATGAAATTGAAATGAAAATCCAAATTCGGTATAATTATATAATATTTATACTCTGCTCATTAGGATTCCATTTATCGATCTGCCAAATGAAAATGAAAAGTTACTAGATGAGTGGAATGTAAAATAGAAATCCACTGACTAGGTGCTTACTTACTTTGCCAACTCATTATTTGAGTTAATGCCTCAATAAGTCTTGCTTGTGTATATGTTGGTCATTCACTCGTTTCTTTTTCTAGTGATGAAGTTGGACGATTTTAGGTGACCTGGATTTTCTACTTTTAGATTATTTGGTTACTTGGTTACTAATTGATTCTTTGATGATACCGAAATAAAATTTTACTCAAAGTTATGTCGATGGTTTTAAAGATCTTGGTAGGGAATACAAATGATTTACATCGTGATTGGTCCATTTTAGATGATTTTTTATTTTATTTATTTATTAAAACAATTTGAATAGGTCTACCATGTCTATGTAGTTTTTTTAAGGAGGTGATGAATAGACAATCACTGCAAAAAGTCATATCGAGTTTGGAACCTTCAATTCAAAGAGTGGAAGGATAAGTCTCTCCCTTCTTTTGACCTTGACAAGTTTATGGTTACTACTTAGTATCATATATTAATTGCTTTGTCTTTTGACAAGTATGTAGTGTAGTCTAAATTAAAAATAAAAAGCTTCGACTTTATTACTGTTTGAAGTAAGAGATTGAAAACAAACCATTCATATTGTCATCTATATGTTCATCATTCACCGTCCTTTTTAATGATGGGTAAAAGAGTAGATTAAACAGCCAATTCAACTCTTTTGTCACTCATCTACAAGGTTAATCATTCGTTTAATTTATGTGTCGTTGGTGGTAGATATAGGAGTTTCGTTTAGGGGGCAAAATATGGAAGAATTTTTAAGTATAAAAATTATTAAAGTATGAATGAAAAATTACTTAACAAATTTAAATTTGTAACTGGTAAAGTAATATGTTTTTAGATTATCTGTATTTTTCCTAAGGTTATATTTATGTTTTTAATTTACATTGATCTAACAAATTTTACTTTGCAAATTAATCTTTAAAATCAAATGTTGCATTAAATTATAGAATACTAAAACAATTTCACATGATTATATACGCCACTTTGCTCAAGGGAAATGATGATAGGAAGGATAAAACTCAACCTGTTAGTCATAATTTTGTAATAATTCTATTTGAAAAATTATACAAACTTATGGGCCCAAACTCAGCAAAAGAATGGGGATTCTCATTATTGGAGATTAAAATGAATAGAGGTTATGTATAGGCTCTAGGGTGCTCAAAACATGCATTAAATTGCAACACAACCTTATACACATCTTCATTAATCACCTACCAACAAGTAGTATAAAACTTATGAGCATAGCCAACTAAACCAGGATAGTTATCATTAGGCAACTCAAACACTACTTCCCTGACTTCGTTAATACATGGAAGGGGATATGAGCATATCATTATCCACTGAAGAAATAAAATTGGAACTGATCATCCCGTACACTGGATCGAATCAAATTTGCCTCTTGAAAAACTCACCAGTTGCATCTTAAATCTTTGAACCCTTCCTAACCCATTTGTTTTAAAGATTTTTTTTGTGGATGGAAAGTACGCTCTTGAAAGTGTTTAGAATTATAATAACCTTCTTAATTGAATATTTTTTCCTTGTTTCCAAAATCTCTCCTCCATACGCAATTTATGATGTAATAAAGCTTTGGCCTGCTCTGTTTTTGCTCCATTCTACTTCGAAGGGATCTTTTCAAAGGCAATTTTTCTTAGACAATAAATCATCATTTGTAGCTCCCCGGCCCGAATTTGAGGGTTAATAAAGGATCAACCTAATATGGTTCGCGCGTTAATTGTGAAGTGCAATGAAATACCCTAAATAATGTTTATAATCCAATTTTATTATTATTTAATGTTCTTATTAGCATATGTGATTCCAGTTTTCATCAAACTATGTGATATGACCCATTAAAGTTCCCCCAAGGCCAAGTAAATATAGCTACTAACGTAAATGCAAATTTAAGTACTTATTTGTACAACGCTCTCAAAATATGGGACAACATACAATCTTCCATAACAAAAGGATAGAGTGAGCCGAATGTTCATTGGAGACTTATACAAATGCAGTATAGTTATTTGGTTGTTGTTTTCCATGTTGATCGAGTAAGAAGTTATTTGGTTGTTGTTCTGCATGTTGATCGAGGAAGTGGATAGAGCTAGGAGAGAGAGAGCGTTTGATGATGGCCGAGTATCCAGACATACATATATATAAAGAGAACGGAAAATAGAGAGATTTACTAATCCTAAACTAAGAGGGAGTAGGAATAGGAGTAAGATTTAGCGTAGGAGTAGGATAATGCGTTGTAATGTTCAGGAGGGACTTCATTTCCATTTCCATGTAGGTGTGTCAAGTTATCACAATCACCCATTCTCAACGCACCCGTAACAAACTAAACCAAGGAACCCAACCCAACCCAAACTCTTAATATATATCCGTTTAAAACACAAATGGGCTTTTCGGAAAATTAATATCTGCTATAAAAAATAATTTATTAAAGTAATTTTAGGTCAATAATGTCTAGTGATTTTCATTTAAAATACCAACCCATTTTCTTTTGTTTTATTATGTTAGTGTGCCATAAAATATGTGCCAAAACGGCATGTCTTGCCCGAGAATTATTAATTTTATTCGCTCATTATCTTTTTGAGGAATCATCTTTGTTTCAAAGTTGATAGTTCTTTTTTTTTCCTGAATTAATTTATTTTTCTAATAAAAAATCCTCTTACTTATTAGCTGTTAAAATGAAATTTGGAGTATTATTCCTAAACGCGTGTATATATTTTCAAATAACGTGGTGGTTTCATATCAGCATTTCTTAACAGGCTCGTTTTGAAACCGACACTAGCGTTGTGATTGGCGCTCATATTAAATTTGACTAAATAAAATTTTATTCTCAAATCATTAATCAAACAAAATTCAACACAACTCAATTATAACATGACTAAGTCGAAATCACGTCCCTATGTTAAGGGCCCAAATGTATGAGAAAAATATCACGCAATTAAGCACCACATATCTATGCTCGATGGCAATAACAGGATGTTTGCACATGTAAGAAGTTGTCTCTATAGTAGGGGAAATGTGGGACACGTATTTCATAAGTGTCATGCATTTATTATTGTTGAGTGCGGACATGTGGTGTACTAAGTGCATGATACTTTTTCTTCAAATATATAACTATTATAGACTAAACATTAATTATAAATTTTTTTTTTATTTATTTCACTAATTCTAAGTCAACACATTTTTTTTGAAACACAGACATACAGACAACGTTGGTTCCAGTCAATACAATTTTGGCATGTCACTGTGTCACACAAAATACCCTGGAAAAATTATTCATTTTATTGATTCATTAAATCTTAGGACAACATTTATTTCACGGGTGATAATAACATTTTGTTATTTAGAAATTGAATTTTTTGAATTTTTTCTTAAATCATTAACCACAATTATCTCTCTTACGAATTCATATTTGATAATTTGTTAATATTATTAATTAATTAATTTATGAGGATCGAATTTCGTTTCACCGTGGATATTTAATACTTTTATTATTTAATATATAATTAGTTTCAAAAAATTATCTCATATATGTATACTTCACAGCTATACTACATACGTATGCATTTATATTTTTATGTACATATGCATATTTATGTATAAATTTATTATTATATTACAAAACAGGTAGTCCACTTCAAAACCTAGAAAACACTTTAATGATTAGAGACAAAATACTTGATTTTTTCTCATAAAAAATTAGAAAATGTTATGCGAGACCCATCAGTAATTGTTGTTGATAAGTGTATCAATAGTTTAAAAAAACACTTGTATCCTTTTACAATGGCTTTTGATAAATTGAGTCAATGATTTTTTATTCCACACACGTGCGCGCATATATATATATATATATATATATATATATATATATATATATATATATATATATATATATATATATATATATATATATATATATATATATATATATATATATATATATATATATATAAGCCTTCTTATGGTGCAGATCCCGATACATATATATAGATAGAAATGTTCCTTTATAAATTTTATATTGCATGAAATATATTAATTATTAAGGGAAGGTAATTCAGTCGAATTGGGCTCCATAATCGGGTTGTCATTGAACTAAAACTGTCTAATTTCACGCTAATTTCGTGTCAAACCTATGGTACGAACATGACACAATCCTCTATAGATCCAGAATATCCTGGTCCGAATAATTCAAATTATATTATATAATGCAAATTGTATTATGTAATTTAGAGGGCTTAACCAAGACGTAAATTCTTGAAAGGAGCAAGTTATTTTACTACTTAGAAAAACAGTCAATGTATGTTAGTTTTCATATATTAAACCCATTTATTAAAATAGTAAATATATATATATATATATATATATATATATATATATATATATATATATATATATATATATTCTTGACTTTATATTTCTTGAAGGTTATCCATATAAATGCCTTCGAAAAATTCCAAAAGTAAGTACAAAATTGATGAAAAATCAAATGAATCCTCACATTCATCAGCTTAAACTCTTCCAATTTCTCATCTATCAAACATGGCATAAAAAGGGAAAAAAATAAATTTAACATAGTAGTAAAGCATAAATCGGATGCCTAAGATTACTAAACAAAATATTACTAATACTACTATGACTGGACTATACCCTACTAATACTACTAGTAGAAAATTTACTACTTTTGATCAAAGTCTAACCAGCCTCATATGAAGTTGGGTTCCCACCTAGAATGACCAGAGTTGGACCGTGATACGTTCACTTAGTCAGTTGATCCGCCTCTCCATAACATGTTTCTAATTGGTGCACAAGTTGTCAATGTGGGTAAACATTCTAGTCCACGAGGCCAAATTCAAAATCCATGTATGCAAACTTGGATTGATTAGTTGGACCTCTAGTCGTGCTTTATCAAATAAAAATTCGGATATGTGATTATCGAATGCATATGTCAATGTAATTCATCCACGCAACAGTAATAGTGGCACAAGTCATCTCAGATTATATAAATCAACCATTCTTTCAATCTAATTATGGCGAGTATAAACAAGTGCAACAAGTAGGAAAACATCTCAAGCAACATGAAGTAACAATATACAATTCATTGATATCACTTATCACATATATCTTGATGTTAGTGGAAGAAATCATATAGAAAATAATGAAAGTAATCAGGGGATTAATTGAAAATCCCTCTTGAGGGTTGGCCTCGAGGATTTGGGGGCCTAAGGAAAACTTGTAAAATGGAACCTCTTATATAATGATTTTTTTACTACAACTATATATATATATATATATATATATATATATATATATGAGATAATAACCAATGTTTTTATTAAATAGTTCATGATAATTTTTTATAGTAAATTTGTTGTTGTTAACTAGTTCATGTTTACTTTTTATAGTAAATTTGTTGCTGCTAATGCTAATTTTTTAACAACATGTTAACATTTTCAATTTAAAATGGAAAATTACCAGCAATACATTAATAACCAAAAATAACAAGAATAATTTGACAAAAATAAATAACAACATATATTCTCTCTATATAATAGCTCATTAGTTTTGAGAGAGTTAATTCTAATGTGCTACGTCATGATTGAGAAGGCTTAATATTACTTCAAGCTCTCTCATTAAGAGAGAGAGAACTTTTTTAACATAATTTACACACGTGGCCAACTGAAACCTAACTTGGATATATCCCACACATGTAACCCACTAACTCAGTCTATTCCCACATTTAAGCGAAAATTCAACCCATTATATTCCCCATTCTCTCTAGACAGCAAGATTCCAACCCATGGTTCCGTAATTCAAGCCAACTATCTTTTCCCATTCTCAATTAAATTGAATCTTATCTTAAAATTACACACAAAGTTTCATTCTTTTAATCCAACTATGATACCTAACATTGTATTTTAGGTGAGTTTAATCATCGCTATTTCCGTGATTTCAATTTGGGAGCAACTAATATTAATTCCAAATTTTTTTATGTTCTACATAATCAGGTACATATTCGGGCTTTATTTGGTTTCACTCTCAATTTATAGTTTCTCCAGATTCTCTCTCTTTTGTCAATAATCAGGTATCCATTAGATTTGGGTTTATGTTTCATTTATACATATGAAAACCGATTGAAAAAGAAGGAACAAAGTGTATTCAGTTTAGAAAATTGTGTGTCCTAAATGTAATTTTGCAATTTAAGTTTATCTTTTATGTTTTGATGAATTACTTAATTATTTTTTATGTTTGTGATGGTATTTTAGTTGTGTAAAGTTTTTTTTTAATTCTGGGTTGTTTAAGATTTTTGAGAAATGGGTATGTTTGATTTTTGGTTTATAGGTATTGAATTGAAATGGGTGTGTCTTTTTTTTTTCAAAAGATTGGTTTTTGATCATTCATCTGGATTTGATCTAAAACCTTAGAAATGTTGATTGAGGAATTTATTGTTTGTTAGGGACTGGTTGATTTTTGTCTATGAGTTTGTCTGAAACTTGAATTGCTTTAAGGCAGCAAATTCGTGGGCTTTTTTTTCTTTTTTTTTTTGTTGGTTAGACTTTTTGCATTTTGATTCAAACTATAAAGTTGTAACTTTTAGTGGTTTGTTGAGATTTGAATGATTTTTTTTAAAAAAAATGTTCTGAGAGTTTTGATTCTGAAAAAGAAAATATTTTTTTTATTTTTCTCAGGGTCTTTACAGTTTTGCTATGGTTATAAGGTTTCCAACAACAAGGGAATCGGTGATTGAGGCCTTTGATTTTGGACTTCTTTTAGGGTTTTGGGGGGTTTGTTTATAAAGTTGGAAAATAGTTGTTTTTTATGAAAAATTGGTCGAATTAATGAAAAAGATACTAGTGTTATGGATTCCTTTGATTTAGGAAGAATAAGAGATTGTTTCACCAAGACAATCATTTGTATTTCCAAAAATTTCAGTTTTTAATATAAATGAACTACTTTTCAGCTTTTTTCCAACTTTGTAGATAAACGCACCATTAAGAAAATCTTAATTATCAGGAATTGTTTGGACCTGTAAGATGATATATGGAGTGTAAAGTGTTCAAAGCTTCGTATGATGTTACATTTCGATCTTTAGGCAAAAGTTATAATGTGTTTGGGTAGTTGCTCTATTTATTTATTTGGGAATTTATGTTTTAAATATGAAGCAGGTGACCTTAGTGGCATTGAGCATGTCGAGACTTCGGTGCATGTTGCACAAGATATATCTCAAGTGCTTCATATTTTTTTTTTGTGATTCTGCCAACAGGGATAGTCACGATCTACCTCCATGGTCAAAAGATCATCTACTTCCTATGCCCCCTTTGGCAATCTCCTCCGAAACCCTTCATTGATATCCCGCAGTACTATCACGAGAACGTGTCGATGAACACTCTCTTTATTATCGAAATAATTTATCATATTAATTTGTCTTGAGCATATTATTCTATAGTTACTATATCATTGTTATGATGTTGCTATATTTATGTTCTGGTGATATATATTGATCCTACCACTAATGGGTTCTATCGTATATTACAATATAATTATTTTAGTTTACTGAATTGTTAGATGGTATTATTGTTGGTGTATGGGCTTTTGTTGTTGTTTTAAACAAATTAAACAGGATTGTTTTCATAAATAAACAAAGGTAACTGTGACACCCCGACTAATTAAATACCGGGTAGCTACTCCTTTATAAAATTAATTCAAAATGCCAAGTTGGCTCAGTTAATAGCATCACTGACGAAAACATTTTATTATTTCTAACCACCTAGTATTTAAAAAGCAAGTTGCCAAATTTTAATTTAAGTCTGATTAACATGCAATAAGTGTAAAATGAAGAAATATATATAACACCATTCACCATGCTGAAATGAAATGAATAACCATCACAATAGAGTAAATAAAGTCTGGAGGAAACTCCTCACTACAATCCCATAACTGAAATGAATAAACTGAAACAATACATACTGAAGTCTGAAAACTGAAATGAAAAAGATGCTCTAAATGGAAATGGGCAACATGCCCTACAACTGATAGATAGTGACTCTGGAATCCAAAGAATAGAAGCGTCTATGAACAAATCCCTGTAGCTTCCACAAACAGCTACAGCTCGTCACCTGAATGAGAATCCTATGCTTGGTGTCCTTGTGGCTGGGCACCTAAAAAGGTTTTACAAAGAAAAAGAGATTTGAAAAGCAAACGGGTCAGAGCCCGAATGTGTTATATTTTAAAAACCTGCAAGTGCTTTAAAAACATATAAAACATTAAATGCAAAGTACATGTTAGGACGTGCACTCACATTATATTCTCACCTCTCGTCTAACCGTGCACTCCTAACGCAAGTACCCATCTATAACTACCCTTACCACTAGCTAAGTGACAACATTTCTAGCTAGACTGCCAAAGGTTCTACCCATAATACTTGGTTCCATTAACATATAACGCTCTTAATTAAATAGGGTTTAACGTAAACTCAAGTACTAAATATGTCATATATATAAGTACCAGCTAACTTATTATATAACTCGAGACAATACCGTAATATGCTTACAACATTAACATGAGGATTCCCATTAATTAAATGTATATTATTCACATCATAAATATACGATACAAGCACCCCGCAATCTAAGCTGTAGTGCACACATACTCTGCTATCCATCCCGGTACATCACGTACATAAGGATCACATATTCCGAATCTCTCAGGAATAGTTCAGATAACACAAATCACAAATAGTGGAGGCGAACACAGTCACCATCACATGGGTCACGCACATACCTACGCTCCCATGGTCAGCGGACTTATTAATATCACAATAAGTCTTTCTATGACCTATGTTCATCAAGGTACCAGTCTATATCCCCCCCGTAGGCACACAAGGATTAGAGGGTCCTAAGCGAACGCAACCTCCCGTGATAGCAAGTATGGTAGGTATGTCATACAAATAATCCATATACCAATACTAAGTAAACACACATCTTAGTAATACCGTATTATATTCGTAGTACATTTTGCACTCTCGTACTAATTATAATTATCACAACTTATTTTATTCCGGTTCATAATTATACATGTCATAATTTATCCTCACATCGTAGTAGACACTCACGTCTCAACCCAAACGGTTCATTGAATATAACTCTCGTGTATGGTTTACTCATCTCAATAACCCAAAAGTCCCAAATCAATCACTATATCATCAAAGGGATACTAACACTACCCTTGAACCAGTTCCCGGGACTCCAAAAGTCAAAACAGTCCAAAAAGGACCAAACTGTCAACTCGTTAGAAGTCTCGTTCGAACGAGGCTTCGAACGAGTTTGGACTGTCAGGTCGTTAGAAGTCTCGTTCGAACGAGGCTGTTCGAACGAGATCCCAGTTCGTTCGAACGAACTGACCCTTCTAACGATATCTCGTTCGAACGAGATATCGAACGAAAACCCCTACTCGTTAATAACGACTGGTCAACTCGTTAGAAGCTCGTTCGAACGAGCTCGTTCGAACGACCTGGGGGCTGCTTCTAACGAGATGCCAGTTTCGGCCCAGGATTTTCCAAAAGTCGTTTTTCACCATTTTTACTCCTCAAATCACCTCTAAAATTTATCCCAACAATTGTTTTAAAGTCTCTAAACAATCCTAAACATAGTATAACCACATCCTAACACGTTTGTATGGATTTACTCACCCAAATCATCAATCAATTTACAATTACTCAAACTTTTCCCCAATTCATTTATGAACATGAACCCTAGGTTTAAATCATCCTCAAATTCCAGAATTTATTTCGTTTTAATTCCTTCAAATCACAATCAATATAAGGGGAAATCATCTCCTATCATACTACATGCAATTCTCTTCACAATATTCAAGTTCTAACTTCAAACTACATGGGTTTTCATTGTCTTCCAAGAACAGTTGTAATTTATCAATCTTCTAACATGGAGGAAACATTCTACGAATTTAAATGTGATTAAAACACTTGCCTTGGTTTGATTTCTGGTTTTGATGTAGGTTTGATGAAGTTTCTGCAGAGTTTCCTCTCTCTCTCTCTCCTTCTCCAAGCTTTCTTCTCCAAAAGGCTATGGTGGCTAGGGTTTGCTTTGGGGAACCTATGAAAACCTAATTTAATAAACCTCCGTAGCTTGTTGGGTTAATAAAGGTTGGTTGGGGTCAATCCTTATCAGATTACAACTCTCAATTTTCGTCACTTTTAATTACCCAAAAATACCAAATTACTAAAATACCCTTTATGGTGCCGAAATGGCCTAAAATACCCCGGGACCCAAACTATACCCCCGGCTAGTGTTTTCTGACTATCTCGACCCTTCCGGACGCGTTGGCGCACTCAAAACGACCATACGGATTATAGATTTTAAATTTACTTTTAATAACAAAATATTATACCGTGATGCGGCGGTCCCACGCGTCTCAACAAAATTTCCAAATTGCCGTATATAAATCTCACGACAAATTTTATAATACCAAATACATATATAATCATATATGTACATAATCAAATACCAATTCGCATCTCATTAGTATTTATAACCCGGATTAATTTCCAATTAATACGCAATTTAATTAATTAATCCCAAAATAAATATAGTCAAAAATACGGGGTATTACATACTTCCCCCCTAATAACTGAATTTCGTCCCGAAATTCGAAACTAGAAAGTACCTGCTAAAAACAGCTCTGGATAACGTTCGCGCATCTCATCCTCGCGCTCCCATGTGGACTCCTCGACATTGTGATGTCGCCACTGAACACGCACTAACGGAACTATCTTTGACCGCAGTTTCCTCTCGCTTCGGTCCAAAATAGCAATTGGCCCCTCCTCGTAGGAGCTATCCGGTTGGAGATCGATGTCCTCCACAGCAATGTGAGAATGAGCCAAATTATCCCTAAGGTATTTCCTCAGCGAGGAAATATGGAACACGTCGTGAATCCGATGCAAGTGCTCCGGTAGTCCAAGTCTATACGCAACCGGTCCGATCCGCTCAATAATAGGAAACGGCCCCACATACCTCGGTGCCAACTTCCCCTTCTTCCCGAAATGCATAATCCCCTTCATAGGAGATACCCTGAGCAAAACCTGGTCCCCCACTTGGAACTCTCTGAAAAATCTCTTCGCGTCAGGGTAACTCTTCTGCCTGTCTTGAGCTACCCGAATGCGACTCCGAATCAACTCAATCCTTGCCGAAGTATCCTGAATCACTTCCGGCCCAAGTAGTTTGTTGTCCCCCACCTCCAACCAACATGCTGGGGAACGACAAGGCCTACCGTACAATGCCTCAAACGGAGCCATGCCAATCGTGAACTGATAGGAGTTGTTGTAAGCAAACTCCACCAGTGGGAGGTACTGCTCCCATCCACCCCCGAAGTCAATAATGCACATGCGTAGCATGTCCTCCAACATCTGATTGGTGCGCTCTGTCTGCCCATCGGTCTGCGGATGATAAGCCGTACTCAACCGCAATTCCGTGCCCATGGCCTCCTGGAAACTCTCCCAAAACCGCGAAACAAATATCTTGTCTCTGTCTGACACGATATTCAGGGGCACACCGTGAAGTCTCACAATCTCTGAGATGAAGAGCTGGGCATACTGTCCCGTAGTGTAGTCAGTCCTTACGGGTAAGAAGTGAGCGACCTTGGACAACCTGTCCACAATTACCCAAACGGAGTCGTGACCCCTCTGCGACGTGGGCAACCCTGTGACAAAATCCATGGATATGCTCTCCCACATCCACACCGGAACCTCCAACGGCTGTAGCAGTCTTGCTGGTCTCTGATGATCCACTTTTACAAGTTGACAAGTGGCGCATTTCGAGACAAACTCAGCGATATCTCTCTTCATACCGCTCCACCAATACTGCCGTCTCATGTCCTGGTACATTTTGTCCCCTCCGGGATGTACCGCGAACCGTGAGCCGTGCGACTCTGCCATAACATCGTGTCACAATTCCTCACCTTCCGGAACTACCAATCTCCCATTGAAGCGTAATCCCCCGTCTGAGCTAACGGTATAGGACTCGGCTCCCTCTGCAAGTAATCGAACTATCTGCTCCTGACAGAACGAGTCATTAGCCTGTGCCCGTACTACCTTCGTGACAATCTGCGGTGTAACGGTCATCACAGACATGAAAGATCGGGCCACTGCATCCTGGTGTCCCAATTCCTTCCACTTAGCTTTCCACACCTCTGCCACCTCATCTGCTGGCATGCGGCTCAACGCGTCTGCTACCACGTTAGCCTTACCCGGGTGGTACTGGATGTCGAACTGGTAGTCTTTCACAAACTCAAGCCACCTATGCTGCCGCATATTCAGTTCCTTCTGCGTGAACAGATACTGTAGTGACTTGTGGTCCGTGAACAGCTGAAACTTCTCCCCCAAAAGATAGTGCCTCCAAATCCGTAAGGCAAATACTACTGCTGCCAACTCCAAATCATGTGTGGGGTAATTCTTCTCATGAGGCTTAAGCTTACGGGAAGCATAAGCTATGGCCTGTCTCTCCTGCTGCAATACACCTCCAAGTCCTTGCAAAGACGCATCGGTGTAAACCAAATACTCAACTCCCGGTCTCGGCAATGCTAACACAGGTGCTGAGGTCAATTTGTCCTTCAATTCATCGAATGCCAACTGACAGGCATCACTCCAGATATATGGCACACCCTTACGAGTAAGATGTGTCAAAGGACCTGCTATCTCTGAGAAACCCCGAATAAACCTCCTGTAGTATCCTGCTAGACCCAAGAAACTACGAATCTCTGTTGGTGTCGTGGGCTGTCCCCACTCCCTCACCGCTGACACCTTCCCCGGATCAACCGATATTCCCTGGTCGGAAATAATATGACCCAAGAACTGGACTTCCTTCAACCAAAACCCGCACTTCTCATATTTTGCATACAGCTCGTTCTGACGAAGTGTCTGCAAAACCTGCCTCAAATGCTCGGCGTGCTCCTCCTCTGTCTGAGAGTAAACCAGAATGTCATCAATGAAGACAATGACAAACTGATCTAGGAAATCCCTGAACACTCTGTTCATCAAGTCCATAAACACTGCTGGAGCGTTGGTCAAGCCGAAAGGCATAACCCGAAACTCGTAAGAACCATATCTTGACAAGAATGCGGTCTTCGAGACATCCTCCTCCCTGATACGCAACTGATGGTATCCTGACCTCAAGTCAATCTTCGAGAAGAAAGAAGCTCCTCTCAACTGGTCGAATAAGTCATCGATTTGAGGCAACGGATACTTATTCCGTATCGTGACCTTATTCAACTCTCGGTAGTCCACGCACAATCTCAGTGAACCATCCCTCTTCTTCACAAACAAAACTGGAGCGCCCCAAGGTGAGGTACTCCTGCGAATAAATCCCTGCCCTAACAGCTGCTCTATCTGATCCCGTAACTCTCGCATCTCAGCTGGAGCCATACGGTACGGTGTACGTGCTATAGGTCTCGTACCCGGTAGCAAATCAATAACGAAATCTATCTCTCGACTGGGTGGTAAGCCTGGTATCTCCTGAAACACATCTGAATACTCCCTGACAATCGGGATCGAATCTAAAGGAATAACAACCTCCTTAGAGGTATCCTCCTCTATGTAATACAGATGAGCGGTCGATCCTCCCTCTGGGCGAGGCATCGCCACTATAAACATCTCTTGCCCTGGAATGGCAAAAATAATGCTCCCGCTGAAGCAATCAATCATGGCCCTATATGCTACGAGCCAATCCATACCGATGATCACATCGTGAACATGCATGTCTAACACTAACATGTCTACAGGTAATACCAAACCACCAACCTCTACCCCCACTCCCCGGCATATAAAGAAAATAAGTGACCCACTCCCTAATGGTGAGTCGACACACGTCACTGTGCTCTCTGCCGTAGCTAACAATCCTAAAGCTTTCGCAAAGTGTGTAGCAATAAAACAGTGTGTAGCACCCGTATCAAATAACACCCGACCCATAGTGCCATGGATAGGAAACGTACCCTCGATCGCGGGCGGTGCCTGTGGAACTGTAGCCTGGTGAACGTTGTGGACACGTCCATACTGTAGCTGCCCCTGCTGAACTGGGACGGCTGGAATAATCTGTGGCGGTGCGGGAAGAGCGGGCGGAAACATCGGCCTCTGTGGCTCCTGGCGAGCACCCTGCTGCTGCTGTGGGGCCCTGCCCCTATCAGGACAATCCTGTTTCTTATGGCCAATCTTGCCACAAGTGAAACACTTCCCTGGGAAGTTCCCTCCCCTCTGCCCCTGCTGTCCCCGGCCCTGGTGGCCGTTACCGTTCCTGCCTTGGCCCTGCTGGACCTGGTTCCCGTTCTGCCCCTGTTGACCCTGCTGGCCATTTGGACCCTGATGGCCCTGACGGAAACCTCCCTGTCCCTGCCTGTAGTTCCCTGACCGGAACCTCTTATTGTCCCACTGCTGGGTACCCTGCTCAGTCTGTCTCTGCCCCTGACCGGTCTGTACCCCGCTGGCACCATGTCCTCTAGTCCTGCCCTGATGGCTAGACTCCCCTGACCGCTTGCCCTCGGCCATATGAAAACGGTGGTCCTGGCAGTGTAGTAATGCAGCGTTGATCACATCAGAATACGTGGCCAACGATAGGTTCCCAAGCAGATGCTGCCGGATTCTCCAATTCAACCCATCATTGAACTTCTCTATCTTCTTCTTCTCTGTTGGAATCTCGTCTGGTACGATATTCAACAGGTTAGTGAACTTGGCCTCATACTCGGCCACTGTCTTGCCCTCTTGCTTCAAACTCATCAGCTTTCTCCTCATCTTTGTATGAACTGCCGACGGAAAGTACTTGCGGTCGAACCGCACCCAGAATCCTGAATCGTGAGGGTATCCCTCTCCTCCGCGGTGGTAATAGACTCCCACCACTGTAGTGCAGATCCCACTAGCTTGAAAGTAGCTAGCACCTGTTTCTGAACGTCATTGCACTCATGCATCCTCAAATGCCTCTGTATATCCTTCCTCCATTGGCTCGAGACCACTACATCTGAGCTTCCTGCAAACTCTGGCGGATGCGCTTTCTGAAAAGCATCACGTACACGCTCCCAAGCAGACGGGAATGCATTAACCTGTACTGGCGCGGCAACCGGCGCCTGCGGTGGTGCCTGCTGAATCACGGCAATCGCGGCATTTACCGCTTGGGCTACTATAGCAGCAACCTCAGCGGCGTTCAACATGCCCTGAACTGGAGCGGGCTGGGGTTCGGGCGTTGCATTCCTGGGAACTCGTCGTGCACGTCGTGGAGGCATCTAAAATAAGAATGAAGTTTATAAGTTCACGGTTTATAAACTTAAAATAGCTGAAGAACGAAGCATACACAAAAAGAATACAACAGTCCTAAAATATAGGGCTCTATATCAAAGAAACGTAGCGGAAACATAATAGCCGTACAGATCCTAAGGACACTAGAACCTGATGCTCTGATACCACCTGTGACACCCCGACTAATTAAATACCGGGTAGCTACTCCTTTATAAAATTAATTCAAAATGCCAAGTTGGCTCAGTTAATAGCATCACTGACGAAAACATTTTATTATTTCTAACCACCTAGTATTTAAAAAGCAAGTTGCCAAATTTTAATTTAAGTCTGATTAACATGCAACAAGTGTAAAATGAAGAAATATATATAACACCATTCACCATGCTGAAATGAAATGAATAACCATCACAATAGAGTAAATAAAGTCTGGAGGAAACCCCTCACTACAATCCCATAACTGAAACAATACATACTGAAGTCTGAAAACTGAAATGAAAAAGATGCTCTAAATGGAAATGGGCAACATGCCCTACAACTGATAGATAGTGACTCTGGAATCCAAAGAATAGAAGCGTCTATGAACAAATCCCTGTAGCTTCCACAAACAGCTACAGCTCGTCACCTGAATGAGAATCCTATGCTTGGTGTCCTTGTGGCTGGGCACCTAAAAAGGTTTTACAAAGAAAAAGAGATTTGAAAAGCAAACGGGTCAGAGCCCGAATGTGTTATATTTTAAAAACCTGCAAGTGCTTTAAAAACATATAAAACATTAAATGCAAAGTACATGTTAGGACGTGCACTCACATTATATTCTCACCTCTCGTCTAACCGTGCACTCCTAACGCAAGTACCCATCTATAACTACCCTTACCACTAGCTAAGTGACAACATTTCTAGCTAGACTGCCAAAGGTTCTACCCATAATACTTGGTTCCATTAACATATAACGCTCTTAATTAAATAGGGTTTAACATAAACTCAAGTACTAAATATGTCATATATATAAGTACCAGCTAACTTATTATATAACTCGAGACAATACCGTAATATGCTTACAACATTAACATGAGGATTCCCATTAATTAAATGTATATTATTCACATCATAAATATACGATACAAGCACCCCGCAATCTATCCTGTAGTGCACACATACTCTGCTATCCATCCCGGTACATCACGTACATAAGGATCACATATTCCGAATCTCTCAGGAATAGTTCAGATAACACAAATCACAAATAGTGGAGGCGAACACAGTCACCATCACATGGGTCACGCACATACCTACGCTCCCATGGTCAGCGGACTTATTAATATCACAATAAGTCTTTCTATGACCTATGTTCATCAAGGTACCAGTCTATATCCCCCCCGTAGGCACACAAGGATTAGAGGGTCCTAAGCGAACGCAACCTCCCGTGATAGCAAGTATGGTAGGTATGTCATACAAACAATCCATATACCAATACTAAGTAAACACACATCTTAGTAATACCGTATTATATTCGTAGTACATTTTGCACTCTCGTACTAATTATAATTATCACAACTTATTTTATTCCGGTTCATAATTATACATGTCATAATTTATCCTCACATCGTAGTAGACACTCACGTCTCAACCCAAACGGTTCATTGAATATAACTCTCGTGTATGGTTTACTCATCTCAATAACCCAAAAGTCCCAAATCAATCACTATATCATCAAAGGGATACTAACACTACCCTTGAACCAGTTCCCGGGACTCCAAAAGTCAAAACAGTCCAAAAAGGACCAAACTGTCAACTCGTTAGAAGTCTCGTTCGAACGAGGCTTCGAACGAGTTTGGACTGTCAGGTCGTTAGAAGTCTCGTTCGAACGAGGCTGTTCGAACGAGATCCCAGTTCGTTCGAACGAACTGACCCTTCTAACGATATCTCGTTCGAACGAGATATCGAACGAAAACCCCTACTCGTTAATAACGACTGGTCAACTCGTTAGAAGCTCGTTCGAACGAGCTCGTTCGAACGACCTGGGGGCTGCTTCTAACGAGATGCCAGTTTCGGCCCAGAATTTTCCAAAAGTCGTTTTTTCACCATTTTTACTCCTCAAATCACCTCTAAAATTTATCCCAACAATTGTTTTAAAGTCTCTAAACAATCCTAAACATAGTATAACCACATCCTAACACGTTTGTATGGATTTACTCACCCAAATCATCAATCAATTTACAATTACTCAAACTTTTCCCCAATTCATTTATGAACATGAACCCTAGGTTTAAATCATCCTCAAATTCCAGAATTTATTTCGTTTTAATTCCTTCAAATCACAATCAATATAAGGGGAAATCATCTCCTATCATACTACATGCAATTCTCTTCACAATATTCAAGTTCTAACTTCAAACTACATGGGTTTTCATTGTCTTCCAAGAACAGTTGTAATTTATCAATCTTCTAACATGGAGGAAACATTCTACGAATTTAAATGTGATTAAAACACTTGCCTTGGTTTGATTTCTGGTTTTGATGTAGGTTTGATGAAGTTTCTGCAGAGTTTCCTCTCTCTCTCTCTCCTTCTCCAAGCTTTCTTCTCCAAAAGGCTATGGTGGCTAGGGTTTGCTTTGGGGAACCTATGAAAACCTAATTTAATAAACCTCCGTAGCTTGTTGGGTTAATAAAGGTTGGTTGGGGTCAATCCTTATCAGATTACAACTCTCAATTTTCGTCACTTTTAATTACCCAAAAATACCAAATTACTAAAATACCCTTTATGGTGCCGGAATGGCCTAAAATACCCCGGGACCCAAACTATACCCCCGGCTAGTGTTTTCTGACTATCTCGACCCTTCTGGACGCGTTGGCGCACTCAAAACGACCATACGGATTATAGATTTTAAATTTACTTTTAATAACAAAATATTATACCGTGACGCGGCGGTCCCACGCGTCTCAACAAAATTTCCAAATTGCCGTATATAAATCTCACGACAAATTTTATAATACCAAATACATATATAATCATATATGTACATAATCAAATACCAATTCGCATCTCATTAGTATTTATAACCCGGATTAATTTCCAATTAATACGCAATTTAATTAATTAATCCCAAAATAAATATAGTCAAAAATACGGGGTATTACAGTAACTCTATCAAAATTTTAAAAAACTAAAAAGTGCTTACAAAAACTAAATGGATTAGTGTTGGTGCTATTGCGAGGTGGAGGTTGTCATGCCACGACCCAAACATATGATTAGGAAAACCTAATCCTATGTCGTTTTCTTTTAATAGTTATACATTATGTATGTAACAATCGTGCATTGCAATTATTTATGTTTTTTTTTCAATTTCTTATCTTAACAACTCTTTATCCTCATTTTTTTTATTGTCTATACATTCATATTATGTCACTTAAAATGCTATATAAGTATAGGATTATTGATCTTTCTATTACAGCAGTAGCCGAGTTAACACAAATGGCCTCCCAACAAGCACCTTTGTGTCTCTTTGACAAATAAGAAAGATCACGGGAGGTACTGAATATGGACGAAAATAAGAGAAAATTCGCATCTCTATATGAAACATTTGTGGAGATAATAAGAATGGTTACAGTCGGAGATCCCATAGGCATGCCATAGTATTTTTAGACCACTAAAATCATTGACTATATGATTTTGGAATTACATTGATTTTTAATGTTCATACATCTAAATATATATATGATGTCGGGCATCGCACATGTTGCATACTAGTTATATTAATATCAAACAATTAAAACACAATCATCGGTATTCAGAGTCTAACTAGCGATATATGAAGTTGGGTGCCCAGCCGGAATGACCAGAGCTGCACTGTGATACCTTACCTTAGGCACTTTATCTGCCTCTCCACAATATACCTCCAATTGCTACACAAGTAGTAAGTGTGTCTAGACATGCTAGTCCACATGGCCAAATTACAAGTGTATGTAACCAAAGTTGGATCAATTAGTTGGACCTTTAGTCAAGATTTATTCAGGCTTTGCTTCTCTTGTGGGGTAAGATATTCAGTTTGAACTAGCATGAAGGCCACGCGATGCGTGCCCGAATATATATATATATATATATATATATATATATATATATATATATAAATATATATATATATATATATATATATATAGAGAGAGAGAGAGAGAGAGAGAGAGGATCAAGCGAGCTGACACAGTTTGGCCGATTTTTTTAAAATAGCAAAAAAAATCATTTTGAGCTGATTATTTTTTTTATATTTATATTGAAATGTTTAAAAATCATCAAAAAAAAAATCAACCCAAAAATATTTTTTTTACTACTTTAAAAATAAATCTCATTCAGGATCCTCAAATTGGGACCTCACTTGATCATTTCCCTATATATATATATTGTACAAATTAATTGTTAGTAAAACGATTTAGAATCGCCAATTGAAATAACATAACTATTTAGCGCATCTAATTTTGTTTCTTTAGATTCAATTTAAAGAACCAATAAATTATAAAGAGTGATAACATAATGTGATAAAAAAAAAATACATTGATTTTAGTGAGATGAACCTTCATCAGCCGAGGTGATTATCAGTTCGTGTTTTGTTTCCAAAATAAATACTATGAATTTTATCCCTAACATTCTTATCATTGATAAAAAAAAATAGTTCATCTCACTAAAATCAATGTTAATATACAAATAAAAAAAAATACAAAATTCCGATACTCTCTACACCGCCTTCAAGACCCAAATTACGGACCAGCCTCCCACGTGAAAGGACCGCAAACATAAAATCTAACATTCATTCACAATCAAAGCACATCTAAAGAGCACACGCTTCTCTCTATCCATTTTTCATTTCTTCCAAACAGTGTTCGTATCTCAAAAGTCACCATCAGACCCACATCATGTTATTAACATGAAAAAATGTTCGTATCTCAAAATCCACCATCAAATCAGTTTCTTTATACAAAACCATTTTTCAACTCAAATGGGTTTTGTAATTTGAACCCCCAAATCTGATTTCAAAGCTTTAAATAGATGTTCCCTTTGATTCACCATCTAATATCGATTCAAACCATTAAAATTGATTCAATCCGTAAAATCGATTTAGGCCCTAACTATTTATGAAGAAAAAAATGTTAATAAATTCTTATCAAGATGTAAGATATAAAAAAAAACTCAAAATAAGCTCACGTTACGCAGTTCGGATTGCCGAGACTGTAGTGGACATTATGAAAATCGGGTTGCCAAACGTGAGGTGTTTCATAATGGGTGACGATCATGTTTTTCTTCTTTCATTGGTTGTTTTTCTCCTGCAAATAATAGAATGAATTAGAAATCAAAAATGAATTAGAAGACTAAGGGGAGGAGAGAGAAAAAAAGTGAGAGAGAGTATCGATTACCATCTACAGATACATTCTGTTAGTGGCTCTTCTTTCACAGATTTTGATTCAGAAGCTAGACCTCCTTACTTGAGAGATTTGAACTTGGCTTTCTTATTCTTCTTCTTCTTTGACTTGGGTTTTGGAGCCATTAATATTTCATTTTCCATAACCAGTAACCTCCCAGGTGAAAGACATGGGGATGGCCACTGATGAATCAAAATACTGCTATAATCAGAATAGGTTATATATATATATATATATATATATATATATATATATATATATATATATATTTGTGCAAGAATGACGGACCACTTTTTCGAGGTCTTAATGTCGTTTGGATTTTCAATAGATTTGAGAGGGAGAGAGAGAACATTTTAATTTCCAAGAAATTGAGGGGTCAGGAATGAGAAACACGTGGAAGAAGAGTTCAATATACATTCTGATATCAAGGAGAGGCTTAAGTAAATGAGAGAAAGGGGGACGGTGGATTAATGGTATTTAATGCATTAGTTAGGTGTCATCCTCACATGATTTGGATATATAATTTTTATCATATACTAATATATTTCTCACGAGCATTGATAATCGCCCGTGGGCTTTGTTGGTGTCAGTGGCAGTCAACCTCTTCTCTAAAAGAAACTCCACGCTACAACCACCCAACTCCATAATTTTGTTATGGTATTTTAGGGGCAGCTCTTTGTCACTGGAGTTATTCTTCTTGTTGGAATTGTTCTTGGAGTTGTTTACTACGTGACAATCTGCATGTTGCTCACCCGGAAGACGGTTCAACACCACCCAGATCATCTAGGGAGATAACTCTACCAGATTACCCTTATCATAACCGGCTTTATCCATTAAACCAGATGCCGCTTCTCTAAGGGTGTTGTCATCCTCCCCGAAATACAGCCTTACCACAAAGTTTGTTATTGAAGCATCTTGTTCACAACTTATTTGGTTGTAGCTATCCATGTTGATCGAGGAAGAAGTTATTTGGTTGTTGTTCTACATATTGATCGAGGAAGTAGATAGAGCTTAGAGAGATCGAGTGTTTGATGATGGTCGAGTACATGATAATATCTAGACGTATATATATATATATATATATATATATATATAGAGAGAGAGAGAGAGAGAGCATATAATAGAGATATTTACTAATCCTAAACCAAGAGGGAGTGGGAGTAGGAATTTGAGTAATATTTTAGAGTAGTAGTAGTAATAGGATAATGCGTTGGAATGTTTAGGAGGACTCCATTTCCATTTCCATTTCCATGTAGATGTGTCCAGGTCTCACAATCAACCATTCTCAACACATATAGAATTTTAAGGCGTCCAAATTATAACATTAAAAGATTTACTACCATTTGTAACATCCCGTATTTCTGAGCATTTAAAAATTAATTAATTCGATTATTTTAAATTTCACGTGTGACTTAATTTAATTGAATTAAATATTATGTGTTTATTAAATATTAATTGGGAGAGATAAAAATTAATATTTATGGAATAAAATTACTAAGTGAATAGTAAATAATTATTTTACATCAAAACATGTGATAGTGAGGTGACAGTGTTATATCTTTACCGGGAGTCGAGTATAGACTATATGAGGTTGAGGTAGGAAATTATGTAAAGTGACTCGGATTTGATTTTGAGATCACGGTTGATTTCGGATATGTCAAAAGAAATAGTGCACTCGGGTGCATAGATTGGATCCCGGGGCGATTTTAGACCAACTCGGCACCACGTAAGGGTTTTTCGATCATGTAGGAGTTTAGGATAAAGAGAACTCTGAAAATTAAAGAAGCATATCAGCCCATTTGAGTATGAGGCTAGGGCTTCAACACTATAGAGAAAGAGGAGGCCATAGGAGGGGAAGAGGAGAAGAAAAACTAAGCTTTCCCACACTGTTTTGCACCATGTACATAGCTGGAATTATGATCAGAGCAAGGGAAGAACGTCGTCATCACACAAAAATGAAAATCAGACCTGCTATATAAGGCAAGTGTTTATCTTGCGATTTATTTAACACATTCGTAACAAACTAAACAAAGGAACCTAACCCAATCCAAACAATAATGGGCTTTCCGAAAAATTAATATCTACTAAATAAATAATTTATTAAAGTAATTTTAAGTCAATAATCTCTAGTGATTTTCATTTAAAATACCAACCCACATTCTTTTGTTTTGTTATGTTAGCGTGTCATAAAATATATGCCAAGGAATCATCTTTGTTTCAAAGTTAATACATCATTTTTTTCGTTATTTATGAATTAATTTATTTTTATAAACAAAAAATCCTCTTACTTATTAGTTGTTAAAATGAAATTTGGAGTATTATGCTTAAATGCGTGTATATATTTTTAAATAACGTGGTAGTTTCATTTCAACATCTCTTAACTGGCTCGTTTGGAGCTCGTTTAAAGACCGACACTAACGTTGTGATTGGTGCTAACATTAAATTTGACTAAAGAAAATTTTAGTCTCAAACCATTAATCAAACAAAAATCAACACAACTCAATTATGGCACGACTAACCCGAAATCACATCCCTATGTTAAGGGCCCAAACATATAGAATTTTGGGGGTCCAAATTATAACATTAAAGATTTAGTACCATTTTGACATTTTAGGATTTTATTTTATTTCCACTTTTATGAGTCGATTTTTTTTCTGAATAACATGACACAATGTTGTTCTACCATGTTGATTTTGTATGTATATCTCCTATATACGAGAACTCTATAAAATTCTCTGCACTAGGCCCCCAAATTATTACGACCAACCCTATGAGGACCTCATGCTAATAGACTAAAGTGGAAAATCTTATTGGTTAGGAACTAAATTATGCAGTTCCCAAATTTTTAATTATAATTGAAACTATGATGTATGAACTAAGGTTGTCAATTGATGGAATTTCGATGCAAATCCAAATTGAGCCTGATTCGCTCAATCGAATTTGTATTGATTTTGAAATATGATAGTCTAACTACCCAACAAGGCATTTTTCCTTTTAATAACTAGATTTATGCAAATCTGATTAGTCAATACTTCGTTATAATATAATTAATAATTAATCATATGTATATTAATAATCAAAATAGTATACATACATATATATATATATATATATATATATATATATATATATATTATTCATATTTACTATATATGAAAATTTATTAATATATATAAGTGTTAAGTCTTAAATACACACACACCCAAGATTTCTGAGGTAATTTGGGATTTCAGTATTGATTTTAATTTGATCTTGGTTCATTACGGTATGGAAATCTAATGGAAATCTAACTTTTATTCATCTTTATAGATCTAATTTACACTTGCATTCCAAAGAGTGTATTTATTAGTTAGTGTTATTTTAGTTTTAAAAGAAATTTGGGGTTTGACATCTAATTTATTTTGCTAGAGAATGGAGTTTAATAGTTCCAATTTTGACTTCTTCTTTTTTTTCATTTCATTGCACATTGTGATTAAGACCAATTATTGCTTTCTTTACACATTTGTATTTATTTTGATGTTTTTTGAATTTTTGAAACCTTTTTGTATTATTTCAGGTAGACCTCAAGGTAGTTTTGTTGAATTATTGTTTATAAATAAGTTGAATACTATTATGTGCCCTAAAATCGATGCATAATTGTGTATGACCGTGCCATTAGCACGGGTAATCCGTTAAAGAGAGAGAGAATGTATGCATGTGTGTGTGTGTGTGTGTGTGTGTGTGTCTCTCTCTCTCTCTCTCTCTCTCTATATATATATATATATATATATAATATCCAAATTGGATTATTAATGAATTCAAATTGGATATAAGATCCATTAGATTATTAAATGGGGTTCTTATATTTTAGTCCCATTTAAAAGGGTTTCCATAATATAAGTCGCGTTGACTAGGCAACTTTTAAATAAGTCCTATTAGCCTAATGAGGTAAAGAAAAACTTTTAAATAAGTCATGTTGACGTCTGGCTGTCCTTAACAACGTAAAGAGGAACTTCTAAACAAGTCTCATTAGCCTATAAGAGAGACTTTAAATAAGTCTTATCAGCCTATTAATATGATATAAATGAGGATTAACGAAATAAATAGGAGTAAAATATAATTAAACCTTATTAAATCCGATTTCAATCCTTTATCAAATAACAAATTGGATTTAGAATCACCCTTAACTAGATTTGTTTACACCTTTAGTCTGAACCAAACTTGAAATCGAAAAAATTTCTTGGCAATATTATAATAAATTTAAGCCCTCTTTGGAACAACTCATTTTAGCAAATTATAATTTAATAACAAGTTAGAGTAACGTGTTCAACATTATAATCTCGAGATGGATTAAATTTATGAAACACAATATAAACACATTTTCAGGATTCAGGCATAAATAACCATCATCCTTCTTGGCCGCATTTTTTAAAATGAGGCGAAAACAATCATGATCCTTCTTGGACACAATATCCTGAACTATGACGAATGGAGAAAAACACATATCCATGAAGTATTCCTACTCTGTTTGATTCAAAATCCTTGAAAATGCTTTCTCGTGAAATATTCCCTCGAAGTTTGTCTCAAAATGCTTAAAATGCTCCTTCTTTGTCCTCACAACAATGTATTTTCACCTCAACAAATGCTCATAGCATTTTATAGTCGTTTCATGGTGATTTCGACAGATTTGGTGGAGCTCTAACAGTAGAGCGTGGTATCAAGCTTGGATGTCCAAGCTCGGTATATTTGATAGAGTGCAAGGATAATGGAGGGAAAAATGTATTTTTTATCCCAATTGCAAGTAAGAAATCCTTTTAATATTTATGATTGCCCTTATGAATAACAACTTTTTTCGGGTTAATTTACACTTTGGTCCCTGAACTTTACCCCCTCGTACACTTTATACACCAACTTACAATTTCTTTAGCTAACCTCGTGAACTTTCAACACAATTGCAAATAATCCCCTACATTCCAGCTCTATTTGTTTTTAGCAGGAAAAGTTAGACATGTGCTGTGTATGTGACTTTTAAAGGTTAATTTGGTCATTTTGATTTATTTTTGAAAACGCTAAAACTCTATACATCTCTCTCTCTCTCCAACCATGGTTGCCCACCCCCACCCAAGCCTTCTGCCCCCGCCCTCGTCCTTGCTACAACACTCCTCCTGCCCCCTACTACCTTCCCTCGCCCTCGCCCCCGACCCCTACTACCTCTAAATCAAATATCCCCAAACAGGACATGACCACAATCTAAAAAAAAAACAAAATTTTGGAGGATTTGATTTTAAAATGATTTTGCAATTCCTATCTCTAGTGGTTTTTTTAGGTGTTCGGATGTTTAATTTTGCGTTGGTTTTGTTGACGTGTTGGGATGGAGATGGAGAAGGAGTTCGAGTTGGGTTTGCTGATTTGGAGTTGTTTTGATTTGGCATTTGAATTTTTTTGATTTGAAGTTGGGTTTGTTGACTATTTTTGTTCAGCTGAAATATTACTTTCAGAATTTTTAAAACCTCTTTTCATTATTTTCTGTAATTATTATTTTTTGTAATTTTTTAATTTTTGTAAATTGCAAATTTTAAATTTTCTGTAAATTTGAAACTTTCAATTTTCTATAAATCTAATTTTCGATTTTTTTTAAATTTCCATTTTTTATTTTTTTTGTAATATTAAATTTTGTTTAAATTTTTGGTAATTTTCAATATTTTAGTAGTTTTTTTATTCTTTATAATTTCAAAAATATTTTATTGTAGTATCCAAATTAATTTTTTTTATCTATTCTCCAATATATTAAAAATTCTTTTTTTGTCATTATGAGATTTTCTATAATTTTCAACTTCTTAAAAAGAGTTTTCTCAATTTTAAAATGTTTTTCTATTGTTTTAAATCGAGATATTTCAGATTTTTTAATTAGATTTTTTCTTATATTTTCCTACTTTTTTATTAGAAATAAATTTTTTAATTGAAAATCTACTTTTTATTGAAAAATTATTTTTTTATGTACTTAAAATTTGTTTTTATTTTTTATTTATTATTGGAAACTTGTTTTTTAATCTATTTTTTATTTTTCATATTTCAAATTTTTAAGTACTTTTTAAATGAATTATTTAATAATTTTCATTTACTTAAAGTTTATATTCGTTTGGACAAAAATACCCTCAAAAGTGATCATGTACAGCGCATATAACTAAACTTTCCATCCAAAAAGTTAACCGGGTTAAAAGGAGGAGTGAAGTTTGGGGGGTCCAAGTGTAATTGACCTTTTTTCTTTAATTATGTCACACTCACACATTTTCACAACGTTGGTTCCAATTAAGACAATTTTGACATGTCATTGTATCACGGAAAATGGCATAAAAAAATTTCATTTTATTAATTCATAAACTTTTAGGATAATTGATATTTCAATTATTTAGCGATTGAATATTTTTTAAGATAATTAATCACAAATATCGCTGTTACGAATTCATATTAATTACTTTGTGAGGAACGAGCTTCATTTCATCATGGATAATTAATAATTTTATTATTTAATAATTAATAAATTATGAAGAATTATATCACATATTATTAAGTATT
This sequence comes from Sambucus nigra, assembly GCA_949130495.1. Classification (NCBI taxonomy): domain Eukaryota; kingdom Viridiplantae; phylum Streptophyta; class Magnoliopsida; order Dipsacales; family Adoxaceae; genus Sambucus; species Sambucus nigra. The sequence goes on along the minus strand of OX422209.1, from coordinate 378,433,189 downwards.
ATAATGAAATTTATTCTTCATAGTAGTACTACATACATAAATGTTTATATTAATTGTAAGAGCATAATTTCTATCCTTTTCTCATAGCTTAGGCCAGTATAGTTTTTGGCATATCCCGCTACCGTTCGACTCGAGTCGTCACGAAGATCCAAATTTTCATCATCTCCAATTTCAAGATGATCTTTACATTACGAAGGTATAAAATAATTTAGGATTTGGAATATATTTACGTTTATCTTGGGACAAGTTTTCATTTAAAAAATCGAGGCATTTTTCTTTGTTTAAAAATTTTCCAAGTTCACGCATCTCATTCAAACGAGATGGAAATCTCGTTCTATCGAGATCACACACACACACACACACACACATACACACACACACACACACACACATATATATATATATATATATGCTTGAAGGCACGCTGATAATTGCAAAATGGCAAAATTTTCAAAGTACGCAACGACGCGGCAAATTCAAGCAAATTCACACACCCATAAAAGAAGTAAAATAACATTACTCACAAAGTATTCCTGTCCCATTAAGGCTTGCACCCGGTTATAAGAAAATATAAATACGCATCAAATATTATAATAAGAAGAAAAACTCAGCACTGAGTTGAACAATAAAATACAAGCACTCCGCTTCGCTGCATTTTGTTGAAGACTATTATAACGAAGACAATTTATTTATTTTCTGTCCTATGAACTCTCGTATCATTTTTTTTTCTTTTTTTTAATATAAAATTAAGCTTCCACGTTAACAAACTCATAATATTGTTTGATATCCATCCACATAATATGATAGCATGGTTTTTGAAATTTTTTTGAAAAATATCTTCATTTTTTGCATGTATGATATTTTCATCTTTCATGTCCATGCATGAAAATGTCATGCTAATGTGATTTTTTTTAATAAAAAGGGTTTTGTTTTCGTTTTTTTAAAAGGTAAATAATTATTTTTAAAAAGGGAAATAATTTTAAATAATTAAATTCATAATATTTATATTTTAAATCATTTAATTTGAAATATTTATAATTTAAATTATAAATATATATATTTTTTATATAAATATTTATATTTTTTATATAAATTATAAATATAAATATTTATATTTCATGTCCATGCATGAAATATTTATATTTTTTAAAAATATTTATATTTTTTTAATTTATATTTTTAAAATATTTTTTTTCTTTAATTTTTATTTTTTATCACGGGGGCAAATCTATCGCCGTACCCTAGGCACGAGCATCGCTAGTATATACTTATATAATATGAATCTCGATAACATGTGTTTTAAGGGTACACGTAACAATTCAAAAACAGTAGGAACAAAGTTTCATATAAAATGAAGATATTCATATAGAACTCTCATACTTATTATTTTAAAACTCAAAACATATGCCTTTAGGATCAAAATATGTGTCCTAAAGGTATATTATCATTTTTGATATAATATTCCATCTTGCGCATCACATCAGTGTAAGTTCAATACATTTTTTTAAAATAAAAATAAATGAAGTTTAGTACAATTTTCTCATGAACATGTTAGATCTGCACATAAAATAGTAACATAACTGAAAATCTTTAACGGGAAGAATGAATCCAAACCCATAACAGTTATATAATAATATTAAATGATATATAAATATAAAGTAATATTAAGGAGTCCATTTGAAATTCTACCCAACGTGTGTTTAATACATAAGTCGAATAAAAAAAAAAGTTTCCCTGGTATTATTCATATATATATATATATATTCCAAAAATTATATTTAAATTTCATCACATTCCAAAAAACTTATTTCAAAAATATATATTATTCATAAATATATATTCCAAAAAAAACTTATTTATCTCGCAAACTGATTATGATTTAGCTTACTACTTGTAGAATTAAATTTTATTACATTGACAAACTATCTATTTCTCTTGAAAAATAGCTACGGAATAAAAAAGAGATGATTTCACCACAAAAGATAAAAAAAAAGTAGCGAGATGAATGCCGTGGATGGAAATGAATGTAAAGCAAGAGTCGGGTCCGAAACTTATACATGCGTGTGTCAGTGTGCAATAGACTGAAATGGCAAGACTTTGTCTCCTCTATTATGACTTGAAAGATGGTGATTGGACTTTGTCTCCTCCATCAGTGTGTATCAGTGTGCATCAGACTTAAAGATGGAAAGACTAAAAACCCATCCATCCCATCCATACCATCCCAACAACCCTACCAGGACAACCCACCAGTTGACTGGAAACCCATCCATACCATCCCAAAAACCCAACTTTCGTACACACCTCACACCATATACCAAACCCGAACTAGCCCCTACCCGACTCCAAACCCAAACCTGCTGAACTCCAAACCCAAACCTGTTGAATCAACCCCTATCCAATTGTATTTTGAATAAAAAAAATTGTATTTTGAATAAAAATTTGCTCTTACCCACTTTTTACCTCCAACTAAAACAATTGATAAAAATTAAAATTATGTATTTTGAATAAAAAAAACTTTTTTAGTAAAAAAAAAGTTTTAATAAGAACAGTTTTCAGTAAAAAACCTTTTTTAGTAAAAAATAATTTTTAGTAAAATTTATATTTTTAATAAAAAAAACTTTACAAAACTGTTTACTTCAAAATTCCTCGAATTAGGATTTGTAGCAGAGCAAATAATACTACCCTATTTAGAACCCAAATACAGACAAAAGTAAGAACCCAGATCAAATAATATTGTGTATGTGACCAAGCCTTGCATTTTTACACTTTATACACAGATTAATTTATGTAGTGTACAACAACAAACTAATTTATGTTACAGTTTATCCACGGAAGCATATACACCAACAAACTCAAGTTTATACACAAAAGTATACCACGCTGTGAAAATGACTTGTGCTTAAAGAATGTGGCGATATTCTCTCTCGAGCCTTGTGCTCTGTTAAGGAGTAAATGGCCTCGAGCCTTGTGCTCTCATAACGTGTAAAAAGCATGTGGCCATCCTAGCCTCTAAGATATTTGATAAAAACACCTTCCAGTATTATTTTTTTCTGCATTTCTTTAATACCAAATAATATTGTTGACCAACTTGGAACTCTTAGTTCCTTGCAAGTCCCACCATGTATTGTTGTTGGTCTCAAACACCCACCATCCCCTTATAGTTTGCAATAGACAAATGCACCATTATCAATCACGGCCTCAGTGCTTGTGATCTTATTGTCAGACAAAGAATCCAAAAAATTTAAATCCATCAGTGTATATAATCTTAGTAAATGTATAACACTATATATATATTATCAGGTAAGTAAAAAACATTAAGAAATATGATCTTAGTAAATGTCTAACCCGGATTGTTAGGAGTCAATATTACCCAACATTTCTCAAACGCCCCCAACTCCCATTTTCTCTCTCCAAAAATGAGTTTTTTACGTTTGTTTTTGTTTCCAACTCTCTTCTTCCACATAGCTCTGTCCTCCACAACCTCTGAAATCTTCGACACTTGGTGCCTCAAACATGCCAAAACATACACTTCAGACCAAGAAAAGCTTTACAGGTTCAAAGTGATTCAAGATAACTATGACTACGTTACCCAACACAACTATATGTCTAATTCATCTTATACTCTCTCTCTTAATGCCTTTGTTGATCTTACCCATCATGAGTTCAAAGCATCTAGACTGGGCCTCTCACTTTCTAGGAATGATTTGATTAAAATGAAACATGGGCCATCAGTTACAAGGTCAAAGGATGTGAGTGATGTTCCTTCTTCTCTAGGTTGGAGGAAGGGAGGATATGTCACCAAAGTAAAAAATTAAGGTAGTTGTGGTATGTGATTATATTAGTCAATCACCTCTGTCTGGAGATTCACGAAATACGGACGAACCAGAATGCAATTACAAACATCGATGGGATTTGGAGTAATCAGCAATAGGTTTCGGTGAACAGGTTTGCCAGCAACTTGATCATGCAGTTGTTGTTAGAAGAGGTTGCTCACACAGATGAGAACTAAGGGCTTCGACAGTCTTGCAGTTGTTGTCCGCCATTAGTGCCTGTAAGACAGAGCAAGAAGAAACTCGCTGAAAAACATTTAGAATGGAAATTTTTTATTTCCTTAAAAACATGAGAAGGCAAGCGGACCACATACAAACGTGAGATGCTCAAATGAAAAGAGTTTAGATCTCATAAACAAATACTCACATATATTGGGCTGGTGGGTGTTTCTTCCATACCTCCTTGAGTGGTTAACCACAACCATTCTTGAACCACATTACACAGATATATGTAGATCTGGAAAAAAATCAGACACAAATCCGAGAGTGTGAGGGAAATTTAATATCCCAAAAATTCAAGATCTGAAAATCAAATATAGAAACCCCGAATAAATACTCACCATTGTATCGAGGCGGAGAGGCAGACAGTTGTGAGTAAGGCCGAAGTGGGTGGGGGCGGATAGCTGTGGAGCTCGGAGGGGGAGAGGGGGGAGGCCGAGGGGAAGAATGGGAGGAATGGTGGTGAGGATCTCAAAGAGAGAGAGAGAGAGAGAGGGGGGGGGGGGGTTAGGTTTCAAACAAACAGATTTGATGGGTTTCAAAGAGAGGAGAAATATTTAGTGTCTTGAGTCATGCACTCTTTTAAGAAGAGTTACAAACTTTCCCTCAATTTTGAATTTTAATATAGAGGGGGAATAAATTGAAGTGTGTTAAAAGAGTGGGAAATCAAAATTGTCAAGGATAAAATAGGAAATGCAGAAAAAATTCATTAAGATGATATCATAGTTTCAACTTGTTACATACTTAAGTTTTCTACTTTATTATATACATATAAGGAGTAAAACATTTTGCACTATTCCTTAAGTTGATAACTTAATAAGGGGCTAGGATTGAGCCAACAAAGCAATGATCCAATGGTTGAAATTAAAATACCTCTCTTACCATTTTTATCCCTAAAATATTTGAGTTCCCCCTCTTTTTTACTCACTAATTTATCTCCCCATCTCTTCAAAATTCAAAAAACAAGGCTAAAAGGGTATTATACCTATTTTGATATCATTCTCTCCTTTCGCACACAACCAAGAATACTATCTCCTATCAGACACAACCACAAAATCACAAAAGCTCTCTCTCTCTCACACGGTGAACTCTCTCACAAACCGTGCTCTCTCTCTCTCTCTCTCCGGGTTGTTCGTGTTTCTCCTTAAAGCTGGAGTGATATTCCTCTATTGTTTCAAGTTATTAATAACAAAAATATTTGTTCTTCTAAGACTATGTATTCATTGTTTTATATGTTTTATGTATCAATTTTAATGAGAATCTAGGATTTCAAGATGTCATGGCTTATTTTTTTGTTTATTTCAGGTAGTACTGTTCAAATCGGCCAATTTTAGGACACATCTGTGACTATTTCTGTGTTGGAGGAATCACTGTTAAGGTATTCCATTAGTAAATTCTCAATTATTGATGTCACAGCTAAGAGGGTTATGGTACAAGAAATCTTTAGGTGCAAGTGTGACAATAATGCCATTTTTATCATCTTTATGTGCAAGTGTGACAATAATGTTGTTATTAGTGTGACAATAATGCCCTTTTTATTTCAATTGCAGCAGTATTTTGACCTAGACACATTGATACTAGATATTGGGAATTAATATTTTATTTCAAGTCTCTCTGTTCTTACTTATGATCTACACCACCAAGCCCCTAAATAAATATCCCAGTGGTGGAAGAACATCAGGAAAGACTTCAAATTCTTTTTTCATGTATGCCCCGCCTTTGTCTATCCTTGCTTGGAAAATATATAATTAGTCTTTATCATTATATTTTTAAATTTAGGCCTCTACGAGGTTCTTTTATTTCATTATCACTATCATTATCATTCAGATTTGTTCTATTTATTTCCATTTGGTGGGTTCCCTCTCATCACCCACCACAGTGTCCTCTCAACTCTATTATATAGATTTTAGGGTCATGTTTGGGCTTCTCTCTAATTTAGATCATTTTCCTTTTAAATTGCATTATTTGGTATATCTTATATTTTCCAATGTATGATTGTTTGACTTTGTATGTTTCTTATTTTTTATGTATTTTTTGTAAAGGACATATTTGGTGCTTCATTTTATTGACACTTTGCTATATTTTCTGTAGATGCATCTACATATTTGGTGCTTCATATTTGCTATATTTGCTATATGTTCTTTTAAAGAGTTTGGTTCTGAATAATCAAGAAACTATTCTACAGATCTGTAGATGCATATATGGGGAAGCGTAATTTGTTTTGGTGCTCATGTGGTTCCATTAGTTGTTTGGTAAGATTAATGGTTCCATTTGTTCCATTAATCATCTGTTGTTACATTAGTTGTTTTGTAAGATTTCTTATTTAATTGTTATTAATTTTATTGGATTTGATTTAAATTCATTTGTAGTTCACCCCTTATGAGAAGTTCACAGGTACTTAATCGACATATTGTTTGGTTTCATAAAGATAAGTCCTCACTATTACCAACTGAAGAACGTTGAAGATGCAGGAGCAAAGAAAAAGCCCACATCGATGGTTCCGATTGGAAATTGCCTTAACTGTACCACTCTCGCTTCTTGAAAGACAACTATATTCCTTTGGCCTAATTAATCTATTTACATATTTTATGCATCCACATTTTCCGTATCACCAATATGCTCAAGCTTATTGTCAAACAAATTGATTTAATTTTATGCCAGATGAACTCTTGAATGGAGATTCATGGATAATCACCCTACGATATCATCAAGATCCTCTATTGTCCAATTGCTCTCTTCAAACTTAGTTTGATTAAGAACAACTTTTTTCAACAAACAGTGGAGGTTTAATAAGAACTTAGAGCAACAACGGTACACATACAACACCATAACTAATTTGAAGACGGGCAAACATATTTGAAAAGAGTTTGAAGATAATCCTTTTGAAAGGCACTTGGTTCATGTTAAAATAATCCATTTAAACTTTGGCTACTATGAGTAGTAGAATTTCTTTAAATAGTCCATTCTTTGAATTTCAATGGCAGCTTATGTTTGTGAGTCAGTTTGTTCTTTGGAGTTATTTGGTTGTTCATTGTCACATCAGTTACCACGCGATTCTGCTGCTCACACCAAGTGGAACCAGTTAGGATATTTGATTGATATATGTATATTTATTATACATGTTTCAATTATCACAATGTTACTAATATACATGTACATATATTTGAACTATAATCACAGTACTATGATTTCTGCTCTAACACTTGAGATTGTTTAATATCTTGCAGAGGGGAGAAGGAATTTTGTTATATACTGTAAGGACATTTTTATCATGTCCGTTATCTTAATGTTTTGTATGTCGTACGCCGTTACATTTGGCACGTCTCTGCTCGATCACATGTGACGGCCCCAATCTGAATTTCGGGAATCAAGCATCCTGCACCTCCATCATGTGTCCTACATCGGCCTCAACGACTTCAAGTTCCATGATTTTAGGGACTAAATGCAAGTGGTACGGAAGAGAAGTCAAAACAGTGAAATATGGCACGATATGGATGTTCAAGGGCAATTGGGTAAATGTACAGCCACCGACTGAAGAATAGGTCAACTGGAAAGTTGAAGAGCTTGCCGCAACAAAGATACTGGAAGAAACGGCACCTTAATCCAAGCTACGGTGAAGAAGTTATGGCCCTTTGAAGATGGAGCAAATTTCTAAGAAGGAATCAGGATTTACAGAAGCCGGACCGGTCCTCCATAGATTAAAAAGAACCGATCCGCCAGCAGACCGATCCGCCCAGTCCCGGACCGGTCCACCTTGCAAAATGAGGCCAGTATTCCCCTGACCGAATGCGAACCGATAGAGCCAATATTTAAAAGAACCGATCCGCCATCGGACCGATCCGCGTCATGCCCGGACCGGTCCGCCTGGGATAACTTCGAACAGTTCCCAACTTTTCTAAAACTCTTCAATGGTTTCTTTTAAATACCAACCTCGGGAGAGTTAATTTTGGAGACTTTTGAAGACGAAATTTAGAGTCCTTATTGTACAAGTCTTCACCTTTTTGAGTTCCCCAACTCATGTTTGATTCACACAACTTTTCCATATCTTTGTGAATCCTTTTGTAACCCAAGAACACATCTTGTGTATTTGTTTAGCCTCAGTGGAGAAGGTATCTCCATACTTTGATCGGTGGATACCGAGCGTAGTCATTCTACGTGTGGACGAGCCGAAGACGACGAACCGACACCTAGAGGGTACTTTCGCTGTCTCTCGTATCTTTGAAGGTTTTCTGAAGGCACCGTGAAGTATAGTCTTGTGGGCGATTATCAGGATTGTATGTAAGTCAAAGGTCTTGTTAACTTTTCAAAGTGTTATAAAAGGTTTTTACCCGGAAGGGGTTTTTTCCTCAATTGCTCGTCTTTTTTTTTATCATGCATGGCTTGAATGATTTATCTTGGTTAGATGCATGTCTAGGGGCTGTTTTAAAAGTAGACGCTAATTAAATAAGGGTTCTTGGAAACTTGCGAATTTAATTTAAATCGATATTACACGCGTTCTCAAATTGGTATCAGAGCAGGTTGCGCTAATTTATTGCGTATTCCTATTTTTCGCAAAATCGTGTGATATTGAATTTTTTTGAAAAAATCAGTTTTGTGAAAATTTGCATTTTTTGTATGGAGCACTTATATAATCAGATGCCTATTTTTGACGGGTCTAATTATGCCTACTGGAAAGCTCGTATGAAATCGATTTTAAAATCTATTGATGAGCGTGTTTGGTTGCTTTGCGAAAATGGTTGGACTCCTCCCACGGTCACTGTTAATAACATCACCACTTTAAAACCCGTGTCAGCCTGGACTGAAGATGATTATAAATTGTCTAATTTTAATTCTCGTGGTCTGAGTGCTATTTCTGGAGCTGTCTCTCCTGATGAGTTTCGCCGTATTATGACGTGCACCACGTCTAAAGAGGCTTGGGATGTTTTAAAATTGACACATGAGGGTACGAACGCGGTTAAAGAGTCAAAATTACAAAACTTGGCCACCCAATTTGAAACTATCACCATGTCTGAGTCCGAATGCTTTGATGATTTTTATGCACGTTTGTCAGACATTGTTAACACAAGTTTTAATTTGGGTGAAGTGATTGATAACACGCGTGTCATTAAAAAGATTTTGAGATCTCTCCCAAAACTCTTTATTCCTAAAGTCACTGTTTTGAACTCTTTGGGAAATTTGAAATCACTTAAGTTGGAAGAACTTGTAGGAGATCTTCAAACCTATGAGATTGACATGTTTCCCAAAACCATTAAGGCTAAGGATAATGGCATTGCTCTAAAGACTCATTTTAAGAAAAAGAAAGAAAAAGTTTGTGAGTCCGATTCTGAGGAAGATTTTGATTTTAAAGAAATGGCCTTGCTTGCGAAAAATTTTAAAAAATTTCTCAAAATGAATAAAGAAAATTCTTCCAATAGAAAGAGATGTTTTTCTAATAAAAAGAAAGAGGAGGCCAAAGATAGTGACAAGGAGGATGAGATTAGGTGCTTTGAGTGTGAAGGGAAAGGGCACATAGCTAGAGAATGTCCTACTAGGATAAGGAGAAAGGGCAAAGAGACTGCTATTCCTGCCACACTTAGTGATAGTAGTGAAGGTGAGGGTGATGAGTCTAGTGGTGAGAAGATTTTAGCTTTATCTAGTCGTGTGAGCACACCCTCCTTGTCTCACAAGAGTGCACACGAGAGCGATGATAGTGATTTGTGTTCTTCGAGTGAGGGAGAAAGTGAAAGTGAGAGTGGAGATGAAAGTGAGCTCCAAAAAGATTTTAGAGATTTGTACACCGAGACCTTGAAAACAAAGAAGTATAATAGGGATTTAGGTCGTCGGGTTTTAGATTTGGAGAAAGAGAAGGAGGTTTTGAGAAAGGAGAAGTGTGATTTGGCCGACACGTTGTCTAGTCTGACGACACGTGTATCCCAACTCGAGAGTGATCTCGAACGTGCCAGGGAGGTCAAAGTCAAGTTTGAGAACGCACCTAAGAAGGTTGAAAAGGTGGTTCTTAAGGGTAAAGGTGAGAAGTTAGGAATAAGTCATGACGGTGCTTCTTCTTCCCAATTAGCACCCGATCCGGTTCCCACTTTAGTGACAGTTTCACATGTGTCTCACCCTAACCCACCTAGGCGTCCCATTCCTATTAGGAAAGTGCATCCTAGAGTTTTTGAGAAAGGTGTTCCTAGGCCTATTTATGTTTGCTCACATTGCAAGATGAGAGGACACCTTAGGGAATTTTGTTTTAAGTTGGGGTATGTGTCACGTTTTGCTTCTACACGTGTTTCTGGCACACATGCACCCACACATGATACTTTACATGCTCCCGGAGACTACATGAGAGAGTTTGCACATTTAGGTGAGCAAGTTAAGTTCTTAGTCAAAGCTTCACAAGAATTGATGGAGGTTTTTCATAAGATGTCACCACCTTTGGAAAACCCCTCCGCACCTAATGATTGAGGTTTGACTTGTTTACTAGCATAGGGTGGTTTTCATGATATCATTGTTTGCCTATTGCTAGTATGTATCATTTTTGTATGTTTTATTTTATTTTTTATTTAAAAAAAAAATGAAAAATACAAAAAGATTTTAGTTTGTTAAAATTTTGAGAAAATCCAAAAAGATTTTTATATTTTGTTTGCACCGTTTATGGATGGAAACTTTGGATGACCGAGTCACAACATCACTCCATTATTTTCATGTGACTATTTGATAGTGTCTTGAGACAATAGGTCAATTCATCCTTGTGCTTTATAATGTTTGGAGTCATTAAGATGTAATTAAGTGTTACTTCCTACATGTTTGACTCATGATTTCCTTTATTGCACACATGCACGGATTTGTTTGATTATTGTGCTTGTCTTATCACATGTTGGTTGGGTGTTTTCACTTCAATCCTTTCCTTAAAACGAACCAAGCGCGATAAATTTTTATAAGGAAATTGTGCATATAAAAAACCATTTTGTGAGTTTGTGTGCTTTGTTTAAAAACGGGGAGGGGCTGCGAAAGGTAATTATCTATCCTTTGCGCAAAAGCCACCGTTAGAAAGGACCTAAAAAATGGAGGAATTTTATTTTCCGGGGTCCAAAGAGGTTTAAAAGAGCCCGAAAAAATTGAAAGGCAATAAAAAGAAATTCATGCCAATTATGGGCCATTTAGGTTTTTGCACCAATTCTCCAAAGTTTGAGAATTTAGATTACCTCTAAAAGAAAAATATATATGAGGGAGTTTGGTTGGAGAATTTAAAACGGGTTTGCACGTCCTTGAAATGCTTGAAAATGCGATACATAGTTTTGGACGTTATTGGTGTGGAAATCACTTTGACTTTGATTTGTTGATTTGCATAAGACGATGTCATCTAAATTCAACAAAATTTTTTTACACCTAAGGATACTTTTGATGTTCATTCGTTAGGGGTACACATATGCATCGTGCACATATGATTGTTTGAGTTGATTTACCTATCGAATGTGTTCACACCCATTCATTTCGTTTCCATGACTTGGTTGTTTGAGTCTAAATCCATGGTGTGATGTTTGTATCAGTTGTTTTTTCAAATGGTATCTATGTTTTTTGTACGAAAAATTGAAAAATCAAAAAAAAAAGTTTGTGTATTTTTTGTATACCGTGACACCTCGATTTTGCTTGTTTGATTCATTCTTCTTATTTGTCTTTTTGGGGACATCATAAAAAGGGGGAGAAAGAATTATTTTTTGGGGGGGAGTTTGAATTTTGGGGAGTTTTGAAATTTTGAGTTTGCTTATAAATTGGTATATGTTTATCTCATTTCAAACTCGATACGTCACTTGGTATTTGCTTTGTATCATGTGTGTAGGTACATCGTTGATAAATCCCATAATGCACACCCTGATGAGAAAAGCTTGAAGATTCCTGAAGATTTGAAGAACAAAAGATGCAGTCTTATTCATTTGTACCTTTTCAGTTTTGGGTTCATGGAAGGGTAGATTTGTATAGGCAATTTGTTATTTGATAATTCGGATGTTGGTTTTTATGCATGTACCGGCATAGACATAGGGGGAGATTTGTAAGGACATTTTTATCATGTCCGTTATCTTAATGTTTTGTATGTCGTACGCCGTTACATTTGGCACGTCTCTGCTCGATCACATGTGACGGCCCCAATCCGAATTTCGGGAATCAAGCATCCTGCACCTCCATTATGTGTCCTACATCGGCCTCAACGACTTCAAGTTCCATGATTTTAGGGACTAAATGCAAGTGGTACGGAAGAGAAGTCAAAACAGTGAAATATGGCACGATATGGATGTTCAAGGGCAATTGGGTAAATGTACAGCCACCGACTGAAGAATAGGTCAACTGGAAAGTTGAAGAGCTTGCCACAACAAAGATACTGGAAGAAACGGCACCTCAATCCAAGCTACGGTGAAGAAGTTATGGCCCTTTGAAGATGGAGCAAATTTCCAAGAAGGAATCAGGATTTACAGAAGCCGGACCGGTCCTCCATAGATTAAAAAGAACCGATCCGCCAGCAGACTGATTCGCGCAGTCCTAGACCGGTCCGCCTTGCAAAATGAGGCCAGTATTCCCCGGACCGAATGCGAACCGATAGAGCCAATATTTAAAAGAACCGATTCGCCATCGGACCGATCCGCCTCATGCCCGGACCGGTCCGCCTGGGATAACTTCGAACAGTTCCCAGCTTTTCTAAAACTCTTCAATGGTTTCTTTTAAATACCAACCTCGGGAGAGTTAATTTTGGAGACTTTTGAAGACGAAATTTAGAGTCCTTATTCTACAAGTCTTCACCTTTTTGAGTTCCCCAACTCATGTTTGATTCACACAACTTTTCCATATCTTTGTGAATCCTTTTGTAACCCAAGAACACATCTTGTGTATTTGTTTAGCCTCAGTGGAGAAGGTATCTCCATACTTTGATCGGTGGATACCGAGCGTAGTCATTCTACGTGTGGACGAGCCGAAGACGACGAACCGACACCTGGAGGGTACTTTCGCTGTCTCTCGTATCTTTGAAGGTTTTCTGAAGGCACCGTGCAGTATAGTCTTGTGGGCGATTATCAGGATTGTATGTAAGTCAAAGGTCTTGTTAACTTTTCAAAGTGTTATAAAAGGTTTTTACCCGGAAGGGGTTTTTTTCCTCAAACGTCTTTATTTTATCATGCATGGCTTGAATGATTTATCTTGGTTAGATGCATGTGTAGGGGCTGTTTTAAAAGTAGACGCTAATTAAATAAGGGTTCTTGGAAACTTGCGAATTTAATTTAAATAGATATTACACGCGTTCTCATATACCATTTTGTTTTTAATTTTACAGGTTGAATATCCCCACAAATAGTGACATAACTATCAACCCTCTCGGGGCAGGTTTCCCCCTCCCCATTCCGATCGCTATAAACCTTAAAGTAATGGTATTATCTCTGCTTCTCTCTCCCCACCACACACTCTATTGATGACGGTTTGGGTTATGGTTTACATTTGTTTTTCCTATGTTTAAATTTGTTTAATAACTTATATTTCAGGAACTTAAATAGATTTTAACAGGATCGATTATTGTTATTTGGTCAAGTGTGCTATTAAATTAGCGCTAAAGTGAATTATAGTGATTGAATGATATTAGCTATGTAAACTACCTAAATTATTTTTGGAAATGGATATTGGTAGGTTGTGAATTACCTCAATCACGGGTTCTTTTATTGTGGGATTGTCTACTAAGAAGGTTAAAATGGTAAGCTTTCCCTGAAAGGATAATAGTGCTACCAAACATTTGGTTTGGGCAAACTCTGTATTCTTCATTTGTTGGTTTTGTCTCAATAACAACTTTAGAAGGTTTGGTTGTTGAATTTCCAAACTTTATAAACATACTATGCACAAATTTAAGGATAATATATTTTATGCAATTTACATTTCTATTAGCAATTAATTAGTGTCATGATTTCAATTATGAGATTTTCATTTCAGGTAACTGTTAGTGGCTATGTGGTACACTGAATCCAATTAAAAATTTACGTGATACATTAAAACCTTGGCATAAGAGAATATGATAATGTTAGATAGAGATATTGAATTTTTTTTTATATAGTGTGTGTTTTCTCTAACAGTAAGGAGAATAGAAAGAATCTAATCATTATTATACAATGTGTGTCTTCACTAATAGTAAGGAGAATAGAAGGAACCAAGTACATACTGTGCGTTATTTTGATTTTCAGGATAGGGAAGATGTTATTCACGTATGTAAGCATTTTCCTGGAACAAAAATACCTGAATACTCTTATATATGTATTATGTTGTAATTGTGTAATATTCCACTAACATATGTGATACTGTTTGTTATCATAAACCTAATGAAATTTAGTATTTCAAAGTTTGGTTTAATGAGAAGATTGAAGATATCCATAGGTTTAAAAATATAAAATTTTCAAGTTTCTACTAAAACTTCATTTACTCTCCTGGGATAAAACTATTACAACTATTTATGTTTATGTGTCGTTGAGCTTAGCATTCCAATGCATCACCTCCGAAGTTTAATCATAGCTTATTGATACCCCTGATTATTGATACCTCCGAAGTTTAATCCTGGGATAAAACTATTACAACTATTTTTTGTTTTTTCTTCTTTCATATTTGAAATCTCCAAAATTACAATTAAGAGCGCTAACTTATATATTTCTCGACTGTTTAGTTTTACATTTTCATTGATTTTAACAGTTTTGTGGCTTTTAGCATATGTTAAGCAGTTTATTTGATGCCATTTTGTCAAAGATCATTAATTGAAGTTTTCCTCTATATGTCAAATCTCTAATATCATTTGATGCCATTTTTGTCTTCGTTGGATTATTTTGAAGAAATCCATTGTTTGAATTATATATTTGACTTTTTAAATAGTTCTCATTATGTACATGTATGTTATTGTTGAGGGGTACATGTGTGCTATTTTGAAGCAGTTCTTATTAGTTCTCATTCAGTACATGTATGATATTTTAAATAGTTCTCATCATTAAATCGCTTTCTGTAGAATTATATACATGTGTGCTATTGTTGAGGGGTGTATTTTGAGGTTAATCGTGATAATAGATATGAAGGCAGGTATTGGTGTGGGATGTATGAGTGGTGCGAATAATTACCTACTATTTAAGTTTAATTGAAACATAAAGTTATTAAACCTGTTAGCAAGTAAAACAAATTGTCAAGTAAAACATATTTGAATATGGAAGAACATACATTTACTATGGTAGAAACATTTACTTCATTTTCGAGCAGGTCAAATTTTGCTTTTAGTTCATTTGGTAGAACATGTAAAATTTGTATATGTCAGAAAAGTTAATTGAGGGTGGCATTGACCTACACAAAATGCACAACATTGACATAGATATAATGCACAACCTGCTGCTCCCCAAATCGAGAAAGAATATTTCTAAACTAGCAATAATTTAGCTTATGTTATTTATAAAGAATTGAATTAATGAAATTTTTGTATATGGAATAAAGTATCAAGAGTTTACAAGATAGAAACTTGACTCACTCTAGAGTTGAAGTAATTGATTGAAGAAATATTGGCTCATTTGCAACGACTGTTTAGAGTAAATGAATCAATAAACTTGTATGGGTGGTATAGTTATTTTTACATTATTGTTAGTTGCTTAATTTTAGGTGTGTACAGGTTGGTAAATGGTTTGTGCTAATTTTAGATAGATAGTAATATGGGTGGTATAGTTATTTTACATCATTGTTAGTTGCTTATAACTGTGTATTGGCATGTACGTGCGCGACGAGCGTGCACGTTTGTTCAATGCACCATCGTCAATGCCTATCCTCCAAATTTTTTATCATTAACTTTTCATTGATCCTTTATTTACCAAACGCATCATACGTTTTTTAATCGTATGATTACGACGTGGATGAGACTCGATCTTTTATTGTTTCGAAAGTTCGGCAGTCCTACCACTGAGATAAGCAAACATATCACCCCATGTAGTAGATAATTCCTCAATCCTAGGATTTATATTAAGTTGTAATAGTTCATCAATTAATTTGAGAGCTTTCCTGACTTTGTAGTTTTTCTTTTTTACTAATTTGGACTTTTCCTTTTACAGCGCGTGGCCGATAATTTCCGCTAATGGCATCCCACGTACAACATTCCAGCGCATGGCCGAAGAATTGTCAATCCAACCGTTATGGCCACTAAATAGTAGGTACCTCTGTTGTTCATATACACATTATGTTTTTAATTCGTGATATAATTACCACACCGTATGCAAAATTTATTTTTACTTCTAATGATAGATCAACCTTTAAATTTCTTTTAATTCGAACTATACCACGTCTATCATTAAATAATAATAATAATAATAATAATAATAATAATAATAATAATAATAATAATAATAATAATAATAATAATAATTGAAAAGTTTTTAATAAGGGAAAATTCTCGATTAAATAATAATAATAATTAATCGATTCTGCTCCAAAACAGGACATTATGAGTCCAACTTCTTGATTAAATGTTCGGGAGAAATTAGCAATGCTAAACTGAACCAAGAGTTGTAGTTGAAGAAGGGGAGGGAATATATTCAAAGCTGGTCCAAAAAATGAAAACTCATCAGGTCAATAATGTAGAAGAAGTATATTCGAACATCAATGTTAGAAAATCCCACCAAATTTTGATGTCAACAGATAACCCAATAAAAGATAGTTACACTTTTGTGAGGCTGACTATTGAAGAAAGAAACTCCCAATTACAGGTCTTCAAGTCAACAATTCAGAAGAATAGTCTACCAAAATTAAAGCAAGAAACTCACCAAAAAAATCCTTGCCAACTGAGAGTGTAATAAGGAGAAATGATCAAAGTGAAACTATTGTCTGAACTAGGAGTTCTTATTTCATAGTCTGCATACAAGGACCACCCAATGTTTGATATGCATTGCCAAGAAAATAAACGAAAAAGGCATATGAATGATCCTAAAGTGGAGCAGCCTCCTTGGTCATAAAATATTGATATAGACTGTTATGAATCCAGGATGGTGAATGATAGACTGCGCCTCCCTAGAACCAAGTTTATACCAGATGAGGAGAGGATACCTGCAGTTGTAACCAAGTCTATACCAGATTATGAGATGTGCACTCCTCTAATTGAAGACCTGAAGAATCTCTCAATAAGTCTGGAGTAGAAGATTTTAAAAAATTAGAAAAAAATTAGATGTCCAAAGAAAAATTAAGTCCCAAGGGCTTTAAGAAATGACTAAAGAAACAACTAACTCTAGGCTTAAAAACAACTAAAATAAAAGGATTACCCGATGTAGCTCTAAAGGTTGATCAAACTCCAAATCCAAAAGTTTTTAAAGTTTGAAGCTTTCTTTTCTAAATTTCTATAATTTCAAAGTTGCTCTGGATCATGGTGGATGTTATGTGAACATTAATAGCTTACAAAGGGCAACTCAATGACTAATATTGCATGGCATCCAAGTCTACAGAGCTGCCCTGTCCGGACTATAAACACATGCACGAGGGATTTAAACTTGCATACAAAGACATGTCTAGAAAACATCCATGTTTTGGGCATGCAGAGAATATGCCCAACATTATTTGGTGTCGCGTATATCTGACACAACACATAATCATCATAAACACTTCGTTCTTTCTCTAACTGCTAATGTCTCTTTCATGGTTAATTTTTGGGATATATGCCTTTCGTTTTGAGGTGGGAAATCAAAGAAACGGACCTCTCTACGGGGAATTTGCAATTTTACCATTTTAGCTTATCGAGAAACTTTACATATATTAAACCTGTAGCAGGCCTGGCAGTTCTGCTATCTAATAATTTTGGCATTCACTTTATGTCATAATTCTTATAAAATGTTGCCTACGATATTTGAAGGTTGTGTCATAAACTCTGGTTATGTATTGTGCTGTATGTGCATTACTTATAAAATACTCACTGAGTTCTTTCAATATGCTGGGACATACTGCCCCAGCCCAGGTGCATCATTATTGTTAATAGGTCCCTTTCTGAACTATTGGTTGCAAACAAGAGAGTTGATGCCATTAGGAGTGGCAGTCGTTAATCTTCAGTGGAGTTTGACCCCAATGATTATTGGCCGGATAACATGGTATGTTATAACTAATATGTATATAGTACCATAACTGTTATTGATACGAATAATTTCTATGTGAATTTTGCAGGTTTTATGTGGTACAATACATTATTTTTATGGAAATATGGGAATTTTTAGCGGACACGTTGCAATAGTGGGTGGAGGGAGAGAAACGAGGGTCAATGCTGAAGCAACTGGCCATCATCAGAGGGAATAACATTTAGATTGCAGGGCATGGCTCCACATAAAGATGCAGAAGCAGCTGCCGCTGGCCAGAAAGGATTCTTCATAAATTGCTGGAGATCGTGAATGTTACAAGCAATGTAGCAATGCGTTGCCCAACTTTTTCCCCGGGGTTGAGAAAATATCGGCTGCACAAGTTCAAATTACCACAGCTAAAAGGTGAGGGTGAATATTAAGTAAGAAAAATGATTTGAAAACAATAAAAGGGCTATAAACTAAATAAAAACACAATGTGGTACCTGCATTGGTGCTGGAGACATGGTGCTCCCATCCATAGATATAACTCCTTGCAATGGTGCCATATATCTGCTTAGAAAAATAAAGTTACTTGTCAAGATTACCTTTTTTAGCAGTGCACCTGCATATGATCAGTATATATGTTATTGAGTTATAATTTTTTTTGGTTCTTTCTTATCTTATATATGAAGGAACCGTTTGGTTTCTACATATGCGTTTAATTTTAGGCCACTTAAGGATCAATATAGGATCTTCATATGGTTTTGGTTTGTGCATGTGCATTTCGTTTTTGCATATAATCAATACATATGTATTTGCTTAAAACAGTTCTCATCTAAATTGATACATTAAGATTCTCATCTAAGGATCAGTATAGGATCTGCAGATTCTTTACTTTTTTACATGGATGATTTATTCCATTCTACTCTGCGGCAGCATCAAAATGCTTCGACACAAGATCCATTTGGCTGAAATTTCTAGATATTTCCAACAAAAGGTAGAGAAACTGCATCTCAAGCAAAATGATCTCCCTCACCGACCAATCCAAACTAGGTAATTATTAATTATCTTTGTTTATTTAATATTTGACTAGCTATTTCAATTGACTAGCTATATTTTATGTTTTGTATCAGGTCACATTTTGAAAAGGATGGACAATCATTACAGTGGAACATTTGGGACGACCTCAATTGATATATATTTATTGTTTTAAGAAATTTGTTTCATTGAAGCTTTTGTTAGAAGAATTTGGGATTTTTTTTATTTTGTTGGATTTGTTGTTATCCCTTAAGTATGGTGGATAGTCCAATAAACAAGGGAGATTATGCCCAATTTTTTTTAAAAGTCGACACTCTGTTTTTTTTAGACACGATGTGAATTATTGATGAATACTGTATATTTCATATTATATGTGAATTTGTTAATGAATTTAGACTATTTTAATTTTGTTGGACTATTTGTTATTTGTTAAGCAGGGGGAATAGTTCTATAAACAAAGGAGATTATGGCCAATTGTTTTAAAATTACACTTTGTTTTATTGGGAACGGTATTTTTGTCGTTTTGCATTTACGAACTTTGAAAATTTTTGTCGTTTTGTAATTACGTGCTTTCAAAATTTTCGCCGTGCCTTCAGGCACGGGCATTCCTCTAGTATATATATATATATATATATATATATATTGTGGTGGGGGGATATGTATCAAATAATAGCGTGGCGTGTGGCGAGCGTACCACTTAGGATGGTGACCCGCCTCTACTTTATCCAGATAAGAACGACTAGAGTTCTTGAGAAAGTATAAAACTAAGAAGTACTACTTAATTGTGATGGAAAATTTTCACGCCATATGTGGGAATCATCACAAAAAGCCTTCGCGTTTATTCTAAGGGAGAAAGATGAACTGTGTGATACCCCGCCTAATTAAATACCGGGCGATCACTCCTTTATTAAATTAATTCAAGGTGAACAGTTGGTTTATTCTCAGCATCACTGTTGAAAAATAACTTTTCCAATTTAAACACCCTAATTAATTAAGCTAAGTGTCAAAACCATTTTTATGATATGACTTTCCAAATTTTATTTGAAGAAAAATTTATTTATTTATTAACAACATTTCAATAAGTAAGAAACACACCACAATAATTCTGGAACATAATCCAATTAATTTAAAACATTAAACATCCAAAATCCCAACATTTAAAACTTAAAGTAAAACATCCACACTGAATAAATCCCAAAGTAGCAGTACTAGAAATAACTGAAATACAAATGTCCAAGTAGCAAATGAATAATGGAAAGGGCTACACATGCCCAACTAAATAAATGTGCTAGGAGTGGATTAAAATGAATGAAGTCGTCTAATCAAGAGGCCTGTAACTCCCACCTAAGCTGCAGCACGTTCCTTCCAAGGGATCCTAAGCAAGACGCCCCTGTGGCTGGGCACCTGTAATATATACATATACATACAAGAGAAAAGAGAAATAGAAACGGGTCAGAGCCCGATAGTGTGTATGATTTAAAATTCGTTTAGCAAGTATTTAAATTGATTACAGGCCAATGCAACAACATATTAGTGCGACACTCTCTTGAGAAATTCTCACCTCTCTTCTAATGTGCACACCTATCGCACTAACCTTCCCAACGGTTTATCTTATCATTTATCGCACTAATCTTCCCAATGATTTAACTTATCTTAGATTACTCGTAAGATTTTAAAACCGAATAATATAATTGTTTCAAAGGATGAATTCATTTAGTAACAAAACTCTCGTTTTAACTTTATTGATTAATAAGGTTTCCGAGTGCCACATTATACTTTCTCAAAACAAGTATTTACAATTTGAGTCATCAACCATGTCCTACTTATCAAATCATAGTAGGCAGTTCTAAATTTCAGAATTTCATATATATATTAACTACTCGTATGATATATATATTATAACAGCACCCCAAATAAAAACTATGGTGCGGGCATACTCTGCTATCCAATCCCCGTATCGCTCACACGAAGGGAAATACAGGTTCGGAAGCACTCTCGAACTGTATCAACATATACACAAACAAGATTTTGAGGCGAAGCATAGATTCCAAGTCTCTAAGAGGTCAGTACATACCCCACGCCTCTTGGGACTGTCTGAACTATCGATTCGATAGACTATACTAAGGATATCTATCTCCTAGGGTACGAATCAATATCCCCCATAAGGCAACACAGGATAAGATCGTCCCAGCGCGGTAACCTCAGGGATAGCAAGTAGCGCAGGCATGATTTTCACACATAGATAGTATATGTATACACACAGTCATATAACTACACTATTGTCACCGTATCAATTTAGGTACATCCCAAGTCCCATTATTACGACATTTGTATTTATTTCTCATTATTTAGTTATCACGTACAACCGTTCACATCTTACTTAAATTTTGAGGAACTTTTCCACTTACTACATAACGCTCATGGATTCTATCCTCCCAGTATAAAATTCAGTAGGTATACATATTTGTCCCAAAGTAACTCTCTTACGTGTCACTCCCCTTTAATATATACTTACATTGTCGCTTATGTAAATTATTCCAAAACATAGATTTCGCCCTACTTCAAAGGTCTCTTATTCATTAATGAATCCTACTGGTCATCATTATCTCCCAAATTATTTTAACAAGGATGTCTAAGGAGTTTTCTTCATTACGAGTCAATTCAAAAATTTTAAAAAAGGGAAATTTAAGTCTTCCAGGAGGGTCGATCGATCGAGGTCTGGGGCTCGATCGATCGAACCTTCGATCGATCGAAGCTCTGGGCTCGATCGGTCGATCAAACAGGTATTTCGATTTCTGCAGTTTTGCAGTTATGGGTTCTAACACCTATCTTCATCCAAATTCAGGTTTTACATTCCCAAACGTCCAAATATTCATACTACTAACATTATATCATCATACTAGGTATTTCCAACGTAAAGCATGTGGGTTTCTATCATTAAACATGGATTAATAGCCCAAAAATTTATATAATTATCAAGAACCCTAGAAATCTCTTAAACATGGTTCTAATCTGATTTTTCCCAGAATTTGCTTCTTATAAACATCATAATTTCGTGGTTAAGTCCTCTACATGACAAGGGTTTCCAGAATTTTCATTTAAACCATAACTACATGAATTTTTCTATCTCAAATTGGGTTTTTCTTCCCTATAATTCATTCTTAATCATTCCTAAACTAATATGAAATATGCATCAACGAAATAAGCAAGATAAACACTTGCCTGGGATTTTCAGAAGTCTGGTTTGGTGTCGAATTCGGTGTGGTTGCGTTCCCCGTCTCGCGATCTGCGCGTTAGTGGTGGCGGCGGTGCAAACGGGTGAGTTTTGAGCCTTGGAATGCCTTGAGAGCTCTCTCCTCTCTTCTCCAATGGCCGTTCAAAGGTTTTGAGTTTTCTAACCCTAAGAGATAACCTAAACATCTGACATAACCCCTTTAATTTTCGTGGGTTTAATTACCCAAAAATACAAAATGACTAAAATGCCCTCCCGGGTTACTAATTAGGCCTAAAAACACCCCGAGACCCAAACAAAACCCCCGGGTACACTTTTCTGACTATTTTGATCCTTCTGGACGCGTTGGCGCACTCAAAATGACCATACGAACAACTTATAAAATATTCACTTTTATTTATCAATATTTAGTCCTGACGCGACACAAGCACGTCCCGACTCAAATTTCCGAAATTGTCATTTTATTCATTCGTGACATTCAATATAACCAATATTATATATTACTTTGCTCATTAGTAATATTCAACAAATTTCCCATAATTACTAACTCTCATCGCGTTAATAATTATAACATAAATAAATTTCCAGATTTATATTAAATAATTAATTCACATTAAATTATATAAATTCCCAAATTAATATAGCATAAAAATACGGGGTATTACAAACTGTTTGTGATTATCCTACTATTATTATTGTCATTTTGTTCATATTATTATTCATAACCATGAATGAATCAACAGAAATTTATAGGCATTTGTCCTGGGATTCCATTCATCATTTTTATGGATATGCAAAATAACTAATTGACGTAGTTCCTTGAAAAAGTTGTGCAGATAAGTTCTTTCACTTATTCATTTTTTTATGCTACCTCCTATTTTGTAATTGTTTAAACACATATCCAATTAGACCCCGCGATACTAATGTTCACTGGCACCGAGAGTCGAGTTTCTCATTTGTATTCATATTATCGTGCAAATATTTAAATTACTGACAAAACAAGAGATAAGGCATGTTGTTGAAAACTGGACCTGGCAAGAAAGTCGCCTACACTATTTCAAGAGAGAGGGGGAGATGCACCCCTACCCCCCATTTCTATTATCAAGAAATTTTGCTTATTTTTGACATAGGATTCAATGAAGAGAAACTGATGAAAATTCCAGCGTACTGAACAACTATAAGTCTCGAGTAGAAAACATGCGTTGAGGATGATATATCACTCGTTTCCATCTCCTAATCCATTCAAAGTGTGAGTAATGAGCGCCCTGGAATTCTGAAATGAAAAATTCCAATAATATTGGGTTGTTATAGAATCAATGAAGATCACAGAGGATTTTTTAATTCGGTCAAAACCCGCCAGTGGCATCCGATCCGAGCTCCCTAGAAGCGACCAGATCCTTTATCTGACATATTTCAGCTTGAACAGTTGTCTCGGTTGTCTCGTTCCAACTCCTACCACCAATCATGAGTTGGCTATTAAGTTATTGAGTAAGCCAAGATTTTTTTAGCATCCGATCACAATCTAGACGAAATCTGACTTTACCTTTCTACTATTATATTATTTTTTATTTTCCCAAATGTGTTAGGAAGCGAGATAGATGGGAGATATAAAAAGAGAATCTGGGTTTATATTTTTTCTTTTCACGGGAAATGGAGAATTCCAGTTCTTTCAAGGTTAAAACTCCCTCTATATCTGTATTTCTCGAGGTGCCAATAGAAATCAACGACACTAGTTATTAAACTCAACTTTTTTGTGCACCATCAAATATTTAGCCATTGCATTCATTTCCATTTGAACATATCCATGATTATGAAGTTTTTCCCAGCTCCATTTTTCAAAGGATATTCCTATCAATGATTCGAGAGCAACTAGGATGCCAATGGTGTTAAACTTTTAATAAGTAAACTTTCGATGAGTTTGATGACTATAGGTCTCAGATGAGTCCTTATGTCTCATGATTTTCGTTCTTAATTTTAGCAGCAGCAAAATCCTTTCCTTCTCATCCTGATTCTCATCTTGTGTAACTAGAGTTCTGTCACACCTACTTTTTGGTATGAATGCACAAGAGAGTATATATAAAGCAATAAATTAAAGTTAAGGCGAAAACATAACTTTATTCATTATGAAAATAGTACATATAATGTATTACCACTCCATGGGTGATTCAAATTTTATTTGTCAATACAAACTATAAAGTAGAAAATCGAAAAGTGTCGCTCCATGCTCCCATCTAGGTTAGTCTTCGCCCATACAGTCATGTATGCAAACTAGTAACTAGTATTTATCTCTAAAGGGGAAGATATACTATCCTCTTTCTCCCGGGCCATCTGAAGAAAAAATGAATTAGCACAAATATGCTAAGCAGGATTTAAGCTGCTGCAATTTATAACAGCCTTAAGCTGCTGCAATTTATTTGGTAATGATTATCCAACCACAACGTATGTTTCCAAAAAACTACGGGTTGTAATTCAGGTAACGGGTCGTCTTTGGGCTTGACCTGATACGACGCGGTTGCATTTTACCAGACACGAACACGACATGACACGATGTCATGTTTTTTCCTAACACGAACCGTTAAGAACACGACACAACGCAAATGGCACGATAAATCAATTCCGTGCCTCAACACGACCCAATACGATAAACCGCTATATATATATATATATATATATATATAAGTATAAAACTTATGTATGTTACAAGTTTGGCTGATGATGTCATCTAGATAAATTTTTCTTACACTACAAATTTTCCCCTCAAATTTATGATTTCCCCCTTTTTTTTACCTACCAAATTTACACTTTAATTCAAAATTAAGATTACTCTGATCAAAATCACTTATGTTTACTTATCAAAGTAATTAAAAAACCTATAATTTGTCACATATTTAAATCTAACGGTTGTGAATGCTTTGACACGGAGAAGACTCTTTTATCAACCAAGTCATTTACATATTACCAGAGCACAAGGGTCGAGGTAATTTACTTTGTGTAGGTTTTGTTGACCGTTCATGTGTATTTATGTTTGAATATAGAACAATGCCCTTGTTGGTTTCTTTATATTATGAAAGCTGCTACTTAATACACGTCATGAAAGTCGTGTAAGGGCCAGAGGCAGAGGCAAAATATTTATTGGGATATCTGGCAATGGACAATGAATGGGTAATTTTGTCAAGTTTTATACAATACATGAAAATGTGTTCCGTGTCTTCAATTTCAACACAGAGAGTTAAGCCCCCCATCTCTCTCTCTCTCTCTCTCTCTCTCTCCATCACTCAGTTCAGAAACAGGTAATCGATTTTTTTAGCCTCCATTAACTCTTTAACCCCCATTAACTCTTCAGCCTCTAATAGACAATAAAAAGTTGTTCATTAACAACTTTTCTACTCTTCAGCCTAACAACTTTTCTCTTACAGTATTTATTTGATCCAGTTTCTTTGATTTGGATTTTGTAGGTTTGATATAGGATTTAAGGTGCAGCTGATACCTGCTTTGGATTGCAGATTTAATGATGTCGTTAGGAAGATTGAAATTTTTTTGGTGAGTTTCTCTCTCATTTGGTAATTTTTTATTCAGTTTTGTTGATGGATGTATTAACTCTACACTTACAATCTCTCTCTAAAGCAAGAAACACGACCGTATTTTTAAATTACATGGTTTAAAAATAAAAGACTGTACGCAATTTATGCTAAAGAAGACGAGGAGACAAATAACGGAGGCAAGGAGATATATTAAAGCGGTGATTATTACATAGAACAACGCTGTGTTTTGGTTTCCAGATTTAGTTACCACAAATCTTATAGGTGCAGTTTCAGATTCCAGATTTTGGATCATTTTCGATTAGTTATCACAAATCTTCTTCAAGGGATCAATTTTAATGTTAAAGAATCTTCCAGTGAAGTATAGCTACAAGGGATAAATATATATTCACAAAATAAAGGAGGTTACTGTTATCAATCCCAAATGTCAGGGGAGGCAATTGTTATCAATTTTGAACTGATTATTATGTATGCTTTGCTTTTACAGGGGAATATGAGTACATAAATGCAATGTCTGAAGGAAATAGACTGTTGATCGGCATAAATTTCGGATCAAAGTTCGAAATAGCTCGATCAATTGGAAATTATAAAGCGATCCTTCAATCACTGCCGTTCATTTTCGTCGGCAATTCCGATCGTCTTGAACATAACGTTTCTATTGTATCTGAGGTGGCTAAGCTGAGTTTGAAGAAAAAATACATGCATATTCCTTCATGGAGAAAGTAGATTACATGAGAGGCAAATGGCTCTCACCTCACACCAGAACAATACAGCCTCAAAACGACGTTGTCAAGGACTCTAACGAAGAGAGAGTGATTGCGGGGAGTTGGAACTGATTTTTGAAACTGAATAAATCTGTAGGCGAACTTGAGGATTCACCAGCAGTGTTGGTTTCGTCGTCGTGGCAACCACCGACAATCAAGCCAAAGAGTTGCGAGAGAGGAAACAAGGCGGTGGTTACCGGATTAGCTTATTTGTTCAAAGAGAAACCCTAAAAATTTTGATTTTTTTTCTTTTTTCTAACTTTTTTTTATTTCTTCAAGTAAAATATATATGACAACAAAAAGTAAAAATATATAAGAGAAAATAATAGAAAATCGGAAAATCGTACAATATTTTTCCCTTCTTTGTTTTACAAGGGCTGTAAGAGCAACCCTTATGGGTAGGGTAAAAATCTGAATATGCTGTATTTGCGTACGTTATGGGTAGTGTAAAAGTTTATATTTGAACTTTGCTAGGGTAAAAAATAACAAAGATACAATTGGACTAGTTGGTTTTTTGTGGGTCCCGCTGTTAAAACGGAACATGTTGTTCCGCGTAAGAGAAATATAAAATAAAATATAAAGCCTAAAGCGGAACATCTTGTTCCGCCTAAGCTTTATAATATATTTTTCTATTTCTATTTTGACCCCAAAATATTTGCAACGGCTGTATAATTACAACGAATATATTTAATTTATCCAATGGCTTTTTTTTTTATAAATAGCAGGTTCAATGAATAGCGGAACATTTTTTTTATAAATAGTGGAACATTTTTTTTATATAATTGTGGGGCTAAACATAATAACTTAAGACTTTGGGGAGGAAAAATAAATTTTGAACAACCCCTTAAGCGGAACATGATGTTCCGCCCAAGGGTGTCAATCAACACTCAAACCAATGTCGTTTTGTTGCATATATGGTAAATATGGTTTAACCCACAACAATTTTGTCACTTTATCAAGGGTATATTTTCACTAGTTTAGTGCATTTAAAGCTTTTGCATAAGGGTTGCTCTAACAAGTAAATCTATGATCAATTTTATAATGGAAGATCATCATTGTTATTACTCATGAGCATTATTAAATTCAGCTGATCGAGATGTGTCCTGAAAGGAAACAAAAGAGGATGCATTTTTATCCTTTTTAAAAATTTATTTCTTAATTAATAAATAAGTATTGAAATGTGTCGGATGTATATATTATTTATGGGGAGCTGTGGAGAATATATGAGGAGGAGAGTTGGTGTGCTTTTAGATTAGTTATAGGGGTTCAATCTTTTAGGTCTTTTTGTATTGTTGTTCATATCTACTGTTTTTATTGGTTAAAAAAATATTTTTTGGTTTAATTCATTAGGGTGAATAATAATGTATTTTTACCCAAATCAAATTACTTGGGTTCTTATCTATCCTGACATGGTTATAGCTCTGCCAAAATCTGTCTTTGTTTTGTCACAGAAACAAAATTTGTTTGGAATTGTATATTGGATATGAGCTGATAAGCATATCTTTTTATCCTTTAAAGTAAGGTAATTTTTATTTTTATAATTTTGATGGTCTTGCTAGGTATGTCGTAATTCTATTTTTTTTGTCTCATCAATTATTATAGGTATGGAAGAATAATGTGGAGCTTAAATTATTAAGAGGTGGTAAACAAGGTTCACACGAAATTAGTAATTGAGGAACCAAACGATTGCACGTGGATTTCGTGGAACATCAATTCTCTACTGATAAAATTTAAGACTTCACAAATTATCCCTTATTTTTGGCTATGTGTTACACTTAATTTATTCTCCACTGCTTCCTTTGGTTTCGAATTTGAATGCAATGCCATTTTTATTATTTTGTACATAGTAAGGTAATGCAAATGGGTAAAAATAGGTGTCGACATAATTTGAATGCAATTGTGTGTTGTAAAAAAAATATTTTGATTTAATTATACAAGATTAAAAAACCGCCCAAAATTTCTGAACTAGTAGGTTTGTACCATAGGTTATTTCAAAAATTATTTATCTATTTTGAACTATATACGACTTACGGTCCTATCAAGGACATACAATTTTGAAAATTAGCATCGTGCCTTCAGGCACGGGCATACCCTAGTGTGTGAGTGTGTGTATATATATATTCCCATTTTAAATTTTACATTGCATGAAATATATTAATTATTAAGGGATGGTAATTCGGTCAAATCGGGTTCCATAATCGGGTTGTCTTTGAACCAAAACAGTCTAATTTCACGCCAGTTTCCTATCAAACCTATGGTACGAACATGACACGATCCGCTATAGAGCCAGATTATCCTGGTCCGAACAATTCAAATTATATTAAATAATGCAAAATTTACTATATAATTCAAAAAGACTATATAAGTTTAGCATTTATTCGAAGATGGGATTCCTAAAAAATAATGTCAATAAACTATTCTTTCAATTAAGTGAGTATAAACTAGTGCAACGACTTGCGAAAACACCTCAAGCAACATGAAGTAACACCATACAGCTCCTTGATATGACTTATTACAACTAGCTTGTTGTCAGTGGAAGAAATCATACAGAAAATGCTGTAACTAACAAGAGGATTAATGGAAAATCCCTCCTATAACAAAATTCTGCTGGATCTTGGGTTCCCGGGGGGTGGGGGGGGGGGGGGGGAAGGGGGGAGTGGTGGATGGGATAATGCAAACTTTACTATATAATCCAACTGTAGCAAGATTCTAACTAAACAAGAAGCTTAAGACTACAAAAAATAAAATTACTAATAAGACTAATATATTGAATGCATATTAAAATAGTCAAAAAAAATTAACTTACATGCATGCAAGCCGCATAACAAGTTTTTTTTTTTTTGATTTAAAAAAAAGACTGTAAGTTTAGCATTTATACGAAGATGGGATTCGTGAGATATAACGTCAATAAACGATTCAATATTTCTCCACATTGTATGTCAAAGATATTGAAATTGTGATATATTAACAAAACATGTATATGATTAATTACCAGCATCAGATATAAAGGATCTGCTATTACCGAGTGCATTCATCCACACAACAGTAATATCTCACGATTATAAAAATCAACCATTCTTTCCTTTTAATTAAAGTGAGTATAAACTAGTGCAACAAAAAATAAAATGACTAATACTATTAAGACTAAACTATAAGCTACCAGCACTAATAATGCAAACTATAAGTTATGAGGAAGGTTGTCTCTGCAACTGAAGATGATTTTCTTACTTTTGCGCATCGCACATTTGCTATGAAACCGTAAATAGCTGGGGCTGGATCTTGTTGTCTTATAGGAGTTATCTGGAAACAGACATTATATGTTGCTAATCTGGGTGATTCTAGAGCGGTACTAGGTTTTAAAGAGACATCAATGAATATAGTAGCACAGCAGTTGACTCATGATCATAATGCAGCCATAGAGGAGGTTAGACGAGAAGTCATGTGGATGCACCCAGATGATCCTACCATACACAACAAATACTACTAGAACAAAGCATACTACCAGTGATCACAGTCTAACTAGCGCCATATGGAGTTGGGTGCCCACCCGGAATGACCAGAGCTGCACTGTGACACCTTCGCTTAGGCGGTTGATCTGCTTCTCCACAATATACCTCCAATTGGTACACAAGTTGTAAGTGTGGCTAGACATGCTAGTCCACAGGGCCAAATTACAAGTCCATGTACGGAAAGTTGGATCGATTAGTTGGACCACTAGTCGAGAATTATGCAGGCTTTGCTTCTCTTGTGGGGTAAGAAATTCAGTTTGAATTTCTCTCACGGGCATTGATAATCGCCCATGGGCTTGGTTGGTGTCCGTGGCAGTCAACCTCTTCTCTAAAAGAAACTCCACGCTACAACCACCCAACTCCATGATTTTGTTCTGGTATCTTAGGGGCAGCTCTTTGTCGCTGGAGTTGTTCTTCTTGTTCTTGGAGTTGTTTACTACGTGACAATCTGCATGTTGCTCACACGGAAGACGGTTCAACACCCGGATCATCCAGGGAGATAACTCCGCCGGATTACTCCTATCATAACCGGCTTTATCCAGTAAATCAGCCGCCGCTTCTCTGAGGGTGCTGTCGTCCTCCCCGGAATACAGCCTTGCCACAAAGTTTGTTAGTAAAGCAGCTTGGTCACAAGTTATTTGGTTGTTGTTTTCCATGTTGATCGAGGAAGAAGTAATTTGGTTGTTGTTGTGCATGTTGGTCGAGTAACCAGACGTACATATATATAGAGAGAACAGAGAATAGAGAGATTTACTAATCCTAAACCAAAAGGGAGTAGTAGTAAGATTTAGCGTAGGAGAAGGATAATGCCTTGCAATGTTCAGGAGGGACTCCATTTCCATTTCCATTTCCATGTAGGTGTGTCCAGGTCTCACAATCAACTGTTCTCAACGCACTCGTAACAAACTAAACCAAGGAACCCAACTCCTTCCAAACACTTTATACATATCCGTTTCAAACACAAATGGGCTTTCCGATAAATTAATATCTACTAAATAAATAATTTCACTAAAGTAATTTTAGGTCAATAATCTCTAGTGGTTTTCATTTAAAACCCCAACCCATATTATTTTGTTATGTTAGTGTGCAGAGGCGGATTCCCCCCCCCCCCCCCCCCCCCCCCAAAACTTCAAAGAATTTCAAATTTTAACCTTGTAGTTTTAAAATTTTATGGAAAAAAATTATATTTTTATAATTTTAAAAATTGATATTTATTGTTTGGCCCCCTCTTACTTACATTTCTGGATCCGCCATTATTAGTGGTTCATATAATATGTATCAAACAAGAATTTTGTATTTTATTCCCCCATTATTTTTTAGGAATTATCTTTGTTTCAGGGTTGATAGTTCATTTTTTTTTTTTGTTACTTATGAATTATTCTTTTCCTAATAAAATCTCTTGGTTATTAGCTATTAAAATGAAATATGAGTATTATGCCCGCACATATGTATATATATTTAGATAACCTTGTGGTCTCTAAAATCACTATTCAATCAAAAATTGACATTACCCCATTACGTCTCGACTAACCCGAATTGCTATTATCAAGTTAAGGTCCCAAATATATGAGAAAAATATCACGTAGTTAAGCACCACATATCCATGCTCGACACTACCACTGCGATTTGCTCTCACAATAAATTTGACCAAAGAAATTTTACTCTGAAACCTTTAATCAAACTACAATCAACACAACTCAACTATGACACGACTAACCTGAATTGCCATCCTCAAGCCGTCTAAATTATAACATTAAATATTTATTACCATTTTGACCTTTTGGGATTTTATTTTATTTCCACTTTATCAATTAAATTTTTTTCAGAATAACATGACACAATGATTGTTCTACTGTGTCAGTTTTGCGTGTGTATATCATATATATGAGAACTCTAAGAAATTGTCCGCCTTGGGCCCGCAAATTATTACGACCAAGCCTATGAGGACCTAATGCATACAAAAAATTACACTACAAAAAAAATGATTAATTGTGACAGATCTATTCGGGACGGTTTTAGAAGGTCGTTCCAAAAACTAACTATTTGGGATGGTCGCTAAATCCGTCCCAAGTAACACTTAAAGAGGGGTTTATTAGGATGGTTATATTGGTGTTCCTAAAATGTTGGTCCTTTAAATATTTGGGGCGGATTTATTTTTATTTCCCTAGAGTATACACGTTCCCTCCGTCCCCAAAATCATTTCCCCCGTTCAATATCACGATTACCATCTCTCTCCCCCCCTCCCCCCCCCAAGATCATTTTACTCAAAGTTATGTAAAAGGTTTTAAAGATCCTGACAGGGAATACCAATGATTTACTTCGTGACTGGTCCATTTGAGATGATTTTTATTTTTTTTATTTATTTAAACAATTTGAATATGTCTACTATGTCTATGTAGTTTATTTAGGGAGGTGATGAATAGATTTATTTTTATTTCCCTAAAGTATACATGTTCCCTCCATCCCCAAAATCATATCCCCTGTTGAATATCACGATTACCCTCTCTCTCTCTCTCTCTCTCTCTCTCTCTCTCTCTCTCTCTCTCTCTCCTCCATTCTCATGCCGCATCCCATTGTCAAGTCCGTGATGCTCACGCCATCTCCAGTTCTGCTACCATCACATCATGTTCTTATATGTCGCATCTCGTTCTTCTCATGCCTGAGATTTTTCATCCGGATTCCATATTCATCGGAAGTTTATGCTCAGGTAAGCTTGCATTAAATTCATATGCCAAATGAAAATGAAATCGAAATGAAAATCCAAATTTCGTATAATTATATAATATATGTACTCTGCTCATCAGGATTCCATCTATCGATCTGCCAAATGAAAATGAAAAGTTACTAGATGAGTGGGATGTAAAACAGAAAGCCATTGACTAGGTGCTTACTTACTTTGCCAACTCATTATTTGAGTTAATGCCTCAATAATCTTGTTTTGTATATGTTGGCCATTCACTCGTTTCTTTTTCTAGTGATGAACTTAGACGATTTTAGGTGACGTGGATTTGCTGCTTTTAGATTATTTGGTTACTTGGTTACTAATTGATTCTTTGATGATACAGAAATAAAATTTTACTCAAAGTTATGTCGATGGTTTTAAAGATCCTGGCAGGGAATACAAATGATTTACATCGTGATTGGTCCATTTTAGATGATTTTTTATTTATTAAAACAATTTGAATAGGTCTACTATGTCTATGTAGTTTTTTTAGGGCGATGATGAATAGACAATCACTGCAAAAAGTCATATCGAATTTGGAACTTTCAATTCAAACAGTGGTAGGATGAGTCTCTCCCTTCTTTTGACCTTAACAAGCTTATGGTTACTACTTAGTATCATATATTAATTGCTTTGTCTCTTGACAAGTATGTAGTGTAGTTTGAATTAAAAATAAAAAGCTCTGACTTTATTAGAGTTTGAAGTAAAAGATTGAAAACAAACAATTCATATTGTGATCTATATGTTCATCATTCACCGTCCTTTTCAATGATAGGTAAAAGAGTAGATTGTAATATCCTGTATTTTTATAACTTTTTAATTTTGGGGATTTATTAAATTTAATTTGAGATACTAATTTAATATTAATCCAGAAATTATTTTAAAATTTTACTAGCGCGATAAGAGTTAGTAATTATTGGAATTTTGTTGAATATTACTTAATGAATAAAGTAATATGTATAATCAAATTTATTAAAATTATCACGAGTATATAATTTGATAATTGTTGAAATTAAATCGGGACGCGCCTGTGCCGTGTCGGGATTAAATTAATATTATTAAAAGTGAATAAATTATAAGTCACCCGAATGGTCATTTCGAGTGAGCCAATGGGTCCGAAAGGATCGAGATAGTCAAAATAATGCACCCGAATTTTTAGGCGTAATTAACATCCTAGGAGGGCGTTTTAGACATTTTGTATTTTTGGGTAATTAAACCCACGAATTTCCCAAGGTTATATCAACTTCTAGGAGTTGTCATCTAGGGTTAACAAAAGAAAAACCAGAGAACGACCATTGGAGAAGAAGTGGGAAAGCTTTCCAAGGAGTTCAAGGCCAAAAACTCCACCGTTTGAACCGCCACCACCGCCAACTCGTAGATCGCGTGACGGGAAACACCACCACACCACTTTCTTCCACAAATTAGAAACTAAATTTCTAGGCAAGTGTAATACCCCGTATTTTTATGCAATATTAATTTGGGGATTTATTAAATTTAATGTGAGTCATTAATTTAAAATAAATCCGGAAAATTAATCACTTTATAATTATTAACGTGATGTGACTTAGTAATTATGGGAAACTTGTTGTTGAATATTACTAATGAGTAAAGTAATATAATTTTGGTTCTATTAAATGTCAAGAGTGAATAAAATGACAATTTTGAAAATTTGAGTCGGGACGCGCCCATGTCGCGTCGGGACTAAATATTGATGAATAAAAGTGAATAAATTATAAGTCACCCTTATGGTCATTTCGAGTGCGTCAAATTGTCCGAAAGGGTCGAGATAGTCAGAAAAGTGTACCCGGGGGTTTAGTTTGGATCTCGGGGCGTTTTTAGGCTTAATTAGTACCCCAGGAGAGCATTTTGGACATTTTACATTTTTGGGTAATTAAACCCACGAAATTTCAAGGGGTATATCAGATGTCTAAGGTTACCTTCTAGGGTTAAAACAACTCAAAACTTTAGAACGGCCATAGGAGAGGGAAGGAGGAAGCTTTCCAAGAAATCCAAGGCCAAAAACTCATCCGATTGCACCGCCACCACCACCAACGCGTAGATCACGCGACGGGGAACGCAACCACACCAAAATCGTCCGCAAATCAGAATTCTGAAAATCTCAGGCAAGTATTTATCTTTCTTATTTTCCTTAATGCATCATTCATGTTAGCCTAGGGTGATTAGGATGAGTTTTATAGAAGAAAACCCATGTTGGAGATAGGAAAACCGCATGTAGTTATGATTTGATTGATAATCTGGAAACCCCTTCATATGTAGAGGCTTAACCACGAATTTATGATGCATTAGGAGTAGAATTTCTGGGAAAAGACTGATTAGAACCATGTTAAAGAGATTTCTAGGGTTCTTGAGATTTACATGAATTTTGTCCTGTTAATCCATGGTTATTAATGGAAATTTGCATGCTTTACGTCGGAGATGTATGATATGGGATTATACTCTTAGTAGTACAAATTTTTGGGCGATTGGGAATGAAAAATCTGGATTTGGATGAGGTTGTGTGTTAGAGCCCGTAACTGGTTAACTGCAAAATTCGCCATATCTGCTTGATCGATCGATTGAGCCAAGAGCTTCGATCGATCGAAGGTTAGATCGATCGAGCCCCTGCCCTCGATCGATCGACCCCTTCTGGCAGACTCATATTTCCCCTTTTTAAATTAGTTGAATTCAATTTAATGAGAAATAATCCTTGGACACCCTTATTAAAATGTTTTGGGAGATAAAGAAGACCAGTGGAACTTATAAATAATTTTGGGACCTTTAATGTAAGACGAGAGTTGTATTTTTAGGATATTTACATATAAGGGACGATGAAATTATGTATTAAAGGGAGAGACGCATAAGATAGTTACGTTGGAACATAAATGAACACCTACTGAATTTTACACTTGGGAGGATAGAGTACATGAGTGTTACGTAGTAAGTTGGAATAATCCCTCGAATTAAAGTTAGAGACGAACCGTTATACGTGATACCAAATAATGGGAAAATAAGGATAAATGTCGTGATTATGGGTTATGGGATGAACCTAAATTGATATGATAAAAGTAATATATTTATATGACTGTGTGTATACATATATTATATACATGTGAAAATTATGTCCGCGCTACTTTCTATCCCTGAGGTTACCGCGCTGGGACAGTCTTATCTCGATGGGACCTTTATGGGGGATATTGACTCGTACCCTAGAAGATAGATATCCTTGGTACAGGCTATCTGATCGATGGTCAGACGGTCCTAAGAGACATAAGGGTATGTGCTGACCTCTTAGAGACTTAGAATCTATGCTTCGCCTCAATATTGTTTGTGTATGTGTTAATACAGTTCGAGAGTGATTCCGAACTTGTACTTCCCTTAGTACGAGAGATGCGGGGATTGAATAGCAGAGTATGCCCGCACAATAATTTTTATGTGGGGTGCTGTTAGAATATGTATATATTATGCGAGTATTTAATATATATATGAAATTCTAAAATTTGGAACTGCCTACTGTGTTATGGTAAGTAAAATATGAATTTTGACTTCAATTTGGAAATACTTGTTTTGAAAAGTATAATGGGACACTAGGAAACTTTATTAGTAAATAAGGTTTAAATGAGAACTTTGTGATCAAATGAAATTATCCTCTTAAACAATTATATTGTTCAGTTTTAGATCTTACGAGTAACCTAAGATAAGTTAAACCATTGGGAAGATTAGTGCGATATAAGATAAGATAAACCGTTGGGAAGGTTAGTGCGATAGGTGTGCACATTAGAAGAGAGGTGAGAATTTCTCAAGAGAGTGTCGCACTAATATGTTGTTGCATTGGCCTGTAAACATTTTTAAATACTTGCTAAACAAATTTTAAATCATTTAAACTATCGGGCTCTGACCCGTTTCTATTTCTCTTTCTCTCTTGTATATATATGTATATATTACAGGTGCCCAGCCACAGGGGCATCTTGCGTAGGATCCTTTGGAAGGAACGCACTGCAGCTTAGGTGGGAGGTGCAGGCCTCTTGCTTAGACGACTTCATTTATTTGATTCCACTCTTAGTTTATTTATTTAGTTGGGCATGTGTCGCCCGTTTCCATTATCTAGTTGTTTTATTGGACATTATGATTAATTTAATTCTAGTATTGTCACCATGGGATTTATTACTGTCTGGATGTTTTACTTTAAGTTTTAAATGTTGGGATTTAGTTGTTGAATGTTTAAATTATTTGGATTATATGTTCCAGGATAATTGTGGTGTGATTCTTTAATATTGAATTGTTGTAAATATTTAAATCTTGGTTTATAAAATAAAATTTGGAAAGTAATGTCTAAAAATGGTTTTGACACTTAGCTTAATTAATTAGGGTGTTTAAATTGGAAAAGTTATTTTTACGACAGTGATGCTAAGAATGAACAAACTGTTCACCTTGATTTTAATTTAATAAAGGAGTGATCGCCCGGTATTTAATTAGGCAGGGTGTCACATCAAGTATCTATCTTGCTTTATTTTTAGTTGATGTCTCAATCATGTTAGTCTAGGGTTGTTTAGAACTTGTTTCATGGAAGAAAGTATAGTTTTGAGACTTGAAATCACATGTTATAGAAGTAGTAATTATATTTTAGACATTTAAATCGCATGTAGAGAATAAACCACGAAATTGTATGGATTTAGAAGAAAGAAATCTGGAAAAGAATTGAAAAAAAAAAGAAAAATTAGGGTTCTTGAAGTTCAGGAAAATTTTACCCATTAAATTGTTGTAATTGATGAATTGGGACATATTTTACGTAAAAAATTATGTGTTCTGGTATATAGTACTTGTAGTAACGTTTGTTGGGAGTTTGGGAATGATATATGGAGATTTGGTTGAGGTTGGAGAGGCAAACCCGTAATTGGGTTAATGCAGTTTTCGTCATAACTGCTTGATCGATCGATCGTCCCAAGAACATCGATTGTAAATGATTGGGACTGATTATGATTAATAGTTAGTTAATCTCATGTTGGAAGTTAATGCTTTGGTGATAAGACATAAAATCAATATCGAATAACTAGTGGAAATTATGTTACAATCTATTTGTAGGTTTGTAATTGTTTTTTATCGAATCCATGTTTAATAAATTATACATTGAAAGATATTAGGGGTTCATAAATTATTCTTGAGGAATTTTGGGTTAATTTAATTATTTATTGAAATCAGGTTGAAAACCCTTGATTATTATTAGAAATCATTAGTATTCTTGTCCCTAAATGTTAGTTTTAGGTTCTAGTACGATGGCGATTCAATTGGAGATCTTAAGCTTTAATGGAGGTTTTTGAGGAGTTCTAGGGTAAATTTTCCTAGTTGGGGATGAACCACATCATCTTTCTCGTTCGAGCGAGGTGTCTTTCTTATTCGAATGAGGTACCCTTCTCATTTAAACAACTTTGTAAATTTATCCAAGTTGTGCAGAATCGAAATACGAATGCGTGGGTAGTGATTTCTTATTATCTGATTTTTTTAATTTGATATGATTTTTCTACTAAACGGTGCGCGAGACCAAAAGTTGGATTTGATGATTTTTAATTGGGGCTTCCTTTAGGATTACTACACCGTATTTAGTGATGGATCCGACTTGGTTAATATTGAGGATAGCTATGAAGGTTAGGTCTATCAACATTTTACTATTGTACTTACATCCGGTGTTATGATTTGGTTAGAATGAGTAAAAGCGCAAGTGAGCGGTATCCTATGGTCGCATGTATATATTCAGCTTAGAAAGTAATGAGTTAAAGTGTTTGGGAGAATTAATTCAAGTCTTGAGAGGATATAGGCCATGAAATTAATTTAGTAATTAAATGTGAAAACATATATATACATTACGAAAGAGAGTGTGCATATATATAGGGATAAATGTACTCATTTTTAGGGACATAATAAACTAGGAGTGAAATTAAATAAGGATTAGGGGTTAGGGATTTAGATATTTGGGTACACTTGAGTGTACGCGGTATCATACTTGGTGATATATATTTGACTTGGTTTTCAGGAATAGTAAACCTATTTGGTATGAGGATCCAATGATGTGGGGATTTAAATGTTTAGGTATTCTTGAGTGTATGCGTTATCCTATTATCCTATAGTGTTATATATATATATATATATACACACACTAGGGTGTACCCGTGCCGATAGTACGGTGAAAAGAATACTCTGTAAAATTCCTTCAAAATATGTAACATAAGTCAAGGTGATACTATTATCTCACACACACATATCAATTACATCTAAGAAATACTCTATAAGAAATATTGTTACTATTATTGATACTATTATCAATTACATCTAATATATATATAAACATACATATTATGCTCTTTCCATTTCACATAAATACATCCCCAGTCCAAAACACTTTTACTGACACATTAAGGAGGTTATGTCAAATAAAAGTGTATGGAGTGCAAGAGGATTGGGTGGGGAAGGAATACCACATTCAAAAATGAACGGGAATAGTGAGATATATAATAAAAAAAGTTAAAAACTTTATAAATTGTCATTTATAAATATTGAAAATGGCGTAGATATACCCACTTGACTCGAGAAATGTCCACAAATTGTCATAACTAAAAATAAAAAATTGAAGAAAAAACTTAAACAAACACGTAATATTAATAAAGAAGAAAAAAGGGTTTTGAGTATTTAAAAAGCAAAGCATCGCTATGAGAGGCAT
The DNA here is from genome assembly GCA_949130495.1 of Sambucus nigra. Classification (NCBI taxonomy): domain Eukaryota; kingdom Viridiplantae; phylum Streptophyta; class Magnoliopsida; order Dipsacales; family Adoxaceae; genus Sambucus; species Sambucus nigra. Next base: position 378,393,573 of record OX422209.1, on the reverse strand, counting down.
CCAATTGTTTGAGGTTTCCTGTGTCGCCCTTTACCTTCCAGTTATCACTACTTCCTGCACATAAATCCCACCCATTAAATTTGTAGAAAGATACTAAACGTCAACAATGCACTATATGGTGAAAAAAGCCAAGATGGAACATAATTAAAAATTATTTTCTTCATAGAATATTGAGATGATTCACTAACTTTAGTGTATGCATGTTCCATCGGCACGATGTTAATCTTCCTCAGAGTATTCTTGCACTTATGGTATGATTCGTGCTTAAAGACACACCGTGACTAAGTTTAATAATATACATATTGTACTAATATGAAAATAAAATTATTCTTTAAAATCCAACTATAAAAAAAATCAATAATATACAGATTTTATTAATATGGAGGTACCACTCATCAGTAATTCTCACCAGCTAACACCAAAGCACCTTATTTTTTAAACATGAAATGATATTATAAAATTGATTTAATATAACTACTCCATAAGGAGTTATCAGGATAAACACTCATTTTTAAATAATATAACTCAACTTGACATTCTAATGAGTACACCCATGTCCCCATTATCATAAATCCATTAAACCCAAACCAAAAGGATCCAAAAAATTAAGAAACATAATACTTAAAAATCCAAAACATCACGTGGGCATGTGTAAGGCTAAAGTATAATGGTGAAAAATGTTTATACCAATTCAGAATTAAAATTTGTTAATTATTTTGTCAAAAATCACATAATTATAATGTCTACATGTAATTTCACATCAATTCGAACAAAATTGAACTTACATCGCTAAAATTGTTTCTCACCCTTTTACTCAAAACCTAGGTGAAAAAAAATTACCTGAGTGGATGGACTAAGTGATTTATAGACTAATTGAATTTAAATCCTGAGAAAATTCACTAAATGTCTGAAATTGATTGCCAAGTTGCTAATATTTAATCCATGACAGTTAATGGTAGGATGAATAGGTAATCCATTAGGACAGAGCAATGAGATTGAATTTTTTGAAGCAAGGAGACTATACATTACAGCCACCAAAATGGTTGATTATCTACTTGACCAATATCAAAAGGTTGCTAAAAGATATACAAACAGAATTAGCTGGGCATTTTTTCAAACACTTGGATTTCAATATAAGTAAATAAATAAATGATAAAATAAAAAAGAAGAAATATAACTTCGAAATATCAAAATATATATATATATATAGATAGATAGATAGATAGATAGATAGATAGATAGATAGATAGATAGATAGATAGATAGATAGATAGATAGATAGATAGATAGATAGATAGATAGATAGATAGAGAGAGAGAGAGAGAGAGAGAAGAACGCCTGCATTTTTTTACCTTGGAAATGAACCTCATACATCTAACTCTGATAGCCAACAATCTTACCTAAAAAAAACAAGTGGTGGAGAAAATAATTTTGGCAGGTTCCTCTATTTATGGTGAACAATGGAAGTCGGTCTATGTTTAAGGTGGTGGGTGGTTAGTGGTTGGTTTCCATGCTTCAGATACAGGCGTTGCAATAAGATACCTGAGAGAGAGATGCCATGAAAAATATGAGTAGTGGGCGTGTGAGACTCAAAAAAATTACGGACTGATTAAAAACAAAATTACGGACCTACAATTTGGCGTTTCACCCAATGGAAAAAATAAATGAAGTACAATTTGACTAAGAAATGAAAAGCTCGAAAGATAATTACAATTCCACGCTAAAATATACAGTACTTTGACACAAATTATAGTATACAAAACAAAACAACCGTGATTTTCTTACATCTCATATGTTGTTTTACAGGGTCAAGGCGAGTACAAAACAAAACAATCCTCTGAAACTATATTGTTACCCTCAACTCTTATATAATTGTCCAAAACCCACTACATTTCCATAAGGGGCATAGCTATTGGCACTCCCATTATTCTTTAAACACTCCAATTTCTTTTTAAAAGACACAATTAACCTTTAGCCTAACATCTAATACATTCTAAATTCCAACTATTCTCAATAATTTTTTTAATTAAATAATTACAAAAAATGTTTTATTATAAAATTAAAATAATAGACGTTTTTTTACTAAATAAAATTAGACAGTTTTTTTAAATCATTATTTTTTAAAAATGAACATATATATAAAAAAAAGACATTTGGATACAACTTCTTTAAAAAAAACACTTTCGTTATTTAAAAAATTGGCATATACTAAATCGTCACTCGAACAATTTTTAATACACATTTAGTCCAAGTTTTTTTATTTGTTACAAAAAATCCCTTAGCATACCGCTAGCGCGGACTTTAAACATAAGAGAATATTAGTTAAAGGTGTGCTTGGGGGAATTTTTGGAACAAAATAAAAAAGTTTGGCCTGAATTTGTATTAAAAAATATTCGAGTGATTTTTTGGCATTTGATCCTTAAAAAAATGACAGGTATATTTATTATTGAGTGTTGTATGTTCAAGAATTAACTAGGGTTACAATTCTTTCTCAAATTAAATTTTTAAAAATTATTGTTTTAATAACTATTTTGTGGTAAGATTTTTTTGGTTAAAAAATATTTTTTATATATCTTAGATTAGTGATTTGTTAGTGCAGCTAATCCACATCATTTAATGAATGTTGATCCTCGCTAGCGGCACTAACCAATCGTTATTAAAAAAAATTATAACAAAATAATTTAATATAAAACAGTTTCTATATAATTTTTTTCCTAAAACATGTTTGAAAATAGTTTAATATAAAACATGTTGTATAAAAAAATTATAAAGAAACTTTTTTATATAAAATTATTTTGTTATAATTTTTTTAATAACGATTGCTTAGTGCCGCTGGCGCGAATCCACATCCATTAAATGACGTGGATCCGCGCCAGCGGCACTAACCAATCACTAATCAAAGATATATAAAAATTCACAGATGGGTAGGTGATGAAAATATGGAAGAATATGGGTGAAGTGAATGGTATGTGTATGGATGAAAATCTAGTATTCGGAACAAATTTCACATCACGCGTTTCTTACAACTCGAAAGTGATGTCGCTCTTAGTGATCAAGCCAAAATTGAATAATAATGAGATCATACAACGAATTAGTGCGGACCCAAAAGAATTTGAATCAACTTGTGACTAGGAGATTGCGTAAAACACTCTAAAAGGGTGAAAGGCACAAATCTCACAAGCTAAAGTCTCTGCTAGTGATCATTAAGGTTTTCTTGGGAATTGTAGTACTCTTCAACTCTAAACCGTAGTGATTTGATAAGTGCTCAAATTTTGTTGAATCTAGAAATTCATAGTGAACATGCCTTGTTATGTATTACATAAGCTATTTAGAAAAAATAATATATTCTAGCTTGATTCCTGGACTTAAAAGGATGGATGATAGAAAATTCACATCAATGAGTGCGATGAAAGAAACTGCACGAAATTTTAAAAATCAGGCTTAAAAATCAAAAATTTTCAAAAGAAGTATGATTTTGATAAAATTCCCCACCCCCAAACAAAAAGGAACATCGTCCTCAATGTTAAGTAAAATGATTTTTAAAATTGAGAGCATAAAGGAGGAAAGATATTACCAGAATCAACCGCTCATGAAGTGGGCAGATGTAGCCAAGAATAAACCTGAATACGTGATAAGAAAACAAGATGTGTACAAGTTTATAACATGGAAAGCATTGGGTGATGTGACACACCACCCCCAAACAGGATGAGACTCATACAAGAAACACGGTATGCCTCCCGGTAGCGCTAAGTTTAATGTCTTCAGCCAGACCGAACCATTCTCACCCTAGAGAATCGATCTATGAAAGTGTGGGGCAATAGAAAAATTGGGTGATGAAAATCACCCCCAGACAAGATTGAAGCGCCAGTCTTACTAGATAAAGGCTAAAGAGGGTCAATGCACCTGTATAGCAAAGTGCATCACACGATGCAAAGCATCGGTGGACCATGGGCGTGTGGGTATTAGGGAAAGGGTGATGGTGAAGAGGTATCGTCCATGGGCCTTGTTGATCTTAAAGGTGAGGGCAACGAGGGCCCTAAAAGAATGGTGCTCAAGTTGGTGAGGAAGACAATATGGTGGGGAAAGTGGAATGGGGTGGGCCTCATAAAAATCAAACGATCATTCTACAAATGGGCGATGATAATGGTCGCGCCAGGGAGCTGATGGAAAGGAAAATCAACACCATAAGGAAGTGGTGTGCATAGGGTAACAAGCTCGGTGTCACGGTGGAGAGTAGCACCATAACTCTCGTGGAAGGTGGAGAATGGTTTTAGGTGAGGATCTAAAAATGTGGATGGAAACAAAAAATGTGTAAAATCAACATCCAAACCAGGTGGTGGGGTGAAAGGGACAATGGGTGGGTCGGGTGGGATAAATGGTGTAGGAAGATGATCCAACTCAAGAGTAGGTGACACACACTCCTCATGAGGCGCAGAGTGATCCTCAAGGGAATTCGTGGGAGGAAGTGTGGTATCTAAAGATGGAGTAGTCAACTTCTCCACAAGAATAGCATCGATGAATGTGGTGGGTAAGTCAAACGAGGCACCAATATCAGAGATAGAGGAATCTACATCAACATTTGGCTCAAGGGGAGCTAAATGTGACGTGGTAGGATCCATATCAAGAGAGGTGGTAAGCATCTTGGATTAAATCTTGAGAAAATGGTGAGCACTCGTAGCCGAATCTATCCTAGGATAAATTGGTTCCTCGGGAACACAAGGGTGAAACTCAATAGGTGTAGACTCGGGCATTTTTTTGGATTTGTCGGGTAAAGGAATGTGAACCTCAACGGGGGGTTCATTTGGATATGACAGGATCATATAAGGCTCACTATCTTCGAATAAATCAACACAATTGTCGACTTGAGGCCCGGACCATGGAATGGTCTCAACTTCGAGATTCTCGAGAGGATGGAATTGGTCACACTCGAAGTCCGTGGTACAAGACCACGCATCATCACTCCACGTGGGGGGAACAATGGGTTGACTTGGGGTGAAGTTCGACTCTCTCTCACACTCAATTTCATTTAACCTTTGTTCAAGCCTTTGAAGAGCTTGATTTTGAATTTGAGTGGCTTATTCTTGCTCGAGTATGAACTTTTGTAAGAGGCTTTCGAGAGCGGATGTGGATGGTGGTGGTGGAATGACGGGTGGTGGCGGTGGTGGAGGTGGACAAAACCTGCTATTATTATGACTATACAGAGAATACTCAAATTAAGTGTGTGGAGTGGGGCCAATTTCATCATACACGAAAGGATAGCCTTCATGATGGAAAAATGGTGGATGCTCATGGGGTGCATAGTGAGGGAACTAATCATGAACGGGTGCACAAGGTTGCCATGACAACTGTTGAAACGTGTGAGGATCCTCAACATCGGGTTGGGACTCGTATTGCGTGGAAGGGTGATCGGGCCTCCACGAATAACTGGGGTACTCACACCACTCGGTATTGGGTTCATCATGATAATAGGCCGAGGTGGGTTCCAAAACAGTGTCATATGGATACACATGTTCCATGGTGGGTTCGGATGGATATGAAAAGTATGGTCACTCATAGGACATGTGATCATCATAATAACAATGGGTGCACAACAAAGTATGAGACACGTCGACACTTGACACCGATGGTGATGGAATATGAGGTGCGTGCATAGATGGTGCAAGAATATCAACGGTACTCGTGAGAGAGGTGATACCACTAAGTATCTCATAAAGAGACGGTTCGGGATCACTCTCACATGTCTCGAGTGTCAATGGGAAATGATCAAAGTAGTCCCGTAAGGGACGTTCTTCGGCCATGAGGTTTAAAATTTTATTTTTATGTTTTTGGAATTTTTAATTTTTTTCAAAAGGAACGAAAATATTTTTTGGTTTGTCTAAAAATGAAAGAAAGAAAATGTTTTTGGGCTATTTTTTTTTTTTGTAAAAATAAAGGAAGAAAATATTTTTGGATTTTTTGGAAGAAAAGGTGGGGAAAAATATGGACTCTTGATTTGGACGAACTAATTAGAAACCGACTACACAATTAATGAATTGGACACACGCAAGTCAAGGATAAAACCTAACTAACACAACCAATTTTTTTCTTGAAATTTAGTGAAAGGGTAGTCAAATTTTAATTAAGTCCGCGGGCGATGAAAATCACGGAATTTATCTTAGTGATCGCGTTTGCAAAAATATTCTGCTATTGGGCTACCTAGTTGATTGATTTTAAATTTAATGATGGCTAGGGTAGCACACATTGGTAAGCGAGTGAGTCGGGTGATGAAATCCCTTCTTGTGAGTGACCGGGTGTAGGTCTTAATTGATTAACTCATCACACACATTCGAAAATAAATACGAGAATAAAATCAAATAAGAGCACACAAGCACACAAAATGTATTAACTCGCTAACAGGAGAGGCGCGAGTGTTGAAGAGATGTACCTCACACGGTTTTTACGATGTGGGGTGGGTGCCGAAAAATTTGAGTCGACCGGGGGGGAGATCACGCCAATCTCAGTCGGCCCCGAGAGTCCTACAGACCCAAGGTAGAAAGGCTTCTAAATCCTCGTCGTGGATGCCCTCTCTCTACCTTGTCTGGTTTTCCTATCACGCTTATCTTCGATTTATTACAAATTTAAAATAAAAAATAAATGGTGTCTCTATGCACCGCAATACAAGTTAAGAATAGAATAATCATAATATAAGGCTTCTAAAAATATAAAAATGGTACAAAAAGCAATTAAGTGCAAAAAATAAATGAACTACAAGTTGAAATCCTCTCCGAACTTCACGATCCCAAGAATGGCAATGGCGCCATTTGATAAAGATTACTTACAAAAATACCTACAAAATATCCCCGGCAACGGAGCCATTTGATAGAGTTGACTTTTGCGTATATTTTTCGTCGTTGCTTGAAAAGCTCCTCTAATCAAAACCTCAATTACCTAAAAAAATATGATAAACTCAAATGTAGAGCGGTAAGTAAGGGTATCAATCCACATCAAGGGGTAAGCTAGAGACAAACTCAATTGTAATTCACTTTTTTTTCTTTTGGGGATTTTTCTTTTTCTATTTTTTTTTTTAGCTTTTCAAATATTAAAACAATTTGGGTGAGATGAGGATTTAAACTAAACTAAACTAAACTAAATGAGAGATGATAACAACTAACTAAAAAGTTACTAAAATAACAACAAAGTGTAATATAAAAATAAGAGATGAAGTGAGGTAAATAAATTTAAGAACAATCAAGGAGTGGGAGTACACCACAAACTTTAACTATTCTAAATAATTAATTTAATTATTTGAATTCTCCCAAATTAATATCAAAATTACAAATCAACTCTCGTTGCAAATATAATTTTAATACTAATCTTTTAAAAAATTAAGTATAACCCCCCCCCCCCCACACACACACACACAACTCTAGAAAATAGACCTAAACTCCTTTTAATTAATCACCCTCTAGGATCGATCAATTAAAATTTATGTAAATCTTAGAAAATAAATTTAGAGCTGAAATTCAAGGAATAATACCACACTTAAGAAACCCATATCTCTAGTTCGAATCGTAAAATGGGTATTATAACTTAGAATTTCTATTTTCTCTCAAAAAATATTTACCCTCCCTCGAGGCGTAAATTTAAGGGTAGGGGATTAAAATTAACATTCAAAGAGAATTTTCAATTAATTAAACTAATTAAATCAAAATATATATAAAGAGAACGGAAAATAGAGAGATACATATATATAAAGAGAACGGAAAATAGAGAGATTTACTAATCCTAAACTAAGAGGGAGTAGGAATAGGAGTAAGATTTAGCGTAGGAGTAGGATAATGCGTTGTAATGTTCAGGAGGGACTTCATTTCCATTTCCATGTAGGTGTGTCAAGTTATCACAATCACCCATTCTCAACGCACCCGTAACAAACTAAACCAAGGAACCCAACCCAACCCAAACTCTTAATATATATCCGTTTAAAACACAAATGGGCTTTTCGGAAAATTAATATCTGCTATAAAAAATAATTTATTAAAGTAATTTTAGGTCAATAATGTCTAGTGATTTTCATTTAAAATACCAACCCATTTTCTTTTGTTTTATTATGTTAGTGTGCCATAAAATATGTGCCAAAACGGCATGTCTTGCCCGAGAATTATTAATTTTATTCGCTCATTATCTTTTTGAGGAATCATCTTTGTTTCAAAGTTGATAGTTCTTTTTTTTCCTGAATTAATTTATTTTTCTAATAAAAAATCCTCTTACTTATTAGCTGTTAAAATGAAATTTGGAGTATTATTCCTAAACGCGTGTATATATTTTCAAATAACGTGGTGGTTTCATATCAGCATTTCTTAACAGGCTCGTTTTGAAACCGACACTAGCGTTGTGATTGGCGCTCATATTAAATTTGACTAAATAAAATTTTATTCTCAAATCATTAATCAAACAAAATTCAACACAACTCAATTATAACATGACTAAGCCGAAATCACGTCCCTATGTTAAGGGCCCAAATGTATGAGAAAAATATCACGCAATTAAGCACCACATATCTATGCTCGATGGCAATAACAGGATGTTTGCACATGTAAGAAGTTGTCTCTATAGTAGGGGAAATGTGGGACACGTATTTCATAAGTGTCATGCATTTATTATTGTTGAGTGCGGACATGTGGTGTACTAAGTGCATGATACTTTTTCTTCAAATATATAACTATTATAGACTAAACATTAATTATAAATTTTTTTTTATTTATTTCACTAATTCTAAGTCAACACATTTTTTTTGAAACACAGACATACAGACAACGTTGGTTCCAGTCAATACAATTTTGGCATGTCACTGTGTCACACAAAATACCCTGGAAAAATTATTCATTTTATTGATTCATTAAATCTTAGGACAACATTTATTTCACGGGTGATAATAACATTTTGTTATTTAGAAATTGAATTTTTTGAATTTTTTCTTAAATCATTAACCACAATTATCTCTCTTACGAATTCATATTTGATAATTTGTTAATATTATTAATTAATTAATTTATGAGGATCGAATTTCGTTTCACCGTGGATATTTAATACTTTTATTATTTAATATATAATTAGTTTCAAAAAATTATCTCATATATGTATACTTCACAGCTATACTACATACGTATGCATTTATATTTTTATGTACATATGCATATTTATGTATAAATTTATTATTATATTACAAAACAGTTAGTCCACTTCAAAACCTAGAAAACACTTTAATGATTAGAGACAAAATACTTGATTTTTTCTCATAAAAAATTAGAAAATGTTATGCGAGACCCATCAGTAATTGTTGTTGATAAGTGTATCAATAGTTTAAAAAAACACTTGTATCCTTTTACAATGGCTTTTGATAAATTGAGTCAATGATTTTTTATTCCACACACGTGCGCGCATATATATATATATATATATATATAAGCCTTCTTATGGTGCAGATCCCGATACATATATATAGATAGAAATGTTCCTTTATAAATTTTATATTGCATGAAATATATTAATTATTAAGGGAAGGTAATTCAGTCGAATTGGGCTCCATAATCGGGTTGTCATTGAACTAAAACTGTCTAATTTCACGCTAATTTCGTGTCAAACCTATGGTACGAACATGACACAATCCTCTATAGATCCAGAATATCCTGGTCCGAATAATTCAAATTATATTATATAATGAAAATTGTATTATGTAATTTAGAGGGCTTAACCAAGACGTAAATTCTTGAAAGGAGCAAGTTATTTTACTACTTAGAAAAACAGTCAATGTATGTTAGTTTTCATATATTAAACCCATTTATTAAAATAGTAAATATATATATATATATATATATATTCTTGACTTTATATTTCTTGAAGGTTATCCATATAAATGCCTTCGAAAAATTCCAAAAGTAAGTACAAAATTGATGAAAAATCAAATGAATCCTCACATTCATCAGCTTAAACTCTTCCAATTTCTCATCTATCAAACATGGCATAAAAAGGGAAAAAAATAAATTTAACATAGTAGTAAAGCATAAATCGGATGCCTAAGATTACTAAACAAAATATTACTAATACTACTATGACTGGACTATACCCTACTAATACTACTAGTAGAAAATTTACTACTTTTGATCAAAGTCTAACCAGCCTCATATGAAGTTGGGTTCCCACCTAGAATGACCAGAGTTGGACCGTGATACGTTCACTTAGTCAGTTGATCCGCCTCTCCATAACATGTTTCTAATTGGTGCACAAGTTGTCAATGTGGGTAAACATTCTAGTCCACGAGGCCAAATTCAAAATCCATGTATGCAAACTTGGATTGATTAGTTGGACCTCTAGTCGTGCTTTATCAAATAAAAATTCGGATATGTGATTATCGAATGCATATGTCAATGTAATTCATCCACGCAACAGTAATAGTGGCACAAGTCATCTCAGATTATATAAATCAACCATTCTTTCAATCTAATTATGGCGAGTATAAACAAGTGCAACAAGTAGGAAAACATCTCAAGCAACATGAAGTAACAATATACAATTCATTGATATCACTTATCACATATATCTTGATGTTAGTGGAAGAAATCATATAGAAAATAATGAAAGTAATCAGGGGATTAATTGAAAATCCCTCTTGAGGGTTGGCCTCGAGGATTTGGGGGCCTAAGGAAAACTTGTAAAATGGAACCTCTTATATAATGATTTTTTTACTACAACTATATATATATATATATATATATATATATATATATATATATATATACGAGATAATAACCAATGTTTTTATTAAATAGTTCATGATAATTTTTTATAGTAAATTTGTTGTTGTTAACTAGTTTATGTTTACTTTTTATAGTAAATTTGTTGCTGCTAATGCTAATTTTTTAACAACATGTTAACATTTTCAATTTAAAATGGAAAATTACCAGCAATACATTAATAACCAAAAATAACAAGAATAATTTGACAAAAATAAATAACAACATATATTCTCTCTATATAATAGCTCATTAGTTTTGAGAGAGTTAATTCTAATGTGCTACGTCATGATTGAGAAGGCTTAATATTACTTCAAGCTCTCTCATTAAGAGAGAGAGAACTTTTTTAACATAATTTACACACGTGGCCAACTGAAACCTAACTTGGATATATCCCACACATGTAACCCACTAACTCAGTCTATTCCCACATTTAAGCGAAAATTCAACCCATTATATTCCCCATTCTCTCTAGACAGCAAGATTCCAACCCATGGTTCCGTAATTCAAGCCAACTATCTTTTCCCATTCTCAATTAAATTGAATCTTATCTTAAAATTACACACAAAGTTTCATTCTTTTAATCCAACTATGATACCTAACATTGTATTTTAGGTGAGTTTAATCATCGCTATTTCCGTGATTTCAATTTGGGAGCAACTAATATTGATTCCAAATTTTTTTATGTTCTACATAATCAGGTACATATTCGGGCTTTATTTGGTTTCACTCTCAATTTATAGTTTCTCCAGATTCTCTCTCTTTTGTCAATAATCAGGTATCCATTAGATTTGGGTTTATGTTTCATTTATACATATGAAAACCGATTGAAAAAGAAGGAACAAAGTGTATTCAGTTTAGAAAATTGTGTGTCCTAAATGTAATTTTTCAATTTAAGTTTATCTTTTATGTTTTGATGAATTACTTAATTATTTTTTATGTTTGTGATGGTATTTTAGTTGTGTAAAGTTTTTTTTTAATTCTGGGTTGTTTAAGATTTTTGAGAAATGGGTATGTTTGATTTTTGGTTTATAGGTATTGAATTGAAATGGGTGTGTCTTTTTTTTTTCAAAAGATTGGTTTTTGATCATTCATCTGGATTTGATCTAAAACCTTAGAAATGTTGATTGAGGAATTTATTGTTTATTAGGGACTGGTTGATTTTTGTCTATGAGTTTGTCTGAAACTTGAATTGCTTTAAGGCAGCAAATTCGTGGGCTTTTTTTTCTTTTTTTTTTGTTGGTTAGACTTTTTGCATTTTGATTCAAACTATAAAGTTGTAACTTTTAGTGGTTTGTTGAGATTTGAATGATTTTTTTTTTAAAAAATGTTCTCAGAGTTTTGATTCTGAAAAAGAAAATATTTTTTTTATTTTTCTCAGGGTCTTTACAGTTTTGCTATGGTTATAAGGTTTCCAACAACAAGGGAATCGGTGATTGAGGCCTTTGATTTTGGACTTCTTTTAGGGTTTTGGGGGGTTTGTTTATAAAGTTGGAAAATAGTTGTTTTTTATGAAAAATTGGTCGAATTAATGAAAAAGATACTAGTGTTATGGATTCCTTTGATTTAGGAAGAATAAGAGATTGTTTCACCAAGACAATCATTTGTATTTCCAAAAATTTCAGTTTTTAATATAAATGAACTACTTTTCAGCTTTTTTCCGACTTTGTAGATAAACGCACCATTAAGAAAATCTTAATTATCAGGAATTGTTTGGACCTGTAAGATGGTATATGGAGTGTAAAGTGTTCAAAGCTTCGTATGATGTTACATTTCGATCTTTAGGCAAAAGTTATAATGTGTTTGGGTAGTTGCTCTATTTATTTATTTGGGAATTTATGTTTTAAATATGAAGCAGGTGACTTTAGTGGCATTGAGCATGTCGAGACTTCGGTGCATGTTGCACAAGATATATCTCAAGTGCTTCATATGTTTTTTTTGTGATTCTGCCAACAGGGATAGTCACGATCTACCTCCATGGTCAAAAGATCACCTACTTCCTATGCCCCCTTTGGCAATCTCCTCCGAAACCCTTCATTGATATCCCGCACTACTATCACGAGAACGTGTCGATGAACATTCTCTTTATTATCGAAATAATTTATCATATTAATTTGTCTTGAGCATATTATTCTATAGTTACTATATCATTGTTATGATGTTGCTATATTTATGTTCTGGTGATATATATTGATCCTACCACTAATGGGTTCTATCGTATATTACAATATAATTATTTTAGTTTACTGAATTGTTAGATGGTATTATTGTTGGTGTATGGGCTTTTGTTGTTGTTTTAAACAAATTAAACAGGATTGTTTTCATAAATAAACAAAGGTAACTCTATCAAAATTTTAAAATAAAAAGTGCTTACAAAAACTAAATGGATTAGTGTTGGTGCTATTGCGAGGTGGAGGTTGTCATGCCACGACCCAAACATATGATTAGGAAAACCTAATCCTATGTCGTTTTCTTTTAATAGTTATACATTATGTATGTAACAATCGTGCATTGCAATTATTTATGCTTTTTTTTTCAATTTCTTATCTTAACAACTCTTTATCCTCATTTTTTTTATTGTCTAGACATTCATATTATGTCACTTAAAATGCTATATAAGTATAGGATTATTGATCTTTCTATTACAGTAGTAGCCGAGTTAACACAAATGGCCTCCCAACAAGCACCATTGTGTCTCTTTGACAAATAAGAAAGATCACGGGAGGTACTGAATATGGACGAAAATAAGAGAAAATTCGCATCTCTATATGAAACATTTGTGGAGATAATAAGAATGGTTACAGTCGGAGATCCCATAGGCATGCCATAGTATTTTTAGACCACTAAAATCATTGACTATATGCTTTTGGAATTACATTGATTTTTAATGTTCATACATCTAAATATATATATGATGTCGGGCATCGCACATGTTGCATACTAGTTATATTAATATCAAACAATTAAAACACAATCATCGGTATTCAGAGTCTAACTAGCGATATATGAAGTTGGGTGCCCAGCCGGAATGACCAGAGCTGCACTGTGATACCTTACCTTAGGCACTTTATCTGCCTCTCCACAATATACCTCCAATTGCTACACAAGTAGTAAGTGTGTCTAGACATGCTAGTCCACATGGCCAAATTACAAGTGTATGTAACCAAAGTTGGATCAATTAGTTGGACCTTTAGTCAAGATTTATTCAGGCTTTGCTTCTCTTGTGGGGTAAGATATTCAGTTTGAACTAGCATGAAGGCCACGCGATGCGTGCCCGAATATATATATATATATATATATATATATATATATATATATATATATATATATATATATATATATATATATATATAGAGAGAGAGAGAGAGAGGATCACGCGAGCTGACACAGTTTGGCCGATTTTTTTAAAATAGCAAAAAAAATCATTTTGAGCTGATTATTTTTTTTATATTTATATTGAAATGTTTAAAAATCATCAAAAAAAAAATCAACCCAAAAATATTTTTTTTACTACTTTAAAAATAAATCTCATTCAGGATCCTCAAATTGGGACCTCACTTGATCCTTTCCCTATATATATATATATATATATATTGTACAAATTAATTGTTAGTAAAACGATTTAGAATCGCCAATTGAAATAACATAACTATTTAGCGCATCTAATTTTGTTTCTTTAGATTCAATTTAAAGAACCAATAAATTATAAAGAGTGATAACATAATGTGATAAAAAAAAATACATTGATTTTAGTGAGATGAACCTTCATCAGCCGAGGTGATTATCAGTTCGTGTTTTGTTTCCAAAATAAATACTATGAATTTTATCCCTAACATTCTTATCATTGATAAAAAAAATAGTTCATCTCACTAAAATCAATGTTAATATACAAATAAAAAAAAATACAAAATTCCGATACTCTCTACACCGCCTTCAAGACCCAAATTACGGACCAGCCTCCCACGTGAAAGGACCACAAACATAAAATCTAACATTCATTCACAATCAAAGCACATCTAAAGAGCACACGCTTCTCTCTATCCATTTTTCATTTCTTCCAAACAGTGTTCGTATCTCAAAAGTCACCATCAGACCCACATCATGTTATTAACATGAAAAAATGTTCGTATCTCAAAATCCACCATCAAATCAGTTTCTTTATACAAAACCATTTTTCAACTCAAATGGGTTTTGTAATTTGAACCCCCAAATCTGATTTCAAAGCTTTAAATAGATGTTCCCTTTGATTCACCATCTAATATCGATTCAAACCATTAAAATTGATTCAATCCGTAAAATCGATTTAGGCCCTAACTATTTATGAAGAAAAAAATGTTAATAAATTCTTATCAAGATGTAAGATATAAAAAAAAACTCAAAATAAGCTCACGTTACGCAGTTCGGATTGCCGAGACTGTAGTGGACATTATGAAAATCGGGTTGCCAAACGTGAGGTGTTTCATAATGGGTGACGATCATGTTTTTCTTCTTTCATTGGTTGTTTTTCTCCTGCAAATAATAGAATGAATTAGAAATCAAAAATGAATTAGAAGACTAAGGGGAGGAGAGAGAAAAAAAGTGAGAGAGAGTATCGATTACCATCTACAGATACATTCTGTTAGTGGCTCTTCTTTCACAGATTTTGATTCAGAAGCTAGACCTCCTTACTTGAGAGATTTGAACTTGGCTTTCTTATTCTTCTTCTTCTTTGACTTGGGTTTTGGAGCCATTAATATTTCATTTTCCATAACCAGTAACCTCCCAGGTGAAAGACATGGGGATGGCCACTGATGAATCGAAATACTGCTATAATCAGAATAGGTTATATATATATATATATATATATATATATATATATATATATATATATATATATATATATATTTGTGCAAGAATGACGGACCACTTTTTCGAGGTCTTAATGTCGTTTGGATTTTCAATAGATTTGAGAGGGAGAGAGAGAACATTTTAATTTCCAAGAAATTGAGGGGTCAGGAATGAGAAACACGTGGAAGAAGAGTTCGATATACATTCTGATATCAAGGAGAGGCTTAAGTAAATGAGAGAAAGGGGGACGGTGGATTAATGGTATTTAATGCATTAGTTAGGTGTCATCCTCACATGATTTGGATATATAATTTTTATCATATACTAATATATTTCTCACGAGCATTGATAATCGCCCGTGGGCTTTGTTGGTGTCAGTGGCAGTCAACCTCTTCTCTAAAAGAAACTCCACGCTACAACCACCCAACTCCATAATTTTGTTATGGTATTTTAGGGGCAGCTCTTTGTCACTGGAGTTATTCTTCTTGTTGGAATTGTTCTTGGAGTTGTTTACTACGTGACAATCTGCATGTTGCTCACCCGGAAGACGGTTCAACACCACCCAGATCATCTAGGGAGATAACTCTACCAGATTACCCTTATCATAACCGGCTTTATCCATTAAACCAGATGCCGCTTCTCTAAGGGTGTTGTCATCCTCCCCGAAATACAGCCTTACCACAAAGTTTGTTACTGAAGCAGCTTGTTCACAACTTATTTGGTTGTAGCTATCCATGTTGATCGAGGAAGAAGTTATTTGGTTGTTGTTCTACATATTGATCGAGGAAGTAGATAGAGCTTAGAGAGATCGAGTGTTTGATGATGGTCGAGTACATGATAATATCTAGACGTATATATATATATATATATATATATATATATATATATATAGAGAGAGAGAGAGAGAGAGAGCATATAATAGAGATATTTACTAATCCTAAACCAAGAGGGAGTGGGAGTAGGAATTTGAGCAATATTTTAGAGTAGTAGTAGTAATAGGATAATGCGTTGGAATGTTTAGGAGGACTCCATTTCCATTTCCATTTCCATTTCCATGTAGATGTGTCCAGGTCTCACAATCAACCATTCTCAACACATAAAGAATTTTAAGGCGTCCAAATTATAACATTAAAAGATTTACTACCATTTGTAACATCCCGTATTTCCGAGCATTTAAAAATTAATTAATTCGATTATTTTAAATTTCACGTGTGACTTAATTTAATTGAATTAAATATTATGTGTTTATTAAATATTAATTGGGAGAGATAAAGATTAATATTTATGGAATAAAATTACTAAGTGAATAGTAAATAATTATTTTACATCAAAACATGTGATAGTGAGGTGACAGTGTTATATCTTTACCAGGAGTCGAGTATAGACTATATGAGGTTGAGGTAGGAAATTATGTAAAGTGACTCGGATTTGATTTTGAGATCACAGTTGATTTCGAATATGTCAAAAGAAATAGTGCACTCGGGTGCATAGATTGGATCCCGGGGCGATTTTAGACCAACTCGGCACCACGTAAGGGTTTTTCGATCATGTAGGAGTTTAGGATAAAGAGAACTCTGAAAATTAAAGAAGCATATCAGCCCATTTGAGTATGAGGCTAGGGCTTCAACACTATAGAGAAAGAGGAGTCCATAGGAGGGGAAGAGGAGAAGAAAAACTAAGCTTTCCCACACTGTTTTGCACCATGTACATAGCTGGAATTATGATCAGAGCAAGGGAAGAACGTCGTCATCACACAAAAATGAAAATCAGACCTGCTATATAAGGCAAGTGTTTATCTTGCGATTTATTTAACACATTCGTAACAAACTAAACAAAGGAACCTAACCCAATCCAAACAATAATGGGCTTTCCGAAAAATTAATATCTACTAAATAAATAATTTTATTAAAGTAATTTTAAGTCAATAATCTCTAGTGATTTTCATTTAAAATACCAACCCACATTCTTTTGTTTTGTTATGTTAGCGTGTCATAAAATATATGCCAAGGAATCATCTTTGTTTCAAAGTTAATACATTATTTTTTTCGTTATTTATGAATTAATTTATTTTTATAAACAAAAAATCCTCTTACTTATTAGTTGTTAAAATGAAATTTGGAGTATTATGCTTAAATGCGTGTATATATTTTTAAATAACGTGGTAGTTTCATTTCAACATCTCTTAACAGGCTCGTTTGGAGCTCGTTTAAAGACCGACACTAACGTTGTGATTGGTGCTAACATTAAATTTGACTAAAGAAAATTTTAGTCTCAAACCATTAATCAAACAAAAATCAACACAACTCAATTATGGCACGACTAACCCGAAATCACATCCCTATGTTAAGGGCCCAAACATATAGAATTTTGGGGGTCCAAATTATAACATTAAAGATTTAGTACCATTTTGACATTTTAGGATTTTATTTTATTTCCACTTTTATGAGTCGATTTTTTTTCTGAATAACATGACACAATGTTGTTCTACCATGTTGATTTTGTATGTATATCTCCTATATACGAGAACTCTATAAAATTCTCTGCACTAGGCCCCCAAATTATTACGACCAACCCTATGAGGACCTCATGCTAATAGACTAAAGTGGAAAATCTTATTGGTTAGGAACTAAATTATGCAGTTCCCAAATTTTTAATTATAATTGAAACTATGATGTATGAACTAAGGTTGTCAATTGATGGAATTTCGATGCAAATCCAAATTGAGCCTGATTCGCTCAATCGAATTTGTATTCATTTTGAAATATGATAGTCTAATTACCCACCAAGGCATTTTTCCTTTTAATAACTAGATTTATGCAAATCTGATTAGTCAATACTTCGTTATAATATAATTAATAATTAATCATATGTATATTAATAATCAAAATAGTATACATACATACATATATATATATACATATATATATATATATATATATATATATATATATATTATTCATATTTACTATATATGAAAATTTATTAATATATATAAGTGTTAAGTCTTAAATACACACACACCCAAGATTTCTGAGGTAATTTGGGATTTCAGTATTGATTTTAATTTGATCTTGGTTCATTACGGTATGGAAATCTAATGGAAATCTAATGGAAATCTAACTTTTATTCATCTTTATAGATCTAATTTACACTTGCATTCCAAAGAGTGTATTTATTAGTTAGTGTTATTTTAGTTTTAAAAGAAATTTGGGGTTTGACATCTAATTTATTTTGCCAGAGAATGGAGTTTAATAGTTCCAATTTTGACTTCTTCTTTTTTTTCATTTCATTGCACATTGTGATTAAGACCAATTATTGCTTTCTTTACACATTTGTATTTATTTTGATGTTTTTTGAATTTTTGAAACCTTTTTGTATTATTTCAGGTAGACCTCAAGGTAGTTTTGTTGAATTATTGTTTATAAATAAGTTGAATACTATTATGTGCCCTAAAATCGATGCATAATTGTGTATGACCGTGCCATTAGCACGGGTAATCCGTTAAAGAGAGAGAGAATGTATGCATGTGTGTGTGTGTCTCTCTCTCTCTCTCTCTCTCTATATATATATATATATATATATATATATATATATATATATAATATCCAAATTGGATTATTAATGAATTCAAATTGGATATAAGATCCATTAGATTATTAAATGGGGTTCTTATATTTTAGTCCCATTTAAAAGGGTTTCCATAATATAAGTCGCGTTGACTAGGCAACTTTTAAATAAGTCCTATTAGCCTAATGAGGTAAAGAAACACTTTTAAGTAAGTCATGTTGACGTCTGGCTGTCCTTAACAACGTAAAGAGTAACTTCTAAACAAGTCTCATTAGCCTATAAGAGAGACTTTAAATAAGTCTTATCAGCCTATTAATATGATATAAATGAGGATTAACGAAATAAATAGGAGTAAAATATAATTAAACCTTATTAAATCCGATTTCAATCCTTTATCAAATAACAAATTGGATTTAGAATCACCCTTAACTAGATTTGTTTACACCTTTAGTCTGAACCAAACTTGAAATCGAAAAAATTTCTTGGCAATATTATAATAAATTTAAGCCCTCTTTGGAACAACTCATTTTAGCAAATTATAATTTAATAACAAGTTAGAGTAACGTGTTCAACATTATAATCTCGAGATGGATTAAATTTATGAAACACAATATAAACACATTTTCAGGATTCAGGCATAAACAACCATCATCCTTCTTGGCCGCATTTTTTAAAATGAGGCGAAAACAATCATGATCCTTCTTGGACACAATATCCTGAACTATGACGAATGGAGAAAAACACATATCCATGAAGTATTCCTACTCTGTTTGATTCAAAATCCTTGAAAATGCTTTCTCGTGAAATATTCCCTCGAAGTTTGTCTCAAAATGCTTAAAATGCTCCTTCTTTTTCCTCACAACAATGTATTTTCACCTCAACAAATGCTCATAGCATTTTATGGTGGTTTCATGGTGATTTCGACAGATTTGGTGGAGCTCTAACAGTAGAGCGTGGTATCAAGCTTGGATGTCCAAGCTCGGTATATTTGATAGAGTGCAAGGATAATGGAGGGAAAAATGTATTTTTTATCCCAATTGCAAGTAAGAAATCCTTTTAATATTTATGATTGCCCTTATGAATAACAACTTTTTTCGGGTTAATTTACACTTTGGTCCCTGAACTTTACCCCCTCGTACACTTTATACACCAACTTACAATTTCTTTAGCTAACCTCGTGAACTTTCAACACAATTGCAAATAATCCCCTACATTCCAGCTCTATTTGTTTTTAGCAGGAAAAGTTAGACATGTGCTGTGTATGTGACTTTTAAAGGTTAATTTGGTCATTTTGATTTATTTTTGAAAACGCTAAAACTCTATACATCTCTCTCTCTCTCCAACCATGGTTGCCCACCCCCACCCAAGCCTTCTGCCCCCGCCCTCGTCCTTGCTACAACACTCCTCCTGCCCCCTACTACCTTCCCTCGCCCTCGCCCCCGACCCCTACTACCTCTAAATCAAATATCCCCAAACAGGACATGACCACAATCTAAAAAAAAAACAAAATTTTGGAGGATTTGATTTTAAAATGATTTTGCAATTCCTATCTCTAGTGGTTTTTTTAGGTGTTTGGATGTTTAATTTTGCGTTGGTTTTGTTGACGTGTTGGGATGGAGATGGAGAAGGAGTTCGAGTTGGGTTTGCTGATTTGGAGTTGTTTTGATTTGGCATTTGAATTTTTTTGATTTGAAGTTGGGTTTGTTGACTATTTTTGTTCAGCTGAAATATTACTTTCAGAATTTTTAAAACCTCTTTTCATTATTTTCTGTAATTATTATTTTTTGTAATTTTTTAATTTTTGTAAATTGCAAATTTTAAATTTTCTGTAAATTTGAAACTTTCAATTTTCTATAAATCTAATTTTCGATTTTTTTTAAATTTCCATTTTTTTTATTTTTTATTTTTTTTGTAATATTAAATTTTGTTTAAATTTTTGGTAATTTTCAATATTTTAGTAGTTTTTTTATTCTTTATAATTTCAAAAATATTTTATTGTAGTATCCAAATTAATTTTTTTTTATCTATTCTCCAATATATTAAAAAAAAAAAAAATTGTCATTATGAGATTTTCTATAATTTTCAACTTCTTAAAAAGAGTTTTCTCAATTTTAAAATGTTTTTCTATTGTTTTAAATCGAGATATTTCAGATTTTTTAATTAGATTTTTTCTTATATTTTCCTACTTTTTTATTAGAAATAAATTTTTTAATTGAAAATCTACTTTTTATTGAAAAATTATTTTTTTATGTACTTAAAATTTGTTTTTATTTTTTTTTTATTATTGGAAACTTGTTTTTTAATCTATTTTTTATTTTTCATATTTCAAATTTTTAAGTACTTTTTAAATGAATTATTTAATAATTTTCATTTACTTAAAGTTTATATTCGTTTGGACAAAAATACCCTCAAAAGTGATCATGTACAGCGCATATAACTAAACTTTCCATCCAAAAAGTTAACCGGGTTAAAAGGAGGAGTGAAGTTTGGGGGGTCCAAGTGTAATTGACCTTTTTTCTTTAATTATGTCACACTCACACATTTTCACAACGTTGGTTCCAATTAAGACAATTTTGACATGTCATTGTATCACGGAAAATGCCATAAAAAAATTTCATTTTATTAATTCATAAAATTTTAGGATAATTGATATTTCAATTATTTAGCGATTGAATATTTTTTAAGATAATTAATCACAAATATCGCTGTTACGAATTCATATTAATTACTTTGTGAGGAACGAGCTTCATTTCATCATGGATAATTAATAATTTTATTATTTTATAATTAATAAATTATGAAGAATTATATCACATATTATTAAGTATTATAATGAAATTTATTCTTCATAGTAGTACTACATACATAAATGTTTATATTAATTGTAAGAGCATAATTTCTATCATTTTCTCATAGCTTAGGCCAGTATAGTTTTTGGCATATCCCGCTACCGTTCGACTCGAGTCGTCACGAAGATCCAAATTTTCATCATCTCCAATTTCAAGATGATCTTTACATTACGAAGGTATAAAGTAATTTAGGATTTGGAATATATTTACGTTTATATTGGGACAAGTTTTCATTTAAAAAATCGAGGCATTTTTCTTTGTTTAAAAATTTTCCAAGTTCACGCATCTCATTCAAACGAGATGGAAATCTCGTTCTATCGAGATCACACACACACACACACACATACACACACACACACACACACACACATATATATATATATATATATGCTTGAAGGCACGCTGATAATTGCAAAATGGCAAAATTTTCAAAGTACGCAACGACGCGGCAAATTCAAGCAAATTCACACACCCATAAAAGAAGTAAAATAACATTACTCACAAAGTATTCCTGTCCCATTAAGGCTTGCACCCGGTTATAAGAAAATATAAATACGCATCAAATATTATAATAAGAAGAAAAACTCAGCACCGAGTTGAACAATAAAATACAAGCACTCCGCTTCGCTGCATTTTGTTGAAGACTATTATAACGAAGACAATTTATTTATTTTCTGTCCTATGAACTCTCGTATCATTTTTTTTTCTTTTTTTTAATATAAAATTAAGCTTCCACGTTAACAAACTCATAATATTGTTTGATATCCATCCACATAATATGATAGCATGGTTTTTGAAATTTTTTTGAAAAATATCTTCACTTTTTGCATGTATGATATTTTCATCTTTCATGTCCATGCATGAAAATGTCATGCTAATGTGATTTTTTTTAATAAAAAGGGTTTTGTTTTTGTTTTTTTAAAAGGTTAATAATTATTTTTAAAAAGGGAAATAATTTTAAATAATTAAATTTATAATATTTATATTTTAAATCATTTAATTTAAAATATTTATAATTTAAATTATAAATATAAATATTTATATTTCATGTCCATGCATGAAATATTTATATTTTTTAAAAATATTTATATTTTTTTAATTTATATTTTTAAAATATTTTTTTTCTTTAATTTTTATTTTTTATCACGGGGGCAAATCTATCGCCGTACCCTAGGCACGAGCATCGCTAGTATATACTTATATAATATGAATCTCGATAACATGTGTTTTAAGGGTACACGTAACAATTCAAAAACAGTAGGAACAAAGTTTCATATAAAATGAAGATATTCATATAGAACTCTCATACTTATTATTTTAAAACTCAAAACATATGCCTTTAGGATCAAAATATGTGTCCTAAAGGTATATTATCATTTTTCATATAATATTCCATCTTGCGCATCACATCAGTGTAAGTTCAATACATTTTTTTAAAATAAAAATAAATGAAGTTTAGTACAATTTTCTCATGAACATGTTAGATCTGCACATAAAATAGTAACATAACTGAAAATCTTTAACGGGAAGAATGAATCCAAACCCATAACAGTTATATAATAATATTAAATGATATATAAATATAAAGTAATATTAAGGAGTCCATTTGAAATTCTACCCAACGTGTGTTTAATACATAAGTCGAATAAAAAAATAAAGTTTCCCTGGTATTATTCATATATATATATATATATATATATATTCCAAAAATTATATTTAAATTTCATCACATTCCAAAAAACTTATTTCAAAAATATATATTATTCATAAATATATATTCCAAAAAAAACTTATTTATCTCGCAAACTGATTATGATTTAGCTTACTACTTGTAGAATTAAATTTTATTACATTGACAAACTATCTATTTCTCTTGAAAAATAGCTACGGAATAAAAAAGAGATGATTTCACCACAAAAGATAAAAAAAAAGTAGCGAGATGAATGCCGTGGATGGAAATGAATGTAAAGCAAGAGTCGGGTCCGAAACCTATACATGTGTGTGTCAGTGTGCAATAGACTGAAATGGCAAGACTTTGTCTCCTCTATTATGACTTGAAAGATGGTGATTGGACTTTGTCTCCTCCATCAGTGTGTATCAGTGTGCATCAGACTTAAAGATGGAAAGACTAAAAACCCATCCATCCCATCCATACCATCCCAACAACCCTACCAGGACAACCCACCAGTTGACTGGAAACCCATCCATACCATCCCAAAAACCCAACTTTCGTACACACCTCACACCATATACCAAACCCGAACTAGCCCCTACCCGACTCCAAACCCAAACCTGCTGAACTCCAAACCCAAACCTGTTGAATCAACCCCTATCCAATTGTATTTTGAATAAAAAAAATTGTATTTTGAATAAAAATTTGCTCTTACCCACTTTTTACCTCCAACTAAAACAATTGATAAAAATTAAAATTATGTATTTTGAATAAAAAAAACTTTTTTAGTAAAAAAAAAGTTTTAATAAGAACAGTTTTCAGTAAAAAACCTTTTTTAGTAAAAAATAATTTTTAGTAAAATTTATATTTTTAATAAAAAAAACTTTACAAAACTGTTTACTTCAAAATTCCTCGAATTAGGATTTGTAGCAGAGCAAATAATACTACCCTATTTAGAACCCAAATACAGACAAAAGTAAGAACCCAGATCAAATAATATTGTGTATGTGACCAAGCCTTGCATTTTTACACTTTATACACAGATTAATTTATGTAGTGTACAACAACAAACTAATTTATGTTACAGTTTATCCACGGAAGCATATACACCAACAAACTCAAGTTTATACACAAAAGTATACCACGCTGTGAAAATGACTTGTGCTTAAAGAATGTGGCGATATTCTCTCTCGAGCCTTGTGCTCTGTTAAGGAGTAAATGGCCTCGAGCCTTGTGCTCTCATAACGTGTAAAAAGCATGTGGCCATCCTAGCCTCTAAGATATTTGATAAAAACACCTTCCAGTATTATTTTTTTCTGCATTTCTTTAATACCAAATAATATTGTTGACCAACTTGGAACTCTTAGTTCCTTGCAAGTCCCACCATGTATTGTTGTTGGTCTCAAACACCCACCATCCCCTTATAGTTTGCAATAGACAAATGCACCATTATCAATCATGGCCTCAGTGCTTGTGATCTTATTGTCAGACAAAGAATCCAAAAAATTTAAATCCATCAGTGTATATAATCTTAGTAAATGTATAACACTATATATATATTATCAGGTAAGTAAAAAACATTAAGAAATATGATCTTAGTAAATGTCTAACCCGGATTGTTAGGAGTCAATATTACCCAACATTTCTCAAACGCCCCCAACTCCCATTTTCTCTCTCCAAAAATGAGTTTTTTACGTTTGTTTTTGTTTCCAACTCTCTTCTTCCACATAGCTCTGTCCTCCACAACCTCTGAAATCTTCGACACTTGGTGCCTCAAACATGCCAAAACATACACTTCAGACCAAGAAAAGCTTTACAGGTTCAAAGTGATTCAAGATAACTATGACTACGTTACCCAACACAACTATATGTCTAATTCATCTTATACTCTCTCTCTTAATGCCTTTGTTGATCTTACCCATCATGAGTTCAAAGCATCTAGACTGGGCCTCTCACTTTCTAGGAATGATTTGATTAAAATGAAACATGGGCCATCAGTTACAAGGTCAAAGGATGTGAGTGATGTTCCTTCTTCTTCAGGTTGGAGGAAGGGAGGATATGTCACCAAAGTAAAAAATTAAGGTAGTTGTGGTATGTGATTATATTAGTCAATCACCTCTGTCTGGAGATTCACGAAATACGGACGAACCAGAATGCAATTACAAACATCGATGGGATTTGGAGTAATCAGCAATAGGTTTCGGTGAACAGGTTTGCCAGCAACTTGATCATGCAGTTGTTGTTGGAAGAGGTTGCTCACACAGATGAGAACTAAGGGCTTCGACAGTCTTGCAGTTGTTGTCCGCCATTAGTGCCTGTAAGACAGAGCAAGAAGAAACTCGCTGAAAAACATTTAGAATGGAAATTTTTTATTTCCTTAAAAACATGAGAAGGCAAGCGGACCACATACAAACGTGAGAGGCTCAAATGAAAAGAGTTTAGATCTCATAAACAAATACTCACATATATTGGGCTGGTGGGTGTTTCTTCCATACCTCCTTGAGTGGTTAACCACAACCATTCTTGAACCACATTACACAGATATATGTAGATCTGGAAAAAAATCAGACACAAATCCGAGAGTGTGAGGGAAATTTAATATCCCAAAAATTCAAGATCTGAAAATCAAATATAGAAACCCGGAATAAATACTCACCATTGTATCGAGGCGGAGAGGCGAACAGTTGTGAGTAAGGCCGAAGTGGGTGGGGGCGGATAGCTGTGGAGCTCGGAGGGGGAGAGGGGGGAGGCCGAGGGGAAGAATGGGAGGAATGGTGGTGAGGATCTCAAAGAGAGAGAGAGAGGGGGGGGGGGTTAGGTTTCAAACAAACAGATTTGATGGGTTTCAAAGAGAGGAGAAATATTTAGTGTCTTGAGTCATGCACTCTTTTAAGAAGAGTTACAAACTTTCCCTCAATTTTGAATTTTAATATAGAGGGGGAATAAATTGAAGTGTGTTAAAAGAGTGGGAAATCAAAATTGTCAAGGATAAAATAGGAAATGCAGAAAAAATTCATTAAGATGATATCATAGTTTCAACTTGTTACATACTTAAGTTTTCTACTTTATTATATACATATAAGGAGTAAAACATTTTGCACTATTCCTTAAGTTGATAACTTAATAAGGGGCTAGGATTGAGCCAACAAAGCAATGATCCAATGGTTGAAATTAAAATACCTCTCTTACCATTTTTATCCCTAAAATATTTGAGTTCCCCCTCTTTTTTACTCACTAATTTATCTCCCCATCTCTTCAAAATTCAAAAAACAAGGCTAAAAGGGTATTATACCTATTTTGATATCATTCTCTCCTTTCGCACACAACCGAGAATACTATCTCCTATCAGACACAACCACAAAATCACAAAAGCTCTCTCTCTCTCACACGGTGAACTCTCTCTCAAACCGTGCTCTCTCTCTCTCTCTCTCTCTCTCTCTCTCTCTCCGGGTTGTTCGTGTTTCTCCTTAAAGCTGGAGTGATATTCCTCTATTGTTTTAAGTTATTAATAACAAAAATATTTGTTCTTCTAAGACTATGTATTCATTGTTTTATATGTTTTATGTATCAATTTTAATGAGAATCTAGGATTTCAAGATGTCATGGCTTATTTTTTTGTTTATTTCAGGTAGTACTGTTCAAATCGGCCAATTTTAGGACACATCTGTGACTATTTCTGTGTTGGAGGAATCACTGTTAAGGTATTCCATTAGTAAATTCTCAATTATTGATGTCACAGCTAAGAGGGTTATGGTACAGAAATCTTTAGGTGCAAGTGTGACAATAATGCCATTTTTATCATCTTTATGTGCAAGTGTGACAATAATGTTGTTATTAGTGTGACAATAATGCCCTTTTTATTTCAATTGCAGCAGTATTTTGACCTAGACACATTGATACTAGATATTGGGAATTAATATTTTATTTCAAGTCTCTCTGTTCTTACTTATGATCTACACCACCAAGCCCCTAAATAAATATCCCAGTGGTGGAAGAACATCAGGAAAGACTTCAAATTCTTTTTTCATGTATGCCCCGCCTTTGTCTATCCTTGCTTGGAAAATATATAATTAGTCTTTATCATTATATTTTTAAATTTAGGCCTCTACGAGGTTCTTTTCTTTCATTATCACTATCATTATCATTCAGATTTGTTCTATTTATTTCCATTTGGTGGGTTCCCTCTCATCACCCACCACAGTGTCCTCTCAACTCTATTATATAGATTTTAGGGTCATGTTTGGGCTTCTCTCTAATTTAGATCATTTTCCTTTTAAATTGCATTATTTGGTATATCTTATATTTTCCAATGTATGATTGTTTGACTTTGTATGTTTCTTATTTTTTATGTTTTTTTTGTAAA
Organism: Sambucus nigra; assembly: GCA_949130495.1. Classification (NCBI taxonomy): domain Eukaryota; kingdom Viridiplantae; phylum Streptophyta; class Magnoliopsida; order Dipsacales; family Adoxaceae; genus Sambucus; species Sambucus nigra. The sequence continues at coordinate 378,365,526 of OX422209.1, read as the reverse complement.
GGACATATTTGGTGCTTCATTTTATTGACACTTTGCTATATTTTCTGTAGATGCATCTACATATTTGGTGCTTCATATTTGCTATATTTGCTATATGTTCTTTTAAAGAGTTTGGTTCTGAATAATCAAGAAACTATTCTACAGATCTGTAGATGCATATATGGGAAAGCGTAATTTGTTTTGGTGCTCATGTGGTTCCATTAGTTGTTTGGTAAGATTAATGGTTCCATTTGTTCCATTAATCATTTGTTGTTACATTAGTTGTTTTGTAAGATTTCTTATTTAATTGTTATTAATTTTATTGGATTTGATTTAAATTCATTTGTAGTTCACCCCTTATGAGAAGTTCACAGGTACTTAATCGACATATTGTTTGGTTTCATAAAGATAAGTCCTCACTATTACCAACTGAAGAACGTTGAAGATGCAGGAGCAAAGAAAAAGCCCACATCGATGGTTCCGATTGGAAATTGCCTTAACTGTACCACTCTCGCTTCTTGAAAGACAACTATATTCCTTTGGCCTAATTAATCTATTTACATATTTTATGCATCCACATTTTCCGTATCACCAATATGCTCAAGCTTATTGTCAAACAAATTGATTTAATTTTATGCCAGATGAACTCTTGAATGGAGATTCATGGATAATCACCCTACGATATCATCAAGATCCTCTATTGTCCAATTGCTCTCTTCAAACTTAGTTTGATTAAGAACAACTTTTTTCAATAAACAGTGGAGGTTTAATAAGAACTTAGAGCAACAACGGTACACATACAACACCATAACTAATTTGAAGACGGGCAAATATATTTGAAAAGAGTTTGAAGATAATCCACTTGAAAGGCACTTGGTTCATGTTAAAATAATCCATTTAAACTTTGGCTACTATGAGTAGTAGAATTTCTTTAAATAGTCCATTCTTTGATTTTCAATGGCAGCTTATGTTTGTGAGTCAGTTTGTTATTTAGAGTTATTTGGTTGTTCATTGTCACATTAGTTACCACGCGATTCTGCTGCTCACACCAAGTGGAACCAGTTAGGATATTTGATTGATATATGTATATTTATTATACATGTTTCAATTATCACAATGTTACTAATATACATGTACATATATTTGAACTATAACCACAGTACTATGATTTCTGCTCTAACACTTGAGATTGTTTAATATCTTGCAGAGGGGAGAAGGAATTTTGTTATATACTGTAAGGACATTTTTATCATGTCCGTTATCTTAATGTTTTGTATGTCGTACGCCGTTACATTTGGCACGTCTCTGCTCGATCACATGTGACGGCCCCAATCTGAATTTCGGGAATCAAGCATCCTGCACCTCCATCATGTGTCCTACATCGGCCTCAACGACTTCAAGTTCCATGATTTTAGGGACTAAATGCAAGTGGTACGGAAGAGAAGTCAAAACAGTGAAATATGGCACGATATGGATGTTCAAGGGCAATTGGGTAAATGTACAGCCACCGACTGAAGAATAGGTCAACTGGAAAGTTGAAGAGCTTGCCGCAACAAAGATACTGGAAGAAACGGCACCTCAATCCAACCTATGGTGAAGAAGTTATGGCCCTTTGAAGATGGAGCAAATTTCCAAGAAGGAATCAGGATTTACAGAAGCCGGACCGGTCCTCCATAGATTAAAAAGAACCGATCCGCCAGCAGACAGATCCGCCCAGTCCCGGACCGGTCCGCCTTGCAAAATGAGGCCAGTATTCCCCGGACCGAATGCGAACCGATAGAGCCAATATTTAAAAGAACCGATCCGCCATCGGACCGATCCGCCTCATGCCCGGACCGGTCCGCCTGGGATAACTTCGAACAGTTCCCAGCTTTTCTAAAACTCTTCAATGGTTTCTTTTAAATACCAACCTCGGGAGAGTTAATTTTGGAGACTTTTGAAGACGAAATTTAGAGTCCTTATTCTACAAGTCTTCACCTTTTTGAGTTCCCCAACTCATGTTTGATTCACACAACTTTTCTATATCTTTGTGAATCCTTTTGTAACCCAAGAACACATCTTGTGTATTTGTTTAGCCTCAGTGGAGAAGGTATCTCCATACTTTGATCGGTGGATACCGAGCGTAGTCATTCTACGTGTGGACGAGCCGAAGACGACGAACCGACACCTGGAGGGTACTTTCGCTGTCTCTCATATCTTTGAAGGTTTTCTGAAGGCACCGTGAAGTATAGTCTTGTGGGCGATTATCAGGATTGTATGTAAGTCAAAGGTCTTGTTAACTTTTCAAAGTGTTATAAAAGGTTTTTACCCGGAAGGGGTTTTTTTCCTCAATTGCTCGTCTTTATTTTATCATGCATGGCTTGAATGATTTATCTTGGTTAGATGCATGTGTAGGGGCTGTTTTAAAAGTAGACGTTAATTAAATAAGGGTTCTTGGAAACATGCGAATTTAATTTAAATCGATATTACACGCGTTCTCAAATTGGTATCAGAGCAGGTTGCGCTAATTTATTGCGTATTCCTATTTTTCGCAAAATCGTGTGATATTGAATTTTTTTGAAAAAATCAGTTTTGTGAAAATTTGCATTTTTTGTATGGAGCACTTATATAATCAGATGCCTATTTTTGACGGGTCTAATTATGCCTACTGGAAAGCTCGTATGAAATCGATTTTAAAATCTATTGACGAGCGTGTTTGGTTGCTTTGCGAAAATGGTTGGACTCCTCCCACGGTCACTGTTAATAACATCACCACTTTAAAACCCGTGTCAGCCTGGACTGAAGATGATTATAAATTGTCTAATTTTAATTCTCGTGGTCTGAGTGCTATTTCTGGAGCTGTCTCTCCTGATGAGTTTCGCCGTATTATGACGTGCACCACGTCTAAAGAGGCTTGGGATGTTTTAAAATTGACACATGAGGGTACGAACGCGATTAAAGAGTCAAAATTACAAAACTTGGCCACCCAATTTGAAACTATCACCATGTCTGAGTCCGAATGCTTTGATGATTTTTATGCACGTTTGTCAGACATTGTTAACACAAGTTTTAATTTGGGTGAAGTGATTGATAACACGCGTGTCATTAAAAAGATTTTGAGATCTCTCCCAAAACTCTTTATTCCTAAAGTCACTGTTTTGAACTTTTTGGGAAATTTGAAATCACTTAAGTTGGAAGAACTTGTAGGAGATCTTCAAACCTATGAGATTGACATGTTTCCCAAAACCATTAAGGCTAAGGATAATGGCATTGCTCTAAAGACTCATTTTAAGAAAAAGAAAGAAAAAGTTTGTGAGTCCGATTCTGAGGAAGATTTTGATTTTAAAGAAATGGCCTTGCTTGCAAAAAATTTTAAAAAATTTCTCAAAATGAATAAAGAAAATTCTTCCAATAGAAAGAGATCATTTTCTAATAAAAAGAAAGAGGAGGCCAAAGATAGTGACAAGGAGGATGAGATTAGGTGCTTTGAGTGTGAAGGGAAAGGGCACATAGCTAGAGAATGTCCTACTAGGATAAGGAGAAAGGGCAAAGAGACTGCTATGCCTGCCACACTTAGTGATAGTAGTGAAGGTGAGGGTGATGAGTCTAGTGGTGAGAAGATTTTAGCTTTATCTAGTCGTGTGAGCACACCCTCCTTGTCTCACAAGAGTGCACACGAGAGCGATGATAGTGATTTGTGTTCTTCGAGTGAGGGAGAAAGTGAAAGTGAGAGTGGAGATGAAAGTGAGCTCCAAAAAGATTTTAGAGATTTGTACACCGAGACCTTGAAAACAAAGAAGTATAATAGGGATTTAGGTCGTCGGGTTTTAGATTTGGAGAAAGAGAAGGAGGTTTTGAGAAAGGAGAAGTGTGATTTGGCCGACACGTTGTCTAGTCTGACCACACGTGTATCCCAACTCGAGAGTGATCTCGAACGTGCCCGGGAGGTCAAAGTCAAGTTTGAGAACGCACCTAAGAAGGTTGAAAAGGTGGTTCTTAAGGGTAAAGGTGAGAAGTTAGGAATAAGTCATGACGGTGCTTCTTCTTCCCAATTAGCACCCGATCCGGTTCCCACTTTAGTGACAGTTTCACATGTGTCTCACCCTAACCCACCTAGGCGTCCCATTCCTATTAGGAAAGTGCATCCTAGAGTTTTTGAGAAAGGTGTTCCTAGGCCTATTTATGTTTGCTCACATTGCAAGATGAGAGGACACCTTAGGGAATTTTGTTTTAAGTTGGGGTATGTGTCACGTTTTGCTTCTACACGTGTTTCTGGCACACATGCACCCACACATGATACTTTACATGCTCCCGGAGACTACATGAGAGAGTTTGCCCATTTAGGTGAGCAAGTTAAGTTCTTAGTCAAAGCTTCACAAGAATTGATGGAGGTTTTTCATAAGATGTCACCACCTTTGGAAAACCCCTCCGCACCTAATGATTGAGGTTTGACTTGTTTACTAGCATAGGGTGGTTTTCATGATATCATTGTTTGCCTATTGCTAGTATGTATCATTTTTGTATGTTTTATTTTATTTTTTATTTTAAAAAAAAATGAAAAATACAAAAAGATTTTAGTTTGTTAAAATTTTGAGAAAATCCAAAAAGATTTTTGTATTTTGTTTGCACCGTTTATGGATGGAAACTTTGGATGACCGAGTCACAACATCACTCCATTATTTTCATGTGACTATTTGATAGTGTCTTGAGACAATAGGTCAATTCATCCTTGTGCTTTATAATGTTTGGAGTCATTAAGATGTAATTAAGTGTTACTTCCTACATGTTTGACTCATGATTTCCTTTATTGCACACATGCACGAATTTGTTTGATTATTGTGCTTGTCTTATCACATGTTGGTTGGGTGTTTTCACTTCAATCCTTTCCTTAAAACGAACCAAGCGCGATAAATTTTTATAAGGAAATTGTGCATATAAAAAACCATTTTGTGAGTTTGTGTGCTTTGTTTAAAAACGGGGAGGGGCTGCGAAAGGTAATTATCTATCCTTTGCGCAAAAGCCACCGTTAGAAAGGACCTAAAAAATGGAGGAATTTTATTTTCCGGGGTCCAAAGAGGTTTAAAAGAGCCCGAAAAAATTGAAAGGCAATAAAAAGAAATTCATGCCAATTATGGGCCATTTAGGTTTTTGCACCAATTCTCCAAAGTTTGAGAATTTAGATTACCTCTAAAAGAAAAATATATATGAGGGAGTTTGGTTGGAGAATTTAAAACGGGTTTGCACGTCCTTGAAATGCTTGAAAATGCGATACATAGTTTTGGACGTTATTGGTGTGGAAATCACTTTGACTTTGATTTGTTGATTTGCATAAGACGATGTCATCTAAATTCAACAAATTTTTTTTACACCTAAGGATACTTTTGATGTTCATTCGTTAGGGGTACACATATGCATCGTGCACATATGATTGTTTGAGTTGATTTACCTATCGAATGTGTTCACACCCATTCATTTCGTTTCCATGACTTGGTTGTTTGAGTCTAAATCCATGGTGTGATGTTTGTATCAGTTTTTTTTTCAAATGGTATCTATGTTTTTTGTACGAAAAATTGAAAAATCAAAAAAAAAAGTTTGTGTATTCTTTGTATACCGTGACACCTCGATTTTGCTTGTTTGATTCATTCTTCTTATTTGTCTTTTTGGGGACATCATAAAAAGGGGGAGAAAGAATTATTTTTTTGGGGGGAGTTTGAATTTTGGGGAGTTTTGAAATTTTGAGTTTGCTTATAAATTGGTATATGTTTATCTCATTTCAAACTCGATACGTCACTTGGTATTTGCTTTGTCTCATGTGTGTAGGTACATCGTTGATAAATCCCATAATGCACACCCTGATGAGAAAAGCTTGAAGATTCCTGAAGATTTGAAGAACAAAAGATGCAGTCTTATTCATTTGTACCTTTTCAGTTTTGGGTTCATAGAAGGGTAGATTTGTATAGGCAATTTGTTATTTGATAATTCGGATGTTGGTTTTTATGCATGTACCGGCATAGACATAGGGGGAGATTTGTAAGGACATTTTTGTCATGTCCGTTATCTTAATGTTTTGTATGTCGTACGCCGTTACATTTGGCACGTCTCTACTCGATCACATGTGACGGCCCCAATCCGAATTTCGGGAATCAAGCATCCTGCACCTCCATCATGTGTCCTACATCGGCCTCAACGACTTCAAGTTCCATGATTTTAGGGACTAAATGCAAGTGGTACGGAAGAGAAGTCAAAACAGTGAAATATGGCACGATATGGATGTTCAAGGGCAATTGGGTAAATGTACAGCCACCGACTGAAGAATAGGTCAACTGGAAAGTTGAAGAGCTTGCCGCAACAAAGATACTGGAAGAAACGGTACCTCAATCCAAGCTACGGTGAAGAAGTTATGGCCCTTTGAAGATGGAGCAAATTTCCAAGAAGGAATCAGGATTTACAGAAGCCGGACCGGTCCTCCATAGATTAAAAAGAACCGATCCGCCAGCAGACCGATCCGCCCAGTCCTGGACCGGTCCGCCTTGCAAAATGAGGCCAGTATTCCCCGGACCGAATGCGAACCGATAGAGCCAATATTTAAAAGAACCGATTCGCCATCGGACCGATCCGCCTCATGCCCGGACCGGTCCGCCTGGGATAACTTCGAACAGTTCCCAGCTTTTCTAAAACTCTTCAATGGTTTCTTTTAAATACCAACCTCGGGAGAGTTAATTTTGGAGACTTTTGAAGACGAAATTTAGAGGCCTTATTCTACAAGTCTTCACCTTTTTGAGTTTCCCAACTCATGTTTGATTCACACAACTTTTCCATATCTTTGTGAATCCTTTTGTAACCCAAGAACACATCTTGTGTATTTGTTTAGCCTCAGTGGAGAAGGTATCTCCATACTTTGATCGGTGGATACCGAGCGTATTCATTCTACGTGTGGACGAGCCGAAGACGACGAACCGACACCTGGAGGGTACTTTCGCTGTCTCTCGTATCTTTGAAGGTTTTCTGAAGGCACCGTGCAGTATAGTCTTGTGGGCGATTATCAGGATTGTATGTAAGTCAAAGGTCTTGTTAACTTTTCAAAGTGTTATAAAAGGTTTTTACCCGGAAGGGTTTTTTTTCCTCAATTGCTCGTCTTTATTTTATCATGCATGGCTTGAATGATTTATCTTGGTTAGATGCATGTGTAGGGGCTGTTTTAAAAGTAGACGCTAATTAAATAAGGGTTCTTGGAAACTTGCGAATTTAATTTAAATCGATATTACACGCGTTCTCATATACCATTTTGTTTTTAATTTTACAGGTTGAATATCCCCACAAATAGTGACATAACTATCAACCCTCTCGGGGCAGGTTTCCCCCTCCCCATTCTGATCGCTATAAACCTTAAAGTAATGGTATTATCTCTGCTTCTCTCTCCCCACCACACACTCTATTGATGACGGTTTGGGTTATGGTTTACATTTGTTTTTCCTATGTTTAAATTTGTTTAATAACTTATATTTCAGGAACTTAAATAGATTTTAACAGGATCGATTATTGTTATTTGGTCAAGTGTGCTATTAAATTAGCGCTAAAGTGAATTATAGTGATTGAATGATATTAGCTATGTAAACTACCTAAATTATTTTTGGAAATGGATATTGGTAGGTTGTGAATTACCTCAATCACGGGTTCTTTTATTGTGGGATTGTCTACTAAGAAGGTTAAAATGGTAAGCTTTCCCTGAAAGGATAATAGTGCTACCAAACATTTGGTTTGGGCAAACTCTGTATTCTTCATTTGTTGGTTTTGTCTCAATAACAACTTTAGAAGGTTTGGTTGTTGAATTTCCAAACTTTATAAACATACTATGCACAAATTTAAGGATAATATATTTTATGCAATTTACATTTCTATTAGCAATTAATTAGTGTCATGATTTCAATTATGAGATTTTCATTTCAGGTAACTGTTAGTGGCTATGTGGTACACTGAATCCAATTAAAAATTTACGTGATACATTAAAACCTTGGCATAAGAGAATATGATAATGTTAGATAGAGATATTGAATTTTTTTTTATATAGTGTGTGTTTTCTCTAACAGTAAGGAGAATAGAAAGAATCTAATCATTATTATACAATGTGTGTCTTCACTAATAGTAAGGAGAATAGAAGGAACCAAGTACATACTGTGCGTTCTTTCGATTTTCAGGATAGGGAAGATGTTATTCACGTATGTAAGCATTTTCCTGGAACAAAAATACCTGAATACTCTTATATATGTATTATGTTGTAATTGTGTAATATTCCACTAACATATGTGATACTGTTTGTTATCATAAACCTAATGAAATTTAGTATTTCAAAGTTTGGTTTAATGAGAAGATTGAAGATATCCATAGGTTTAAAAATATAAAATTTTCAAGTTTCTACTAAAACTTCATTTACTCTCCTGGGATAAAACTATTACAACTATTTATGTTTATGTGTCGTTGAGCTTAGCATTCCAATGCATCACCTCCGAAGTTTAATCATAGCTTATTGATACCCCTGATTATTGATACCTCCGAAGTTTAATCCTGGGATAAAACTATTACAACTATTTTTTGTTTTTTCTTCTTTCATATTTGAAATCTCCAAAATTACAATTAAGAGCGCTAACTTATATATTTCTCGACTGTTTAGTTTTACATTTTCATTGATTTTAACAGTTTTGTGGCTTTTAGCATATGTTAAGCAGTTTATTTGATGCCATTTTGTCAAAGATCATTAATTGAAGTTTTCCTCTATATGTCAAATCTCTAATATCATTTGATGCCATTTTTGTCTTCGTTGGATTATTTTGAAGAAATCCATTGTTTGAATTATATATTTGACTTTTTAAATAGTTCTCATTATGTACATGTATGTTATTGTTGAGGGGTACATGTGTGCTATTTTGAAGCAGTTCTTATTAGTTCTCATTCTGTACATGTATGATATTTTAAATAGTTCTCATCACTAAATCGCTTTCGGTAGAATTATATACATGTGTGCTATTGTTGAGGGGTGTATTTTGAGGTTAATCGTGATAATAGATATGAAGGCAGGTATTGGTGTGGGATGTATGAGTGGTGCGAATAATTACCTACTATTTAAGTTTAATTGAAACATAAAGTTATTAAACCTGTTAGCAAGTAAAACAAATTGTCAAGTAAAACATATTTGAATATGGAAGAACATACATTTACTATGGTAGAAACATTTACTTCATTTTCGAGCAGGTCAAATTTTGCTTTTAGTTCATTTGGTAGAACATGTAAAATTTGTATATGTCAGAAAATTTAATTGAGGGTGGCATTGACCTACACAAAATGCACAACATTGACATAGATATAATGCACAACCTGCTGCTCCCCAAATCGAGAAAGAATATTTCTAAACTAGCAATAATTTAGCTTATGTTATTTATAAAGAATTGAATTAATGAAATTTTTGTATATGGAATAAAGTATCAAGAGTTTACAAGATAGAAACTTGACTCACTCTAGAGTTGAAGTAATTGATTGAAGAAATATTGGCTCATTTGCAACGACTGTTTAGAGTAAATGAATCAATAAACTTGTATGGGTGGTATAGTTATTTTTACATTATTGTTAGTTGCTTAATTTTAGGTGTGTACAGGTTGGTAAATGGTTTGTGCTAATTTTAGATAGATAGTAATATGGGTGGTATAGTTATTTTACATGATTGTTAGTTGCTTATAACTGTGTATTGGCATGTACGTGCGCGACGAGCGTGCACGTTTGTTCAATGCACCATCGTCAATGCCTATCCTCCAAATTTTTTATCATTAACTTTTCATTGATCCTTTATTTACCAAACGCATCATACGTTTTTTAATCGTATGATTACGACGTGGATGAGACTCGATCTTTTATTGTTTCGAAAGTTCGGCAGTCCTACCACTGAGATAAGCAAACATATCACCCCATGTAGTAGATAATTCCTCAATCCTAGGATTTATATTAAGTTGTAATAGTTCATCAATTAATTTGAGAGATTTCCTGACTTTGTAGTTTTTCTTTTTTACTAATTTGGACTTTTCCTTTTACAGCGCGTGGCCGATAATTTCCGCTAATGGCATCCCACGTACAACATTCCAGCGCATGGCCGAAGAATTGTCAATCCAACCGTTATGGCCACTAAATAGTAGGCACCTCTGTTGTTCATATACACATTATGTTTTTAATTCGTGATATAATTACCACACCGTATGCAAAATTTATTTTTACTTCTAATGATAGATCAACCTTTAAATTTCTTTTAATTCGAACTATACCACGTCTATCATTAAATAATAATAATAATAATAATAATAATAATAATAATTGAAAAGTTTTTAATAAGGGAAAATTCTCGATTAAATAATAATAATAATTAATCGCTTCTGCTCCAAAACAGGACATTATGAGTCCAACTTCTTGATTAAATGTTCGGGAGAAATTAGCAATGCTAAACTGAACCAAGAGTTGTAGTTGAAGAAGGGGAGGGAATATATTCAAAGCTGGTCCAAAAAATGAAAACTCATCAGGTCAATAATGTAGAAGAAGTATATTCGAACATCAATGTTAGAAAATCCCACCAAATTTTGATGTCAACAGATAACCCAATAAAAGATAGTTACACTTTTGTGAGGCTGACTATTGAAGAAAGAAACTCCCAATTACAGGTCTTCAAGTCAACAATTCAGAAGAATAGTCTACCAAAATTAAAGCAAGAAACTCACCAAAAAAATCCTTGCCAACTGAGAGTGTAATAAGGAGAAATGATCAAAGTGAAACTATTGTCTGAACTAGGAGTTCTTATTTCATAGTCTGCATACAAGGACCACCCAATGTTTGATATGCATTACCAAGAAAATAAACGAAAAAGGCATATGAATGATCCTAAAGTGGAGCAGCCTCCTTGGTCATAAAATATTGATATAGACTGTTATGAATCCAGGATGGTGAATGATAGACTGCGCCTCCCTAGAACCAAGTTTATACCAGATGAGGAGAGGATACCTGCAGTTGTAACCAAGTCTATACCAGATTATGAGATGTGCACTCCTCTAATTGAAGACCTGAAGAATCTCTCAATAAGTCTGGAGTAGAAGATTTTAAAAAATTAGAAAAAAATTAGATGTCCAAAGAAAAATTAAGTCCCAAGGGCTTTAAGAAATGACTAAAGAAACAACTAACTCTAGGCTTAAAAACAACTAAAATAAAAGGATTACCCGATGTAGCTCTAAAGGTTGATCAAACTCCAAATCCAAAAGTTTTTAAAGTTTGAAGCTTTCTTTTCTAAATTTCTATAATTTCAAAGTTGCTCTGGATCATGGTGGATGTTATGTGAACATTAATAGCTTACAAAGGGCAACTCAATGACTAATATTGCATGGCATCCAAGTCTACAGAGCTGCCCTGTCCGGACTATAAACACATGCACGAGGGATTTAAACTTGCATACAAAGACATGTCTAGAAAACATCCATGTTTTGGGCATGCAGAGAATATGCCCAACATTATTTGGTGTCGCGTATATCTGACACAACACATAATCATCATAAACACTTCGTTCTTTCTCTAACTGATAATGTCTCTTTCATGGTTAATTTTTGGTATATATGCCTTTCGTTTTGAGGTGGGAAATCAAAGAAACGGACCTCTCTACGGGGAATTTGCAATTTTACCATTTTAGCTTATCGAGAAACTTTACATATATTAAACCTGTAGCAGGCCTGGCAGTTCTGCTATCTAATAATTTTGGCATTCACTTTATGTCATAATTCTTATAAAATGTTGCCTACGATATTTGAAGGTTGTGTCATAAACTCTGGTTATGTATTGTTCTGTATGTGCATTACTTATAAAATACTCACTGAGTTCTTTCAATATGCTGGGACATACTGCCCCAGCCCAGGTGCATCATTATTGTTAATAGGTCCCTTTCTGAACTATTGGTTGCAAACAAGAGAGTTGATGCCATTAGGAGTGGCAGTCGTTAATCTTCAGTGGAGTTTGACCCCAATGATTATTGGCCGGATAACATGGTACGTTATAACTAATATGTATATAGTACCATAACTGTTATTTATACGAATAATTTCTATGTGAATTTTGCAGGTTTTATGTGGTACAATACATTATTCTTATGGAAATATGGGAATTTTTAGCGGACACGTTGCAATAGTGGGTGGAGGGAGAGAAACGAGGGTCAATGCTGAAGCAACTGGCCATCATCAGAGGGAATAACATTTAGATTGTAGGGCATGGCTCCACATAAAGATGCAGAAGCAGCTGCCGCTGGCCAGAAAGGATTCTTCATAAATTGCTGGAGATCGTGAATGTTACAAGCAATGTAGCAATGCGTTGCCCAACTTTTTCCCCGGGGTTGAGAAAATATCGGCTGCACAAGTTCAAATTACCACAGCTAAAAGGTGAGGGCGAATATTAAGTAAGAAAAATGATTTGAAAACAATAAAAGGGCTATAAACTAAATAAAAACACAATGTGGTACCTGCATTGGTGCTGGAGACATGGTGCTCCCATCCATAGATATAACTCCTTGCAATGGTGCCATATATCTGCTTAGAAAAATAAAGTTACTTGGCAAGATTACCTTTTTTAGCAGTGCACCTGCATATGATCAGTATATATGTTATTGAGTTATAATTTTTTTTGGTTCTTTCTTATCTTATATATGAAGGAACCGTTTGGTTTCTACATATGCGTTTAATTTTAGGCCACTTAAGGATCAATATAGGATCTTCATATGGTTTTGGTTTGTGCACGTGCATTTCGTTTTTGCATATAATCAATACATATGTATTTGCTTAAAACAGTTCTCATCTAAATTGATACATTAAGATTCTCATCTAAGGATCAGTATAGGATCTGCAGATTCTTTACTTTTTTACATGGATGATTTATTCCATTCTACTCTGCGGCAGCATCAAAATGCTTCGACACAAGATCCATTTGGCTGAAATTTCTAGATATTTCCAACAAAAGGTAGAGAAACTGCATCTCAAGCAAAATGATCTCCCTCACCGACCAATCCAAACTAGGTAATTATTAATTATCTTTGTTTATTTAATATTTGACTAGCTATTTCAATTGACTAGCTATATTTTATGTTTTGTATCAGGTCACATTTTGAAAAGGATGGACAATCATTACAGTGGAACATTTGGGACGACCTCAATTGATATATATTTATTGTTTTAAGAAATTTGTTTCATTGAAGCTTTTGTTAGAAGAATTTGGGATTTTTTTTATTTTGTTGGATTTGTTGTTATCCCTTAAGTATGGTGGATAGTCCAATAAACAAGGGAGATTATGCCCAATTTTTTTTAAAAGTCGACACTCTGTTTTTTTTAGACACGATGTGAATTATTGATGAATACTGTATATTTCATATTATATGTGAATTTGTTAATGAATTTAGACTATTTTAATTTTGTTGGACTATTTGTTATTTGTTAAGCAGGGGGAATAGTTCTATAAACAAAGGAGATTATGGCCAATTGTTTTAAAATTACACTTTGTTTTATTGGGAACGGTATTTTTGTCGTTTTGCATTTACGAACTTTGAAAATTTTTGTCGTTTTGTAATTACGTGCTTTCAAAATTTTCGCCGTGCCTTCAGGCACGGGCATTCCTCTAGTATATATATATATATATATATATATTGTGGTGGGGGGATATGTATCAAATAATAGCGTGGCGTGTGGCGAGCGTACCACTTAGGATGGTGACCCGCCTCTACTTTATCCAGATAAGAACGACTAGAGTTCTTGAGAAAGTATAAAACTAAGAAGTACTACTTAATTGTGATGGAAAATTTTCACGCCATATGTGGGAATCATCACAAAAAGCCTTCGCGTTTATTCTAAGGGAGAAAGATGAACTGTGTGATACCCCGCCTAATTAAATACCGGGCGATCACTCCTTTATTAAATTAATTCAAGGTGAACAGTTGGTTCATTCTCATCATCACTGTCGAAAAATAACTTTTCCAATTTAAACACCCTAATTAATTAAGCTAAGTGTCAAAACCATTTTTATGATATGACTTTCCAAATTTTATTTGAAGAAAAATTTATTTATTTATTAACAACATTTCAATAAGTAAGAAACACACCACAATAATTCTGGAACATAATCCAATTAATTTAAAACATTAAACATCCAAAATCCCAACATTTAAAACTTAAAGTAAAACATCCACACTGAATAAATCCCAAAGTAACAGTACTAGAAATAATTGAAATACAAATGTCCAAGTAGCAACTGAATAATGGAAAGGGCTACACATGCCCAACTAAATAAATGTGCTAGGAGTGGATTAAAATGAATGAAGTCGTCTAATCAAGAGGCCTGCAACTCCCACCTAAGCTGCAGCACGTTCCTTCCAAGGGATCCTAAGCAAGACGCCCCTGTGGCTGGGCACCTGTAATATATACATATACATACAAGAGAAAAGAGAAATAGAAACGGGTCAGAGCCCGATAGTGTGTATGATTTAAAATTCGTTTAGCAAGTATTTAAATTGATTACAGGCCAATGCAACAACATATTAGTGCGACACTCTCTTGAGAAATTCTCACCTCTCTTCTAATGTGCACACCTATCGCACTAACCTTCCCAACGGTTTATCTTATCATTTATCGCACTAATCTTCCCAATGATTTAACTTATCTTAGATTACTCGTAAGATTTTAAAACCGAATAATATAATTGTTTCAAAGGATGAATTCATTTAGTAACAAAACTCTCGTTTTAACTTTATTGATTAATAAGGTTTCCGAGTGCCACATTATACTTTCTCAAAACAAGTATTTACAATTTGAGTCATCAACCATGTCCTACTTATCAAATCACAGTAGGCAGTTCTAAAACTGGACCTGGCAAGAAAGTCGCCTACACTACTTCAAGAGAGAGGGGGAGATGCACCCCTACCCCCCATTTCTATTATCAAGAAATTTTGCTTATTTTTGACATAGGATTCAATGAAGAGAAACTGATGAAAATTCCAGCGTACTGAACAACTATAAGTCTCGAGTAGAAAACATGCGTTGAGGATGATATATCACTCGTTTCCATCTCCTAATCCATTCAAAGTGTGAGTAATGAGCGCCCTGGAATTCTGAAATGAAAAATTCCAATAATATTGGGTTGTTATAGAATCAATGAAGATCACAGAGGATTTTTTAATTTGGTCAAAACCCGCCAGTGGCATCCGATCCGAGCTCCCTAGAAGCGACCAGATCCTTTATCTGACATATTTCAGCTTGAACAGTTGTCTCGGTTGTCTCGTTCCAACTCCTACCACCAATCATGAGTTGGCTATTAAGTTATTGAGTAAGCCAAGATTTTTTTAGCATCCGATCACAATCTAGACGAAATCTGACTTTACCTTTCTACTATTATATTATTTTTTATTTTCCCAAATGTGTTAGGAAGCGAGATAGATGGGAGATATAAAAAGAGAATCTGGGTTTATATTTTTTCTTTTCACGGGAAATGGAGAATTCCAGTTCTTTCAAGGTTAAAACTCCCTCTATATCTGTATTTCTCGAGGTGCCAATAGAAATCAACGACACTAGTTATTAAACTCAACTTTTTTGTGCACCATCAAATATTTAGCCATTGCATTCATTTCCATTTGAACATATCCATGATTATGAAGTTTTTCCCAGCTCCATTTTTCAAAGGATATTCCTATCAATGATTCGAGAGCAACTAGGATGCCAATGGTGTTAAACTTTTAATAAGTAAACTTTCGATGAGTTTGATGACTATAGGTCTCAGATGAGTCCTTATGTCTCATGATTTTCGTTCTTAATTTTAGCAGCAGCAAAATCCTTTCCTTCTCATCCTGATTCTCATCTTGTGTAACTAGAGTTCTGTCACACCTACTTTTTGGTATGAATGCACAAGAGAGTATATATAAAGCAATAAATTAAAGTTAAGGCGAAAACATAACTTTATTCATTATGAAAATAGTACATATAATGTATTACCACTCCATGGGTGATTCAAATTTTATTTGTCAATACAAACTATAAAGTAGAAAATCGAAAAGTGTCGCTCCATGCTCCCATCTAGGTTAGTCTTCGCCCATACAGTCATGTATGCAAACTAGTAACTAGTATTTATCTCTAAAGGGGAAGATATACTATCCTCTTTCTCCCGGGCCATCTGAAGAAAAAATGAATTAGCACAAATATGCTAAGCAGGATTTAAGCTGCTGCAATTTATAACAGCCTTAAGCTGCTGCAATTTATTTGGTAATGATTATCCAACCACAACGTATGTTTCCAAAAAACTACGGGTTGTAATTCAGGTAACGGGTCGTCTTTGGGCTTGACCTGATACGACGCGGTTGCATTTTACCAGACACGAACACGACATGACACGATGTCATGTTTTTTCCTAACACGAACCGTTAAGAACACGACACAACGCAAATGGCACGATAAATCAATTCCGTGCCTCAACACGACCCAATACGATAAACCGCTATATATATATATATATATATATATATATATATATATATATATATATAAGTATAAAACTTATGTATGTTACAAGTTTGGCTGATGATGTCATCTAGATAAATTTTTCTTACACTACAAATTTTCCCCTCAAATTTATGATTTCCCCCTTTTTTTTACCTACCAAATTTACACTTTAATTCAAAATTAAGATTACTCTGATCAAAATCACTTATGTTTACTTATCAAAGTAATTAAAAAACCTATAATTTGTCACATATTTAAATCTAACGGTTGTGAATGCTTTGACACGGAGAAGACTCTTTTATCAACCAAGTCATTTACATATTACCAGAGCACAAGGGTCGAGGTAATTTACTTTGTGTAGGTTTTGTTGACCGTTCATGTGTATTTATGTTTGAATATAGAACAAGGCCCTTGTTGGTTTCTTTATATTATGAAAGCTGCTACTTAATACACGTCATGAAAGTCGTGTAAGGGCCAGAGGCAGAGGCAAAATATTTATTGGGATATCTGGCAATGGACAATGAATGGGTAATTTTGTCAAGTTTTATACAATACATGAAAATGTGTTCCGTGTCTTCAATTTCAACACAGAGAGTTAAGCCCCCCATCTCTCTCTCTCTCTCTCTCTCTCCATCACTCAGTTCAGAAACAGGTAATCGATTTTTTTAGCCTCCATTAACTCTTTAACCCCCATTAACTCTTCAGCCTCTAATAGACAATAAAAAGTTGTTCATTAACAACTTTTCTACTCTTCAGCCTAACAACTTTTCTCTTACAGTATTTATTTGATCCAGTTTCTTTGATTTGGATTTTGTAGGTTTGATATAGGATTTAAGGTGCAGCTGATACCTGCTTTGGATTGCAGATTTAATGATGTCGTTAGGAAGATTGAAATTTTTTTGGTGAGTTTCTCTCTCATTTGGTAATTTTTTATTCAGTTTTGTTGATGGATGTATTAACTCTACACTTACAATCTCTCTCTAAAGCAAGAAACACGACCGTATTTTTAAATTACATGGTTTAAAAATAAAAGACTGTACGCAATTTATGCTAAAGAAGACGAGGAGACAAATAACGGAGGCAAGGAGATATATTAAAGCGGTGATTATTACATAGAACAACGATGTGTTTTGGTTTCCAGATTTAGTTACCACAAATCTTATAGGTGCAGTTTCAGATTCCAGATTTTGGATCATTTTCGATTAGTTATCACAAATCTTCTTCAAGGGATCAATTTTAATGTTAAAGAATCTTCAAGTGAAGTATAGCTACAAGGGATAAATATATATTCACAAAATAAAGGAGGTTACTGTTATCAATCCCAAATGTCAGGGGAGGCAATTGTTATCAATTTTGAACTGATTATTATGTATGCTTTGCTTTTACAGGGGAATATGAGTACATAAATGCAATGTCTGAAGGAAATAGACTGTTGATCGGCATAAATTTCGGATCAAAGTTCGAAATAGCTCGATCAATTGGAAATTATAAAGCGATCCTTCAATCACTGTCGTTCATTTTTTTCGGCAATTCCGATCGTCTTGAACAAATCGTTTCTATTGTATCTGAGGTGGCTAAGCTGAGTTTGAAGAAAAAATACATGCATATTCCTTCATGGAGAAAGTAGATTACATGAGAGGCAAATGGCTCTCACCTCACACCAGAACAATACAGCCTCAAAACGACGTTGTCAAGGACTCTAACGAAGAGAGAGTGATTGCGGGGAGTTGGAACTGATTTTTGAAACTGAATAAATCTGTAGGCGAACTTGAGGATTCACCAGCAGTGTTGGTTTCGTCGTCGTGGCAACCACCGACAATCAAGCCAAAGAGTTGCGAGAGAGGAAACAAGGCGGTGGTTACCGGATTAGCTTATTTGTTCAAAGAGAAACCCTAAAAATTTTGATTTTTTTTCTTTTTTCTAACTTTTTTTTATTTCTTCAAGTAAAATATATATGACAACAAAAAGTAAAAATATATAAGAGAAAATAATAGAAAATCGGAAAATCGTACAATATTTTTCCCTTCTTTGTTTTACAAGGGCTGTAAGAGCAACCCTTATGGGTAGGGTAAAAATCTGAATATGCTGTATTTGCGTACGTTATGGGTAGTGTAAAAGTTTATATTTGAACTTTGCTAGGGTAAAAAATAACAAAGATACAATTGGACTAGTTGGTTTTTTGTGGGTCCCGCTGTTAAAACGGAACATGTTGTTCCGCGTAAGAGAAATATAAAATAAAATATAAAGCCTAAAGCGGAACATCTTGTTCCGCCTAAGCTTTATAATATATTTTTCTATTTCTATTTTGACCCCAAAATATTTGCAACGGCTATATAATTACAACGAATATATTTAATTTATCCAATGGCTTTTTTTTTATAAATAGCAGGTTCAATGAATAGCGGAACATTTTTTTTATAAATAGTGGAACATTTTTTTTATATAATTGTGGGGCTAAACATAATAACTTAAGACTTTGGGGAGGAAAAATAAATTTTGAACAACCCCTTAAGCGGAACATGATGTTCCGCCCAAGGGTGTCAATCACCACTCAAACCAATGTCGTTTTGTTGCATATATGGTAAATATGGTTTAACCCACAACAATTTTGTCACTTTATCAAGGGTATATTTTCACTAGTTTAGTGCATTTAAAGCTTTTGCATAAGGGTTGATCTAACAAGTAAATCTATGATCAATTTTATAATGGAAGATCATCATTGTTATTACTCATGAGCATTATTAAATTCAGCTGATCGAGATGTGTCCTGAAAGGAAACAAAAGAGGATGCATTTTTATCCTTTTTAAAAATTTATTTCTTAATTAATAAATAAGTATTGAAATGTGTCGGATGTATATATTATTTATGGGGAGCTGTGGAGAATATATGAGGAGGAGAGTTGGTGTGCTTTTAGATTAGTTATAGGGGTTCAATCTTTTAGGTCTTTTTGTATTGTTGTTCATATCTACTGTTTTTATTGGTTAAAAAAATATTTTTTGGTTTAATTCATTAGGGTGAATAATAATGTATTTTTACCCAAATCAAATTACTTGGGTTCTTATCTATCCTGACATGGTTATAGCTCTGCCAAAATCTGTCTTTGTTTTGTCACAAAAACAAAATTTGTTTGGAATTGTATATTGGATATGAGCTGATAAGCATATCTTTTTATCCTTTAAAGTAAGGTAATTTTTATTTTTATAATTTTGATGGTCTTGCTAGGTATGTCGTAATTCTATTTTTTTTGTCTCATCAATTATTATAGGTATGGAAGAATAATGTGGAGCTTAAATTATTAAGAGGTGGTAAACAAGGTTCACACGAAATTAGTAATTGAGGAACCAAACGATTGCACGTGGATTTCGTGGAACATCAATTCTCTACTGATAAAATTTAAGACTTCACAAATTATCCCTTATTTTTGGCTATGTGTTACACTTAATTTATTCTCCACTGCTTCCTTTGGTTTCGAATTTGAATGCAATGCCATTTTTATTATTTTGTACATAGTAAGGTAATGCAAATGGGTAAAAATAGGTGTCGACATAATTTGAATGCAATTGTGTGTTGTAAAAAAAATATTTTGATTTAATTATACAAGATTAAAAAATCGCCCAAAATTTCTGAACTAGTAGGTTTGTACCATAGGTTATTTCAAAAATTATTTATCTATTGGGAACTATATACGACTTACGGTCCTATCAAGGACATACAATTTTGAAAATTAGCATCGTGCCTTCAGGCACGGGCATACCCTAGTGTGTGAGTGTGTGTATATATATATTCCCATTTTAAATTTTACATTGCATGAAATATATTAATTATTAAGGGATGGTAATTCGGTCAAATCGGGTTCCATAATCAGGTTGTCTTTGAACCAAAACAGTCTAATTTCACGCCAGTTTCCTATCAAACCTATGGTACGAACATGACACGATCCGCTATAGAGCCAGATTATCCTGGTCCGAACAATTCAAATTATATTAAATAATGCAAAATTTACTATATAATTCAAAAAGACTATATAAGTTTAGCATTTATTCGAAGATGGGATTCCTAAAAAATAATGTCAATAAACTATTCTTTCAATTAAGTGAGTATAAACTAGTGCAACGACTTGCGAAAACACCTCAAGCAACATGAAGTAACACCATACAGCTCCTTGATATGACTTATTACAACTAGCTTGTTGTCAGTGGAAGAAATCATACAGAAAATGCTGTAACTAACAAGAGGATTAATGGAAAATCCCTCCTATAACAAAATTCTGTTGGATCTTGGGTTCCCGCGGGGGGGGGGGGGGGGGGGGAAGGGGGGAGTGGGGGATGGGATAATGCAAACTTTACTATATAATCCAACTGTAGCAAGATTCTAACTAAACAAGAAGCTTAAGACTACAAAAAATAAAATTACTAATAAGACTAATATATTGAATGCATATTAAAATAGTCAAAAAAAATTAACTTACATGCATGCAAGCCGCATAACAAGTTTTTTTTTTTTTTGATTTAAAAAAAAGACTGTAAGTTTAGCATTTATACGAAGATGGGATTCGTGAGATATAACGTCAATAAACGATTCAATATTTCTCCACATTGTATGTCAAAGATATTGAAATTATGATATATTAACAAAACATGTATATGATTAATTACCAGCATCAGATATAAAGGATCTGCTATTACCGAGTGCATTCATCCACACAACAGTAATATCTCACGATTATAAAAATCAACCATTCTTTCCTTTTAATTAAAGTGAGTATAAACTAGTGCAACAAAAAATAAAATGACTAATACTATTAAGACTAAACTATAAGCTACCAGCACTAATAATGCAAACTATAAGTTATGAGGAAGGTTGTCTCTGCAACTGAAGATGATTTTCTTGCTTTTGCGCATCGCACATTTGCTATGAAACCGTAAATAGCTGGGGCTGGATCTTGTTGTCTTATAGGAGTTATCTGGAAACAGACATTATATGTTGCTAATCTGGGTGATTCTAGAGCGGTACTAGGTTTTAAAGAGACATCAATGAATATAGTAGCACAGCAGTTGACTCATGATCATAATGCAGCCATAGAGGAGGTTAGACGAGAAGTCATGTGGATGCACCCAGATGATCCTACCATACACAACAAATACTACTAGAACAAAGCATACTACCAGTGATCACAGTCTAACTAGCGCCATATGGAGTTGGGTGCCCACCCGGAATGACCAGAGCTGCACTGTGACACCTTCGCTTAGGCGGTTGATCTGCTTCTCCACAATATACCTCCAATTGGTACAAAAGTTGTAAGTGTGGCTAGACATGCTAGTCCACAGGGCCAAATTATAAGTCCATGTACGCAAAGTTGGATCGATTAGTTGGACCACTAGTCGAGAATTATGCAGGCTTTGCTTCTCTTGTGGGGTAAGAAATTCAGTTTGAATTTCTCTCACGGGCATTGATAATCGCCCATGGGCTTGGTTGGTGTCCGTGGCAGTCAACCTCTTCTCTAAAAGAAACTCCACACTACAACCACCCAACTCCATGATTTTGTTCTGGTATCTTAGGGGCAGCTCTTTGTCGCTGGAGTTGTTCTTCTTGTTCTTGGAGTTGTTTACTAAGTGACAATCTGCATGTTGCTCACACGGAAGACGGTTCAACACCCGGATCATCCAGGGAGATAACTCCGCCGGATTACTCCTATCATAATCGGCTTTATCCAGTAAATCAGCCGCCGCTTCTCTGAGGGTGCTGTCGTCCTCCCCGGAATACAGCCTTGCCACAAAGTTTGTTAGTAAAGCAGCTTGGTCACAAGTTATTTGGTTGTTGTTTTCCATGTTGATCGAGGAAGAAGTAATTTGGTTGTTGTTGTGCATGTTGGTCGAGTAACCAGACGTACATATATATAGAGAGAACAGAGAATAGAGAGATTTACTAATCCTAAACCAAAAGGGAGTAGTAGTAAGATTTAGCGTAGGAGAAGGATAATGCCTTGCAATGTTCAGGAGGGACTCCATTTCCATTTCCATTTCCATGTAGGTGTGTCCAGGTCTCACAATCAACCATTCTCAACGCACTCGTAACAAACTAAACCAAGGAACCCAACTCCTTCCAAACACTTTATACATATCCGTTTCAAACACAAATGGGCTTTCCGATAAATTAATATCTACTAAATAAATAATTTCACTAAAGTAATTTTAGGTCAATAATCTCTAGTGGTTTTCATTTAAAACCCCAACCCATATTATTTTGTTATGTTAGTGTGCAGAGGCGGATTCCCCCCCCCCCCCCCCCCCCCCCCAAAACTTCAAAGAATTTCAAATTTTAACCTTGTAGTTTTAAAATTTTATGGAAAAAAATTATATTTTTATAATTTTAAAAATTGATATTTATTGTTTGGCCCCCTCTTACTTACATTTCTGGATCCGCCATTATTAGTGGTTCATATAATATGTATCAAACAAGAATTTTGTATTTTATTCCCCCATTATTTTTTAGGAATTATCTTTGTTTCAGGGTTGATAGTTCATTTTTTTTTTGTTACTTATGAATTATTCTTTTCCTAATAAAATCTCTTGGTTATTAGCTATTAAAATGAAATATGAGTATTATGCCCGCACATATGTATATATATTTAGATAACCTTGTGGTCTCTAAAATCACTATTCAATCAAAAATTGACATTACCCCATTACGTCTCGACTAACCCGAATTGCTATTATCAAGTTAAGGTCCCAAATATATGAGAAAAATATCACGTAGTTAAGCACCACATATCCATGCTCGACACTACCACTGCGATTTGCTCCCACAATAAATTTGACTAAAGAAATTTTACTCTGAAACCTTTAATCAAACTACAATCAACACAACTCAACTATGACACGACTAACCTGAATTGCCATCCTCAAGGCGTCTAAATTATAACATTAAATATTTATTACCATTTTGACCTTTTGGGATTTTATTTTATTTCCACTTTATCAATTAAATTTTTTTCAGAATAACATGACACAATGATTGTTCTACCGTGTAAGTTTTGCGTGTGTATATCATATATATGAGAACTCTAAGAAATTGTCCGCCTTGGGCCCGCAAATTATTACGACCAACCCTATGAGGACCTAATGCAAACAAAAAATTACACTACAAAAAAAATGATTAATTGTGACAGATCTATTCGGGGCGGTTTTAGAAGGTCGTTCCAAAAACTAACTATTTGGGATGGTCGCTAAATCCGTCCCAAGTAACACTTAAAGAGGGGTTTAATAGGATGGTTATATTGGTGTTCCTAAAATGTTGGTCCTTTAAAACATTTGGGGCGGATTTATTTTTATTTCCCTAGAGTATACACGTTCCCTCCGTCCCCAAAATCATTTCCCCCGTTCAATATCACGATTACCCTCTCTCTCCCCCCCAAGATCATTTTACTCAAAGTTATGTAAAAGGTTTTAAAGATCCTGACAGGGAATACCAATGATTTACTTCGTGACTGGTCCATTTGAGATGATTTTTTATTTTTTTATTTATTTAAACAATTTGAATATGTCTACTATGTCTATGTAGTTTTTTTAGGGAGGTGATGAATAGATTTATTTTTATTTCCCTAAAGTATACATGTTCCCTCCATCCCCAAAATCATATCCCCTGTTGAATATCACGATTATCCTCTCTCTCTCTCTCTCTCTCTCTCTCTCTCTCTCTCTCTCCTCCATTCTCATGCCGCATCCCATTGTCAAGTCCGTGATGCTCACGCCATCTCCAGTTCGGCTACCATCACATCATGTTCTTATATGTCGCATCTCGTTCTTCTCACGCCTGAGATTTTGCATCCGGATTCCATTTTCATCCGAAGTTTATGCTCAGGTAAGCTTGCTTTAAATTCATATGCCAAATGAAAATGAAATCGAAATGAAAATCCAAATTTCGTATAATTATATAATATATGTACTCTGCTCATCAGGATTCCATCTATCGATCTGCCAAATGAAAATGAAAAGTTACTAGATGAGTGGGATGTAAAACAGAAAGCCATTGACTAGGTGCTTACTTACTTTGCCAACTCATTATTTGAGTTAATGCCTCAATAATCTTGCTTTTGTATATGTTGGCCATTCACTCGTTTCTTTTTCTAGTGATGAACTTAGACGATTTTAGGTGACGTGGATTTGCTGCTTTTAGATTATTTGGTTACTTGGTTACTAATTGATTCTTTGATGATACAGAAATAAAATTTTACTCAAAGTTATGTCGATGGTTTTAAAGATCCTGGCAGGGAATACAAATGATTTACATCGTGATTGGTCCATTTTAGATGATTTTTTATTTATTAAAACAATTTGAATAGGTCTACTATGTCTATGTAGTTTTTTTAGGGCGATGATGAATAGACAATCACTGCAAAAAGTCATATCGAATTTGGAACTTTCAATTCAAACAGTGGTAGGATGAGTCTCTCCCTTCTTTTGACCTTAACAAGCTTATGGTTACTACTTAGTATCATATATTAATTGCTTTGTCTCTTGACAAGTATGTAGTGTAGTTTGAATTAAAAATAAAAAGCTCTGACTTTATTACAGTTTGAAGTAAAAGATTGAAAACAAACAATTCATATTGTGATCTATATGTTCATCATTCACCGTCCTTTTCAATGATAGGTAAAAGAGTAGATTGTAATATCCCGTATTTTTATAACTTTTTAATTTTGGGGATTTATTAAATTTAATTTGAGATACTAATTTAATATTAATCCAGAAATTATTTTAAAAATTTACTAGCGCGATAAGAGTTAGTAATTATTGGAATTTTGTTGAATATTACTTAATGAATAAAGTAATATGTATAATCAAATTTATTAAAATTATCACGAGTATATAATTTGATAATTGTTGAAATTAAATCGGGACGCGCCTGTGCCGTGTCGGGATTAAATGAATATTATTAAAAGTGAATAAATTATAAGTCACCCGAATGGTCATTTTGAGTGAGCCAATGGGTCCGAAAGGATCGAGATAGTCAAAATAATGCACCCGAATTTTTAGGCGTAATTAACATCCTAGGAGGGCGTTTTAGACATTTTGTATTTTTGGGTAATTAAACCCACGAATTTCCCAAGGTTATATCAACTTCTAGGAGTTGTCATCTAGGGTTAACAAAAGAAAAACCAGAGAACGACCATTGGAGAAGAAGTGGGAAAGCTTTCCAAGGAGTTCAAGGCCAAAAACTCCACCGTTTGAACCACCACCACCGCCAACTCGTAGATCGCGTGACGGGAAACACCACCACACCACTTTCTTCCACAAATTAGAAACTAAATTTCTAGGCAAGTGTAATACCCCGTATTTTTATGCAATATTAATTTGGGGATTTATTAAATTTAATGTGAGTCATTAATTTAAAATAAATTCGGAAAATTAATCACTTTATAATTATTAACGTGATGTGACTTAGTAATTATGGGAAACTTGTTGTTGAATATTACTAATGAGTAAAGTAATATAATTTTGGTTCTATTAAATGTCAAGAGTGAATAAAATGACAATTTTGAAAATTTGAGTCGGGACGCGCCCATGTCGCGTCGGGACTAAATATTGATGAATAAAAGTGAATAAATTATAAGTCACCCTTATGGTCATTTCGAGTGCGTCAAATTGTCCGAAAGGGTCGAGATAGTCAGAAAAGTGTACCCGGGGGTTTAGTTTGGATCTCGGGGCGTTTTTAGGCTTAATTAGTACCCCAGGAGAGCATTTTGGACATTTTACATTTTTGGGTAATTAAACCCACGAAATTTCAAGGGGTATATCAGATGTCTAAGGTTACCTTCTAGGGTTAAAACAACTCAAAACTTTAGAACGGCCATAGGAGAGGGAAGGAGGAAGCTTTCCAAGAAATCCAAGGCCAAAAAGTCACCCGATTGCACCGCCACCACCACCAACGCGTAGATCACGCGACGGGGAACGCAACCACACCAAAATCGTCCGCAAATCAGAATTCTGAAAATCTCAGGCAAGTATTTATCTTTCTTATTTTCCTTAATGCATCATTCATGTTAGCCTAGGGTGATTAGGATGAGTTTTATAGAAGAAAACCCATGTTGGAGATAGGAAAACCGCATGTAGTTATGATTTGATTGATAATCTGGAAACCCCTTCATATGTAGAGGCTTAACCACGAATTTATGATGCATTAGGAGTAGAATTTCTGGGAAAAGACTGATTAGAACCATGTTAAAGAGATTTCTAGGGTTCTTGAGATTTACATGAATTTTGGCCTGTTAATCCATGGTTATTAATGGAAATTTGCATGCTTTACGTCGGAGATGTATGATATGGGATTATACTCTTAGTAGTACAAATTTTTGGGCGATTGGGAATGAAAAATCTGGATTTGGATGAGGTTGTGTGTTAGAGCCCGTAACTGGTTAACTGCAAAATTCGCCATATCTGCTTGATCGATCGATCGAGCCAAGAGCTTCGATCGATCGAAGGTTAGATCGATCGAGCCCCTGCCCTCGATCGATCGACCCCTTCTGGCAGACTCATATTTCCCCTTTTTAAATTAGTTGAATTCAATTTAATAAGAAATAATCCTTGGACACCCTTATTAAAATGTTTTGGGAGATAAAGAAGACCAGTGGGACTTATAAATAATTTTGGGACCTTTAATGTAAGACGAGAGTTGTATTTTTAGGATATGTACATATAAGGGACGATGAAATTATGTATTAAAGGGAGAGACGCATAAGATAGTTACGTTGGAACATAAATGAACACCTACTGAATTTTACACTTGGGAGGATAGAGTACATGAGTGTTACGTAGTAAGTTGGAATAATCCCTCGAATTAAAGTTAGAGACGAACCGTTATACGTGATACCAAATAATGGGAAAATAAGGATAAATGTCGTGATTATGGGTTATGGGATGAACCTAAATTGATATGATAAAAGTAATATATTTATATGACTGTGTGTATACATATATTATATACATGTGAAAATTATGTCCGCGCTACTTTCTATCCCTGAGGTTACCGCGCTGGGACAGTCTTATCTCGATGGGACCTTTATGGGGGATATTGACTCGTACCCTAGAAGATAGATATCCTTGGTATAGGCTATCTGATCGATGGTCAGGCGGTCCTAAGAGACATAAGGGTATGTGCTGACCTCTTAGAGACTTGGAATCTATGCTTCGCCTCAATATTGTTTGTGTATGTGTTAATACAGTTCGAGAGTGATTTCGAACTTGTACTTCCCTTAGTACGAGAGATGCGGGGATTGGATAGCAGAGTATGCCCGCACAATAATTTTTATGTGGGGTGCTGTTAGAATATGTATATATTATGCGAGTATTTAATATATATATGAAATTCTAAAATTTGGAACTGCCTACTGTGTAATGGTAAGTAAAATATGAATTTTGACTTCAATTTGGAAATACTTGTTTTGAAAAGTATAATGGGACACTAGGAAACTTTATTAGTAAATAAGGTTTAAATGAGAACTTTGTGATCAAATGAAATTATCCTCTTAAACAATTATATTGTTCAGTTTTAGATCTTACGAGTAACCTAAGATAAGTTAAACCATTGGGAAGATTAGTGCGATATAAGATAAGATAAACCGTTGGGAAGGTTAGTGCGATAGGTGTGCACATTAGAAGAGAGGTGAGAATTTCTCAAGAGAGTGTCGCACTAATATGTTGTTTCATTGGCCTGTAAACATTTTTAAATACTTGCTAAACAAATTTTAAATCATTTAAACTATCGGGCTCTGACCCGTTTCTATTTCTCTTTCTCTCTTGTATATATATGTATATATTACAGGTGCCCAGCCACAGGGGCATCTTGCGTAGGATCCTTTGGAAGGAACGCACTGCAGCTTAGGTGGGAGGTGCAGGCCTCTTGCTTAGACGACTTCATTTATTTGATTCCACTCTTAGTTTATTTATTTAGTTGGGCATGTGTCGCCCGTTTCCATTATCTAGTTGTTTTATTGGACATTATGATTCATTTATTTCTAGTATTGTCACCATGGGATTTATTACTGTCTGGATGTTTTACTTTAAGTTTTAAATGTTGGGATTTAGTTGTTGAATGTTTAAATTATTTGGATTATATGTTCCAGGATAATTGTGGTGTGATTCTTTAATATTGAATTGTTGTAAATATTTAAATCTTGGTTTATAAAATAAAATTTGGAAAGTAATGTCTAAAAATGGTTTTGACACTTAGCTTAATTAATTAGGGTGTTTAAATTGGAAAAGTTATTTTTACGACAGTGATGCTAAGAATGAACAAACTGTTCACCTTGATTTTAATTTAATAAAGGAGTGATCGCCCGGTATTTAATTAGGCAGGGTGTCACATCAAGTATCTATCTTGCTTTATTTTTAGTTGATGTCTCAATCATGTTAGTCTAGGGTTGTTTAGAACTTGTTTCATGGAAGAAAGTATAGTTTTGAGACTTGAAATCACATGTTATAGAAGTAGTAATTATATTTTAGACATTTAAATCGCATGTAGAGAATAAACCACGAAATTGTATGGATTTAGAAGAAAGAAATCTGGAAAAGAATTGAAAAAAAAAAGAAAAATTAGGGTTCTTGAAGTTCAGGAAAATTTTACCCATTAAATTGTTGTAATTGATGAATTGGGACATATTTTACGTAAAAAATTATGTGTTCTGGTATATAGTACTTGTAGTAACGTTTGTTGGGAGTTTGGGAATGATATATGGAGATTTGGTTGAGGTTGGAGAGGCAAACCCGTAATTGGGTTAATGCAGTTTTCGTCATAACTGCTTGATCGATCGATCGTCCCAAGAACATCGATTGTAAATGATTGGGACTGATTATGATTAATAGTTAGTTAATCTCATGTTGGAAGTTAATGCTTTGGTGATAAGACATAAAATCAATATCGAATAACTAGTGGAAATTATGTTACAATCTATTTGTAGGTTTGTAATTGTTTTTTATCGAATCCATGTTTAATAAATTATACATTGAAAGATATTAGGGGTTCATAAATTATTCTTGAGGAATTTTGGGTTAATTTAATTATTTATTGAAATCAGGTTGAAAACCCTTGATTATTATTAGAAATCATTAGTATTCTTGTCCCTAAATGTTAGTTTTAGGTTCTAGTACGATGGCGATTCAATTGGAGATCTTAAGCTTTAATGGAGGTTTTTGAGGAGTTCTAGGGTAAATTTTCCTAGTTGGGGATGAACCACATCATCTTTCTCGTTCGAGCGAGGTGTCTTTCTTATTCGAATGAGGTACCCTTCTCATTTAAACAACTTTGTAAATTTATCCAAGTTGTGCAGAATCGAAATACGAATGCGTGGGTAGTGATTTCTTATTATCTGATTTTTTTAATTTGATATGATTTTTCTACTAAACGGTGCGCGAGACCAAAAGTTGGATTTGATGATTTTTAATTGGGGCTTCCTTTAGGATTACTACACCGTATTTAGTGATGGATCCGACTTGGTTAATATTGAGGATAGCTATGAAGGTTAGGTCTATCAACATTTTACTATTGTACTTACATCCGGTGTTATGATTTGGTTAGAATGAGTAAAAGCGCAAGTGAGCGGTATCCTATGGTCGCATGTATATATTCAGCTTAGAAAGTAATGAGTTAAAGTGTTTGGGAGAATTAATTCAAGTCTTGAGAGGATATAGGCCATGAAATTAATTTAGTAATTAAATTTGAAAACATATATATACATTACGAAAGAGAGTGTGCATATATATAGGGATAAATGTACTCATTTTTAGGGACATAATAAACTAGGAGTGAAATTAAATAAGGATTAGGGGTTAGGGATTTAGATATTTGGGTACACTTGAGTGTACGCGGTATCATACTTGGTGATATATATTTGACTTGGTTTTCAGGAATAGTAAACCTATTTGGTATGAGGATCCAATGATGTGGGGATTTAAATGTTTAGGTATTCTTGAGTGTATGCGTTATCCTATTATCCTATAGTGTTATATATATATATACACACACTAGGGTGTACCCGTGCCGATAGTACGGTGAAAAGAATACTCTGTAAAATTCCTTCAAAATATGTAACATAAGTCAAGGTGATACTATTATCTCACACACACACACACACATATCAATTACATCTAAGAAATACTCTATAAGAAATATTGTTACTATTATTGATACTATTATCAATTACATCTAATATATATATAAACATACATATTATGCTCTTTCCATTTCACATAAATACATCCCCAGTCCAAAACACTTTTACTGACACATTAAGGAGGTTATGTCAAATAAAAGTGTATGGAGTGCAAGAGGATTGGGTGGGGAAGGAATACCACATTCAAAAATGAACAGGAATAGTGAGATATATAATAAAAAAAAGTTAAAAACTTTATAAATTGTCATTTATAAATATTGAAAATGGCGTAGATATACCCACTTGACTCGAGAAATGTCCACAAATTGTCATAACTAAAAATAAAAAATTGAAGAAAAAACTTAAACAAACACGTAATATTAATAAAGAAGAAAAAAGGGTTTTGAGTATTTAAAAAGCAAAGCATCGCTATGAGAGGCATCCAATTGTTTGAGGTTTCCTGTGTCTCCCTTTACCTTCCAGTTATCACTACTTCCTGCACAGAAATCCCACCCATTAAATTTGTAGAAAGATACTAAACGTCAACAATGCACTATATGGTGAAAAAAGCCAAGATGGAACATAATTAAAAATTATTTTCTTCATAGAATACTGAGATGATTCACTAACTTTAGTGTATGCATGTTCCATCGGCACGATGTTAATCTTCCTCAGAGTATTCTTGCACTTATGGTATGATTCGTGCTTAAAGACACACCGTGACTAAGTTTAATAATATACATATTGTACTAATATCAAAATATATATATATAGATAGATAGATAGATAGATAGATAGATAGATAGATAGATAGATAGATAGATAGATAGATAGATAGATAGATAGATAGATAGATAGATAGAGAGAGAGAGAGAGAGAGAGAGAGAGAGAGAGAGAGAGAGAGAGAGAGAGAAGAACGCCTGCATTTTTTTACCTTGGAAATGAACCTCATACATCTAACTCTGATAGCCAACAATCTTACCTAAAAAAAACAAGTGGTGGAGAAAATAATTTTGGCAGGTTCCTCTATTTATGGTGAACAATGGAAGTCGGTCTATGTTTAAGGTGGTGGGTGGTTAGTGGTTGGTTTCCATGCTTCAGATACAGGCGTTGCAATAAGATACCTGAGAGAGAGAAGCCATGAAAAATATGAGTAGTGGGCGTGTGAGACTCAAAAAAATTACGGACTGATTAAAAACAAAATTACGGACCTACAATTTGGCGTTTCACCCAATGGAAAAAATAAATGAAGTACAATTTGACTAAGAAATGAAAAGCTCGAAAGATAATTACAATTCCACGCTAAAATATACAGTACTTTGACACAAATTATAGTATACAAAACAAAACAACCGTGATTTTCTTACATCTCATATGTTGTTTTACAGGGTCAAGGCGAGTACAAAACAAAACAATCCTCTGAAACTATATTGTTACCCTCAACTCTTATATAATTGTCCAAAACCCACTACATTTCCATAAGGGGCATAGCTATTGGCACTCCCATTATTCTTTAAACACTCCAATTTCTTTTTAAAAGACACAATTAACCTTTAGCCTAACATCTAATACATTCTAAATTCCAACTATTCTCAATAATTTTTTTAATTAAATAATTACAAAAACTGTTTTATTATAAAATTAAAATAATAGACGTTTTTTTACTAAATAAAATTAGACAGTTTTTTTAAATCATTATTTTTTAAAAATGAACATATATATAAAAAAAGACATTTGGATACAACTTCTTTAAAAAAAACACTTTCGTTATTTAAAAAATTGGCATATACTAAATCGTCACTCGAACAATTTTTAATACACATTTAGTCCAAGTTTTTTTATTTGTTACAAAAAATCCCTTAGCATACCGCTAGCGCTGACTTTAAACATAAGAGAATATTAGTTAAAGGTGTGCTTGGGGGACTTTTTGGAACAAAATAAAAAAGTTTGGCCTGAATTTGTATTAAAAAATATTCGAGTGATTTTTTGGCATTTGATCCTTAAAAAAATGACAGGTATATTTATTATTGAGTGTTGTATGTTCAAGAATTAACTAGGGTTACAATTCTTTCTCAAATTAAATTTTTAAAAATTATTTTTTTAATATCTATTTTGTGGTAAGATTTTTTTGGTTAAAAAATAATTTTTATATATCTTAGATTAGTGATTTGTTAGTACAGCTAATCCACATCATTTAATGAATGTTGATCCTCGCCAGCGGCACTAACCAATCGTTATTAAAAAAAAATTATAACAAAATAATTTAATATAAAACAGTTTCTATATAAATTTTTTCCTAAAACATGTTTGAAAATAGTTTAATATAAAACATGTTGTATAAAAAAATTATAAAGATACTTTTTTATATAAAATTATTTTGTTATAATTTTTTTAATAACGATTGCTTAGTGCCGCTGGCGCGAATCCACATCCATTAAATGACGTGGATCCGCGCCAGCGGCACTAACCAATCACTAATCAAAGATATATAAAAATTCACATATGAAAGATGATATATGGATGGATAGGTGAGGAAAATGTGGAAGAATATGGGTGAAGTGAATGGTATGTGTATGGATGAAAATCTAGTATTCGGAACAAATTTCACATCACGCGTTTCTTACAACTCGAAAGTGATGTCGCTCTTAGTGATCAAGCCAAAATTGAATAATAATGAGACCATACAACGAATTAGTGCGGACCCAAAAGAATTTGAATCAACTTGTGACTAGGAGATTGCGTAAAACACTCTAAAGGGGTGAAAGGCACAAATCTCACAAGCTAAAGTCTCTGCTAGTGATCATTAAGGTTTTCTTGGGAATTGTAGTACTCTTCAACTCTAAACCGTAGTGATTTGATAAGTGCTCAAATTTTGTTGAATCTAGAAATTCATAGTGAACATGCCTTGTTATGTATTACATAAGCTATTTAGAAAAAATAATATATTCTAGCTTGATTCCTGGACTTAAAAGGATGGATGATAGAAAATTCACATCAATGAGTGCGATGAAAGAAACTGCACGAAATTTTAAAAATCAGGCTTAAAAATCAAAAAATTTCAAAAGAAGTATGATTTTGATAAAATTCCCCACCCCCAAACAAAAAGGAACATCGTCCTCAATGTTAAGTAAAATGATTTTTAAAATTGAGAGCATAAAGGAGGAAAGATATTACCAGAATCAACCGCTCATGAAGTGGGCAGATGTAGCCAAGAATAAACCTGAATACGTGATAAGAAAACAAGATGTGTACAAGTTTATAACATGGAAAGCATTGGGTGATGTGACACACCACCCCCAAACAGGATGAGACTCATACAAGAAACGCGGTCTGCCTCCCGGTAGCGCTAAGTTTAATGTCTTCAGCCAGACCGAACCATTCTCACCCTAGAGAATCGATCTATGAAAGTGTGGGGCAATAGAAAAATTGGGTGATGAAAATCACCCCCAGACAAGATTGAAGCGCCAGTCTTACTAGATAAAGGCTAAAGAGGGTCAATGCACCTGTATAGCAAAGTGCATCACACGATGCAAAGCATCGGTGGACCATGGGCGTGTGGGTATTAGGGAAAGGGTGATGGTGAAGTGGTATCGTCCATGGGCCTTGTTGATCTTAAAGGTGAGGGCAACGAGGGCCCTAAAAGAATGGTGCTCAAGTTGGTGAGGAAGACAATATGGTGGGGAAAGTGGAATGGGGTGGGCCTCATAAAAATCAAACGATCATTCTACAAATGGGCGATGATAATGGTCGCGCCAGGGAGCTGATGGAAAGGAAAATCAACACCATAAGGAAGTGGTGTGCATAGGGTAACAAGCTCGGTGTCATGGTGGAGAGTAGCACCATAACTCTCGTGGAAGGTGGAGAATGGTTTTAGGTGAGGATCTAAAAATGTGGATGGAAACAAAAAATGTGTAAAATCAAGATCCAAACCAGGTGGTGGGGTGAAAGGGACAATGGGTGGGTCGGGTGGGATAAATGGTGTAGGAAGATGATCCAACTCAAGAGTAGGTGACACACACTCCTCATGAGGCGCAGAGTGATCCTCAAGGGAATTCGTGGGAGGAAGTGTGGTATCTAAAGATGGAGTAGTAAACTTCTCCACAAGAATAGCATCGATGAATGTGGTGGGTAAGTCAAACGAGGCACCAATATCAGAGATAGAGGAATCTACATCAACATTTGGCTCAAGGGGAGCTAAATGTGACGTGGTAGGATCCATATCAAGAGAGGTGGTAACCATCTTGGATTAAATCTCGAGAAAATAGTGAGCACTCATAGCCGAATCTAACCTAGGATAAATTGGTTCCTCGGGAACACAAGGGTGAAACTCAATAGGTGTAGACTCGGGCATTTTTTTGGATTTGTCGGGTAAAGGAATGTGAACCTCAACGGGGGGTTCATTTGGATATGACAGGATCATATAAGGCTCACTATCTTCGAATAAATCAACACAATTGTCGACTTGAGGCCCGGACCATGGAATGGTCTCAACTTCGAGATTCTCGAGAGGATGGAATTGGTCACACTCGAAGTCGGTGGTACAAGACCACGCATCATCACTCCACGTGGGGGGAACAATGGGTTGACTTGGGGTGAAGTTCGACTCTCTCTCACACTCAATTTCATTTAACCTTTGTTCAAGCCTTTGAAGAGCTTGATTTTGAATTTGAGTGGCTTGTTCTTGCTCGAGTATGAACTTTTGTAAGAGGCTTTCGAGAGCGGATGTGGATGGTGGTGGTGGAATGACGGGTGGTGGCGGTGGTGGAGGTGGACAAAACTCGCTATTATTATGACTATACAGAGAATACTCAAATTAAGTGTGTGGAGTGGGGCCAATTTCATCATACACGAAAGGATAGCCTTCATGATGGAAAAATGGTGGATGCTCATGGGGTGCATAGTGAGGGAACTAATCATGAACGGGTGCACAAGGTTGCCATGACAACTGTTGAAACGTGTGAGGATCCTCAACATCGGGTTGGGACTCATATTGCGTGGAAGGGTGATCGGGCCTCCACGAATAACTGGAGTACTCACACCACTCGGTATTGGGTTCATCATGATAATAGGCCGAGGTGGGTTCCAAAACAGTGTCATATGGATACACATGTTCCATGGTGGGTTCGGATGGATATGAAAAGTATGGTCACTCATAGGACATGTGATCATCATAATAACAATGGGTGCACAACAAAGTATGAGACACGTCGACACTTGACACCGATGGTGATGGAATATGAGGTGCGTGCATAGATGGTGCAAGAATATCAACGGTACTCGTGAGAGAGGTGATACCACTAAGTATCTCATAAAGAGACGGTTCGGGATCACTCTCACATGTCTCGGGTGTCAATGGGAAATGATCAAAGTAGTCCCGTAAGGGACGTTCTTCGGCCATGAGGTTTAAAATTTTATTTTTATGTTTTTGGAATTTTTAATTTTTTTCAAAAGGAACGAAAATATTTTTTGGTTTGTCTAAAAATGAAAGAAAGAAAATGTTTTTGGGCTATTTTTTTTTTTGTAAAAATAAAGGAAGAAAATATTTTTGGATTTTTTGGAAGAAAAGGTGGGGAAAAATATGGACTCTTGATTTGGACGAACTAATTAGAAACCGACTACACAATTAATGAATTGGACACACGCAAGTCAAGGATAAAACCTAACTAACACAGCCAATTTTTTTCTTGAAATTTAGTGAAAGGGTAGTCAAATTTTAATTAAGTCCGCGGGCGATGAAAATCACGGAATTTATCTTAGTGATCGCGTTTGCAAAAATATTCTGCTATTGGGCTACCTAGTTGATTGATTTTAAATTTAATGATGGCTAGGGTAGCACACATTGGTAAGCGAGTGAGTCGGGTGATGAAATCCCTTCTCGTGAGTGACCGGGTGTAGGTCTTAATTGATTAACTCATCACACACATTCGAAAATAAATACGAGAATAAAATCAAACAAGAGCACACAAGCACACAAAATGTATTAACTCGCTAACAGGAGAGGCGCGAGTGTTGAAGAGATGTACCTCACACGGTTTTTACGATGTGGGGTGGGTGCCGAAAAATTTGAGTCGACCGGGGGGGAGATCACGCCAATCTCAGTCGGCCCCGAGAGTCCTACAGACCCAAGGTAGAAAGGCTTCTAAATCCTCGTCGTGGATGCCCTCTCTCTACCTTGTCTGGTTTTCCTATCACGCTTATCTTCGATTTATTACAAATTTAAAATAAAAAATAAATGGTGTCTCTATGCACCGCAATACAAGTTAAGAATAGAATAATCATAATATAAGGCTTCTAAAAATATAAAAATGGTACAAAAAGCAATTAAGTGCAAAAAATAAATGAACTACAAGTTGAAATCCTCTCCGAACTTCACGATCCCAAGAATGGCAATGGTGCCATTTGATAAAGATTACTTACAAAAATACCTACAAAATATCCCCGGCAACGGAGCCATTTGATAGAGTTGACTTTTGCGTATATTTTTCGTCGTTGCTTGAAAAGCTCCTCTAATCAAAACCTCAATTACCTAAAAAAATATGATAAACTCAAATGTAGAGCGGTAAGTAAGGGTATCAATCCACATCAAGGGGTAAGCTAGAGACAAACTCAATTGTAATTCACTTTTTTTTCTTTTGGGGATTTTGCTTTTTCTATTTTTTTTTTAGCTTTTCAAATATTAAAACAATTTGGGTGAGATGAGGATTTAAACTAAACTAAACTAAACTAAATGAGAGATGATAACAACTAACTAAAAAGTTACTAAAATAACAACAAAGTGTAATATAAAAATAAGAGATGAAGTGAGGTAAATAAATTTAAGAACAATCAAGGAGTGGGAGTACACCACAAACTTTAGCTATTCTAAATAATTAATTTAATTATTTGAATTCCCCCAAATTAATATCAAAATTACAAATCAACTCTCGTTGCAAATATAATTTTAATACTAATCTTTTAAAAAATTAAGTTTAACCCCCCCCCCCCCCCCCCCCCACACACACAACTCTAGAAAATAGACCTAAACTCCTTTTAATTAATCACCCTCTAGGATCGATCAATTAAAATTTATGTAAATCTTAGAAAATAAATTTAGAGCTGAAATTCAAGGAATAATACCACACTTAAGAAACCCATATCTCTAGTTCGAATCGTAAAATGGGTATTATAACTTAGAATTTCTATTTTCTCTCGAAAAATATTTACCCTCCCTCGAGGCGTAAATTTAAGGGTAGGGGATTAAAATTAACATTCAAAGAGAATTTTCAATTAATTAAACTAATTAAATCAAAATAACGTCAAATAAGGGTTCACCCCACCCCTTGAAAGGAGAATTTAGCCTAACATGATATTAAACATGATGAACAAATAATCAAAGGCTAATAAAATGAAATGGAAGAGAAGAACAATCAAACCAAATCTCTTTGAGTGAAATTAGACTTCAATCCTTGAATTTGCACATCATCCATTCAATTAGAGCTTCCAAATGATTTTTAATAATAAAAAGACACTTAATTGAATTTCTCACTAATTTATCACTCACTAATCTCTAACAAAAATAATAAATATAATAAAATAAAACTATTTACAAAATGATGTTTATCCTAATTTATTTTCTACACTAAACTATCTCTAACTCTCTCTAGAATTCTCTTCAAATGGCATTTAGTCTTCAATTTATATGCACATGGAGCAAAGGGGTATAGTTGGAAGAATTAAGGTGCAAGATCATGGGGTGTGTGCGCATGGGGTCAAAATAGGGAAATGCACAAATGTGCATGGGTTGTGTGAGGTAATAAGGGACAAGTGGGAAATGGGGGAATAAAAATCAGATATGTTTGAGGGGTAATTTTGGAAAAGGGACATGAGAGCATGTGGGAGAAGTGTTGGGGGTAGTTTGGGAAAAAAGGGTTAAGTGGATTTTTTAAGCATGTGGGTCTTTTGGGGGATAATTTGGCTTGGCTTTGGTTTAGCAGGTGGAAGAAAAATCGTGTAGGGCTTGGAGTGAAATGGGTGATGGGAAATGGGTTAGAGGTGAAATCGGGTGTATCGGGTTTGGGATGCCGGGTTATGTCGGTTTGGGTATGACAGCTAGTAGGGGCGGCTTCGGGTAGAGGGGAGGAGTTGGGTCTACAAGGGATGGAGGGTTAAGGGTGATGATAGTGGTGGAGTTTGTTTTGTTTGTTAATGAAGGAGTGAGAGTGTGGTGAAGAGATGGGGATGATGATGTAGGGTATTATTATGTGTGTAAGGGTGTAGGAGAGTGAGGTGTGGGTGAGGATTTAATTGTTTTGTTTAGGTGTGAGTAAGGTGTTAGGTATTAAGGTGTGAGTGATAAGTTAGTGTGTGTGTTTAATTTGGACCCTTAAAAAAATGTAGACTAACTAACTAAAAAAAACTAATAAAATTAAAAATTAAAATCTAAAAAAATAAAATCCTAATCTATAAATAAAATAAAGACTCAATAAAATAAATGAAAATAAAAATAAAAATCTATTAAGCTAAAAACTAAAATCCTAAAAAAAGTAAAATCTAATAAAACTAAAAAAACAAATAAAATACTAAAAAATCTAATCCTAATAAAAAAACTAAAAACTAATCAAAATAAAAATAAAATAAAATTATAATAATAAAAATAATATAAAAAATAAAACCTAGAAATATATACATGACTTAATAAAATAATAAAATAAACTCTAAAAACAAACCAAACGCACATGGGTTTGGGACAGGTTTAGGCTTGGGTATGGTTACGGGAATGAGGAATTAGCTCCATTTGATTCACATTTGCCTTGAAATAATACTTTTTGAACCATAAATGCAATCAAGCCTGCACATTGAATATTTACGCACACAAGACCATTATTGTCGAGAATTAGCAACTAAAGTACGTCTATTTGGGATATAAAATGTACACTTTTGGGAGCTTATCACTGTTCATTGGTAATTTCTGCTTTGGGGCCAAGCCAATTAAAAGAATAGCTCACCTGCTAAGTGTGAGACAGCGAGTAGGAGAAAGCACCAGGGACTACATCACTCGCTTCAATAATGAAACCCGAAGACATGGAAAGTACGGCCTTCATTACTCCCTGAGGAACTTATTGTTTTAATGTGATGCCTTTTGGTCTTAAAAATGTTGGTGCAACATTTTAGAAGCTGGTGAACAAAGTCTTTGAAGATCAAATAGGCAAAAATATGGAGGTTTATGTGGATGATATGCTAACAAAGAGCAAGAAAGCCTCTGATCATATTGTCGACCTCAGTCAGACTTTTGTCCAGTTGGAGAAACATCAGATGATGCTAAATACGACCTAGTGTGTGTTCGGCGTGCAAGAAGGGATGTTCCTCGGCTACATAATCAATCAGAGGGGAATTGAGGCTAATCTAGATAAAATAAAGGCTTTAATTGAAATGCAGTCCCAGACTAACAAGAAGGAAGTTCAAAGGCTCACTGGGCGAGTATCTAAGCTCGAATTTAATATGACAAGACAATGGATTCCAAAATCGAGTTTACTACTCTATTAAGGCCTTTTGAGGAGCTGAAATCAGATATCCATGCTTGGAGAAATTAACCTTGGCACTTATTGCGGCGTCCAGATGTATGAAACCTTATTTCCAAGCACATACCATAGTGGTGTATACTGACATGCCACTTAGGTAAGCCCTCCACAAACCTGAGAAGTCGGGAAAACTAATTACTGGGAAGTAGAGATGGGAGAATATCAGATTGTATATGAGTCGAGGTCCTAATTAAAGGGCCAAGATGTAGCTGATTTTATTGTAAAGTTTACTTATCCAGAGGTTCCTGAGCAACAAGGATTTCAGGTAGAGGAGACCCCAATAGAGGAGATCTCAAACAATATTATTGTCGACCAACCGGAATCGTCAAGGATACATGAGATGGCCCAAATATATGAGGAGGCAATCAAGAAGGTATTCCATTATGGGACATTGACAGACCAGGGCTTTGACAGCAACATCCTAGTATAAAATTTATATGTGGATGAATCTTCATGTGCTACAGGCAGTAGAGCAGGTATCTTACTTAATACCCCTGATGGGATTGATATTGAGTACGCTCTCAGATATTAATTTCAGGCCTCTAACAATGAAGTAGAGTACAAAGCCCTGATAGTGGGATTAAGTTTGGCTCATTCCTTAAGCGTCGAGCAAGTGGTGGCGCACAATGATTCACAACTGGTGGTCAATCAGGTATTAAATTTATATGGAGCCAAAGGAGAGTTGATGACCAAGTTCCTTGCTAAAGCAGTGGAGGTTATAGCTAAATGTTCAGTTGTTCGGATGAGCAGAATTCCAAGGATAGAGAATGCCCGAGCTGATGCACTTTCTCGGTTAGCATCAGCCACCTGGATTGAACTCAGAAGGACCATCCCATTAGAAATTATAGCTAATAGGAGCATTAATGAAGATTTGATGGCCAATTTCATTGCAGTAGATATGGGATCATCCTGGATGGATCCCGTCAGAGCATATATTAAGGAAAGAACTTTACCAAGAGATCTAATAATGGCCAAAAAGCTCAAGTATAAAGCAGCAATGTACGTATTAGACAACGGAGTTCTCTACAGGATAGGGTTAACAACCACTTTGCAGCGCTGTGTTCACCCAATAGAGGTTCAAGACCCAATCAAAGAAGTTCATGATGGATCCTGTGGAGCTCATGTGGCATGAAGTTACTACAATCAAACAACACCCAGGGATACTACTGGCCGACCATGAGGGAAGATTGTATAGCTTTTGCGAAGAAGTGTGATAAATGCTAGAGGTTCTCTAACATTCACAAAACCCCACATGCTGATCTGACTCCAATCACTTCACCTTGGTCGTTTGATATATGGGGGATAGACTTAGTCAGTCCATTGCCGACCACCATAGGAAGGTTTAAATACTTGGTCGTTGTTGTGGATCATTTTACCAAATGAGTTGAGGCGGAACCATTGGTGGACATACCCAATGAGAAGGTGTACCGATTTATCTTGAAGAACATCATTTGTAGATATGGTTTACCATATGCTTTCATCACTAACCATGACATGCAGTTCGATAATGAAGAGTTTAAAGCGTATTGTGACCATTCCAAGATCCAGAAGCTACATTATGATCCAGGTAATCCTCAAAGCAATGGGCAGATAAAGGTGATAAATAGATTTTTGCTCAATGGGTTGAAAAAAGGACTTGATGATGCCAAGGCAATTGGATCAATGGATTGCACTTAGTTTTATGGTCATACCGAATAACTCTAAGAGCTGCTACAGGAAAAACACCATACATACTGGCATTTGGGACAGAAACAATGGTACCAGTCGAGCTCGGCCTACCAACTCATAGAGTGTTGAATTTTAACTCCCTATTAGTGATTTAATGTGAAGACTAAATCTTGATATATTGGAAGAGGTACGTGAAGATGCTGCTTGGGGGAATGCTGCCTATCAACAATGGACTGTACATTTTTACAACAAAAAGGTGAAGCCGACAAACTTAAAAGGGGGGATTATGTCCTTAAAAAGGTGATTTAGAAGAACAACAAGCTTGAAGCAAATTGGCATGGACCTTATCGTATCTCGACAGTCATTCGACCAAGAATATATAGGATTGAAACTCTGGAGGGGGAAGAATTTAAAAATCCTTAGAATGTCGAGCATCTCATAAAGTACCACCCGTGATCTAACGAGAAAAAGATTTTGTAATCATTTATTTCAATATTAATAAAGAGTTGGTTTTTTCCATTTTTTTGATTTTTTGTTGGAGTATGGTGATATGGATCCCCATAACACAAGATTTTAATCTTCAGAACTTGGTCGGCAAGAATTCAGAACTGGGTCGGCAAAGGAAATCTTTGGTCTGCAAAGGGCAATACTTTATCGGCAAAACAATTAAACCCAAGTCAAAACCGGATTTTAGTCCTTTGTACTTGGTCAAGAAAAATCAGGGATAAAACTTTGTATAAAAATCAACACGTTCTATCCGAACTGAGCAAAATGGAGGAAGAACGTTGTGAAAATTCCTATATAGGAATATAATTAAATATTCCACATATGTTTGGTCACCACTGGTAACTAATACTAAACCTAAACATTTAGGTGCATTAGTAGAACCTATGGCAACACCACTGGTAACTAGTGCTAAACTTGGATCTAAATCTAGGTGCATTAATAGAACATATTGCAACATCAATGGTAACTGGTGCTAAACTTATAAATCTAAGTGCATCAATAGTATCTATGATAACATCATTAGCAACTGATACTAAATATAGGCAAATGTCTAAGTGTATAGGTAGAAATAATTGCACAACAAATTCATCCAAATATTCAAAAATTAACAATATAAGTTAATAAAAAAATAATGCATTTTATTTATATGAATGTTGTTACATGCAAATATTTTTTTACAAATGAATTACAGGACAACTACCCTACTGGACATTTTCCTTCAGAGTTGGAGGAAGTCGATACTTTTTCCATGCCTGTAGGAGGATCATCTAAGGTATAAGGAGAGTTGATGAAATTGAAGTCCCGAAGCATTCTCCTGCTATAACTGTTTAGCGTGTCTAATAAATGAGGAGGTCGAACTACCTTTAACTTGTCATGAAGTCCATAATCCCCTAAGTATTTAGGGATCCAGCTGACGTTAGGATTGAAGGGACATTTGTCACAATCTAAGAACCCAGGATCAGCCTAGTACCACAACCTACTATTCTGATCAACCTTCATAACAGTCGAGCAATTGGTTCAGCCCGACTTATAACCTTTAAGCTGAGCTTAACTGAAGTGGTCATCAAAACTCCCAAGAGCCTCATTGTATCCTTCCATCCATACCTCTCTAGGCTGCTTGTGAAACTGTAAAGTCAATTTATCGACCTGATACTAAAGTTTCTTCAGCACTCCATCTTTAGCCTATAACTGAGAGGATTGGTTGTAAAATGTGTTATCTTGAGTCTTGAGCTTCTGGGATAATTCAGGAATTGTTCGGTTCTTGGCCTTTAGCCAGACATCTTGGTCGGCTAGGGTTTTCTATGTTTTAGCCTCATCAGTCGTTGGTTGGCTGACCTTTTGTCTGGAAGAGGAGGCAAGATTAGACTTCTTAATAGTTTCCAACTCTCCTTTCAAATTGGCATTCTCACTCTCCAGGAAAGATGCACCTTCATCAACAGCAGGAGTAGGAGGATTCTTCAAAGAGATAAGTTCACTCCTCAATTTTTTGTTTTCTTTTTCTAAAATCTTGGCAATATCCCTTGCCTCATCAACTTCATGCTTCAGTAAAAATTCTTTTTTCCTAAAAGGAGACACATATTTCTCTAATGTTTCCTCAAACCCCCAG
Organism: Sambucus nigra; assembly: GCA_949130495.1. Classification (NCBI taxonomy): domain Eukaryota; kingdom Viridiplantae; phylum Streptophyta; class Magnoliopsida; order Dipsacales; family Adoxaceae; genus Sambucus; species Sambucus nigra. The sequence goes on along the minus strand of OX422209.1, from coordinate 378,321,545 downwards.
GCTTCACTGAATGCTTGGAATTTGGCTTCGTAGTCAGCGTGAAATAAAGCCCTAGCCTCATTATGCTCCTCTTGAAGTTCTTCAGTCATTTCAAAGTAAGACACATTATTGGCCACAACCTAATCAAGAAGAAACGTGAGATAAATATATGCATCCTTGGCTTGATCAGTAGTATCTGCTCCGATCAAGTCTAATAATTCTTCCTCGGTTAAAGTCATCTGACTAGCTTTGAATAAACTATTACAACGCTTGAGTAGATCGGAATCATTGGAAGAAAGTTGTTTCATCTTAGCCATGAACTTGAAAAATGAAGTAACATTCAATCAACAATATAAGAAGATATAACAATAGCTGAGAAATAAAAAACGGTATAAAGAAAAGTTCTTTTATTAATATAAAGAAAAGTTACAAGTATAGCAGAAAAGAAAAGCAAAAAAAAAGACAAAAAGGCCAAATACGGAGAAAGTCTACACCTTTTCTCTGTCAATTTCATCATTGCCACCTTGGTCGGTAGAGTGGGGCAGGCAAGGTAGACTCAACAACATTCTTAAGTTGGTCAGTTGAAGACTCAACCACCATAGAAGACTCCCTAGAACCAACATCATCTTCAACTTCATCGTCCATGTTGGGGTGAAAGCCAGGTTCATATCTTTGGAAGAGTTCCAAGTCTTCAGCTTTACCGACCTCCTTCAGTGTAGCCTACCAACCATCCTTGAAATATTTTCTCTTTGCATACTCAATTTGAGCATAGGCAGCAGTAATGATCTTATCCCAGCCTTTGTTGAAGGAATCTTACTTCGATTTCTTCCTCTTGGCCTTTTCAGCATTCAGGCCCTTGGTTAGATCAGCCACCTATTTTTCTGTGGCCTTTACCCTGTGTTCAACATGAACAGCATTAGATCCAACCTTCTTCTGAGCTTCCTCGGCATCCATGATTTTTTTCTCCCAAGCCTTTTTCTCCGTTACCAAGGCCTGTTGTGACTCCAATAAAGATCTTTTGATACCATCAAAGGCCTCTTCCACATCATCTAAAGAAAAATGAAGAGCATCGCCCTTCTCCAACTTCTGGTTAAAATCAACCAAGAACTGTAAAGAAGAAAAATAAAGTTAGAACAAGAAGTAGAAGATAATGGACACAGAAAGCATAAAAAAAGAGGTCTCACCAGAGCAAGGCTTTGAGCAGCCCTTTTAGATATCTTTAGTTGGGGCATGGAAGTAGCAATACCCTTGTGGTCTGGAAGAGTATTAGACTTAGTTAATTTCCTTGCCAAGCCAGGACCCATGGCCACATAGGATCCATGAGCAGAAGGAGTAATACCTACCAAGCCTTGTTGGCCGGCCTCAATAACTTTATCAACCTGCTTGTCAGTAGGACCTATCTTTAGTCATTTCATAAGAGATCCATTATCCTTATTAGCTGGGGGCTTCTTGCCAACGTCATTTTTCTTCTTTGACACACCACTATCAACATGCTTACTGGTGCCAGCAGCAGAAACATCTCCCAATAGATTGGGAAATTTCCTTTTTTCCATAATTATTGAAAAGGGAAGGTCCGAATCAAAAGAGGAGGAGGTGCCAACAGCAGGTTCACCACCACCAGATGTAGAGGAAGTGGAAATTGGGTCTTTATCTGAGTTAATCATAACAGATGGTACAACAGCTGAAGGTCGGTCTACAAAATAACTAATAGAGATCTTATACTTCAGTAAGTATAAAGCTGACCTAATATGCTCCTCGCGTATCTTTTGAAAGATTCCCCATAAAAACTTGAGTTCATCAAGCTTGATGTCACTTTCTTGAGGACGCCTCTTCTTCTTATCAACTGCAAGTAAGTAAATAAAAATGGTTAATTAGCATATAAGCATGTAATTCATCAGCATGAATATATAAAATATATTTATTTCAACCTATGCCACGACCCTCTTGAGGGCACCTTGGTCCATCGTATACTTTATCCCCTTTAAGAGGGATATATTACCAATTCTTAGCAATAACCCCATGATCAAATTAGTCCCTATTAGAGTCCGGAAAATTTATGACTAAAGCTCTGTTGGCAAACCTAGTCTTCAAATAATATGTACAATCACTAGTGACCCATTTGTAACAGAACATCATCTCAGGGATACCAATATGGGTCCCATGGATTTGATTAATCCTATGGACACCATTAACTATTCTCCAAGTGTTGGGGGCTACTCTAGCAGGTACAACGTCGAAGTATTGACAAAACTGGAAGCAAAAATGATTTGGGGAAAAGTGAAGCCACATTCAGTTATGAATAAGGAAAGAATCCAATGACCTTAAGACAAAGAGAAAACATCTAGAGGGGGACTAGGGAACTCTAAGTCTACCCCGTATGGTATATTCCATTCCCTTCTAAACTCATATAGAGAGACAACAACGTAAACTATGATTTAATATGAAGAAAAGAATAAAAGGAAAGGATTCTTACAGAATATTAAAGATTCAGCAAGAGCTAAAAGAAAGGAAGAATGATTGCACAAAAGCTCAAGGGTAGTAGCAACACTTAGAAGGTTTAGAGTAAAGAGATGGCCGAGAAATTTTGTGCCTTTTATAGTTTCCTCTAAAACTAGCGAACGTAATGATTAAAATGAAACGACAATTGAAATTGTGGCAGTGATACAAAAATACCTATTTACCCTAAGACGGTTCGTTGTAATTCAGGATATTTACAAAAATACCATTGGCAATATACACCACTAGAAATACTCGTAAAATTTTACAAGTGTGGGAAGTCGGTAATCAACCAAACATCATAAATGTATCCCGAGCTATGACTAAGACTAAATGCTCCATATTTTCAAGCAAGCATCAAGTATGGAACATTGGGGGCTTCTGTTGATACCAAAAATTACCCACTTACGTGGACCAACCAGAGATGGACACGTGTCATCCTGCATGGTAAGAATCCTAGTCAGCAAGTCATAGCATCATTGATCAAGTCCTGGGAAGCCGACCAACATGCAGAACACCGACCAACTCCAGGAAGGCCGACCAACTTGATCAGCAGAATGCCAACAGCCAAGAGCATTATGGATGTTATGTACTAATGTAAATGCCTAATTTATAAAGGCATTCTATCCATTAATATTCCATCTCTCTATCTCCTTAATTGGCTATAAATACATTTTAATCCCTTCATCAAGGGAGGTTCAAGTCATTCAAGACACGAGAGGCAAAATAGAATACAAGGCAATAAGAAACACAGTGGACGTAGGCTTCTCTTATAGTCGAACCACTTTAAAAACTTTTTGTCTCTCTCTTTTATTTACATATATTTATCTATGATTAAAAAAATAGATCTAGTCTAGTTTTTTACATCAACATTGATATTGAAGTCAATCCTTGCAACTTTAGGGCGCAGACCCAAATTATACAATGTTTTCCTCCCCAAACATTTTTATTATGTAAATAGGTTTATCATAGATAAATATCCATACAGGAAGTTGTGGAGATCCAACTTGGTATCCTTAGGGTGGAGTGGCAGGTTCATTATAGTTATCAGTATACTCGGAGTTGATTTAGAGGTGGTTAGAGTTGTACTCTATTATTTTTCAATTGGGATATTATAATTAGAGGAGGTTTCAGTTATATTCTTTAATTCAGTTGAAATAATTGTAATCGGAGATTTTTTCTATAATGGATTTAGTTTTCACAGTTCAGTATTTTTTATTCAACATCTTTTATTGAGATCTTTACTGTTTTGGTTCTTTTTGTCACGATTTTTGGTTAATGTTGATGCTGAGAATGATATTGATTGTTTTATTATCCCTAGTATTTAATATGCGTCCTGATCAACCAGGCATGCAAAATCAGGATTGTCATAGTTGGTATCAAAGCATCCAGTAACTAGTATCCTTAGGATCTGTATTGAATCTATTTCATTTTTTACTGAGCGTTCTTTGATGTGTTTAGAGCATGTTATAGGATCTTATATTGTGGTGTCATGATGGTGTTGTGTCGATATCATTCATTTTTGTTTGAGCGTTAGCAAGACTTCGGGAGTATTAGATCTTAGAAAAGCATGATAATGAGATCGTTGCGAATCAGTGGTCAAGTATATGATGAGTGGTTGGACAATGGTGTTCACCATAGCCGTGAGGATTAGTATAGGAAGTTATCGTGTTTGGGGGTAAAGTTTGCAATTTAGAAACTTTTGTAGACACAAGATTAGTGAATGTGTTTCACATTGAGTCCATTTTTGGAAAAATTAATGAATTTGAGTTTTTGAGGACCCTATTGGAGTTTTGGGTCCTACTTATGGTAATGTGGATGGTGATGGAAATTTAGACTAGTATCATAACTTTATGAAATTTTGTGCACCTAAGATAGAGGGTAATGTATTGCTTTGTTTTAGCAAAATATAAGGATTTTGATAATAAATTTATGTATGGATTAATTCCCATTAGAGGTTGGAATTGGTGTGGCGCTCAAATTTTAGCAAGGTTCATATATGTTGTTAAATTCGTTTGTAATGAAAGGGATGTTGATGTGGGAGTGTTTGAACCTAGGAGTAGATCCATCGTGTGGTTATGATATATGAGTTGGAGAATAGTAAAAAATAACTTTTAGTAAACCTGAGTGAGTGTAATTAGAGAGGAGAGTATTGATTTCCCCTATTTGTTCGAGTTGAGATGACTCAATTAGATATTTTGTATGAGGATAGACTTACATGTGCACTATAGGTGTGTATATTTGTTACTGTATTATTTATGAATAAGGTTTAGGAACAAGTAATTTCCAATAGTCTCAAACAAATAGCGTGTTTTAATTGAGGGTTGTACTGGCGAATGTAAGATTGAGAGTACCCTTAGTAAAGACAATTGGAAAATAATGGAATAGGATGTTATGAAATAGTGGATTGATCGGAGAAGGGCTCCTAAGATGAATTATGATTCCATTTTTTATGACATATGGAGTATGGCCATATAGCCCCAATTGACCGAATTTGGATTATGTGTATGGTAGTGTAGGACCAAGAATGGTTCAATTGAGGTTTCATAGATTTTATATGGTGATCATTTCTACAGGCATTGGGGTCATGATTTGGGAAGTATCACCTTATCGAGAGTAGGTGCAATGATGTGAGGATTTTAGGTTGGCTATTGACGTGGTTCTTAGATTAGGGATATAACGAAGAGCGATGTTGATAAGATCGATATATTGTATAGTGATGTTCCTTGGTTGGGCATAATGGTTTTAATGAGAGTTATTGTAACAGCCCGCATTTTTGTGCATTTAGTATTTAATTAATTCGGGAATTTAAAATTACTTATGTGTCGTAATTTTTAATTGAATTAATTATGGTAATATTTATTTAAATATTAATCGGGGAGTGAATGGTTAATATTTAGGGAAATTTAATTACTAAGTGAATAGTAATAATTTATTTACGTCGTATCGGGTATTAGTGACGAGGTATGTACTCATCTCAGTCGGGAGTCAGTATAGATTGATTTGGGTGTGAGATAAGGAGTTCTATAAACTAATTCAGATGCCAATTCTGAGTGCACGATTGAGTCTGGATGGGCCGAGATAGTCAAAAAAGTGTACCCGGGGATAGTAAACGGATCACGGGACGTTTTTTGACATAGTCGGGCCCACACGGGGGCATTTGGGTCACTTGGGCTTGGCCCATTATGCAGAAAAGGGATTAAGCCTAATTTCTAAATTACAAGGAAAAGGGGAACGACTGATTAATGTTTATAAGACACTTAGTGGGAGAGGAAATCCTAAGAAACAGTTAAAGGCAAATTAGGGGGCCAAAAAAAGGAATTTCATCTTCAACCTTGAGATTCACAACTTCAAGTCAGACCCTACGAAATCATAAGGCAAGTGGTTAACTTTCTATAGCTTTTAATTTACGTTATGATTCATATTTATGTGATGTGAGAAATCAAAATTCGTTTTTGGGATTGAGGGGGTATAAACATGGGGTTTTTGTAAATTAATCTCCTGAATTCGAAATTGTGTAGAAATTTATGTATAATCTGAGAATTGTATATATCTGGTAAGAGGTGTAAACCCAGACGAGTTAAAAATGAAATTGAGATAAGAATTTGATGTTGAGGTGGGTTAAAGATTAAAACAGGGTTTTCCCCAATCTAGGAAAATAGTAGAGAACGGAAATTAAACGAGGTTTGGGGGACTTTATGGGGGTCCCTTATGAGGTTCTTGATGTATTATGTCGATGAAAGGACTTGGGTTATGCTGTAGAAGAAGTTAGGGTTTTGAATTTTTCATCCATGACTGAAACAAAGACCTGGAGAAGACGATGACATGTACGATCGATGATTGGGGATCGATCGATCGAGGGTCTGGGATTTTTGGAAGTTCCGCCACTTTATTTATATAAGGTGAATTTAATTAAAAATATTATTCCCTTGCCTTATTTAATGAGAGATAAAAATAAGACATATAATCAAATTATTTATGAGGGAAAAATAATTGGGATTGAATGGAATTTATGTGTGACACACTATGGTCAAATTTTGTAAAGAATATTCCGAAATAATTAAATACGAATAAAGTGGGCGAGTCCGGGTATATTGGTTGAGCGATACCAAGGCATTAAATAAATTTAGAGTGAAAGCTAAATAATTTAGAGTCGGGGATTTAGACTCGGGTATTGTTTTATTTCTGGTCACGAGAGCGAGTCTGAATATATTGGTTGGAGCGACACCAAAAGTAATCTAATTAATTAATGTGCAAATTAATTAATAATCAGAGTTGGGCCGTAAACCCACGTTAAATCGTATAGGCTTATGTTACGGAATTGGTACACGGTATAGCCGGAATATTTTTAATTTTATATATATATGCTCTAGTGCTATAGGGGGAGGTTGTGCGTAGTGGATGAATCCCCTAGATTGAGGAGTAGGGCGAGTATATTCCCAGGTCATAGTGTCCATTATATGGGTGAGGGGCAATCTCATTTTCAGGGAAGGAAAATGACCGCCTCCAAATATTTATGTATTAACCAAGTTAGTGAGCGATTCTGACTTGGGGTAACTAGGTTATGTGAATTTACCTAGTGGGATTGCACTTTAAAGAATATACATCCGGTGAGTTATTACCCGGGAGGATGTTCATTATTAATTATTATTTGTGCATGCTGTAATATGACTATACGTATATGATTAGGTAAATAATTATATACGGGTTAATTGATACGAATCGTGAATTGTATTATATGTATAATGAGTGTGAAAGTTATATGAATTTAAAAAGGGGAATGATTAATTAAGTTAGAGTTAGTAATAACTTAGAAATCATAATTATGGCATACTCGGTTAGAGTGGGGTGGTTGCAAGGGGTTATATTAATTACCTAGTCATGGGATAAATAACTAGGTAAATTAATTAAGGCGTTAGTAGTGCACATTAGAGGAGGGGTGAGGATGTCCTCAAGGGAGTACGGCACTAACTAAAATATGAAGAGCATGCATACATATTTATTACTGTAAGTTAATCAATTGCTAAATATTTTCCAAATTTTTTGGGTACTAACCCTTGCTATAAAAACTTTTAAAAACCTTTTAGGTGTCCAGCCACAGGGACGCCAGACTTGACTCATTTCAGGGATCCGTTACTGCAGTACATGTGGATGTTGCGGGAGTTTGATAGGCGCTTCGTTTCATTTCATTTCTAGTGTAGAAATCTCCTATCAGTTACTCAAGCATGTCGCTCACTGTTTTATTCAGTACTTATATCAGAGTTATTAAGATTTCTTACTTGTCTTTACTTTTGTTGGATTTGGGCCGATGGTTTATTCGGTCAGTTATTTAGATGTTAATGGTGGTTTTCAGTTAATTGTAATTGTTTAAATTATTATTTTTTTCGCATGAGTATTTCATTAAATTAATGAAAGATAAAACTTAGCGCCAGTTTAATTTTCTCACTTTGGTGATTAGTAATTAAAAAGGCGACAGTGATGCTAAGAATGAACTAACTGATAAACCTGTTCTAATTTAATTTAGGACTGATCACCTGGGGTTAATTAGGTGGGGTGTCACGGTTGTCTCTTTATAGGTAGATTGACTGTTAATGCAATCATGTGGATTATAGGTTGGTGTTCACTGCGATATGGTATTGGTACGAGAGACGACATTACATATGGAAGTGATTATGCGATTAATTGTGCATGGGTATATTATGTTTATATTCTTCCTTAAATTTTGGATGGTAGTGGACATGTGAACGTCTACGTCTTTATCACTTATTTGTGAGTTAGTATAGGGTCAAAGGATTGATGGGTTTTGTAAACGCCTTATGCGTTATAGTAATTATTCTTGGGCGTTCGCGATGTCGTACTGTGGGTTCTCATAGTGAACGTGACGATGATAATGATTTTGACTTACAACATGGGTATGTCTATTATATGTGATTTTCATATTTGAAGTACTTATATGTTCTATATGCTAGTGGTCGCATATTATATAGGATGGCTATGTGGGATGGTTAGCCGATGATGGATTTGTCTTAGTATGTAAGGATATGCATGAAGAAAAGAATTTTTATTGTAAAAGTTTTTGTTATTTTGAGAATTTTTTGGTTGGTGACGGCCTTGGTTATATTAAGTTACGTATGGTCGCGTATGGTATTAGCATAGTGACGTTGTTAGAGCGACTAGTGATAGTATACGCTTATTGGAGTGGTTATATGTTCAAATATTTAAGAGTGGTTAAACATTTTGTTGGAGTTAAGGATGGGTAGAGGGTGTCCTACCGGCTAATTGATAAAATCATGATTTTTTGTAGTTATTAGATTGATTAACTTAAGGGGTTTGGTATCACTCTTGGAAGGGGTGAGACTTTTGTTGTAATTATCAAATTGAGATTTATGTGATTAGTACCTTGTTTTGTGTGTGGTCTTGGGCAAATGAATCTTGATAACTAACTGGACTAGGCAATAGTGTATTGGGAGGGATCCTTGTTTAGATTTCACTTGCGAGACGTTCCATGCATGAAGCTTAGTAAGTGTCGGGAGTTGAGAGATGTTTGGGCTCTAGGATATTGGTATAATACAATAGACATTACTTGTGTGGAGATATAATGCATCAAGCGGCGACATATTATATGAGTTAAGGCCAGCGGGGCCAAGGAGTGGAGCATCAAGAGCACTGAGAGATGTTCGCACCACTAGTTAAATGAGTGGGGTAATCTCAAGAAGAGTTTAGTCGCGGTCAGCAAGGTATTAGAGTATACCTTTACTTTATAGTCAGGAATTATGTATGTGGTTGATTTTGCTATGTATATATGTGTGTTACATATGTGATATTTGTGTGTATGTGGACGTGGTATACGGTGTATGGGCTCCCCATTCATGACACACTATGGTAGGCGTATGTGAGATTTTTTTTCTTATCTCGTGGGATATGAGCATGGGTTGATTATATATAAGCCTATGATATTTATGTGGGTTATCTTTTGATGCTATGCTTTCACGAATTTTGAGGATGGAATTTATATATTACGGGGAAGAATGTAATACCCGATACTTTCACGGATTGTATTTATTATTTATTAACTAAGAATAAATGAAAAAATGTGACTAATTATTACTTGTGTGGCTTAGTAATAATAATTTGGTATAATATAGATCGTAATTGAATATTGCATGCAGTATGATTTTTGTAGCATCTGTTAGAAATAATTAATTAGAAATATTAGTTATATGATTGTGGGATATGTGTACGCATAGAATAATTAAATATGTCGACTTATCGATGTCGTGAGGTAATATTGTGAGTCTTGGGTGGTATTATTTAAACTGAACTCTGGGGTGACACGGGTGTTTGTTTATATATCTTTATCACTTCAAATTGGCCATGGTGGTAGGTACACCCTTAGGAGAGATTTTAGGTTATTCCGAGTAGTATTTTGGGCTCTTTTAAAGGACAAATTTAGGCCTTATTAGGAGGTGAAGGAATTACGAGTTTATTAATGACTTAAACTATCACAATTAGGTTATTCCATCCACTAAACATAATCCTAGCAGCCTTAAACACGTAGAAAAATTAGGAAGGCTTGGAGAGGAGAAATCAAGTATTCAAGAGGGGAGTCTTCAATCTTCAATCTTCAATCTTGCAATATTACTAAATAATGTGTTTCTTAATTTAGAATCATGCTTTCCCATACGATTTTAGGTTTATATATATATATATATATATGAGATTCAATTTGTATGATGTTAACGATTGAGACTCATTAGGATTAATAGTTAATTAATCTCACATTATAAGAAGTTAATGCTTTGGTGATGAAACCTGAAATCGATATAGAATAACTAGTGGAAGTTATGTGAGAATCTATGTTTAGGTTTGTAGTTACTTTTTTCTCGAATCCATGTTCAACAAATATTAAATTGGAAGATATTAGGGATATATAAATTATTCTTGAGGAATTTTGGATTAATTTGATTATTGATTGAAATCATATTGAAAACCTTGCTTATTATTAGAAATCATTAGAATTCTCTCCCCCCGGATATTAGTTTTAGGTTCTTGAATGATGGGGATTCGATTAGAAACCTTAGTGGGGTTTTAATGGAGATTTTTGAGGAGTTTTGGGGTTGACTTACATGTTGGGGACGAATCACAGTGTCTTTGTTGTTCAAATGAGGTACCCTTCTGATTCGAACAACTTTAGAAATTTGTCCAAGCTATGCAGAATCGAAATACGAAGGCGTGGGGACTAATTTTTTATTTTTCTTACTTTTTTTAATTTGATTTGATTTTTCTACTAAACGGTCTGCGAGACCAAAAGTTGGATTTGGGGTTAGTACTTTCCTTTAGGATTACTACACCAAATTTAGTAATGGATCAGACTTGGTCAATATTGAGGATAGTTATGTAGGTCAGAGATATGATCATTGCATTATTGTACTTATATTTAGTGTTAGGATTTGGTAACAATGGGTAAAAGTGTGAGTGAGAGATATCCTAGGGTCATATGTATATATCGAGCTTAAAGTGTAATGCTTGGGGGAATTAAGTGACGTCTTGAGAGGATATAGGTCATGAAATTAATTTAGTACTTAAATGAGGAAATATATATATACACACGCGTTACGAAATGGAGTGTGTATATATAGGGATCGATGTACTCATAGTTTAGAAACGTAATAAACTAGGAGTCAAATTTAATAAGGACTAGTGTTGATAAACCTAGGAACATGAAAATAATTCGATGTTTAGGGATTTAGGTGCTTGAGTGTATATGATATCCTACTTGGTGATATATATTTTTCTTTGTTTTGAGAAATAGTAAACCTATTTGATATGAGGATTCAACGATGTGGGGATTTAGATGTTTGGGTATGCTTGAGTGTATGCGCTATATATATATATATTGTGTGTGTGGATTATCTGAACATACCTTTACTCGTGGTGAATCTATGGGTTGGGAGTTGCGTTTGACATCGGGACTATGTACCCTGCTTAAAATGTTCTTAGCATAATAGAGGTCATTATTTTAGATCATGCAATCAGCAGTCACTACTTTGTGATTAGAGAAGAAGGATGACCTGATCTATCAAGAAGGCATGGGTATGGTCCGTTGATGGTGTCTCTACATAGTGATTGCCCCGCCTTTATGTGTTTTGCTTAATCCATTAGTTGTTGGCTTCCTACGGACTTATTGATAGAGGCACGAGATAGAGACTGAAGGTAGTGGCCATCATGTGATGTTGTATATATATATAATGAGAAAGAATTAATACATTCTAATGATAGACAATTGATAATCAACCCTATGTCATGCTATATACATTATAAGGTTTATTTGTATGTTCTTTGTGAGTGACATTTCGGGGGTAGGTACTTAGGTTGTATTCTTACACATGTAGCAAGTTACATCCCTTTTCCAGGGTACGTAGTTTTTACTTATCCTTTGTACTAGTTTGGATAATATTTTGTTTAATTAAAAGATATCAAAATAGATAGAGCATTACTTTTACAACACTAAAAATATGTTAATGAAAATATAGGTGTGGGCCTTGGGGTGAAATCCTACTTAGGTAATTGGTAGTGCTACATCTTAGCTATTCGTAATGTGAACGTACTTAATTGTCTAGACATAGAGACTTTTATCATAACTATGCATCGGGCTGGGACATGCACGTAGTTTTACATTAGTTGATAGGTGAGATATTTATTATATGTGAGAGTCGATGGGTGGTATGTATTGCGAATCAACTACATTATAATTTATTGATATTGAAGTTAATTCTTGCAACTTTAGGGCCCTGACCCAATTTATAAAATGTTTTCCCCCAGGCATTATTATTGTATAAATAGGTTTAGCAGGTTTGAGCAGCCGAATGGGAAGTTGCGAAGATCCATCTTGGTATTTTTAAGGTGGAGTGGCTACTTCATTGTAGTCCTTAGTGTATTCGGAGTTGATTGAGAGTTGGTTACAGCTGTCTATCCTTTATTTTATTTCAGTTGGGATATTGTAATCATAGGATGTTTCATTTGTATTTTATTATTCGGTTGAAGCAATTATAATCGAAGATTTTTTATATAGTGGATTTATTTTTCACAGTTTAGTATTTTATATTCATCGTCTTCTATTGAGATATTTACTCTGTTGGTTTTAGTTTATTGCAATTTTTGGTTTATCGTTAATGCTCAGAGTAATATAAATTATTTTACCATCCCCGGTATTTCATATGTGACTAGATCAATTGGGAAAGACAAATCGGGTTTGACACGATATGTAAGTGATATAGTGAGGAGTGTGACATATATTCAACCAATGCCGACGAATTTTTAAGATTCTTAGGGGTTTATAAGTTTTCCTTTTTTTGACAACAGTATCTCCTTTCCAGTGTTTTTTTTCTCCTTCAAACTTCATAAGTTGTGAAACATGATTACATTTTGTATGAAGTCATTGCGATCTTTCAAGTTTTCAAATTGAGTTTTAGGTCCTTGTTTGTTATGAAGGAGTATGATGATGTCATTTGTCTATGCTTATCATTATTCCTTTTTCTTATTTTATAAACATTAAAAGTAAGATGATTTTTTCCATAATATGTTCTTTGAGCATTCAGTGAATGATATTCAAAATCAACCTATGTATGGTCTTTCTCTTTACAAGTGATGCAAATGTGATTCTTTTTTATTTTATGTACATAACTCTTTCAAAACTACGATTTTTCTTTTTTTTTAAAGTTCAATGTGTGCTTTGTGTAGTTTCTTTGACTTTCACAACAATGGTTTCTCCATTTGGATTATAACTTTCTTCATGGAAAGATCATCTTTGTTAGGTCATTGTTATTGTCTTTCAGGGGGAATAGTTAGATATGAATACTTTTCTCAACACATTGACATTTTTTTCTTAGTTGAGAAATTCCTCGTCCTAGCAAGGGTAATATTGTTCACTTTTGAAAATTTAAATCTCATCTCTTAGACTTTTATTTTAAAGAATGTGTCTTTTTCCTTGATTAAATTCTCATTTAAAATATACATATCTCTACCTTTATTTTATAAGTTGAAGTATGCATCAAGAGATTTTATATCCAATCATAGTTTGATCATGGAGCTCTCTTAAAATATCCGAGGAAATCATAACATCTTTTCTAGTAAAACTATGTGAATCCAAAAATTTAAATGATAAGAGTTTACCTCATAAACTATTGTGTCTTGTTATGAACCTGATTTAACTTTTATTTCATCCTCAAATCAGTAACTAGATAATTCCTCAATTATTTATCATTTTTTTTATCTTTATGGTGAACACAATTCTTGTTCCTCTTTGGATGCAGAGAATACAATGTTGTAAACTTGATGGATTGTTCCATTATAATTATAAAAATGTATGAAATCATTTGGGTAGTATTTACAACCTCTTTATATCGGATCATAACTTGATGGAATATTCCATGATTATATCATAATTTTAATTGAGTTTCAACATCCATATATAATATAAAAAAATCTCAAATACTTCATCTATACTTGAAAGAAAATATAAATATTCATGTTAAAGTAATCATCAATAAATGTAGAGAAATATTTATTCCTCCGCGCATGATGTTTCTCTTCATATCACATATGTAACTATGTATTGGATCAAACATTTTTTATGTCCTCTAAACATATTTAAGTTACTTTTTAGTTATCTTAGATTGAAAACAACTTTCACATGTATCATAATGATCAACATTAAAATCAGAGATATGTCCTATATTAGTTATATTCTTCATAATCCTATAATCAGCATGACCTAGTCTACTATGCCATAAAAAAATATAATCATCCATATAAGTAAAACTAATGTCATTTATTATATTAAATTTGATCATCCAGATACAAGAGTAGCATTTCCTAACAAATTAGCAATTTTTGGATAAGACAAACTTATTTGGCTCATACACTAATTTAAAAGTTCTCTTACTGAGAAGATCTCTAGAAACAAAGTTTTTACACATATATGGCATATGAAGTACATCAATCAAAGTAATAACCACCTAGAACGTCAACTTTAATTCCACTGTGCCTTTTCTAATTACTTTGGTGCATAGATTATTTGCCATTTCCACTTATTTTCCATTCATACCTTGGTATGTTTTGAAGATAGGTCTTTGCAAATATGAATGATTATGCTAGTAACCATCTGCCATTTATTTTCATTATCCATATAATTATCTTTGCACACCATTGAAATAATATCATCAACATTGATGGCTTCCTTGGCCACTAGTTTTCCCTAAGATTCCTTCCATAAATGGACACTTCAATCAAAATGACCCGATTTTATTAAGAACTAGCATTTAACCTTCTAGTTCTTGTTGCACTTTGGTTTTTGAAATTGGAATCATTACTCAGTTTAAGTTTGAAATCTTTGGTGCCTTTGGATTTTTTATCCACAACCACATTTTCTTTGGAACGAGGTATCACTTTTTTCTTCCCTCTTCTTCTGAATAGAGAGCCTTCTTCAATATGACGGTGGAAAAAAAGGATTCAACTATATATGTCTTTTCACATTATTAATTTTTTTTATTAAATCCACTAAGAGAGGAAGGAAGTTAGGAAATAATAACCCCCACTTGAAATTCATCTTGTCTTTTTAAACTAGCATACTTAACATCACCAACTATTTATTGGCGATCATAGGCTTGTGCAATGACAAATTAATCACGGGACATTTTATTGTTAATATAATTAAAAATAAGGGACTGGCGGTCACTTGTATCCTCATTTTGACATTTGTTTTTTATTTCCTTTCACAACTCCTTTATCTTATAAAATCATTTGATTTTCATTGTATATCCATTGGATAGTACCTTGAGAATTTATTTTCTTCTATGGTGTTATGGTCCCTAAGTGGTGAGTTTGAGGGGGAGGAAGGAAGCTTGCACAGATGGCAAGATGATATTTTCATTTTTGATCCCTCCAGGATGCATGAATGTCTGTCTCTTGGTCCTCCATTTCCCCCTGAGGTCGGGTTTCACTGTGTGGATGGATTTCCCATGTAAGCATTTCGACACCATATCCACTTTTTGTTATTAGGTTACACACTCTTGTTTGACCTAAGCCTAAGTTCTCCATCATCGTTTGTTCAGAGTTATCAGTTTATTATATAAAAATAAATAAAAGGGTTCGGGTTATCCCTTTAGGGATAATCTTAAGGCATTTTTAGGTCTACGGATGATCCAAATATTCTTGTTTTGGGTTCGAGAACTGAGTTATGAGTGGGGAAGGTATTATGTACCCCATTTGTTCTTTACTCTTACTTATTTATATACTCATTATCGCTCTTTACATTATATAATTAATATATAGTTTATTTTATAACATGTTGCGAGACCTTAATTTGAGAATCTATTGAAACGTGGATATGTTCTTAGGTATAAAAATGGAGTTAGTTAGAGGTATAGGAACATCACTAAACTAATGGAGTTAGTCAGATTACTTGTGTATGAACATATGTGTACGGGTAACGGGTGTCCATTAGTATGTATGTGAGTGAGAGAGAAAGTTTTGCTTGTGTAACAGGAGGCTGTTAAAAGTTTGTATGTAGGTGCACAAAAAAGCTCGAATTTTAAATAGTTTGATATTTCATTCAAGGTGTGAGAAGGGGTTTCAAAGGTAATATGAGAGGTGTAAGCATCTCTATTATGACAAAATATCAACAGAGATATTGCCAAATCTTATTCTCATAAGGACTCAGTATTAAGCCTATGTACCCATGTATCCATGAGCTCAAAGCGTACGTAGTTCAGTTGTTATGGGGAGATGCATGAAAGAATTCAAACCAGATGTGTTTGCAAGTGTGAGGTCTTGGGTTGAGAGGCAAAAACGTTATATGTGAAACAAAGGGTTGCTTTGGTGGAGGTCCAAAATAGTAATTGATATAAAGGCATTGACAAAGTCATGAGTTGTTATCATCGTCAGCGATCTCTATCCAAAAGATGTTTTTGAACCTTCAGACTAGTTTGGACATATAGAAGGTGGGAGTGTATTTAGGGTTGGAGTGGAATAGTAGTCGCCAACAGAGATCTATGTATCCCTTATCAACATATCTAAAATACCAGGCGTGTCGTAGGACCTCGAGATGATCCGAAGTGATAGAGATGATCACTCCATTTGAGAAAGGGGATTTGGAGTAGATATAGAGGCATACCAAATTTATACTACAATGAGAGAGATAATATAAGACTTGGACTCACGAGTTTATCCGATTATTGCACCTACGTACCAAAGATGTCTTAGAATCAAAGCTAACGTATTTCCAACAAACATGAGATATTTATGGGTATAGTCAAATGGATACTAGGTATACAATATACAACATTTTGATATTTATGAAGCACGGCCCTTAATATAACATTTTCGTTATGATTATGAGTGTTATATTCATATGTTAAACTAAATTAATTAAAGACGGGTGTTTGATAAGTATTCTAGTAAAACACATATTTGAGGGTGTCGCTGTTGGGATTGCCATTATTCGCTTGGAGAGGTGATGAAGAGTATTCTGATTTTAGACTTTGGTTTTAGCAAAGTTTCAGAGTAACTCAGTTCATATACATATTCTTGATAACAGTTTCACGCCATTTATTATTAGTTGTACCATTTGATTATTATTATTATTTAATGTATGAATATGCCATTTTAGATCAACAAATAGAGGTGCTGAGTCATAAACCAGACTTTAAAATATAAAATATGTAAACTCCATAACCGCCCCCTAAAGGGGGATGGGAAAAGTTATTTAAATTGATATATATATATATATATATATATGGTTTATATCACAATATATTTTTTTGGGATTGACTCGAGAATTCTACAGAGTTTCTTTACCCTTGTAGCATGAGATGAAATTTTCGCGAGGGAGTGTCCCCTATGAGGTGTCACCATTGGGAAGATATTCATTTGGAAGAGACAACTTTCAAATGGTTTGTGTAGAGGCTTGATTATATTTCTCATAGGAAGTGACTTTTTGAAGTCCGAACTTTTCTTAGGATTTATGACTGAGCTCAAGTTTCCTGGACACTTGTGTTTGAAGAAAGTTAGAAAACCTATTCAGTATTGGGTTTGGGGTGCTTTTTAAGTTCGTGGGGGCCCCTTTAATATTGACTTATATGGATCCATTAACCAAATGATTAATGGATTGATTAACTAAATAGTTAATCAATGTCCCACATATAGGGTAGATCAGGAAGTATAGGAACACGCGTATGGCCGATCAAATTTAATAGGGATAGGTATCCCTCTCCATTAACTATTTGGTTAATGAAGGTGATTCAGTATGGATTTCTTAAGATATCTGTGGGTTCGGTTAAAGGATCCATATCATCTGATTTTGGGTTTTTTGCTAGGTATTTAGGGAAATTTCACTCGCGTACCCAAACCATTTCAAGAGCTAGTTTTAGAAAACGAATTTGACCACCTTATTTTGGTAGTGTCTTATTTCCACCCATTTGGATTACAAGGGTGTCAGTGGGAGAAGGAATCAGGCCCAAATTACAAATTGAGCTGTCTATAGAGGGGATTGCCTAAGGGCGTGAGCATGCGAACACTCTTCATCGAAATTGGGATGTATATAGGTTTGACTATTTGGGATAGGTATGTATGTGAGTGAAAAAAACAAGTGTGTACAAAATCCGGGGGAAAGTGGGATTTTTTTAGAAACTTAGGAAGTGTGTCCTTTAAACGTTCAGTCAATGTGGAGGGGAAGATTTGGTTTATTAATCATTTAATTAATTATGTATGTTAATCATTTAGTTAAATAGATGAATAACCATTTGATTAATCACCTCGTACACCGAACCATATTTTTTTTAGTGTATATTTCCTTTTTTGGAAAGTTTCCTCAAATAGATTTTAGCGATGCTTGTTTTGATCCGACTCTAGTGTTTTCCTTGTTCACCTTACCACATTATCTTCATACAAAAATGGATACATATTTTGGTATGAGATTCAAAATGTTTAAGACTCCATTAATAATGTCATTGTTAGGGTCGTTACTTGTAATGCCCCGACTCGGATTTATTGGTTACCCGTAAGTCAACCCGATTAGAGTCGAGTCGTTAAGTGTGAAGTGCAATGACACGACCTAGCTAATGTTGCTACTCCAATTTTATTTTAAATTTAACGTTTCACTTGTTTAGCATGCAAGTTCAGTTTCAAGATAAACTATGCTCGTTTAACACCGCACATTTACCCAACGTTTACACTTGAGACTTTAACACCTTTAACACATAGCATAACACCTTGTACACAAAACTACCTTTTGTTTCTATGCTATTTACAACACAAAATTCATTTTATCAGTTCCTTTAAACTCAACGATGTCCGTTTATTCATAAGTTTCCATTTGGCAAGAAACTTAAAATATTTATTTAATAAATATTTTAACAACATTAACACCATTTTTTTATTCCTTAAAATGTTTATTATTTCTTTTTGCTAAAAACACACTAAAATAATGTCCATTTTCAGATTTATTAGGAAAACACACAACAATAATATTTTCTAGCATTTTTATTCCATAAATATGTCTATTTTCAGTATTAATAAAAAATATACAAAAATAATATTTTCGCATATTTTTATTTCCATAAAAATGGCTATTTTCAGCTTTATTATAAAATATAGACAAACAATATTTTCTTCATTCTTATTCCATAAAAATGGCTATTTTCAGCTTTATTGGAAAATACACACAAATAATATTTTCTTACCTTCTTATTCCATAAAAATGGTTATTTTCAGCTTTATTAGAAAATACACACAAACAATATTTTCATACATTTTTATTTCCATAAAAATGTTCAATTTTAGATTTACTAGGAAACCCAATATTATTTCATGCCAATCCTACTCTTATATTAAACAATCATAAAACTATGGTATACACTAAAGAGTCTCAAATACATAATAGTTTATCCCACCTGAATGACTCCAAAGGTGGTGGTGGTGGTGGTGATGAAGATAGGTGACTCCCCTACCTCCAAAGGTGGCCCTAAAGGGAGTCACACAAAGCTCGAACAAATACTCCAAAGGTGTTCAGCAGTTCCTCTTCTTCCTCAAATAATAGCTCCCCTCAAATCTCATTAAAATCTCCACAACTTCTATATATTTTCGTAACTTTACCTTAAATTGGATAAGAATGGGTATTTAGTGGCGTGACTGTATTGCTAGGGCTCGAATGGTAGACAGTATCTAAGTAAAAGAGAGGGAGAAGAGGGTCGTGAGTTTTTTGGTTGAAGACCGTCGCGCAATTACCCTAACCCATGCCTCTCATATACACATTCCAAAGCCCCAAAAAGGACACAAGACTAGCACTGAAAAATATGAAGCTCTAAGGTCTTGACACGCCACTTAGATCGATGGTTCTAAGTGTGCAACGAATTGGCATACTTACATTAATTAATATCATGCCCTATATATTTCGATTCTGGTATAAGGACAATACTCCAAAGCTCTCACAATGTCACTAACAAATCCCACGGCTGAGAGGGCCACAGCAAGCAAAGGAGTCAGAAATCATCAGCATCGTTTGGGCAACAACCGGTGTCGTTCAAACGACCTCCCCTTAGTCATTCAAGTGATGGAACCCAGACAAGAAATCCCATGTTTCCACGTTTATCAGATTTACCCTACTTAATTTCTGAAACCATATAAAGGGTTACCTAATTTATTTAAATGAGATAATAAGATTTATGTAACCACAATTCTCCTAACTAGATTAAATCTTTTGCCCACAATTTTCCCATAATTGACATCCAGTCCCCATATCATTTTAATTAAGGATATCATCCCGTTATACTCATCCATTTACAATAATTTTCTTCACTTTAATTTATACCTTATCATATACAATCAATATATATTATTTATGTAATTTATCGAGGCGGGGTATTACATTATTAATAAGTGGACGGGATTCATCTTCCACCGACGAGGTGCATTGATTATTTCTAGTTATTCATGCTCCCACCTAATTTCACTATTGTTCTCTATGGAGAGGCCCACTTGGTTCGCATCTGCCAACGAGGTTCTGCCTTTGGGATGGTGGTGCCATCACTTGACTCAAAACTATTTTTAAATAACAAGAGTTTTATTTAGGATAAAAAAAATTGACACACCTCATAAAGCTCACTTGAATATTAATGCTTCTCTGTTGTGTTTTGAAAAAGTTGTCATGGATGAGGCCAAGTTGCGTGAATTGATGATGCGCTAGTCTTCAACCCATGTTTCCCTGCTTTAGTTGGCCTCGATGGTGGCTATGGACCGTCCCCATGGACTATGTGTGTTCATCAATGAGTTTGAGTACAGGGATAGTAAGATTTTTGCATCTCTGTACCTGGTGTGCGGCTGAGGATGACGGGTCTGGGAGCTTCTGATGGTGTATGTACTGGAGGTTATCAAGGGAAGAGTAAGCAGATGCGAGTAGTGATGGGATAATATTTTGTGGTGGATTTTTTGTGTGAATTTGATGTACTCTCCTAAAAAAATCATTTTTTTTTTAAATTTCTTGGGTTGTATGGGAGAATACCATGTGTACTTATGCAGTAAGTTCCTTTGGGAGGAACATAAGTAATCCCCTGTATAATTTTTTCATGTAAGAGGATTCTCACCAAACATCATAGTATTCTAAATAAATACATTTAATTTTATGATGGTTTGTTTTTATTCAGAGTAAAGTTAATTTTTTTATTTTTGCTATTATTTTATGAGTTAAACTATAGGGTTATGTATACTTAATTTACAGGATACACAGCTATATGAAATGAGTGAGCCTATGCTCTTTTTTCAAATAGTTGTGACATTAAATATTAAAATAAAAGGAGTAGATATACATCTGAACGAAAAAGTGCCCTATCTTTTTAGGTTTTTCTTTTAGTGAGAGGTGATGTTATTCATTTTCTGGAAAATCATTTGTTATATTGATATTGAGCATAAGGAAAAGAGGTCCCCTTTATTCTTTTATTAACGAGCGTGCCGTCCTTTATCCAAGATAGCGTTATGTTTGTAGGGAGACCTTCGTGAGTCTACCTATCATTAATTTTGTCCTGAGATGTTGGGTGTTTCGAGGAGAGTATTTTGAGCTGTTAATTTTTTTATGGAGAGGTATAGGTTGTGGTGTCCTTCCTGCTAGGCTTCTTTCAACTTGTTTTTTCTTAGTAGTAACCTTTATATGTTTTTTCTTGAATAAGGATAACTCTACGGAGTTCCAAAATGTCTTACGGCACCATTTTATTATTTAACGTTTATTTTATTTAGACCATGCTGATTTTTTAGGAGTGAGGGCACAATGACCATAAATAGGGTTTTCTGTGTTTGTCTAGATTGGGCCCAAAGTGATATCTCGAATTAACTACGTATCTCTAATTCAAAGACAACGGTGTGTCTGTATTTGAATGTTAGTGATAACAATGTAGTGGAGAATAAGGTCTACAAAATTCTCTTAAATTGACAAATGTTGGGGGCCCGAAGTTTTTAGTTGAATTCAAATGAGTGGTTGGTGGTTCAATTGGAAATATTGATGTATGGCTAGGGATTGTTTGGGTTTAGGTGGTTTTTCCTTCTATTATGATTGATAGCGTGCATATTAAATCAGTTTCTTCTTTTTTCCACATGAGGGATTAAGGAAATAATTTCTTCCATCAGTCGAGATTGTATGGTTGAAAAATGTGACTCCGTCAAGATCAGTTAAGGTAGCTACACCACTGGAGTTTATTTTTGTGACGAGGTAAGGTCCTCCCCTGTTGGGTGCAAATTTTCCTTCGGGTTTCTGGGACGATTTGAGATTTTCTTTTAGTACCAAGTATACCTCTTATGATTTTTTCTTTTTGACCCTCTATTTAAATATCAGAGATATCCATTATTGGTAGCCCTAATTATGATAATCATCCTTGAGTCTCCTCTCATTGAGAAGAGCTAGTTCGTCACAACTGAATTAGACCCAATCTATTTTGAACACCTCGCTTTCGAGCATGATCCTTAACGAAGGTATCTCGATTTCTATGGGTAGGATTACGTCCATGCCATAAACCAATTAGTAGAGATGTCCCCTATCGAATTTTTCTTCGTAGTTAAATATCCTGAGAAGGCATATGGGAGTTTATTTAACCAGTCCTTATAAATCTCTATCATCTTGGTAATGATTTTTTTGGCATTATTGCTATCAGTTTTGGTTGCACCATTGGTTTGAGGACTGTATAAGGAAGACTTATGTCGAGTAATCCCATATTCGTGTAGTAAATTTAATACCTATTTTCAAAGTGAGAACCCTTGTCTAATAATAACTTGTGAGGTACGTCAAAGCGGTATAGGTTGTTGTAGTGTACGAATTTATCCACGTTATTAGCATTAGGAAGTGAATAAGAATCTGCTTCGACCCACTTAGTGAGGTAGTCGATAATGTCTAGAATGAACTCATTCCCAATAGAGGCTTTAGGAGCTACTTTCCCTATGATGTCTATTCCCAAGGTGGAGAAAGGCCACAATGAAATCTTGCAATAGAGTTACCGAGGAGGTAGATGTTATTGGGGGCATAATGTTGGTGTTTGAGGCACCTCCTGATATAATTGGTGCAATTTTTTTTACATGGTAGTCCTATAGTATGATTATCGAAGTATTTTTTCCCAAATGGGGTGGTGCTTGCTTATATATGGCCCACATTTAGCGCTATTAATTTTGTCCATGATCTCAAGGGTCTCATATTTTATGATGCACCTTAAGTGTACTCTATCGAACCCTTTTTTGTAAGGTTACTTCCACAGATGATGAATTGGGATACCAACCATGTAAGGGAGAATCAACTGATTTATGATTATCTTGGCAAGTAATGGTTCTTATTTAGAAAGTTTTATATGTCTTAGTACTATATTGTAAGGGGTGAACCCGGGCGCAACGGTAAGGTTGCCCCCGCTGTGACCTGGAGGTCACGGGTTCGAGTCACGGAAACAGCCTCTCTGCGTATGCAGGGGTAAGGTTGCGTACATCCAACCCCCCCAGTACCCTGCAGTGGCGGTAATCTCGTGCACTGGGTTTGCCCTTTAGTACTATATTGTGGGCCCACCTATCATTTCCTCGATCTCAAAGAAATACGAAGGGGTGTTTCGACTAGTTACGATGAATGTGATTTCCATGGTTCCTTCTAATATATCTATCATAAAAGATAGTGTAGTAAGTCTGTCTGCAAAGTGATTCTTATCCTCCGAGAGAAAGTCAAATTTAAGATGCTCGAATAACAAAGCAACCTCTTCTAGATATGCATGGTATATTTGTAGTTTATCATATTGGATTCTCTATTTTCTTATTATATGGGTGATGACTAGGCTTGAGTTTGCGTAGTCTTTTAAGTCAATGATTCCCATTTGCAAGCCAATTTCGAGACCCGTGATGCAAGCCTCGTATTCGACGATGTTATCGGCGCATTTATATGTGATCATGATAATTGTAGGAGGTCGACATGAATTGGGAGACATCAGAAGCATTTTTTTTCTGAAACCTCTTTTATTTTATGCTTTGTCGAAGTAAGTTCTAATGTTTCTCTATTGTCTAAGGCAAAGAGGCCCTCGTCTATAAATTCTACCTCGTTTACTTCTTCCTCATCTAATAAGGGTCGCCCTGCGAGAAGACCAAAGATAAATATCCCTTTGGTAGATTTATCCATAAGGTATGTGATTTTAAATTCAAATAGCATCGGTATCCATTTCCCTATTCGGTTAGAGACAACTAGTTTTTCAAATAGGTATTACAGGGGATCCATCCTAGAGATGAATCATATGCTAAAGAACATCATATAATGGTTGAGTTTACGAGTGATCCACACAAGAAATACACAAGTCTTTTTTAAGGAGGTGTACTTGAGCTCATAGCTTACCATCTTCTTAGTGACATAATGGATGACACACTACTTTAGGTAACTTTCCACATATTTGTCCAAGATGGCTCCCGCATCCGTGTGGGTTATAGTCATGTAGAGTAGGAGAGGTTGTATTAGTTCAGAATGTATTAATGCAGGTGGATGAGTGAGGTACTCTTGTATTTTCTCGAATGCCTTCTAGGATTTAGTGTTCCACTCTTTGGGTGAATCCTTTTTAAGTATTTGGGGTGGTGAGTTGGTTGATGAACTGGCTTATGAATTATATTTGGCCCAATAATTCTCTGACCTCTTTCTCTATTTTAGGGGGTGGCGTTTATCAAATGTCTTTGAATTCAGTATTTCTACCTCGATCCCATCTTTATTGCCATTGAATCCGAGGAATTTACCCTATGTGACTCCAAAAACCCATTTCTGGGGGTTTAGTCTCGCTTTGAAGAGGCACATCCTATAGAAGAATTTTTGGAGCACCGAAATGTGGTCCTTAGATTTAATGATCATGTCCTCTACATAAACCTCTACTTAGTTGTGTATGGGGTCGTGTAGGATGGTTGCGGCTCCCTTCGGTAAGTTTCATCGGCATTCTTGAGATCTAAGGGCATAGCCGTATAAGAGTGCGTTCCCCTTATGGGGATGAATCTGGTTTTATTACAGGTGATCGGGATGCATTTTTATTTGGTTATATCCCATGAACCTATTAACAAAGTACTTGAGTGCGTTTTTGGACGTACTATCCACCAATAAGTCAAATGAGGCGGAGGTAAATCGTCCTTAGGGTAGGCCCAATTAAGATCCCTATAATCTATGCACATTCGCACCTTGTCATTAGTTTCGGGTATTGCTTATCCATATGGGAAATTCGACCATTCGAATGAATCTTACACCAAGTTATTTATCTATTTATTCCTTAAATTTCGGGGACCATTCGAGTATTAGTTTCTGAAGCCTCTATTTAATAGGCGTAGCGTTAGGGAGAGTAAGTATCTCGTTCATAACCATGGTTGGTTCGATTATGGGCATGTCGACGTAAGACCAAGCGAACACATCCATGAAGCTGGAGAGGTGATTGGTGAGTTCCTTTTGCTCACTCTAGTCTAGGGAGGACCTTATTTGTAGTTGTTTGGGGTTTTGGGGAGTGCCCAAGTTTATGGTTACTATGTCATCCTCATTGGGTTGCATACATATGTTTTGACTTTGGTCATGCTTTTATATGTGTTTTAAGTATCATACATCTGTAGATTCATAATTATTAGGAGTAAGGTGTAATCCGTAACTTGATTCATAATAATCACATGCAACTCACGCAAGAAAATACTAAAAATCATCATTTATTATACCATCAAAAGGAGAAAGGACAACATTTGCTAATAACATAAAAGACTGGTTTATAAAGGGATTCATTGTGAGAGGGGATGAGGGGTGACTCAATTGCTTAAATGAAAAACTCAAAAGGATTCGGAATATCTGGTTATTAAGTACAGCCATTCCCGCAATACTGGTGATGAGATGAGTCAAAATTTTTTAGAGGACCTTTGGAGTGGTCTTTGGGATCTTCTCTTGATCTTTTTATACTTGTAAAAAAAAAATTTATTTTCTAACATCTTGGATCATAACTGTATATTTTTCTCTAGGCGATCTCCTCGTAGGTCACTGCCAACATGGACCCTCTTTTGAGCTTACATGCGAGTACCTCCTCATCAGAGGGCGCTCGGGAATTCATTTTATTATACTTGGTACTTCACCCTCCTTGGTTTCTTTATTGTGCAAGATATCTTGGTGACTTACTCTTTATTTCATTATTTTAAGACTAGTGATATTGAAGTCCCTTTGCATGTGAGACATACTGTGAGCGGTGTTGAGGGGACTCCTCACGTACTCATTTTAACACATCTTTACTTTAAACTTTCTTATATTGTGCAAGTTCTTGCTAACACGTCCATATTTCCTTATTTTCAGGCTAGTGATGTGAGTGTTCCAATGACTGTGAAATAGCTTGGGACCACTTCTGTGAGTGAGGTATTATACTATCATACCTTATTCCCTCTTTTATGTTTTCTCCCTTTTTCGTTTTTATTCTTGCTTCTACTGCGCAAATACTTGCCAACTGATTCGGCGTAAATATTTCATATTTATACCCGTAATTTGACACTTTTGCAGTCCTGTGCGATGCAAGTAGGATGGATTCATCTCATATTCATGCCACTGACTCTATTTGCAGTATTTCTTATTTTGTATATTTCTCGTGTATTTTAAAGGTATTTCGTGCAAGTGAATGTGGGAGAGAAATCGGAATAAAGAAAGAAAACAAAAAAAGAAAGTTCAAGGGACGAAATATAATTTTACAGCCTGATCTTGAAAGAAAAGCCTGAAGAGAAGGTGAAGAGTAAGACTTCATGAGCACACTAGAAGAAACAACATCCAATTCTGAGTTATAGTTGATGAGTTACAAGCAAAAGAAGATGAGAAGAATCTCGGGGCATTATTATAATTTTTATGTTTTCGAACCGGTTTGGTGGTTATAGGATTCGTCTTGGAAAGTGAACCGGTTCAGGCATTAGGCGAACCGGTTCGGAGGTGTTGTTCCTGAAAATTATTGCTAATCCAATTTTAAATAAGAGTTGTGTATCATAAAACACTTGTAAAAAAGTATCCAACTTAGTTAGTTTGTAATTAGACTTTTTTCTACATGAGTTTAGCCTAGTTTTTTAAGGCCGGAAAGGGAGAGAAACATCAGGACTCAAGCTTTTTAATTCTTATGCATGCAAATTCAATACAAGTCTATATTTATTTTTGGGTTTTTTCCAAGCTTGGTTTGTGATTGTTCTTTTTTTCTTATTTCTTCATTGACATTGATTACTTGTTTTCTTGCTAGATTTACATCATTATGTCTTCATGCTACGTAAATAACACATGCATAGTTAGATTTAACATGTCCGGCTATATAAATAGAGGGTTGGGGTACATGAACCCAACCTAGGTTAGTAAGTTGGAACAAAATATTGGATGAAATTGTAGAGATAATTCATAGGATCGATTTCTTGTCGAGGTTGGTATTATAGGTCTCTTAACATTGTTTGTCCTCGATAACTGGAGTTTTTGATAGTGTAATACGCGTATCGGCAATCTCATCATTCACATTAAATCTATCATTGACAAAATATTATGCGGAGAAAAATCCTCATATGTTTAGTACTTCGAAAAATTTAATGTTCTCTTCTAATTATCAATAAATATTTTTGAAAATTTTATATCCAATGAATTTACCGATGGTTTGGGGATCGTGTTCCAATCCCATTTTTTCATGTAGTTTAAAATCAAAATTTATATTCTGGCATGCGTAGTTAGTTCATATTTATTTATTATATTGCATTAGTTCATTAGAAATTTTCTCTCAAATAATTATCATCTTTTCTTTTTCTTTTTGTGAGTCGATCATTAGGTATAGTCGCCTTCCTTAGTGTGTTTAACATCTTAGTCCCTCAGTTCGATACCCGGCTTACTCGGATTATTACTTACGCGACCGTCTTACACTTTAGACGTATTTACACGCACTAGAGACACTTTGATTCATACCAAGTTTTTGGCGCCACTGTTGGGGATTAAGTAGTATAAGAGCATAATTTTTATCATTGAGTATAATTTCTATCATTTGCTCATAGCTTAGGCTAACTTAGTTTTTGGCATATCCCGCTACTCTTTTATTCGAGTTGTCATTAAGTCCGAATATCCAACATCTCCAACTTTCAAGCATCTCCACACTATGAAGGTATAATGCTATTAAGTGTTTAAATTTATTTTGGGATGTTTAATTTTCATTAAATTTGAAACATAATTTTTTCTTTAAAAAAAATCGAGGCATTTTCGTTTATTTAAAAAATTTCAAAGTTCGCGTATCGCATTCAAACGAGATGGGAATCTCGTTCTAATGAGATCCTATTTTCGTTCGAACTTTCATTTGAAGTTTACTTCGATCGAACACTAAATGAGATTGCTTGATCGTTCGAACGAGAATTTTTGTTAGAACGAACTGCTATTCTCGTTCAAATGAGCTTAAAAATTCGTTTGAACGAGCCACGGCCTTGAAATTTGTAAACGTTATATAAATACGTGTTTTGTGTTTCTTTTTGTTGAGACTTTTTCCAGAACTGTTTCTACATATCCTTTGCAAAAGTTTTCAAACTTGTAAGTTTATAAAATCTTTTTTATTTACAAATCACTGTGACACCTCGCCTATTAAAATAATGGGTGCCAGCCCGCAACTAAAATAAAGTGGTAGTCTTATATGGCTCATTCTCAGCATCACTGTTCAAATTTAGTTAATTACTAACCACATATTAGTTTAACAAGCAGTGTCAAATTTAATCTTCAATTGACATCCGAAAATAAAACCATTCAATCATAATCCAACGAAAATAAAACTAAATACACAATTCACACCACATGAGGAAATCTAGATGCATAATATAAAATTAGGCATCGAATAAACCATCAATTACCAAAATCCAATCTAAATATCTAAATGAAATAGATAACTAAAAATAACTGAGTCTGGAATAAAGGGGCAACATGTCAAATTGATAACAGAAATAAAGTTTAGTCTAGAATGCAATAAAGGAAACGACTACTCAGAAATCTGTAAGCCTCCACATCCGCTGCAGCTACATATCCCTAGAAAAATGATCATCCTTGGCATCCCTGTGGATGGACACTTAAAAGTTTTTTAAAAAATAATTTTGACACGGGTCAGATCTCAAAAGCTCTGAAAAATTTTTGCAAGTAAGTAAGATGCAATAAAATTTTCCATATTTAATCCGGTGTCGCACTCCAATAAGATACCCCCCACGCCTCATCTATAGTGCACACCTAGCTTATACATCTTAACTCGCCTAGTTACACTACCCAGTCTAACTAGTGTAAATGCGGATCTCACTTTAACACTACCCTGACTTGAGTACTATCTATCTATCTTTTCTTTCTTTATTAGCTTGCTCAGCCACTTAATTAATTATCTCTTCATTAATTATTCTCATAACTTTACTCCAATTATATAATACATAATCAGACTTATTGTAATACGCCCGTATAATATTTACTTCACTATTATATACGTTCACTTGAAATATGCTTTATATACACTTATACATATATCACTCATAATATATGCAACCGCATTTACAGATGTCCTCCACATTCTGAACATGATCTCACCAGCATGCTATCGTGCTCCAAGAATTTCCTCCACACTCTGGACAACTAAGTCAAGATCTCACCATCGAACCAAAAAATCTCAAATGAACATTGGAGGCGGTTATGGCCTTAAGTCCGTGGTCATAACCATACCATGTTATTCCACGAGACTCCAACCCTACATTACATGGGTATACAGAGCACCTATGACCAAGGGGAATGGTACTACCTCTTTTGAGGTTCACCAGAGTGACCTCCCACAACGTGCAACTTCCCTGATAACATATTTTCTAGGATGGGTAGGTTTTACAGAAATATCATACACACACACACACACACATATATATATATATATATATATATATATATTTCGAGTTAATTCGTTCCTATCGCTCAAAGCACTAGCCTACTTATCTTAAGTGTATTTACCGACTCTTAATTTATTTTAGTTCGCACCAATTAAATAGTATAGTAGCGTCACCCTGCTAAAATGCCCGGACTGACCCAACCAGTCCGTCGTATAAAATAATTAAGTTTATCAAGTAGCATCACTCTGCTAAAATGCTCGGACTTACCAACCATCCCGTACATCAATTATTTCTAAATTCGTCTCTCAAAATTCATTTTTAAGAATCTGCGTATATTGTATCTCTCAAAATTTCAAATCAAGGTTCGATTACCCTATCATCCCAAGGTCACTCTTATTAATTATTCTCTAAATCTTACGGGAGTCCAAATTCCATTTAAACACGTCCGCATTAACCCAGCAACTTAAACAACAAAACTGAACACACTGAAATTCTGAACCGATTTGCCCAGAATGCGAACTGATTCGCTTTCTTCCCAAAAATTTGAATTGGTCCGGCCTGGAATGCGAACTGGTTCGCTGACCCAGTTCAGCCGACCTTAACCCAGATTTCTTCTCTAAATTTTGAGCCAAACATCTTCTATATAATAATATACATCCATCAAAATGAGTATAACTTAAGGGAATGGATCCTAGATGATTCTAATAATCGACAAACATCAAGATATCAATGAGAAACTAATCACATCAATCAAATAGGTTTATATGAAGAACATCCCAATATAACCCTAGATTTGATTTCAAAATCCCAAGTAAACATAATTAGACTATGAATCTCTATAAGGATATAATTCTATCAATTATAATTCGTATATCATCATTAATTAATCATTTAATACTACACATATGATCAAATTCACCAAAAAACCCTTTTTCATGTAAAAACCCTTCCCAAAATATTTTTGTTCTACACCTACCATGATATGAACAGGATTTACCTCTATTTAATTTAAATAACGTTAATTACTTGCCTTGAGATGATTGTAGAGTCTGATCAAAGTCGTGTTTGATGGTTTGATGGTAGAAATCCCTTGAATTTCCTCCCAAATTAGCCTCCTCTATCTTTCTCCTTGTTTTCTCCTCTCTTCCTCCTCCCTTGGGGTTTAGAACTAATGGTATGGCTGCCTCACCCATCTAACCCTTATAGTTTAACTAACTAATTCAGAAATTAGGTTATTAGGTTATATTAAAATGACCCAAATACCCCTACATGAGTTCGAGCTAGTCTAAAAAGCCCTCGGAACCCAATTACTACCCCTGGGTACTTAATTCTGAATATTTTGACCCATTTGGGACCAATCCTGAACTTGAAATCACCATCACATCACTATACATAAGTTTCCTATCTCAACCTTAAAATAATCTACTCACAAGTCTCGATTGAGATACCATCACAACCCCATCGTTCTTACTCATAACGACATACTCATAATTTATCGCATTTTATTTACTATTCACACTTAGTTTATTTACTACATAAATATTAATCTTAATCTCTCCCAATTAATATTTCATAAATACGTAATATTCCATTTTATTTAAATTACTGGCCATGTGTAATTTAAAAATGCCGAAAATAATTAAATTCAAGATTATTCAAAATACAGGGTGTTACAATCACATCCCCAGAATATATTTGAGTCAATCAAGTTTAAACCCTATAGTTTTTATCTTGCATACACAACCTTTGTGGAGAAGGCATATCCACGGATGGCTTGTGAAATCCGAAGGGATCATTGCTGAAGACGAAGGCTAACCCTGAAGGGGGACTGCGGTTCTTGTGATTCTTATGAGGATCATTGCTGAAGGAAAGCTGCATTTTTATGATTCTAAAGAGGATCATAGTAGATTCATTTATAAAATTTGTAAGTTTTAATTTGTAAATTTTATAAAGTAAATAAAAGGTTTTACCTGAAAGGATTTTTTTATTGAAACTCTATTTTGATTACATGCTTTCATGATTTACTTTTGAATCATATAGTTACATTTTGCAGGACTATGAGAATTTAAATTAGGGTGGGTTGTCATATGAATTTAATAAGTTATTGTCATTAGACTTTTTCGCACTCTTTACAAATTGGTATCAGAGAAGGTTTCACAAATTATCGTGAGATCCTGATTTTTCGCAAAAAAAATCTGTGATGCCAGTTTTTTTAAATTGATTTTGAAAAATCGCAAATTTTGTGGTGGAGAACTTATATAAGAGGATGTCAATTTTTGCTGGGTCAAAATATGCCTATTGGAAAGACCGAATGAGATCCTCATTAAAGGCAATAGATGAAAGAGTATGGCTTGTTTGTGAAAGAGGGTGGACTCCTCCCACGATCACTGTTAATAATGTCACAAATTCTAAAACCGTCTCTTCCTGGACTAATGATGAGTTTAAATTACAACTCCCGCGGCCTTAGTGCTATTTTTGGAGCTGTCACCCTTGACGAGTTTCGATGCATCATGAGACCATCACTATGTTAGATTCCGAGAGTTTTGATGAATTTTATGCTATGTTTTTTGACATCATAAACATTGGTTTTAATTTGGGTGAGAAAATTCCTAAAACTAGGGTCGTTAAAAATATTCTAAGGTCACTCCCTTCCTAATTTATTCCCAAGGTTATGGTTCTTAACTCTTTAAGGATCCGAAAACTCTAAATTTAGAAGAACTTGTAGGAGATCTTCAAACATACAAGATAGATATGTTCCCTAAAATCATTAAACCTAAGGATGTAGGGGTAGCTTTAAAAACTCAAGCTAAGAAGAAGAAGAAGAAAAGAGTTTGTGAGTCTGAGTCTGAGGGTGATTTTGATGTTAATGACTTGGCCTTGTTTGCAAAAAAATTTGAAAAGTTTCTCAAATTTTCCAAAGAAGGTTCTTCAAGTAAAAAAATTTTGGAGAAAAACAAAAATAAGAATGAGGTCAAGGATAGCGGTGAAAATGAGGAAGAGACAATGTGTAATGACCCCACTTTTATATGTTCATATATAGTTTTAAATGTTATATTATTTCATATGTGATATGAATAATGTTAATTTATTATTTTAGTCTAATCATCCCTTTATAAATCATGAAATATCAAATTAGTTACAAACAAAAAATTTTAAAGTTTTCGCTAGGAATACTCATATTAGAGACTAGTTTTGACCATTATAATATAACAATTGACTTGAGGTAAAAAAAAACTAAAAATTTGTAGATATATGAATTAGGTTTGTAACAAAATAAATGGTGTGTTAAACGGAGGTCCGAGCCAGAAGTAACACCGAAATTACGAAATAAGGGCATATTTATCCATCCTTTAAGTCATATTTTGTCTTATTACCACACCATGTGTAATATTTTGATTGGTTGAAGGGAAGGATGGTTTGGCCGACTTAAACACAAATAAGAGTTTGAAATATATTTTTACCCAAAAAGAATTTAACATGAGACAAATGAGGTGGTTAGAATTAATGAAGGATTATGATTTGAATATTCATTATCACCCAGGGAAAGCTAATATAGTAGCGGATGCTTTAAGTAGGAAGTCTACACCAAATTTAGAGTGTCTTATTACAAGACAGGAAGCACTGTTGAAGGATTTGAGAAGTATGGAAATAAATGTACGTATTTATAGTAAAGGAGGAATAATCTCAAATTTACAAGTACAACCCATGTTGAGGGAAAGGATCAAAATTGCACAATTAAATGACCCACACCTGAAGAAGATTAGAGAAGAAGTTATTAAAGGGAAGAGGATTGAATTTGTGATAAGATATGATATATTGAGATATGGAAATAGAGTATGTGTTCCATCTGATGCCCAACTAAAGAGGAAAATTTTGGAAGAAAGTCATTACTCGAGATTCACATTTCATCTCGGATGTACAAAGATGTATATTGATCTTCGAGAAGTATTTTGGTGGAATAACATGAAAAGGGAGATAACAGAATTTGTATCTCAGTGTTTGGTTTGTCAACAAGTAAAGGCTGAACAACAAAATCCATCAGGATTACTACAACCCCTACCTATCCCTGAGTGGAAGTGAGAACATATCACTATGGATTTTGTGACAGGTTTACCAAGGAGTTCAAATAATAATGACTCTATTTGGGTAATTATTGATAGGTTAACTAAATCTGCTCATTTTCTTGCCATTAAGATTACCCATTCATTAGAAAAGTTAGCTAAGTTGTATGTGCGGGAAATTATTAGGCTTCATGGAACTCCAGTTTCAATTGTTTCTAATCGTGACCCTAGATTTGTGTCTCACTTTTGGAAAAGCCTACAAATAGCCATGGGAACAAAATTGAATTTTAGCACTGCTTTTCACCATCAAACGGATGGACAATCTAAGAGAACCATTCAAACCTTAGAGGATATGCTTAGGGTATGTGTACTTGATTTGAAAGGGAATTTGGATGATCATTTATCATTATTGGAGTTTGCATATAATAATAGTTATCAAGCAAGTATTCAAATGGCTCCGTATGAGGCACTGTATGGTAGAAGGTGTCGTTCCCCTGCATGTTGGGTAGAAGTTGGAGAAAGAAAATTATTGGGACCATAATTGATCCAGATCACAACAGAGAAAGTGAAATTGATACAAGACCGACTTCGAATCGCTCAAAGCTATCAAAAGAGTTATGTTGACAATCGTCGACGAGAGTTGGAATTCCAAAGAGGAGATTATGTGTTCTTGCGAGTATCACCAGCAAATGGAGTAATCCGATTTGGAAAGAAAGGGAAATTGAGTCCAAGATACATAGGACCTTTTTAAATCCTTGAAAGGATATGAGGTGTTGCATATAGAATAGCTTTACCCCCTGAACTCTTTAGTGTACATAATGTGTTCCACGTGTCAATGATGAATAAATACGTCCCAAATCCAACGCATATCCTAAGTCACGAACCACTTCAAGTTAGAGAAGATTTGTCATACATTGAGCATCCAGTAGAAATTTTGGATCATAAAGATCAAATATTACGAACTAAGGTAATTCCATCGGTCAAAGTGTTATGGCGTAATCATTCAATTGAAGAATCAACATGGGAGCGGGAAGATAAAATAAAGGAGAGATATCCATACTTGTTTGGGAATTAATGTAAGTCAAGTTTGGGGACCAAACTTTTTATAAGGAGGGTAGGATGTAATGATCCCACTTTTATATGTTCATATATAGTTTTAAATGTTGTATTATTTCATATGTGATATGAATAATGTTAATTTATTATTTTAGTTTAATCCTCCCTTTATAAATCATGAAATATCAAATTAGTTACAAACATAAAATTTTAAAGTTTTCGGTAGGAATGCTCATATTAGAGACTAGTTTTGACCATTATAATATAACAATTGACTTGAGGTAAAAAAACTAAAAAGTTATAGATATATGAATTAGGTTTGTAACAAAATAAACGGTGTGTTAAACGGAGGTCCGACCAAGAAGTTATACCGAAATTAGGAAAATGAGGGCATATTTGTCCATCCTTTAAGTCATATTTTGTCTTATTACCACACCATGTGTAATATTTTGATTGCTTGAAGGGAAGACTGGTTTGGCAGACTTAAACACTTTGAAATAACCTCCTTATTCATCAAAATGAATTAAATCAAAGTCTTATAGCATATCCTAAGCTAAATGATAAGCTTTGGGGTAGAAAATGAAATTTATAAAACTTTGGGGACTTGATTTTGAAATAATGAAAGTTTTAGGAACTAAAATGAAAATATATAAAGGGCCATTTTGTAAATAATATATTTTCAAGGACCTCTAAGAAATATTGAAAATGTATGGTGTAAAATTACTAAAGTACCCTTCATGTGTAAAATGACCTTAATAACCTTAATAACTTTACACCTCGTGCTTGACACCTCGTGCTATAATTTTGCCACGACACCATACACGTGTTGCCTTTAAAGGAAGGGTGAAAACACATGTCATGCAATTAGATAAAGTTTTAACACGTATTGTCATCTGGTGAATTAAGGCTGCAAGATAACCTCGTTACGCGACACGCGACATGCTGACTCGCCAAAATGAATGCTTAGTCAGCGGGACACATGTCCACACCCTAATAACTTTGGAAAAATATAAATAGAAACCTCAGGATCAGTTCTTACACGAAATCCAATCCAAATATCAAAGATAAATAGTGAGAGAAAGTGTGAGG
The DNA here is from genome assembly GCA_949130495.1 of Sambucus nigra. Lineage (NCBI taxonomy): Eukaryota > Viridiplantae > Streptophyta > Magnoliopsida > Dipsacales > Adoxaceae > Sambucus > Sambucus nigra. The sequence continues at coordinate 378,285,477 of OX422209.1, read as the reverse complement.
AAGTTTAAGAAAAAGTTTCATCTTAAGATTAACGAGCGATCCAAGACTCTGTATTTGTAACTTCGGATTTCTGTTACAGGTGAGTACTCTGTGACATTCCTTGTGTATTTTGATTATATGATATTATTCAAACTACATATATTTTGTGAAATGATTTTATTCTCAAATACATCTGATACCGATGATTCCGTCGTTTGTTATATGTGTATATCTCTCGATATATACATCTGATTTGAATTCTAAAATTATTGATTCGGCCTATGAAAACTCTCTTTCTATGTTGGCCTTGACTACCGGGTGGAAATATTTGGGTGGTACCTTCCCAGCGGGTTTATCGGTGGTGTGCCCTAAATAAGGCGTTGTTTCAGATATCATCATTTTCTGTCTGTGTTGTTGCCGGGTGGAAACATTTGGTAACACTATCTGTTTATATGGGTATTAGAGCATACATGGCCGTCAAAATAAAATTGAATAATTGACATATTGCTCAAATTATTTTATCTGTTCTGTTCTGAACTGTTTATTCTGTAAATATATATTGTCAGTAGCTTTATATATTTTACTGCAAATTCATTTCCATATATGTGTATGCCTTCTGTTGTAAATTGAATAGGTATCAATTTTCTAAAAAATCATGGAATGTCTGGAGATTAATTCTCACTCGGCTTTTAGCTGATGTTGTATAAATAACCACTTTTCAGGAAATAAGTAGGTTCGCGGAGCGAACAAAAAAGGACTGTGTTGAAGATTCAGCTTTTACAGGTCCTTTTGTTATTATGTTTGTTTTATCATTTAGAGCATGTTTGGCTCTCTTGTAATAAGTTTTAAATTTTATCTTAAGTTGTAACTCATTGTCACTTTTAAAAAAAAAAAAATCCTTTTAGAAAACTCTGATGAGATGATTCCTTTACTTTCAGTAGTTTATGATTCAAAACCATGTGATTATATTTCCATTGCACTTATTTAAGGAAACAATTTAAGTCAGAATCTATGTTGCCTTGGTGGCATGTCAAGACACTCGTTCCCTACTACTAATTTTGGGACAGGGTTGTGACACAATGTGTTTTGAGTGCGAAGGTAAAGGGCACAAGTCATATAAGTGTCCCACTATGCAAAAGAGAAAGGTTAATGATATTGGAATAAATCCGCTCTTAGCGATAGTGACATTGAGACAGTTGATTCAAGGGAAGAATCACCACATGAATCGTCTGTTGCATTCATGGCTAGTCACGTTAGGATGCCTAGTTTGTCCCACGGCGATGAGGGCACATGTAAATGTGAGAGCCTCGATGATGTTTCGAGTCATTCAGGAGATAGTGAGTGTGAGTATGGTACTTTGAGTGAGGAATAAGGTGGTCTCCAAAAATCTTTTAATGATATTTACACCGAGACGTTGAAGACAAAAAATATTAATAAGGATTTGTCTCTTAAGGTGTTATATTTAGCGAGAGAGATGAATATTTTGAGGGTGTGTGAGGCATCGGTGAGTAAACTCTAGAAGGTGAAGGTTTATTTGTGTGATCAGTTGATCATCTTAGGCCGGGAAAAGAGTGAATTGACCAGCACCATGGCTAGTCGATCTTCAATGTTCAATCTTCATTGGAGACTCGTGAGAAACTTGAAGTCCATGTATCCTAACTTGAGAGATATCTCGAACGTGCTTAGGAGGTCAAATTTACTTTAAAGGACATATCTAAGAAGGTAGGAAAGATGTTCCTCGGTCCCACTTTGGGTAATGTTGGAGGCTAGGAATAGGTTATGATAATGCGTCCACTTCCCATGTAGCACCTGAGTCAGTTCCTGATTTGTGTTAGATCCATATGTCCCTCAACCGAACCCAGCTATATGTCCTCGTCCTACACATTTTGAGATAGGTGGGCACAAGCCCATTTATGTTTGTTCTCATTACAAACAACGAGATCACCTTAGAGAATTCTGTTTTAAGTTGGATAGAGTGTCTCATGGGTATCTTCCACGACATGCTACCACACGTGTTTCCACACGCACTCCTACACATACTACTCCACATGCTCCCGTACATCACATGAGAGATTTTGAGAGTTTTTTAGATCAAGTAGAGCATTTAGTCAATACTTCACATGATTTGATGGGTGTTTTTCATAGGATGTCATCTCCTTTCGAAAACTTCTCTGGGCCTAATGATTGAGGTTGAGACTTATTTCTAGCATAAGATGTTTTCCATGTTCATATTTCACATTCCTATTGCTAGATTGTATTATCATTGTATTTATATTTTTTTGACATATTTTTTGAAAAATCCAAAAATGTTTTATTTTTCTTGAAAAAATTTAAAAAATACAAAAAGATTTCCGGTTTCTTTTTAAGAAAAAGTGAAAAAGACAAAAATATTTTATTTTGATAAAATTTTTGAAAAAAATCCAAAAAGAGTGTTGTATTTTTTTACACCATATGTGAATGAACATTAAAGATGTCCGAGTCACCAATTCATTTCATATCCATGTGATAATTTTGTAGTGTTTTGAGACGTGACATCATTTAATTTTTGTGCTTTATAATATGATGACTTCTTACTACATATTTGACTCTTGGTAACCTTTGATGCACATGAGCCCAGACTTATTTGAGTATTGTACTTAGCTTTCACGTGTCGATTGTAGTGATTTTATCTCAATTCTAGTTTTAAAATGAACCAAATGTGAAAATGAGATAATAAAAGTGGTGCTTGTAAGAACTACTGCCCAGATCGAAAAAAATTGAAAATCATCATTCCAATATAATTTGGTATATTTTATGCAATGGAATTGGGCTGCGAAAGACATGTTGACTTTGCGTGAAAAGACACCATTTGTAAAAATAAAAGAGCCTAAAAGCTTAACGGCGCATAAAAATAGAAATGTCATGCCAATTTTTAGGTACAGTGGAGTTTCTCTACATATGAGAATTAATTTGTTCAAAAAGATTTAAGAGAAAAAAATTCAATATGTGAGTTTTGAGTGAGTTAAGTCATATATAAATGGGTTTTCACTTTCTTGAAAATCTTGTAAAGCATTACATAGTCTTGGGTGTTATTGGTGTGAGAACCACTTATGATCTTGATTTGTTGAATAGGTTAAGTCGATTTCACCGGAGTTAACCATTTTAACACCTAAGGTAAACTTTGAGCTCTTGCGTTAGTGGTCTCTCTTTCCTTTGTGAACATATGTTATGTTTGTCTACATTGATTAACCTACAGAATATGTTCACACCCATACATTTCATTTCCATGATTCGGTTATTTTATGTTTCTCTATAGTGTGTTGTATTTGTAAAAAAAATTAAAAAATTTCAAAAGTAGTTTGTGGAGCTTTTGAGATGATCATTGCATGTTTATCATTTGCATATTTGTTTTATGACATTTTTTTTCTATTGGTGATATTCCCTATTTTTCATGATTAGTTTCTACTCCTAGTCTATTTTAGACAAAATAAAAGGGGGAAAACAAATTACGGGGGAGAGTATGATGTATGGGGGAGATTTTATCTTTATGCATTTTATTTGATATGTCAAACTCGATGCATCGCGGGGTATTTTCTTTGTTTCATGTGTATAGGTACTTTTGGAAGATCATATATCGATTACACTCAATGAAGACAAAGTACCCAGGAGAAGACAAAGAAGAAGTGGAGGTTTGAAGACTTTATTTTGAAGACATCTTTATCTTGTACATATCCATTTTATGGTTTGGGAGGGTATTAGAATATTGCATTTGTCTTAGGGGATATTCATTGCAATTTGGATTTCGGTTTTATATTTGTATCGGAATAGCAAAAAAGGGGGAGATTTGTAAGAGCATAATTTTTATCATTTGCTCACAACTTAGGCTAACTTAGTTTTAGGCATATCCCACTTCCGTTTGATTTGAGCCGGCACAAAGTCCGAAGATCCAACATCTCCAACTTTCAAGCATCTCCACACTATAAAAGTATAATGTTATTAAGTGATTAAGTTCATTCCTTAAATTTATTTTGGGATGTTCGATTTTTATTAAATCTGAAACAGACTTTTTTCTTTAAAAAAATCGAGCCATTTTGCTTTACTTAAAAAAAAAAATCAAAGTTCGCATATCTCGTTCTAACGAGATCCTATTTTCGTTTAAAGTCTCGTTTGAAGTTTACTTCGTTCGAATATCGAACGAGATAGCTTTGTCGTTCGAACGAGTTAATTATCATTAGAATGAACTGCTATTCTCTTTCGAACGAGTCGCCACCTCAGAATTTTTAAACGTTATATAAATACTTGTTTCGTGTTTATTTTCATTGAGACTTTTACCAGAACTATTTTTGCATATCCTTCACAAAAAATTTCAAACTTTTAAGTTTAGAAAATCTTTTTGATTCATAAATCACATCCCTGGAGTATATTTGAGTGAATGAAGCTTAAACCCTATAGTTTGTATCCTTGCATACACAACCATTGTGGATAAGGCATCTCCATGGATGACTTCTGAAACCCGAAGCGATCACTACTAAAGATGAAGGCTAAGGCTGAAGGAGGAATGCGATTCTTGTGATTCTTGCGAGGATCATTGCTGAAAGAAGGCTGCAGTTTTGTGATTCTTGAGAGGATCATAGTATATTCATTTATAAAATTTGTAAGTAATGATTAGTAAATTTTATAAAGTGAATAAAAGGTTTTACCTGGAAGTTTCTTCCTTTTTGAAACTCTGTTTTGATTACATGCTTTCTTAATTTACTTTTTTAATCACACAGTTGCATGTTCTAGGACTATAAGAATTAAAATTTGTGTGGCTTGTAATATGGATTTAATAAGTTAACGCCATTAGATCATTGTGCACCCTTTACAAGTAGACATACTGGGGTAGGTAGAATTAATCAAATAATTTGACTTTAATCCTTAAAAAGCCAAAAAATAAAAATAAAACTCCAAATGGCAAAAAAAATCATATAACCAAAAATACAAAAACATTAGAAAGATCCGAAAATATTTCATAAAATATTCTCTCGTGATTTAAATGCAAAACACTCAATCCAATCCCAATCCTACTCTTTATACGGTACACGAAAATCCCATAGTTGAACTCAATCCCAATAGCTAGCAAACTCCAAATTTTCCATTTTTTTGGGTTCCACCTCCAACACCGCACAAATCCATCACGAGTCATATTGCAAGTCACACATCTCGGGCATTCGGTGAGGATATCGATGTATTAAATGAGAGCGTAACGTCTGACAACGTTAGTTTCATGACATGTGAGGGAGTGATTTCGTATAACCCCATAAGAGACCTCTTACACCCCGAGCGAACCGTCGCTCCGAGTTGCATTATATTTATGTATAATGCAGGGATGTTTTATTTTAGGAATAGAATGATTCATAATCTCCCAATATTCCACGGTATGGAGTCAAAAATGCGCTACCTCCATATTAGATAGTTCGAGGAGGCATACGAGACGTTTAATGACAAAAGGTGCACCTAAGACGTAGTGCCCCTCGAGCTTTTTCCCTTATCTCTTAAGGATAAGGACAAGGACAAGACTTGGCTTTGGTCACTAGCACCGAACTCGATAGGTACGTGGAGGGATATACAGGCTAAGTTTCTCCAAAATTTATTTCCCACACATAGGACCAATTCTATTAGGGATTAAATTCAGACCTTTAGGAAAAATGAGAAAGAGCCTTTCGACAGATATTGGGAGAGGTTAAAAGATCAATCAACATGTGCCAACACCACGATTTTGAGAAGTGGAAACTCATCTCCTACTTCCATCATGGGTTAAGCTTATGTTCCAAATAACTCGTTGATATGTGCCCGGGAGAATTCTTAGGGTTAGACGTGGATGATACGGAGGCCCACTTTAAGTATGTTGCTGAGACTATTTGATATACCCAAGTATAATCACGTCCCGACCTGGGAACCACTCAGCCAAGGCCGACCATACAAAACGTCCTTATAAGAACTATGTGCCCTCCTTCAGTTGCCTTATTCCAAAATTCTCAACGTCATCCAGTCTCATGGGTCGAGACCTACCAATAAATCATTATCTCTTCACAAGTCTTGTCTCGTCCTGGCATCTCTCAGCAGTCGAGACACCTCAATACGCCCATTGGCCCTGCATCAGTCTCGTCCTGTCCCAGCACCTCCAAACAGCCGAGACCACACTTTTGCTTTGATCATCAGTTTCTTGATAAAGATACCCAAAGTATTACCCTCGGTCAGGTTGAGACCTCACAGGGCAACACACATCCACGTAAGATATAGGTTTCTGGCATGATCATCCCAGGTGGGCAGACAGTTATAATGAAATCATAAGTGCAAGTGAGGAGAATATTTGTATTATCATTACATGCCCACACCCAAGACAAGTGTCTACCCATCATTAGATGTCCCAACAACTTCATGCTCCATGCATGCTTGGGAGTGCATTGTGTGCCCCAGGCACTATATAAACCCATATTATTCCCGACAAGAAAGAATCCAAATACAGAAAACCCTAGGTAAACTCTATCTCATTCACAGTAGAAAGAGAAAGATTGAGAGTTTTGTATTTCAGACCATTAGAGCCTCATTTATAGTGAAAAACCATACTCATCTGCACATTGGAGTAGGCTGATATAGCCTAACCACTTAAATTATGTTGTCTTTCCCCTTATCTATATCCCCTTCTCATATTTACATTATTGTGATGTTATATACATCTCCATTGTTGTGTGTCCAACTTGAGTTGTTGATACAAATTCAAATGGTGACTTCATAGCATCATCATTTTGGCGATGTCTGTGGGAATGAAGGTTCTTCATCTTCTTCCTCTTCATTTTCAGCTTGTTTCTCATTTAATTCTCTGGTGGTGATCCAGTTCCACACTTAGTTGGATCTGTATCACCATTGAAAGAGCTGATGTTGGGTTTTTTAAGATTTTTTCTAGATCACCCAACTCACCCTTTTATTCCGTTCATTCATCGGAGAGGATGGCCTCTGATTTGCCTCATGGGGCTAGCCCCAGCTCCATCTAGGTACCTCCTCAGTTAGAGATGGTTGAGGTTGCGACAGCGCTATGCTCACTGGAAGCAAGCTAGTAGAAAATTCAAGAATAACTTGTTGCCTTCAATTAAACTATAATGGCTAGACCCACCGGCACTATAGCGGAGATAATAACTTTGGTCGCCAGGAAAATGGCTCTGGCGATGGGGGACCACCCCCGATCCCACACAAAGAAGTGCTAAAGCAATAAAGATGCAGAGACATGGCCCACCCTAGGCAATTATACCTAGGAAGGCAAGGCCAATAATTCTCGAACGGCCAGTGTTGTGATGAGGACGAGTACTGGGAGCCCTATGAGATCTCTATAAATACGGTGTACCCTGTCCCAATTAGCAGAGGAAAATAATGATTGACCAAGCCGAGATTTCCAACCCTGAGCTTAAGCACTAGATAGATTGAGTAAAGGGTCGTCTTTCGACCAACTTGGCCCAATCAGTGACTTAAGAGACCGACTCTCTAGATCATGTAGTAATGCAGCCTCAAGGGGAAAAGGAGGATGTGCTGATCATTGGCCTCCACGTGGCCGAGATGAAGAACAATAATAAGTCAACAGCCATCAGAGGATAGTTGAAAGAGAATATATAAAATGCACAGTCGAGAAGGAAGGAGCTAGGGATAATGTTATGGCAGTCGAGAGAGATAATGGGGCATCTACCGAGAAGCCATGGAAAGGCATCATTCATAGGTTAGAGTACAAAATCGGAGATCTCTTAAGAAATCGAGACCCCGTGCAAAGGGGATACGGAAGGGTCCCCATTTTTTTATAATAATAGTGAGCTACCCATCTTCGGCCAAGTTCAAGACATCAATTATCACGCTGAAGTATGATGGGAGCACAAATCCCATCCATCACATCGAGATGTACCAATCTGCAGTATATATCTACTCAATTTATAATGATATGAGATGTAGGGCATTCTCTAGTACTTTCACTGGTGCAGCCCATGTATGGTACATTTCCCTCCCAAAGAACTCCATAGAGAAGTTCAAACAACTGGCCGAGAAGTTCATTCACAAATTTTACTTCAGCGTGAAGCCCCATAAAAAGGCAACCCATCTATTGTATGTAAAGCAATGGAAGAATGAATCTCTCAGAGATTATATTATAAGGTTTAACAAAGAGAAACTGTACATTAAAGACTATTAGGAGAATATTGCTATGATTACCCTCATGGAAGGATTGAAAAAGGGCAAGTTACTTTGGAAGTTGGTCAAAGATCCTCCAAAATCCATGGCTGAACTCCTGGCTATGTCCGAGAGAGTCATGAATACGAACGAGATAATCATGATTAAGGTAAAGGATGATAAAGAAGTTGGTGGAAGTAAATCTTACAAAGCAAAGGGAATAGATGGGAAAAAGAGGTCGGATGACGACAAGTTTGGTGCTATACTCCTCTTACTGTAAGCCCTGATTTGATTCTAATTGAAATTAAGGATGATAGAGCTTTGAGATGTCCTTGAAAGATGAGGTCTCCTCCTCACAAGAGAGACAAAAGAAAATGGTGTAACTTTTACCAAGATCACAGCCATGCCACCGATAAATACTTTGCATTGAAAGATGAGTTGGAGAAAATGCTCAAATAAGGGAAGATTCAAAAGTATGTTGATTGAAGTGGTTCCAAAGACGATTCCTAGAAGAGACAGGGTAGGTCGAGAGATGAGAGGCTGGGGCAATAGAATAAGGCCGATAAGAAGGATGAAGAATCTGATAATGATGGTCCAGACGACCCTGATATCACACCAAAAATCCCAGAGCCAAAGGGACGTTGCAATATGATTTTATTTAATGTCAATGATCAGTGGGGGGAATGGTCGGTGGAGGGTTAGAGTCGATCGACTACAAGGCACATGTAGTAGAAGCCAAATCAGCACCAAAATGGATGGAAGTCAAATCGTCAGCCTCTGAGGCAAAGCTAGGAAAGATAAAAAAGGTGGATATGGATACTTTGGTAATAAGATTTTCTAAGTTGGACTTCAAGGTCATCTTGGCCCCCCATGACGACCCTTTAGTCATCAGCACTAGGTTTTATGGGTATGGCGTATTTGGGATTTTAGTAGACAATGGTATCTCGGTCGACGTTATGTTTTTGGAGTGTTTCAAAGCACTAAAGATTAGCAAGCAAAGGTTGATCCTGTATCATCAAACCTTGATAGGGTTTACTGGAGAGAAAGGGCATCCTCTGGGAGTGTATGAAATGGAAGTCTGTATGGGCACCTGGCCGAGGTGCTTAACGAAGAAGGTGAACTTTTTTTGTTATGGATGAAAATGTATTATTGGCTTACAACATCATCCTTGGTCGTGTAGTCCTTAAAGAGTTTGAATTCATGCCCTCTACTATACACCAGATGGTAAAATTCTCAACCCCTTATAGGGTAAGGGAAGTGTAAAGTGATCAAGTAGAGGCCAAGGAATGTTACTTCAGCTCGGTCGAATAGAGGGAGGCCCATAAAAAACTCACCACCTCATACAACATTGATACTCTCGACCCAAGGGACGATAAAAAGCTAAAGAATGGTGAATCAAGGGAAGAGGTAGAATCCATTGTCCTCAATGAGCACGAGCTGAAAAAATCGTCCAAATCTGCTCTTCGCTAAAAAAGGAGGTGAAAGAGATACTGATAGAGTTGCTAAGGTTGAGGCAGAGTGTGTTTTCGTGGAGCCACAAAAATATGCCAGGAATAGACCCAAAGGTCATCTACCACAAATTGAACATTTATGAGAAGGCTAATCCAATCAAGAAATGAGGAGATATTATGCTAGAGAGAAGTACGAAGTCATCCAAGAGGGGGTTAAGAAACTTCGTCCTGTAGAGTTCATCAGAGAGGTGCACTAACCAGAGTGGTTGTCCAAATGTTGTGATAGTTCCCAACGCTAATGGAAAATGGCGTATGTGTGTTGACTTCACTGATCTAAATAAATCTTGTCCTAAAGACAACTTCCCCTACCTCATATAGATCAGATTGTTGATGCTACAGCAGGGCATTAATTGATGAGTTTCATGGATGTGTACTATGTATTCAATCAAATAATCATGGATAAGGACGATATAGATAAGAGTTTCTTCATCACCGATAAAGGAACCTACTGCTATAAGTTCATGCCTTTTGGCCTTAAGAATATCGAGGCAACCTACCAACGGTTAGTCAATAAAATGTTTGAAGAGAAGATTGGCAAGATCATTGAGGTCTATATGGATGATACGCTGACTAAGAGCCTTAAGGCCGAGGACTATGTGGTTGACCTTGAGAGGACCTTTGATATGATGGATCTTTATCAAATGAATCTAAACCTAGCCAAGTCTATGTTCGGTATGGGTGCAGGGAAATTTCTCGGCTTCATTTTTAACCTAGGGGGTAGAAAGACAAACCCAAAAAATATTAAAGCGTTAATTGAGATGAAGACTCCAAAAGCTATCAAATATGTGCAAAGGCTAATAGGAAGGGTCGTTGTACTCAAGAGGTTCATCTCAAGGGCCACAGAAAAATGTCTCCCATTTTTCAAAATCTTAAGGAAAACATTTTAATGGAATGAAGAGTGTGAAAGAACCTTTCAAGAGCTCAAGGCTTATCTGGGTCAGGGTCTACAATCAGTGCAACCATCGTTCGAGTTGATGAAAGGGTATAGAAGTCAGTCTACTTTAACAGTAAGGCTCTTCAAAGAGCTGAGATGAAATATTCGAGGATGGAGAATCTAGTGTATGACTTAATACATGCATCAGGAAAGATGAAGTCTTATTTTTAAGCCCACACTATGGTAGTGCTCACTGATATTCCTTTGAGGCAGGTTATCCACAAACCCAAGATATCGGGTAGGTTGATGGCTTGGTCAATTGAGCTCGATGAGTTTGACATCATATACCAACCGAGAAAAATAATTAAAGGGCAAGGGTTGGCCGATTTTATGGCTGAGTTCACCTGGGATGAGGCTGATACCAAAAAAGACGAGATGGTAATTTGTTAAGAGAAAGAAATAGTAGGTCCGACCGTGGCCGATGGAATGCGAGTTGACCTTACAGAAAAAAAGAAGTTTTGTTCAGAAATGGTGCAGCAGGTGAAGGGCATTTCATGACCGAAAGTCCAGTCTGGATTCTCTTTGTGGATGGCTCCTCATGCGAAAGCAGTAGTGGGGCAGGGATCATACGATCGTCTCTAGATGGGATGGACATTGAGTAAGTGTTGAGGTCCATCGTTAAAGTCTTCAACAACGAATATGAGTACAAAGATATTCTTGCAGGCTTATCCTTGGCCAAAGTATTGAATGTCAGTCGTGTAATAGTTTACAGTGACTCCCAACTAGTAGTAGACCAGATTCTTAGAATTTATGAAGCAAAGGATGATAAGATTGCCAAATACTTGGCCGGGGTGAAAAGGGTCTTGGATTACTTCAAAAAAGTGAAAGTAAAAAGAGTCCCTCAGCTTGAAAGTAACTGAGCCAACGCATTGGCGAGGTTAGCATCGACAATAAGAATAAAAATCAGGAGAACCGTCCTAGTTAAGATAATGAAAAGACCAAGCATTTAGGAAGATTATGAGAAACTTGAGTTTTATTTGATCTTGAATTTGGGAGCTTCTTAAATGGACCCTCTCATTAGATGTATCAGAGATGGGGAGATGCCAGAATCAAAGGCTGAGAGAAAGAAATTGAGATACAGTCCAGTAAAATTCTCCATCATAGGATATGTCCTATATAAAAAGGGTTTTTTGCTCCCCTTATTACTATGCGTCCACCCCTCCGAGGTAGAGTATGTTTTGAAAGATGTGCATGAGGGATCATGTTCCAGTCATATCGAGGGATGATCTTTGGTAAAATTAATAGTAACGCAGGGTTACTGGTGGCTTACCCTTACTAAGGATGCGACCGACTACATAAAATAGTGTGATAATTGCCAAAGATACGCCTATATCCCTCATTATCCCCATCAACCTCTATCATCCATCACAACCCCTCATCCATTTGTAGTCTAGGGGATTGACTTGGTGGGATCTCTACCTAGAGATGCATGCAACTACAGATACATGATTATGGCGATCGACTACTTCTCCAAATAAGTAGAGGTTGAGGCCACGGTCTCCATTACAGATACAAAGACGTTCAAATTCATTTGAAGGAATATCATTTTCAAATATAGCCCGCCTTATACATTGATCTCGAATAATGAAAAGCAGTTCAAAAATAAGTCCCTAGAGGCTTACTGTGGAAGGGTCGGCATCAAACAATTCTATTCAGTGCCAGGCCGACCTCAAGAAAATGGCCAGACAGAGGTCACAAACAGAACAATCTTGGATAGGATCAAAAAGAAGCCAGAAGATGCCAATAGCTTATGGATAGAGGAGGTATATATTGTCATGTGGTCCTGGAGGATGACATAGAGGACACCGATAGAGGAGACCCCCTTTATGCTGGACTACGACTCAAAAGCTGTGATACCTATTAAACTCTTCCTTCCCAGCCACAGAGTTCAGACCTATGACCCAGAGACAAATAATGAAGAGAGGAGGCTGGACTTGGATCTGATTGAAGAGAGAAGGGAAAATGATGAGGTAAGGCAAGTAGAATACCAATAGAGGACGACTAAGTTTTATAACAAAAGGGTAAGACCTAGGTCAATAGCTGTGGGGGATTTATTTCTAAAGAAGGTTTGCCAGAAGCCAAACAAGTTACACCTAAATTGGCATGGCTCCTACAAGGTCACCGATGAGGTCAACTCAGGGACATATCGGCTAGAGAATTTAAAAGGAGATCCATTATCCAATCCATGGAATATCGACCATTTGAAAAGATATTACCAGTAGTCTAATGTATACAATTCATTTTATGTAATCTTCTCTGTATTTAAAAATTTTAATGTGATGAATGAAAATAGTTCCAAGTGTTCCCTCATGTTTTTATTATATGAATTGTTCATTTGCATGGTTCCAATTGTCCTAAGATAGAAAACATCATTCATATGGTGGATTAGCATTGACTCACTCTCAGTGATACGAGAAACCAAGAGAGATTCATCTCAACCATGGATATTCAATAACACCGAGAGGGGGAAACACGGTGATAACATCAATAAATTGGTGAGGCCCAAAATTTGTATGACATCAATTTTATGTCTCCCTTGGCTCAGACGAGAGTGTATGAGGAGATGAAACTTGTCCATACACTCTCAAAAAAGACGAGTGGGGACTTTTTTAGATAAACATCATCGATTTGGTTGTCTTTAATTTGAAAAGCGTTAAGTTGGTTATTATCTATCGGCTATGGACTAAAGTAAACTTGAGATGAACATTATTGATTTGGTGGTCTTTGATTTGAAAATCATTAAGTTGGTTATTATCTCTCGACTAAGGACGAGAGTAAACTTAAGATAAACATCATTGCTTTGCTGGTCTCTAATTTAAAAAAACATTAAGTTGTTTATTATCTCTCGGCTAAGGACGAGAGTAAATTTGAGATAAACATCTTCGATTTAGTGGTGTCTAATTTGAAAATCATTAAGTTGGTTATTATCTCTTGGCCAAGGATGAGAGTAGACTTGAGATAAACATCATTGATTTGGTGGCCTCTGATTTGAAAATCATTAAGTTGGCTATTATCTCTCGACTAAGGACGAGAATAGATTTGATAACTTGATGGTTAACATTTATGCAAAATCAAAGCAAACAGATACAACATGATGAAAAGAGATAAATATTTGCATTCATCACTTAGAAAAATTTAGATATATGAGCAGTTAAGACGAGGATACAGACATCGTATCGTTCAAGAATAAACAATCAGAATTCCAAAAAAAAGTTGTTCAAAAATTACATATAAAGGGAAAGTAAGGACACAAACAGTCGCCCAAACAGTGTGAAGCAGATTAGATGATCTCTTACCGAGGAGCATCGCCCGGAGGGATGGAAAAAATTTATGTCGGGGTCTTATTGTCGACCCCATCATCATTACCATCACCCTCAACCACGTTAAGATCAGCTCGCTTGGTCGTCTCGATCGCGGGCTGCTCTATAACTTTAGCAGGGTCGTAAGGACATTTTTCTCATGTCCAACATGTTACATTTATGTATGTCGTATACCGTTACATTTGGCGCGTCTCAACACAATCTCATATGACGGCCTCAATCCGAATTCCAGGAATCAAGCATTCAACATCTCCATTAATGTGTCCCTCATCTGCCTCAATGACTTCACGTTCCATGATTTTAGGGACTTAATGCAAGTGGTACGCAAGAGAAGTCAAAACAATGCAACAAGGCTTGATAGGGGTGTTCAAGGGCAATTTGGTAATTTTACAGCCACCGTTCGGAGGATCGGTCAACTGGAAAGTTGAAGATCTTGCCGCAACGAAGATACTTGAAGAAACGGCACCTCAATCCGAGCTACGGTGAACAAGTTATGGCCCGTTGAAAATGGAGATATTTACATTGAAAATACTGGGAATTTTTCTAAGTGTTTAGCCCCTGTTCCCAGCCTTTGTCCCCGAACCCAGCCCAAACCGATTCGGGGGGGCGAACCGATTCATAGGGTACCCGAACCGGTTCGGGGTTCCTGTATGCTGGATAGAATTTCAGTGCTTTTGTTTTGCAAAACTCTTCATCTGTTTTGCTATTTAAACCACCTTCGGGGGAGCAGTTTTACAAGACTTTGGAAGACGTTTTTTAGAGTCCCAATTACTCAAGTCTTCATATTTTTTGAGTCCCAAGAGTCATGTTTTGATTCACACATCCTTGCCAAATATTTGTGAATCCTTTTGCAACCCAAGAACACAACTTTGGTTTGTTCAACCCTTGTGGAGAAGCCGTCTTTCTTCTTCATTGTTGCCCTCCTAGAAAGGGAAAATTCCAGCCGACAAACTTGTGGAGAAGCCATTTCTCTTCTTCATTGCTGACCACCTGAAGTTCATGCGGGAGATTTCAGCCGAGACATCGAAACCGATGCCTGAGGGTATTTCATATGTCGCACTTATTTCATTATAATCCGTGTAAGCCGTTTTCTTACAAATTATAGTGAAATAAAAGGTTTTGCCCCTTTGGGGGATTTTTTCCTGAAACTATTTGATTCTGCATGCTATATTTTATTTGATAAATCATCTAGATGCATGTTTTAGGGTTTAACTAAAATTTTGGAATAATTAAAATTGGATTTTATTTGAGAAGTCGCAATATTTCCGCTGTAGCGATTCTTCAAATTTGTATCAGAGCAGGTTACTCTAAATTATCGAGTGATCCTGATTTTTAAAGTTTTTTCCTGATACAATTTGACTTCTCACGTCTTCAGCTCTCAACATTTTCCACCTAGAACAGGGCAATGGTGAGCAGGTCATCAGTAAAGTCAAGGCCCTCAAAGCGTTGGGTTAGCATCCTAACCTCGGCTTATTTGAGGATGGCCCAGCAGCAAATTGTCTTCACGCCTCTCACAAGGTATTCAAATGCATAGCCCCCAAACTCCTCAGAAGATTTAAACTCTTCCACGGCCTTTGATTTAGCCTCGGGCTTCCTTGACAGTCGCATCTGTATCAGCCTGCTTCTGATTGGATAGTCCCTTTTAAAACATTATTGTTCTCGTCTTTTAGTTATTTTAGATCGTCCAAGTGCTTCTAATCGACCACCTCGAATTCACAATCTTTGGAATCCAACTCCTCCCTCAAACCCTTCTCTACATTCTCAACATCCTTCCCTTTCTGGATCAAGGGAAGCCTCTTTTCCACCTAATCATCGAGACGGGAGAGGGTAAAAAGTGACTACAAAAAGATAAAAAAGACGGGTTAGTATGGGATAACACTTCAAAAGAAAAGGTTTAAGACAACAAAGGTTGAAAGTGATTACCTGAGCAGCCCTATGGACACTAAACTCAATGAGACGAGAGGCATCCATTACCTCTCAAAAATGCTTGTCGACTCTCGGCACCAAAGAGGAAATGGTGGTTCGTGCCCTCCGAGCATCACTTATTAGTGTTTGGTCGCTGGGATTTAATTGGGTGAGACGAGCTGTAAGAGCATCATCAGACGATATGGGAATTGCCCCATCGGATCCTCCAACAGCAAGGACATCCCTCCAATTATTTTTCTAAGGTTGAGAAGTGATGGTGTCATCCACCACTTCCTTCCTTCTCCGGGAAGTATCGGTATTATTAGGGCCACCTACTATTGATTTCTTTGTCTGAGGGGGAGGAGTCATTTTCTTCCCAGTTTGTTCAGCATAGCAGAAAGGTTAGGGGACACTATCTTCTAAATTTATTCAGGAATGTTATTCAGTCGATCTGCAAATAACTCATAGAAATATCAATGCATAAGTAAATAAAGCTACAGACGACACTACAGTTCAAAATAAAAATCCACAAGTCCTAAAGCAGAAACTAGCTAAAGACGAGGCTATAATTACAGAAAAAGCTTACGAATTTTAGTCAGGGGGTCAACCCCTAACCCCATCTCGGTCAGAATCTCAGGGGTCATCAGCTGCTCAAATTGGACGAGACCACCATCATCCTGTTAAACCCTAATCTGGTTGACCTTGTCCATGTCGTTTATGCTCAGGCAGTGGTCAAGTTTTGCAGACATGGAGGCTTTTCCCCACTTCTGAGGAACCCTCAACTCTAAGGCAGAACAAGCAACATCAGATGGAAATTCCCATGCACTAGAGACAAAGAAGTATATCAGCTTCCAATGGTGGATAGACGTTTGGTTAACGAAGATGACCTTCTTCATCAGCTTCCTAGCTACAAATTGGTAGTAGTCAGGTTATTCCTTTATACATGAGATATTGTAACACCCCTTGAAAATGCTAACTGGAAGGTCGGAACTATGGTAGAATTTCCAAAGGGAGATGAAGCCTAGAAGGATCCTCCACGCATTGGGAGAGAGTTGGGCTAGGGAAAGGCCAAAACTATCAAGGATCGCTCGCATATGAGGGTTGATGGGAAGGCAGAAGCCTACCTTGAATATTTGTTCATAAACGATAATCTCATATGGTCGTCCGTCAAAAGCCCTCTGAGACTCATCGGGAACCCTTGTGTTAACATCGGAGTTGATACCATACAGATGCCTCTAATACAAGAGGTTAACTTCCCCCCCACAGTGCTCTCAAAATTCTGAGCATAAGATGTATCAAGTGTTTCCTCGGCCTTATCTCTAAAATCGATGATATGAACAGTCTGCGTTCCACTGGGAAACCTAAATTGAAAATCTCCCTCGGTCATGGACAAGATGGGCACAGCCAAGCAGATTGGGGGTTGAGCGATGGTAACTCTCGGCCCCTCAGGGGCCAAAGTCTCAACAGATTGGACATCCTCCCCATAATTTGTGGCCTCTGTATCATCCATACAAGAGGAAAAGACCTCCATGGTTTGCTCAAATGAGTCGTCATCTCCTGACACCCTGGATGCAGAGGGACTACAGCCTCTGAGGATGAGATCTCAATTGTACCGTCTCTCTTGGACGAGATTTCACTCAATGAATTCAATAATATCTATATAGGGAGGACTAATCACAGCTAGAGGGATGGGATATATAGGACGAGTGAGATTGGTCCCGACTTTTCTCTTAGCCTTAGCCTCGGCCTCACCCTTGCATATCTCCCTAAGAAGACGACCCTCGAGATGGGGAAACTTTTTAATCAGTTCATACAAGGTCTTAAACATTCAAAGAGCTTGATTGGAGATGACCTAAAGATCAAAGCTAGAAATTGACAGTTTTGAATAATAACACCTAAGAACGGTGGTTTGAAGGCCACCAGAGAAGCTCTAGAGACACTCACAGTGGGAAAGAAAGACAGGAAAAGGTAGGGGAGGGCCTAAAACTCAAATCCTAGCCTCAAACCACCATTATAAACCCCTAAACATCCCTAGAACCACAGGTTAATGTCGTTGAAAAATTGAAAAACCCATCAAAAAACTTATAAAGTTTTGAACTAACTGGAAATTAAAGAAAAGTTGAAGAAAATGTATGGAGGTGGTTACCTGAAAGAAGAGGCCCCCCAAAAAAAATAAGAAAGAGCCCTAAAACTTGCCGAAAAACCTTGTATAGAGGAAAAAGAAGAAGCAGAAAAGAGTTTGATGTACAGAGAGAGTGCACGCAAGAAAATGAAGAAGAAAGAGAAATGGGAGTTTTCAAAAACATTTAAATAAGGCTAATAATTCTACACAACTTCCAAGGCTTGCCATCATTAGGGAACGATTTCCCAAATAATCCTGCAACTGCCAACCTTAGACAACACGCTAAGCCACAATATATATGCCAAGTGATACTTCAGCTCTTATCCCCCATTTCAGACCTAGCATTGAAATGACATCTCAGCCATCAGTTAGAGACATCTCATCAACTTCTACCCTTAGACATTTTCATCCTTCAGCCTTCTACTCACATCTAAGGCTAAGGGTTAGGGCATGATTGATATACCCAGTATAACCTCGTCCCGGACTGGGAGCCACTAGGCTAAGGCCGACCATACAAGCCATTATTATAAGCACTATATGCCCTCCTATAATTACCTTGTTCTAGCAGTCTTGGCTTCGTCCAGTCTCATAGGCCGAAACCTATCAATCATCTCATTAGCTCTTCACAAGTCTCGTCTCGTCCTGGCATCTCTCAGTAGCCGAGACACCTCAATAAGCATATTCACCCTACATTAGTCTCGTCCTGTCCAGGCACCTCCAAACTGTCGAGACCACACTTTCTCTTTGATCATCAGTTGCTTGACAAGGATACCCAAAGTATCATCCTCGGCCAGGCTGAGACCTTATAGGGAAACACACATCCACGTGAGATACAGGTTTCTGGCATGATCATCCCACGAGGGTAAATAGTTATAACGAAATCACAAGTGAAGGTGAGGGGAATATTTGCATCATCATTACATGCACAAGTGTCTACCCCTCATTAGATGTCTCAATAAGTTCACGCTCCATGCATGCTTGGGGTTACATTGTGCACCCCAGGCACTATATAAACCCATCTTCTTCCCTAGAATAAAGGATCTAAATATAGAAAACCCTAACTAAACTTTGTCTCATTCACAATAGATAGATAGATAAAGCTTGAGAGTTGTGTATTTCATGCTATTAGAGCCTCATTTTTAGTGAAAAACCATACTCATCTGCATAGTGGAGTAGGTTGATATAGCCGAACCACTTAAATTATGTTATATTTCCTCTTATCCTCATCCCTTTCTCATATTTACATTATTGTGTTGTTATATACATCTCCATTGTTGTGTGGGCTTGAGCTTGAGCCGCTAATACAAATTCAAATGGTGACTTCATAGCGTTATCTAGTAGTGGCAAAATGTGGCCCAAATAATAAAAAAGTCCATATTAGCCCAAGCATCTAAATATGGGGTCCATATTTAAAAGTTGTGAGTTAAATATGGGGCCCATATTTCAAAGCTATGAGTTAAATATGGGGCCCATATTTCAAAGCAAGAAATCAAATATGGAGTCAAATTTTAAAAGATACAAATCAAATATAATACTCATTTTAAAAAGTTATGAGTAAAATATGAGTTTTTTTTATATATACATCGAATTGTAATACTTAATTTAGTAAAAAAATAATGGATTGGTCCAACCCATATTTGGTCCAGCCCACATTTAACCCAACCCATATTTGGCCCAACCCACATTTAGCCCAACCCATATTTGACCCGCCCAAATTAGGCCCAACCCATAATTTTGCCAGTGCTAACGTTATCACCACTTAAGTGTGGTACACATCGAATCCAAATACAAAACCCAAATTTAGACATACGTCCAAGTCTCCTTATGCATCCGGTATTTATCAACTGGACAAGTAAGTCAATTTAAAACACCAAATTAATTAACTAGCCAAGAGGTTAAAATACGTGGTTAAAGTCAGGTGGAGAGATGTATCTGGTTCCACTTGAGCAATGAGAGAGGACATGTGCGCTATTTGAGAGGCGGGACATTTAAATGAGGAATGCCCGACGATACTCGCCTATAAAGTGATGCTTCAAGAGCAAGTTGAGGCAGTGGAAGCTTATAAGGGTAATTTTAATGACCCTTGCTAGAATTCATACAATCCCTCATGGTGAAACCATCCCTATTTTATTTACGAGAAACCGAATGTAACGATGAACCCGAATCCACATGTTGCCCAACAACCACCACAAATCCTACCTTACCAACAAGCTCCGCCTATACAAACTCCCCTTCCTGCACCATATATAATCCACTGCAGAAGAGTTTCAAGGACACTTTAGCCCAATTATGCAAATGCAGTCAGCGATAAATGCTCAAAATGCCCAAAACTTTGTTGACTTAAAGGCATCGTTGTCTAAGTTACAATCTTCTCTAAGTGTCTAGAAAAGGGAAAGATTCCCTCCCAAGGCCAAATACCTCTCTAAGGTCAAAATTATGTTAGCTATAATACCGATGAGAACAAAGAGCAATGTCAAGCGGTTACCACTCTATATAGTGGGAGAGTTGTTGACTTGTCACCTCCCCCATACGACGAGTAAAATGACAAGGAGGTTTCGCCTGACACAAAAGAGGTCAAAGATGCCCCTTGGAAGAGAGTTATAAAGAGGACACAATTAGGCCTGAGTTGGTAGTGAAACCCCCTAATACCGCTCCTTACCCTCAACGGTTGGTCCCTCCCCCTAAAGGGGCCACCCATGGCAATATCTTAGAAGTGATTAAGCAAGTAAAGCTTAACTTCTCGAGGCAATAAAGAAAATTCTTGCCTATTCAAAGTTTCTTAAGGACTTGCTAATGATGGAATGTTGACTAAAGTTAAAGAAGAAGATGTTCCTAGCATAAACCGTAAGCACGGTACTTTTGAGCGACCTCCCACCAAAGTATAAAGATCTTGGTGCACCCACCATTTCTTACACCACTGGAGAGAACAAAACTGAGAGAGAGCTATTAGATTTAGGGGCGAGTGTTAATATTCTCCCTTACTCCATCTATAGACAGCTTGACCTTGGGGGACCTTTATCCCATAAAAATTAATCTCCAACTCGCAAATTATTTTGCAAAGATACCTTGGGGGATTGTTGAGGAGGTGATTATCCAAGTTAACGCTTTATACTTCCCGATAGATTTTATCATTTGGGACATGGATCACTCCTCTACCTCAAGCCATCATGTTCTCGTGATCCTTGGCTACCCAATCTTAGTTACGACTAATTCTTTTATTAACACGTGAATTGGGCAAAGGCAACTCACATTCGGGAATTTGACACTCGAGACTAATATCTTCACCATCACCAAGAAAATGAGTGATGAGGATGAGTTATGCGAGACGGATCTTATAAAGGAGGTAGTACATAAACACTTTAAGGGTAATCACACTAGAGATCTATTAAAGGTGTGTCTTGATACGGCGATTGAGAGCGATAGTGCATACACCAAGTTCTATAGAGAGGTGAAGGATATAGGAGAGTTGTTGGATGTGAGTGAGAGCGATGAGGATGTAAGAGGTATTAGCTGGTTCTCTCGATTTGAGAAACTACCACCGAGGGAGTCACGCACGGTTCCCTCCGATAAGAAATTTCATACCCTCTAATTGAAAAGGCTTCCTTCAAACATCAAATACACTTACTTGAGAGAAGCTAAGATATATCATATTGTTGTCTCCTCGAGCCTAAGTAAAGAGCAAGAGATAAAGCTTATGGCCATTCTAAGGAATCATCGAAGTGCTTTTGGTTGGAACATTGCGTATTTGAAGGGTATGAGTCCTTTAATGTGTACCCACAAAATCCAGCTCAAGGAGGAAGAGTAGACATAAATTCTTTGAATTTATCCCCATAATTTAACTACTCTTTTTTTATCCTATGTGATGTTAATTCAATGATTTTATCTCATATTATTCCTATTGACCTCTTCCTACAAGTACATTGTGTTTCGTGTATTTCTCTTATATTTTACGGGTATTTTACGCACGTGGAATAAAGAGAGAAATTGGAATGAGAATCGAAAAGCAAATAAGGAAAGTTAAGGGAAAATTCTTAATTATACAATCGTAATTTAGATGCGAAACCTAAGAGAATTCGAAGCCATCGAGTTCATGAGTACATAGGAAGAAACGACAACCAAATTCGAGCTATGGTCGAAATGATATGAGCATGAGAAGATTCAAAGAATCAAAGAGGGAAAATCAAAGAAATTCAAAAGACAGAATTGGTTCGAGTTCTAAGGTAGAATCGGTTTTATCTGTGCAAAATGTTGGCAACTCTGGAAAACATAACCGGTTTGAAACTGAAAGTATAATCGGTTCGCTTCTCTGATGGATAAAAATTACAAGTTTATCCCACTTAATTTTGAGAGTTTGTTTTTGTTCAAACACGTGTAAAAACGTGGATTATTTCTTCATTATTCTTGGAGTGAGATAGACAAGTTTTAACCCAGTTTTGAGAGTAAGAAAGGAGGCAAAAACCCTAAGAACTAAATTCATTATCAAGTTTGCAATTTTATGTTTTGAATTTCAAGATTTCGTCAATTAAGTTTATTCTCTATATCTTGTTCTTGAATTCTATTATTCCTTGCATGATCTATATATTTTCTGGGATTCTAAAGACTTCTTGCATGTTTATTTACACTTTCATTATGAATATGATTCCATGCAACGTTAGAATCTCGTTTATTACTCAAATTGCCATGTTCGGCTATGTTCTTTTAGGGTTGGGATATATGAAATAAATGAATAATTAGAAACGTAATATTTAGGTAACGTAATAATTAGAAACGTAATATTTTGTTAGTATAACCGTCGTAGGACTTTTAACTTCGTTTGACCTAGGTAACCGGAGTGTTTGAGCATGCGACTCGTGTATTGATAATCTTATTACGTACCTAGATTTTAATCTTGATCAGGCATCGTGTGGGTTAATTCCCCCATATATATGATTCTTGAAAGGAATTAAAGGTTTATTTTCAATTAAACATTTAATTCTTGATATGTTCTATATTCGGTGAATCTACTAACGGGCGGAAGAGTGTATCCCAATCTTACCTTTCTCAAATAATTTAGAATCTTATTTCTTTAGTCTTACATGCTTAGTTAGTTCACAATATTAATTATTTTGCATTAGTTGATAGGAAATACCCAAAAACAGTCATTTTTTTCCTTTCTTCCTCTGAGTCAAACGTAAGGTTATTTGTCGTTCCTATTCGTCGTCGCGTTCTACGTCCTATTCCCTGTGTTCGATGTCAAATTTTTTGCACCATTGCCGAGGAATAGGAAAACATTTAGGTTAGGTCGGATTAATCTAAAATTTAACTCTAATTCTTAAAAAGCCAAAAAAAATCAAGCAGTCCAAAAATCCAAAAACAAATCAGAAAAATAAAAAGAATAAAAAATATAAAACCTCTCAAATCCTTACATGCAAAATCCTCAACCAACTCTTCAATCTAATCCTACCATAATTCACGAAAATCCTATAGTAGAGTATAATCCCGATAGCCCACACACTCCACGTGTTCCACAGTTTTGGGTTTCACCTCCTACACCATATAAGTCCACCACGAGTCACACGTTGAGAGAGTTCGGAGAGGGAAGTGATACTATTAGTGTGAGTGCGATGTTGGATCAAGGTAGTTTTTGGTATGGGTGAGGCTGAGTTACCATACCGCCCTATAAGAGATCTCTTATATCCTAAGCGAACCGTCACTCCGGGATGCATTATATTCCCGTATAATGCAAGGAAGTTTCATTTTCAAAATGGAATGATTCAAATCCTCCTTACATTCCAAGGTATGGAGTCAAAAAATCCTACCTCCACATTAGAGAGTTCGAGGAGTTGTGCGAGACTTTCATTGATCAAACGTGCACTGCGAAAGTCGTTCGCCTCAAACTATTTCCCTTTTCCCTGAAGGATAAGGCCAAGAATTGGCTATGGTCTTTGGCAAAGAACTCGATCGGAACGTGGAGGGATATGCAAGAAGAATTTCCCCATAAATTCTTTTCCCACATTGAACCAATTCCATTAAAACTTAAATTCAAATGTTTAGGCAACTCGAAATGAGACTTCCGATATATGTTGGGAGAGTTTCAATAAGTTGCTTAATATGTGCCCACACCACAGTTTCGAGATGTGAAGACTCGTCTCCTTTTTCCATCACGGGCTAAGCTTAAGTTCCAAATAACTTATTGAAACCATGCTCCCAAGGGAGTTTCTAGGATTAGATGCGGACGATGCCGAGGCTCACCTTAAGTATGTCACCGATACATCTCAAGCGTGGGACATATTCGATCCAAACAACTAAAAGTGCAGGCTTGACAAATGTCCCCATCTCCTTCTGCATTAGGCCTTTATCATTTGGACAAAGAAGCATAGTTGAAGCTTTAAATTAACCGACTTGCGAAAAAGTTGGAAGATGTAGTTGAATTGAGAGGAAGAGAAACATCTGGATCCACTAGAGAATTGATAGAGATTTGTGATGTAGGACATCCAACAAAGGAATTCTCGATAATACCTGCTTACAAAGTGATGCTTCAAGAGCAAGTGGAAGCGGTATGAGCTTTTAAGGGAAATTTTAATGCCCCTCATAGGAATTCCTATAACCCTTTATAGTGGAACCAACCTGATTTTAATTATGGGCAACCACACATAGAGATGAATCCTAATTCACATGTTGGCCCACCTCCGCCAAGGCTCACGCATTTCCAACAAGCTCACCCTGTGCAAGTACCACCTCCTGCGCCTTATATCACCCCACCGCGTAGAAACCTCAAGGACACTTTGAACCAATTTATTCAAATTCAGTCAGCGATCAATGCTCAAAATGCCCAAAATTTTATCAAATTAAATGTGTTGTTGTCTAAGTTGCAATCATCCTCAAGTGTCCAAGAGAAGGGCAAGTCTATCCCAAGTCCAAAGACCTCTTCAAGCTCAAAATAGTGTTAGCTCTACTTCCGATGATAATAAAGAGCAATGTCAAGCCATTACCACTCTACATAATGGGAGAGTTGTTGATTTATCACCTCCCCCACACAACGAACTTAAAGATAAGGAGGTTTTTTCCGGCACGAAAGAGGCCGAAGATGCCCCCTTTAACGAGAGTGACAATGATGACACTATTAGGCCCAAGGTTGTAGTGAAACCACCCATTTTTGCTCATTTCCCTCAACGGTTGGTTCATGAAGATGTGTTGGATGTGCTAAAGAAAGTAAAGCTTAATTTACCTTTTCTCAAGGCAATCAAGCAAATTCCCGCCTATGCAAAGTTCCTTAAAGAATTATTGACGGTGAATTATAGATTAAAGGTGAAAAATAATTTTTGCCTAGCACAAAACTTAAGGTCAATTCTTTTAAATGACCTCCCACCGAAGTTTAAAGATCCGGGTGCACCGACCATTTCAAGCATCATTAGAGAGAACCACATCGAAAGAGCCTTATTAGATTTAAGGATGAGTGTTAACATTCTCCCTTACTCCATCTAAAGTCAATTAGATTTGGAAACCTCGAGCCCACTAAGATCACTCTTTAAACCGCGAAATATACCGTGAAGATACCTCGAGGTATTGTTGGGGATGTGATAGTCCAAGTTGACACTTTCTACTTCCCGGTATATTTTGTCATTTAGGACACGGAGCCCTCCACCCCGCACACCAAAATATGGGGTGGCCAGCCTGATACTCCAATATAACAGGAGTCATGGATGGAATCATTCTCAACATCGCAACAATATAATAAGTACACGGGATAACCACCCAATATTTCAGAAAACGGGTTGCCAAAAATTTTATTTTATTCTAATTTAAGAAAAGAATTTAAACAACCCAACTTCGAAAAGAAAGTGGAAACCCAAAAGACTTATATTTCATCCCCATCAAATATACAATAAGGGGACCGAATATGCTGTCGGTCAACAGTCTATACAAACCAAATATAACAAGTTAATTAAGTTACATAGTACATCCATTAGACAATTACAAAAGCTTGGGCCACACGCCCGAGTAAAAGACCCGATCATAACTAGAGTACAAAAATGAAGGCGTCTACAACAAAATATCCCGTAATATCCGCAAAGTATCACAGATCCCCAAAAACACCGGAATAGAAAATTCAGAATGGGCGTCCTTGCGGCGGAGAACCTGAGCGGATACAAAATTCATGAACAACAAGAAATATGAATGGGTCAGGGGCCGATTTTATATGATCACCAGATGAATAAAAAGTATGACAGTTATGAACAGTTAATCATGAATGATAAAGATGAGATTCTAACAACATAATCTCAAAGCATAAACTAAGACAATTTAAATGATTATAAATTTTACTTAGTTATGCAAGAGGATATGAATAAACATTATTAATTAAAAGTCTCCATCACTTTTCACCATTTCATTCATCTTTCCATTCCTTATCAAGAATATAATTACTATCATATGCTCTTTATGGCATTCCATTCCTTATCAGGAATATAGTCACTGTTATATGCTCTTTGTGGCATTTATCATACATCAAGTCCAACTTGATTAAGAATTTTTATATTCATATACATATAACGATTCTAAGACCGTCCCTCCGGGTTTCCCCACTAGACGCGCCCCTAAATGACTATCATCTTTCAGGGCCTATCAACCAAGACAACCTAGGCACTTATCGCAACGTCGGGAAGTGGACATATGCCTGCGGGAGAGTGATAACCACACCCGAAATTACCTCACCATCGCAGAAAACATACATAATAACCGATCATATGGCCGAGGACTATAGTCTCCCTGCATTCAATAGTCAGGGGACATCACCTCATGCGCGTACTTCCCCTATGATAGCATTTAGAGAGGTGTGTTTAAGTAAATTATCATTTACCATATTCATGATTAAGTAAATTATCATTTACCAAAATCATTACCTTTTCCATTTCGTTTTCCATTTCGTTTTCATTTGCCATGTACATGTTTCATTTTATACGAAACTATAATCATTAACATCATCATTAGTATTCATCGTATAATAATTCTCGAATTAGTCTCCAAGGGATCACAATATTTCTACAAGTCATAAGGTTTTATATACCTTCATAGGGCCCCTATAGTCCCCCAATTTATAGTTATATAACTCCTAAACTCAAGCTAACTTACTAAGGAAAATAACACTTTATCACCTATTAGTAAGTCCCCGGAATACCCCCATCTAATGCATTTCTATTCTAGGGTAGTTAACCAACTCATATAGGGCTCTAGGACTCTAAGATTACTTCATACAAGAGGGTTCCTAAGTCCTAAACCTAAAAGAAAAGTGTCAAAATTAAGATCGAAAAATAACACAAAACAGCAAGGTTTCCGAATCGATTCGCCCCAAGAAGCGAATCGATTCTCCCAAAATCGAATCGATTCGTAGGAAAAATTCCAGTTTCTTCCTTGGCCGAATCGATTCGGCCTTAACCCGAATCGATTCAGGCTTGCAGACCTGTAACTTGACCCCTAAGCGAATCGATTCGCCCTTGCAATTTTGCCAAGAATGGGCTACGGGTTATGAACCCTAGTTTTCCCCAAAACTCAAATCTCCTCCATATTTACACGCATCCATTAATATTAATCCACCCCAAATCATCCTACATGATTATCAACTACCATAATCCATAATATCATCAATTTAAACTATGATTGGGGCTAAAACACCACAAAATCCATTTTTGTTCATTTGATTCTATTACAAAACTATCACACAATTTACTCATCTTAAGCCATATATTAGCAAGTAGAAAACTTGCCTTAAGGTTGAAATCTCATATTTCTTTGTGGTAGAAGCAATCCCAACCTTCAATCTCCAATTCTCTCTTTCTCTCCAAAGTTCTCTTCCTCTCTCTTTCTCTCTAGGTTTAGTAATACACAAATAAGAAATGAAATGAGGTGCAAGACTAAATCGTGGCTTTAGTCTAAAATTCCCAACTTAAATGGTTAATACCACATTAAAATGATTCACAATTATACATTTAAGTTAAAACCAGTCAAAAGTGCCCGAATCATGAAAATACAATATGGCACTTATTTCGACTATCTCGCACATTTCGGGACTAACTACGCCCTCCAAATTATCATTTGGAAATTTTATAAGTCATTTAAAGTTCCGGTTTCATTTAAACCATGAGTGTCATTTAAAGCAAATGACACTATAAAATAGACATGATGATAGTTACATACACATACAGTAAATATGCAACAATCTCGTAAATATTAACTTTCAACTCATTCAATTAATATTTACTCCAGTTCTCAACATTTCATATAATTACTTCACACAGTAAGTTAATATGAAATGAGTTTCTCAAAAGCGAGTGTTGTTACATTAGTGCCCCTATTCAAAGTACATAAGCCCATGTTAGTGCCCCTTATTTATCTATATATGGTACCGCAATGCTTAAAATACCAAGTTGAGGCTTGTACCTTTTAAGTAATAATCATCTGCAAAAAAACACTAAAATGAATATGAGAAACACAGTAGATTCATATAAAGCATCAAAGATGCCAGGAAAAGAAGCTTAAACTTAAACGATCACTTTATAGGTATCTATTAACTACTGAAATGGATTAACATTGTAAAGAATCATATAGTGTTGTTTCACACACACAAAACTTGTGTTCGTGTTTGAATTGTGTATTGAATCCTCTGGGTCTCGGAGAACTTGGACTTCAACTCCCGCTTTCTACTTTTTCATCCAATCACTTCATGTACCTACAATGAATAATTCCACATAAAAATTAATATTAAAGCTTTATATAATATAACAAAATTACCCATATTTTGAGGAAGATAAGCAATATATTGAAATTAACTACATTGCTCCCTTAAATTAATCAAGTAATGAAAGGCAACCACAATCATTTCAGCTCATGACAGGATATGCATCCTTAAATCTGTATACATACAAAAATATATGCAATTTAATATGGGAAGTAAAATGGTAAGAAATTAAAAAGGTTGGAATGGAATAAAATCATATATTACTTCAGAGTTCTGACCCGAAAATTGGGAGGTGAAAAAATCCCAAGCTCCTGTTCAAATCGCCCTAAATTTTAGAAGATAGATAAAGAGCTGAGAAACCCACACATTGGAGAAAACAAAAGTTAATGCTTGTATAAGGAAAACAAAAAAATGAGAAGAAAAATGACAATCAGGTCTTAAATTCGACAGGTAATCACAAATATGGAGAAATGTGTATGAAATAATAAATTAAAATATCATTCAAGATCTTAACCTATTAAGGACTATTGTATTACCAACATATAATATTATTTTATTCACAATTACACATAATTAGTTAACTATCGTGTCATATCATGCCCGCCCAATAGGACCCAAACCTGTTAAGGCTCGACCCGTTAACTAATTTTCTTTTTTGCACACACATAATTACAAAATAAAGTTTACTAAAAGAAAATACCCATATACATACCACTTCCCACATCCAAAAACATCAAAAGATTAGACATGAAAAACATCGGCATCTTGCAAGGTTGTCCTTTGATTTAAAAATTCTATTAGGATACGTCAAATTAGCAACCAAACCTAAAATTATCAGTAATACGAAATATTAGGGTAGTTATTTTCTCAAACACTTGTCAAGCAACTATGTAAAGATAAATTTAAAAACAATTAAACTTACTAACACCATTTGTGGATGGAAATACATTCATAAGAGTGCCAAAATTATTTAATCCCAACAGCCATGTGCAAATAGTAGCAAAAAAAAAATAAAA
This sequence comes from Sambucus nigra, assembly GCA_949130495.1. Taxonomy (NCBI): domain Eukaryota; kingdom Viridiplantae; phylum Streptophyta; class Magnoliopsida; order Dipsacales; family Adoxaceae; genus Sambucus; species Sambucus nigra. The sequence goes on along the minus strand of OX422209.1, from coordinate 378,255,810 downwards.
ACTTCAAATCTGCAAAATCAAACTTAATCCATTTTACGAACCCAAACAATGGAAATATATTAAAATAATAGGATGAGCTCATATAGACATTGAATCGAACAATATGGAAAAAAAATTCCCAAAAATAGAACGACCAAAACATAGTATAAATAAAATTCACATAATTATTTTTCTCATACTATTATCATACACGAATCAAATAAGAATAAACGATTGACATTAAAATGAGATACCTGAGTGGTAGAAAGACATCTAAGTCATCTACATGAGTGGCTAAAGGCTATATTTGCACAGAATTCATCTTTGCGATAAAAATAACAGACATGTTTATGGAATACATCAGATTAAGATCATACTAAAAAACACAAAAATGATATAATAAAATGTGGTTATGGTTGCTACACAACTCAAAAATACTAAAAATTTCAAAATCTAAATTTTATATACATAAAAATAGGGAGATGTGAGAAGTGATTACATGCAACATACATGAGTACCTCCGGCATAAAAGAAATTAAAATGGCTCAAATCTTAAAAAATTAAAATACATGGGTGCCGGTAACATAAAAGAAATATTAAAAGATCTTCAAATAAACACAAAGATTCATAAAGAAGAGAGTAAATATGGTAAAGGATGCATATTAATCTAAAATTTCAAAACCCCCAACTTTGAATCCCTTAAACCCCAACACATACATCAATTTTGAACCCTTGAAATGCGTAATACCCATCATCCCATGCACTCTCAAACCAATGAATATAGATCCACAAAAATAATCATTCACGTTTTCTGATAACATCACAAAAATATGGAGTCTACATGCAACACCAAACCCTAAGAAAAATAGTAACGCAGAGAGAAACCGGGGAGACCTGAGGGAGAGAAGTTACTTGAGAGAGAAAAAAGTTTTGGCACATGGAGGCACCGTATGAGCAGGTATGGGAGGGAACCGTGGATTTTTGGTGAGAAGGAAGAAAGGATGATGTTTGAGAAGGGAGATCGTGGGGGTTTGGGTGCGTGAATGGAATAGTGGGGTGAGAACGTGTGAATTTTGGGGTGTGTTTACTAAAATAGTCTTCCATTTGAATTAAAGTGAAAGAGGGGGAATTAATTGGTGAGAAAGAAAATAGGGGGAAACTAAAAACTTGAGGGGTAAAATAGGGAGTGCAAAAAAAGTTCATGACATCAAGGTGCTATCTTATGACATACATAATTTTCCAACTTTATTATATATATATATACAAGAAATGTCACACTCCTCACCCAAAGTCACACACCTCCCTCTTCATATGTTTTATTTCTCTAATCAACATTTTGTTTTCATCGAAGATCTAACCTCGCCTGAAAAATGTCTCCCAAACTTCCCTCGACGACCATGGTGTTCATTTTCTCTTCACCATAAACAGTTGGATAGTGTCCTTATGATAATTTGAACTCATTCTCGGTGAGTTTTGGTGCCTTATTATAGGGATTCATATTGGTCGAAGAGAGTGGACGATGGAGTCGCTCACTAAAATTAATACAAATAGAAGTTTTCCTTCCATGGGAGTGTGTCAAATTATCCAGCAATCGGATATTTATTTAGTGACAAAGGCTGGAAAGGAGGTTAAATTTCTAGGGTCTAATATGTTGACCTTAGATTCAAAGGGATTGAAGTTGTTATTACACAGTGAATATTGTATTTCCATGCATCTTAAATCGTACAAAATTTTTCCATTTTAAGAAGTTTATGATTATATAAATTAAGTGGATGGGTATATATATTTATCTCAGTGGCCTTTTATTTTCATTTGATGATAGAGAATACAAGGTGATTTCAAAAAGCGTACTATAGTATGTTATGTTTGTGAAATATAGGGTATTTAAACCCCTTATTACTACAAGAAAAAAGATTTTTAGTTGCAAAGATAAATTTTGACTAATCCATCAAAAATTTCTACTAAATCATTTAGTGCCAAAATAAATTTTGTCACCACTTTGCTACTAAAGACCTGTTGCCAATACCTTTAGTGGCAATATTTTGGCACTTGCTACTAAATGTTACAAATTGAGTGGCAAACAGGTTTTTGCTACTAAATGATGTAATTTTAGTGGCAAATTATTTTCTGCAAAAAAGGGTCATAATTCCACTAAATGGTTCTTTTTGTAGCAAATAGAAGATATGCTACCAAAATTAAGTTTTTGCTTGGGGTAATGATAGTTATGTGGCAATTCATATTTGCCACTAAAAATATTTTTCTATGGTGAATTATTGACTCCACTAATATTTATTGCATTCTATTTTCATATTTTATGCGTAAAAAAATTAACCAATAATTCTAAATTCGTTCAATTTTCATATTTAATACTTAAGATAATTAGGACAATGTAGTAAGAATTTTTATGCTTCCTTCCTTGTCAAAACAATCAAAACATAATTATAATATTGTATACTCATTGTGACAACCAATATTTGAACGATTAGACATCAAAATCATGTAAAATACCCCAATTATATAAATTGTTTCATCGTTCACAAAAATAACAAAAAGAAGGTACGAAGGAAATAGATATAAGACGATTGATCTTTTATACTTCATACATCACTTCAGCTACTCATGTATTATTATGGGCTACACGATTAGATATCTCCTCAAATTTTTCAAAAAATTCATCCATTCGTTCTTTCACTACATCGTTCTCTCTTCTCCCTTCACCTTGCCTTGTCAGCTTCCCTTATTGCCTCATCATCTTCTGTCATGGCCTCAGTAACTTGTTTATCCCTCTCAATAACTTTCTCCCTTTTCATAGCTTCAAATTATTTGGTCATAGAACCAACTCCTTATCCACGTAGCCAAAGCGATACCCTAAAACATTTTGAAATGCTTCTGCATTATCCAACTCCACATCATCTTCAGATTGTGATGCCAGTATTTCTTTCACCCCATCCTATTAACAGTTGTAAATGTAAGGACACAAATTTCCAATTGAGTCCATATATAGTGTTGGCTCAATTCCGGACAAAAACATTTATTCATAGGATAGTATGTAATTGTAATACTCTCAAGCCTATGAAGTGTTTGTTGAAGACGTAGCGGCAAAGAGTATAAAGCTTCATCAAATATGCCGGTTTGCATGCCTCATTTCTACGTCATCAATCATAGTTCCATGCTCCCAAGGTATGAATGCATTTATATATATATATAGGATCTTGGAACAAAGTTAATTGGGTGTTAGGTTTAATAAAAAATGAATTTTATTTTTCAGAAACATTTAATTAGAACTTTAAAATAAAGTATATAAAGTTTCTGGGCCAAAATCAAATTTTATAAAATTTTTGGAAGTCGTTCGATATGTCGTTCGAACGAGTTTTTCATTCGAACCAGATGTCGTTCGAACGAGTTTGCCAACGAGTTCCCACCAAGGTATACTGGTCTGTCGTTCGAAATGTCATTCGAACGAGATTGTTCGTTCTAACGAGATTTCCAACGAGCTTCTAACGAGTCCATAATGGAGCGTCGTTAGAAGACTCGTTCGAACGAGATGTCGTTCGAACGAGATGCCAGGCGGGAATAGTTTTTGGCAGTTTTTTGGCAGTTTTGCACCCACTTTCCCACTAAGTTTGTAACCAACTTTTTCAGACTTAATATGTGCGGGAAGAACATTTTCCAATCTAACTTCTCCTAACTTTTCCATTCCATTTTCATCTCTTAGAGATAGTTTGAGAGAAAATTTGTTTAAGGAAAATGTTCATGTTTTGAGTGTTAATTTTCAAAGAGAAATTCATATACATCACTCTAGTGTTTACACCCAAATATTGTTTATCCAAGTTCACCTATATACATATCAATTGCTTGGAGTTTGGCACCGGTTTTTCTCTACCGAATTAAATAAGAGAAGTTTCGGGTTTTGCTTCTACCTCCCACAAAGAAAGAAGAAGTGTTTTATGTTATTTTACCCGTTTGAAGAAAGGCTTCATGTTCGGGTGACGGTGACCATATAAAGTCCTATCGGTGGATTCCGAGATCGCGGTGGTGTTCCAAGGTTATTCGCTAGGAAGAGGTTTCTACAAGAAGAAGCATCGGGGCTTGAAAGGGATCGAGTCGTGTGTTGTAAGTCTTTTGTCTTGTACTTGTAATTCCGTATCTAGTGAATTTGTGGCTAGGGCCGTCCGAGGTTGTTTCCCGTCTTGGGTTTTTCCTCGTACATCGCGGCGTAGTGTGATTGGTTTATTTTATCTTGCATAAATAATTTAGAACGCATGCTTAGGATAATTCAAGATAAAATTTGGTTTAAATTATCACACTCAATTTAATTTAGGACTTATATCAAATATTGGGTAATGTTGTTTAATTCAAGTCATTTGCTAAAATTGGTTTGGCCTAACTTTGTTTAAATGAAAAATATGACTTAGGCAAATTCTAGGACTTGGATTTAATTTCACTTAGTTTAAGTTTAACTTCTTTAAAGAAAATTAATATTTGGTATTTATTTGTTTTAATTGAACCATCACACTTTGCTCGCTTCCGCACTTTCAAATTGGTATCAGAGCCAAAAACGATAAATTATTTCGTTAAAGATCCTTAAATAATTTTTGGCTAAAATGGATTTTTCCCCATTTTCAAAATTTCCTATTTTTGATGGTTCAAACTACGCGTATTGGAAAGCGCGTATGAGATCGGCACTAAAGTCTATCGACGAGAGAGTTTGGATGTTTGTTGTTAACTGGTGGTCCCCACCAACTTATTTAGTTGAAAATGAACGTGAACCCAAACCCGCCGATAGATGGACTGAAAATGAGTTTAAACTTGCTAATTTTAATTCCTGAGGTTTAAATGCCTTGTTTAGCGCTGTCACACCGGATGAATTCCGACGTATTATGACGTGTGAAACCGCTAAAGAAGCTTGGGATATTTTACAATTAACTCATGAAGGAACTAGTGTCGTTAAAGCTTCAAAACTCCAAAACCTCACCACTCAATTTGAAACTATCAAAATGAATGAAAAAGAAACTTTTGATGAATTTTATGCTAGACTTTCTGATATTGTTAATTCATCTTTTAACTTGGGAGAGAAAATACCTGACGACCATGTTGTAAAGAAAATTTTAAGGTCCCTACCCGATAGATTTATTCCAAAGGTGACCGTTTTAAATTCTTTACCCACTTTAGCCTCTACAAAATTAGAAGAGCTTGTAGGTGATTTACAAACCTATGAACTAGATATATTTCCCTCTAAAACTGAAAAGAAAATCGAAAAGGGCGTTTCTTTAAAAGCCCGAAAAGAGGTCAAACAAGTAGTAGAGAGCGAGAGTGATAGTGACTCGGAAGACATGGCTTTGTTTGCTCGTAAATTTAGAAAATTTCTTAAAATTAACAAAGATAAATTTAAAAATGATTTTAAGAAATTTTAATCTTCTAAGCATAACAAAAGTGAGAAGATTTCTAAAGCCAAGAAGATTCCTAAAGCCGAAAATATCCCTAAACCTAGTAATGAAAATTTAGATAGGGACGAGTCTAATAAGTGTTTTGGTTGTGAAGGTTATGGCCATAGGGCTTTTGAGTACCCCACTAAACTAAGGAAAGAGGGTAAGCGACCCATTTCATATAATGCGACCCTTAGTGATAGTGATAAGGAAGATAAGCCCGATTCCCCCACTAAGAAAAATTTTGTGGCTTTTATGGCTAGTCATGTGAGTGATAGTGAGAACTCATCGATTGATGAAACTTTAACTCATGACACTTCCAAGGTCATAGTTTAAGATTATCTTATTTTTTATGATAGTGAGAGTGGAGAAGAAAGAGGGAGTGAAAATGAAGAAGAGGTTAATGTGAGTGAACTTCAAAATGCTTTTCAAGAACTTTATAAAGAATCTATTAAATTGAAAAGAGCTAATTTGAAGTTAGAAGCTAGTTTAAGAGAGAGTGTCAAGGTCATTGATGAAAATACTTTAATAGAAGACCTTAGGACACGTGAGAGGACTCTTCAAGAGAAGCTTGCATATGTAGAAGGCGAGAGAGATAGCCTTAGGGGTCTAATGGAATCCTTGAAAAAGGAGCTTCTTGCTTTTGAAGAGCGAAATATTTTATTAGAGTCTAACATTTTAGAATTGCAAATAAATTAAAAGACTCTAGTAATGTCAAATTTGATTTGGAGTGTCGTTCGGAAAAACTAGATAAAATCTTAGGAACGGTCCAAATTAAAAATGACACTTGTGGTTTAGGCTTCAATTCTTGTAATGAATTTATCCCTAAAGCCAAAACCAATGTTTTAGGAGAATCGACTAGGAATGCATTTAAAGATCACTTCTTAGGTAAATCTTTTCGACATGTTTTTACTTGTACCCATTGTGGTCGAAAATGTCATCTTAGGAAATTTTGTTTTGATCTTAAATGAATTCCTAGAAAATCCCATAGTAAAGTAACCACGGTAGTTAAAGTTCCTACACCCCAAGATAGTCATTCTTCATTAATTTGGGTTAGGAAATCCGACTTGGTTGGCTTGCAAAATAGGGTTTTTGATTCTCATTTACTATCACATGCCTCCTCCCTTGCTAAATCTAAAGGATGAATGTGTTAGTATTTGCATACTTTAGCGTTTGTACTTCATGTTATATTCACATGCTAAATGTATGTGTGTTTAACCATTTTCTAGTCTATGCTTCATGCTTATCACATGCTAGAATTATGATTTTTGTTTATCTTTTGTATTATATTTCCTTCATTTTGTTTGCATTAAATGAAAAAATACAAAAAGATTTTTGTTTTTCATTTGGATTTTATCTCTTGGTAATTTAAGCTTAATGCAAAATTCAAATGATTTTTGTTTATCCTTTTGAGTATATATATTTATTTTTGGTGAAAAATGTTTAAAACTCAAAAAGATTTTGTATGTGTGTATTTTAGTTTGACACACTTTAAGTGGCATATACTTGTGTTTGAATTCCATCTTTTACGCTCCCACGTGGCTAGAACTTTTGTTTTAGATTATCAATCCTTATTATGTTCTTTACCATGTTTTATGGAGTACTTGGATTTTGTTTTGTTTAAACAGATTTTATTTTTATATGCCTCTATTCACACATGCACGAGCTCTTTTGAAATTTCAACTTCATATGTATATTTGAGCTATGTGAGATGTTCTCCTTCCAATCTTGTCATCTACATATTTGTGACTTAGGAGGACTAGTGCATGTCAAAATCCGTTGCATGTGAGATTTGTGTGAAAAATGAAAACATGATAAATAAAAAATGTGCACGGGGAAGGGCTCCGAAAGTACTAAGTGATCCTTTGCGATTGTAAGCCACCGTTTGAAATGGACCTAAAAGAAATACGTGGTCCAAAGGCCTAAAAACAGAATATATGGAATTAACAAGAAAATAAATTGCCAAGGCCTATGTTTGATTGATATTTTCATTCAAATTTAATATAAATTCATATTGAGGGAGATTGGATGGTATATCAACGGTTTGCACAATGTCCGTTTATCCTAGTTGCGTATTTCATGTCATGACTCTATTGGTTTGTAGAATCATCAATATGCTAGGCCTGTATGCATTGTGTATGTTTGTTCATTGAGTTCAATACATATTGTCACATGAGGTTATATTCAAATGTGATGAAGTTTGCAATCAAATGAGAACTCCGTGAACGTTTATTAAGTGTTTGGGTCTAAATTTAATTGTTGCTAGTTCACACCCCTACACTTTCGTTTCCATATGACACATTTTTGCCATACGAGTGTGAAAGACTCCTATTATATGTTGGGTGTGTCATTTGCGTGTTTATATCTATATATATGTGCAAGTACTTATTGGTATATTTATCGTATATATATATATATATATATATATATATATATATATATATATATATATAATTTTTGTTTGTCTTTGCCTTGCTCTCTAGTCCATCCATGCTTATTCTTCATTATTGGTATCTATCTTGGATTAGTTATGCTTTTGTTGCTTATGTGCTTTAATGTCTCCACACTTTAAGCTTCAACGTGTTTATTAGTTCTTTAACCTTTGTCTATTCCTGAACAAAAAGGGGGAGAAATGATAGGGGGAGAAATGGTATTTAATCCTATTATTATCGTATCTTAGTTTGGGGGAGATTTATCTTAGGGGGAGACGTCTTTCTAAGTATGTCATTTGTTTGATAAAGGGGAGAATTAATTTAATGGGAGTACTTAATTAATTGCATTTAATATCTTGATATTCCCTATGCATTTGATGAGTTTGCTTAAGTGTGCAGGTATTCTTCTAAAGCGGCATCTTTAAATGGCAAAGCTTTTGATCCTTGGGTTGAGTCAAGTTATGGGTGGGTTATGTTTTGAGTCTAGTAGAGCTTGACGGCCCTTTAGGATTTTTGTTTGGTCAAACCTTTCCAACTACAAAAAAGTTATTTATCAAACTTTTATGACTTCAGAAAACTTTATCATTAACCACTTCACGTATGATTTCGTCTTCGATAAATCACGAACTAGAAGTTAGTAAAATCTCCTCTAAGACTCAAAGCCAAACACAAGAGGATTTACCCGACTAAGTTAAAATACAGGGATAGTTATACATTCCTAATACACTTGACCGCCACTGATAACTAATGCGATGTAATACCTAGTATTTTTTAGAATATGGAATTTAAATTAAATTGGTGATTCAGAGAATGTAGTTAATTTGAAAAATGTATTTAATTTGGAGAATTTATTTAATGTGATGATTTAGATTTAATTAATTGAGGTTGTTATTTATTTGCACGTGGAACATATTTCGAAGTGAAATAAGAAAAGTTGTATAGAGTGACTTGGACGATGATTTAGATGTCACGATTGATTCCGAATAGGTAGAGATAGTCGGATTGGGTATTGGGACATTTTTAGGCATAGTCGAGCTCACACGGGGGTGTTCGGGTCATTTGGGCTTGGCCCATTAGCCTAAAAATGGGATTAACAATTTTAACCTAAGTTATAAGAGTTAGTGGCAACCATAACTCATTTGGAATACCTTAGATCTGCATAGAAGAAAAAAGGGAGAAATAAGGGAGATTTAGGGAGCAAAACCAAGAAGGATTGAGGGTGTTCTTCATCAAATCACCGTCTACGTCAAAGGATCAAACTCTACGAATCAATAAAGGCAATTGGTTAATTTTTTTCAATGTAAATTCGTGATAATCGATTCATATCATAGTGGGTGTTACGAAATTAGTTTTGGGTGGGAATTATATGAAATAGGGGGTTTGATGATTTAACCGTATGTGTAAATTAATATGAAATTGATGATGCTAGATAATTCTAGGTTGTAGTAACTGGAATTCTATGATGAACCCAGTAGATATTGTTGTCTAATTTCGGATTTAAAGAATCGAATTTATGAACGATTGAATGAAACTCGGATAATAACCCGATTCAGAATTTGATGGAGTTTGGTTGAAATCAATTGTATTTAAAGGTTTAGATGATGTTTAGAACCCGACTTAAGGGATTTATGTTGAGAAAAATCGTATTAAGGTGTGGGTTAAAAACTAGAAAACTTAGAGGTTTATTAATGGAGGAAAAACGAGTTGGGGAAGAAGAAGGTTTGGAACCCAGGTACAACGAACCGGTTCGAAATTTGGGGCAAACTAGTTCGGGGGACTGGGCGAACAGGTTCGGGGGTCAGGGCGAACTAGTTTGGGGGACCTGGTACTTTTGGGTCTCGATTTACTAAAAAAGTTTATAGGTTAGAGTCGATATTTCTTTCCAATTGAAGAGAATTATGGTTAGCAAAGTATGTGGTATATTTTATAGATGATTTCACAAAAAATATGATGAATACGAGTGAACCACGTGGATTAGTTTGACATTAAATGATCGTTCATAAATTAGAATGGGTCACGAAGAGTGGGAGTGAATATACGAATGGACCAGTGGTAGAAGAATATTTTAACAACTGAAATAATCTAATGGAGTGGTTAGGACTCTTAGAGTAGTGGGGAAAATTCTCAGGAAAAATACGATGAGTAGTTAAATGGTAATTTGATAATACGTAGGATATTCGGGTGTTGTATATACTACATATGAGGCATATACTATAGGTTGAGTGTGTATATATATATATATATATATATATATGTGTGTGTGTGTGTGTGTGTGTGTGTGCATGTACATGTACATAGGATGTCTGAATGCTTATTGTGTAAACTCTTATGTGTAACCATACATAGGCTACTTGCTATCACGGGAGGTTTTCGCGTCGTGGACAGGCTTATCCTGATTAGCCCATTGGGGATATTTTAACTTGTACCCAAGAACATAGAACCTAGATACATGTTATCTGAGTGTATGATAGTTTCGACGGTCAATTGGGCACGTTTGGTGTGTGCATGAAACATAGACTTGGGACTATGTTCGCCTCCAATATGTGTAATTTGATTTTATGGTTTGAGGGTGATATCCAAACCGATGTCCTAATTTAGTACACGATGCACCAAGACTTGATAACAGAGTATGCCCACATCGCAGGTCTCCACCTAGAGATGTCGTATACGTATATATTATAATAGTGATGTATATATATATATATATATATATATATATATATATATATATATATATATTGTCTGATTTATTCTACTACGAGTGTTTTAGTAGACACTGTAGATAGTGATATCTAAATTAATCTTAGTATATGTGAACTTTATAATTAATTGGTGACTCTACACAAATAATAAGGGATTTGAAATTTGGTATCGTATTGTATGGGTAATACGGGTGGGCACAGTAAAATATTGGATGGGAAAAAGGCTTAAGTCTAGGACTGTTATATAGAATTATTTAAGGATGATTAATTAAGCTAATGAGATAAATTACTTATGAATCAACAGTAAGATTACTCGGGTTAGAGTAATGTGTCAGGAAGGGTTTATAATAAGGCTAGTTAGACGGGGTAGTACAACTAGGTGGGTTAGGAAGAAAGCGTTAGGTGTGCACTTTAGATGAGGGGTTAGTATTATCTTAAGGGAGTGGGACACTAGCTTAAATATGAAAAGCATTCATGTATTTTTATTACTGCAAACTTATTCACATGTTAAATATTTTCAAAATATTTTGGGTTCTATTCCTTGCGGCAAATATTTTCAAAATATTTTAGGTGTCCAGCCACAAGGATGCCAGACTTGATCATCTATTCATGGGAGATGCAATTGCGGCATAAGTGAATGCACGAAGGAGTTGGAGTAAACGCTTGTTTTATTTCATTCCTAGATTAGGAATCTTATCTCAGTATTTTATTTTGGGTGTGTTGCCTTGAGGACTTATTCAGATTATTTCAGTTCAGACTTTGTATTAAAATTTAGTATTAGTGGTTGGATATTTTGGTTTTGAATTTTGTAGTAGATGGTTTATTCGGCAAGTCATTTATTATTCAGTATCATTTTAGACAGTGATTGTATGTATGGTTTAATTTATTTTATTTTTGTATATTGTGATCTGTTTAATGAAAGATAAAATTTGACACTTGCTTAATTAACTATTAGGTGATCAGTAATTAATATGGTTTTCGACAGTAATGCTAAGAATGAACCAAATAAGGAACCTATTTTAATTTAATAAAGGACTGATCACCCAATATTTAATTAGGTGGGGTGTCACAGATGGAATTAGAGCATCAGGTTCTAGTGTCTTTAGGATCTGTGCGGCTTTTCTACGTTTCAGCTTAGCGCTCCTTTAATATAGAGCCCTATTATTAGGACTGTTGTACTCATCTTTACTTATTTGAAGATATCGTACTTCTGCTATTAAATTTAGTATTGACTGTGAACTCATACAATTCGCTTTGAATTTCATATGTCGCCTAGGAGAGATAGACCGACTAGAGCAGCAACTAAAGATGAGGTGAGAGACGCTCATCAGGAGCCGGAGGTTCTGCAGTCGTAGCCACCACCGAGGATGATGATGACTACACATGTGGCCGAGATAGTGGCCCAGGTAGTCAATGTAGCTATGACAGCCATGGTCGTTCATTTCCCATAGGCTCAACCACAACCACCAGTGTCACCAGAGATGTAGGCCCACCCAGCCGTCCGAGTTTCAAAGAGCGAGGGAAGTGTTTCAGAAGGGTCATCCATCGGAGTTTCAAGGTAATTCAGATGTAGTAGTGGCCAGTCAGTGAAAGAAGGACATGCAGTGCTGCCTGCGTATGATTGAGTGCAACGACACTCAAAAACATTTCTTGGAAACATTTAAGCTAGTAGACGCAACATTACAGTGTTGGGAGTCTGTGACTATCGCAGGGGAGATAAATATGATGACCATTGGGGAGTTTTGGGTGCGATTCGATAGCAAGTATTTTCCTTTCGCTATTCAAACAGAGGTGTGACAATAATTTCTTAACGTTTCGCAAGGAGATAGGATCGTGGCAGAATACAAGAAAGAGTTTACTCGGTTAGCAAACTTAATGAAAGATGAGCTGAATACAGAAGAAGAAGAAGAAGAAGAAGAAGAAGAAGAAGAAGAAGAAGAAGAAGAAGAAGAAGAAGATAAGAGAATGCGTGATTTCATTAATGGACTTGTTTGGAGGATTCGACAATGTCTGTTTGGTAATCTAACGTTAGATACATACAAAGAGGTCATCAATACAGCGCTACTTCATTGCCAAGATCAGCGCTTGCACATGAGGTATAGCATAAGGACGAGTGAATCCAATCAGCCTGCGAAAGCTAAATGAGGAAGTGCCACTAAGGCATAACAACAACAGGAGCAGGACTCCCTGTAGGGGAATTCAGCTAAGAGATTTAAATACGTAGGTTATTGATCTGAGAGAGGTGAATTCAGACAGGGTCAGCAGGGCCCTCAATAGCGGCAGCAACATTTCATTCCTTAGGGCCAAGGGAATGGCGAGGGAGGCCAACAAGGACATGATCGCTGGCATGGAGGATTTTATGGGAAATGTTTTGGTTGTGGAGAGACATGACATAGAAAGAAAATTGCTCTAAGCAAGACAGGGGGCAACTACAAGATGAATTTCTAAATGTACAACCACAATAAGAGTTCATGGGTCATTTCGGACGTGAGGATTTCGATCAGGAACCCATTGACCAGGCAAAGCAGCTAGAATATATAGGTGAATTATCTTTATTATCCTATGAGTATGGGGGAGATTTTTATGACATGGGGGCATCAAAAGTAAGATTTTGGTCACTAGAATTCGCGAGTGAGTCGGATTTAGTGGGGGCGTTAGTCGTAACAATTATAGTATGTGTATAAAATTACAATGGGGTATTGGGACTCTTTGGTGTTAACCACTAGAGAGTGGGTGTGAACAATATGAGGATATTTGCACTACATGTGAGATTATTACTTTCGAGAGTTATGGGAGTAGGGTAAACTATTTTCCAAGCTTCGGCTGGTTAGCGATGGTTTGGGGCCGTAATAGATAGTTATACTAAGACTTTGCGTTCGTTGTTCCAAGGTATGATTTATTTTTCTAAGTATTACCTGAAATATGGTCTAGCCTATATATACGTGCATACATGTTATAGTGTGTTGCATAATAAACTTATAAGAATATATTGCATTACTATATATGATCTCGGTGAGTAGGGAAGTTTACTGATGTCATTTAGGGCATATTGGCTTATTATCGAGCGGAGAGATATAACTCGAAATTTATTTGCGTTGAGAAACTAGTGACGGTAAGTGTGCCGTGATGTGTGTAATCTTTTGTAACATGATAGTGGACGAGAATAGAGACGGGAATTTAGGGGTACGTACTATGGACTGAGGGCCTAACATATCTCAACGACCGATAATGTTAGGTAGTAGTGTATCGGGGGGTCCTTGTTTGGATTTTTCTTTGTGAGACATTCCACGCATGAAGCTTAGCTCAAAGTTGGACGTTGGGAGATGTTTGGTCATTAGGACATAGGTTTGGTACCTTGGCTATTATACGTATATGTAGTTGTAACTGTGAGTTGGAAGTTATATTACGATGTAAGGCTAATGGAGTCGGGTAGCATTTATGCTAAGAAGCATGGGTATAGGGTGTATGGGCGCCCTGGGTAATTAATTTAATTTTAATATAATCCGCCAGTAGAAGGGGTAGGAATACATGTAGAGATCTTAGGAGTAGGTGAATAAGGGTATATTCGAGACTTGTAGTAATAGACTTATCCGAATTTCGAGGACAAAATTCCTTTGTAAGAGGAGAAGTATGTAATACCCCGTATTTCTGAGGATATAGAATTTAAATTAAATTAGTGATTTGGAGAATGTAGTTAATTTGGAAAATGTATTTAATTTGGAGAATTTATTTAATGTGATGATTTAGATTTAATTAATTTAGGTTGTTATTTATTTACACGTGGAACATATTTTGAAGTGATATATAAAAAGTTGTATAGAGTGACTCGGATGATGATTTAGAGGTCACAGTTGATTCTGAATAGATTGATATAGTCGAAAAAGAGTATCTGGGGTAGTAATTGGGTCTCGGAACATTTTTAGGCATAGCTGGGCTCACATGGGGGTGTTTGGGTCATTTGGGCTTTGTCTATTAGCCTAAAAACGGGATTAGCATTTTTTAAACTAAGTTAAAGGAGTTAGTGGCAACTAATTTAGAAAACCTTAGATCTGTAGAGAAGAAAAGAGGGAGAAAGTAAGGAGATTTTGGGAGCCAAACTAAGATGGATTGAGGGTGTTCTTTATCAAATCACCGTCTACGTCAAAGGATCAGACTCAACGAATCAATAAAGGCAATTGGTTAATTTGATTTCAATATAAATCCGAGATAATCTATTCATATCACAGTGGGTGTTACGAAATTAGTTTTGGGTGGAAATTATATGAAATAGGGGGTTTTGATGATTTAACCATATGTGTAAATTAATATGAAATTGATGATGCTAGATAATTCTAGGTTGTAGTAACTGGAATTCTATGATGAACCCAGTAGATACTGTTGTCTAATTTCGGATTTAAAGAATCGAATTTATGAACGGTTGAATGAAACCCGAATAATAACCCGATTCAGAATTTGATGGAGTTTAGTTGAAATCAATTGTATTTAAAGGTTTAGATTATGTTTGAAACCTGACTTAAGGATATTATGTTGAGAATAATCGTATTAAGGTGTGGGTTAAAAACCAGGAAACTTAGAGGTTTGTTAATGGAGGAAAAACGAGTTGGGGAAGAAGAAGGTTCAGAACCCAGGTACAGTGAACCGGTTCAGAATTTAGGGCAAATCGGTTCGGGGGGGGGGGGGGGCTGGGCGAACCGGTTCGGGGGTCAGGGCGAATTGTTTCGGGGGACCTGGTACTTCTATGTCTCGATTTACTTTAATTTTTGATAGGTTATAGTCAATATTTCTTTCCAATTGAAGAGAATTATGGTTAGCAAAGTATGCGGTATATTTTATAATTGATTTCACAAATATTATGATGAATATGAGTGAACCACGGGGCTTAGTTTGACATTAAATAATCGTTCATAAATTAGAATAGCTCACGGAAAGTGGGAGTGAATATACGACCGGACCAGTGGCAGAAGAATATTTTAACTACTAAAATAATCTAATGGAGTGGTTAGGACTCTTAGAGTAGTGGGGAAAATGATCGGGAAAAATACGATGAGTAGTTAAATGGTAATTTGATAATACGTAGGATATTCACGTGCTATATATACTACGTATGAGGCATATACTATAGGTTGAGTGTATATATATATATATATACATAGGATGTGTGAATGCCTTATGTGTAAACTTCCTAGGCTACTTGCTATCACGAGAGGTTTTCGCACCGTGGACAGTCTTATCCTGATGAGCCAATTAAGGGGGGGGGGGGGGGGGGGAGATTTTGACTTGTACCCAAGAATATAGAACCTAGGTACGTGCTATCTGAGTGTATGATATTTTCGACTATTAATTGGGCACGTTTGGTGTGTGTGTGATCCATACACTTGGAACTATATCCGGCTCCAATATGTATGATTTGATTTTATTGTTTGAGGGTGATATCCGAACTGATGTCCTTATTTAGTATGTGATGTACCACGTCTTGATAGCAGAGTATTCCCGCATCGCAGGTCTCCACCTAGGGATGCCGTAGACGTATATATTATAACAGTGATGTGTGTGTATATATATATATATGCATGTGTGATTTATTCTTCTACGGGTGTTATAGTAGACACAGTAGATAGTGATATCTAAATTAATCTTAGTATATGTGAACTTTATAATTAATTGGTGACTCTACATAAATAATAAGGGATTGAAAATTTGGTATCGTATTGTATGGGCAATACGGGTGGGCACAATAAAATATTATACGGGAAAAGGCTTAAGTTTGAGACTGTTATATATAATTATTTAAGGATGATTAATTCAGCTAATGAGATAAATGACTTATGAGTCAACAATAGTATTACTCGGGTTAGTGTGTCACGAAGGGTTCATAACAAGGCTAGTTAGACGGGTTAGTTTAACTATGAGGGTTTGGAAGAAAGCGTTAGGTGTGCACTTTAGATGAGGGGTGAGTATTATCTTAAGAGAGTGCGACACTAGCTTAAACATGAAAAACATTCATGCATTGTAATTACTGCAAACTTAATCACTTG
The DNA here is from genome assembly GCA_949130495.1 of Sambucus nigra. Classification (NCBI taxonomy): domain Eukaryota; kingdom Viridiplantae; phylum Streptophyta; class Magnoliopsida; order Dipsacales; family Adoxaceae; genus Sambucus; species Sambucus nigra. The sequence goes on along the minus strand of OX422209.1, from coordinate 378,239,236 downwards.
CTAAATATTTTCAAAATGTTCTGGATTATAACCCTTCTTATAAATATTTTCAAAACCTTTTAGGTGTCCAGTAACAGGGACGCCAGACTTGATAATTTATTCCTGGGATACACAGTTACGGCATATGTGGATGCATGCAGGAGTTGGAGTAGACGCTTCTTTTATTTCATTCCTAGATAAGGAATGTTATCCTAGGTTAGGAATTGTATATCCGTATTTTATTTTGGGCGTGTTGCCTGCAAGACTTATTCAGATTATTTCAGTTCAGAGTTTGTATTGAAAATTATTATTAGTGGTTGGATATTTTGGTTTTGAATTTTATAGCCGATGGTTTATTCGACAAGTCATTTATTATTCAGTATCATATTAGACAATGATCATATTGTTATATTTTGAATAAAAGATAAAATTTGGCACTTGCTTAATTAACTATTACGTGATTAGTAATTAATATGGCTTTCGAAAGTGATGCTAAGAATGAACCAAATGAGAATCCCGTTTTAATTTACTAAAGGACTGATCACCCGATATTTAATTAGGCGGGGTGTCACATGCTACAACTTAGTTCAGTAAACTATTCACAGTTGTATCTAAGAACAACATTCATAGAATCTAAGGCATTACAATCAGATCCAATCACGAATCAAACCCAACATTTACGCAGGACATTTAATTAATGGGCCGATTAACTAGTCGTGGTACAGACTACCTAGTCAGCAACAAGATTAACAACAACCATAAGCTTAAATATAAAGGACAAAAGTGCCTCAAATAACTTGATTTCATTCTAATGAACTCAAATTACAAAACAAAGATCAATCAGGTACATGATACAAGTTATTCTATTGGACACTTTCCATCAGCCTTGCTCATCCCAACAGGAGGTTCATCAAGGGTGCTCAGATGGTTGATAGACCTGAAGTCTCTCCTCGTAGAATGCCTACTGCTGCTCGGTCTACAAAGCAAATACAGAAGGGGAACATATTTTACTTCTCCTTTCAGACCATAATCCCTAAGGTATTTTCTACTTAGGCTCTAAGGGATGGCATAAGGAGTAATCCAACTGACATCATCATATAAGGGACGATCAGGGCAATCCAAGAGTCTTGGATCGTGCCAGTACTATAGTTCACTGTTCTTAGGAATCTTCATCAACGTGAGGAAATTCATCCAACCTCATTTATAGTCCTCATTCCTGGTCAGCTTCATGTGCTTATCCAAGTAAGTTATAGCCTCATCCTACCCATCCATCCAAATAACTCTAGGTTTTCTTACGAAAATGGAAAGTAAATTGGTCCACATTATCTTAAAGTTTTTTAATGGTCTTGTCTTTCTCCTAGAGCTGAGCAGCTTGCTGGGCCAAAGTTTTCTTGATTCTTTCCTCATCAACAGTTAGTCGAACAATCATACTTTGCCTTGGGTTTTGGCCAGGTTTGGTCTTCTTCTTCTGTAAAGCTTAAAGTTCCTCCAACAGTCTGCATTCTCAGTCTCCAAGAATAAAACCCCTTCATCCGGACCAGTGGTGGTTTGTTTCTTCAAACTGTTAAGTTTGTTCCTCAATGCTTTATTTTCTCTCTCCAACATGGCAACAATTGATATGACATCCTCCAGTTCTTAGTTCAACGCCAATTCCTTCTTATTTAAGGCAGAAGTGATGTCTTACAACTCTTTGTCAAAGCCCTAGCCTTCACTCAATGCTGTATACTTAGCCTCATAGTCAGAATGGAGTAGGGACTTGGAAAGTTGGTGATTTTCATGCACCTGCTCAATCATCTTATAATAACAAGCATTATTGGCTACAACTCTGTCTAAAAGGCAATAAATATGGATATAAAATTTCTTCAATTGATCAGAAATATTTGGGTCGAGCAACCCTAATAAATCTTCCTTGGACGAAGGAACATGGCCAACCTTAAATAGATTTTTGCACCGCCTAAGTAGGTCAAATTTAGTAGAAACAATAGCTTTTTTCCTGGCATCAAACTAAAATTTTACAAGTATGAGTGTATGGGGAAAATACAGAAAGATATATAGCATAGAAGATATTAATCAATGAGAAATTAACATCATTTGAAGATTCTAAACAATTGAACAAAAAGTGTTCTTTCATTAATCAAAGTCATGATTACAATAGTGGGTACATCAGAAAGAATAAAGAAGAAGAAATGGAAAATACATGTAACACCACGCCTAATTAAATACTGGGTGATCAGTCCTTTATTAAATTAAAAATTAAGGTGAACAATGTGGTTCATTCTTAGCATCACTGTCGAAAATAATTTTCCTTATTAATCACCGTAATTAATTAAGCTAAGTGTCAAAACAATTTAAAGTATTATTCCATTTATTAAATCCCAATGTGAAAACCTTTTTAAAATATAAATCAGTTTAAGAATAACATAATTGTTAAGGATAACAATCAATTAAAAGAAATAAACTAACTAGATTAACCAAACCAAGTCAATAACCATAAGTGAAATCATCATGACAAGAAATAACTCCTAATGAGTACTAAATATTGTAAACAAACATAAAAACAACATCTCTAATAAGTTTGAACTGAAATAGGAAATCAAGCGACACATGCCCAAGCTATGAAATACTAAATCAAGACTTGAATCAAGGAAGAGGCCATCTAGAGTAAGGGTCTGCAACTCCCACATAAGTTGCATCACGTCCAATCCAAAGAACCTACGCCTGATGCCCCTGTGACTGGGCACTTGTAATACATACATATATATACAAGAGAGAAAAATGACAGGAAAGGGGTCAAAGCCCGAGTGTAAAACAATTTTAAAAATAGTTTAGCTAGTATTTAAAATACTTACTTGCTAATATAACAACCATGTTAGTACGCGACACTCTCTTGAGAATTCTCACCTCTCATCTAGTGTACACGCCTACCGTACTACTAAAATGCCTCATAAGTCTATCTAATTCATCCCATAATTTCTATTTCGAGGAGCCACAAGAATATGATTTTAGTTTAAAGATTAGTCTCTAAACGATTACTTACTTCTATTATGTATTTCTCAATACTGTTGTAACGTTCCCGAACACTTACTATAATTATGGAGCATTTATACAATATTTATCTACTTATACGCACAGTAGAAGAATTCCATATATACGTATATATATTGATCACTCATATAATATATATACTATCAGCACCCCACATAAAATCTATGGTGCTGGAATACTCTGCTATCAAGTACCCGTATCTCTCATACTAAGGGAAATACTAGTTCGAAATCACTCTCGAACTGTACTAACACAATACACACAGAATGGAGGCGAAGCATATTTCCAAGTCACTAAGAGGTCGGCACATACCCCTCACGTCTCTTAGGACCGTCTGACTATCATTCTTAGATAGCCTGTACCAAGGAATCCTATGTTATAGGGTATAAGTCAATATCCTCCATAAAGGTCCCATCGAGATAAGACTGTCCCGGCGCCGCAACCTCCGTGATAGCAAGTAGCGCGGGTATGATTATACACAAATATAATATAAATATGTACACATGCACTCGGTCATATATATAAATATTCTCCTTTTCCAATTAGGTTCGCCCATGACCCATAATAATATTTTAACCATACATAATACAATTTTATCCAATCTTTACGCATAAAGAACTCATCTCATTTTATTCTCAATTATAATCATTTGGTAATTGCTTCTCGTCCCTCGAAGTATTTTTTCTTCCTAAAGGTCAATTCAGTAGGTACACCCTCTCTAACATAATGGTCTAAGTCATTCACGAATCTCTTAATTTCATAGTTAACGTACGTACGATTTCCAATATGTATCAAACCCTCATTAACCCACGGTTACATCTCATAGAAAATTTCATTCAACGGAATCTACTTAGACCCTACTGGTCCTTTTCATGACCCATTATACTCTTTAAATGATATTCAAGGGTTCCTACGTATTTTATCCGAATTAAACAAAAAGAGAAAAAACATGCAGTTTCCAGAAGGGGTCAATCGATCGATGAAAGGGGTCAATCAATCGATCAGTCGATCGATCCACATTCTTGGGTCGATCGATCGATCGATCAGGTATAAACCAGATTCTGCCATTGTTAACTACGGATTTTCTTATTAAAACTCAATAAAAATTCCATAAACAAGTCCCAAACTCCCAACCAATTAAACCAATGATTATATATACCTATCTACATGATTTTCTACGTAAAGCATGTACGAATTTCATCAAAGACATAGGATTAAAGGGCCAATTCACCATATTTGTCAAGAACCCTAGTTTCATCATAATTTCCAACATTCTAACTCTTTTTTCAGATTTATTTCTTCTAAGCCATTATAATTTCATGGTAATCCTATGCATGTGACAAGGCTTCCATATTACATGTATTACTCCTAAAACATGTGATTCAAATCTCCCAATTCATGAAATTCTTCAATAAAACATATATTTATCAATCATATTCTAACATGGGTGAAATATTAACTAGACAAATAATAAGATAGATATTTGCCTTAAGATACTAGGTCTGATTCCACGAGTTTGACAGGTATAGGCTTGATCCCCTTGCTCTGATCTACGTTTTGGTGGTGGTGGTACAATTGGGTTAGTTCTTGGCCTTGGAAGACTTTTCTCCTTTCTTCCTCTCAATGCCGTTATAGACTTTTGAGAATTTTAACCCTAGAAGACTCTCCCAATATCTGATATAAATTCCCTATTTTCGTCATTTAACTAAGGCTGAATTTAGAAATGACTAAATCGCCCTCCTGGGGTGTCGGTTAGGCCTAAAAACTCCCCGAGACCCAAACTAAATCCCCGGGTACACTTTTATGACTATCTCGATCCTTCCGGACATGTTGGCTCACTCGAAATTACCATATGGGTGACTTATAATTTATTCAGTTTTTATAATAATAATATAGTCCCGACACGACACAGGCCCCGACTTAATTTCCATAATTTTCATACTATTCACTCGTGATAATTTTAATAAATTCAATTCTACATATTACTTTACTCATTAAGTAATATTCAACAAATTCCCAATAATTACTAACTCTCATCACGCTAGTAAATATTTAAATAAATTTCTGGATTAATATTAAATTAATTTATCTCAATTACATTTAATAAATCCCCAATTTAAAAGCCATAAAAATACGGGGTATTACAATACATAAAAGAAAGGATGAAAAAATTGGATAAAAGGAGCTAAACATTCTCCTTGTCTTTGGCCTGGTCCTAGTCGGCAGCAGGCAGGTTGGCAATAGTCGTTGGCCCCATTGAAGTATTAGTAGGCATCATTGAGGATTCTCCAGACCCTTTCTCATCATCAAACTCTTCATCGAAATTGGGAGGAGTGCCTGGGTCATGTCATTTAAAAAGCTCAGAGTTTGCCTCTGTGCCGACCACCTTCAATGCCTCTGACCAACCGACCTTAAAGGATAAATTCTTAGCATACTCAATTTGGGCAGAAACTATAAAAAACGCCTTCTCCCAACCCTTGTAAAAAGAAAACTCCTTATCCTTTTTGCCTTTGACCTCCAAGGAAGCAACTTCAGCAGTGATACCAGTCACTTTATCCTCAGCAGTTTTGGCCAAGTTCTTAGTCCATGTCAGCTTGTCTTCTACACTTTAGCCTTATCCTTAGCCTCTTGCAAGTTGTTCTCAGTAGCTTGGGCTCTCTCCTGAGAAACTTTTATTTTATTTTTTGCTTCCACTGCCCGATCCACAACTTCTCGCATCTTCTCATCCCAGAGTTTTTATTTATCTTCAAGAGCCTTATGGGAATCCTTCAAGGATTGCCTTAGACCGTTAAAGGCCTCTTCTGCCTCAACCGAGGAGGATCTCAACTGATCATCCCTCTTCATCATTTGATTAAAACCAACCAAAAACTGTAAGAGAATAAACACACGATATTAATTAAAGTTCAGTAAAATGAAGACAAATAAAAGATAGATTACCAAAGCCAAATTCTAGCAAGCTCTTTCAGTTAGTCTGGTCCTAGGCATGTGAACTGATGACGCTCTATCGACTGGAAGAGTTACAGCCTTGTTTAAACCTCTATCCAACCCAGGGTTAATTGCCACAAAAGGTGACTCAATGTCACCCAAATCGGCTGGAATCTTTTTAACCAACTTTTGTTGGTCGGCCTGAACTTTCTTTGCTTGCTTTGAGGATCACGCAAGCCTTTCTCTAACCTCTTATACTGAGGTTCAATGGCTTAAATTTCTTCAGCATTAAGAACTTGAGGCCTCTTCTTTTTAACAGGTTGAGACCTCTTGCTAGTGTCAGCATTCTTCTTGGTAGGGGAAATAATAGTCCACTCAGCAAATTGGGGATCTTTCTTTTACCCATGTTAGCTAAAGGAGAAGTTAGGATGTCAGATATGTCAAGAGACTCAAATAAGGGAGAAGTTACCCCTTAGATGAAATCAACCCTAGCTAATTCTGCAGTCGAGGAAGTGGATACAGGCTCTTCCTCCAAATTGATGGCAACTTAGGGCAGTGTAAGTGATGGCCGAGCAACAAAAGATGTAATTGAGCTCTTGAGATCTTGTACTCTAACAATACAGAAGTAGATTTTGGGTGTTCATCTCTAACTCTTTGATTGAGATCCCACAAAATTTGAGGTATGTAAGGTTGATTTCTCCCTTCTTAGGACACCGTTTCTTACTCTCCTCTACACAAGAATAGAAAGCAAGAAAATTAGTTGATAAGCCTTCAAATAGATGATAAGCACAAAAATATTAAAGAGGAAAGTTATAACCTATGCCACACTCTTCTTGAGGTCACCTGGGTCCAGTGTAGGATACCCCCATTAGAAGGGGGCATATTGCCAATTCTTGACAATAACACCATAATCCCAATAATATTTATTAGAATCTAGCAGATTAACCACTAAAGCCCCATTGGCTTACCTAGTCTTCAGATGATACGTGCTCACTCTAATGGTTCCCCACTTGTAACAAAACATCAATTCAGGGATCCCAATATGCATCCCATAAATCTCATTCAGCCTATGAACTCCATTTACTACCCTTTAAGTGTTTGGGGCTATTCTAGCAGCTACTACATCAAAGTACTAACACAATTTAAGAAATAGAGGATTTGGGGAAAAAGTGATACCACACTCAACAATGAAGAGAGTGGGAATTCAGTAAACCTCTTATAAAGAATAAGTATTTATGGGACCCTGAGCTATTTCTAAGTCTACCTAATCAGGAATTTTTCTCTTTGCCCTAAATTCCTTCAACGAACCCTCATCCACAACATCAATCATTGTTGAAATAGAGAAAATGGTGAAAAACAGGGAAGAAGGAAAGAAAGCTTGCAGGAATCCAAAGACAACAGTAGAGACGGAGAAATGGTGACAGGTAACAGACAACAAAGAGTTGCAGAAAGAAAATTTGAGAATGATAAAAAACTCTAAATGTATAAAGTTTGAGATGAAAAGAAATGGAGGGTAAATTCCACCTATTTATAGGTTGCCTCGATAGAAGAGACGAAATGATTAACTGCACGAACGATTGAACTACCATCGACTGCACGCTTCTCAAAATAAAAAAAGATCAGCGTGCCCTTTGGCGGTTCAAAATTTTTAAATTATTTGCAAAAATGCCATTATCCACCGTGCTAGCAAATTTTTTTCAAATTTGGAAGGTCGGCAGCCGACCAGCTCTCCAGTCACATGTCGAGCAACATTCTGAACGAATACTCCATACTTTTGATCAATCATCGAGCATGGATCATTGGGGGCTTTGTTGTATGTAAAAATTATCTCCCCATGTGGATAAATAAATGATAGACTCCTGCCATCGTAGGTGGCAATGTAGCTATATTGATCAGTATGAGAAGAACCTAGTTGATTAGAAGGTCGACTAACTCCAGAATTTGAACCATTAAGAATAGTAAAAGTTACTCGGTTGGAATGACGATCAATACTGAATACCAAGAGTCATATTTTGTTTACAAATGTAAATGCCTGGAAATATAAAAGCATTCCACCTCTAGTATTTCGATCCCCTATTAATAAAGAGTCTCCCCTAGCTCAAGGGTACAATTCAATCATTCTCAAGCACACCATACTGAGCTATAGTAATCAACATAAATAAAACTAACAATGGACGTAAGCTTCCTTTAGAGCCGAACCACTTTAAAAATCTTTATCCCTTGTGTGTCTGATTAGATTGCTCTTATTAATTATATGTGATTATAAAATTGGATCATTCCATTTTTAGACATCAAAAGTATCCATCCATCTATTTAGGGAGACCTAGTTGCTTATGGAAGTGGAAAGTTAGTGAGTCCACCCTATCTTGGAGTTTTTTTATAGTCTTATCCTTTTACTGCAATAAGGCTGCTTGGTCAGCCAAGGTCTTTTTAATTCTCTCTCCATCTACTATTGGCCGAGCAACCATAACATGCCTAGAAGATTGTCCAGACTTTATTTTTCTCTTCTTCAAGTTCTCTAGTTCCTCTAGGAGTTTAGCATTATCTATCTCCAAGAATGAGATACCTTCATTCGGCTCGGTGTCAGTTGTTTTCTTCAGACCATCCAACTCATTCCTCAAGGCATTATTTTCTTTTTCCTTGAGTGCAATAAGCTCCCGAGCAGTTTCAGCTTCTTAATTAACACAATTTCTTTTTTCTTCAAGGCAAAAGTTATATCTTGCAGTTTCTTGTCAAATCCCCAATCTGCATTCAGAGCTTCATATATAGCTTCATAGTCAGAGTAAATTAAGGTCAGAGAATGTTTGTGATCTTCTTACAGTTGTTCAATCATTTCATAGTAGGCAACGATGTTCGCTATAGCCCTGTCAAGAAAATAGTAAAGATGAACATAGGCATCTTTCACTTGGTTAGAGGCATCTGCGTCGAGCAACCCTACCAACTCTTTTTTAGTCAAAGCCACATGACCACCTTCAAGAAGAATTATGTAGCGTTTCAGCAGGATGCATTCAGCAGCAATTATCATTTTTTCCCCGCATCAAACTAGAAATTTACAAGCATAAGTATATAAGTCCAACCAAGGAAGACAAGCAATAATAATCACACAAGCAAGCAACATCAAAGGATCGCTAGAAAGATTGAACAAAAATTCTTCATTTCATCAATTAACAAAGGATTACATCGGGTTCCATTACAAATTAGCAAAGAAGAAAGGAAAATACATAAAAAGAAGACAAAAACTAGCAGAAAGGAGTTGAACCTTCTCCTAGTCCTTGTCTTGACCAATAATTGTCTCGGGTGGAGGTAGGTCAGCACCATCAACGGGAACCAAAAAAATTCTCTGAAACCCTTCTCATTGTCAAATTCCTCATCCAATTTGGGAGGAGTTCATAGGTCATGCCTTTAAAATATTTCTGAGTCTACCTGAGTGTCGACCTCCTTCAGGGCATCCGACCAACCATATTAATAGGAAATCTTCTTGGCGTACTCAATTTGGATGGCTGCAGTAACAAATGCCTTATCCCATCCTTCATTGGCAGCCTATTTATTATCCTTTTTTCTCCTGTGCTTCAGTGCAGTAATCTCAGTGTTTAAGCTAGAGGTCTTATCTTTAACAACCTTTGCCCTGCTTTCATCTTCCTTCACGTTCTCCTCGGACAGGGTCACTTTATCATCGGGAGCCTTTAGTTTGTCCTCTACTGCAATTGCCCTATCCTCGATCGCCTTTAGCTTATCTTGCAAAGTTTTTCTCTCCCTCTACATGGCCTCCTAGATATTTGTAAGGATTGTTGCAAGCCTTTAAAATCTTCCTTTACATTAGTACCAAAATCCTTCAACTGGTCATCCTTCTCCAGTATTTGATTGTAATCCACCAAGAAATGCAAAAGAATAAACATGAAACATCAATATAGAGGAAGTTCATCAACCATTATTGAAGATAGATAAAAAAGTTTAATACTTACCAAGGCCAAGTTTTGACTAGCCCTCTCAACTAACCCGAATCTAGACATAGGGGATACCGTCGATCTATTTGCTGGAAGAATTTCAGCCTTTATTAAACCCCTAGCCAATCCAAGGTTGATCAGCACAGAGGCATCTTTAGTTTTACTTTGGTTGGCAGATGATTTTTGGGCCAACTCTTCGTGTCTGGGCAGACCTTTCTTCAACCTCTTAAATTGTGGTTCAATAGTTCGTGATTCTTCAGTGTTAAGGACTTGAGGCCTCTTTTCAGTAGAAGTACCCTTCTTGATATGAGGAGGTGATCCATATCCAATCAACATATTGGGAATTCTTCTCTTCACCATTTCTCCAGTAGGTGAAGTGGGGATAGTGGTAAGGTCAACAGATTCAAAGGAAAATGAAGTTCCTCCTTGTGCAATCTCTCTCTTTACTCCAGTTGACTCGACAACAAAAGAAGTAGAAACTGGTTCCTTATATAAGTTAATGGGGGACTGAGGCAGAATGATTATTGGTCAGGCAACAAAAGAAGAAACTGAACTCTTGTGTTCTCGCAGGATAGAAACTGCTCGGGGATGCTCTTCTCCACCTCTTTGATGAATGGCCCGCAAGTATTTAAGATCGTCAATATTAACATCACTCTCTTTTGGGCACTTCCTTTTGTGTTCCTCTGCATAAAAACCAGATGAAATAGTTAGTCGACAAACCATCAAACAGTTAGTAAATACAGGAAGAAATCGAAAATCAAAATAAAGGTACGACCTTGCCATGCCCTTCCTGGGGGCATCTGGGTCGAGTGTATGTTACCCCTACAACACCCCACACATTCCTAGCATCAGCCGCTACCAAGACTACGCCGAGCGTCACTAAATTAAATACCATTCTTAGCATGTGACAGATATGAGACATATAAAATTCATTCCACGTGATAATTATTAAATCGATCCCAATAAGAACAATCATTTATGAAATAAAAAAATCCATCACCAATTTAATCTCCAATTAAATCCAATCTCTAATAAATAAAACTGAATAAAAGATCCAACTATGAATATTTGAATAAAAATCGTAAACAACTGTGGAACCGAGTGGCCCACAAAATCCGTAAGTAAAGTCTCATAATAAAAATGCAACGGAACGAAAAAATAAATCTAACTACTAAAGCATCTAAAAATCTAGCTGCACCTCTAAAAGATCTCCAATAACTCCTACGTAGTTACTCCAGCGCTAAATCTTAAATGTTAGTCAACGCAATGGGTCAGAGCCCACCGCATGAATACAAGCTACTCTCCCCAATTAGGGTCCATAAACCCAGACAGTAGCATTATACATGATAAATACCACAATAGAATATTTTAAATTAACGCAATAATTATTAACGTGTGAGTAAAATATACTGCGAACACCTAATCACGTAATTACGCTACCCTAAGTTTAATTTCCAAACATTTGATTTTATCAAAAGCTATCCATCTAATTTAATTCAATTAACCTGATTATTATTTTTATCCACCATTAATATCAGTCGCGGGACTCCCGCATAAAATCTTACACCATATTAGTCGCGGGACTCCCGCTTAAAGTTTTACATCATTTTAGTCGCGGAACTCCCGCTTAAAGTTTTACACCCCATCCATTCCCCTCACTATGGCCAGTCAGCCTGATTTACTGTCACCTTTGCACACACTCATGAGGTTCCACACACGACACGACACTATAGCCCATCAACCCGCACATACTCATGATGCCAACACACACCCAAGTCGCTATAGCCAGTCGACCCGTTTAACTGCCAGCCTTGCACATACTCGCGTCGCAAATTTATTTTAATACCCGTTTATTATCTTAGGTATTAATTCTCAACTTCTTATTTTCTCATCATATCATATTCTTATTATTTTATTTTAGCCCTACCCTATTATGGAGAATAAACTGCAAACCTACCCCTAGTCCCATATCTAGAGGTCTCCGAAACATAACTGCATCCTATTCTATTTCGCAGGATAAATTTGTATAATTAATCTCTTCCTAGTCTCGCACCTTAGGCTAACCAAATCAACGGAACGACACCAAAATCATCCCCACCCCGGAATATTCCATCCATAAAAATCTACACTAACTAGTACCATACCTAGAAAGTGTTAACCGCAACTAAGACCTACCTACTAGTCCCATACACAATAAGTATTCCTATAAAATTTACTGAGAGCATACTACCCGAGATCCGATCGTCCCCGCAATGATAAAAATAATCAACACAATAATTCACACATTCCAATGTATCAATAATCACACAATTTTCAAATGCGGTCACAATTAATATTAAATTTAGTTCTTTCATGTCGTCGATATAATTAAACCAATTTATTTTATTTGACAATTACAATTTCAATCAACATGCGAGTTTATGACGCACCCAATAATATTCACTTTTATCAAACCTATAACATTCTACGTGATTTCCCAAGTCTCGTTTTAATTTAAATATAATTTTTACGGTTTCTACAGGCGAACCTACACCCATACTAACCAACATCCCAACCTCTACCCTAAGCACACATGGGTTATGAGTATTAATTCAGATTAATATTTTTAAGAAAAGAATCCCAAATTACTTTTCACTTTTTCCTAATTAAGTTGTTAATTTATTTTAAGAAAAATACATGAATTAAGGTTTAGGCGATATTTAAAATGCATAATACTAAAGATATTGAACAGAAGTATTCATGCCTGTTGAAAATTCGGTTGAAAATTCTGATTAGATAGTTGCCCTCCTCTCTTTAAAAAAGTTTTAAAGACTCGTTCTTGAACAATCTTGAGAAAACTTGATTTTGATCATCAAAACTTGGGTTAAAAGTTGTGTTTAATGGAATTTAGGTTTTGTAGATGAGAGAGAATGAAATTATGGGAGGCTACTGATTTTTGAGAAGGCTAAAATGTGTTTTAAAAGTCCTAAACCCGTCACTTTATGTTTATATATCAATAAGAATTTGAGTCCTAATCAAATATAAACACTAAAAAAAATACTACGGACGATCGGACTGTTGGAATTTGCTGAAATTGTAATATGTTGTAGCTGAAGGCGAATCGAAGTTGCACAAAAAAATTCCACTCGATTGGACGGTCGAATATTTTTATTTATTTTTTTTCCTTAGGTCGGATCCTCCCCCAATTTTTATACAAAGAGTTATAAGTTCCAAATTTTAATCCTGATTTAAATTCCACTTAAAACCTTATCTTTATATATATATAAATACCAACCTTTTTACATACCAAAATTAAATAGATTCCAAAAATTATTATTTTTAAAATTTTAATTTAACAAAGATTTTTACAACTAAAAAATTCCGGGGTGTTATAACCCCCCCCCCCCCCCCCCCCAGGAAGGGGGCATATTTCCAGTCCTTTACTACATCTGGGTCCAACTCTTTATTTGAATCTGGAAAGTTAACCATCAATGTCCTATTGGCCTGCTTGGTATTCCAATAATAAGTATAATCACCAGTGGTCCCCCACTTGTAACAGAACCTCAACTCAAGAATCCCAATACGAGTCCCATGGATTTTATTTAACATATTCTCCCCATTTACAACCCTCCATATGTTAGGGGTTACTCTTGCTGGGACGACATCAAAATACTGACAAAATTAAAGAAAAGTGGGTTTGGGCGGAAAGTAATACCACACTCAACAATAAACAAAGTGGGGATCGAGTGACCCTCAGCCAGTAATAGCACGTCAACTGGCCCTCTAACTATTTTTAAACCTACTAATTGGTATTTTTTCTTCTTTCCCTAAATTACTCTAAAGAACCTTCATCTACGATGTATACCATGATTGAAAAACAAAAAAAATAAAAAAAAGGGAAGGGCAAGAGAGCTTACAAAGATTGAAAAACTATAGCAAATAGCAAGCAGCGAAAGCAGAAGGAAAGCTTAAGTTCAGGAAGTTTGAGGTAAAGAGAAATGGAGGAAAATGTCCGTCTTTTTATAGGTTATCTCAAAAATAGGAATGAAATGATTGAACTGAATGAATGATTGAACTACCGGACGGCTGTACGGTTCCTAAAGACACGAAAATACCAATATAACCTTAAGCTATTCATTATTTTTCATATTATTTAAAAAATACCACCGCCTACTAAAACGGTAAAATTTTTACAAGTCCAGGAGGTTGGCTGTTGAACAACTCCCAGAAAACACGCCGAACAAGATTTTGGAACAAATACTCTATACTTTCGATCAATCATCAAGCATGAAACATTGGAGGCTTTTGTTATATGTAAAAATTATTCATTTACGTGGACCAATGAGAAATGAACATCTGTCTTCCTACATGGCAACTCTCATAGTGCTTATTATCGTGGTCAGCTCCAAAGACACTTGGTCGACCAATTGCCCGACTAACTTTAAGAAGACGAACCATCAAGAATAACAAAATTCACTCGGGTGGAATAACAAACAACTCTTGTACATATACTAATGAATATCAACAATCTTATTTATTGTATATAGATGTAAATGCCTGACTATATAAAGGCATTCCGTCTCTTGGGTCCCTAACCAATATAAATACATTATCTCCCTTAGCTCAAAGGGACGATTCAATTAAGCACAAACATACATAACTATGAACTATTGTAACCACCAGAAATAATACCAACAGTAGACGTAGATTTTTCTCATAGTTGAACCACTTTAAAACTTTATTTTTTGTGTGTTTGCCTTACTTGATTATATTTATTTATCTGTGATTACAAAATTGGACTTAATCTATTTTTAGACATCAGCAGAGCCCATAAACCTAAAGAATGGTGGAGCAATGAAAGAGCATGTGAAGAATGGTTAACTAACTTGGCTAGAGAAGAACAAGAAAATGTGTGGGACGAGTGAGTAAATCCCCAAGGAGGAAGAGTGGATGTAGTCCTCGCTCTAGATGAAGGGGGATGTCAGAGGCAGAGTATGCGTGAAATGCACAAACATACGAAGTTGAACTTGATTCAGAGTGCTCATCTATTGTGAGGGGCCCAAATTTTAAATGGTTTTTTCGACCAGATTGGAGTAAAGCATGATACCCAAATAATAGTCACTAAGAAGATCCTAGAAGCAATCTAGTAGTGAGGGGATCTCTCTCTTAATTGGCATAGTCCTATAAGGAGGTTGATTAAAAAATACACATCTGAAGTAGTGTTCTAATAGGCATACAGGCAGGCACCCTAATTCCATAATCGTCCATTATATGTTATAACCCTAGTGAATGGAATTATCTTTCCAAGGGCACTTTTGGATGGGGGAGCGTAGATTAACATCATGACCATCAACACCTTGTATAAGATTGGTATTTCCTAAAAGAAAATTGTGCCAGTGCCACTTGTGATCTTCGACTTTGATAGCGCATGGATGCAGTCGCTCAGATATGTAAATGTGGGGATCAAGTTGGGAAACTTCACACCCCACATCAAGTTTCACATTATCAATGACAACACCAACCACCAGCTCTTGATATGGTGAGTGCGGATGTATACAACTAGGATAGTACCGTTGACATTCCACCAATGCACAAAAGCAAATATTCATTGAATAGAGATTGTGATCAAGGCTACTGAAAGGCTATTATCGGTTAGAAAAGGCCCACCTGGTCAATGCAGTATTTTATACAAAGTTGGACGAAGAGAGGAGATCTTTGATCAAGGGGTAGAGGAACCTGGTCCAAGATGGTACCCAACTCAATAAGTCAGCACATGAGAGGTTAGGCTAGAGAGTGGCCCCCTTTGAGATTAAAGAGATAGGAAAAAGGAAGTTTGAAGATGAGGCAGGGCCCGTACGGACTTGCATGAAAATTATTTTACCCAATGGGAAAGTTATCTACCAATTATAACGATTTGCACGAGCGACATTTTGGGACAAAATCGTCTACCCGATACCTGAATATTTTATAGTTGATGAGTCCTATATATTCGATCACGTTGAGGTGCCAGAGGAAGCTCCATAATATATGCAAGACGGGCCACGAGAGTAACTCTAGGAGTTGGAAGAAATAAATCTGGGAATAAAAGGGGGTGATGAGCGACACATCTTTATTTCCAAGGGTTTGAGTCCCAAGCAGCAGGAAGAGATCATCAGCTCGTTCAAAGAATTCACAGATGTGTTTGCATAGAAATAGACGAAGATACTTGGGATAGATCCAAAAGTGAGTTCCCATAAGCTGAACATTTTTCCAAATGCTTTGTCGATGATACAAGCCACTCAAACTTAAAAATTGAAACTAGACTTAAAGATCAAGGCAAAGGTTGGGAAGCTACTCATAATAGGATTCATCAAGCCTATCCAACACCCAATATGGCTCTCAGTATTATTCGTGTAGCAAAGAAGAATAAAAAGCAGATATGGGTCTGTGTAGATTTTATAGACCTAATTCATGCTTGCTCGAAGGATGAATTCCCGTTACCCAATGTTGACAGACTCGTAGATACTACAATTGGCCATAAAATGTATAACGTCGTGGATGGGTATGTAGGATACAACTATATTAGAATGGATCCAGAAAATGCAGAAAAGATAGCCTTCAAGACGCCTTTGAGAAATTTTCTTTATACGATCATGCCCTTTGGATTGAAAAATGCAGGTGTCACCTACCAGTGTACATTGATGGCAATATATCATGATTTATTTCATAATATATTGGATTCTATGTAGATGACTTGGTGTTGAAATACAAGATGAAGGGAAAACACGTGGAGGATCTAAGGAGAGTCTTTGAGAGATATTGAAAGTACAAGATGAGGATGAACCCCTCTAAATGCACTTTCGGAGTAATTGCAAGAAAATTTCTAGGCTTTGTGGTAAACATGCAATGGGTGCAAGTCGGCGCGAAAAAAAAGAAAACCATTCTAATGATGCCACCGTTGAAGAGCCAACGATAACTCAAGAGCTTCTTGGGGAAAGTTTCTTACTTGAGAATGTTCATACCAGCTTTAACGGAGGTCACTAACCCATTTGCCCCTCTCATGAAAGAAAATGCCAAATGGATTTGGAGGGAGGAACAAAAGAATGCGTTTGAGAGGATAAAGGCAATCTTAACTTCCCCCTCGATAATGATACCACTAGAAGTAGGTGCGCCCTTATTGCTTTATCTAACTTCAACTGAGCGATCAATAAGAGCTTTGCTCCCCCCCCCCCAAAATGGCAATAATAGAGCAGCCTATGTACTATTTATCATGAGTAATTTTAGGCACAAAATCCAGATACACCAGTGTAGAGAGGCATTATTTGGCCTTGGTTTTCGTTGCATAGAAGCTAAAACATTATATGCTCACATTTAAGGTGCACATTGTCACCAAATGTGATCCTATAAAATATCTGCTGGCACGAACCATCCAGGTAGGTAACGAAGCTAGGTGGTTTTTAATATTATCTGAATATGATTTGAAGTGCATCATTCTTGAGGCCATCAAGGGCCAAGCAACAACTGATTTATCGGCTAACTTCCCAAGTTAAAATTTTGAGCCTCCTAGTGAAGAATTACAAGGTGAAAATTTCCAGTCTGTATAACAGAGGAAATGGAAGAATGGAGGATAACATTTGACGGCCCTTTCACACGAGGGACAGGTGGGGTTAACATCACACTCTCAAATGGTAAGGAAAAAAATCCTTATTTCATTTAATTTGTATTTAAATTGCTCCAATAATGAGATTGAGTATGAGGCTCTCATACTTGCCCTATTGGTGGCACTGAGGAGGGGAATTAAAGTGTTACGCATAAGAGGGGACTTTAACTTGGTTGTTAAACGAGTAAATGGAGAGTTCGCACTCAAACATTTTGAGTTAGTCCCGTACAGATCAATTATTCAGAAGTTACTTCGTCAGTTTTTAGAAGTAAAGATAGAATGGCACGAACGAACAATGAATAGGCATCCAGATGCATTGTCGATGACAGCCTAGAAGTTGGAGATGGAGGGGTAAGAGGCCAGCATCACATTCCGATGAAGAACATTGCTAACAATAGTAAAGTCATTATTCCCAAGTGAGGAGTTATAAGATTGGAGATGACCAATCGTGAAACAACTGGAAACATGAGAATGAAAAATGAAGATGTCTGATTTGGTTAAATACCACTTGCTCCAAGGGACACTATATTTCAAAATCCAGGAAGATTTCTAGCGAGATGCATAGGATATGAAAAAGCCATAGAAAGGCTGGCAGTAATGCATGCTAGGCATTGCATGGACACTGGCATTCCCCTTTATCGATGGTTGTAACGGGGGACAATTATTGGGCCACTATGAGCATAAAGGTTGCTCGTCTATAGTGGGGATACTTAAAGTTCCAGACACATTTCAATCAACCGGTTAAAGCTAACTTTGTTAAAAATTTTAAGGATTGGAAGAAGGCCTACATAGCATACCTCAAAGACGGGGAGCTGCCAACTGAAAGAGCGAGCGATATATACCTAAAGAAAAGGGCTACCTGTTTATACTTGGTAGATGGGGTGCTCTACAAAAAAGGATATAATGAGAAGGCACTATGGTGTGTGGATGGGGGAAAAAGTGGAGAAGGTATTAAAGCTATCTCATGCACCTCCCCATATAAGCGACACTAAATTGTATGATCAGTTGATGACTCTAGGGTGTTATTGGCCGACAATAGAGGCTGATTCTATTAGCTTCATGAAGAAGTGAAGGGTGTGCCATATGCATGGTAACATGGTTCATACCCCTAGTGATCTTGCAGAGCCTAACATCCCCCTAGCCCTTCAACACTTGGGTATTCGATCTGGTGGGAAAGATCAGTCCAACTTCTCATGAAAAAGCTTTTATCACTATTACCACATAGTTGTGCACTAAATGGGTAGAAGCAATCCCTTTGAGGAGGATCACTACTCAAGTAGTGACATAATTTATTAAAGAATTTATAATATGCAGGTTTAACATGCCCAAGGTTATTCTCATAAATAATGGGAAACAATTCGTGCGCAAAGAGATGGGACTCCTAACGGACAAGTACAAGATCATTCACAATAGTTCCACCATCTTTTATCCCAATGGGAATGGCCAAGCAAAGTCCACAACAAGACGTTGATCAATATTTTGAAGAAGATGCCGAAGGACTTGTCAGGGATGAGAAACTACCAATGGTATTATGGGCTTATAGAACATAAAAAAGAAAGCCAACAGGGTTTACCCCTTTCTATTTACTTTATGGGACATAAGCTATCTTCCTGGTAGAGTTTGTTGTACCTTCAGCCATAGTGGATCTAAGCCATGGCCTTATACCTGATCCTAGGTACGTGCAACTGAAAGCTCCGGATGAGCATCAAGACAAGGACAAGGAAAACTTCAAAGTCTACACCCATAAACTATCCAGGGCATACGAAAATTTATTAAGCCTAGAGAGTTTTGAATGGGAGATTTGGTCTTATGGGAATTCAGTCATCACCTAAGAAACATGTCATTATCGAAGTTTAAGCTAAACTGGGAATGACCCTTTGTAGTACAAGTAGTAGGAAAGTCAGGTTATTGCCAGATCTCAGAGCCTGAGAGAGATTGTATCCACTCCATCAACTGTAAGTGGTTGAACAAGTATTATGCTTGATGTAACGCCCCGACCCAGATTTGGGTCACTATTGGATCAACTCGCACCGAGTCAAGGAGTTAAAGGGGGAGGGGGAAGGTCCATTTACTTTAGTGAAGAAATCTTTATTAATTAAGAATTAAAATTTTAATTTTAAATTGCAAAAAGAAGTGATCACTTTAAGTAATTATCCAAAATAAAAAATTTATTTATAAAAATTCAATTTGGTCCACAATGCTAAATAAATAGGAAATAAGTGACATTCAACTTGTATACAGACCGTGGCCATTGGTCCTAATAAAACTTTAAAGTAGAAATACCAAATTTCTAATGTTCAAAGTAAATTACACAGCATCTAACGACGTGAATTGCCCTCCGGGGCCTTACTAACATCCTTTTTGGCGTCCATATTTGATGTACCTAGGGTGGGGTGGGGATTTATCATAAAAATCAGGATCAGCGAATGCTCAGCAAGGTGGGTAATACTAAGTATTACGTTTTCTATAAAAAGCTATACATATATCGTGTATTTTAATCAATTCCGAAAACATTTAACAATTTAGCTAGTATTCATGCAATTACTATGCAATGCACCCGAGCGATGAGCTCATACTCACTCTTAATCAATTTCATCACCCTTTATCGAGTCTATAGACTAATTAATTATGTTTTAACCATTAGTATCGTTTATCACTTTTCATTAGGTTGTATTATATATACATTCCCAAGTACAACCATTATCATTTTCGTTTTACTTCATCTTTCTTCGGAATCGTCCAATTATCACATACTTTAACGGGCTCCACACCATTGGCTATGCTACCATATACTCCGTCCAGTGATTTTGGGTCTTTCACCCCAAGGCTCCGAGCCCTGCTTAATTTTCTCGGTGTCATCCAAGTCTAATTTAATGTGTGTTAAAATTTTATCTAACATCCACATTATTCCATTCCTTTACCTTTCTTATCATTCTACGGTTTAAGTCATTTGTTCATATCATCAATGTGCCGTTTATTCACTTTATCTATTTTCACTAAAAATCCGACCTACAAGGTCTAAGAGGTAGTCCGACCACTAGGACACTCATTTTTGACAAAATCATTATTTCGCCTTTTATCATAATTTTTGTAAAAAATATAATTAGTTTCATTTTGGCATTAAAGCTTAGCCTTTCTATTTCAAAACACCCTCTTATGATTTTATGTTAAAAATCATGTCATCATTTTATATTTAGCCACATAAAATATAATTTTCCATTCAAAACTATTTTTAGCTAAATGTCCATAACTTTACCCTATTATTACACGTGTCCCCAAATATATTTTTTTTCATTCTAATAATGTTTAACACATTTTTGGATGTTTTTCTTCACTTATTCATTTCATCAGAAAACCCACGTTTACATGCTTAGAAAAGTCTAAAATGTCGTTATATACCTTACTACATGATTCTACATGAGTGAAAAAGGATTTCAAGCCTAGAAATATCTCAAAATTCACTTAGACAATTAAAATAATGGGTTTATACATTTTTAACATGCTTTCTTCCATTTTCAAGGTAAAATGCCATAAATTTGCAAAAAGTCCCTTCTAGGGTTTTATCTTGTTAAGGAAACTCCATTTTTTTGTAAGGCTAGAATATTTTCATTAAATAAAATTACTTTTGGCAAATCCTGAAAACTTGGAAGAGGAAAATCCTACCTTGGATTGGAAGAGGAAAAACACATAAAGGGATTACTTGAAAAATCCTAAAACTCCTAATCTCCAAGACTTCAAAGCTTCCTTAAAATCTCCCCAAAACCTTCTCTACAAGCTTTGCTCCACCACTTTCTTCTTTAAAGTAATCTTGAAAATGGTAGAAAGGGTTTGAATATGGTGTAACGTATGGTTCAGGAGTGGTGGTAAGGCTTATCAACGGAGGAACAAGGGTTGGAGAGAGGGAAAATGGGTATAGGCATGTTAGAGAGAGAAAGATAAGATGAAAATATGAGGGAGAAACCCTCCCACATTCTCCCCTTTATAACCGAAGAATTCCTCCCAAAAATCATCAAAAACTCATTAAAAACCCATCTGATTGATCAAGCCACATGAAATTGACATGTCATGAAATCAAGGGCTAATAACATAACAACACAAAAGGGCAATTTTTTTATTATCAAGTCTATGCGAGTCGTTCGAACGAAAAGGGCTTCTCGTTCGAACAAACCGCCCTTCGAACGACGTTCTAACGAGGGTGGCCTGTTACGCAAAAGGGTCTCCTTTGATCCTTATTATAAATTGAACGAGGTTATCTTCTCGTTCGAACCATTGAACCTTGTTCGAATGAGATGCGGATCTCTTTCGAACGACCTTGAGTTCGTTTCGAACCACCCAGCTTTCTAAAATTTTAAATTTACCCCCCAAAATTACAACAATTTACATAAAGGCCACCAAAGCAATTTGATATAGGGATAAAATCCCATATATTAATAATCCAAATCCCAATAATTTCTCGTGGTTACAAATTACATGAAAATAATAAAATATTGGGAACGGGATTACACTTGAGGTATTTTAAATCTTTCTTGTGATTTTCAATATTAGCTTTAGAATAGATAATCATTTCAGTAAAAGGAATTTTGAGCAAGAAACTATTGTAATAGCAAATACGAATATTACTTTATAGAAATGAATGAATACAAGTCGTTTTGCCCAACCATACATGAGATTTATTTTAATGATAGTAACTTGCGTTTATTTTCAGTATCTCTTAAGCACTCACTCACTAACAATGCGGGTGGATGCATCAATATTTCCTTGCCTATTAAAGTTTCCTAAACTTGAAAAAAATATGTTTTCTTGTGGGTAGAACATATTTTGACTCTTGAAGTTTTTGAGCGGGTCTAGAATTTGAGGAACTTTATTCATTATACTTGGGGGGCATATACCTCCCAATGATAAAGTATAGTGAGCAAAGTCCCTTCACTGATAATAACTCAAACACCTTACAAAATACAGGGTACATAGTCTTTTTTGTTCATTAGCAAATTAAAGTAATGTTAGTTCTATTTTATCTTGAGAACAAGTTTAAAAAAGTAAGACACCACCCTTACTTTTGTTCTATGAGTTATTTATTTAAATTGTATGACTATTTGAAAGCTTTGAGAGGGGGTTAACCCCTTCTAAATTTCCCTTTTAATTCTAAATAAAATATATAGCAAGTACCCCAAAGACCATAGCACGATTATGACAAGACTTGCCAAGATTATGAGCAAGTACTCCCATAAAAAAAGGAGCAGTATCAGTTCATAACTAACAAATAAAAGTCTAAGTAGATACAATGAAAAAAAGAAACAGAGATAGACAATTGAAGAAAAAATTCCCATTCTCATTGATATAAAAGACTTGCTCGAAGTTGAACAACCCTTGCAGTTACAAAAATAAAAAAAGAGAGGTCTCTTTATAATATCTCAACTAGATAACAGGAAAATGCAGTATTCCGGAGAATGAAATTTTTCAAAAGAAAGGCTAGCCTCTCGAACAAACTCTTCCTCTAGCCTAGACAGGCGTGCTTCATCCTCCAAGTCACCAGATAACAACTTAGCCAACTTGGCCTCTAACAACATAATTTGTCCACAGAGTCTAGTAGCCTCTACATGGTGTCGCTCGACCCTGGCCTGCTTCGATATCCGAGCTTTCACTAACTTTCTGTAACGATGACCAATGAGGTGGCACGCATGAGCATCAAGGCAATCAAGCCTAAAGTGATAATAACTCTCTAAATCATGAATGATTGCTAGGAAGAGGTGAGTGTTAGCACAGGTGAGGTCAGTTGAATTAGTGGATAAGGACTTATGCACATGACTGGCGAGAGCTTTGAGGTTGAGGATTGTAAGACTATCAATGTTTAGAACACTTTGGGAGGTAATGGTCTTTGGGTGGTGATCGAGAATAAAATCCAAGACCTCCCGCCCATGTTCCCTAAATGTCTTTGTTTACTCCTTACGTTACAATTCCCTCATAAAAATCTCGGGAGCCTCCTCCTCAATAGCATCATAAGATGTGTTCATGGAACTAGTCTCAGAGGGAAGTAGAGAGAGATCCTCACCCGACTCCTCCCCTTTAGCTCTATCAGTCCGGGTAGCCTTAGAGTTGGGATCATTATCACCAATTGCCTCCACAAGTTCACTCGTATGCTCCTGAAAACAACGATATGTAGAAATAATGAGAAATAATGAAAGATATATTTAGCAATTTCCACCAAGGAATATAATAGAAATCATAGTAATATGGGGAAAGAACTTACTCCCAAGCCCAGAGGAGTAAGCATGCTACCAGATAGCCTGCGAGGTCCTCCTTTACCCATTGTGATGACCTGATAAAGGAAAAGAAAGATAATGTTAGTAGAGCCCTTTCACAGCAAAGGCAAGACTCTAAAAAAATATTTAAAAAATGAAAGAAGTAAATGAGGCATGACAGTATAATACCTGAGGAGTGCTCTCCATGACACTCATAGACTGTTGCATAGATATATGAACACTTGCCTCACTAGCTGAGAACAATGAAACTGGGGAGTGTTGGTGATGTGACTCAAAAAGTGTCTCTAGTGCATGTAAATACGGCTCAAGTGTAACCCGATCACGTAAGTAATAATCCGAGCAAGTCGAGTATCAAACTCAGGGTCTAAGACGTGAAATGTAACGACTACTAAGGAAGACGACTAGACCTAATGATCGACTTACAAAAAGAAAAAGAAAAGATGATAATTGTTTGAGAGAAAATTTCTAATGAAATAATGCAACCTAATTAATAAATGTGAACTAACTATGCATGGAAGAACGGAAACGTTGATTTTAAACTATATGGAAAAATAGGATTGGAATATGATCCCCCGACCCGTCGATGAATTTGTTGGATACAAAATTTTCAAAAACTTTATTGATAATTAGAAGAGAACATTAAAATTTTTGAAGTATTAAACATATGAGTATTTTACTCGGCATAATATTTAGTCAATGATAGATTTAATGTGAATAACGAGATTGCCTATACGCGTATTACACTCTCAAACACTCCGATTACCTAGGAAAAACAAAGTTAAGAGAATTATAATACTCGTCTCGATAAAATTTCAAACCTACGAATTATCTCTATAATTTCATCCAATTTTTATATCCAACTTATTAACCTAGGTTGGGTTCGTGTACCCCAACCCTCTAATTATCTAACTGAACATGTTAAATCTAACTATGCATGTGTTATTTACGTAGCATGAAGACATGATGATGGCAATATAACATGAAAATAAGTAATTAATATTAATGAAGAGATAATGAAAGAAGAACAATCACAAACTAAGCTTGAAAAAATAACAAAAATAAATCTAGACTTGTATTGAATTTGCATGCATGAGAATTACAAAGCTTGAGTCTTGATGTTTGTCTCCCTTTCTAGCCTTCAAAAACTAGGTGAAACTCATGTGAAAAAAGTCTAAATACAAACTAATTAAGTTGGATACATTTTTACGAGTATTTTAATCATACACAACTCTTATTAAAAATAGGATTAACAATAATTTTCATGAACAACACTTTTGGACTGGTTTGCCTGATGCCCGAACCTATTTTCTTTCCAAAATGAATCCAATAACCATCGAACTGGTTCGAAAATAAGAAAATTACAATAATGCACACTGATTCCTCTCATTTTTTTTACTTGTAACTCATCAATCGTAGCTCAGAATTGGATGCCATTTCTTCCAGTGTGCTCGCGGAGTCATGCTCTTCAACTTCTCTCGAGGCTTCACTTCCGGGTTCGGGCTGCAAAATTATAATTTTGCCCTTGAACTTTATTCTCTTCTTTTCTTTCTTTATTGTGGTTTGTCTCCCGCATTCACTTGCACTAAATGCCTATAAAATACATGAGAAATACACGAAACCAGAAATACTTATAAAATAAGGCCAGTAGCATGAATATGAGATAAATCCATCCTATTTGCATCTTTTATAGTGCATAAATTACAGGGATAAATATGCAATATTTACGCCGAATCAAACCCCCTAACTAAGGACGTTGCTCATCCTGAGCAATGTAAAAGAATAAGAGTATGAATTAACACTTCTAAAATAATTTATTGGGATAGAATACCTTTTTTGCGGGCAAGAGATTACATTTAACGTATACAACAATCCATTCCTAGTAGGACGAGCGATGTCTCGTGAAAGTTTGCAGTGAATATACCCACAAAATTCGGTTTTCGATTCAAGAAAAATATCAAAATAATTAAAAATCGTAAAATTTAAATTCCTTAAAAATGCTCAGTTTAAATTTTTATTCAAGAATCTCAATTCATAAGTGTTTGTGCGAAGTCAAGAATTTAACTGCTAATTTCCACCAATTGATCATTACGTTACTTTCCAAAAATTCATTTTGATTCAATTTCTCACGGGATGCTCTCACAAATGAATCATTCGAAAAGTGGCTATATTCTCTCAATGTGCATGATATAAAGATTAAATATAGTGGACATGAATTCCCGCACACAAATTGAAAGACAAAATTTGTAAGGGTGTAAAGACCTCATCAACGGGTTACGACCCTTGGAAAATGGGAAACGTCATCCTTTATTCGTGCCAATTAATCTCTCTTATTATTTTTTCATGTTTTAGCTCTCCACACGGTAATTAATTTTATTATTTGGACACGGTTAGGACTTCTTCAGGTCTAAGGTGTATTGGGTAAAATTGAGAGTGTTTGAAAAATTCGAAATTGGAAAATTTACTTGCAATATCCGTTGGACTTTTTTTGGGCTTTTGGTCATTTTTTCTTCTTTTTTCTTTCTATTCCTATTGAGTAATCTTTTTCTTTCCCATTTTGTATGCACAATTTGGATGTAATTCATGATTTTCATAATTCTTGAAAATTTGGGTTTTTTGGGTTGATAAACGAGAAAGGAAAAATTATTTGTCTCAATTGCGCTGGCAAAAGGGTAATTTTCACGAGTTTTTATGGCCTAATAATTTTACCTCTAGATCAAGTTTTTACGTCCTAATAAAATAAAATTAACCTCTAGTTCGTCAATTCGATGGTTGATAACCACCGAATGATAGCTACCCTCCTCAAAATCGGGATCGTATTCTAAATCCCCGCCTTCTTTTTTGGGTTCTCTACCCTCATCGAGAAGGTGGTAGATGAAGTTGTTGTGACAACCGAGTCATTTGTTATTTGGAGGATAGTGTTATGAGTAATGAGGCGTGCATAGCGGACTGTCTTAGGAAGTAGGCCAATAGGGAAAGTGTCTTGGAGTCATTCTTGATCGGGTTCTATCTGAGTGATGCACTTGGCTTTGGAGAGGGGCACACCGTTAGTAGGGTAGGAGTATTTTTGCGATAGAATGACCCATTGTTCCCACATTTTACATTAGATGACAGCGAGAGAGAATAACACTTGAATTACATCGACATAGGTCTCGTGAAGCGTGGGTGCCTTACGAGATAGGATGGCATAGAAAATGCGAACCTCGTCCTCACACACCCTATCATATCGGGGTCTAAAGAAGGTACCCCACCCACGACGGTGGAAGAGAGCGGTGATGACTTCGGGAAGCTCATCCCACTTAACTTTTCGTTCAATATGGATGGTGCAGGTGGGCTTGAAAAAGGCATTAAACCACTCCCACTCTTGGTTCGAGCAAAACATATGGTTCCCCCCTCGTCAAGGATGTTGGTGGAATCATCTTTGATCACGTGACAGTTGAAGCAACTTGTTATTTGAAATTGGAGGGATGAGCTTAAGGAAATTTTAGAGAGGAATGAAATGAGAATTTTTGGTGTGGGAGAGGAGGGGGAAGGGGTGGGGTATTTATAGGTGAGAAGGATTGGGTTATGGTGGGAAAGGGTAAAGGAAGGGGTAGGAAATGGTGGAAGGAGATGAAAGGGTGAAAATTTGGGTGGGAGGGATGTTTTTGGTTGGTGAGTTTGGGATGGAGGGGGGAATGAATGTGGGGAATGAAAATTTGGAGGGAAAAAAGAAGGGGGAAGAATCTAGTAGCACCGGGCCTATGGAGAACTGGTTCGTGCCTTATGATCTGCCTAAATGCTATTTTCCCCCTTTTACACAAGCTAAGTGTTTCTAACCCCCTTTTCTCCTCTCTAATGCTTCCTAAGCTCCCCTAACTTGTTGGTACCCCGGGACACCTCGAGGTCTCTCCGTAATGCGACGTACGCTCTCTCGTGTACTGTGCAACGTTGCACCCCCCTAACCTTCCCTTATCATGGATTCTACGGACCTCTAAACTACCCTAAACCTAACACGACTCTATAATATACAACAAAAACTCATCCCGTATGTGTCGGGGGTGCGACAACCTCTCATAGAAGCTTATTCATCCCCGTAAACGGGGTCCGACAACCAAATTGTATTGGCTTCCTCGACACATGCCTCGAGATATGGCTTTAGGCATTGTCCATTAACTTTAAAGGTGTCCCCATCCTTCGAGTTTCTAATTCGATTGATCCCTGGGGAAACACTTCTTTTATGATAAACGGTCCAGTCCACCTTGAATGCAATTTTTCGGGATACAAATGTAATCGTGAGGTTTAAAGAAGCACTTTTTAACCTGGATAAAACTCCTTTTGATGGATAGTTCGCTCGTGTGAGAATTTCATAATTTATTTGGATATATGGGCATTTTCATACGTGTCGTTGCGTATCTCTTCCAACCGTGCAATTGTAGTTTTCACACTTCATCGTCTTTATCGAGATTATAGTTTGACCTTTTAAGGGCCCAATACTCTTTGTTCTCGAGCTCAATGGGGAGATGGAAAGGATTTCCATGGACAAAGTTGAATGTGGGAATTGCGGGGGGTTCTTATATGCGGTCCGATAAGCCCATAGCGCATCGATTAATTGAGTTGACCAATCCTTTTGGTTAGGATCGACAATATTTTTGAGAATTTATTTGATCTCTTGATTTTCTAACTCGGCTTGTCCGTTCGTTTGGGGTTGGTAAGTCATCCCAACCTTGTGGACAACTTCATAATTTCTCATTAATTTCTCAAACAACCTAATGTAATAGTGCCTACAGTTATCACTAATAGTTGCCTTTGGAGCACCAAAGCGAGAGAGTATGTGTTCGTGAATGAAATTTATCACCACCTTACTGTCATTGGTCCTCGTAGCTATGGCCTTAACCCATTTTGACACATAGTCTACTGCGACAAGGAAATATAGGAAATTGAATGAGGGAGGAAAATGACAAAAAAATTAATGCCCCAACAGTTGAATATCTTGAAGACGATAATAAGGGTAAAAAACATAATGTCTCATCGAGTAATAGCTCCCATTCTTTAGGACCTATTGCAAGATTTTCAATGGCATTGACATCTCGAAAAATTATGGGGCAATAGAGACCACTTTAAAGAATCTTAGTGGTCATATTTTTTGTGGAAAAGTAGCCTCCACAAGCTTTCGAATGACAAAATTGGATGACATTAGGAATCTCATCATTCGGTACACATCTCCATATTATTTGGGCAGCGCAATACTTAAACAAATATGGATCGTTATAGAAAACCATGCACAACCACGTAAGAAACTTCCTCTTCTCTTACGATGTCCATTCGAATGGTATGACTCCCATGATAAGATAATTGATGATATTCACAAACCAAGGGAGAGAGGAAATGGAAAATAATTGCTCGTTCGAAACGTACTCGTCTATGGGTAAAGGATCTTGAGCCACATCGGACGAGAGCCTCAACAAATGATCGACTATAATGTTTTCTACTACGTTCTCATCCTTAATAAAAATCTCAAACTCTTGGAGTAGTAATACCCACCTAATGAGGCGTGGTTTCAAATCCTTTTTGGAAAGGAGATATCTGAGAGCCGCATGGTCGGTAAAGCATGTAATGGGTGACCTGATAAGATTTGATTGGAACTTGTCAAGGGTGAATACTATCGCTAGCAACTCTTTGTCCGTAGTAGAGTAGTTCAATTAAGGTTCGATTAAGGTTCGACTAGTATAGTAAATAACATGGGCTTTCTTGTCTCTGCATTTACCCAAAACACCCCCAATTGTAAAGTCACTCGCATCACACATAAGCTCGAATGGAAGGGTCCAATCTGAAGATTATATGATGGGAGCGGATCAAAAGTGGTTTATCATGCTTCACTTCACTCAAAAGGGGAATCCTTCATAAGTAGGTTGCTAAAGTGGCTTGCGATGGCACTAAAGTACTTAGTAAACCTACGATAAAACCCCGCATAGTCTAAGAAAGAGCGCACGTCCTTTAGGTAGGGGAAGATTGGCTATAACGTCAATTTTTGCCCTATTGACTTCTATAATTTTGGATGACACAATGTGGCCAAGAACTATGCCTTCGGTAACCATAAAATGACACCTTTTCTAATTTATTACCATGTTCCTTTCCACACATCGGGCTAACATATTCTTAAGATTAGCAAGGCGATGGTCAAAAGAGGAACCGAAGACACTAAAATCGTTCATGAATACCTCAAGGCCCTATCAACCATGTCGCTAAATAGACTAAGCGTGCACCGTTGAAAGTTAATGGGTGCATTACACAATTCAAATGGCATAAGTTTGTAGGCAAACGTGCTAAAAGGACACGTGAACGTATTCTTATGTTGATCTAACATATCCATATCGATTTTATTATACCCAAAATAACCATCCAAAAATTAATAGAAAGGATACCTCGAGACTCTCTCAAGAATTTGGCCTATAAACGATAAAGGGAAGTGATCTTTTTTAGTCCCGATGTTGAGTTTTCGGTAGTCAATGTAAATGCACACCCGGTGGTGGTATGTTTTGAAATAAGTTCCCCCTTCACGTTTTCAACCACGGTCATTCTCATCTTTTTAGGGACGACTTGAATATGACTCACCCATTTTCTATTCGAGATGGGATAGATGATGACCACATCTAATAATTTAATGATCTTCGCTCTCACTACGTCTTTCATCATCGGGTTCAAATGCATTTGCATCTCTCTCAGGGGTCTCACGTCCTCTGACACGACTCAAAAAGTGTCTCTAATGCATGTGAATTACGACTCAAATATAAGCCCGTTACGTAAGTAATAATCCAAGCAGGTTAGATATCGAACACAGGGAATAGGATGTAGAACGTGACGACGAATAGGAATGACGAATAACCTTGCATTTGACTTAGATAAAGAAAGGAAAAGATGATTGTTTTGGGGTATTTACTATTAAGTAATGCAAATTAATTAAGATTGTGAACTAACTAAGCATGAAAGACTAAATAAACAAGATTATAAATTAGTTGAGAAAAGCAAGATTGGGATACACTCTTCTACCCCTTAGTAGATTCATCGGATATTATCAAGAATTAAATGTTTAATTGAAAATAAACCTTTAATTCCTTTCAAAAATCATATATATGAGGAATTAACCAACATGGTAGATGATCATAATTTAAATCTAGGTACGTAATAAGATTATCAATATGCGCATCACATTCTTAAACACTCCGATTACCTAGGAAAAATGGAGTTACAAGTCCTACAACAGTTATAATAACAAAATATTACGTTTCCAATTATTCATTAGTTTCAGGATTATATTCTATATCCATGCGAAACACCTCAGGTTGGGTTCATGTATCCCAACCCTAAAAGAACTTAGCCATACATAATGATGTGAGTAATAAATGAGATTTTAACGTTGCATGGAATCATATTTATAATGAAAGTGTAACTAAACATACAAAAAGTTCTTAGAATCCCAGAAAATATATAGATAGTGAAAGAATAATATATTCAAGAACAAGATGTAGAGAGCAAACTTTATTGATTAAATCTTGAAATTCAAACCACAAAATTGCAAACTTGTTGATGAATTGAGTTCTTAGGGTTCTTGCCTCCTTCCTTACTCTCAAAACTGGGTTAAAACTTATCTATCTCACTCTAAGAATAATAAAGGAATAAGAATTCACGTTTTTATAAGTGTTTGAACAAAAACAAACTCTTAAAATTAATTGGGATATACTTCGGTTCTACTTTCAGACTTGAAGCGGTACTATTTTCTAGAGTTGCGAATGTTTTGCACAGATCGAACCGGTTCTACTTAGGAACTCGAACCGGTCCTGCCTTCAGAATTTCTTAGCTTTTCTCTCTTTGATTCTTCGAATATTCAAATGCTCATATCTATTCGATCGTAGCTCGGATTTGGTTGTCATTTCTTCCTATGTACTCGTGAACTCGATGGCTTCGAATTCTTTTTAGGTTCGCATTCGGATTCTGGCTGTACAATTATGGATTTACCTTTGACTTTCCTTATTTGCTTTTCGATTCTCATTTCGCTTTCTCTCTTTCTTTCACGTGCATAAAAATACCTATAAAATATAAGAGAAATACACGAAACACAATGTAGTTACAGGAAGAAGGCAATAGTAATAATATGTGATAAAATCATTGAATTAAATCCCTAGGTTACCCAGTACGACGAGTGGTGTGTCGTGAGGGATTGCAATGAATATACCCATAAAATTTGGTTTTCGACTAAAAGAAAAATCAAAATACTTAAAAATTGTACAACTTAAACTCTCCCCAAAATAGTCATTGTAAATTTGTATTTAATAGTCTCAATTGTAGTGTGTGTGTGCGAAGTCGATAATTAATTCGTTAACTTCCACCGATTGATCATTACGTTACTTTCTGAAAATTCGTTTTGATTCAATTCTCACGGGATACTCTTACAAATGAAGCACTCAGAATGTGGCTAGCTCTCTCGGTGTGCGTGATTTTTAAGAGTAAATGGAATGGAACACAAATTCACGCACAAAATTTGAAAGACATAATTTTTATGGTGAAAATATCTCATCATCGGATTACGGTTATTCTAAAATGGGAAACGTCGCCTCTTAGTTCGCACCAATTAATATCTCTTATTATCTTTTTGTGTCTTACGCTCTCCCCGAGCTAATTAATGTTGTTATTTAGACTCGGCTAAGACTTTTTTGGCTTATAAGGTGCATTGGAAAATATGGGAATTGTTGGGAAATTTGGAGCTGGGAAATTTTTCTTACGACGTCCCTTGGTGATTTTTCGAGCAATTGCTATTTTTCTTTTTCTTTTCTACATTTTTCTCATGTTTTTCTCATTTTTTTTTTATTTTTTCCTATTTTTATTGATCATTTTTCTTGCCTCTTTTTATAGCACCATTTGGACTTTTGATTAATTTTTCGATTGTCACAACTCTGAGCTTCATGGGCTTATCGAGTTAATCAAAAGTTTTGGAAATTTTATTTAGCTCAATTGGGTTTGCAAAAGGTATAATTTTTCACGAATTTTTATGGATAATATTTTTGGGTAACAAACGATGACCTAACGTCATTTATTCGAATTACTCATTATTTTACCATATGCGTCTCAAAAATATATTTAATTTAGAGATATTGTTAGTGTGTTTTTCAAGAGAACATCTCGCTCATTTTCTGTAACCGATCAAAACAAAGGAATAGAGATTCTCAAGGATATATTAAAAGCAAAATTGAACTTTGAGTTAATTTAACTTGGATTGATTTAATTACTCATAAAAATAATAGGCTCGAAATCTCACCGGGTCAATTAATCTCCACACTTATTCGTAAAGTTGTTTATTTTTGCTCAATTTTCATTTTTGATAAATTTCAGTCTTGTGCATTTGATTTTTACAATTTGAGACTTCCAACAAAATTTTAGTGATATTTTTAAAAGTTTAAACTCCAATTTTTATTTATTTTAAAGAAAAACATGTTTGGCATTTTTTTGAAATTTTTATAAAATTTTCTAATCTTTTTTCAAATTTTGGCATTTTGCAATTTTTGAACTCTAGAAATGCATATACACTCCTCTAACTTAGACTTTGTAATGTCCTCCTGCAAGAAGGACTAAAATCTAAAAAAAGGAAAGGTGTGTAAAAAGAGAGCAAATAACCAAAATGCATAATTTTATATCACTACAATCGACACCATTACAATGTGAAATTAAAAGGGCTAAACATACATAGTTCTTAAAAAGATAAACAATACAAATAGAATAACTATGAATAGAAACTCCGAAACACTAATGTGAGGGCCCGGGGGAATTTGGGTCTATGTGTCATGTAAGGACATAATTTTATAAATGTCCGGGGTAGAATCTAGGAATTTTCTATTTGTCCTAGATCACCGTATGTATGTATGATACCGCTACATTCGGCACGTCAACACGATCATCCACGATGTCCTTGATCCGAATCCATGGATCCACTATCTTCTCACGTGCATCATGCTTCATGCGACGTGCTTCTCAATCGTTCCCACCACTCCACTTCGCGTTATTGCTAAAATGGTTTATTGGAGTTTTTAATATTTGCATAAATATTTGGGAAATTTTTAGAAAATATTTTTCGAAGTCTGATTTGTTTTTAACACAAAAGTAGAAATTTTTCTAAGTGTAGAAACGGACTTTTCTTGGTCGTCGAGCTTGTTCGAACGACATCGCTATGTTATTCAAGCGATATGAGCATGTCACGCGATCTCGTTTGAGCGACACGTGTGTCTCGTTCGAGCGACATGCCTATGTCGTTCGAGCGACGGTGCTGCCTCGATTTTTGTATAAATATTTGTGTCCATTCTGCACATTTTTCCAAGTATTTTACATACATGTTTCTGGATTTATAGCCCAGAAAACAGACTTCAAGTTTTTAAGGTTTCATGCCTTTTTTATTCATAAAACCATTCCTATATATGTGTGTGAATTTTTAAATCTTCAAAGGATCATTTTTACTCATCTGGAGTAACTTGTGGAGAAGCTGACTCTTTTCCATTACTGCCCATCTGGAGTTCTTGTGAGAAATTCAAGCCGAAGACATCGGAACTGACACCTGAGGGTATTTCGTATGTCATTGTTGTTTTCAGTATAATCCGTGTAAACCGTTCTGTACAAATTATAGTGAAAATAAAAGGTTTTGCCCCTTTGGGGGATTTTTCTTCATTTGTGTGTTTGTTTGTGATTAAATGTTCTTGCATGAGTATATTATCTTCAATCACACATAGATGCATGTTTTAGGATTTAATTGAAAAACTGAGTTTAATTAAATAATTTATTTGTTTGAACAAAAGCGCACCCTCAAATTGGTATCAGAGCCAATTACACATTTATATCGTGTAATTTTTCGCAAATTTTTTTCTAAAGATATCAATTTTTTAAAAAATTAATTTTTGAAAAAGGTCGTGTTCAAAATGGAGAAATTCTATAATAAAATGCCAGTTTTTGACGGGACAAATTATGCTTACTGGAAAGCCCGTATGAAATCTGCTTTAAAAGCCATAGATGAAAGAGTTTGGATTTTGGTTGAAAGAGGGTGGACACCTCCCTCCATCACTATTGACAACGTGACAAATTAAAATCTGTGACTGCATGGACTGAAGATGAATTTAAATAGTCATCTTTTAATTCTAAGGGTCTTAGTGCTATTTCTGGATCCGTCACACCCGACGAGTTTCGACGGATAATGACGCATACCACGTCAGAAGAGGCATGGGATGTTTTACAGCTTATCCATGAAGGAACTAATGCCGTAAAAGAATCAAAATTGCAAAACTTAACAACTCAATTTGAAACTATCACCATGCTTGAGTCTGAATGTTTTGATGAATTATATGCTAGATTATCTGATATTGTAAACACTATCTTTAATCTTGGTGAACACATTCCTAATGCTAGAGTTGTTAAAAAGATTCTAAGATCACTACCTAATTGTTTTATCCCTAAAGTCACTGTGCTAAATTCTATGGGTAATTTAAACACCCTTAAATTAGAGGAATTGGTTGAAGACTTACAAATCTTTGAAATTGACATGTTTCCTAAGTATGTTAAACCAAAAGATAAGGGAATTGCACTTAAAGCCCAGGACATGAAGAGCGAGGGGCCGACAAAAAAGAGAGTAGAGTCATCTAGAAAAAGGGAGAAAGGAACATCAGATTCTGAGTGTGACCTTTATTTAGATGATTTGGCCTTATTTGCAAAAAAAATCAAGAAAATGATCAATTTAAAAAAAAATGGAAATTTCAAATATAAAAAGAATTTTGAGAAAAATAAGTTTGAAAAGAAAAATGAAAAATATTTTAAAGAAAGACGGTGAGAGATGTTATGAGTGTGACGTAAAGGGTCATAGAGCTTTTGAGTGTGCTACTAGGCTGAACATACTTGCCAAAGAAAATGGCAAAGCTGTCCTTAACGCTATCCTTAGTGACGACAGTGAGGTCGAGTCAGTGGACTCCTGAGACGAGTCATCGTATGAGTGTAACTTCACCACATTCATGACTAGTCATGTGAGTACCTTTAGTGCTCCTCACGACAATGAGGATGCTACTTCACAAGGACACCTCGAAAGTGAGAACGAAGTGAGTGAGGGGGAGAATGCTACAAGTGAGAGCGAGAGTGATCTTCAACGCGCCTACGCTGAGTTGTATACTGTGTTATTTAAAACCAAAAAGCGTAACAAAGCATTAGTTCTTAGGATCACTGCTTTAGAGGAAGATTTAGGAGAAGCGGGCGAGAGAGAGTCCTCCACTTGCACTACCTTGAGATAGAGAGAGCCTGTCTGTGTTGAGAGAGAAAGTCAGTTTAGAGAAAGAGATAGACTGTTTGGAGAGAGAGAGTAGTTTTGAGAAAGAGAAATGGTACTTGAATAATCAAGTGGATAGTCTTACGAGTGAGCTCCATTCCTTCCTGGAGACTCGAAAGAAACTAGAAGTCCTCGTAGCCCAGCTTACTCATGATATTGAGAGAGCACGGGAAGTCAAGGTTCAAATCAAGGACAGATCTGGAAAGATGGGAAAGATGCTCATCGTTCCCTCTTTAGGTTTTGGTGAAAGGAAGGGAATAGGTTTTGATGGTGCCTCCACATCCCAAATAGCACCTGAACCAGTTCCTAAGTTTACTACAACTCCATATGGCCATCGTTAAAAACCACGAAGGAGAGTTCGACCAAGAAAAGCAAACCAAGGTCAGCCTAAGACTGTGTACTTTTGTACCTACTGCAAAAGAAATGGCCACCTCAGGGAGTTTTGCTATAGTTTGGGTCGGACACGGTGTACTACTGCTCCTCCACCTGCCACTAGCTACTTCTAGATCCTTAGAGAGCAGGTTGAGTTCCTAGTTGCCACATCTCAGAGTTTAATGGCATAATTCTAACGGATTTCCCTTTCGTCAGCGGATACCTCCAAAAATCTGACTAGAACCAACATTGACAAGGGCAAACAAAAGTCTATCTCATCTTGGGTGCCTAAGCACGACATGAAATCCCTTGTTGCACATGTTTCTCTTAAAGCACAAAATACCTCACAGTGGTATTTCGATAGTGGGTGCTCCAGACATATGACCGATGATGTCTCATTTTTTACCTACCTAGAGGATCATAAGGATGGTAAAGTCACCTTTGGAGAAGGGAGCCAGTCTAGCATCGTAAGATGAGGTACAATAGAGTTACCAGGATTTTCTAAGCTAGAGAATGTTTTGTACATCAAAGGTTTGAAAGCAAACCTTCGCTGACTTTGTCGTAAAGTTTGACCGGGATGCGTGTAATGTTTATAATCAAGCCGATAAACTTTTAGTGCAAGGGGTAAGGATAGAGGATAATTGCTATGGGACTGTGCCCAAGTCCCCACTTGTCCACAATAGTGCCACGATCACTCCTATGGATCTGTGGCACCAACGTTTAGGTCACGTGAACTTTAGAGATTTGACGCGATTAGCTAAAAAGGACCTAGTACGTGGCTTACCAACACTTGAAAGGCCAACTTCCACGATTTTTGGACCCTGTCAGTTGGGAAAGCAAATCCATATCCCCAACAGGAAGTTGAATTCCATTACCACTTCAGGAGTACTTGAGTTGATACACATGTATCTCATGGGTCCTACTCGTATAGAGAGTCTGGGTGGTAAGAGGTACATCATAGTGATGATAGATAATTTTTCTAGATATTATATCATGGGATTTCTGAGAGAAAAATCATATGCTATTGAGTTTCTGACGACCAAGTATCGTGTCCTACAAAACCAACATGGTGTCACTATCAATATAATGCGTAGTGACAATGACACTGAATTTACAGAGCAAAATGTAGATCTTTACTGTGATAGCCTAGGAATCAAGCATGAGTTTTCTGCTGTAAAGACTCCTCAGCAAAATAGGATTGGTGAGAGAAAGAACATGACGATTCAGGAAATGGCTAGATCCATGCTTGTAGGTTGTAAAGTTGTTAAGAGATTTTGGGCAGAGATAGTGTCTACGACATGCCATACGGTGAATAGGGTTTACCTTCGTCCACACACACTTAAAACACCTTATGAATTGTGGACTGGAAAGAAGCCCAACCTTGCATATTTTACTATTTTTGGGAGTAAATGCTACATCCTACGGGATAGAGAGCAATTAGGAAAATTTGACTCCCGAGGCGACGAGGGAATATTGCTAGGATATTCATCAAATAGTAGAGCATACCGAGTTTTTAACCTGAAGATCTCTAAGGTGATGGAGTCAATAAACGTTACTGTGCAAAATGACGAACCATCGACGTCTGTTGACTTCACCCATTTGAGTGAGGATGACACACTCCCTTTTGATGATCCCATTGTATCTCCCACATCCAGGGTGGACCCTATTCCTGTTCTAGGGGACACACCTGCTTGGATTCGCAAGAGTCATGATCCTTCTTCTATCCTAAGAGATCCCACCCTAGGGGTCAAGACTCATGCTCAGCTAGAGAATGTTATTATCCATGTCTGCTACACATCTAAAGTCGAGCCTAAGAACTATAAAAAAACAGTCCAATATGAACATTGGATCTCTGCGATGCAGGACGAGTTACTTCAATTTAGAAAGAATGATGTCTGGGAATTAGTCCCCTGACCTAGTGAGACTAATGTGATAGGTACCAAGTGGATTTTCAAAAATAAGATGGATGAGGCTGGTACTATTATCAGAAATAAGGCTAGGTTGGTTACTCAAGGCTACACACAGATAGAGGGTATAGACTTTGACGAGACATTCACTCTTATTGCGAGGCTTGAGTTCATACATTTACTGCTCGCTATCGCATGTCATCTGCACTTCAAGCTATATTAGATGGATGTCAAGAGTGCCTTTCTGAATGGCATTCTATAGGAGGAGGTCTTTATGGAACAACCAAAAGGATTTGAAGACCCTACGCACCCTGAACACGTCTACTATCTAAGAAAAGCCTTATATGGTTAGAAGCAAGCACCTTGTGCTTGGTACGAGAGGCTTACTTCCTATCTCTTAGCTTGTGGCTTCAAGAGATAGGGAGTTGATATGATGTAGTTTATCAGGAGAGATAACGGTGCTATTTTAGTTGCCCAGGTCTATGTGGACGATATAGTCTTTGGGTCCATATGCTCCCAACATGCTCACCACTTTGAGGAGGAAATGAAAAGTGAGTTTGAGATGAGCATGGTAGGTGATCTTACTTTCTTCCTTGGTCTCCAGGTTCGTCAGCTAGAGGATGGGATTTCATCTCCCAATCCAAGTATGCTAGAGACTTGGTGAAGAAATTTAGTTTGGACTTCACTAAGCATGCACGTACACCTATGAGGACATCTACAAAACTTAGTAAGGACACTTCAGGCAAGGATGTTGAGCAAACCTTGTATCGAAGTATGATAGACAGTCTTTTTTACCTGACTGCTAGTCATCCCGACATCACCTTTAGTGTTGGAGTCTGTGCACTATATCAGGTGTCCCCTAAAGAGTCACACTTACTCGCTCTTAAATGTATTATCAAATACGTGTGTGAGACTCTCTCCCATGGCATTTGGTATTCCTTTGATACCACTGACCGTTTGCTCGCATACTCGGATGTTGATTGGGATGGGGATGTAAATGGATGTAGGAGCACTTCTGATGGGTGTTTCTTCTTTGGTTCTGCTCTTGTCTCTTGGTTGATCAAGAAGCAAAACTCCATCTCTTTGTCCACTGCGGAGGTTGAGTACATAGCCGCCGAAAGTTGTTGCACACAACTTCTATGGATGAAGCAGATGCTGGAGGATTATGCGATATCACAGGACACCATGACCACCTCCTGTGATAACATGAGCGCGATACATATATCCCGCAATCCAGTCCAGCATTCGCGCACCAAACACATTAGAATACGCGAGCACTTTATCCATGAGTTAGTTGAGGAGAAGGTCGTATCCTTGATTTATGTGTCTACCGACCTCCAGTTAGCCGATATTCTGATGAAGCCTTTAGATGCCCTTAGATACGAGAGTCTTAGGAAGTCTTTGGGTATTTTCACAGTTGACTGAGGGGGTTGGTCCTTGTCTAGGATATGATGATTTGTCATGCTTGAAAAAATGGGGTGGTCCCTATATGTGTTTCAAATCAAACTAATTATTCACCAAAAAAAATCCAACTTTTAATTAGCACCAAGTTGTGAAAGAACAATTTTTACTTTAAACCATTTTTATCTCGATTAATCCTAAACATGCATCTAGTGATTAAAGAAAGTAAATTAAAGTAAAAAAATACTCACAACGCTGGATGTACAAGGAAAAAACCCAAAACGGGAAAATAACCTCGGACGGCCCAAGCCAGACAATCACTATGAACAAAGGTTTTACAAAGAAATATTAGCCTTACTCAATGACTCGATCCCCATGGCTCTTGACGCTCCTTCTGATCCTCTGCCATTCTTTAATAGTACCCACGCAGAAATTCCGTCTTCCACGATTCCTGTCCACAACACACGCATCCACGTATGTCTCGGTGTCCACCGAATCGCTTTGATACGTCTACGATGTAGAACAAGAAGTCCTTTTCTTTTCTTCACCGCAAAACCCTGATGTTCAATTGTAGAACAAACCTTCTTGGTGCAGCAAGATCACATAAACATATAAGAATGATAACTCGGATCTTTGCAAACTCTAAGGATGTGTTTAAGCTTTTTAAACCTTATAAAACATGTGCAAAACTCGTACTGGAACGTAGAATGTTTTTCCAGAATACACACACATGTAAACTTTGATGAAAACACACTTTAAATAGGAATTAAGCGTCGCCTCAAAAACTGTGTCGCTCGAACGAGAATGATACGTCGTTCACGCGACATGAGCATCTCGCTTGAACGAAGGACATATGTCGTTCGAACGACAGTCCTGTCAATTTGACGTTTTGTTTAAAATGTCTCTTCCAAAAGAGATCCAAATAAGTCAAACTCTTTTCGATCTTATCAGAATAAAAATGTAGTGTAAACATTTAAAGCACTTTTAAAAACATTTTAAAATATTTTCTTATAAAAATTACATCCTTATCTTTTATAAAAAAAAATCCGAGAACCATTAATTATACACATTCACAACTTTGTGATCTCAGAATGTAATTAACTTTAAGACGAATAAACTTGCGCCAATTAAACATCGGCATGATTAATTCTTTGAAGCTTTGACGCAACATCTTCAATTTCTTCAATACATCATAGACCAAGTGGGATCGTGACAAAATAAAATCTCCCTATAACATATTACAAACACAGTTTTGTTTACGAAATTATGTCAAAACAATACAGGAACTCAATTGAAAATTTATGTCCTTACAAATCCCCCCTTTGACTATTCCGGGACAAAACTAAACCAGTGAAATATCTAAGCCAGACCGTCAAGCCATATGACGCCTAAATCCCATCCCAAAAGCCCAAAGTAAAAAATACAGGACACAGACTAGTATATGTAGCACCGGCAAGCATGAACTGTCAGAATGTGATGTAGACCTGAAATCTCGAATCGCTGAAGCATACCTACACACATGAAATAGACAAAAAATACCCAGTGGAGTATGTAGGAATAAATGAAACTAATATATATATCCAAATGATACCAAACGACAATAGATACCAATATGAATAAACTCTGAAAAATCGTTTGTTAAACAATTTGAGCAACAAAATGATACCAATGTGTACTACCAATTTGTAAAATATGAAATCAAAAACATGCTCAAATCTCCCCCTACATCACATACATATCTCCCCTTTTATGTCCTTATAAATCTTCCCCCTTGACTATTTTGGGACAAAACTAAACCAGTCAACACGTATCTAGCATGAGAATATACCAATTTTGAGATTTGTAATCGCTAGATAATCATGAAACAACCAGCTAAATATGAT
Organism: Sambucus nigra; assembly: GCA_949130495.1. Classification (NCBI taxonomy): domain Eukaryota; kingdom Viridiplantae; phylum Streptophyta; class Magnoliopsida; order Dipsacales; family Adoxaceae; genus Sambucus; species Sambucus nigra. The sequence goes on along the minus strand of OX422209.1, from coordinate 378,197,580 downwards.
AAAGTAATGACAAATCAGTAGCTAGTAAACCATTGAATCACACAAAGAATATAGCAATCTAATCAGGTATGATAAACGGTTTATATGCAAACTTCCAATACGAGACATTAAAACCTGCATATAAAACAGTCAGTCCAGAAAGCTTCCAGCAGTACCAAAAATATCACCAAAATAAACCAGAGGACTGCAAACCAATCAGAAGAAAAAATTCAGGTTGTCGTTCAAATGAACCAGGGACGTCGCTCAAACGAGATGAGGACGTCGCTAGAACGAGACTTTGCACGACATGGTAATGTCGTTCGAATGAGTTCTCATGACATGCCAAACTTTCCCAGATTACCATAAATATTATATATTTTTGCCCAGTGAAAAAATCTCCAAAAAAAATTCCAGGAAGGTCCTGACAACAGCAAAACAGTGCTAAAAGAGTGAGCTTTTAACACAAAACACAAAAACTCATAAAAATAAACAATGCGAGTTACATGGAAACATAGTATCAATGTGCTCAAACATGGATATGGAATGTATGGGCATGAAACTACAACAAATGAGTCACAATTCCAACACATCGAAAAGATCAAGAAGCTCTAATTGATAGCGATAAATGATCAAACTTTATCATATCCATATGACAATTAAAATGTGAGCTTAATGAACTAAACATACTACGTGCACAAAAATCTAGAATTTTGACGATTCTACAATTAATAGCGTCAAATTTTAATGTTTCAACAATTAGGATTAACCCGTTTAAATTTTTAATCCATTCAAACTCCCTCATAAATATCATATTTTCTTTGGAATTAACTAAACTAATTTGGCCCTTTTCTTAGCATATTACCTTTTCTTTTGGGCTCTTTTAAACGGTGGATTTCACGACGAGTTAATTTTGAACTCTCGCAACCCTTTCCCGTGAATCACTCATCATTTTTCAATTCAAATCCTCACGGTAAACGATTCTTACATGCACATTTCTCCTTAAGTTTACTTACGCATAGATGACAAGATTGAGATAAGAACGCCTCACCAAATTCAAATATACAAAAGAAGTCAAACATCCATGTTGATGTAAAAAATTAGATAGCTCTAATTATTCAATCACAGATAAATAAAATGAGACAGATATTTTAAAGTGGTTCAGCCTTATAAGAATGGCCTACGTCCACTGTTATGTTATTGCTGAGTGTTTTGGGAATTCTCGATTACAATCTCTATCAAGAAATTCCGGTCCCTTTGAATGAGGGTGATACAAGGTATTTATAGCCCTTAGGCTGTACATGAAAGGGTGTGACATTAAATGATATACATATGAAAGGGTAATTCATTTAATGTTCTTCAAACGTGCGCGCCAAGATGATAAGCATTCAATGAATAGTTGAACTGTTGATTATCTGGCAATTAATGCTGTGGTCGAGGTGCAGCTCGAACCGCCTTAGTTGCTCGTCGTCCAAAAGTTCCTCGGAGGGTTAGTAATCCTCGGAGTGAGTATGGCTGGTCGGGGAAACAATCTTCCTCGTTGCTATTGTGCCATGTAGATTGACACGTGTCTTCTTATTATTTGTCCACATCAGCATACTAATTTTGGTGTCAACAATCCATATAAACTTGTGCATGTGTGCAATGATGGCATATATACAAAGTCGAATCAAAATGCATATCAACTTCGAAACAACCCCATATAAATAATGGTTAAGATCATTCTAAGCATCGATAATAATGACCAAATGTCCTAGCCACATGGATATGAAATGATTTGGGGGGGGGGGGGGGGGGGGGCAAGCACACCAATATGCCACATCAAACATGTAAACTCAAAAACAAAAACCGAAAATCTTTTTGGCTTTTCAAACATATTTTGACTCAAATAAAAGTAAAATCTTTCTGGTTTTTTCAAAAGTTTTCTCAAAAATAAAAACTTTTTGGATTTTTCAATTTTTTTCTCAAAAACAAAATCTTTTTGGATTTTCAAAAATTTTATAAAAAAAATCTTTTTGTATTTTCTTCAATAGGACTCAAACAAATGAAAAACTATAATACAAAACGATACACATGTCACTATACTAGCAATGAATATATCATGAAGCAAACTAGTATATGACAAACAAGGCAACACTATCATCCTTTAGATTTAGCATGGGAAGAATCAAGTGCACCCAAATGAGAATCATGAAGTTTTATTCCTAAAGCCACTAAATCCAATTTCCTAACCCAAGTAGGTGTAAAATGACGCATGGGGGTTTGAGGACCGGGGCAACTTTATTCCTAAACTTCCTAGGAGCTTGTCTAATGTCGTAACAATAACCCCTAAGGTGACCTTTCCTACCACAAAACGTGAAAGTGTAGCGATGGTGGGAATGATTACCTATAAGTGGACCTTTTCTAACCTTCCTAGTGTTTCTCACACGTGCGGGGGGAATGGGAACAACTCTCTCATCAAAACATATGCCTCCCCTATCTCCCTTAATTTGGACAGTGAATGAGATCTTATCAAACTTCTCCGATCTAGCCTCCAAATTAAACTTAACTCTAGACAAGTCTCTCAATCTCTCCTCCAACTCATGAATACTAGACTTGAGCAAACGCATAGACTCCTCAAATGCTAAAATCCCCTTTTTCAAAAACTCTATCAAACCACGGAGATTATCTGTCTCACCCTCAACATACTCTAATTTCTCCCTAAGAGTCTTCTCTCGTGCCCTAATATCCTCAATCAAACTATCATTATTTTCTATGGGATGCTCATTCAACTTAGCTTGCAATTTTGCATTTACCTTTTTCACTTTCACAGTTTCGGCATACAACTCATTAAATGAAACTTGCAATTCTTTCACATCTATGTCCTCTTCGTCACTCTCTTTACCCTCACTAACATGGGATACAATCAAAACCTCCTCAGAAGTGTCATTCACATGAGAATTGTCGTCACTCACATGACATGCTATAAACGCAACAAAGTTACGATCAATGTGGGAACTCTCTCCCTCTTCCGGATCACTATCACTTGAGGTGGCACTATATACTATGGGTTGCTTGCCCTCTTTCTTAAGTCTAGTGGGACACTCCTTAACTTTGTGACCGTATCCCTCACACCCAAAACACTTATCCGACTCATGTGTTTTAGGCTTCTCAATTGTATCTTTAGAGATGGGGTCAACTTTATTGTTCTTGAATTTTTTAAATTTCTTGGCATCTTTCGATTTCTTTTGAAACTTAATAAATTATTTAAATTTCCTTACCAACAAAGCAACATCCTCAAAGTCGGAATTGAAATCTGAAACTTTAATTTCCTCCTTTCGGGTTTTCATATCAATACACTTTTCTTTCTTAGGCACTTGCTTGGAGGTAATCATGTCGATTTCATAGGTTTGTAAGTCACCTACAATCTCTTCCAGTTTCGTCGACTCTAACTTACCCAATGAGTTTAAAATAGTCATTTTCGCATCAAACCTACTAGGAAATGACCTAAGGATTTTCTTAATGACACGGTTGTCAAGAATTTTCTCACCTAGGTTAAACGACGAGTTGACAATATTGGACAACCTATCATAAAACTCATCAAAATTCTTACTCTGTAACATCCTAATGGTCTCAAATTATGTAGCAAGATTTTGAAGTTTCGATGCCCTAACCATGCTAGTGCCCTCGTGAGTGAGTGCCAGAATATCCCAAGCCTCTTTTGATGTTTCACAAGTCATAATTCTATTATATTCTTTCGGTGTGACATGTGAAAAAATAGCGTGCAGACCCTTAGAATTATATTATGAAAGTCTATGTTCAGTTTTGGTCCATGACTCGACAGGCTTTAAAATAGTGACCTCACCTATAACAGTGATAGGGGGTGTCCAACCTTTCTCAACAGCTAGCCACACACTCTCATCAATAGATTTTAATGCACTTTTCATTCTCATCTTCCAATAAATGTAATTAGTGCCATAAAAAATAGGAGTTCGAGAAAATTCGTTATATTCAAAATTCAAATTTGAAAACACACGGGATCACAAAACATATAAATTATGTTTTCTAGATCCGCTACCAATTTGAAAAAACGGGGTGGTCCCTATGTGTGTTTCAAATCAAACCAATTTTTCACCAAAAATTATCCAACTTTTAACTAGAACCAAGTTGTGAAAAACCAAATTTTACTTTAAACCATTTTTATCTTGATTAATCCTAAACATGCATCTAGTGATTAAAGCAAGTAAATTAAAGTAACGAATACTCACAACGCCAGATGTACGAGAAAAAAAACCTAAAATGGAAAAACAACCTCGGACGGCGCAAGCCAGACAATTACTATGAACATAGGTTTTACAAAGACAGATTAGCCTTACTCAATGACTCGATCCCCACGGGTCTTGACGCTCCTTCTGATCTTCTACCGTTCTTTAATAGTGCCCATGCAGAAATTCCGTCTTCCACGATACCTGTCCATAACACACGTGTCCACGTATGTCTCGGTGTCTACCGAATGTCTTTGATACGTCTACGATGTTGAACAAGAAGTCCTTCTCTTTTTTTCACCGCAAAAACCTGATGTTCAATTATAGAACAAACCTTCTTGGTGCAGCAAGATCACATAAACATATAAGAATGATAACTAAGATCTTTGCAAACTCTAAGGGCGTGTTTAATCTTTTTAAACCTTAGAAAACATGTGAAAAACTCATACTGGAACGTAAACTGTTTTTCCAGAATGCACACATGTAAACTCTGACGAAAACACGCTTTAAATAGGAATTAAGCGCCGCCTTGAAAACTGTGTCTCTCGAACGAGAATGACATGTTGTTCGCGTGACATGAGCATCTCGCTTGAACGAAGGGCATATGTCGTTCGAACGACAGTCCTGTCAGTTTGAATTTTTATTTAAAACGTCTCTGCCAAAAGAGATCCAAATAAGTCAAATTCTTTTTCGAGCTTATTCAAATAAAAACGTAGTGTAAACATTTAAAACACTTTTAAAAACATTTTAAAATATTTTCCTTATGAAAATTACGTCCTTATATTTTATAAAAATAATTCCGAGAACCATTAATTATACACATTCATACCTTTGTGATCTCAGAATGCAATTAACTTGAAGACGAATAAACTTGCACCAATTAAACATCGGCATGATTAATTCTTTGAAGCTTTGCCGCAACGTGTTCAATTTATTCAATATGTCATAGACCAAGTGGGATCGTGACAAAATAAAATCTCCCTATAACATATTATAAACACAGTTTTGTTTACGGAATTAAGTCAAAACAATACAGGGACTCAATTGGAAATTTATGTCCTTACAATGTTCATATCATATGATTCCTATTACTAGTTTGTATCATTTGTATTATTATTTTTGTTGTTTTTGTATTTTTTTTTTTAAAATACAAAAAGATTTTATTTTTATAAAAATTTTAGAAAAGCACAAAAAGATTTTTGTATTTTGTTTACACCTCTTATGGATGAGCATTTAAGATAGCCGAGTCACAACTTCCATTTCCATTTTTCACGTGACTGTTTGATAGTGATTTGAGATGCTACATCATTTCATCCATGTGCTTTACATTGTTTGGAGTCTTTGAGATGTGATTAGTGATATCTTTCTACATGTTTGGCTCCTTATCTCCTTTATTGTACACATGCACGACTTTATTTGATTATTGTACTTGCCTATCACATATTGACTTGAGTGTTTCCATCTCAATTTTGTCTATATAACGAGCCATATGCGATAAAAATTGACAAGATTGGAATGCATGTAAAAACCGTTTGGTGAGATTGTGTGGTATTTTTAAAATGGGTAAGGGATGTGAAATGTTATCATTTGACCTTTGCAAAATCTAAGCCATCGTTAAATCAAACCTAAAAAATTGAGGTATTTTAATTATCCGGGGTCCAAAGAGGTTAAAAGAGCTCAAAAAATTTTAAGGCAATAAAAAGAAATTCATGACGAATATGGGACATTAGGTTTCACCATCAATTCTCCAATGTTTGAGAATTTAGATCATCTCTAATCAAAATATAAATCCGAGGGAGTTTGGTTGGAGAATTTAAACGGGTTTGCACTTCCTTGAAATTCTTGAAAAAGCATTAAATAGTTTTGGACGTTATTGGTATGGAAATCACTTTGAGCTTTGATTTGCTGATTTGATTGAGTCAATTTCTTATAATTTCATCTTTTTACACCTAAGGAAGATGTTGAGTTCATTCGTTAGGAGTATTCGATATTCATTTTGCACATATGTTATGTTTGTATGCATTGAGTTTCCTATTGAATTTGCTCACACCCCTATATTTTCGCTATCATCGACTTGTTTTTTTTGTGTGTTCTTTCATGGTGTGATTCTGTGTTGTATATTTTGTGTGAAAAATTTTGAAAAATTCAAAACAATAGAAACTTTATTAACTTGTGACATTTTCCATTAGAATTTATTTGTGCTTCTCATATCTGTCTATTTGGGGACATCATATAAAGGGGGATAATGAATTATGGGGGAGAATTGTTTGGTTGATTTATCAATGATTTGTTTAAGCGTAATTGATCTTTGATTTTTTCATGTCATTATATTTCAAATTGTTGCGTGTCACGGGTATCTGCTTTATCTCATGTGTGAAGGCACAAAATTAATGATTATTGGATTGCACACCCTGATGAGAAAAGTTTTGAGAGTTTTTGAAAAGATGAAGATTTGAAGATGTTGAAGTTTGATTGACGACATGTCAGTTAGTATTCTCAGTCTGAGGGTTTAAAAGGGATATTATCTTGTATGTCATTTGCTTTATGGAGATAGCATAATTTGGATTTTTTATGTATATACCGGCATAGACATAAGGGGATATTTGTAAGGAAATAATTTTATAAATGTCCGGGGTAGAATGTAGGAATTTTCTATTTGTCCTAGATCACAGTATGTATCTCTGATACCGCTACATTCGACATGTCAACATGATCATCCACGATGGCCTTGATCCGAATCCATACATCCACCATGTTCACACGTGCATCATGCTTCATGCGACATGCTGCTCAATCGTTCCCACCACTCCACTTCGCATTATTGGTAAAATGGTTTATTGGAGTTTTTAATATTTTCATAAATATTTGGGAAATTTTTAGAAAATATTTTTCGAAGTCTGATTTGTTTTTAACACAAAAGCAGAAATTTTTCTAAGTGTAGAAACATAATTTTCTTGGTCATCGAGATCGTTCAAACGACATCGTTCTATCGTTCAAGCGATATGAGCACGTCGCGCGATCTCGTTCGAGCGACACGTGTGTCTCGTTCGAGCGACATGGCTATGTCGTTCAAACGACGACCCCGCCTCGATTTTTATATAAATATATGTCAATTCTACACGTTTTTCCAAGTCTTTTATATTCACGTTTCTGCGATTTACAGCCCAGAAAATAGATTTCAAGGTTTTAAGGTTTCATGCCTTTTTTATTCATAAAACCATTCCTATATATGCGTGTGGATCTTTAAATCTTCAAAGGATCATTTTTACTAATCTGGAGTAACTTGTGGAGAAACCGACTCTTTTCCATTGCTGCCAATCTAGAGTTCTTATGGGAAATTCCAGCCGAAGACATTGGAACCGACACCTGAGGGTATTTTGTATGTCACTCTTGTTTTTAGTATAATCCGTGTAAACCGTTCTTTACAAATTATGGTGAAAATAAAAGGTTTTGCCCATTTGGGGGATTTTCCTCATTTGTGTGTTTGTTTGTGATTGAATGTTCTTGCATAAGTATATTGTCTTTAATCACACCTAGATGCATGTTTTAGGATTTAATTGAAAAACTGAGTTTAATTAAATAATTTCTTTATTTGAACAAAAGTGCACTCTCATGTCATAATAGTATGAAGGAAATTGTGAATTGGGACCCATTTGAAGCCGAAATATTTTCTCTTAGAGGCAGACCATCATACTAATGTCGTGACGATAGGCATGGAGAGCCTCTCGATGCTCATTAATAAACCCATCAAACCTTGGCTCGAACGCGTCAATGCGACGAGAAATGTCCTCCGACTCGTTGTCAGCATCATCTTCTTCATCATACTCTTCTTTTTCATCCTCCCCCATTAAAATGTCCTCCTCCACATGAGAGGTCAGTTCTTGTTGATGTATGAACCGCATTTGGCTAGCGCTCCTCGTGAAGGAGGTGGCACTAATGGGATTTGGGAGGTAGGGCTGCGTTTGTGGTGCCTCAATGCCCGCATACTTAAGGATAGAAGAGATGAAGCGGCCATATAGAAGGGAAACTTTGCCAGTCCGATCGTCTGCGATATTGAAGATTTACTCATAGAAAGTGCGGGCGAGGTGGATAGTGGTTCCCGCATTAAGGAGATGAAAATGGAAATTTTCTTGGCGAATTAAGAGGGCAGAATTTACAGAAGTTTGCAAAATTGACCCACAAATGATTGAAAAGGCCATGCGGATCCACTCGTCTAGGTTCCCCACGGGAAATGAGTCATGCGACCAATGGTGATTTGGGGCGATCCTTACAATGCATTCAGACTTGCGTAATGGTATGACCATATTAGGGTAGGCGTAGTGTTGCAGGCCGGGAACTCACTTGGGCCATATTTTTCAGCTGATAAAGTCTAGAGAGAAGGGGACGAAGGTTTCGTTAATGTATGCCTCGCCGTGTGTGCTTGGCAATTTTAAAAGGGTACCGAGAATAGTGCATAACTCGTCGGGATAAATATCCTCAGCAAGCTCTTCAAATAAGGCACACCACTCCCGGTGGCGGAATAAGTTGGTGACCGCTTGGGGTAGCTCCCCCCAAATTATTTGTCGCTCGATGTGTAGGGTGTGGACACGATGAAGAATGCCTCACAGCAATCTCTTTATTGATCGGAGCGGTAAGTGTGGTCAAGCCCTTCGAGGATTTTCATCTCCGTTTACTTCTCAACGACATTTTCTTTTGCCATGGAAAATGAAAGATTAGGGATGTATGGGAGAGAAGAATTTTTGGAAGTATTGAAGTGTTGGAATAAGAGGTGGAGGAAGAGCGGTATATATAATGGAGGGGGTGGGGTGGGAAAAGGGGATGTAAATGGTGGGAAAAGGTGGAGGGAATGAAAAGGGGAGAGGTTTGGGTGGAGGGAATGTTTTTAGAGGGTGATTTTCGGATTGGGAATGGGGGATGAATGTGGGAAAATGAAAAGGAGGGAAGAAATAGAGGGAATTTTTTGGAATTCCAGAAAAGCGAACCTATTCTACTATGGACCCGAATCGGTTCAAACCTCCGTTTTTCGTCGCCCAAAAAATCAAACCGGTTTTACCCTGGAATTATAAATAGGGCGAACTGATTCGGATACCCTCTTCCCACTCTGAAAAAGTGAACCGATTCTAACCTGGAGTATACCCAGGGAAAATCGGTTCTGATCTTTGGTAGATTGCCTCTAAATTTCATCCTTTCTCGATCTTGAAGCATTGACAATGCATCCGATTCAATTCTCACATACCCGAAACTCTTCTATCTATAGTGCTACCTCGAGGCCCTAAATAACTCACTGTGATTTATCGTAAACTCTCACGTGTTGTGCAACGGTGTTCCTAATCCTCTCTAACTTGTGACTCATGGACCTCTACTATCCTAACCTAATACGGGTCAATATGTTACAATAACATTCACCCCATACGTGTTGGGGGTGAGATGACCTATCTTCTAAGCTCATTGAACCCCGTAAATGGGGTCCGACGACCAGATTGTGTCAGCTTCCTCAGCACATGCCTCTAGGTATAGCTCAGGGAATTGTCCATTAACTTGAAACGTGTCTGCCCCTTAGGGTTTTCTAACTCAACGACTCCATGGGGAAACACCTCTTTCCCAATAAATGGGACCGTCCATCGCAAACGTTACTTGCCAAGAAATAAGTGTAAATAGGAGTTGTATAGGAGCACTTTTTGACCAGGGTGAAACTCCTTTCGACGGATATTTCACTAATCTGCGAGTTTCATCATTTCTTTGGATATTTTAGCACTCTCATACGCGTCGTTGCATATTTGTTCTGACTTATTCAATTGAGGTTTGTGTGCTTTATCAGCTTGATCCAAGTTATAGTTCAACCTCTTGATCGCCCAATATGCCTTATGCTCTAGCTCCACGGGGAGATGGTAAGGCTTGCCATAGACAAAGCTAAGTGGGGACATCCCGAGGGGCTTTTTATATGTAGTCCGGTAAGCCCATAGCGTATCGTTTAATCAGAGAGACCAGTTGGTGATACTAGAATTGATATCACCAGATCAAGGTGATGAATGAGCTCATACTAGTACAATAATGGCAAAAATAAAGAAATATAACAGTAGAGATGAATGAGGCAAAGAGGAAGAACGGGGGGACCTATTGAAGGCCTGTGTCCACTATGCAGTGTGTGAAATCCACTAAAAGAGGCACTAACGACCTTGGATACAAGCACTTAAGCTTTCTCTCTCTCTTACAGTGAGTTTGATAGAGTTTTAGTAGGGTTCACAATAGTCGATCCTTTACAATGTAGAAGATGAAGTGTATTTATAGTGCCTTGGGGGTGTAATGCACCCCAAGCATGCAATAAGCATGTGCAGAATGTTCGTAGCCAATGAAAATGGACCAGCTGTCTCTGTTACATATAGGTCACGATGATCAAATATTCCCTCATATGAGGGAATGATCTGGTTGCAATGATTTTATTCGTGTGGGGTCTGTGTCCCACGCGCACTATTCCACACATCCCTCGATCCACGCGCTCTGCCAGGTATCACACTCATCCATGTAACCCAAGTCGAGGCCGAGTTAATGAATTGACTTCCAAGTGGGATCATTACTGATGTTGACTCGGGTCGGCCTTCGTCTCCTGCTTGGTGAAGGTCGAGATCGAGGTTGCACTTTTACAGGGCTGCTGATGCTCTTCCATTTAGACTGAACTCACTAGGTTATGCCGAGTAACTATGGCTGAGGCCGAGGTGACTCAAGCTAAGTCCACTATCGAGCTACAATTACTTACCTTAAATGATCTAATATTAGTCAGCTTCAGCCGAGGGGGATCCAGGCCCAGTCGAGGCTATACCTGGGCATATCAATCACCCCCTCGCCCTTAGTGTCTGACGTAGTAAGGAGGCTGAGGGGTAATAATATCTGAGGATGCTAATGGCAGTTGCTGATGAGATACATGGAGATCATCAATTGGACTGCAGGCTAGGTGTAACAACTATTACAATTCCCATAGGGTGGTGTCCAATCGAGGCATGATTGACGGCTAAGCGCTTAGGGTTTTGTGCTTAAAATGATGAGGTGTATTGGAAACTGTGCGCCACTTGGAGAGTTATGCAAAATCAGTGTTGATATTTAAATGGTTTTCTTTCAAACCACTTTTCTTTCTTCTTCTATATCATTCGCGCGCCCTTTCTTTCTCTATAACCAGCGCTCCTGTCACATTTTCAAGCATTTTTAGGCAATTTCCAATGCTACTCTCTTTTACTTCCTCTAGGTATCCTTTTTCTGCCATCTTTTTTAAGCTTTATCTCTTTTCAAGTTAGTTGTAAGCTATTTCCATTGTTCAGCGAGCTTGTTCGATATTCCGGTGACCACATTGGACTGTGAGGGTTTATTTTTTGGTTGTTATTGGGTAGGAATAAGTTCTTAGGGGATATTTCCACCTACTTTTAGGTTTACTAGTACCTTATTAGGCTTTTCAGTTAACCCCGACGACTTTTTTGGTTACCTTCTCCGGCGGACATTCAACCTGTTCTCGAGTGTTCTTCGAATGTTCTTGAACAATACGATTCATTCCCCCCTATTTTGATCTTTGGGACAAAGTTAATCAAAGTCTAAAGTTGTTTGCTCCTTTTAAGTTGTGTCCGGTAGCACAAGTCTTACCTCGACTCTTGGATGTTACAAAGGCTTTACAAGTTATCCGAAGAGTTTCCCATGCTTAGGGAGACGTGTTTCCAAGAAATCCATAGGGTAGAGGAAGAAGAAGAGGCTAAAAGTAGGGCCGACCCCGGCGGGCGGGTAGAGTGAGGATCCTAGGTCCCGCGCATCCCTCTCGAAGCGCTTCGGCCGACGTCATTGATGAGGTGTAAAATGTAGAGAGATGGAGTTGCCAGTCTATTTTACTAAAAATAGACAAAAGAAAGGGAGCCATCGCGAAGGACAGCATCCAAAGACATACTGATGCATATGAAACCAAAATGATTCGAAAAGGGTCCGTAGGCTAAGTTACGAAATGGGAAAGTGTTAGGCACCCATTCCCCCCTTACGATCTCTCATGGGTTTTTGCTATTTTCCTTTATTTTCCCCGTGATATGTGTGCATGTGTATATATAATGGAGATAGGAGTCATCGACTTGTACCATAGAAGAGATAAAGCGAGTCATCCGTAGGAATGTAAAAATAATATTAGAAAATAGGATTTACGCGATTATCCTTACGTTGGTCGTTATAATGGAATGATAACGCATATGGGATAATACGCTATTAAGAACAAATATATAGAATATAAGAGAATTGAGTTTAGAGAAAAAGTGAAAATAGGACTCGAATCTCGGATTTTATATCGAGACGCCTACGTAGCCTATAGAGGCATCAAAGTCCATGTAGTTCGTATGCAAAATGAGGGGTGGGGTTTATCCCATAAATCCAATCGGGGTATTCTCTTATTCGTGTGTATGTATGTGTGGAAAAAATGCTTTAGTTGTGAGGGAAGTGTAAGAAAAGTGTGAGAATTCCCGTTTGAAATTTATGAGCAAACCCTCCTTTTCTTGTTTTTTGGGTTTTTATTTGTATGAAAATAAGAGATGTGCAATAATACTAAATAAAAAAATATATTAGGATATGTGAGGTGAGAGAATAAAAGTGCTAAGTAATAAAATAAGTTAATGAGAATTTATGGGAATTTAAGGCGAGAATTGAGAAAATTTCTGAGGGCTTGAAGATGAGGGTGATCGATTCTGCGGGTCGAAGCCAATTCTGTGGGCTTAAGTTGTGATGACCAATTCTGTGGGTCGAAGCTAATTCTGCGGGCTTAGGTTGTGATGATCAATTCTGCGAGTCGAAGCCAATTCTGCAGAATTAGGTTATGATGACCAATTATGCGAGTCGAAGCCAATTCTGCGAGCTTAAGGTGACGATCCAAGACCGAGGTCAATTATGACCTAACTAAGGTGACGACTGAGGACCGAGGTCAATTCTGACATAAGAGAGATGACGACCAAGGACCGAGGTCAATTCTGACCTAACTAAGGTGACGATCCAGGACTGAGGTCAATTCTAACCTAAGAGAGGATAAAGATTGGATTTTGGGTTCCGTTGGGGAATAGTGAATGAGCTGAGGAGCCGATTGCTGGGGAAATCCTTGTGATTTTGGAGATTTTGCGGAGGGATAGTCAAAATTCCACTGGGGAAGTGATTAAGTGGTCCAGGTTTTGGACGTATTGCTCGGGGAGGTCTGAGACCTTTGGGGCATAGGAGGTGATCCTTAGAGACCCTCCGGGGGATTCTCCGGGAGGATATTCACTTGGCTTTTGAGAGTTCTGCTGGGGAACTAGGGGTTTCGCTTGAGGGAATGCAAAATTTTCTTGGCAAAAATGTTCTAAATCCTTTCTGGGATTTTTAGGAATTTTCTAAGGATTTTTTAGGATTCTCTGGTATTTTTTAGAAATTTTTGTATGAAATTTTAGGGGGGTGCAAGTCGGCATGGTATAAAGGGTGCCATTTGGCAGTGGCACGGACTTTTGGACTGCCTCGGGAAGGTAAAGGGGCAATGTCGATCGGTAGTTGGGGGGTCAATGTCGATCGACATGACCCTTGGCATCCTATATAAAGGGGGTGAATTCCCTTCATTTTTCACAACTTCTTACTTTCTCTCTTTCTGCGATTTTCCTCTGTAAATCGTTCTAGCATTCCGATCTCTAAAAAATGGTCGCTTTTGTGAGCACTGTAGCACATAGGGAATGGTTGACTGTTGATGACTGGGCAAACATAGAGTGGAGGGCCAGGGCGCCTCTTGCTTTGGGGAGCGAGAATTCCTTTGATGCGTTCGAGCCGATTGCGGATGAGCGAATCTTGTTGTGGGAGTCATCGCGTCATCTCTCTTCGAGGGTGGTGAGCCCCGACGGTTATGTAAGTAGCCTGATATTTGGCATTCTTCTCTTTTTTGGTGATTTTTCATTTCTTCTTGAATTTTGAAAAGGTTTTTTCTTTTGACAGTATGATATCTCTTTGAAGAACATGCATGCCCGTGGGACGACGAGGCTTAAAGAGGTCTGGGAGCATCTTCCACCCGTGGTGTGTTGGGTGGTATCATCAGCGGGTTTTGGGAGCTTGGCGTTTGTGTTGGATGAGACGCCTCGTTCGACAGCGGTCTTAATCGCTTTGGGGGAGAGATGGTGGGATACTACCCACACCTTCCATTTTGGTTTTGGGGAGATGACCGTGACTCCCATGGACATGCAGCAGCTGATGGGGCTGGATTATGACAGAGAGCAAATAGAGGTTGATCGCTCCCTACGGGTCAGGCCGGAGGTAGTGCGGGCGGCGCTCAGTGATGTAGGTAGGATAGTTTATGGGGATTCCATTTGGCAGTCCTTGCTGAAGGATGTTTTGATAAGTAGGGTGGTTGATGTGGAGGATGCGCTGCAGGTGAGGCAGATGGCCCGGTTATTTATCTTGTTGGTGTTGGGAGGTTTCATGGTGGCGTCGAGCGACAACGTTGTCTATTTGTGGTTCTTGCCGTACTTGAGGATGTTTTCTAACATCCCTCTTAATGATTGGGGGAGCCTGACTTTGGCGACCCTCTATTTTTCTTTGGATGCATTCAACCGGTGCTGCCGATAAACTTTTACTGGAGCCACGTATCTTCTTGAGGTATTCTTCAGTTTGCGCATTTTTATGCATTCGTATTTTCCTTATGCGCTTCTTTTTTTATTGTGAATTCTTGTCTTTTCCAGACGTGGTTCTATGAGGTGATTGGGTGCAATACCCAGCTGATTGCCCTAAAGGACATGGGGACTTCTACCGATTGTATCGATGGCAGAAGGCCAATCGGTAGTCGAAGGGATCTCTTTCTTTGAAGGCGATGCGTCAGGTCTTGAATGGCCTGACCAGTGGTAGGGTAAGATTCTTTCCTTTTCAGTCTTGGTTTTTGCATGTTCTGATTCTGTATTGACTTATGCCTGTTAGGGATTTTCAGGTGACTTTTTACCCTTGGGGGACAGCCATTCAAGATATGGGGGTGACTCGGGTGAACGCGCAGATGAGGCGTTTGCTGGCGCATGAGTTTGGCCATTTTTGGTATTTTAGGGAGAGGGTGGTTCAACATATTACTGAGGAGGAGGTGATGGTGCCACCTGTGCAACCTCCTACGTCTATGAGGCGAGAGCGACTGCTATCGGAGGATGCGAGGATCGCGGTGATGATCGGCGAGTCCTACCTGTTGTACACTGATACGGCTGCGCCGTATGACTATATGGACTTTGTGACGAGCTGGTTGATGGTGCCCAACATATATAATGACTTGCCTTTCCCTCCTGCGGGTTCGAGTCGGGCGGTGGGGTCTTCCCACAGCGGCGGTGCTCCGTCAACATCTGCGACGATGGCGACTTCAGAGGTTCCCTTCGTTCGATTGCATACTCCTTTATACAACATTCGGCAGGCTGATGGAGGGATGGTCCCCATATTGCACCGTCCTCATACAGTGAATCCGGAGGAGCATGGTTTGATAGAGGAGGTTCTCTGACCTGAGATATATCTTTTCCTATTCCTCTCTTTCTTTCTTTTCTGTTTTGATCCTTTTTGCTTTGATACTGATTTTTCCTTTTACTTGCAGAAAGTTCGGGTGTCGACCACTTGGTTGAGGGACATTAGAGACTGGAAAATGCTTTAAGGATGGCTAGTATGCTGCTCTGGTGGAGGTCGGTACTCCAAAAGATTTTGAGCTATTCTTGCGATATGATCCTGGAGATCCTCTAAATCCGGACGAGGAAGTTGATGATGGGGGTTCCAGTGAGTCCTTGATAGCGGTGGAGTCTACCGATCAACATAAGGATATTGACTCTACTGTTCCCTCCAAAGTTAATCCTCCTGCTCCTTTTTCTCCTGCTTCTACTTTAGCTAATCCTGTGGCAGATAAGAAGAAGGTGTAGAACCGAGCAGTTTTTTATTTTTCTTTTACAGTAGTTGCACTTTTTCTTTTTTAAAGATGTATCTGTACTTCCCTTTTTATTAATGAAAAGTGAAATATTTTTGTTTCTCTGCTTGTGTTTTTCAATACTCTTTACCTTGTTGATTGATGACTTTCTTCTTCTTATGGATAAATTGGAATACTTCTCATCTATTGACTTCGAGCTACTCCAAAGGTGTAATGAGTTTTTCAAAGCTAGTCACTTATCTTTGACTGATGCTAACATACTGAAGTTGCTCGAGGAAGGGGTATCTGAATAAGTCGCCTATTTTCATCTGAAGTGCCTTCTTGATCGGGCAGTGGCTAACAATGTTGCCTATTATGAAATGATTGAAAAGCTGCATGAGGAGCATAATGAAGCTAGGGCACTTTTGCATGAGGATTATGAGAATAAACTCTAGGCCGTTAGTGAAGGTTGGGGCTTTGAGCAAAAGTGGGATAAATTTCCTTCTTATTTTCGAAGACAAGAATTCCTGCTGAAACGTGAAGTGGATGAAGCAAGGGACATTGCAAAACTTCTAGAGGAAGAGAATAATAACTTGAGAGATAAATTTGATGCCCTGAAGTCATCCACTGTTGTTGTTACTACTACAGATGAGGGTCATTCCTTCTTGGAGGCTAAAAATGCAAGGTTGAGTGAGGAGTTGGATGCTCTGAAGAAATTAAAATATGCTTCTTCATCTTCCCAAGCTAGAGTCAAACCTGTACGAGGTACTACAGAGGAAGTCATGACTTAACAGACCCCTACCAACCAAGTTGCACAATTAAAGGCAAAAAATTAAGCCATTATTGATTTGTCGCAGAAGCTACAGGCCTTGTCCAAGCAACTATCTACTCAATCTTCTCAGTTACAAGCTAAGGATGGGATGTTGAAGAAACTGCATTACCAAGTTGACAGATTGACCTTTCAATTTCATAAACAACGAAGAGAAGTTTGGATGGATGGGTACAATGAAGCTCTGGTGAACTTTGATGATAAGCTTCAACAGGCTAAGAATGAGAGCAATAAATGGGGTTAGATGAACGCTTTGACAGTGATGAAGGTGGATCAAAATATCTCATTGTGGGATTGGTATGACCTAGACTTTCTTGAGCTTGACAATCCCCCTTTTAAATTAGACGTCCATTGGATTCCATTCCATCGTATTCCTCAATGCTCGATTTCAAAACACTTGGGAGATTATGAGCTTCATGATAAATTAGAAATCGTCTGACCTCCTCACCTGTATCGTCCTAGTATAAAAAATACCAGAATGCTTTAGGATATTAACTTCATTAATTCTCCTTATACTTTAGATGATCCTTATGCTGGAATGGATTCTGTTTCCAAAGCTGAAGGGAAACATCTTGCAGAATGAAGCTTTGTATTTCGTTTTGTTAACACAGTCATGTAATTAATTTTATTGAATGAAATGGAAATTTTATTAACTTATCTCACGTTGAATGTTAATCCTTTCTTTATCATTAATTCTTTTGACACACTTTGATTAAGTTGAGTATCAATGATCAATGAGTGCAGATGTTATACTAGCATACTTAGATTAAAATCTAAATTTAGAGCTAGTTAGATGAATACATAGATTCTACTTGCATACTTAGATTAAAATCTAAATTTAGAGCTAGTCACCCACGTGTCTCCAAAGGTTTTACTAATGCACCCAAGTATTGGATTTTTGCATTAAATACTAGTGGTGTAACCAAGCGTTTGTGGAATATGTGCTTATATTCCTCTTGAGGAGTCTTTGCAACATTCAACCTGTACTTTTCCCAGTAGGATAAAGATCTTATTTTATCCTTATATATGTGGACCAAGTTTTCTGAGGATTTATCATCCCGTTGACTTGGACTTTATGTATCAATGACCGAGTCGGAAACCGAGCGTCCGTGTAATACGCTAGTCTTTGTTATCGGCTTCCAACCACAATACAAAAACCTAAACTATAACTACACTCTTATGGAGTATAGTGGCTAGTCTGGGTATCGAATCCTCAGGGAACTAGGACGAGTGAACGTAACGACGTTGGATAGACAGAGAAATCCTAACTTTGACTCTAAAGAAAAAGGAAAATTGATTTGGTTTTGAGATTGATTAAGCTAAATGCGATAATGAAAATGAGCAAAGATGCAACTAAATTACTCTACTGAAATGGAGGGTGACTGATGTTTTCAACAAATTTTTATTTTAAATGATGAGAGAAACAGGTCGGGAATACAATCCCCCAACCCTAGTGTAGTGTGGTGATAATATTAATCGTAAATTTATCTGATTGATCTGACCCGGAATTTAGTACTCCCAAGCATTATGTATACGAGGTTCAAGCCCGCGTCATACCTAATCTGAGGATGAGTAAATCGGTATCGCGATAGTGACACTCAAATTGTACTCTAAATCATCACGAGTACCCAGAGGCAAACGAGATATAAAGATCTACAATTGTTGTGTAACTACGCAATACGGTCATAATCAATCACTAAATTCAGAGGATTAATTTTATACCCATGCAACTACCACATCAGGTTGGGTTCATGCATCCCAACCTTTAAAAACCTAGCCTAAGATGGTGAATAATAATAAAAGTGCTGAAAATAAAAGTTACCAGGATTGAAGAACAAGAACATGCAAGAAGAAATCAAAGATTGAAGAAAAACTCGAAAAGCTCTTGAATTAATGGTGCAAAATATGTGAATCTTTCTCCTAGATGTTCCTACTTGTTATGGAGCTTTTACATCAATGAAATCTTCCTAAAAAGAGTCCTAAGGACTAAATATATAGGCTAGAGGTCGTTTAGAAGAGTCCCCAAAACATAAAACTCTTTTGACTAAAAGATAAGCACAAAATAAAAATCCCGTATCTGCCAATTTGTCACACTTAGAAAGCGTGACTAATTTTGTAACGGATCTGAGACGTGACAAATGGGAGAACCGTTTCGGGTTATGGGTGTACCGGTTCGGGTGAATTCGCTGGTTTCTGGGCCTCTTTCAACACTTAGAATATTTTCTAACTTTCTTCTTTTCTTCCTTGGATTTTTTCTCAGCTTCAAATGATCATAACTCCTTCACCGTAGCTCGGATTTGGGTGCCGGTTTTTCTAGTATTCTCATTGTTCCAAGATATTAAACTTTCCAGAAGGCCCCACCTCCGGAATCGGGCTAAAGAATTACGAAAATGCCCTTGAACTTGCCTTCCTAGCCTTTCTTCTATGATTTTTTCGCAACTTCAAGGGATCGTAACTCTTTCACCGTAGCTCGGATTTGGGTGCCGTTTTTTCCAGTGTTCTTATAATTGAAAGATATTCAACTTTATACTCGGCCCCACCTCCGGAATAAGGCTGAAAAATTACGAAAATGCCCTTCAACTCCCCGATTCTTAGTTTCTTTCACTATTTTGAGTTCTCTTTTCAATCTTTCTTGCATGAAATATCTGTAAAACACATAAGAGATACACAAAATACGAAATTATTTCCAAAAAGGGTTAGTATCATAGATATGAGATAAATCCAAGCTATTTACACCGCACGGGATCATAATAATACTGAAATTAAGGGGATAAATGTGAAGAATTTATGCCTAATCAAACCCCCCTAACTTAGAACTTTGCGCGTCCCGAGCAATGTAAAAGAATGAGAGTATGAGTTAAGGAACCTTCAAAAACTTTATTGGGATAGAATACCTCTTTCGCGGGCAAGCGATTGCATTTAGCGCATGCAACAAGCCTTTACCCCTCTAGGTTACCCTAGTAGGACGAGTGGTGTCTCGTGAGGGTTTGCAGAGAATATACCCACAAAATTCGACTCAAAGAAATTTCAAAATATGCAAAAATTGTGTAATTCAAACTTTCCTGAAAATAGTCATCATCAAGTCATATTTACGAGTCTCAAACCTTAGTGGGTGTGCGCGAAGCCGGAAATATAACCGCCAATTTCCACCGATTGATCATTACGTTACTTATTCGAAAATTCGTTTTGATTTCAATTTCTCACGGAACGCTCTGACAAACGAATCTCTCGGATTATGGCTATTCTCTCGGCATGCGTGATATAAAGAGTAAATGTAATGGAAGAAAATTCATACCTGCAATTAGAAAGACGGAAACTTTATGGTGAAAGGATCTCATCAACGGATTACGATTTTAAAAACGGGAACATTGCCTATATTTTGCGCACTTAACCTCTTATATTATCTTTTGGTGTCTTAACTCTCCACGCGGTAATCAATTTTTGCAATTTGGACTCGGTTAGGACTTTTTCGGGTTGAAGGTTGCATTGGGTAAAATGAAGGAGGTATGGAAGGTTGGAATTGGAAAAGTCATTAATGATGTCCAATTGTGCTTTTTCCGGGCTATTGCTCATTTTTTTCTTCTTTTTCTAATTTTTTTTTTCTGTTTTTTCATTTCTTTTCTTGTTATTTTTGTTGAGCATACTATTTTGTTTCTTGACCCTTTATATGCACTTTTTGGACTTAAAATCTAAATTTTCTCATTTTTCACAATTTCGGCTATTTTGGATTTTTCGGGTTGTCAAACGAAAGGGAAAATTATTCGGCTCAATTTGGGTTGCAAAGGGTGATTTTTCGCTACTTTTTTCTGGCCAAAATTTTGGGTGACAAACGAGGGCCTACTTCATTGTCCAAAATGCCAATTGCGTTACTACATGCGTTTCGAGGTGAATTTAAGTTTAGAGGCTAATTTGGCACGTTTTTCAAGGCAATATTGCACACATTTTTTAAAACCGATCAAAATGAAAGGATTGAGATCCTTGACAACTTATTAAGCGCTAAAAAGAACTTTGAGTTAACAATTAACTCGGATTGATTTAAAAACTCGCAAAACGTGATAGGCTCGAATCTCACCGGGTTTTTTAATCTCCACATTCTTTCGTTAAGTCGTCAATTTTCGCTCAATTTCCATCTTTGGTCAATTTCGGTTTTGTTTATGTTAGATGTTTACAATTTGAGACTCCAATTCGACTTTTAATGATATTTTTGAAAATTTTGAATTCCAATTTTTATTTATTTTGAACAAAAATATTTGTGGATTTTTCAAAATTTTATGATGTTTTTGGAAATTTCTGGGCATTTTTAAAAATTTGTGAAGTTTTAGAAATACGCACTTGTGACCCCCCCTAACTTAGACTTTTGCATTGTCCTCAAGCAAAAAGGATGAAAATCTAACTCAAGGAGAATGAAAAGTGCGGAAAAATAAAACAAACAAATATTAAAATGCAACAAGACACTATATGACACTCATGCATGACTAAAAAATACAACAATAATCACCCCATACGCGTCGGGGGTGCGACGAACTCTCATCTCTCCACAAACTCACCCGACCCCTTGCACGGGGAATGATGATCTCCTTGTCACCCCCGTCTTCCTATCATATACTAACAACCGGAATAAGTTGGGACCTCGCCCATAGATAAAGGATAGACCAGGAGACTCATCGTGACTAATTGGAAAGGGAGCCTCATGATGCTGACTCAAAGCGTGGTCTGCGTGCGCTGACTCGAAGGGAACACCTAAGTTTCTTTCAATTTTTAAGACACATGGGTCGGGATCTAAGTCGGATGGACCACAACTTTTCTCCTCACTTGCCTTCGGGACCTCTAGTGGTATGGGTGGATGGTCACAAATAAGGAATTTATCAATTTTAGCTTTCCATTCGCTTTCTTCTAGGTGACGAAATGAATCCAATAGAGTTTGGACTTCGTCGTTAAGGCTCTCATCCAGGCTCTCATCCACCGGACCGAATTCTTTTTCAAAGTCTTCAAGACTTATATCTCCTAATTCTCTCTCTCGAGTGTGTTTTGAACAATTTCGTTCACTCTCTTCTGAAGACTTCTGTGATGTGGATGGTTGGTCATTACGAAGGAATTCATCTATTGTATCTTGCCATTCGCTCTCATCCAGCATCTCCCTCGTAATACTCATCAAATTTTTTTTTTTTTTTTTTTTTTTTTTTTATTTTTTTTTGGTCAAAGTTTTAGATTAACTCGATCAATACCTAAGTCTACCTAATTCCCCGGCAACGGCGCCATTTTGACCGTGTGGAAAATCGAGCGTCCGTGTAATACGCTAGTCATTGTTATCGGCTTCCAACCACAATACAAAAACCTAAACTATAACTACACTCTTATGGAGTATAGTGGCTAGTCTGGGTATCGAATCCTCAGGGAACTAGGACGAGTGAACGTAACGACATTGGATAGACAGAGAAATCCTAACTTTGACTCTAAAGAAAAAGGAAAATTGATTTGGTTTTGAGATTGATTAAGCTAAATGCGATAATGAAAATGAGAAAAGATGCAACTAAATTACTCTACTGAAATGGAGGATGACTGATGTTTTCAACAACTTTTTATTTTAAATGATGAGAGAAACAGGTCGGGAATACAATCCCCCAACCCTAGTGTAGTACGGTGATAATATTAATCGTAAATTTATCTGATTGATCTAACCCAGAATTTAGTACTCCCAAGCATTATGTATACGAGGTTCAAGCCCGCATCATACCTAATCTGAGGATGAGTAAATCGGTATCGCGATAGTGACACTCAAATTGTACTCTAAATCATCACGAGTACCCAGAGGCAAACGAGATATAAAGATCTACAATTGTTGTGTAACTACGCAATACGGTCATAATCAATCACTAAATTCAGAGGACTAATTTTATACCCATGCAACTACCACATCAGGTTGGGTTCATGCATCCCAACCTTTAAAAACCTAGCCTAACATGGTGAATAATAATAAAAGTGTTGAAAATAAAAGTTACCAGGATTGAAGAACAAGAACATGCAAGAAGAAATCAAAGATTGAAGAAAAACTCGAAAAGCTCTTGAATTAATGGTGCAAAATATGTGAATCTTTCTCCTAGATGTTCCTACTTGTTATGGAGCTTTTACATCAATGAAATCTTCCTAAAAAGAGTCCTAAGGACTAAATATATAGGCTAGAGGTCGTTTAGAAGAGTCCCCAAAACATAAAACTCTTTTGACTAAAAGATAAGCACAAAATAAAAATCCCGTATCTGCCAATTTGTCACACTTAGAAAGCGTGACTAATTTTGTAACGGATCTGGGATGTGACAAATGGACGAACCGGTTCGGGTTATGGGTGTACCGGTTCGGGTGAATTCGCTATTTTCTGGGCCTCTTTCAACACTTAGAATATTTTCCAACTTTCTTCTTTTCTTCCTTGAATTTTTTCTCAGCTTCAAATGGTCATAACTCCTTCACCGTAGCTCGGATTTGGGTGCCGTTTTTTCCAGTATTCTCATTGTTCCAAGATCTTAAACTTTACAGAAGGCCCCACCTCTGGAATAGGGCTAAAGAATTACGAAAATGCCCTTGAACTTGCCTTCCTAGCCTTTCTTCTATGATTTTTTCGCAACTTCAAGGGATCGTAACTCTTTCACCGTAGCACGGATTTGGGTGCCGTTTTTTCCAGTGTTCTTATAATTGAAAGATATTCAACTTTATAATCGGCCCAACCTCCGGACTAAGGCTGCAAAATTACGAAAATGCCCTTCAACTCCCCGATTCTTGGTTTCTTTCACTATTTTGAGTTCTCTTTTCCATCTTTCTTGCATGAAATATCTGTAAAACACATAAGAGATACACAAAATACGAAATTCTTGCCAAAAAGGGTTAGTATCATAGATATGAGATAAATCCAAGCTATTTACACCGCACGGGATCATAAAAATACTGAAATTAAGGGGATAAATGTGAAGAATTTATGCCTAATCAATCAACGATCAAGTTTGTGGATGCTCTGCTCTGAGCAACTTATTGCTTCTGTCGAGAATCGTTCAGGAAAATATTTGTTGAGCCGAGCAATATTTTTCTGAACCGAACAACAATTTATAACTTTTTGTTAATTAGTTAGAGTAGTGCACAACACTAGTACTCCCAAAAAAATTAACAACAAAAATGGAAAGAACTGAAGATTTTATTAATACTGCAAGTTGATTTCACACTGATTACAACATCATTGATAATATTTTATGAGATGCTATGCATTCCATGGGTTTTTGAATTCTTCACCTTCTAAGGTTTCAATTCGATAGGTTCCAGGTCGGATCACTGCTGAAATACGATATGGCCCATGCCAATTGGCCTCAAGCTTGTTATTTTTCTATAGCATTTTCTTCAACACATAATCTCCTTCCTTCAAGTTGGTTAGTTTCATCCTTGTATTGTAAAAATGGGTTTTTCTCTGTTGGTAGCTCACATTTTATAGGGCAACATCTTCTCTTACTTTTTCCTGCATTTCTAAATCCAACCTTCTCATTAGGTCACTTATAGGGCATTTAAAATTTAAAACTCTATGGGATGACAAACCTAGCTCAGTAAGAATGACACCTTCAGTCCCAAATGTTAACATATATGGGGATTCTCTAGTTTATGTTCACAGTGTTGTTCGGTATGACCAAAGGACAAAGTGTATCTCGTTTATCCAATTTTCCTTGCCATCATCAAGCCTTTTCTTTAACCCATTAAGAAATGTTATGTTCGTAACTTCAGTTTGTCCATTACTCTGACGATGTCCTGGAGCTGAATGAAATTTTTGAACATTGGACTGAGCACAGTAATTTGTGAATTCATCATTGTCAAATTGTGTTCCATGGTCGGTAATGAAAGCATAAGGCAACCCATACCTACAAATGATGCTTTTTCCAAAAAAAAATTCCAAAGAGGGACGGTACCCCCACCCATTTTATTTATAACATAAAGGAGAAAAAGCCTCTCCGAAGCTTACAAACCCAAAGACTAAATTTAATTCTAGAGGATGGTTCCATTACTCTAGAATGAAATAATAGAAACTTGGGGATTTATATAGAATCCCCATTACAAGGTTTGAAAACTTAAAAAATAAGAAATATGGGGATTCATTATATATCCCCATTACAATGAGAAAGCTAAAGAATGATTAAATTTGGGGATTTATCACATTCCCATTACATTTTCTTTATGATGGTTCTAATATTTGGAAGATTTTGTCTATCCATATTGAGATGTCCTTTGGCCAATGTAGGAAGAGAGTTGAAACTCCAGAAATAATCATCCATTTGAGATACTGAGGATCTTGAAGCTAAGTAATCAGCTACTGCATTGTTTTCCCTCCAAGTGTGGTTGATTTTGAAGTTTGTTGGATATGTGATATTCTCAAAAATATCTTGTGAAGGCCAAGGAGGTTTTGCTATCTTTAAAACAATGTCAACTAAAGATTTACAATCAGATTCAATGTAAACATTAGAAATATTTAAGTTACAGATCAATTTAATCACTTCTTGAAGGGCCATTGCCTCAGCATTAAAGGATGTTTGAATGCCTATTGATTTTGAAAAGGTAGCGATAAATTTACCTTGAGAATACCTAATGACTCCACCAATACCACTTGATCCAGGATTATTCTTAGAAGCACCATCAATGTTAAGTTTAAAAGTGCCAATGGGAGGTTTGATCCAATGACACTTTATTAAAAGAATCTTCTTCGGAAAAATATTAATATTGAAAGTTTTAGCTATAAAATCCTCTTTAGGGGGAATTTTGTCGTAAAACTTGCAATATTCTATAATATTAGAAGACAAGAAGATTACATTTTTAATAATTTTATTTGAAGACGTTTGACAATTTTCAAACAGGTTTTTGTTCCTGGCTTTCCATATTTCCCAAAATATCACTTTAGGAATCACCTTAAAGAGTAGAGTTTTATAGTCCCTTTTAGGACAATGTAACCACCAAGAAAGAAGGATAGACCTGCTAGATGAAAAGTCTAGGGACAAACCAAGCATAGATGCAAAGAAATTCCACACCTCATCAACAATAGGACATTTAATAAGGACATGATGAGAGGTATCCTCAACATTCTTACAAAATCTACATATAGAAGCTAGTCTCACACCTATTCTTTGGATCTCTGATTCAAAAGGGACTGAATTGTTTAAAATTTTCCAGGTATAGTTGGATAATTTCATGGGGCATTCTTTGATCCAATTTATTTTCCAAGATATAGATAAAGGCCTACATTGTCTACAAATATTGTAAGCAGATTTAATGGTAAAATCACCATTAATTGAAGCCATCCATATTTTTTTTCTTCATTAATATATGAGTCAACTAGGTTTTTTATGGAAGTTATCCTTTTAATAAAAGAAGAGGCTTGATTAATTCTAAGGCCATTTTTATATTTGTTTCTAATAAAGCTAGCCCAAATGCCAGTTTCAAGTTTATATTTCCAATATAATTTCATGCTAAAAGCAGAAACAATGTCTTCTATTTTCCTAAAGTTAAGACCACCCTCATCAAATGGATAACATAACTCATTCATTTAGTCCATTGAAATGGATTCTCCTTAGAGGAGCCACCCCAATAGAATTTACTAAATATGCTATGTAATCTTTTTATAATGATTTTAGGAGGGTTTAAAATAGCAACAATATAAACTGGAATAGATTGAAGCACATATCTAATAAGGGTAACTCTATCTGCTTGAGAAATTAGTTTTTAAGACCAAATGTGAAGTTTATCCCTAATTTTAGAAATGAGATCAGAAAAATGAATTGCCTTAGGTTTCCCTTTAAACAAAGGACATCCTAAATATTTCATAGGAAATTGTTTGTGAGACAATACAGAAGTAGATTCTATAGTGTTTCTTCTATGATGAGATAACTTTTTATCCGTGTAAAAAGAACTCTTAGAAAAATTCACTTTCTGACCCGAAGTGGCTTCATACTTTTTTAATAGATCAATAACGGACTTTATGCTATGTTTACCTCCATTTATAAAAATTATCAAGTCATCGGCATACCCTAAATGAGATATAAGTTGGATTTTGTATGGATGAGCATAAGGGATAGCTTTTCTAAGAATAAATAATTTGTCAATATTTCTACTTAAAGCTTCAGCTGCTATTATGAAGAGACTAGGAGACAAAGGGTCTCCTTGCCTTCATCCCCTGGAAGAATGAAAGAAGACAATACTTTTACCATTCAAAATTAAAGAGAACCAATTGTTAGATATTAGCCTCCAAATCAAATCAATAAAAACTTCACAAAATCCAAATTTTCTAAGAACTTCACAAAGATAATGCCAATATACTCTATCATAAGCCTTTTCCATGTCTAATTTAATGATCACATTATTTCCAAAAGATTTCTTACTAATGTATTGAACCATTTCTTGAGCTAAAAGGATATTTTCTTGAATACTTCTATTTTTAACAAATCCACTTTGGTTTTGAGAAATGATAGAAGGAAGTATAAGAGACAATCTATCATTTAAAATTTTAGAGATAATTTTGTTAGAGAAATTGCACAGGCTTATAGGTCTAAATTAGGAACATATTGAAGGATTAGAAATTTTAGGAATAAGAGCAATAGATGTAGCAGTCCAACTTTTAGGAAGATCAGCACCAGCAAAGAAAGAATGAATAGCTTGAGTCAAGTCATTTTTTATAATATGCCAAAACTTTAAGTAGAATATCCCTCTAAAACCATCAGGTCCAGGAGAGATAGAATGACCATGTTGGATATAGCTGTAAAAATTTCTTCTTCTGAGGGGAATTCAGTTAAATTGTTATTTATGGACACATCTATATCTTTACTAATAACTTCTATAAAAGAAGAATCAAGAGATTTGTAGTCTGTAGACCAAGTATCTTTGAAATGATTAAGAAATATTTGTTCAATTTCTTCATTATATTCTTCCCAATGGTTTTGATTATCTTTGATTTTAGAGATGTTTAATCTTCTTTTCCTTGCTTTAACTGAAACATGAAAGAATTTGGTGTTTTTGTCACCTAATTTAAGCCATTTTATGTGACTTTTTTGGTGCCAATAATTTTCCTCTCTAAGTAAAGCAATATTTAACTCAGCTCTAGCTTTAGATAAATTGGATCTAGAAGAATCACAAGAATTATTTTCAAACTCATGTTCCTTGATTAATACTAAGTCTTCAAGGTCTTTTACAGATTGATTTTTTTTTTAAAGTGCTTTTATTCCAAGTTTTTAAGTGAGCTTTAAGTTGCTTTAGCTTTAAAGCAAATTTAACTAAAGGAGGAGCTTGAATTTCAGTAGACCACGATTCTTCAATAATCTTTTGAACATTTGACCTAATACAACACATAGCTAGAAACTTAAAAGGTTTTGGATAGTTATCAAAGTTGCTTTTAATGGACAAAAGTAATGGACTATGATTAGAGCAAGTTTTATGTAGATGAGTTATACTAGTTTGAGGGAACTTCAAAATCCAATTATGATTAACCAAACCTCTGCCAAGTCTACAAAAAATAGTTCCAGCAATCCTATTGTTAGTCTAGGTAAACCTAGAACCAATGTATCCTAGGTCTATTAAGGAACAAGAAGTTATCATATCCTTAAAATCTTCTGTAGCATTAAAATCTATAGGATTGCCTCCTGATTTTTCAGCCTTTTCTTTAACAATGTTAAAATCTCCTATGACAAGCGAAGACTCAATTATAGAATTCCTAGTGACAGAACCTATATCTTGCCATAGACTTATTCTTTCTATAGGAGTACATTTGGCATAAACAATAGCTAAATGTATAGTAACATTCAAACAATTTATATAAATTTCAAGGCCTAATAGTTGTTCTGAATCATACTTGACTTGGACTTCTAGATCATTTGTCCATAGAAACCAAATTTTATTGGATATGTTACTAAAATAATTTGGGTAATTCCATTTTAGTTTGTATTTGGGAGTATTTTCAGAATCTACTTTAGGCTCTAGTAAGGCAATTGCTGGTAGATTATATTGTTTAATCAGTCTTTTGATTCTCTTATTAGTTGATTTATTACATGCCCCCTAACATTCCAGTATATGAAATTTATCATTTAAACGTAGGATTAGTTATGATATTTTTTGATTTTCCTAAATACCTTGTGAATCTTCTGTAAAGAGGATCAATAGGAGCTTTTTTAGAAATCATACCTAAGTTTACAGATGATTCTGCAGCAGATGTAGAGGGGTCAGTGTCACTGTCTTTCCTTGTGGCTGCAGCTCTATGTCGCTGATATTTATTCCATTTAACATCTAACCAAGAAGCAAAATTCTGTAGTTCTTCAACCATTGGAACTGAATTTTTTCTTTCCTCTTGATCTGAATGATAATCTTTTGATGCTTTAAAAGAATTGTCATATTTAGGTAGTGCAGAGCCTTTTGGGGAGAGGTGGAATTGATCCACCCTCAAAGTTTCCTCTGAGTTATAATGACCATGAGATATTTTATCTAACTGCATCTGTGGACCTTCTTGAGTCTTGTGAGTCCAACTTTCAATCTGATCTGTAACTTGCTCTTTAGAGTCTGTATCAGAATTGTCTTGTAACACCTCTATGATGTCATCTAAAAGCCCTTTCTTAGTTCCTGAAGAACTTGGGTTTAGGTGAGACTTTAAAGGCCCTGTTTTTGTAGAGATCCTTTGAGCCTTAGGATGTAACTGAATCTTTATTCCAGTTTTTTGAATTTGTTTAGCAGCAGCAGCATTCATGGGGAGAAGTTGATTCTTTATGCCATTTTCTTGTTCTTGTATTACAGCATCACTCTTTATAGTCTCTTTTGTCTTTTATTTTTGGGAGGTATTTGTAGGAGGGAATTTGATCAGGCATTTAGATTCTTGATGCCCCTTATTCTTACATATTGACAGTATGATGGAATGTTTTCATACGAGATCTGTTGCCAAAAACTCTTTTCCCCACATCCAATCCAGATCCTATAGATTCTTTCTTGTAAAAGATTTAACTCAATACATATTCTTGCAATGCTTGGTATTAATAAGGATGTTGTTGAGGCATCCATTGTCAAAGGTTTCCCAATTAATTGAGCAATAGAAAATAAAGAAGACTTGGCATAAAAATGAATTGGAAGATTGGGTAGATTCACCCAAACTGGTACAATGGGGCTTTCTTCTTCTGGGTGGAAATCAGATGTTCATTTGAAAGTACGCATTGGGAACTTCCTGATATACCATTGATCTCTTACCCAAAGTCGAACATAGTCCTCTTCACATTGAAGTCGAATTAGAATGTTCTTTGAATCATTCAGACCAACTGTAAATTTAGACTTTAATGAAAAAGTTTGGAAGGTTTTCCTGATGATTTCAATTGAAGGTCTGCCATGCGAAAATTTGCCTATGATTGTGTGTTGGAAAGGAGCAGCTAGTGTGGTAATATCATCTTCTGAGAATAGAATCGCTGGTTCTCCCTTGTAAATAGATGGTTGTTTGAGACATGGTTCCTTCGCAGAGTTGTTCATGAGAATACTTGCAAATAGATTTCTTCCAAATAGTCCTCTTCACATTAAAAATTTGCCTATGATGCTTTTCCATATAAACTGATAGACTTTTTCGTAAGGCATGTCTATCAGAGGCTCTGCCTCAACCCATTTTGTAAAATAATCCACGACGACAACCAATATTTAAATCTTCTTTGGGTGATTGACAGTGGTTCGGCCAAGTCTATACCCCATATAGCAAATGGCCATGGTAAAGTGATTGGAGTGAGAGCAACTTGTGGAGTTTTGCAAATTATGGAGAATCTCTGACATTTATCACAATTCTTAGAAAAAATTGCACAGTCTGCTCGCATTATTGGCCAGTAATACCCTTGAGTACTGATTCTATACAGAAGTGTTCTCCCTGCTATGTGAGCTCCACATGATCCTTCATGCACCTCATGAATTAGATCATGGACCTCTAATGGAAGCATATTGTAAATTTACTGTTAGTCCTCTATTGTACAAAACACCTTTATCTAATACATACCGAGCTCCTTTATATTTCAACTTCTTTGCTTCCACCATATCTGTTGGTAGAGTTACTTCTTCAATATATGCTCTGATGGGGTCCATCCATTATGGCCCTATATTTATGGAAATAAAATTGATCATCAAATCATCATTTATGCTCTTATTGGCTAAAATCTCAATAGGGATAGTTCGTCGGAGTTTAATTCTGGTAGCAGAGGCTAGACGAGCAAGGGTATCAGCTCGAGCATTTTCTAACCTTGGGATTCTGTTCATCTAAATAACTGGTAATTTTTAAATGACTTCTATCGCCTTGGATAAATTCCTGGTCGTCGATTCTCCTTTAGCTCCATATAAACCCAATGTTTGGTTTACTACCAACTGAGAGTCACTGTGTGCCATAACTTGATTGGCATTCAATGATTGGGCTAAACTTAGGCCCACAATAAGAGTTTCGTACTCTGGTTCATTGTTTGATGCCTAGAATTAGAAACGTAGTGCATACTCAATATCAATACCACGAGGAGTGTTAAGTATTATACATGTTCCACTGTCAGTTGAATAAGATATCCCATCAACATATAAGTTCCTTATTAGGACGTCGTTGTTAAATGCTTGGTTTGTCAAACTCATATAGTGGAAATTTTTCCCTTTGCTTCTTCATACTTCCTGGTCATCTCCTGTGTTCGGGAAGAACGATCTGACAGGTCTGTAATCGCTTCTTTTGAAGAATGTTCTTCGGGAGATTTCTAATTAACATCATTTTCTCTTGAATCTTATTCTGCCTACTTTGTTGCTCAGGGACCTCAGAGTAAGTGAACTCTGCTAATATCATACTCCCCTAATTCCATAACCCAGTACAGTAATCTACCTAATTTCTCTAGTTTATGCAAATCCTGCCTTAGAGGCATATTAGTGTAAACTATGATTGTATGGGCTTAAAAATAGGGTTTCATGCGTCTGGATGCTTCAATCAATACCAATGTCAATTTCTCCAAGAGAGGGTATCTAATTTCTACTCCTCGAAAAGCCTTACTAGTATAGTAGACAGGTTTTTGAACTCCATTTTCTT
This sequence comes from Sambucus nigra, assembly GCA_949130495.1. Taxonomy (NCBI): domain Eukaryota; kingdom Viridiplantae; phylum Streptophyta; class Magnoliopsida; order Dipsacales; family Adoxaceae; genus Sambucus; species Sambucus nigra. The sequence goes on along the minus strand of OX422209.1, from coordinate 378,165,592 downwards.
CTCGAATCAATGTAGAACTGACTGCTGATTCATAAATAGCTAAATATAGGTACATTTTTTCACCTGTGATTGGTCGGGAGAGTAATGGAGGAGACCCCAAATACCTTTTCAACTTCTCAAAATCTATTTTATATTATTCATTCCATTCAAAGCTTTTTCTGAGCACCTTGAAGAACGACCGGCACCTATCTGTAGCTCGGGACATGAATATGTTCAAGGCTGCTACTCGTCCAGTCAGTCTTTGCACGTCCTTCTTGTAAGTTGGAGATTGCATTTCAATTAATGCCTTGATCTTATCTGGATTTGATTAAATTTCCCTTTGATCTACTGTGTACCAGAGGAATATTCCCACTTGCACTCCAAAAACGCATTTGGTCGGATTCAACATCATCTGGTGCTTCTCAAGTTGATCAAAAGTCTGCCTGAGGTCGGTAATATGATCGGATGCCTTTTTTCTTTTTGTTAGCATATCATCCACGTAGACTTCCATATTCTTGCCTATCTGCTCCTCAAACACCTTATTGACCAACCTTTGATATGTAGCACCTACATTTTTCAAACCAAAAGGCATAACATTATAACAGTATGTTCCCCGGGGAGTGATGAAAGAAGTGTTTTCCCTGTCTTCAGATTTTATTTTTATCTGGTTATAACTAGAATAAGCATCCATAAAGCTGAGTAACTCATGTCCTGATATTGCATCCACGAGTTGATCTATTCAGGGTAAAGGAAAATGATCTTTTGGGCATGCTTTATTTAAATCGGTGAAGTTTACACACATTATTCACTTATTGTTTTTATTTTTGACAATAACTACATTGGCCAATCAGTTTGGGTATTTCACTTCATTAACAAAAGCAGCTTTCTGTAGCTTTACGACTTCTTCATGTATGGCTTGGTTCTTCTCAGAGCTAAACACTCTTCTTCTTTGTTTGACTGGCTTAACTTCTTTATTTATGTTGAGCTCATGACAAAGGAAATTTGGATCTATACCAGGCATATCTTCATGACTCCAAGTAAACACATGCTCTCTTTATTTAAAGAAGCTCACCAGTTCCCTTTTAAGAACAGGATCCAATGTTGTCCATATTTGAGTGATGTGCTCCGATTTGTCATCGTCTAACATAATGCCTTCAGTTTCTTCTATAATCTGTCCCTTTACCAACACTGTTTTCTCCCTTGGATCTAAGGTTTCAACCTCAGATTCTTCATCAAGCTCAGGAGTATCCACTTGGCAGGTAGTGGTTTTCTTTTTTATTTCTTCCAAGTCTTCTTGTTTGGCAGAAGAGTAGTAACACTCCCAAGCTACTTTCTGATCACCTTTCAAAATTCACACACCAAAGTTAGTTGGGAATTTTAAGCATTGATGAACAGTGGATGGTACTACTTCGAACTTCTTTAGCCCCACTCTTCCCATGATTATATTATAAGCTGAAGGGCATTTTTATCCATTACAAAGAAATGAATCTTCTCTGTTCGGCTAGCTGGCCAGGTGCCTATCATCAGCTCCATTTTAATGGTTCCCAAAGTAAATACTTTCTCACCTACAAAGCCTATTAGTGGTTGCTGATAAGGCTCTAATTGGCTGAGTTTAAAATCCAAATTGCTAAAACAAGGATAGAACATGATATCTGTCGAGCTACCATTATCTGCTAATACTCTAGAGACAATGATTTATTCCTTTCTAACTTTGATTACTAATGGGTCGTCATGAGGATACAGTACTCCTAAAAGGTCATTTTTAGAGAAACCAGTTACTAGTTTGTCTTTGTTAACCTTCCTTGGTCGATCTTCCTCTACAAGGTTGATCCTTTGTATGTATGAGCAAGCTTGTACCTCATTGAGGTAGGCTTTTTGCTCTGCTGTATGATCTCTTCCTCCTTCATCTCCACCTGTAATCATTTGACAATCAAAAGAACCAAAATTGATATAGAATACCTCACGTTCTGGTTATCAATTTTTTTAGGGAGATCGGGATCATCATCCCGATCATCTTCATGAGTTCTTTTCTTTTCCTCTCTGGGCTTGCAATTAGATTTTGATCTTCGTTGAATTTCCTCGTTATTATATCGATCAACATACTGATTCATCTTTCCTCATCGAATGAGAGTTTCAATATCATTTTGAAGAGCTATGCATAAAACCACTCTTAAAAGCCATATAACATTCACTAGTTATATAAGTAATATAAATTCTCTTCATGTATTTAGTTACCTGTATATAATTATCTACTCCATTATATACGTAGAACTATATTCCACAATCACACATATGTTGAATATAATTAAAATCATCCCTCTGAGTAATACCTCATCGGATGCATTCTCTAACGTGCTATCTTCCCAGGTCTACTCAGTCCCACCTGGATTTCTGAGACAGTTAGCCACCGCCGAATCAGAACATATAAATATAAACGTATTGGAGGAGGTCATATTCCCCCGAGTGTGAAGACAATCATCTCAATTCCCACCTCTATTTGGATGCTATGACCTCGGGATCTACTCTCCCTACTACTCAAGCTAGGGGATTCATCCACATCGCACAACCTCCCCCGATAGCACTAATAAATACCTTGACACCGGTATTTATGAGCACACAATATATATATATATATATATATATATATATATATATATATATACACACACACACACACATACACACACAAATAAAATTTAATCTCGGCTTTACCGTGTACAAAGTCTGTAACACTAACCAAAATATTCCCGAGTCTATGGTCCGACTCTAATTTAATTAATTTACCCATTAATTAAGTTAATATCTCCCCGAGTCTATGGTTCGACTCTAATTTAATTAATATGCCCATTAATTAACTTAATATCTCCCCGAGTTTATGGTCCGACTCTAATTTAATTAATATACTCATTAATTAACTTATTATCTCCCCGAGTCTATGGTCCGACTCTAATTTAATTAATATACTCAATAATTAATTTAATATCTCCCTGGTGTCCCCACAACCAATGTACCCGGACTCTCTCACCTGGCCTGAATTTCCATCTCTTAGAACGTACTCCTCAAAATTCCATTATAAAGAGAACGCTCCTAATTAAATAATATTTAACAATTTATTATATCATCCTATAATAAATTGTTCCAGATATAAGCTTTAATTAATTAATCCCCCAGTAAATAATCTATTATCATGGCATCACTCCACCAAAATATTCGGACACCCCCTTGGTCCATAATACAATATCCCCAATTAATTATTCAAAATTCTCCTCAATAAAGTTTGCACAATTATTAATCTGAGGTTTTCAATTTACTCAATCTGCCAAGATTTTTAAAATGTCGTTTTGGGGGAAAAAAGCGTATTAGAGATTGAAAGTTAGAAAACGCCATTTTCTAGAGGGCTCCGCGGACAGAATCGCCATTAACATCTTGTGTGAAGCTTTTGACCCAGAATTATCCACTAAAATCCTTACGAATTAAAACCAGTCCCAATAACTTGATTTGTAACTTCCCCAAATCGAAACCCAATTTGTATTAGCCCATTTCAAAAATCATTTGTATAACACCTACTATGATATGAATTGAATATCACCAATTTACATTGAAGCAATTTAACCACTTGCCTTATAAATTCGTAGTGTCTGATTATCCTTTGGTGTTGAGATCGTTGTGTGATGCAGAACACCTTCCTTGTTCTTCCTCTTTGGCTCTCAAGAGTCCTCCCTCTTTGTCCTTTATGTTCTCAAATTTCTCCCAAATGAGTTATGGCTGCCCACAATTCCAAAACTTAGGTTTTTATCTCCAAATGTCGTTTTTAATCATATGGGCCTAATTAAAATGGCCCAAATACCCCCGAGCGGGCTCGGTTTTGCCCAAAAATATCCTGTGACCTATTTACCACCCCGGGGTATACTTTTTCGACTATCTCAGCCCATTCGGACTTAACCGTGCACTCAGAATTGACATCCGAATAAATGTATAAAAAGTTCCTATCTCACACCAAACTTAGTCTATATCCGACTTTCGGCTGAGATAAATAAATGCCACGTCACTTATACACGTTACGACGTAAATAAATTATTACTATTCACTTAGTAATTTAATTTTCGTAAATATTAACCATCTTCTCTTTGATTAATATTTAAATAAATATTAACATAACTAATTCAATTAAATTACGTCACACAAGTAATTTAAAATTTTCCCGAATTAATTAAATATTAAATGCACAGAAATACGGTGTGTTACATACTTTCCCCCTTACAAAGGAATTTCGTCCCCAAAATTTGGTCATAACTACGGCGAATAACTCTGGATTCCGCTCTCACATATCCTACTCCGGCTCCCACGTATACTCATCAATACAGTGATGACCCCACTCCACTACACTCTATCTGGTAATACTACCTTAGACTGCAGCTTGCGCTCACATAGCTACTACTCTCTCCTCATATGAGGTGTCTTATGGAAAGTCATTCTCCTCGAGTGGTACGTGCCCAAAAAGCCCTATCGTTCCTCCTGTATATCTCCAGCTATGCCACGTGGGACACATCACGTATCCACTGAAGATGTTCTAGAAAATCCAGTCGATAAGACACCGACCCCACCCTCTCAAAGATAGAGAAATGACCCACATACCTCGATGATAGCTTCCCTTTCTTGTCGAACTTCACCACTCCTTTCATAAGAGACACCTGAACTAATAACTGGTCACAAATCTTAAACTCGAAGGCCCCTGACAACATAGTGCCCCAAAAGATTAGCCTATACTCCACCGACTCCACTATATCTATGTTAGGAAATTCCCCTCCTTACGTCCCTGAACTATATGAAAGGATACAACTTACTCAATTCCCGTTGCTGGACTATAACCCATTTCGGGTCCTAACAGCTTGTTATTTCCCCACCTCTTATCAACCAAAGGTGGATAATGAAACGTTTCCCATGAAGTCTCCCAAGGTGTCACGCAGATACTAAACTCTTATGAGGCATCACACGTAACTCTACCTGTGGTAATTACTACTCCCGAATTACCCAAAAATCTGGAATGCACAATCCTCGCTTCCCGTCTACCCATCAACTTATGGGTGATACGTTCAACCCAATATATAACTCTGTCTATCACCTCCTGACACTTTTTACCAGAGGTGGGACTGAAAGATCTCACCCAAATTCCCAACAATATTGAACGACACCTTGTTCTGTTTCACGCCTTCCCATTAATAGTAAAGTTGGGCATACTACTCGATAGTATAACCCATTCAAAGACAATAATTCGTGTTCAGGTCAATCCATTCAACAACCCGATGGAAACCCTGACCCCTCCACAATTTTTACCAACATGAGCATTAATTCCATCTCTGGAACCATAAAATTTCAAAAACTTCTTGGTTGATACCCTCAAATCAACCTTTTTCCCATTCATAAATGGTCTATCCGGAGACAAATTCACTATGTCTCACTCTACACCAATTCCCATGCTCAAAAACTATATTCCTTGTGCACTTTTCGTCAGATAGGAATCTACACATTGTCTATGCGTAAGACCACTCTAAGCATATAACTAAGTAATACACTTTTCTATTTTCCCATAAATGTGACTTCTTTCTTGCCTTAAGATATTTTGTTACATTCTCCTCCACCGTCTTTACACTCCTTACGGTGGAGATAGTTCACCTTGATATGTATATAGTCGGATTGTTTCCTCTTTCAAATAGATTTCAGTTCACTGCACTTTCCCACTTATTTTCTGAATCCTCTGTAGGCATACATTCAATATGTTCATTCACATATCCCTTTATTTAAGACGACTCTGAAATCACACTAACGAGGGTGCCCATACATCCCAAATCCCATGCATATTTGCACAACATCACATACGTCACATATGTAATATCTTTCTTCAAAGGTTATTCCACAGATCACATTATATCATATGATTACATTCTATATTGTCCTAAATAGCAATTTAATCTTCTCGATGTTTCCCCGCCCATTAACTTGCGGTGTAAAAGTTTTCTCAGTGCTTCTTTCGCAGCACTACCCGGCTATACTGGCCTTATAGTGTAATAACTTTCACTTCAAAGTATAACTCCACACGTTCAAAAATCACCCTTTAAACTGGTTTCCTAGAATCATATAACGTCTTTCCACTACTGACGTTTATTAGGGCTTATGCATATAACATTTCACAACAAAGCCCAAAAAAATTTCCCCAATGCATTAAACACTAGTATTGTCGTTCATTAATTTTCGTAGACCTGATCATATAATCGGGATACCCAAAAATCTATCCCTGTACTCAAAGGTCTAATTGTCGACTCCCGCATCTCTAAAGAAGTTATATAATGCCACGCTCACACTATCATTAAGTCCTCAACGCTAAGTCACTAACAGTTAAATCTCTTTGCTTCATGGTAAATTCGCCATGCCCCGAATCACATTAGTAAAAATCCCTACGCACTGGGATATAATATACTAGACAACACTACCCTATGAAGTCTATTTTATAAAATATTTCGTGAACCCAACCTTCTTTCGGGTGGAACCTCGCAAAGAATACACATCCTATCCTGGAATATCGAACACGATAGTCTTGCTATAACCGCCCACTATCGCTTACCCGTCGCTAACCAATCTGTACTCAGGATAAAATCATTCTCGCATAGCACTTCTCAAAATGAGTTAACCTTATAAAATGTACCCTCTCAGTGTTCACACCTGCTCCTCTGCTTGTAAAATAAAAGAGCCTCGTTACCCCGCGATAAAAATATACTTAATAGTAACACTACGATACACCCACTAAACTCGTCTCCCTTGCGAATATAGTGTTAAGAAGAATACTGTGACCACTCATGTCATAAATTTCGCCCCATCTATCTGAGGATAAAACTCATACTTCCACTCACCTATACACCAGTGGCCCAAATGGTTCCTGGACATAATATTCTCATCCAACCGAACAAAAACTTCATAATTGTTGTCCCTACTAGGCATCCCACTCCTATCCCCTGATTCACGGTGGACATAATCAATTATTGTGGTCCCACTTTCCACACATAAGACACTTCCCTGTGTCAATCCTCTGTCTCTATCCCCACTGGCCATGTGGGGGTTGTCCTTCTCACGTACTTGGTATACTTTACCCTGATTGCTACACCTGTTGTCCCTTTGGCTTCGTTGTCCCCATGGGACTTGTTGCTGGCCTCAACGACCCTGATTGAATCAGCCGTCACTAGGTAAGAATTTCACAGATCTAAATCATATAAATGGGTTCCTTTACTAGGTATCCCCTTGTGTTTCCTCACTAGCACTGCTAAATACGATCTTGCCTTTTGGTTAGATATTCTACCTCCCTTGGCTTCCTTCTCACAGAAGTATTGATATCAAATCGAAAACATACTGCCTTGATGACTATAGCCCCAGTCATCCTAGCCGGAGTTTTCCATCCACGCTTGTGTATTACCTAGGAGTCCATTATTAACTCATGGACCCCTTATTGACCTCCGCATCCACCTCGTTGGGTACGAAGTTTGTTGCATAATTCAACTTTCCCTTATGTCCGGCCACTGTCCGACCCTTCTGAAGTAAGTACTGAAATCTCCTTTGGATACCAGTTCAAACGGATGATGCGAAGATTTACGGTCAAACCGCACCCTAAATTTCTTATTATTTATGGTATTTCTCCATGGTTGTGGTGACTAACTCCTACCACTACAACAGCGCCCCACTGGGCCAAAAATTTCATTTAAAATTTAGTCCTGGGTGCCACCGCACACCACCCTACACAATTCTCTTTGGGTTATTTCCTCCCATTGACTTATCGCACTACTTTTCTACTCGAATCCTTATAGATAGCCCTTCCAAAAGGGTCTTTCCACACTTTTCCCACCCTTTGCTGACTATGCTAGGTGAGACTGAAATTCTACCACCATTATCTACAACAGTGCTTGGGGAGACTATCGCTCCCGGGTGATTATTGTATCCCCACTGGCCTGAACAACAATCAAGGTGATTCCTATAACAATCACCATTTCCAGAATACCCTATGTCTTCTGTTGAGCCTCTCCTCCTGCAATTCTCCTATGGCCTTCGCTGATTGTCCCAAAGAATGTTCGATATACAAAGCCCAATCGAACTCGTGTATGAATCACCACACTATACTTGATAGAAGGACGTAGTGGAATACAACAATCCTATCATAAGTATCTACATCAAAGAACGCTAAGCTAAAATTTGAAAAGCCACACAGATCCTGAGGACACAATAACCTGATGCTCTGATACCATCCGTGACACCCCACCCAATAAAATACCGGGTGATCAGTCCTATATCAAATTAAAACAGGAATCTCATCTGGTTCATTCTTAGCATCACTGTCGAATTTTTTTTAAAACTTACTAACCACCTAGTATTCAAAGATGATGTCAAAATTTTAATCTTTTTATTTAACAACAACAACTATATAAATATCAATACGAACCATTCACACAAACCATGAATCTAAAGCAATACTGAATAAATTAATAAATGAACGACCGAATAAACCATCGGCAGAAAACTAACATCCACTAATATAATCCAATAAAGAATACTAACCAGTACAAAGTCCGACTGAAATGAAAATAACTCGGGCAACATGCCCGAAAGAAATACCAAGCTGCATCTTACTCTAGGCATGAAATGACTGAAGCGTCTATGTCCAAATCTTGCAACATCCACACCTGAAAGAGTATGCGCGTGCGTTCAAATGAGGAAATTATACATTAAACACATTTTAACCCAAACAAACCCTAAACATGCAACAATATGTGATTGAATAAGATAATAAACTAAGCAAGAACATTCAAACACATGCTTGTGAGGAAAAATTCCCCAAAGGGGCAAAACCATTTATTTTCATTATAATATTGTAACTGTACAATTCAAATTACAATGAAAAATACAAGTGACTAAGAATTACCCTCAGGTGTCGAATTCTGTAGTCGGCGGTTGGAAATATCTCTTTCGAGGAGGTCTGCAATGAAGAAGAAGAACGGTCTTCTTCACAAGGGTTGAACAGCAACTGGTTGTGTTCTAGGGTTACAAACAGATTCACAAATGTATGAGAGGTTGTGTGAATCAACAAAAAATTGGAGTCTTGGGACTCAACAGATGAAGACTTAGAGTTTTTATACTCTGAAAATCGTGTATCGAAGTCTTAGAAAACCACTTCCCATAGTGGGTTTATAAAGGAAACATTTAGCCTAGAAAATCTGACCACGATCTACTGAAGTTTATCCCAGGCGGACCGGTCCGGGTCTGAGGCGGATCGGTCCGGGTAGGCGGACCGGTTCTTTTTATTTTTGGCTTCTTCGGTTCGCTTACGGTCCGGGGAGTACTGGATTTTCAGCAGGCGGACCGGTCCGGGTCTGAGGCAGACCTGTTCGCAGGCGAATCGGTTCTTTTTCTAGGGCGAACCGGTCCTGACTGTCAGACTTTGATTCCTCTTCTTTTTTGATATTCGGATCCGTTGATGACTGTATGAATCTTTGAATTTCTTCAACGGTGTAACGGCGTACAACATAACAAATTGATAATGGACAAAAAATGTCCTTACAAATCTCCCCTTATGTCTATGCCGGTACAAACATAAAAACATCCGAATTATCAAGTATAAAATTGCCTATACAAATCTACCCTTCCATGAACCCAAAACTGAAAAGGTACAATTGAATAAGACTTCATCGTTTGTTCTTCAACTCTTCAGGAATCTTCAACGCTTTTCTCATCAGGGTGTGCAATCCAATGTTAATCCATGTAGTACCTACACACATGAGAAAAAGCAAAATACCAAGTGACGTATCGAGTTTGAAATGAGAAATATGCTAAATGGTGATAAACAACTCAACACTACAAAACTCACTCCCCCTTAATGTGATAATTCTTTCTCCCCTTTTTATGATGTCCCTAAATAGACAAATGAGAGAAATAATGCAAACAAGAAATGAAGGGGTGTCACAAGGAAATACACAATAATTTTTTTGAATTTTTCAAAAAAAAATTCAAACAAAATCACACCGTGAATGAACACAAAGCAACCAAATTGATGATAGCGTTAATGAATGGGTGTGAACATAATTCGATAGCAAGATCAATGCATACAAACAAGACATATGTGCACGATGAATATCGGATACTCCTAACGAATGGACTCAAAGGCTTCCTTTGGTGTAAAAGAATGGTAATAAGTGATATTGACTCAATCATATCAACAAATCAAAGCTAAAAGTGATTTTCACACCAATAACGTCCAAAATGTTTTCATGCTTTTTCAGGACTGTCAAGGAAATGCAAACCCGTTTAAACATTTTCCAACCAAACTCCCTCAGATATATATTTTGAATAGAGGTATACTAAATTCTCAAACTTTGGAGAATTGATGGTGAACCTAATGGCCCATATTTGGCATGAATTGCTTGTTATTGCATTTAAATTTTTTCGGGCTCTTTTAACCTCTTTGGTCCTCGGATATTAAAATTGCTCCATTTTTAGGTCCTTTTTAATGGTGGCTTTTGCGCAAAGGATAGATGATTACCTTTCGCAGCCCCTCCCCATTATACAAAAACACACAGTCTCACCAAAACGGTTTTACATGCATTCCACTCTTGTCAAGTTTTATCGCATATTGAAAGATGTATAGACAAAATTGAGATGAAAACACTCAAGCCAATATGAGATAGACAAGTGCAATAATCAAATATAGCCGTGCATGTGTGCAATAAAGGATATAGGAGTCAAACATGTCGGAAGATATCACTAATTACATCTCAAAGACTCCAAACAATGTAAAGCACATGGATGAAATGATGTAGCCTCTCAAATCTCTATCAAACAGTCACATGGATATATGGAATGAAGTTGTGACTTGGCTATCTTAAATGCTCATCCATAAAAGGATCAAAAACAGAAATCTTTTTGAATTTTTCAAAAATTTTATCAAAGTAAAATCTTTTTGTGCTTTTCTTAAAATTTTTCTTAAAGGAAAATCTTTTTGGAATTTTTGTTTTAACGAAATAAAAAATGAACAAAAATAAAACAAACTAATGGTACATGCTAGCAATAGGCAAAAGAAACAGCATGAAAATCAACCTATGCTAGCAATCAAGACAAGATCTCAACCGGGAGTAACGGTGGAGTTTTCCAAAGATGGTGACATCTTTTGAACACACGCCACTAGATCATGTGTTGTCTTGATCAAAAACTTCACTTGCTCGCGAATATGTGAAAACTCTCTATCATAATGTGCAGGCAAAATGTCATGAGTGGGTGTATGTGCATGAATGTGTGAAGTGGCATGATATGGTACAAAACCCAACTTGGAACAAAACTCCCTAAGATGTCCTCGCTTATTGCAGTGGGAGCAAACATAAATCGGTCTAGGAAGTGATTTGTCAATAACTTTGGGAAGAACATTCCTAGACGGGCTCCCATGGGACTCATTCACCAAGGTGGATATAGGCTCGGGTGCATTAAAAATAGTGAATGTACCGTCATTACCTTTTCCAACATCATTCAAAATGGGATAGGAAACCATCTTATCAACCTTCTCAGATGCATTATCTAATGTGACTTGGACCTCTCGTGCTTGTTTGAGATCATCCTCGAGATGGTATACACGTGTCGTCAGACTAGACACCGTGTTGGCCAAGTCACCTTTTTCCCTTTTTAGCTCATCATTCTCTCCCTTCAACTCACGAATACGAAGACCTAGGATCCTATTTGACCTTTTTATTTCCATGGTCTCGATAAACAACTTTCTAAATGCTTTTCGGATCACACTTTCATCACCATCCTCATCCTCATTATCACTTAGTGAGATGGGCATTGCATCTTTCTTACGCTCTCTCCTAAGTTTAGTGGGACACTCAAATTTCTTGTGCCCTGTCCCATCGCACTCAAAACATCTTATCTTCTCAAGTTCTTTCTTTCTTTCTTTCTTTTCCACTCTCATCACAACTCTCTCTTTCTCCAAACAATCTTAAATCTCTATCTAAAGCGGTGATCCTAAGAGCTAACGCTTTATAACGCTTCTTGGTTTCAAAAGACTCAGAATATAACTCGGTGTAAGCGCGTGGGAGATCACACTCTCTCTCACTTGCCTCATCCTCCCCCTCACTCTCATCGCTCTCACTGTCGAGGTGTCCTTATGACGTAGCATCCTCATCGTCGTGAGAAGCATTGGAGGTACTCACATGAATTGCCATGAGTGCGGTGATGTTATGCTCATGCAGTGAATCATCTCCACAGTCCACCGACTCAACCTCACTGTCGTCACTAAGGGTAGCATTTAGGACAACTTTCCCTTTCTCTCTGTTCAGACGTGTGGCACACTCTAAAGCTCTATGACCCTTACCGTCGCATTCAAAGCATCTCTCACTGTCTGTCTTAGGAGGATCTTTAAAATCTTTTTCATTATTTTTCTCAAAATTCCTTTTATCATTGAAATTTCCATTTTTCTTGAATTTGAGAATTCTTTTGAAATTTTTTTCAAATAGGGCCAAGTCATCTAAGTCCAAATCACACTCAGAATCGGACTCAGAATTTTTTTCTTTCTTTTTCTTAAAATGAGTCTTTAAAGAAATTCCATTATCCTTATCCTTAATAGTTTTGGGAAACATGTCAATCTCATAGGTCTGAAGATCTCCTACAAGTTCTTCCAACTTAAGTGATTTCAAATTTCCCAAAGAGTTCAAAACAGTGACTTTAGGAATAAAGCGTTTTGGGAGAGATCTCAAAATATTTTTAACGACACGCGTGTTATCAATCACTTCACCCAAATTAAAACTTGTGTTAACGATGTCTGACAAACGAGCATAAAAATTATCAAAGCACTCAGACTCAGACATGGTAATAGTCTCAAATTGGGTGGCCAAATTTTGTAATTTTGATTCTTCAACCGTGTTCGTACCCTCATGTGTCAATTTCAAAACATCCCAAGCCTCTTTAGACGTGGTGCACGTCATAATTCGGCGAAACTCATCAGGAGTTATGGATCCGAAAATAGCACTAAAACCTTTAGAGTTAAAAGAAGACCATCTAAATTCATCTTCAGTCCAAGAGGTGACAGGTTTTAAATTAGTCACATTTTCCACAGTGACGGAGGGAGGTGTCCACCCTCTTTCAACTAAAATCCAAACCCTTTCATCTATGGCTTTTAAAGCCGACCTCATTCGGGCTTTCCAATAAGCATAATTTGTCCCGTCAAAAACAGGTAATTTATTATGTGATTTCTCCATTTAAACACGCACTTTTCAAAAATCAAAATTTTTTCAGAAAAATGATATCTTAGAAAAGATTTTGCGGAAAATAGGAATACGCGATAGATTAGCGTAACCTGCTCTGATACCAATATGACGACGTGAGAAGTCAAATTGTATCAGGGAAAAAATATTAAAAATCAGGATCACTTGATAATTTAGAGCAATCCGCTCTGATACCAATTTGAAAGAGTATGCACGTGCGTTCAAATGAGGAAATTATATATTAAACACCTTTTAACCCAAACAAACCCTAAACATGCAACAATATGTGATTGAATAAGATAATGAACTAAGCAAGAACATTCAAACACATGCTTGTGAGGAAAAATCCTCTAAAGGGGCAAAACCATTTATTTTCATTATAATATTGTAACTGTACAATTCTGATTACAATGAAAAATACAAGTGACTAAGAATTACCCTCAGGTGTCGGATTCTGTAGTCGGCGGCTGGAAATATCCCTTTCCAGGAGGGCTACAATGAAGAAGAAGAAGAACAGTCTTCTCCACAAGGGTTGAACAGCAACTGGTTGTGTTCTAGGGTTACAAACATATTCACAAATTTATGAGAGGTTGTGTGAATCAACAAAAAACTGGAGTCTTGGGACTCAACAGATGAAGACTTAGAGTTTTTGTACTCTGAAAATCATGTATCGAAGTCTTAGAAAACCACTTCCCATAGTGGGTTTATAAAGGAAACGTTTAGCCTAGAAAATTTGACCACGATCTGCTGAAGTTTATCCCAGGCGGACCGGTCTGGGTCTGAGGTGGATCGGTCCGGGTAGGCGAACCGGTTCTTTTTATTTTTGGCTTCTTCGGTTCGCTTGCGGTCCGGGGAGTACTGGATTTTCAATAGGTGGACCAGTCCGGGTCTGAGGTGGACCGGTTCGCAGGCGGATCAGTTCTTTTTCCAGGGCGGACCGGTCCGGCCTGTCAGGATTTAATTCCTCTTCTTCTTTTGATATTCAGATCCGTTGATGACTGTATGAATCTTTGAATTTCTTCAACGGTGTAACGGCGTACGACATAACAAATTGATAATGGACAAAAAATGTCCTTACAACACCTGTTGCAGCTACGCATCCCTGGAACAGATCTTCAAGTTTGGCATCCCTGTGGCTGGATACCTAAAAGGTTTTGAAAATATTTTGCAAGTATGGGTCAGAGCCCAAAGTCCTTTTGAAAATATTTTGTAAGTGGATTAAAATGCAACAATTAAAATATATGAATGCTCTTCATATTTAATTTAGTGTCGCACTCCCTTGAGATACATCTCACCCCTCCTCTAAAATGCACACTTAACTCTTTCTTCCTGACCCTCCTAGTTACACCACCCCGTCTAACTAGCCTTGTCGTGAAACTCCTTGAACTTTACTCTAACCCGAGTAATTTGTATCTTTACTTCGTAAGTTATTTATCCCATTAACTTAATTAATCATTTCTTAAAATTCATATAACATTCACTAGTTATATAAGTAATACAAATTCTCTTCATGTATTTAATAACTCGTATATAATTATCTACTCAATTATATATGTAGAACTATATTTAACAATTATACATATGTTGAATGTAAATAAAACCTCTCTTAAAATCCATATAACATTCACTAGTTATATAAGTAATACAATTTCTCTTCATGTATTTAATTACTCGTATATAATTATCTACTCCATTATATACGTATAACTATATTCCACAATCACACATATGTTGAATATAATTAAAACCATCCCTCTGAGTAATACCTCATCGGATGCATACTCTAACGTGCTATCTTCCCAGGTCTACTCAGTCCCACCTGGATTTCTGAGACAGCTAGCCATCGTCGAATCAGAACATATATAGAAATATAAACGTATTGGAGGCGGTCATATTCCCCCGAGTGTGAAGACAATCATCTCAATGCCCACCTCTATTTGGACGCTATGACCTGGGGATATACTCTCCCTACACCTCAAGTTAGGGGATTCACCCACATCGCACAACCTCCCCCGATAGCACTAGATCATATAATTCTAAATAAATACCTAGCCACCGGTATTTATGAGCACACAATATATATATACTATCACACTGCCGTATATATATATATATAATTTAATCCCGACTTTACTGTGTACAAAGTCCGTAACACTAAACAAAATATTCCCGAGTCTATTGTCCGACTCTAATTGAATTAATTTACCCATTAATTAAATTAATATCTCCACAAGTCTATGGTTCGACTCTAATTTAATTAATATGCCCATTAATTAACTTAATATCTCCCCGAGTCTATCGTCCGACTCTAATTTAATTAATATACTCATTAATTAACTTATTATCTCCCTGAGTCTATGGTTCGACTCTAGTTTAATTAATATACTCAATAATTAATTTAATATCTCCCTGGTGTCACACAACCAATGTAGTCGGACTCGCTCACCTGGCCAGAATTTCCATCTCTTAGAACGTACTCCTCAAAATTCCATTATAAAGAGAACGCTCCTAATTAAATAATATTTAACAATTTATTATATCATCCGATAATAAATTATTCCTGCTATAAGCTTTAATTAATTAATCCCCCATTAATTAATCGATTATCATAGCATCACTCAACCAAAATATCCGGACACCCCCTTGGTCCATAATACAATATCTCCAATTAATTATTCAAAATTCTCCTCAATAAAGTTTGCACAATTATTAATCTGAGGTTTTCAATTTACTCAATCTGCCCACATTTTTAAAATGCCGTTTTGGGCATTTTGGGGCCGTTTTGGAAAAAGCGTATTAGAGAATGAAAGTTAGAAACGTCATTTTCTAGAGGGCCTCTTGTACAGAATCACCATTAACAACTTGTGTGAAGCTTTTTACCCAGAATTATCCACTAAAATCCTTACGAATCAAAACCAGTCCCAATAACTTGTTTTGTAACTTCCCCAAATCAAAACCCAATTTGTATTAACCCAATCCAAAAATCATTTGTATAACACCTACTATGATATGAATTAAATATCACCAATTTAAATTGAAGCAATTTAACCACTTGCCTTATAAATTAGTTGTGTCTCATTATCCTTTGGTGTAGAGATCGTTGTGTGATGAAGAACACCTTCCTTGTTCTTCATCTTTGTCTCTCAAGAGTCCTCCCACTTTGTCCTTTATGTTCTCAAATTTCTCCTAAATGAGTTATGGTTGCCCACAACTCCAAAACTTAGGTTGTTATCTCCAAATACCATTTTTAATCATATGGGCCCAATTAAAATGGCCCAAATACCTCCGAGTGGGCTCGGTTGTGCCCAAAAATATCCCGTGACCCATTTACCACCCCGAGTACACTTTTTCGACTATCTCAGCCCATCCGGACTCAACTGTGTACTTAGAATTAACATCCAAATTAATTTGTAAAAGGTCCCTATCTCACACACAACTTAGTCTATATTCGACTTTCGATTGAGATAAAGAAATGCCACGTCACTTATACACGTTATGACGTAAATAAATTATTACTATTCACTTAATAATTTAATTTACGTAAATATTAACCATGTTCTCTCCGATTAATTTTTAAATAAATATTAACATAAATAATTCAATTAAATTACGACACATAAGTAATTAACAAATATCCCAAATTAATTAAATATTAAATGCATAGAAATACGGGGTGTTACACGCGGTCGACTAGCACTATGTTTCTTGATCTTCTTGGTCCATAAAAAGGGGGAAAGGATTGAAAACAGAAATGGCCATAACTCCATCATCTGGACTCCAAACGATGCACCGTTTGCGGTCACACGATGCTAACTCAGCGACCTACGCATCCGTGGAATTCCCATGAGCTGAAGGTGAAATATGAATTGACTAAACTACCCTTGAAGTAGCGTCCGACGATGAAACTTCTTCGAAATGCAAGGGATCCTCACTTTTAGCGCTCCAATACCTACAAAAGCACAATTAAACCCTACAAAGCATGTATATATCCAAATCCAAGGTTGACTGGTTAATTAGCATAAATATAGTCATATAGGACCGTAAAAGTGCTAGAATGCATAAAGATAAAGGGTGGAAATATGCAATATTCGGTACGAATCACTAAGCACCTAGGATTAAGAATCAGTCATAAGACCCTTAGGAAAACCTTTACTATTTCTTAATTATTTTACACAATTCTTTGATAAGTCTTTACCAACATGATCAATCAACCAAGACACACTCGAACGATAAAAAAATTAATAAATAGTTTGTTTTAAAATATAGTTATGGCCATTGAAGTGCACCCATAAAAATAGCATAGAGTCTCAGATATCTTATAGTTTTTTCTCTGCTGTACTTGTTTAGTGAAAACACCTGCCTTTGTTATACTGGTTTGGGAAAAAGAGCTACCTTTGCTATAATGGTTTGGGGAAAACGCATATGTTGTATGTGTTGTATACAGACTTCGCTATAGTAGTTTTGTCATACTGGTTTGGGAAAAAACTAACTACAAATAATTGAACAGAGCAACTCATACTAAAGTATCAGAGCATATCATATATACATGTGTTGTATGTGATGTATTTGATATTGAAGATCTTACATCTAACTCAGAGAGCTAATAGTCCGGAGAAAATCATACTACAACATTTGAATGTTGCATCCTCATTTCTAATAGCAGCTAGAGTGCTGGACTGATGTACCAGGTTTAGAAATCCCATGTCCTAGAAGTTCAAAGCCTTCAGAAAAATGAAAAAAAACTGTGAATTTTGGAGTCAGCATCCTTCATCGTCAAGAACTATATAGGGGTTGGGAGAGTAGTTAAGCTACCAAGAGAATGATGGATTGCAAGTGATGAAGATAAGTAAGCAGGAAGAGGTATTAGTGTTTGGATCTATTTTAGGCATTATGTTTAATCTTTTACGCAAGACATAATGACATGCGTGATTAAACATAACCCTAAAATAAATACGAACCCTAATGCCTAAAGTGCCTAAAATTTGAAAGCAATTAAATCTAGAGAACCATCTGATAGAGCCTGACTCAAGGAGAGGATGGATATCCAAACAAAATACATATAACATTAACTGATGTCAGCTCTTGGATATAAGAGTCTACCTAAATGAAATAATCCTTCCCCCACAGTATCAACCAATAAAAATGTAATTTTTTGAACTTTGTATTAGCCAAATAGAGTTAAATTTATTCATGGGTTTTTATTCTCAATAAGATAACCAATGATTCCAAAAAATATTTTCACACATTGATAGAGTAAGTATAATATAAACAAAAGAATAACAATAAAAACTCAATATTAGTTCTAGTACACATTATATTGTGCTGAAATTATTTCAAATTGAATAACAATATTTCTGTCAGAGAGTAGGCATGTGCAACATTTGCAGTGGTGTACTGAGCTTCAACAATATCCATCACCTTCAAATGGGTGAATTAAGTTGAAAAATATATAATAAAGATCATAGATAACAGTTAAACAAAACAAATTACACTTTTGAAATGACGTATTAAAAAGTTTACTGCGGCGACGACGCACAAATGTAGCCTTTGAGATTCCAATTTCAAATTGTCATAACACTAGTTCCACACAAAACACTACTTACTTCCAAACTTTAGATCTCTGTATGAGAAAAAATTAAGTTTGAAACAATAAAAATACAAAAGATCCATTGAAATAGTAAACTAAATTTGTAAAGCATGTAAATAAGTAAATAATCATATAATAAGTAATAGCCCCTCTATGATGCTCCTCTGAAAGGCACAAAAATAAGGCTGATAGCACCTCTGAAATGCACGAAATCCAATCTAAGCCAACCCATGAATAAATGAGTGTGTAATGAATAAATAAGCTTACCTAAGCCAAGAAATCCAAAATCTAATAAATCCAAAACCTAAGAGAGGAAATGACAATACCTGAGCCAAGAAACCTAAAACTGTAGCACCTTTGAAACACAGTGTAATGAATAAATAAGCACAACTGAGATAAGAAATCCAAAATCTAACAAATCCAAAACCTAATAGAGAAAATGACAATACCTAAGCCAAGAAACACAAAATCGTAGCACATCTAAAATGAAGTGTAATGAATAAATAAGGACACTTGAACCAAGAAAACCAAAATCTAATTAGTCCAAAACCTAGGAGAGGAAATGAAAATACCTGAACCAAGAAACCTAAAACCACAGCACCTCTGAAATGAAGTGTAATGAATAAATAAGCATGCCTGAGCCGAGAAATCCAAAACCTAAGAGAGGAAATGGCAATACTTGAGCCAAGAAACCCAAAACCGTAGTACCTCTAAAATGCACCAAAATAAGAACTAATTGCACCTCTGAAATACACGAAACCCAATATGAGCCAACCTGGGAATACATGAGGTTGTAAAAAATCAAATAAATCAAAAACCTACGAGAGGAAATAACAATACCTGAGCCAAGAAACCCAAAATCGAAAAAATCCAAAATACACAAAATCCAAAGGCTAGCAGTCCAAAATCGAACCTTGGCATGGGAGGTGAGAGGTGAACATGTGAGAAGTGAGAGGGTTTGTGAGTGTATCTGTAAACTGACTGGGGGGAACAAAAGGAAAAATTGTATGAGTGAAACAAAAAGAAAAAAAATTATGGGAAAACTAAAAACAAATGAAAAATTTGAAATTAATGAATGGAGATGATCTTAACCCTTCATTTTGTAAAAATGTGTAAGGACGTGGAACTCATTATCACCATTAAAATGTGTACATAATTCAAAAACTTCAAATACACACACACACACATACACACACACACACACACACTTTAAGTTGACCTTCAAATAGGTCCCACCATATGAACCATTTTTTTAAAGGATAAAAACAATATTTGATGATTTCTTCTTGGAAGTTTCAAACATTCTCAAAAAAGTTTTTTTTCTATCTGAGAAAATGTTGATGTTTGAATCTTTTTTTGTTATTGTGTTTGTTTTGATGTGTCCATCTCTTTGAGCACTCGAATACTATTGTGTATATGTTTACATTTCAATCATGACACATCCAGGACCAATTGTAGCTTGAATTTCAACATCTTATTTATTAAGTTTATTATGTGTAATTTCAATTTTAAACAAACTAAATTATATCATTTTATCTAAGTGGAGATAACATAAAAAAAAGAGGGTTATAAATACCTGAAAATATATAATCGTTAATAACACATAATGAATTTTCGCATTTGTTTCATCTTCTGCATTCTGGGTTCTTTAAGACTTGCTCCCTGCTTATCTTTTTTATTTAAATCATCTTCAAATTGTATTTATACTCAGATGAACATAAATTTTGTTCTTACAATTATTTTAACATCTTTACCAATAAAAGTTATTACATGTATATACTTTTGAGTTGGTAATGGATCTATATACTTATATGGCCTTGTTTCCCAACTTTTAAGGCATCAATTGAATACCAAAATTATAGTACACGCGAGACACGCGTGGGACACCTAGTATATATAAGAACAAATTTAGATTCTCCAATCACATCTTCCTAAACTAGCAGTGTGACTAGGTCAATATTTTTTAGAGTGTGCCAGAGAGTTTGAGAAAGTCGGAACGAAAGTGAAACTAAGAAAAAATGGTAGATTTAAAATTTATGTTTGTTTATGTTTCTTGATGAACAAGGTACAATCTCGCCTGGAGTAAAGACATAAGAAAGCCCGTTTCTACTTTTATGACACATCGAGTCCAAAGGAATTGTATCAATAAGTATATTAAGACAAGTGCATGTTAGAAATATTATGATGGACGATAGGAGCATAACGAGAGAGGGTGAAAGCATTAGGTTTTGTGCGTTAATAAGGGCTGAGGCGAAGATTATGGTGAAGTTTTTAGCCAGAGGGCTTACCAACAAGCTCGGATCTGAGTACTTTGGCAGCAAATTGCAGTTCAGATTAAGATTCGGAGATAGCGATGGTGATCAAGATGTTATAGTGGTGAAGGGATAGGTTCACGTGACACCCCACTTAAAATAATAATGGGTGGCCAGCCCTATACTACATTTAATCAGGAATCTCAGATGGATCATTCTCAGCATCTACTGATGATACTAAAAAAATAAGGCTAACTACCCAAAACTATAAAAGCGGATGACAAAATTAAAATAAAACATACAATGGATATCAACCCAACAATATAAAACGACTTGAAAGGGTAGAATGCACACAAGTACTATGATAAAAGAAAGTGCTAGAATTAAAATAAAATGAGTACACAAAAGAAAAATATACCCGAATAAGCTGTCGGGTCACAGATAGTACAACATCCATAAGGGAGAAATATAAGCATCTACATATAACTCTTGGGTATAAACCCGATATACAACATGAATCCTACCTAGATTTTCAAAGGAATAGAAAATGACTACAGTCTAAATCCGGCAACAGTCTGCAACTGCTATGGCTCCCAAGACTCTGGATAGAAAAGCATCCGGTATCCATGCGGTGGGATACCTGTAGTAACCAGTATATATATACAACAAAAGAGAAATATAAATGGGTCAGGGCCCGAGGTGTAAAAATATTTGCAACAAGTGTATAAACCATGCATAATAAATATAAATGCAATATTTCATAATCAAAGTGGAGATGCACTCTCGTGAAACCCCAAACTCACCTCTCATCTATAGTGCGCGCCTATTCGTGTCCCAAAACCTTAATTAAGCTACCAAAGCTACCCGACACATTTAAGGACAACCTACCTAACTATACGCATGGCCTATACCCGCATGACCTGCCATCCTAACATAACCCAAGAATCCTTTCCATTTTAATCACACCTAAATATATATACACATATATGCCTTACTAGGCTATACTGGTTCCAATTATTAACTTAAACCAGTTATAAGTCTTAGTACGTCACACATTAACATTAGGCTTCAATACAAGAGTTTATTCTCTAAACAACATACATTCGAGTACTAAGGACAAAACTTCTCTCCACTCTCAACAGTGCACTACGTTTCGTGCGTGGGGCGTCTCGCAAAGCAAAATCCAAACAAGGAACCCCCTCGATACACTACTCCTTGAAAATGTTGATCGTAAGGATCCATTATGTCTTCTATACAAATCCTATTACTGCAACTACTTAATTATTGAGTACTATATCTAAGAACATAATTAGAATCTTTATTTAACTCCTTGGGGTCGATATAACCGCAATTGTCTTTAAGTACGATCTTCCGAACCTGATAAACTAGTACACCAAAATCACCCAAGATGTACATACTAGAAAATTCATATCACTATCACCTATAGAATATATATATATATATATATATATATATACTCTAAATATATATACTCTAAATATATATATATATATATATATATATGCAATCATTCATTCCTATTACCACGTATACATACACACATAATGTACACTTTGCCATACACATAACATAAACGGTTATAGGATCTGCACCATGCTATCATCTTCAAGGAATTACTCACTTTTTCTCGGGGTCACCACCTATCGGACTATTATCACACTGCCATGGCGATAAAATCATTGCTAACGCATGGGAAGCGGTCATAGTTCCTAATTGGAAAGTGAGAATGACTCGTACCCAAGACTTCTCACCCCTAAAATAAAATCACACAAATAAAAATGGACGACTATGACTTGGGGACTATCCACACCCTGCTCCTCAAGCCAAGGGCTCACCCTCATCGCGCAACCCCCCATGATAGCATGTGCAGGGTATGCTCACACAATAAGTATATATATATATCATTCACACACACACACACACACACACACACACACTATATATATATATATATATATATATATATGATCACATCGTATATATACAAACCATCACACACGGTACATATATTCACGCCATATATACACACATAATGACATATCTATATCTATATAATAAGGAGTAATGGTGTTTTGACTGTTCATAAGTTTTGGAGACATTTAACGGTTCAGATCTAAGCCAACGAGACTAAAAATGGATGGATGAGATCATTTCTCTATCTCACATGGCTCGAGGAAATCAGACCTCACATGGCTCGAGAAGGAGATTTCAGCTTTCACAATCCCACTCACTCTCTCTCTCTCTCTCTCTCTCTACCCTTTCACAATCCATCCCACCCACTCACTCAAAAATCCCCAAAACCATCCATCTTTCCTTGCTGCAAACAATCCCACCGGGTATGATTTGATTTTTGTTGCTCATTTTTTGTTCAATTTTCGTTCATATTTTACAAATCTGAACACCGAGTATGGTTCGATTTCCAGAGCACCGGGTATAGCTTTTGTTCAACATATATTTGGTTCATTTTATTGTTAATTAAATCGTAGGTTCTTTTTTTGTTGTTGATTGAATCGTAGGTTCATGTTTGGTTGGGCATGGTTCATTTGAATCATTTCTACACAATATTCGGCATTATATTTTGCTCTACACCACATTCAGTATCTCTTTCAACATCTCCTCCCATTGATACTAAGGTAATCTCGCCCTCTTTTATTTTTTAGATTTTGGTTTCAAAATAAGAGGTCCAACCCTTGATTCATTGATGTTTAATATTCTTTGATGCAGAAATTGTGTTTGGAAAATTTTGGATCTGAACAATCATATGATCAAAGGACTGTATTGTTGTGCTCTTGGTGTAAATTTTGAGGTATTTGCAGTGTATTTTTTCAATTTTGTGATGCTTTTACTTTAATAGGGTATTTTTATTTGCCTAATGATGCTTTTACTTTTTTTGGATTCACTTTCTACATCTATTACACTGTACTACATGATTACATACCGAGTGTTCGATGAAATGACCAAATTACAATACTTTTCTTCATATGTGCATGATGGACGTAGGTGCGATCTAAGATAAATCTCTGGTAACCTCCTTTTTATTTACATTGTACGTTCGTAAAAGTTTGAGATTGTTATTTTCTCTTTTCAGGTTGCGATTTTTTCTTTTTCAGGTTGCGATTGTGAACTACAACCAACGAAATCGACCATTTTTGAAACTCTAATGTATGTTTAGAATCCTCTTTGTTCATTGCTTTATTTTGTGCCATTCGTTTTGGGTATTTGGATTGGTGATTTGTAGATACTCGATTAGGGATCTTTCCTGAATTTGTTTCACTTTTTTTAGTTTTTATTCACTTTCAAATCTTGGAAATAGTTCACATTTTAAAAATATTTATTTTGTTGGTGCTATAAATATTATAGGAATTTTTCTCTCTGTAGAAAAATAGAGAGTGGAGGTATTAATTTAAAAATTAATATCTATTTTATATTTTTACATTTACTCTATTTGGGTTGTTTTACAATATTAAGTCTTAAATTATTGACGTTCACTGCATTAGACTTTGAAAGGTAACTTGAAATTATTTTTATGGTATACAGATCCAACCGACCGTCGAATTGAATTATCACCCTATGTTGTGGTAAGATCGTCATCTTTCCCTATCTCTGTCATTTTTAGATTGGTTTCAAATATTCCCATTTTTTAGTCTTTTTTTAAATTAGGTACTCAGTACGACCTTAGCTTCCCTATTGATATAATTTGATATGGATTGGAAAGTTCATGATGGGTAAGATCTTGCATACATTGGTATTGAACATATATTCACACAAGTGCATTGTTTTAACAAAACTTTGGTATTGAAAATGTAAAAGGATTTTGTTTGATTATTGAATGGAGTGAATCAATTTTATTTTTAGAATGTATAACGAGTATGGATAATGAAATTTGTTTTAGGGGTGTAAGTTTAATAGTGAGTTTGTTATGTATTTCCATTTATGTTTTCCCATCCTTTGAGTAGTCATGTGATAATGTATACAAGTACTGAAATGAATACCTTTGAGTACAACTCATCGCATATGATCCCAACTTGGGTATATTGTAATTATATGTGGTGCTAACTCGGTGCACAAGAGAAAGCCATTTGTAATTCACATAATCGTCGTATAATTTGTGTTTAGTTGCAACACTATATGCCTTGGTGACACACGTGTGTGATTCTTGGATTCTAGAAAAAAAGACTCGGTGCCCACTTGGCGATAGGGGTATTCACATCTCTTTTAGGCCGTATTGATCATTTATGGGGTTTTAATTCTCTCTAACGATTGACTGATCAGTACATGCATTTATATCTTTCTTATTTTATTACATGTGTTCATTGAGTATTGCGTGCTTATGCAGATTTGGAAATGAAAGATCTTGATTGATTATAATTGTTAACTTTTCAATTGATATTTGATGCAGAAGAAACAAATTTGTAGCACAATTTATTTGGCATTCTAAATTTTTCTATTCCGTTGGCCCTGCTATCCAATATCATATATCTTCATGTTTAATAATTCTATTTATATTGCGATCTAATTAAACCTTCAATGAAATAGGGAAATTAAATATAGAAGCGTTGGAAGATTGGGGTGTTATTTTATTTGGGGGGTGTGGAATACGCTTGCCCTATTTCAAAACTATATCTAGCTTGCACTACAATTTTACTCAGAATAAAACCTATTTAATATGAGCTTAATTTTACTTTTATGCCATATTAACGTTGTCCTCTATGGTGACTTTAGAACAGAGATCTAACTAGATTCTCTTTGTATTGTACTCATATTTTCTAACTAATTCTCTTATTCTTACTATTATCATTTTTTGGTGCTCTTGCAAAATAAGGTGGAGGAACGGTGCAGGATTTTGTTTGTCTTCTTGAAAATTTTGGTTTAATAAGAGAGTTAATTTTTATTCAAACGTTGACTTCCTTACCATTTTTATCGTATGTTACATAGGAGATAATATACGTGTTCTATAAATATATTTATGCATCAATTTGCAGTACTAATTGAACTTCTACATCCCATTGATATAGGGGTTGTATGTATGTGTCAATTTGGGGTGATATAGAGTTTACTACTTTTACTTCTCCCTATGCGCAATTTGCAGATCTGGTCACCCGAGTGAACCTAAATGCTACTTCTTTTCTATTATATTCTTATGAGAAGGTTTTGATTCTTTGTATCAATTCTAAATGTTTCATATCACTCTTGGAAATCATTTGAGGTATGATTCTCCTTTTTTCTTTTCTTTTTTGTAGATTTTGCTTCATTACCTCACCTTGGGTATTACTGCTATAGTTTCAACCTCAATTGAAGATCACATCTATATCTTAAATTCTTCCTTTATTTATCCATTAGACTTTAGCATCTTTGTTAATAAAAAGATCCTTATTTTTATGTTAACAAAAATCAGTTCTCTAGATAAGAATTTTCCCTCCCAACTGTGCCCTGCTTTGACTTTTTTTTTTGGTTTTAGTGTTGTGTCAAAATTCAAGAGTTCTTTTTTGTATTTTACGAATTAGGAATTCAAAATGATAGTTGAATACTTGCACGATGGTATCTTGAACTCCATAATGTTTTTCTCTCTTAATTTCTTTAATCGAGCATAACTTTCTATTAATTTTAGAGAAGTTTGTCTACATATTAGGGTTCTACTCACTTTTTTGTTCCACTAAGGATGAATGTGTTTGAGGTAGTTTTGATTTCCCATTTTATAAGCGTGGACTGTTTTGAGTTCCAGTTTAAAGTTCCCCAGGTTTAATGCTGGACCAAGGACATGTACATGTATGGAAACTCTGAATAATATTAAATTTCCACACTACAAGTTCCACGTGTTCATAGCTTGGGTAATGGACTAACTTTGTGTAAGTTCCAGCTCTATTTGGTTTAAAAGAATTTTTTACTGTTAATGCTGAAATTGAGTTTCATCACTTAATTGGAATTTTTTAAATATATTTCAATCATTTCTCAGGAACATGACTGAAATTATAATGATCTCTAGCACGTAGAATGAAGGTAGAGAACATCATGTTAGTTGTATTTAATGTGGGTTTGTGTGTTTGCCATTGGTAAATCCATATTTGATGAACTGTTTGAAATGCATAATTTAAACTTCATCAGTTTTTTCTTAAAATGGGAAGGAAACAAATGCTTGGCAGTTTGTCTAAAAAGTTATGCCCTATAACAAAGACAAAGATGGCTTTAAGTCTAACTTCACACCCTCTTATATCCGCGGAACGCCAAAAAAATCTACACATAATTGTAATTTTATTATTCAGAAGAATTTCAAAGAACTATTGTTCTGTCATATATCTATGAGCAGGGTCACTACTTTTTTCTTGGTCCTTTTTTTTCAGTCGAAATGATGTAGTGCACAGTTTTACCTCAAATAGAATGAATCTTTTAGTTATTGTTCTCCCATCTTTAAATATAATAAATGCGTATATACCCTATGATTTATAATTAATTTTTAATATCTTGACAGGTAATTATAGGATCCTCGTCCTCATATATCAGTAGCTTGGGCATTTTGTGACATCAGTGATTTGATGTCATCAGTTTCATCAGCTAACATGATCATAAACTAATGCACTCATGTCCGCTAGACTATCGATAAAATTGGAAAGGTCCGCAATGCCCATCGACATTTCTTATTGCATTCTTACGAAATATGTATTTTACTGTTAATAAGGTATATAATAATGTCCTCCAAAGTTTAATGTTATTATATGTTTTATTTTGATGATTTTAATATGTCTTTTGTTTTGTAGGTACACACATATGTACATATTCAATACTAGAAAGACTTGCTTTGGGATGTTTACTAACCACTTATGCATTCGTTACCTGTTTGTTAAATGGTTTCATTGGTGAAGTTGGTCGCATGAGAACAGACTGATCTCTCTGTTCTGAATCTTCCGTTATGGATTTTCATGTTATCACCTGATCGGATATCTCACATGCTTAACTCTACTTTGGTCTGTCAAAATCTCACACACTGCCTTTGCAATCATTTTATTGATGAAATTTGTATTTAAACTCTTTTGTTGATACTTCTTTCCAGAAGTGGACTGTGTAGCCTTTGTTTACTTTGAATTTATAAGTTTCTTAAATGGTTTCATATGTGAAGTTGGTCAATAAATACATTAATCTATGTTATTGAGTTGTATTTAACTTTTTATTCATCTTTATCTTACTTTCTTGAGTTATCATTTTTATAGAAAAGAAATGAAGATACTATTTTTGGTTCAACCACCATGTTGGCAACTTTGGGAGGAATTATACGGATCAACTTTCATTTCTGGCAACCAAATTTTGACAGTATACCAGTCCGTGTCCTATCATACTTTGACGCCCCATTAGAGATTATATCTTCAACCAGTTTTAGATACAAATACTCCTCGCCAATATACTTTCTTTGTTTATATGAATAATTTTTCTTAGAGGCGTGACTTCATATTTCTTAGAGGTGTGACTTCATATTTTTTGCTGACAAGATTAACAGAGTGGCATCTTAAATGATTCAATATGACCTCTCTTAACAAATCAGATTTTTAAGAGGTCATTGAATTTTTAAGATATCCTGTGCTCAATATGTCATTGAATTAGTCCTTCCTGATTTTGGGTCTGATTCAATGACATGTGCTCAAAATTCAATGACCTATTAAAAGTTAATAGTGTGGCATCTTGAATTAGTCATTTTTTATTTTGGATCTGATTTGCTTTATAGTCCTTTTTGATTTGTTAACAGAGTGACATCATAAAAATTTCTTCCTTCATTTTACAATTTTATGTTTATTGATGTAGATAAATGACCGTTATGGTATTTGGGGATGTTATATTTGTGATTAATTAAACAGTGTGTGTGATGTAAATGATATGTTAAAGATTATTGATAAAGTAAATAATAGGTTAAATATTAACAGTAAAGTCATTGTTCAAATTATACTCATTTGATCATTTATGAGAGCATATCTTAGAGATGATTTAACGACAATTACCGATTTGATTGATTGGATTAATGTGTTATTTGTAGAATAGACACAATAACTCTACTTGGGTGTAATTCCTCTGTTCAATTAGTTCCTTTTTCCTATTAACTTTATCTGTTTTATTTGTATACCAGATCTCCATATATTCCATTTCTTCACAACATAGGTAAATCATGTATAACTGTTGTCCAGCGTGTATAACTACTGTATGTATAACTGCTGCTGTCAAGTGTGTATAATTGCTGTCAAGCCCAAAGATATCATATATAATTGCAGTCAAGTCCAAAGATACCATGAATAACTGATGTCAAGCGTGTATGCAACTACTGAATGGTGTCGTATTGAACCAGTTATGCAGAGGATGCGAAAGAAAGGTGTGAAAATTTCATCAACACCTATTGCAGTTGAAGTCTTAACTGAGGGCATTAACTCATATTTGCACCAATTTGTATTCCTTGGAAGAAATATGGACATATATTTAGATAGAAACATCATACAATGTCTCCAGTTAGAGTTTGTGGTGTTTAGTGTGTTTAAAGGTTGGGGCTATTATATTTTTGGTGGTGGCTCTATCAGTTCTGTGTTGAGATGGATGGTTTTTGTTATTGATATTCTTATTCAGTTCATCCTATCGTAGAATTTTTTTTATGGATTATTTTTGTTATTGATATTCTTATTCAGTTTATAAGGTAAATCCATGAGATTTAGGTAATGTAAGTTGTGATAATGAGATTTGCAATGAATCCTTAAAGTTGCATATCATGAAAATAATTGGATCTTTCAAGAATTACTAGATGTTATTTATTAGACCTTTAAAATGACAGAGATAGGGACATGAATAATTTAGATATTTATGGAGTGTTTGGATTGAAACATTAATCCAAGGGTGGCTCTTTTTGTAATTACTTCATTGAAAGCTTTTTTCCCTTTTCTTATTTATTATCATAATGTATTGTTGGTCTTATGCCATGATAGTAATTAGTGAAGGAAGATAAAATCTTAATTACTTCGTGGTGTCATTAGCTGATACCTATATTGTATGTTTCTACAAGTAAAATTCTTTTTTTTTTAAGTTCAAGAGGGATCAAACAAATGACAGCAATGTGCCATGTATACTCTATCATACATTAAGTCAAATTTCCTAGCCTCCATCATTCACATTTTAATGCACTGTCATGCCTATAACACCCTCATCACGCCAATAACACCTTCACGAGTACTTAATTCAGGGATAATATGTTCTTTGATTTCAAAGTCCTCATACTCATAAATTATTGACAAATGTAGGTGAAACTAATACGAAAGATGCGCAAATGTCTTCTATTCAGAACATCAACTATTAAATCTTAAGAAAGCACAAATGTCTACTATTTAATCAAATATATAAATCATATCAAACTTATGTGTGCCGCTATTTATAGGTCATTAACAAAAATGCACCGAGTACAATTAGGAGCGTGCCTTCAGGCACGGGCATACCCTAGTATATATATATATATATATATACACACACATCTATACATACACATCTATACATACTATCTCTTGTTTGTATGTATGAGACTTATAAACTCGGCTATAAGCATACATAATCCTTATTATACTAGCCATCGTCCCAAGGGCATTTAACTTAATTCGTTATATAAATACGATCCCTCACTTGAAGCATATTCATCCATTGTCCCTATGATATGGGTAGTCTTCCAATATATACAACATTAAGATTACTAACTCAAGTTAAACGTATGTAACAATCACTATACATCCCATCTATATCCGAATGCACATCGATATATCTAATGATAATCCCGACTATATGTATACATTTAAATAATAGTCTGCAAGCCTCAAGCTTAATCTTAAATTCATTCCACGATCCCATCATGTATTGGAATTCCCATTGTTAATCACACCTAGATATATAGTAACTATCCCGACAAACATTACATCACAACCTATGCTAGGTGATAGTACAACCCAATCGTTCTCAATTCTGCCTGCGGGTCAATTGATCCTATTAACCCTTAATCTTATTTCATTTATGATTTATTCCTTAAGTTGAACACTACTAAGGTTACGCGATCACTCTCTCTCGTTGACTCCCAATCATAACTTAATAGAATCCACTTGCTATAAGGATTCGACACAAACGCGGCCTAACGCCTTCACACCATACCTTTACAACTCCCTCCAAGAGTCCTCAACCTTACTTCATATTTTAATTCACTTCTAATCTCAAAATAGTATTCCTATCTCTAATAAGATATCTCCCACAACATCAATGCAATAAACTCCAATACATATGCATATACATTTCCCAAACTAGCTCAATACTTCCCCACGATCCTATTATGAGAAAAACTCCCAATAAATATCCAAAACATATCCCTAGAATCATATAAGAATATTCCAAATCGAGAAACCCAATCGAAATGGAGGAAACCTCACTCTAGAAAAATTTCTCAAAACTGCCCTGTTTTCGAATCCATTAGGCCCCTCCGAATCGATTCGGTCCCAACAGCGAATCGATTCGGTCCAAGCGAATCGATTCGGTCTAAAGGGACCTGTTAGTCTGCTACATACCGAATCGATTCGCAAGGGGCGAATCGATTCGGCCCTAAAGACCTGATGGTTCTGCAACATGGCGAATCAATTCGCAAGGAGCGAATCGATTCGGCCTGTTCAGAAAGTTGCGAAAGGGGCTATTTTCTCCAAACCCAAATTTCCAAAATCCGTATATATATATATATATATATATATATATATATATATATATATCATCCCCCAACCATCAATCTTCATCCCAAACATATTTCTAACCTTAAAATTCATCATATAACTACCCAACCATTTATATAACCTCAAATGCAAGATTTAATCTACAAAACCTAGGTTTTGACATATAACCCCAAATACAATTCTTTTTCCCACAAATTATGAAATAAGATACACAAATGAATTATTTAGCAAGATTAAACACATGCCTCAGAATTGTAGAGGTTGAATCATCCCCAAAACCGCGTATTCGCCGAAATCTCCAAGCTTTTTCCTCTCTCCTCTTCTTTTCTTCTTCTTTCTCTCTTTCTCTTAAATGAGATTGACTAAATTCGTAAGCCTCTTAAACCTTTAAAACATAAATCCCAGTTTTAAATGATAATACACACTTTAAATGAGTCGTTTCCTCCAATTCGAGTCAAACTTACTTAAAAATATTCCGGAACCGAAATAAAACCCAAGGACAGTCATTTCGCCTATCTCGACCCATCCGGAATCAAGAGCGCACTCAAAATCTTCATCTAGGATACTTTATAACGTCCTCAATTTTTGGACCTCAATTTCCAAATTTTAAAATTCTCCAATTTATATAAATTTTATTTCTCCCAAAAATTTAATTTCTCAGTCCCAAAATCATGGGGTGTTACAGACTTCCCCTCTTACAAAAATTTCTCCCTCGAAATTTAAGTTATGCCTAGGACTTTGAATCTCATTTAGTCCTTACATCTACCCTCAAAATAATTATACCTATCTCTCCCACTTCACACATCGAATCATTTAAACTTTAAAATCAAACTAGCTACCCAGGGCGTCCATACACCCTGTATCCGAGCTCTACTCATAAAAACATTACCCGACTCCACTAGCCTCAAATCGTAATATAACTCTCAACAAATTTATCTATAGTAGCATATTAAGTATATATAAAAGTTTGAAATTTCCAATGGTTTAACTCTTCTCAATTCCTGACATTCGCTACCTTCATGCGGGGCAGGTCTTGCAAGCGAAACCCAAACAGGGAACCCTCCCAATACACTACTGTGTAGCTATGTCGGGGATTGAGATCAGTTGAACCAGGATTAAGGTTTTGTAAAAGATTTTGGAATCATAGATATTGCCCGAAGGCCTATATAGGAATATACTATAAAATAATTTCATGTCTTTCGACACACAAATCAAACACCTTATGTTCAAGACACAAGGCCCCAACTAAAATAATAATCCCACCAATACCTAGTTCTCACAACTAGCACAACCATGAGCTAAATTCCCTGTTCAATAAGGAATCCGCTAAACTCCGAACCTCCTCAGTTATACAAGTCCTTAACATCACATCAAAGTATTGTCGTAACGTCAGTCCTTCCCTCATTGGAATACTATAATTACCCGCCCTAGCTTATCTATAAGACAATAACCTTATAACCACTACTCAACAAACCTTATCAGTCCGCACTTTTGGAATTCAATAGCATAACTCTCTACTAGCTCCTCACGAGATGGTCTATTATCCCAAAATATGCCAAATAAAGTCCGTACTTACTCACTCCTTCCTCGAAGGAAATTCTGTACACACTCTGGTTATAGCGGCTAACCACTCGTTATACCTTACATACAATGCTCCCAATACCACACAAATCATGAACTAAACCCAAAGAAAGGTATTCTACCTTATACATCCATAATCCAATTGTTTCACTTCATTCCTGAGTCCCTATACTCCTTCCAGGACAAGCCCTTCTTCCTAAGGCCTAATTTTCCTTAAAGAAACATCCTCTCGAAAATCCTTGCTAACCTTCCTAAAGGATAAAGCGCTATTGCGACCCCTAATAACTCCTTCAGTCCTAATCAATGAACCCAAGTCTCCAAATTTCTTACTCCCTCTACAAGAAGACGATACTCCTGACATTGGGACAATGCCACACACCTCCCAAGGGCTTCACTATTCGCTGATCCTCAATACTTACCTTATCGATCATAAAATTCTCCTTCCCACTCGACCACCATCAGATCACCTTGAATCGCCGCTAGAAATCTCCTCCTTATCACCGCCTGAATCGTGGAAAGAAAAATACTTCGAGTCAAAGTGTACCCAAAATCTGTTATGGGTGTTGCATCTCTCATATTGCCCCTTCCTGGACGACTTATTCTTGGCGACGTCTGAGATGAGAGCAACTGCATCAGAATGTTGTTCAAGTGAGTACACCTCGCAAAAGGAAATAGACGTAGTCAACACAACAATCCTAATAGTAGGTCTCTACATCAAGAACGCTTGCGAAAGAACGCAGAAAACCTGCACAGATCCTAAAGACACTAGAACCTGATGCTCTGATACCATCTGTGACAACCCGCTTAAAATAATAACGGGTGGCCAGCCCTATACTACATTTAATCAGGAATCTCAGATGGATCATTTGGAGCATCTACTGATGATACTAAAAAAAATAAGGCTAACTATCCAAAACTATAAAAGCGGATGCCAAAATAAAAATAAAACATACAATGGATATCAACCCAACAATATAGAACGGCTAGAAAGGGTAGAATGCACACAAGTACCATGATAAAAGAAAGTGCTAGAATTAAAATAAAATGAGTACATAAAAGGAAAATATACTCGAATAAGCTGTCGGGTCATAGACAGTACAACAACCTTAAGGGATAAATATAAACAGCTACATATAACTCTTGGGTATAAAGCCGATATACAACATGAATCCTACCTAGATTTTCAGAGGAATAAAAAATAACTACAGTCTAAATCCCGCAACAGTCCGCAACTGCTACAGCTCCCAAGACTCTGGATAGAAAAGCATCCGGTATCGATGCGGTGGGACACCTATAGTAACCAGTATATATATACAGCAAAAGAGAAATATAAACGGGTCAGGGCTCGAGGTGTAAAAATATTTGCAGCAAGTGTATTAACCATGCATAATAAATATAAATGCAATATTTCATAATTAAAGTGGAGGCGCACTCTCGTGAAACCCCAAACTCACCTCTTATCTACAACGCGCCCTATTCGTGTCCCAAAACCATAATTAAGCAACCAAAGCTCCCCGACACATTTAAGGACAACCTACCTACCTATACGCATGGCCTATACCCGCATGACCTGCCATCCTAACATAACCCAAGAATCCTTTTCATTCTAATCACACCTAAATATATATACACATATATGCCTTACTAGGCTCTAGTGGTTCCAATTATTAACTTAAACCAGTTATAAGTCTTAGTACGTCGCACATTAACATTAGGCTTCAATACAAGAGTTTATTCTCTAAACAACATACATTCGATTACTAAGGATAAAAATTGTCTCCACTCTTAACATTGCACTACGTTTAGTGCATGGGGCATCTTGCAAAGCGAAATCCAAACAAGGAACCCCCCGATACACTACTCCTTGACAATGTTGATCGTAGGGATCCATTATGTATTCTTATTCATAAATCCTATTACTGCAACTACTTAATTATTGAGTACTATATCTAAGAACATAATTAGAATCTTTATCTAACTCCTTGGGGTCGATATAACCGCAATTGTCTCTAAGTACGATCTTCCGACCCTGATAAACTAGTACACTGAAATCACCCAAGATGTACATACTAGAAAATTCATATCACCATCACCTATAGGATATATATATATATATATATATATATATATATGCAATCATTCATTTCTATAACCACGTATACATACACACATAATGTACACTTTGCCATACACATAACATAAACGGTTATAGGATACACAAATACTGTACCATGCTATCATCTTCCAGGAATTACTCACTTTCTCCCAAGGTCACCACCTATCGGACTATTATCACACCACCATGGCGATAAAATCAATGCTAACGCATGGGAAGCCGTCATAATTCCTAACCGAAAAGTGAGAATGACTCATACCCAAGACTTCTCACCACTAAAATAAAATCACACAAATAAAAATGGACGACTATGACCTGGGGACTATCCACACCCTGTTCCTCAAGCCAGGGGCTCACCCTCATCGCGCAACTTGCCATAATAGCATGTGCCGGGAATGATCACACAATAAGTATATATATCATTCACACTATATATATATATATATACACCTACATATGATCACATCGTATATATACAAACCATCACACACGGTATATATATTTACGCCATATTTACACACATAATGACATATCTATCTATCTATCTATCTATCTATATATATATATATATATATATATATATATATCTTATCCGTTGTATGAGATTTATAAACTCGGCTATAAGCATACATAATCCTCATTATACTAGCCGTTGTCCCAAGCGTATTTAACTTAATTCGTTATATAAATACAATCCCTCACTTGAAGCATATTCATCCATTGTCCCTATGATATGAATAGTTTTCCAATATATACAAAATTAAGATTACTAACTCAAGTTAAACGTATGTAACAATCACTATTCATCCCATTTATATCTGAATGCACATCGATATATATAATAATAATCCCGACTATAGGTATACACTTAACTAATAGTCTGCAAGCCTCAAGCTTAATCTTAAATTCATTCCACGATCCCATTAAGTATTGGAATCCCCATTGTTAATCACACCTAAATATATGGTAACTATCCCGACAAACATTACATCACAACCTATGCTAGGTGATAGTACAATCCAATTGTTCTCAATTCTGCCGGCGGTTCAATAGCTCCTATGAACCCTTAATCTTATTGCATTTACGATTTATTCCTTAAGTTGAACATTACTAAGGATACACGACCACTCTCTCTCGTTGACCCCCAATCATAACTTAATAGAATCCACTTGATATAAGGATTCAACACAAACGTCGACCTAACGCCTTCACACCATACCTTTACAACT
Organism: Sambucus nigra; assembly: GCA_949130495.1. Classification (NCBI taxonomy): domain Eukaryota; kingdom Viridiplantae; phylum Streptophyta; class Magnoliopsida; order Dipsacales; family Adoxaceae; genus Sambucus; species Sambucus nigra. The sequence continues at coordinate 378,128,835 of OX422209.1, read as the reverse complement.
CCCTCGAAGAGTCCTCAACCTTACGTCATATTTTAATTCACTTCAAATCTCAAAATAGGATTCCCATCTCTAATAATATATCTTCCACAACATCAATGCAATAAACTCCAATACATATGTATATACATTTCCCAAACTAGCTCAATACTTCCCCACGATCCTATTATGAGAAAAACTCCCAATAAATCTCCAAAACGTATCCCTAGAATCATATAAGAATATTCCAAATCGAGAAACCCTATCGAAATGGAGGAAAACTCACTCTAGAAAAACTTCTCAAAACTGCCCTATTTTCGAATCGATTCGACCCCTCCGAATTGATTCGGACCCAACAACGAATCGATTCGGTCGAAGTGAATTGATTCGGTCCAAAGGGACCTATAAGTCTGCTAGATACCGAATCGATTCGTAAGTGGCGAATCGATTCTGCCCTAAAGACCTGATGGTTCTGTAACATGGTGAATCGATTCGCAAGGGGCGAATCGATTTGGCCTGTTCAGAAAGTTAAGAAAGGGGTTATTTTCTCCAAACCCAAATTTCCAAAATCCATATATATATATCATCCCCCAACCATCAATCTTTATCCCAAACATATTTCTAACCTTAAAATTCATCATATAACTACCCAACCATTTATATAACCTTAAATGCAAGATTTAATCTACAAAAACCTAGGCTTTGACATATAACCCAAAATCCAATTCTTTTGCCCACAAATTATGAAATAAGATACACAAATGAATTATTTAGCAAGATTAAACACTTGCCTCAGAGTTGTAGAGGTTGAATCATCCCCGGAATCGCGTATCGGCCGGAATCTCCAAGCTTTCTCCTCTCTCCTCTTCTTTTCTTCTTCTTTCTCTCTTTCTCTTAAATGAGATTGGCTGAATTCGTAAGCCTCTTAAATCTTTAAAACATAAATCCCAGTTTTAAATGATAATACACACTTTAAATGACTCGTTTACTCCAATTCGTGTCAAACTTACTTAAAAATATTTCGAAATCGAAATAAAACCCAAGGACAATCATTTCGACTATCTCGGCCCATCCGAAATCAATAGCGCACTCAAAATCGTCATCTGGAATACTTTATAACGTCCTCAATTTTTGTACCTCAATTTCCAAATTTTAAAATTCTCCAATTTAAATAAATTTAATTTCTCCCAAAAATTTAATTTCTCAGTCCCAAAATCATGGGGTGTTACAGTTCAGTCGATGAGTTCTTGAATATATAGTACCATTATTCGAGCACTTAAATTTTGTCGGATGAGATAATAGTCGGGAAGAAAAATCATTGCTTAATCCTCATTGAATGTGTAAGGACAAAGTTTTCAATTGAGTCCACTTGTGTATTTGATTTATTCCTAGAACAAAACAATGTTTTTGAGTTATCGATAGATTTTTTATTGTCATGTCCCACACGGTCAATGACATAAATTTTATTGAAGATGTTGCTGCCAAGCTTCAAAGTTAAATCATGCCGCCATTAATTTAGTTCACGTTTCACGTCTTCATTACATTCTAAGATTGCTCAGGTATGAATGCGTAATGTTATTTGGTGCACGTGTCACATCTTCATTGCATTCTCAGATCGCTCAAGTATGAATGCCTAATGTTTATAGAACTCAAAAAATGTTTTAAGATGTTATTTTATTAAATAAGTGTGTCTATAATGTTAAAAAGTGTTTCAAAATGCTTAAATATCATTTATTCTGAGATAAGGATGGTTAAGAGTTGTATTTAAAAAGAACTCTTTTGTTCAGTCATTCAAACAACATTGCAGGTCGTTCAAGCGAGATGAACATATCATTCGACTGACATGGCCTTTTCGTTCGAGCGGCATGCAGATCTCGTTCAAAAAATGCGCCGACTTAAGTTTTCTATTTAAAGCGTTTTTCTTTCAGAATTTTGTAGTTTACAGAACCTGAGAAAATAGTTTACATAAAGTGCATTTTCTGCATAAGTTTTCTAAGGTCTTCAGAGTCCAAAAACATCCTTAAAGTTTAAAGATCCCAGTTTTAATTCACATATCCTATAGTGATGTTTGTTTGCACTAATTGGATTTGTTTCTACACTTTGCACATCATTGGGTTTGCGGTGAAGAAGCGAAGGAGTTCTTATTTGGAAACCTTAGACATTGCTAAGCAACATCGGTGGACACCGAGGCATTTGTTGATGGGTGTGATGTGGACATGTATTACGGAGGGACATCTGCGTGGGCACTATGGAGGATTGGTTAAAGGATTAGAGGAGCGTTAAGACTTATGGGGATCGAGTCGTTGAGTAAGTCTATCTTATCTACATTGTAATATCACATCATAATGATTGTATGGCTTGGGTCATCCGAGGTTTTTTTCGTTTGTGGTTTACTCGTACATCCGACATAGCTTTTGTGAACTTATTTATTTATCTTGCATAATCTCACCGAGATGCATGTTTAGGATTAAATAAGATAAAATTGGGCATAACTAAAATTGGTTCACATACTTAGTGCGATTAAAATTTGGAAAAAGATTTTTTCAAAATGAAAGTTGGTTTTGACATCTTTAAAACACATTTGAAAGAAAAAGGGGCCTATGAATTGGTATCAAAGCTAGAAACATATTATTTATTATGTTGATCCCTTGTGTTTTTAAGGATGAATTTGAAAAAATTTGAAAGTTATAGAGCGCTTTTTTTTTCATGGAAGTAATTAGGTTTGTTGGATAATGCGGATGAGAAGTGCTTTAAAATCAATTGATGAGTGTGTGTCATTAGCAGTTGAAAAGGGTTGGTCACCATCGGTTACATGGTAGGGTGATGCCACTACTTTAAAACCTGTTAAGTCATGGACCAAAGCCGAACATAGACTTGCACTTTATAACTCTAAATGTCTTCAAGTTATTTCCTCACATGTCACATTTGAAGAGAATAATAGAATCATTACATGTGAAACTTCAAAAGAGGCTTAGTATATTCTTGCACTTACTCACGGGGGCACGAGCACGGTTAGGGCATCTAAACTTCGAAACCTCACTACACAATTTGAGACTATTAAGATATTAGAGGGTGAGTCATTTGATGTGTGACAACCCGAATATAATTATGATAAATTATGTTTAAATCATGATTAGATTATGTGATATAGATAATATGTTATTAGTATATATAATGTTAAGTCATTATATTTAGTCTAATCCTAGCTTCATAAAGCATGAAAAATGAATTAGTTACGAATGTGAAATTTTGATGTTTTCGGTAAGAATGTTCATGTTGGAGGTAAGTTTTAACTATTACAATATAATAATTGACTTGAGGTATAAACTAGATATTTGTAGATATATGAGTTAGGTTTGTAACACAACAAACGGTTCATCGAACGGACATCCGAGTGGGAAGATATTGTCTTTTTACGAACATGGGGTAAAGTAGTCATTTAGCCTTAAATGATATTTTGTTTTATATGATGCCACAAGTTATATTTTGATTGGACCAATGGGGGGTGACCTTATGACGACTTATAACCCTTGAATTAAGCTATTCATTCAGCATATTTCAGCCATGAAAGAGTTTTAACCTAAGGAAAGAGAGTTTTGAAGTTTAGGAAGAAAGTGTGAGGAGAAATTGAAGAAAAATTCATAGAAAATTACATAAAATCCCCTAAGGTAATTCCATCCATGAATCTTGTTTGATTTTTTTGTATTACTGATTTAAATGATATAAATAATCATTTGTTTACTGAAATTCCATGTCTTGATGTGTACTCATGGATAGATGCATGTTTAAGCAAACTTGAATGTGTAAACCCTTGAAATTGCTTTGTTTAGAAGCATTGTTTATTCAAACTTCCATATCTTTTTGTATAATTACTAGAATTGATTGATTCCAATTGGAGATTAACATGGACTCATATATGTGTGACATATCCTAAAATCATGTGAAAATACCAAGAAATGAACCTTGGGTGATGATTTGAAGTTCGGCTATGAAATGTACCCCAAAAGAGTAAATATGCATACCAAATGTTTGATGTTTTGCTTGACATGGCAAATGAACTCTGAAAATTATGAAATTTTAACCTTATATTGTTCAATATGTTTTCTTAAATTGGGTTAAATATCATAGAAGTTATGATGTATAAAAATTATGAAAATTCTTGGAAGATGACTGAACAATAGATGAGCCTATAGGGCGGATTTGCTATGTGGTAAAGAAATGGGTATATCTTGCTCTAGGAAACTTAGAATGATGTGTCGTCTTTTGTGTTGGAAACTTAATATGATAAGTATTGGATTAACAAGAATAATTAAAGTTGGTTTGGACTGTAATTTGAATATGTTATATATCATTACCGAGTCTAGATGAGACTTCGTTTATGATGAATGATTTGAATTGAATCATATGATGCTTATGAATTGAGTCATGTTGAAGTTATTATTTGAATTGTTAATATTCTTATGATGATACTAATATTGTAATAATGATAGGAAGAGAAGAAGAACCGACTGAATAAGAGCCGGATAAAGGCAAGGGAAAAGTCAGTTAAACTGTCAAGGTGAGTGTACTTATGATTGTCTCATATATGCAGATATATGAATATAGCTCTAAGAGCATGACTTGTTTGGGTTTTATGATCCTGGATTGGTTTGAATACTTCAGTATTCAGGATTTGTTTGGGTCTTATGATCCAGGATTGGAATTAGACAAAGATTCAATGATATGATTTGTGTTATGACAAGGATTTGTTGGAACTCATGTTCCAGGATTTTTTATTGCCAATGGGCAGAATTATTTGGATCTTATGATCCAGGATTTGTTATTGCCAATGGACAGGATTGTTCGGATTTTATATCCACATAATCGATATAGAATTGTTATTTCATTATAGGGAAAGAGTACCTCACTAAGCTTAATGCTTACGGTTTATATTTTAACAATTTCAGGTTTGCATGCTGACAGCTAGGATACCATATGACCGATAACTTTGAGAGTTGCACCGCTGGAAAGAGCTGGGGTTTAAATATGGGGATTTTATTATTGTCACACTGAAGATTTTAATATACTCACACATTGTATATATTGCGTTAGTATGGATTGAGTTGATGATTTTGAAATTTTATCATAGTTAATCATAGTATTGTATGTCCGCTTAATTATGACTCTGATATTGATTTCATTATGGGATAATAATAATAATAATAATATTATGTTCATTATGCACAACATGCAGAAAAATATTGATAAATGAAGTATATTTTCTAATGGGCTCAAGATTATGATCCAATTATTCTAATAACAAATGATTAGTATGGATATTGGGTTTCGGGTGTGACAATTAGTGGTATCAGAGCATGATTATTAATTCTGGACGTGTGTGACGATTAGATGGAAGTTATTGAGTTGATTTGATATTTATGAATTGTTTATGTACTAACCAATAGTTTAGTATTATAAACTGTTAATGTTGGTTGTTAGAACTTTGTTGTATTACAGATGGAACCTGGGAATGGACAACATAGAGAAGAGGGAGTAGCTTCTCGTACAGAGAATACTGAAGTAAAGCAAAGTGTTGCTGGAAGGGCTAGAGAGCAAGAGCAGCCTACAGAGATGCAAATAATGGCATAGGCAATGATGAGGATGGCAGAGCAACAAGAAAGAAATATGGCGCAAATGGCAGAACAACAGGCTAGATATCTAGAATCAAAGACTATGGACAGGATTGAGAAAGAGGCACGGAAGGAAATGAAGGATTCCATGCATGAGAAGTTTTTGAAGTTAAATCCTCCAGAATATTCAGGGTCAATTGAACCTACAGAAGCTGAGATGTGGGTCAGGGATCTAGAAACTATCTTTGCAGTTATGAAGGTTCCAAATAACCCGAAAGTGAATCTAGCAGTGTTTAAGCTGAAAGGAGAGACTAAATGTTAGTGGGAAGCCAGCAACCATTTGGTGCCCGGGATGGAAGGTATTGATTTTATTACTTGGGCTGAATTTATTAAAGCTTTGTATGTTAAGTATTTCCCTAAAGTTTATAGGAGGGAGAAGCTGAGGGAATTTATAAATTTGACCCAAGGGAAAATGTCTGTGAGGGAGTATGAGGCTAAATTTACTGCTTTGTCTAGATTTGCTACTAAATATGTGGAGAATGAAGAAGATAAATGTAGTAAGTTTCAAGATTGATTGATTTGGCCTATTCAGAATAGGGTGGCCACTTATGAGTTAGAAGATTATGCTTCTCTGGTAAACAAAGCCACGATAGCAGAAAGGCAAATGAACCAAGGGGTGGCGAGTAAAGAGAGTTTTAAGAATAGTAGATTTGATGCATCTCACTCTAAGGGAGGTGAGGGTGGAAGTGTTAAGATGGAACTTCATAAATTTCAGAGCGGTGGTGGAGATAGTGGTAGAGGTCAGGGGAGATTTGGTAGAGATACCAGGGGTGGAGGATCTTTTGGTTCAGTCAGAAAGTCAGGGAGAGGTGAGGCCCCAATAGGAGGTGTTACATGTTTCTTTTGTAAAGAGGAAGGGCATTGTAAATCTGAGTGTCCTAAGATTAAGGGATTGGAATGCTACCATTGTCATCAAGTGGGGCATATTAAGAAGAATTGTCCGCAGTTGGTAGAGACTCCAGCAGCACATAATGATGTAGCAAGCAAAATGTTATCTCCAGGCAGTGCAGTGAAAAGTATGGGCAGAGGACAAGCTAGTAGTTCCAGGACAGGTGGACGATTTTTTACAATGAAAGAAGCTCAGATTACTCCAGATGTAGTGACAGGTACACTTTCTGTTACTGATAGAAGTGCTTATGTTTTGATTAATCCTGGTTCCACACATTCTTTTGTGTCCTATGCTTTTGTTGTATACCTGAATAGACCATGTACTCGTTTAGATGTGGGGTTGGGTATTTATATACCTATGGGGGATATGGTTGTAGCTGAATATGCTTTTCGTGACCGTGTTTTGACTGTGGGGTCTAGAGATACAGTTATAGATCTACTTCCATTGAATATTTATGATTTTGATATAATTTTGGGAATGGATTGGTTATCTAAATATCATGCATCTATGGATTGTTTCTGTAAGAAAGTTGGTTTTAATATGCCTGGTGAGCTTGAATTTAAATTTGTGGGGGAAAGAAAAATTGTTCCCAGTTGCATCATTTCTGCTATTCAGACGAGGAAATTATTTAGTAAGGGCCTTGAGGGTTTTATTGCATATGTTCTTAACACTAGGAAGGGGGCTTTACAGTTAGTTGATGTTCTTATTGTACGGGATTTTACAGAAGTGTTTTCTAGTGAGTTATCCGGGTTACCTCCAGAAAGAATTTAGTATTGAATTAGCACTAGGGACAGACCCTATTTCAATGGAACCATATAGAATGGAACCTGTTGAATTGAAAGAACTTAAGATCCAGTTGCAGGATTTACTTGATAGGGGGTTTATACAACCCAGTGTATCTCCATGGGGTGCACCAGTTTTATTTGTGAAAAAGAAAGATGGTACTATGCGTTTGTGTATTGATTATAGGCAACTGAATAAAGCTACAATTAAGAACAAATATCCTTTACCTCGTATAGATGATTTGTTTGATCAATTACAGGGTGCTAAAGTGTTTTAAAAAATAGAACTGCGATCGGGTTATCATCAGTTGCAAAGGAAAGTGATATTTCTAAAACTGCTTTTCGTACTCGGTATGGTCATTTTGAATTTTTGGTGATGCCTTTTGGGGTGACTAATGCTCCAGCTGTTTTTATGGATCTTATGAATCAGGTAATGTATCCTTTTGTTGATTCATTTGTGATAGTTTTTATTGATGATATTCTGATTTATTCACGTGATATGGTTGAACATGAAAAGCATCTCACAACTATTTTGAATCTACTGAAAGATAAGAAGTTGAATGCCAAGTTTAGCAAGTGTGAATTTTGGCTATCACAAGTTGTATTTTTAGGCCATGTTATTTCTCGAGATAATATATGTGTTGATCCTAAAAAGGTAGAAGCTATTGTAAAATGGGAGAGGCTCAATAATGTGACTGAGGTAAGGAGTTTTCTGGGTTTAGCTGGGTATTATAGAAGGTTTATTAAGGGATTTTCTTCGATTGCCATGCCGATGACTAAACTAACCCAGAAAGATGTTAAGTTTGAATGGAATTCTAATTGCGAAAATAGTTTTGATGAATTGAAAAAGAGGTTGGTAACTGCACCTGTTCTTACTATTCCGCATGGTGGAGATGGTTTTGTTATTTATACTGATGCTTCACACCATGGGTTGGGTTGTGTTTTTATGCAGCATAGTAAGGTTATTGCTTATGCTTCTAGACAGTTGCGTACACATGAACGTAATTATCCCACACATGATTTGGAACTTGGTGCTATTGTGTTTGCTATGAAATTATGGCATCATTATCTATATGGTGACGTATGTGAAATTTTTACTGACCATCAAAGCCTTAAGTATTTATTTACTCAGAAGGAGTTGAATTTGAGGCAGAGGCTATGGATGGAGTTAATTAAAGATTATAATTGTATAATTCACTACCACCCAGGGAAGGCAAATGTAGTTGCAGATGCTCTAAGTAGAAAGGCTTCGGGCAGGTTATCTTGTATTCGATGTGCTAGAGTTGCCCACATCATGGAGTTGAGATTGATGGGAGTAGAATTAAAGCTAGCAGATGAGGACATGTTCTTTACTCATGTAAGTGTAAGACCATTGTTAGCTACCCGTATTCGTGATTTGCAAAGTCAAGATCATTTTCTTGAGAAGAAACGACAAGATGTTCGAGATGGTAAGTTTGAAGATTTTTGTATTGTAAATGATGGCACTTTATTATATAAGCAGCGGTTGTGTGTGCCTAATGTGAGGGGATTGAAAGAGGAAATTTTAGATGAGGCTCATAATTGCATTTATACAATGCATCCTGGTAGCACTAAAATGTATAGGGATTTAAAGGAGCATTATTGGTGGAATAATATAAATAAGGAAATAGTTGATTTTATTGCTAGGTGCCTTATATGTCAGCAAGTGAAAGTGGAGCATCAGAAACCTACGGGTCTGCTTCAGCCATTGCCAATACCGGAATGGAAATGGGATCATGTAACGATGGATTTTGTGGTTGGGCTTCCTCGATCTCAGAAGGGGTCAGATTCGATTTGGGTAGTGGTGGATAGATTGACGAAGTCAGGTCATGTTCTAGTAGTCAAGACTACTTATACAGTTGATAGGTATGCTAGATTGTATGTTAATGAGATTATTCGATTGCATGGAGCACCGGTATCTATTATTTCAGATAGGGACCCTACTTTTACATCCAGATTTTGGGATAACTTACAGTATGCTATGGGTACTAACTTAAAGTTTAGTACGGCTTTTCATCCTCGGACAGATGGGCAGTCTGAAAGGACAATACAGATTTTGGAAGATATGCTTAGAGCTTGTGTGCTTGATTTTAAAGGAAATTGGGATAAATATTTATCTTTGATAGAATTTGCATATAACAATAGTTTTCAATCTACTACTGGTATGGCGCCATATAAAGCGTTGTATGGTAGACGGTGTTGTACACTCGTATGTTGGGGTGAAGTTGGTTAAAGGAAGATAGAGGGTCCGGAGTTGATTGAAGTCACCACTAAAAAAGTGAAGATTATTCAAGATAGAATGAGAACGACTCAAAGCAGATAGAAGAGTTATGCGACAAGATTTAGAATTTCAGAAGGGGGATTACGTGTTTCTTCAGATATCGCCATGGAAAGGAGTTATGAGGTTTGGAAAGAAAGGTAAATTAAGTCCACGCTACATTGGACCTTATGAAATTCTTGAGAAATTCGGGATGGTTGCCTACAAGCTAGCGTTACCACATGAGTTAGCTCAATTACATGATTTTTTCCATGTTTCTATGTTGAGAAATTATGTAGCGGATCCTTAACATGTATTGGTGGAACAACCTATTGCGTTGAAAGAAGATTTGAGCTATGTGGAAGAACCACTTGCAATCGTCGATAGGAAAGAACAAATATTGAGATCAAAAGTGATCCCACTTGTGAAGGTTATGTGGAGAAGGCATTCCATGTAAGAAGCTACATGGGAGAGCGAGGATAGCATGAAGATGGGTTATCCGTATTTATTTGATTCAGACAACCAAGGTATGTCAATTTCGGGGACGAAATTTCCTAACAGGGGGAGAATTGTGACAACCCGAATATAATTATGATAAATTATGTTTAAATCATGATTATATTATGTGATATGGATAATATGTTATTAGTATATATAATGTTAAGTCATTATATTTAGTCTAATCCTAGCTTCATAAAGCATGAAAAATGAATTAGTTACGAATGTGAAATTTTGATATTTTAGGTAAGAATGTTCATGTTGGAGGCAAGTTTTGACTATTACAACATAATAATTGACTTGAGGTATAAACTAGATATTTGTAGATATATGAGTTAGGTTTGTAACACAACAAACGGTTCATCGAACGGACGTCCGAGTGGGAAGATATTGTCTTTTTACAAACATGGGGTAAAGTAGTCATTTAGCCTTAAATGATATTTTGTTTTATATGATGCCACATGTTATATTTTGATTGGACCAAGGGGGGGGTGACCTTATTACTACTTATAACCCTTGAATTAAGCTCTTCATTCAGCATATTTCATCCATGGAAGAGTTTGTAAGGACATTTTTCTCATGTCCGAAATGTTTCATTTATTTATGTCGTACGCCGCTACATTTGGCACGTCACCTCACGATCTCACATGACGGCCTCTATCCGAATTCCGGGAATCAAGCATGCATTATCTCCACTAATATGTCCCTCATCTGCATCAACGACTTCACGTTCCTTGATTGAAGGCTCGTAATGCAAGTGGAACGCAAGAGAAGTCAAATCAGTGAAACAAGGCATGATAGGGATGTTCAAGGGCAAATTGGTAATTTTACAGCCACCGTCCGGAGGACCGGTCAACTGGAAAGTTGAAGATCTTTCCGCAACAAAGATACTGGAAGAAACGGCACCTCAATCCGAGCTACGGTGAACAAGTTATGGCCCGTTGAAAATGGAGATATGTTCTTTGAAAAGTCTGGAAATTCTTCTAAGTGTTTAAAGCCTTTTTCCAGCACACTTTCCCGAACCCTGACCCAAACCGGTTCGGGGGGGCGAACCGGTTCGCAGGGGTACCCGAACCGGTTCGGGGTACCTGTACGCTGGATAGAATTTCAGCAGTTTAAAATCGTGGGTCTCTTCATGGATTTCCCTATAAATACCAACTTCGGGAGAGTTGTTTTGCAAGACTTTAGGAGACGAATTTGAGAGTCCAAATACATCTAGTCTTCATATTTTTGAGTCCCAAGACTCATGGTTTGATTCACACATCATTGCCAAACCTTTGTTAATCCTTTTGCAACCCAAGAACACAACTTTTGTTTGTTCAACCCTTGTGGAGGAGACCGTTCTTCTTCTTCATTGCAGCCCTACTGGAAAGGGATAATTCCAGCCGCGACTACAGAATCTGATACCCGAGGGTAATTCTTAGTCAACTTGTATTTTCATTGTAATCCGATTGTAAGCCGTTTTCTTACAAATTATAGTGAAAATAAATGGTTTTGCCCCTGAGGGGGATTTTTCCTTAATTGCATGTGTTTGAATGTTCTTGCGTAGATTATCAATTTATTCAATCACATACTGCTGCATGTTTAGGGTTTGTTTGGGTTAAAAGGGTTTTATATATAACTTGATCATTTGAACGTGGGCACACACACTCTTCAAATTGGTATCAAAGCGGGTTACGCTAATTTATCGCGTGATCCTGATTTTTTTCGAAGATTTACTTTCTGATACAATTTGTCTACTCACGTTTTCAAATTGGTATCAGAGCAGGTTACGCTAATCTATCGCGTATTCCTTTTCCGCAAAATTTTTCTAAGATATCAATTTTCTGAAAAAATTGATTTTTGAAAAAGTGCGTGTTCAAATGGAGAAGTTATATAATAAAGTGCCTATTTTTGAAAAAGTTCTCGACCATGCTGAAAATTTAAAAACTTTGAATTTGAAACTTTGCAAAAGAATTAAAGTTTTGGAAAAAGAAAATTCTCGTTTTAAATCCGCGATGGATCTTTTGCAAACGGTTCAAAATCAAAGAGATTTTTATCATGAAAAAGTTGTTTCCTTGGACCATGACTTTGTTTCTTTAAAATTGTCCAAGAAGGAGTGTGATGATAGGGTCCATGCTTTAGAAAACGAATTAGAAGACCTTAAAAATTCGATGGTTTGTGTTTGTGCCAAAGATGAAAGAAATATTTTAGTCAATAAGTTTGTGTCACGTGAAGAGACTCTTAGGGAAAAGTTTGCTTTAATTAAGGGGGAGAGAGACACCCTTTTTGAAATAATTGAAAATTTGAAAAAGCAATCCCTATCTTGGGAAGAGTCTAATTTGTTGCTTGAATCAAAAATTTTGGAGTTAAAAAATCATTTAAATGATTCAAGTAGATTTGACAGTAATGGTAATGGCTCATCTTGTTCTCATGCTTCTAGTGCTAGAGCCAAGACCATTATCTGTTTTAGAGGGTCAATTAATCCCATGGACGTTAGAAAAGATCACACTTTAGGTGTCGTTCCTCCCGTTTACACATGTTCACATTGTGGTAGGAAAGGTCACCTTAGGCATTTCTGTTTTGATCTTGGAAGAAGTCCTAGGAAGTTTATGTCTAGTGTTTCCCAAAGCCCCCCCACAACGTTTCACATCTATTTGGGTTAGGAAATCACTTTTGGATACACTAGATTTTAAACAAGTTGATTCTCATTTGCTTGCACATGATTCTTCTCTTGCAATATCATATAGATGATTGTGTTTGCATGTTTGTCATACACTAGTTGTGGTTTCATGATTTATATTTGCTAGTGTTATGACATGTACCTTTTGTATATATTTTATTTTGTTAAAATTTTGAGAAAATCCAAAAACATTTTATTTTGACAAAATTTTGAAAAATCCAAAAAGATTTTTGTACTTTTATGTACCTTTTATGGATGAGCATTGAAGTTAGCCAAGTCACAACTTCATTCCATATATCCATGTGACTGTTTGATAGAGATTTGAGAGGCTACATCATTTCATCCATGTGCTTTACATTGGTTGGAGTCTTTGAGATGTAATTAGTGATATCTTCCTATATGTTTGACTCCTATATCCTTTATTGCACACATGCACGACTATATTTGATTATTGCACTTATCTATCTCATGTTGGCTTGCGTGTTTTCATCTCAATCCTGTCTATACAATGTACAATATGCGATAAAACTTGACAAGATTGGAATGCGTGTAAAAACTGTTTTGGTGAGACTATGTGTTTTTTGTATAACGGGGAGGGGCTGCGAAAGGTAATCATCTATCCTTTGCGCAAAAGCCACCGTTAAAAAGGACCTAAAAAATGGAGGAATTTTAATATCCGAGGTCCAAAGAGGTTAAAAGAGCCCGAAAAAATTTAAAGGCAATAAAAAGCTATACATGCCAAATATGGGCCACTTAGGTTTCACCATCAATTCTCCAAAGTTTGAGAATTTAGAATGCCTCTATTCAAAATAATATATGAGGGAGTTTGGTTGGAGAATATAAACGGGTTTGCACTTCCTTGAAAGTCTTGAAAAAGCATAAAATCATTTTGGATGTTATTGGTGTGAAAATCATTTTGAGCTTTGATTTGTTGATTTGATTGAGTCAATATCTTATACTGTCAATCTTTTACACAAAAGGAAGCATTTGAGTTCATTCGCTAGGAATATCCAATATTCATCGTGCACATATGTCATGTTTGTATGCATTGATTTTTCTATCGAATTTGATCACACCACTTCATTTACGCTATCGTCGACTTGGTTGCTTTCTGTTTATTCATGGTGTGCTTTTATCTTAGTGACACCCCGCACTTTCTTATTTGATTTATTTCTCTAATCTGTCCATTTGGGGACATCATAAAAAGGGGGAGAAAGAATTATCATATTATGGGGGAGTTTGAAATTTTGGGGGAGTGTTGCTTATGTTTTTATCATAAATTGATATCCATATTATCTCATTTCAAACTCGATATGTCACGTGGTATTTGCTTTGTCTCATGTGTGTAGGTATGAAGATTGCACACCATGATGAGAAAAGTTTTGAGATTCCTGAAGACTTGAAGAACAAACGATGAAGACTATTCATTTGTACCTTTTCCAGTTTTGGGTTCATGGGAGGGTAGATTTGTATAGGCAATTTCATATTTGATAATTCGGATTTTTTATGCATGTACCGGCATAGACATAGGGGGAGATTTGTAAGGACATTTTTCTCATGTCCGAAATGTTTCATTTATTTATGTCGTACGCCGCTACATTTGGCACGTCACCTCACGATCTCACATGACGGCCTCTATCCAAATTCTGGGAATCAAGCATGCATTATCTCCACTAATATGTCCCTCATCTGCATCAACGACTTCACGTTCCTTGATTGAAGGCTCGTAATGCAAGTGGAACGCAAGAGAAGTCAAATCAGTGAAATAAGGCATGATAGGGATGTTCAAGGGCAAATTGGTAATTTTACAGCCACCATCCGGAGGACCGGTCAACTGGAAAGTTGAAGAGCTTGCCGCAACAAAGATACTGGAAGAAACGGCACCTCAATCCGAGCTACGGTGAACAAGTTATGGCCCGTTGAAAATGGAGATATGTTCTTTGAAAAGTCTGGAAATTCTTCTAAGTGTTTAAAGCCTTTTTCCAGAACACTTTCCCGAACCCTGACCCAAACCGGTTCGGGGGGCGAACCGGTTCGCAGGGGTACCCGAACCGGTTCGGGGTACCTGTACGCTGGATAGAATTTCAGCAGTTTAAAATCGTGGGTCTCTTCATGGATTTCCCTATAAATACCAACTTCGGGAGAGTTGTTTTGCAAGACTTTAGGAGACGAATTTGAGAGTCCAAATACATATAGTCTTCATATTTTTGAGTCCCAAGACTCATGGTTTGATTCACACATCATTGCCAAACCTTTGTGAATCCTTTTGCAACCCAAGAACACAACTTTGGTTTGTTCAACCCTTGTGGAGGAGACCGTTCTTCTTCTTCATTGCATCCCTACTGGAAAGGGATAATTCCAGCCGCGACTACAGAATCCGATACCCGAGGGTAATTCTTAGTCAACTTGTATTTTCATTGTAATCCGATTGTAAGCCGTTTTCTTACAAATTATAGTGAAAATAAATGGTTTTGCCCCTGAGGGGGATTTTTCCTTAATTGCATGTGTTTGAATGTTCTTGCGTAGATTATCAATTTATTCAATCACATACTGCTGCATGTTTAGGGTTTGTTTGGGTTAAAAGGGTTTTATATATAACTTGATCATTTGAACGTGAGCACACACACTCTTCAGAGTTTTAACCTAAGGAAAGAGAGTTTTAAAGTTTAGGAAGAAAGTGTGAGGAGAAATTGAAGAAAAATTCATAGAAAATTACATAAAAGCCCCTAAGATAATTCCATCTATGAATTTTGTTTGATTTTTTTTGTATTGCTGATTTAAATGATATAAATAATCATTTGTTTACTGAAATTCCATGTCTTGATGTGTACTCATGGATAGATGCATGTTTAAGCAAACTTGAATGTGTAAACCCTTGAAATTGCTTTGTTTAGAAACATTATTTATTCAAACTTCCATATCTTTTTGTATAATTACTAGAATTGATTGATTCCAATTGTAGATTAACATGGACTCATATATGTGTGACATATCCGAAAATCATGTGAAAATACCAAGAAATGAACCTTGGGTGATGATTTGAAGTTCGGGTATGAAATCTACCCCAAAAGAGTAAATATGCATACCATATGTTTGATGTTTTACTTGACATGGCAAATGAACTCTGAAAATTATGAAATTTTAACCTTGTATTGTTCAATATTTTTTCTGAAATTGGGTGAAATATCATAGAAGTTATGATGTATAAAAATTATGAAAATTCTTGGAAGATGACTGAACAATAGATGAGCCTATATGGCGGATTTGCTATGTGGTAAAGAAATGGGCATATCTTGCTCTAGGAAACTTAGAATGATGTGTCGTATTTTGTGTTGGAAACCTAATATGATAGGTATTGGATTAACAAGAATAATTGAAGTTGGTTTGGACTGTAATTTGAATATGTTAGATATCATTATCGAGTCTAGATGGGACTTCATTTATGATGAATGATTTAAATTGAATCATACGATGCTTATGAATTGAGTCATGTTGAAGTTGTTCTTTGAATTGTTAATATTCTTATGATGATACTAATATTGTAAGAATGATAGGAAGAGAAGAAGAACTGACTGAATAAGAGCCGGATAAAGGCAAGGGAAAAGCCAGTTAAACTGTCAAGGTGAGTGTACTTATGATTGTCTCATATATGAAGATATATGAATATAGCTCTAAGAGCAGGATTTGTTTGGGTCTTATGATCCGGGATTGGAATTGGACAAAGATTCAATGATATGATTTGTCTTATGGCAAGGATTTGTTGGAACTCATGTTCCAGGATTTATTATTGCCAATGGGCAGAATTATTTGGATCTTATGATCCAGGATTTGTTATTGCCAATGGGCAGGATTGTTCGGATTTTATATCCACATAATTGATATAGAATTGTTATTTCATTGTAGGGAAGGAGTACTTCACTAAGCTTAATGCTTACAGTTTATATTTTAACAATTTCAGGTTTGTATGCTGACAGTTAGGATACCATATGATCGGTAACTTTGAGAGTTGCACCGTTGGAAAGAGCTGGGGTTTAAATATGGGGATTTTATCATTGTCACACTGAAGATTTTAATATACTCACATATTGTATATATTGCGTTCGTATGGATTGAGTTGATGATTGTGATATTTTATCATAGTTAATCATAGTATTGTAGGTCCGCTTAATTATGACTCTGATATTGATTTCATTATGGCATAATAATAATATTATGTTCATTATGCACTACATGAAGAAAAATATTGATAAATGAAGTATATTTTCCAATGGGCTCAAGATTATGATCCAATTATTCTAATAACAAATGATTAGTATGGATATTAGGTTTGGGGTGTGATATGATGAGTTTTATACTAGGTTGTCCAATATGGTCGAGTCCTCATTTAACTTGGGAGAGAAAATACTGGATAACCGAGCCATAAAGAAAATCTTCAGGTCGTTGCTGATAGATTTGATGCAAAAGTGACCGTTTTGAACTCCTTGGGTGTGCTTGAATAGATGAAGCTTAAAGAGATTGAAGGTTATGTTTACCTCTAATCAAGTGCCAAAGAAAGAAAAGCACATTTCTTTAAAAGCCCGAAAGGAGGAGACCAAAGTTTTGGATGACGATTAGGATTCCGATTTTGAGGATGTAGACTTGTTGGAAAAGAAGTTCAAAAAGTTTCTTAAAGTCCAAAAGTAATCAAAAGTTGCAAAAATACTAGAGAAATTAAAGAACAACATGGTATATCCTTCGAATAAGGATAAGAGTGATAAATTTAAGAGGGATGGGTCGGATAGGTGTTTTGGGTGTGAGGGGTATGGTCATAAGGTTGTCGAGTTTCCCGATAGACATAAGAAGGATGGAAAGAAAACAATATCATATAATTCCACCTTAAGTGATAGTGAATCGAAAGAGGGAGAAAGTTCCCCCATTGAGCGTAAATTTGTAGAGTTCATGGCATATCATGTGAGCGAAGAGGATAAATATTCCCATGAAGATTCTCATGTGCATAACACTTCTGAGTCCATTGAGTGTGAATCCCAAGTGAATGAGGGTGAAGGTAGTGTGCATGAGGAGATCGATGTAGGTGAGTTGCAAGTTTCCTTTAGTGAGTTGTATGCGGACACGATAAAGGTGAAAAAGGCAAACATGAAATTCAAAGCCAAGTTGAATGAGAGTGCCAAAGAGAAGAATGATATCTTGATTGAGGATATTATGTCACGGGAGAAGACTCTTAGGGAGAAGTTAGAGTATGTTGAGAAGGATATAAATAGTCTTTGTGTTTTGATGGAGGCTTTAAAGAAGGAGATTCTTGGGTTTGAGGATTTTAGGCGTGTGCTTGAGTCTAGAATTAGTGAGTTAGAAGAGAAGTTTACAGAATCAAGTAAGGTGAAGTTTGACTTGGAAGATATATTTGAGAAGTTGGATAGGGTGTTGGGCTCCGTCCAAGTCAAGGTAAATGTTTTTGTTAAAGGCTATGATGATCAGTTGGTCCCTATTACCAAAAACAATACCAATCGTGTGAGAGAGCCCACTAGGAATGTGAGGAGAGGTCGACATTTTTGTAATCATTCCCTTCGTGTTTACACTTGGACTTACTACAGTAGGAAATGTCACCTTAGACGTTTTTGCTATGAAATTAGGAATGCCCCAAGGAAGTTAAGGAATAAATGAGTTTCGGTTCCCAAAACCTCCATGTGCAATTTCACACCTACCCCTAAACCAAAATGGATGATTTTTTATTGTTGTTAGCAGTCACAAATTACCTTTATAATATTTACCGTCATAATTTAGAGGGTGACAAAAGAAATAATTTAACCCATAACAGCAGTCACAAATTTTTATAACCCCTGTGAGGGTTATGGCTGGTAACCCAAACTTGTAACTACTTTTTGTAATTGCTATCAGCAGTTACAAATCTAATATTTATAACTGTTGTCAGTAGTTACGAATCTTATATTTTTAACTGCTATTAGAGGTTACAAAATTGACAGTAGTGACAAATTTGTGACTGCTATTAGCAGTTACAAATGTTGAATTTGTTAAATGTGGTAAGAGCTATTACAAATATCTTTAGATATTCACAAAATAATAAAATGAGGAGAGTAGAATAAATATCATGAAGATGTAACAAGTCTAAAAAATTTGACAACATTTCATTTTTATTTCAAATATTCCAAATATTTGGTACACATAAAACTTCTTTAAACTTAATTTAACATCAAACAACCCCTTCTTGGGCTCCAAGTACAAAATGAACATATAATAAAAAATAAACTAAAATAATAATGACATAACACCATGATATGAATGTCATGAACATGTAACAAATCACTCTAAACCTAGACTAGGGGTTACCGCACAGTGGATACGCTTCGTGATGTCTAGGTATATCACCATTGGGAGGGGGGGGGGGTTGATGCAGTGACATCTTCCCTCGTTTACTAGGAGTACGCATGCTGAGAAAGTTCAATGGATTTAAAGTTTTTGAATACGGAACCTCGTTATCCATTGACTTGTGCATGTGTTGCTTGACATGAAGTGTAAACAGTTGGATTTAGGCCTTTGAATACTACGTATGTCAAGTATGCCATATGTATACCAACAAACAATAAAATATAATTTGATTCAGAATTATTGCCATCAATATCTTTTAAGACAAAGGTGTAATTAAAAATATACACGGTTTCAATCCATGTATGAAGATCCAAGACAATTGAATATTTTAAAGAGGTGCGACAAAACATGGTTATCAATTGCATATTTATCAACTCGCTATTAACTCCCTATTTGTAATTTGTAATAAATTATTATTTATCTACTGTAGTTTATCAAGCAATATTTATCAAGGAATCCAAAAGAAGTGAAATCAATTTAATGTAGGCTAAGAAAAATTATGCATTCAATGCCACAATAGACTGCAATCGGATATGTTTTTATCTTTAAATTTAATTTTGAATCTATTATGGAGATATAAAGATATAATATTGGAGATTATGAATGTGGATAGCATGTGGAAACCTTCAAAATGGTCCTTTTTCTAGACATGGTGATATAATTTATGATGATACACACATGCTTTTGGAATATAATTCATGCTGATATAATTCAAAATAGAGGTATACTCAGCAACTTAAATAGAGGCACTTAAATAGTGAGGCACTTAATTAATTCTTGTTGATAAAGTTCAAAATAGATAATAATTCATGTTGATCAAAATAATGTGAGGCAGTTAAAAAGTGGTATGTTTAGCAACTTCTAATAATTCATATTAATCAAATGCCTGATTGCAAACCTTTATCTTCCCAACATTGGATCGTAAAAAACACAAGAACTGTCAACCGAACTAGGCAGTTAATAGGACCCAATAATTGTCAACAGGACTGGGCAATCCTTATGCGCGTGATGAAATGTTACCTGGAGGAGCCTTTCCTAATTAAAATCCACATGTTGGCTAGGGATTGGCTACGTGTGCAGTTTTGTTTAATGTCGGCAATGAGGCGCAATATCCCCAATAAAATAAAAATTGAGAATTAATTAAACATCTAGATATAGGCATCACCTTAAAAAAAATTAAATTTCCATAAATTATTGTTGCTTTGCTCACAAATAATTATTTACACAATAGGAATACAAATTATGAATCGAAACTCCTGGAAGTTTGGTACTGTTTGTGTCATAGTGGTGGAACACATTGGTTTCATGCTAATGACACATGGATTTTTTAACTGCTCAGCAGCGGTTGATGTGCCTCCGAGATCAGGTGATATGGATATTAAGGAAAATGGGATAGGTGCAAAGCCATGTCACAATGAATTGATTGCAAAGCGTTGAAAAGAACTGATGTTCTATGGATTACATTCAAAGACGTTTAAAGCCGCTACTATATGGTTGTAAAGCCACTATTCTATGAATTACATTTAGGGCCCGCTTGGCAACCCAATTCCAAGGATTGGAATTGGAATTGAAAGGCCAATTTGAATTCCACGGAATTGAAATTGGCCTTCCAATTCTAATTCCAAGCCTTGGAATTAGATTGCCAAACGGACTCTTAAATACATTTAAAGATGTTTTACCATAAAAAAATATTGATCAGAAAATGGATGCGTCTAAGGGGTTATTTGATTACAATGTAAAAGAAAAATTGATATGTGAGTGTGTGCAACCATGCATACACAATCAGTCTTAATATGCACAAGCCAGGCAGTCTTAATATGGGCAAGTCAAGCAGTCTTAAAATGTATCTATACCTATATTATGCATACAGAGGTGAACTAATATGTAAGTGTGTGCAACCATTCTCCTGAAGATGCAAGGAATCAGTCTTAATATGTGTCTATATCTATTTGATCAAACGGGTTCTTTTTTAATCTAACTGATTCAACTCTTTTTTAATATGTAACCCGCACGATGCACGGGCGGGCATCTGTCGAATGGAATTTATAAATATAGAGAGTATTAAAAAATTAAGATAATGTTAAAACGATGATTAGTTTATGTAACATAATATTTTGAAGTTAACCTACAAGATTTGATTCACTTGGATGATCTTCTGTTGTTTCCTTCGTCGTTAAGTTTGAGGCCTGAATTAAGAGAGCTCCATTCATGTGGGAGATGCACATATAGAGATCCCTTTTTGTCCTTTTTTGTATTATCATCTTTTTGGAGACAGGAGATGGAAACAGTCTGCATTACGTGAGAGATGGACAAGAATAAATAGTTAAAACAATTGACTGTGATAGGCTAAAATGGAATGCAAAAGTAAAATTTGATGACGAAAATATAATGATTTTGTTGCATTAAAATATTAAAGACTAAATTAGCACAGTTTAATGTATTTCTAAATAGTTATATGAACATATATATAAACAACATTAAAAGCAAAATGGATGTTAGATGTATACATCATTTATCCTCTTGAAATTGAACAATATAGATAATTAACGATTATAATCATGAACAATGAAGTAAAATGTAAATGACTTTATAGAGGAATAATCAGAAGTGCGTTTTAGACTTAACAATTAAGTGCGCTCATTCTTAAACAGTTGAATTGAAAATGTATTTTATAATGTTATGACAATATTGAATAGGGGAATATGCGTAAGAATGATTTAACATATGTATTTATATCCAATATTAAACATTTATTTAAGATCCTGATGATCCAATGATAGGAGAAATTATTAGTGTCCAGTCCTCAATAAGACGAAGTGAATCCGTAAATTATATAATTTCTGATCTAAATTCAGTGATGTATCTAAATGCCCAAAATGTATGTAATGACTAAGATTAATATAAAACTTGTATGAGAATTTCAAAGCCTAATGAAGCAGAGTTAGAAACTATAAGAAAGTTCACTGCTCAAAGTAAGCTGGAAGTTCCAGTGTGCAGTCCTTCACAAGACCAAACGACTAAAAAAAGTAGTCATGAATTTTATTAATGTTAATAGTTCTAAAGTCTAGTAAGTGGAATATGGAAATGTGTAATATTTTTCAACATAATAGAAGATGATGAAGTTACAACTATTAAGAGCACTTCCTAGGCTAAGCAAACAAATTGAGACATTGAGAAATAAAATAGTGATAAAACGAATCAAATTACTTATACCAAGAACTGTGAATAAACCAACCTAGGCTCAATATCTCTTGAATATATTAGTAATGTTAAGTTCCAACTATTTTGATCAATTCTAAGCCTAATGAAACAAATTGTACTCAGAATTTCTATTATTTATCATACTGCTCAAATTTTTGCATCCGTACCGCATTTATCATATCAAAACAACACAAAGCGTTTCCTTGAAGCATTGCTCTATCAATTACTTGTAACTATGGCCGGCCATGAAATAAGGGCGAGTGTACACTGAATATTTTTCGGTGTACTCATTGCATCTTCTCTTTTTCCTCGTTCTGGATCTGTCTATTCAAACTCAACAAAGGTCGTTGATTTTTCAAGGCTTGTAAGGCTCTCCATAAGGGACTAACCATTGAGTTCATACTTTCCACACCATTGTGTTCTCACATGTGTTCTTATGAAGAGAGTTTATATGATGTGTTGAAAATTTATAAGTTGTTTTCATAGCTTATAAATTATAGCTGTGTGTGGACAAATCCATACATACCTAACTTCATTGCCTAACCATTGTGTTTATAGCAACTCGATATTAAAATTCTCTCGACAAACATGAAAATATAATAATTATATTATTTCAATGTTTACATACAAGTAGTGTCATATGTATGTTTACTTTAGATACAAGTAGTGTCAAAGTTTACGTACAAGAATGGAAATTCAGATTAAAGTTGAGTAACTCACCAAAAAAGGACCAAACTTTTTGGGTAATCGTCCTTATAAGGAAGGTATGGAAAATGGATTCTTCAAAATTCTTTCAACATGAACATTGAGATGCTAATTCAACACCTGCATTATGATGTGCCAAATCCATTGTGATGCTAATTTAGTATGAGGTGCAAGAAATAAACTAAATGTTAAGTCATAGGTACAATTAGTACTTGTAAATGTAACAAGATCGGCCTATTAAAGTGCAAGATTGAAGCTCCCCATAAATTGACTATGTTAACAGGAATCTCTATTATCATAGTTTTTTTTATCCAGTAGTCATTTGTATAATTTAAAATTCCAACACTATAACATGACAATTATTATCGCAAATCAAGCTTTAGAGACCGTTCTTGAAAATCATTAGTGATACGTTCGACATTTGGCGATTGTACTCTTTTTAGTTAATTAGTGTGTGTGATGTTATTATGGCGAGTATTAGTATAAATCAGTCCTAAACCACCTTAACTAGATTTAACATTGTTTTCCCATTTTCCAAAATTATTCATTTAAACACGGCGAATAAGGTGTTTGGGTAGTAAGTCATGTATAACCATATCACTTCAGGTAATAAGTTCTATGTCATATGTTCATGCTACAATATTGATAAAAACTCATAAATTAATGAAGCTTAACTAATAAATAAATATAGAGATAATGTATGGATAACTTCAAGCTACTGACGATGCAAGATATAGTAAATATGAGTGAATATAGTTGCACAAGGACAACCAGTGTTGCATAGGAATTTTTATGATTTCTAAGACAAGTTTTGGGCCTTTTCAATTCATGTAAAACCAAACATAAAGCCTATTGAACATCAAACCATCTCGAATATGGAAACAAGTCAGGTATATTAGGATGGCCATTCCACTCCATCAATCCATTCATTGCCCTGAAAAACTCCGACCCCATCTTGTATTTTAGGGCCACCAAGTCCCTTGATGACATAAAATTCCCCAACATGCTAAACGATGATAGGAACACAAAACTCGTCACATGTATTTCACGCCCCTTTTCAACCTCACATGCTTACCCAATTGAGCATATTGCCAACGCACTTACGCCTCATGTGCACTGTCTCATTGAACCTCTTCTTAACTATCATTTCCATAGTGCAAATTCGTCGCAACACACACCAGTGTGGCCCATAAGGGGATACTACTAGTCACCCCAAGTGGTAGCCATGTGATCTCATGGTCTCAATAACGTTCCTGTCAGCAAAAGTGAGGTCGTGGTTTGTGAAAAGTTCGGAAGCACCTTGGCTATTAGAACTACCATATTATTGATGAAACCCATTTTTAACTAAATAACAGGGCTGTATTATTTTCTAAGCCCTACCACGATTCTGTGTGAGAGAAATAAACTAAATCTAGCAAATTTGAAGTATATTGGTGTTGTAGAATAATCAAGGTTCAAGTACTAACTATACCTATGACACAACATTCATTAATCCCAATTAACCGATTGAAAATGAAATTTGAATTGAAGATGGGTATGCACATGAAAATCTTCTTAGACCAATTGAAAATTCAATTAAAAATGAAGTCAAACGAATTTCAAGGTAAGAGATCAAAGCTTTGCACTATAAGAAACCCTTCGACGAAAATCGATTAACAGAGTGCGATGATTAATTAAAATGTTGAAATAAAATCAAACACCCCCATTAAAGCCACAATTTAATAACAAAAGGTATATTGAATACTTATATTTGGCATTTACTAACTAATAATCTTTAAAGGTTAGAAACATTTAGAATATTTTTTACACCTACCTCAAAATATAATTAAACCGAATAAAACACTATCTCATCACTATCAAGGAATTTCTCTCTTGTCCAAATAAGATATTTTTGGGAATGACTCGTCCAAATAATTCTATATAGATCAAAATTTGACTATGATGCTAAAATTAATGGAAAAATATGGATGCCACACTTCAAAAGATTATCCGTTGTCGGAATATTAATGTACTAAGTGAGTCCTACGTACACCAATGGTCTTTTAAATATAAAACCCAAATATTTTTGGGAGTGAC
Source organism: Sambucus nigra (assembly GCA_949130495.1). Taxonomy (NCBI): domain Eukaryota; kingdom Viridiplantae; phylum Streptophyta; class Magnoliopsida; order Dipsacales; family Adoxaceae; genus Sambucus; species Sambucus nigra. The sequence continues at coordinate 378,103,721 of OX422209.1, read as the reverse complement.
TCATCCAAATAATTCTATACAGATCAACCTCGGTGATTCAGCTTTTGTTATGGTTAAATTACTTTTTTCTTATAAGCAACCAAGGTTCTTTGTAAATTTGAATATCCTAGGTAAGGGAGATGGAGGCTTAAAGTTGGGAATGTGGGATACAAATTTCTCCTGTCAAAGGAGCAATGTGGCCAAAAAAACTAAACATACATATGCAATAAAAAAAACAAAACATATATATGCCATATGTACTTAGCCCATTGTTCTGCAGTAAAAAGTAACCAATATTTACTTTTACTCACCTTTTGGACAATATTAGTAAATTGTAGGTCCTTTCCCTTTGTCTCTAAAGTGAAGATTATTAACTTAGAAAACTCATTAATTATGAATTTTAATTTCTGGTTAAGGTGAGGTGACAGAGTTTACCCCTGGCAAACGACGAGAGTATAGCAAACGATCTAGATAGTTGACTGAGAGATACGCCGTTAATTGATCAAAACAATAGTATCTTTGCACCTACAAAAAAACACGTAAATAGATTAACGTCACCACCTCCATTATCTTACATAAACTTAACTCACTGGTAAAATAAGAGATTGATATGATTTGCTACTAGTAATTGATTAATTGCCAACTGTACAACGCATGTTAGCACCACCGAAAATGCCAAAATGCTCATGTCGACAAATGGATTCACATATCAAAATCGCAACTGCGTTGATAGGTCTAAGGGCATTGACTACACCAGGTAGATGCTCCTGAACATGATGGAAAATTAAGGGGGTTGAATATAACTATATAAATTAACAGGTTTAAGGGAATTGACTACACCGGGTACATTACTAATCAAATTGAAAAATTCTCTACCAACTTGACTTGGAAATACTAAATGACACAATACCAATTACATCAAAATAAAAAAAAATTGCAAACATCAGCAATCACCTAGGTGCTGTAAATAAATGTTTTCATTATTTACACACCCTATGTGACTACCAAGTGAACAAAAATATTTTTCGGCAATGTTTCATAAAAAGTCACTAAAACACTAAATGGTTTCCTAAACAAAAATAATCAGAGTAAATGATATGGTTGCATTAAACAGCTAGTGAACAGAGAGTTATGTAAAACACCAAAAAAAATAGATAAAACAAATATCAAAATAGTAGTTACTACTCTGTTTACTCAATCGAGTCAATTTCATTTTGCTTCCCAAATTTTAATTAATGAATATCATAAGAGATTAAAAACACTAATCAGTACATGATTGTAGTGAACAAAGCTGAACAAAGCTTTAATGTATGTCACTGAACAAAGAAGATTGTAGTGAACAGAGATTTTTCAAATATAATTCAGAGAAACTAATCCAAATCCTCTAACCCAAGCACAAATAAAAAAACACTAATTAGTACATGAAGCCATCTTTAACTCGAGATTTGAAGGACAATTGTTAAACCATGTTTTATGTTTAAATATGAAATCTCATAAAAGTAAAAAAAAAAAAGCTTTTGAAACATTTGAATTAACAATGAATAGTCTTTAATCCACAAGGAGAAAAATAAAAATAAAAACTATACATACCCTAAAAATCATAAATATATGTATGTATATATATACATACCCTAAAAATAAACCCCCCCAAAATTTATGTTTGTATATATACTCTATTAGCAACAACCAATCATGTTATAAGTGATCCAAGTGGTTCAGCAATTTGACACTAAAACAACAAAACTAGAGAGTTTAACTAGTTTTCGTAAGTAATCACAAATCATAAATATATGTAAGCATCAACTAGATTCATAATAAAATTACAAATAACCAATAGCTAACAACCAAATGGGTCATAAATAATTTATACCCTAACACTCTAAATGAAAGAATTGACCAGTTAACAACCAAATAATCTAATAATAAATACTAAAAAGTTTCTGAACGAGGCATATTGTAAGACTACTCCCTTGGAACTAATTTTAAGGGCAAAAAAACCCTAAAACTTTTCACTTTGTTTCAAAAATTATTGCGTAAATTGATAGCGAAATCACAACCAAATGAAGAGACCAAATGTATTTATTATCATTATATATGTGACCCCAAACAATCGAATAAGAAATCACATAGAAATAAAGGGAAAACCTACAAATAAATCACAGCGGAAAAAAAAATCACAACCAAGCGGTTGTGAGTTATCATCGCTCCGTAGTTGCAAAAATAAATCACAGCAAAAAAGTAATAAAATCCTAAACATTAGATCAATTAGAACCATTGGAATGAACAAAACCACATCAATACACACATTGATAAAACAATGATACAAGAATTAACAAATAAATCCACGTGGGTATGTTCCATGTTCTCAAAACAATAAAATTTAAGTCATGCTCAAATTGAAGCCAACAAGCTATACTATACAAAATTCATCATTAATGAAAAGAAATGAAGAAAAAATATATATACCTATGAGCTCCAATGAGATTTTTTCGCCGACGATAAATTAAAACAACAAATACGAACCTTAAAAAACCTAATTGACAAAAATTTTAGCCTAGAGAGAGAAAGAGAGGAAGTTTTTGGTCCAAACCTTCAAAGAGAGAGAAGATGTTTAGAGAGGAAGATTTTTGGTCTTGCACGGGGGGGGGGGAGGATAGTGAAGTGGGAAACTAAGGTTGCGTTTGTTTTTCTGTCTGAATCTGAAATCTGAAGTCTGAATTCTGAATCTGAAAAAGTTGTTTGTTTGCTATCTGAATGAAACTTCTGAATATATACTGTTTGTTTGCAGATTTATGTCTGAAATCTGAATGCAGATTATTTGGACCATTTTACCCTTATATTTACTAGTTGTGGCCACGTGCGTTGCACGTGTGGCTGATTCCAGATATTTGATTTGACAGGTTCGTAATTTTAGAGAGGTGATTGACATATGTAAACTAATTGATCTCGATTTTAAGGCTATGAATTTAAATGGTATAGAGGGCTGAAAAATGAGGAGTGGTTGGACGAAAGACTTATTAGAATGTTTGCAAATAAATAATGGAGTTTTATCTATAAATATATTTTATGAAGAGTTGGTTGTGGTGATTACTGGAATTTAATTGTTTGATTCTCGTAGTTTGAAGTATATTGTGACTAATCTTGATTATATAATTATTCATGACTTTATTATTTCGTTTACTGTAGTTCATTTGTGATATTTAAAGACTACTTTATTTATGAATAAGGTGTATTGCAAGAAAGATCATAAATAAAATTATGATTACATTGTATGTACATATGCTGTCATTAACCAAAATATGTGGAACTGAAATTACAATTTAATATTCATTATACATATTAAAGTAAATAAATGTAGTTACTCTATAAATATAAGACTTAAAATCTTTATTGTAGGCTTATTGATTAGGCAGATCGCTACCAAGAATCTCATCATGCTTAGCAGTATGTATATTTATCAGATGTGTTTGGGAGTTCCCCCCGAACACTTCAGCAGAGTCTATTTCACCAAATCTTAATAATGAAATTGAGTCCCCAATGAAGTGGTAAAGGGAACTCTAGAGGACAACTTATGTTTCTTAAATATTCTTAATTGTTTTGTTTTCTTGTTTACTACTATTAACATACCCTACTATTCAAAGTATGTTGATTTATTTATTTTAAGTTCTAAATATTAGCTTAAGAGAGGATACAAATGTAAAAGAATAAAAGCATGGGCAGTGAACGTAGTTCCAAATGTGTGTTATATGATAGGTAGAGAATATTTGTTACTATATTTGTTACTAAATGTAGTCGTGACATCCACGAACCAAGCAGTAATATCTACAGCTACTGATTGACATAATGGAGCCACTACATATCCAAATTCAGTGGCTGTTATCTCCATTGTAATAGAAGAAGGAAATTATTTGCCTATATTGAGCATTGTCATCCTCAAACAGTTGGAGGTTAATATTATAAAATCGAAATCTGATCGAATACAGCAAAAAAAAAAGAAACCAATGGGAATGAAGCAGTCCACATTGACCCTATAAACCCAACTTTGAACACTCATAAACCAGTTGAGTATTCCAACACAATAAGTACAGATATGACCAATGGAAAACTACAGGTTACATTGATTTATATAAAACCATAATAACATAGTTCATAAGTTAATTTAGTACAGTTATTATTAATTGCAACCAGAAATTGTAAACTGAATTCATACTAATCAAGCTAGACTTCATGGAATTTTGGTTGGGATTTATTTCTTCATTTAAGGATTTTTTAAAACTAAGGTTAAGACGATCAAGCTTTCATTTCTTTCTTCGTTTGCCCATATAATAAATAAAAAGGTGGAGTATATAAGATTATCGAGAGATCTCAAACCAGGGAAAAACTGATGCAGTATTGAATTTGTCCAAGGTATGCCCAGACCCACGTCTAACAAAGCTTCATATGTTGCGATTCGCCTCAAATCGGGTGAGGCTCCTTCATTAAGGCTTATGCATTGCGGGCGTAGGCGGTAGGCTGAAGCATGTCTTAGGCTCACCTCATTATACATTTCGGATAAAGTACAAAATTTTAATGAATGTGATTTGTCACATTTACGTTACAATAGATGTTTATGTCCTATGAAGGATTTTTTCTACTATCATCTAGTCAATGACACATAGTTTTATCGAATCCTATATAAGAAAAACTATCTAAATTATTTGGCTTAGGATAAGGAGGTGAATGCCTATTCTAGCCCATAAAACAACACTGGCAGACGTTTCTTTTTTATTTTTGGGAACATAAGACAATCTTATATAGATCAGTTTTTCGTCAACTGGTTTCCAATTGGTCCTAAATACTATTGGATAGGGAATGCAAGAAATTTGTACTTCGTTTCAGTCCCCTAATACCATTAACATATCCTTGGAGTCAACTTCTATATTGATAGTTCACCTATAGGACTGAGATCCATCGTAAATTAGGACTCCAAGAAGAATGAATTTAATTTATGGAAGGTCTATAATTTTATTCTGAAATTTTCAAGTAGATTAGTATCTTTATTCTTTTTCCTGTCACCTTGTATACATTTCAAAATCAATAAAATAACAACAATAAAAACTAATTACAGCTTGATGACATGTCAAATGAATGGCATTAAAGACATGAATATGTAAGTTTTAAGTTAAAAAATATAATGAAAATATTTTGAAAAAATTAGGTTAAAAAAATATATATTTGGCTAATATAAAAAAAATTATGTGTGAATACGTAAGTTCTTGCATCAAAGCCATTTTAAACTTAGTGGTCCTGAAATTCTACTCACTGAGTACCGAATTGCACCAAAAAAGCCCACCAAATAATGAATCATCACAGTCTTTGATTCTTTTGGTTCATAGGTTGTTTCATTCATCATGATATCAAAACGTTAAATATGTATATTGCAATGAATTAATTTTGTTTATCCAAACAATTTGTTATTCATTAGTTTATAAAGATTTGGGTATCTACTTGGTTCTATTATATATTTTTTTTATACATGCGTAGTTTGTGTTTCATATAATTCAATTGATATGATGTAATTTGTTTCCTAACTCTTTAATTTTTTTTCTTTTCCATAATAAAGAAAAAAAAGCTACAGATTACAAATTGTAAAGCGTATGAATTTTTTTAGCTCATCTACATATTTCTTCAATTGGTTTCATAATGGCCAGTAAATTAAATAAAAAATGATAAGTAAATTCGCAGTCATACATTAATCAATTGCAATTACCTCGTAAGTAAAATTAAGATTCCTTCACTATGAGATTGAAAGTCCAAAATTCTATAAGAAATATTGACAATATACTACAAAAATTCAAACGAAATATATTACCATCTCGAATATAAATTGTATGAAACAGTTTCAATATGGTATTAAGTACTTCACATACCACGTAAACAAAAGTAAAATTCCTTCACTCTCAGATTCACAATTCGATCTTGTACCACCAATGTTGACAATATCCTACAAGAATTAACAATTACTTACGAAAAAGTGAAATGATAACAATTTATTACGAACTATCAAATTACATTCCTACTACTGTTAACATACTTGTAAAGAGTAAGACCATCGTATAATATAAGAATGACAATAAACCCCAAAAGTAAATAGTTGTCTTAGTGCCATCAACTAATGTATGTAATAGTGAACTTCCACCATACGATTTTTTTTTTGTTATCATGAGTGAAATTTTCGTAATTAGAACTTATATAATAATGACAATATACCATAAATTTATGTACTTGTCTTATCAGTAGTACCAAAATATTGAACTTCCACCTTGTGAAAATAATAAAAAAAATTATTACCATGAGTGAAATTTTCGTAATTAGAAATTATATAAGAATGACAATAAACCATAAATTAAGTATTTGTTTTAGTTCCATCAACTATTGTAGTAGTGAACTTTCACCTTGCGAAAGTAATAATTTTTTTTAGGGGAAAATACTCTTAGGTCCTTTACGAACAAATTTTATACCCTAAAGGAATTTTGACAAATTTTAAACACTTAGGTCCACTAATTCCCTTCTTGTAGAAGTCCACGCTAGTGGCATAACAAATGGACCTAATTGTAAATTGTCCTTAAATGTTTAAAAATTGTTACCAAGGGACCTAATTGTAAATTGCCCCTTTTTATCATGAGTGAAATTTTCGTAAGTAGAAGAAAATCACAAAAAATAAGCACAATCTATAGTACTGAAAAAGTTTATATCACTATGCACAATTTTCAAATTATTAACATTTAAAACAATAGGCATATGTGAATGTATATAATTTCTTTAAAATTAACATTTAATTTAGAATATGTAATAAGTACACATATCTAAAAACATGAAAAAAAATGAAAATGGAAAATACAAACTCTCATCACAAATGAGAGACAAAATTCTTCAATGAGATATATATAATTATAAAATTTATGTAATTGTCTTAATCTTCAAATTAACAAATGCATACTTTGCTGGCATAATAAAAAATTATAGACGAAATTAGGAGTATTGACCTTAATTTTGGCAGAAGAAATGATAGCAATGAAACAAAGAAAAGCAAAGAAACGATGGTCTTTCAATTAAATAGTTGTTTGAGCTTCCATTTGTAAAGATGAATTTCTAGGGTTGAAAAATGAATGTATTTTGATGGTTGATATGCGTGAATGAATAAGAGAGAGATATGATGCATGAATGTGAGTGAATTGGAGAATGAAATTTTAGGCAATTGAATTTGGATTTCCTGGGTTGGAACATGAATGTATTTGGATTTTTGGTATGTGTGAATGAATATGAGAAATATGAGATGAAATGAACCTGGTTATTTCGTAGGAGCCAATGACTTGGGAAAAGATATGTTGACTATTATTAAGGGTATAATAGAAATTTTAAATTTAATGAGGGTAGTTTAGTCTTCTAACCATCGAAGAGGAAGTTCCCTCTTTTTAAGTAGTAGAGATTTTATAAAGAAAACGTATGTTTAAAACATCCATGACCTGAAATAAATATTTTAGTCCACGCCACCAAAATAGTTTTATATAAAAAAAAATGTTTTTTATTACAAAAAAATTCTACATTATTAGACTAATTTTTTTTATCAAAAAATATGTGCTACTTAAAAAATGTCTTTTAACAAACTATTTTCACTTTTTTAAAGTAAAAAACGGGTTTTAGAAGAAATTACTTTTCAAAAATAAAAAATTGCTTTTCTTTAAAAAAAGGATTTCAACAATTTTTTTAACTCGTTTAAAAAATATTTAGCATTTTTTAACAAGTTTTTACATACGGGTCAAATTCATTATGCAAACTACATATATGTGTCAAAACAAAACAAGGTAGAAAAGTAGCAGCTAGAAACAAAAAAGTAGAAAAGTAGCAGCTACAAATGCCAGCAACAAAGTAGAAACCTAGCAGCTAAACAACTACAAAACGCAGCAGCTAGAAGTTTAGAACAGATTCAGATGGTTTGCACCTTCAAAAGGTAAGGTTATTGTTGTTAATTTATTTTCGTTCAGATTTAAGTGATCAGATTCAGATGGGTTTGAATCTCTGAATCATTAAGAGGATAATATTACCGTTAATCTCTGAAATGTTTAGAAAACAAACGTCTTTTTATTCCCTCTAATATATGAATGGTTTAGATTCAGATTTCAGAAGTGTAAACAAACGGGTCCTAAATCTAGGTTAAAAAAATTGTGACTATCAGTAGGGGTTACAAATTTATGACAGTTAATACCAGTCACAAATTAAGTATTATGCCAAAATTTGTAACTGTTAGAAGCGATTATAAATTTATGGCCACTAATAGCAGTCAGAACTTAAGTCTTATGCAAAAATTTATGACTATCAAAAACAGTTATAAATTTATGACCACTAATAGCAGTTACAAATATATTAGTAGACCAAAAATTGTAACTCTTCATAGAAGTTATAATTTTTTCACGGCTCTTAAGAGTCATAACTTAGGCCTACTAATAAATTTGTGACTGCTTATGAGAGTTATAAATTTGTGATTGCTTAGAGGAGTCACAAATTAATTATATGAAAATATTATGACTTACATTAGCAGTGACAAACTAATTGACTCAAATTTTTTATTTCCCATTGATTTTATCACTCCTAATGGGAGTGACAAATAATTTTGTGACTGCTCCCAGGAGTGATAAGTTTGTCACACCCATTAGCAGTCACAAAAAGAAAGTCACAAAATTAGCATTTTGGTGTAGTGTACTTGGGTTAGGAAATCGAACTTAGAGGCCTTAAGAATTAAACTTATGGTTCTTGTTTGATTGCACTTGATTCTTCCCATGCTAAATCTAAAGGATGATTGTGTTGCCGTGTTTGTCATACGCTAGTCTTTGCACCTTGATTTATATCTTGCTAGCATTATGATATGTGTATCTTTTGTATTATATTCATTTATTGAGTCTTATTTGAAAAATACAAAAAGATATTATTTTTGATAAAAAAATTCAAAAAATAAAAAAAGATTATTGGTTTTAAATATTTTTGAGAAAAATACAAAAAGATATTATTTTGGGGTCAAAAATATTTTATTTGTGGGTCAAAAATATTTTTAGGAAACACAAAGATTTTCTCTTTATTTTTTGTGTCATGAGTTTTTTCATGTTTGATGTGGCATATTGGTGCGCTTGGACCCCCGTAATTTCATTATCCACGTGGCTAGGACATTTGGTCATAATTATTGATATGCTGATTGATATTAACCATTGTCCATATGGGGCTGTTTCGAAGTTGATAAGCATTTGGATTCGACTTTTTATATATGCCATTTTTGCACTCATGCACGAGTTTATATGAATGTTTGACATATCATGCATATTTAATTTTGATGAGACGTTCTTATCTCAATTTTTGTCAACTATGCGTAAGTAAACTTCGGAGGAGGTGGGAATCTAAGAACCGTTTACCGTGAGGATTAATATTGCATATATTGAAAAAATGATGAGTGTTCACAAGAATGGGCTTCGAGAGTATATTTAACTCGTCGTGAAAGACACCATTTAAAAGAGCCCAAAAGAAAAAATAATGGAAATAAAAAGAATCATATGCCAAAAGAGGTCCAATAAGATTTCTCTAAGTTAAGAAAAATAGATTCCACAACAGAGCTTGAAAAAGGAACATATATATTTAAGAGAGTGTGGTTGAAATATTAAACGGGTTTGCATCACAAATCCTTATGTTGAAAGATCGTATCATGATGATATTATTTGTAGAATGGTCAATATTCCGTATTTGTGTATATGATGATTGTTTAGCTCATTTATCTCAAATATATTAATTGTCATATATATGGCTAAAACTAAGTTTGATGACATCTTGCTATCAATTGGAGCTTCTTGAACGTTTCAATGTGTTGGAGTTGTGATTCATTTATTGTAGTTCACACACATTCACTCCATATCCATATTTGAGCATATTGATACTATGTGAGCATGAAACTCACATTGTTTTGCTAATATTATATTTATCTGTTTGGAATCTGTTTTGATGTTATTTGCTCTTTCCAGTTGTTTTTTTTAGGAATTTTTTTCGCTGGACAAAACATCAAAATTTTTGGAACTAGAATTGAGAATTTTCTATGTCGTTCAAACGATAACTGGGTTTTGTTCGAGCGATAACTTAATTTGACGAGATTTTTTCTGTTCACGTGAAGTTCAAGATACATAATGTAAAGTGTCAAGTATGGGTCACTTGAAGGGTCGTGCGAAGGTCGCTTGAAAGGTTGATCGCGCGTGAGCATACTGTTTTAAGGTTTTTGATGTCGCTTGATGACCTGGTTTGAGAGACATGAAAAGTCCTTCTAACGACCTAGCATTGTCTATCGAGCGACTTCTAGAGGATTTTTAAGGATTATTCTGTTTCAGTACCCGATTCTTGCTGATATGTTTTTTGGTACTGTTGGTTACTTCTAGACAGTTTTTTATGCCGTTATTCTTGATCATCCATGCTGAAGTGTTAATTCAACATTATTTGTTTAGTCACATCATTATTGATTTTGATGATTTCTCTTATATGACTAATGTTTTCTAGCTACAAGTCGGTACACAGTGATTATTTTTTAGCTGGCGGTTTATATTTATCTAGATATGCTTCATTGATTATAACTTTCTAGATATGATGATTTGTTTATCTTTTTCACTTATTTTTTATTTGAGACAAAAGAGGGAGAGATGTATGTGATGTAGGAGGAGTTTTGTTTGGTGAGCACATTTTTTTTGCACAAATTGATATCCTGACTTTTCGATGTTTATTTTCACAATTGGTTTCAGAATATTTTGCTCACATGTTTGACAAATGATTTGATTTTTATTTTACAAATTGATATTGATATTTTATATTGGTATCATAATGTTTTATATCATTTTTACCTCCATACTTCACTAGATATGTGTGTGTTCATGTGTGTAGGTATGCTTAAGAGATTTAAGATTTAAAGTCAACATCATATTCTAAGAATTCATACTCGCCGAACCAACATTTACTAGCCTTGTCCTGTAATTTTTTATTTTGGGTTTTATGGGATCGGATTTAGGCATCATACGACTTGAAGACCTAGCTTAGGCATTACACTATGGGGTTTTGTCCCATAATAGTCAAATTTGGAGATTTGCAAGGACAAAATTTCTAATTGAGTTCATTATAGTATTTGATTTATTCTCGAAACAAAATAATGGTTTTGAGTCGTAAATTGATTTTTTATTATCACAATCCCACACAATCTATGACATAAAGATTATTGAAGAAGTTGCAGCCAAGCTTCAAAGATAAATCATGCCATAATTTATTTAGTGCACGTTTCACGTCTTCATTGCATTCCGAGATCGCTCGGGTATGAATGCATAATGTGTATGGAACTAAAAAAATGTTTTGGGATGTTATTTTATTTAATAAGTCTTTTTAAAATGTTAAAAAGTGTTTTAAAATGTTTAAACTTCGTTCATTCTAAGATAACGATGATTTAGAGTTGTATTTAGAACAAACTCTTTTGTTCAGTAATTCAAACGACATTGCAGGTCGATCAAGCGAGATGAACATGTCGGTTGAGCGATGCTCCGACTTAAGTTTTCTATTTAAGGTGTGTTTCTCTGAGAATTTCGTAGGTGGCAGAATTTGAAAAAATAGTTTACATACAGTAAGTTTTCTGCACAAGTTTTCTATGGTTTTCAAAGTCCAAAATAATCCTTAGATTTTAAAGATTCGAGCTTTATTTCAAACCTAATGAATTCTATAGGTCTCATCATGTTTGATTCAATGAATTATGTTTCCAATTTTTGGGTCCTTCGGTATTCGACCCACTTCACAAGGCCATTACAAACATACAATCCCCTTGGGCAACCGTTACCACTATTTCTCCACCTTGTTTTATCCTAAATTCAACCAATATTTCTCCATAATTTCTTCCATTTGGTTCAACCTCATCCTATAACACCTCTCTTGTTTTGTCCCCACCTCTCTTATCTTCCTTGCCTAACCCATCTCAAGCCTATATAGAAATACAATCCTCCCACCTTCTATCATACTCATTACCAATATTCTCCTACATAATCTATTTCTCCATATGGGAAAAATATTCCTCCATCTTTTATGTCCTATTCTTGTGAACTTAATGACATTCAATAAGTTGGTGACATAGGTGTTCCACCACCACACCCACTGAACCCAGTACCTCTGTTTAGTGTTTCACACACCCAATGACTTTTATGCAACTATCCAACCATTCACCCACCACCCCCTGCCTCCATTTATACCACTAATTCTCTAACCTAACCAACATTCTTTTCTATCGCCCAAATTTATCCTGAATGTCAAGCTACCACGACCACCGAATTTAATTCCCTTATTTGTGATAGTAGGTGGTCTCTTATTCCATTGGACTTGACTATGAATGTGATTGGATGGAAATTGGTATTCGGTATCAAACAAAACGTTAATGGAAATATTAAATTATATAAAACATATTTAAATGCCAAAGGTTCTCCCCAATAACCCGACCTTTATTACAATGACAAATTTAGCCATGTAGTCATACCAATAATTATCCGTACAGTCCTTGCTATTGCCATCTCCCGTGGATGAGTAATTCTCCAACTAGATGTAAACAATGCATTTCTAAATGATTTTTCTACTAAAATCGAGCACATAAAACAATCCTCGTGATTTAAAGACAAATTACTCATTATTATGTTTGCAAATTGCATCATTTTCTTTATGAACTCAAACAGGGTCCTAGACATGATTCTCTCGGTTATCTCTGTTTATTATTCAATAAGGTTTTAATTCTTCTGAAACTGATACCTCATTATTAATATACACATCCCCTGATGTTACAATCTATCTCTTGATTTATGTTGATGAAATCTTAATCACGAGCAACAATCCCCACTTTGGTCATCAATTTATATAAAGACTTCGTTTGGAAATTCCATTCAAGGATCTTGGAAATTTATCCTTTTCTGGGAATTAAAATGGTTCCTCACTTAAATGGGTTGTTGTTCCCACAACACATATACATATTTTTTATTTGTTCAATCACATCGGCAGGACCGATTATGTCATGTATAAGCCTTCTCGGACTCGTAGTAGGCCGGGTATCTTGATGATTGCCGCTCGACTAGAGGTTTTATAATTTTTTTTGATCTAATATTATATCTTAGTGTAGTCACAAACGACGTACAATTTCTCGATCTTCAACGGAATTTTAATATAAAGACCTTGTAGGTACCACCATGGAAATTACATGGCTTTACGCACAATTAAAGGAGCCGGGTGTTCCTCTTCGTCATGCACTAAAATTTTAGTGTAGAAATGTTGGTGATACATATCCCTCCAGTAATCTAGTCTTTCACGAAGGAAGGAACTATGGGAAATAACTTCTAATTTTGTCCATGAAAAATCTTCCCTTTGTGGTTTTAGTGTCCAATTCCTATCCATCGCAGATCCACTAGTTGTTGTTATAATTAAAGGCCTGCACATTACGTATTTTCAATTTCTCTGTGAGAATTTACAGATCATTGATCACTTCTCAGCATCTTGTGGGTGCATTGAGTGATCGCATAGCCACTGTTGCCACTAACATGTTTGACTTGTTCTGTCGTACAAATATAATTTGTTAATATCATAAGTATCCTAGGTGATTGGATTGTTTATCTAATACACATTTATAGTTATGTGTACATGTTTAAAATTTCAAACACTTCATGTATATGAGAAGAAGTATGGATGCTCCAGCAATGTGAGAGAGCTAAACATCAATTGTGTGTTATTGGCACTATATGCATTAGATTATATTAAGTGTTGAATGATGCTTGTCACAATATATAGATAGTAAGGTCAGAAATTCATAACTTTGTGTGATATTATAATCTATTATGTTGTAAGATTTCATGGGAAGTAGGTCACTGTCATCCCTACTGACGAAATATATTTTACCGAAAAAGATATTTTGATCCTTATCACCACTTTATTTATAACATATTTTTCCTTTCTATTATTCACGTTAAATGTTTGCTAAGTTGAATATTAGGCATCATTCCATGGGTTTAGTTTAAATATAAATTGGTATATTCTAAAATTTCTTCATTAGATTCTAATATATATATATATATATATATATATATATATATATATATATATATATGTGTGTGTGTGTGTGTGTGTGTGTGTGTGTGTTTGTAACGCCCTGACCCAGATTTATGGGTTACCCGTTGTCAACCCGATAGGCCCGAGCCTTAGGTGTGAAGTACAATAAAACAACCTACATAATGTTGGTAGTCCAGTTTCATTTAATTATCATTTCACTTGTCTAGCATGTCCCATTTAAAATATAGTTGCATGAGGGACCCGTGGGAAGCATCATTGGAATTTAAGCATACAAAGATACTAATGTAAAATAAATAGAATATCTACTTTTGCAACGCTCTCAAAATACGGAACCACACCCAACCTACCGTGACAATGACGGGGGAATGAGCCTAATGCCTAGTGGAAAATTACAACAATGGAATATAGAATTGAAAGACAGAAAGAAGACTTTAACACATTATATCTACATGCGAATGTAACTACGAGCAAATGTTATATCTATGTGCAGATGTGAGTATATATATATATATATATATATATATATATATATATATATATATATATATATATATATATATATATGTGTGTGTGTGCGTGTGTGTGTGTGTGTACACTTATATGCATGAAACCGATTCTATAACATTTTTTTTTTACCCCTATTAATTTATCTTAATCTTGTAAAAGAAATTCCTTTAACTTGACTCTACCTTTATTCCCCGATTTAACACACCCGGTTAATTACTTAAAAAAACACTTTGTTTAAAGAAAATCATTACTTTTTTAAATTACCCCTTAATTTATACAATTCAGATTAGTATTTTCATTGAAAATCATCCTTTCAACACACTCAAACACTATGTTAGAAAATACTTATTTCCATTGAAAACATTCATGAACACACCCTTGTTTTAATTATGGGCTAAACCTCTTTAGGTTGCTTAACAACCCATTTAATCTCTTAACTTTATCCTTTATTTACCTTTTGTACATTAATCAATTTCCTCGTTAATTGTCCACTTTATCCTTTATCGAAACATTTATTAATTCATTCAAGTTAGGTTGTCTTTTCACATATTCTTCAAATAACCCATTTCTTCATATGTTCAATTTTCATTATCATTTTCTCGGAATCTTCCAATATTCGCATACTTTAATGGGCTCCACACCGATGGCTATGCTACCATATATTCTTACCAGTTATTTCGAGTCTTTCATCCCAGGTGTTTAGTCCCTCCTTAATTATTCTCGGTGTCATTCGAGTCTTTATTAACGTGTTTTAACATTTTGTAAATGTCCGCACTATTTCATCTTTTTCCTTTTCCCGGTCGAAGCCAAAACCTAGGGCTTCATCCCAACTTGTGTTACACTTTAAGAACCATCATTTCTTGTTATTTTTACTCTAGCATTGATTTCATCCCCAAATCATGTCCATTGAAGACTATTTTGTGTAACACCTCTTTGAAAATTTTTATTTAATAAAAATGTCCCACTTTACGTAAAATGACTATTTTACCCCTTTGTTTCCAAATTTGCCTTTTCCTCCATTGTCACAAGTGTTATTTTTCAAAACACCATTAAGTTACCCACACTAACTTCTTAAGTGTTTGTAACAGATTGACACTTATCCTTTTGGACTAAAATTCTTCTCCAGTTTGGACATCTAAGACTACCTTATAGGAAAAATATCATTTTCTTTATTAATTCATGTAGTCGTAAAATGATACACTTAACACATTTTCAACACCTTTTTTTCCACGCAATTTTATGTCTGAAATTCCTATTTTTTTTTATTTCATGTGTAAACCCAATAAACCCCTCATTAAACTTGTTTATATGTTTAACCTCAAAATATTACAAGTTTATATGCATGAGTAGATGGATTTTCTGTCAAAAAATTCTATCAAAAGGGTCTAACATGTTGTTTACTCTACAAATTTCATAATACTAGCAAAAATACTTTTTTCTAGACTAAAGGACATTTTTATTCTTCAAAGCTTCAACAATTGTCCAATTTTATAAAATATTTATTTTTTTACAAGAAACTTAAAAACATAGTTCCCACAAAATATCTTTAGCAAGATAAATATCATTTTCAATTTTTTTATTCCATAAAATATTTAATACCAAACTTCTTCAAATAGATCATCTATTCAACATTCTTGATTCATAGTATTTTTCTAAAAACCTTTCAAATCATTTATAAAACATTTACACAAACTTTGAGAAATTATCTTCTTAACTCATGTATGCATTCTACTCTAGCAATTCTGGCTACAAGACTAATAATGTGAGAAATATAGTCTTGAACTAAGAGTAAAGTTTCCCTAGCTCAAATGGTGCTCCAAAATGGAAGAATGAAGAAGAAGATGATGGAATGTAATACTCGTGCCCAACATTATATTATTTTTCATGTGTAAATTGTAATTGTATGAAAGCCTTTGGATTGGATCATTATAATTGGGTTTAAATATGCATTTGATTGTTTTTGGAGCCTTGATGATAATTATTGGAAGTTTTTGGGAAAAATTAGAGAAAATAAAAAATTTGTGTTCAAACTAGTTGAGGATCCTTAGAATGATTTCCTTATTTCATTCAAAAAAAGTTGGGTGGTTCGAATGAGGGTCCAATGTCATTCGAATTCAGGTTCTAACGAGCATATAACGAGATGTCACAATATTGAATTTGTTACAAGGTCGTCCCATGGTCATTCGAATGATGTTCCTTTATCATTCAAACGAGGTCTCATTTTCGTTCGAACGAGGCTACCTAGAAATTTTATATCGGGTACCTTTATGTGCTGTCATGTTTCGGGATGTTGGATCAATGACGTGTCGAGTTTTGGTGAACCTAGATTGCGAAAAAATGGTATTTTTACGTTTGGGGGTGTTTTCATAAGGGCTTGTTCAGGGTTATGCGGGTTTATTTGAGTGTAGAGAGGAGAGAGGTAGGGAGGTATTACCCCACCATCATCATATTTCTTCTCTTTCTTTCTGACTCTTACCACTATAAACCACCACGCCACCATCATATCTCCACCTTATTCCACCATATTCTACAAATATTCTACCATACTTAAGCACAACACACCCATTTCCACCATTATTGGGTGAAGATACAAAATTTAGAAGTGTTGTTGGGGGAATTTGGGGAAGAGGAAGGCTAGAAATTTATGGAGTTTTAAAGGGGGGTTTTCTTAGCAGTTTCATGGACTCAAGCTTTGTGGATCTAGACAACCTGTTGAGGCCACCTTAGGAGGTGGGAGGTTGTAATCATCTTCTTCTTCATTTTACCATTTTTAGTGCTCTATTTGAGGTGGAAAAACTCTACTCTTAGTTTAAGACTCTATTTTGCACATTAGTAGTTATCACACGGATAATTTTTTTTCTTTTAAAATTCTCTGGTGAAGCACCCAGTTTTCTCTACCAAACCTGATCACCCAACTAATACTCGAGGTTCACTAGAAAAAATTACTTTTTACATGGTCATAACAAAGTAAACAACATACCAAACACAATATATGAGGCACACGCACACAAGACACGAAATTATAGGAACTCGTCTCCGAACCTTTATTAATCACTCAAAAGATAATAAGTGAATACTTAATTTCGGCCCAAGGCTTCCTACCTAAAAATTTAAATGGACAAATGATATATATAAAGGTCACAAAGGCACTTAACATACCCAACTACTAGGGAATGTGTCTTAGTTATAATGTTGTCAGGTTAATCCACGAAAATTACTTCAAAACTATCGCATTATCTTTACAACAAGTGTCCGGGGAGTTATCCAATCATCTCCATGTGCTCAACTGATGCAATCAAATTTTTACACCTGCTTTTCCTAATAACTACCATAGAACAACCCATAACTGATGCACTAGCTTCCCAAGAGGTTTCTAAGGAGTTATCATATGATCACCATGTGCCCAATTGATACAATCCCATTTTTACATCTATTCAGCCTAATAACTCACATGAAAACTACCCAATACCCATTTTTTGAGAAGAAAAATTTCTCGTTTACGTCAACTAGCAACAACCCACGAATTAAGACATTTCCACCTCAAGAATAAGAACCTCGGCCCACTGATTCAACCCAATGTTGCAAAACAGAGGTGAATTGGGAAATTTCCTCATCACACCCCAAAATCCATGCTCAACCAAACCCATATTCAGTCTTTGGGTAACCCAAACATTCCCACGAAGTTGCCATAACACTATGAGCACTCACGTCTAAAGACCGAATTTTTCCTCGGAGGACCCCCCTCAAAATATATGTTCTTATTTAAAATTTTACTGCTTAGCAGTAGACATTAACTACGAAATGATCGAAAGAACCTAGCTCCCATAATCTGATAACTTCAAATCGTGTAATCACTTTGTCCCAGCTGAATGCCTTAGCCAAAGTGAAACTAAGATGTTTTCTTTTTTGTTTTGAGTCCTGTCACGCCCATAAATTCATGATGAAGTTAGGGTGTGACAAACCTTCTACACCAAAAGAACTTGATGACCTTGTCGATATTAATAAAATTCCAACCCCACTGAAAATTTGCCAACGAAACCTTGGACTTCACCAAAAAGTAGCCACTGATATCTTCGATTCAAACCAAGTGCAATAAAAAACCAAAATCATTTTGGTTCAATTCCTCCATGCCGAACCATAACCTCCACATTGCCCCCCCAAAGCAGAAGTCTTTCTTAGTAATATGTCGTTCCTCCAGCCAGCGCATACCAAGGCATAATTGCCTATTTTTCCATAGATTTCAATGCTTCGAGTTTACCGAGTAAAACCAAGGGGTTGACATGATCATCTTCCCCACCTAAACTTGAGCCAACATCTCTTGAGTATTCAACTTGAATTACAATAATCTTTTCCTGTATTGGACAATCCTTTGCCCGATGTGAACCCTTGCAAATGAAACACCCAGAATTACTACCTTTGCCCTAGTTTGGTTGTCCATTAACCCTCTATCCCTTGCCATTTTCTGTTTCCCCATCTTTGCCCAATTCTGAAGCAATATTGTGTTTACCTTTGGACTTATACGAAACAACATCTAAACGGTCAAGTTTGAGATCCACTATGCTATCCGCTGATAATACTGTTTGCTGAAAATCATGTACACCGTGTCTTCTCAATTCAGCCTGTGCCCAAGACTGAAGATTGGAAATAGGACATTCCCTTAACATCCATCATCACCGTCGTGAACTCTTTCACATATTCTCGCACGTTCTTTTGGTGCTTCACACATCGCAATGCTACCCTTCCTTGCCAACCTGAATTTTCTAGAAAGAATTGATCCCGCAACTCCTTCTTTAGTTCACTCCACGAAATGATTCCAAGCCTTCTTTTATCTTTGGACCGAGTTCTCCACTAAAGTCTTGTATCGTCACATAAGTACATCATGGTGATTTAAACATTCTCCATTAGGTTGATATGAGTAGTACTGAAATACTATTCCATATCATACACCAAATTCTCCAATTCCTTTGCCGATCTTGCACCAAAAAAAGCCTTCGATTCTCGAATTTTATACTTCTTAACAATAGCACTAATGTCCTTGTCACCCATGTTGAGCAATGCCTTTTTCATCAACCTTAATCCTCATTTAGTCTCCTCAAATGAGCATGAAGTTCGTCGGCCAAAACACTAACATTAGCCACAAGGTTCTCAACCTTTTCATCAACTTTTCGGATGTGATTGCCACCACTGCAACATCCGTTGGAGTATTTGTAATGAATTTCTCTCATTCTTTCACCCTTTTCTCGTAATTCTGCACTACTACCACCAGTCATTTTCTTATAGAATTCAATAAAAACCTTGCCAAACTCGTAGTAACCTTGAGAAATTGAAACTTTCCCAATAAAAACTAGTTTGAACACATTGGAATTTTCTCCAAAACACGACTCTTATACAAATTATCACACGAATGAAAAAAAATTCAAAATTCTCTGGTGAGGCACCAAGTTTTCTCCATGAAACCTGCTAATTAATAGTTGAGGGTCACTCGAACAACTTACTTTTAACACAATAATAAATAAGTAAATAGCAAACAAAACACAATATATTAGGCATACGCACATAAGACATGAAACTACGGGAACTCAGCTCCAAACCTTTATTAATCACTCAAAAGATTACAAGGGAATACTCAATTTAGGTCTGAGGCTTCATGCCTGAAAATTTGTAGGGAATTATTCTATAAATAGAGCTTACAAATGTAGTTAACATACCCAACTTCTAGGACATGCGTCTTAATTATAATGTTTCCAGATTTCTCCATGAAACTGCCATTAAAACTGTTGCATTAGCTTTCCAACAAGTGTCTAGGGAGTTATCCCATTATCTCCATGTGCCCAACTGATGCAATCCGATTGATACACCTATTTTTCCCAATTGCTCCCATAAAACTTCCCACAACTGCTACATTAGCTTCTTAAAACGTGTCCAAGGAGTTATCCCATGATCTTCATTTGCCCAATTGATGTAATCCCATTTTTACATCTATTCAACCCAATAACTCCCATGAAAACTACCCAACATCCATTTTTGGACAAGCAAAACTGCTTTTTGAAGTCAACTAGCAACAACCATGAATTAAGACAATGCCCCCTCAAAACTAAGAACCTCAGTGAAGTTATGGGAGAGCTAGTAATCTTGTAGCTAAGTTTTTGCTAGAGTATAATGCATACATGAGTTAAGAAGATGATTTCTTCCGATTTTCGTAAATGGTTTACAAATGATTTCATAGGTTTTGAGCAAAATACCATGATTCAAGAATGTTGAATAAATGATGTGTTTTGAGAAGTTTGGTATTAAACATTTTATGTAAGAAGTTGTATGAAAATGATATTTATCTTGTGAAAGATATTTTTGGTGAACTATGTTTTAAAGTTTCTTTCCAAAAATGAAGATTTAATAAAATTGGACATTTGTTGAAGTCTTGAGATATGAAAATGTCCTTTAGTCTTGAAAAATATATTTTTGCAAGTATTATAAAATTTCTACAGTAAATCACATGTTAGACCCATTTGATTAGATTTTAGGTCTTAAAATCCATCTTCTCATGCATAATTTTTTTTAGTTTTTTGATGTTGAACATAAAACAAGTTGACGATGATTTTATTTGGTTTAAACAAGAAAAAAAAATTAGAAATTTCTTCCCTTAAAGTTTGTGAAAAAGGTGTTGAAAAGGTGACAAGTGTATGGTTTTAACACAACATGAATTAGTAAAGAAGATGGTATTTTTATTATAAGGTAGACTTAGATGTCTAATAATTTCTTGGAAAATAATGTAATGAAGTAAAAATATTTCCATCTTTAGAAAAATGTTACTCCAAAAGTGTTAAATAAGTGCTAATGTATTAAAAGCACTTAAAAAGTCGGTGCGGGTAACTTAATGATATTTTTAAAAATAACACGTGTCCGAATGAAGGAAAAGACAAGATAGGAAAAGACCAGTGAAACATTTTTAAGAAATAAAAATGTTGGAAAAGGTATTACACATAATGGTCCTAAATGAACATAATTTTGGAGTAAAATTAATTTAGAATAAAAAGGACAAGTAATGGCGATTTTAAAATTGTAACACAAGTTGGGGGTGAAGCCGAGTTTTTGTCTTCGTGTGAAAAAAGGAAAATTTTGAAATGACGTGGACATTTGTAAAACATTTAAATCCATTAGTAAGGACTGGGATGACACCGAAAATAATTAAGGAGGGCTAAGTGCCCTGGGGTTAAAGACTCAAAATCAATGTCCTGATCATATGGTAGCATAGTCGGCGGTGTGGAGCCCATTAAAGTATACGGATATTGGATGATTCCGAGAAAAGACAATGAAACTATAACATATCAAGAAATGGGTTGTGTGATGAATATGTGAAAACACAACCTAACTTGAATGAATTAATAAATGTTCAGGTTAAGGATAAAGTGGACAAGTAACGACGAAATTGCTTAATTTCCATAAGGTAAATGAATGGTAAAGTGATGGGACTAAATCGGTAGTTAAGCAACCGAAAGATGATTAACCAATAATTAAAAAAGGGTGTGTTTATGAAAAGTTTTCAATGGAAATAAGTATTTCTAACGCGGTGTTTGCATTTGTTGAAAGAGTGATTGTCAAATAAAATACTAACGTGAATATAAATGAAGGTGTAATTTCAGGAAAAGAAATGATTTTTCTTAAACAAAGTGTAGTTGTTTTAAGTACTTAACCGGGTTTGTTAAATCAGGGAATAGAGACCAAGTCAAGTAAAAGGTATTTCTTTTGCAATATTAAGGTAAATTAGTAGGGGTAAACAACGTTTTGGGAATAAAAACGGTTTCATGCATTAGGGGTGTGTTTGTATATATATATATATGTGGGGAGGGGGGGATAGTTGCATGTGCACGTAGATATATCATCTTAGAGTCTTCTTTCTGTCATTCGATTCTATACTGCATTCTTGTAATTTCTCACCGGGAATTCGACTCATTCCCTCATCTTTGTTAGAACACATTGGATGCAATTACACATTTTGAGAGTGTTTCACAGGTAAGTATTCTGTTTATTTTTCGTTAGTAGCTGCGTATGCATTGATTCCGGGGACGCTTACCACGGGTACCTCACGTAGCTTTATTTTTAATAGGAATAGCATGCTTAACAAGTGAAATTTTAATTAAATAAATTAGAGTACAAGATTTTGTAGGTTGTTTCGTTGTACTTCACATTTAACGCCCGCGTTGGACCGGCCTGGCCACGAGTGACCCTTAAATCCGGGTCGGGCATTACAAATGGTATCATAGCTCTAAGTTCAAGGTTTATTTCGTGAGTGATGTGGTGAGGTTGGTATTATATCTTTCGACATCGATCTTGCTTTTTGGCCGATCATGCTCGATTGGTGACAGTATCAGGTCATATTCTTGACAGTAAAGTCGAGGAGATATGCACGACGAGTAAGTTATCATCATATGGCATATAATAAAGTTAGTTATCGTTTATCCCTTCTACGCATCTGGTTTAGATTTCTTAGTGATTTGCGAGTGTTTGTCCGAGCAAATAGTGTTGACACCGCGATTCTTAGTGTCAGATTCTTGTGTGTCAACCCTTGATGATATTGATAGAGCTTAATGACGACCATTGAATTAGATTCATGAATTGAGTAAAGTCAATCATGGAGATTATATGACTAGAGAGTAATGACTAAGAAGCTTTCATTTGTGTTAATAATGCATTAACTTCCTTGATTAGGTACTTTCATGTAGTTAGGGTCGATAATGTGATTAGAAGAATTCGATCCTTGGGGTAATATCATGTCGTAACATAATTGATGATTTGATAAACATGAGGAACTATGTTGGTCAACACTTGGGGACGTGTGCTCGGTCAGAGTCCATAAGATACTAGTCTGAGTGTGATTTAAGGGCATTCGGAGTGTCTGTATGACTAATTGTGTGTGGCGTCATTGAGAATAGAAATTGACTTGTTATAATGTCTTAAGGTGTGCCATATATAAAAGATCATAGACTAGTGTCTTTGCGAGCACCTAGTAATCGATATGTGGGTATTGAGAAGTCCGTAAAGCGTACTTACGATGAGAAAATCTTGGATGGTGAAATATTATTGAATTTTGAGGACTTTTACGTGGAGTATGTTTGGTGTCCTTAGGGAACCAGTTATGTCTGGTATGAAGAAGTAGAAATGTCCTTTTAATGATAGTAGTGAAGGTTAGATAATGACCTATGGTTGTTGGTCAAGGTATAATGGAGTTGAATAGTGTACGTGTCAGGTTCTTTCATTCAAATTGGTACAAATGGGTGATGTAACCTTCTAAGAGAAATTAGAAGCTTGTGTTTGTGAGTGGTCGTGATGCTTGAGTGTCTTGAAATAACTAGAGTATGCGGTTCAACACTTGATTTTAAGGAGTACTACGGAATGCATTTGGGTCTTAGATTGATGATGACATATTGAAGACATGAAAATGGCACCAAAAGGGGAAAAATAAAGCATTTTTAAAATATTGGATTGTGTTGAAAACATAAGTTAGAATAGTCCTAGCAGAGAAATGACTAGTTCTTAGAACGTCTTGCCCAGCTAGTATGTATTAAAATATGTAGACCTATGTATCACTTACTACCCTTGGAATGCTAATGCTGACCAATGTGGCCATCAAGTAAATTCAGTTTGGGTAGAACTCAGAGATAAGCTAGTTAACAACCTTGTATAGTTGAAGGTTAATTATAAGGTGAATGTTTATCTTAACGGTGTCCTTACTAAGGATACGTTGGGATGCGATCACGATATGACAATAACCTAGTTGTGTTAGGCTGGTCACGATGTCACTAAAACTTTGGACAAGGTCGTCTTGACAAAGGCAGTAGGCAACACCAACCGAAGTGGTTCATCTATGTAAAGGATATATGGAGAGAGTGTTACTCCTAAGGAGGGAAGTCTAGCATCTGACTTCCAGGAGAACACCAGGTTTATATGTTTCTTTCGTCTGATGATAATGAATGGTCATGATTAGATTTGTCACAGTTGGTGACTCAAGCCAGGGTGAGTGGTTAGGTTAGTACCCAGTGAGAACGGCTGGGAGAAGTTATAAACTACAAGCATATAACCTAGGTTCGCTTTTCATAGACCATTGTTCGTTGTGTACGGATGGGATTTTCTCAGAATGGTTGTTTATACCTTTTAATTCTTGTGTGTCCCTTTTGGTTATGGTAATCAAGACTTGGTATTCCCACGACTATGGTAGTTCGAATACGTACCATGTCATAGTATGACACGGTCTATTTGGGTGAGTGTTAGTGGACCTGACATGGTCAGTATAGATCGGCAACTGGTTGTGCTCTATCTGAGGTATCATTGCTATTGCTTAAAGTTCAGTGTATAGGTGGCTGCACTTTTGGCCACGAGGTTTTCTCATAGTATTATCTTTCCTTAGGATTAGTGACCATATGACTGGTCAACAAATTAGTCAGTGGATCTGGTCGTAAAGAGTTGTATGATGAATTGAGGGCATTATATAGTGTTAAAACTCATGGAAACGTAGCACGCAGTGTTGTTTAACTACAGTGAGTGGATTTACGTAATAGTCCAATGTGTGTTCCAAAGTTAGAAGCCTAGAGTAATATTAGGGTCATAAAAGTGATGCAGCGACGAGTGTCAGCCGAGTGCGCGATGATGATTTGGTTGATGTGTTGCTCAACGGAGTGAGTGACTTACGATATGAGGTTAACGTTAAATTAAGTGAGGCTATGTGGTCATGATGAACCGAGGATTCGAGGAAACTTGGAGTGTGAAGTTCTTATATTTGAGATGGTCCTTGATGATGAATTGGATGATTGGTTGTATTACGATTCACTATTTGGTAAGTATCGATCACTATAGAGGGTAGCCTAGTAGAGGCCCCAGTATTCTTGGGTATTAACAAAGGTAGTCTTAGTACTTGTTTACGCACGATCATGAAGTGAGTAAAGACTTGATGTGGTTTTGTGACGTTGATGGTTAGGGTAACGGAGAGCATTAGAGCATGTCACGTGATGAGCTTTTGGTGACAACCCCGGTGTGTGAGAGTGTGATGTAATCTTAGCTATTGATGACATTAATGATTTTATCTTGGAGGATTTCTATGATTTAAATAATAGTTAGTGAATCCCATAAAATTGAGAAATTGGCAGATCGATAATTTCGAGTTCAAAATTTTCTAAGGAATGAAGAAGTTAATACTCGTGTCCAATATTTTATTATTTTCCCTTGTAGATTGTAATAATATGAAACCCTTGGGATTGGATCATTATAATTGGATATATATCTACATTTGAATTTTTTGGAGTCTTGATGATAATCATTCGATGTTTTTGAGTAAAATTAGAGAAATGAAGGAACATTCGAAGCAAGTCCATTTTTCGTACCGATAAAGATGGGTTGTTCGAACGAGAGTCCAATGTTATTGGAAGTCAGGTTCTAATGATCATCTTTGAGATTACACTGTATTGAAATCGTTAGAAGGTCATTCGATGGTCGTTCAAATGAGGTTCCTTTCTCTTTCGAACGAGGTCTTACTTTCACTCGAACGAGGCTGCCTAAAAATTTTAGATCAGGTGCCCTTAGTTCGATGACAAGTTTAGTTATGGTGAAACTACCTTGGGAAAAATGGGATTTTGTGGTTCGGGGGGTATTTTTATTAAGGTTTAGGGTTATGTAGGTTTATTTGAGTTTAAAAATGAGAGAGGCTAGGAGATCTTACCCTTACCATTATAAACATCTCTCTCTTTCTCCATCTCTCTCTATCCCTCTCTCTCTCACCACCAAAAACTATCATGCCACCACCATATATCCACTTTATGACATCATATTCTACTAGCATTACACCATATTTAAGCCCAATACACCCATTTCCACCATTTCTGGGTAAAGATAGAAAAATTGGAGGTGTTGTGGGGGGTTTTGGAGAATAAGAAGAGTAGAAATTTGCGAAGTTTTGAAGTGGTTTTCTTGGAGTTTTCATGAGGTCAAGCTTTGTGGGTCTAGGTAACCTCCCACCTCCTAAGGTCTCTTCAAGGAGGTTGCCGAGCTCCACAAAGCTTAACTCAATGAAACTGTAACACCGCACAATTTTGGGACTAAGAAATTTAATTTTGGGAGAAATAAAATTTATTTAAATTGGAGAATTTTAAAATTTGGAAATTGAAGTCCGAAAATAGAAGACGTTACAAAGTATTCCAAATGATAATTCTGAGTGCGCCATTGGTTCCGGATGGGCCGAGACACTCGAAATGACTGTCATTGGGTTTATTTTCGGTTCTGAAATATTTTTAAGTATGTTTGACTCGAATTGGAGTAAACGAGTCATTTAAAGTGTGTATTAACATTTAAAACTGGGTTTATTGTTCTAAGGGATTTAAGGGCTTACGATTTCAGCCCTTCTCATTTGTGATAAGAGAGAAATAGAAAGAAAAGAGAAAGAGTAAGAAAGGAAGAGAGAGAGAGGAAGAAAACTTGGAGATTTTCGGCCCAAACGCGATCCCGGGGATGATTCAACCCTTACAAATCTGAGGCAAGTGTTTAATCTTTCTAAATATTTCATTTGTGTATTTCATTTCATAATTTGTGGATAAAAGAAATGGATTTTGGGTATTAATATCAAAACCTAGATTTTTGAGTTTAATCTTGAAATTGATGTTTAAATATGGGTTTGATGGTGTAGAAATGGTTGGGACCAACTTTGGGTTGTTTATTGGCTTAGAATTATGATATGATGAAGTTTTAGGGGTTAGAAGTGAAATTTTAGGGTTTAGAATTTGTGGGGTTTTGTGAAGAAGAAGAATCCTTCAAGTTTTGCAGACCCAAATCGATTCGCCCCATAAGCGAATCAATTCGGCCTAGGCAAAATTGGCAGGTCTGCATTGACCGAATCGATTTGGACCCTGGGCGAATCGATTCGGCCTGAGACAGAAGCCCAGGTCTTCGGACCCGCATCGATTCGCCTTGGAGGCCGAATCGATTCGCTGGGCCGAATCGATTCGGAAACAGGGCTATTTTGTAGAATTTTTCTAGAATAATTTCTAACCCTTTTTGGTTGGGTTTATTGATTCGGGACCTTCTTTTATGATGTAAGAGATATGTTTTGGGAGACATAGAAGGGGTTTCTCACATGTTATGATTATGGGGACTTCTTGAAATAATTTGGGAAAATATATATATGTATGCATTGGAGTTGTGTATAGAGATAGTGAGAAACCTCATTGGGGATGGGAATCCTAATTATAGATCAAAAGTGAGCCTAGTCATGATGTGAGGTTAAGGTCCCTTAGAGAGAGTGGTGAGGGTACGATATGAAATCGTAGGCCGAGGTTGTGCCGAATCCTTATAGTGATAGGATTCTATTTAGATTAAAATTTGGGACCAACGAGAGAGAGTGGTCGCGTATCCTTAGTAATGCCTAACTTAAGGAATAGATTGCAAGCGCAATAAGATTTAGGGGTTCATAGGAGTAATTGAACCTTCGTTGGGATAGTGATTATATATCAGAATGGTATTCCCCTATGTGATGAGATCATGAGATGAACTTAAATTAAGCTTGAGGGTTGTAGACTATTAGCTATGTGCATACCAATAGTCGAAATTAGTACTAGAGATATTGATGTACTTTTGGATGTAGATGTGATGTGTAGTGATTGTTACCTACACTAAACTTTGGGTGATAACCTTAATGTTGGAGATATATCTATGTTGGAAGATTATTTATATCATAGGAGAAATGGATGAATATGTTTCAAGTGAGAGATCGAATTCATATAATGAATTCAGGTATTATGATTGGAGTTATGGCTATTATATTGAGGATTTTGGGATGCTAATAGTCGAGTTTATAAATATTATACATACGGACGAGAGGTAGTGTGTATATATATGTGGATATATATCTGTATAGATATGAATATATGGGTATACTTATGTTGTGAATATTTGAACCGTATGTGAAGGTTTAGAGATATGATGTAATTATATAGATGTATATATATTGTGCATGTGAATGATATATATACTTATGTGGTGAAGCATACCCCACACGTGCTATCATTGGTAAGTTGCGTGTTGAGGGTGAGCACCCTGGCTCGAGGAGCAGAGTGTGGATATTTCTCAGGTCATAGTCGTCCATTGTGTTATTATGTGATTTACATTTCTTTTGGGGTGAGACGTGGTGGGTATGTTTCGTCTCATTGACTAGTTAGGAGCTATGACCGCTTCTCGGTATGTCGTGTGTGTGTGTTGATCACGGGGTAGGTGTCATTTAGTCCTATAGGTGGTCCCCAGTATGCTACGTGAGCCGGGCACTGGAAGATGATAGCATGGTGCAGTATATTGGCGATATATAATGTCGGCTATATTATGTGTATGGCCATTGTACATCATATGTGGTATGTACACTTGGCTATGGGAATGAATGATTGTATCTATATATATGTTTAAATTAAATACATATATACTTATACATATCCTATAGGTGGAAGGATATAAAGGTTCTATGGTGTACATCTAGGGTGATTATGGTGTACTAGATTGTTGGGGGTTGATGTATCGCATTTAAGGAATATTTCGGCTACATCATCCCAAGGATATTTATTAGAGATATTGAGGTCACTCTTAGAGAGTAATCTAATTTCAGTAGTTGCAGAAATAGAAATTGTGTAGGTGACATAATGGATCCCTGCAATCGACACGGTCAAGGAGTAGTGTATCGGGGGGCTCCTTGTTTGGATTTCGCTTTGCGAGACGCCCCACGCACGAAACGCAGTGCAATGTTGAGAGTAGTGAGAAGTTTTGTCCTTCTTACTTATGTATTTGTAGTATGATGGTGTGGATGGCATGATGGATCCCCACGATCGACATTGTCAAGGTGTAGTGTATTGGGGGGGTTCCTTGTTTGGATTTCGCTTTGCGAGACGCCCCACGCACGAAACGCAATGCAATGTTGAGAGTGGAGAGAAGTTTTGTCCTTATAAATTAGTATGCATGTTAGTTAGAGATTAAACGACATGATTGAAACCTAATGTAAATGGGTAACGTATTAAGAATTATAACTGATTAAATTATAAATCGGAATTTAATTAAGCCTAATATGTCATTTATGTGTAAAAATAATTAAGTTTGATTAGAATGGGAAGGATTCCAGGGTATGGTTAAAAGTTTGGTTGTCCTTATGGGTGGGGTAACTTAAGTAAGATTCCAGGATGCGAATAGGTGCGCGCTGTTAGATGAGAGGTGAGTTGGGGTTTCACGAGAGTGCGACTCCACTTTAATTAAGAAATAAGTGCATTTATATTTATTATGCACGGTTAACATACTTGCTAAACATTTTTACACCTCGAGCTCTGACCCGTTTATATTTCTTTCCTGCTATATGTATATATATTACTATAGGTGTCCTACCACAGGGATACCAGATGCTTTTCTATCCAAAGTCTTGGGAGCCGTAGCAGTTGCGGACTGTGGCGGGACTTAGATTATAGTCGCTCTCTATTTCTTTGTAAATCTAGATAGGATTCATTGTGTACATCGGGATTATACTTTAGAGTTATTTATATTTGTTTATATTTCTTCCCCATGAATGTTGTACTGTCTGTGACCCGACAGCTTATTCGGGTATATTCATTGTATATGCTCATTTCATTTTATTCTAGCACTTCATTTATCAGGGTACTTGTATTCATGTTACCTTTGCTAGATATATATAGTGTTAGTTTGTTATTTGTCGCATATTTTATTTAATTTTGGCATCCACTTTTAAATAGTTTCGGGTAGTTAGCCTTATATTATTTAGTATTGTCAGTTGATGTTGAGACTGAGACATCTGAGATACCTGATTTAATGTAGTATAGGGATGGCCACCCGTTATTATTTTGAGCAGGTTGTCATAGATGGTATCAGAGAATCAGGTTCTAGAGTCTTTAGGATCTGTGCGGGTTTTCTTTGTTCTTCCGTTAACGTTCTTGATATAGAACCCTACTATCAGGATTGTTGTATTCACTACGTTTATCTTCTTCCGTTGGATGCACTCGCTCGAATGGCGTTCTGACACAGTTGCTCTCGTCTCAGACATCGCTGAGAATAAGTTGGTTCGGAAGGGGCAAGATGAGAGATGTAATGCCCATAACAGATTTTGGGTACGTTTTGATTTGTGGTATTTCTTTCCTTTATTCAGGCAGAGATAAGATGGAAAGTTTCGTGATCGATAAGGTAGGTACTGATGAGGAGAGAATAGGAAGCCCTTGGGAGGTTTAGATTGAGAAATTCTTCAACATTTGTTAGGAAACCTGGGGTTGGTTACTCTTACCGATGTGAGGTGGGTGGAGTTGTCCCAATATTCGGAGTATCGCCTTCTGGGAAGGGGGGTAGGCAAGTGTGGTCTTTGTACGACATCTTTTGGGATATTAGACCATCTGGTAATGAGCTAGTAGAGAGTTGCTCTATCGATTTTCGGGAGTGTGAATTGTTAAGGTTACTGGTTTATGGATAGGCTAGGGCAGGTAATTCTAGTGTTCCGATGAGGGAAGAACTTGTCTTGTGGAAAATGTGTTGATGTAATGTAAAGGAATTGTATAACTGAGAGGTTTAGAGTTTAGTGGATTTATTTTGAGCGGAGAATTTAGCTCATAGTTGTGCTAGTTTTGAGAACTAGGTATTAGTTAGAGTATTGTATTTGTTGAGGCCTTGTGTCTTAAACATAAGGTGTTTGTTTGGCGTGTCGAAAGACATGGAATTATTTTATATTGTATTGTTATATAGGCCTTCAGGCAATATCTAATGCGAAAATATTTTTATAAAAAAACTTAACCCTGGTTCAACTGATCTCAATCCCTGACATAGCTACACAGTAGTGTATTAGGAGGGTTTCTTGTTTGGATTTAGCTTGCAAGACCTCCCCCGCATGAATGTAGCTAGTGTCAGGAATTGAGAAGAGTTCAACCATTAGGAATTTTAAACTTTCATATGTACTTAAAATGCTGCTATAGATTATACTGCTGAGAGCTGTATTACGAATTGAGGCTAGTGGTGCCGAGTTATTATGGTACGAGTTGAGCTCTACGTACGGGGTGTATGGTCGCCTTGGGTAGTTAGTTTGATTTTTTAAAATTTATATGGTTCGATGTGAGAACTAGTTGAGATGGGTATAGTAACCCAGAGGGAGATATAAGGACTAGATGAGATTGAAGTCCTAGGCATATCTTAAATTTCGCGGGCTAAATTCTTGTAAGGGGTGAAGAGTGTAACACACCACGATTTTGGGACTGAGAAATTTAATTTTGGGAGAAATAAAATTTATTTAAATTGGAGAATTTTAAAATTTGGAAATTGAAGTCCAAAAATAGAAGACGTTACAAAGTATTCCGAATGATAATTCTGAGTGCGCCATTGGTTCCGGATGGGTCGAGATAGTCGAAATGACTGTCATTGGGTTTATTTTCGGTTCCGAAATATTTTTAAGTATGTTTGACTCAAATTGGAGTAAACGAGTCATTTAAAGTGTGTATTAACATTTAAAACTGGGTTTATTGTTTTAAGGGATTTAAGGGCTTACGATTTCAGCCCTTCTCATTTGTGAGAAGAGAGAAATAGAAAGAAAATAGAAAGAAGAAGAAAGGAAGAGAGAGAGAGGAAGAAAATAGAAAGAAGAAAGAAAGAAATAGAGAGATTTCCAGCCCAACCGCGATCCCGGGGACGATTCAACCCCTACAAATCTGAGGCAAGTGTTTAATCTTGCTAAATATTTCATTTGTGTATTTCATTTCATAATTTGTGGATAAAAGAAATGGATTTTGGGTATGAATATCAAAACCTAGATCTTTGGGTTTAATCTTGAAATTGATGTTTAAATATGAGTTTGATGGTGTAGAAATGGTTGGGACCAACTTTGGGTTGATTTATTGGCTTAGAATTATGATATGATGAAGGTTTAGGGGTAAGAAGTGAAATTTTAGGCTTTAGAATTCGTGGTTTTTTTTTAAGAAGAAGTATCCTTCAAGTTCTGCAGACCCGAATCGATTCGCCCCTTAAAGGAATCGATTCGGCCTAGGCAAAATTGACAGGTCTGCATTGACCGAATCGATTCGGACCCTGGACGAATTGATTCGGCCTGAGACAGAAGCCCAGGTCTTTGGACCCTAATCGATTCGCCTTGGAGGCCGAATCGATTCGGAATAGGGCCAAATCGATTCGGAAATAGGGATGTTTTGTAAAATTTTTCTAGAATGATTTCTAACCCTTTTTGGTTGGGCTTATTAATTCGGGACCTTCTTTTATGATGTAAGAGATATGTTTTGGGAGACATAGAAGGGGTTTATCACATGTTATGATTATGGGGACTTCTTGAAATAATTTAGGAAAATATATATACCTATACATTGGAGTTATGTATAGAGATAATGAGAAACCTCATTGGGAATGGGAATCCTAATTATAGATCAAAAGTGAGCCTAGTCATGATGTGAGGTTAAGGTCCCTTCGAGAGAGTGGTGAGGGTACGATATGAAATCGTAGGCCGAGGTTGTGCCGAATCCTTATAGTGATAGGATTCTATTTAGATTAAGATTGGGGACCAACGAGAGAGAGTGGTCGCGTATCCTTAGTAATGCCTAACTTAAGGAATAGATTGCAAGCGCAATAAGATTTAGGGGTTCATAGGAGTAATTGAACCTTCGTTGGGATAGTGATTATATATCAGAATGGTATTCCCCTATGTTATGAGATCATGAGATGAACTTAAATTAAGCTTGAGGGTTTGTAGACTATTAGCCATGTGCATACCAATAGTCGAAATTAGTACTAGAGATATTGATGTACTTTTGGATGTAGATGTGATGTGTAGTGATTGTTACCTACACTAAACTTTGGGTGATAACCTTAATGTTGGAGATATATCTATGTTGGAAGATTATTTATATCATAGGACAAATGGATGAATATGTTTCAAGTGAGAGATCGAATTCATATAATGAATTCAGGTATTATGATTGGAGTTATGGCTATTATATTGAGGATTTTGGGATGCTAATAGTCGAGTTTATAAATATTATACATACGGATGAGAGGTAGTGTGTATATATATGTGGATATATATCTGTATAGATATGAATATATGGGTATACTTATGTTGTGAATATCTAAACCGTACGTGAAGGTTTAGATATATGATGTAATTATATAGATGTATATATATTGTTCATATGAATGATATATATATACCTATGTGGTGAAGCATACCTCAAACATGCTATCATTGGGAAGTTGCGCGTTGAGGGTGAGCACCCTGGCTCGAGGAGCAGAGTGTGGATATTTCTCAGGTCATAGTCGTCCATTGTGTTATTATGTGATTTACATTTCTTTTGGGGTGAGGCGTGGTGGGTATGTTTCATCTCATTGACCGGTTAGGAGCTATGATCGCTTCCCGGGACGTCATGAGTGTGTGTTGATCATGAGGTAGGTGTCGTTTAGTCCTACAGGTGGTCCCCACTATGCTATGTGAGTCGGGCACTGGAAGATGATAGCATGGTGCAGTATATTGGCGATATATATAGCCGGTTATATTATGTGTACGACCATTGTACATCATATGTGGTATGTACACTTGGCTATGGGAATGAATGATTGTATCCATATATATATTTAGAGTAAATACATATATACTTATTCATATCCTATAGGTGGAAGGATATAAAGGTTCTATGGTGTACATCTAGGGTGATTATGGTGTACTAGATTATTGGGGGTTGATGTATCGCATTTAAGGAATATTTCGGTTACATCATCCCAAGGATATTTATTGGAGATATTGAGGTCACTCTTAGATAGTAATATAATTTCAGTAGTTGCAGAAATAGAAATTATGTAGATGACATAATGGATCCCTACAATCGACACGGTCAAGGAGTAGTGTATCGGGGGGGTTCCTTGTTTGGATTTCGCTTTGCGAGATGCCGCACGCACGAAACGCAGTGCAATGTTGAGAGTAGTGAGAAGTTTTGTCCTTGTTACTTATGTATTTGTAGTATGATGGTGTGGATGACATGATGGATCCCCACGATCGACATTGTCAAGGAGTAGTGTATTGGGGGGATTCCTTGTTTGGATTTCACTTTGCGAGACGCACCACACATGAAACGCAGTGCAATGTTAAGAGTGGAGAGAAGTTTTCTCCTTATAAATTAGTATGCATGTTATTTAGAGATTAAACAACATGATTGAAACCTAATGTAAATGGGTAACGTATTAAGAATTATAACTGATTAAATTATAAATCGAAATTTAACTAAGCCTAATATGGCATTTATGTGTAAAAATAATTAAGTGTGATTAGAATGAGAAGGATTCCAGGGTATGGTTAAAATTTAGGTTGTCCTTATGGGTGGGGTAACTTAAGTAAGATTTCAGGACGCGAATAGGTGCGCGCTGTTAGATGAGAGGTGAGTTAGGGTTTCACGAGAGTGCACTCCACTTTAATTAAGAAATAAATGCATTTATATTTATTATGCACGGTTAACACACTTGCTAAATATTTTTACACCTCGGGATCTGACCCATTTATATTTCTTTCTTGCTATATGTATATATATTACTACAGGTGTCCTACCACAGGGATACCGGATGCTTTTCTATCCAGAGTCTTGGGAGCCGTAGCAGTTGCGGACTGTGACGGGACGTAGATTATAGTTGCTCTATATTTCTTTATAAATTTAGATAGGATTCATTGAGTACATCGAGATTATACTTCAGAGTTATTTATATTTGTTTATATTTCATCCCCATGGATGTTGTACTGTCTGTGACCCGACAGCTTATTCAGGTATATTCATTATATATACTCATTTCATTTTATTCTAGCACTTCATTTATCAGGGTACTTCTATTGATGTTACCTTTGCTAGATATCTATAGTGTGGGTTTGTTGTTTGTCGCATATTTTATTTAATTTTGGCATCCGCTTTTAAATAGTTTCGGGTAGTTAGCCTTATATTATATAGTATTGTCAGTTGATGTTGAGACTGAGCCATCTGAGATACCTGATTTAATGTAGTATAGGGATGGCCACCCGTTATTATTTTGAGTGTGTTGTCACAGAAGCCTTCAAGAAAACCACTTTAAAAAATCCACAAATTAATACTTTTCCTTTCCTCCAAAATCCCCCCAAAACACCTCCAAATTTCGTAGCTTTATGACCACAATGGTTGAAATGGGTGTATTGGGTGAAATATGGTGGAATAACAGTAGAATATGATGGAAAAAGGTGGATATATTGTGTTGGCATGGTGGTTTGTGGAGGTAAGAGTTAGAGAGAGAAAAGAAATCTGATAATGGTGGAGGTAAGACCTCTCCACCTCTCTCCTCTTTACATTCAATTAAACCCACATAACGCTAAACCAACCTTAATAAAAACTCCCCCAAACCTAAAAATCACATTTTTTACCAATGTGGGTTCACCAAAACTCAATACCTTTTCTATCCAATGCCCCAAAATGTGACAGCACATAAGGGAACTCGATCTAAAATTTCCGGGCAGCCTAGTTCGAACAAAAATGAAACCTCGTTCGAACGAGAAGGGGACCTTATTTGAATGACCTCTTAACGAATTCAACATTGTGTCATCTCGTTAGATAGTCGTTAGAAGCAGACTTCAAAGTACATTGGACTCTAGTTCGAACCTCTCATCTTCATTCGAACGAAACAAGGATTTCATTCGAACGATCCTCAAATCGTTTGAACCATAAATTTTCTAGTTTCTCTAATTTTACCCAAAAACAACCAATAATTATCATCAAGACTCCAAAGCAATCAAATTCAAATATAAACCCAATTATATTGATCGAGTCCCAAGGGTTCCATATTATTACAATCTACATGGTAAAAATAATAAAATATTCGGAATGGGTACTAAAATTCCCCCCCCCCCCCCCAAGGAAATTTGGTACTCGAAATTATCAATCCTCCAATTTCTCAATTTCATAGGATTCACCAACTCTTATTTAAATCATATAAATCCTCCAAGATGAAATCATCAAGGTCCTAAATATCTATGATTACATCACATGGTCGCACACAGGGGTTGTCACCAAAAGCTCAAACATATGTCATGCTCTAACACTCTCTGTCACACTAACCATCAACATCACACAAGCATCTATAGTCTTTACTCACTTGATGATCACGTGAAAAAAGTCCTTGGACTACCTTTGCTAATACCCAAATCATACCGATGCTACTACCGATTAACCCTCTCTAGTGATCGATACTCACCTAAGAGTGAACCGTAATAGAACCAATCATCCAATTCATCCATTTATAATTAACCTTAAACTAGACAAGGTTGTTGCTAATCTTTTCTCCTTGTTCTATCCAAACTGAATTTACACGACGACCACATCGGTCGTCATTAGCATTCCAAGGTCAATAAGTACCACACAAGGATAAATGTTCTAATCTATAATGGCTTGGAAAGACGTGCTAAGAACTAGTCCCTTCACCGCTAGGGTTATTCTAACATATGTTGTCAACACTTGTCAATATTCTAATTATGCTTCGTTATTTCCCCGTTTGGTTCCGTTTTAAGTCTCTAATATCGCATCACCAATCTAAGAACCCAATGCATTCGCTAGTACTTCGCAAAATCAAGTGCCGCACCACTTACTCTATTTATTTCACGACACCCGAGCATCACGCCTACTCATAACACAAGCTTCCAATTTCTCCAATTTTATCGAGAAATTTTCAATAATTTTAATCAAGACTCCAAAAAAATCAAATGCAGATATAAATACAATTATAAAGATCCAATCCCATGGATTTCGTATTATTACAATCTAAACAGGAAGATAAAGAACTTTTTTAAAGTTGGAAAAGTTTGACAAAGAAATTTTTTGAAGTTGGAAAAGTTTGACAAAAACTTTTATAAAGTTGGAAAAGTTTGCCGAAGAACTTGTCTGAAGTTGAAAAAGTTTGTTGAAGAACTTGTCTGAAGTTGAAAAAGTTTGTCGACGAGCTTTTCTGAAGTTGGAAAAGTTTGTCGACGAAGTTTTCTGAAGATGGAAAAGTTTGATAAGGAACAGTTCTGAAGTTAAAAAAGCTTGACGAAGAATTTTTCTGATGTTGAAAAAGTTTGGTAAGGAACTTTTCTGAAGTTGGAAAATTTTGAAATTAAAATTTAGTTTTTAATTTAAGGTGGTGCACCACACCA
Organism: Sambucus nigra; assembly: GCA_949130495.1. Classification (NCBI taxonomy): domain Eukaryota; kingdom Viridiplantae; phylum Streptophyta; class Magnoliopsida; order Dipsacales; family Adoxaceae; genus Sambucus; species Sambucus nigra. The sequence continues at coordinate 378,065,914 of OX422209.1, read as the reverse complement.
TACTCCAAAAAACAAAACATAGAAAGGAACTATATTGAGGAGAAACATGCAATTTTATTAATTTGGATAACTGATTACATCAAAAACAAAATTACTCATAATATTTGTGAAGATGATTGGCGTTTTGGGGGTCTTAAACTCCTCACCCTTTAATGTCTCCAGGCGATATATTCTTGGTCGTATTTCCACCGCGATATGATAGGGACCATGTTAGTTGGGTTCCAACTAAGTTTTTTTTTAATCACTTTCTTTAGCACAAGGCCCCCCTGTCTCAAGTTGATCGGCTTGACGCGCCGATTATGAAACCAAGCAGTCCTTTGTTGGTAGGCAGCCATCCGAATTGCACTATCTTCTCTGACCTCTTCAACCATGTCCAGATTCAATCGCCTTATTAGATCATTATTGGGGGAATCAAAATTTAGCATCCTATGTGTTGGCATACCTATTTCAATTGGTACCACTGCGTCACTGCCAAAAGCCAACATATATAGAGTTTCTCCTGTTGCAGTTCTTAGTGTAGCTATGTAAGCCCAAAGAACTCTATGCAGTTTATTGATCCAATTTCCCTGGGCATTATCCAAGCACTTCTTCAATCCATCAAGTAAAGTTTTATTAGTGATTTTTATTTAACCATTGCACTGTGGATGTCCCGATGCTGAATGCAATTTTTGTATTTTGGACCTGATGTAATACTCCAAAAACTCTTCATTGTCAAAATGGGTACTACTATTAGTGATAAAAGCATAGGACATTCCATAATGACATATGATCTGCTTCCATATGAAATGAAACACCATTTGATAGGACATATCAATTAAGAGCTCAACCTCTACCCATTTAATGAAGTAATCCACTATGACGACTAGATACTTAAACCTTCCTTTGGTGGTCGGTAATGGTCCGACCAAGTTTATTCCCCAAATGGAAAAAGGCCATGGAGAAATAATGGGAGTTAGGTAAGCACCTAGTTTTCTATAAATAGTACTAAACCTTTGGCACATGTCACACCTCTTGAAAAATAAAACACAATATCTCTCCATTATTGGCAAATAGTAGGCTTGTGTGGCTACCCTTTGTACCAAAGATCTTCCAACTGAATGAGCACCACATGATCCTTCATGAACCTCTTTAATCAGATCATTTACCTCAGTTGAATGGACACAATAAAGTAAATAGACCATATAACCACTTTTGTACCAAATACCTTTCTTCAGGACATAGTTATTTGCCTTATATCTCAATTTCCTTACTTCCTTTTGATCTGCTGGTAACAGTTCCTTATCAATGTAGTCCCTAATTGGATCCATCAAGGAAGGCCCTAATTTTATAAAAATGATGCAGACTATTTCCTCATCAATGCTTCTGTTGGGGGAGAATCTCCATCGGAATAATTCTTCTAAGCTCCATTGGAGTTGCTAAGGTTAGCCGAGAAAGAGCGTCTGCTCAGGCATTATCCACTCTTGGAATCTGTACCATTTTAACTGCAGGAAATGAGGAAATAACTTCCTTTGCCTTATTCGGTGATAGGCTTGTGATAATATTCTAGTTTACTGTCTCATTGCCCTAGGTCATGGAAATAATTATAGAATATTGCGTATGCTGAACTCCTATTGTCTACCAGTATCCATGCTACTCTGTCACGATGAACCCGACAAGTGATGACTAGTGGGTCATCATGAGGGTAAAGTACTTCCCTCATATCATTTTGGGAGAATCCGATTAATAATCTACCTTTGTTGATTTTCCTAGGCAAACTATCTATGCACTCAAACATGTCAATTGGTCTAATAGAGGGATAAAATTTGACTTCATTTAGATAAGCCTTTCTCTCATCTATCTCATATCCTCCACCCACGTATCCTCCTGCAATGAAAAGGCATCAAAGAGAAATGATTCCCACTTTAACTTCTGGCTCCGTGGGTTTCTTCTATAGGTCGGGATCATCATCATAATCATTATTGTGGGCCCTTTTCTTGTCATATTTTCTTCGGTAAGGTGACTCGGACCTTCTTCTGGTGTCCCGACCAACAAACCAATCAACAAATTTAGTTAACTTTCCTCGACGGATGGTATTTTCCACTTCGTTCTTCAGGGCGATGCAATTTTCAGTGGTGTGCCTGTGATGTTTTTGAAAATCATAATATTTTGATTTATCTATCCTATTAGGAGGTGACTTCAGTTTCCTAGGCCAATTTAAATCCTTGTTTCTCCTAATCTCCTCCAATATGTGATATACACCTTTGGTGAGTGGGGTATATTCATCATAATTCTTGATTTTGTCAACCTTCTTGTCTTCTTATCTTTCTTGGTTGAATTCTTCTAGTTTTTAGTCTTCACTTTCGAAGCTTCTTTAGTGGCCATAGCCTCCTCGACATTCATAATCTTCCCAGCCTTGGCCATAAATTTTGTCATGATCTTTGGAGGATTCTTTGCTAGAGCATAATAAAGGTCCTTGGCGAGAAACCCACTCATTAGTGCTGCAATGTCAGTCTTCTTTCTATAATCATTCACTTATAGTTTCTCATTGTTGAACCGAGTCATATACTCCTGAGTAGTTTCTCCAAGATTCTGACGAACGGTCAAGAGATGAGTGACACTCTTGATCGGTTTTACCCCAAAATAAAAGTTATCGATAAACAGCTCGACCAACTAATGGAAGCTAGAAATTTTCCCTTTAGGTAGGTTATTATATCATATCTGAGCTTGGCCTGTAATGGAACTTAAGAATGCTCGATCACACATTTCGTTGAGGACAAAGTAGATATCAACAACAACATGATATTGCTTAATATGGGGGGCTGTATCAGTATTCCCATCATACTTGGGAGTGACTACTAGTGGCTTGAATTTAGAAGGTATAGGGTAGTCCACAATTACGTGAATAAAAGGGGATCCCTTCAAAAAACTCTTCTGTAAAGGGTTTTTAGTCTTAGCTATTTCTCCTAAATAAAAGGGGATCCTTTTATAAAATTACTGTAAAGGAATTTTCCTCTAATTTAGACTTGGCAGAGGTAGTTTTTGTGGCTTTACTGTGCACATGCGATGAGCTCTCTTCCTGAGAAGTCAGCTTGACGCGCATAGAACCTCTTATGCTAGTCTTAAACGTCATGGATCCTTCTTTGTGCTTGCTGGATCGATCTGGCTCTCTATGATGACCTCTGGCTGCTTAGGCCCCAGACGATCAAAGGCATATGTTATTACTTAAGCATTCGAACGTGCTCAGCCGCCCGTTGGAGAAAGATCGACCATCGTAATAATTCGTAGATCGAATTGACAATGTTGCCCCAAGATGGTAATATTTATCACGGGAGGATCTAGAGCGAATACTTCTTTTATTTCTGGTTGACGAAGGTGGCATATCCCTCCGGGATAGTTCAATGGTGGATTTATATTGCAACGTGTGAGTCAATTGACGAACTGACTCCTGTCTTGACCTTTAGCAAGGTTGAGTAAAATTCCCTGAAGATCTCCCACGATAGGAGGAGTAGATGGAGTAACAATGTTGCCTTCATTACTAAGTCTCCTTTCAGGTCCAGTCATTTCTCCAAGGGGAAAAAATAAAACAAGTGGTAGAGAATGATGATAGACAAATATTTCCCACACGATGACGCTAATATTTGATGTCTAAAAATGGATTGAGTCCAAATTTATAATCACAGATAAATAAAGATAATCAAGCAAGGCAACACACACAACAAATAAGGTTATAAAGTGATTCAACTATGAGAAAAGCCTACGTCCATTGTTGGCATCATTTCTGGTGGTTATAATTGCTCAGGGTTATATATATTTGTGTTTAATTAAATCGTCCCTTTGAATTAAGGGAGATCGCGTATTTATATTAGTTTAGAGAACCAAGAGACGGAATGCCTTTATATCTTCGGGCATTTACATCTGTATACAATAAGTAAAACTATTGATATTCGTTGGTACGTGTATAAAAGTTGTTAGCTATTCCATCCGAGTGACTTTTGCTATTCTTGATGGTTCGTTTTCTTAAAGTATTTTTGGAGCCGACCTACGAGAGCTGCCATGTAGGAAGACAAGTGTCTATTTCTCATTGGTCTATGTAAATGAATAATTTTTACATATAACAAGCTCATTCTTTATTATATGCCACCACCATATTTGTCGTACCACAGCGGTGAGGTGGCAAAGTATTTTCATTGACATATATTGGTGGGATTTACAAAGTACCATTGGTTACCTACTCTCCAATTATTCTTCGTAAATAGTAACAGTCATTAGTAGCATGTTGGACTCTCTTAGCAACTCGCAGAACTTTGCATCCGCTTTCTCCGCTACTATTAGTATCTAACAATTAGAGCGGAGAGAACCTGCCACTTCCTCGTGTACCAATGTGCGATAACAGTCCATGACCTCCGCTACGCTGCAAGGCAGCGATGGTGGGACATCATTTCCAAACTTTCTTTTTTTCGCAACACTATTGTTCTTGAACCCATGACCCCCTTTCTTTCCTTTGGAGTTTCAACGAACATAGTTAATAACTCATTGTCTAAAAATTTGAAACCTTCCTGTCGTCAAAGCCACTTGTGCTCTCCAGACTTGGGACCTGGGCTTGATGATCACGACGATGTTGTTATCCGCGGTCTGATTATGTACCAGACTAGGGGTGCAACCGGTACGGTATAGTCGGTAACGACCCCTTACCAATACCCTAACCATAACCTAAATGGTAAAACTGTACAGTACCAATTTACCTACCGGTATATTAAAATAAAAAACAAAAACCAAACCGATCAATTTTTAGTTTTTTCAGCTTTTTCGATTATTTTTGGTTTCGATAATTTCGGTTTCAATTCAGTTTTTTCCCGATAAATACCAGAATTTCATATCGGTTTATACATTCGGTAAATTCGATATTTTGATAATATTATTCCGATAAAATTTTAAAGTCATTTAATCGGTTAAATGCATTACTTAAAACTAAAATATAATACAAATTGCACAAAAAATAAAATGAAGACCATGAAGAAACAAACTAAATTTCATAGTTAATTGCATCCAATCCATATCAATACACATTAAGCTCCAAATTAAAAATTACAATACAATAGCCAAATAAAACAACACCATCGTGCAAAATAAACTACAAAAGGCAAAAGGAAAAAGCTTTGTGTAAATCATTCTTCTCTCTTGCCTCTAAAGGACACCATCATTCAAAAGATAAAATAAAACAACACCATCATGCATAATAAACAACACCATCATTCTTCTCTTTTGCCTCCAATTTTTTCACTTCACCTATAAATAAAGACAAAAAAAAAGTAATATTAGAAAAAACTTAGAGAAACATTCCTAAAAACAACATTAAAAAGCCTTAAAACAACCATAAAACAGTAAAAAAAGGTAATAAACAGCCTTAAAAAGCACTAAAAACAACACTAAAAGCCTTAAAAATAGCCCCAAAAATAGTCCCTAAACACCTTAAAAACAACACTTCAAAGTCTTAAAAATATCCCTAAAAAGCACTAAAAATAACACATAGAACGCACTAAAAACAACCCTAAAATGCACTAAAAACAGCACCTAAAACGCAATAAAACAACCATAAAACACACTAAAAATAGCACCTAAAATACATTAAAAACAACAACTAAAAAGTAGCCCTAAAACGCACAAAAAACAACACCTAAAAAGCACTAAAAACAGCACATAAAACGCACTAAAAACAACACTAAAAATAACACCTAAAAAGTACTAAAAACAACCCTAAAATGCACTAAAAACAACACTAAAAGCCCTAAAATATAACATTAAAACAACCATAACATACCTCATTTTTCAAGAGATCAATGTCGATTAATCCGAACCAATGTTCAATCCATTGAACTCATCCATCACACCTACAAGCACAACAACAAATGCATATCAATAAATATAAATAAATAAGTGAACAAAATAAGTCAACTTAAAACTTATGAATATAAAATACATACAAGCTTCAATGCTTTCAAGTGATTCTTCAATTTCAATGGTTGTGGAGCTTCTAATCCAATCTTGGGCGCATACTAAACATTCCACCGTTTTTGGTGTCAAAGAGCTACGAAATGGATCAAGGACTCTTTTGCTTGTACTAAAAGCACACTCGGAAGCCACCGATGTCAAAGGAATGGCCAAGACATCACGTGCCATCAATGCAAGTGCACGGCATGTTGGAATATTTCCCTTCCACCAAGTCAAATCATAAAAATTTGATCATCAAGAGCCTCTATACCATCATGCAAGTATCGATCCAAATCATTCATCAATTCAACATTCTCCTTCCTTTTCAAATACTTTGAAAATTATTTTTTCTTCAAAGCACACTTGTCAACATTTCCAACTAAATTACCCGAAATATCACCATCACAATGAACCACACTTGACTCACTTTCAATAATAGAGTCATTTTCTGACTTGTAGTGATAATACATTTGTGACATCAACCCTTTCAATCTTTCAATGAAGTCAAACACTTTACACTCTCTTTCTACTTGAGAAAGTGTGTGATCCATAGCAAAATATTCATTATACCAATACTCCACATATTGCAATTTATGGTTTGGATCCAAGACAATAACAATAACTAATATTAAATTTAAAGAAGAAATGTCACAATACTTGTCAAATTTGGCATTCATTTTGATAGCCATGTTATGATAAAAAGGATCATCGCTCTCTAAATATTCTAATAGTAAGTCTTTAGTGTAAGTTACTTCATCAAAGTAAAGAATTCGAAGTGATGTATTGAGAACCGAAAATACGTTTTGTTAGAAGATAAAATTCTTCCAAAAATGTTTGCAAAGCTTTCAATGTCTTCCAATCACTCTCACACGTGATACCATCTCCTTTGCTACTAACCTCTACTTTGTACATATCATCTTTATCATCAAGACTTTCAAATGCCATTTGATATTGCATTGCTGCACCAATCATAAGGTATGTAAAATTCCACCTTGTTTTCACGTCTAGGCATACACACTTTGTTGATGTTATCCTTTCTTCCGCGGCACATATTTTAAATGTTTTGTAACCTTGACGGATAACTTCTCACATATTTCACATTCCTACGAAGTCGCTTCACTATCTCCTCGATTTAAAAATTCCATCCCCTACAACAAGGTTGATAATGTGTGCAAAACATCTCACGTGAAAAAACTCCCCACCCAACAATAACCCATTTCTTTTGTTAAATCTTTTTCTCAAATCATCAACACACCTATCATTATTTTTTTCATTATCAAGGGTAATTTTTGTCAACTTTTCTAAACCCCACCCTAGCAAGCATGACTCCACGGCTTTAGAAATGGCCTCACCTTTATGTGGGTGTGGAAGGACACAAAAATTAATGATTTTCTTTTGTAACTTCCAATCCTTATCCACATAACGAGCGGTCAAATGCATATATACCAAATTTTGAATAGATGTCCACAAATCAGTGGTCAGGGAGACATGTGTAGAGGATGTCATAAAATATTGCTTTAATTTTGCACGTTCTTCAAGATAAATTTTCCAACAATCTTTTGTGATAGTAGTTCGAGAAACTACATAAAACCTAGGATTTAACTGTTTGACAAACAACCGAAAACCCTCCTTATCAACAAAACTAAATGGAAGTTCACAAAGAATAATCATTTTCGTAAGAGTCTTGCGGGCTATATCTTGATCAAACTTCCAATTAGTTTTTTGAGTTCCTTCTATTGATAAAATTATTTGTTTATCGATTATTTCAAATTGTAAATATTTCTTACATCTCATTTTAAGATGATTCCACAACAAAGTAGTTCCGTTAGCTGAAGGAGCATTAAACTTTGCTCCGCAATGAACACAATCACAAGTACCCATATATTTACCATCAACCATATGTCTATTCATACGAGTCCAACTGAGAGAACTTACCTTGGTTTGACTTTGTGACAGTTTTAGTGCCTCCCTTTGTTCGTTTTTTACTCACTTCAGTGTGCCCTTCCGCATCATTATTATTTGTTTCATCCATCGCTGACATCTAATAACAAATACAAAATATTAAACAAATAATCAGTACGAGTAACAACAAATAATAAACAAGGGATATACTAAACAAGAAAGTAATACTTAATATTTCATTACAAAAAGACATAAAATTTCATGTAGTTCTCCAATACAAGTTAGAAGGTTAGAGAGTAGAAACATTTGGAAGTATTAACAAAAAATATATTATTTCTAAACTCTCTCAAAAAATAATCCCACATGATACTCTAATCCATGCTATTAAGCCCCATTTTCCACCTTTTAAGTAACATAACAAATTTTATGCGTTTTTTAGGGTAGAGGTCCTTAACAGACCACTTGTTAAGTTGATGTTTAGCATATTTTTTTTATTCGTCCGAACATGATCAATATGATTCCATTCTACGCAATCTCCCAAATGATCCCAAAGTTTATCTGTTGGCTTAATCTCCGAAAAATGTTGTTTACAATATATGCACTCAATCTGACCCTTTCTCTCAATCTTTGCATAATGCTCAAAGTATTTATTATTATCATACTCCCAAATTTTTTTGTTCCATTTTCTCTTTCCCAACATCTCGGAGGTTGCTATGAGCGCACAAATATTGCCTTTTAAAACCATTGTTGATTAAAACATACAAATAAAAAAAAATATTGTAAATTAATTTGGAACTTTTTAGGATTTTGTTCAAATATATAACTTCAAATATACTGCATGGTACAACCATCAAAAGGCAATTTCAAATATGAAATTAGTATACAGTATGGGACTTAAAGTTACGGGACTTAAATTAGTTACAAATATGAAAGCTTAACTTAAATTAGTTACAAATATGAAAGCAATTGTGGCACATTCTACTACATTCCTTTTTCTTTATTATTTTTTTGAAAATTAGCGAGGCAAAGAACTTATGGACATGTGCCAGGTTGGATTTGGTTTGGGAAATATGGTAGAAATTGAGTTGATCTTAAAAAACGCAACACAAGAACGCAAAAAGTATTCCCGAACACAAAAAATGCAACACAAAAATATATGCACCTGAAAAATATGTGTAACAGGGACACCGCAATAGGGGCGATGCAACAGGGACGACGCAACAGGTACGACGCAAAAAAATGTAGAAAGTGTGTGTAATATAAGAAAAAAACCGCAGCAAGTGTGTGTAGCATAAGGACGACGCAACAGGGCTGATTGTAGTGATGATTTGTGTAAAAAACATAAGAAAAAACCAGAGATATGTAAAAGAAAAAGAAGAAATTACCTTGTGATTTGGAGAGAGAGATTTCTGGTTTGTTGTCGTGTTGTGTCCGTGAACGACTGATTTTTGGGCATAAGTTTAGGGTTTGGTGGTATTTATAGTAAGGGAAATGAATGGTGGAGATTAATTTGAAAAAATGAAGGATCTTAATAATTGGGTTGGGTTGGGTATATAAATTTTTTTAAATATAATTTTTATTTGGTAATTCATATGGTAATATGCGGTAAGTTTGGTACAATATTTCGGTATGGTATTTCGGTACGGTAAATTCAGTAATTTTGGTACGGTAAATTCGGTACGATAATTCGATTTTTTATATCTAAAATCCAAAACCAACAAAATTTTTTACGGTATTTTCGGTTTCGGTAAAATCAGTTTTCGGTATTTAATAATATGAAACCCAAACCATTTTTTCTCGGTCCAAAACGGTATGGTACGGTAACCCGTATCGGTTGCACCCCTATACCAGACCGTAGCCTGCCTTATAGGATGAGGTCTTTTGGTGGTTCTTGAGCATATCATCATATGTTTGTGTGCACTTTTATGCCACATATCTCTTGATCATTGGATGGCCTATTTAGGGTACAACAACAACTATTATGCATTAAACATTAAGACTTATTTCAAACCTCCTATAATTTGATTATTTATTGTATTTTATAATCATACATAGTAAAATATATTATCTCATTAAAACTAGGAATAATGATATGGGTACCAAAACCTCCCCAAGAGTGACGTGAATTTTACTTATTGTTTCACTTACCTATATTGTCTTGTGGTATGTATCCCGCCAAGCCACAAAAAATTATTGCTTTTGAGAGACTTATTTGAAATTCATGACGGGACTCAAAATACTATGTAGTAAGTTTTTTTTTAGATTTAATCTTTTAATACTATAAAATGCAAAACAAGGCATTTATTATGCTTTGCAATTAGCCTATCCACGTGACACATCTTTTCTTTTATCTACAACCTAAAATCTCTCTCTCTCTCTCTCTCTCTCTCTCTTTAGATAAACGATATTTTTGGGGAAGCCAAAAGCTTCTGATTCATCCCTCTCTCTCTTAATTTAGATAACCGACATTTTTGGGGAAGCTAAAAGCTTCTGATTCATCCTACAATAGTTATCACCTAGCTTATACACGTGTCATCCTATTTCACCTCTTTCTTAAATCACGGGAATTCTAACTGTCCAACCTTTCCCTTTTCCCAACCTTTTCCTCTTCTCAACATTTCCCCTTCCCTCTCTATATAGCCGAAACCCACTATAGATATGCTTTTCAGTTATGATTTCTCCTAAAAAAACACTACATCTAACCAAACTTAACTTTTGGGCCTTTCCTCTCCACCCTTTTTCCGTACTTTCCTCTCCCTCTTATTAACCACCATCAGTATGTCAATAAACGAATCAAATAGGCGCTTAGGGTTTTTGTCCACTTCATTTGTGTTTCTGAGATCAGTTGATAAATCTCTCCATTTTTCTCAGGTATTTTCGCTCTCTCATATACCTAAACACATATTGACTTACAATTATCTTTTTTGTATATATTGTATATAGTATACGTTGTTGAAAGGACTTGCATATTTGTGTGGAACTATTATGAATGTAGGTTCTAGAGTAATGTTGTGGCGTCGCTACAAGAGGTGTACTTGGTTGGGTTGTACGAGGTTACCAATTTGTGCGCTATTCATGCCAAAAGGGTTACGAGTATGCCCAAGGATATTCATCTTGGTAGGAGGATTAGAGGAGAGAGGGCACAGGGTGTTTTGTTGTGTTGTGTTGGGGTTACATTTAGAAATTAAATCAATGCTCTGTTAAAGCTTTGTTGATGTTTTAGTTTTAGTTTGAATCAATCAAAATCCGTGTTCTATTTAGATATCGTCTTTTCGTTTTAATATTTACTACCCCACTGTTGATTTCAATTTACCATTTAGTGTCGACGGTAACCAAAAATAAGCCTATATGTTTTGTGATCTGTTGATGTTTTAATTTGAATCAATGAATTTTTTTTAGTTCTCTTTAGATCTTGTATTTCATTTATATGAATTATTATTCATTGTTGGTAATTTTGAAGCTATTCTAGGTTATTTATGATAATGTTGTTGTATGCATGTTTAGTCGAGAGGGGTTTTGTACTGTACACTGCAGATAAATTTTTTTCGAAATTTTCATTTAATTGATATCTGAATGAACCATAACACAATTTAAACTTTTACTCTGCCCTCTGTCCAACTCTTCACTCTTAATCATATTGTTTGGTACTGGTTTATCTGGGCATTTTTTTTTAAGGTTCAAGTCTTGGGGAGGGGGGAGGGGGTGAGATTTGAACCCCCAACCTCTTGCAAAGCAAGGATTCGTGGTAACCATTGGGTCAAGCCCCTTTGGTTTTATTTGGTTTAGTTGCTTTCAGAGGAAGAAAAATCATTTATTTTCATTTTTATTGTAAATATAGAGAAACCTTCCTACAACGCCACACCAACACAACAGAGGTGAGAACAGAAATAAAGTACTTGACACTTAACTTAATTTTTCATATTGAATTATTTTTTAAAAGATGATTGGATTTCTATTAATTTTCACACCTGTGATGTGTGTGGTTTAGTGTTGTATTTTAAAAGATATTTGAATGTGTATTTATCTTTTTCTGAAATAGATATTTGAAAAAAGAAATGTAAAACATATAATGTTACTGTACAACTTATGACTGGAAATATGTTTGGAGTGTGTGTAATCTTTCATCCATATGAAATTGATTTGGAACAAAGGATCTAAATGATGTCAAATTTCAAGGCATCTGGTATATATGCTTAGCTTGATTCAAAAGGATTTAGATTTTTTTTATTATAAAAGAGATATAGTATTTCCATGCATCTTTAATTGTACATATTTGTTCAATCTAATAAAATTCATGATTCTCTAAATGAATGGGTGATGCATGTATCTTTATCTCTATTTCCTTTTATTATCATGTGGTGATAGATCAAACAATGTGACTACAAATAATTTACTAAAGCATGTCACATTTGGCCAAATTTGGAATTAATGAGACCCTCGAATTTCGGTCCCTTATTTAGGTGATTTGTATTCATACAAGTGTAGATACATATCAATTGATGACAACACAACTTCTTGCATTCAAGAGGCAATTTTATAATTGTTGTAAAATTCCATAGCATATTGGGATGCTAACGTATAAAAAAAAGTTATCAATTTTTGTATTAATTTTATGTTAAACTATATATATATATATATATATTATATTTTTCATTTTTGGTTATTCATGTCATAGTGCATAAAATAATGTATACTTTTTTTTCTTGAATTTTACAGAGAAATCATTAATGGTTGTGACATTTGAGATCATTAGTTTAACGGTTTTGATATTTTCAGTTATTTATACTTCTAAACTTAATTTTATTTTTGAATAATTTTGAAAATATTTTTAATAAAAATTTAAACATGTACAAAGTAGATATGTTGCTTGAATCAGAATTTATTTAGTCGTGAATAAATTTGATCAGTTAGTAATAAGACCCACATTGATAAGATACTTCCATATGGGTTAAAGCTAGATGATCATATCAATCACCTTTTGTAAATATAACATATGTTTGAGATTTTAATAATTTAGCATGTTCATTTCGTCTTATTCTAAATTTAAAAAAAGTATATTTATGTGTTTTTTAAGTTCATTATTTTTTTTTGTGTGTATATACTTTATATAAAAAAATTGGTGGTTGTATATACTTATTCATTCAACTTAGAAATTGCGATTTATGTTTTAATTACAACTTGTATGAATTTGTAGACTTAATGTATAGTTAGTTTCTATATACAATCTTTTTAAAAAGTCCGTGCATCGCGCGGGTCGTATGCAAGTGATAATATGTTTTGGAAACTTACTCCCCTTTAAATTTGGAGCTTTAAGAATACTGATTATCTACATTTCCAGTTTAGAGCTTAATAAATCTATCTCTTTAAAACTTATATTATGGAATTAATTTTGGAAATTACAATATTTATACCGCTACAAGTTATTTTTTAATATTTATTACAAAAAGCGCAAGAAATTAGATGACACAAAGTAAACAATTTAATGTGCGAATTTACCATCACAATAGCTAGCCTGCGCATCGCGCGGGTTTACACCTAGTTTAACTAATTTCCAAGGAGTTGATACGATGTGAATGTAAATATGGAGAAGCATAAATGATGTATTCGTTGTTAATAAGGGGGAACATGAAAATCGTAAATAAATCCAAGGGGGTTGGCATAAATTCCGCAACGTATGGTAAAGTCGGCCTAGGGTTTATAATAGTATCGAAACAAGTATTGGTGCATCAGAAAAATTAAACATGGCAGAAGGCGCATCGGTGGTGCCGGCGAACAGAGGTCGTCGGACTATGGTGGACGACGAGAAGCTTGTGTTTGAGACATCGAAGGGCGTTGAACCCATCATGAGCTTCGACGAGATGGGAATCAAAGATGACCTCCTCAGAGGTATCTACCAATACGGTTTCGAGAAACCCTCAGCCATTCAGCAGAGGGCTGTTCTCCCCATCATCTCTGGCCGCGACGTCATCGCACAGGCCCAATCTGGTACCGGAAAGACCTCCATGATTGCCCTTGCTGTTTGCCAGATTGCTGATACCAGCTCCAGAGAGTACGTATTAAACTATTCTTTTTATAAAACATTGTGAATAAGTTCATTTATAAGGTTTGTAAGTGTTTAAAATAATTCATTAGTGACTGCTCTAAGTTATAGTTTAACTAGAGGAGCGGAGACCTAAGACAATTTGAAGTTAATAGGGATACACTTTTAGTTGTTGGTAGGTACATAGTTGTTACTTGTTAATTGTATGATACAACACAATATCAAGTGATTAGCGATACAAATAGCATTGCAATGCTATGTGGTACATCGCGATACAGTGGTTCTTTCGTTTTTCTTTTTGGATCCGTTTGCAGAAAAACTCATTCTCATTCCTAGCTCTTTTGGTTTCTAGTTGTATTCGTGCGATTAAAAAGTAAAAACAACAAAATCCTAGGTTTGTTTAGTTGTGGAAAACTATTTTTTGTTTTCTATTTCCAATTTTCATCTCCATTTCGAATTTTCATTTTCATGTTTTCAAAATGTAGTTTATAGAAAGTCTGGGAGCTTATAATGTAAATACAGAAACTTCAGGGTCCAAATGTAATTTTTAAACGGTCAAAAGGCCAAAATGTAATTCTCAAAAATTTCAAGGACAAAATATATTTGTTAAAAATAGAGTCTATAATGTAATTTACCAAAAAGTTAAGAGTCCACATATAAGTTATAGAAAGTTTAGGGTAAAAATGTAATTTTGGGGATTTTGAAAGTTAGTGGAAAATTTGTTAAATTTGTTTTCCAATTTATTTGAAAACGGGAGAATTTGGATTTTTTTTTTTTAAATTTTATGTTATGGAAAAATATCAAACTTGAATGCATTTTTTTAATTTTTCCCATTTTCTGTAGAATTTTTGAAAAATTTCTTTGGAAAACAACCTTGTTTTTCACAACTAAACAGGGCCTAGTATTTTTTTTTGGATAATTTTTCAAATTCGTGTTTTGTGCAACTTGCCACTTGTCGACCTTATGTACAAAATCTCTACACACTTGTTCTCTTTACCAAATCCCATTAAGCTAACTTTGTCAAGAAGTGAAGTTAATGAGAGCCATGACTTTTGCTAGAAGAATCTTTAATCTGTTTTGGTCCTAACCCTAGGTCATGACTTTGTTCACCTTTACTACTACTCAATTGCTCAACAAAGCCTTTTTCCAATTATCTGGGGGTCAGCTACATGAATTCTATTTTTTCATTTCATTTAGTTTAGTGTAATATATTCGGTTAAAGCACAGGATATCATGTTCTTTTTCACAATATCCCACCAAGTCAATTTAGGCCGTCCTTCACTCATTGCGTTACCATCAATACTAACTAAACCACTCTTTCTTATGGGGGTATCCATTGATTTATGCTTAACGTGTCCGGACCGTCTAAGTCGATTTTCTCTTAATTTATCTTCTATAGAGCTACTTTTACCGTTTTACGAATTTGTTCATTTTTAATTTTATCCTTTCGAGCTTTACCATGAATTCATCCTAACATTCGCATTTACGCTAAACTCATTTTCTGCACATTTTGTTTTTTGGTTGCTCAACACTCTGTCCCATATAATATGACGGGTCTAATGACCATCCTTTAAATTTTTTCTTTTACCTTCAAAGGTATACACTGGTTGCGCTTCTTCACTTAACCCACCCTACTTTAATCCTATGAGTAACATCATCACCAATATATCCATCTTTTTGGATAATCGAGTATAAATAAGGAAAATGATCAAATTCTAGATATCTCTTGGACTTTCAGTTTCATCACGTCTCCGTTTGTCGTCTTATTACTACTAAAATTGCACCCCACATATTCTGTTTTAGTCATGTTTATTTTAAATCCTCGTGTTTATGGAGTTTCTCCCCACAATTCCAATCTAGTATTAATTCCCGTCTTAGTCTCGTTCACTAAAATAATATCATCTGCAAATAGCATACACCATGACACTGCATTTTGTATTTTTCTATTTAACTCATCCATAATAAGAGCAAAGAGATAAGAACTTAGTGCTGGACCTTGGTGTAGACCTACAGTAATTGGGAATTTACTACTTTCTCCCGCTGGTATTATTACTACATGGTCTCATCATACATATTCTTGATCACATCAATGTATCTAAAAGTCACTCCTTTTTTTTTCTTTATGTAGAATCCACCATATTATATTTATTGGTATCCTATTATACGCTTTCTTCAAATCTATAAAAACTATATGAAGGTCCTTCTTTTTCTTCCTATACCTCTTTATTAATCTCTTCAGTAAATAAATTGCTTCCATTATTGACCTTTCAGGCATAAACTCAAATTGATTTTTAGATACGGTTGTTTTCAATCTCAATCTATATTCAATCACTCTCTCCCACAGTTTCATTGTATGACTCATTAACTTAATACCACGATAATTTGAACAGCTTTGTATGCCCCCTTTATTTTTATAAATAGGTACTAAAACACTCTTTCTCCATTCATCGGTCATCTTATTAGTCATTATAATTCTATTAAATAATTTTGTAAGTTAGGACATCCTTCTTCCCCTTAACACTTCCACCTCAATAAGGATACCATCCGGTGTTAAAGCCCTCATTGTTTTCATCTTTTTTAGAATAATTCTAACCGTTGTTGTCCTAATTCTGCGAAAAAATATATTTTCTGGAGTCTCCCCAAGTTCCTCTGGATCTAATTTACTCCAATTATCTTCATTCAACAACCTTTCGAAATAGTTTTTCTATCTTTTCATAATCTCATCATTCTTAACTAGGACTCTCGAATCATCACTTTTAATACACTTGACGTTATTTAAATCTTTTTTTTTTCTGTTTCTAAATTTAGCAAGGTTATAATTACTTTTTTCCCCATATTGTGCTCCTAATTTTGTATAAAGAACATCATACGCCTTTAATTTAGCATCTCTTACCATTTTCTTAACTTCCTTTTTAGAGCATTTATATTTCTCAAAATTTTCTTCGTTTCTAGTTGTTTGCCATCTTTTAAAGTACTCCCTTTTGATTTTTACTATATTTTGTACTTCTTCATTCTACTACCAAGTTTATTTAGATTGTGGTCTCCCGCCTTTTGATTCTCCAAGAATTTCTTTAGATGTTCTCCTAACGCATGTGGCCATCTTATTCCATATTATGTTAGTCTCATCTTCGGTATTTCAAGATGCTTCATTTAATATTTTATCTTGAAATAGTTTTAATTTCTCGCACTTTAAGTTCCATCACCTAGTTTGAGGATTAATTTTCTCTTTTTTCACTCGTGAATTGATTTTTAATATTTATATCCAACACTAGTATCTTATATTGTGAGGTTAAGCCCTCTCTTAGGATAACCTTGCAGTCTTTACATGTTAATCGGTCTCCTTTCATAGTAAGGAAAGAGTCTATTTGGCTCTTATGCGTTTCACTTTTATAAGTTATTAAGTGTTTAATCCTTTTTTAAAACATGTATTTACTAGTACAAAATCTTAAGCCATTACAAAATCTAAGATATATTCTCTACCGTCGTTACTATCTCCAAAACTATATCTCTATGCACTCTTATATTCTACACGATCTTCTCCTACGTGGCCATTAAAATCTCCTCTTATATAGATTTTCTCACCTATGGGTATTTCTTAAATTTATTCATCCATTTGTTTCCAAAATTGTACTTTAGTTTGCTCAACGAATCCTACTTGGGGTGCCTAAGCACTATTAATATTAATTATATTTTCACCTAATACTAGTTTTATAAGTATAACTCTGTTACCTTTCGTAATAATGGTTACGATATCATCCTTAAGATTCTTGTCTACTATTATTCTGACTCCATTCCTTCCTATTTCTATGTTTTTTTGTTTAATATAATTTAAACCTTATATTTTTTTTATTTCTCTAGCTTTCTCACCGATCCATTTAGTTTCTTGTAAACAAGCTATGTTAACTTACTTCTTATTATCGTATTCACTAATTCCATCCCTTTCCCTGCCATAGCCCCAATCTAATGGCTCACCCTTAAGATGCAATTATATATAAGATGCAATTATTGTGAATTTGCAAAATTAGTTGTTGTGATTAGAATGAAACATCATTTCGTCGGTATGGGTCAAAATGAAAACTTATACTCAATGCCCGGAAAACAACAAACAGATGATGATGATAATCAAGAAGGTGATCAATAAATATGACAAGGACAAGAAATTAACAAACATTTGGATAAAAGGGAGGGTAACTTTTGAGCCACATGCTACTTGAGGGAATGATAAAGAATAGGTACGCAGTCGTTAAAGTTGTCAATTTACACAGATGGCCAAAGAGATTGGTGAGTATGGTAAGCGGCTAAAACCTCTTTCCTACCGTGAGGCTAGAACTACCTTTTTTAATTAAGGAGTATGAATTGGAAAGCATATTTGGAAACACTTTTTTTGCTTATATTTTTTATATGATTTTTTAAAGTATGTTTATGTAGGAAAGTGATGATATTACCACCTTATGATTATCCTTTAGTCGCAAATCTGATTTTGGGAAAATTAAAACTTCAAAGTTGTAAGCCGACTCTTTACCAGAGTAAATAAAATTGAAACCCATTTTGTTTAATGTATTCTATTATCACTTTCCTTGTCTCTTACATGTTGCCACAACGGAAAACGTCTAACCATTAGAAGATGTAATTGTGTCATAAATTTTGGTTTAAAATCATAATATGTTGTATAAAAAATTATAATATGTTCTCTTTACATCTAATTTTTTTTTACTAATTTTAAAGTTATGTACCATACGATACGCTCTATATGATATACAAAACGTGATACATAGGGTCTTCAATACACTATACATATCTCAATATGACAACTCAGCAGGGATGCCATATAATTAAATGTGTTGGTGATTCCTATTTTTTGACTTATTTTGCAACTATTGAGCACTATTGCAATTAGTGCTCGTCGTAAAGATTTTATTTAAGATAGACTTAAAAGTTTAATTTCTTGTTGATGTATACGGATAATTAGAGGGGTCTAAGGGAATGTACAAATTTAAGTAACCCCAAGGGAATAATCTAGTGGCAAGGGCTCTTTCCTCACAACTTTGAGGTTTAGAGTTTAAATTCTCGGCCACCTCCCATAGTGTCTTGGTATGGTATGTGTGAGGTATGTGGAAATTGAAGGGTACTCAAAGAGACCTGGACACCCCAGGATCAAAATAAATAAATAAGGGAACATACGGATTTAAGTGGGTGGAAAAAGTTTGGAACTTTCTATTTGTTTCGTATTTATTAGGATAATTAGTATCCACTGCATAGTTACATCAAAGTGGTATACTTGTGTAATAGTACGTGTAGTAATCGTATTTTTGAACTAACAACAAATCGATGCTCGGTGTTTAATCTGATGAATCGATCAAGGACACTATTCTCGTCACAATCCTAGCTAAGTTAATGGCCGACTATGAAGCACCGACACTCTTCCGGAAGCCACGAGTCAGTTTTGACACGAGTCCGACATGCGACACGCTCTGGCACGTTGCCGACACACTGGGACACGTTGCCGACACGTAAAAAGGACACTTTATTTTTTTAATTTTTATTAAATTTTTTTTTTCCTATGTGATTATGATTCTGCCTTATTTATGATTTTTAATGTTAAAAGTGTGTTTGAATTTTGTTTTATATTGTTCATTTTCTTAATTTCATGTTAAGAATGCTCTAATAATGTATTTTATGGGAAACAATCTGTTTTTTTTCATTAATATATATTATATATATATTTTAACATATATTATATATTATATGCATCCTAACCTGTCGTATCCTAGTTTTTGGAAAAATCACGTGTCGTGTCGAAACACGTATTATGTGTCGAGTCCGTGCTTCATAGAGGCTGAACTCCAAGGAATAAAAATAGTGATGTTCGCAATGAAAGAACAACAGTAGTTTTCAGCATCATCGTAAAATTTATGGATCCCACTGATTAATACCTTCTCGCTAACATACCCTCTGCCCAGCGCAGACGGGTGGTGCTTCCCCAAAGTTCGGGTTTGATGAAGAAGGGAAGAAATCGGTGACCCGTCATCCAGATTCGTCGGCCTCCAAAATTGCCCTCTCCCCTGCGTTACCCACCGGAAAAATCCGAAATCCTCAACGGGTCTGACAATATTTTCTGATTTGTTTTCCAGCCAGAATTAAAGAAGAGGAAGCCACCATCGCTGGCAAAGACCATGATAAGATGAACTGAGCAAACTGACCGTCGACAAAGAAAAAGTTGACAACGAGAAACAAAACCGAGTCAACGAAGATTGGGATGTGAAGCTTTTGAGGATCTTCAGAGATGCCTAAAATCTGGCTGTAAGTCGAGCGTTGTCGAGATGGGTTCACGACGTTGGCGGTGAGATTATGGGTGGAAGAGTGTATTCGATCGTTATGCTTCCCATTCCATCCGTCGAAGATGCATCCAACATTCGTTGATGTTCAGGAAGAGGTCGGTTGTGGTGTGAGTTATAGGCTTTGGAGTCGGGACATATTCATTGGTAAGCCAAGATAAAGGGGTTACGGGCCACCTGGATTTGGTTAAATGTTGTAAACTTATATTTGTTTACTATTATTTGGTAGGTATCTTTCAGTATAACTAGTATTAATAGTCAAATTTAGTTTAGGATTTATCTTTTATTAATTTTGTTTACCCAGGATTATTTATTAGATACTTTTAAAATCTCTGACTCTAATTGCTTGACCTATACATGAAGCCATTGGACACCTCTTCGTATAAACACAATTACTAATAAGATTTATGAGATTGAGGCTCTGGCTTGAATATTTTCTATTGCTTTTGTTTGTGTGTAGTCAGTTGCGTAGTTCCATGTTCACGTTGGGTAGAGATTTTTTAGTCTGTCTTGATGAACTTTACATGTTGATTATTAATGTTACAATCGTAACTCGTAAGTACATGTACACATAATTAATCTGTTTAGATTATATTTGTGACGTACGACTTTCCAGATGTTAGATAAAAAGTTATATTTGTGCATGTTCTTCATCACCAAGTAGACTTTTCATATTTTCTGGGAGCACTACAAGTTATCTTACATGCTGCCTAAGCTGTTGGTAGTGCATCTTTGAAATGTTGGCATCATTTAGATTCTGAGAAGGGGTAGGTGTTAGGGTTCGATTATTATTGCTATCAGTAAAGAAATTGGAAAATGTTTAATATTTTTTTCAGTCTTAACCTGCTATAACCTATTTGCCCGTATGTAATTTTTTTTTCAGGGTCCAAGCTTTGATCTTGTCACCTACTAGGGAGTTGGCAGCTCAAACAGAGAAAGTGATTTTGACGGTCGGCAATTTCATTAATATACAGGCCCATGCATGCATTGGAGGCAAAAGTGTTGGAGAAGATATCAGAAAACTAGAAAATGGAGTTCACATCGTGTCTGGTACTCCTGGAAGAGTTTGTGACATGATTAAAAGGAGATCTTTACGAACCAGAGCTATCAAATTATTAGTTCTTGTGAGTATACTTCTATATAGTCAGCAGTACATAGCTTTTTAATTATGAAGTAGTGTAATGAGAATTGAAATCCATCTTATAAATGTTCTTTTTATTTATTTATTTTAATGTTGCGCAAGTTAGATGTGAACTTATTCTCATTTTTTGTTGGATTTGCATTAGGATGAATCTGATGAGATGCTGAGCCGAGGTTTTAAGGATCAAATTTATGATGTTTACAGGTACCTTCCGCCAGAGCTTCAGGTGCTCTCTCTCTCTCTCTCTCTTAAATAGTTCACAGGTTTTTGAGTTTCCATTTCCCATAGGCTAGCTTATGAAAAACATCACATCCCCTCTTGTTCACATATCTGTGCTCAGATTGACATTTTTAAACTCGTGACATGTTGTGCATTTTCTGTTTGCATGCACTATGTTTATGATAAACCTTCGAATACATTTGCTAGGAACCTTTTGGGTGTGTTTGGGAACCTCAATTCCATGCCTTGGAATTGGAAATTTTCAGTTCAACTTTTGAAAATTTTGAACTGAAAATTTTCCAATTCTAATTTCAAGGCATGGAATTGGGTTCCCCAAACGCACCCTTAGTTTTTGTAATGATGTTGCGCCTTTGGACTGCCACTTTCACTGCTTTTGTGCATTATGGTTGAAATTTTCCAATTCCAATTGGAATTGGGGTCCCCATACACACTCTTAATTTATTGTACTGATGTTGCTCTCTGCGTTTGTGCATTATGGTTTTAATGTACATATTTGCAATCCGTATTCTAGACATGCACATTTTTTTTGGCGCATCTGGTAGTGATCAAATGTGAGGGTTTAAATGGTAGATCATTTAATTTTCCTTTCTGGTGAGATGAAACAAGGAGTACATATTAGATAACACTGTAATTGATTATAATCTCTTGTACTTTTGTTAGCACATGTGGCTCTTGTACAGATGTGAATTAAGTCGGAGATGGTTAATGGCATCCTGCTGCTACGTACAGCCTGTATGATGTAGATCCTACAGAGAATAGTATTTTCTATTTTGATATGTATATATATGAATGGTTATTTATTGCAGGTTGTTCTGATATCTGCCACCCTTCCTAATGAAATTTTGGAGATAACCAGCAAATTTATGACAGATCCTGTGCGAATCCTTGTGAAACGTGATGAGTTAACTCTGGAGGTAAGAAATGGTTCTTTTTTCATATGAGCTGTCCTGGAAAAGGAGGTCAAGAATTTTATGCGATATCTGTCTTCTTTTGTTTTTATGCCTTTTAACTATCATATTATAATATGGCAGGGAATCAAGCAATTCTTTGTTGCAGTAGAAAGAGAAGATTGGAAGTTTGATACTTTATGTGATCTTTATGATACTCTTACCATAACACAGGCTGTTATTTTCTGCAACACAAAACGGAAGGTAAAATATGGCTGGTCTAATTTTGAATATGTTGTGTGATGTTGAATTCTCGTCTTAATATCATAGTACTGAAGTTCCTTATGGCTCAATAAGATATGGATTTCTTCTTTTAATAGCAAGGATGTTTTGGACTCTTTAGGCATGGAATGTATGTATTTATTTGTTTTGGAGTCCTAAGACAACTGATTCTGTGGCGGACTTATTGGGCTAGGGGGGTTCCGTTTATAGAAGCTCTGATTTCCGATGAATAACATGTCAATTATTTATACATTCTTATTTGCTTCTCTTTTGGGAAGATCTTCGCATTCCTATCCATTTTGCATTTATTTATAAAATTTCTCATTTCTCGTCGCAAAGTAATGGATACAAATGATTTGTGATCAGTTTTTATATGAAAATCAGAAAGTGGGTTTACTTGGATTATATAATAAATGACGGATTCTCTTTTTGCACTGAATCAAATATTTTGGAGGCTATATCGAAAGAATTTGAGTTTTCATTGAATTCAATTTTTATATAAAGAGAATGAGTGTATAATTATGAACGTATAAGAAGTTGTGTTAGTACTTGTATCTGATGATTCTGATTGTGGTTAATCTAGAAGAAATTCTATTCGTAGATTTGGTTTTTAAGAAATCTGATACTTAATGTTTGTTTAAGTTGTGTTTTCGTTACCTACTTTAGAGCCTGAACCATCAGTATAAAACTGTTAAGTAGTCGGTTTATTGCGGGTTGCGCGTTCCCAATCCGCTTGAAATAAAAGATCAGCTGGTTGCCCTAACAATATGCGACAAATAAACTAAAAAATATGCTTTATACCCTGTGAGACCCCCCCCCCCCCCTCTGTGTGTGTGTGTACTTTCTATTTATGCATAGATCATCTTCCTCATTCCCCCTTTCGGGTAAGATTTGTGGCGAAATAGTAATGGCAGAATTTTTCTTTATTATATCTAGCATAGATGCAGATCTTCTCTGTGTGTGTGCTCGCGTGTTTTTTAGGTATTTGGGTGTTGTTACAACACCCTCTAAACAGATTTTTGTAGATTTTTAGGTTTTCTTATAAAACTACACATTATTTGTTAAGATATGTGGTGTGTTTTATTTTATTTGGAAATAATCAATTGTAGTTAAAGATGGTTAAATTACTACAGAGTTGCTTCCACTCCATTAGACTAAAAACTAATAATTCCTAATTTTTACTTTTTAAAACTTTTTATGCGAAGAGTACATTTTGGGGGCTAATATCATAAAAAATTAGGGTTGGGACTTGGGACCAAAAAATCGGCCTATCTGCCGTAGGTAAACTGTCCGGAACTGCCCAATTGCGGGCCTACCTGCTGTGAACATTTTTATCTTTGTATGAAAGCAATCCTTGTTCGTCTGTTTTACTCCTTTGCATTCCTTTTCTTTCTTGGTGGACTGCTGGTCCCCTTGTTTTTTTTGTTATTTATTTTACATGATACATCGTTCTGGTTTTTATTGGAACAAAGCAAACCGACTTTTGATACTTCAGTTGATACTTCAGTTCCAGGACTGGATGGGTTGTTAGATGCATCGTTCTATCTTGTTGTTGGGATTAACTCGGTGACATCTAGGCAGATGTTAACTGACCCGGGCTCAAATCATTATACCTTATCTAATGGTTCTTATTGGTATCTGATTAGTTTTTATTTTGTTGCAGTTGATGTTAAAAAAAATTGTTCTCATAACAATAAGTGGGTTTAGCCACGTTTAAACTCTGTATGTTCAAAATCTGGATGTTGTTAATTTACCCATGAATTGCGTCTCTGGTTAAACTCTGTTCATTTAATCCACCTGGGATATTCCTTTTCTTGACGTCCTCCAAAATTTTCTAATTATTGATTTACTTCTAGAACAAGCCCAATGGCAGACTGGGGGATCACACCTACAATCATACTCAATTCGATGGAGTTGTTTGATCTGAAAGGAGATCTTCTATAATTTTGCACGTGAGGGGTTATTTCTTGGTTTCGTCCGGTCATTAATAACTTGATTATTTTTAGATAATAGTAGATAGAAACAACGCTTGTAATGAGTCCTTAAAACTAATCTTCTTGATGGTTATTTGGTGGTTCTGTACCATATGAGGATGATAGCTTACTGTTAAACTGTGTGAAATACTGTCAAAACAATGAAATTTAGTCGGTAGTTAATTGCAGAAATTATATTATTGGGGGACTAATGCAGTTTCGCTATATTTGGGGACAGGTTGATTGGCTAACTGAGAAAATGCGTGACAATAATTTCACTGTCTCGGCCATGCATGGAGACATGCCTCAAAAAGAGCGAGATGCAATAATGCAAGAATTTCGGTCTGGAACAACTCGCGTTTTGATAACAACAGATGTTTGGGCCAGGGGACTGGATGTTCAACAGGTAAGTCTCATTCTTACAATTTTTTCTATTCGTTTCTTTTCTTTGTGATGTGGTACCATGAGGAGTTTTTTAATGTTTCATGCCATATTACGTTGACATATAATTAGGGATCAACTGAATGAGATAATCGTGTAGTGGTAGCAATTTTGTTGATTATTTGTTTATGTGCATCGTGTCTGAGAGTGCATTCAGATTGATCGTGTAATATGTATGAATCTATATGTTTATATATCTCCCTTTTATTGTAAATTGTATAGTTATTCTCATTTCTAATATTTAATCTTCTTTTTTTAGGTCTCCTTGGTGATTAATTATGATCTTCCAAACAATCGAGAGCTTTACATTCATCGCATTGGTCGTTCTGGTCGTTTTGGACGGAAGGTAATTGTTTTAGCTTTTAAGGATTTTTTCCTGGACCCAACTAGGAAAATACTGCGTTTGTTCCTCTGAATGAAATACACTTTTGAATACCAACTAACAAAAAAAATAAAAACATAAAACAAAATAAGAAAGATACAAGTTTGGGCCTTCGGATTTCATGATCTCAACTCAACTCAACATAACAAAGCCCTTTTTCAATTATTTGAGGTAGGCTACATGAATCCTATTTTTCCATTCCATTCTGTCCGGTGCAATATATTCGGTTAAACCACATGACATAATGTCCTTTTTTATAATATCCCACCAAGTCAATTTAGGCCTACCTCTACCCCTTGTGTTACCATCAATACTAACTAAATCACTCTTCCTTACAGGAGCGCCCATTGGTCTACGCTTGACGTGTCCAAACCATCTAAGTCGATTTTCTCTCAATTTATCTTCTATAGGAGCTACTTTTACCGTTTCACGAATTTGTTCATTTTTAATTTTATCCTTTCGAGTTTTACCACAAATCCATCTTAGTATTCGCATCTCCGTCACACTCATTTTCTGCACATTTCGTTTCTTGGTTGCCCAACACTCTGTCCTATATAACAGGGCGGGTCTAATGGCCGTCTTATAAAATTTTCCTTTCAACTTCAAAGGTATACGCCTTTAACACAAAACGCCGGTAGCCTTTAACACAAAACGCCGGTAGCACTTCTCCACTTAACTCAACCTGCTCTAATCCTATGAGTAACATCATCACTAATATTTTCATCTTATTGGATAATCGATCCTAAAAAACGAAAATGATATTTTCTAGGTATCTCTTGACTTTCTAATTTCACAACATCTCAATTTGTCTTCTTATTACTACTAAAATTGCACTCCACATTTTCTGTTTTAGTCCTGCTTATTTTAAATATTCTTGTTTCTAAAGTCTCTCTTCACAATTCCAACCTGGCATTAATCCTCGTCTTAGTCTCATCTACTAAACAATATCATCTGCAAATAGCATACACCATGGCACCTCATCTTGTATTTGTCCAGTCAACTCATCCATAACAAGAGCAAAGAAATAAGGATTTAATGATGAACCTTGGTGTAGACCTACCGTAATTGAAAAATCACTACTTTATCCGGCTGATGTTTTTACTGTAGTCATCGCACCATAATACATATCCTTGATCACATCAATATATCTGCGAGTCACTCCTTTATGTAGAAACCACCATATTATATCTCTGGGTATCCTATCATACGCTTTCTCCATATAAAAAAAAATGATATGAAGATCTTTCTTTTTCTCCCTATATCTCTCCATTACTCTCCACAATAAATAGATTGCTTCCATTGTTGACCTCCTAGACATAAACCCAAATTGATTCTCAGATACCGTTGTCTTCAATCTCAATCTATATTCAATCACTCGATAGGGATATCATTCGGTCCTAAAGTTTTCCCTGTTTTCATCTTTTTAAGAGCAATCCTGACTTCTGTTGTTCTAATTCTGCGGAAAAATATATTTTCTCGAGTCTTCCTAAGTTCCTCTATATCTAATCTACTCCCATTATCTCCATTTAATAACCTCTCAAAGTAGTTTTTTCATCTTTCCATAATTTCATCATCTTTGACTAGGACTCTCGAATCATCAGTTTTGATACACTTAACGTTGTTAAAATTTTTTGTTTTCCTGCCCCCAAGTTTAGCAAGCTTATAAATGCTTTTTCCCCTTCTTGTGTTCCTAATTTTGTATAAAGATCGTCATACACTTTTAACTTAGCATCTACTTACCACTTTCTTAACTTCCTTTTTAGCCCATTTATGTTTCTCAAAATTTTATTCAATTCTATTTGTTTGCCATGTTTAAAGCACTCTCTTTTAATTTTTACTATATTTTGTACTTCTTCATTCCACCACCCAAGCTTCTTTAGACTATGGCCCCTTGCCTTTTGATTCTCCAAGAATATCTTTTGATATTCTTCTAATGCATGTGGCCATCTTATTCCACATTATGCTATTCTCTTCTTCAGTATTCCATGTTGTTTCATTTAATACTTTATCTTTAAATGATTATAATTTCTCTCCTTTTAAGTTCCACCACCTAGTTCGTGGGTTAATCTTCACTTTTCGCACTCGTGATTGATTTTTAATATTTATATCCAACACCATTATCCTATGTTGCAAGGTTAAGCTCTCTCCCGGGATAACATTACAATCTTTACCCACTAATCAATCTCCTTTCCTAGTAATGAAAAAATCTATTTGGCTCTTATGCGTTCCACTTTTATAAGTTATTAAGTGTTCAAGCCTTTTTTTAAAACATGTGTTTACTAGTACAAAATCGTAAGCCATTGCAAAATCTAAGATATAATCTCCCCCGTCGTTCCCATCTCCAAAACCCTATCCCCCATGCACTATCTCATATCCTGCACGATCTTCTCCTACATGGCCATTAAAATCTCCCCCTATATGGATTTTCTCACCTTCGGGTATTTCTTGAATTAGTTCATCCATTTGTTCCCAAAATTGTACTATAGTGTGCTCATCTAATCCTACTTCCGGTGCATAAGCACCAACAATATTAATTATGTTTTCACCTAATACCAATTTTACAAGTATAAATCTATCACTATTCCTAACAACGGTTACGATATCATCCTTAAAGTTCTTATCTACTATTATTCCAACTCCGTTCTTATTTTTATGTTTTCCTTTATAATATAATTTAAATCCTGTATTTTCTATTTCTCTTGCTTTCTCACCGATCCATTTAGTTTCTTGTAAACAAGCTATGTTAACTTTTCTTCTTATCATGGTATCTACTAACTCTATCTCTTTTCCTGTTATAGCCCCTATGTTCCAAGTCGCTAACCTAAGTCTAGTATCCTGGACTAGCTTCTTTACCCGCACACGTCCAGGTTGTTGTAGGAACCCTTGCGTATTTATCGTCGCATCCAGGTGCCGATGCGATGCCCCTTGCCTATTTTTCGGGACACCCGGTAGCAGGCGCAATGCCCCTTGCCTATTTACGAAACACCTGGTGGCAGGCGCAACGCATCGCTTAAGGGGAATGCCCTAGCATTAGCACGTATATTCATAGGATTCATGTTCATAAGGATCTGACAAACCATATTTTTCTCATCTTCTTAATGTTGCACTAGTTTGATTGCAAATTTATAGAATGTTTTTTTTTTGTAACTTGTGTTGTTTAACCGAGGTTGTATCTTTCATTCCCACTCAAAATCACCAAGATATAATTTTTTTTAGAAAAAAGATGTGTTATTACGTGTATATAAAGTAAAATTTTATTAATACATAATAGTGGATAGCTTTTAGGAGCTGGTTATTTTTTGATTGAGGATGTATTAGACATCCCAGGGGACCAAAAAATAACTATCATGTCCTAGTATAGATTTTTGTCTCTCGTTGCATTGGCTTCTTGTTTTTTTTTTATATATTTTTAATATACAATAATGTGTTGCGGAAGAGTCTCAAGTCAACTCAACTCAACAAAGCCTTTTCCCAATTATTCGGGGTCGGCTACATGAATCCTATTTTTTCATTCCATTCTGTCCAGTGCAATATCTTCGGCTAAACCACATGATATCATGTCCTTTTTTATAATATCCCACCAAGTTAATTTAGGCCTACCCCTACCCCTTGGGTTACCATCAATACTAACTAAATCACTCTTCCTTACAGGAGCATCCATTGGTCTACGCTTGACGTGTCCAAACCATCTAAGTCGATTTTCTCTCAATTTATCTTCTATAGGAGCTACTTTTACCGTTTCACGAATTTGTTCATTTTTAATTTTATCCTTTCGAGTTTTACCACAAATCCATCTTAGCATTCGCATCTCCGCCACACTCATTTTCTGCACATTTTGCTTCTTGGTTGCCCAACATTCTGTCCCATATAACCTGGCGGGTCTAATGGCCGTCCTATAAAATTTTCCTTTTAACTTCAAAGGTATACGCCTATCACACAGAACGCCGGTCGCACTTCTCCACTTAACCCAGCCTGCTCTAATCCTATGCGTAACATCATCACTAATATCTCCATCTTTTTGTATAATCGATCCTAAATAACGAACAATTGTGTTGCGGAAGAGTCTGTATTTGATAAATAGCACCCACGTGAACAATTGTGTAAGTTTAAAGTTTCCGTTGGAGATGCTGCTCTTTATAGGTTTGATACTTCTGCCAGGACTGTCCTATTGATAGGCTAGTCAAAAGAATGAAGATGGAAAATGGATTAGAAATTAAATGTTGAAGTCTCCAGTCTGTGAATTATTAGCAATTCTAATATAAAATATTATACTACCTCCATACCAAATAAGAACTGTTTCAAAGTCGAACCATTCTAAGAAAAAAAACTACTTTCCAAATTTATCCTCTTGAAAAATACGATTACTTTTGGAATGCGACACATGCAGTGGATTATTGCTCATTCCACGAGTACTGCTAGGATGGGCAAATCTCACCTCGTTTATATAATCTTTAGAATCACGTCTCTTAGTACGGGAAGGACCATAAAGGAAAAACAGGACTATTTATGAGCTGGTGGTTTCCTTTCTAATGAGCTACAGAGTTCACATGGTACGACTACCTACGCTCTGTAAAAGTAGGCAGGGTTCGAGTCCTGCTAGGGATTGTTTCATACTCCGTAAGGGCTGGTTTCAAATGGGGGTTTGCTACCCCCAGTTGTGTAGCCCGTATTCCTTCTTTAAATACATAGGGTGATGTTTTCATCATAAGTAGTTATGCTGATTATTTTGTGTTGGTTAATGGATTTGGTAATTTTAAGTCTCAACGGATTTCTTGTTGGTGGGCAGGGTGTTGCAATAAACTTTGTCAAAACGGATGATATCAAGATTCTAAGAGACATAGAGCAGTACTACAGTACCCAGATTGATGAAATGCCAATGAATGTAGCTGATCTGATATAAATCCATCATTTATTCTCAGAGAAAAAGAAGTTCTTGGGATTCTGTGAAAGGTTTGTGTGAAGTTGCTGGGCTTGTGGTAGCTTCTCTGTGCAAAGGATTGCTTACTGTTGGATATTAGGTGTATTGCTCAAGAAACATTGGAGTGATGCCGTCTCCATTTGTAACTAACTTCATATTGAACAAATGGAAGAGTTGTGGTCTAGGGGGTGATGGTGGTGATTTGCAAGATGTTCTTGTTTCTTTATCTCAACTTGACACATGATGCACTTTGAGGACATTGTTGATTTTTGGTTATTTAATGAATGATGAATATATTATGCTTGCCTTTTGTGAATGCTTACTTTGTGTCATGGATATTTATGGAGGATCCTAATATTACGATGAAATCTGTACAAATGTGGAATTCATTTGTTAAAATATACATAGGTTTGTACATTTTTTTTGTAAGCCTAGAATTTTTCATTCTTAATCAAGTTGAAGATCTTGTGTTTTTGGGACAAATATAAAAGATGGATTTGCAGAATGTTGCATCTTTCTGCTGTTGAACTGCTGTAGTTACCACACTATACACTAGGGGGTTATCATTTGACAGAGTTGAACCTATCTCTGTTCATCAGATTATCAAAAAATGGGAAATGGAGTTTTGATGTTCAATCATGATCCCCTCTACCGAGGTTGAAGCTTGCAATGCCTGGTGCAGTGAAAGTTTATTGCTTATGTTTTCTTTTGCCTTTTCCAATTTTCCATTTAAGAGCCAACATTTTTCTGTTCGTTATATTTCAATTTTTCATTTTAAATGCGTGTCACTAAAAACCAAACGTTTTAGGTTTTTGTCTTGTGGTTGTGTTTATCTGCTAACTTGACATGGTAAGGTACTTGTTACTGGTGCAGGATGGAGACGAAGGATGGAAGAATGACAAGAAAGCGTTCAAATATGAACAGAATAAAATTTGTACTAATGTACTCTTAAAAGAACCTAAATCAATTAAAAACTGAGAGTTTTGACTACTGGATTTAGCTGTGTTTGTTAGAATTCGGCTATCACTTTGTTTTGTTTTGTGATTTAGTAGTCAGTATTGACTGACCGCTTGGCGGTCACCATGACCAAATTTAAATTAAAAAGGGTTAATTACACTTGAATCCTCTTGAATTTTATCTTCGTTGTCACTTCACCGAAACTTTTGACTTCTGTACTTTAAGCTCCTAAATTTTCAAAACGACTTCAAGTAACCCTCTAACGTGTGACACACAATTGAAAGTGAGGGCATTTCATCCTAACATAATTTTTTTCAAATTAAATTTTTACAGTTACATAAAAGATATTTAAAAAATAATAAAAACTCTTTAAAATATTAAAAATCCTAGAAACTTTTTAATAATTTTTTTAAAACATTTGGAAATGAGGATTATATATTTAAAAATTATGAAAATTAAAAAGTATTTATTCAAAAAATTGGAAAATACTAAAAAAATATAAAAAAGAACATGAAAATACAAAAAAACTAATAAAAAATATTTATTACATTTGCAAATTACTAATATATATTTAAAATTCAGAAAATTAAAGCATAACAATTAAAAAATATAAAATACTAAAAAAATAATAAGTAACTTTAAAAAAATAATAGAAAATATTTATACTATTTGGAAATAAGGAATATATATTGAAAAATTCCCAAAACTAAAGAATATCATTTAATTTTTTTGGAAAAAATACTAAAAAAATGTTTAAAAAAGAAAAATACAAAAAATAATAAAAATGATAAAATAGTATTTATATTATTCGACAGACAAAATTATAAGTTCTAGAAATTATAGGAAAAATCTAAAAAAATAATAAAAAAAGTGTACAAAGTATGGGGAAAAAACTGTATAAATATTCTTAAAATTTTTGCATAACAAATAATCAGGGATTAAAAAACAAAGTAAATTATATATATTTTTAAAGAAAAATATTTAAAACTAGTGAAAAATGCATTAAAAACATTGAAAAATATTCATAACTTCGGTACAAATTCCGAGGAAAAACTATAGAAACTTTTACAAAATATGAAAATGACAAAAATAAATGGATTAATTTGGGATATTAAAATAAATCAAAATCAACTTTAGCTATATTTATAACAAATCCAAAAAGAAATTTACCGGAACACAACCGAGAGATACAAAATCAATGCTTAGTCCTTCTCACATTTTCTTCAATACCCATCTCCCCCAAACAAGCCTTTCGATCAAAACCCAACGTGGGCTTATTTTCTTAAACTGGTACTTTCAACCATCAACTCCAAGCTTCAACATCTATATGATGTTCCTTTTATATATAAATAATCTCTAGTATACTAAATAAATGTCAAAACAATAATTGCAGAACAAAAATATTAAAATATATGCTATTCAGAAACAAAAAAAGAAAGCAGAACTTACAGTTTGTGATTTATTGAATCACTTAGAAGATTAAGACCGATTCGATCATTAAACAGTCTCTCTTTAAGATAGATTTCGCTCCCGCTATGGTGCTTACAGTAGGAACAACGAGTGTCTATCTCCCAGCATAAAATGCTCTTCAATAACCACAAGAAGCACTGCGATGTGGTAGTTACACGAACCAACAATGGTGATAAACTCTCTAAATTTCATGGAGGACGAAGTCTGGAAAATAATTTTTTTTTCTATAGGAAAAAGTGGGCATGAGGGGGCTTGTATTTATAGCCTTGAAAGGGTGTTTTTTTTCCGAAAAAATGTGATTGGCTTTAGGCCCATTCCCCGTGATGAACTTACCATTTGCTCTCCAGGTATACCTTTTATTAGTGGATCCGTAATATTTTCCTTTGACTTGACATAGTCAATAAAAATAATTCCATTTATGAGCAGCTCTCTAACGGTTTCGTGTCAAGTCGACGACGTATATGTCGTGACTTACCATTATAATTATTGTTTTGTGCCCTTCCAATCGCAGATTGTCTATAACAATACATTATGAGAGGTGGCACATTCTTTGGCCATATTGGAATGTCCCCTAGGAAGTTTCGAAGCCATTCTGCTTCTTCCCCAACTTTGTTTAAAACAATGAATTTAGATTCCATAGTGTATCTTGCAATGCATGTTTTCTTCGAGGTTTTTCAAGACACGACTACACTTCCGAGAGTAAATACATATCCACTTGTGGATTTTGAATAATTGAAGTCGAATATCCAATTTGCATCACTGTATCCTTCGAGTACAACTAGATATATTTCATAGTTCAGTCCATCATTTGAAGAGTATCCAAGATATATAAGAACTCTTACAAAGGCATTTCAATGGTATTTCCCAGGATTACTTGTATATTGACTTAGCTTACTTATAAAGTATGCTATATCCAGTCGAATGCAATTTGATATATACATCAAACTTCTAATTATACGAAAATATTATAATTGAGATACACTTTCACTTTTTTCCTTGTAGTAAGGTGAAGAGTTGGGTCTACAGGTGTTTTTGCCTGAGTTTGTTCATATTTATTATACTTTTGAAGGATTTTCTCAACATATGGGGTTGAGACAAACGGAATCCTTCGAAAGTTCTAGTAATCTTAATTGCTAGAGTAACATCTACTAGACCCAAATCTTTCATTTCAAATCTACTAGTCAATATTTGTTTCATAGCATTAATAATATCATAATTACTATTAATTATTAGCATATCGTCTACATATAGACATACAATGTCATGTCCCATTTGAGTGCTTTTGACATAAACACATTTGTCAAACTCATTTATTTTGAAACCATTTGACTTCATTACGTTGTCAAATTTTTAATGCCATTGTTTAGGTTCTTGTTTCAAACCATAAAAGTGATTTCAAAAGTTTGCAAACTTTTCTTTCATTTTGAGGAGATTTAAAACCTTCCGGTTATTCCATATGTATTTCTTAATTTACCATTTAAGAAAGCAGTTTTGACATCCATTTGATGTATTTCTATATATTTTTATTGTAGCTATTGCAATTAACATTCGAATGGATGTAATTCTCGTAACTGGTGAATCAATGTCAAAATATCCTATTCCCTCCATTTGCTTGTATCCTTTAACAAATAGTCTAGCCTTATGTTTGTCGATTGATCCATCAATTTTCATCTTCCTTTTAAAGATCCATTTACACCCTAAGGGCTTGGTTCCTGGTGAAATATCCACTAGTTCCCATGTAGATTTTGCATAATGGATTCTATCTCACTATTAATAGCTTCCTTCCAATATGAAGATTTTGGAGTGGACAAAGCCTCTTTGACATTTTGAGGTTCACCTTCTAACACATAAGTTAGAAAATCCGGACCGAAAGATTTTGATGCCTTAGATCTTTTTCTATGTCTAGGTTAATCCTTATTATCCTTATTGACATTTTGAGCATCACTATTCGTAGTTTCGAGAGTTCTTTTATGAGAACTTGTTTCTTGCGCATTCTTATAAGGAAATATATTTTTAAAAAATTATGCATTTCTCAATTCTATAATAGTATTAACATTGATGTCAGATATGTCATATTTATTCACAAGGAATCGATATGCACTACTAGTGTTAATGAACATACAATCAATGTGATGTGGAGAAAACCGAGCGTCTGTGTAGATACACTAATCGTTGTTATCGGCTTTCGATCGCAATGCAAAAAATCTAAAATTTAACTACACTCCTATGAAGTATAACGGCTAGTCCAGGTATAAAAAAATCCACAGGGAACATTTGATAGACTTTAATGGATTTAGTAATTCTAAAATAAAAGTGTAAAAGATGACGGTGTAAAAGGAAGAAAGAGTTAACTACGCTAATTAAAACTAAACAAAGATAAATAAAACTTATGATCACATCCTCACCATGGGCTAAACAACGTGTAATAAGAATTTTGCTTCGAAAATATTTAACCGAGCATACTCAATTAATTATAAACAAAACACATGAAGGGAACTAACCAAAAAATGCGAGATTGAACTTTCAATTGAAAATGGTCACAAATGGATTAATTTCGAAATATCGCTATAAACACTAATGTTGCCTGACAAAGAAAGTTAAACGCCTAATATTCCAACTTTGATACACAAGGTTCCAATTAAATGCTTTTTACCCAAAACCTAACTTTCAAAGTGCAACACCCATCAATGGAGGAAATGTGACCCCAACCCTTAAACTAGCTACTACACATAATTAAAACAATAAATAAAACTAATTATCAAATGAAAACAAGAAATAAACTACAATAACTAATTAATCAAAGTAAGAAATAAGAGAACAAAGCAAGAGAACAAGAAAATAAAGCTTAGAACAATAAAATAAAACTATATTAATGGAGAGGAAGATGAATAGTAGTTACATACACCCAAATGGGTATAAACCTTAAGGAAATGGGAGAAGGAAAAAACTCCCAAAACAAGCCCTAAAGTCTGATTAATAATGTATCAAATGAAGTCCTACACTTAAGGGAATGCTTTCCCATAAATACCCAACCAAAAACTCCCCCCAAAATAGACATTTGCGGACTTTTACGGTAGCCGAGTCGATTCTCCCAAATGGCCAAATCGGTTCTCATTCTTCATCTTGGATTAACATACGAAAAACGTCGTAACTTCTTTGTTATAAATCGGAATCAGGCGCGGTCAGAGGCTACGCGAAGCTAACGCAGAGGGAAAAAAATTATAAGAAGACATTTAGCCAAAAACTCAAATTATGAAATGACTAAAATTCCCTTGAATGTGTGCTTCATGACGAAACTTTCCCGAAATGCGATCAAACTTCACGCTAAACACTTTAATACCTACAAAAGCTCAATTATACCTCTCAAAACATATATAAAAGAGGTTATCTGGTTAATGAGCATAAATATCATAATTACGGTACCCGAGGGGGCTAAAATGCGTAAGTAAAAAGGGTAAATAAAGGTAATATTCGAGACGAATCACACCCCGCAACTTACACATTGCTATTCCATAGCAATGAAATGCAAAGAAACAAGACTAGAAGTAAGCCAAAAGAGAGGATATATGTACAAAGGGGATAAATGCCACTTTCACAAGCGAACGATTGCATTTAGAATATGCAATAAGTCGTTAAACCCTTAGGTTACCTTAGTGGACGAGTGTTGTCTCGTGAGGGTTCACGGACAAACATCACAATTTCCTCAAAAAGATGTTCCCAATCAACAATGCGATAAACCCAACAATAATGAAAAAGATTTCAAATAAGTTATTATCATAGTGAATGAATTCACTCAAAAGTCCGTAATCATTAACAATATAAAATGAACTTCATCAAATTGAAACCATAAAAGTGGGAGGAAATGAGAGCACATGTAAGGTATGATTTGGAAAAACTTTCATAAATCGGATAAACATTAAAGCGTGCATATATATCAATCGTCTCCGAATATTATGCTAAAATAATGAAATCACTATGAATGTGAGGTAATACACGAGACATGCATGCATCAACAGTAAATGTAAATGAAAACTAGGCCGCGCACATGTTACAAATGAAGAGTGCTGCATATAAAATAAAAATATGCAATCTCAATGAAGGATACCGTTCATTAAGGGAGGTGAAATACATTTTCATAGAATATTGCAATTATTTAAACTTTTGAATTACATTCACCTTAAGATCACTTAGGACTTGTATAGGGTTGTAATGTAGGTTCGGGGTTAAGTTTATGAAAGGAAGGGTATTTACGGATTCAAAGGTGTTTGGGGATGAAAACTCGGAATAATGGAAAATTGTGGGCAATTTAAAAATTGGAATATGATTTTCATAACAAGCATTGACTATAACAATGGAAAGTGATAAAGGTTATTGAACACTATCTACAACATGCATAAACTTTCTCTTTCTCTTTCTTTTTTTCTTTTTCTCATATTTTCCTTTTTGTTTTCTTTTTCTTTTTTCTTTTCTTTTCCACTTCAGTTTTTTCTTCACTTTTTCACTTTTTCTTCACCTTTTCACTCTCACATGCTTAGTTGTAATCACATAACAAGAACATCATTCAATATTAAGTATCATTCCAAATAAAGGTATGGAAGGTAATATGTATGATTTATAACTCCAATGTGGAGTTGGTTATGGGTTTTGGGGTTTTGAAACGAAAGGCTATATTAAGGCTCAACAGAGTTAATTAGGGAAATATATAAGGTGAGGTCAAGGTCAATATGGGTGATATAACAAAGTTGGCCTAAGATCATTTCCTAAAGTTTATGCTATTCTCGAGTAAAAACAACTTTGAAAATCATGCTCAAGTAACATATTTCATAAATGGACTCTATTAATGAACGATCAAATGAAAGAATAGTGAGATTGCCGATTAAATCAACATTTTCAAGGAGGAAAGAGTAGTGTATAAACACTCAGAAACAAAGAAAAGCCCAAATCTCACTCGATGAAGTAAATACAATGCAACAAAAGATTACCGAGTTACAAAAATTTTAAACCAAATTATTAAAACACGAAAAGCGCATGTGCTCATGGAATTAAAGTTTAATTCATGAAGTTAGTCATAATATCAATGACTGGAGGACTAAAGTCTAATAACTTCTAAAATAGAGAATATGCATCATTGAATTGTATATTGTATCTGTAAGGACATTTTTGTCCATTATCAATTTGTTATGTCGCACGCCATTACACTGTTGAAGAAATTCAAGATTCATACAGTCATCAACGGATTCGAATATCAAAAGAAGAAGAGGAATCAAAGTCTGACAGGCCGGACCGGTCCGCCCAGAATAAAAGAACCGATCCGCCTGCGGACCGGTCCGCCTTATACCCGGACCGATCCGCCTGCTTGAAAGCCAGTACACCCCGGACCGGAAGCAAACCGAAGAAGCCAAAATTAAAACGAACCGATCCGCCTACCCGGACCGATCCGCCTCAGACCCGGACCGGTCCTCCTGGGATAATCTCAAACAGATCGTGGAAAGATTTTTTAGGCCATGTTATTCCTTTATAAACCCACTACGGGAAGTGGTTTTCTAAGACTTCTATACACGACTTTCAGAGTACAAAAAACTCTAAGTCTTCACCTATTGAGTACCAAGACTATAGGTTTTTGATTCACACAAATTTCCAAACACTTGTGAATCACTTTGCAACCCAGGAACACATTTTTGCTATTCATACCCTTGTGGAGAAGACCGTTCTTCTTCTTCATTGCAGCTCTTCTGGAAAGGGACATTTCCAGCCGCCGACTACAGAATTCGACACCTGAGGGTAATTCTTAGTCACTTATATTTTCATTGTAATCCGAAATTGTACAGTTACAATATTATAATGAAAATAAATGGTTTTGCCCCTTTGGGGGATTTTTCCTCACAAGCATGTGTTTGAATGTTCTTGCTTAGTTCATTATCTTATTCAATCACATATTGTTGCATGTTTAGGGTTTGTTTGAGTTAAAAGGTGTTTAATATATAATTTTATCATTTGAACGCAAGCGCATACGTTATCAAATTGGTATCAGAGCAGGTTACGCTAATCTATCGCGTATTCCTATTTTCCGCAAAATTTTTCTAAGATATCAATTTTCTAAAAAAATGATTTTTGAAAAAGTGCGTGTTCAAATGGAGAAGTTATATAATAAAATGCCAGTTTTTGACGGGACAAACTTTGCCTATTGGAAAGCCCGTATGAGATCTGCATTAAAAGCCATTGATGAACGTGTCTGGATTTTGGTTGAAAGAGGGTGGACACCTCCCTCCGTGACTGTTGATAATGTGATCAACTTGAAACCTGTCACTTCTTGGACTGAAGAAGAATTAAATGGTCATCTTTTAATTCTAAGGGTCTAAGTGCTATTTCTGGGTCTGTCAGGCCTGATGAGTTCAAACGCATAATGACGTGCACCACGTCAAAAGAGGCATGGGATGTTTTACAACTCACCCATGAAGGAACTAATGCTGTGAAGGAGTCTAAGTTGCAAAATTTGACAACTCAATTTGAAACCATCACCATGCATGAATCTGAATGTTTTGATGAATTTTATGCTAAACTTTCTGACATTGTGAATATTAGCTTTAATCTTGGTGAACATATTCCTAATGCTAGAGTTGTTAAAAAGATTATTCGTTCTTTGCCTAAGCGTTTTATCCCTAAAGTCACTGTGCTAAATTCTATGGGTAATTTAAATACGCTAAAATTGGAAGAACTTGTAGGAGATTTGCAAACATATGAAATTGATATGTTCCCTAAAACTGCTAAATCTAAAGATAAGGGAATTTCACTTAATGCCCAAGAGAGAAGGAGTGAGGGGTCGGCTAGAAAGAGGGTAGAGTCATCTATAAAGAGAGAGGCTGACACATCAGATTCTGAGTGTGATTTTGACTTAGATGATTTGGCTCTTTTTGCAAAAAAAATCAAAAGGATTCTCAAATTTAAGAAAAATGGCAATTTTAAAGATAAAAAGAAATTTGAGAAAAATAAGTTTGAAAAGAAAATTGAAAAAGTTTTTAAAGATCCTCCTAAGAAAGATAGTGAGAGATGCTTTGAGTGTGATGGTAGGGGTCATAGAGCCTTTGAGTGTGCCACACGTATTAACAGAGAGAAAGGGAAAGCTGTCCTTAATGCTACCCTTAGCGCCGACAGTGAGGTCGAGACGGTGGATTCAGGAGATGAGTCACCGCATGAGTGTAACTTCACCGCATTCATGGCCAGTCAAGTGAGCACTCCTAGTTCTCTTCACGATGATGAGGATGATGATTCACAGGGACACCTCGATAGTGAGATCGATGTGAGTGAGGAGGAGGATGACTCAAGTGAGAGCGAGAGTGATATTCAACGCGCTTACGCTGAGTTATATTCTGAGTCTTTTAAAACTAAGAAACATAACAAAGCGCTAGTTCTTAAGATCACCGGCTTAGAGGAAGATTTAAGAAAGGCGAGAGAGAGAGAGTCCACCACCTTCACCGCCCTGAGAGAGAGAGAATCTGCCTGTGTTGAGAAAGAGAGTTTGTTTAGAGAGAGAGAGAGAGAGTGTTTTTGAGAAAGAGAGAGGGGACTTGACTAAACAAGTGGCTAGTCTTACGAGTCAGCTCCATTCCTCTGTGGAGACTCGAAAGAAACTTGAAGCCCTTGTTGCCCAGCTGACTCATGATCTTGAGAAAGCACGGGAAGTCAAGGTACAAATCGAGGACAGATCTTGGAAGATGGGAAAGATACTCCTCGGCCCCGCTTTAGGTTTTGGTGATCGGCAGGGAATTGGTTATGATGGTGCCTCCACCTCCCAAATTGCACATGGACCAGTTACTGAGTTTACTACGAATCCTTATGGCCATCGTCAAAAACCTCGAAGGAGAGTTCGACCAAGAAAAGCAAACCAAGGTCGCCTTTGACTGTGTTCTTTTGTACTTATTGCAAAAAAAAAGGCCACCTTAGGGAGTCTTGCTATAGCATGGGTCAGACACGACGTACTACTGCTCCGCCTCGTCATACTGATGAGCTTTCTAGTTTGAGAGAGCAAGTTGAGTTCTTAGCTGCCACGTCCCAGAGTTTAATGGAAGAATTCCGACGGATGTCTTTGCCATTAGTGAATGCTTCTCACATTCCAGCTAAAACCAACAACAACAAAGGCAAACAAAAGGTCATCTCTTCTTGGGTACCTAAGAAAGATAAAAAAGGCCTTCGTTGTTCATGTTGCTCTCAAAGCACACAATACCTCACAGTGGTATTTTGATAGTGGGTGCTCTAGACATATGACAGGTGATGCCTCATTTTTTACGACTCTTGAGGATTATCAGGATGGCAGAGTCACCTTTAGAGATGGAAGCAAGTCTAGCATTATAGGACGTGGTACTGTCGAGTTACCTGGATTCCCTAAGCTAGAAAGTTTTTGTACGTCAAAGGTTTGAAAGCAAACCTTCTCAGCATTAGCCAGCTGTGCGACACTGACTTTGCAGTAAAGTTTGACCGGGACGCGTGAAAGTCTACAATCAAGCCGGTAAACTTTTGATGCAAGGGGTGAGGACCGAGGATAATTGCTATGGGACTGAGCCCACGTCCTCACTTGTCTGCAACAGCGCCATGATCACTCCTATGGATCTGTGGCACCAACGTCTAGGTCACGTGAACGTTAGAGATCTCAACCGCTTAGCTAAAAAGGATCTAGTACGTGGCTTACCATCTCTTGGAAAGTCAACTTCGACCGTTTGTGGACC
This sequence comes from Sambucus nigra, assembly GCA_949130495.1. Taxonomy (NCBI): domain Eukaryota; kingdom Viridiplantae; phylum Streptophyta; class Magnoliopsida; order Dipsacales; family Adoxaceae; genus Sambucus; species Sambucus nigra. Next base: position 378,024,259 of record OX422209.1, on the reverse strand, counting down.
CTGTCAGATGGGAAAACAAATTCGTAGTCCCCATAGGAAGTTGCATTCCATTACCACCTCTCGTGTTCTTGAGTTGATTCACATGGATCTTATGGGTCCCACTCGTACTGAGAGTCTAGGTGGTAAGAGGTATATCCTCATGATGGTAGATGATTTCTCCAGGTACTCCATTGTAGGTTTTCTGAGAGAGAAATTTGATGCTGTAGAATATTTAACGACCAAGTGCCGTGTCCTGCAAAATCAACACGGTGTCACTATTAACAGGATGCGTAGTGACAATGACACTGAATTCACAGAAGCAAAGGTAGACCTTTACTGTGATAGCCTCGGGATCAAACATGAGTTTTCTGCTGTGAGAACTCCTCAGCAAAATGGGATTGTTGAGAGAAAGAATAGAACGATCCAAGAGATGGCTAGATCTATGCTTCTAGGTCGTAAAATTTCTAGGAGATTTTGGGCAGATGCAGTGTCTACTGCATGCCACACGGTGAATAGGGTTTATTTGCGTCCACACACACTTCAGACTCCTTATGAGTTGTGGACTGGCAAGAAGCCCAACCTGGCATATTTTCGTGTTTTTGGGAGTAAATGCTACATCCTACGGGATAGAGAGCAATTAGGAAAGTTCAACTCCCGAAGCGACGAGGGAATATTTCTAGGATATTCATCGAATAGCAGAGCGTACCGGGTTTTTAACCTGAAGAGCTATAAGGTTATGGAATCAATAAACGTCACCGTGCAAGATGACGAACCTCCGACGGTTATTGATCCTAACCTTCAGTGTGAGGATGAGAATTGTTCTGACAGTGATTTACCTGTTCCTCTCTCACACTCTGTGGACCCTACTCCTGCGCTAGGGGACACACGTGCTTGGGTTCGCAAGAGTCATGACCCTTATGCCATTGTTGGTGATCCCACTCTAAGGGTTAAGACTCGTGCTCAGCTAGAGAGCGTTGTTATCCATCTTTGCTACACATCCAAAGTCGAGCCCAAGAACCATAAAGAAGCACTCAAGGATGAACACTGGATATCTGCTATACAGGATGAGTTGCTTCAGTTTAAAAAGAATAATGTCTGGGAACTAGTCCCCCGACCTAGTGAGACTAATGTGATAGGAACCCGATGGATTTTTAAGAATAAAATGGATGAAAATGGTACCATAATCAGAAATAAGGCTAGGTTGGTCGCTCAAGGCTACACACAGATAGAGGGTGTAGACTTTGGGGAGACATTTTGCTCCTATTGCGAGGCTTGAGTCCGTCCGTCTTCTGCTCGCCATCGCATGTCATCTGCGCTTCAAGTTATATCAGATGGATGTCAAAAGTGCCTTTCTGAATGGCATTCTATAGGAGGAGGTTTACGTGGAACAACCAAAAGGGTTTGAAGACCCACAGCACCCGGAGCACGTCTACTATCTGAGGAAAGCCTTGTATGGTTTGAAGAAAGCACCCCGTGCTTGGTACGAGAGGCTTACTTCCTATCTCTTAGCCCGTGGCTTCAAGAGAGGGGGAGTTGATATGACGTTATTCGTCAGGAGATATGACGGTGCAATTTTGGTTGCCCAGGTCTATATGGACGACATAGTCTTTGGATCCACATGCTCTCAACATGCTCATAACTTTGAAGAGGAGATGAAAAGTGAGTTTGAGATGAGCATGGTTGGTGAGCTTAGTTTCTTCCTTGGTCTCCAGGTTCGTCAGCTAGAGGATGGGATGTTCATCTCCCAATCCAAGTATGCTAGAGACCTAGTGAAGAAATTTGGTTTAAACTCTGCTAAGCATGCTCGTACACCTATGAGTACCACTACTAAGCTTAGTAAGGACGTAGAGCAAACCTTATATCGGAGTATGATAGGTAGTCTTCTCTACTTGACTACCAGTCGTTCCGACATCGCCTTTAGTATTGGAGTCTGTGCGCGATATCAGGCGTCCCCTAAAGAGTCACTCTTACTTGCTCTAAAACATATTATTAAATACGTAAGTGGGACTCTCTCATACAGTATTTGGTATTCCTTTGATACCGATGACCGTTTGTCCGCCTATTCGGATGCTGATTGGGCCGGGTATGTAGATGGTTGTAGGAGCACTTCTGGTGGGTGTTTCTATTTTGGTTCTGCTCTTGTCTCCTGGCTGAGCAAGAAACAAAATTCCATCTCTTTGTCCACTGCGGAGGCTGAGTACATAGCCGCCGGGAGTTGTTGCACACAAATCTTGTGGATGAAGCAAATGTTCGAGGATTATGGGATTTCACAGGACACCATGATCATTTCTTGTGATAACACGAGCGCGATTCACATATCCCGCAATCCCGTCCAGCATTCGCGCACAAAGCATATCAGGATACGTGAGCACTTTATTCATTAGTTAGTTGAGGAGAACACTGTATCCCTGAGTTTTGTTCCCACCGACCGTCAGTTAGACGACATTTTCACGAAACCTTTGGATTCCCTTAGATTTGAGAGTTTTAGGAAGTCTTTGGGGATTTGCACAGTTGACTGAGGGGTTGGTTTATGCCTAGAATAGGATGCTGCTTCATGTTCATATCATATGATTCCTATTGCTAGTCTGTTTTATATGTACCATTGCTTAGTTGTACAACTATTTATTTATTCTTTTTGCTTCTTATATTTCTTTTGAAAAATACAAAAATGTTTTCTTTTATAATTTTTAAGAAAAGCACAAAAAGATTTTATTTTGATAAATTTTTTTTGAAAAAGCCCAAAAAGATTTTTGTATTTTTATGCACCTTTTATGGATGAACATTTAAGATAGCCAAGTCACACCTTCATTCCATTTATCCATGTGACTGTTTGATAGAGATTTGAGATGCTACATCATTTCATCCATGTGCTTTACTTAGTATGGAGTCTTTGAGATGTACTTAGTGATATCTTTCTACATGTTTGACTCCTATATCCTTTATTGCACACATGCACGACTATATTTGATTATTGCACTTGTCTATCTCATATTGGCTTGAGTGTTTCCATCTCAATCCTGTCTATACAATGTACAATATGCGATAAAACTTGACAAGATTGGAATGCATGTAAAAACCGTTTTGGTGAGACTGTGTTTTTGTATAACGGGGAGGGGCTGCGAAAGGTAATCATCTATCCTTTGCGCAAAAGCCACTGTTAAAAAGGACCTAAAAAATGGAGGAATTTTTATATCCGAGGTCCAAAGAGGTTAAAAGAGCCCGAAAATTTTTAAGGCAATAAAAAGAAATTCATGCCAATTATGGGCCATTTAGGTTTTTGCTCCAATTCTCCAAAGTTTGAGAATTTAGATTACCTCTAAAAGAAATTATATCTGAGGGAGTTTGGTTGGAGAATATAAACGGGTTTGCACTTCCTTGAAAGTCCTGAAAAAGCATAAAATCATTTTGGACGTTATTGGTGTGAAAATCACTTTGAGCTTTGATTTGTTGATTTGATTGAGTCAATATCTTATATTGTCATTCTTTTACACGAAAGGACACATTTGAGTTCATTCGCTAGGAGTATCCAATATTCATCGTGCACATATGTCATGTCTGTATGCATTGATTTTCCTATCGAATTTGATCACACCACTTCATTTACGCTATCATCGACTTGGTTGCTTTGTGTTCGTTCATGGTGTGATTTATCCTAGTGACACCCCACACTTGCTTATTTGATTTATTTCTCTCATTTGTCTATTTGGGGACATCATAAAAAGGGGGAGAAAGAATTATCATATTTTGGGGAGTTTTGTGTTTTTGAGATTTGATACAACATGCTTTCTTCATTTGGTATCTCATTTCAAACTCGATACGTCACTTGGTATTTTGATTTTTCTCATGTGTAGGTACTACATGGATTATCATTGGATTGCACACCCTGATGAGAAAGTGTTGAGATTCCTGAAGATTCGAAGAGCAAAACGTTGAAGTCTTATTCAATTGTATCTTTTCAGTTTTGGGTTCATGGAAGGGTAGATTTGTATAAGGCATTTTTAGTTGTTTGATAATTCGGATGTTTGTTTTTTATGTATGTACCGGCATAGACATAAGGGGAGATTTGTAAGGACATTTTTGTCCATTATCAATTTGTTATGTCGCACGCCGTTACACCGTTGAAGAAATTTAAGATTCATACAGTCATCAACGGATCCGAATATCAAAAGAAGAAGAGGAATCAAAGTCTGACTGTCCGGACCGGTCCACCCAGAATAAAAGAATCAATCCGCCTGCGGACCGGTCCACCTCATACCCGGATCGATCCGCCTGCTTGAAAGCCAGTACACCCCGGACCGGACGCAAACCGAAGAAGCCAAAATTAAAACGAACCGATCCGCCTACCCGGACTGATCCGCCTGGGATAATCTCAAACAGATCGTGCAGAGATTTTTTAGGCCATGTTATTCCTTTATAAACCCACTACGGGAAGTGGTTTTCTAAGACTTCTATACACGACTTTCAGAGTACAAAAAACTCTAAGTCTTCACCTATTGAGTACCAAGACTCTAGGTTTTTGATTCAAACAAATTTCCAAACACTTGTGAATCACTTTGCAACCCAGGAACGCATTTTTACTGTTCATACCCTTGTGGAGAAGACCGTTCTTCTTATTCATTGCAGCTCTCCTGGAAAGGGACATTTCCAGCCGCCGACTACAGAATCCGACACCTGAGGGTAATTCTTAGTCACTTGTATTTTCATTGTAATCCGAAATTGTACAGTTACAATATTATAATGAAAATAAATGGGTTTACCCCTTTGGGGGATTTTTCCTCACAAGCATGTGTTTGAATGTTCTTGTTTAGTTCATTATTTTATTCAATCACATATTGTTGCATGTTTAGGGTTTGTTTGAGTTAAAAGGTGTTTAATATATAATTTTATCATTTGAACGCAAGCGCATACGTTCTCAGTATCGGGCATTTATTAAAATTTATCATCGAAAACAAAGGCAAAACGCCCAATAAAGGAGAAAAAAGAAATATAACATTTTTGAAAATTTTCAATTTTTTCAACAAAATAATGCTCGGTAAATAACATGTGATCAAATCAATGGAACTAAACAATAAATGGAAAGAATATCCCACACCCCGAACTTAAATGTTGTATTGTCCTCAATGCGAATCAAGAACACAACATAAAGAGAGGAAAACAATGATATTACCTAAAACGGAGAGATTCTCGATAAGTACGAGTCCATTGAATCTACAAAACATGTTAGAACCAAGCATAATAAAAACTTTAACTAATTACGCTAGAGTACAATTAAAAAGAGAGGAAAATAAAGAAAAAATAAACTAACTATTTACAACCTACAATTTGAACTTCTAATTAACTATACACTAGAAGTCAAAATTTTTTAGGGTCAACCCAAAATACGATTTGACTTTGAGGGATATTCGGTGTCCCCTAATTTTCATGCATACCTTCGGAAAAATAGAAATTTCGTTTGAATAACGGAAGGCAAGTGTGAGGCGTAAGAAACGAACCATCATCAATTAAAAATTTGAGGCTAATGATGAGGGATTTGGATGCTAAGGGGGACAAGTATAATTGGGATCCAAAAAAAATAGAATCACCTCCCAAAGGTTTTTTAAGTAGAATGGGAGGCGGAGGAAGAACCCACCTTGGAAAATAATTCAAGTAAAGAGTCTTCGTCAGTAAAAGAGTTAAACATTTCAAAAGTTTCAACCGACTCATAGGAATTTAGTGGTACTTATAATGGTTCCATAATGGAGAACACAAATGGTGATGAAATAAATTCAATCTTAAGTGATTCATCATCACTTAGAGATTGAATTTCAAGGGAGAAAGACTCACTTTCAATGAGATGTTCTTAAAAAAAAATTTGAGGTGAAACACAAGTCTCAACCTCCTCTTTGTTTTCCAAAAAATAACTAATCTCATTATGAAGTGCTTTCATTTCCAAACCAACACTACTAGTGTTATCCATGGTGCTTTGGGTGAAAAGAAGCAGGGTTTCTTCCAAAGTTAGCTTCCTTGGCTTTAGAACCTCGGATTCCTCATTTGGTTGAAAACATTCTTCAACTTTAAAAATATCGAAAGAAAAATCGCCATTGGATTCGAATAATGCATCAAACTATTGCTCCCCAAAATAATTTTCTTCCCGATATATGTTTCCAAGCCTTTCATTCTCAAGAATTCGAAGCCGTTCAAGCACAGTAATAGGTGAAGGCGCTGATTATTTAAAATGAAAAGTCTGAGAACTATTACCATACAAATGTGAACTATTATAATTACCGAAATCACTGTAAAAAGACATGATTAACGAATTGTTTGTAGATAGAAAATCCACGTAGAGAGGTGTGCGATCGATAATTCAATGTTTCTCGGCGCTCAAATGTGCAAGCCTACAAAAAAGGTTAAAATAAAGAATACAAATACAAAGGAAAAATATATTACGAAATAGTAAATCGATTACAATCCATAACAAAACACTCCTCGAAAACGGTGCCATTTTGATGTGGCAGAAATTGAGCGTCCATGTAGATATGCTAATCGTCGTTATCGGCTTTCGACCGCAATGTAAAAAACCTAAACTTTATCTACACTCTTATGGAGTATAGTGACTAGTCCGGGGAATGTTAGATAGGCTTTAATTGATTTGATACTTCTAAAATAAAAGTGTAAAAGACGATGTTGGTGTAAAAGGGGAAAAAGGAAGAAAAAGTTAACCGCGTTAATTAAAACTAAACAAAGATTTCCAATGGTGGTTATATGGGGTAAAATTAAACAAAAGTATAAGCAGAATTGTTCCAGCTATAATTTGTTGGTGCATTTGGTGTTTCAGAAATAAATGCAGATTTGATGATAGTCTTCCTAGTGTAAATGCTGTTCTACATCATATCAAGTCTGAGCTTATTTCCAACAAAGTCTTTTTTAGTGCTCAAAAGGCTAAATTGCAGATGATAATCAAGTGGAATCTTCCTAGAACAGGTGCTTTAAAGATTAATGTTGATGGCAGTGCCATTGGTATTCCAGGTAATGGAGGGGGCGACGGAATTCTTAGGAATCACTCAGGGGACATGCTTTGGGCTTTTCATGCTCATTTTGGAGTAGTGTCTAATATGGAAGGATAGGCGTTCGCTTTACTTAAAGGTTTGGAATTTTCTATGGACTTCATTGGCTATGATCTAACTATAGAGAGTGACTCTAAAGTTTTAGTGGATTTAATTCAAAATAAAGGTTCTTCCCCTTGGAAAATTCAGTGGCATGTGTTCAAAATCAGAAGTTTATTGTCGAGGATAAAGGTCATAATTGTTCATATTCATAGAGAGGCAAATCAAGTAGCAGATTTCCTTGCAAATTTAGGCAGCTCTCAACATACAGATTGCTTTTCTCATAGTACAGATGATTTCCCAAAGCAGCTGAAAGGTTTTATCAGAGTTGATAGATGGGGTTTACCTTCATTCCGAAATGTCTAAGGGTCATTGGTGTTTTGTTTATTCCTCTGGTTACTTAAAGTTGGCTTTAATCAGTTCTTTCCTATTTGATTCTGTAAGGGTTCTAATTTATAAAGAACCTCGTTTATGTTTCTTATTTCCTTCTTTCTTGTCTTTTCTCAATGATGTAAGCTATTTAGAAGAGGCTAGTTCTTCTATCATTAGAGAATAAAAGGATGCTTTCTCCAAAAAAAAAAAAAAAAAAACGGGATTAGGATCACATCCTCGCCATGGCCTAAACAACGCATAATAAGAATTTGGTTCGAAAAAAATTTAACCGAGCATACTCAATTAATTATAAACATCACCCATGAAGGGACCTTACCTAAAAATGCGAGATTGAACTTTCAATCGAAAATGGTCACAAATGGGATAATTTCGAAATATCGCTATAAACACTTTACGTTGCGTGACAAAGAAAGTTAAATGCCTAATATTTCAACTTTAATACACGCGGTTTCAATTAAATGTATTTTTACCAAAAACCTAACTTTCAAAGCTCAACACCCATTAATGGCAGAAATATGACCCCAACCCTTAAACTAGCTACTACACATAATTAAAATAATAAATAAAAGTAATTATCAAATGAAAATAAGAAATAAACTACGATAACTAATTAATCAAAGCAAGCAATAAGAGAACAAAGGAAGAGAAGAAGAAAATAAAGATTAGAACAACAAAAGGAAACTATATTAATAGAGAGGGAAGATGAATAGTACTTACATACAACCAAATGGGTATAAACCCTAATGAAATGGGAGAGGGAAAAACTCCCAAAACAAGCCCTAAAATCTGATTAATAATGTATAAAATGAAGTCCTACACTTAAGGGGACGTTTTCCCATAAATACCCAACTACCCCCCCCCCCCCACCCCACCCCAAAAAATAAAAAAAATAATTAGACATTTGCAAACTTTTACTATAGCCGAATCGATTCTCCCAAATGGCGGAATTGATTCGCCCCCGAGAGGTCTCATTCTTCATCTTGGATCAACATACGAAAAATGCCGTAACTTCTTCATTATAAATTAGAATTAGGCGCGATCAGAGGCTACGCAAATCTAACGCAGAGGGCAACAACTTTAAAGAAGACATTAGGCCCAAAACCCAAATTATGAAATGACTAAAATGCCTTTGAATGTGCGCTTCATGAATAAAATTTCCCGAAATGCGACCAAACTTCACGCTAAGCATTTTAATACCTACAAAAGCCCAATTATACATCACAAAGTATATAAACATATATAAAAGAGGTTGTCTAGTTAATGAACATAAATATAGGAATTAAGGTACCCAATCGGGATAAAATGCGTAAGTAAAAAGGGTAGATAAATACAATATTCGAGACGAATCACTATGGTTTTAGGATCTATTTTCACCTTTTTGGGGTTGGGAACCAATACATTTGCAAGACACCCCCACACTTTTAGGTTTTTATAAGGAGGTTTGCAACCTTTCCACATTTCATAGTGTATCTTGTTTGTTTTCTTATGAATCAATTAGTTGAGAATATAGTTAGTGAAAAGCATTGCTTCTCCCCACTTGTTCTGGGGTAACCCAAAGCTTATCAACATAACATTCATCATCTCTTTTAAATTCAGTTTTTGCGTTCGATAATGCCGTTTGATTGAGGTGAGTAAGGAGCAGTAGTTTATTGAATAATACTATTTTCTAAATATATTTCTTTAAAAGAAGATTCATATTCACCACCTCTATCGGTTCTTAATTCCTTAATCTTTTTATTGAGTTGATTTTCAACTTCATTTTTGTATTGTTTTAATACTTCAACTGCTTCATCTTTGCTCCTTAATAGGTTGGCATAGAAATATTTAGTGAAATTCATCCATAAAATTAATAAGTACTTTTTCCATCTCTAGTTTGAACAAATTTTAAATCACATATATCGGTGTGAATTAAATTTAAGGTTTCACTACTTATTTCAATTAAATGGGAAGGTGGTCTCGTTAATTTCGCTTCTACACATGTTTCAAGTTTATGATTTGTATCAATGCTAAATTTAGGAATCAATTCTAAATGAATTAATTTCCTCAAAGTATTATAATTAACCTGTCCTAGTCTACCACGCCACACATTCATTGACTCAAGCATATAAGAAGGAGATATCATATTATTATTATTGTTAATTTTTGGTACATAAGTCATGAAGTTCATTATGAACATCCCATCACACATGTAGACCTTACCTACATACATTACATTTTTAGTGAACACAAATTTATCGCTAACAAAGACATGCTTAAACACTTTCTTTCTTATCATGGAGATCGAAACGAGATTCTTACGAATATCAGGCACATGTAACACATCATTGAGTGCGAGATGCTTTCTCCATGTCATTTTCAACATAACTTTACCATAAATAGTCGGTCTCCATTTAAAATTAGTTGGTATGTTATGAATATATTTTATCCAAGAATATATGACGTGTAGCGCCAGTAATAACCCACCATTCTTTGGTGTTGCCCACCAGATTCACTTCGGGGACAACTGCGGAGAGATATATCTCCAAGATCATCAGAAAATTTATCAATTTTAGTCATGCTAGTTTGAGGTTCCTTCATTTTGAAGTTCTCTTGCTTATTTGGTTTGTGACAGTCCTTGGCTCTACGACCTTGATTGTTGCAATTGAAGAACTTTCTCTTGAACTTCTTTATAGCACCCCGTCCTTGACTTGTGCCTTAATTTTTGTGCTTCTTCTTCTTATTGAATTTGTTCCCATTATTAATCATATTGTATTTTGAAGACATAATATGATTACTAATTTATTTTCAAGCTTATAATTATCCTCTTCTATCCTTAACCGAATATTTAAGTTCTCGAGCCCCATTTCTTTTTATTTCTGCTTCAAATAATTTTTAAAATCTTTTTAAGATAATGGTAATTTTCAATAACAACTGCAATTTGGAATGTTTTATTTATAACCATATTTTTAGCATTTATTTCATGAAATATTAATTGAATCTCTTGGACTTGTCTTATGACTCTTTAAATCCGATATTTTAAGACCTAAGAATCTACTGACAACAAATTTCTTCATGTTGGCATCCTCTCTTTTATACTTTTTATCCAAAGACTCCTATAGCAACTTAGCGGTCTTGATTGAGTTATAAACATGATATAATATATTTTTCAATCCATTAAGTATATTGTTTTTGCAAATGAAACCAGAATGTTTCCACGATTTTACGACAGCTAAAATGGCCTTATTCATTTTGTTATCATTTATTATAGAAGCATCCTCATTAATGAACTTTGAAAAATTCATAGTGGTTAAGTAAAATAACATCTTTTTACCATGTTTTGAAACCAAAATTTTTCCAGTTTCTCCCCATGTGATATATGAGTTGTAGAAATAGTAGTAGGAATACTAATAGACAATTCATTCGGAGGAATAATAGTGTCTACACTTTTTTAGACGATGTTCTCATTTTTCAGTTAAATAGATTTAATAGAACCTACTTATACAATATGGAGATGATAAATATTCTATAATATAATTATAATTCAGAGTTGACAAAAAATTGTAATATAATGAAACCGTTTTATAAAGTTTTATCGAAACAAATTGTATTACGTTTGATAAAATAGTTTATTCTAAGTAAAAAAATGTAAGATGGAAAAAAAATTACTATTTTAATTACAGAAAAGTAACCGATTTGTAGACAATTTGTTTAATAAGAAACCAGTAAGCACAATTCAATTATGAAAAAATAAGACCTATGTGTTAAGATTGTTGTTCCTTATATATATACAAATGCTAAAAGAATAATTGCAGACAATAACTACAAAATAAAAAAAATTAAAATAGTATGCTATTCAGAAACAGAAAAAGAAGGTAGAACTTTTAATTCGTGATTTATTGAAACACTTAGAAGATTAGGATCGAGTCGATCACTAAACAGTCTCCCTTTAAGACAGAATCCGCCCCCACTATGGTCACTACACAAAATTTGAAAATTTGTCACTCTAATACCGGCTAGTATTGTCACGGTAAAAAATTATGACAATAAAGTTGTCACGGTCAAATTTCGTGATTGGACCGTGACAAGTTTTTTAATTAGAACCAGTCATCTCCCTCATTTCGGCTTACCCCTGACATAACTCTCCCTCTCTACAAGCAACGACGACCATCTCTTTTTCTCTATTTTCGGCAACCACACACATTCAGGTACATCTCTCTCTCTCCCCCTTCACATCACAGACACACACACACACACACCATACACACACACATGCACCATAAACACACACACACACACACACACACACATACAGAAACACACACCAGACCACACCACACACACATACACCGTAGATTAAAAACCCTAAACTGATTTCAAATAGAAACCCTAACTAATTTGAAAACCCTTAGAAAACCACAACCAACACACAACACACCACTCACACACATACCCCCCCCCCCCCCCCCCACACACACACCTTAGAATCAAAACCCTAATGTGATTTCATATGAAAACCCTAATTAATTTAAAATTAATTTGAAACCTTAAAAATAATTTCAAACACATGCACTTATTTTATTTTTGTAATTTTTTGTGCTAATATATTATTCATTTATTGTGCTGATTTAAAAATGATGTCAACTTATTATTTATTGTGTTAATTTAAAAATGATGTCACCTTATTGCGCTAAGATGTTTCTCATTTATTGAATATTTTGCATTATTGGGATTGTTGAATTGTTGTTGATTGGTGGATTTGAACATTTAGATGGCCATTGAGTTGGTTGGTCTTAGCCATTTCTAATATTTTGCATTATTATTTGAATTTTTGTTTGGAATTCTTGAATTGTTGTTTCTTGGTGGATTTGAACATTTAGATGGCCATCGAGTTAGTTGGCCCTAGGAATTTCTAATATTTCACATTATTATTTGTATTATTGTTTGGGATTCTTGAATTTCTCTTGATTAGTGGATTTGAACATTTAGATGACCATTGATATGGTTTGCCCTAGGCATTTCTAAAATATTGGGTGGTGATTCTACCCAATATAAATAAAACAGAAATGTAAATACTATAAATTTTAAAAGGTTGTTGTTAACAATTAATAATGCAAAATGAAACATAACTATGCATAAATCATCACTATAACATTACTACCGAATAAATGAAACATACTTACCACAGTAATCTATAACTACTTTAAATTACATATAGTGCGCATAGACACTAACCTTCTAGTTCTTATGCGTAAGCATTCAATATCCCTTAGACCCGTCGAGAGTCATTACTTCTGTAATGATATCTCTCGAATTGTCCCGTTTGGACAGTTTGGGATGACATAGTTTTTATATAATAATGTTCTTAGTGGCTTAAACTTGTTACTTTTGGGAGAAGTTTTGCTCCCGTCTCTTAATGTTATCTGGGTGCATACTAGATGGTGCGATGTTAAGTGTTATTTCAATTGATAAATTGAAATAACACTTATACTTGCAAATCTATGTCGTGTACTTGAAAAACTATGGGGATATGCTGCCGAATTTTCCTCAAATTAGAACAATGTGCATGAGTTTCTAAGTATATTACAGAAATATGCGATTTTGAATGGGATAGGACCACTCACCCTTTAGAGGAGATGGAGGAAATCGAATTCATATCATTTTTATAATATAACACCAAAAGATGAAATGTCAATCTTGTAGTAAATCATTTATTGTAAACTAAATTTCCACACTTTTGTTTATACTAATCCATGAATATACGCTTCTTACCCATAATAGGTCATTGTTTGTAGTAGCTGTGATGGGATATCCTCTATACAAAGAGTGGATGGGTGAGACAAATAGACTAGGGGATGTGTTTCGCATATGTGCTAATGAATTTTTGAAATATGTAAAGAGATGTCGTAATGATGAAGAGTTTTCGTGTACGTGTGCCAAGTATAGGAATGGTATGGTGTTTGAGTGGAAAGCAGTTGGACTACATTTATTAAGATGGAGTATGCAAGATAGTTATCGATTTTGGTTTTTTCATGGGAAATTGGATGTTCCTCTTGTCCCCGAGCAACCTTCACAACAACCTCCAACAAGTAGGATAAATGTACAAGGGAAGGTGAATAATGTAGATCATAATATGATAGAGGATTTAGTTGATGACGGGTATGAAGTTCATGAAGTGGAAGAAAATGAGGTCACTGACGATGTACAAGGTTCAGGTGCTCATGAAGATATCGGGATAAACCTTGATGATGACTACCAAAGCTTAAATTTAAGGTAACCTAACCTTTGTACTCTGGCTGTGACAAATATCAAATAACTTTATATGCCATGATTGGTTTTTATAGTTTGAAGACCTAATATGGTTTATCTGTCAATAGCGTGATAGGATTTTAAATTGGATGAAGGGCTTGCTACCCAAGCAGAATACGCTTTTAAATAGCTATCCTACCATGAAGAAAAATTTAAAAGGTTTGGGAATGAAGTATAAATCAATTCATACTTGTGTGTATGACTGCATACTATACTGAAAGGAGTAGGAAAATCTCGATTAGTGTTCGGTATGCGATGAACCTAGATATGTGCAATATACTGGCAAGGAAGGCACAACTATAAAGTGCCTCAAAAAGTGTTGAAATATTTTCCCGTTGGTCCTAGATTGAAGAAGTTTTTCATAATACCATGGATAGCGAAGGCAATTACTTGGCATGCTAGGGAAAAAGTAGTGGATAATCTCATGCGTTTGTGACACCCCAACTAATTAAATACCGGGTAGCTACTCCTTTATCTCATTAATACAAAATATCAAGTTGGTTCAAATCAAGCATCACGGCCGAAAACATTTTTAAACAATTACTAGCTACCTAATATTCAAAAAGTGAGTTGTCAAATTTTATTGAATTAAATTAACATGCAACCAATTAAATAAGCTAACCACGCAACATCCACATCATAATCACAACGGAATAATAACGAAGTAAAATAAAATGAGTCTCGAGTAACACTCCCCTGAATGATCCAAATACTGAATAATTACCAATACAAAAGTCTAAATAAGTAGATAAATCCAAAACTAAAATAAAACTGAAAGTCTGAGAATGCTATCTCTAAATGGAAACGGGCGACATGCCCTAATAGATGAGTAACCCTGAATAAAATCAAGTGAAGAATGTGGATGCGTCTAATACTGAGATCCTGTAACTTCCACAATAGCTACATCACGTCCATGTAATGGAACTCCTATGCTTGGTGTCCCTGTGGCTGAGCACCTAAAAGGTTTTAAAAAAAATAGATTTGGAGGAAAATAGGTCAGAGCCCGAGTTGAAAATAGTTTAAAAACAGCAAGTGTTTAATTGCATTAAACAGTAAATATTATATACATGTTTGTTGCGTACTCTCACATGAGTTCCTCACCCATCAACTAATGTGAAAGCTTAACGTATACCCTTAACCCATCCTAGTTATGCCACTATCTAACTAGTCCGTACTAACCCATGCTTTCACATTTTATTATAAGGTGTCTACTCATATTACACAAACAAGTTATATTTATATCCCACATTCACATTCATTAAATTACTCATCACAAGTGTTATTTAAATTCTTATATTCGTAGCCCATTCAAATATCTTAGTTATTCACATCTACTAAGCAACAGTGAACCAGTCACAAATATATATATATAAATCACTCAGTACATAAATACAGATATGGCACCCCTAGGCTAAGCTGTGATGCATGCATACTCTGCTATCAAATCCATGTACATCATGTACGTAAGGATCACGCATTTTGAATCACTCAGGAACTGTCTCAATACAAATCACACATATTGGAGGCGAACATAGTTCACCTACCCATGAGTCACGCACATACCTACGCTCCCACGGTCAGCTGACTAATTAACTCACAAATAAGTTATCCACAATCCTATGTCCTTAAGGTACCAATCTATATCCCCCCGTAGGCACACCAAGATCAGATGGTCCTTTTTCGAAAGCCAACCTCCCGTGATAGCAAGTATGGTAGGTATGTCATACACATAAGAAATCCATACACTAGGCATTCACATAACCTAAGTAATCATATATCAATATATATATTCACACATTCCATCTTATAAGTTTCATACGTAGTAAGTTTATCCCGAACATTCTATGTAATATATATTTAGCTTGATAACTCTCTCGTCGTATCAATTTGAGTACCTAAACCTATCCCAAAAGGTTACTAGGTCTCCTATTAGTTTCTAATGTTATCTCAGTAACTTAAAGCCCCCCCGTTGCTGTTCCTATCCTTACATCATCATTCATTCCCATTACAGTCTCTATTCGAACGAATTCTAACCGTACCTCACTCGGTAGACCCTCGTAAGTGATAATATTCAATCCTATAAGGTGAATCACTTTTTCAGGTATCAACTAAGACCCTACTGACCTTAACTAAGTCCCACAATACTATATTAATCACCCTAAGATTCATTATAGGTTTGGGATTTTATTAAACTTTAAAGGGGAAAACTTTCAAAAATCAGGAAGGTTCGATCGATCGAAGGCAAAGGGTCGATCGATTGAAACAGTCAATCGATCGACATTCTTGAGTCGATCGATCGATCAAGCAGGTGGTTGCCCAGAAATTCTTTACACAGTTACAGGTTCTCCAAATTTACACCCCAAATCTCCCATTACAACGTCCCAAACTCCCAACCAAATATATTACTCATTACACAAACATGTTTCCACAATCTCTAATGTTTTAAAATCATTAAACCATCAAGAATTAATAGTTTCTTGGATCAAAAGTCGTAAATACTCCTCTAAACCTAGTTCTTAAAAAATTTCTTTAAGAACATCGAATTTCTCAACATTAATTCGTGAATTTGTACACATAGGTTATGATTTCGTTGTCTCTATATACCAGAAGTTCATCTACATGCAAAACCTACCCATATTAAATGTTTAATTCTCCCAATTTATTAGAATTCTTAATTTTTCAAGTCTAGTCTCCAATTCTAAACTACATGGATAATATATTTGCTGAATCATAACAAGTTAAATCACTTGCCTGGGAATGAAGATTCTGATCCTTTGAAGACGATAAAGATTGGTTCTCTATCTTTTTTCGATCACAATTCCGGCAATAGTAGTGGTGTGTAGTGGTTATGGCCTTGGAAACCCTTGGAACTTCTACTCTCTTCTCACGTTGCCCACTATTTGGTCTTTTTACAGGTAATGGCCCTAATGTACCTAAGGTTGGTTGATAAACAAAACCTAATTTTCGTAGGTCACTATTCATTAAAATTTAAAATGACTAAAATACCCTCCCAGGTTGACGGTTAACCCTAAAAATGCTCTAGGACCCAAACTAAACCCCCGATTAGTGTTTTCTGACTATTTCGACCCTTCTAGACACGTTGACGCATTCAAAATGACCATATGGATGATATAATTATAATTTACTTTTAAATCCATTTAAATTGATTACTGACACGCGCGTCCGAACTTAATTTCTGAATTGCCGTATTTATAACTCGCGACAATATTAATAAATTTAATAATCATATATTACCATATTCACCCAGTAATATTCAACATTATCATTATAATCAAATACTAACTCTCGTCTCGCTAGTTATTTAAATCCGAATTAATTTCTAATTAATTATCCCATATTAATTTAATTAATCCCACAATTAAAAGCAATTTCATTTCATTTAATTAAATCTCATAATTAAAAGCCATAAAAATACGGGGTATTACATACTTCCCCCCTAATAATGGAATTTTTTTCGAAAATTCGAAAAAGTAAGGCATAGCTGGAAAAATAGGTATCCTACAGTACTCAAACAAAATTCAAGTTAGAGCTCAATCACTATAGCCCCCGCTTCACAACAAGCTTGTTGAACACTCTCTACACTTTATCAGTTGTAGGATCACACCTCAATAATGCACCTCACCCTGTGTTCTTACTTAACAAAATTCGAATAAGAATAATCTCTACATCAATGGCCTTATTATCTCAATATTATTGGGAGGTCGTACCTCACTTCGTATCAACTCCCGTGTTTATCTAAACACAAAACTCCCATCTTGGGAGAATCCATAGAACGTTTGACTACTCTTGTCCGTTCTTCGAATCTCTGTTCCCGGCGGTGTAACTTTTACAAAAGGAAAAGCCACCTAAGACGGTTTGTGGTTATCCCATTATAATCATCGGACTCTAACTTCTAACTGATCCAACTGATAATCTGCTCACCTCTAAACATCCATAGGAAGGATAGTAAGGTTTATCCACACAAAACTTCAGTAAGCACCTTGTCCACTATAAATAGGCACGGGTGCTTTCACACAATTCTTCTATTAGGTAATATCCTCTCCCTATTACCATATTATACTTCACTTACGAGCTATCCCGTTGTGGAAATGAAGTGATAGCAATGAGTCCAAAATTACTTTCGTACAGCTCCACCAGTGGCAATCACCTTGCGCCTACTCCTCGGGCTATAGGTGATACAACCTGCTTAAAACAAAACGTTATCCCCACTACTTCCTGATACCCCATATTGAAGGTGGGTTTCAAGGATCTCATCCTAGTTCAGAATAATACGGGGTAGGACCACATACCGGCGCGTTCACTATCTAATAGTGTAAATCACCCAAGGATATATTTACTTTCCTTCTAGACAACTCATTCCACACATTCGAAGGAGCCCGTTACTTAACTTAGGTTGGAAACCCATCAAAGAAATTTACCATTTGACTCTACCATCACTGGAATCGTCGGCTGGATACAAAATTTCTGACTGATCTTTTTTTACTCCAACTGTTTTCTATCTATGAATGGTGCACGTGGAGACTACTTACAATGTCCCTCTCAACACCGACTTCCACTTATAATTTCTCCCATTCAGTGGTACTTAATAATCCTCTTCTTCCCTCGGTGTATACCAAAAGTTTTGACCCGTTCACTTTTCACCACGATGTGCACTTCTGGGCTCTTTATACCTTATTGACATCAACATTCTATTTACGTGCAAGTCACTCTAAATATTCTACTGGGTAGAACTCCGCTCTAATTTGTCCATAATAGTTAAATATTTGTCTTCTCAAGGGATACCCCCTTTTTAAATGGCTTTCCACTGCCTTTCCAACAAGTTCGGATGTGTTACTCTGATTGTACATGAATATATGGATTCTCGTCCTTTTCTAACGACGCTTAATCTACTCTAACACTTTCATTTTGTCATATTAGCTCCACAAGCATAAATTTCACCCATCTATTTCCATGTCTCTTCTTCCGGCGATTCTGACACCAGTAAACCAAGGTGTCCATACCCCCTATAAACCATGCATACGGGTTTAAACATCCTATACGCTTCATCATACGCCTAATTCTTTATTGCCCCTGTATTCACAACGTGGCTATACCACTTGGGCATTCTAAATCACCCCAAAATTTGAAATTCTAAATCCTCCTTAACATCATTCCGTACTTCAACTCGCTGTAATAAAACAAAATTTTCAATACTTCCTCACCACACAACTGGCTCTACTGGCCTTATATCATAATTTATCTTTCAACTTATAGTTATAACTACATATTTCTATAACAATTGAGGTACCGAACTCATGGATGAATGGACAAACATCTCCCTACTACAACCTTACGATAAGTTTCATGCGTGGGATGTCTCGCAAAGCGAAATCCAAGCAAGGAACCCCCCCGATACACTACTAGTACCTAGCATTGTCGGTCATAGAAATCCATTAGGCCCTCAGTCCATAACATGTACCCCTATATTCCCGCCTCTTGACACTAAAATTACATCTCCTTTCGCAATCACACTTAAACAAGGTACTTCCTCCGAAAGACATTGTCATTTAACATTGGTGGTAATCACATTCCATAAACATCGTGCACATATAATCGGGACTCTCGAAATCCTGTCCCCAGACATACAACTATAGACCCAGATCATCACTAAAAGGGCAGGCTGTAGCAGATTTCATAGCGGAGTTCACCTATCCTGATACCCCCGAGGAGCAAAAGTTGCTCGCTGATCAACCTGTGGATGTTACAGGATCAATAAACACAAGCCCAGACCAATTTCGATTGGTAAAAGGACGTGTGGATGTTACAGGATGTGATGCAGAGATAGTTGGGAGGACTCCGGACGAGAAACAAGAGTTTCTCGCCGATCAACCTGTGGATGTTACAGGATCGACAGACACTGGCTCAGACCAACTCCGGTTGGTAAGAGGGCAAGTGGATTTTACAAGGTCATTAAATTCGAACTCATACCAACCTCGGTTGGTAAAAGGGCAAGAAAAGATGATCGATGAGGAACGAGAAAAATCCGGGGAGGATGAAAGGAAGCAGCAAATATTTCACCGAGGAACTCTGACTGATCAAAAATTTGAAGGCGAGTTACCTATATGGAGGCTATATGTAGATGGCTCATCTTGCACTGCATGATGTGGCGCAGGAATAGTTCTGAGCACTCCAGACGAGGTCGACATGGAATACGCCTTGCGTTTACAATTCAAAGCATCCAACAATGAAGCAGAATATGAGGCCATAATTGCAGGGCTTAATTTGGCAAAAATTATGGAGGCGCAACAGGTTGTGATCTTCAGTGACTCTCAATTGATTGTAAACCAAATGATGGGGGTATATGCAGTTAGAGGAGAATTAATGATCAGATATCATGCAAAGGCAAAGGAGCTGTTGTCAGAATTTGCCGCTATTCAGCTGGTCAGAGTACCAAGAATGGAGAATGCGAGAGCAGACGCCCTAGCTCGACTAGCATCAGCTACTCGCACCGAACTACGACGAATAATCCCAATTGAGTGTTAGCTGGTCGGAATATAGATGAAGATCCGAAGATGAATTTTTTCACCCTTGATTTAGGACCATCTTGGATGGATCCCATCAGGGTATATATCGAGGAAGGAGAGTTGCCAACTGACAAGCTTGCAGCCAAGAAATTAAAGTTTAAAGCTGCTCGGTATGTACTTACTAATGGTGTTTTATATAGACGAGGAATTATGGCAGGTTTGCAAAGATGTGTACATCCCACCGAGGTGAAAGATTTGATTGAAGAGATCCATGAAGGGTCTTGTGGAGCACATGTAGTAGGTCGGACACTTTTACAAAGGGTGATGATGCAGGGATACTACTGGCCGACGATGAGGGAAGATTGTATAGCCTATGCCAAGAAATGTGACAAGTGCCAACGTTTTTCCTCCATCCGAAGAACTCCACAAGCATTGTTGACACCCATAACTTCCCCTTGGCCATTTGCTATGTGGGGAATTGATTTGGTTGGACCACTGCCAACGACCCGAGGAAGGTTCAAGTACCTCGTCGTCGCAGTGGATTATTCTACTAAGTGGGTAGAAGCTGAGCCACTCATTGATATGACCTACGAGAAGGTGTACCAATTTGTTTGGAAGAACATCATTTGCCGATATGGTCTTCCTCATGCTTTCATCACAGACCATGGAACACAATTTGATAACGAGGAGTTCGCTGCCTATTGTCATCAATCAAACATTTTGAAGGTCCACTCAACACCAGGCCATCCTCAAAGCAATGGTCAAACTGAAGTGACAAACAGGACGTTGCTGAACGGTTTAAAGAAAAGATTGGATGATGCGAAAGCAAACTGGATCAACGAGCTATAATCAGTACTTTGGGCTTACCGAACTACTCCCCGAGTAGCAACTGGAGAATCACCATACATGCTGGCGTTCGGAAGTGAAGCTGTCATACCTGCCGAGTTGGGCCTCCCAACACACAGGGTACTGAATTTCAATTCCCCTGTCAGCGACTTAATGAGAAGATTGGATCTAAACATGCTCGAGGAAGTTAGAGAAGAAGCAGCCATTAGAAATGCCGCTTACCAGCAGCGAACAACTTTGTTCTACAACAAGAGGGTGAAGAAGTGCGACCTGAAAGAAGGAGACTATGTGCTGAAGAAAGTAATTCAAAAGCATAACAAACTGGAAGGAAACTGGCATGGACCATACCGAGTAACAGAAGTTGTTCGACCAGGAACTTATCGAATAACAACTTTAGAAGGCGAAGAGTTTAAGAATGCATGGAACGCAGAGCATCTGCACAAGTATTATCAGTAATGTATATGTAACATAGTTTCCATCGGTATGAATAAAATAAAAATATTCTGCAAGTTTCTCTATTTATTGAAATTTTTCGGGGAATTTAGTGCTATGCACTACTCGGCAAAGCTCGGCAGACTACTCAACAAAAAATTCCAAACTGTACCAACTTAGTTGGTCGACGAGGATAAAAAATTCCAAACTGTACCAACTTAGTTGGTCGACGAGGAGAAAATATTCCAAACTGTACCAACTTAGTTGGTCGACAGGAGAAAATATTCCAGACTATACCAACTTAGTTGGTCGACGAGGAGAAAATATTCCAAACTGTACCAACATAGTTGGTCGACGAGGAGAAAATATTCCAAACTGTACCAACATAGTTGGTCGACGAGGAGAAATATTCCTAAAAATGCCAACCTGTTTGGCTAGGAAACGAAATATTCCAAAATTTACCAAGTATGGTTAGTTGGGGATAAACTCTCACTAACTATAATTGGTCGACGAGCACAATTTAACAACCTTGGTTAGTTGAAATTTTTTTAAACATTTTTATACTCATTACTCTATTATTAAGTGATCGAGCAACATTATTATCTTTTTAACAGAGATACATGAATATAAAGTATTTGATAACTACAATAGCAATTAAGATTTGCAAGCAAGAATGAAAGTCTTTCATAAAATTCAAAATAAATTACAAGTTACATTGATAATTACATGGATATGTATACTAACTGTTACATAAAAAATTCCTATTCTATTGGTCTTTTCCCCTCAGCTTTCGATACAGGTTCCTTGCCAGCAAGCGGATAATTTAAAGACTGAGGAGAATTGATGAAGTTCAAATCCTTCAGCATCCTGATGTTCATCAGAGAATGTCGATCTAGAAGATGCTCGGGACGAGATACCTCAAATTGAGAATGTAAATTATAGTCACCGAGGTATTTCACAATTAAGCTCCGAGGAATGGTACGAGCTGGGATCCATTCCATGTCCAAATTGTACGGTGGCACAGGCAAGTCGAGCAACCCGGGATCATAATAGTCCCACAGATAGTGTCCTTGTTCGAGATTCAGCACGCCCAAGGCATTCAGCCAGCCTTGTTTGTAGCCCTCATTATTGGCATTCTGAATACGATCATCCAAATGGAATAGTGCTTCGTTGTATCCAGCCATCCAGAACTCCCTGGGCTGTTTGTGAAATTGAAATGTTAACCTTTCAAGCTTCTCGTGAAGACTCTGGATGAAAAGCTCATTAGTCTCCAACACTGATTTCTTTGCAGAAAGCTGTTTCTCCAAGTCTCGAATCTTCTTTGACATATCAGATAACGCCTGGTTCTTCGCCTTTAGTTGGAAGGCCTGGTTCTCTAAGGAAGATGCTGTCCTCTGTTCCTCGACGAGAACCTGAACCGCTCTTCCTCGTACCCGAGGAGCTCTTGCTCGTCCCAAAGGAGATGTGGAAGGGCCCGACCTTTTCAAGGTGTCCAACTCTTGCCTTAATTTGGCATTCTCAACCTCTAAAAATGAAAATCCCTCGTCAGTCACTGGGATTACAGCTGTTGAAGAAGAGGCTGCAGACTTTAACTGTGATAGCCCTTTCTGCAAATTGTTATTCTCTTACTCCAACAGCTCGGCAATCTGTCTACATGCTTCAACTTCACCCTTTAGGGTTCTCTCCCTGACATCGTACCCATCGATGAGCTTCTCGTAGCCCTTCTCGGCAGAAAGCTGCTGATAGCTCTTCTCATATCCTTCATGCAACAGGTCGGTTGATTCCTTATACTGATTCTGAAGGTCTTCTAAGGTACATTGAAGATCCTCGATCATTTCATAGTAAGCCACATTATTGGACACAGCTCGGTCAAGTAAGCACTTCAGGTACTCATAAGCTTCGACTGCCTGTTCTGAAGCATCATGACCAAGGATGTCGGCAACTTCTGATGCACTCAGGTCTGTGTGACCAGCCTTATAATATTCATGACATTGCTGCATCAGCTTTGTATCATTAGCAGATAGCAGATCCATCCTGGTCAGAAACTAGCAGAGAAAGAAAAAGTAATCATAAAAAAGAAGATCAAGACAGAGTACAGATAGAAAAGAGACAATCGTATGGAAGAAAAGAACTCAAGTTTTATTAGATCATGAAATTTGAAGTTACAAGTTTTGAGTTACATTTGACAAGCAAAAACAAAAATAGAAAGAAAAAACCGAACAACACTACACCTTTTCCTTATCTCCCAAAACCTTCTCGGGAGGTTGGGAAGAGGAGGCAGGTTGCTCGGAGGGAATTGTGACTTGCTCGGAGAGCACCAACTGTTGCTCGGAAGAAGAAACTCCTTGCTCGACAACATGCTGACTGGTTAGGGCATTCTCTCCCATTACCATTGAAGATTCTTCAGAGGTAGCTTCGTCCTCTTCTAATTCTTCTGGAGTAGGAGGGGGACCAGGGATGTGTCTCTGGAAGAGCTCGGATGACTCGTCGACTTTCAATTCCTGAAGGGCAGCAACCCATCCGTCCCTGAAATACTTTACACTGCCATAATCCACTTGAGAGACCATGGCAGCACATCCCTTATCCCAACCTTTGTCCCAGCCAGAGCTGAAGGACTTCTTCACGACAGCTTTCCTTTTGGCCTTCTCCAAGGCGAGCTTCTCGGACAGCAAAACATTAGCAACTTTCAATTTTTGTTCAGCTTCCTCCTTCTGCCGATTTACTTCCTGGAGTTGGACCAACCTCTCCTCAGCAACCTTGAGTTTATTTTCAAACTCCTCAGCAGCCTTGAGCTTCACATCAAGCTCTTTATTAGCCTTCTCCAAGGCATTCACTTTCTTCTCCAAATCCCTGGAGGCCTCAGCAACCCGAGTTTTCTCTTGCTCGGAGGAAGAAAGTTTATTCTCCCAGACTGCCTTATCAGTAGTGTACTTCTGGTGAGATTCCTCCAAGGACTTAATAGCTTCTTCCAGAGCCCCCTCCACACTGGACGAGGAGTAAGAAGCCTTGATTGCTTCATCCTTCTTGAGGATTATGTTGAAGCAACTCGTCAACTGTAAACAGAAAAAGAAAGCAAAGTCAGAAACATATATGAGAAATAACAAAGGAAAATATGAAAAGTTCAAAGTAAAGGTACTTACTGAAGCAAGATGACGAGCAGCCAAAGAAGTAACCATATCCCGAGTAAGGTTATCTTCATTACCTTGCACCTCGGGAATGGTCAAGGACTTTACCGAGCTCAAGTCAGAGCTCGGGGGAACAGATGTGGGAATCTTAGTCCCAGCAGCAGGGGCTGAATGGTGGCGTCAACCAAATTAACCGAGGAGCTCTTCTTCAGTCTCCTCGGGGAAACAGGTACAACCAAGGAAGAATCCTTGGTCGGTGATATCACAATCACCTTTTCAGGAGTAGCAGAGCTGCTCGGAGCCACTGCGGGCTTGTCAGCAACCTTCTCGTAGATTTTAGCAGGAGTAGTTGAAGGAACTACACCAGTCTTCTTTGTCCCCTCCTTTGGGACATCAATCCTGACCCTTTTTACCTCCCCAGAATCGGAGCCAACTTTCTCAAACAGAGCAGGAGTCCTTCTCTTCTTCATCTTTTCGCTCAACGGAATGTGAGATTCTGGTGAAGAACTTGCAGAGGGTGGTACTGGCTCTGCTTCACTGATCACTGGACGAGCAGTGAAAGAAGTTGTATAGCTCTTGTATTGGAGCAGATAGGAGGCTGATCGAATGTGCTCGTCAGCAACCCTTTGATGTAGACCCCAGATAAGTCCCAAATGCCTTAGATTGACATCTGTTTCTCTTGGGCACTTTCTCTTGCTATCAACTGCAAATAAACATACATTGTTATCAGTAACACATTTTATCAAACACAAAACAAACATGATTTCAAGATGAATAAAATAAATAAAAAAACCTATCCCATTGCCATAAGGAGGGCATCTGGGACCCTGGTAAACCTCATCTCCGGTTAAAGGAGGATGTTGCCAATTTTTTACAACAACTCCATGTTCAAAATAATCCCCGTTGGCATCAGGGAGATTGACTACTAAAGCTCTATTTATAAACCTAGTTTTTAAATAATAAATATTATCATTAACTGCCCATCTATAGCAGTACATGATTTCTGGAATTCCTATACGAGTTCCATGCACTTGATTTAATTTATACACCCCATTAACTATTCTCCATGTGTTAGGGGCTATTCGTGCAGGAACAACATCAAAGTACTGACAAAATTCCAGACACAGAGGATTTGGTGGAAAAGAAAATCCACACTCAGCAAAAAAGAGACTGGGGAACTAATGTCCCTCAACCAAATTGAAATAATTAGAAGGCTCAGAAAGCTCTTCCAATACAACCCAAGAAGGAATGGAAAAATCAGATCGAAACTTGTCAAGAGACTCAACTGGGTAAACCATGATGATGAATTAAAAGAAATGAAGAAGAAGAAAGAGGATCTTACAGAAAAAAGACTGAAGCTGTTGACAATGAACGACGGAAGAGATGAACGCACAAGAGAGTAGAAGACAATGAAAAACTCAAAGATGAAAATCTGAAAAGATAGAAGACGATGGGAGTCTCTGTGAAGTTTAAATACTTTGCCTTGGGAACTGGCGAAGTAATGATTACAAAAAGGACGATTACATTACCGGCGGCTAAAAAGGCATTAAATATTGGCGCGGGAATCAAAGCGAACAGTGGCTAAAAAGGCGAAAAGTGACGCGGGAACCGAAGCAAGCAGAAAAGTCCAAAAAAGCATGATTCTACGAATTGGGAAGGAGAAATAAATACAAGGGAGATGATCCTAAAAATCAGGAAGAACTATTTAAAGCTACCGTATTCCGAGAAAGAATGTTCCATACTCCTCAAATTTCGAACTATGAAACATTGGGGGCTTCTGTTGATACCAAATTTAATCTGCTGACTTGGACCAACCATAAGAAGACACGTGGCTATCTACATGGCAATAACAAAGCACTTCCGAGATGATCATACGCTCCGAGGAACAAGACCTCTCTGAGGAACTCTTATAAATAAGACCTCTTTGAGGAACTCTTATGCTCCGAGGAACAGGACCTCTCCGAGGAACTCATTAGCACCGAGAAGCTCAGGCGGTCCGAGCTACATCTCGAACAAAGCATTAATAGCTGGATAACCAACAGTTCAACTGGTTCATTAAATGCTTATCATTCATACGCACACGCAAAGAGGGCATTAAATGTATTACCCTTTCATATGTATATCATTAAATGTATTACCCTTTCACATTACAGCCTCAGGGCTATAAATACATTGTACAATCCTCATTGTAAGGAGGATCCTGAATCCAAACTTTGGGATCCAGAACGGAATTTCTTGTAATTGAGAATTCCCAAACACTCAGCAATAAAACAACAGTGGACGTAGAAAATTCTTATATGGCTGAACCACTTTAAAATCTTTTGTCTCATTTATTTATCTGTGATTGAATTATTAGAGTGATCTAATTTTTTACATCAACAATTGGTATGCCAAGTCATAGAGTGATCAATTTTAACTCCCCCAAGAGAAACCTTATAAGAATGATGGACTTAGATTTGATTGAGGAAGTCAAAGAAAATGAGGCACTATGTGTGGCTGCCTACCAATAACGTACTACTTAAGTTCTACAACATGAGGGTTAAGCCGAACAATCTAAAAGAGGGGGACTATGTTTTAAAGAAAGTACTTCAGAAGGGAAACAGGTTGGAGGCAAATTGGCATGGTACATATCGTTTTGCGGTTGCCCGACCAGACACTTATCTCTTAGAAACCTTAGAAGGAGAACAATTCAAGAACCCATGGAATTCTGAGCATTTAAGGAAATACTGTCAATAATCATGAGGAATATAAACTTTCAGTATTTATGTACATTATGTTTTTCAGCTTCAATAAAAAACAGCCAGTTCATTATAAATTGATTTCTTTTTCCATATTTTTTTTTCATTTTTTCGGGAGTGGGAGATGTACAAATCTCAAACAACAAAGAGTGAAATCACAAATTCAAAAAATTAAAAATAAAATTCATGTATGGCTTCGTCTTTGACAAGTTACAAATAAGAAGTTCCAAAACCTAAAACATCATTTATCACTCCTTAACGTCAAGAACAAGAATTTTACCAGACCAAGTTAAGGAAAAATCCTAAAACATTTGGTTGCCAATGGTAACTTACATAAACACTTGGTCAAATCGATAAGATCCGTTTGAATGACCATAAACATGTTAGTAGAACCTGAGGCTGGACACGTTATGTTCATCTGAACTGGTAACCAATAAAGCAGACTATTCGGCTATTTGCTGGTCATTTAATCATAAGACTAAACTACTGGTGGGCCGGAGTCAAACAATGGAAAAATTTAAGTTTTATTCAGTGCAAAGTTTTCATTCCAACTTCTCATTACTCTTATATTATTACAAGATAATGCTTTTAAAAATAATTTATTATAAGAAAGTAGTTAAAGCCTCTCATTGGGCGAGGATTTTCCCAAGCGCCTTCTCCATCCCCGCATGAGGAACATCCAAAGTTGAAGGAAGTACAGTGGACCCCTACTCCTTAAGTCTAGTTTTCTTGCTGGAACTGGGGTTATCTAACAAGTGCATAGGCCAACTAAGTACATCTCCCCCATAAAGGCCATAATCTCCCAGGTATTTTCTAACCAGACTGATGGGGATTGCATCCGTAAGAATCCACTTAGTTTCCGGCTTAAATGGAGGAGTAGGGTGTCCCAAGCACCCTAGATCCAGTGGTGGACCCAGTATTATGAGTCAATGAGTGCGAAAATGTCCGACGAAGGCTAAGGGGTTCGGGGGCTCCCGCCCCCGAGGCAAAAATTTTGGGTTGTTTTTAATTTTTTTTTTGCAATTTTTTAACCCTAATTGTCTAAATCTTCAACATAATTGCCTAAATCTGAAACATTATATCAAATTAGATTTTTAAATACTAATTAAAATTAAAGTTTAGTACAAATTTCAGCAACAACAACTAATTTTGGGGTCAAATTAAAATTTCAGCAATTAAGATAATTTCATACAAATTCCTGGAACAACAAATTTTGGGGACAAATTAAAATTTCAGCAATAACAACCAATTTCATCAACAAGTAAACTAATTAAAATTTTAGCATTAACTAACAATTTTATCAACAATTAAACTAATTAAAATTAGAATTTTAGCAATAACTAACAGTTTTTCGACAAAAACTAACAATAACTAAACTAACTTCTGCATAGTAACAACTAAACTAATCAAAATTAACTAATATACTAAAAAATAAATGACATACTAAAAAAATTGGAGAGTTTACTAAAAAAATTAACATACTAAAAAAAATTAACTAACGTTGATTACTGTTGCCGGGTGCGTGTTGTGTGCTGCCGACGCTCGGGTGTGCCGTCCAGCCTGTCATGTTACCTTTTCGATGACTGAAAGGAGAAGGAGGGGACTGCCGAATCCATGGTGGTTGTGCTGCTGTCCTGTTGTTACCGACGGCAATATAAGAGGTTTAGCAGTTGTTTAATGAGACGCACGAGAGAGAGAGAGAGGATAAAATGAGAAAAACTTCCAGCTTTTGCCGTTTAGTTGTAGAGATTCAATTAGGTTTAGAGGTTATTTTTTTAAGTTTGGTTATTTAGAAACTCACCCCAAAAGTTTTAAAAACTTATAAATAGGTATAAAAAAATTTATTTTTTAACAAACCTCACGACAGATTTTTGGAAAGCCCGTGGGTACAGCCGCCCCCATTCAGGATGGGGTAGGTCCGCCTCTGCCTAGATCAAGCTAATACCATAAAGGTTCCTTCTTTGGTACCTTCAATATAGTGAGGGCATTGAGATATCCCCAATTATAAACCTCTCTATGGGCTTATTCCAGCTCTTCTCTCATGTATTCCAAGGTTTCATCATAACCATTCATCCAAAGAGTGCGCGACTGCTTACGGAAGTAATAGGCGAGATAATCAACTTTATCATTCTATCTTTTGATGGTGGCCTATTGGTTCTTTTTTAGATTATCTTGGTCAAATAATTTTTTTTTTATTCTCTCATATTTAATAGACGGATGAGCAATATTGGCTTGCCTGGATGACTGCCCACCCTTTGATTTTTTCAACTTCTTTATCTCCTCCATCAACAGAGCATTTCCTGTATAAACTTCAACAAACTTCTTTAAACCCTCAAGTTCACCCCTCAACATATTATTCTCTTGTTCTAGTAACTAGCAACCTCCTGAGAATTTTTCACTTCGAATTTCAGAATAAACTCTTTTTTAACAAACGCCGAGGATATATCTTGCAATTTCTTATCAAAACCACTGTCACTACAGAGCAGGGAAAACTTCTTTTAATAATATCCTGATATGCTAGCAAGTGCTTCTTTATGATGTTTCTACATCTAGGGTATCACTTCATAGTATGAAGCATTGGTCACCACTGGTTGACTAAACATCCCGTGTGAATGGAAATATTCTTTTTGAATTTATTCATAAACATCTGTTCTAAATCCTCTTTATCAAGTTCTTCATGATTTGTCCTAAATAATTAAACATTCCTCCTATAAAGTGTGCTATCGACAATTGCAAAAACTACCTTCCTGGAGTTAAATTGAAAGGAATAAAACATAGCATAAGTATGGAAGGTTCAAGAGAAAAGTTTATAATGGATTACAGTGTTACAGGAAGAAAAAGGAAATTTTATTAGAACTATGAAGGAGAGTTACAAGCAGAAAATTATTCAGATTATAAAAAACCAAAAATACAAGCTAAAACCCTACAGAAATGACCCTAGACATCTACACCTTCTCTTTGTCCTAAGTGATTTTAACCTCAGGACGAGCAGTAACAATGGCCATATCTTGAGGCAGGGATGACTCAACCATCCCTTATTCATCATCAACCTCCTCTTCAATCACCGAGTTTAGAATCCAAGGTGGTACTGACCTTGGTCAGGGCAGCATTCCATCCTTCTTTGAAGGAGCATTTCTTTAAATACTCTACTTGTATAGCTGCAGTAAAGAAGGCCTTGTCCCATCCCCATGTGTAGGCATCTTAATTATCCTTCTTCGCATTAGCCTTAAACTCCTGAATTTTGTTGTTGGCATCATCGACTATCTTCTTCGCATCCTGAGTAGACTTTTTGACCTGCTCAACCTTCTTAACAGCATCACTAACAAGCTTTTTGAAATTATTCTTGCTGTCTTCCAGATTTCTCACATCATTTTCTAACTTTTTTTGATTGCTTTGATGGACTCTCTTCTTATTAGCATCCAGAGACTCCCCCCCAGGCCTTGGAAAGCAGCATCAATATCCATAGAGGACACCCTCAATTAGTTGTCCCCTCTCAATGTTGATCATAATTAACTAAAACTTACAAAGTCTAAAAAATTATTAAAGTGAGGAAATGAATACCAGGCATACATACAAAAAAAGGAAATAGTAAAAGAAGTGGTTAAGAAATCCAAGTTGTGATTGGACCTTTCCAACAATCTAGAGATAGAGAAGGCAATAACAACAACAACTTTATCAACAGGAAGGACTCCTGAACTAATCAACCTTCGAGAAAAGCTAGGTTTCACTACTACAAAAGGGGATCCACCATGAACTTGGTCGGCTTAGTCCTTCTCAAACAATTCTGATGAGCAATAGGGCCTTTCTTCAGCCTATTTAACTAAGGCTCATGGGTTTTCATTTTAGCAAGCTCCATCAACCACACGGTGTTTAGAGCTCCCTACTTCAGCTTTTATCTTCTCGACAGGAAGATAAGGAGACTTGGATCCATCAAAGAGGTTTGGTATCTTCCTCTTCACCATCTATGAAGATGAAATTATGGTCGACACAAGGTTGATATCTAGATATTCAAAGGAGGAAGATGTACCTCCAACAGTAAAATCTCCTTCCAGTTAAGGAAAAGATTTTGAATCAGTGTCCAAAGAGGACAAGGTCGACTCCTCTAAATCAATGGGGGTTAGGGGAATATATTCAGTTGTCCGGGCAATAAAAAATGTAATAGATCTCTGATAATCCAGCAACATTGACGCAGAACAAGGGTGAATTTCCCCAATTCTCTATTGAATGGATGAAATAATTTTTAAGTCAGGAAAATTGACTTCGGACAGGTAGAGGATATCTTTGTTTCTCTTCTTTTCCAAACACAAAGAGAAAAAGAATTGATTAGTAACAAAATAAGTTAAAAAATAAAAATAAATAATAAGCAGAGAAAAATATACCAGAATAAAAAAGGTGCCGACCTATGCCCTATCCCTCCTGATGGCAACTAGGCCCACTGTATTCCTCTGCTTTAGGAAGAGGGGAAAACTACCAATCCTTTACTATCAATACATAATCCTAATAATCTTTATTAAAATCAGGCAAATTTTCTACTAGAGCCCTATTCGGGTATCTGGTCTTCTAATAATAAATATTTTTGATTGTGGTCCCTCAACTGCAGCAATACATCAATTTTGTTATTCCTATGTGAGTTCCAAATAGCTCAATAATACGATTGACCCCATTTACCACCCTCCATGTATTGGGTACCACTTGGGCTGGGACCACATCAAAATATTGGTAGAACTCAAGGAGTACACAATTGGTGGGAAAGTAACTCCACACTCAGCAATAAATATAGTTACGAGATAATGACCCGCTTCAAATGAACACATGTCACAAGGATCTGCCATTAAATCCATTTTCACCCAATCACGGATACTATGTTTTGTTCTAAAGGATTCCAAAGAGTTCTCATCTACGATATACACCATCGTGAGAAAGAAAAAAGGAAAAGTTAAGGAAGAAAGAGTTCATACAGTGAAACCATGACATAATAGCAGTTTTCTCAAATGGCGGAGTAACATATCAAGAATGCCTAGATGAGTTTGCAATTCAAGGTGAGAAGAAACTGAGAGGGAAAAGATGTTTTATAGGATTCGTGACGTCTCCTGAGCTACAAATTTTGAAATGATTAAGTTTACCACCGTTTCAGATTTTGACGGCGTCTCATTTTTCTTGAAATCAAAATAACTAGCATACCCCTGAACGATTTGTTATTTTCCCTCTATTTACAAAATTACCACTGCCTTAGTATGATAATTTGAGATTTGTAACTCCCAGAGGTCGGAGGCCACCAGGATCTTCTAGACCTTCAAGCAACTCCTGACAGAAAATACTCTATCCTTTCATTAACTATATCATTCCAATCAAGAATGAAGTATTTGGGGTTTTTGTTACAGTCTGAAATAATAAGGTCATGTGGAACAAAGGTGACACCTTTCCTTATGCTCAATGGACTCACAAACAACAAATAACTGTGATCGACTCAATTATCTCATTGGTCGACTAGCTAGCTGACCCCCCCGAGAATATGAACAATCAGTAATATGAATAAACACATGTGGTACTCTCAACAATCACCCTGCACATGCACGTGAATAATATCCAGTTGCTAATTATCACGTAAAGATGTCAATACCTAATGTATAAAGGTATTATATCTCTTTAACTTTCAATTACTATAAATATATCACAACCTCTCTCAGCTAAGGGTAACTGGAAATACTTTGTCCGAACCCTAGAGAGCTCTTGAGAGGATTGTACTAAACCTTAAAATATAGTGCCGTTGTACATGTGGATTTAGGCACCTGATTAGGCTGAACCACGTAAACCTCTGTGTCTCTCTCCAACTCCGAACTCTCTCTATCTTACTTCTTTATCTTTAGTTATAATTATTGGTTTGGTTGAGCAAAGATTATTCTAAATTAGCCAACCAAATTTAGACACCAACACACCTTATCTTCCAGGTGACAATGTCGTTATTATGTGTATGATCATATTGCTGTTTTTATTTGAGATTTTGTACATGGATTCGATATTTACGTGCTTATGCAATTTTAGATTGAACAACATTGCGTTTGAGATATATATTGCTTGTTTGAAATCAAAATTGATTGATCTTATACGCTGAAAATGAAAGATATTGATAACAACTTCATTTTATGTTTTTTATGCTATTTGAGGACGTCCTTGCATAATGTTAGATGGCGAAGAGAATATGGTTACAATGATGGCATGTTTGTAAAAAATAGGAAAACATGTAAATAAAATCTTGAGGTTAGAAGAGTTAGCGAAGAATTTGACGGGACGCCTTATGTGTCAATATCAATTAAGTCGTCCAATTATTGAATGACACGAGATACTAAATTTTAATAATCACAAAAATAAAACAAATAATAAACAAGATTAAAAACAAAAAAACCATCACACTAATGAACAACCACCACCACCATCGACGAGCCCACCTCTCTCCCTCACCTGATTTTCTCTTCCTCCCACCACCCCATTTCCCATGAATTTTCAAGAGTTTAACCTTTAAATTCACATCGAGTCCAATTCACTTGTATATAATAATTAACCTCATTTGTCACAAATTTGGGTTCACATTCAAACACCACTTCATAGTCGAACAAATTGGGGCCCACATTTAAAGGACAAATAAGGCTCACATTCAAAATCCCTCTCTAGTGAGGTGTTTTGTGCTTTCCATCAGGGTGGAATATAGGATGGTTGTAGTGTTGTTAGATTCAAGATGATGGATGATAAGGTGGGTTATCGCGTTCTTGAGATTGAAATCTCTCCCTCTCTCCTGATTTTTCCTTTTCTTATATTATTATTCATCCTTCTTTTTATTTTTATTTTTGGGGGAGGTGGTGTGTTAGTGCCTTAACGATTGTGGTTTGTTGGTGGTGTTGGTGGTATTTTTGTTGCAGAGGCGATATGACGATGATGGTGTTAATGGTGTGATGTTGGTTTGGCGATGATGGTGTTAATTGGTGGTTTGTATATTAATTTTATTTTTTAAAGTTATTTAAAACCAAATGTTAATAAATAGTTTGAATCGTAAAGTCTTTGTATCAATTTATTGAGTTGTAATGTTAAACCAAGTGAAGACAAAGAGACAAAGAACCATGACAGAGATTACAGAATCGAGCCGGACATATTTCATTCCATATCAGAGATTTGGTAAAGGTAAAATGTTTTCAAATTTTTGTATTTACTTGTAATTTAGTTTATTGGTAGGAAGTGAAAACACATAACAAATATTAATTTTTTAAAATTTTTTTTAATAAAATTTTGTCGAGGGTAAAAGTTTAGTGACATCATTCGAATGATGACAACCTCGATCAAAGAACGTTTCATGAGGAGGACCTATTTTTCAAAACAGTGGACCTCGATAAAAAACAAACATCAAACGAGGATCCCTCAACCAAAGTTTATTTCAAATGAGGGCACACTATTTTCAAAAAATGACACTCGACCATATTTTTCAAATGAGAATCCCTTGTTTGGAAGCTCTCGTTCTATCATGACATTTGTCTTGAAAAACATTTTTAATTGGACGTATATCATTATAAAATATTTAAATACATTTAAACATGTATTACAATTGACGAAGCCCAGTTTATCCAAAATCCGAATTTGGTTTTGCTAGTGTTCTTTTATTTGTGATATCCTTTCAACTCCATGCAATCAAAGTAGAATCTAGGTTTACAAATCCCCTGAGATATTCTACTTCCAAGAATATATCAATGTTGGATTATGTGTGGGCCAATCGTTATTAGTGGATATCGAGGCCTTGAAGACTTTAGAGATGTGTGAAATTCCGTAAAATCCATAACTAGATTGGCTAGTTATAAATTGTGGGTACCCGAAATTTAGAACTATGGGCCTGGACGAGTAGCCCAGTCCTAGCGGCCCAAAGTCCAGGCCCCTCATCTTTTATAATTGATCCTTATATTTGATTCGGTCTCCCCCCACGATCCCATGAAGGGAAGTTATGGGGGAAATGGAAAACGTGGAGGAACCCATCACCTCCACTCATCTACATAGACATGTATATATTAAACCCTAGGTTCGGGGCAAAAGGACAAGTTGTATTCTCTGTAATCACTCTCAGGAGTATATAGAAATAATATCGACTGCACCACCGTGGACGTAGGCACATTTTGGCTGAACCACGTACATCCTCTGTTGTGTGATTGGCATCTTGTATTCCTTGTTCTCTTCTTGATAGTCTTTCTCTCTTATTTATTTGTGTTGCATAATAATTACTGCCACAATTGGCGCCGTCTGTGGGAAGAGTTCTACTTTCCCTGAGAAGAGCCCACATCAAGAAAGGAGTTTAAGATGTCTGGTCACAGCAGCAATGCCCCCAAGCAGGAGATATTCAAGAGCCACCTGCTCCTCGCAGGATTAGGTCTGAAGTCCGGCGCTCAGATCAGAAAGCTCGCCTGGAAAGACCAGCCTCAAAAGAAAGTCAGGGACCAGTGAGGTCCACGCAGATATCCAGGTTGATTGATGCATACGAGGCAAGGCTCCACGAGCAGAGAGAGTATTCTCGCAGGTACGAGGCTGAGAATGCTCGCTTGAAAAGAAGACTGGAAAGAATAGAAAGGGAGCTTCGTCCTGATAACCGAAGATGCCTATATCGCACTCCTAGCCCTCAGGCGAGTAAGTCTCGCAGCCGAGGAAGGAGCCGTAGGCGAGAATCTCAAAGGGACGAAGGAGGCGAGTCAGACGGCGACCTCCACGAACAGCTGCGAAGAGCTCGCCGCCACCAGAGCCCTGCTCGCAGCGACGAGCTCATACGAAACATGGTCCGCAGGGAGATGGACCAGCATCCCGCTCACCACGGGACAAGATCAACTGGAGAACTCGCGAGGCGAGCTCTTAAAACCCAGATGAAGTCACCTTTCACAAAAGAAATCGAAGAGGAAGAAGCTCCCAAGAAATTTTCCATTCCAAGGTTCAAGGTTTACGACGGAAAGACTGATCCCATCGATCACGTCAGGCAATACCGAGAGACAATGACCCTCTGGAGTCACCGTGATGCCCTGATGTGCCGTATTTTCCCCTCGAGCCTTCATAATGTAGCACAGAAGTGGTTCGAAAGGCTCCCCCACCGGTCGATCAAGAATTTCAAATCCCTAGTCGAACTCTTTACGGCCCGATTCATTACCAGTAGCTCCCATCCCAAAAGGATGGATGCTTTACTGACAATGAAGAAAATGCCTCAAGAAACCCTTCGAGAATACACGAAGAGGTACTGGGAGTTATTCAATGAGATCGAAGACTGCGCGGAGGAGGTGGCAGTGGCCTCCTTCAAAATTGGGCTCCCTAATTCTTCCATCCTCTACCAATCCCTGACGAAGATGGAAGCTATGACCATTGATGACCTTATGGCCCAAATCGAGAAATACGCAAAGGTGGAAGATGTCACCCGATCTAATACAGGAGAAAACGGTCGAGCTAAGCTCACTACCAAGGTAGGTGAGAAAATTGAGAACCAGAGGAAAGGAGGAAAGAACGGGGGTAAAAATGGCTCCAAAAATGGAGGGAACCAGGACGCATCGAAAGCATTCCAGGCGGTCAACACCGTCTTTAAAGAACCAATTTATAAGGTTCTCGCGAAGATCAAGGATGAGCCATTCATCAAGTGGCCCAGGAAGATGGGGGGAGATCCCTCGAAGAGGAACAATGCGTTGAGATGCGCTTTTCACAAAGAGGGAGGGCACAAGATCGAGCACTGCAAAGCTCTTAAGTCTCACCTCGAAGAATTGGCCCAGTCCGGGCATTTGAACGACTTTGTGGAGAAAAGGGCAGAGAAAGTGACTGCCAACAGAGAGATGAGACCCGACAATGTGCTGGAGGATGATGATGGACACGAGTTTATCGTAATTCACGGAGTATTTGACTTCAAACAGATACAAGGGAACTCAGCTCGAATGGAGCTGAAAAAACTTACAGCGGTAATGCAGGCCTTTCAAATCGATCCAGTAAAATCACAGTCAGGAAAGCGTCGACGAGCAGAGGACGTCAACTATAACAAGCATATTATTTTCACGGATGAAGATTTGATGGGAGTAAGGACCCCACATCATGATGCCCTGGTCATTATACTCAGGATAGCCAACTTTGACATCGACAAGCTGCTCGTCGATTAAGGAAGCTCATCCGAAGTAATGTACCTCGACCTGTTCAGGAAATTGAAGTTGAGCATAGCCGACCTAAAGGAAGCTACTGTACCTTTGGTCGGCTTCGCTGGGAAAATGACCATGCCCCTAGGCAAGATAGTGCTGCCAGTTCGTGCTGGGAACGTCTCCAAGATAATTGAGTTTTTGGTAGTTGACATCGAATCACCGTACCAGGCCATCCTCGGCAGAGGATGGCTTCATGCAATGAGGGCGGTTTCCTCGACCTACCATCAGAAGCTCAAGTATGTAATCGAGCGAGGAGTAATGGAGATCCACGACGACCAAGCGATGGCGAGGAAGTGCTTCATAGCAGCCATCCGACCAAAGCCAGAGAAGAAGGCCGGTCAACCCAGCGAGGAAGTTGAAAAGCGTGTGATACCTTCTAAATAGCAACTAAAGTATGTAAGACCAGGAGTAGAGGAGACCAGGATCCTCCCATCCGAGCGTGTCATCGAGGACCTGGTAGAAGTTATAGTCGAAGTTGGTGACAGTAGCAGAGTCTTCTTGATTGGAGCATCTCTCACCGATCGAGAACAGAAGGAGTTGACGACCTTGCTGAGACACAACGTGGATGTCTTCGCATGGTAACCATACGAGCTTCCTGGCATTGATCCTGGTATGGTCTGTCATCAACTACACGTCGACCCCACGTTCAATCCAGTCACGCAGAAAGCACGAAGAGCTGCACTTGAGAAGGCTAAAGCGGTCGAAAAGGAGGTTGAAAAACTGATGGATGCAGGATCCATACGGGAAGTACAATTCCCCAAGTGGTTGTCCAACCCAGTAGTAGTCCCGAAGAACAATGGGAAGTGGAGAGTTTGCATCGACTTCACTGACCTCAACAAAGCATGCCCAAAGGATAGTTTCCCCCCCCCAAAGATAGACCAACTAGTAGATGCCACTTCAGCTCACGAGCGAATGAGTTTCCTGGACGCATACTCAGGATATCACCAGATCCCCTTGTATGCCCCAGACCAGGACAAAACGGCATTCATCACGGCGGTTGGGTTGTATTGCTACAAAGTCATGCCATTTGGACTCAAGAATGCAGGGGCAACCTACCAGCGGCTGGTCACAAAAATGTTCAAGGATCAAATGGGAGACACAATGGAGGTCTACATCGACGACATGCTCGTTAAGAGCAAGAAGAAGGCAAATCACCTCTCAGACCTGTCAAATACCTTCGAAATCCTCAGGAAGTATCGAATGAAGCTTAATGCAAGCAAATGTTCCTTCGGTGCCCTGTCAGGAAAATTTCTTGGATACTTAGTTAGCAAGAGAGGCATAGAAGCTAATCCGGACCAGATCGATGCAATCAACAGGGTACAACCACCTCGAACAGTCCGGGACGTGCAGAAGCTCACTGGAATGCTCGCTGCCTTAAATCGCTTCATTTCCAAATCCTCCGAGAAGTGCAAGCCTTTTTTCCAGCTTCTAAAAAGGAATAAACCAATAGAATGGATCCCGGACTGCTCGCGAGCATTGGATGAGCTCAAGTCTTACTTAAGCTCTCCACCGCTGCTTGTCATACCACAACCAATGGATTCTTTATACCTATACCTCTCGGTTTCCAGTCACACTTCTAGCTCGTCGTTAATAAGCGAGATCGAGGGAATCCAACACCCCATTTACTACGCGAGTAAGACCTTATTAGACGCCGAGCAAAGGTACCTGCCATTAGAGAAGCTCATTTTTACACTAGTGATAGCCTCGAGGAAACTGAAGCATTACTTTGAAGCTCATACTATCATCGTCCTTACTTCGCACCCCCTTAAGGCGATCTTGATGAAAGCGGATTTGTCGGGCAGATTGTCTAAGTGGTCAGTCGAGCTCGATCGGTTCGACATCCAATTTCAACCAAGGACCGCTATCAAGGGTCATATCCTCGCTGATTTCATAGCCTAATTCACTGGCGAAGAACTCCCCAACCAACCTCAACCAACAAAGCAAGAAGAGAACACAGCAACAGTGGAAACCTGGAAACTATTCGTTGATGGAGCCTCCAACTCAAAGGGGGAAGGCGTAGGCATCGTCCTCATCACCCCAGAAAACACCATCCTTGAGCAAGGAATCAGGCTTGGATTTTTAGCCTCCAACAACGAAGCAGAGTACGAAGCCCTAATAGCCAGTCTCCAAAAGGCGCAAATTCTGGGAGCAAAACGTTTACAGGTGTTCGGCGATTCTCAACTAGTCTCCAATCAGATAAGTGGAGATTACAACGCGAATTATGAAAGGATGGCAGCCTACCTCGCCCTGGTGAGGAAACTAATGACGAGCTTTGAGGAGATCAACATCCAGTAGTTTCCCAGAGGGCAAAACAGTCATGTCGACGCCTTAGCATCCCTAAGCTCGGCAGTTGATTCTAGTCTTAAAGGGTCATTCCCATCGATTTCCTCATTTGTCCAAGCATTAACCACAACAGCAAGCTGCCAAATGTGGAACAAATACTCCAGGTGGGATCAGCCCCCAGGTGGATGGACCCCTTAAGAGACTATTTAAAGGAGGGCACGCTCCCCGAGGATAAGAAAATCGCCCACCAGATAAGAGTCAAAGATGCTCGCTTTCACTTATCCACATGAGGCGACTTGTATAAGAAGTCCTTCTCCGATCCCTACCCTAGAAGTGTCCACCCAGGCGATGTCGAGCAAGTGCTGCGCGAGCTTCACGAAGGAATATGTGGAAGTCATGTCGGAGGAAGGTCTCTAGCCTTTCGAGCAATGAAGGAAGGCTATTGGTGGCCATATACGCAAAAGGACTCCGCAGTATATGCCCACAATTGCCCCATATCCTATGGGCATACCTAATAACTCCTCGGCGAGCAACAGGAGAAACCCCATTTTCGCTAACATATGGCATGGAAGCAGTGATTCCACTAGAAGCGGGCTTGCCAATAATGAGATCCGACCTTGTCGACCAAGGCTAGAATGATGGGGAGTTGCTCGCTGAACTCGACCTCGCCGACGAGCGTAGAGAACTAGCCCTGGTGAAGCTTGCGAGCTATCAGCAACAGCTCGTAAGGCATTACCACAAAAGGGTTAACCCAAGAAGATTCCAAGTTGGGGACTATGTTCTAAGGAAAGTCCTGGGCAACACAGTAAGGTCATCAGACGACAAGCTAGGCCCAAACTGGGAAGGACCATTTAAAGTAACTAGGGACGACCTGCAAGGTGCTTATCATTTGGAAACAATGTAGGGAAGAGAGATACAACGAGCAAGGAATGCAACTAATCTCAAGAAATTCTATTTTTAAAGTCTCATGGAATTCTATTGTTGAATCTTTTTCCTGTATCTGTTATGTGAAAGGAATAGTTCATTCCCCTTATTACTAATGAAATCAGTAAACTGCATTTTATCACACATCTTTTTCCAAATCACAGGCACAATGGTCGATATAGCAGGGGAATACCCCTCCTCAGGTCATCGTCATGAAACATGAAAGACCTCTTAGACTTGCCCTTGGCAATATATAAAGCCCTACAGAGGATTCTTAGGCAATGCGTCCAGATTTTATACTGGCCATCAAACCTACTTTGGTTGAGCAAAATCCTGATCGGATGAAGACATCCAATACCAGGTGTGTCCTCGCCAATTGCCCTACTTAGGCCTAAGGGAGTGTGACGACACAACCTAAAAGGTAAAATGGGGCATAATGGTATTTTGGTATTATACTGGACTGGGGGACACTTGCATGACAAAATAAAAAGGATTATGAAGCAGCAAGAATATAAAAAGATTGGATGAACACGTTTAGTCGGCAAAATCGCCCAAAACACGAACTTTTCATTGATCTCTTATACTTACAACAGTGATAATACGTGTTTAGTCGGCGAAGCTCGCCCAAAGCATTTACATTATCAAAAAAGACAAAAGAATAACAACTTGTTATATTCACAACAAAGATAATACACGTTTAGTCGGCGAAGCTCGCCCAAAGCATTTACATTATCAAAAGAAAAAACTTGCAAAAACATTAAAGAAGGAGGAAGCCTCCGAGCAAGATAGTCTGCCACCCTAGCTCTTCGTCCATCATCAGAAGCAGGAACCAGCTCTTCCACAACCTCATTTGCGTCCGACTCTAACAGTTGCCGAGGAATGGCATCAATAGGGATCCATCTATCATCCCTCCTGAATGGATTGGGCATCAGAGTGGAGGAGGACATCTCGTGACGATACCATAACATTGAGTTCCTCGGGACCTGGAGTTCTTTTAAGGCACTCAACCACCCTCTGATGAAAGAAAGTTCTTCGAACTCGGATAGTCTTGTGGGAGCATCTAGCCAGCCTTGATCATAACCATCAGCCCATGCTTGTCGAGGAACCTTCTTGAATAAATGCTGAAGTCGAGTAACGTCCCTTTGAAGCCCAGCAGCAGTTACATATGCTCGG
The DNA here is from genome assembly GCA_949130495.1 of Sambucus nigra. NCBI lineage: Eukaryota > Viridiplantae > Streptophyta > Magnoliopsida > Dipsacales > Adoxaceae > Sambucus > Sambucus nigra. The sequence goes on along the minus strand of OX422209.1, from coordinate 377,982,291 downwards.
CGGGCATCATCGCGGAGCTCTTCCATCTCCTTATCCCGCTGTTCTACTGCTTCCCTGTTCCTGCCCCTGGTGCTCCTACCAGCTCGCGGGAGGGGAGGACGAGTGGAACCTCGCGACATAGGAGGAGCATGTCCAGCTCGCGAAGACGAGGAGCCTTGCAGAATCGCTGAAGCAGTGCTCGGCGCATGCTATCTAAGTTGCAGGACTTCCCTCCTCAGGTTTTCATTCTCCTGCTGTAGGAATTCCCCAACTTGATTTATCTCGGTGGCCTCTAGCAATCTTGATCTCAGAACATTGACTTCCTCTTGTACAGAGGCACCAATGCATTCCATCTCCTGGAGCCTGTCCTTCAGCTTAGCCACTAGCTCGGACTGATCCTTATATTTTTGTTTCCTTGACCTAAGAGACTTGCAAAGCCTAACAAACGCCTTACGAACCTGAGGACTGGCATTGGGACCAAGAGTCCTGCCCAATTGAGAAGTGGCAGGAATATAGTCTTCTACATCAGTCAACTACACGACATAAAAGTGCAAAGGAAAGAGAAATAAATCAATGCATTGGAAAAAGAAGCCTTTTATTTCATTATTGAAGGTCAAGTACATCGAGCAGAAAATGGAAAAATTACAAACAAAAGTACAAAAGTAGTCCTAAGGGAGGATTAACTAGCAACCTCAGGCTTCCCAAGGGTGGCTGGCTGCTTCCCTTTGTCAGCAGCAGTAGAGGCATCCCCCTCTACAGAGATACTCTCATTCGCCTGGGCAGGACCAACATCGGTAGGAGTTGTCTGAGAAGTAAGATCAACACCCTCGATGGCTGGGGTAGGGGCTTCTTCGTCCACGGTTAGCCTTGGACCCGGGTCATGCTCGTCGAACAACGGAGACTCAGCATCAACACCAGCAGCTTGGAGGGCCTTGTTCCATCCCTTCTTGAAATTCAAACGACTGATATAGCCTATTTGAACTTCGACGTCTTCATAAGCCGCAGTCCATCCAGAGTTGTATGAATCCTCCTTGATGGTGGCTACCATGGACTCCTTCTCCTTCAGCTGCTCGGTCAGAGCCTTGTTCTCCTCCACCACACCCAGCTTGCTCGAGCAGACTAGGTCATAGGCCTGCCTCAACTCGCTCAGCTCCTTGACCGCCGCATCCCTCTCTCAATTAGAATTGATAAGGGATAGATCAGAGGAAGCTCGGGTGGCATCAGCATCCTTCAAATCAGCCTCCAACCGAGAACCCCTGACTTCTAGAGCGGACTTCTGCTGCTCCAGCTCGCCATTCATCCTCACCAACTCGTCGCGAGAACGGTAGAGCACAGCGAAGTCCGTCACAAACTGCCAAAAATAAAGAAGGAATCAAGAGGGAGAAATAATTAAAACTTGTTAAGGAATTGAAAAGGGAAAGAACCTTACCAAGGCCAGTCTCTGGCCAGCTTGGAGGGCTAATTGATCAGACCCCAGCGCCCTCTGGCGATCTGCAGGAAGAACTGCCCTCTCAAGCAGTGCAGGAGCCAGCTGAGGGAAAGTGGCAACCGAGGCCCCCTCGAGCAAAGCTGACACCGGGACCAAGGCTTGCCCAGCCTTCGTCCTCGATTCCATCTTCCTCCTCTCTTCCTCTCTCTCCCTCTCCATCCTTTTCCTCTCCTCCACCTTCTTCTTTTCCTCCACCTTCTTCCTCTCATCCTCCTTCTTTCTCTCCCTCTCTCTCACCTGCTCTTCCTCTCTCCTCTTCCTCTCTTGCTCCTGAGTGAAAGACCGAGAACCAGTAGCCACGGCCCCAGAAGAAGACTTTTGTTTCTTCGACCTCTGTGCAAGAAGCACATGGTCCTCATCATCATCGTCTCAAATCAGGTTCTTCCTTGGAGGCATATCTTCGCCTGAACTGCTGGTAGTGCTCGAAGAGTCTTGAGCTTTGAAATCCTCTTAAAAAGAACTACTACTGTCAAAACTACCTACACCACTCACAGCACCTGCAGGCTCACTCTCAGAGCTGCTCTCCTCTTCGTCCAACTGGATAGGCTCAGTTGTAACCTCTCCGAAAGAATCAAACTATGGAACACTATCCATAGGTCGTGCTATGAATCTAGAGCCTGTGTTCTTGTACTCGAGCAAAAAGGCAGCAGATCTGGGATGCTCGCCGTCACCAAGAGGCTCCCTAATATTCCAAGCTTTCACCAACTCCGAGATATGAACCTCGCTGAGAGCAGGCTCCAAATTCTTTGTCCTCGCTGTGAAAGAAAAAGCAAAGAGAGGTTAGAAAAGTCACAAGTCAGTAAAGGTTGAAATAACAGTGCAATGTCTACCTATATATTCTTCCCCATAAAAAGGGACAGTGAACCTCTCAGACCTCGACCCTTCAAACTGGGGAGGGAACTGTCGATTCCTAACGAGGAAGCCCTCTTGCCAGTAGTCCTTATGGGAATCAGGTAGGTTTACTACCAATACCCTATTAGGACTCCTAGCTTTGAGGTATAAGACACCTGAGCTAGTTCGAGAGAAGGAATAGCATAAACAGATCTCAACAAGTCCTAACCTAGTACCATACAACTGGTTTATTCTATGGACGCCATTTACTATCTTCCACACATTGGGCGAGAACTCTGCGGGAACAATACCGAAATAACCAAAAAATGCAGAAATAGATCATTAAGGGGAAAAGTAAGTCCCCCCTGGGAGAACAACAAAATATGGATCCAGTGGGCATCCTCTATATCCCTAACATTCCTAAGAGGGGAGGCACAACATACAATATCTACCCACTCAGGAATATTGTAGAACTTCCTGAACTCAAAGATTGACCTATTTCCAATCTTCGCCATTAAAAAACTCTAGAAACTCTACAAACCAAAGAGAAAGTGCAAAGAAAGGGCACGAGAAACTTACAAAATAGAAGATCGGTTCGAGTGATGAAGAAGCACGAGCTCAAGACGACTAAGAAGAAATGGGAATGGGGATTCAGATAAGAAGGTACGAGGTGCTAGAGTTCTCAGAAGAAGGAAGAGTAATGGAAAGGCTGAAATGACGAATGAAAAAGTGGCTATCCCAACAAGCCTTCAATTCTAATCATAGAGCATGGATAGCGAAGCGGGTGCCACCAAAGAAACTTCACAGTTTTCGAAGAATCACAAATCAGCCATAATGGCTGATCGTTTAAATCCATTGGACCCATAAACATGGCCCAATAAATTTAGGGGCAATTGCGGGTACCCGAAATTTAGAACTATGGGCCTGGACGAGTAGCCCAGTCCTGGCGGCCCAAAGTCCAGGCCCCTCATCTTTTATAATTGATCCTTATATTTGATCCGGTCTCCACCCACAATCCCATGAAGGGAAGTTATGGGGGAAATGGAAAACGTGGAGGAACCCATCACCTCCACTCATCTACATACACATTTATATATTAAACCCTAGGTCCGGGGCAAAAGGACAAGGTGTATTCTCTGTAATCACTCTCAGGAGTATATAGAAATAATATCGACTGCACCACCGTGGACGTAGGCACATTTTGGCTGAACCACGTACATCCTCTATTGTGTGATTGGCATCTTGTATTCCTTGTTCTCTTCTTGATAGCCTTTCTCTCTTATTTATTTATGTTGCATAATAATTGCTGCCACATAAATATAAATAATAAAAGAGTCTAAACAATTTGTATTATTATACGCATGACAAAAATAAAATAAAACTATAAAAAGAAAGGGTTAACAATAATAATATGGATAAATTAAATGAACCTCTGATACCAATCTCATTATCAACATAACCAACACTAGAATACCATAACTGTGTCAACATGTAATATTCAATGTTGAATATATAATGAAATGCTCCACTATAAATATAGTCCAATACAAATATCCGGCTCGATATCAGAATGTAAAAGAAGTAAATAAGAATGAGCATGTAGGCTCGAATCCTACATCCTATAGATATTGAATCATGGAATGAAAATGAGTGGAAGAGATCAGGAATGTGGCAGTTGCTGTCACCTAGGACTTGAAAACATATTCCATAAACAAGACTAAACCTAGATGGTCTACAAAGAGTAAGAATTTAACTGAAGTTAGGGTAACAATAATAATTCACATTCCTCCTATATTTTAGCTATTTTTAAGTTTACTCAACCCAAACAACCTAAATATCATATGCATATCTAATCCCAAACTCAAGTGAACCCAGTAATATATAATTATAACTCTTTCTCATATGTTTATAATTAACAGGGTTCCATACTCAAAATATCGAATATATATCATGCATATAATCATTGTAAAGTAAGTATAATAACATAGGTCAAATATACAAGTGAGTATGTCCCCACTCACATCCAAATAAATGGGCTATGCACAAGACCGAACATAAAGGTACGAAAGCCTATCCCTATTGCGTTCGGGGATCACTCGTGCGTACTAGGCATAGTTATAGGCGATCCCATATCTATAACCTCAAAGTATCAGCATGGGACGCATTCCCATCTATTGCATGACCTGTCTATACAATAAAACTCCCTCATTTATTCCCCCATGAGACAAGGGTATGTTAGCCATAGGATCGGGGAAAAATGACTAAGGTTGTCCCGAATCTATCACCCAGGTACCATTGTGGTCAACATTGTATGCACTCCATTAAAATTCGTCCTAGTTTATCTCCCACGATTACTCACCCACCATGATATTCTTGCACATAAAGAAAAATAAAGGAATCTAATATACTCAAGAATTACTAAAAGTATCACAAGTCTCGGATTAATTATCTCAAATTAATTAAGAAGTTATAGCAAGACTATCTCAAAGTCATTCGAACCAGTTTACCATGTCGTTCGAATGAGATCATAATATTGTTCTAATGAGATTGATGAAGTGATCATCTTTTACAAATTCTAATTCCCATTATCCTTTAAATGTAAGATGTTCATAGACATTACTAACCCATAGCATCAAATTTTGGGTGATTATAACAAGGGTTTATGAATCAAATTTAGATTATAAGGTTTAGAACCCTAAGTTAATAATTCTATCAAATTTATCTCAGATTCGATTCAATTTGAGATTAAACTAGTGGGATTTTATAAGAATCATTACTATTATTTATAATATACTAAATTCAATCAGATTATAAGATGAATTCATAGGATTTATCATCAAACTATCCTGATATAATAACATGAGATTAAATCTTAGTTTAACAATTACTCTAATTAGAAAAAATAGGTTTTAGGTGATTAAAATCAGGTTATGAATGTATTAATCCGGATTCTTATGACTACTTCTATCATAACACAATCCTAATTAAATTCATAACGATGTACATTTTCCTTAGATAGATTAATGAATCAAAGTCCCCCAAACCTCTAATTCCTCTTCAATCCTTATGTGCCTCCTCTCCTAAGCTGTCTAGGTTTTCTCTAATTAATTTAATAAGAGTTCTTCCTAGGAAATTAAGCTTAGGCCCAATATAAGCCTCAGCCTACTGAGCCCAAAACATGTTCCAAACGACTCGAAACTTTGCCTAACCCATATACCAACCCAATAGACTTAAATCCCACTATTTTATGTTAAAAATGGACTTTCTAAGTGTCCTAAAAGCCAACCTTAGATGAAATAAATTCTAATAAATTAATTATCTCATTAAATTAAAGTATAATTCGATACGAGCCAATTAAGTTAAAACTCAATTATTAATTAGTAATGTGTGACTCGACATTATAATAAACTACTTAATAATTGATGGAACCCAATACCAAGGGAATGATACAAACAAGACCCCCCCCCCCCCCACATAATCTATGTTCATTCCATAGCCGCCCATAATTCTAAGTCACTTAAAATATTTAATTAATGCATTACCAAGTATTATGTTGATTTCCCAATAGTGCGAATTCACGAAGTACATATGTGAATCACATAACAATATATGAAATATAATAAGTGACATATCACATGTCTTGTAAGGCAAAGAAATAATTAATTAAGTAATTTAAATAAATGCATATAAATATATGGTATTAGAAGATGATTCCTCGACTGGAGCAACTTTGCTATTACGAGCAAATGCAAATAATCAAAAGGCAATGGAGAGATATTATGGAGGGTATCGTTGTCATATATGAGTCCTTTTAAGTTGTGTAGATTGGTTTTAGTACATGTGGACTCATTAATGGGTTGGAGCGATAGTAGCTTTTCCCATGAAGGTTTTCAATCTAAAATCCTTATATGCTTCTGTGATTGATTTTATTGTTTTCGTTGCCACCAACTACATGTAATTTGTACTAATTAATTATATTTGGTAAAACTAAATTTTTCTTCAAATAAAAAAGTATTTCATATTCTTTACGTGTTAATTAATTAATTAATTGAAATTGGACCCTTAGGCACATACCTATTTCAAACTCGTATCAGAGCAAGTTTTTAATATGAATCCCGAGGGTATATTTATTGAGAGTGAGTCAACACATGCTCGTCTATTTTTTATGGTAATAATTACATGTACTCAAAGGTGTGTATAACTTTTTTCCTTAAGCCAAAGATGATAGAGTGTGGTTACCGTAGTTAAGGGGTGGAGACGTCCAATAACCTTGCTAGGAGATATTGTAGTTAACTAAAACTCTAAGGGACTTAATGCCATTTTATATGGTGTTTCCTAAGAATATTTCCACTGGATAACTATATGTACTACGTCCAAGGAGGTGTCGGATATTTTTCAGCTCACCCACAATCGAATCTCGAACCTCTAACTTATATCCACCCAATTTAAGTTGTTGAAGATACAAGAAAATAAGAACTTCAATGAGTTATATGCAAAACTCTTTGACATCATGAACTCTAACTTCTATTTAAGTGTGAAAATACCAGACTCTAGAATCGTTAGGAAAATTATTAACTCACTACCACCTAGGTTCCATCCTCATGTGTCACCCTTAAACTGTGTATGATATATAAAAAGGCACGTAAGAGCTCTCTTTTGATATCGGATGAAGATTTTGATGAGAATGAGGTGGAGATTGCCATATTGAAAGAAAAATACAAGATTTTTTTTACATACATTCCTCAAAAGCTTACATCTAATAAGAAAGGATGAGATTGTAATAAGGCCAAAAAGATAGCAAATTCTTCTAGTAAACGTGATCGTAAGTCTCAAGGAGAAAATAGTTCAAAATACACTATGGTAGGTGCTTTAAATTCCAATGTTTTGGGAATTTGGCATGTGAGTTTCCTATTAGGTTTAAGATAAGAAGGCTATGAAGTCCACTCTTATCGATAGTGACAACAACATAGATAATGAGTCTCCTATTGAATGCAATTTCATCGCATTTATCGCCATCGAGGATACGGTAAGTCCTCAAAACTTTCTTTATGATCAAAATTTTGAGAAAGATGGTCTTGAGTCCAATAGAAATGGTAACAAAATGGTAGAGGAAAGGAGTTTTGTCGATAAGAATGTGAAATAATTTTAACTGAAGTTCAATGAACTCCTAGAGTTAAGTTGAGCCCTGTAGAAGGTGAATGGAAAGCTTATTGAGATGATTAGTTTGTATAATCTTGAGCTATGTGATTTTAGGGATATTAAAGAAAAAATATTAGTGTTAAGAATCGAGAAACTACTCTCATTAAAAAGTTCAAAGAGGGGGAGAAAGAGATTTAGTTCTTGAATGAAAAAGTTGGTAACTTAAAGATACCTCTCCTTGAGTCGTCACGTGCACATGAGGTGCTAGTGGCTCAATATGAAAACCTCAATAAAGGCTTTTAAAAGTCTAAGAAGGTAAAATTTTAACTTGAAGTACGCTCTGCAAAATTAGAGAGGATTCTCTTTGCACTATCATAATCCTCGAAGAACAAAATGGGTCTTGTCTATGACAGTGTACGAGAGTCTAAGCCAAATAATGAGATAATATTTGTTAAAGGGTCAATAAACACGCCTCCTAGTCCTACTCTGAGAACCAATCCTAAGCCAAAGAATGTGGATCCTCCACAACCGTACTTTTGCACTCATTACAAAAGTCAGGTTAACCTTAGAGATTGCTGCCACTGGCTTGTGCAAAATGGGTATGTTCCTCCACATTTGAACGAAAATTTCTACAAGATCTAAGAACATGTTGAGTAAATGGATTGAACATCCCAATTTCTTATGAGGTAATTCAAAAGGATGACCAGTTTCCTTACTAGTGCTCAAGGTATAAAGAGGAGAAATAATAATAATAATAAGAAGGTAATTAGAGTAGTGGATGAGGGTGCCGACTCTTATCCATCTCATCATTACAAGTGATTCATCCATGTCAAATATAGGTTTGGATTTCATCTATCATGATTATCTCATGTTATACTTCCTAGTGTCATGTAATAAGCCTCTATCGATTAGGATTGCTCGAGGGGGAGAGTGGGATGCAATGTGAGCAGTTATTTTCACGTGCGCAAGGGAGACATGGTGCATCCATCCACGTATGGTGGGAGATTGGGTGATGTTACCTACGAGGATATAAGAGTGCTTGTATCTCGGACCGCCGTTTCCCCACGAGGTCATCTTCATTTATGATGATTTTCCTTTAAAGCTATTCGACACCATGTCCAGTTTATCTTTCATGCCCCTATTTAGGCCTAAGCCTAATTCTTTATATGAGAGGTTTCCATTTGTTCAGAGTCACCCATTTATTTTTATTTAAAAACATATAAAATGTGTCGGGTTAGCCTTTTAAGGATAATCCTAAGGTAGTTTGAGGCCTACGAATGATCCAAGGATTCTTGGTTGGGGCTCGGGAACCGAGTTACATATGGGGAAGGTAGGCAACCACTTGTTCTTTATATATATACTTATTATCGCCTTTTACATGTATGATTACTTTTTAGTTGATTTTAGAACATGTTGAGAGACCTTAATCTGAGAATCCCTTTAAATGTAGATATGTGCTTAGGTATAAAAATTATGTTTGGAAGAGGTGTAACATCATTAAACCGGTGTGGATACACGAGAGTGCTTGTATGCGAATATATATTCGAATAATGGGTGGCCATTTTTATCACTACAAGAATGATGATCTTTTGGAAGGAAAAAAAATTGTTATAAAGATTCTATCATTTTTAAATCTCTTTACCAACGAAATAAATTCCTTGCAGCCTTTGTTGCATTAGTGAACTTACTATAAATATTTAGTAAAAAATTCTTCTAGTCGTTGCCGAACATATTTCGTAAAAAATTTGTTCGTTGCAAAAGAGTTTCCATATCATTGACGAAAATGCTTTTGCAACAAATCTTTCATTGCAAAATATATTAATATTGATTTGCAAAAGATATTGTGAGACAATTAACATCACTGGCTAAAGGTCATTTTGTTGTTACTAAAAATATTTTGTAACATACTTTTTCATTGAAAAAAATTAGTTTTGGTTGCAAAAAAAATCTCGTTTTTCTTAAAAATAGTTGTTTTACAAAAATTATTTCTTTACAAATTATTCCAATATTACCTTGCAATAGATTTTTTAGACTACTAAAATCCCTCGCTAAGAGTTATTTTTTAGTTGCAATAGATAACGAAATAATTTGGCCAATGCAATTTAACGCCTTTTGGTTTACTTGTTAAAATTATTAAATTCATCGTGAAATCTTTTAATGATTAATAGAATTCATTGTTAAAAGTTGTTTTTGGTTGAAATTTATTAATAAATAAATTGTGAATTTATTCATCAATAAAATGTATTTTGCTTACTAAAAGTATTTTTGGTACATTAGACATTTTAAAATGCCTAATTTTAAATAGTAAATTTTAAAGAACATAAACTAAATAAGAGATTTAAGTAAATATGCATAATTTAAAGACGATCTATTATATCTAAATAATATACAAGCTATTGTTCACAATGTCATGGTGAAGTTCAAAAACCAACAAGACTTCACAAGACCCAAAATGAGTTTAACTAGTTTTTCTCGTCTTCAAAATAAAGTGATAAAATCAAACTTTGTCGTCATGCAAGTGGATCTGAGGAGGATGCAGATTATTCAACGGGTGCATATTTCTTTGGTTGTATGGGTTCTTCATGATAGTTAGCTTTGACATAAGACCTTGGGTAAGGATCTTTAAATCTACGATCTTCGTTTATATCCTTTTCTTATCCATATCGTCATTGTGCGTGCGTAATGATTTCACAGGACGGGGGCAGTACGAAGACGCTTTAAATACCTGGACATGTTTCCCAATACTTATTCACAAATTGAAGCCACATTTGAATCCTTCGAGCTTTGTTGCAATTCAAGCATCTCATTCTCTAAGGAAAATAATATATGTTATAGTAAATATAGATTAACTCAAAAAGTCAGCCTTAACATTATTAAATCTTTTATATCATCGTGTTAACAATTTTTAAGACACTAGTTATTTTTATAAAATTTCCAAAGAGTTTCCTTTGTTTATTCTTGGAAGCCAACATGTTTTAACATTAAAATCAACTCAACAACAACAAAAGACACAATTATACCATCAAAGAGTCCCTTACAGCGATTTTAATACAAATAAACTTATAATTCAATTCAATGTCTTTAAATTTTTTTTTGTGAGGGACCTAAGAGTACTTTCCCCTATTTATTTTTTGAAATTTTGGGTTGAGTTTAATTTATTTATTCTTGAAAGTTAACCTGTTTTAACATTAAAATTAACTCAACAATAACAACAATAGCTACAACTATACCATCAAATATTCCCTTCCATCGATTTCAACATAAATAAACTCATAATGCAATTCAATGTCTTTAAAGTTCCCTGGACTCATGTCCTTAAAATGGTTTAAGAAAACGGGGATTCTACGAAATTATTTGTAGGTCAGGTGAAACACATACAAATTAAATTGTAATAAATTTTATCTTTGAATTAATTTAGTGTACATGCAAAGATGCAGTACAAATTAAATATATCAAACCAAGAAATTAAATATGCGAAGAACTAAGAAAAAATTTCTTTCGGTCAAAACCTTTAATTCAACATTGTATAAGATTCGACAAATACAATATGACTTACAAACTACTTAGGTCACTAAGTATGGCATGTAGTTCTTCAAATCTTCTACTACAACGGCACAATCCACTATCATCCATATGAAGTAGTCTTCCCTCGGTATCCACTCATCAACCTTCTTCTTCAGCAGTAGAGCCACCAGTCCACAAATCAACAATAGAGTTGAACTCTACAAGGTCTGTGAACAATGATTATGTTCTTCTTGATTTGATAAAGTGATCTCTAAATTTCCAAGGGGTTTGGATGAAAATTGGAAGAATTTAATAACAAATTGAACTATAAAAGGGTGTGAAGAGGCTTGTAAAAGAGCTCTTTTTTTCTCTAATCCGTAATTTCTTTTTATAAGGAAGTTTGTTATAAAAGGATAAACATAAGAGATTTCAATCATATTTAATTGAAAAATAAAATCTTGCGCTCGTTCGAACGACCAGGTACCTCATTTGAATGACGTACCCATTTTCGTTCGAACTAACTTCCAACGACCTATCAAACGACATTCGAGAGATTGATGCAAAATCATCTCGTTTGACTGTGGAAACCCTCATTCTAATGACATGCCTAATCTCATTGGAACGACTTCTAACGAGGCTTCAAATGAGATTCTAAAATTGACCAAAAGGCGTCGATCCAGATTTCGTTGAACCATTTTAACGAGTTAAAGAGATTTTCAAAATTTTCTTAATGAGTTAGCAAATATCGTTCTAATGAGTTAGCGTGTGTGGATGAATATATACCATATTCACCGTATGGCATGTGGTGCTCACTGCCTCTGCCCAAAAAGGTCTAGGCATGTTTCTCCTAAGAAGCATGGATCTAGACATTTCTTGTATCGTCCGATTCTTCCTATCAATAATACCATTTTGTTGAGGAGTACGGATGGTAAAAAACTCTTATTTGATACCCATTACATCACAATACCTATCCACCCTAACTTTTTTAAATTCAGTGCCATTGTCATTACGTATGCAATTTATAGTGACACCGTGTGCGTTTTATAGGACACGTCACTTGGTTGTTAGGAACCCAATCGCATTGGACTTTTCAAAGAAATGTCACGACGGAGTATCTGAAACAGTCATCGACCATCATGAGAATGTATCTCTTACCACCAAAGCTCTCCGAGCGAGTAGGACCGACCCATAATATCCATGTGAATCAACTCCAAAACACGAGTCGTGGTAATGGTATTCAACTTTCGATGGGGACTTCAAATTTATTTTACTTGTCGGCAAGATTCATAAACCGTGGAAGTTGGTTTCACAAGCGACGGTATGCCATAAAATAAATCATTTTTCACTAATCTCTCAAGATCTCTGAAGTTCACATGACCTAGTCGTAGACATTTTATTTGCCCTTATCATCGTTGGCTCTAGTCATAGCATTATACGCGTTCTCAAATAGCATAGACATCCATTGCAATTATTCCACTAAGCTTTGTGAAGTCATAACTAATAACTCAACTTTCTCTCTAAGACTAGCCAAGTCACTATAGTGGTGCGCAAGAGTATGTGTACACTGAGTTCTTCCTAACTTGTAGCAAAAATCTTTAAGGTGACCTCTCTTTTTACAAAATTACAAACATAGACTTGTTTGGGTTACCTTGGATTCCTTTCTTAGGTTGAGATCTCTTTTCTGTTTTGGGTCGAGGCCCGTAAGGATCAACCAAAAATTTCAGAACTAGTTCCGGTGCAGTATGGAAAGTGAATGCACCATCGTAACCTATTCCTCAGCTATCTCTAAAACCTAAAGCGGGACCGAGGAGCATTTTTCCAACTTTCTTTAATGTATCATCTGTAATAAACTTGGCCTCACAGGCACGTTCAAGATCTTTCCCGAGTTGGGATACAAGGGCTTTAAATTTCTCACGAGCCTCCATGGATGCTTAAAGATCTCTCGTAATACTAGACATTTTGTTGGTCAAGTCACCATTTTGCCTCTCAACTAAAATGACTCTCTCTCATTAAGAGGCTTTCACCGAGGACTCGACCTCTCTCGCTTCTTTCAACTCCTTCACTAAAGATAATACCTAATCGCTAAACCTTTATTTTGTTTCTTCATTTTAAAGGACTCAGGGTAAAGCTCGGATTAAGCACCTTGAAGTCATTCTTGATCTCACTTAAAACATTATCTCCCTCATTCTCTCCGAAATGACTAGACTCACTATCGATGTCATCATGTTTTATAGCTTCCTCATCGACGTGAGGTTCACTAAATGTACTAACATGATTAGACATAAACGCGGTGAAGTTACATCCATGTGGTGATTCATCCCCGAAATCCAACGACTCGACATCACCCTCACTAAGCGTGGCATTGAATGCAAATTTGCCTTTGCCTTGTTTCTTTAACTGTGTTGGACACTCTAAGACAGTGTCTAATGCGCTAAACTCTAGTTGCGGAAGTAACTTATGTCAAGTAAACTCAATTTACCTGTAAGTTACGATATGAGATTCAAAAGGCAGACTAATTTAAACTTTTCTTAAATTGTTAACTAATTAATTGACCAAGATTAATTCCAATTAGTCAATTTCAGTCCAAGTTTTATTATATTGATTTTAAACAGGAATGATTAAAATAAATAATATAACGATTCAATTATTAGGTGCATTTATAGTAATTTACTTACGTTTTCGTGTTGGGTGTGTATGCAAAAAATACAACACGCATGTATTTATTTAATGTCATAAAAACCCTTCCCCTAAGAAAAATGACGGATCCTTCTAAGGCTCAAAACCTAACTACTTCCAATAAAATAAAACAAATAGGAATGAATTACAAATAATCAACAAGACTAGTAAAGCGATTACCTATACCAAGCCTCTCCCTGGTTGCTCTTCTGATCTCAGCTTTACCTTGTCCTTGCAACTTTTGCGTTCTTCACTTCTTAGCGTCTACCACTTGCTTTCCTCAGCGCAGGATCTGCTTAGTGCTTAAGTGTTCTATTTCTAGTGAAGTTCTGTGTTGTGTGTTATTCTACAATGACACACACACACACACTTAATGATTTAAAACAAATCAGGTATTCTAGATATCCTTTCAAGTCTGATGTTCCTTTTGCTAAGTCAAGTCTTCTTGACTTAAAACAATTTAAAAAATTCTTTTTCAAATATTGAACACTCGGACTTGTTCGGATATGTACACAAATATAATATGAGCCTAAGTGAGTAATAATGTACTAAGTGAGTGCAACAAACTATATGAAATGAAAATGATCAGTCCTGAAATCACTAAGCAATATGTTATGCAAATATAAGAAATAACAAATAAATACACAAGACCAAGTAATATATCTCTAAGGTAGCGTATATATATATTTGATTTACCAAAATATATATCAGAATATGCTCAAGTCAAATATACAAACAAAGAAACTATTTTTCTCAGAACATGTTTAGATTAAAATAATCTTTAATCTAACACCCTAATATGCCTTTTAATAGTTTTAACAGGGTCAAGATTCACTGTCCTTGGTCCAGAATATTTCAAATATGTATTTTGTTCAGTCAAGGGATATACGGACAATCAAGATGTATATTCTTTACAAATCAGTCCTTAACATTCTCGGGTTTAAAAATACTATGAACATGAATCGAGTGTGATTTTTCACTACACCAAAATGGGCAAATTGTCACCTTTCAGCCGGCCAGCCTTGTCAAGGTCATTGACCGTGACAAAAAACACGCGTTTTATGTCACGGTCATTGACCTTGACACGACCGTGACAACGACTTGTCAAGGTCATTGACCGTGACAAGCCCGTGACAATTAAATTTGTCACGGTCTTGTCACGGTCATTGACCTTGACAAGACCGTGACAATTCTTGTCAAGGTCAATGACCTTGACACGACCGTGACAACTTTTCCAGCAAAAACCCTTTCCCCCTTCTTTTTTCCCTCCCACCGTTCCCTCCCTCTCTCTCTCTCTCTCTCGACTCGACGCTGCTCTCTCTCTCTCTCTCTCTCAGGTCCAATTTCTCTCTCTCTCTCTCTCTTCCATTTATATATATATATTTGTGTGTATATTTATGTATGTATGTGTATATATATATGTGTGTATGTGTGTGCGTGTGTGGGGGGTGGGGCGGGATGGGGCAGGGTGGGGGAGGGCGTGGTGGAGGGGGGCAAGGGGTGGGGCGGGGTGGGGCAGGGTGGGGGAGGGGGTGGTGGAGGGGGCAGGGGGTGGGGTGGGGTGCGGTGTGTGTGTGTGTGGTGGTGTGTTTTGGGGGAGGGGGGAGGGGGTGGTGGAGGGGGGCAGGGGGTGGGGTAGGGTGGGGTGTGTGTGTGTGTGTGGTGGTGTGTGGTGGGGGAGGGGTGGTGGAGGGGGCAGGGGGTAGGGGGAGGGGGTGGGGGAGGGTGGTAGGGGGTTGGGTGGGGTGGGTGGGGTGGGGGAGGGGGTGGGGTGCGGTGTGTGTGTGTGTGGTGGTGTGTTTTGGGGGAGGGGGAGGGGGTGGTGGAGGGGGGCAGGGGGTGGGGTAGGGTGGTGTGTGTGTGTGTGTGTGGTGGTGTGTGGTGGGGGAGGGGGTGGTGGAGGGGGCAGGGGGTGGGGTGGGGGAGGGGGTGGTGGAGGGGGGTAGGGGGTGGGGTGGGGGAGGGGGAGGGGGTGGGGGAGGGGGGTAGGGGGTTGGGTGGGGTGGGTGGGGTGGGTGTGTGTGTGTGTGTGTGTGGTGTGTGGTGGGGGAGGGGGTGGGGTGGAGGATTGAGATTCAATTTAGGTGTGTAGACCATTTCGAAAATTTTGTGCTTCACATTATTGAACCAATATAAAACGTTTTCCCTATCTCTAGATTTTTGCAAGACATCTACCACATCATGTCTTAAATGAATCCATTGATTAAAGCCCTAAAAATAATACACACATGGAATTTATTCTAAAATTATAGGATTGTGTTTAGCGAACCAATAACATAAGAAACTTTAATTCCCATCATCCTTCATGTGTTTCCACATTGTTTATCACTCCTTAAAACACAATTATAAAAGATAAAAGGATGATTTAGAACTAGTTTGCATTTATTATTATAACCCTCCCAACCATTCCTATCTTTATGCATTTTTTATGATTAGACCTAGACTGTATTGATGTATTTTTTGTCTCATTTTGCATGTATATATGATTTTTTCTTTTAGAAATCAGTCATGGAGCTGATGGTACGAATACGAGTGCTCAAGAAATGGCTCCAGTCGAGAGTAAGTAATATCTCTTTCCGATCCATTAGCTCGGTTATTATATCCCTGGATTTTGTTAAGCCTCCTAGTAGGAATCTTCATTATTTCTGAATTTGTTATCTTTATGTGTTTTGAATAATTTAAAATATCATTTCTTATTTTAGAAACCAGTCATGGGGCAGATGGTCCTAATTTGAATGCTCAAGAAACGGCTCCAATCAGCAGTAAATAATCTTTCTTTCTGATTCATTGGCTCTGATTATTTATTCCTAGATTAACTTTTATTATTTCTGAATTTGTTATTTTTATATGTTTTGAATCGTTTAAAATATTATTATTTCTTTCAGAACCCAGTCATGGAGTAGATGGTCTTAACACGACTGCTCAAGAAACGGCCCCAGTCCAGGGTAAGTAATATCTCTTTCCTATCCATTGGATCTGCATTTGTATCCATAGATTTTTGTTATGCCTCTTACTAGGAATTTTTGTTATTTCTGAATTTATTATTTTCATATGTTCTGAATAATTTAAAATATGACGACTTATTTTGAGAAAAGAGTAATGGAGAAGATGGTCCTAACTCAAGTGCTCCAAACACAGCTCCAATTGGTAATTTGTCCTTTCCGATCAATAATTTAAATATATTTTTTTAGTAATTGTTCTAGTGAGGCTAGGTTCCATAAATTGAAATAAATCTCTTACCGGCCAAGATAGGTTATTAATTGTGTCATGAAATTGGCTAGGTTAGTGTCATTGTTGATGGGAGAATATTTTTCATCTTTTACCCCTTATCAATTCCTTATGTTGAAGAACTAAAGATCCTCAGATGACTCCTGTATTGGTACACTTACAATCACGAATCGCGCCTATGATAAACTTTCAATGTGTTTATATCTACTGCTAAATTGACATTTTCTATCTCATGTTTAGTTTTTTTTTTTAAATTGTCTATTATTAATTTTATGGGTCACTTGGGCTTTGGAGCTCATTATTTATTTGATATTGAATTTGCCCCCCCAACAGTTTCATTTCTTAAGGCTTAAACCCCAGAGTGACTTTTAGTGATGCAAAAAATATCCTGTAACACTTTTTGTGTCACTGAAAGTCATCTCGAGGGAACCTCAAGAAATGAAATTGTTAGAGGCTAAATTTAACATCAAAGAATTAGTTGCGGTAAAACCTCAAATCACCATAATTGTTTTGCTTGTAAAAAATCTATTATATTAATTTTTTATTATGTAATTTGCCTGCAGCAGTGACACATTGAACGGGAGGGGCTTTTTCAACTTGTAGTATATCGTTACTTTGTCTTCATCGCTGAACATTCTTTATTTACATCTGGAATCACTAATCAGGTCTATCATTCTTCACCCTCTTCTTTGACGCCTGATTTGAGCTTTTACCGATGTGCACTATATATCCATAACCAAATGTTGAGCCTGGCCAGAAACGACCATTGGGGTTGATGTTGTGGCTCAATAACACCGACAGTGGCTAGTTTCATTTGCGGATGGAGATATGCAACTCAATTTTCTGGGTCGGGTTCCGTTTTGATTTTTTATTTTGGAAGTTTTTCATGGGGGGGTATGTATGGAGTGACAAACTTTTTTGCTTAACAGACGAACAGCTAAATGGGGGCCGAAGTCATGTTTATTAAATTTTAAACTTTAGATTCTAAAGTCAATTTCCTAGAAACCAAATGTACCATGAAAAGACATCCATAACGAACACAAGGGTGTCCCACATGGATGACATACTTTTCATTAAAACGTCTTCTTAGTGTATAGTTATCATAAGTTGTTTCGAGTTTTCAACCAATTCTGGTTAGTATTAGGATTCTTCACAAAACAATTTGCATTATCTTTAGTTTGTTCGGATATATGATGTTTGGAACAGGTACAACGTTGCTATAACAGGTACAAATATACTGCTGGGCAGTGGCAGTGGCCATACTGCCCAGCAGTTTTTTTTTTAATTCTGCCCAGAATTGTCACGGTCATTGACCGTGACAATTTTTTTACTAAGGGTCACGGCTTTATCACGGTTATAAACCGTGACAAACGTGTCAAGGTCAATGACCGTGACACGACCGTGACACAAAACGCGAGTTTTGTGTCAAGGTCAATGACCGTGACACGACCGTGACAAAAAAAGTTGTCTCGCCTCGAAATGTCACGGTCATTGACCTTGACAAGGCGGATTTGTCAAGGTCAATGACCTTGACAAATGGGTAGATTTGGTGTAGTGTTTGTGTTTCAAAGTTTCACACAAAAACGATCTAAGGCAAATCTAAATGAAACATATTAGATCGAAACAGTTTCAATAATTAAGTGTGTATACCATATGTGATTTGTGTATCTAAACACAAGACTAACATATGCAATGGTTATTAATACGAATGTTGACAGAATTCACAACAAATACAACAATATTCAATAATACACACACGAATGAAGATCTATGAAAAACATATCTAAACATATACAAAGATGAGAGGATTTTCACATGCAAAAAAATTCGTCTTGAAAAGCAGAAGTGAAATCGAGAGTATTAAACAACCTTGAAGACACAAAGAAAATGCATGCGTAGAAATTACGATCTAACTAACTCTCTCTCTCTCTCTCTCTCTTGAAATGAAATGGACATAGTTTCACTATGGTTTTTATTTTCTTAGCCCTTTTTAAAATGAAGACCCACAGTCTTTATTTATAATGAAATGAAGTAGTCTGTGATTGGTCTTATCAAAAGTGTAATACTCTGCCCTAGAAAATAGATACTTAATGTTATTTGAAGTATTTAGTTCGAAGGAAAACTCGAGGAATGAATAGATAAGGAGATTACGCTAAATGGCACGAAAAGTGACGCATTATGAAAAGTAATCAAGGAGAAGAATTATATCATTACATGGTTCGTACGAATGCGTGTTTAAGTTCTAATAGTCCTAGTAATTATGTTGGTTAAGTTTGACGCGAGAATATCGAGGATGGACATGACACGGTCTTGGTAAATAATGCAATAGTTTGGTGGTACGCGATGCACAGGATAAGTAACTTTGTGCGATTTTTGTAGGATGCATCGCGGTCCCAAATATCGCTATGAACACTTTTATAGGGTAAAAAAAAATACATAAAAAAATACCATGGGGTCAAAAGTCAAAAAATAAATAAAGATTATTTATTTTGTCAAAATATGAAAGTGCTCATAAATGTTTGAAAATCACCATAAAGATGTAAAATTTAATTTTGAACAACTTTCCCTTCTTCGACGTCTTCGGAAAAAATCATTTAGACCCATTTTTGGCAAATTTTTGTCAGCACGTGGCATTGCGAAACCCAACTTTGCGTGCATTATTTAGGACATCACGGAAGGTCAAAAAAATATTATGCATATATTTTTTGACTCACAAAAATATAAGAAATATTATTATGAAGAGAAAAATTGAATAAAATACTTTTGTACGGAGGTCCCGATTCTTGCATGCCTTGTACTGGATAATCTGGAAGGCCAAACGACTATTGTAAATATAATTTTTTAGCCAAAAAATGCAAGAATATGAATCTCCAATTAAAAGTTTCAAAAACAAATTGGGCAGGAGAGATAAAGTGACAAAATCAATATTTTGTGGGGAGTATTTGGGGAATTTAACCCCTTAGGGTTCTAAGGAGTATATAAGTGAGAGTTAGCCCATTTGGGCATTTTTCAATCATATTTCTTCTCTCTCTGTCTCTCTAGATTGAGAGCTTCCACCACCCCAACCACCAACCACCACTACTCCTCCACAATAAACCATTCGTAATCCACCACTTTAAGGGTGCATTTCTCCACATTTTAACCAAACACAACCATTTCCACCATTGTTATAATGTGTAATACCCCGTACTTTTAAAGATATTTAAATTACAAAGGTGGGTGTAATTTGGCAAATTGAGGAATTACGGTGAATAGTAATTTTGGAATTTATGAGTGAAATTGAATAAATTCATAATATAAGTGAATAGTAAATATTAGTTTGTAAGTCTCAGATTAATAGTTACATGGATTATATTTTCTTACGAGACTAAGAATGTGAGTGGGATTATTTTAATTACATGTCGCAGATGGGTAAAGTGACAAAGGAAAATATTTTAATTGGAAAACACATGTATTGAAATGTGTTGGGTTTAATTAGTGAATTTTAGATAAGTCACTCGGATGGAGGTTTTGAGTGCGCGATTGGGTTCGGAATGGCCGAAATAGTCAAAATTAAGTGCCCTGGGGTAATGTTTGGGTTACGGAGGCTTTTTGGACTAGTAGGGACTCGCAATTGAGTACACGAGTCATTTTACAATTGGGTATTCACCTAATTTCGGGTTTAATTAGGGGAGAGCCCTTATTTATCCAACATATCAGCCCTAAGAGAGAGAAATAGAAGAGATAAATAAGAGAAGAAAGAAGAAGAAAGAGAAGAGAAGAAAGTAAGGAAATTCCGGGTCAAACTTCGCGGGATTCGACTCGGGGTCGTCTAATTTTATCCACGAGGCAAGTGTTTACTTGCTTTATTAATTTAGTGCGTTTATTTCTCATATTATAGCTGGTGTGTAAAACTATAAAGAATTTTGGGATGAGTTTTCGTGAATCAAAATGGATTTTTCAGAAGATTAACGAGTAAAACCTGAATAATATCAAATTTGAGAAATTTAGGAATTAATTGAAATTAATTGTTGGATCTGGGTTCTAGGATGATTAGAACCCTTTGTATGTGTGTATTTACGGTTGTTTGAGGTTGGATGATGATGGGTGAGAAAATAAAAACCTTGGAGGTGTATTAATGGAGGTTTGAGATTTTGGAGAAGATGATGAATAGTAATATAGTAGCTTACGGGATCACTTCGGCCAGAAAGAGAATTGATTCAGATCTTGGTCAACACATGAAAGTTTTAGATCTTTTCGACACAGTCGCGTGAGCGCTAACCGCGTATTTTTTTGATTTTTTTTGAATTAGTTATGATTTTTCTAAGGAAACAGTCCCGAGGTTGAAATCATTTGCTCGAAAATCAAACCGGAAATTTGAAAATAAAGGCTACAATTGTTTGGAGATAAATATTTGGGGTTCCTAAAAATAGTGTGGGGACTTCTAAATAATTTGTTTTTGAGTAAGGCGTGTACCTTGGGTTACTTGAAAGTAAAATCCAAGACTTACCAAAATAGGAATGTTTGGAAGGAGTAACACTCAGGGTGATATTTCGGTGGGCAAAATTTTATATAAGTAATTGTGCGTGTGGAAAATACACTTATATGTTGATTTTGATTGAGTAAAATCCTACGAGGTGACTAGGATGAAATTTAGGATACGGGCTAAAGAGAATTGAACAGTTACCCGATACGTCCATTTATGAAAATTATATATAGGTGAGAGGAATACCTATCGTTATTATATGGGTTGTGCGTATGCCCTGATGTTATTATATATATGGGTTAAATAAATACCTAAGGGGATTATATATAGGTGAGATGAATACCCGTTGTTAATGTATGTATAAGTGAGAGGAATACCTATCGTTATTATATGGTTGTGTGAATACCACATTGATGTTATATTTATATAGGTGGAATGGATACCTATATTATTGTTTATTATGTGTATGACATACCTATGCTGCTTGCTATCGAGTGGAGGTTGCGCATTGTGGAAAATCATGCCTTGAGGATCCTTCGGGTGGGATATTGAATTTTACCACTAGAGCATAAAACCTAGATACGGGCTATCTGTGAGAATGATAGTGATGACGGTCGTATGGGTGCGTACGTATGTGCGTAGCCCATCGGCTTGGAATTATGTTCGCCTCCAATATGTGTGTTATTTTGATGGTTCGCGAGAGATTGAACCTATAGTCATTTATGCAATGAGTGATGCAACGGGACATGATAGCAGAGTATGCAGGCACCTCAGCTTTTTCTCGGGGTGGAGTATATTATATTTATATAAGATAGTGTGCTTATATATATACATGTACTTGTGATGATATCTACTGTGTGAATCTACTGTGTGAATTAAATAGACATGAGTAATAATAAAATCTGAAATGAATAGTAGTCCTCCATGCAGAGAGTAATGCACTGGGACACGATAACAGAGTATGTGTGCACCATAACTTACCCTTGGGGTGCTATATATGTATATATGTACTGAGAATAACATATATGTACACTTGTGATGTTCCATCATTGCTTAGTATATGAGAATGACTAAGCTAATTATATTATAGCTCGGTGGATTGATTATTATACTTGTTGCGTATATTATATTGTTTATATATGAGATGAGATATCATATAACGTAACCTTGTATAAAGTGAAAAGAATGAATAAAGTGATATACTCCTTTCGGTAGATTTATATCCGGATTTATATGAATGTGGATCATAGGTTCTAGTGAGAACTATTAATAATTATGGGATGGTATATAAGTGGTATGTACTAAAGGCCTAATGGATCCCCACGATCAACATTGTCACGTAGTAGTGTATCGGGGGGGTTCCTTGTTTGGATTTCGCTTTGCGAGACACCCCACGTACGAACGTAACGTAATGTTGGTAATGGAGAGAATTTTAGTCCTTAGTACTTTGATTTATGAGGATTTTGGAAGATGGGTGAAATACCTTAGTTAGGCAGGGTAGCTTAACTAGGTTGTTTAAAAAGGTATGCGATAGTTGTGCACTATTAGAAGAGGGGTGAGGGGTATCTCATGAGAGTGCGATATCAGTTTAAATATGAGAAATATCATATTTTAAAATATAGATTTTAAGCACTTGCTAAAACGTTTTCAAAACTCGGGCTCTGACCCGTCTGTCTATTTTCACCTCTCTTTCTATATCTATATATTTATAGGTGTCCAGACACAGGGACGCCTGGATGATGATTCCTCCGAGTCAGACGTTTACTGCAACAGCTGTGGATGCAAACAGGTATATTGTAGACTCTTCTATCATTGAGATCTAGATGGGAGGTATTGTAGAAACATTCAGGCTGAAGGCCCAACTGTACTCATTTATTCTTTTATCGCCTTTTAGTGCGGTATTCGATTTGGTTATATTATTGTACCGAGTGTTCGGTTATTTTATTTTATTTCATTTCAGTTGATGCATAAATAACTGTTGTAATTTTTTATTTGAATGGTTTGGTTAAAAAGATTAGTTAATTAAAATTTTGACGCCGACCTAATAGGATATTAGTAATTAAATTGGTTTTCGACAGTGATGCTGAGAATGAACCATATGAGACTCCTGTTTTAATTTGATATAGGAGTGATCGCTCGGTATTTTATTAGGCGTGGTTTCATAGGTGGTATCAGAGCATCAGGTTCTAGTGTCCTTAGGAATCTGTGCGGACATACTACGCCTTCAACGTTGCTTTTGATTTGATATAGAGCCTTGTAATTAGGATTGCTAATATCCTCTTGTGAGATTTCGTTCTCCTGCAATTATGTAAGATTATAGTAAATCTTTTGTGCTCTCATTATAGATTCGTGTGCTGATCGACGAAGGGTGACCAGGGAAGTCCCTTGTGAGGGCAGCAGGAGGCGAGGTTTGGTTAGAGCTGTAAGTTGATATTGGGAATGAGGACCGCAGTAGATGTCACTCCCCTTTTGGCATTGTCGTGGGTTGCTACAATTACTACTATAGAATAGTAGTTATAATTATCTATGCACCGCTATAGTAGATGATGGTGCTAAACTTGAATTACCCAGTGGAGTTAGATGGGGAAAGTTTGAAAAGATCCTTGATAAGGACCGTACGTTGAAGTTAAATTATTCGAAAGTAGTGTAGTGTTATCTAAAGGAAGTAGAAGGCTCAGAAGCTTTAGCTTTGATCAGGGTATGGAATGCCCAGATGTGAAAATTTTAGGAAAATTTTCTCTTATTAAATGGAGCAATGTTAAAATGGTGGGAACAGTGGTCACCACATTTGAGGGAGCAGGGTGTTTTTCTCATAAATGAATCTTACGGATGGTTTTAACCGTGAGTTCCTTTGATTTACCAGGAATGAAGAGAATAAAATTTCTGGGTTATTCACATAAGGATCGTCCAGAGACCGATAATGAATACAGAGTTATATGGTTAAGTGAACTTAGTACCGGAGTAAGGTAGGTACAATGGAGAAAGAGGCTTCTCTAGTGGAATGATAGACTCATTAGTAATTGGACTTCTGTAGAGTGAGTTATAGCTGTTTTAGTGCAAGGTGTGAAATCTGTAATAAAAATTAAAGTTGTGAGACCTTGTGATTTTTAAGAGTCTAATGGGATAAAGAATCTTGGGTTTGGAATTGGAATTTCGGATGTAATTGGGATACGAGCTAGTTGTGATAAGCTTAATATTTATTTATATTATAAGTAAGTGAATACTTATGGAATTAAATCAAATATGTATATTCGAGATTACATGCTAATGCTACGAGGGATTGGCATGGATAGCCGAATTTAATTATATATATATACGGGTATAGAGACAGTATATATGTGATTATATTATAAATATATCTATGTGTGCATGGTATATTTATATGAAGCATACCCCTCTAGTGCTATCTTGGGAAGTTGCACGATGTGGGTAATTCCCCTGGCTTGAGGAGCAGGGAGCGTATAGTCCCCAGGTCATAATGTCTATTTTATATTGTGTGATTTTTATCAGGAGTGAGACATGGTGGGTATGTTTCGTTCTCATTTACGATGAGGAACTATGATCGCTTCCCATTCGTTGTGATTTGGTTTTTACCAAGTTGGTGTGATAGTCCGACCACTGGTACCCAGGATGATGTGTGAGTAATTCCCTGGAAGATGATAGCATTGAGAGACTGCATCCATTGAGTTATAGCTCTGAGGGATGGTTATTATACTTATATAGTGTATGATATATAAGTATGGATATACTTGATGTGTATAGTATATTGTATATATATTTATATGAGATGTGAAACATATATATACGGACATAATAAAGAATGGAATCCGAGATAAATTTTGGATGAGCCCGCCTTGATTATATGTTTAGATGGAACTTTGATGAGGAGATATTTCATTACCATGATTTGAAAGCATGGGTACCTTATAGATAAAATTTAAGGTATGCAGGATTTATAGTTAAGCTGGGAGTTTAAGCTTGTTGTTGTTCGTGCGAAGGACTTATTGTTAGTGCAAGAGCTTGTGGTATGACTCCTTGATAGAATTGAGAGTTCTGACCATATTTTGTTGGTAGATGGGATGGGATTATACCTGTTATATATTTGAAGCTAACAAGATACTCCACATATGAACCTTAACAACGTTGGGAGTGGAGGGATGTTACTATATGCTAGGATGTTGGTTTGATGAAATTAGCCAAGAGTCGTCTGATGATTAGGGGCTAATGAAAAGTAGATGTGCTGTGGAAAAGCACTGGAAATATTTCTGTCACCGTAAGTATGTGGGTGAGGCAAGGTGAAGGAAATTAATTTGAGGCTTATAACCAGACCTTGAAGAGAAGGAAAATTCAGAGGAAATATGTTGTGGGTATAATGTTCGTAGCACTTTTGCAGAGAGTGGGCGTCCGATTAGTTTGATTTTCCATTTCGTTAAGATGGAAGGATATAGTGATAGGAGTACATTGGTAACGAGGTAATATTTAGAACATCCCGTTGGTGTCCCTTGGGCCGTTATATCTCGATGACCGACGATGCGAGGGAGTAGTGTAACGGGAGGGCTCCTTGTTTGGATTTCATTTTGCGAGACGTCCCACGCATGAAACCGAGTAAATGTCGGAATTCGAGAGAGGTCTTGGGCAGTAGGGATATAGTTGGGATAGTACTCATTTTACGTGTGTTGAAAACACCTTGATCTTAAGACTACCACGAAATAAGGCCAGTTGGACTAGTGGCATTGATATAGGAAAATTGTTGTGAGTTAACCAAAAGAAGATTGGTGGGTTAACCTTAAGAAGGATTGGATTTCCAGGTACCGGAAGAATTAAGTTTCGAATTATTCGGGTTAGGAAAAGCCCAGGTGTTAGTACCGGGCCAAGGAAATGGGATCCATTATTTAGAGAAGAGCATTACATGTCGGACGTTTACAATTGTTGTGCAGATATGCACGAATGATAGGGGGTATAAGTACCCTGGTTAGTTAATTCTAAAAATGTCCGAGATAGAAGGACGTGAAAATGAATGTGTATAATATATGCCTGAGGGGTAGCTATAAACAAGGTTAAATGGTATGACGAATTGAATGTCATGTGAGAATGACGATAATTCAAGCATTGATGTGCAACGAGAGTTAGTACACCCGAGATGGGTTGAAAGGCCATGGAAAGTCATTTAAAAGGTACCTCTTAATGAAAAAGATACCAAATTATTGTGAGAAAGTAGAGCGGAATCTTACTCGAACGAGTGTTGAAGAGTGGCTTGCACATGATTGTATTGTTAGCATACTCCAAGGAAAGAAGGAGTGTATGTAGTACCAAATTTCGGAAGAGTATATGAGAATTAATACTTTAATTATTCGGTATAGGGAATGTACCTTGGAGATTACGAGAGAGATAGTAATCTGAATATTTATATAATACGTAGCGATGAGAATAAAATACGTATGAGAAGTGTATGATTAGGTTGGGAATATGCTTATGAATCTTAATAGGATGTGTGTATACCTATTATGTGATATTATTATTAAGAGCACTAATGGGTGATAACCCGGGGGTGCAAGAACATTATTGATTAAGTGCGCTAATGGGTGTTAACCGGGGGGTGCAGGATTAGTATACATATGTATAGGGATGATGTGACTATATGTGTATATATATGGATTTGTGAATATTTCTACTCTGTGAGACTAGTAGATATGGTATTAATAATAAATACTTTGCGCCAAGTGGTCTTAACATAAGGGTGCAAGATTAGTGTAATTATATAGAGATGATGAGACTATATATATATGAGCATACGTTGGGAACTTTTTACTTTGTGATTTTTAAAATAATCCTAAGTCTTAGTACTGGTATTGTCCTAATTTCGGGGACGAAATTCCTTTGTGGGGGGGGGGGGGAGTATGTAATACCCCGTACTTTTAAAAATATTTAAATTACAAAGGTGGGCGTAATTTGGTAAATTGAGGAATTACTGTGAATAGTAATTTTGGAATTTATGAGTGAAATTGAATAAATTCAGAATATAAAGTGAATAGTAAATATTAGTTTGTAAGTGTCAGATTAATATTTACATGTATGATATTTTCTTATGAGACTAAGAATGTGAGTGGGATTATTTTAATTACATGTCGCAGATGGGTAAAGCGACAAACACATGTATTGAAATGTGTTGGGTTTAATTAGTGAAGTTTAGATAAGTGACTCAGATGGAGATTTTGAGTGCGCGATTGGGTTCAGAATGGCCAAAATAGTCAAAATTAAGTGCCCTGGGGTAATGTTTGGGTTACGGAGGCTTTTTGAACTAGTAAGGACTCGCAATTGAGTACACGAGTCATTTTACAATTGAGTAATCACCCAATTTCGGGTTTAATAAGGGGAAAGACATTATTTATCCAACATATCAACCCTAAGAGAGAGAAAGAGAAGAGAGAAAGAAGAGAATAAAAGAAGGAAATTTCCGGCCACACTTCGCAGGATTCGACTTGGGGTCATCGGATTTTATCCACGAGGCAAGTGTTTACTTTCTTTATTAATTTAGTGTGTTTATTTTTCATATTATAGTTGGTGTGTAAAACTATAAAGATATTTGGGATGAGTTTTTGTGAATTAAAGTGGGTTTTCGGAAGATTAACGAGTAAAACCTGAATAATATCAAATTTGAGAAATTTAGGAATTAATTGAAATTAATTGTTGGATATGGGTTCTAGGATGATTAGAACCCTGTGTATGTGTGTATTTATGGTTCTTTGATGTTGGATGATGATGGGTGAGAAAATAAAAACCTCGGAGGTGTATTAATGGAGGTTTGGGATTTTGGAGAAGACGATTAATAGTAACACAGTAGCTTGCGGGGTCGATTCGGCCAGGAAGAGAATTGATTCAGCTCTTGGTCAAAACATGAAAGTTTTAGATCTTCTCGATACGGTCGCGTGAGGGACGACCGTGTATTTTTAGGATTTTTTTTAATTAGTTATGATTTTTCTAAGGAAGCAGTTCCGAGTTTGAAATCACTAGGTCGAAAATCAAACCAGAAATTTGAAAATATAGGCTACAATTGTTTGGAGATAAATATTTGGGGTTCCTAAAAATAGTGTGCGGACATCTAAATAATTTTTGTTTTGAGTAAGGCGTGTACCTTGGGTTACTTGAAAGTAAAAACCAAGACTTACGAAAATAGGAATGTTTGGGAGGAGTAACACTCGGGGAAATATTTCGGTGGGCAAAATTTTATATAAGTAATTGTGCGCGTGAAAATACACTTATATGCCGATTTTGATTGAGTAAAATCCTACGAGGTGACTAGGATGAAATTTAGGATACGGGATAAATAGAATTGAGCAGTTATTCGATACGTCTATTTATGACAATTATATATAGGTGAGAGGAATACCTATCGTTATTATATGGGTTGTGCGTATGAACTGATGTTATTATATATATGGGTTAAATTATATATATGGGTTAAATGAATACCTATGGGGATTATATATAGGTGAGATGAATACCCGTTGTTAATTTATGTATAGGTGAGAGGAATACCTATCGTTATTATATGGTTGTGTGAATACCACATTGATGTTATATTTATATAGGTGGAATGGATACCTATATTATTGTTTATTATGTGTATGACATACCTACGCTGCTTGCTATCGAGTGGAGGTTGTGCGTTGTGGACAATCATGCCTTGAGGATTCTTCAGGTGGGATATTTAATTGTACCACTAGAGCATAGAACCCAGGTACGGGCTATCTGTGAGAACGATAGTGATGACGGTCGTATGGGTGTGTACGTATGTGCGTAGCCCATCGGCTTGGAACTATGTTCGCCTCCAATACATGTGTTGTTTTGATGGTTTGTGAGAGATTGAACCTATAGTCCTTTATGCAATGAGTGATGCAACGGTACATGATAGCAGAGTATGCAGGCACCGAAACTTTGTCTCGGGGTGCAGTATAGTATGTTTATATAAGATAGTGTGCTTATATATACATGTACTTGTGATGATATCTACTGTGTGAATTAAGTAGACAGGAGTAATAATAAAATCTGAAATGAATAGTAGTCCTCCATGCAGAGAGTAATGCACCGAGACACGATAACAGAGCATGTGTGCACCGCATCTTAGCCTTGGGGTGATATATATGTATATATGTACTGAGAATAACATATAGGTGCACTTGTTATGTTCCACCGTTGGTTAGTATATGATAATGACTAAGCAACTTATATTATAACTCGGTGGATTGATTATTATACTTGTTGCGTATATTATATTGTTTATATATGAGATGAGATATCATATAACGTAACCTCGTATAAAGTGAAAAGAATGAATAAAGTGATATACTCCTTCCGATAGATTTATATCCAGATTTATATGAATGTGGATCATAGGTTCTAGTGAGAACTATTCATAAATACGGGATGGTATAAATGTGGTATGTACTAAAGGCCTAATGGATCCCGACGATCAATATTGTCACGTAGTAGTGTATCGAGGGGGTTTACTTGTTTGGATTTCGCTTCACGAGACACCCCACGAACGAACATAACGTAATGTTGGGAATGGGGAGAAGTTTAGTCCTTTGTACTTTGATTTATGAGGATTTTGGAAGATGGGTGAAATACCTTAGTTAGGCAGGGTAGCTTAACTAGGTTGTTTAAAAAGGTATGCGATAGTTTTGCACTATTAGAAGAGGGGTGAGGGGTATCTCATGAGTGTGCGATACCAGTTTAAATATGAGAAATATCATATTTTAAAATATGGATTTTAAGCACTTGCTAAAACGTTTTCAAAACCCGGGCTCTGACTTGTGTCTCTATTTTCCCCTCTCTTGCTATATATATATATATATATATATATATATATAGGTGTCCAGACACTGGGACACCTGGATGATGATTCCTTCGAGTCAGACGTTTGATGCAGAAGATGTGGATGCAAGCAGGTTTATTGTAGACTCTTCTATCTTTGAGATATATATATAGGAGGTATTGTAGAAACATTCAGGCTGAAGGCCCAACTGTACTCATTTATTCTTTTACCGCCTTTTAGTGCGGCATTCGATTTGGTTGTATTATTGTACCGAGTGTTCGGATATTTTATTTTATTTCATTTCAGTTGCTGCATATATAACTGTTGTAATTATTTTATTTGAATGGTTTGGTTAAAAAGATAGTTAATTAAAATTTTGACTCCGGCCTAATAGGATATTAGTAATTAAATTGGTTTTCGCCATTGATGCTGAGAATGAACCATATGAGAATCCTGTTTTAATTTTATATAGGAGTGATTGCCCGATATTTTATTAGGCGGGGTGTCACATAATGGAGCTACGAATATTGGAGTTATGTTTGGTGGTTTTGATGGAGATAAAGTGTGTCTTGCTTGAGATTCAAAATGGAACCTTTGGAGGTGTATTTGGCAACCCCTTTGGGGCCACCTTTGAAGGTGGCGGTTGCTCCTCCTACACCAACACTACCATTGGAGAGCTTAGAGGTGGGATCTACTAACCCTGATTTGGCTTTATTGATCAGTAAAGTTTTAGATAGTTATTTACATATATTAAGGTTAATATATGTAGGATTTGTGAATAGTTTGCATCCACGAGATAGATTAGTGAGTTTTGATGATTTCATAGGTAAATAGGTTTCAAAGGATGATTTTTAATGAGTCTGAAACATGATAAATTTCAGAATATATTCTTTAGCATTTTATGAAACAAAACGTAAGGAACTATTATTTATGTAATTTTCATGTAAATTCAAAAATAAACATTTTATGGAATAAAAATGTTAGAAAAGGGTTATTTTGTGTATACCTAGTAAGAAGGAAAAAATGGACATTTTTATGGTGATAAAAATGTTAGATGATATTATTTTAGTGTCTTTGCGAATAAATTTGATAATAAATATTTTTATGAAATAAAAATGTAAGAAAATATCATCTTGGTGTTTTTTTTGGTGAAATGGAATAATAAACATTTTTATGGTAATAAAAGTGTTGGAAAAAGATAAATTGTTGAAATTATAGAAAGTGTTAATATTTCAATGTTTTGGATGTTATGAAAATGGGCATTTTTAGAAATATTGTTGTTAAACATTTTATGAAATAAAATGTTTGGAAATAATGATTTATCGATAAATCTTTGGTGAAATATATGTTCAAACCGTGTGACGGGAATTTTGGGTTAAAAATCCCTTTTCTCATGAACATAAACTTGTAGTATTCTGACATTAAATGTGTAAGCAAGTTTAGAGAAGCGTATGTTGGATTTAACATAAAATAAGAAAAGTTAAAATTTTAGTCTTCAAGTGTGTGAAATTGGGACTCAATAATATGACGAGTATGAGGTTAAAAGACTATATGTTCATTAAAAAGAAAATGCCAATTTTCTTATAAAGTAGTCTTAAGTGTGGATGTATTTCTCGAGTTAAAGGTAAAGAAATATTTTTGAAAAACCAAATGATAGAAAGTATTCATTAAGTGTGAATAGGTAAAACATGTAAAAGGGGGGTAGTGTGTATAACCTACTAATGTTGAGAAATATTAACACTTATGGGATTAAAAAGGGGTTAAAGTTGTAAAAGTGTTTCCAATCAAGTAAATGATTACTCCCAAATGTAAAAAGGTGTAAAATGGTTAAAAACACCTAAGTGGCTAATGTGGATGGCTAAATTGTATTTCGGGAAATTAACACTTGTGAAATTGAGTGAACGGTGATTTTCAAAACAAATAGGTAAAATGATAATTTTACTCAAAGTACAATATTTTATGGAATAAAATGTTAAAGAGTGTTTTGATACGTATGAAGAAAGAATGAAACAAGTCCTTAAAGCGAAAATGATTTTTGGTGTAAAATCAACGTGAAAGAAAACAAAAGGACTTCAATGGAATTTAATGATTTTTCCTAAATGAATAATGGGAAACCGGACGGTTAAGTCCAAGGTTTTGGCTTCAGCTTAAATGGACAAATTAATGTGAACGTCAGAAAATGCTGAACACATTGGTAAGATAATGATATTGGATGATGCAATAATAAATAATTAAGCAGGGCTATGCTATCCCTAGTGGTGAAAGACCCCAAACCAACTGTAGTATACTTGGCACTCGGTGCCGGACGGTGAAATTCCATGAAACTGTGGGTGTACGTATGTTGGAGGATTTCCTAAAGACAATGCTAAGTAATGAATCGAATATTCATGAAAAAGGCATAAATGGATGGTAATGATCCAAAGATTTATTGATGCAAGAATATAACATTAAAATGTTTAATGTTCATGTGGTAACATGCAATGGTTAAATAAAGTGACTTAATGATATTAAGCTACCTAATAAGGCTTGAATCATAATAAACACATGCGTGTGTTACATGAGGCTTCAAAGGAAAATAGTATTTTTTCTAAAACACCGTATGTGCATGTGTTAAATGAAAGTCATGAAATATGGTTAAGTAACTCTGGCGTGAGTTAATGAACGTTGAGCAATAAACGTTTTGAAAGTACATCAGAGGTTTTCCTAACAAATGCCATTTGTTTAACTGCGTGAGTAATGGGAATGAATGTTAGTTTTAAAACCATGACAATACATAATGACTATTTTGTAAGGTTAAGGAAGTCAAGTGGCATTAATTAATGTTTTTGGAATAAAACGGTTAAATACATTGGTACATGTATTTTCAAGGGTATATATGTAGATATATACATATTTTCACATGCATGTAGTGCAGCGTGTGAGTACTCCCTTCTATCGCTTATTTCTATATTGCATTTGTATATGATCCCATTGAGAATTCGGCTCACATCCATTCTTTTGTTGCGGCAGGTTGCATGATGTTCCGTACTTTGAGAGCGTTATACAGGTAAGTAACTATTTACCTTCGCGATTAGTATCTCTGTTTACTTGGCCTTGGGGGAACTTCCCTTGGGTCCTATCACGTAGTTAATGTAAATCGGACTCGCATGCTAATAAGTGTAACGAAAATACTAATAAAACTAGATTAGAAACATTATTTAGGGTGTTCCATTGCACTTCACAATTAACGTGCGAACCAGATCTGGTTAGTCCTTTAATAACCTTTGAAACCGGGCAGGAAATTTACAAAAAGAGACATGGATTTGCAAAATCAACATAACAACCATTGACAACAATTTAATCGGAGGGTCATAAATGAAACATAAAATAACCGATTAAATTCTTGACACGTGGGTAACAACTAGAATCCACTAAGAGCAAAATCGGGTGATATAAATTATTACCATTGGACATATTAAACTATACGGTGTCATTTAATCAAATGAATAAAACTATCATAGTTTAAAAGATAAGGCCATGGGCTGCTGGTCAGATAATAAGCTTACGATGTCGTTTTGAAATCAGGTAAACCCATTTTGATTTAATAAATAAAAATGCGCCAGAAGATTGGACAACCAACAATTGACATAAATTATAAAAAGGATTTGGTCAAATCGGCCAACAAATGAGGTACATGCCAACTTCTAAAATAACAACTAAGGATAATAAGCTATTGTATCCTCTAAGATCAAATCGGTGGGCCTGTCAAATCATTTTGACAATACGTGTTCATCAAATAGCCAAGAAGGATATTAGCATTACAAATATATTATATACACCAAATATATACCAACAACACACACACACACACACACACACACACACACACACACACACACACA
Source organism: Sambucus nigra (assembly GCA_949130495.1). NCBI lineage: Eukaryota > Viridiplantae > Streptophyta > Magnoliopsida > Dipsacales > Adoxaceae > Sambucus > Sambucus nigra. The sequence goes on along the minus strand of OX422209.1, from coordinate 377,948,284 downwards.
CATATATATATATATATACACTACATAACAAATTAGAAGTGATTAAAATATCTTACCACTTAACATATAAAAAAAATTAATCTTTCAAATACATTGCAAAAATTATGTTTTAAATTTAATTCAATTTTCAGTTAAATTTCTTAAAGTTATTTTCAATTCAAAGACTTGATTATATCAATGTTTTTCAAAAATATTTTTAAGATATTTAAAAAAATTCTTTATAATCAAACAAACACAACATCATGAGATACGATGTAATGCAGTGCAGTGTACTGGTGTGCCCTATGTGACTTATATTTCCTAATGAGCCAATTTGCAAGGGTGTGAAAGACTACCTTTCCCCGAGTTAATTTGAGTCGAATTCTGAATTCTGAGACGTGCACTCGACTGAGTTGAGGGCATGGCATAGGTAAACTAAACTAAAAAAAATACAATAAATATTTTGTTAAAATTTAAGTCCAACTAGGTGAAGGTTTATATAGCTAAACACAAAACAAACCCCAATCCTAGTGTGTTCTATATAGGGACCTTCACACTCATGAGCTTTTTGAACCTTACCCTCACACTCATAACATATGTCTCCATCTTTTTAAGGTAATCTTTTATTTCTTTTTCAATTTTTTTTTGCCCGATTTATATTTTTTATCTTTCTCAAAACTTTTATTTTCTTTGGAAGTATTTTCTTTTCTAAGTTTGAGATTTTTTTTTTGCAAAAAAGGCTGAATCTCCAAAATTAAAATTATATTCGGAGTCAAATGACACTTCCACTTTTCTTTTAGATTAGACTTTTAACGCAATTCCCTTTTACTTAGGTTTAATAGTTTTGGAAAATATATTTATCTCATAAGTTTGACGGTCTCCGACGAGTTCTTCTAACCTAAGCATATCTAATGTCCCTAATAAATTAAGAACGGTAACCTTAGGAATAAACGGGCCAGAAGTGACCTCAAAATCTTTTTAACTAAATGTATCTCAAAAATTTTCTCACCTAAAAAACACTACAGTTTACAATAAGATAATATCGTATAAAATTCATCGAAAGACTCAGACTCTAGCATAGTGATAGTCTCAAACTGTGCGGTGAGGTTTTAAAGCTTAAAAGCTTTCACAACATTGGTACACTCGTGAGTGAGTTGGAGGATATCCCAAGCATCTTTAGACATGGTGCTCGTTATAATGCGACGAAACTCATCAGGGGTGACGACTCCAGAAATCGCACTTAAGCCGCATGAGTTAAAAGTGCTTCATTTAAAATCATTTTTTGTCCATGCAGAGACAAGTTTTGGACCTATGATATCGCCATTGGTCACTATAGGTGGTGTCCACCCTCTTTCACAAACAAGCCAGACTCTTTCATCTATTGATTTTAATGCAGACCTCATCCTAACTTTCCAGTATGCATAATTTGACCCATCAAATACATGCATCCTATTATACAAATTATCCATAAAATCAAAATTGTTAACGAATCACACAAAAACTTAGTGTAACTGGCTCTGATACAAATTTGAGAAAGTGAGGATTCTATGTAATAATTCGTATTTCAGGTTAAACACACACAAATTCAATTTTAACAAATTTGTCTTTGAATTAATTTAGTCTGCATGCAAAGATGTAGTACAAATTAAATATAGCAAACCAAGCAGACAAATACACGAAGAAGTTGAGCGGGGGTAATGAGCTTTAAAAAGGTTTTGCAAAAGAAGCTTTTATTTAATAAACTCCCAATATTTACAAGTTTGAACTAAGGAACAGAAAGGGACCAGTTTAAACTTTTACTTAAACTGCTAACCTATTAACGACCTAAATGGGGCGAGTTAGTTAGTTAGTTAGTTATAGTCCAAGTTATATTATCTTGATTAAACAAGTGATTAAACAGACAATATAAATTCCAGTTACTTAGGTGAGTTTCTAATATTGATTATCCTAATTTTTTGTATGAGCTAATATGATAGAAAATTACAACACATAGTATTTATTTTATATGGCAAAAAGCCTCCCGATAGAAAAAACCATGGAACTTTATAAAGATTGCCTAATCTATTAAAGTCCTCTAGAAAAATAAGAACGAGTTACAATTAACAATCCGAGACAAGCAAAGTAGCCAAGTTACCTAAACCAAAACCCTTCTTCTTGGTCTGACTCCCTTCTTCATTATCCACCAACTTTGTAGAAATTGTCTCCTCTTCATGTCTTGCTTATTCCTCTCAACTCTTAGAATATCTCAGTGCTTATGTGTACTAGTGTGACTTAACTAACATGCAAGTACAATAAAAATGTGGTGTGTGCGTATGATGAACAAAGATCAAACAAGAATTAATTTTCTTTTTACTAAAAATAATCTAAAAATTAATTTTCTTTTTACTAAAAATAATCTAAGACAGAGTATATAGTTTTTAGTTTAAAGAAAACAACTATAAGTATATTAATCAGTGTTTAATCAGTACAAGCAAACAATAATTAAGGTAGAGTATAAAATACTCTTTATTATCAATATACCAGATTATTTTATCAAAATGAAATGTTTTGTTTTATTAAGTTCTAAACAAGTTTAGACATCAGTTTAGAACAAGGCTTTAATATCAAACCTAAATAGATATGTATTGGGTCAAGATGTCTTAAACAATCCTCAGTTCTAGATCCAACAATATATTGATCAGGTCTTTATAAGGTATTCTTCTGGTCTTTATGCAAGGTCTTTTATGGATGCTCAATGTTCAAGTTAAGAACACGAGTTAACAAGTTTATATTATCTTGAAAGTGGTAACACGAACAATTAAACAAGAAAAATCTAATGACATATCTTAACAAAGCAGTTTGGCTTTAAGTTATGGAAAAAATGTCTTGATCCAATGGATCAACATTTCAACAGGCCAAAACTGGTTGTTTATGCCCAAGAACAACAAAAAACAGTTTACTCACTAAGTTTCACACAACAGAGATAATAGATCAACAAGAATAAATAAGTGAGAGATAGTTTTTCACAAAGAAAGATGTTTAATCTAAATAAAAAAATTATGAAAAAAGAAATTAGGGTTTTTGAAAAAATTTACACATTAAAACCTTTTTCCCTAAGTGAGAGTTTACACCAATTTTTTTTTTATCTCAAGATGAAACACTTATATCTCAGAAAATATTATCACAAACACAATAATAATCTCAAGTATAGATGGATTGTTTTGTGATACCCCGCCTAATTAAGTACCGGGCGATCACTCCTTTATTAAATTAAAATCAAGGTGAACAGTTGGTTCATTTTAGCATCACTCTCGAAAAATATTTTTTTTCACTTTAAACACCCTAATTAATTAAGCTAAGTGTCAAAACCATTTTAGACATTACTTTTCAAATTATATTTATAACCAATGATTTAAAACTTTACATAATTCAATATTAAAGAATCACACCACAATTATCCTGGAACATATAATCCAAATAATTTAAACATTCAACAACTAAATCCCAACATTTAAAACTTAAAGTAAAACATCCAGACATTAATAAATCCCAAAGTGACAATACTAGAAATAAATGAATCACAATGTCCAATAAAACAACTGGATAATGGAAACGGGCGACACATGCCCAACTGAATAAATATGCTAGGAGTGGAATCAAATAAATGAAGTCGTCTAAGCAAGAGGCCTGCAACTCCCACCTAAGCTGCATCGCGTTCCTTCTAAAGAATCCTATGCAAGACGCCCCTGTGGCTGGGCACCTGTAATATATACATATATATATAAGAGAGAAAAGAGAAAAGAAATGGAAACGGGTCAGAGCCCGATTGTAAAAATGATTTAAAGTTTGTTTAGCAAGTATTTAAAATATTTATAGGCCAATGCAACAACATATTAGTGCGACACTCCCTTGTGAAATTCTTACCTCTCTTCTAATGTGCACACCTATCTCACTAACCTTCCCAACGGTTTAACTCGTCTTATCTTAGGTTACTCGCAAGATGTAAATTGAACAATTCAACTGTTTAAGAAGTAAATTCCATTTAATACCAAAGCTCTTATTTTAACTTTATTTGTTAATAAAGTTTCCCTGTAATATACTATACTTCCAAAACACGTATTCCTCAATTGAAATCATTATTCATATCTTACTTACCATAAACACAGTAGGAAATTTCAACATTACAGAATTCAATATATATATTAAATACTCATATAATATATATATACTAACAACACCCCACATAAAAATTATGGTGCGGGCATACTCTGTTATACAGTCCCTGTATCACTCGTACTAAGGGAAATACAATTTCGGAATCACTCTCGAACTGTATTAACACAAACATAAACAATATTGAGGCGAAGCATAGATTCCAAGTCTCTAAGAGGTCAGCACATACCCTCACGTCTCTTAGGACCGTCTGACCATCGATCAGATAGCCTGTACCAAGGATTTCTATCTTCTAGGGTACGAGTCAATATCCCCCATAAAGGTCCCATCGAGATACGACTGTCCCAGCGTGGTAACCTCAGGGATAGCAAGTAGCGCGGGCATGATTTTCACACGTATATAGTATATGCATAAACACAGTCATATAAATATACTACTATTACCATATCTCTTTAGGTACCTTCCATCACCCATAATATAATATTTATCCTTATTTCTCAATCTTTAGTTATCACGTATAACGGTTTGTCTCTTACTTTAATTGAGGGATTAATCCAACTTACAACGTAACACTCATGGACTCTATCCTCCCAAGTGTAGAATTCAGTAGGTACTCATCTATTTTTCCAACGTAACTATTTTACGCGTCTCTCCCTTTAATACACAACCCCATCGTCCCTTATGTGTAAGCATCCCAAAATGTAAATCTCGTCTTAGATTAAAGGTCTCATAGTTCTTAATAAGTCCTACTGGTCTCCTTTACCTTCCAAAATATTTTAATAAGGATGTCCAAAGATTTTTACTCATTTAATTTGAATTCAACAATTTAAAAGGGGAAATATGAGTCTTCCAGGAGGGGTCGATCGATCGATGGCAGGAGCTCGATCGATCGATCGACACTCCTGGTTCGATCGATCGATCAAACAGGTATGTCGAATTCTGCAGATTAACAGTTACGGGTTCTAACATCCAACCTCAACCAAATCAAGATTTTTAACACCCAAACTCCCAGAAATTCGTACTACAAACATTAATAACCCAAACTAACAATCTTCTACGTAAAGCATGTGAATTTTCATCAATAACAATGGATTAAAAGGGCAAAACTTATATAAACTTCATGAACCCTAAAATTTTCTTTAACTTTGTTCTAATCAGTCTTTTTCCAGAATCTCTACTCCTAATACATCATAAATCCGTGGTTCAACCTCTACATACGAAGGGGATTTCTAGATTTCCATTTATATCATTACTATATGCAATCTCCTATCTCCAACATGGGTTTTTTTCTATGAAATACATCCTAATCAATCCTAGACTAACATGAATGATGCATTAACGAATTTAAGCAAGATAAATACTTTCCTGGGAATTTTAGAGTTCTGATTTGTAAACGAATTTGGTGTGGTTGCGTTCCCCGTCGCGCGATCTACGCGTTGGTGGTGGTGGCGGTGCAACCGGGTGAATTTTCGGCCTAGAACACCTTGGCAAGCTCTCTCCTTTCCTCTCCTATGGCCGTCATTGTCTTTTGTTGTTTTAACCCTAGAAGACAACCTTAGACATATGATATAACCCTTGAAAATTCGTGGGTTTAATTGCCCAAAATTACAAAATGTCCAAAATGCCCTCCCGGGGCGCTAAATAAGCCTAAAAACACCCCGAGACCCAAACTAAACCCCCGGGTACACTTTTCTGACTATCTCGACCCTTCCGAACACTTTGGCACACTCAAAATGACCATACGAGAAACTTATAATTTATTCACTTTTATTAATCAATATTTAGTCCCGACGCGACACGGGCGCGTCCCGAATCAAATTTCCAAAATTGTCATTTTATCCACAATTGACATTTAATAGAACCAATATTATATATTACTCTACTCATTAGTAATACTCAACAAGTTTCCCATAATTACTAACTCACATCACGTTAATAATTATAAGTAATTAATTTTTGAATTTATATTAAATTAATAACTCACATTAAATTTAATAAATCTCCAAATTTATTAAGCATAAAAATACGGGGTATTACATACTTTTCCCCTAATAACGGAATTTCATCCCGAAATTCAAAAAATAAGGCATACCTGGTAAGAATAAATCTGGGTATCTCTCGCGCATATCTGCCTCGCGCTCCCAGGTGGATTCCTCCACATTATGATGCTCCCACTGGACCCGTACAAGTGGAACTACCTTCAACCTCAATCTCCTTTCGCTATGGTCTAGGGTAGCCACTGGTCTCTCCTCGTAAGAGCTGTCAGGCTGTAAGTCTATCTTATCTATCGCGATGTGAGTATGGGCCATATCATCCCGAAGGTATCGTCTCAATGACGAGATGTGGAACACATCGTGGATGCGATGTAAATGCTCTGGCAGTCCCAACCTGTATGCCACCGGCCCAATTCTCTCGATAATGGGAAATGGTCCCACGTACCTCGGGGCCAATTTCCCTTTCTTCCCGAACCTCATCACTCCTTTCATAGGAGATACTCGCAGTAATACTTGGTCCCCCATATTAAACTCTTGGAAGAACCATTTCGCATCGGCGTAGCTTTTCTGCCTGTCCTGGGCTACTCGGATACGACCCCTGATCATCTCAATCCTCGTGAAGGTTTCCTGAATCACCTCTGGTCCTAGCAACTTGTAATCCCCCACCTCTAGCCAACAAGTTGGGGAACGACAAGGCCTTCCATACAAATCCTCGAATGGAGCCATGCCAATCGTGAACTGATAAGAGTTATTATAAGCGAACTCTACCAGTGGAAGATGTGGCTCCCAACCTCCACCAAAATCAAGAACACACATGCGTAGCATATCCTCTAACATCTGATTAGTACGCTCTGTCTGTCCATCTGTCTGTGGGTGATAGGCTGAACTCAACCTCAACTCAGTACCTATAGCCTCCTGAAAACTCTCCCAGAAACGTGACACAAAAATCTTGTCTCTATCTGACACAATATTCAGGGGCACCCCATGTAATCTGAAAATCTCAGCAATGAACAACTGAGCATATTGACCCGTGGTATAATCTGTCCGCACCGGCAGAAAATGAGCCACCTTGGTCAAATGGTCCACAATCACCCAGATGGAGTCGTAGCCCCGCTGTGATGTAGGCAACCCTGTAATAAAATCCAAGGAAATACTCTCTCACTTCCATGAGGGTATTTCCAATGGCTGAAGCAACCCTGACGGTTTTTGATGGTCCACCTTTACCAGCTGGCAGGTAGAACACTTGGACACGAACTCAGCAATATCCTTTTTCATCCCACTCCACCAGTATTGCCGCCTCATATCCTGGTACATCTTATCTCCCCCAAGATGTACTGCAAATCGGGACCCGTGAGACTGGGTCATCACTTTATGACGTAAGTCTGCTCCTTCTGGAACCACCAATCTCCCATTAAACCTCAAACCCCCATCAGAACTAACAGAATAGGACTTAGCACCCTCGGCTAAAAGTTATACAATCTGTTCCTGGAAAAATGGGTCTACGATCTGTGCCTGTATCACCCTCGTAATAATCTCGGGTGTCACTATCATGACAGATATGAAGGAACGGTCTACTGCGTCCTGGTGACCCAACTCCTTCCACTTTGCTTTCCATACGTCCGCTATATCGTCTACCGGCCTGCGGCTCAACGCATCAGCCACTATGTTGGCCTTCCCCGGATGGTATTATATGTCGAACTGACAATCCTTTACAAACTCTAACAACCTGCTCTGACGCATATTCAGCTCTCACTGAGCGAACATGTACTGCAGTGACTTGTGGTCTGTGAACAAGCGGAATTTCTCCCCCAATAAATAGTGCCTCCATATCCTCAATGCAAATACGACCGCTGTTAACTCTAGGTCGTGGGTGGGGTAATTCTTCTCATGCGGCATAAGCTTGCGGGAGGCAAAAGCTATAGCCTTCTCCTCCTGCTGAAGTACTCCCCCAAGTCCCCGTAAAGAGGCATCGGTGTAAACCAGGTATTCCACGCCCGGTTTAGGTAAAGCAAGGACCGGTACTGAAGTAAGCTTGTCTTTCAGCTCGTCGAAAGCCAACTAACAAGCATCGTCCCAAATATATGGTACCCCCTTGCGAGTCAGGTTCGTCAATGGACCCGCTATCTTAGAGAAACCTCGAATGAATTTCCTGTAGTATCCGGCTAATCCCAAGAAACTACGCACTTCCGTCGGTGTCATGGGCTGTCCCCACTCCCTCACCGCTGACACTTTACACGAGTCAACTGCTAACCCCTGTTCAGAAACAACATGCCCCAAGAACTGTACTTCCCGCAACCAGAATCCACACTTCTCGTACTTAGCATACAGCTGATGCTCTCGTAGAGTATGAAGAACCTGCCTCAAGTGCTCGGCATGCTCCTCCTCGGAGTGTGAATATATCAAAATGTCATCTATGAAGACGATGACAAACTGATCCAAGAACTCTCTGAACACTCGGTTCATCAAGTCTATGAATACGGCTGGAGCATTTGTGAGGCCAAATGGCATCACTCTGAACTCATAGGACCCATATCTCGTCAAGAAAGCAGTTTTTGAAACATCCTGCTCCCTAATACTTAGCTGATGGTACCCCGACCTCAGATCTATCTTCGAAAAGAAAGTTTCTCCCCTCAGCTGGTCGAACAGATCATCGATCCGAGGTAACGGATATTTCTTCTGTATCGTAACCTTGTTCAGTTCTCGGTAGTCCACACATAGCCTCAGTGAACCATCTCTCTTTTTCACAAACAAAACTGGAGCGCCCCAAGGTGAGGTACTCATGCGAATGAAGCCCTGACCTAACAGCTGCTCTATCTGATCTCGTAACTCTCGCATCTCCGCCGGAGCCATACGGTATGGAGCGCGTGATATAGGTCTAGTATTCGGTAATAAATCTATAAAAAAAGTCTATCTCTCGACTGGGGGGTAGGCCTGGTATCTCCTGAAATACATCGAAATACTCACGTACAACTGGGATCGAGTCTAAGGGAATCACAACCTCCTTAGAGGTATCCTCCTCTATGTAATACAAATGAGCGGTCGAGCCTCCCTCTGGGTGAGGCCTCGCCACTACAAACATCTCTTGCCCCGGAATGGCAAAGACAATACTCCCACCAAAACAATATATCATAGCTCTGTAAACTGCGAGACAATCCATACTGATAATAACATCGTGCTCATACATATCTAAGACTAACATGTCTGCTGGTAATACAAAGCTACCAATCTCTACCCCCACACCCCGGCATATAAAGAAAATAAGCGAACCATTTCCCAGTGGTGAGTCTACACACGTCACAGTGCTCTCTGATGTGGCTAATAACCCTAAGGACTTCGCAAAATGGGTAGCTATAAAACAGTGCGATGCCCCAGTACCAATTAAAACTCAACCCATAGCACCAGGTATAAGGAACGTACCTTTTATCTCGATTGGAGCCTGAGATGCTGCTATATGGTGGACGTTACAGACACGTCCATACTGTAACTGCCTCTGCTGAACTGAGGCTGTTGGAATGGCTGGTGGAGCTGGCTTATGTGGCTTATTACTGGCACCTTGCTACCGTGGGGCCCTATTCCTCTCTGGACGCCTATGGCCATTACTGCCACATTGGAAGCACCTCCCTCGAAACTACCTCACTTCACTACGTTGTTGACTAGTCTCGCTTTTTCCCTGGTCCTGCTGGCCTTGATGAGAAATTTGCGGAAAAACTATGTCATGGTGAGGACAATCTCTCCACTTGTGACCCGGCTGTACACATTTATAGCAAAGTCCCGAAATTCGCTGGTCGAGTTGTAGTTTCTCCCCAGTCTGATTCGGACAAGATTGACGTTTGTGACCATCCATTCCACAACTGAAACACCTCTTTGTGACTTCATTCTGAATCTGACTTTGTTGGCCCTGACACTTTTGGCCCTTTACATAAATTTTGTTACTTCTGGAACTGTCTCGATCTTGAGTGGTTTGTTGTCGCAATTTCGGTGCCTTCGCACAATTGTCAACTTTAGTCACATGCATTTGATTAACCTCTCTAGGTATTTTGCCCCCTCTAAGCTGCATGCTGCGTTCGTGGTACTGTAAGACTGCAGTGGTAACTGCTTGTGCCACAATGCTCGCAAATTCGGCGATTGGTACCCTTTTCGGAGACACCTGAGGCGTGAGTTATCCTTTCTCATTAACTTCCCTAATGGTATTAGCTTGTTCGTCCTGACGGGCCATCTGAAAGTTTTAAAATTAAATCTGAATAAGTTCAACATTCACATCGACAAATCGCAGAAGCACGAATTTCCAACGCATAAAGATGAACACAACATTCCTAATGTTAGGGCTCTAAATCAAAGATGCTAAGCTAGAAACGAGATAAGCCGTACAAATCCTAAGGACACTAGAACCTGATGCTCTGATACCACCTGTGACACCCCGCCTAATTAAATACCGGGCGATCACTCCTTTATTAAATTAAAATCAAGGTGAACATTTGGTTCATTCTTAGCATCACTATCGAAAAATAATTTTTTTCGCTTTAAACACCCTAATTAATTAAGCTAAGTGTCAAAACCATTTTAGACATTACTTTTCAAATTCTATTTATAACCAATGATTTACAACTTTACATAATTCAATATTAAAGAATCATACCACAATTATCCTGGAACATATAATCCAAATAATTTAAATATTCAACAACTAAATCCCAACATTTAAAACTTAAAGTAAAACATCCAGACAGTAATAAATCCCAAAGTGACAATACTAGAAATAAATGAATCACAATGTCCAATAAAGCAACTGGATAATGGAAACGGGAGACACATGCCCAACTGAATAAATATGCTAGGAGTGGAATCAAATAAATGAAGTCGTCTAAGCAAGAGGCCTGGAACTCCCACCTAAGCTGCATCGCGTTCCTTCTAAAGGATCCTATGCAAGACGCCCCTGTGGCTGGGCACCTATAATATATACATATATATACAAGAGAGAAAAGATAAAAGAAATGAAAACGGGTCAAAGCCCGATTGTAAAAATGATTTAAAGTTTGTTTAGCAAGTATTTAAAATATTTACAGGCCAATGCAACAACATATTAGTGCGACACTCCCTTGAGAAATTCTTACCTCTCTTCTAATGTGCACACCTATCTCACTAACCTTCCCAACGATTTAACTCGTCTTATCTTAGGTTACTCGCAAGATGTAAATTGAACAATTCAACTGTTTAAGAAGTAAATTCCATTTAATACCAAAGCTCTCATTTTAACTTTATTTGTTAATAAAGTTTCCCAGTAATATACTATACTTCCAAAACACGTATTCCTCAATTGAAATCATTATTCATATCGTACTTACCATAAACACAGTAGGAAATTTCCACATTACAGAATTTAATATATATATTAAATACTCATATGATATATATATACTAACAACACCCCACATAAAAATTATGATGCGGGCATACTCTGTTATCCAGTCCCTGTATCACTCGTACTAAGGGAAATACAATTTCGGAATCACTCTCGAACTGTATTAACACAAACACAAACAATATTGAGGCGAAGCATAGATTCCAAGTCTCTAAGAGGCCAGCACATACCCTCACGTCTCTTAGGACCGTCTGACCATCGATCAGATAGCCTGTACCAAGGATTTCTATCTTCTAGGGTACGAGTCAATATCCCCCATAAAGGTCCCATCGAGATACGACTGTCCCAGCGCGGTAACCTCAGGGATAGCAAGTAGCGCGGGCATGATTTTCACACGTATATAGTATATGCATAAACACAGTCATATAAATATACTACTATTACCATATCTCTTTAGGTACCTTTCATCACCCATAATATAATATTTATCCTTATTTCTCAATCTTTAGTTATCACGTATAACGGTTTGTCTCTTACTTTAATTGAGGGATTAATCCAACTTACAACGTAACACTCATGGACTCTATCCTCCCAAGTGTAGAATTCAGTAGGTACTCATCTATTTTTCTAACGCAATTATTTTACGCGTCTCTCCCTTTAATACACAACCCCATCGTCCCTTATGTGTAAGCATCCCAAAATGTAAATCTCGTCTTAGATTAAAGGTCTCATAGTTCTTAATAAGTCCTATTGGTCTCCTTTACCTTCCAAAATATTTTAATAAGGATGTCCAAAGATTTTTACTCATTTAATTTGAATTCAACAATTTAAAAGGGGAAATATGAGTCTTCCAGGAGGGGTCGATCGATCGATGGCAGGAGCTCGATCGATCGATGCGTCGATCGATCGACACTCCTAGTTCGATCGATCGATCAAACATGTATATTGAATTCTGCAGATTAACAGTTACGGGTTCTAACATCCAACCTCAACCAAATCAAGATTTTTAACACCCAAACTCCCATAAATTCGTACTACAAACATTAATAGCCCAAACTAACAATCTTCTACGTAAAGCATGTGAATTTTCATCAATAACCATGGATTAAAAGGGCAAAACTTATATAAACTTCATGAACCCTAAAATTTTCTTTAACTTTGTTCTAATCAGTCTTTTTCCAGAATTTCTACTCCTAATACATCATAAATTCGTGGTTCAACCTCTACATACAAAGGGGATTTCTAGATTTCCATTTATATCATTACTACATGCAATCTCCTATCTCCAATATGGTTTTTTTTCTATGAAATACATCCTAATCAATCCTAGACTAACATGAATGATGCATTAACGAATTTAAGAAAGATAAATACTTGCCTGGGAATTTCAGAGTTCTTATTTGTAAACGAATTTGGTGTGGTTGCGTTCCCCGTCGCGCGATCTACACGTTGGTGGTGGTGGTGGTGGCGGTGCAACCGGGTGAATTTTCGGCCTAGAACACCTTGGCAAGCTCTCTCCTTTCCTCTCCTATGGCCGTCACTTGTCTTTGGTTGTTTTAACCCTAGAAGACAACCTTAGACATCTGATATAACCCTTGAAAATTCGTGGGTTTAATTGCCCAAAATTACGAAATGTCCAAAATGCCCTCCCGGGGCTCTAAATAAGCCTAAAAACACCCCGAGACCCAAACTAAACCCCCGAGTACACTTTTCTGACTATCTCGACCCTTCCGAACACTTTGGCGCACTCAAAACGACCATACGAGCAACTTATAATTAATTCACTTTTATTAATCAATATTTAGTCCCGACGCGACACGGGCGCGTCCCGACTCAAATTTCCAAAATTGTCATTTTATCCACTATTGACATTTAATAGAACCAATATTATATATTACTCTACTCATTAGTAATATTAATCAAGTTACCCATAATTACTAACTCACATCACGTTAATAATTATAAAGTAATTAATTTTCGGATTTATATTAAATTAATAACTCACATTAAATTTAATAAATCCCCAAATTTATTAAGCATAAAAATACGGGGTATTACATGTTTGTATGTTTATGTTGATGAAACAAACTATCAATAAGTTAGTTCACCAACATCATAAATGTATGGTGTGTCTGTTTGAGTGTGCATTGTCTCTCTCATTTTTTGTCTCCATAATATATTTTAACAGAGTTTTCTTACTCTCTCTTGATGTGAAAAAATGAATACCAGAGGGTCTTATTTATTGATACACACGTGTGAGAGGATTAGTCATTTAATGAGGCATAATGATTGCAAAGATGTAAGCTTAACCCGTAATAAACAAATGATCCAACAATTGGCATGGAAACACACTTTAGTTCTTAAGATTTCAACACGTGTATGATCTATGTACTACACTTGAACCATCCAAATATCATATGAGTGAGTGTACAAATACGCGTATTCTAGGTGTATAAAAAAATTATAACCCGTATTTATCTTTAATTAAAATCTGTTTAATTTTGAAATGATTATAAATGTAATTTTATTTACGAAAAAAATTCTAATCAATGTTTAAAAATTCCATAATAATCAGGAAAAATATAACAAAATCATTTTTAGTATGTTTACACCTAAAAATGATATTTCTAAAAAATATTCCCTATTTTTACTAAACAATTAACTAGCCAAATTAAATCAAGAATAAGAATTAATTCAATTTTAATTTGTTTCAAAAATTATTTTAAATAAAAAACGAATTCAATGACATAGAAATACACACTCACAATGACTATATGCAATAAAATAATGTGTGTGATGTGATAGTGTTCTAAATGTGTAACTATTGAGCTTTTCTTGAGAATTTAAAGGTGTGAGAAATTATCTTCCTTGATTCGTCTTGGAAAGATGACTTGATAATGAATATGGGCCTTGAGAAAGTTGGGTCTGGGATCTAACCTACAATCTAGTTACAAAAATATTTTTTCAAAATTTGATCCAACTGGATAAAGTCTTATGTAGATCTACACTCTCAAATAAATAAGCCATGAATCTATGAGTTTCTACATAAGGGTATTCATTAGTAGGAAAAAATCCCTTTCGGGCAAAACCATTAATTCAACACTATACAAGATTCGACAGACAGGATACGACTTACAAACTACTTAGCTCACTAAGTATGACGTACAGTTCTTCAAATCTTCTAAAACAATGGTACAACCCAGCACCACCCACAGGAAGTCATCTTCCCTCGATATCCTCTGATCAACTTTCTTTTTCAGCAGTAGAGCCTGGGATCCACAAAAGAGTTGTAGAGATAAACTCTACATGGTCTTTGAACCAGGGTTATGTTCTTATTGATTTGATAAAGTGATCTTTAACTTTCCAAGGGGTTTGGATAAAAATTGGAAGAATTTGATCACAAATGAAACTCTAAAAGGGTGTGGAAAAGCTTGTAAAAAAATTATTTTTAGTCTAACCCCGCATCTCTTTTTATAAGGAAGTTTGTTATAAAAGGATAAACATAAGAGATTTGGATCAAATTTAATTAAAAAATAAAATCTCGCGTGCTCGTTCGAACAACCAGGTACCTCGTTCGAATAGTGTACCCATTTTCATTCGAACCAAGTTTCAACGATCTATCGAATGACATTCCAGCGCTTGATGTAAAATCATCTCGTTTGATCGTGGGAATTCTTATACCCAATATCTTTGAAACTACTTCTAACGAGAGTTCAAATGAGATTTCAGAATTGACCAAAAGGCATCGATCTGGATTTCGTTCGAACCATGCAACTCATTCTAACGACATTGCATAACTCATTCAAACGATAAGCAAATCTCGTTCTAACGAGTTAGTGAGATTTTTAAAATTTTCTTGAAAAAATATTTTGAAATGAAAACTCTTAAAATTGTATCAATCCTAGAAAAATAAAGGCTTTATCAAAACTACCATAACTCTTCTGAATGTTGTTGAGGCAAATGATTCTTCAATGTTCCCACAGTCTTCAACTTTTTCTTCGAATACGTAGAAGTAGTAATGAAGATGCAGCGTATGTGCAAAGGTATAGGGAAAATAAAAAATACATTGAGAAATTATAAAACTTGCTCTTATATGGTTAATAGTAACATAAATATACATAGTCAAACTTTGCTTCTTCGATAATCCACTCGTTTTTCTTTGTCCAATGTGTGTCATAAAATATTTCAATTTTGCCATTCATTCCACCTTCATGTTTGTTACCATCTTATTATCTTATAAAAATAAAACTTGCATAAGTACATATATCCACATAAAATAACGATGTCACAAATATAGAGGATATAAAAAATTTACCCTATCTTTGTACAAGAATTGAACGAAAGATTTTATCCCTCCACGATGAACATACTTGCTGTTTGACCGACTAGTAGAGCAAGCGCCAAATTTATGCTATAATGAAATAATTTATTTTATGCTAATTTACTAAAACATGCATTGGAAAGGACACAATTTCAGCTTGAATCACCCGATACATTGGAAAATCAACACCGTGTCAATAGTAATTCTTTCCTTGAATCCATCAGTACTAAAATATGAGCGAAGGAAGTACCAATCTTTATATTTTTCAACATTGTCAAGTTTGTATTTTGCCTCCTCGATATTCAAAAAGTGAGAAAAATAATTCTTCAACATATTACAAAACCCAATGTAATGTGAAGATATTGACATATGTAAATATCTTATAACCTCCAAATTCATGATATCTAAATCAAATTTGGACGGCATAAGTTGTAATGAGCTTGAAAAGTCAAACCAAAATAAATTTTTATTTACAATAGAAGAAAAAAATAAATATACTAAAACTCGGCTATTTGATGATGTCTTCTCTTTCTCGCAAATATGCCCCCACCTATACAGATTTAATGGTGCAAAAGTCCGTACAATAAAGCCAATCTCATTAGCCAAAGAGTTTGCAGTAAGTCCAATCAGTTTGTTGTACACAAAGTCATGTAATTAGAATTTTAGACCCCCAAACTTTCTAATAAGACTATCGGTTGCTATCCCACGTGCTCTACCACAGACTTTTTTCATACAAGTGGAGGCGGATTCTGCAATAGTGAACAAATAACACATTTAACTCAAAAATCAGAATGCACAATTAACATAGAACAATTTGTATAATAAATGAGAATGCATAATTTCTTACAAACAATACGATGCAGCTTTAAAAACATTTGATGATGATTACTTATAAGAAACGTATCATTAAGATTAGGTGCAATTATATAACGCTAGTATTTTGTGTCCTGGATGACTTTTCATTCAGGATTGGTGCACCATGCGTAATTGAATCTTCCGTACTCGATGGCTCTAAAAATATAGGAATTGAATAACTTATCTCTCAACATCCACCTCCACCTCCACGACCACGTCCATCGGGTGCCATGTATATGTTAATCCTGATTAATTTATGAAAATAGCAAATTTAAAGATATATAATGAAAATGTCATGATCTAAGAACCAACTCAAATGAAGTAACATATAATTTAAAGCAGAAATCATAAAAGTAACATAACACATTCTTTTTTGGATTGAATAAAGTTCCATTAAATAAGAACAAGTATATATGGATTTAACAAAGTTCAATTAATAACAAGTACATAGTGATTTAATAAAATAAAAGAAAACTCAAATGTGTTATCTTCCTTCGCCTGCTGTCATAATCAACATTACTACAATCCTCTTCACCATCACTATTATATTCTGCTAATGTGACGTCATCTTCATCATCACCATCATCATCAACATTTTCATAGCTATCAACATCATTTTCTTGAAAATTACTACTTTCGATAATATCTGGTTGAACGTTGGTTCTAGCCATTTGCATTAGTTCAAAATCTCTCTCTTGGATAACCATTTGAATATCAGAAGATTAATCCTCTTAATTTGTATAATTACATGGACAATCGTTGACATATCATTATTAACTTCCTTTTAGATGTCCCAAATGTGTCTATGTTGTATTTTTTTGTACTACTTTTAATTAGGCCCCAACTTATAATCATCTAAGTTAAACACTTGTGATCATTGGGTTACGATCACAAAGGGATTATCATTATACCAATTATGAATAACATTAATAGAAGTGAGATGATAGTCCCGTTGCATTATTTTTTCTTTAGATTGGTGTCGAACCACTCACACTCAAATATAAAAATAGTGTATTGATTTAGGTATTTCATTTATATGACACTATATAATCGTCCATAAAAATCAACTACTTCATCACCATGCCCTCCAAGCACACCAAGAATAGTCTCACATGGTAAGTGCATAACCAAATGGACATAACATGAAAGAATGGCGGGGAAAAATTATTTTGAGCTTACAAAACAGAAGGACATCATCTTCTCCTAGTTTCTCTATGTCCTTCACATTCAAATACTTTGCGCACAATTGATGGAAGAAGTTTGAGACCTCGATTAATGCCGTACGGATATCGATCGAAAAATATCAACGTATTCCGGTTGGAACAACTAATTTCAACATAACAAGACAATTATAAATTTTTAAACTTGATATCTACATCCCTAATCCTCCAAAAATCTGAATCCATGATTTGAATAATCCACTCCTTTTGTAAAATTCAAGTTATGTCCTAAAGACTTTCTTTCAACCTATAAAAGGTGCATTTAGTTTTCATTGTTAAAAACCAATTTTAAGAGATAGAATAAATCCTTCTAGCCATTTTTGTAGGTTTAATTTTAGGTTTATTTTTTAGAGGATCGTGTGAGGAAATTTACATTCTTAGATAAAAATTGTGAGTTTGTGAGCTATATTGAATGGTTCAAATATTATTTAAAACTAAGATTTATGTGTTCTTCACTACCAAAGCTTGAAGGTTCAACGGAAATGCAAGGAGACTTGGTTTAATATTTTCCCTTCCATCTTTTATTCCTTTCTTTATGCCTCTAATGGATTGTTTTTTTTATATTTTATATGTAAAAATACTTCACATGTTAGGCTAAATACCCTATTTAAGGGGTGATTTCTAACTTTATTATGCTTATTTGAGAATAAATATTGAAATTTTAAATATTAAAATAAATTTCTAGAGAAAGCATTAAGTTCTAGTCATGCTTCGGGGAAAGGTGATTTGTTTTTAATAAATTCAAAAATTCCCCTCCCATGAGAGATCGGGTGATGTTGTCTTTAAGATAGAACCAAAATTTTTTTATTACGTTACTTTCTTAAGAATCAAACTAGATATAGGCTTTTCATAAGTTAAATATTATTTTAGAAATTTCAAGGTTTAAAACTAATTTTTAAAGACTTAAAATAAGAGGGTAGTTTATTAGAAAAGTTTTAGTCTTATTTTTGAGAGTTTTGTGAAAGTCTAAAATTAATTTCCAAAAAACTATTTTTTTATTCACATTTGTGACGAGTGTTAAATTATAATTTAAATAAATCTTTGAGTATTCAAAAATTAAAATTCTCTTAATTAAAATAAATAATTAAGAAATGGATGTGGATTCTCATCCCTTGTTTGCTCTCACATTTATTCACCTCACCTCACCCATCTCTTATTTTAGTTTTTATTTATTAGCTTGGTTTAAATAGTAGCACATCATTGGTTAAAATAAACACGCCTCACCCATGTCTTCATTTTGCTTTTATCCTCATTAAGAATTTGGATTGATACCCCTTACTTTCCAAAAACATGTTTTAGTGTTTATAGGTTCAAAAGGAAATTTGATTAACGAGTGTGTGCAACAACGACATAAACACAAAACGCTGGTTATCAAATGGTGTTGTTACTGGCTTTTTAAGTGTTGGAACTTGTTAAATTTTTGGCGATATCTTTCTCATCAAGTGTCATTGTCGAATTTAATAGTGGAGAAGTGTTTTGAAGACTTTTACATTTATTTCGTTTGTATATATTTTTAATTTTTCACATATTGGTTGTATTAGGATTATTGAGGCCTAGTACATTTGTTTGTGGTGATTTAGACACTAATTATTGGTAATAATAAAACATAATAAAATAAAAGGTGAAAAGGAAAACATGACAAAACAGAGAGAGAGCGTTATTGTAGTGGATTATAAGCCTTTCTGTTTTGGGTCAGTAGGACTACCGAGGACGATTGAAGTCAGATGAAATTCTCCCCGATTGAATCAACTCGGTCTTCACCCCATGCGTGTAAAAGTCATGGGAGTTTCATTTCTTTATCACTCATGCACTCCTAATTAGCGAATCCATTTATTGTTTGAGTATTTGCTCCTATGTGGCTTTATTTTATGCATAGTCTTACTTTGAATGGTTTGACCTACACCTAGTCATTGAAATGAGAAGGGATTTCATCACCCGACTCAATCACTTATCCATTGTGCGCAAACCTAGCTATCACTAAAATTAAAAAATCAATCAATTAGACATCCCCACGGGATATGGTGTTCATAGGACCCTTTCTGAAAAATTTAACTTAGAGGGCACTATAGAGTCTTATCTACCAGACAAAACCTCGATCGGTTCACTTTGAGGCACATTAATATCCAAAAAAGCTGGGTTTTAAGTGCAATTACCCAGTAAAATGGGTTTGTGTTGTTCCCAACGTTGTTTTGATCGGCTGCTTTGCCAGAGTAACTTTATGGAGAAATTATGCGGCAAGACTCTAGTTGTATTGTGTAGGAAGTAAGGGCACACATTTTTTGAAGGCTAGGTATAACACTCCGTAATTTGTTTGCCCACAAATTAATTAAAGTTTGACTACCCCATCACTTAATTAAAGATAGCACAAACTCCTTTCTTCTATATTTTTTGAGAAAGAGAATTGATATATGACCTATTTGAAGCTCCCACTAGTATTCGCATGATTATTTTCGTATCGGAGGAGTAGCTGCTGATTTACCCCATGGATGGATAGATAAATGTTTGGATTTTTGCGATTATTTTTTAACAGGGGTTGTTGAATATCAAAAGCTTATTACACGATATCCTCTTTTTTTTATAACGAGTTGAAGGAGTAGGCATTATTGGAGGAGATGAGGCAATAAATTGGGGTTAACCCCTGGATGCCGAAGGTGTCCTTGGGGTGACCTCTTAGTTCCTACGGGGTGGAGATGATGGGGTCGGTCCATGGATTTTCCTTTCTTTTGCCATATTTCACTCAAAGGGTTGAAGGGAGATAATGCATCAAGTTGTTCGCAAGGGCCAACTTCATCCTCTTCCCAAGGGATCCCGAATGAGGGAACCCTAGGAGAGCCCCTGACTATATTTCATAAAAATATGAAATCAAAGTAGGAGATAAAGTATCGGGAAGGCATGGAAATAAGGGTATCATCTCAAAAATTTTGCCTAGACAAGATATTCCTTATTTTCAATATAGAAGACCTGTTGATATGGTCTTCAACCCATTAGGAGTACCTTCACGAATGAATGTGGGATAAATATTTGAATGTTCACTTGGGTTGGCGGGGGGTCTGCTAGACAGACATTATCGAATAACGCCTTTTGATGAGAGATATGAACAAGAAGCTTCGACAAAACTTGTGTTTTCTGAATTTTATGAAGCCAGTTAGCAAACAGCGAATCCATGGGTATTTGCACCCGAGTATCCAGGAAAAATTAACTAGCGCTAGTTAGAATTTATTTTTTACTTGTTCGTGACTAATTCAAATCCTTTAGCAATCGATTTTGTATGCTCCGTCCTTTTGTGTGTTAAATTAAATCCATTTTTATCCGTTTTTAAAAATTCGAAAAACATTTTTCATTCTTTTTCTTATATTAAAAAATCACAAAAATATTTTCATTCTTTATTAAAATTCAAAACCCAAAAAGATTTTCTTTCTTTTTTAAAATTTTAAAAAGCCAAAAATATTTTTGGATAATCTTTTTTCTCCCACTATCCATTCCGATCGAAGAACATCATTTTAGGGACCACTTTCACCATTTCCCATATTCATCGTGCACCTCTTGCTTACAAGCCAATCACTTATTCCGTGAGTGCCCATACCTTCCTTATCCACTCGAACCAACAATGGACCAAGTCTATTCATATGACACTATTTTGAAACCCACTTAGGCTTATTGTCATAATATATTCGATACCGAGTGGTGTGAATAACCAAGCTATTCGTAGAGGCTTGATCACCCTGCCACACAATATGCATCCCAACCCCAGGATGTGGATCCTCACAATTTTTTATAATTTCCATGGCAACCAAGTGCACTCCATCCTAATCATTCCTATCTCTATGCTCACTATGATTATCAACCTTTTGTCTCTTACGTATGCCATCCTCTCGTGCATGAAAAACTTGAACCCATTCCCCTCACTTCATTTGAGTATTATTCGTTTAGTTATGCTAATAGCGAGTTGTGTCCACCTCAACTATGCACCATTGCACCACCACCCATCACTTCCCCACCATCATCCACATCTACTCACGAAAGCCTCTTGCAAAAGTTCATTCTCGAATAAGTTATAGTTGATATAGGTGTCGAGGGTTACACCCTCATTCTTCAGTTTACTTCTTTTAATTTGATACATTATTTTTGGATCTATGTTAGGCACTAGATTATCATGGGATTTATCTATTTCAATCAAGTTACGAAGTTTCATTTGTGGTTAAGACTTTTACAATATTATTATATATGTTGGTCTTTATTTAAAACATTGGTTATTATCTCAGTTATTATTTGTGTCACACACTCTCATATTTAATTGTTAAATAACCCTTTATACTATAAGACCTACCACCTTATCCTTGAAACATAAGAGGGTATCATAGTTAGTATTAGATAATTCTAGGTTCTAATGTCTTAGGATTTATAAATTAGTTCGATTTGTTCACATAGTGTTATTTTTGGATTAGTAGAGTTATCTTATGTTAGGAATTATACTTTATATCTCATACGATACTAATACTATTTGTTGCCTTTTCAATTGGAAAACACATGCAAGGGAGGTAACCGAAGTAGGAAGACTGCTATTATGAAGCCACAAATGGATTAGCCTTAAGTAAATTCTCCTCTTCAGCTTGACTTGGTTGCCATTATTTCTTAGACCATTCCTACACCCATGGTGGTATTGTTTCAAAACCATCCAACGCCACCGTCGCAACTAATTGCATCAGCTTTCATGCTCGAATTAACTTAGGAGAAATCCAGGAGTGCCTTTAGCAAAGGCAACCATTCTGAGTTCGTAGGGTCTATATATTTCGACCACTGCCTATCACTCGAGATAGGATATTAAGATCCATATGGCCATGGTAAAGTTAACTAATGTGCGAGACGTATGCTATCTAATTTTTGGTTGGTGGGAGATGCATGTGACACCCCGACTAATTAAATACCGGGTAGCTACTCCTTTATTCAAATTAATACAAAATGTCAAGTTGGTTCAGTTCATAACATTATTGTCGAAAATATTTATTTAAACAATTACTAGCCACCTAATATTTAAAAAGTGAGTTGTCAAATTTTATTAAATTAACTTAACATGCAACCAATTCAAACTTTTATCTAAATGATACCACCATCACATCGCAGTCACATCAAAATAATAATGGAATAATAAATGAGTCTGGAGTAACAATCCTCTGAATAATCCCAAATACAGAATAAAAATAAATACAACGTCTGAATAATAAATGAATTAACTCCAAAACTGCAATGAAACTGAGTATGATAAAACTGTCTCTAAAAGAAATGGGGCGACATGCCCTAACAACTGAATAAGTCTGAAATGGAATCAATATAGAATGTGGAGGCGTCTATTATCAAGATCCTGTAACTTCCACAGCAGCTACATCACGTCACTGAAATGGAACTCCTAAGCTTAGCGTCCCTATGGCTGGGCACCTAAAAGGTTTTTTTAAGAAAATAGATTTGAAAGAAAACGGGTCAGAGCCCGATGTGAAAACAGTTTAAAATATAGCAAGTGTTTAATTGCATTAAATAATGAATATTAAGTATTTGTTAGTTCCGTGTTCTCATATCAGTTTCTCACCTCTCAACTAATGTGCACGCTTAACGTATATCCATAACCCATCCTAGTTATGCCGCTAACTAACTAGTCTATACTGCAACCCATCTTCACATGATAATATAGGGGTTTGTTCAAGACATTCCAATCTAACTTATGTGAATCTACATTTTTATCTCTCAGATTAATTTATATTATATCATATAGGAAATTCTCAATTTTAACTTTAC
This sequence comes from Sambucus nigra, assembly GCA_949130495.1. Lineage (NCBI taxonomy): Eukaryota > Viridiplantae > Streptophyta > Magnoliopsida > Dipsacales > Adoxaceae > Sambucus > Sambucus nigra. Next base: position 377,924,617 of record OX422209.1, on the reverse strand, counting down.
TCAAAGTGTCGCAAATATTCACACGCATTAAAAAGGAGTCTGTTATCATCACCAATATTTAAATTTCAACATAACTATAGAATTGGGGCACCCCTAGGCTAAGCTGCGGTGCATACATACTCTGCTATCGAATCCCAGTACATCACGTACATAAGGACTACGTATTCCGAATCTCTCAAGAACCGTTTTAATAAGCAAAATCACACATATTAGAGGCGAACATAGTTCACATACCCATGGGTCATGCACATACCGACGCTTCCATGGTCAGCTGACTTATCAACTCACAAATAAGTGATTCATAGCCCTACGTCCTTAAGGTACCAATCTAAATCCCCCCCCCCCCCCCCCCCCGTAGGCACACAAAGATTAGATGGCCCTGTTCTGAAAGCCGACCTCCCGTGATAGCAAGTATGGTAGGTATGTCATACACATATAAATCCATTTACTAAGCATTCACACAACTTAGATACTTTATAATATTATTAAAGGTATGTTCTTAATCCCTATACCATTAATCCAATTAGTACATTTTTATACTTCCAGATAGTTATATAATATAGTCCACCGACACATCTCACGTCGTAGTTTTAAGTACTTAAAACCTAACTCATAAAGGTTATTAAGTCTCCTATTATTACCACACCTTAATCCAATACTCTTAAGGTCCATATTTCTGCCACTAACCTTATATTACCAACTATATAGATTTAACTCATTTAACCACAGTCTTTAATAGTACCTTACTCGTCGAACCTTATTAGTCTAACATAACTCCCAAATTTAATTCTAATAATAATTCGGGTCTCCTATACACGCCTACTAGTCTTCCTTAAATCTAAAAAGGTTCACAAGGTCCCCACTAATAATTTTCTAGGGTCGAAATTGCTAAAATTCAGTAAGGGAAAGATATCACAATTTCTGGGAAGGTCGATCGACCTATGAATGTCGATCGATCGATGGTGGTCGATCGATCGACCTATGAATGTCGAGCGATCGATCGCACTAGATGAGGCTACGGACTGCTTCGTTTTTCAGTCCCCGATTTGTCCCAAAACTCCATTACAAGGTATGAAATTCTAAACTAAGGATATGGGATCATTGTACAACCTAAATACAATATTTTTAACGTTCCTAAACCATTAAATCATCAGCAATTAACTTTATATGGAATCAAATCTTCATAAAAAACCTAGTTTTCTAATTTCTTCAAGAACCATGATATTTCCCTTCTTTAATTCATTTTTAATCCATTAAGGGTCAAGTTTTCGTTACTAAATTTCGTCCAGAATTAATCTACATGCAATTCCTATCCAACATTTAGAGTCCTCCACCAAATTTCATGAGTTTTCATCATCTTTCAAGGTTAATAATAATTTCTACACTAATCATGGAAGAAATATTCGCTGAAACTAATGGAATCAAATCACTTGCCTTAAGATTGTTGTTCAGATTCATTGGTGGTGTCCGAGGGATGATTCTTCCCTTCTTTCTGGTCACAATTCCGTCGAAAGTGGTGGTGGTGGGTGGTGGCTAAGGTTTGGAAACCTCCTGCAACTTCTCCTCTAACTCACGAAGCCCACTCTTTGTGTTTGGATGATAATGGCCCTAATGGCCTTCCCAATAATAAATAAATAAACCCTAAAATTCGTGGGTCTTATTTCCTTAAATTTTAAAATGACCAAAATACCCTCCCGGGTTGTCGATTTGGCCTAAAATTGCTCCGGGACCCAAACTAAACCCCCGACTAGTGTTTTCTGACTATCTCGACCCATCCGAACACGTTGGCTCACTCAAAATGATCATACGATCGATAGAATTATAATTTAATTTCTAATTAAATTAATTTCTAACGCGACTGACACGCGCGTCGCAACTTTATTTCCCAGATTGTCGTATTTATGACTCGCGACAATTTTAATAATTTACATAATAATATATTACCATATATACCCAGTAATACTCAATATTATCATCATAATCAAATACCAACTCACGTCTCGCTAGTATTTAAATTCAGATTATTTTCTAATTAATTATCCCAAATTTATTTTAATAAATCTCATAAATCAAGGCATTTTAATTTATTAAATCGCATGATTAAAAGCCATAAAAATACCGTGTATTACATACTTCCCCCTAATAACGGAATTTCATCCCGAAATTCAAAAAATAGGCATATCTGGAAAAATTTGCAATCCTCCAGTACTCAAAGTAAAATACAAAGAAAGGCTCAGTCACTACAGCCCTCATTTCACAACAAGCTTGTTGAACACTCTTGACACTTTATCAGTTATAGGGTTATACTTCAATAAATGCACCTCACGTTGCGCTTCTTACTGACCAACATTCGAATAAGAATAGCCTATATATGCTGCATTATCTCAATATTATTGTGAGTCCGCACCTCACTACGTATCAACCCTCGCGTTTATCTAGACACAAAACTCCAAATCTGGGAGAAACCATAGAACATCTGACTACTCTGGTCCGTTCTTTGAATATCTGTTCCCGACGTTATGACTTTTACATAAGGGAAAGCCACTCACGACAGTTGGTTGTTATCCCATTTTAGTCATCGGACTCTAACTCCTGACTGATCCAAAACTCTGATAATCCGCTCACCTCTAAACATCCAGAGAAAGAATGATAAGGTTTATTCACACAAAACCTCAGTAAGCACCTTGTCAACTATGATAAGATACGGGTGCTTTCACCCAACTGTACCATTAGGTAATATCTTCTCCCCATTACCACAATATACCTCACTTACTAGCTATACCCGTTTTGAAAATGAAATGATCGCAATGAATCCAAAATTTCTTTCATAGAGTTCCACCAGTCGTCAATCACCTTGCACCTATTCTTCGTGCTATAGGTGATACAAATTTCTCAAAATAAAATTATTCCCACTGCTTCCTTATACCCCATATTGAAGGTGGGTTTCAGGTATCTCATACTAGTTCAGAAAAATTCTGTGTAGGACCACATACCGACGTGTTCACTATCTAATAGTGTATATCACCCAAGGATATATCAATTTCTCCCCTTCCGAACAACCTGTCCCACATATTCAAAGGAACTCGTTACTTATCTATAAGTTGGCAACCCCTCAAGAAAAATAACCAACTTGACTCTTCCATCACTGGAATCGTCGGCTTGATACAAAATTATCAGGATGATCATCTTACCCCAACCGATCTACTACTTACTATACCCCCTTTCAATGCCGACCTTCATGTATAATTCTTCCTATTAAGTGATACTTAATAACCCTCTTCTTCCCTCGACGTATACCAAAATTTTTGACACGCGCACCTTTCACCATGTTGTGCACATCTGGACTCTTATACCTTATCAACATCCTCACTCTATTTACGCATAAGCCACTCTAACATTCGATTGGGTGGAACTCTGCTCCAAATTGTTCGTAATAGTTAACTATTTTCCTTCTCAAGAGACACTCCCTTTTTAAATGGCTTCCCACTACCTTTCAACTAATTTTGGACGTTTTATTCTGATTGCACAAGAATCAATAGATTGTCGTTCTTCTCACGAGGCTTAATCGACTCTACCACTTCTATTTTGTCATATTAGTCTCACAAGTAATAATTTCATCCATCTATGTCCCTTCTTCCGATGATTAACACATAAGCAAACCAGGGTGTCTACACCCCTTATAACCCATACATACGGGTTAAACATCATATGCGCTCCATACGTACTCCAAACTCTTTATTGCCCCTACATTTGTAACGTGGCTATACCACTTGGGTGTTCTCAATCGCCCCCAAATTTGAAATCCTAAATCCTCCATAACCTCAGCGCATCCTTCAACCCACCGAAATAAAAAACCCCAAATTTTTCAGTATTTCCTCACCACACCACTGGCTCTACTGGCCTTATATCGTAATTTCTCCTTTAACTTCCAGTTATAACTACATACTTCTATAACAATCGAGGTATCCAAATCATGAACGAATGGCCACACATCTCCTTACTACTAACCTTACGCTAAGTTTCATGCGTGGGGTGTCTCACAAAGAGAAATCCAAACAAGGAACTGTGACACCCCGCCTAATTTATCCCGGGTGATCAGTCCTAAATCAAGTCAGAATAGGTTTCTTAGTTGGTTCATTCTTAGCATCACTGTCGTCTTTTTAATTACAAACCACCTAAGTGAGAAAAGTAGACTGGTGCCAATTTTTATCTTTCAATTTAGTAAATAAAACTCATGCGGAACATAAAATAATACACAATCACAGTTAACTGAAATAACCATTCACAAATAAAATACCTAACCGAATAAACCATCGGTCCAAATATCCAATACAAGTAAAGACAAGAAGACAATCTCAACAAGTCTAATACTAATAAATGAACTGTGAGCGACATGCTCAAATAACTACTAGAGAATCCCTACATGAATGAAAGAAGGAGGCGTCTATCAAAAACCCCGCAACATCCACACGTGCTGCAGCAACGGACACCTGGAATAGAGTCAAGCCTGGCGTCCCTGTGGCTGGACACCTAAAAGGTTTTTAAAAAAAATTTATAGCAAGGGTTAGTACCCAAAACATTTGAAAACATTTAACAAATGATTAACTTGCAGTAATAAATAAATATGCATGCTCTTCATATTTTAGTTAGTGTCGCACTCTCTTGAGGACTTCCTCACCCCTCTTCTAATGTGCACTACTAACGCTTCCATTTAATACACCTAGGTCCTACGCTCATGACCCAATACTTATGTTAACCCTTGCAATTAACCTACTCTAACCGAGTATGCCTTAAATCATTACCCTTTTTAATTTCATATAACACTCACACCTGTTATGCACATAATACATTTCACACTAGGTATTAATTATCCCATATATAATTATTTACCTAATTATATATTTAATCATATTGTAGTATTCACAACCATACTTGAAACAACATTTAATACCAATATCCCTTCTGAGTAAAAATACTCACATAATATAATTTCTCTAAAGTGCTATCCCACTAGGTGTATTCACCTAACCTAGTTACCCAAGTCAGATTCGCTCACTAACTTGGTTTAGTATACGATTGGAGGCGGTCATATTCCTTCCCTGAAAGTGAGATGCCCCTCACCCCATATAACGGACGCTATGACCTGGGAATATACTCGCCCTACTCCTCAAGCTAGGGGATTCATCCACTACGCGCAACCTCCCCCTATAGCACTAGAGTATACACTAATAATATTCAATCACTGATATTAATGCACACACTATATATACATACTATCACACTCCGTATATATATATATATATATATATATATATATATATATATATATATATATATATATATATATATATATATATATATATATATATATAAAATGTCCCAGCTACACCATGTACTAAATTCGTAACACAAGCCTATTTAATTTATTAAGAGTTTATGGTCCAACCCTAATTATAAATTAATTCGCACATTAATTAATTTAGTCACCTTTGGTGTCGCCCCCACCGTAAATCCGGACTTACTCTCGGTGCCCGAAATAACCTCCCCCGAGTCTAAATTCCCGACTCTCGAATTTATAACCATAACGTGTCACCCAAAAACTCTCTCAAATCTTAATTAACTTTACTCATGATTAATTAGATTTAAAACTCATGTATTAATTTCTCAATAATTAATTACATAAATATTTTGTTATAAAATTCCCTCTTATATACAAAACTGGGCGAACTGCCAGATTCTGTCGACCTTCGATCAATCGATCCCAGACCTTCGATCGATCGAGCAGGTCTTCGTCTTCTTCGCGAAGACAGAATCAGCCATGGACGAAATTTCTCAAACCCTAATTTCTTCTACCAGTAACCTCAAGACCTCTTAGCATTAATACATGTTAGAAACTTTATTAGGGATCTCTAAAGTGTCCATACACATTATTAATTTGACCATTAACTACGATTTCTGAAATTGGAACAAAAATCCATCTTTCACCCTTAACCCATTTACATCCCAAATTCCTTCATCAAATTCGTTTCTAATTGTCCAGCTATCATCCTAACAGATATGTATCAACTCATAAATATCAGGTTTTACATGAATCCTCACCCAAATTCGTAAATCAGATTATTATCTTTCAAAATCCCATGTTTATGCCATGAACACCCAAAACGAATTTTAATCAGTCACATCACATGAATATGAATTGGAAAATAGATTCAATACTATTGCAAATTATCCAGTTGCCTTAGGTTTCGTAGTGTCAGATTTGGAGATGAATTCCAAGGTTGAAGATGATCCTTGTTGGCTCTCTAGTGATCCCAAAACTGCCTTTAACTGCTATTAGGGTTTCTTAACACACTTAGCCTTTTTTTAAAACTCTATCAGCCATTTTCTTACTTCTCCTAATTTAACAATTAACCTAAATCCAGTTTTTTGCCTAATGGGCCAAGCCCAAGTGACCCAAATGCCCCCGTGTGGGCCCGACTATGTCTAAAAATGCCCCACGACCTGTTTACTACCCTCGGGTACACTTTTCCGACTATCTCGGTCCATCCGGACTCAATTGTACACTTAGAATTGGCATCCGAATTAATTTAAAAAATACTTATCCCCCACCCCTTTTAGTCTATACCGACTCCCGGTTGGGATAAGTGCATACCCTGTCATTAATACTCGAAATGACATAATTACAATATTACCATTCACTTAGTAAATAAGTTTTTCTTAATTATTAATCATTCACTTCCCGATTAATGTTTAAATAAAATTTTCCTAATTAATTCAATTAAAATTACGACTCATAAGTAATTTTCAATTCCCGAATTAATTAAATATTTAATGCATGAAAAATACGGGGTGTTACATACCCCCCCCCCCCCCCCCGGTACACTACTTCCTAGCATTGTCAGTCATCAGAATCTATTAGGCCTCCGGCCCATGACATGTACCCCTATATTCCCACTTCTTGACAATAAAGTTACATCTCCTTCCGCAATTTCACTTAAATAAGAAACTCCTTCCGAAAGACACTGTCTCTTATCATTGATGGAAATCACCTTCCATAAACATCATGCAAATATATTGGGGTCCTCAAAATCCCATCCCCAGACTTACAGCCATGAGTATTAACTCCCACGTCTCTAAAGGGTGATATAACAATACACTCTTCTTATTACTACATCCTGAGTGTTAATTATAATAATCAGCTAAATCTTTCCGTTGAACAGTAAACTAAATACACTCTGCATCATATCGATAAAGTCCCTACACATAGCGGGAATGAAATTCCGAGACAATTATACTTTTCAAAGTCTCAACAATATATATATATATATATATATATATATATATATATATACATATATTCAAAAATACAATCGCGAGCCCGACCTTCTCGCAGATGGGGCCTCGTCAGAACAAAACATCCTACACCAAGATAGTAACCATGATAAACTTGCAGTAACCGCACACTATCGATTTAAACATTATAATAAAACTATAACTATGATAATATCATACTCGTATAACATAGCACTAAAATGAGTAATTTCAATAAAGTATATATCGCTATCAACATTCCCATTCATCCTCCACGGATAACACTAAAGGTAACCCCATTATACCAGGGAGGAATATTCACATAAATAATAACATTGCGGAGATACTCACTAAACATGACTCTCAAACGAAAAATAGCAATAATAACAAATGTAGCAACTCGTTCATGCCACATACAACACGCAACATCCTCTGAGTATATAACTCATACTTCTACCTTGCCAATCGCCTTGGCAGCTTAAATGGTTCCTGGACTTATCACACCTGTTCGTACCAAATTAAAATTTTAATAACTACTGCTCTTGCTAGGCACCATACCCTTATCCCTATACTTGCTTTGGGAAACATTTATAACGCACGAGTTTCACTTCTCACATCCTCACAAAATACCTCTACTCATACTCCACTTATCTCTGGTCACACTAACCCTGTTAAGGTGGTCCTTCTCTCGGACGTTGGTAGCCTCGACTCTGATGACTATCTACATTGTCCCCTTAGCTTTGATGGCCCTAAGGAACACGCTACTGGTTTCCATATCTCTTTCTGAAATCACCATCGCTTGGTAACAATTCAGCTATCTGAATCATTTAAATGGGATCCCTGATGGTTCTCCCCCTAGTGGTGCTTCTTAAACACCATTTCCCCCAGTCTTACTCTATCTAAATCCTTCGATTCTTGTAGATTCCCTCACAAGAAAGCGCGACTTAATTACCATCTGCATTGATCGTCCAAGCATAATTTCCCAGAAGTGCTAACAATTCTTCTTGTACGCAAATTCTACCTTTAATGTCCTCTTCTCCATTTCATCTACTTCACCCGGTGTAAGGTTCGCTAAATAATGAAATTTCTCCTCACAAAGTGACCTCTGTCCGACCCTCTTGTGTGATTTCAGAATAAAATTCGCATCTCACTCTGAACTTCTAATGAAGGAACTTATGGTCAAACCATAATTATGCGCCTTCTCTCAACAACACATTCCACTTCTAACTGTGGTAGTTGCCTCTCATTATTGTAACTCCGCCCTTACGAGCCAAGAAAAATTTTACCCCAAATTTCACTCCAGATTAGCCATACCCTGTCATATGTCCAAGCCTTTGGATATTTCATGTTAGTTGGATAGTACACGCCATCTCCGCATTTTTAGTATTCCCACAGCTGGTTCTCTCCAATGTTTTGTCCGATTCTCTCCCAATCCAACCTTGCTGGGTGATTCTAATTTGACCCCACTTTCTACTATAGTTGTACTTGGAAGTCACAAGTTGCGCCTTAGCCGTCTTTACCATCCTGGACTTCCGTGCCATAATATGGGTGACTTAAACTAATGTCATCCCTCTTTAATAAATCAATTAACCTCAACTGATCTTTGCCTCATACCGTCCGCCCAACTGTCTTCACCTAACGTACTGCATTGTTCGACCCACGAAAACACCCGAATGGTAAGATTCACCATCATATATATTATAGTAGGAGAACGAAATCTCACCAAAAAAATCAACAATCCTAAACATTGGGCTCTATATCAAAAAAGCTACGCTGGAAGCATAATAAGCCGCACAGATCCTAAAGGACACTAGAACCTGATGCTCTGATACCATCTGTGACACCCTGACTAATTAAATACCGAGTAGCTACTCCTTTATTCAAATTAATACAAAATGTCAAGTTGGTTCAGTTCATAGCATCACCGTCGAAAATATTTATTTAAATAATTACTAGTCACCTAATTTTTAAAAAGTGAGTGGTCAAATTTTATTAAATTAACTTAACATGCAACCAATTCAAATTTTTATCTAAATGATACCACCATCACATCACAGTCATATCAAAATAATAATAAAATAATAAATGAGTCTGGGGTAACACTCTTCTGAATAATCCCAAATACAGAATAAAACTAAATACAACGTCTGAATAATAAATGAATTAACTCCAAAACTGCAATGAAACTGAGTATGATAAAACTGTCTCTAAAAGAAATGGGGCGACATGCCCTAACAACTGAATAAGTCTGAAATGGAATCAATATAGAATGTGGAGGCGCCTATCATCAAGATCCTGTAACTTCCACAGCAGCTACATCACGTCACTGAAATGGAACTCCTAAGCTTGGCGTCCCTGTGGCAAGGCACCTAAAAGGTTTTTTTAAGAAAATAGATTTGAAAGCAAACGGGTCAGAGCCCTATGTGAAAACAGTTTAAAGTATAGCAAGTGTTTAATTGCATTAAACAACGAATATTAAGTACATGTTAGTTCCGTGCTCTCACATGAGTTTCTCACCTCTCAACTAATGTGCACGCTTAACGTATATCCATAACCCATCCTAGTTATGCCGCTAACTAACTAGTCTATACTACAACCTGTCCTCACATGATAATATAGAGGTTTGTTCAAGACATTCCAATCTAACTTATGTGAATCTACCTTTTCATCTCTCAGATTAATTTATATTAAATCATATAGGAAATTCTCAATTCTAACTTTACTCAAAGTGTCGCAAATATTCACACACGTTAACAAGGAGTCTGTTATCAGCACCAATATATAAATTTCAACATAACTATATAATTGGGTCACCCCTAGGCTAAGCTGCGGTGCGCACATACTCTGCTATCGAATCCCGGTACATCACGTACATAAGGACTATGTATTCCGAATCTCTCAGGAATCGTTTTAATAAGCAAAATCACACATATTGGAGGCGAACATAGTTCACATACCCATGGGTCATGTACATACCTATGCTCCCATAGTCAGCTGACTTATTAACTCACTAATAAGTCATTCACAACCCTATGTCCTTAAGGTACCAATCTAAATCCCCCCCCGTAGACACCCAAAGATTAGATGGCCCTGTTCCGAAATCCGACCTCCCGTGATAGCAAGTATGGTAGGTATGTCATACACATATAAATTCATTTACTAAGAATTCACAAAACTTAGATACTTTATAATATTATTAAAGGTATGTTCTCAATACATATACCATTAATCCAATTAGTATATTTTTATACTTCCGGACAGTTATATAATATACTCCACCGACACATCTCACGTTGTAGTTTCAAGTACTTAAAACCTAACTCATAAAGGTTACTAAGTCTCCTATTATTCCCACACTTTAATCCAATACTCTTAAGGTCCATATTTCTGCCACTAACCTTATATTACCAACTATATAGATTTAACTCATTTAACCGCAGTCTTTAATAGTACCTCACTCGTCGAACCTTATTAGGTCTAACATAACTCCAAAATTTAATTCTAATAACAATCTGAGTCTCCTATACACGCCTACTAGTCTTCCTTAAATCTAAAAGGGTTCACAAGGTCCCCACCAATAATTTTCTAGGGTCAAAATTGCTAAAATTCAATAAGGGAAAGATATCACAATTTCTGGAAGGTCGATCGATCGACCTATGAATGTCGATCAATCGATCGCACCAGATGAGGCTACGAACTGCTTCATTTTTCAGTCCCCGATTTGTCCCCAAACTCCATTACAAGGTATGAAATTTTAAACTAAGGATATGGGATCATTGTACAACCTAAATACAATATTTTAACGTTCCTAAACCATTAAATCATCAGCAATTAACCTTATATGGAATCAAATATTCATAAAAACCCTAGCTTTCTAATTTCTTCAAGAACCATGATATTTCTCTTATTTAATTCATTTTTAATCTATCAAGGGTCAAGTTTTGGTTACTAAATTTCGTCTAGAATTAATCAACATGCAATTCCTATCCAAGATTTAGAGTCCTCCACCAAATTTCATGAGTTTTCATCATCTTTCAAGGTTAATAACAATTTCTACACTAATCATGGAAGAAATATTTGCTAAAACTAATGGAATCAAATCACTTGCCTTAAGATTGTTGTTCAGATTCGTTGGTGGTGTCCGAGGGCTGATTCTTTCCTTCTTTCTAGTCACAATTCCGTCGAAAGTGGTGGTGATGGGTGGTGGCTAAGGTTTGGAAACCTCCTGCAACTTCTCCTCTAACTCACGTAGCCCACTCTTTGTTTTTGGCTGATAATGTCCCTAATGGACTTCCCAATAATAAATAAATAAAGCCTAAAATTCGTGGGTCTTATTTCCTTAAATTTTAAAATGACCCAAACTAAATCCCCGGCTAGTGTTGTATGACTATCTCGACCCCTCCGGACACGTTGGCGCACTCAAAATGACCATACGACTGATAGAATTGTAATTTACTTTCTAATTAAATTAATTCCTGATGCGACTGACACGCGAGTCCCAACTTAATTTCCCAGATTGTCGTATGTATGACTCGTGACAATTTTAATAATTTCCATAATAATATATTACCATATATACCCAGTAATACTCAATATTATCATCATAATCAAATACCAACTCACATCTTGCTAGTATTTAAATCCGAATTATTTTCCAATTAATTATCCCAAATTAGTTTTAATAAATCTCATAAATCAAGGCAATTTAATTTATTAAATTGCATAATTAAAATCCATAAAAATATGGGGTATTACAATGCACTATAATGGTTGGAGTTTGCTACCACCGCTATAGCCATATCGACTCCGTGGATTGCGCGGAGCGGGCGGACCCATGGAAGGGACCATCATGAGGTGCTCGAGGGTATAAAAGACATTATTGACCATCGTCGGAGTGTTAGGTGTGTGAATGTTTGAAATCATATTCAACATCCTATTTTATTAAAAAGTGGGCAAAATAAGAAGCCATCTCGAAAGACACATCTAGAGATAATCCGGTGCAAAAGAAATCAATGCCATATGATCTCGGAGACTATGTTACAGAGTATAATGGTGTTAGACACCCACTTCACACTTTGTGTCTCTTGTGACACTACACCAAATCTGTCGAATTGTGTCAAGGTCAATGACGGTGACAATTCGGGGCGAGATAACTTTTTTTGTCACGGACTTGTCACGATCATTGACCGTGACAAGTTCGTTAGAATTGTCACGGTCGTGTCACAGTCCCTGACCGTGACAAGTTTAGTCATGGTTAATAACCGTGACAAAATCTTGGCCCTTTTTAAAAACATTGTCACGGTCAATGACCGTGACAATTCTGGGCAGAATTTTAAAAAAATCTGTTGGGCAGTATGGCCACTGCCACTGCCCAGCAGTATATTTGTACCTGTTATAGCAGCATTGTACCTGTTCAAACATCATATATCCAAATAAACTAAAGATAATTCAAATATACATTCAAAATAGAAACAATATACATGACGATATAATCCAAATATAATTCAATTGTACCAACTTAAAAATAATGTCACTACATGTCTGGGGTAAATGTGAGGAGGTGAGTAGGCCACACGATATACGAATTGACACACCCACTAATATACATCGTGCCGCGTTGTTCGAACAACCACAATAGGGAGTTCTCCTTCCCGGGTATCACATGTGTGACGAGCACCTTGAACTCGATCTCTTGAAGCTCACGTCCATGAACTATTCCACCCTGGACGATATTCGGGTCCCTCAACCCCCGCCCTATCTGCTGGTCATCAAATACGTCCAGTATGAACACGCTCGGCCAACCAAGTGTCTACATCGGTCTGTTAAAGGGAGCCAAATAGGGAAGTGGATCATCGAAGTACGCACATGTCGGTGATGAAGCAGTGAGGTCCACATCCTCGTCATCCTGCACCTCGTCCTCCCGTACCTCCTCTTCCACCGCCTTCTCCTTCCCTTTCCCCTTACGATCTCCGCCCAACCTACGCTTCATGAATGAGTACATATCTTGGAACGTCACCTCCAAACAGGACAACTTCGCGTCATGTGAATCCACCGTTCGAGTCAACCCGGTGTCGCTCGTCTCCAATCTGATGATCCTAGATTTGGCCACCCGCGAGCTCACCCCCTTGTCCTCCCCTTGCGATCAGAGCCAAGCACTTGGCTGAGTGCGTCTGTGGACAAAGATGCCTTGTCGGCATCAGACTGCGACTTATGCACTTCCTTAAGCTTTGCCTAAAATGACAAAAAGCACATGATTAGTAAAATAAGTAAACTAAAAAATTATAACGTAATTAACAAGAAGTAAACTGTCGGATTACTTACAATCGTGGCCGCGACGCTCGGGGACACCTCCTTGTCCTTCCCCTTCTTCGTTCGAAGAGCCACATAAGTATCGAGCCTATGTGGCTTACCCCCAGGGCCACTCCGTATCCCCTGAAATAAAATAAAGTAAAATTAGTATCGGCCCCACAAAGTAAAATAATGCAGAATAATATATTTATGTAGTTATAGACAAATTAAATCTTACCATCATCCTATGCTCCACCTCGGCGTAAGACGTCCGACCGGAGTAGTGCACGTCCGTCTTTTTTGCCTGATTTTCCCTCCCCGATTGGCGAGATGCCAATTGTCTCTCCCCGATCTCATTGTCAATGAACTTTTACCATTGTGCCAATGAGATCGGCTCCTTCGGCGAGACAGATTCACGCCTTTGGATAATGGACTCTCGTATTTTCCCAAAGTACCATGTCCACATATTTTTCTTCCACGTCTTGTGTTGCTCTCTCAACTGCTCCAAGACGGAATCGCGTAGCTTTGGATCCAAGTTGAATTGTTCATGTCCAACAAATACAATGTTAGTTGCGAATAAATATAAATATAAATAATAAAATGAAATTGAAATCGATATTGAAATTGAAATATTCATATAAATATAAATATATTACCTGTTGTGTCGCCCAAACAACTAATTTGAGCTCATATGGCACCTCCTTCCAACTTATATACCCCGGGCCGATGACCGTCTTTACCAGCTCGAGGGATCTCGCTAATAGCTCCGACTTGTTCTCGATGTTAATCCCAAATTTGCCATATTTGGGGAGCCTAGGGGCCGAGGAGCCCTCGTCGCCTCCTCTACCACCGAGCCCAGACGACATCATCATAACCATCATCATCATCCTCGCCTTAATACCTGAAGGAGACATTTGCTGTAAAAAAATATTATTAGTACAGATAAAAAAAAATTAGAAGAAGACATGCAAATATGTACAATTACTACAAATAAAAATGAGCACTAGTTATTAATTTACTTTCATACACTCCCTCCCCCACCACACACACGCACACGTACACGCACCCCCCCCACCCCCCACCCCCCACTACACACACAATAATTATTTTCATCAATTAAACTAATAATTAAAGTATGAAATTATTAATTTACTAATTTACAATGAGGAGCAATCCTACTTTCATAATTAATCATATATTAATTTACTAATTTACAATAAGGGGCAATCATATATTAATTTACTAAAAAAATTAATAATCAATCAATTCTTTTACAAGGGACACAACGCACATACACACACATAGACACACACGCAGTCCCCCACCACTACCCCACCACCCATCCCTGCCCCCTCACCCCACCTTGCCCCACCCCTTCCCCCACCCTTACCCCACCCCCACCCCCTCCCCCACCACACACCAAACCACCCCCTTGTCCCGTAATTTTATTGATTTTTATTTAAGGGATTAATTAAATTAAATGAGAATTAATTGGGAATTAATCCGAATGTAAATACTAACGGGACGTGAGTTGGTATTTGTTTATGATGTTAAAATTAAATATTATGGAGTATACATGGTATCATATGAATATTGAAAATATTAAAATTGTCGCGAGACATAAATACGACAATTTGGGAAATTAAGTTGGGACGCGCGTGTCAGTCGCGTCAGGAATGAATTTAATTAGATTAAAAAGTAATTTTTATTTTTATCAACCAAATGGTCATTTTGAGTGCGCCAACGTGTCCGGAAGGGTCGAAATAGTCAGAAAACACTAGCCGGGAGTTTAGTTTGGGTTCCGGGGCATTTTTAGGCCAAACCGGCAACTTAGAAGGGTATTTTGGTAATTTTAAAAATTAAGGGATTAAAACCCACGAATTTTAGAGGTAATTTAGATATTATTAAAAGGTCCACTAAGGCCAATATCATCCAAAAGTGAGAGAGTGGGCTACGGAGGTTTTTGAGAGAAGTTAGAAGAGAGGTTAAAGGAGGATCTAAGCCAAACCATCTCCCCACCATCATTTTGAAAGGAACTTGGGACCGGAAAGAGGAAAGAACCAACCTTGATTGTCAATAACAAATCAGAACATCGAATTTGAGGCAAGTGATTTGATGTTATTAATTTCATTGAATATTTCCTCCATGTTTAGTGTAAAAACTATTTTTATGCCTTGAAAGTTTTGATGAAAACCAATGGGATTATTGTGAAAGTTATGATTTTGGGATAGGAATTGCATGTAGAATACTTATGGACGAATTCAATACACAAAACATAACTTTTGATGATTTTAAAATGGATTAATAAGGAGTTTTTGTAGTCAATTAAATTTTGGGTTCATGTTCATAGGGTTTGGGGCCAGAATTGGGGATTTATGATTATTGCATGTTGATTAGTAAGATTTGACCCCAAAAATATGTTAAGGAGTGACCTAGGGTGACTTATAATAGTTTAAAAACATTAAAACTAAATTGGGATGATCTTAGAATGAATTTAGAGAAGAGAAAAATGAAGAAAAACGAAGTGGGGAAATTCTGGGCGATTTCTGCCATCTCGTTAGAAGACCAACCCAGGTCGTTCAAACGAGATTCTAACGAGATGACAGTGTCCCTTCTAACGAGTTCAGAGTTCATTCAAAGCCATTCGTTCGAACGACACTCGTTCGAACGACCTCGTTCGAATGAGATTTCTGGGACTTCTAACGAGTTCACAGAATGGTCTTTTTAGGCCTGATTTGGTTTCGAGTTTTCCATAGGCTTATTTTATTGAGTGTTATCCTTCCCTTGTGTTTAGTGAGCATAGTTGTGAGATTGGAGTACGTTGAGGATTAAAAACTTAGAATTATATGATAGACCGGGTGACTTCTACGGGTTAGGTTGTAAGTACTTGAATTTGCGACGTGAGAAGAGTTGACGACTTTAATGTATATTATTCGGGAACTTGTAAACGTGTAACATTTAATGATGGTATATGAATGTGACATATACCTATATTAATATTATAAGATATCTGAGATGTGTGAATGCTTAGTATATATGTTTATCTGTGTATAACATACCTACCATACTTGCTATCACGGGAGGTCGGCGATCGATCAGGGCCATCTAATCTTTGTGTGCCTACGGGGGGATTTAGATTGGTACCAAGAGAACATAGGTCAGAGAATGACTTATTGGGAAGTTAATAAGTCAGCTGATCATGGGAGCGTAGGTATGTGCATGACCCATGTGATGTGATCTATGTTCGCCTCCATTGTGTGTGATTGTTAATTATTGAGACGGTTCCGTAGTGATTTGGATACGTGATCCTAATGTACGTGATGTACCGGGATTTGATAGCAGAGTATGTGTGCATCGCAGCTTAGTCTCGGGGTGCCAATATTGTATATTTATGATGAGATTAATATACTGATAATTGAAATGAACTGTCACTATAAAGGTAAGTGTGAATGATCGTAGCATTTTAGTAGAGTTAAAGATGGCAATTTTTAGTAAATATTATGATAAATTCTGAGAAATAAAAAGTAAAACTCTCTATTTATATTAAGATGTCGAGAATTGAACCTTAATAGTTTACCAAAGTTAGATGGTGAATTGGACTAGTTAGATAGTGAAATGACTAGAACGGGTATGGGTACGTTAGGCGTGCACTATTAGTTGAGAGGTGAGGAACTCAGGTGAGTGCACGCACTATCATGTATTTTATATTCACTGTTTAATGATATTAAACACTTGCAGTATTTTAAACTGTTTTCACTATCGGGCTCTGACCCGTTTGCTTTCAAATCTATTTTCTTGTAAAAACCTTTTAGGTGCCCAACCACAAGGACACCCAGCTTCGGAGTTCCATTCCAGTGACGTGATGTAGCTACCGTGCAAGTTACAGGACCTCGATTATAGACGCGTCCATTTTCTACCTTGATTCCAGTTCAGACTTGTTTATCTGTAGGGCATGTCGCCCCTTCTTCTTAGAGACAATTTATTTATTCAGTTTTGGATGTAACTAATTATTGATTCAGGCTTTGTATTTGGTTTATTTCAGTATTTGGATTGTTGTGAGGAGTATTCCTCTAGATTTAGTTTATTACATTGTTATTTCTATTCCGATTGTGATGTGGTTGTGGTATCTGTATTTCATAATTTAATTTGGTTGTATGTTTAATCTAATTCAGTTAAAATGGACAACTCATTTTTTAAATATTAGGTGGCTAGTAATTGTTAAAATGTTTTTTGACAGTGATGCTATGAACTGAACCAACTTGACATTTTGTATTAATTTGAATAAAGGAATAGCTACCCGGTATTTAATTAGTCGGGGTGTCACACCCCTGCCCCCCACCACACACACAATAATTATTAATAATATAGCCATTTTCAGCCATACCAAAATATCCCAACTTATCTTTATTAATAATATCTAGAATTAACCACTAAATAATACCCACCAGATACACCTAAAAACCCACATTGGCCAACCCCCATATGGACAATAATCCAATAATTATTAATAATTATATATTGTTCGATATACAAAGTAATTTTAAAAAAAAGTTAAAAAATCCCACCCCCATATGGACAATAATCCAGTGGTAATGCCACTTTTACTGTTAACCAACCCAACATCGATCCACTATAATCCAACAACAATGTCAACAACAAATGTGTATCCCTTACTCCTTCTAATTCATCTACTCAATTAATTCATTTCATCAATTAAACTAACAATTAAAGTATACAATTATTAATTTACTAATTTACAATGAGGGGCAATCCTACTTTCATATGAAATGGGCACTAATTATTAATTTACTTTCATCTAAAACTATACAATTAAAATTACAATTAAAGCTATACAATTGTTAAGATTGCCTCACCACACACACATACACCCCCCCCCCCCACCCCCCACCCCCCCCCCCCACCCCCCACCCCCCCCCCACCACCACCACCACCCTCCCCCCGCCACACACACATGCATACACCTGCACACACACACACACACCCCACCCCACCCCCACCCCCTGCCCCCTCCCCCACCCCACCCTCTGCCCCCCTCCCCCACCCCACCCTCTGCCCCCCTCCCCACACCCCCACCACACCTGCACACACACACACACACACACGTACACACACAGCCTACCCCACCCCCACCACCCCTCCCCCACCACACACCACCACACACATATATACACACACATACACACACATATACACACATATATACACACACATAGAAATGAAAGAGAAAGAGAGGAAAAAACATACCTTAGAGAGAGAGAGAGAGACCTCGAAATCGTTTGGAGAGAGAAAGGGAGGGAAAAACCAAAATCGGTGGAAAAAAAAAAGACAGGGTAGGGCTTTTTTGCGGTGTAAATTGTTACGGACGTGTCACGGTCCATGACCGTGACAATTATTTTAAGTATTATCACGGTCAATGACCGTGACAATACTTTGTCACGGGCGTGTCACGGTTAATGATCGTGACACAAAACGCGTGTTTGTTGTCACGGTCAATGATCGTGACAAGGGTGGCCGGCTGAAAGGTGATAATTTGGCCATTTTGATGTAGTGTGAGCTTTACAGTATGTTCACCTTATCTTTAATGCATGGATGTGTGTGCGTACATGTATGGAAAGTGAACAGAGGTGGAAGAGTGGAGTCAACATATTTTTACCATGAAAAAGGTGGATACGTATTCTCCCAAGAAGACAAAATATGAGCGATGCCCAAAATAGTGACCTCACTATGGAAAAAATGAGTACGCATGAATGGGATCGCTGAAAAGTAAAACAATGATGATATTAACTAAAAAAAATAAGAATAACCTGTAATAATGTGAGGGAAGTCCTGAATCACAACTTCATTATAGAAAAGAGATTATGCATAAATAAGACCTCTAAAAGAATAGTAAAGGGATAGAAATTAGTAATCATGAATATTAAAGTGATGGAAAATAAATAAAGTTAGTACAAATGTGAGCGACGCCCTGAAATAATAAACTCACTATACGAAAGTGAGCACACATTAATAGGACAAATAAAAGAGTAATGAACATGAAGGAAATAAGTGCATGGATAAAATAAACCAAATGAATGAGTAAAGTGATAAAAATGTGGAATAAATTAAATAAAATAAATAAAAACAGACTTGAACTCCAAAAGTAATTTTAGGATGCCTACGTAACAAAAAAAAAAGACATCAAACTCCGCGTAGTTCACATAATAATAGAGAGTGGGTATAAATCATAATCTGAATGTGGGGTGTCTATATTTGATTTAGAAAAAGAGAATTAAATGTAATGAAATGATGGAAAAAATGACAAAAAACACTTCAAATTGGGTATATGACTTAACCCCTCTTTTAAGTTTTTTTTTCTAAGAAGTGAGTTTAAGAGTATAAACAATAAAAAATGGTATAATTGAGGAATTCTTAGGGCTAATAATAGAATATAACAAGTGTAAAAAGAAGGGTTATCTAGTGTTTGACCCCCATTTATATACTACAATTACTATAGTCTTAATTTTAATAATAAACTAACTAAATCAATAAAGATAAAATTATAAACAAAATAAAAAATTTGTATGATTTTTCCTAAAATTTTGAAATAATAATACTTTTTTTTTACTTAAATACGTACATAAATGTCCATTTTGAGTTTGGTAATGTTAACAATTGATTTTGAACTTGGCACCTGTCCAGTTAGTCATCCATTAGAGATAATAAGCATGTGCAAGACACACAATGCCTAAAAAAATATTGAAAAAATGAAAAAATTATAAAAAAAATCAGTAAAATATGAAAAAAAATATTTCTCAAAAAGAAAAGAAAAGAAAGACAAAATAAAAATAAAACTAAGATAAAAAGAAAACCATAATAAATGAGCACTGCCCAAAACACCCACTCGATTTAGGCCCCTACTTACCCCCCCTCCTTGCTCTCCTCCACTGACCAATCATACCATTATAACCTATTCAATGAGGAAAATTCAAATTAATAAATGGGAGTGATGATACCCAAAATGATACAAATACTTAAAATTATGATCTCAAACAAGTAGATCTTCAAAAATGGAGATGAAGAACATTCACTACACCAAAAACAGAAATTTGGCACACCTTTATATTAAAAATTTGGCACAGTTTAAACAATGCCAAATTCTGGCACGGTTTAATGACAATCTGACACACTTTAAAAGAGTGCCAAAATTTAGCACTGTTTTTAAGTGTGCCAAAATTGAGTACACTTACTAAAATATAAAATACTCTAAAAAAATTAGAATTCCTCACTTTTGAGCCTCCCGTTCAAACCCAAAGATTCATCTCTCCCTCTCTCTCTCACGCAGGCACTCAGGTAAGCTTCACTTTCAATTAGTTGGTTCTTTCTCACACGTAGGAACTCTAACAGGCCTTGTTAGAGTTCTCATCATCTCTCACCTAGCCTAATCCACTCTTCAAATGTATGTTTTTTTGTATCTATATGTATATACGTGTAATACCCCGTAATTTTATTAATTTTTATTTATTGGGTTAATTGAATTAAATAAGAATTAATTTGGAAATTAACCCGAAATTAAATACTAGCGAGATGTGAGTTGATATTTGTGCATGATGTTAAAATAAAATATTACTGAGAATATATGGTAATATATGAGTATTGAAAATGCTAAAATTATCACGAGGCAGAAATATGACAATTTGGGAAATTAAGTTGGGGCGCGCGTGTCAGTCGCGTCACGAATGAAATTATGTGATTTAAAAAGTAAATTATATTTTTATCAACCGAATGGTCATTTTGAGTGCGCCAACGTGTCCGTAAGGGTCGAAATAGTCAGAAAACACTAGCCGGGAGTTTAGTTTGGGTCCCGGGACACTTTTAGGCCAAACCGGCAACCCAGAAGGGTATTTTGGTAGTTTTAAAATTTTAAAAATTAAAACCCACGAATTTTAGAGTTAAATTAGGTATTATTAGAAAGGCCACTAAGGCCATTATCAGCCAAAAGCAAGGGAGTGGGCTACGGGGGTTTTGAGAGAAGTTAGAGAAAGGTTAAAGGAGGTTTCAAACCAAACCATCTCCCATCACCATCATTTTGGAAGGAATTGCAACCAGAAAGAGGAGAGAATCAGCCTATTATCCGGCAACAAATTTGAAGAAACAAAACCTAAGGCAAGTGATTTGATGTTGTTACTTTCAATGAATATTTCCTCCATGTTTAGTGTAGAAATTTGATTTGCTTTGAAAGTTTTGATGAAAATCCAATGTATTTGTCAAGGATCTCATAAGTTTGGATAGGGATTGCATGTAGAATGTTTATGGACGAAATTAGTATCCAAAAGACTTAACTTTGATGATTTAAAAATGGATTTATGATGAGTATTTAGGTGCAATAAAATTATGGGTTCATGTTCATAGGGTTTGGGGCAAGATTTGGGAATTTATGGCGATTACATGTTAAATAATAAGATTTGACCCCAAAAATATGTTAAGAAATGACTTAGGGTGACCTAGAGTAGTTTACCAACACAAAAACGTTATTAGCATGAACTTAAGACGGATTTGGAGAAAGGAATTTGGGTGAAAAATGAAGTTGGGAGAATTCTGGGTGTTTCCTGCCATCTCGTTAGAAGACCAACCCAGGTCATTTGAACGACCTGGGTCGAACGAGCTTCTAACGAGATGCCAGTGTCCCTTCTAACGAGTTCATGGTTCATTCGTAGCCATTCGTTCGAACGACACTCGTTCGAACGACCTCGTTCGAATGAGATTTCAGTGACTTCTAACGAGTTCACAGAATGGTCTTTTTAGGCCTGATTTTAGTTTCGAACTTCCCGTATACTTATTTAATTAAATGTTATTCAGCCCTTGAAATTGCGACGTGAGAAGAGATGATAATATATGATGTATGTTTTCCGGAGACTTATAAGTGTACTACATTAATGACGGTAAGGAATGTAACATATACCTCTAATAATATTATAAGATATCTAAGATGCGTGAATACTTAGTATATATGTGGTTATCTGTATATAACATACCTACCATACTTGCTATCAAGGGGGTCGACGTTCGATCAGGGCCATCTAATCTTTGTGTGCCTATGGGGGGATTTGGATTGGTACCTAGAGGACATAGGTCAGAGAATGACTTATTGTGGAGTTAATAAGTCAGCTGATCATGGGAGCGTAGGTATGTGCGTGACCCATGTGATGTGAACTATGTTCTGAAATTCTGTTACTAAAGCCGTTTATTAAAAGTAAACTATTTAAGTAACTCCGATCTGTTTTTTGAAGAAACTCTTTTCTTGAAAAACCAAAATTATTTGAACACAAGATGTGTTTAACAAAACAATATGTACGAGATCTATTCAAGATTTTACTAACAGGTTTATTAAACAGGTTTAAATAAACTTTAAAACCCAGCACAACCAAGAATGAGGTGAGAAGATGTAGGAATATTAAGTACAAGATTTTTACGTGGTAAAACCTCACCAATTGAGGAAACATCCACGACTCCCTCCACGGAGTAAAACAAAAATCCACTATAAACAAATTTAACACTTACAAACTATATAACAAATATGCATACAACTCAGACCTATATAAGTTTAGGAATGTACCCTCTGGTGTCCTTATAACTTCTCTGCAGTTCTGATTGTTGATGTTGTCGTCTCAGTTTGTTAACTCCAATTTGTTCAAACTCTTTATGTCGACTCTTTTTCTCAAGATCTTATTACCAACACTTTTCGTGTTGTAATGTGAAAGTGTTTGTGGAGGTGCTCTCTAACACATGCATGCACACACTCACACTTATTAAGTACAAACAGTCCTAGAAAATTACATATAAGGCTATATGCAGTGATTTTCTTTTTCTCGCTTCTCATAAAACTTTGAACCTTTTTTACCTTTTAATCAATCCCAGAATCCACGGATATCTTGCTTAGAAGACAGTCAAGATCTTAATCAATCTCAGAGTTTTTAAAAAGATTTTCGAGATTGAAAACCTCCAAGTGTGATTCCAAACTAGGTCAAAGGTTTAGTTTTAAGAGAACTAGAAACAGAAAACATTTTTGTTGATTTCAAAGTTAGAAACATTTACAGAAAACGAATCAACAAAATATTTCTCAAGCTGAGAAACAAACATGCAAACTAAGTGTAATATATCATGAAAAACTCAGATCTGAAAATTTCTATATACAAGAACAACAGATCTAAGAAAATTATTAAGTTGGAAATAAGATCCAAAGAAGAAGAGGTTACAGCAACAAACCAACTCACAAATCATCTCTCAAAACACTCAAACACTCAAGGTTGTGTTTGGTAAAGTATAGAGGTTTGAGGTTTGTATTTGGTTTGAACTGTGTAGACGATTTAGGGTTAGGGTTAGGGTTTCTAACTCTTTCTCTCTCTTCTGGTTTCTCTCTTCTCTCTACTCTTTCTTTCTTTTCTCTCAAAAGACGAAAATGACAAAAGTCTCAGAAAGTTGAGTAAAGGGCTCCTTTTATAGGAGGCTGAGAAGGTTCGAGAACGAGGGCCAAAATCAAGGGTCCAGATTGAGTCAAGATGGATTGACTTTAATCCAAGGGCTCACAATATGCGGTGATTAAAACTCACCTGATTGGTTCAAAAGAGATCCACAGGGATTATAAAGGGTCGCATGCAGATCGTTGATCACAAATGATCCAAGGGTTGAAAACAGGCGTTGTTTTACTCTCTATAAAGAAACACACTTCCCACCAATCATAGAGCAACAAATGTTGGCCAATAACACGAGATAAAACGCTCGTCCAAAATAATTACAAACTAAACCCTGAAGTCTCTGCCGCTTTTGGTTTCTACCCAAACCAACATTAGGCAAAAAAAACAACATTTTAAAATAGCATATTTACCCCATAATCTTTTAAAACCAAGTTTTATTAATAAAACCTTATTTTTAAAATGTTTTAAAAAATCCCAAAAAAATATTTAAAAAACAATATTGGGGATTTAAACACACTCAACATATGTACACAAACTAATATGCAATATGACATGTAAATGATTCATTCTACTATGTGTGAGTGTTGGTAATTAGGTCTAGATCCCTTCAAACAAAGATGAAATAGAAATGCAAGTTCTGAGGTTCTTTAGTTTCTAGGATGGACATAATTTTGTCACAATTTCCAAACTAGATGAGCACTTATTAAATAAAGACTCAAGTGAGTCAAGAGTATACGGGCTTCAATCTCCCCCTTTGGAAATATGAGACAAAATCTCCTTTGAGTCAACTAGGACTCGTAAGGCGACAAAAAGATAAGAAAAACCTATTCCTATAAAGATTCTATCTACCCAAATCCTAGAAAACAAAAGTACATAACTCAACTATTAACAATTGACTATCCTATTACATCAGTTGAGAAAAACTGTACAAATACCTGCAATGAATCACTAAGATCAAGCAGTTTAGCATATATACAAATATTCATAATGTCTCGTATTTCTCCCCCATTTTGTCTCAAATGGACAAAGGGAAAAACTTGGATAATCAGCAAAGGTATTACTCAGCACAAAATATACCAATAGATTTACGCAAGGAAATGAATCTATTATAATCAAGAGGTTTGGTGAACATATCTGCGAGTTGCAAATCAGTAGGAAGATAATTGATTTCTAATTCCTTAGTTTCAACCAATTCGCGTATAAAGTGATGTCTAATTTTTATGTGCTTTGTTCGCGAGTGTTGAACATGGTTTTTAGAAATATTAATCGCACTTTGATTATCACAATAGAGATGCAATTGGTTTTCTTGAATACCATAATCACTTAGCAATTGTTTAAGCCACAGTAATTGAGCACAACAGCTGCCAGCGGCTATATATTCAGATTCGGCTGTCGAGAGTGATGTGCAGTTTTGTTTCTTACTACTCCATCCTATCAAGTTATTACCTATATAATAACATGCTCCTGATGTGCTTTTACTATCATCAGTACACCCAGCCCAGTTAGCATCAGTGTACCCAATTATAGTGCTTGTTGTGTCATCAGTGTACCAAAGTCCTAGATTCAGAGTGCCTTTTACATATTTAATGATACGTTTAACAGCATTCAAATGGCTCTCTTTGGGGTTATTTTGATAATGAGCACATACACACACAACATACATAATATCAGGACGCGAGGCAGTAAGATATAATAAGGTTCCTATCATACTACGATATAGAGTAGGATCTACGAATTTTCCATTTTCATCTTTAGAAAGCTTTAACGTAGTACTCATGGGCGTTTTAGCATCTTTAGCACTCTCGAGGCCAAATTTCTTTACTATCTCTAAAGCGTACTTGGATTGCGATACAAATAATCCTTCTGAATTTTGTTTGACTTGGAGCCCTAAGAAGAATTGTAACTCCCCCATAAGGGACATTTGAAATTCCTTATGCATAGTTTCAGAGAAGGATTTTACTTATGAGGGAGAAGTTAATCCAAAGATAATATCGTCAACATAAACTTGAGCAATAATGATGTGTTTGTGAAAATGTTTGACAAAAAGATTTTGATCATTTTCAGCTCTTTTGAAACCGTTATCTAAGAGGAAACTGGAAAGGCGCTCATACCAAGCTCTAAGTGCTTGTTTAAGGCCATACAAAGCCTTTTTGAGACGAAATACATGATTTGGATATTGAGGGTTAATGAACCCTTTAGGTTGTTCTACATAGGTCTCTTCAGTCAATATTCCATTAAGGAATGCAGATTTGACATCCATTTGGTAAAGTGTAAAATGCATGTTGCAAGCTATAGCAAAGAGCAGGCGAACAGATTCTAATCGAGTAATAGGAGAAAAGGTCTCGTTAAAATCTATTCCTTCAATTTGAGAGTATCTTTGAGCAACTAATCTAGCTTTATTTCTAATGATTATCCCATTTTCATCAGACTTATTTTTAAAAATCCAACGTGTGCCAATAACCTTTTTGTGATCAGGACGAGGAACAAGATACCAAACATCATGAATGACAAATTGAAGAAGTTCTTCCTGCATAGCAGAAATCCAGTGAGAGTCATTCAATGCCTCATTTACATTCTTTGGTTCCACTAGGGAAACAAAGCATGCATAATGTGCATAGTTTCTAAGTTGGGATCTTGTACGCACCGGCTCACTAGGGTTACCAACTATGTTATTTATGGGATGATCTTTAGAAACCCAGTTAGGTATTTCAGGTGTCTCAATTGGTAATGAATCATCTATTTTAGGAGAGTTATTTTCTAAAATGTTTGTAGGCTCTTCTTCAATAGTTGATTCACCAGTCTTACTCTCTTCAGTAGTGTCACTCACAATTATATTTATGGATTCCATCAAGGTTTTAGTGCGAAGATTATACACTCGATAGGCTCTACTGTTAGGCGAGTATCCTAAAAATATAGCTTTATCTCCTCTGCTCTCAAATTTGGATAAGTGTTCCCTATCTTTACATACATAACAAGTACTACCAAAAGTTCTAAGGTACTTAAGATTGGGCTTTTTCTTGTACCAAAGTTCATAAGGGGTTTATTTGGAATTCTTTCTAAGATAGACCCTATTTATGATGTGACAGGCAGTACGAATAGATTCTACCCAAAAATACTTAGGCAAATTCTTGGCATGTAGCATAACACGTGCCATCTCTTAAAGGGTACGATTCTTTCTCTCTGCGATTCATTTTTGTTGAGGAGTCTTAGGAGCACTGAATTCATGTTTGTAACCATTATAGTCACAGTATTCAATAATACCAGTGTCTTTGAATTCACCACCTCTATCACTACGGATTCTATTTACTTGAGTGTCTTTTTCATTTTCAATCCGAAGAAGAATTTTTAAGAAAGTTTGAAAAGTGTCAGAATTTTGTTTTAAAAAGGCTACGCAAGTAAATCTGGTGAAGTCATCAACCATAACTAAAATATAACTGTGTCCACAAAGACTAACAGTTTGGGAGGGACTCATTAGGTCCATATGGATGAGCTCTAAGGGATTAGAGGTAAGAACATCATTAACTTTCTTATGAGGTGCCTTAATAATTTTACCTTCCTGACAGGAACCACAGACAATATTAGGAATGGGTTTAATTTTAGGAACTCCTCTAACTATTTCTTGAGAGGTCAGTCTACTAAGGTTATCGTAATTTATATGACCCATTCTGTTATGCCATATCTCGTTGTCATCCATTCTGGCAACATTACAGATTTCAGATTTATTCATGACAGTATAACAATTATCAGGAGTTCTGAATCCCGTAATTATGCATTCACCTTTTTCATTTAAAATTTTGCAATTTTTCTTTGAAAAGGTAACAGTATGATCTGAGTCACAAAATTGCGAAATACTAAGTAGATTTGCCTTAAGACCTTTAACTAGAAGGACATTTTCAAGAACAGGAAGTCCATCTTCTTGGAGAGTTCCTTTGCCTATGATTTGAGATGAAACTCCATCACCAAAAATGACTTTACCTCCAGCAAAGTTGGTTTTATTTAAAAGTTTTGTTTCATCCCCAGTCATGTGCTTAGAACATCCAGAGTCTAGATACCAACCAGATGATGTGTGTTCAGCTTTTAAAGCAGTAATAACTATATTACACTTCATCTGAGGTAATAGATCATCTTTTCTAACCCAAATTGCTCTAGTTTTCATTTTGCACTTATTAGCTCTCAATTGATAAAATTTGAGAGCATTGGATTTTTGCTGAAAAATGTTTTGCGCATGATTTTGAATTTTATGAAATACTTGTGCATTTGGTTTAGGAAAGTGCTTAGGAATCCTTCTAGGAAATGTTCTTTTAGGTTTGGTCTTTCTCTTCCTATAATTAGAGTTTCTATCAGGTTGTCTAGGAAGTACATAATTGTTGCGTCTCCTTCTAGAATAGTTAAAGTTCTGATAGATATGAGGATTATAGACAGGTTTAACTAATCTCCTAGCATAGCAGCCATCAAAATAATGACCGTATATGTCGCAATAGGAGCAGTAAAGATTGCTCAAAATTGGGGTCTCCTTAGGAAAGTCTCTAAACAAAGGTTTTGAGGAATTTTGAGGTTGAAATCTATTCCTAGGTGTGACAGTCTTGAATGCAGACTCACTCTTCCTAATAGAGGGGCAGACGTATTTAGCCTTAGGTGAACTTTCATGTTTAGAGCAACTTGATTCCCCAATGTTAAAATTTTGATGTTTTGAATCAAACTCAGTTTTTAGAGAATGAAAGTCTGGGCATGTTTCAATAGGCCTTTTGCCTCCTGACACAAACTTGATAGGTTCAAAAGATTTTGTTTGTGTTTTCAAATTGGGGCAAAACCCTATTCCAGTTCGATCATTAGAATTGGATTTTAATTCAGCAACAAATTCATCAAAACAGTTTGAATTATTTTCAAATTTTGTAAATTTTTTGAAAACAGTTGCTGTCTTTTCTTTAGTTTGTTCCAATTCTAACAATGTCCCTTTGTACTTTTTCTCCAGAATTTCATTTATTTCAATCAAATTTTTGAGTTTTTCATCAAATATTTTAATTTCGCTTTCATAAGTCAAGCATTGGGTAGTATACTCTTCAGCATTCAGTTTAACCATTAGGCTTAGATCTTCTAACTTCTTAGTGAGATCTTTCACAATCTTTTCTAGTCTAGTGCTTTTCTTGAGAGTTTTAGCATAGAGAGTGTGAATATTTGGGAGGTCTTCATTATCCGAGTCACTAAGTGTAGTGTGTGATGTGACCCCTAGGGCTTCATTCTTTGCACTCACACACCCATTGACATCGTCATTATCGCTTTCCCTTTGACTCACACACCTCGAGGAACAGATAGTAATCAAATCATCTAAACCAGTAATAGTAGTATTCGAAACATCAAAAGTAAAATTACTATATTCATCCTCATTAACAAACACAGGCATATCATCATTATAGATAATCTTGGCAAAGAAAGACATGCAAGGGTCAAAAACATCAAATGACTCAGGTTCCTCATTTTCAGATTCACTTGAATCATCCCATGTTTTGCAAATGTTGGCTCTAGTGTGTTTATTTTGAGTGTTCAAGTTAACTCTAAGTCTTGTGCAATGTGTCCTAGTTTACCACATCTATAGCATCCAGTCTTCTTAAGGTCTCTATTAGATCTAGTGTGAGAGTCCTTGTGATTTTTGTCATGGCTTTTCTCATGAGGTCTGTGATTGAAAGGAGTTGGATAATTGGACTTTCTTTGTTTGTTTGCCATGTTGTTTCTAAATTTAATGATTTTCTTAAACTATTTTGACATTAAGGAAATCTGATTGTCCAAACTCTCTATATCGCATTCCTCATCAGAATCATCATTGGAAGTATTAAACTCAGGCTTAATCAGTTTAGAAGAGAAGCTTAGATTGGAACTAGTCTGTTTCCTATGGGACTGGGTTAATTGTTTCTTAAATTCCAGTTCCATTTCCACAGTTCTTAATTTACTACTGAGTAGTTCAGGAGTGAGATTAATATCACACATTTCCTCAATAGCATACCTTTTGTTATCAAATTTTTGTGGTAATGATCTTAGAATTTTAAACACAATTTCTTGTCTGTCATATGTTATCCCATTAGCATACAGTTTGGTCACAATATCAGTCAGGTTCATATAGAAGTCATCAAATGACTCAGTCTCAGACATAATTATGGAATTATACTGTTGAATGAGCATTTGAGTTTTAGCAGCCTTAACTCTAGTGCCACCTTCATGAGCAGTAACTAAAGTGTCCCAAGCTTCCTTAGAAGTGGTACAGGATGAGATTGTTTTGAACTCATGTTCATTTATAGACATAAATATAGCATTCTATCCTTTGTTATTGTTACGAGATACTTGTTTCTCTTCTTGTGTGAACTCACTTAAAACTTTCTTAACCCTCTCATTACTTCCTTCAGTGGCTGGTTTTGTAGGAAAAATGTAACCATTTTCAACAATGTCCCAGACATCATCTACAGAGTTCCTTGAATAAAAGAAATCATTCTTACTTTCTAGTAAGTAAAATTGGTTCCATCAAAGATAGGAGGTCTGGTCAAGTTACCAAATCTTTCATTTTTCTCGTCCATATTTGATTTTTAGAAAACAATTTCAGAAACACAGGATCTCTTTAGAAGAAGTTTACCAAGCTCTGATACCAATTGAAATTCTGTTACTAAAGCCGTTTATTAAAAATAAACTATTTAAGTAACTCCGATCTGTTTTTTTGAAGAAACTCTTTTCTTGAAAAACCAAAATTATTTGAACACAAGATGTGTTTAACAAAACAGTATGTACGAGATCTACTCAAGATTTTACTAACAGGTTTATTAAACAGGTTTAAACAAATTTTAAAACCCAGCACAACCAAGAATGAGGTGAGAAGATGTAGGAAGATTAAGTACAATATTTTTACGTGGTAAAACCTCACCAATTGAGGAAACATCCACGACTCCCTCCACGGAGTAAAACAAAAATCCACTATAAACAAATTTAACAGTTACAAACTATATAACAAACATGCATACAACTTAGACCTATATAAGTTTAGGAATGTACCCTCTGGTGTCCTTATAACTTCTCTGCAGTTCTGATTGTTGATGTTGTCCTCTCAGTTTGTTAACTCCAATTTGTTCAAACTCTTTACGTCGACTCTTTTTCTCAAGATCTTATTACCAACACTTTTCGTGTTGTAGTGTGAAAGTGTTTATGGAGGTGCTCTCTAACACATGCATGCACACACTCACACTTATTAAGTACAAACAGTCCTAAAAAATTACATATAAGGCTATATGCAGTGATTTTCTTTTTCTCTCTTCTCACAAAACTTTGAACCTTTTTGACCTTTTAATCAATCCCAGAATCCACGGATATCTTGCTTAGAAGATAGTCAAGATCTTAATCAATCTTAGAGTTTTTAAAAAGATTTTCGATATTGAAAACCTCCAACTGTGATTCCAAACTAGGTCAAAGGTTTAGTTTTAAGAGAACTAGAAACATAAAACATTTTTGTTGATTTCAAAGTTAGAAACATTACAGAAAACGAATCAACAAAATATTTCTCAAGCTGAGAAACAAACATGCAAACTAAGTGTAATATATCATGAAAAACTCAGATCTGAAAATTTCTATATACAAGAACAACAGATCTAAGAAAATGATTAAGTTGGAAATAATATCCAAAGAAGAAGAGGTTACAGCAACAAACCAACTCACAAATCATCTCTCAAAACACTCAAACACTCAAGGTTGTGTTTGGTAAAGTATAGAGGTTTGAGGTTTGTATTTGGTTTGAACTGTGTAGACGATTTAGGGTTAGGGTTAGGGTTTCTAAATCTTTCTCTCTCTTCTGGTTTCTCTCTTCTCTCTACTATTTCTTTCTTTTCTCTCAAAAGACGAAAATGGCAGAAGTCTCAGAAAGCTGAGTAAAGGGCTCCTTTTATAGGAGGTTAAGAAGGTTCGAGAACGAGGGCCAAAATCAAGGGTTCAGATTGAGTCAAGATGGATTGACTTTAATCCAAGGGCTCACAATATGCGGTGATTAAAACTCACCTGATTGGTTCAAAAGAGATCCACAGGGATTATAAAGGGTCGCATGCAGATCGTTGATCACAAATGATCCAAAGGTTGAAAACAGACGTTGTTTTACTCTCTATAAAGAAACACACTTCCCACCAATCAGAGAGCAACAAATGTTGGCCAATAACACGAGATAAAACGCGAGTCCAAAATAATTACAAAGTAAACCCTGAAGTATCTGCCGCTTTTGGTTTCTACCCAAACCAACATTAGGCAAAATAAAAAACATTTTAAAATAGCAGATTTACCCCATAACCTTTTAAAACCAAGTTTTATTAATAAAACCTTATTTTTAAAATGTTTTAAAAAATCCCAAAAAAATATTTAAAAAACAATATTGGGGATTTAAACACACTCAACATATGTACGCACACTAATATGCAATATGACATGTAAATGATTCATTCTACTATGTGTGAGTGTTGGTAATTAGGTTTGGATCCCTTCAAACAAATATGAAATAGAAATGCAAGCTCTGAGGTTCTTTGGTTTCTAGGATGGACATAATTTTGTCACAATTTCCAAACTAGATGAGCACTTATACAATATAGACTCAAGTGAGTCAAGAGTATAAGGGCTTCATGTTCGCCTCCATTATGTGTGATTGTTACTTATCGAAACGATTCCTGAGAGATTCGGAATACGTGGCCCTTATGTACGTGTTGTACCGGGATTGGATAGCAGAGTATGTGTGCACCGCAACATAGTTTAGGAGTGCCATTATTGTATAATTATGATGAGATTAATATACTGAAAATTGTGCTGGACTGTGTATTATAGTGTAAAGTGTGAATACTTGTAATATTTCTAGTAAAGCTAAAAATGGGACATTCTTAGTAATTTCTACACCTAATTCAGAGAAATAAAAAGTAAGACTCTTAGTTTACATTAAGATATCGGGAATTGAATTTTAAACTGTAAAGTAAAGTCAGGTTATGGATTGGACTAGTTAGATAGTGGATTGGCTAGAACGGGTACGGGTACGTTAGGCGTGCACAATTAGTTGAGAGGTGAGAAGTTAAATGTGAGTGCATGCACTATCATGTATTTTATATACACTGTTTAATGATATTAAACACTTTCTATATTTTAAACTATTTTCCCAATCGGGCTCTGACCCGTTTGCTTTCAAATCTATTTTCTTGTAAAAACCTTTTAGGTGCCCAGCCACAAGGACACCAGGCTTAGGAGTTCTATTCCTGTGACGTATTGTAGCTGCTGTGGAAGTTACAGGAACTTGATTATAGACGCCCTCACTTTCTACCTTGATTCCATTTCAGACTTATTTATCTGTAGGGCATGTCGCCCCTTTTCTCTTAGAGACAATTTATTTATTCAGTTTATTTCAGTTTTGGATGTAATTAATTAATGATTCAGACTTTTTATTTGGTTTAATTCAGTATTCGGATTGTATTGAGGAGTATTCCTCCAGATTCAACTTATTGCATGGTTATTCTATTGTGACTGTCATGTGGTTGTGGTATTAGTATTTCATAATTTAATTTGGTTGTATGTTAATCTAATTTAATTAAAATTGACAACTCGCTTTTTAAATATTAGGTGGCTAGTAATTGTTAAAATATTTTTCAACAGTGATGCTACGAACTGATCCAACTTGACATTTTGTATTAATTTGAATAAAGGAGTATCTACCCGGTATTTAATTAGTCGGGGTGTTACAATACGTAGTTATAGTTGTAGATCTAATCTATATATTAGCTAAGGATTGATTTTTCTGTGATAATCGAGCTTGAGCTTTTGTTTGTTTTAATTGCAGATATGACTTTGCTCAAGATCACCGAATTGGAGTTCTCTTCACCCCTTATGAATGTAAATCCTCACTCTTTTTAAAAATATAATAAACCTAAATCTCTTAGTAACACCTAATACCGATATCCCTCTTTGATTTACTTGATTCCATTGACATTATACTTAAACCCTAATTTAATGTGCCTAATGGGTTAATTTTTTTCTATTCCATCTAATTTCATTGTTTATTATAGCAACCGAATTTTTAGGGTTATTTGAATGGTTGAATAATTATTTGAGTCTTGTGAAGTCGTTTGATGAATTATTAGGTCATATTCTAATATGTATGTATGCTCTATTTACATAAATAATTCACTATCATATAAATGCTACTTTTGTAGAAGTATCCCAACATTCAAATAATTTTATGGAGCAATTCCATAAATTTGGAAACTCAATTAAATATCATTATATAGTAATGAACACATACATGTACACCTCGACTATATATGTGTGTTTGTTAGCATATAGATATAGGGTTACTACAAGGATGGGTATATATGAGGTTGACGATGGTGGTTAGGATGGAGAAAGCTAATTACATATAGAAATCGTGTTAATTATGTTCAATCTCGCATGAATCTTATTTAGAGACGTATATAGAATCCTTGTATTCCCGTGTTGGTGTGTCACAGTTACCAGTTTAACTAGAATTACTAGGGGCAACTCAAGCCGAAGTGGGGCTCTAGGCAAAATCTAAAACTGGGGCCTTACTGTTTAGTGTAAACATAAAACAATCCCTTGGATCTCATGACAAACTATTGAACTTAGATTCATTAGAGTGCGTGCACACACACACACACACACACACACACACACACACACACACACACACACACACACATATATATATATATATATATATATATATATATATATATATATATATATATATATATATATATATATTGCTGAACTAAAAAAATGGGTAGCTATATATTTCTTGCATAACTAACTAACAGTATAAATAAATGAAATTAAGTGACAGTTCGTTGTAAAATTGAAGTTGTGGTTACAAGTGAGAATGGATTCTGGAGAAGGGACGTTCATAATTGCTTTGGGCTGCAATTTCCATGGTAACAAACACTATTCCTTTCTCACTTTCTTTCCATTAATACTTTTGTTTGTGTAATGTATTAGTTAAAATTTCCATATATCAGTTGAAATTGCCACCCAAATTAAGATAACTGTACAGTTATTAACACGGTCACCAATTTGACATCTCTGCTGCCATATATCAGTTGAAATTACCAGCGATCAATCCAGTTTGCGTTTATTTGACAAACCATGCCAATTATTATTAAATAATTTGACACTGTTAATTAGGAAATTCTTCTCCAAGTTCTTTATAAATTTTGCTTCAATTCAACATTTTCGAGTTGGTTTTACACCTTACTAGACTTAACTAAGTTTTCTGTGTTGGTGAATGGCACTCCCAATGGATTTTTGAGCTACTATAGGTGGGGTTGGATAGAAGGAACCCTCCTCTATCATTTTTTCCATATACATAGAGAAAAGTCTTAGCAGAGTTCTAACCACTCCCATTAACAATAGTGATCCTGAGAAATTTAGGAAAAAATTGATTAATAATGTGGGGCTTTAATATCCAAATGGAGGAATCAGTAATTTATTCAATGTGTTGGCTTGGTTGAAGGGTTTAGAACTTTAATAATGAGGCTAATTACTGTAGTATTCCATGACATAAGTATTCTCTAAGATCTGATTAGGACAATACCACTTAAGTTACATATTCCTCCTTAATTACCTAATTTTTGTAGTTAATTTTAAGAAGCAGGAGAGACTGAGATGGTTCTTCAAATCGGTGAGAGTTTGTTGAGAGAGAGGCTGCCCAAATCATTCGAGCAAGATGTAGTTTTGGCAATGGCGCTTGCATATGTCGACATGTCCATATATGCTATGGCCATGTCATTGTCGAATTACATTAAAGGTTGCGAAGTGCTTTAGAGGGCATTGAAGTTGTTGCAGGTCAGTGCTAAAAACTTACTTGCTGTACTTGTATGCTTATTTGATGTCATTTATAGAATTTTGTCTTAGTAGTTGTGTGATAAATTACTAATAATGCTAACATAGGAAAATAGATTGATTCATCATCTGAATTTATGCTTTAGTATCTTTTCTTTTAACTTCTTTATCATTATCTATTAATTTGGGGATTGTGGATGAAATTAGTTGCAAAGAGCGTTAGAGTAAAAATAAATAAATACTGATATAGTGTCCCACAACATTGAGCAATGGGCATTTGCTTTGTGTTAATTTTCTTTTATTCACATAATCTATGATCAGTTAACTGATGCGAAATTAAATTAATCAATTTTTGGATTGTCAACTACTTGACACGCCTGAAATTAGTTTGACGATGTATGTATGCTTATGTTTTGCTTATAGCTCGCATAATTTTAGCAGTATTATTCTACAATCTAACACGTTTTGATTCCCAAACTTACTAATTGCATTAATTATAGGGTGGCTTAATTCACACTACTTTTTTCCTTATATTTCCGACTGGCAGGTCCCTACCTTGAGGGGAGGTGAGATAGGCAGTCACGTCGAGCCAAATTTTGAGTAATCATTTCATATAACCCGAGCTTCAGTTTGTAGTCTGTACATGACAGATACAACTCTTCGCAATTATAATTTGAGCCTGGATTAACCTTTTCTTCTAGTTTTCATTTTAATATGGTACACAAACTATTTGTTATGTTGCTATGTAATGGTATCAATCTTGCTTATAAGCTTTTATAGAGAAAGTAAGATTTTTTAGACATCTAACGAGCCAATTCTTTTGTCATGCAGGTTGAGGATCCAAAGAAGAAGGTTAGGAAAACAAACATACCTGTAACTGAGTTGGTTTATGGAGGAATGCTCCCTGCAGATGTGCAAAAAGTAGTTGATAAGGAGTTTGAAATGGCATTGCAAAATCGAGTTATGGAAGAATCAAAAGACAGAAAGAATAATGTTGAGGCCTATGTTTATGACACGAGGAACAAGGTACACTATACACTATGTAGCACCCTGCCAGGTACTAACTGTTTTACTTGATTATCTAGGAATATTGGTTCATCTATTCGAACAGTTTTCAGTAAGCATAGTTCATGTCTTGAGGATAAAGACTTTAAATGTCTTAGGCAATTCCATCCTATAAAAAATACAAGTCCAATGCTCAGTAACAAATACAGTTTTTGCAGGGGCCTTTTGTTTATATTTTGAAGATGAAGCCTCAAAACCAAGTCCAATTTTATCATACCCTGATTTTCCATTACTCACTAAGTGATCTAGCTTTTGAGTTTAGTTTTCAAAGATCTGATACTTTTTTATTGCATAACAAAGTTTTTTCTTTCAATTCCTCTAATTCAATCAAGGTATCTTTATATTTTTATTTCAAAATATCATTGTAGCCTGCTTTAATTTTGTAGTTTGCTTTAATTTTGGTTTGAAATTAGTCACACGAGTATTACATGCAGGCGGTAAACTTCTTTTGGAGCTGAATCGTCTATTGTGCCCTGGTGGTTTCTTTGTGTGGTCTGCTACTTCTATCTACCAAAAACTTCCTGAAGATGTTGAGATTTGGGAAGGTTGGTGATTGATTCTCTTACATAATATTAGAGATGTTGAGATTTGGTTCACTGATTATTAAAAATTATGCATTCTTCTGGAAATTGTTGGCAACAATGAAGAAACTGACAAAGTCAATGTGCAGGGAAGTTGTATCGATTAGTAAGGATAAAGTTAACGGAGTGGGTGTGGTTGTATATAGAAAGCCTAAATCTAATGAGTGATATGAGAATCACATCATGAGCTTTCACTCTGCAAAGAATCCGATGATCCCAATACAGTCTAGTACTCCATTCTTCATCTGAGATTAGAATCATATGTGCAGTATTTTTCTTTTTCATTTTTAAAGATGCCATGTAATTTGTAATCGACATTTTTTCATCTTTATAAACTCGATACAATATAAGATCAAGATATTGTGATGTACTTTGAAAGTACATAGTGGGGTATTGAGTTGCTGCTGGTCTAACAATAATGTAATGTGTGTAGGAGTGTGTCGTTGCAAGCGTGAATGCACAAAGTGGGGAATCAGAACGCGGGTCATAATGAACACAATAATGGCTTTCAAGGGTGGAGACGTCACCTTACTGGTTTTCAAGTTCACAGGTTGGAGTTTGTGGGAAACCCGCACCACAGGATTTCACTGCAAATTACGAACATTGGAAACGTCTGGTTACCAAGTCATATATAAGTGGCTTAGGGATAAACTAGTACACTGTGAGGAACGCTATGGACATGGAATCCGTCTATGGAGGGTGAGTGCAAACATTTATGGGGATAAACTAGTCCACTATGTCACTTATCGCTCGAGAAGGTGTTGAAAGAGAGGGAAAGGGTGAGGGAGATAAAAAGATAAAGAGAGGGAGAGGGCGAGAGATGATTCAGCTTCCTCAACTTGGTCATTATGCTTCAACGTGCACACACACAGGGAGGTAGGTGATTGCTCAAAACACCACAACATGGTGGTGGTGGTGGTTACGCTACTGCAATGTGGCATGGTCGACTAATACAACTACTCTTCAAGAACAAAACAATTAGTAAAGAACTTGTATTGTCCATAAGGTGGTGCTTATTGATCGCATAGCCGCCAACCCATCCAATCGTGTGTAAGGTGAATAGAGCTCAATTATATGTGTTTTATATGTGTGTGTCAACAAAAACCCAAATTCAAATGTTTTTTTTATAATTTAGCATAATGACATACTTATTTATGAGTAGTATTGTGACTGACCAAGCCAATCCATAATACTGATTCTAACAGCTTCACCGTGTCCCACAGATTCAATTGTGTCCACCCATGTTTGTTCATCTGCCCGGTACTTACCAAATGATAACTCTGGTGGAGAAAATGAGAGATAGACAAGTTGAGGCTAAAGAACCTCCACCATTGGTGGTTCGATCTGATTCGTTTGGACCCACTGAATTACGTTCGGTTTCAACAAACTCTTTAACTTTTCCATACAAGAGGTAACAATTTTCCTTCCTAAATTATGTTATTTGTAGTATAAGAGTTAATTATTTGGAATCTTGAAGTCTCCATGATGATGTTTTATTTGAAGTAAACCACTGATGAGGATGCTATGGTGGAGGCTGCTACGGTAGCAGCTGCTACGGGGTTGCTATGGGGCTCTCCGGTTCCTGCCACCCTCTCCGGTTGCTACACTTTAAGATCCTATCTTTAGAAGAATTGCAATATCCAAATCTAAGGTATCCACAAATTCCACTTTTGGGAAGTATCAATGATAAGTTTCTTATATTGGAATGTTAGAGGGGCTGCAAATAGGCCTACTTCTAAAACAGTAAAAAAAGTTAATCAAATTTCATAAGGTTCCTGCAATGGCTTTGGTGGAACCTAAAGTAGATTCAACTAAAATTAAAAAAATGTCAGTGGAAATGGGATTTTGTAAGGTCAAGTTTCAATTGTACTAACAATATATGGTTCATTTGATATGAAAGTGTAGGTTCTTCATAATGAAGATCAAGTTTTCTGTTTAAAAATTCAACATCAATCTCTAAGGGAAGATGCGGTGATTTCTATTTTGTGGAGTCCATGAAACAGTTGATAGCTCTATAACACGAATGTTCATAATGAACTCTATAAGAATCCTCGTATTTCCCACGTAGTCCGTCGGTCAAACCAATGATTCTCTTCTCAAAGTAATAGAGGGAGTCTTTTTACTTTTCTGGTATGTAGCTCCGCGAGCTAGGAGCGCATCACTGCTATTATATATATATATATATATATATATATAGCAGCACTGATATATATAATCCTACTTTGTACGGATTCATATTTACCGATCATTAATCGATGTTATGCATTTTTTATCATTAATCGATGTTTGTTTTTATTTTTTCAGATCACCTTATGGTCAGTCTTTGAGAGAAAGTTATGAGATGCAACGGGATACTAGGTATTGTAAGATGTTTATGAGATCCATATAATGTAGCCTCTAGATTCATACGCGCATATCAAGTCAATGTTTTACGCTTCTGATTTCTATATATGTTTACGGATTGTTTCACCTTATCAAATTTTATCCGACTTTACTAATATCAAATTTTTTCGGAATTTCTTCAAAAGTTATCCGAGAAATAATCAAGGCATGTGACTAATGGACATTAATGTATGTCTACTGAGAAATCATCTTCATGTATGCCTCTGACTAATGGGCACGATTATTGCATATTACTATTGTTGTGGTTTGAGTAGTTTTTAGTCGTTAAACAGGGTGGATAGTCCCATAAACAAAGGGAACTCTGCCCAAATTTTATAAACTGTTTACAACTGGTATGCAATTCACATCTATCTCAACATGAAACTTTGGAATTAGTTCTATAAAATGCTTACTTGCTACTTTCTTTATTTCACTAACATTTTATGCGTATTTTAGTCTTTTTCAGGTTCTCAAGTAATTGTGACTATACACACAATTTCAGTGCTAATACCAGTTCTTGCTTTGCATCTGTAGCTACCAACTCATTAGAGTTCACTCAAGTAGCCTTGGAGATTATTGCAAGTGGTTAGAAATGTTCGAAGATGTTGACGCTTTGACTGACTACGATCAATTCATGAACAAAAGCAATGGAGTTTCCACGAACAAGATGTTGGCAAGCGAGAATCTCTTCGAAAGGATCGATGGTTGTGCATGTATTGAGATGAATTTAATATGTATTGACATGAATTTTCTATTAATGGAATTTGAGCCAATAATTTTTAGTGGGCATGTTCTACGTGTATTAGTGTTGTTGTGGACTATTTGTTTTGTTGTTGTACTATTTTTGCCATGCTGGTTTTAGATTATTATTGAATTTTATTATTCTAAAACAAGTACAAAAAATAGTGGAAATGTTGTTGATTTTTTTGGGTAATATTATTTATAATTAATTTTTTTCTTTAATCCAAAAATTTGACACAGTTCAAAATCGTGCCAAAAGTGTATCAAATTTTGGCACAGTTTTGAACTGTGCCAAAAGTGTAGCAAAATTTACTCAATCTGGCACAGTTATAAAGTGTGCCAAAAGTGTGCCAAAAATTTTAAATTCTGGCATGGCTATGAAGTGTGCCAAAAGTGTACCTGTTTGGTCAAAACTCGCACACTTTTAAACCTTGCCAGAAAAAACTGACCATTTTGGAACACCTGATTCTGGCACAGTTCAAAACCGTGCCAGATTGTTGTTTTTGGTGTAGTGATTTGTAATAATATAGAAGGTGATGAGGATAAGAGGAAGAACACCAATATGTAAGTGGTTTAGCTTAGCAGCCTACTCCATTGTGCAGAAATTGAGGTTTTCACTATGAAATGAGGCCCTAATGGCATTGGTTGTACAACTCCCAAGCTTTCTCTCTATTGTAATTTAGACAGAGTTTGGTTAGGGTTTGTAATTTCAAATCCTTTCTAAGGAAGGAGATGACAAGTATATATAGTGCTTGGGGCGCGCATTGTACTCCTAAGCATGTAAGAAGCATGTCCATGGTGAAGCTTCCAATAGGGTCTAGATACCTGTCCTTGGCACAAATGTGTCATAATGATGCAATATTCCCTCACGTGACCACGAAGATATTGTTATAACTGCCTGCCCTCGTGGATCAGTTATGCTAGAAACCTATGTAACACGTGAGATATATGTCATCCTCGGTGGTCTCGGCCTAGCCGAGGCTGATATGTCTGAAGTCTTATTGAGCAATTGATGAGTTGTACTGAAGTGTGGTCTCTGAAGCACACTATATATGTGACTTTGTAAAACCTACATGCGATAAAGATTCGAATAGATGCGCAAATTCCAATCACAAACTTATTTAATTAGTGTCAGTATATGAATCAAATCAACTCATCCCTTAAACTCAAATAGCAATGTGCGTGCAAGTGTCAAACCATCATAAATAAAGTATGCGACACAAATTTCAGGAAAAATCCCCTCAGGGCAAAACCTTTTTATTTCTAGAACTTTGACAAGTTCACAAGACCATTGACTTATATGCAACCTGATAATCATCCACAAGTGTAACACATAGTGTCTTCGTTAAACCTTCAAAGAAACAGCTTGAAATCAATAATGGTTCACACGCAGCTATACCACAAGGGCAGGCAGTCCAGACACGCAGTCGTAAAACTCGACAAAGACTCCCTCCACAATAGCACTCAACTCTCGATTGTAGAGATCTATCCACAAAGTATGAACAATAGCAAACTATGTTTTGGGTTCCACAAAATAACTCACACAAAAGCAATTGGGGTTGTGAATTATAAAACGAAAGTTATGAACCCTCAAATGGTTGGAGAATCGTATAAAAACGTATTCTGTGAAAACCAATTTTTCTCCACAAAAAATTCAGTAGTCTGACACTCAATTTATATTAAAAATAAGGGCGGTGACGTGTCAGATAAAAACACCTCTCGTTCGAATGACCCGATGTCGTTTGAGCAAGATTCGATCTCGTTTGAACTAGGTATGATGTCGTTCGAACGACATCATACACGTAACTCAGAAAGCTTCAGTCTTTTAAATATCTTGGAAACCACAAAACTTAAAACTGTTCACGAGATTAGAAACATTTATCCAAAAAAAAAAATTATGATAAAATATTTTTGAAAATAAAAACTATTTAAAAACATTTCAAAAATCATTTTTCATAAATAGAAAAATATTTTATCTTTCACAAAAATATCCCAACACTTTTACTATAAAATGTAAATGAAACTTAAACACATTTTACCAAATTCATCCTTGTTGGGATTGAATGTTGAAGTCTTCTTGTAATTCGGATTCGTGACATACTAAATTATGACGAACAATGTCATTACAAATCCCCCCTATGTCTATGCCGGTACAAAATAAAAATATCCGAATTATCAATCTCAAATGACCTATACAAATCTACCCCTCCCAAAAACTCAAATGTGGAAATATAAATTGTCAACTCTTTAAACTTTTCAAATGATGCTTCAACAATCAATTCTTTAAAACTCCAAGCTTTTCTCATCAGGGTGTGTAATTCAAAAATCTTCAATTGTACCTACAGATATGAGAGAAAGCGAAAACCTCGTGACGTATCGAGTTTGAAATGATATAACGCATAAACATGAAAGCATAATCAAATCTCCCCCATACTTAAACTCCCCCATAAAATCATAATTTGTTCTCCCCTTTTTTATTTGTTCGAAATAGATAAGGAAAATAAGAAATCACATAAAACAAATCAAGGTGTCATGGTAAACCAAGGCTAAAAACTATTTTTGATTTTTTTTCATATTTTTCATACAAAAAAAATGCAAAAAATGATGTTACAAAAATCACACAACATGAATTTACACTAAGACAACTGAATTATGGATACGAAATGAATGTGTGTGAACAAATTCGATAGGAAAATTGACTCAGTCATGACATGTGTGCAAGATGCATAAGTGTACTCCTAGCGAATGAACATCAGAATAGTCCTTAGGTGTAGAATTGTTGAATTTAGATAACATCGTCTTAATCATATCAACAAATCAAAGTATAAATGATTTCCACACCAATAACGTCCAAAACTGTGTAATGCTTTTTCGGGACTTTCAAGGACGTGCAAACCATTGAAAATTCCATCTAAACTCCCTCAGTAAAAGATAATTCTTTTTATTTTTCTTATGAGGTGATGAAACTAAAAAAGCTATTGGTATATTTTTGGCATAATTTTCTTTTTGTTGCCTTTCAATTTTTTCGGGCCCTTTTAAACTCAATGGACCCCGAATAATTTTCAATTCCTCACCTTTTTAGGTCCATTTAAACGGTGGCTTTATCGCAAAAGAAAAAATTAAATACCTTTTGCAGCCCTTTTCCATTTTCCAAAATAAATCACATAAACTCACAAACGGTTTATAACATGCGCTATTTTTTTGTCAAGTTTTATTGCATTTGGTTCATTGTATAGACAAAATTGAGATGGAAACACTTAACCAACATGTGATAGACAAGCACAAAAGTCAAACAAATTCGTGCATGTGTGTAATAAATGACAAGAAGAGTCAATCATATAGGTAGTAACATTATATCATCTCAAAGACTCCAAACTTTGTAAAGCACATGAATGACACAATATATTGTCTCAAAACACTATCAAATAGTCACATGGATATGGAATGAAGTTGTGACTTGGTCATCCTAAATGTCAATTCATATAAGGTGAAAACAAAATATAAACTCTGTTTGGATTTTTCAAATTTTTCTCAAAATAAGAAAATATTTTTGTATTTTTCGAATACTGTTCAGAAATAACCCAGCAGTACCAAATAAGTATAACAAAATAAACAGGGGTCATTTGAACGAGACTCCTTGTCCTTTGAACGACAGAGGATCTCGCGAGAAGACTTCGCGCGAGATGGGTTCTCGTTAAAATGAGAAAAGAAAAATTTCCATATTCAGAATATCACGCAATTTTGTCCAGTGAGAAAATTTTGAAAAAATAGTTCCTGGATGGGCAAACATATCCAAAACAGTGCTAAAACAGTACCAAAAATAAGAAGAAAAAAAACAAAAAAAAATCTAACAAAGTATAAAACAAATGGTACATACTAGAAATAGGCATAAGATAACATCATGAAAATCAACCTATGCTAGCAAACATGTCTAGACCTCAATCGGTAGGTGCGGTGTAGTTTTCCAAAGACGGTGACATCTTTTGAAATAACTCCATCAAATCATGATAAGTCTTGACCAAAAACTTTACTTGCTCT
The DNA here is from genome assembly GCA_949130495.1 of Sambucus nigra. Taxonomy (NCBI): domain Eukaryota; kingdom Viridiplantae; phylum Streptophyta; class Magnoliopsida; order Dipsacales; family Adoxaceae; genus Sambucus; species Sambucus nigra. The sequence continues at coordinate 377,879,895 of OX422209.1, read as the reverse complement.
CGAATATGTGCAAACTCTCTATCATTATGTGCAAGCAAAGTATCACGGGTGGGTGCATCTGTGCGGACATGTGTAGGAGTAAAGTGTGACACATAACCAAATTTAAAGCAAAACTCCCTAAGGTGTCCTCTCTTTTTGCAATGGGAGCAAACATAAATCGGCCTAGGTACACCTCTTTCAAAATGTCTCATACGCGCTCTCCTAACAGGTACGGGACGCCTAGGTGGGTCGGGTCGAGAGTCATGTGAATCTAACTCTAAAGTAGGAATCGGATCAGGTGCAACAAACGAAGTAGACGCACCATCATCACTTATTCCTAAACTCTCACCACTCCCCAAAATAGGATTGAGAACCATCTTTCCCACTTTCTTAGATGCGTTCTCAAAAGTGACTTTAGCCTTCAGGGTGTGCTTAAGATATGTCCCTAATTATGACACGCTGGCTATAAGCTCACTCTTTTTCCTATTCAAAGCAATCAACTGCTCAATCAAAGAAACCTTCACTTTCTCGAGTTGACTTGTTTTTTCCTCAAACTCCTTCAAACTCTCAATCTCTCTCTCCAAATCTTTCACCTTGAGACCCAACTTGTTATTCAATTTTTTTGTCTTTAAGGTCTCGGCATACAACTCTCAAAATGCAATCTGGAGTTCACTCTCATCATCACTAGCGCACTCGCTCTCAGACTCGCTAGAAACACTCAAAACCTCCTCGGGGGTATCACGTGCATAAGTGTCCTCATCATCGTGGGACAAAGTGGGAGTGATCTAGTGACTGGCTAAAAAGGAAACACATATACCATGTCCTAAACCTTTATCCGACTCATTGTCCTCATCTCCCTCTTCTCCCTCACTATCACTAAGGGTGGCTAGTACGGCAACTTTCTTCCCCTCTCTCCTAAGCCTAGTGGGACACTCAAATGACTTATGCCCTCTTCCCTCACACTCAAAAATTTTCACCTTTTCTAAATTTTCTTCACCCTCTTTCTCTTTCTCACCGCTTTTTTTGGCCTTGTCTTTCTTTTTGTTTTTCTTCGAAAATCTTTTATTGGAAGAATTTTGTTTCGAAAACTGGAGAATTTTTTATAAATTCTTTGCAAGCAGGGCCATGTCAAAATCAAACTCGTCCTCAGACTCAGGCTCATAAAAATTCACTTTATTTTCTTAGATTGGGTTTAAGCCCTATCCCTCTATCCTTAGTTTTGACAGTGTCGGGAAATATGTCAATTTCGTACGTTTGTAGGTACCCTACCACTCTTCTAATTTCAGACAATTCAAATATCCTAAGGTATTCAAAACAATCACTTTAGGGATAAAACGTTTAGGCAACGATCTTAAAATATTTTTAACCACTCTTGCGTTAGGTATAGGCTCACCTAGGTTAAAACTAGTGTTGACAATATCAGACAAACATGCATAAAACTCGTCAAAACGCTCAGTCTCTAACATAGTGATTGTCTCAAATTGAGTGCTCAAATGTTTAATTTTAGACTCTTTGACCACGTTGGTACCCTCGTGGGTGAGTTGTAAAATATCCCACGCTTCTTTAGACGTGGTGCACGTCCTAATACATCTAAACTCGTTAGGGTGACGTGTTCGAAAATTGCACTAAGCCCTCATGAATTGTAAGTTCTCCACTTAAACTCATCCTCAGTCCAGTCTAACACAGGTTTTAAATTCGTGATATTATTTGCGGTGATAGTGGGAGGATTCCAACCTCTTTCACAAATGACCCAAACTCTTTCATCGATTGTTTTTAAATGGAATTTCATTCGGGCTTTCCAGTAAGCATAATTAGACCTGTCAAAAATTAGCAACCGAATATATAAGTTTTCGTTTGGAAACATTGCGATAAACTTTCAAAAAATCTGATTTTTCAAAAAATCAATATCACACATTTTTTGCGGAAAATAGGAATACGCGATAAATTAGCGTAACCTGCTCTGATACTAATTTGTAAAACCTACGTGTGATAAAAATTCGAATAGATGCACAAATTCCAATCACCAACTTATTTAATTAGTGTCAATTTATAAATCAAATCAATTCAGACCTTAAACTCAAATAGCAACGTGCGTGCAAGTGTCAAACCACCATAAGTAAACTATGCGACATAAAGTTCAGGAAAAATACCCTCAGGGAAAAACCTTTTTATTTCTAGAACTTTGACAAGTTTACAAGACCATTGACTTACATACAACATGATAATCGCCCACAAATGTAATGCACGGTGTCTTCGTCAAACCTTCAAAATAATGGCTAGAAATCAATAATGGTTCACACGCAGCTAACCAAAAGGACACGCAGTCTTAAAACTCGGCAGAGACTCCCTCCACAATAGCATGCAACTCTCGGTTGTAAAGATATCCCCACAAAGTATGAACAACAGCAAACTATGTTTTGGGTTCCACAAAACAACTCATACAAAAGCAATTGGGATTGTGAATTGTAAAACAAAAGTTATGAACCCTCAAATGGTTGGAGAATAGTATAAAAACATATTATGTGAAAACCAATTTTTCTCCACACGAAATTCAGTAGTCTGACACTCAATTTATATTAAAAATCAAGGCGGTGATGTGTCATATAAAAACACCTCTCGTTCGAACGACACGATGTCGTTTGAGCAAGATTCAATCTCGTTTGACCCTGGTACGATGTCGTTCGAACAACATCATACACATAACTCAGAAAGCTCCAGTCTTTTAAATATCTTGGAAACCTCAAAACTTAAAACTGTTCACGAGATCAGAAACTTTTATCTAAAAAAAACTTTTTTGATAAAATATTTTTGAAAATAAAAACTATTTAAAAACATTTCAAAAATCATTTTTTATAAATAGAAAAATATTTTATCTTCCACAAAAATATCCAACACTTTTAATTTAAAATGTAAATGAAACTTAAACACATTTTACCAAATTCATCCTTGTTGGGCTTGAATGTTGAAGTCTTCTTGTAATTGAATTCGTCTCTTGTAGATGAAATCTTCTCAATCCTTCGATGACTTGTAGAGGTATATGACATACTAAATTGTGACGGATAATGTCCTTACGGACTTACTTGATTCTAATATATAGGAGCTTATCTAGTTTAAAAATAGAGACGAACTTTGTGTTAAACCTTGTCATAATCTCAAAGATAAAGCTACATCAACAAGGAGGTGGTCCTACAGGTAGAAAGCCCACACACAACACTCTAGGATTGCATATTTTGAGTTTCATACTACATTTATGAGGTGTGCGTGTTAAAATTGAATTAAAAACATTTTTCTACATTTAATTGGAATTTTTTAGGAATTTAAAAATCCTTTTCTAAAAATAATTTTAGGGTTTTTAAAATGTTTGGGGCTAAATTTGTATATTCAAAACATCTTAAAATATGGGTTGGGTAGAAATAAAAAATGGCAGAGAATATTGGGGTAGTAAATGAGGTTTTGTAAACATCTCAAGCACCGTGTTTGTGAGTTAATCGTTACCTTACACGTGTGGCTCTTGGGATGGTCAAATATATGTTTTCTCATAGACACATTCTTTAGTTTCAATCTTGGACGTTCAATCATTTATATCAATGGTCTGCATCCATTTTATTTCAATCCTTGTGTTATCCAAATGAACTAATTGGAGCTCAAATAATGACGATGAATTGTGAGCCTTTGGATTGATAATGCGAACAGTCAATCTCATCACAGTCATTGATTTGCTTCGAGCTTCCAGACCCTTATATCCTCCCTATAAATAAGCCCCTTCATCCCTTCAATTAGCGTAGAAAGGTGTCTTCCCCAAAATACTTTAATTAGGTCCTGGCAGAAACTCAAGTCGAGAAGGGTCCCCACTTAGGTGGCGGCAGAAGCCCAGGTTGAGAGGTACTCCCCCCAGGGTCCATGCAAAAACTCAAGTCGAGAAGGAACCCCACCTAGGTGGCGGCAGAAGCCTGTGTTGAGAGGGACTCCCCCAGGGTCCCTGTATAATTCCAAGTTGAGAAGAAACCTCACCTAGGTGGCCGCAGATGCCCATGTTGAGAGGGGCTCCCCCAGGGTCCCTGCAGAAACTCAAGTCGAGAAGGGACCCCATCTAGGTGGAAGCAGAAGCGCATATTGAGAGGGACCCCCCCAGGGTCCCTGCATAAACTCAAGACGAGAAGGAACCTCACCCAGGTGACGGAAGAAGCCCATGTTGAGAGGGACCCCCCAGGGTCCCTGTAGAAACTCAAGTCGGGAAGGAACCTCACCTAGATTGCGGCAGAAGCCAATGTTGAGAGGGACCCCCCAGGGTCCCTGCAGAAACTCAAGTTGAGAAGGAACCTCACCTAGGTGGCGGCAGAAGCCCATATTGAGAGGGACCCTCCAGGATCCCTGCAGAAACTCAAGTCGCGAAGGAACCTCACCTAGGTGACGGCAGAAAACCATATTGAGAGGGACCCCCAAGGTCTCTGCAGAAACTCAAGTCGAGAAGGAACCTCTCCTAGGTGGAGGAACAAGCCCATGTTGAGAGGGACCCCCCCCCCCAAGTCCCCCGCAGAAACTCAAGCTGAGAAGGAATCTCACCTAGGTGGTGGCATAAGCCCATATTGAGAGGGACTCCCCCGAGGGTCCCTGCAGAAGTTGACATTGAGAAGGAACCCCCTAGGGTTCCTCGAAAGAAAGTGACATTGAGAAGGAACCTCCCTCGGATTCCTCAGTAGCAGAAGTTGACATTGAAAAGGGCCCCCATAGGGTCCCTCATCAGAAATTCACATTAAGAGGGACCCCCCCCCCCCCCCCACCCCCACCCCCCATAGGGTTCCTCAACAACAAGAAAATGACATTTGAGAAGGAACCCCCTAGGGTTCCTCAACAGAAGAACTTCATATTAGAGGAGGGACCCTCAAGGTCTTCCCCCCTCAACTCCCAGAAAACCAAGTTAAAATGAAAGGGTAGCTACCATAAGCAACCACTCATCATGAAAAGTCATTCTTTAAAAGAACAGAAGTACTAATACTTATTTTCTTGTACAGATTGCCTAGATGAGCAAGCAGGGCTCAAGTAGGCTAGTTGGGATCTCTTGGGAGTTTTGGCTTGGCGGCTGAAGGACAAGGTATGTTTAGAAAGATCAACCACTTAGCACTATAGGATTGAGAGAATACTAGTAGGAAGACCCATGAGTCACTCAAGACTACACACACCTCACACTTAGTCACAAGCGAAGTGAGCAACCAAAGAGTTGGCTGCTCACAAGAAATGAACTATGTACAAAATGATTTTCTTAGAAGAGAGGGTCCCCAAGGCCCCTCTCAAGCAAAAAATGATTTTAGAGGAGAGGGGTCCTCAAGGCCCCCTCCCCCTCAAGATTGATAGTTTTATAGGAGGAGGTCCTCGAGGCCTCCTCTCTCAAGTTTACAAAGTTTGTACCAAAAGTTATTGTTTCAAAAGATATTTACCAAATCAGATATTTTGTCTCCATTAGGAGACATATTTGCTTTTCGGCTTTTGTTGGCATCAGGTGGCACCCGTCTGAGGGGACAGACTGTTGCACACAGGTAGGAAAAAATGGTACACTACAGACCTTGTCCCTTACCAACCCTCTAAGTTTTTGGCGCCAAAAGTGCCAACTCAGCCCTAGTGCCCAAGTATAAATAGGACCCCTAGGCAAGGTAAAGAGATGTATAGAAAAACTCAATAGAAAATTTACTTTGTCAAAATCACACCATAACCTCTAAGTATTCTCTCCTTGCTCTCTCTCTAGTGCTAAGTGCCTTGTTCTTTCACTGCCCGCTAACAGCCATCATTCTCAGGAGACCTTCTTGAGAAAATTACTATTATTGTTGTGGAAGTTCATCTTCTTGCAGGGAGGGAGTTCAAGCTTGAGCTCCATTTTTACCAAAAGGAGAAGGTTTCATAAGAAGATGATCCAGAAGTTCTTGAGAACCTTGAAGACAACGTCCATTAGAGTGGGTCACGCCTCACCCTTTCCAATTATTCATAGATCCTAGTCTCACTACCCTCCTACATTTGGCGACTCTGCTAGGGAGGTATCCTCACTTTCTTGGACAAAGAAGGTTTTAACATTTCTAATCAGCTAGTTTTTGAAGACATTCCATCTGGGAATGGAACTCAAAGTGACCAGACCACTCAGGAGGATGTGGTGGTGATCGAAGCAAAGACTCCTGCTCCTCTGGGAGGGCAGGTCAGCTCATCGGCAGCCGCAACGGTGGTAGAGGCTTATGAGTATATTTTTTGAGTTGTTTGAAACAAAATAACTAGACTTGCCAAGTTTGGGTCAAGGTTGTCTAACAGCAGTAGCAGCCCCTTCTGAGAGGGGCAGCCACTCTGGTGGAGATTTCGGTAAAAGTAGCTAGGCCTCGGAGGGCACCGTCAGAGCAAGTTGTGACATCGTCAAGTTCACCAGCAGCCAACGGCATGAGTTTAGAGGAATCACGCTCTAAAGTTGTTATTATGGAAGAGGTTAGGAAGTTGCTCTCCTCTTCTCAAAGGAGGTCCTCATCTGCATGAGGAGTTATGGGACCCTACCCACAATAGGATGAAGTGGTTGAGAAGCTACCAATAGTTATTGGTTCAAGATAGAAACCCATTGAGGTCTAAGTCCCAAGCGAGTAACCATCAATGTTGGCAAAATTCATGGCTAGCGAAGAACCTCCCACTCTATACAGCTCTCGCCAGGAACCCCCTATGGTCAGCCTCTTGTGGTCGTGAGAAACCCATGGCAGTAGAGGAACATGTCGTCATCATCAGAGGCGCTAATGAAGAACCCTCGCAACAGCACTGGCGGTCGAGGAACCCATAAACGGAAAATCATTCGGACAACCCCTCGTCGTCATAAATGCCTCAGACGAGGAACCTCCAGGGGTTGGGTCCTCAATGAAAGACACTGAACAATATTTGTTCCAAGTAAGGAACCCCATGTAGAGGGTGGCGTTCCCGAGGAACCCCCATAGTTAAGGCGAGGAACCCCCAAATTCAAATGAGATACCTAGGTCGAGGAACCCGCGGTCACCCTTAGATGTTGCGAGGAATCCCTCAAAATCATAGGGGCGAACGAAGTACCCCTCAAGTTCAAACTTATAAATAAAGAATCCACAATAGCAAAGCAGTCTGGCGAGGAACCCTCAGATGCAAAACCAACGCGCTAGGAAATCTCAGATATGAAACCAACACGTGAGGAACTCTCAGGCACGAAACCAACATGCGAGGGACCCTCGGATAGTAGACCAACCCACAAGGAACACCGGGTAATACTCATCATCAATGAAGAATTTTTTACAGCAGACCCTTTAGTCGAAATATCATCGGGCGAGGAACCCCCAGATTCTAAACCCTTGGGTGCGAGATTGGCACACGAGGAACCCGCAAATAGCGAGGGACCCTCGTCGGCAATGACCATGGACGAGATGGTCGCAGAAAGCAAGGAGGAACCCTTGATGTTGAGAAAACAATGAGTAACTCTCTCCAGCTAATGAGGCCACCTGCGAGGAACCCACGTGCGAGAGACCCATGACAGTCCTTTGGGGTCTCAAACAACTCAGTCGCTAGGAACCCATGTGAGCTGCTAGAGGTCGCGAAGAAGAGAATGGCGAAGAACTCAACTGAGAGGAACCCGCAGTGTGCGAGTAACCCCTCGTGACCTTGATAACAGGTGATGAAATCTTTGAAGAACAAAACATAAAACGAGACACACCTCATAAAGCCAACGATCGAGGAACCCGCGGCAAGATCGAAACCAGCAGAGCGCGAGGGACCCAACTCAAAATGAAATGCCTCATCAATGGCAGTGCGCGAGGAACCCTCCTCTACCTCAGCAGCTCCGGTGCAGTGGAGGAACCTTTTATGATTGGAGCACTAGAAAAGAACACCCTTGTGGTCGAGTAACCCGTCACGGGCACCACATCATCTGACGAAGAATCCCTCGCAATTGTCTCAGTGGTCGAGGAACCCATGGAAGGAGTCACCCAGACGAGGGACCCCTATGCAAGGAGTCACCCCATTCTAGCCAGTGGTAAGGAACCCTCAGAGGTCCTCGCCCCAAATGCCAAATCGCTAGCAGTCATAATCCCTTCCTCCAACTCAAGGCCAAATGAAGATGCGATGTGAGAGGAACCCATACTCGCAAAGCCAAGCACCCCCACTGACAGCGGCGCACGAGGAACCCTCATTTGAAAAAAATTTATTCCTCAAATGAGGAACCCACAGGCACAATCTCCGGGTGAAGAAACCCCCATGGATAGCACCTCGTATGAGTAACTACCAGTAGCTCTATGTTCCAACAAGGAACCCAGTGAAGAAGGGGCTTGGGGACTTCAAGAGAGGAACTCTCATCAGCAAACAACCCCCCTGCCACAGATGTTTTTCGTAAGGAATCCCCACCAGCAGCTGCTATGGGCGAGGAACCCAAATTCTATGATGCCTCTGACGAGGAAACCCTAGGGGTACAGATCCCAAGTGAGAAACCCTGGATGGCCTGAATCCCAGACAGAGAACTTCCCATATAAACTAAAAAAAAGTAGATGCGGCCGTAATATAGACATAAAGGCCTAGAATCGCACAACAAAAGGTACATCAGACTAATGTTTTCTCTTTCTTAATAGAATAGTAGAACCTCTACTAGATTAGAAGAGGATCCATGGCATGAAGGTCTTTCCTCATTATACTTGGAGGAATACCCATCCCAAGGAAAACGTATACTGAGCAAAGTCCTTATAGACATAACAGATATTTTTGGTGGTAAAGACCAGACTAGTAGGGGGTTATCCTCCTAGTAATAATAATAATAAAAAATCACTACACTTTTTTTTATTCCATACAGATTTATAGCCTAAAGAACAAGTCCTAACCCCTGTTCTCAAGAAAAAAATTACTTGACTAGTTTTCAGAAAATAGGGAAAAGTGGGTCTACCCCCTCTCTAAACCTAATACTACTCCAAGACAAAAGGTTCCTAAGAAAAGTTTGGAACAAGGACCCTGCATACCAAGGGCAATTTTGAGTATAAAGAAATAATTATTTCTTTATTATGATATATATGAAATTTTATTCAAAGTTTGTGTGAAGGAGAAGGGCTAACCCCATATCCTAGTTACTCCCTAATAAATGAATGTGCATAACAAAATACCCCACAGTCACTTGGGGTTGCTCTAAAAAAAAACCAAAGTCACACGGGGTTGCACTAAAAAGTACTGCACAGTCACACGGGGTTGTGCTAAAAAAAATATAACTTGCTCAGCTATATGCAAGTTCCCCGCAATTAGAGGGGAAGCTTCAAAATTTAACTTTCTCAACTATATGCAAGTACCCCACAGGTATAGGGGAAGTTTCAAAATATTAACTTGCTCAGCTATATGCAAGTACCCCACAATTATAGGGGAAGTTCCAAAATATTAACGTGCTCAGCCTATATGCAAGTACCCCACTGATAGAAGGGCAACTTCAAAATTTGCAGATGGTGAGCCTATATGCAAACACCCCGGAGTTAGAGGGCAAGCTTCAAAATTTAAATTGCTCAGCTCATAGGCAAGTACCCCGCAGTTAGAGGGGTAGCTTCAAAAAATTTTAACTTGCTCAGTTGTATGCAAGTACCCCACAGCTAGAGGGGCAGCTTCCAAATTTGAACTTCCTCAGTTATATGCAAGTACCCCGCAGTTAGAGGGGACGCTTCAAAATTTTTAACTTGCTCAATTATATGCAAGTACCCCCATAGCTAAAGGGGCATATTCCAAATTTTAACTTGCTCAGTTATATGCAAGTACCCCGCAGTTAGAAAGGCAGCTTCAAAATTTTAACTTGCTTAGTTATATGCAAGTACCCCACTGATATGCCCTATATGTACCCAATAGCTCAGAGACACCAACCTCGACCAAGGAGATGGCCGAGGTTAGAAGGGCCCCAGATTGGCAACCAGCGGTCTTGTCCTAAGCAAGGTTGGCCATAGAAGACATTACTAGTTGCCTCACAGCCAGCCAACAGCTGAAGTCTTCGTGATCCATAGGGACAGTCATCCATTAGGTCGGCTGGAGACGACATCGCGCCTACGTCATACAGCAACCTTGGTAGGGTGTAAGCCGAGGAAACAGGGACAACACAATCATCGTAATCAGCCTCGGCTGGGAATCAGTCGACGTTCCAATTACTCCTACATAACCCCGGCCCAGGACGACATTATAACTCCACATGTCTCACCTCTACTTCCTTACTGAGCCGAGACCATCATGAATAATCTCGAATTGGGCAGCAGCCTGACTTCACCAACCTCGTACCCTTCCAGGCCGAGGTTGGTATCAATCAAAGACAACCGAGCCTTTACTCGCATATGCGTGGCTGGGAACACGTGTACTAAAATCAGTTGTAACAAATCAATCCCCTCACGTGGGGGAATATTTCATCATCATTATCTACATGTGACAGTGACAGATGTCTTCATCACATTGGCTAGATCAACACACGCATGCTCATAGCATGCATGGGGGGTGCATTATACCCCCCACACGCTATATATACTTGTCTTCTCCTATATGGAGGGGGATCAAAAATTAACAACCCTAACTGAAACTCTGTCCAGTTACACAGTAGAGAGAGAAAGCTTGAGAGATTGTATCCATGACCATTAATGCCTTATTCTGATGACCTTACTTACATACTTGCACAGTGGACGTAGGCCTAATTTGCTGAACCACTTAGATATCAGTGTTCATCCTCTTCTCTTCATCTCAATCTTTTATATTTAATATACTCTTGAGCTGCCATTGTTATCACTAATTTGAGCTTACGAATACCTTGAAGGGTGGTACTGTTTCCAGCATCATCATTTTGGCGCCGTCTGTGAGAAGGAGAAGCTATATCTTCCTCATTTTCTGCTTAACCCCACCGGAGACTCTAGTGGTGAACCAGGCCTCACCCCTTGCGTGGAGCTGTTTCACCGTTGAAATAGGTCCATTAAGATACAAAGCTCATTTACTCCACAAGCACTTTAGTGTTAATGTATGGCATCGGAGTTACCACCACCTGGTGAACGCGCAATCTCCACCTGATAGCAAGCAGCGTAGGTATGTCATACACATAATACTTCAATCAATAAGTATGCACACAACTTATTATATTCATTAGGTATTCACGCAAACCCAAGTCCTCGAATTTATATGTAGTATTATCGTCTTTACTACTAACAATACTTTAAACGTACGACTTATGTACCTATCGTATATATTCTTAGGGTTCTATCATCCTAACACATTCCCTAAGTAGTTACACAATTCACCTTACTACTAGACTAAGAAAGTAGGTCACTCCATAGTAGCGTAGGTCATATTCTCTCACTTGAATTAACCTAGAAAGATTTCAACTCGTCGGGGCGAAATTTTAAGTTTCTGAAATCTCGTTAGAACCTGAGGATTCTCGTTCGAACGAGGTCGTTCGAACGAGATTCTCACTCTGAACGAATTCTAGAATCTCGTTAGTAATCTCATTGTAATTCTCGTTGGAATTATCATTCGAACGACCCGGGCAGGTCTTCGAACGAGAATTCCGAGAGCTTCCCTGTCTCCAAAAACTTCATTTTTCCCAAATCATTCAACAACAAAATCACTTCAAACTCATTCTAATCCAAATTTAACAACTTTAAACCATATCCCCTAGTATAAGGACACTTTCCCATCCGTTTTTAACATCAAATTCCTAAAATTACAACATGAATTTCGATTAATTTCTCAAATCTTCAACAAGCCCTAATTTCACATTACCTCCATTAACAACAATTTAGTCCCATATTTAATTTCGTGAAATCAACATATAAAACCCAAAATTCATCCCCAAAACATGGTTATTTAACTACATGCAAGCATATACTCCCAATTAAAGATTAATACCCAATTTCAATCCCAAATTCATAATATCATGGTTATTCCATCAACTAAATTAACATAAATCATATATGCTCTAAAAATTCAGTAAGATAAACACTTGCCTTTTTGTGAACTTCTAATCCGCTAGATGAGATTGGTATAGAGGTGATCCTCTCTTCACGATCTACGCGTTGATGTAATTTTTTTTTTGGGTGTGAGAGCTTGAGTCTTTATCCTAGGGCTCCTATGGAGTTCTTCTTCTTCTTCCTCTTTGGTTCTCTCTCTCTCTCACATAGGATTGGAAACTGGCAGATAGCCTATTACTCACGTACTCTTCCTCTTTAATTTTCTATTTTCGTCCATCTTAATTTTCAAAAATCTCAAAAGACCAAAATACCCTTATGGGGTGTCGGTTTGGCCTAAATCGCCCCAAAATGCAAATAAAACATCCGAGTATTTCGACCCTTCCGAACTCATCGGCACACTCGAAATGGTCATACGAGTTACTTAAAAATAAATTATCTTTCTAACCCAATAAAGTAATACCGACCGACTCACATGCGCATCCCAATTAAATGTACTGCAACTGCCGTATTTTTCACTCCCGATCATAATAATATTTTCATAATAATATATTACTTTAATCGCTAAGTAATATTCAACATAATTATCACCAATTAAATACTAACTCTCGTCACGCTAGTAATTATTACATTTAAATTAATTAGTCCTAATTCCACAATTAAAATAAAATCCCTCAAAATTACGGGGTATTACATACTTCCCCCCTAATAACGGAATTTCATCCCAAAATTCAAACACAACCGCTACTAAGACTGAGGATCTTACGACACCGTATCCTCCAGTATTTAAAACCAACTTCAAGGTAAGGCTCGATCACTTTAGTCCCAGCTTCAAAGCAAACTTGTTTAACTCTCTAGATACTGATGTTCTTCATCAGTTATAAGTCATATCTCAATAACGGCACCTTACATTGTGCTCCTACCCACGACATTTGAATAAAATGAGCCTATACATCATTGGCCCTATTATCTCAATAGTATTGGAAGGCCGCACATCACTACGTGCCAACTTCCCGTATTCATCTAAATGCAAAACTACCATTCTGAGGGACTCCATATGAACATCTGACCACTCTTGTCAATCCTTTAAATCTCGGTTCCTGGAGACGTAACTCTTACGACAGTCAAACCCACCCAAAACAGTTTGTGGTTATTCCACTTTAGTCATCGGACTTTAACTCTCGACCAATCCAAAAATTTTGATTATCCGGTCACCTCTAAACAACTAGATGGATAATGGTTAAGGTTTTTCCACACAAGACCACAATAAGTACCTTGTTCACAGCACACAGGCACGAGTGTTTACACACAACTCTACCATTAGGTAATATTTCCTCCCTATTACCGTACTATACTTCACTTACCAGTTGTATCAGTTGTGGGAATGAAATAATCACTGGGATTCCAAAATCACATTCGTACCTTAACTAGTTGTCAATCACACTCCGTTTACTCCTCGGGCTATAGGTGATACGATCTGCTCAAAACAAAACGTCATCTCCACTGCTTCCTGAAATCCCATATTGGAGGTGGGGTTCAAGGATCTCACATGGTTCACAACAATAATTGGCAGGATCACGAACTGGCGCGATTCTTCTTTTCAAATAAGGACTGGAACACACTATCTAATAGTGTAACTCACCCCAAAGGAATAACAATTACTTCCTTTTTGGTCAACTTATTCCACACATTCGAAGGAAATAGTAACCTTGTCTTGAGGTTGAAAACCCATTAACGAAAAATACCAGCTTGTCCAAAATTTGGCTAACCCGTGCCTAACACCCATAGCACAAGTCCAAAATACCTGAGTCTCTATTCGGCTCTTATTTTATTTAATTTCACACTCATTAAATAATTTAGCCTAACTTCACTCGCTAATATACCCGGACTCAACCAATCGGACTCACCAAATCGGCCCGTAATTAAACATTTATGAACTTATTTCGCTCAATTCATTAAACATGTGTCACACCTTTTTCTCACTTCCTAGTCCCAATGATATTCATCTATAATCACTAGGAGATAGGTCCCATATTCATTTTTCACTAAATAAATAAGTTTATGATAAACCCCCACAATGATTAAATATATAGGTTAGAAGTCGTTTAGAAGAGTCCTCAAAACGTAAAACTCTTTAGGCTAAAAATAGGGCCAAAATAAAAATCTCGCTTCTGAAAATTTGCCACGCTTCTAAAGTGTGACTAATTTTGTCACGGATATGGAGTGTGACTACTTTTTGTCACAAATCTGGAGTGTGATTAGTTTTTTGTCACGGATCTGGAGTGTGATTAGTTTTTTATCACGGATCTGGAGTGTGACTAGCTTTTGTAACGGATATGGAGCGTGACTACGTCGAAGCGTTTTTTTTTACCACCAAGCTTTTCAACTTCAATCCAAACCTCGATTAAATAATCTCCCATTTGTATTTCCTCCATAAACATGTTTTATGCATTATCATGATCTCTATAAACATCATCAAATTATAACTTTTCCCAAAATTTCTCGATTTGGATTTATTATGGTTCATCCAATTCTCAACTTAGATTCGATCTCATAATCATCAATTAATTGAACCTAGCACTTGGATTTCGAATACAACATGATTCTAACAAAGATTGATATAATTCCATCACTAATTGAGTATTAATTCTACACACAATACTCCAATTACTCAAAATCCATTTTATGTAACAACCCACCCCAAAACGGATTTTGATCACACCCACTATGATATGAATTGAAATACTGCAATTTAGATTGAAACCAAGCTAACTACTTGCGTGATTAGGTTTGTAGAGTCTGATTTCGTTGTAGGAGGTGAATTGACGAATAACACACCCGAATCCCCTTTGATTTGGCTTCCCAAAGCTCTCCACTTTCTTCCTTTGTCTCCTTTTTGTTTCTTAGGGTTTAGAATGATATTAGTTGTTGCCCAACCCTCGTAGACTTAGGTTAAATACTGCAAATCTCAAAATTAAGCTTATGGGGCAAGTGCAAATGACCCGAATACCTCCGTGTGGGCTCGGTTATGCCTAACAATGTTTCGAGACCCAATTACTACCCTCGGATACTCTTTTTTTACTATTTCAACACTTCCGGAGTCAACCGTGCGGTCAGAATCATCATCCAAGTCACTTTACTAAAAGTCTTCATCTCGATCCCAATATAGTCTCTACCGACACCCGATTTAGATAAAATACCACCACGTCATTATTACTCGCTACGACGTAAAATTAATAGCTTACAATTCGCGTAGTAATTATTTTTCATAAATATTAACCATTAACTCTCCCGATTAATTTTTTAATCAACACATAAAAATTAATTCAATTAAATTACGACACACTTGTAATTTAAAATTATCCCGATGAATTAAATAATAAATACTCAAAAATACGGGGTGTTACAAAAAACTATGTAAAGAATCACCTAAAAATATAAAATCTATAAAAAATCACAATCCTAACCTTTTAGATAAATAAATATTTACAAATCTATTAAAAATAAAATAAAAATAAAGAAAATGTAAAATCTATTAAACTTGGAAAATTAAATTCCTAAAATAAAATAATACTAATAAACCTAGCCAAATAAAAATAAAATATAATAAAATATTAATAAAACTAAACTAAAAATAAAAATCACACATATTATATTTACATAAAAAAATATAAAAAATAAATGATGCACGATACGAACTCTAATATATACAACTATATGCACAAATAAATCCAAAAAATATACACGACTCAAAATAAAATATAACATAAATTCTAAAAATCATATATGACACAAATAAAATTCTGAAAAAATCTAAAAGGTGTAAATTAAATACACATGAGACTCGGGACTGGTCTGGACTCGGTGTAAACTTAGGTTCGGGTTTGGGGACAGGTAATTGGTACGAGAATTTGGGTTTAGCTCCTTTTAACGTGCATTTGCCTTAAATTGAAGTGTTTGAAATCGCAAATGGCATTTGACCTACGAGATAAACACGAACACGCATAAAACCCATTTTATCGAGAATTAACAATTAAAACTATCTATTCGAGTTTTATTTAAACACTTTTGGGAGCATATCACTCATTATTTAGAATACAATGTGCCTAACAAGGCCTAAATTTAAGCATTAATAGTAAAAAACAATTAGGCACTTATTAGCTATTTTTAAAAAATAAAAATTTGGAGGAAGAAAGAAATAAAAAATAATTTTTTTAACACATAGAATCTGGTGCGAAAATAAAATAAAAATAGGTTTTTAATATATATTAAAACAAGTATGAAAAGGTTAAAAATAGTTTTTTATTGTTAAAAATAAAAGCGGGGGGGAGAAGCAAAAAAGTTGTTTTTAATTTTTTTTATCAAATAAAATCTAGGGTGAAAACAAAACAAAAAAAAGTGTTACTTTAATATATATATATATATATATATATATATATATATATATATATATATATATATATATATATATATATATATATATATATAAAACATGTATGAAACTGTAAAAAAAATAGTTTTTCATTTTTAAAAAATAAAAACGGGGAGGAAGAAGAAAAGAAAATTAGTTTTTTGTTGTTTTATCAAATAAAATCTGGGGCAAAAAATGTTATTTAGTATATATGAAAGGGTAAAAAAAGTTTGTTGTTTTTTAAAAATAAAAAATGGGGAGGAAGAAGAAAAGAAAAACATTTTTTGTTTATTTATCAAACAAAATATGGTCCAAACAAATATTTTGAGTATATGTGAAAAACAGTATGAAAGATTAAAAAAATAGATTGTTATTTTTTCAAAATAAAAATGGGGAGGAAGAAGAAAAGAAAAAACAATTTTTATTTTTTGAACAAATAAAATTTGTAGCGAAAATAAAACAAAAAAATATTTTTTAATAAATATGAAAACACGTATGAAAGGGTAAAAAAAACAATATGTTATTTTTTTTTAAAACGAGGAGGAAGAAGGGTAAAAGAGACATTCGTAATAAAAAAATAAAAACCAAAAGTTTTTCTTAATAAGTTTGGAAGGCTATTGAGATATTTGTTAACAAAAAATGAAGAAGAAAACAGATTGAATTGGATTTAGGGTGTGTTTGGGAACCCCAGTCCCATACCATGGAATTGCGGTTCTCATACACACTTTTAACGGAATTTGTTAGAAATTGGACCTCAAACTTTAATAAAAGAAACAATGGCACCCAAATAATAATAAAGAAGAAATAATGTACCCCAAACCTTGAATAACTTTAAAATAATTAACGTTATTAATATGAATATTCACGTTAATATACAAATTCAAACTTGTATACATAAACATATGACCATGAGATACCAGAGGAGTGAAAAACAAACATTTAAATGTGTCTGCATTAATTGCGAGGCAAATTTTATGATTTGCACTCAGTAATTGTATATTGAATTTAGTTTAACTAGTTTTTAACCCCACGCGATGCGCGAACATTCTAAAGTTCCGACGGTATACTATTTTATAGAAAAAATTATATAAAAATTTGAAATATACTATTATAAGTCTAGAGAGTAAAAATTTGGTAATAAGGAAAAATAGCAAAAAAGAAATACCGTAGGTTTACCAAATGTATTAGAATTAATCAAATGAGCATGAAGGAATATATAAAACAGATATATTATCCACTACCTCTGCTTAGTACTTTTTACTAATATATATAGTAAAAAAATAGTTGAGTACATATAATTTGACTTAGTACTGTAAGGACATTTTTGTCCATTATCAATATGTATGTCATACGCCGTTACACCGTTGAAGAAATTCAAGATTGCATCTACATCAACGGATCCGAATATCAAAGCGTCTTCAACATCATAGCCTCTGCGAGAATGAACTTGGTAAAATTTTGTTTCTACGTTCCTTAAAGTTCATATTTAGTATTGGGAAATTTTTATAAAATGTTTTTTATAAAAATAAGGCGTAAGTTTTTTCAAGCAAAATGAGGCATTTATTATTCTGGGTCAACCGGACCGATCCGGTCACAAACGGACCGATCCGTTTTGCTGAAGGCCAGTATACCCCGGACCGATGACAAACCGATGAGGAGAAATAGCCGAACCGATCCGACCTCATTCGGACCGATCCGCCTCTTAATAAAAGAACCGATCCGGTCAAATCGGACCGATCCGCCCTCAATCCGGACCGATCCGACGGGGATAATCTCTGCCAGATTCGCTGCAGATTTTTTAGGCTCAAAGACTTCTTATTTAAATCCAACTTCGGGGAGTTATTTTTCAAGACTTTTCAACACGATTTTCAGAGTCCTAAATACTCTAAGTCTTCACCTTTTTGATGTGCCAAACATCTTTTTGATTCACACCAAAAATCCCAATTACTTTTGTGAATCTTTTGGAACCCTAGAACACAAGCTTTGCTACTGTTCATCTTTGTGGAGAGATCTTTGCAAACGAGGGCTGCGTGTCATTGCCGAGGGAGTCTCTACAAAGTGTTATGACTGCGTGTCATTGAGGAGAGCTGCGGTTCTTCCTGCGTTGTTTGGGCTGCGAGTCCTTGGAGGGTGCTGCGTGTATTCTCTTGCTGAGTTCAAGACTGCGTGTCTTTGTGGGTTGGCTGCGCGTTGATCCATTGCAGATTTCTCTATGTAATTGTAAGTTGCGGCTTGTATATTCATAGTGAAATAAAGGTTTTACCCGAAAGGGGTTTTTTCCTGAATTCTGTGTCTCAGCATATTTTTGTGTCACATGATTTATTTGTTTATGGGTTGACACACGCACGCACTTTAGATGCATGTTTAGGGGCTGAAATTTAATAAGTGTGTCTATTTAGAAATTTGCGAAGTTAATCAATATCACGCATTCTCAAATTGGTATCAGAGCAGGTTGCGCTAATTTATCGCGTATTCCTATTTTCCGCAAAATCGTGTGATATTGATTTTTTTTTAAAATCAGTTTTGTGAAAAATTGCAATTTTTCCTATGGAGCACTTATATAATCAGATGCCTATTTTTGACGGGTCTAATTATGCCTACTGGAAAGCTCGTATGAAATCGATTTTAAAATCTATTGACGAGCGAGTTTGGTTACTTTGCGAAAATGGTTGGACTCCTCCCACGGTCACTGTTAATAACATCACCTCTCTAAAACCCGTGTCAGCCTGGACTGAGGATGATTATAAGTTGTCCAATTTTAACTCCCGTGGTCTGAGTGCTATTTCTGGTGCTATCACTCCTGATGAGTATCGCCGAATCATGACGTGCTCCACGTCTAAGGAGGCTTGGGATGTTTTGAAACTGACACATGAGGGTACGAACGCTGTTAAAGAGTCTAAGTTACAAAATCTGGCCACCCAATTTGAGACTATCACCATGTCTGAGTCCGAATGCTTTGATGAATTTTATGCACGTTTGTCGGACATTGTTAACACTAGTTTTAATTTGGGTGAGGTGATTGATAACACGCGTGTCGTTAAAAAGATTTTGAGATCTCTTCCAAAACGCTTTATTCCTAAAGTCACTGTTTTGAACTCTTTGGGAAATCTGAAATCACTTAAGTTGGAAGAACTTGTAGGAGATCTTCAAACCTATGAGATTGACATGTTTCCTAAAACCATTAAGGCTAAGGATAATGGTATTGCTTTAAAGACTCATTTTAAGAAAAAGAAAGAAAAAGTTTGTGAGTCTGATTCTGAGGAAGATGTTGATTTTGATAATATGGCCTTGTTTGCGAAAAACTTTAAAAAATTTCTCAACATGAAAAGAAACAATTCTTCCAATAAAAAGAATTTTTTTGAGAAAAATAAAAGGAAAGGAAAGGGCAAAGAAAGTGATGAGAGGAATGACTCTGATGAGGAGTGTGAGGAAGATTTAGAGAACATCACCTGTTTTGAATGTGGGGGTAAGGGACATAAGTCGTTTGAGTGTCCTACTTGGCTTAGAAAGAAAGGGAAGAAAGTAGCCATGCCTGCCACACTTAGTGATGATGAGGGAGATGAGTCGGATAAAGATTTAGGACATGGGATGGTTGTCGCCTTTTCTAGTCGTGTTAGCACACCCAGTTTGTCTCACAAAAGTGCACACGAGAGCGATAATAGTGATTCATGTTCTTCAAGTGAGGGAGAAAGTGAGAGTGAAAGTGGAGATGAAAGTGAGCTCCAAAAGGCTTTTAGAGATTTGTACACCGAGACCTTGAAAACAAAGAAGTATAATAGGGATTTAGGTCGTCGAGTTTTAGATTTGGAGAAAGAGAAGGAGGTTTTGAGAAAGGAGAAGTGTGATTTGGCCGACACGTTGTCTAGTCTGACGACACGTGTATCCCAACTCGAGAGTGATCTCGAACGTGCCCGGGAGGTCAAAGTCAAGTTTGAGAACGCACCTAAGAAGGTTGAAAAGGTGGTTCTTAAGGGTAAAGGTGAGAAGTTAGGAATAAGTCATGACGGTGCTTCTTCTTCCCAATTAGCACCCGAGCCGGTTCCCACTTTAGTGACAGTTTCACATGTGTCTCACCCTAACCCACCTAGGCGTCCCATTCCTATTAGGAAAGTGCGTCCTAGAGTTTTTGAGAGAGGTGTTCCTAGGCCTATTTATGTTTGCTCACATTGCAAGAGGAGAGGGCACCTTAGGGAATTTTGCTTTAAGTTGGGGTATGTGTCACGTTTTGCTTCTAGACGTGTTTCTGGCACACATGCTCCCACACATGATACTTTACATGCTCCCGGAGACTACATGAGAGAGTTTGCACATTTAGGTGAGCAAGTTAAGTTTTTAGTCAAAACTTCACAAGAATTGATGGAGGTTTTTCATAAGTTGGAAAACCCCTCCGCACCTAATGATTGAGGTTTGACTTGTTTACTAGCATAGGGTGATTTTCATGATGACATTGTTTGCCTATTGCTAGTATGTATCATTTTTGTATATTTTTTTGTTTTGAAAATTTTGAAAAATCCAAAAAGATTTTTGTTTTTTTTGTTTGCACCGTTTATGGATAAACACTTAGGATGACCGAGTCACAACATCATTCCATTATTTTCATGTGACTATTTGATAGTGTTTTGAGACAATAGGTCAATTCATCCATGTGCTTTATAATGTTTGGAGTCATTAAGATGTAATTAAGTGTTACTTCCTACATGTTTGACTCATGTTTCCTTTATTGCACACATGCACGGATTTTGTTTGATTATTGTGCTTGTCTTATCACATGTTGGTTGGGTGTTTTCACTTCAATCCTGTCCTTAAAACGATCCAAGCGCGATAAATTTTGATAAGGAAATTGTGCATTTAAAAACCGTTTTGGTGAGACTGTGTGTACATTTTCATAACGGGGAGGGGCTGCGAAAGTTGATTCTTATCCTTTGCGCAAAAGCCACCGTTTCAAATGACCTAAAAAATGGAGGAATTTTAATATCCGAGGTCCTAAGAGGTTAAAAGAGCCCGAAAAAATTGATAAGGCAATAAAAAGCATTTCATGCCAAATTATGGGCCATTTAGGTTTTTGCACCAATTCTCCAAAGTTTGAGAATTTAGATTACCTCTAAAATAAAATATATATGAGGGAGTTTGGTTGGAGAATTAAAACGGGTTTGCACGTCCTTGAAATTCTTGAAAAATGCGCTATATAGTTTTGGACGTTATTGGTGTGGAAATCATTTGACTTTGATTTGTTGATTTGCATAAGACGATGTCATCTAAATTCAACAATTTTTACGCCTAAGGATACCTTTGATGTTCATTCGTTAGGAGTACACGTATGCATCGTGCACATATGATTGATCGAGTTGATTTACCTATCGAATGTGTTCACACCCATTCATTCCATTTCCATGACTTGGTTGTTTGAGTCTAAATCCATGGTGTGATTTGTGTATCATATTTTTTCATATTGGTATCCTATCTTTGTATGAAAAATTTGAAATATAAAAATAAAAAAAAAAATAGTTTGTGTTTGTTTTGTACCGTGTCACCCCGATTTTGCTTATTTGATTCATTCTTCTCTGTTGTCTATTTGGGGACATCATAAAAAGGGGGAGAAAGAATTATCATATTATGGGGGAGTTTGAATTTTGGGGGAGTTTTTGAGATATAGCTTATGATTTTATCATATATTGGTATCTATGTTTATCTCATTTCAAACTCGATATGTCACGTGGTATTTGTTTTGTCTCATGTGTGTAGGTATGAAAATTGAAGATCAATATGTTGCACACCCTGATGAGAAAAGCTTTGAGATTTGATCATTGTTGAAGATTGAAGAACAAACGATGAAGATTTATACCTTTGTATCTTTCCATTTTTAGGGTTCATGGGAGGGTAGATTTGTATAGGTCATTAGTTGATAATTCGGATATTTTTTATGTATGTACCGGCATAGACATAGGGGGAGATTTGTAAGGACATTTTTGTCCATTATCAATATGTATGTCATACGCCGTTACACCGTTGAAGAAATTCAAGATTGCATCTACATCAACGGATCCGAATATCAAAGCGTCTTCAACATCATAGCCTCTGCGAGAATGAACTTGGTAAAATTTTGTTTCTACGTTCCTTAAAGTTCATATTTAGTATTGGGAAATTTTTATAAAATGTTTTTTATAAAAATAAGGCGTAAGTTTTTTCAAGCAAAATGAGGCATTTATTATTCTGGGTCAACCGGACCGATCCGGTCACAAACGGACCGATCCGTTTTGCTGAAGGCCAGTATACCCCGGACCGATGACAAACCGATGAGGAGAAATAGCCGAACCGATCCGACCTCATTCGGACCGATCCGCCTCTTAATAAAAGAACCGATCCGGTCAAATCGGACCGATCCGCCCTCAATCCGGACCGATCCGACGGGGATAATCTCTGCCAGATTCGCTGCAGATTTTTTAGGCTCAAAGACTTCTTATTTAAATCCAACTTCGGGGAGTTATTTTTCAAGACTTTTCAACACGATTTTCAGAGTCCTAAATACTCTAAGTCTTCACCTTTTTGATGTGCCAAACATCTTTTTGATTCACACCAAAAATCCCAATTACTTTTGTGAATCTTTTGGAACCCTAGAACACAATCTTTGCTACTGTTCATCTTTGTGGAGAGATCTTTGCAAACGAGGGCTGCGTGTCATTGCCGAGGGAGTCTCTACAAAGTGTTATGACTGCGTGTCATTGAGGAGAGCTGCGGTTCTTCCTGCGTTGTTTGGGCTGCGAGTCCTTGGAGGGTGCTGCGTGTATTCTCTTGCTGAGTTCAAGACTGCGTGTCTTTGTGGGTTGGCTGCGCGTTGATCCATTGCAGATTTCTCTATGTAATTGTAAGTTGCGGCTTGTATATTCATAGTGAAATAAAGGTTTTACCCGAAAGGGGTTTTTTCCTGAATTCTGTGTCTCAGCATATTTTTGTGTCACATGATTTATTTGTTTATGGGTTGACACACGCACGCACTTTAGATGCATGTTTAGGGGCTGAAATTTAATAAGTGTGTCTATTTAGAAATTTGCGAAGTTAATCAATATCACGCATTCTCAAATTGGTATCAGAGCAGGTTGCGCTAATTTATCGCGTATTCCTATTTTCCGCAAAATCGTGTGATATTGATTTTTTTTTAAAATCAGTTTTGTGAAAAATTGCAATTTTTCCTATGGAGCACTTATATAATCAGATGCCTATTTTTGACGGGTCTAATTATGCCTACTGGAAAGCTCGTATGAAATCGATTTTAAAATCTATTGACGAGCGAGTTTGGTTACTTTGCGAAAATGGTTGGACTCCTCCCACGGTCACTGTTAATAACATCACCTCTCTAAAACCCGTGTCAGCCTGGACTGAGGATGATTATAAGTTGTCCAATTTTAACTCCCGTGGTCTGAGTGCTATTTCTGGTGCTATCACTCCTGATGAGTATCGCCGAATCATGACGTGCTCCACGTCTAAGGAGGCTTGGGATGTTTTGAAACTGACACATGAGGGTACGAACGCTGTTAAAGAGTCTAAGTTACAAAATCTGGCCACCCAATTTGAGACTATCACCATGTCTGAGTCCGAATGCTTTGATGAATTTTATGCACGTTTGTCGGACATTGTTAACACTAGTTTTAATTTGGGTGAGGTGATTGATAACACGCGTGTCGTTAAAAAGATTTTGAGATCTCTTCCAAAACGCTTTATTCCTAAAGTCACTGTTTTGAACTCTTTGGGAAATCTGAAATCACTTAAGTTGGAAGAACTTGTAGGAGATCTTCAAACCTATGAGATTGACATGTTTCCTAAAACCATTAAGGCTAAGGATAATGGTATTGCTTTAAAGACTCATTTTAAGAAAAAGAAAGAAAAAGTTTGTGAGTCTGATTCTGAGGAAGATGTTGATTTTGATAATATGGCCTTGTTTGCGAAAAACTTTAAAAAATTTCTCAACATGAAAAGAAACAATTCTTCCAATAAAAAGAATTTTTTTGAGAAAAATAAAAGGAAAGGAAAGGGCAAAGAAAGTGATGAGAGGAATGACTCTGATGAGGAGTGTGAGGAAGATTTAGAGAACATCACCTGTTTTGAATGTGGGGGTAAGGGACATAAGTCGTTTGAGTGTCCTACTTGGCTTAGAAAGAAAGGGAAGAAAGTAGCCATGCCTGCCACACTTAGTGATGATGAGGGAGATGAGTCGGATAAAGATTTAGGACATGGGATGGTTGTCGCCTTTTCTAGTCGTGTTAGCACACCCAGTTTGTCTCACAAAAGTGCACACGAGAGCGATAATAGTGATTCATGTTCTTCAAGTGAGGGAGAAAGTGAGAGTGAAAGTGGAGATGAAAGTGAGCTCCAAAAGGCTTTTAGAGATTTGTACACCGAGACCTTGAAAACAAAGAAGTATAATAGGGATTTAGGTCGTCGAGTTTTAGATTTGGAGAAAGAGAAGGAGGTTTTGAGAAAGGAGAAGTGTGATTTGGCCGACACGTTGTCTAGTCTGACGACACGTGTATCCCAACTCGAGAGTGATCTCGAACGTGCCCGGGAGGTCAAAGTCAAGTTTGAGAACGCACCTAAGAAGGTTGAAAAGGTGGTTCTTAAGGGTAAAGGTGAGAAGTTAGGAATAAGTCATGACGGTGCTTCTTCTTCCCAATTAGCACCCGAGCCGGTTCCCACTTTAGTGACAGTTTCACATGTGTCTCACCCTAACCCACCTAGGCGTCCCATTCCTATTAGGAAAGTGCGTCCTAGAGTTTTTGAGAGAGGTGTTCCTAGGCCTATTTATGTTTGCTCACATTGCAAGAGGAGAGGGCACCTTAGGGAATTTTGCTTTAAGTTGGGGTATGTGTCACGTTTTGCTTCTAGACGTGTTTCTGGCACACATGCTCCCACACATGATACTTTACATGCTCCCGGAGACTACATGAGAGAGTTTGCACATTTAGGTGAGCAAGTTAAGTTTTTAGTCAAAACTTCACAAGAATTGATGGAGGTTTTTCATAAGTTGGAAAACCCCTCCGCACCTAATGATTGAGGTTTGACTTGTTTACTAGCATAGGGTGATTTTCATGATGACATTGTTTGCCTATTGCTAGTATGTATCATTTTTGTATATTTTTTTGTTTTGAAAATTTTGAAAAATCCAAAAAGATTTTTGTTTTTTTTGTTTGCACCGTTTATGGATAAACACTTAGGATGACCGAGTCACAACATCATTCCATTATTTTCATGTGACTATTTGATAGTGTTTTGAGACAATAGGTCAATTCATCCATGTGCTTTATAATGTTTGGAGTCATTAAGATGTAATTAAGTGTTACTTCCTACATGTTTGACTCATGTTTCCTTTATTGCACACATGCACGGATTTTGTTTGATTATTGTGCTTGTCTTATCACATGTTGGTTGGGTGTTTTCACTTCAATCCTGTCCTTAAAACGATCCAAGCGCGATAAATTTTGATAAGGAAATTGTGCATTTAAAAACCGTTTTGGTGAGACTGTGTGTACATTTTCATAACGGGGAGGGGCTGCGAAAGTTGATTCTTATCCTTTGCGCAAAAGCCACCGTTTCAAATGACCTAAAAAATGGAGGAATTTTAATATCCGAGGTCCTAAGAGGTTAAAAGAGCCCGAAAAAATTGATAAGGCAATAAAAAGCATTTCATGCCAAATTATGGGCCATTTAGGTTTTTGCACCAATTCTCCAAAGTTTGAGAATTTAGATTACCTCTAAAATAAAATATATATGAGGGAGTTTGGTTGGAGAATTAAAACGGGTTTGCACGTCCTTGAAATTCTTGAAAAATGCGCTATATAGTTTTGGACGTTATTGGTGTGGAAATCATTTGACTTTGATTTGTTGATTTGCATAAGACGATGTCATCTAAATTCAACAATTTTTACGCCTAAGGATACCTTTGATGTTCATTCGTTAGGAGTACACGTATGCATCGTGCACATATGATTGATCGAGTTGATTTACCTATCGAATGTGTTCACACCCATTCATTCCATTTCCATGACTTGGTTGTTTGAGTCTAAATCCATGGTGTGATTTGTGTATCATATTTTTTCATATTGGTATCCTATCTTTGTATGAAAAATTTGAAATATAAAAATAAAAAAAAAAATAGTTTGTGTTTGTTTTGTACCGTGTCACCCCGATTTTGCTTATTTGATTCATTCTTCTCTGTTGTCTATTTGGGGACATCATAAAAAGGGGGAGAAAGAATTATCATATTATGGGGGAGTTTGAATTTTGGGGGAGTTTTTGAGATATAGCTTATGATTTTATCATATATTGGTATCTATGTTTATCTCATTTCAAACTCGATATGTCACGTGGTATTTGTTTTGTCTCATGTGTGTAGGTATGAAAATTGAAGATCAATATGTTGCACACCCTGATGAGAAAAGCTTTGAGATTTGATCATTGTTGAAGATTGAAGAACAAACGATGAAGATTTATACCTTTGTATCTTTCCATTTTTAGGGTTCATGGGAGGGTAGATTTGTATAGGTCATTAGTTGATAATTCGGATATTTTTTATGTATGTACCGGCATAGACATAGGGGGAGATTTGTAAGGACATTTTTGTCCATTATCAATATGTATGTCATACGCCGTTACACCGTTGAAGAAATTCAAGATTGCATCTACATCAACGGATCCGAATATCAAAGCGTCTTCAACATCATAGCCTCTGCGAGAATGAACTTGGTAAAATTTTGTTTCTACGTTCCTTAAAGTTCATATTTAGTATTGGGAAATTTTTATAAAATGTTTTTTATAAAAATAAGGCGTAAGTTTTTTCAAGCAAAATGAGGCATTTATTATTCTGGGTCAACCGGACCGATCCGGTCACAAACGGACCGATCCGTTTTGCTGAAGGCCAGTATACCCCGGACCGATGACAAACCGATGAGGAGAAATAGCCGAACCGATCCGACCTCATTCGGACCGATCCGCCTCTTAATAAAAGAACCGATCCGGTCAAATCGGACCGATCCGCCCTCAATCCGGACCGATCCGACGGGGATAATCTCTGCCAGATTCGCTGCAGATTTTTTAGGCTCAAAGACTTCTTATTTAAATCCAACTTCGGGGAGTTATTTTTCAAGACTTTTCAACACGATTTTCAGAGTCCTAAATACTCTAAGTCTTCACCTTTTTGATGTGCCAAACATCTTTTTGATTCACACCAAAAATCCCAATTACTTTTGTGAATCTTTTGGAACCCTAGAACACAAGCTTTGCTACTGTTCATCTTTGTGGAGAGATCTTTGCAAACGAGGGCTGCGTGTCATTGCCGAGGGAGTCTCTACAAAGTGTTATGACTGCGTGTCATTGAGGAGAGCTGCGGTTCTTCCTGCGTTGTTTGGGCTGCGAGTCCTTGGAGGGTGCTGCGTGTATTCTCTTGCTGAGTTCAAGACTGCGTGTCTTTGTGGGTTGGCTGCGCGTTGATCCATTGCAGATTTCTCTATGTAATTGTAAGTTGCGGCTTGTATATTCATAGTGAAATAAAGGTTTTACCCGAAAGGGGTTTTTTCCTGAATTCTGTGTCTCAGCATATTTTTGTGTCACATGATTTATTTGTTTATGGGTTGACACACGCACGCACTTTAGATGCATGTTTAGGGGCTGAAATTTAATAAGTGTGTCTATTTAGAAATTTGCGAAGTTAATCAATATCACGCATTCTCAAATTGGTATCAGAGCAGGTTGCGCTAATTTATCGCGTATTCCTATTTTCCGCAAAATCGTGTGATATTGATTTTTTTTTAAAATCAGTTTTGTGAAAAATTGCAATTTTTCCTATGGAGCACTTATATAATCAGATGCCTATTTTTGACGGGTCTAATTATGCCTACTGGAAAGCTCGTATGAAATCGATTTTAAAATCTATTGACGAGCGAGTTTGGTTACTTTGCGAAAATGGTTGGACTCCTCCCACGGTCACTGTTAATAACATCACCTCTCTAAAACCCGTGTCAGCCTGGACTGAGGATGATTATAAGTTGTCCAATTTTAACTCCCGTGGTCTGAGTGCTATTTCTGGTGCTATCACTCCTGATGAGTATCGCCGAATCATGACGTGCTCCACGTCTAAGGAGGCTTGGGATGTTTTGAAACTGACACATGAGGGTACGAACGCTGTTAAAGAGTCTAAGTTACAAAATCTGGCCACCCAATTTGAGACTATCACCATGTCTGAGTCCGAATGCTTTGATGAATTTTATGCACGTTTGTCGGACATTGTTAACACTAGTTTTAATTTGGGTGAGGTGATTGATAACACGCGTGTCGTTAAAAAGATTTTGAGATCTCTTCCAAAACGCTTTATTCCTAAAGTCACTGTTTTGAACTCTTTGGGAAATCTGAAATCACTTAAGTTGGAAGAACTTGTAGGAGATCTTCAAACCTATGAGATTGACATGTTTCCTAAAACCATTAAGGCTAAGGATAATGGTATTGCTTTAAAGACTCATTTTAAGAAAAAGAAAGAAAAAGTTTGTGAGTCTGATTCTGAGGAAGATGTTGATTTTGATAATATGGCCTTGTTTGCGAAAAACTTTAAAAAATTTCTCAACATGAAAAGAAACAATTCTTCCAATAAAAAGAATTTTTTTGAGAAAAATAAAAGGAAAGGAAAGGGCAAAGAAAGTGATGAGAGGAATGACTCTGATGAGGAGTGTGAGGAAGATTTAGAGAACATCACCTGTTTTGAATGTGGGGGTAAGGGACATAAGTCGTTTGAGTGTCCTACTTGGCTTAGAAAGAAAGGGAAGAAAGTAGCCATGCCTGCCACACTTAGTGATGATGAGGGAGATGAGTCGGATAAAGATTTAGGACATGGGATGGTTGTCGCCTTTTCTAGTCGTGTTAGCACACCCAGTTTGTCTCACAAAAGTGCACACGAGAGCGATAATAGTGATTCATGTTCTTCAAGTGAGGGAGAAAGTGAGAGTGAAAGTGGAGATGAAAGTGAGCTCCAAAAGGCTTTTAGAGATTTGTACACCGAGACCTTGAAAACAAAGAAGTATAATAGGGATTTAGGTCGTCGAGTTTTAGATTTGGAGAAAGAGAAGGAGGTTTTGAGAAAGGAGAAGTGTGATTTGGCCGTACACGTTGTCTAGTCTGACGACACGTGTATCCCAACTCGAGAGTGATCTCGAACGTGCCCGGGAGGTCAAAGTCAAGTTTGAGAACGCACCTAAGAAGGTTGAAAGGTGGTTCTTAAGGGTAAAGGTGAGAAGTTAGGAATAAGTCATGACGGTGCTTCTTCTTCCCAATTAGCACCCGAGCCGGTTCCCACTTTAGTGACAGTTTCACTGTGTCTCACCCCTAACCCACCTAGGCGTCCCATTCCTATTAGGAAAGTGCGTCCTAGAGTTTTTGAGAGAGGTGTTCCTAGGCCTATTTATGTTTGCTCACATTGCAAGAGGAGAGGGCACCTTAGGGAATTTTGCTTTAAGTTGGGGTATGTGTCACGTTTTGCTTCTAGACGTGTTTCTGGCACACATGCTCCCACACATGATACTTTACATGCTCCCGGAGACTACATGAGAGAGTTTGCACATTTAGGTGAGCAAGTTAAGTTTTTAGTCAAAACTTCACAAGAATTGATGGAGGTTTTTCATAAGTTGGAAAACCCCTCCGCACCTAATGATTGAGGTTTGACTTGTTTACTAGCATAGGGTGATTTTCATGATGACATTGTTTGCCTATTGCTAGTATGTATCATTTTTGTATATTTTTTTGTTTTGAAAATTTTGAAAAATCCAAAAAGATTTTTTGTTTTTTTTGTTTGCACCGTTTATGGATAAACACTTAGGATGACCGAGTCACAACATCATTCCATTATTTTCATGTGACTATTTGATAGTGTTTTGAGACAATAGGTCAATTCATCCATGTGCTTTATAATGTTTGGAGTCATTAAGATGTAATTAAGTGTTACTTCCTACATGTTTGACTCATGTTTCCTTTATTGCACACATGCACGGATTTTGTTTGATTATTGTGCTTGTCTTATCACATGTTGGTTGGGTGTTTTCACTTCAATCCTTGTCCTTAAAACGATCCAAGCGCGATAAATTTTGATAAGGAAATTGTGCATTTAAAAACCGTTTTGGTGAGACTGTGTGTACATTTTCATAACGGGGAGGGGCTGCGAAAGTTGATTCTTATCCTTTGCGCAAAAGCCACCGTTTCAAATGACCTAAAAAATGGAGGAATTTTAATATCCGAGGTCCTAAGAGGTTAAAAGAGCCCGAAAAAATTGATAAGGCAATAAAAAGCATTTTCATGCCAAATTATGGGCCATTTAGGTTTTTGCACCAATTCTCCAAAGTTTGAGAATTTAGATTACCTCTAAAATAAAATATATAATGAGGGAGTTTGGTTGGAGAATTAAAACGGGTTTGCACGTCCTTGAAATTCTTGAAAAATGCGCTATATAGTTTTGGGACGTTATTGGTGTGGAAATCATTTGACTTTGATTTGTTGATTTGCATAAGACGATGTCATCTAAATTCAAACAATTTTTACGCCTAAGGATACCTTTGATGTTCTTCATGTCGTTAGGAGTACACGTATGCATCGTGCACATATGATTGATCGAGTTGATTTACCTATCGAATGTGTTCACACCCATTCATTCCATTTCCATGACTTGGTTGTTTGCAGTCTAAATCCATGGTGTGATTTGTGTATCATATTTTTTCATATTGGTATCCTATCTTTGTATGAAAAATTTGAAATATAAAAATAAAAAAAAAAATAGTTTGTGTTTGTTTTGTACCGTGTCACCCCCGATTTTGCTTATTTGATTCATTCTTCTCTGTTGTCTATTTGGGGACATCATAAAAAGGGGGAGAAAGAATTATCATATTATGGGGGAGTTTGAATTTTGGGGGAGTTTTTGA
The DNA here is from genome assembly GCA_949130495.1 of Sambucus nigra. Taxonomy (NCBI): domain Eukaryota; kingdom Viridiplantae; phylum Streptophyta; class Magnoliopsida; order Dipsacales; family Adoxaceae; genus Sambucus; species Sambucus nigra. Next base: position 377,848,639 of record OX422209.1, on the reverse strand, counting down.
GATATAGCTTATGATTTTATCATATATTGGTATCTATGTTTATCTCATTTCAAACTCGATATGTCACGTGGTATTTGTTTTGTCTCATGTGTGTAGGTATGAAAATTGAAGATCAATATGTTGCACACCCTGATGAGAAAAGCTTTGAGATTTGATCATTGTTGAAGATTGAAGAACAAACGATGAAGATTTATACCTTTGTATCTTTCCATTTTTAGGGTTCATGGGAGGGTAGATTTGTATAGGTCATTAGTTGATAATTCGGATATTTTTTATGTATGTACCGGCATAGACATAGGGGGAGATTTGTAAGGACATTTTTGTCCATTATCAATATGTATGTCATACGCCGTTACAACCGTTGAAGAAATTCAAGATTGCATCTACATCAACGGATCCGAATATCAAAGCGTCTTCAACATCATAGCCTCTGCGAGAATGAACTTGGTAAAATTTTGTTTCTACGTTCCTTAAAGTTCATATTTAGTATTGGGAAATTTTTATAAAATGTTTTTTATAAAAATAAGGCGTAAGTTTTTTCAAGCAAAATGAGGCATTTATTATTCTGGGTCAACCGGACCGATCCGGTCACAAACGGACCGATCCGTTTTGCTGAAGGCCAGTATACCCCGGACCGATGACAAACCGATGAGGAGAAATAGCCGAACCGATCCGACCTCATTCGGACCGATCCGCCTCTTAATAAAAGAACCGATCCGGTCAAATCGGACCGATCCGCCCTCAATCCGGACCGATCCGACGGGGATAATCTCTGCCAGATTCGCTGCAGATTTTTTAGGCTCAAAGACTTCTTATTTAAATCCAACTTCGGGGAGTTATTTTTCAAGACTTTTCAACAACGATTTTCAGAGTCCTAAATACTCTAAGTCTTCACCTTTTTGATGTGCCAAACATCTTTTTGATTCACACCAAAAATCCCAATTACTTTTGTGAATCTTTTGGAACCCTAGAACACAAGCTTTGCTACTGTTCATCTTTGTGGAGAGATCTTTGCAAACGAGGGCTGCGTGTCATTGCCGAGGGAGTCTCTACAAAGTGTTATGACTGCGTGTCATTGAGGAGAGCTGCGGTTCTTCCTGCGTTGTTTGGGCTGCGAGTCCTTGGAGGGTGCTGCGTGTATTCTCTTGCTGAGTTCAAGACTGCGTGTCTTTGTGGGTTGGCTGCGCGTTGATCCATTGCAGATTTCTCTATGTAATTGTAAGTTGCGGCTTGTATAATTCATAGTGAAATAAAGGTTTTACCCGAAAGGGGTTTTTTTCCTGAATTCTGTGTCTCAGCATATTTTTGTGTCACATGATTTATTTGTTTATGGGTTGACACACGCACGCACTTTAGATGCATGTTTAGGGGCTGAAATTTAATAAGTGTGTCTATTTAGAAATTTGCGAAGTTAATCAATATCACGCATTCTCAAATTGGTATCAGAGCAGGTTGCGCTAATTTATCGCGTATTCCTATTTTCCGCAAAATCGTGTGATATTGATTTTTTTTTAAAATCAGTTTTGTGAAAAATTGCAATTTTTCCTATGGGAGCACTTATATAATCAGATGCCTATTTTTGACGGGTCTAATTATGCCTACTGGAAAGCTCGTATGAAATCGATTTTAAAATCTATTGACGAGCGAGTTTGGTTACTTTGCGAAAATGGTTGGACTCCTCCCACGGTCACTGTTAATAACATCACCTCTCTAAAACCCGTGTCAGCCTGGACTGAGGATGATTATAAGTTGTCCAATTTTAACTCCCGTGGTCTGAGTGCTATTTCTGGTGCTATCACTCCTGATGAGTATCGCCGAATCATGACGTGCTCCACGTCTAAGGAGGCTTGGGATGTTTTGAAACTGACACATGAGGGTACGAACGCTGTTAAAGAGTCTAAGTTACTTTGAGACTATCACCATGTCTGAGTCCGAATGCTTTGATGAATTTTATGCACGTTTGTCGGACATTGTTAACACTAGTTTTAATTTGGGTGAGGTGATTGATAACACGCGTGTCGTTAAAAAGATTTTGAGATCTCTTCCAAAACGCTTTATTCCTAAAGTCACTGTTTTGAACTCTTTGGGAAATCTGAAATCACTTAAGTTGGAAGAACTTGTAGGAGATCTTCAAACCTATGAGATTGACATGTTTCCTAAAACCATTAAGGCTAAGGATAATGGTATTGCTTTAAAGACTCATTTTAAGAAAAAGAAAGAAAAAGTTTGTGAGTCTGATTCTGAGGAAGATGTTGATTTTGATAATATGGCCTTGTTTGCGAAAAACTTTAAAAAATTTCTCAACATGAAAAGAAACAATTCTTCCAATAAAAAGAATTTTTTTGAGAAAAATAAAAGGAAAGGAAAGGGCAAAGAAAGTGATGAGAGGAATGACTCTGATGAGGAGTGTGAGGAAGATTTAGAGAACATCACCTGTTTTGAATGTGGGGGTAAGGGACATAAGTCGTTTGAGTGTCCTACTTGGCTTAGAAAGAAAGGGAAGAAAGTAGCCATGCCTGCCACACTTAGTGATGATGAGGGAGATGAGTCGGATAAAGATTTAGGACATGGGATGGTTGTCGCCTTTTCTAGTCGTGTTAGCACACCCAGTTTGTCTCACAAAAGTGCACACGAGAGCGATAATAGTGATTCATGTTCTTCAAGTGAGGGAGAAAGTGAGAGTGAAAGTGGAGATGAAAGTGAGCTCCAAAAGGCTTTTAGAGATTTGTACACCGAGACCTTGAAAACAAAGAAGTATAATAGGGATTTAGGTCGTCGAGTTTTAGATTTGGAGAAAGAGAAGGAGGTTTTGAGAAAGGAGAAGTGTGATTTGGCCGACACGTTGTCTAGTCTGACGACACGTGTATCCCAACTCGAGAGTGATCTCGAACGTGCCCGGGAGGTCAAAGTCAAGTTTGAGAACGCACCTAAGAAGGTTGAAAAGGTGGTTCTTAAGGGTAAAGGTGAGAAGTTAGGAATAAGTCATGACGGTGCTTCTTCTTCCCAATTAGCACCCGAGCCGGTTCCCACTTTAGTGACAGTTTCACATGTGTCTCACCCTAACCCACCTAGGCGTCCCATTCCTATTAGGAAAGTGCGTCCTAGAGTTTTTGAGAGAGGTGTTCCTAGGCCTATTTATGTTTGCTCACATTGCAAGAGGAGAGGGCACCTTAGGGAATTTTGCTTTAAGTTGGGGTATGTGTCACGTTTTGCTTCTAGACGTGTTTCTGGCACACATGCTCCCACACATGATACTTTACATGCTCCCGGAGACTACATGAGAGAGTTTGCACATTTAGGTGAGCAAGTTAAGTTTTTAGTCAAAACTTCACAAGAATTGATGGAGGTTTTTCATAAGTTGGAAAACCCCTCCGCACCTAATGATTGAGGTTTGACTTGTTTACTAGCATAGGGTGATTTTCATGATGACATTGTTTGCCTATTGCTAGTATGTATCATTTTTGTATATTTTTTTGTTTTGAAAATTTTGAAAAATCCAAAAAGATTTTTGTTTTTTTTGTTTGCACCGTTTATGGATAAACACTTAGGATGACCGAGTCACAACATCATTCCATTATTTTCATGTGACTATTTGATAGTGTTTTGAGACAATAGGTCAATTCATCCATGTGCTTTATAATGTTTGGAGTCATTAAGATGTAATTAAGTGTTACTTCCTACATGTTTGACTCATGTTTCCTTTATTGCACACATGCACGGATTTTGTTTGATTATTGTGCTTGTCTTATCACATGTTGGTTGGGTGTTTTCACTTCAATCCTGTCCTTAAAACGATCCAAGCGCGATAAATTTTGATAAGGAAATTGTGCATTTAAAAACCGTTTTGGTGAGACTGTGTGTACATTTTCATAACGGGGAGGGGCTGCGAAAGTTGATTCTTATCCTTTGCGCAAAAGCCACCGTTTCAAATGACCTAAAAAATGGAGGAATTTTAATATCCGAGGTCCTAAGAGGTTAAAAGAGCCCGAAAAAATTGATAAGGCAATAAAAAGCATTTCATGCCAAATTATGGGCCATTTAGGTTTTTGCACCAATTCTCCAAAGTTTGAGAATTTAGATTACCTCTAAAATAAAATATATATGAGGGAGTTTGGTTGGAGAATTAAAACGGGTTTGCACGTCCTTGAAATTCTTGAAAAATGCGCTATATAGTTTTGGACGTTATTGGTGTGGAAATCATTTGACTTTGATTTGTTGATTTGCATAAGACGATGTCATCTAAATTCAACAATTTTTACGCCTAAGGATACCTTTGATGTTCATTCGTTAGGAGTACACGTATGCATCGTGCACATATGATTGATCGAGTTGATTTACCTATCGAATGTGTTCACACCCATTCATTCCATTTCCATGACTTGGTTGTTTGAGTCTAAATCCATGGTGTGATTTGTGTATCATATTTTTTCATATTGGTATCCTATCTTTGTATGAAAAATTTGAAATATAAAAATAAAAAAAAAAATAGTTTGTGTTTGTTTTGTACCGTGTCACCCCGATTTTGCTTATTTGATTCATTCTTCTCTGTTGTCTATTTGGGGACATCATAAAAAGGGGGAGAAAGAATTATCATATTATGGGGGAGTTTGAATTTTGGGGGAGTTTTTGAGATATAGCTTATGATTTTATCATATATTGGTATCTATGTTTATCTCATTTCAAACTCGATATGTCACGTGGTATTTGTTTTGTCTCATGTGTGTAGGTATGAAAATTGAAGATCAATATGTTGCACACCCTGATGAGAAAAGCTTTGAGATTTGATCATTGTTGAAGATTGAAGAACAAACGATGAAGATTTATACCTTTGTATCTTTCCATTTTTAGGGTTCATGGGAGGGTAGATTTGTATAGGTCATTAGTTGATAATTCGGATATTTTTTATGTATGTACCGGCATAGACATAGGGGGAGATTTGTAAGGACATTTTTGTCCATTATCAATATGTATGTCATACGCCGTTACACCGTTGAAGAAATTCAAGATTGCATCTACATCAACGGATCCGAATATCAAAGCGTCTTCAACATCATAGCCTCTGCGAGAATGAACTTGGTAAAATTTTGTTTCTACGTTCCTTAAAGTTCATATTTAGTATTGGGAAATTTTTATAAAATGTTTTTTATAAAAATAAGGCGTAAGTTTTTTCAAGCAAAATGAGGCATTTATTATTCTGGGTCAACCGGACCGATCCGGTCACAAACGGACCGATCCGTTTTGCTGAAGGCCAGTATACCCCGGACCGATGACAAACCGATGAGGAGAAATAGCCGAACCGATCCGACCTCATTCGGACCGATCCGCCTCTTAATAAAAGAACCGATCCGGTCAAATCGGACCGATCCGCCCTCAATCCGGACCGATCCGACGGGGATAATCTCTGCCAGATTCGCTGCAGATTTTTTAGGCTCAAAGACTTCTTATTTAAATCCAACTTCGGGGAGTTATTTTTCAAGACTTTTCAACACGATTTTCAGAGTCCTAAATACTCTAAGTCTTCACCTTTTTGATGTGCCAAACATCTTTTTGATTCACACCAAAAATCCCAATTACTTTTGTGAATCTTTTGGAACCCTAGAACACAAGCTTTGCTACTGTTCATCTTTGTGGAGAGATCTTTGCAAACGAGGGCTGCGTGTCATTGCCGAGGGAGTCTCTACAAAGTGTTATGACTGCGTGTCATTGAGGAGAGCTGCGGTTCTTCCTGCGTTGTTTGGGCTGCGAGTCCTTGGAGGGTGCTGCGTGTATTCTCTTGCTGAGTTCAAGACTGCGTGTCTTTGTGGGTTGGCTGCGCGTTGATCCATTGCAGATTTCTCTATGTAATTGTAAGTTGCGGCTTGTATATTCATAGTGAAATAAAGGTTTTACCCGAAAGGGGTTTTTTCCTGAATTCTGTGTCTCAGCATATTTTTGTGTCACATGATTTATTTGTTTATGGGTTGACACACGCACGCACTTTAGATGCATGTTTAGGGGCTGAAATTTAATAAGTGTGTCTATTTAGAAATTTGCGAAGTTAATCAATATCACGCATTCTCAAGTACTTTTACTACTATATATAGTAAAGAAAAGTTAAGTAAATATAATTTGTTACATATCATTAGTTGTAATTTAATTATTTTTATGTCAAAATTATAGGACATTGACTATTATTTATTACCATCTAGTACACAATTGAATATATATTTAACATATTGAACGAAGTATAGTCATTATTAATTTAATATGCCTACATAATACAACATCCCTTGATTCCAAGTATAAATGAAATAAAGAGTATTATAATGAACAACATGAATTTTTAACGTACTAATACTTGGCAAAATATGAAGAGCTTTACAATTGCAAATATACTTTTCTTTACAATATACACTTTTAGTGGGGAAATGATGGTGCCAATTAGAGAGCATTTGAAAGGGAAAATAAATATCATCAGTGTCTTCATAATTGGCAAACACCCAATGCATCTTCATAATTGGCAAACACCCAATGCAGACAAACTTCCAAATATCATCAGTGTCTTCATAATTGGCAAACACCCAATGCAGACAAACTTCCAAATATAGTGATGCTTCTTAGGTTCCTCTTATACTTGTCAAATTCAGTTAAAATTGCTATAAATAATAATTTGTCTTGGGTTTTTTGGTGCTTTTTCTTTACAACTTTTCTGTTATAAAAAAGGAATATTAGAACAAACGTGAGAGAGGGAGAGAGATTGAAAAATTAGTATATTAATTAAGTGAAATCATGATTAGTATCAAAATACAATTTCAAGGCTCTGTAGAAAATAAAAGTAGTTTGTTTTACTAAAATATATAGATAAAAAAAACTCATTCAACATACATTGTGTTTTAGTCAAATCAAATCACGTAAGGTATTGAGACTTAATCAAAGAATAGTAATGCAAACACATTAGATAAGGGGCCTAACATAGACCCTTCGGCTACTTAATATTCATTGAGCCATCTCAACAAACATAATAATGTTCACTATTCATCAATTGAGTCACGTGAGAATAATGGGGGAAATATTTTTATCTAACGGAATCCTTATTACATGGACAATTAGGATTACAAATAAATCTCTCAAATAAATTGCGGGAGAAAAAAGAATAAGATGCTAAAAATTTACATCTATAAAAGAAAACGTATGTATATATTATCCCTATATTCCCAAAACCCAATACCAAAAAATCTTAATTAAAAGAGCTAATATTGTAGAAAGAGAAACAACAAACCTAATAATGTTCACTATTCATCAATTGAGTCACGTGAGAATAAAAAAATTAATTCAAATAGTAAAATAAAAATAAATGAGAAATAGAGATATATGTTGTTAGTGTGTATTTTTAAACACACGTGGGAGACTAAGTCTACCTACTATCCCACTTTTGCACAGATTTTTTCCACTTCTTCTAAACTTTTGGCTAAAAAAATGTACCCACTTGACTTGTGTATCCACCTGCCTTCCTCTCTTATTTTGAACGACTAATTTGAAAAGCTTTTGTTTTGGGCAAAAACATGTGAGGCAGAAGTAAGAAAAAGGAGCAAGAGAGATTTTGAGAGTTGGGTTTTGAAAAAGAAAGAGTAGAGAAAACGTAATAGACATAAATATGATTTTCTCTATCTGTAAATTTTTATTCACTATAAAATATTTTCTTCATGAAAATATTTATTTCCCAAAATATTTTTAAAACAGTTTGTTCCCGAAACTGAAATTTCGGGTATTGAGCAATTAATTTGGAATGGGTGTTAGAAGACATATAACTACAGTGCATGGTTATATGATACAGAAGTGATTCTGGACTTGTTTTATCCTGGGGACGGCGTGACTGTAGACTACCTGCACAAAGAGGGTAGAGCCGCGAAACGTCTTAAAGAGAGCGACCTAGTCCGCGACTCAACCCAAGAATCGTCTACGACGGAATCTAGTAACAATTGAGGCAATATTGTTTAAATTTATTGTGCAGTATTTATTTGGACTCAACGCTTGCGGTTCATATTTTGTGATAATCATATGAGGTAATAATTTAATTTTGAGCAGTAGACTTAATATTAATTTATGATTTTATTTTTCGATTTCTCCATAAAACTCTTTGATGTGATTTTTTAATCACAATATATAAAGTGTACCAACAATTTTAAGACGTTTCGTATCTACCATGGAGATCGAAAAATATTTTTTTTTGGGCTTATATGATTACTTTGTGATGCCTAAAATGAAAAAAGGCCAACAAAGTTTCTATGTCTAGAAATTATAATTTGACCTTTTACCTCTAGAAATGACCGTTTAGCCCCGAACCTCCATAATATTATATTTTGTGAAGTAGAAAAATAAATTTCAGTATTTTTGGTCAATTCGAAATCGATCAATAATTTCATGAGAAATTAGAATTTGAACAATAATGAACCCCTTCATGAAAATTTTTTAAATAGGTCAATCCTATTTTTTAGTTATGAATGTGAAATATAATTTCACATAAGATGTTATTGTTGGAAATGGAATTGTATACCTTTTTAGACAATTCATTTTGAGTCACTTGTGGTTAAGAAAACAAATTAAAATTTGTTATATGGAATCAAATAAAAATTTGATATTTGGAAACAAATGAAAATTTGTTATATGAAAACAAATGAACATTTGTTATATGGTTTCGAAGGGTAATTAATAAACATTTTCTCCTTGCGCTATGTTTACTACAAAAGAAATATGTTCAAATATTTTTTTTTTAAGTGTAATTGATATTTTTCAACCACACTAAAGTGATCAATAATGAAAAAAAAAATCTGAATTTTTTATTATGAATTTTGTTGGAATATCATCTCAATTTTTTTTTGATGATATATAGATTGAAATTTCATGGATTTTGGCACGCGTGTAGTATGATGAGATTATGAATATTTGGCTTCGGAATTTCTGAAAAAAGAGTTGTATATCTTTTATTATGATTTTTACAAATGTGATTTGAAATGCTGAATTTTTTAGACAGCTTGTAGTAAAACAAGTTTATCTTATTAACTTGTACTTAATATTTTGAGTGATTCCACTTTTGGATAAGACTAGATTCATAAAGGATGAATTCTGAAAAATTTCATAAATTTTCAATAAGCGGTTTGTTCGTGGTGAAATTTCAAACTTGAAGTTTTTCCGTTTGGACAACATTTTCTTAGAAAAATGTATCATGTAGTGTTCCCAACGGATTCAAAATATTTTGAAACTTTTATAAATCTCTTATTAAAGGATTTATGAACTACTGAAAAAAAATTGGACTCAAATTTATGGAAGATGAATTTCATAGAAATTGTATAAGGATTTATACGACTTTTGAGTTTGAAGCGCAACCGCTAGAATTTGATTTGAATAATTTTTTGTATTATTCATTTATATGAATTGAAAAAGTAAATAATAAAATTGTATTCTACTATGTTGGAATCAATTGGTGTACTTCACACGTGTGTAGAAATAATTTCGTTGGGTAAAATTATTTTGACCGTATGCTTTGTTTTGGATAGAGTATCAAACTCTAAGACATACATTTTACCTTATGTATTTGTATATGAAATCAAGCATGTTATGCTTTTAATAAGTTGTTTGATCAATGTATAAATTTATACATACAAGATTACGAGTAAAGATCTCACATGTCGGACTGTATATTGAGTAAATATAAATCATATGCCAAAATGATAATAATTGGAGGATTTTATCATAATTGAGCATGGTGCAAATGCAATCTTTATCTTGGTAAAGATATTCTAGTTGAATGATTTGGAATATAGGTTTAAACTCTAATACGAAGTATTATTACATCCATTGTGAAAAATAATATATGAAAAATTGTATATTATATTTTTTTATGAAATAGATTGTGTAATCTATATGTGACTTTCAGACAATTGAAAATCTGAAATTATGACTAGAACGAATGAACATGTATTTTTTTTATTCGACTATACCTGAATGCATTAAGTATGTATTTATTTAAGAAATAAGATTAATTTTTATTTAATATTGAAACTCTATAAGTTTAGATTCCATTTTATGAATTGAAGATATATAGGGGGCACATTACATGTTGCTTCTCAATGCTATACCTAGAGAATAGTGGGGGCACTCAATCGAGTACCTCTCAACTATAATTAAAGAACATTTAATAGAATCTGAAACTTTGGTATTAAAGAGAACTCTTATTTTTTGAGTTGTGAGTTAAAAATAAAAGCTTGCATATGTTATTGACAAGGATTCGAAAAATCCTAGAGAAGTCATGTCATAAATGATTGATTAAATTCCTTGGAATGAACTAAAAATTAGTTTATAATTGACTTATCTTATAACTTTAAGATAATAAGGTGTATACACACCATTTGAAGGAATATTGAGACCATTATCATTTATGAATATAAGCTTTAATTCATCGATATAACTTAGGTATACATGTTGTGAGTTAAATTATTCTCATGAAAATGAAAAAGCTTCATTTAATTTGAATGCCATTGATATTATATATGATGTTGAGTTGAAAATTAAAAATATATATAATATTGTTTTTCGAATGGTGACCTATGTAAGGCAACTTACATGGAACAACTTGAAGTTGGAAAATTTATATGGAATGCACTAATAAATGGCATGATATTTTGATAAATCATCAAATGAGAATGAATTGAGAATAATATGAATTGTGTTTATGAGTAAGCATGTTGAAATAATAAATGCGCTCTTATTTATTATGCAAGAATGATTAGCTAATATTTGGTTATAATATTTAGTTGCCTAGAAAACCAAATTCATGTTAAGTCAAAGTTTTAGCATAAAGAGTTTCAATGAAACAATAATATTACTTGTTAATATTACAAGGTTATATGGATCAATTAATTGATCGAGTACATTGAAATACAAGAATATCTATTTATTAGATATATGATTATTATGAACCATCTTGTACTCCACATGATCCAAGTATAAGAACACTATATATAGTGATAAGAAAAGATGAATATGCGAACATCTTAAGTAGTCTCAACTAAGCTACTATATACGGTTGACATGGAATTATTTTTTGTGGGAGTACTATGAAGGTTTATAATTGAAAAAGTGCATTCTTATGCTATTGATAAAGGTTATGTGTTTTGATAAAAATCACGAACCTAGAATTGATTCTGAATCAATAATGGATATGTGTCTAACACATATTACGATGCATTTTTTTGGAACTCCAAGAAATATTAATTGTTGACACAATTAATGATGGAGTATATAGTGATACCATTAGCTATGGCTAGTGAAAAATGAAAGGTTGAAAGACCTATTATAAGATACCATTTATGGTAAAGATTGATACCAGTCATTTTATCCATAACAATAGAACCATGGCTATTGTAAAATTTTAGAACTGTTATTTTAACGGCAAGAACGACAAATATGTTGTAAGCACAACACAGTTTGAGAACTTAAAACTAATGAGTTGTGAGTGTGGATTATATTTGGACTGATGAAAATAGAACCTGACTTATTCTTTGACGAAAGGACTAGTACAGGAGAAGGTGTTTAACACCTAGAAAGGGATCGGACTAAAGCCCGTTGATATTGAATCATTTGTGGTGGTAACCCAACCTATAGATTGGAGATCCCAAGAAATAGGTTCAAAGGGTAATAACAAGTCACAGTGATATGGGTTGAATCATGCTAATTATTATTTACGGGGTTTTACTCCGAGTCCATCCCTATGGAGCATGATATCCTGAAGCGAGTTAAGGTTGAGTTAATTATAACTCTTAATGATGATCTATAACTCTATTTTGAGTGGGGTACCTAGCTACAGGAGTATCCTTGATAGACTCATCTATGTGAATGTGGAAGTGTGACCGCTTCCTATGGTAATTTTGGGCAAATTTCCTAGAGCGTTCACATACTGGGATATAAGCACATGGTCGTAATGTGCTTGCTTGAGGACTACACTCAAGTAGGGTTGTGTGTGGGATGTTGTCAGAGATAGAGTTCAAAACTACGAGTTACTCTAGTATAATCTGAATCATCTTTACTACGTAAAGGTTCAAGTCGAAAGACACATTTGCTTATGCACAATTCTATTCATTATTGCTCAATAATTTTTCAAAAATTTTCAAGTGGGGAATTATTACCGAAGAGTGTATTTTTAAAATCCAAGTGGGGGATTGTTGTTAGTGTGTATTTTCAAACACACGTGGGAGACTAAGTCTACCCACTATCCCACTTTTGCACATAGTTTACCCACTTCTTCTAAACTTTTGGCTAAAAAAATGTACCCACTTGACTTGTGTACCCACCTGCTTTCCTCTCTTATTTTGAACGACTAATTTGAAAAGCTTTTGTTTTGGGCAAAAACATGTGAGGCAGAAGTAAGAAAACGGAGCAAGAGAGATTTTGAGAGTTGGGTTTTGAAAAAGAAAGAGTAGAGAAAACGTAATAGACATAAATATAATTTTCTCTCTCTGTAAATTTTTATTCACTAGAAAATATTTTTTTCATGAAAATATTTATTTCCCAAAATATTTTTAGAACAGTTTGTTCCCCCAAACTGAAATTTCGTATATTGAGCAATTAATTTGGAATGGGTGTTAGAAGACATATAACTACAGTGCATGGTTATATGATACAGAGGTGATTCTGGGCTTGTTTTATCCTGGGGACGGCGTGACTGTAGACTACCTGCACAAAGAGGGTAGAGCCGCGAACGTCTTAAAGAGAGCGACCTAGTCCGCGACTCAACCCAAGAATCATCTACGACGGAATCTAGTAACAATTGAGGTAATATTATTTAAATTTATTGTGCAGTATTTATTTGGAGTCAACGCTTGCGGTTCATATTTTGCAATAATCATATGAGGTAATAATTTAATTTTGAGCAGTAGACATAAATTAATTTATGATTTTATTTTTCGATTTCTCTATAAAACTCTTTGATGTGATTTTTTAATCACAATATATAAAGTGTACCAACAATTTTGTATGGTGTGTGACCGGATTTTCATCTTGAAGAAAAAATGAGAAGGGGAGGGGTATAGAAATGGAGTTTTCAAGTTTAACTAGAATACAAACTAATGAGTGAAAGCACTGAATAGACACGTATGAGGGAGGGAGATAGAGGGACACAGGTAGTGGGAAGGTCCGATAGAGGAGTTTGCAGCTTTGGATTCAAATGATGGCCAACAGTTATGAGGGCCACGTGTCACAAAACTGGAGTGAAAACTTCATTTTTAAATATTTATACTAGCATGCAACCCGCGCGATGCGCGAACACTCTAGTTCAAAATTATACAGAGCAATATCTACTTACTATTTGAATAATATTCTCCATTATAGTTGATAAGTAGAAATGAATGACTAAACAATAAAACAATCACACTTTGAAAATTAAAATATACAATAGCATTGCTATATACAATCAGTTACCATTTTGTTACATCCATAATGTATATTCAAATGTGTAGTTTCCAAACTTGAATGTTGTTGTAGCAGCAATTAAACAATTAAATGCAGAATTAAAAACAGGAACGAAATTACCCAATTTTTGGAGCAAATAATTCTGGGGCAGAAAAATATAAGAATTCCCGAATAGGACAGTCAAGAACACGGCTGAGTCGCGGACAATGTCGCTCTCTTTAAGGTGTTTCGCGGCTCTGCCCAAAGTGTGCTGACAGTCGAAGCCCCGTCACCCCCAGGATAAAACAGCCTCCAAAATTAAATTACGGATTGATAAAGCACAAGAATCAATCCGGTCTGTATACACCCATTCTGTATTAATTGCTCGATTCTATAATTAATCTGTACACGAACGAGATTAATTATTCTGGAAAAAGTATTCTGGGAGAAGGAAATTTTTTTCAGAACTATAGAGGAAACTGTGTTGTAAAACTGTGTTTTGAAACGGAGGCTACAACCTCTTTTATGGGGCAAAAAGAAAAGAGACGTTGGTAAACAACGTGGAGAAAAATCTGGACATAGTGGGCAACTCGGTTGAATAAATCAACACGGAGTAAACCACGTTTTAATTTTTCGGAATTAATTACCGTTAAAAAATTAATTTTTAAAGCCCAAAAACGTTAATTTATTTGTCCAAAAAATTAATTCTTAATGAGCCCAAGCCCAAGACCCAGGACCCGGGCACGGGCACGGGCCGGGCCGGACGGACGGCGGCGGCGGCGCGCGCGCGCGTGTGTGACTTGGCCCATTGGGTCTGCCCCACATACCCACAAGAACTTGAATGCCCAAAGGGCTGAACCTTTGTTCCCAAAAAATTGTAAATATACACAACACAAATCAATCATCCCACCGATGTGGGACACAGCCTAAAGGCTGTTTCAAAGCTTTGCACTTCTAATAACAGCTTTGACAGCTGTATCCCAACAATCCCCCACTTGCAAAATTTGAAAACATTTTATCGAGCAATAATTCATAGAATTGTGCATAAGCAAAGGTGTCTTTCGACTTGAACCTTTACGTAGTAAAGATGATTCAGAATATACTAGAGTAACCGTAGTTTTGAACTCTATCTCTGACAACATCCCACACACAACCCTACTTGGGTGTAAGTCTAATAGCTAGCACGTTACGGCCATGTGCTTCTATCCCAGTATAGTGAACGCTTTAGGAATTTACCCAAAATATCCATAGGAAGCGGCCACACTTCCACATTCACATAGGTGAGTCTATCAAGAATACTCCTGTAGCTAAGTACCCCACTCAAAATAAAGCTATAGATCTCATTAAGAGTTATCATAACTCATCCTTAACTCGCTTCAGGATATCATGCTCCTTAGGGATGGACTCGGAGTAAAACCCCGTTCTATTTTAATTAATAATCGCATGATTCAACCCATATCACTTGTGACTTGTTATTACCCTTTGAACATATTTCTTGGGATCTCCAGTCTATATGTTGAGTTACCATCACAAATGACTCATTTATCCAAGGGCTTTAGTCCCATCCCTTTCGTGGTGTTCCACACCTTCTCCCTAGCTAGTCCTTTCGTCAAAGGATCAGCTAAGTTCTGTTCAGACCATATATGATCCACCCTCACAGCACCCGTAGAGATAAATTCTCTAACAGTACTATGCTTACGACGTATTTGTCGTTTCTTACCGTTATAATAACGGTTCTCAACTTTTGCAATAGCCGCGGTACTATCACAATGAATCAAAACGGTTGGTATCGGTCTTTCCCATAAAGGGATATCTGACAGGAGGTTTCTTAACCAATTTGCCTCTTCACTAGCAGCAGCTAGCGCTATCATCTCAGACTCCATAGTGGATTGAGCCAAAATAGTTTGTTTCTTAGATTTCCAAGAAACTGCACCACCAGCGATGCTAAATATATATCCACTAGTAGCCTTAGAATCATCAGATAGGGTGTTCCAATCAGCATCACTAAATCCTTCAAGGACAGCGGGATGCTTATTATAGTATAATCTGAGGTTCATCGTCCTTTTAAGGTACCGCATGACCCTCTCAATAGCATGCCAATGCTCCATACTAGGTCTACTAGTAAATCTACATAGTACTCCCACAGCATAAGCTATGTCAGGTCTAGTGCAATCTGTAGCATAACGTAAGCTACCAATAATGCTTGCATAAGCATTTTGGTTTACACTGTCGCCAGTGTTCTTAAATAACTTTACACTAGGGTCAAATGGAGTACTAGCAGGTTTACAGTCAAAGTAATTATATTTCTTTAGAACTTTCTCAATGTAATGAGATTGATCCAAAGAAAGTCCCTTTTCTGACCTAGTAATATTAATTCCTAATATTACACTAGCTTCACCCAAATCCTTCATATCAAAGTTGGCACATAATAATGATTTAACATTTTCTACGGCATGAATATTGGAACCAAATATAAGCAAGTCATCAACATAAAGACATATGATAGTGCAAATGTTCTCAACATATTTATAATAAATGCATTTGTCACTTTAATTAATTTTAAACCCATTAGAGATGACTAAGCTATCAAATTTATCATGCCATTGTTTAGGTGCCTGTTTGAGTCCATAAAGAGATTTATCTAATTTACACACTTTATTTTCTTGACCGTGTACAATAAAACCTTCAGGTTGATCCATATAAATCTCTTCTTCTAATTCTCCATTTAAAAATGCAGTTTTAACATCCATTTGGTGTACAATTAAATCATTTAAGGCAGCTATAGCAAATAGTACACGTATAGAAGTTATTCTAGTCACGGGTGAAAATGTATCAAAAAAGTCTACATTTTCCCTTTGTCTAAAACCTTTAGCAACAAGACGTGCCTTATATTTTTCAACAGTGCCATCAGGTTTTAATTTCTTTTTAAGAATCCATTTACACCCAATTGTTTTACATCCAGGAGGAAGGTCCACTAAATGCCAAGTTTTATTTGTTTCCAAAGAATCCATTTCATCATTGATAGCCTCTTGCCATAAATCGGCATCTAAAGAAGATAAGGCTTCTTGAATAGTGTTAGGATCCTCCTCTAAGGTGTAAGCATAAAAGTCGGGACCAAAATTTTTTTCTACACGAGCCCTTTTACTTTTTCGAATTTCTAAAATGGATTCATTATTTTCTTTATTTTTATTTAAAGAAATATTAGTGGATGACTCGCCCCCACTATTCCTCAATTTAAAAGGAAATTTATTTTCATAAAAATCGGCGTCATTTGATTCAATAATTACTTGATTTTTCAAGTCATAAAATCGGTATGCTTTGCTATTAATAGCATAGCCTATAAAAATGCACTCATATGCTCTACTTGCCAATTTAGACCTTTTAGGGTCGGGTATACGTACATAGGCTAAGCACCCCCACGTTCTAAAGTATGACACGTTGGGCTTAATATTTTTCCAAATTTCATAAGGAGATATTTTCATTTTAGTTTTAGGAATTCTATTAAGCACGTGACACACAGTCAAAATAATTTCACCCCACCAAAATGAGGCAGCCCCTGAATTTAATAAAATAGCAACAACTAATTCAGTTAATGTCCTATTTTTTCTTTCGGCTTTACCGTTCATTTCGGGCGAATAAGGGGCAGTTTTTTCGTGAATAATACCGTGGGTCTTATAAAATTCAATAAATGGTCCAGAATCATATTCGGTGCCTCTATCACTACGTAACCTTTTTATTTTCCGATTAAATTGATTTTCAATTTCATTAAGGAAAATTTTAAACATGTCAAACGCTTCACTTTTATTTTTCATTAAATACACAAATGAATAATCGGAACTATCATCAATAAAAGTTATAAAATAACGTTTGCCATTTCTAGTTGTGACACCATCCAATTCACAAATATCTGAATGAATTAAATCAAGTGGTTCAGATTCTCTAAAAACAGATTTATGTGGTGTCTTAGTGATTTTTGCTTGACTACACCATTCACATTTTTCAAAGTCATTTAATGATAATTCGGGAATTAATCCTAAAGTGCTCATATTTTTAACAAGTCGTTTATTAACATGACAAAGCCTAGCATGCCAAATATTAAATGAACAAGCAATATAAGCAGAAGGAGAAATTTTATTCATTGCATCAACATTCAATTTAAACATCCCATCAGTGGCATAACCCTTGCCTACAAAAATTCCATTTTTGGTCAAAGTAAATAAATCAGCACCAATAGTTTGAGTAAAGCTAGCTTTGTTGAGAAGATAACCCGAAACCAAATTTTTCCTTATCTCGGGAGTGTGAAGAACATCTTTGAGGATAACAGTCTTTCCCGAAGTGAACTTCAATTCCACATTTCCAGTACTAGCAACCTCAGTGGAGTGAGAATCACCCAACAACACCTTCTTATCTGCAGTCTCAGAATAAGTCTTAAACAGACTACGGTCATAACAGATATGGCGGGAAGCGCCAGTATCCAACCACCACCCTTCGGCACCGCTAACCATGTTGATTTCTGAAATCATAGCACATAGGTCCTCTTCGGTCAAATTCGTTTGTGCTTGTGGCACATTGCGACATTTGCGACCCATATGGCCAGGCTTGCCATACTTGAAACAGAGAAACTGTCCCGAGTTGCTAGACTGTCCATTTTTAGGGTTCTTATACTTATTCTGAGTCTGAGTCTGATTTTTAAAATTCTGGTTGTGGCTCTTTTTCTGATTTTTCATATTTTTTCCGTTTGCCTTTAAAACAACTGGAGTGTGGTTCTTTTTCTGATTTTTGTTGTTAGACACAACAATAATTTCATCTTTATAATCCTGTTTTCGGGATTCCTCCTCAATTCTCAATTTAGTAATTAATGACTCTAGTGAGAATTCTTTAGACTTATGCCTCAAAATATTTTTAAACTCTTTGAACAGTGGAGGCAATTTATCAATAATTATAGCCACCTGAAATTGCTCATCTAAAGCCATGCCCTCGGAAATAATTTCATGGGCAATCATTTGCAAATCATGGATTTGAGCAACAACAGATTTGTCATCCGTCATTTGAAATTTCAAATAACGGCTGACGGCATATTTTTTAGCACCCGCCTCCTCCGTGTCATATTTTTTAAAAAGTGCGTCCCAAACATCTTTCGCAGTTTTATAATTGGCATAATAGTCATAAAGTTCGTCACTTAGAGCATTCAGAATATAGTTCTTGAACAAAAAATCATTTTCCTCCCAAGTTCTAATTGTTTTGCTTTCCTCAACAGTAGGTGGATTATTTACTACGGGTTTGTCAAATTGAACGCATGATGCGACTTTTTTCGTAGTTAAATAAAATAGCAATTTTTTGCTCCAACGTTTAAAATGGGTGCCTTCATATTTGAAAGGCTTATTTAGGTTACTAGAGTTAATTTCGTCCATGGCAGAATTAAGAACACCTTAAATTGTTGTAGCAGCAATTAAACAATTAAATGCAGAATTAAAAACAGGAACGAAATTACCCAATTTTTGGAGCAAATAATTCTGGGGCAGAAAAATATAAGAATTCCCGAATAGGACAGTCAAGAACACGGCTGAGTCGCGGACAATGTCGCTCTCTTTAAGGTGTTTCGCGGCTCTGCCCAAAGTGTGCTGACAGTCGAAGCCCCGTCACCCCCAGGATAAAACAGCCTCCAAAATTAAATTACGGATTGATAAAGCACAAGAATCAATCCGGTCTGTATACACCCATTCTGTATTAATTGCTCGATTCTATAATTAATCTGTACACGAACGAGATTAATTATTCTGGAAAAAGTATTCTGGGAGAAGGAAATTTTTTTCAGAACTATAGAGGAAACTGTGTTTTGAAACGGAGGCTACAACCTCTTTTATGGGGCAAAAAGAAAAGAGACGGTGGTAAACAACGTGGAGAAAAATCTGGACATAGTGGGCAACTCGGTTGAATAAATCAACACGGAGTAAACCACGTTTTAATTTTTCGGAATTAATTACCGTTAAAAAAATAATTTTTAAAGCCCAAAAACGTTAATTTATTTGTCCAAAAAATTAATTCTTAATGAACCCAAGCCCCAGGACCTGGGCCGGCCGGACGGGCGGCGGCGGCGCGTGTGTGACTTGGCGCATTGGGTCTGCCCCACATACCCACAAAAACTTGAATACCCAAAAGGCTGAACCTTTGTTCCCAAAAAATTATAAATATACACAACACAAATCAATCATCCCACCGATGTGGGACACAGCCTAAAGCTGTTTCAAAGCTTTGCACTTCTAATAACAACTTTGACAGCTGTATCCCAACAAATGCATTATATTTGGAATAAGTAATTTCGGTAAGTTTTACAAACCCCAGTTGCAAATCCTACTGAGGCTTATATACTTTGTCAAGCTTTCTTTTAAAATGTTTTTTCTGTAGGATGTTCTTGTGCAAGAACCGAAACCAAGCTCTGAAACAACTCTAACTTCTAGATTTTATGAAGTTTACTCACAAACTAATTCAACAAAATCAAGTGAATGGTTTACACAGGTTTGAATTGTTCTTCAGTTATTTGTATACCCTATGTTGCTGGTTTTTATTGTATGTTGTAAAATAGTAATGCATTGATATCATTTCTATCTCACTCTTAATTTTTTATAGTGTGATAGAATGTGCCCAACCACCAACAAAAACCAAGCAGTGCTGAGGCAAATCTGCTCCAGCAATATCAGGAGAGATTAAAGTGGTTAATAATAAATTGTCACTAACTAAAGAACCTTATTAGGTGATTTATTATTTATAACCAAAACCGATATTATTCCATAATGGTTTTTTTTTAATTTTAACATGTATTATACAAACGATGAATAGAAAGCACGGTGATTGGGTGTAATAGAGGAAATTTTTTTAGTTCACGAACACATTTGAACATACAATTCAGAATTCGCAATAAATTTTTAGCCTTGGAATTTTAACAACTAGTAGCATTCGTATAGCCTATGTCATTGACATTTCTAAGGTTTTCTAACACATGCCAACAATGCAATAGTTAACGTAGTCAGTAACTATGTATGTTTAATAGAAATTGAAGCTAGTGTTGACATATCATTAACAATTTAATTTCCACTGTATGAACTTTATAAACTTCACATTTTCTTTATAACAGTGATTCCACTGAATTGAGATTTTAGTAATATAATAAATTAAAATCCTTTTAAAAAATAATCTCATAATATTGACATATCAAAAAACTAACATTTACAGAAGGAGAAAAAAATATTAAATCAATATAAAAACAGAATGTTGATGGCATATTGTCAAACATTTGTAATGCAAATATGGTAGCATGAAAAAGAAGCAATAGAGGATATAAAGCAATCTCATAATATTGACATATCTAAAAAATAACATTTATAAAAAAGGGAAGAAAATATCGAATCGATATAACAACAGAATGTTGATGCCAAACATAACCTTGGTATTTTATCAAACATTTGTAATGAAAATATAGTAACATGAAACATAAGCAACTCGGCTCAACATGAAAAATAAGCAACAGGGGAAAAAATTTAAGTTCATCAACACACTTCAACATACGATGAATAGAAAGCAAAGTAATTTAGTGGAATAAATAGGGAAAATTTTAAGAGATAGGAACTCACAGTGCTGATTGTGAATAACCTAACTTTGAGAAAGCCGAGCACATTTTTGACAATATATAGTTGGGCAGGAAAACTTTACACTTTCCATTGTTAATTGTGGAATTGGAGAGGGATGCGAGGTGGGAGGAAAATGAGAAGTATTTTGAAATGGAAATTGATGGAGTAGAGGGTCTGTTTACCTTCGTTGATAGATTTAAAAAGAGAGAGAGTCAACAAATAAGGAGAGAGTCGTGTGGGTGGCTTAATAATCATGGCATTAGCACGTGTCATTCTCAAAATAATTTAGGACTTCTATTTTATATAGACACATATATTAGATTAAATTAGATTAGACAAGAGTCAAAATCAATGTAATCTATATAAGCAATCAAATTATATATATAGAGAGAGAGAGAGGCAAGCTCCTGTGCACACTAAGTTTGCACACTAAGTTTGCACATTATTTTTTTAAAGTACTAAAAAAAATATTTTTGAGTTGATTTTTTTTTGTGTGATATTTAAACATTTCAAGGAACCCATATAAAAAAAATCAGCTCAAAAAAACTTTTTTTGCTAGTTTTAAAAAATCGGTCAAACTTTCTATGCTTTTAAGCCCTTTAAAAACTGCGAAAGTTTGACCGATTTTTTAAAAATAGCAAAAAAAGTTTTTTTCAGCTAATTTTTTTTATGTGAGTCCGTTGAAATGTTAAAATATTACATAAAAAAATTGGTATGCGCCAGCACTCAAAAATATTTTTTTTACTACTTCAAAAAAGTAATGTGCAAACTTAGTGTGCACAGGAGCCTGCCTCTATAAATATATATATATATATACATATATATATATAATAAAATATAAAGTCATTTACAATTGTAAAAAACCTAGTTCCCCCCTCACTCCCCCAAATATAAATTAATTATAAAATAGAATCTATAAGAGGGAAAATGGGTACTTATAGCATTTCTACTGGTGGGTGAAAATGAAAGGCAACGTTGCCTATTCTACATACAGATACCTTTCGTCAAAATGGGTTTGCCACAATGGGGGTTAAGTTCCAACGAACTTCTTTAGTTCGTGAACTTTTCTGTAATACCCCGTATTTTTGTGATATTTATTTTATGGGATTAATTAAATTAAATGTGTATTAATTGGAAATTAATCCGGATTAAAATACTAGCGAGATGCGAGTTGGTATTTGAATATAATGTGCATATATGATTATATATGAATATTGAAGTATGAAATTTGTCGTGAGATTGAAATACGGCAATTTGGAAATTTTGTTGAGACGCGTGTGACAGTCGCGTCAGGTTTATATTATGATAATTAAAAAGTGAATTTTAGTTCTATTAACCGTATGGTCGTTTTGAGTGCCCCAACGCGTCCGGAAGGGTCGAAATAGTCAGAAAACACTAGCCGGGGGTTAAGTTTGGGTCCCGGGGCATTTTTGGGCCATACCGATAACTTATAAGGGCATTTTGGTAATTTCGGAAATTGGGTAATTAAAACCCACGAAAATTAGAGTTAAAAATATGACTTAGTATTAACCCACTAAGCCATTTCCAACCCCAATTTAGGTAGTGGGCTACGGGAGAAGTTAGAAACTTTATAACTTGGCAAAACCAACCCCACCTCCATTAACACCTTGAGAAGAAAAGCTTGTTGAGAGAGAGAGAAGGAATTCTGCAGAGAGAGAGAGAGAACACTTCAGAGATTCGTCATCAAATTCAGAGATTCAAATAAGGCAAGTGATTTAATTTCGTTTTTATAGAGAATGTTTCTTCCATGTGTAGGAATTGATAAAAATCTGATTGTTCTTGGGAGTTAATGAAAAACCCATTAAATTGGAAATAGAATCTTACATATTGATGAGGAATTGCATGTAGAATTATATGTAGGCGATTATTCTGATGTTAATAATATCTTGGATGAAACAAAAACGGATTATAGTAGGTTCAATGATGATGTATAAATGTTAGGGTTCATGTTCATATAAATTGGGAATAAATAAAGAGATTTGAAGATTTGATGATGTTTAAGATGAGTTAGCCCTATATAAACGTTTGATTATGACCTATGAGTGTTTAGTACGAATTAAGAACCTTAAAATGATTTTGGAACGATTTTTATGTGGGATTAGGAGTGAAGAAAATTGGGAAAAACGAGATAGGAATTTCTGGGCTCGAATCTGGTCACTCGTTAGAAGACCTGCCCAGGTCGTTCGAACGAGCTTCTAACGAGTTGACAGTTTGGGTTCTAACGAGAGGGATGTTCGTTAGAAGACTTTCGTTCGAACGAGATCTCGTTAAAAGCCCAGTTCGTTCGAACGAACTCTCGTTCGAACAGCCTTGTTCGAACGAGACTTCGAACGAGTTGACAGTTTAGGCTTTTTAGCCTATTTTGATCCCGAGTGCCCCGTAACCTTGTGTATATGTAGAGATAGCCTTCCCTTGATGAGTAATTGATATATTTGGGATGTTTGGGATATAATGAGGAGTCAAACCTAGAAGTGTAGTTTGAACCTAAGGAAAAATATGAAGTAGGACGTGAGTGTCTATTACGATGCGAGAACTATTGACGGCCTAATTTATTATATTAACCGGGAACATATAAATTGTGTAGTATTATATGTCGGTACGAGAATGAGAAGTGTACCACCAATATATTTTGGTGATTACTAAGATGCGTGAATACTTAGTATATGTATTGATTTTATGTGTATGACATACCTACCATACTTGCTATCACGGGAGGTTCGCGTTCGCTTAGGGCCCTCTAATCCTTGTGTTGCCCGGATTTAGACTGGTTACCTCGATGAACATAGGTCAGAGAAGGACTTATTGGGATGTTAATAAGTCTGCTGATCGTGGGTGCGCAGGTATGTGCGTGACCCATGTGATGTGACTGTGTTCGCCTCCATTATTTGTGATGTTGTTATCTGAACGATTCCTGAGAGATTCGGAATGCGTAATCCTTATGTACGTGATGTACCGGGATGGATAGCAGAGTATGTGTGCACCGCAGCTAGTTCTCGGGGTGCTTGTATTCTATTGTATATTTATGACGGGAATAATATACATTTAATTAATGGGAACTTTCATGTTAAAATTGTGAAAAATTATGATATTGTTTTGAGAAAACATAACGGGTTAACCGATAGTGAAATGTATTACAAATTGAGAATCTGAGTTTAAGTAAAGCCCTTTATTTATTTGATAACGCTAGAATGTATTATGGGAATCGAGTAGTAAGGGGTAGAACTTATTACGGTTTGGTTAGATATGGATGTCTTATAGATGGGTACGGTACGTTAGGAGTGCACATGTAGTCGAGAGGTGAGAATTTCATGTGAGTGCACGTCCTAACATGTATTTTGCATTTAATGTTTTAATGTTATTAAAACACTTGCTGTTTTCAAAATGTTTTCCACTTTCGGGCTCTGACCCATTTGCTTTCAAATCTATTTTTGTAAAAACCATTTTAGGTGCCCAGCCACAAGGACACCATGCATAGGATTCTCATTCAGGTGACGAGCTGTAGCTGTTTGTGGAAGTTACAGGACTTTGCTTGTAGACGCTTCATCTATCTTGACTCGATATTCATCAGTTATCAGTTGTAGGGCATGTCGCCCATTTCTTTTAGAGACATTTCATTTATTTCAGTTATTCAGACATTTGGCATGTAATTATTCAGGATTCAGACTTGTCGTATTATTTTTCAGTTGTGGGATTATTGTGAGGAGTTTTCCTCCGGATTTATATTTACTTTGTTGGTTATTCATTACTTCATTATGGCGAATGGTTGTTATTCTTTAATTATTCTTTTACTGCATGTTAATCAGACTTAACTTAAAATTTGGCAACTTACTTTTTAAATACTAGGTGGTTAGTAATTATAAAAATGTTTTCGACAGTGATGCTATTAACTGAACCAACTTGACATTTTGTATTGATTTAATAAAGGAGTAGCTACCCGGTATTTAATTAGTCGGGGTGTCACATTTTCCTACGAAGTTTTAAAGTTCGGTGAAATTTAAATTATATCATTTGCTTTATTTATAGACTTTTATATCAATATATGCCAACAAATTTAAGTTCTTACAAAGTTTATAAGTTCGTAAGAATTCCTACAAACTACTTATGTTCGTAGAAATTCGTACGAACTAATAAAGTTCGTAGGAACCCTTACAGAATTTGCATTCATTCTCTAAATTTAGAGAACGTCTACCCAGGGTCAGCTCAAGGAAACTGGGGGCCCTAAGCGAGGACTTAATATGGGGCCTTCTGTATAATTTTTTTTTTTTATAAAATTCTTTACTAAAATTTATTTTTCTTGCTTTTTGACAAGCAAAATCATGAATTATGTATTTATATTCAAGATTTTCTACAGTATTTTTTACAATATTTTTATAAGGTTAAGAGTTACAATAAAGTAGTTAAAAAATTCAGAAATTGAGAAAAGTAGAAAATAATACAAAACATAATGATCATTGTAATTAAACAAACAAACCTTGTGGAGAGAAGTCTTGAGAGTAAGAGCTGTTAGATATTATATGTGCAGCGGGGCAATTTTTTTAGTGGGCCATGTAGAATTAAGAAATGGAGAGGGAAAGGAAGGAAAATGGAGAACATGAAATATGCTAGTTATTTTAATTAATTAGAGAGAGAGAGAGAGAGAGAGAGAGAGAGAGAGACGTAAAGAATGTAGTGGGTGGGTTGAGAAGTGGGAGAGTTTAGACAAAAAGTAAAAATAATTGTTCTACTTGCTTAGAAAATAGGAACTAATTGGTGCATTTAATTTATTATATATATACACACACTATATATTCATGTGTATTTAATAGGGGACCTCCATATTTTGAGGCCCTAGGCATCCACCTCACCAACCTTAGGGTGGAGCCGGCACTGCGTCTACCATTTCATGAACGACTTTTTTCCCCACCATTGCAAACGGTATATTTTGTAAACTTACAAAATCAGTTGGATTCTAGCGCCATCACTACTGATGCTCTTACTATTCATCACATTAAAGTACACGATATCAAAATTTACCAATAACTATAGTCTAATCGTACCACACCGTGTCTCACATTTGAGCTTAAATTTTCTCATTCCTTAAATCAAATAAAAATGTGTACCTTGTGATTGAATACACAATCCTTAAAATTTACCAAAATTCCATGACTTATAAATAGAATTGATTTTTTTTTTATATTCAAAACTTGAAATTCTAACTCATTGATTTCCAAACACACCATAACATGAAAGCTTGAACATTATTGAATGATAGAAATGCACACTAGAAATCCTCACAACAAAAAATTGGGATTACTCTGGTCTATAAAAGGACCCGCTGATTTAGTGATTGTCCCGGCTAGGGGTGTTTTTCGACCGGATCGGATCGGAATAGGGGTGTTCGAAAAAAAAATCAAAATTTTCAGAATTTTAAAATCCTTTCCAAAATCGAAAAAATCAATTTCGAAAAATCAATTTCTTTTCCGTGTCGGCGACTTTGGAATTTTTGAATATTTTTTTATTCGGAAAAAACTGGGAAAAATCGAAAATACAAAATTATCAATTTTATCTTTTTTATTCCACTTTTTTGGAGGGTGGGGGTAGTTTTATTTTCATACAAATGTCAATTTCAAGCAATATTAAATATTGATGTTAAGCTTAAAAGTTGAATCTTGTAAGACCAGGTGAGCAATGTACATTACTATGGAAAAAAAATAAGCAAAAAATAACACCAATGTTAGTAAGCATACAAGAAAAACACTAAGTTATTTTTCCTATGATTCCATGAACATTCAAATCATAAATTGTAATTATTTACAGAGTTATACAGATACAACAAGATGTCGAAAATATACGATAACTATACTATATTTCAATGAGAGAAGATGGATGAAATCAATGATGGCAAGTTAAGTCTATAAAAGGCTCAGGTAGTAGTGGCAAAATGTGGCCCAAATAATAAAACAGTCCATATTAACCCAAGTATCTAAATATGGGGCCCATATTTAAAAGTTGTGAGTTAAATATGGGACCCATATTTCAAAGCTATGAGTTAAATATGGGGCTCATATTTCAAAGCAAGAAATTAAATATGGAGCCCAATTTTAAAAGATACAAATCAAATATAATACTCATTTTAAAAAGTTATGAGTAAAATATGAGTTTTTTTTATATATACCTCGAATTATAATACTTAATTTAGTAAAAAAATAATGGGTTGGCCCAACCCATATTTGGTCCGCCCATATTTGGCCCAACCCATATTTAACCCAACCCATATTTGGCCCAACCCACATTTAGCCCAACCCATATTTGACCCGCCCAAATTAAACCCAGCCCATAATTTTGCCAGTGCTAGGCTCAGGTATGTTTAACAAATACAAATAGAGCTACAAAATTATATTTAAGAGATCGGAAAGGAGTGAGAGGAATGAGAAATGAAAGGATTTAGGAATGACAACAAAGTAATCTTTCTAATTAGGTTAGAAATGAGAAAAGAATGGAATAAAAGAACCTTTATATAGGTAAAAATAAAGGGTTGAGATTATTTTAAATGAATGGGTGAAATTGTTTTAAATGAAGAGTGGGATTATTAGGAAATGTGACAAGTAAAAGTTATTAAAATGAGTAAAAATATTATTATTTCGAAAAATATTTTGAATAAATCGGATCGGCGTTATATCGGAATTTTTGGAACGAAAAATCGAAAAATCGAAAAGTCGGAAATTTATATATGATTTTCAATTCCATTCCAATTTATATTGGAAAAGTCGGAAATCGAAAAAATTTGGATTGAAATAATTAAAATGGTGTCAAAATTGAAAATTTTCGGATCGAAAATCGAAAAACTTGCTAGTTCGAAAATAATCGACGCCCCTTGTCCCGGCCTTACCCCAATTTGTGTAATTTTCCTTATTTATGAACGAGTCCATCCGTTTCAACAAAACCCCAGCCTTGTCACAATCCGGATTCAGCAAATGAAACACATGTTCCTCCCCCCGTGTCTCCACAATCTCCGCTCCACCAACCCACCCACTCTTCCACAAAGCCTCGTATAGGCCTGGCAATATGGGTTCAGCAGCTAGAACCTGCCCAGAACCCGCTCACATTTTTCTGTATGGGTCCCATTAATTTTGTATGTGGATCGAAATGGTTTAGAGGCCCAACAATAGCGGTTCATTAGCGGTTCAAAAATGGGTCAGGCTCAAACCTAAAGGGCAAATCTTAAACTTTTTTTCCATACCCCTCTTTTCATTCTGCTGAGTGTTTCCATAAGAGCTCTTATATCTCTCTCTATAGAAAGTCTCTTCCTTCAATTGCTCTTAAGAAACCGATCTCAACCAACTGAGGATATAACCTCAAAAACCCATCAAAACCCATCAAAACCATTTAAAGGGTTATCCGACAACAGACCATCCAACTACAATTGCATCTTCTTGTCAAAACTGGTGAGGAAACTTAAGATTTATGTAATGTATTTTTACAAATGTGTTTCTGCGTTCTTTAAGTTCGGCATTTTTTTTATTTTTAGTTTTGTTTATCTTTTGAGTTTATGTATTTATATAAAATAAAATAATGAAAACATACCTCATTTATAGTCGAACAGTTTGTGGATGGGTTAGTTATATGATATAGTCTAAGAAATTAATATTAAATTAATATCATATTTAAAGAGATAAATTATTTATTAATGTTTAGAATTTTCATTAAGATGCGTTGAGTGGTACTATTTGAAGTAACTTTAAATGACATTAATGATTTTTTTGTTTTTTTTAATGTTTAATTTTTTTTTTACTTTTGAAATTTTTATTTACAAATGTTATAAATATAGACTTGAATTAGTTTGGGTATGAAGATCAAATTTTGATTTTTTTTTCCAAAATTTAATTTGGATTTGTTTAAAAACACTCAAAGCTACAACATGGGGAAAAGCGGGTCAACCCGATCCGTCACGTCACGGGTTTAACCCGACCCGACCCTCCACTGACCCGCTCAGATCCGCCCACATTATTCAGCGTGACCCGCACCTAACCCGCCCAGATTTATTCGTATCCATTTTTTACCCGTTCATAACCGCCCATAACCGTCCATTTGCCCGCCTAACTCGTAGTATCTCCACCCTCTATTCCTCAGTAAAAATTAGCACCTTCTTACACCCAAGTTTCAAAAACGAACCTGGATATGTAGCTGGGTCCAACTTGGGGTCATCTGAGTCACGGTCTGGGCAAATGAACCTCCATAATCTAGCAGGCTCATTCTACCCAAAATACGGATGAACCAAAATCATCCCAGCAATCTTGATATCACCACCGCACCGAACTGCCATGTCATGAGAGATATTGGCACCGGCACTATCGCCGGCCAAGAAAATTCTATCAAAATCAGCGTGTTCGTTTAGCCAGGGCTCAGATCCTTGGTTGTTTTTTGCATGGTGAGTTACCCACTTCAACGCTGTCCATGAGTCATGGTAGCAGGTTGGGATTGGGTGTTTTGGGGCTAACCTGTATTAAACTGAGACGGCGATGACGTTTGATGCGGCGACTAGGGCGTTGAGGTGGTTGTGGTAGAGGGGAGAGAAGGCTGATTCGATGGTGAAAGCGCCGCCGTGGAAGTAGATGAGGAGAGGGAGTTTTTGGGGTGGGATGGTGGTTTGGGGGAGGTAGAGGCGGACGGAGATGTTGGTTTCTGGGGAAATGAGGACGTCTTTGGATCGGACAGCGGCGTTGGGATGGTCTGAGGCGGGGATGGAGGTGTTTTGGTTGAATCTTTGGACGCGGCCATCTTTGTGGATCCGGAAAAGCGGGTGGAAGTCGTGTACTACCTCACTTGTGGTCGGGTCCATTCGGAAGAATGTGAGGAAAGAGGGAGAAAGTCGATTGTGAATCCAACGAATCCAAAAATAAAAAATAAATAAGAGAGAGAGAGAGAGAGAGAAAAAAAAAGGTGTTGCTATTGATCAGGGGTAAATCTGCACGATTCGCGGGTTAGACGATTATGATAAACATTTTGATCTATCACATATCCTCTCTTTTTAACTTTGCTATTACATGACTTAGAATGTTCGTTACATCCAAAACTTTGATCTTCAATTCAAAAAAATATATATCTTTAATTCTAATCATCACCCATAGTATGGATACAACAACATCTACTTCTACTGGAGATTAATAACACGTATTACAATGTTACATATAGGATTCGCCATCCTCTCAACAAACTCACACAAAGTTTATAACTTAAAACTCCTTAATCTACCTTCTCCAAACAAAGGAAATTGAAGTTTATTGTTGGAATTATACAGGACAAACCAAGTTTATAAAAGTAAAAAACAAACGTTCAAAGAAAAAATTTGCACGCAAAAATGAAGAGTAAGACGATGATGTATGATCATCAACTACGGGAAGCAAATTCAAGTCCAAACCGCATACCTCCTTTGATGGTTCATCCCCTTTCTCCCAGTGACACCTCTTGCGCCCACCTAGTGCTTGACCACTCGAGAAAATCCTTAAACAAATACCACATTTATGCCCCAACGCGAGCTTTATTTCATCATCACCCTCGTATTCTTCCTCTTCATCATCACCGTATATTGATCGCAAAACATCCCTTCACATTTTTGTGAGTCGCCATGTGACCCCCCGCCTGGTGAGACCAAACACCTTCTCACAACTTGAGCACTCAAACTTATAATTAGTTTCACAATCAGAAACGATTTGTTGTTGATAATGCCCCATTATGGGGGATTAGCCGACATAAACAAACACGTAGCAACATGATGATCCTCGTCCGCTATTTCGGCTTCAAATTCATCTAAGTTGTTAATTTCCAACACTCGCTGAAAATTCACATGTGGGTTAATCCCATACCATTGCCTCTTCGGGTGGTAACGCATGTGCTCGAAAAGTGCCTTCGGTGATCAGAATTTCTTACCACACTCGCTGCAAGGTGGAGTGTGATAAACACTCAAAAGTGTATATTTTATACCTTAAATATGTGCATTGTAGTCGCTCGATATCAATAAAATTGACCTTATATTTTTACTATTTTATTTCGCAGGTCAATCGTCGTATCAAATTGTGCTAAATCGGCGTAATTGCGACAAAGTAGCGATCAAATGCGTTCAACGAATAAATCAAAGCGACCACGAAAATTGAAGTTCTTTTTTTAGCTCGCCCATATCAGTTTCGAGACCCTAAACTCTTGTCTATACCAAACCTAAGCCTAAACCGAGTCCTAGCCATCACCCGAGCCTCGTGTGTGTTTAGTTGTACTTTGATTAATTTTTAGATTTTTATTTGAGTTGTATATAATTTTTAGATTTTTTAAATTTTATTTGTGTGCGTATAGTTGTAGATATTAGGATCTGTTATTGTGTGTTGAGTATTTTCTATATTATTTATGTATATATAATAGGTATATATATATTTATTAGATTTTCATTTAGATATTTTATTTGTTGTTTGTTATTGTTAATTTTTAGTTTTCTAGTTAGTTTGGTTTTTATTGTTTTATTTTATTTTATTTTATTATTTAAGTCTTTTATTTTTAGGTTAGGAATTTAATTTTTTTAGTTTCAATATATATTTTTATTTGTTTTCTTAAATTTATAGTTGAGTCTTTAAATAGATGGATTTTAATTTTGTTTTATTAAGTACAAATTAAACACACAGAATTTCTCTCTCATCTCTCTGCGACAATGAAACCCACCCCCGTGATTGATATACCCCCATACCCACAAATGTCGTCGGCGAACTCATTTCTAACTCATACCGCCGGACCTAATCACCTCCAAACCCCCTACCCGAATCACCATTTCCCAAAAATCCGACCTACCAAGCTCTAACCCTCATACCCAAATCGACCAACCTCCAGTCAATTCGACCATCGTCGGACCTAACTCCGGCGACCCTCATACCTCATAATTCCAAGTCCCTCCACGCTGGCAGACCCACAACCTCATGCTCCACCATTCTAATCCATTCCCCCTGCCATATCCGACCCGTATTCCAGTTCCATGAAAACCCATATCGGACCAAACCCCTGGCCCTATCAACCAAAACCAACTAAGCTCGGGTTCAAACCCATTTAAACAGTCCATACACTAAAACCCTCCCCCACCTGCTACCCAATTCTAAACCCATCTCCATGAACCACAATCCATTAGCCTTATTCTCCATTCAAAATAGTGAAGAAAGACAACAGGTATATTGGAAACAAAGAGAGATAAAGTGAAGTCAAAGAGAATTGTATGCAACAGGTACCGGGAGAGAGGAGAAATGTAATGAAGGAAAGAAATAGGAAAGGACGGGAAAATGAAGGATCTTTTAAAGATGAAAGGAACTGACGATCGAGAAAGAGATACGGGATCGCAAGTAATGAAAAGATATAAGAAGAGGGATGCAACGTGGTTAGGCTAGTTGAAGAGGAGACATAACTTTTGTAGAGAATTTTAGAGTATTAGTATAAATAAGGATAAATCACACCCCATAATAATTTACTAACGTCACACAATACTCATATATATTATAATTCTTATATGAAAGTCTACAACTCATATTTCTCAATGAATATTCCGGAGGGATCCTAAGATCCCCGGGTATTACTTCAAAATAATACTAAGAGTGTGCTACAACAGAATAATGCAACTTCTCAAATAAATTCAATTTTAATTATGTGACAAACCAACCAGTTTTAATTCAACACAAACACATGCATCTAGGTGATTTTGAATCTTAAATCAATAAACATGCAAAGGAAACCAATTTCAGGAAAAACTCCTGAAGGGCAAAACCTTTTCTTTCACTATAATTTGTAAATCGCAACTTACACGGGTTACAATGAAATATGGTGACACACGAATACCCGCAGGCGTCGGTCGTCGTCGTCAGCAATGGAACAATCGCAGCAGCCCCACAAGAACACACAGTTCCACACGCAGCGAACCTCAATGGTCGCAGTCAGTCAGCCCAATACCTCACTCAAGTGGTACCTATGTCAGCAGTAGAGATCCTCTCTACAAGAGAAAACTTCAACAAGATTGTATCCTGGGTTCCAAAACAACACGTAAAGATTGGGATGCTTTGTGAATTGAAAACAAGGGATTAAAGCCCTAAATGAAGAAGCCAAAAGTGTTCTGCTGATTTGCAGTGTTTGCAGAATAAAAAACGAAAAGACTTCTTGAAAAAAACGTCTCGCTTAACACGCCATTTATAAAAAAGTTTAAGGCGGCGTGTCGTTCGAACGACAGCTTCGCGCGAGATTTGATGTCGTTTGAACGACATATCAGATCGCTCGAACGAGAAAATTCGCGAGAATAAATTTAATTTTTTATTTCAAAAATCCGCCTTTAATCTTGGAAAAATTCATTTGGACGAAAAACAACACCTCAACACTCAAAAAATATTTTGACAATATGTCAAAACCCTTTAGAAAAAAGTATCCCGACACTTTTAAGTGAACCGTAAAGCGACTTAAATACTTTCTCACCGAAATTAACCTTACAGGGGCTTGAATGTTGAAGAAGCTTGATATTCGGATCTATCTCGATGCTTGAATGATCTTGAACAATTCTTCAACATTTGTAGTAGTATACGACATACTCAATTGATAACGGACATTTATAAAATCATGTCCTTACAAATCTCTCCCTATGTCTATGCCGGTACAAAATAAAAACATCTAAATGATCAAATACAAAATGCTTATACAAATCTAATACGCTCCCATAAACCCAAAATTGAAAAGGTACTAAACATGTAGGACTATAATTTTTCTTCAAAATCGTCAACATCGAATCTTCAAATCTTCAAGCTTTTCTCATCAGGGTGTGCAATCCAATAATCTTCAATTGTTGTATCTACACACATGTGACAAAGCAAATACCTTCGTGACATATCGAGTTTGAAATGAGATAAACATAAACTAAATTAAGTATAAAGTCTCAAATCTCCCCCATAATGTAAAAACTCCCCCTTAATTCGTTCTCTCCTTTTTTATTTGACCGAAATAGACAAGGAAACGAATAACCAAATCAAGCATGTAGTTGTCAAGATAAACAAGGCAATCAAACTACGATCACAAAGAGATACTCAAAAGTATTCCACAAACTATTTTTGATTTTTTAATTTTTCATAAAAAATGCAAAAATAATTTTACAAAATTCACACACCATGAATTTACACCAAGACAATCAAATCATGAAAATGGAATGTATGGGTGTGAACATATTCAATAGGCAAATCAACGCAATCAAACATAACATAGGTGCACGATGCATACGTGTACTCCTAACGAATGAATCTCAAAATCGTCCTTATGTGTCAAAAGTGTTGAATTTAAATGACATCGACTCAATCCATCAACACATCATAGTAAAAAATGATTCTCACACCAATAACGTCTAAAACTATGAATGCTTTTTCAAGACGTTGTCAGTATGTGCAAACCCGTTTTTCATTTCTTTCCATCCAAACTCCCTCATAAATAATAATCATTATATTTTTTCTTTTGAGGTGGCACCTTTTTGGCATATTTATTTTTTATTGCCTTTAAATTTTTCGGGCTCTATTAAAATGGTGCCTTTTACGACGAGTTAATTTTACACTCTCGTAGTCCTTTCTCATGAACATTCATCATATTTTGTTGCAATTAAATCCTCACAGTAAACGGTTATTACATGCACTACTTCCATTTCAAGTTTTATACATTTTGAAGACAGAATTGAGATGATAACACTTTGACAATCATGTGATAAACAAGTACGATAATCAAACAAATTCATGGAAGTGTGCATTAAAGGCAATTATGAGTCAAGCATATAGGTAGTAAATCACAAATTACATCTTAATGACTCCACACATTATAAAGCATAAAAATGAAATGATGAAGCATATAAAAACACTATCAAACCGTCACATGGATATGGAATGGTGTTGTGACTTGGTCATCCTAAATATCCATTCATATATGGTGCAAACAAAATACAAAAATCTTTTTATCTTTTTCTAAAAGTTTTATCAAAATAAAATATTTTTCGCTTTTCAAAAGTTTTATTAAAAATAAAAATCCTTTCGGATTTTTCGAAAAGTATATTACAATTGAAGTACAACCAGCAACAGGTACATAATATCAATATGAAAGTCATCCTATGATAACAAATAGTAATCACACAAATGAATCAATAATCAAAACGGGTGTGATTAAACAAATAATGCATTATAACCAATTAAGCATGAATACCAAGTGCAACTGCATATAAATTGTCAGAGGCAACCCAACAGTACCAAATAATATCAAGTTGAACCAATGTAATGCAAACAGAAGAAACAAAATCTCCAATGGTCGCTCGAACGAAGCGCCCTATCGCTCGAACGATAAGGGCTTCTCGTGAGAAGAAGCTTCGTGCGACATCAGGAAGTCGCTCGAACGAAAATTGATCTCGCTCGAATGAGAAAATCAAATTTTCACATATTGCCCAAAATATTAAACAGTGTTGCCCAGCGAAAAAATTTCTAGAAACCAATACCTGGAAGGTGCTGAGAGAAGCAAAACAGTAGCATTCTAATTAAACAATTTTAAACTACAACAGAGTAAGTCATAACACTAGTAAGAGTATATCATGAAGTACAACTAGAGTATGACAAATATCAAACACAATCAACCAAAAGATCTCACATGGGGCGAATCACGCGCAAGTAAACGAGAATCATGAATAATTAGACCATAAGCCTCTAAATCCGATTTCTTGACCCAAACAGATTTGTAATGACACGTGGGGGTTTAATGAATCGAATTTATTCTTGTATTAACCTTCCTAGGTCCATTTAAAAGTTTGTAATAGAAACGCCTAAGATGACCTTGCCTACTACAATGTGTGTAAGTGAAAATCGGGCGATGAGTATAACCTAAAGGCTTCCCTCTCCTAAAGTTTCTAGGTGGCGTTCTCCTAAAATTCCTAGGTGCTTCTATCAAGATGTTCCCATGTGGCTCTCTCTTAACCACCTTCAGTGCCTCTCTCCTAACAACCCTAAGAGGCTCTTTCACACGTGTGGGGTGGCTTTGAGAATGGGTGCAACACTGTCATCGAAGCCTAAACCACACCTATCCTCCTTGATTTGTACAGTGCCTAGTATCTTATCTAGCTTTTCAGACCTAGACTCCAAATTAAACTTAACCTTACTTGACTCTCTTAAACTTTTCTCGAGCTCACCTATCATAGACTCGAGTACACGTTTAGAATCCTCAAACTCTAAAAGATCATTTTTCATGGTCTCAATCAACTCTCTTAATGTTGGAATATTCTGGAGTATTATTGTGTGTATGTTAGTGTTGGAGTATCAATGTTGGATGGAGTATTATTATGGATTCATTCGAGATGAATGTGACGAATAATGTAACATTATTCGGTATGTATATAACGAATCAATAAAAGTCTTGGAAACCAAACTCACTGTTAGGGATGATTATTCCAAACTAGCAATGGATGTATTTGGTTCAACATAAACATCCCGAACCAAACTTGAAGTCCTGGTTCATTGTGAACACCATGATCTAAGAACTATAGTTCGATACTAACACCTGAACTAAGTGTTAATACTGTGAATAAAAACCCATTGATATGGATGATTATCCCGAATTAAGTGTTAGTCCTGTAACCAAGTATTTAGTTCATGATTTGTACCTCGAGATGGTACCCTTATTTTGGTATGCATACCCCGAACTAGACTTTATGATGCAACTTTTTGTACACTAAATTGAAACATTGCCAAGGCCATCACTCTCCTTATAACCTTTGCAGACAAATTCAATCGAGTTGGAACCAAATGACATGATTCTCATTGTAACCAGATGAAAATCAAATGAAAGCAACTTAACCAACATATAATCATAAGAGGGATACAACTAACATATAACCAAATGAACATGCCTTATCATTGTAACCAGATGAGCAATCTTTTTACAAAGGTGCAACCATAAGTAGATTTAGTGGTTTGCTTACAAAAAGAAAAACATCTAGATGCACAAATATAGAGTATTAAGATTTATAACATATTGATAACATTGATCACATATTCCAACATTAATAACATATTGATCACATTCGTAACATATTGATAACAAAATTGATTACATATTCCAACATTGATAACATAATCCAAATGTACCTCATCCTCAATTACAAAAATGAACATCAACCAAATTAAAAACTTCCAAAACGAAACGATTTGCAACCCTAAGCGAAATGAAAACTTATATCATTGTTCGAAACACATAAAAGACCTACCAAAATTATTTATAGAAGCTTTAATATATGTCGTGCAAAGATACACAAATTTGTCCCATTGTCGACATTTCTGGATACCATTGGGATACTCATCCCGAGTCATACCTTATAATTATAAATTGATTAGGATACATTCAAGGTACAATACACAATTGGATTCAATAACACTCGTGTTATATACAATAAAATAATGCATGTTTAGTCATTATCATTATACCGACAATTAATAGTGTAAAACGTTTCACAAGTGATCATTTGGTATAAAGATAGCGAGTTATTAAGGTTTCACTCGTGCACTACATACTGAATGGCTTTGATTAATATCATTATCTTTATCCCGGCATAAAACCTAGTCTTGTAAAGTGTAGACGGTGTTATGCACCACCCAAAAGGCGGTGGTCCATGGTAGGAACATGCACCTCACATACAAAAAAACAGAAAGTTCCCACACACAACCTTTTATATTCCTCACAAACTTTCCAACTTTTATATATAATTTTTTTTACAAAAACAATTCCCCTATAAATAACACAATTTTATTTCGCAAAATATCAAAATATCCAACAGAATATATCACTCCCTCCATTTTAGACGACAAAAGAGAATTTCAATTTTGTTAGAATTCTAAATTCTAAGAATTGTAAGCTTTCTTCAAATTATAATCATGCATTGCAATTCAAGATTAGATAAATTCTAAAACTAAAGGCTTCTAAAATCTCGTTCCAAACTTCAAATAAAATAGGATTGAGAAGTACTTTGGAAATAAGATGCAACTATTAAAATTAGTGTGGAACTAAGGGCACCCCATTTATTGATCCATAACTCCACAATTTTTTTTAGATACTTTT
Organism: Sambucus nigra; assembly: GCA_949130495.1. Classification (NCBI taxonomy): domain Eukaryota; kingdom Viridiplantae; phylum Streptophyta; class Magnoliopsida; order Dipsacales; family Adoxaceae; genus Sambucus; species Sambucus nigra. The sequence goes on along the minus strand of OX422209.1, from coordinate 377,810,465 downwards.
TCTAAGGGCCACCATAAATATTTTTTACACACTTAAATTGGACCCACTACCATTTATCTCCTCCCCCCCCCCCCCCCCTCCCCCCAACAAAAAAAGTATTTTCTCACTAAAACCAATTTTCTCTCAACCATTATCACGCTTAAAACCCTAGATAAACTTTTCATTCAAACGTTGTTCAAACTTCACCAATAAGTTACCGTATTAATAATATAATAACATAATAACTAGGGTTTTCAACCATTGAAGTTGCCATATTTAAGTTACAATAAGCAATGGAAGGTGTTAACAATGGGAGTGACAACCCTAAAACTAATGAAAACTTACTAGTTGATACATTTTTCTGCCGCTCAAATACATTTTTTTATATATTTGAACCCTATAAAAAATTAAACCCGAAAATAAAAATTTATAATGGTTCAGTATCGGCCCCCCAAGGAATATGATGTTTTTTAGGGTGATCCTACCAAACCATTGTAATTATTTTTTAAAAGGTAAAGTTTAATTCGAGGAGTTCATCCCGAGTATAATTCCATATTTCATTATTAACATTCCGAAATAAGGTAAAATTCAATCTTATAATAAAAATTTAACTCGGAATCCTTTTCGTCGATTGTGTAGCCAACTCTCGGCATAATGATAATGAATGAAAAACATTTTTTTGTTGAATTAAATATTCATTTGGGGTGTGTATACCCATTCTTTGCTTCCTATAAGATGTTTTCATGTATTTCAACTTCATATTATTTGACGATTCATTAGTCGCTTGTGAGGGCAAGTACAAAGACGATGATGGTTCTTTAATAGTCGATGTTAGTGCAAATTTCTTTATACCGATCGGGTATTTTGATTACACATAATCTTTGGGACTATTTAGTATGTATTGACTCATTCAGGGTGTTAAACTCGTATATTAAAATGTACTAACTGATTTGTGTCTATATTCTCACGCATTTTCCACCCATCAAGCATTGATCGACAAAAATAAAGAGCCGCTTGGAGAGTTCTCAACTAGCCTTTGACAAGGTGCCCATAGCAAACTTAAGAACCACTTGGAGAGTTCTCAATTATCATTTGACAAGGTGTTTTCCATAATGCACAATCTCATTATATTGCAAGTTATCAAAATTAAGAAGGACTTCGAAGATTCCTAATTAAAAAAATGAAGCACTCGCATAATCTTCCTTTGTTAGGAGAACTCATATGTCGGATTTCACATTATTCAATTGACTTAATTCTTAAGGAGCTAAATATATGTGATAATGTTGGAATGGATTTTAAATTGTGTGTCCATGTATTGCATAATATCTATGTCATACCTTGTGCTCAAGAGTTGGTCATATACCGAATGGAGGGTCGGGATATACTTTGGGAGTATTTAGATAATCACACACATAAATTAACTATGGATCCCAATTTAGACAAGAATGATTATTAGCTAAAAATGATATTATTCAAACATAGGTGGGAAATATCAACTGTAGATGAACAAATAGTTGTGTTATGTAAGTTGAAAGATATAGGGTGTCCCTTTTCTACGAGGCTATATGAGTCGTCCGTGGTGAATTAAGGGAAGGGTCAGTCGCGGGGTCAAAAACCAATCGCTCTTGAGCAAAAACATGAGAAGTCAACAAAAAAGGATCCCTCTGCCTTCGAATATGACAAAGAATTGGCTGTAAGGGGACACCGTGTTGTTCAAAGACCTAAAAAGAACATTTATTTTACGAAGTTCACGTGCTCAACGTCGTGATTCCCTAAGTATACACCTACATACATAAAGTACGTGAAGGAAATACCAGACTTTTTAGAGCTTTTATATAAGCAATTGTGGATGTCGAAGCGGATCGAAATTGCGACTTTATATACATGTCTCACTGTTTGAGGAAGGGGTTCAATAGATATATAAGGAGATGCGTGAGAGGGGATTTGATGGCAGAAGTCCTTGAAAATAATGATTTTTATAAAGACTATTTTGGGAGTTGGTTTTCGGAGACTATGGTAAATTTGTTAGACAACTATATTAGGCCTTGTGATTTTAAGCCTTGGATGCTTATGCTGGAGTGTGGTTACCTTGTGGCCGATGGGTACAACTGTGTGTGTGTGTCTCATCGTATCATCGAGACAGTGCCTTATGTTTCTACCCATGAGAAAGGAACATGCAAAATTTCCAATGTTAGTGCAGACAACTTATATATGCGGGTACCGTTTTGTTATACTGAAGTTGAAGGATGGTTGCTCATTGCCACCGGTTGCAAGCTACTGACATAGTAAAGCCTTACCTAAAGCCAAGTCTTGGATTAGTAAATATGTTGATCGAATAGCTGAATTTTAGAAGATTTGTCCAAAGGATGTAGCGACGCGTGATGTTCCAATTGAAATCAACTAGTGAGGGATATATTATGTTTTTTGTACACATGTAACTAAATGTGTGGGTAACTTGTGAGGGACATGTCAATATTAACCCTGGTTTGGTTTTCCACGTCATTTGTAAATTTTTTGAATATATATATATATATATATATATATATATATATATATATATATATATATATATATATATATATATATATATATATATATATATATATATATCAATGTTTAACTTACTTGTGTGTAAAGTTGTTGATTTGTCTATATCATTATGTCATACAAATATCATTTTCAACGAATATCATATTATGTGCAATGGGTTTTAATATCATATTGTGGATTTCAATATCATGTGTCAATATCAATTTAATGTGCATTTCAATATCATGTTGTGGGTGCAATGGATTTCAACATCACAACTAAATAAACTCCAACCAACTTAAACCTACAAATAATTCATAAGTTACAAAGTACAAAAGTAGTAAAATCCAGCCCAATGAATAACTAATAATTACAAACTCTATCTTCTTTTTCTTTTCTCTAATTGTATATTTTTACGTTCATCCAATGTTGCCTTCTTTTCCCCTCGTCTTTTTCTTTTCTTTTTCTTCCCATTCTCATCAATGTTAATGTGACGACCCACCCCTATTGCTTTAGGAATGTGAGTTCTTTCGGACCCCCATAATCATCGGTCATTAGGCCAACATCGACTACTTTTTTTTTACTATATGCAACAACTTGCTTTTTTTTGTGTTTTTTGCGGGATTACTCCATGGGCCAGTATCAGTAGACGGTGGAATATCCCCATGGTTATGCTCAGCCTCAACATCTTCTTCCTCCTCCCCAGCATCGTCCTCAAAGTCATCCCGATGTGTATTATATACAACGTCATCCACAACATCATCCTCAGAGTCATCCCGGCGTGCATCATGTGCAACCTCCTAGGGCGCGTCCGAACTTACAACACATGATAAGGCATGCATATCTTCCTGGCGCTCCCTCTCAAAAGCAGCAATCAGCTTCCTTTTCGAACGCAAGTAACATATAGGTTCATTAATTTGTAATATGCATTAAAATATAGTATATAACCTAAGTAACATAAAACATTGATTACATGTGATTACCTTACATTGTAACTAACATATACATGAATAACTAACACGAGTTATAGGTAAATAACTAAACATATATGAATAGCTAACACGAGTCGTAGGTATATTACTAATATATATGGATAACTAACACAAGTTATAGTTATATAACTAAACATATATGAAATACTTCAATCATTCAGAGCAAAACAACTGAAAAAAACATAAACTCGTAATAAACATGACTAGTAAACAATAATGATTCGTTACAACATTACCAAATGGGAAATTTTCCTAATGCTTAGCTTTATTCGTCACATACATAACGAGTAACTGATTATATTTCGGGGTCATAACCTCAAATGATACAACGTTGTCCTTCTTATTTGACTCATTCGAAATAACACGAAAAACCTAAACAATCACTGATTTCATACCGAATGAAATCCTAGAAAAAATACCTTAATGGTTCATTGTTAACATACCGATTAAAACTCAAAACTTATAGGATTCTAAACTCTCAGATTCAAATGTATTGGGGTTTTAACTATGTTTTAAATATTATTAAAGGTTGTTTATAATAACTTTATATATATTTTCACATTTCAAATATGTCAAAATCCTAGTTCGTGTTAGTGTGGATGGTGTTAATGATGTTGTGTACCAATCTGATTAAATGGATGTTGATGATGATTTGATGTTGGTCTTTGAAATTTGCTGTTTAGATGTTAGAAGTTGAGAGGTATATAGTTAAAATGTTTAGAGAAAATGATGAAAAGCGAGTAAATGATTTTTTTTATATTTATATTTTATTTTTTTAATTTTAAGCACTGGATGACAAGTGCCCCTGCCCAAGCTACGATTGATCTTGAATTTGAGACATGGGAATAACCTCTCTATATATGAGGGTAAAATTAGCCAACATTTTCTTATTTCTGATCTTACAGTTAAACGGGAGTCTCGTGCACTAAATACGATATTTTAAGTAATGGTTAACACATATGACAGTATAACAAAAGAAATGAAGTTGTTCGATATCATAAAATTATTTATTAATAATATGATAAAGTAATAAATGGAATGACCTTAGCACCTCCCTTTAAAATTATTAATTTAGAATTCAAATCAAAACCACTTGGTACCTTATAGATGAAATTTGCATTTTAAGATAAAACTATCATATTTCCAACTCTCTCTCTCTATGAGCCATCATTTTGGATGCATCAGTCGCTAAAGAATTACTCACTGGCGGCATTAGCCGGTCTTATCTAACTCTATAGCTCTGTTTTGCAAACGGCCGGCTTCCCCTCTCAGTACCCCTAGTCGCAGGACGTCTCAGAACCCCACTTCCTCACTCTCTCAGATACAACACCACCAATAATCCCCGGTTCCTTTAAACCCTTTTGTTTTCTCCTCCATGTATTCCACTTTCACTTCATGTGCCCTTATCCCCACATCCTCTCCTTCCCATCACACTTCCTTCCTCACTTCCTCCCCGTTTCCCCCATCCCGTCTTCGTCCTAACACTCGCAGAAAACTTACACTCAAAGCCTCACATAAACCGTCATATCCCCTCAATGCCGCCTCAATTCGATTCCCCCTACATTCCACAACCTCAAAACTATCACATTCAAATAAAGATGAACAAAACTGTATTGCTAAACCAGTTGTGTTTACATTGTTCTGGATTGTTATCGGCTTATGTCCATTTCGAGGCTTTCAAGTTCCTGCAATTGCTTCTCCCCCGGTAGCTACTGAAGTACTTCTTCAGAGGAAGAAAAATAAACAGAAATATGAAAAAACAAATTTAAAAGGTCACGAGTACTCTGATTATACTCGAAAATTACTAGAGACCGTGTCTGGGTTACTTAGGGCTATAGAGGAGGCCAATTCTGGTAAGGGGGATATAAACAGCGTCGAGGCGGCCTTGAAAGAGGTGAAGTTAAAGAGAAAGGATTTGCAAGAGGAGATTATGAGTGGACTTTACGCGGAATTGAAGGTTTTGAAGGCTGAGAAAGAGGTTTTGTTGGACAGGTCGGATGTGATTGTTGCCTATGTGTCCAAGGCCAAGAGGGAGCAAGAGAGATTGTTGAGTGAGAATGAGGAGAAGGCTAAGGATAGGATGGTCAAATTGGAGGAGGATATGAGGAGAGGTGAAAGGGAATATAATGCCATATGGGACAAGGTTGGCCAGATTGAAGATAAAATCTCCAGGAGAGAGACTATGGCTCTTAGCATTGGGGTTAGGGAGCTTTCTTCCATTCAGAGGGAATGTGAGCTCTTGGTCGAGACTTTCACGCGCAAATTAAGGCGCAAAAATATTGACAGGTAAAATTACAATCACTTTTTTGAAGATATTACACTTGGTTCAATTATGCAGAATTTCATTCAAATTGATTTAAGAACATCAATTTATTGTTGCAAGTACGTTCTTAATGGAAATGGATGGACCTTTATTGTTTATTTTGATGTTCTTTGCTCTTTAAACGAAAAAAAGTTTGATAGGATACGATATGACATAGATGTAATCGTGAGGCACTAGGTTTGGTGTATTGTATCCGTACTTGCAATAGCTTGACTTTGGCTTGGACAATTGAGTTGTTGAGTTTGATTTAGTGTGGAAATGAGCTGGACTTGAAATCTGAAATATTAATGCAATAGTGCGTTTTATTCGTTTCTCTTTAAAGTTTGTTGGTAAACATTTCAATCTAGATATGACCTTTTGTGGTTCACACAAAGTTCTCCATTCCTCCAATTGCATTTCCTTATAGGAAAGACTCATAGAATCATTAATGAAGCTGCGATGTGTTAACGACACCATACATTGAGTGCATTTTTTTCTCCCCCCTCGCTCACAGGTACGTTTAATTAAACCACTTAGGAATTGTTTGATAGGTCATACATTTTTTCTTAAAAAAATACATTTTTTACTTTTATGGTTATAGATTGCAAATATATTCTATTGGAATAATAGCCTTACATGTGATACATGATTCATTTTTTCCTCATTTTTTTGGAAAAGATTTCTTACTAACCCCCGAGATTTTGGATTCCATGAAAGCAAGAGAACATCTCACCAAACTACTCGTCTCCCTTTCTACTATTTTTCAACTTCTCATAAAACGGAATTGTTTTTCAATCTATGTCAACTTTGTTATTTAATGCACCACTAGGATTTTTTTAGGACTTTTCATGGAAACCCAATGCGTAGTGGAGTAGAGATTAGAATAAACAACATAATTAAATGAATCTCTCTCTCTCTCTCACACACACACACACACACACACGCACGCACACACACACACACACACATGCACACACACATTTAAAGTAATGATAGCGATTACAATGGTGGACTAAGGGCCTTATTTATACGTAAACGTTATCTTGCTATCCAAGATAACCTAAAAGGTAAAATGACTAAAAAGTCCACACTAGTATTCCAAGCGAATATTACCCCAACTTGATAAACCAAGTAAAAGAGTTCGACCCTAACAAGACACTAAATTAAAATAAGTAATATATAGTAAAATCCCCCGGGCTATACATACTCTCCCCAAATGATAAAAGCACGACCCGAGCGTAAAAGCAGGAGAGGTGATCCTCATCAAAAGTATACAAACAATACCGTGCTCCCCAAATGGGAAAATAAGCCGTTCACAGAAAACGTCCTGCGTATCGACTAACATAAAGGTGATGGCGAGTGATCAGAAACCTCAACTATGGCCGACGAACATAAACTCGGCCACAGAGTTCACGATATTACAAACCACTACACTAACTCCTCGGAGACGGCCAATGATGCCAAACGAGGGCCACATCACCCATAATGAGCCTTCTCGATGCTACACGTGGAAAATTAATCTTTGATCGTTTCTTGAATATACCAGTGTGAGTCCACATATCCACGACTCTTTGAACGATTACCCTAAGAAATATGCTTAGTAAAATTACCATTTTTCCCCAAAAGTGGTGAGAGTGAGAGATAATTGGTACAATACGATTCCCACACCACTAAATCGAATGCGAGTCACCTAACCATCCTCAAAGAAGATAACCACTTTTTCCTTGAAGATGATATCAAAAACTTCTAAGTCTCGGAACCGAGCACGAGTAATCGAACCTTCCTTTAAATTTTTTTAAAAGTTATCACATGTAAAGAATTGGAACTCCGTACAATTCTCCAAAGGCCCCTCAATATCCTTACGTGAGTCATCATAATGCACAATAGGACCGTTGTTGTAAATACTGTTGTACACCAAAGTGATGGGTGACGGAGAAGCTGTTATACGTGGGGACAAGTAGTTGAAATACTGAGAAAAATGCGTTTTAAGTTCGTACACCCAACGATCACACTTCGTTTCCATTTCAAGAAACTTATTGCGACACTCATTTAAGAGTCAACGATACTTCTCATATTGTCTGATGGAGATAATGCTGGATTGGCAACTCCGAATCTCCTTATATAGAGAGTTATGCACGATCCAAACTGTCTATGCGAGCTTAGATTTTCTCAATAGCTGCATGACTTATTCATTCAAATTCTGCATAAGCCTCCATATTTACCGTAAACTCGACATTACCATCATCCTCCCACACATCAAATTGGGAGGATAATATGTATTAGATAGTGAAGTTGAGTTTGAATTAGGGTCTTGGAAAGTTTAAATGATGATTTGACGATTTCATAAATTTAGAGGGTTGATATTTAATTTTCAGAAGTTGAGGGATATGCACAGTGATTATGTTGACGCTATATATATTTTGGGGGTAATTGTGATTTGGGCTTTGTTGTTATCAGTATCTTACGATACATGAAACGAATCCCGATACGATACACGATAGACAAATAAAACGATATGAATCACATCTCTGTATCGCAAATGTCTTGTATCCCAAGCGTATTGTTCCTTGATACGATACGATATGTATATCTTACGATAAATGTTAAAAAGTTAAAAAAATTTTGGCCCAAAATTTTCAGCCAAAAACACTCTAATTTTAAACTCTTTTGTGCTTCCAATTGTACCATTCTTCTCTCAGCCTTTTGAAGGGATCGAAAAATCAATACAATAAAACCGTAAAATAATTTTAATCCTTTTCTCAATTCCTTCTATTGTTCAATCCACCACTTCCATCATTGCACCTTTTCGAAACTTATTAATCTGCTTTCGTTGAATTGTTTTGCTTCCATGTAAGCTCTATATGAAATTTTTTTCAGTCATTAGATTGCTTTGCTATCTTAGTGTTAATTCATTATGGAATATTCAATCTACTAGACCGACGCGCAGTAGTAGTATATTCACTTAGGCAATGTTATGCATATTAAATGATGGTTTTTAATTTATTTTAATATTCATATTATTAATCTTATTTTATAAAAAATATCATAGATTTGTTTCAAAATTTATTACTCTTTAAATAACGTGTTGTTTTGTATCACCTGATACCACGACCAAGTTGGTAAATTGGACATCTGAATCGTAAATCGCGATCGAGATTTCTTGCTGCTTTCATTTTGCGATATTATCATGAAAGATAAACTTTTCACCACCAGACAATGTAATCATATCATAAAATTGGGTCAAAACCATAATATGTTCAATAATTGATTGTAAAGTGTTTTTAGTGGATTTGTTTAGTTTTTACAACTTTTTCTATTTTTTGCACCGTATCTTACGATATGTGTCCTGATACGCTTCACGATACGCGATACATATGGTTTTTTATACGCGATACGTATCCCCATTTTTCAACTATGATCTGGAGGGGCTGAAGTAACCGGGGTTGTTTTTGTAAATGTTTGGAGGTTACGGGGAGTGATGGAATAGGGTTAAAAGTGGGAGGGCTAGGGCTGTAGAGATATTGGGTTGGGTTAGACGTAAATAACCTATTCTTCCCTTGTCTTCCTTCCGGCCCAACGTGAGTTACCGTAGAAACTCCATCCGCCAGCAAAGGAAAGCTCATGGGAGTAATTGGAGGTAGAACAACAGCTGCACCTTGTAGATGACTGTCTTTGGAGGCCGGAGAGAGGCTGATGACACCAACCTAACTGATTTGGGGTTATTTTACCTTATTGCTCCTCTTCTGCCGTTGCTGTTGGATGGAGGTGTAGTGGTAGGTAGATTGCATGGATACACTTCGACCCGAGTTGTTGGAGGGCTGGTTGTAGTTGAGAGGCAACATCGATGTGTCGTCCCTCGATTTGGAGATTTAGGGGTTAGGTCGGGTTAGATGGAGGTTGGTTATGGAGTTCCCAATGTGATTCCCAGTTGTGATCGAATAGAGGGGATGGCCGGGAAGTGCGATCATTGCGAGGGGTCGTCGGATGCCGATTGCTTCGTGGCAATGATGAAATGACAAAGGGACAAGGTTTTGTGAAGGTTGAGATGTATTTGTGGTTTTTTTGCAGTGAAGTTTTGGTGCTTGTTTGCTTCAGATTTAGGGTTTGGGTTGAGATGTTTGTATCCAGTGGGTTAGTGAGGATTTTGGAAGTTTTGGGGTGGCGATAGAGGCGGTGCGCTTGACTGCGGGTAGTGGAGGCATGGTTTGGAGGAGTGGTTCGTCGGTAACTCCGAGCCTTACCTATGGCCTTATAACAACATCTGTAGTGGAGCGGAAGTGATTGAAATAAACTAAACACTACACAACAACATTTAATGAATGAAATTCTCTCTCTAATTCTCATTAATCTCAAATGTAATAATAGTGACTATTATGGTTGACGAAGGGTACAAGTTATCTTGCTAGCCAAGATAGCCTAAAAGAAATGACCAAAGAGCACATGCTAGAATATTCCAAGACAATGTTTCTCTCAACCTAATATAATAGGTAAAAAAGAGAATAAACCTTAACTTAACAATACGCAAAAATAAAATAAGCAAAATGCAATTAAATCCCTGGGCCTCCTCGTATACATCAAAATCACTTTCCTTTTGGAATAACTATTACGCGAAAGTGTGTTAAGCTTCTTTATATAAAGTTCCCAGAGTTTTTTTTTTTTTTTTTGTTGATATACTTCTTTGGTTTATATTTTTATTCAAGTTGTTCACTTATGGATGTGAGGTACCTATCAGTTAAACTTTTTGATGTGACTTTCTTATCAAATAAACTTTTCGATGTGAGATTTTTCTCAATTAAAGTGGATCTTACTTGAAAGTTTAAAGGAAAAAAGATATAGGAGCGTTGGTACCGAAATGCTCCAATCTACCACCACAAGACACACTTTAAAAGTGAAAATCAGGGCATTTTGTGTAAATTTGGACCAAATCCTCGTTGACAAGGTCAAATTTAAACTTTTATGGCCAAGCAAGTTGCAAATTGATGGATGAGAGTTGACCAAATGTCCCATTATAAATGATTGCCTCTTATAGAAAAAGGAGCTGACCTCATGGCCAAAGTGGTAAAATACGTGTTCACACTCAGATGTAATGCGTTGGATCACACACAATATGTGCAACCATGCTTATACCATAAAGCTGAGGAAAATGGCCCGTCTGCTGTGCCCGATACTTTATTTGTTGGGGCTTCCTCTCAAAACCATGACCTCGGATATAGAAGGTCATACTCAGTGCACATGGCTCTCGCTTAACTGCAGGGTTTGAGTAGGGGTGGGCGCGGTCCGGTCCGGTCCGGTTTTTGGCGGTTTTAGGTGCCGGACCGAATTATTCGGTCCTATATTTGAGAAGACCGAATTCAGACCGATTTAATCGGTTTAGCCTATTTATTCGGTCTAGGCTATTTTCGGTCCGGTTCGGTTAATAATCGGTCCAAAAAATTCTATTGTATTACTCTAAATCAAGAACCCCCATTGTTTATTCATAGCAGCCTGCCAAGGCTACGAGTAAAATTTATTTCTAAATAAAATCAAGCTTTTTTTTGTAGTCCCTAAACCAAACACAAAAGTCTATTCAGCCCAACAAATTAGTTCAGCACTGAAGTGAAGTTATAAACAAATCACAACAAATAGACAAATCAATTCATAAAATCTGTTCTTTTAGCAAATAAATAAGTTCAGCACTGAAGTTATAAACTAGTTCCTATAAACCAACACTTGGCCATTGGGAACCAAAAACACCAAATCTCAACAGTTGGTCGTTTGAAAATCACAATAGTTTCACTAAAGTAATATACCATAGTATAACAAAAAAATCACAAGAAAAATCAAGAAAAAAACATATACCGTTTGTTGGATCTTTAGTCGCCGGATATGTGGATTTTAGGTGCGCCGTCGCCGATCTTTAGTCGCCATTTCCATTTGGGCTTAGGAACTTGTGTTGCGTCGTGGTGTGCGCCGGATCTATTGCGTCTTTCAAACCAGAGTTGAGGTGTGGCTGTGGTGTGGGTGTACGGCGGATCCTAGCATTCAAAGTTGAGGTGTGGCTGTGGGTGTAAATGGGAGAGAGGAAAGAGATAGTGAGAGAAATAAAATGAGAGAAAGAAAGTGGCAGAAGTGTGAGGCTGATATGTGCGTGTGTTGCCTTTCTTTAGTTGTGTTTTTTTAGGTTTAGTTACTAAACAAACTTATATGGTATATTTATATAAAATAAATATATTTTATATAATATTAAAATAAACGGTCCGGTCCGATCCTAAGACCGAATTTAAAGAGGATAATTTGGACCGAACCGAAAATATTCGGGTCTCTTAATTTAGGACCGAATTAGGACCGATTTATAAAAAAGCCTAGAAAAGTGGGTCCGGTCCGGTTCGGTCCAATCGGGTCAATCGGATCGGTCTTTTTTTTGTCCACCCCTAGGTTTGAGAGAGGTGGATGCGGCTGGTCTTACTCCCATATAATCAAGATAAAATGGTAATAACATCCGAGTAGATAAAAATGTAAATTAAGAGAGACAACAATAAGAATACCAAGATATACGTGGTTCACCAATTTAGCCACATCTACGAAAAGGCCCGATTCTACTCTATTAGAAGCATATACTAGTACAATAGAGAATATTCAAGGATAAATCACATACTCCCTATTCTCCTTACGAAATCCCGGATAGCCATTGTACACTAACTATACACCCATGTGAGTCCAATATCTAAGCCAAGAACCCTTTCAGTCCCATGTCCTTAAGTGTTTCTCATGTAGCCAATTTGATGTATCCCGCTCTCATGTCAGCTGGTGACAAACCCCCTCGCAATACATGTAGAACACACCGACCATTCATGAAACACTCACAGTGAGAAATACCAATGGATGAGAAGGAAAGTACCTCACCTCTCACCTCAAACCCCCCAAAGATCCTTTTATATGTGGTACCCATTTGTGGCAAAATCCCCAAAATACTTCCACATATTTTAGCATTCTGAATCTAACTCCTCGCTGGTCGCGCATTTCAAAACCCGACCCATTCCGCGCCTGCCAACCTTAACTGAAAACACCAGGTACTGGGTATTTTAAGCCAAACTCCACACTGCCAAATCTCGAACCTCTAATGTCTCACGTGTGGAGAGCATTTCCTGCTAATAGAGCTAGTTGTTTCATCTTGTTGTTCATTTCTATAATTCTTAACTGTAAAAATTGCAGATACTATCTACATCCCACGATTGTTTTTCATGCTTCCTTTCACGCTTTCACTTTCGTCACTGCTCTACGAATTGGGCACTTTGTCAGCATCTACTCAGTGCTCGCATTCGGCAAAGAGGACAAAATGCAAAGAAGGAAAAGAGAGGAAAACATAGATTTTTAAGTTGACTAATTTATGTTAAAGTAACATAGGAGACTATACGATTATTGATGAAAGATATTGATTTTTATTTTCTCTATCTCGAGGGGGATTTTGGGTAGACTGCAAAGATAAATACACTGAGAAGTCTGCTGAACTGCTACTCTAAAGTACTTTTACCTGAAAGTGGAAATGTCTGTTTACCTTTAATGTGGAATTCTTATTCACTTAGGATCTTGAGTTCCTGACACACTCACTAAAACTGTAGTGTTTGCAACTATTTGAAAATTATCTAGTGTGCTAAAAAAACACATTGTTTGAACCATTGAGGATTTGAAATGTCTAGAGTTATGGAATCAGTCTAAATGGCAGAGTAATTATCTAAAAATCTTTCATGGGAAGTGAAATGTTGATATTAAGCAATATTTGAAAAAGAAATTTTAAGTGACTCTCTTTGAAATTAGTACCAGTGATGTGGCTTAATCTAAACCTTACATAACTCTACCCCATACTTCGGAGGATCTCAATCCAACTAGTCAAGACTTTACCCTTTTCAGCCTATTTTATTGAATTTGGATAAGCATGATTTGCATGATATACGAAACTTATAACTGCAGGGTCACTTCTTCAAGATATGAATATACAACTGAATGTCTTATTGATTTAATCTCTTATGGTGGTCAGTCTGTTTATCTGTATAACCTTTGGATGCATATAGGATTTTTTAGAGGACTGTTATTTTTTTATAAACTCTATCCATGTAGGTTACAAGTTTGGGTCATGAATAAGTTTATATTGCATTCTATTTTTCAAAGTATGCAATGCTTCTCAGTTTTTCAGCCATAGTTCTATTACTACAGTGTTAAATGAAATGGAACACTTGATTTCATTTTGTGAATCAATATTTTGTTTTTGGGCTTCATGATATCTTTTGATGATTATCTAATATTATCTATTATTCTTTGTTTCGGCACTTATGCTAGTTTTGGATGTTATGTGCTTGCAGCATGCCTAAAAGCTCTCTTACCCAGCTTTCTAAATTTGACATTCAGAAAGAGCTGCAAACTGCACAAAGACAATTCTGGGAGCAGGCGATTCTGCCAAGTGTTTTGGAAAATGAGGGTATTGGACATCCTTTTGATAAAGACTCGATAGATTTTGCTAAACGTATAAAGCAAGCACTTGAAGAATCAAGAGAGATGCAAAAAAAATTGGAAGCTGGCATAAGGAAAAATATGAAGAGGTTCGGTGATGAAAAACGTTTTATTGTTAATAGCCCAGTGGATGAGATTGTAAAAGGTTTCCCAGAAGTTGAATTGAAGTGGATGTTTGGAGATAAGGAGGTTGTGGTTCCAAAAGCTGTTAGTCTCCATTTATTTCATGGTTGGAAGAAGTGGCGCGAAGAAGCTAAGGCAGACCTTAAAAGAAATTTGTTAGAAGATGTTGAACTTGGCAAAAAGTATGTGACCCAAAGACAGGTTAGTTTTGCCCAGCTTTTTTGTCTCCCGTGTTTGGAGATCTTCTTTCTTATTGTCCTCCTTGAGTTGGAATGACTGAATTGTTGGATAGGCCCCCGTGTCTATTTTTCATCTGTTTATGGCTGTTTTTTTCTTTTTCTTTAGGAGACTGCTTTTCCCATTCCCTAGTACCTCCTGTATTTTTATTCAATGATAATTTTTGTTTCCGATAAATTATATATATATAAATTAGACAGGATCTTCGTCGTTAGTAGTTCAACTATTTTAAATTTGGTTGTTTTCACATGACACTTCACTCGTTTCATTTGATGAATTTACACTGAGGATGTCGCGATAAATCTTTATTGTAGGAACGTATCCTCCTGGATCGGGATAGAGTGACGTCAAAGACATGGTATAATGAAGAAAGAAATAGGTGGGAAATTGACCCAATAGCTATTCCTTATGCTGTGTCCAGGAAACTTGTTGAGCATGCTCGAATCAGGCATGATTGGGGGGCTATGTATATTGCACTGAAGGGAGATGACAAGGAGTACTATGTTGATATTAAGGTAATAGTATAATACATGTGTAGTTTCTTTTTTATTCGTCATGTCACGCTTTGTCTTTGTGTTTCGAATTTGACCATTATTCTTCCAGGAATTCGAGATGCTTTTCGAAGATTTTGGAGGCTTTGATGGGTTGTACTTGAGGATGATTGCCTCTGGTATACCAACTGCCGTTCAGCTGATGTGGATCCCTTTCTCAGAGTTGGATTTTCGTCAACAGTTTCTCTTGACAATAAGGCTCTCCCATCAATGTGTGAATGGTCTGTGGAATACTAGAATTGTATCATATGCAAGAGAGTGGCTTTCTGAGAAAATCAGAAATGTTAATGATGACATAATGATGATGATTGTTTTTCCTATTTTGGAATTTGTTATCCCTTACCCGGTAATCCTGAAGCAGCTCTTGACTTGCTCTTCCGCGTATTTGATTTTATATCTTCCCTTTACTTGAAAATTCATTTTCCCAGCCAGAATCCTAGATTGCTCTTTGGTGTTTCTGATAACCAATTCTAACTGATGCTCAGTTTTCTAGCTTCTATTACAGGTAAGAATGCAGTTGGGGATGGCTTGGCCCGAGTATTTCGATCAATCTGTGGGTTCAACATGGTACTTGAAGTGGCAGTCTGAGGCTGAAATGAGCTTTAAATCCAGGAATACCGGAGATTTCCAATGGTATTTCTGGTTTCTCATCAGAAGCACCATATACGGATATGTGGTGTTTCATGTTTTAAGATTTTTGAAGAGGCAAATTCCAAGAGTTCTTGGTTATGGGCCAATACGCAGAGATCCAAACTTTCGGAAGTTGAGAAGAGTGGTATAATTCGTCCTTGCAATTGAATTCCTACATCCAACTAATCTATTTAATAGCTTTTGTTAAACTCTTTGGGTCGGCTTGGTCCGTGATTTCTCACCATGTCAAATTATGCATCACCCAAGTAAAATATGTTTTGGGTTGGTTATTCACCATGGTGAAATGTGAAAAGGAGGGTAACTTTACCATTTTAAATAATAAGTGAATAATCTCTCTCTCTCTCTCTCTCTCTCTCTCTCTCTCTCTCTCTCTCTCTCTCTCATATTCCTCCTCTGCATCACCACCCTGCGTCAACTGCATTGCCTCAACCCCACCACCCCAACTAATCCGCACCCAATCTTCAACGCTCCCCCCCGCCGCATAGTCTCTCTTATCATATATATACACACATGCATACACACATATATATTTGTAAATCGATAATTTAATAAATCGATATTCTGGATTTTTAATGTGTGTACACACACACACACACACACACACACACACACACACATATATATACATACACAGTTAGACTCTCCAACATACCTCACTTAACATACCTATGAACATACCTATTTTAAAAAAATAGTAAAAAATGTATTTTTCAACCAAATGTGGCATAAGTGATCTGCATAGTAAAGAGATCATCTACAAAAAAAAAAATATCAAAAAATTCAACTCGCAAATGGATGAGATGATGAAAAAAATTTGAACGGTAAAAAATGCACATATATACCCACTTTTCATTTCAACCATTTCCAGGTTGAATTTTTTGATTATTTTTTTTGTAATTGATCTCCTCATTATGTAGATCATCTATACTAAATTGGGTTGAAAAATATATTTTTTTTACTATTTTTTAAAAATGGGTATGTTCATAGGTATGTTGCTAAGAGGTATGTTGGAGAGGCTAACTAACTATATATATATATATATATATATATATATATAGAGTATACGAAAAATTTCAGGATTATTTTTTTGATTTGGAATTTTCCCTTTTCTTGTATTTCTCTTTTTCTCCATATTTCAATTTTTTTTTCTTTAATTTTTCTTACATAGATTATGCCATGGCGTGCGCGCACACACAGAGGTTAGGGAAGTGCCCTCGCCCAAGCTACGGTTGTTCTCGGGTTCGAGATATGGGAGCAGTATGGGGGGAGCCTTGTGCACTGGGCATGACCTTTTATTAAAAAATTGAGTTGACTAGCGTTGATTTTCTCAAGTAAAGGATTCTTTTAAGTATTACGGGGCATTGTTACAATAGTTTTTTTGGTTAATCCCCAATTGGCATAAGTAACAGCTGCCAAAACCTAAATAACCAGTTAACTACTTGGGATTGAGTTGAAATGTGGCATATATTTGAAATGTGCCCCTTACCTTGATTTGGAGTGCGCCTCGCGTCTGCATGGTAGTGCATATCTTTGATTAAGTCGAAGAAGATCTTCACGACTTTATTTATTTGATTGAATGAAACAGGATGTAAACACAGACACTTACTTAAAATTCTTGAAAATGATATGCTTTTGGAAATTTCAACATTCTAGAAGCCCAGTAACACTCCTTTTCTTGTTTGGATAAGAAAATGCTTTTATTTATTGGCAAAAGAATTTGCGAGAGGATGGAAGACAAGGAGCCCACAAATATTCCATATCCATATAAATGCCTATGTCCAGCAAATCACAGATTGTACATGGCGCAGTACCTGCCTTATAATTACGTTTCTTAATCACTTTAGATAAGGATTCAAGGAATCTTGGACCCTTCCCTTCTGTTTGGAGGTGCTGGTGGTGGTCTGGCCAATTGCTATCATTCAGTCAGCTATGACTGCAATCTTCCGATGCTTGCTATCTTAACTTGAGAGATACATTGATATAGGGCTTTTTTTTTTTAAATTTATATTTAATGAGTGATTTCCCCCCCAGTACCCCGCAGTGGCGGGAGCCTCGTGCACTGGGTTTGCCCTTTATTTAATGAGTGATTTATCTTTTGTTTGTTTGTTATAAGTTAATGTTAGCACCTGATCGATTGCATTTATAATGCCTATTCTATTCTGCAGAAAGGTTATTTTAAATATAGGATGAGGAGAAGCAGGCGTAAGAAGAAGGAAGGTGTTGATCCAATAAGTACGGCTTTCGATCAAATGAAGGTTTATTAGACTTGAACCCTATCATAAGATAACAAGATTTTTTGACAAAACAATTTGCAAGATTCATAGCGATTTAAATATGCAGAGGGTAAAAAATCCTCCTATTCGATTGAAAGACTTTGCCAGCGTCGAGTCAATGAGAGAAGAAATCAATGAAGTTGTTGCATTTCTACAAAATCCTCGCGCATTCCAAGAAATGGGAGCTCGTGCCCCTCGGGTATGTTAGTCTCTTGATATTATAGTCAATGTAAGAATGTTTGTTTAGTTTGATTAGTTTCAAATATATATTTATATAAGCCTTATTGAAAGCATCAGGAGTCACAAGAGTGAAGTTAATGCTTTACGTAATAGTATGCTATGTCTTGTATATAAATATTATTTAATAACAAAAGTCTTCTATTAAAAAAAGTTCTTATGCATTTTCTGTTCCATTGCTTTGAATCAACTCATTGGTTTAATATTCTTTTTGTGATATGCAAAAAAATGTACGGAAATATTTTGTCCATTTAATATTTGAAGCTTTAATGTTAAAGGAAATCAAGGGGATCACAGTATCTCTGAGTTAAAAAAAGAGGTAGTGTTTTACGGGAATATTAAGGTGTTGGGTATGTGTTTTGTTGTCAGGGGCTTTTTTGGAAGCTTATTTATGTTACTTTTATTCTGTAGGGTACCTATGTGTAATTAGTGAAACCTTATGTTATAAATAGAATGAAATGGGAGAATGATCAAACTCTAGATTATGTTTATAAGAGATTAAGGTATAAACTCTAGAATGGATGACCTAGTTCATTTCATTCTTTATCCTATTGCCATATCAGATTTCTCTCTTCGCTTTTCTTCCTCATTTATACCTTAATCTCTTATAAACATAATCTAGAGTTTGATTACTTCATAACTCAACATAGTATCTGACGTAAACTACACGTCAATGGCCAAGAAAATAAACCAAACCCTAATTTTAGAGAGAGAATCAAATGATATCTTATATTTCAAAATGGAGGAGTGTCCCAAATGAGGAATACAAGGGGTCTATTTATAAGTGGGGAAGGGGAGCACTAAATGGTTCTCTAACCAATGTGGGACTCCCACTTTATAAATAATCCGAATACCCATTTGTGCTCACCTATGTCCAAACTTACAAATAAACAACAAAATAAAATGACATAACAAATAAAAGACAAATACAAAAGAAAATAAAATGACAAAAATAACCCTAGAATAGGGCCCATTTCCATCACTCTCCCCCTCTTAAGACCAAACTCTCCCACGAGCGCGAAAAAAAAGGGAATCGTGAGGAAATTCCAAAAATAGGTGCCCACGCAAACTCACATTGGGAGACCCACGGAGTCGCCCTCCAAAACAGTAATCAGGGCATGCTGGGGAAGCTCCTCGGATGCATCCAAATAGTCGGTGAGCCATAATGCCACAATTGTAGCACTTGAACGTAGGAGGGCCTAATGGAGGTGGTACAGTAGTGGGGACTGAAGTTGATACTGGAGGAGCAGGAGTGGAGACCGGGGTGAGTGAGGCTCGAGAGGCCGGAGGAGCTGCTGAAGTCGGGTGGTAGGCCTCAACCTTAGTCGCGTACTCGACTGCCTTCAAAAAGGTCGGTATTTCCCTCAACCTGAGGTCGTGCTGGATGTGGGGTAGCAGTCCCAGGATGTAGCGGCTGATCCGCTGGTCCTCAGTCTCAGGAAGGCGAGCTCGGGTGCAAAGGAGCTGGAACTGCTATATGTAATCCACTATAGTAGATGAACCCTGCCGGAGTGACTGGACGCGGGCAAAAAGGTCACGCTTATAGGTTGGTGGTATGAATGTCGCTTGAAGGGCGGCCTTCAGGTCGGGACAAGTCTGAATGGGAGGTAGCCCCGCCGCTGCTCGGCGATAGCACATATCATTCCACCACAGGCGGACGAATCCCTGAAATTTGGTGGCTGCCAGGAGAACGCATGAGCGGCCCTGAACCCGCTTGTAATAAAAAACTGTCTCCATCGACGCTAACCAATCCACCATAGCGTCCGGGGAAAATCTTCCATCAAACATTGGTACGTCGACCCATATATCTCCATGAAGACTCCGAGAGAGTAACTGTACTGCCGTCGATAGGTGGTCGCCTTCTTGACGAACCTCATGGCCCATCGCATCACCTGGTGCAAGTGCAGCAAAACCCGTAGGGATCGGTGGCAGCTGAACAGGTGGTGGATGAGGGGGGTAAGGATGTGGAATCATGGGGAGCCGCGATGGCGGCACGTGCCAATCAGGTGGTCGTACTCGCCACAATAAAAGCACTGGCGGTCCCGAAGCGGGACGAAGCGAGGAGGGTCTGGTGGGGGGGAGGGATCCACTCGAGGATGCTGTTGTGGGTATCCTTTGTGTAGATAGATGAAGACGCATCCGTGTAGGACAGGGAGAGATCATGGTGGGAAGGGGTATGGTGTGATGGTGGGATACCAGGGGGAGGTGGGTATGGGTCGCCATATGATGGGTAGTAACTCCGGGATATGTAGGAAATCCGGGAAGAGTGGGGTAGGGTAAAAAAAGGGTTGGATGGGGTCGAGAGCGGATTGGGGAAGATATGAAGTGGACGGTCCCAAAAATGGGGGTTGGTTTAACCCGTTATAGTGGGGTTGGGAGTCAAGTTGGGGGTTCAAATCGATCGGGGGCCATTTTTGAGGATTGGTTTGGGGGTGGGCTAGGGTTTTGACACCTAGGGAGTGGGGCAGAGGGTTGGAGGGAGTCGGTCGGCAGGGGGAGGGGTCAGAAGAGGTTCGGTGAGGCGGGTGGTACGCAGCGGAGCAGTGGGGAGGGGAAGGGGCTGATCCGGGTCGGGTCGATGGGTTTAGGGTGTCTTTCGGCAAGTTAGGGGTTGCCGCATGGGGCAGCAGGGGTGTGCAGCGGCGGGGGAAAGGCTGGTGGCCTCGACCGACGTCTGGGTAGTGGCGACAAGGATGGCATGGGTTTGGGTGTTGGGTTGCTGTTAGGGCAGCAACAAGGCTTAGGAGGGTGGTGGTTAGGGTTTGGGGCTGTTTTGGAGTTGGGACAACAGGGGTGTAAGGGGGCAAGGGTTTAGGTCACTTGGGTGGGAGGTGGTGGGGGTTGTTTGGACCGCAAGTAGTTGAGCCACTTCATGTTCCAATATCACCATTTGTTGCCTCAATTCGAAATTCTCATCTTGTTGTTGTTTGGATCTCTTGGGAGCCATTGATGTAGTGTACGATTTTGATACTAGACACCAATACACCAATTGGGAAGCGACACCTCGCTCTGATACCAATTTGATGTAAACTACACGTCAATGGCCAAGAAAATAAACCAAACCCTAATTTTAGAGAGAGAATAAAATGATTTCTTATATTTCAAAATGGAGGAGTGTGTCCCAAATGAGGAATACAAGGGGTCTATTTATAAGTGGGGAAGGGGAGCACTAAATGGTTCTCTAACCAATGTGAGACTCCCACTTTACAAATAATCCTAATGCCCATTTGTGCTCACGTATGTCCAAACTTACAAATAAACAACAAAATAAAATGACATAGCAAATAAAAGACAAATACAAAAGAAAATGGAAATGACAAAAATAACCCTAGAATAGGGCCCATTTCCATCGGTATCAGAGCATGGCCCTATGTTTATGGAGGTGGAATCCTAGGGTTGATTTGAAGAAACCCTAGTGTATAGAGGGTTAGTTGACGATGAGAAGTGTTAATTCCAATCACAGCTTTCGCGGATCCAACTCCGTAGAGAGTGAATTTTTTTTTATGACCCGTTTTTTGCTCGGAATTGCTTTGTTTCGACTCGTTCAACGTCGTTTTGTACTGTTCGTTACTCAGGTATACTTCGTGTCATGATTTAAGTGTTTGCTACTATTCATCACAGTTTTTGTGCTTGTGTTCTTGAGTTATTCTGTTTCTAAGGTTTGTGTTGTCTAGAAACTATTTGAAAAAATATATGAAGTAAATTCTGGAGGAGGTGTCTCTTCTGTTGGTATGAATCCAAAGATGGAAAGTAGTAATGACTATCATCATCCCGACTTGTGTGTCACTGCGGTTAGTCTAGACGAAACCAACTATATGCAATCGGCTCAATTTGCTAGTATGTATATTACTGGCCGTCGAATGATTTTCCATATTTATGGAACTATTAAGTATCCTTCCTTTGACGATCCTAATTACAATGATTGGGCAGCAAAAAATGCACTAGTTATGACATAATTATTACAGTCCATGCAACCACGGATTAACAAGGTTTTTTTATTTGTTAAGATATTCAAGGAGTTATGGAATGCTATCAAAGAGACTTACTCTTCCGTGGGTAATTTTGCAAGTCTGTATGAGGTTCGACAAGAGATTGAAAATTTCAAGTAGGGCGACCTTTCCCTCGCTACATACTATCATAATCTCCATGGAAAGTGGAAAGAGTACGATCATTATGAAGACTATGTCCTTGTTTGTGCAACTGATATTAAAGCCTTTTAGTGTATGATGGAAATAAATCGTATCTATCAGTTTTTAAGTGGTTAGCACCCATAGTTTGAGCATGTCAGGATCCAAGTGTTGCGTAGATTTCCAGCTCCTTCCTCTGTCAGAGATGTCTTTTCATGTATTCAGGCCGAATACATGAAAGGGCATGTAGTGGCAGATTTCATAGCAGAATTCACTTATGCAGAGATGTCAGGCAATCCAAGTTTACTTGCCGAGCAGACTTCTCTGGAAGATAGCTCGGCTCAAAAGCAAATTGAGATGGTCGTCGACCAGCCAGAATCATCGGCTGTTCAAGAAAGAGCTCGGCGACTGGTTGAAGAAACAAAAAGGTATTCAAATATGGTGTGTTGGCAGAAGAAGACTTCAACAACATCCTAGTTTGGAAACTATTCGTAGATGGATCTTCATACGCCACTCGCAGTGGGTCTGGACGCATTATCAACACTCCAGACGATTTAAATGTGGAATATGCGTTGAGATTTCAATTTCAAGCCTCCAACAATGAAGCTGAGTATGAAGCATTAATTACAGAATGGAATTAGCCTCATCACTAGGTGCCGAGCAGGTGATAGCGCACAGTGATTCCCAACTTATTGTCCACCAGTTACTTCAGGTATACGGAGTTAAAGGAGAAACAATGGTAAGATACCTGAATAAAGCTATGGAGATTATCTCTTCATTTCCTTCAGTCAAAATGGTTCGGATTCTAAAGGTGGATAATTCCCGAACAGATGCCCTTGCTCAACTAGCCTCCGCGACTCAAATGGAGCTCAGACGAACCGTTCCAGTAGAGATTCTCACCAGTAGAAGCATTGATGTGGAAGCTGTCAGTATAATTTCTATAGAATTAAGTCCTTCCTGGATGGATCCAATCAGGGAAAAAAGCCGGTTACCATCATACCAGAAGGAAGTAAGGAAGATGAGATACAAAGCAGTTAGCTATGTCTTGGACAAGGGTGTTTTGTACAGAAGAGGCTACACTGTCTCTTTACTTCGTTGTGTTAATCCAACTAAAGTAAATGATCTGATAAAAAAGGTCCATGAAGGCCCATGTGGCGCCCATTTAGCTGGAAGATCTTTGGTACAAAGGATAGCCACGCAAGTTTACTATTAACCAACAATGAAAGCAGACTGTCACCGTGTTTCCTTTGCCAAGAGGTGTGACAAATGCCAAAAGTTTGCTACGATTCACAAAAGACCCAGGGGCTTCCTTAACTCCTTATACTACTTTTCCCTAGCCCTTTGCTATTTGGGGAATAGACTTGGTCGAACCATTGCCGACCACCAAAGGAAGGTCCAAGTATTTAGTTGTCGCAGTGGATTACTTCACCAAATGGGTGGAAGCTGAGTCCTTGATCGATATGCCCTATCAGAGAGTCTTTCAGTTCATATGGAAGCAAATCATATGTCGTTATGGAATGCCTTGTGCTTTCATCACTGATCATGGTACTCAGTTCGACAATGAGGAGTTTGATGAATATTGCATCCGATCTAAGATTCAGAAACTACATTCAACACCTGGACATCCCCAATGCAATGGTCAGACAAATATTACTAATAAAACTTTGCTCGATGGTTTGAAGAAAAGATTGGATGATACTAAGGGGAACTGGATCAATGAGCTGCACAACATCCTTTGGGCTTACAGGATTACGTCGAGAACGGCAACAAGAGAGACTCCATACATGCTAGCTTTCGGTAGTGAGGCAGTGGTACCAACTGAAATAGGTCTGCCGACTCACATGGTGCTAAATTTTGATTTCCCTGAGAGTGATCTAATGAGGCGACTAGATCTGGACATGGTTGAAGAAGTCAGAGCGGATGCTGCAATTATGATGGTGCTTATCAACAAAGGACTGCTAGGTTCTACAATCGGAGGGTCAAGCCGACCAACTTGAAACAAGGAGATCTTGTCCTTAAGAATGTGATTCAGAAGAACAACAAGTTGGAGCCCAATTGGCACGGTCCTTACCGTATCTCGGCAGTTATCCGACCAGGAACATATCACCTAGAAACACTGGAAGGCGAAGAATTTAAGAACCCCCCGGAACGCCGACCATCTCTGCAAATATTACCAGTAATTTCATTTTTGATGTGATCAGTTATTCAATTTAATGAAGTTGCACTTTTCTCTCAATTATGAACTTTTCCAACTTCAAAAAAGTTTAATTTGGAATTCTTTCTAATTCAGACTTTCCAACTTCAAAAACTATTAATTTCGAATCATTCAAACTTTTCCAACTTCAGAAAAGTCATTCTTTAAAACTTCATGTATGATTTCGTCTTCGACAAATCAAGAACAAGAAGTTAGTAAAGCCCCATGTATAACTTCAAGTTAAACACAAGAGGTTTTACCCGACCAGGTTAAACACAAGAATAACTATACATTCCTAATACACTTGTTCGCCACTGATAACTATTGCAAAAACTTAGTTCAACAAAACTAATCGCAGTTTTATCTAAGTGCATTTGTCGAATCCAAGGAATTACAAACAGATTCAGCCATGAACAAGTATTTAACATTTAAGCAGATTTCTTAATCGACAAGCTGATTAACTAGTCATAAGGCAGGTTACCTAATCGGCAAGTTGATTAAAATTAATCACAAAGCTTAAATAAAAACAGAAATATATCACAAGCATACTTATTGAAAAATAAGTCCATTTTATTCCAAACACTTGGTGTTACAATAAAAAAGAAGAAAGTACAAAGTCTATCCTACTGGACACTTTCCTTCGGCTTTGCTCATCCCAGTAGGAGGCTCATCAAGGGTGCTTGGTAGGGTGGCGGACTTAAAATCCCTTAGTCTGGTATGTCTGCTGCCCGATCTAGTAAATGTTGGGGGCGAACATACTCATCTTCTCCTTCCAGGCCATACTTCCCAATATACTTTCTGATTAAGCTATGAGGAATGGCATCGGGATAATCCAACATTCCATGATCATGCCAGTACCACAGTTCAGTACCCTTGAGAATCTTCAGTAGACCAAGCAAGTTCAGCTAACCCTCAGACATTAAGCTGAGGAAAGTTTTAAACAAATACTTCTCGCTTTCGATCAATCATCAAGCGTGGAGCATTGGGGGCTTTTGTTGTATATAACAATTACTCTGCTACGTGGACCTATGAAAAATAGGCACCTATTCTCCTACGTGGCCATTCAACTATCTTGATTGGCATCAACAGATTCTTTAGTCGGTTGAAATGCCGACCAATTCCCAGAATATGAACCAACAGGTTTCTCGAATGGAATGGCGACCAACACTGAATGTCGAGAGTCTCATTTATTGTATACATATGTAAATGCTTGGAGATATAAAGGCATTCCATCTCTAGGGTTCCGGACCACTATAAATATACAATCTCCCTTAGCTCAAGGGGACGATTCAATTAATCATAAGCACACCATACTGAGCTATATAATCACCAAAAATAATACCAACAATGTACGTAGGCTTTTTACAGCTGAACCACTTCGAAAATCTTTGCCACTTATTCAATGGAAAATATGGAAACTAGGGATTTAATCAAGGAAGAACAGGCAGAGGATGGATCCGTTACCTTAATGAACAATTGTCCTCCGCCGCCTCTAAAAGCTTCTTCGGTGAACAGTGACTTTCCACCGCTTTTAAAGTACTTCTACAGTAAACAGTAAATGCCCATATCCTGCTCTCCGGTAGCACCTCCCCTCCTTCTCAAAATCTCACTCTCTCTAATTGGAAAATAGGATTTTTAGCAGCTTTGAAAAGTGTGCCAAGAGTTGCTATTTATTGTAATTACTAGGGAACCTAGGGTTTCTGCCTGTGATGTCACTTTTTCACAAATACCCTTTTAAAAAGGCTTCTAAAACCTCTCAAAACTTGTTTCTCAAGTATAACCTAATGAGGCCACATCATCACCCCATGTGCTGATCCTTAGCAAGTCCAGGCCACTTTGCGGCCTGATTTCTTAGGTCGCGGCCTTTTGCGTACTTTCGCAGCCTTTGCCTTCCAAGACCGTGGCCTTTTTTCTCTGGTGCCTTGATTATTGTCGTTGCCTTTAACATGGCCGTGGACTAATGTGATTTTTAGGGTTGTTACAGTTCGTGGTAATCACAGGTCAGATACAACTTCGTCAGGGGTCGCTAGAGCACAAGGAGATATGCCGAAGGTGGTATGGCGGCGGGGATGGCTGATTTTACCCCTCTTTTGGTCGTTTTCTTATATATTCTCTTGTCTCTCTTCAATCTAATCCTAGGGCTGGATTTCGCTCCTTTTTGCTGCTTTATCCTCTTTTTCTGTTGTTGTTTTGGCTTAGGGCTAGGGAGTTGGTGGGACAACGGATGGTGGTGGGAGAGTGAATGAGTGTGTTGTTCGTGTTGGTTTTGATGTAACATTGGGTGGTGGGTTTAGGTTGAAAATGTCGTCAACTTTTTTGGTTAGGAGGGCAATCTTTTCCTCCAAGTCAACGGGTGTGGTGGCGGAATGGGAGGTTTCTTGGTGGTTGGGCAGCGGGTGAAGTGAGCTGATTCGTGGTAGTGGTGGTCATGGAGGAAGAGGTCAACCTTTTGGGTAAGCATGGCTACGACTTCCTCCAATTGAGTGTTTCGACTGTCGACATTGGTGGGTTTCCTCGGTGCATTGTTTGTTTTACAATTTTTGATTTTACAACAATAACAACAATAACAAAGGGTGGGGCGTTCCTCGCTTTGATATCCAATTACGTAAATTAAACCGTCAATGGCAATACAAAAGACACTTAAGTGAGAGAATTAACACTCAATTTTAAGAAATATAGAATGATCTTACTATTTGGGGTAAAAAGATATTTATAGGGGGAATGGAAAGGATCTAGAAAGGTGTTATCAATATCCTAATAGGGACATGGGCCTAGGCCCATGTGATGTCACATGACCTAGGAACTATGAAGCACGGACTCGACACGTAATACGTATTTCGACACATGTGACACGTGATTTTTTACAATAACTAGGATACGACACGCTAGGATACGTATAATATATAATATATATACTTATATATATATATATATGTATATAAATGTATATACATTAACGAAATAAAACAATTTTTCCCCATAAAATACATTATTAGAGCATGCTTAACATGAAATTAAGAAAGTGGACCATACAAAACAAAACAAACATATTTTAACTTTAAAAATTATAAGTAAAGCAGAATCACAACCACATTAGAAAAGAAAAATAAAAAAATGCAAAAAAAATTATAAAACGTGTCCTTTTACGCACGTGTTCTTTTATGTGTCCTAGCGTGTCCTGGACGTGTCCAATCTAAGAAAAAGGACTCGCGTGCCCCAATGTGTCGGCGGCATGACGGAGCGTGTCGCGTGTCGGACTCGAATCAAAGTTGACTCGTGGCATCCGGAAGAGTGTCCGTACTTCATAGCCTAGGATCACCTCCTTTACATCATATTCCTATAATGCCTTTTCTAGAAAGCTTCCCATTAGTCCTATAATACAAGCAACAAAACATGACAAAGAATAAAACAAAACTAATAAAATAAAACTAAACTAAAAATATTAAAATTATAAAATAACACCGGGACTTCATCTGATTTCCATCAGTTTGACTCGACTTAAAAAGGATTAAAGACAGCTGTATTATTGCGATTATTTGCTGTTTATTTCAAATTTAATTTTGATGGTCAGCTGATGTGTTTAAGATGGACACCATTTTATGTTGTTTAGAATTGTTTATTACTAACGCAAAGTATATTCAGTTGCATGTCATGTGAGCTGTATCTCAGGTGGTTTAGACATGTTGCAGGGAGTTCTTATTGTGGGTGAGAGAGGAACTGGTAAGACGTCTCTAGCACTGGCTATAGCTGCAGAGGCTAAGGTTCCTGTTGTTGAAGTCAAAGCCCAACAATTAGAGGCTGGTTTATGGGTTGGCCAGAGTGCATCAAATGTTAGGGAACTGTTCCAAACGGCACGAGATCTGGTTGCTCTCTCTAATCCTATACTTTTTTGTTTCATTTCCATTCTTTACTTAACCATGTTGTTGACTTGTTTATTAGTTGAAATTTGGTAATTGTTAACCATTCGAAATAAGTTGCGTTTTCTATATTTTTGTCAGTTGGATTATTAATTTTTAAAATATCCACATGGAGTTGTGTAAACAGTCTGCTTGGAGCAGAACTTCGAATTCTGATTGCATTTAAACTTCAGCTTAAGACATTTACTAAATTTAAATTGCATTGAGCCTGTTATTATACTTTGCTCCACAATCGCCCGCTCTATAACTTGTTTGCTTTTGATTAAGTTATCTGTTAATGATGATTGGCAAGTCATTAAATAATGACTTCTTTTTTGAGCTGTAAAATTTTTCATAATACTCTAGAAAGTAAATTAATTGTGTGGGTAACAATTTTTTTTTATATCACAATAAAACTTGGTGCGATGGCAATAACTCTCGCCCAAGCTACGGTTTGTCTCGAACCTGAGACATGGGAGCAGCCTCTTCATATATGGGGGTAAGGCCAGCCGACATCTGCCTCTCCGAGACCTGCAGTCAAGCGGGAGCCTTGTGCACTGATTACGACCTTTTTAATAGAGCTTTATTTCTCACTTTTTTATTTTATTACCCGGTGTACTGTCAATGGTATGTTTAGATCCTTCAATCCACATGCACTAGCACACACTATGGGGGTGACTCCAAGAGGATTTGAACTCTTGACCTCCATGTTGTGAGGTAAGAGAGCATGTCACTAGGTTAACCCTGATCCTAGACCTGCATTAATGACACTTTAATTACTACAGTTTATTTGAATATCATGTATTAATTTGTTTATTAAGATTCAAAAGATTAAGAAATCCAAGAGCGTTTGAAGCCGTTGAATATAACCTGTTCCTAGATGCTTAAGTCTCCTCCCTAGGTTCAATTAAAGTTAAATATCATTAGCTAAATCTTGAAATGTCATAAATTCATCTATTTTTTTGACCTAATTGGGGAGTTTGGGGGAAACTTTTACTTGCTATTTAATTGAAATATTTATAAATACTTTCCAAATATATTTTCATTATCAAAGCTGGTATTGAAATCTACTGACTAGTATGATGCAATTTCTAGGCTCCTGTTATCATACTTGTGGAGGACTTTGACCTCTTTGCTGGTGTCCGTGGCAAGTTTATTCATACAAAAAAGCAGGATCACGAAGCTTTCATCAATCAATTACTTGTAGAACTTGATGGGTAAATTTCACTTATTTAAATTAAAATATATCAATTGTTCTACTTTGCATAGCCTGATATACAAGTTTCCCAGGGGCATTGGGCCTCTAAAATATAGAATTCAACTAAGTTTATACTGTCATTGTTGTATCGTTTTTTGTTTTTATTTTGTCCAATATCTTGTTCTTAATGATGTGCTAATCTAAGTTCTACCGCTGGATTGTTGTTCTTCCTTCTCCTCCTTCCCGGGGAGGAAACGGGTGGGTGGGATAGTTAGGGGTGCTACATAGGTATGTTTAAATAAGGTTTTCGCAAATTTGTATTCAATTCTGTACACATGTTACCTCTCAACTCACAAAGCTGACTTCATTTTTTCCCTCCTGGAAAGGTCACTGAACAGCTGCATTTGTCATCATTCTGTGAACCAAGTAGTTTTTAGATATTTAGGAACTTATGCGGAGCCTCTTCAATCAGATGCATAATCTCATTCATGTAGTAGTGGAAACTGAAATATCCAACTATACTTAAATTGTGATGAGTTGGTGTTTAATTCTTCCCTTTCCCAACAAAGGGCAAGTCACCAGGATCTGTTTTTCTCTCCGATATAATGTGGTTTAATTCACCAGAATCGTGACCCTCCCTCTATTTCCATCAATCAGGAAACGTGGTGGCTTTGAGACCACATTATTTCACCTCTCATATCCTTATAGATAGATTCATTAGTAGTCTCTTAAGCGGAAAGTAGTAAGTTCGAGTAGAGAAAGAGAGAGACCATATTTGTGCGGTACTACAATGAAGCTTCAGGCTCAGTAGTGAAGGACATCTCAGTTGTGGACGTAGGCCACCAGGTTGGGGTTGAACCATGCAAATCTTCCTCCCCCATTTGCTTCTTTTTATTGTTTGTTGCGCATTCAATTGCTTATAAGTCTACAAACTTCATCTCTAGCAAGGATTTATTAGTTGTGCGATCAACTCATACCTAAAATTTAGCATCAACAAATTCCCGCCGTCTATTGGAACGTCATATATATATTTCGATCCAGCCTGTCTAGTTTGCTATATTGCAATCAAGGGGACTAGAGTTAAATCCTTACCTCAATTATCATTTCATTTGATCTTTGTTGGTTCAAGCTACCGCACTGTCTTCATTTTGTGCACTTTTGCTCTGCTTTAGCTTAAATACTTGTTATAAGTGACTGGCTCTTGTTGAGTTCGAGAACCATCATGACCAATCCATCTAGGCGTTGTTGAAGCTAAACTCAGGACCTCACCCCTAGTCAACTTTGTATTGAGTTTTGGTCAGCTTGTCTTCCCCCATTTCAGTGTCATCACAGTCATGTCGTTAAATCCAACCCCAAATGTTTATGCTGGTTCCTCCACCAATGGTCCCCTTTCGAGATAACAAAACTCACTTACCTAACAAAGATAAGAGGCTCTTGCTCCACTAAAACCTCACTTGAACCCCATCACTCAACATTAAGGGAAAAAGGTGTGCAGAAGACAGTAGACTATCGTCTTTGTTGGAGGCATCTACCTCCAATGGAGGCCGATCCCTAGGAAGAGTCGAAGTCTTTCGACAACAGACATACATTTCAAGACAAACCTCAATAGTTCACTTTACTGAGGAAGGTAGTTATATAATTGAGCCACTTCGTGCCAGCGCATTCACCATATTAGTAGTGCGTTTGATCGTCTGGATCCTAACCCTCTTCTCTCTTAGAGCCAAGGCCAAGGGGACATCGGGAGGATTCCTATGGCCAGGTGGCCAAGGGCACATCTCCCTGACCAAAGGAAGGAAAGAATAAGGGATCAACTAAGGCTGAGTCCGTGACATGAAAAGGTGCAGGAGACTACTGAAGAGAATACTAGATGGCTTCAGATAAATCATGGAATAAATCAATCCAGAGGTTGGAAGATAAATTGAGGGATTTATTAACTCCACATGGGCTATATTAAGGGTCTCCCTTCGTACCGATCTCGGTCCATTTCCTAACCCGACGAAGTTCGAACCTCTTATCATAATTCTTATGACAGATGCATACCGTAAGTCCAATGATGGAAAGATAAATTGCTCAAGGGTTGCATGACCACAAGTAGAACGCCCACTTGGGGGGGACCCCATTTATGCTAACATTTTGGTTAAAGGTTGTGGTGTTGCTGGAATCGACTTCATTGGGTAATTAATTTTATGACGAGCTGAATGATTAAATGACAGAAGCCTCGACCTTGAGTTTGCTGAAGAAGTTCGAGAGAAAGTCTCTATCAGAGCAAGCGACTACCAGCAAAGGGCAAGTCATTAATATAATAAGAAAGTTAAGAGTGTGGTTCTAAAGGAAGGAAACTCTGTCCCGAGGAATGCAATTCAGAAGAGGTACAAGTTTGATAAAAGTTGGCATGACATGTATCGAATTGAAACTTTGGACGGAGAGCCATTCACGAACTCATGGAATTCAGAGCACCTAAATAAAAATACTGGTGGATGTTATATTAATGTAATTGAGTGTTATAATCAATTATTGAGAATGAATGAAAAGTTATTTTGAT
This sequence comes from Sambucus nigra, assembly GCA_949130495.1. Classification (NCBI taxonomy): domain Eukaryota; kingdom Viridiplantae; phylum Streptophyta; class Magnoliopsida; order Dipsacales; family Adoxaceae; genus Sambucus; species Sambucus nigra. The sequence continues at coordinate 377,778,150 of OX422209.1, read as the reverse complement.
GACAACTAGAACACGAGTATATGGTTACACAGGATCGTCGCAAGCCGGGAAGGTATAAAAGGTAAAATCAACCTATACGTGAGCAGTAACTGTGTACATGAACAGTCCCGTATGTACTGTTCATGTTCATACATACAGTATCCAGCAGCCCCTAGGAGCCTCCCTTGGATCCCCTTTGGATTCCATATCCCTTGTATTCCTTTGTTCCTTCTTTTCCTACAATTGTCCAAAGTGTGTTTCCCTTTTACTTAGGATACCCTTTTATGTCATTATATTAATAAATTGTTATCTTTTATGCCCCTTAGGATGCCCAAAGTGTATTTTCCCTTTAGCAAATGGGTTTAATAATTGTCTTTTGTAGCTTATTATATAAGAGCAAGCTTGTAAGTGTTTCAAATCATCTCATCTATTATAAATTTTGAGTTTTCTTCTCTTTTAAGTTTGCCTTGTGGATTCAAGGATAGTTCTTTTCTTTTCACGTTTTCCGCCACTTTAGGTGTATCAGAGCAATGTTTCGAATCCTAAGATTTGCCTTTATTTCGATGTCTGGTTCACGTGATGGAAGCAATACCTCCAACTATGGTGATCGTAATGAAGTCGCTTTTTTTTGAGGGTTGAATTTATCGAGTTCCAAACTAATGTCAATCAAACCTTGAGCGATTTGCATGAAACCGTGTGGCAAATTCTAGCAAAACTGATGTAGTGGAACTTAACCCCGAGAATGATAGGATGCCCAACGACGGTGATCATGGAAGTCCTATCGGTAACTGCAATCCAAACAACCTAATTAGGTAGCTTGCCTATGAGGGAACATTTGTTTCGATAACAACCGTGTTGTACCAGCGTACCGGTGTTTAGAGACAATCGAGGTCGATGGGAGCAAGATGATTCCAGGGACTTTCGTATGAAGATTGACCTACCAACTTTTTAGGATCATCTTCGTATTGAAGAATTCTTGGATTAGATTACCAAGTCGAACGTTTCTTTGATTATATAAAAATCCAAGAAAAGAAGCAAGTCAAATTGGTCATGTACAAATTGAAAGGCGGCGCGTCTGCATGGTGGGATCAGTTGCAAACTACCCGCGCACATCAGGGTAAGGAACAAGTCTGTACATGGGTCATGATGAAAAAGTTGTTGAAAGCCTGTTTTCACCACTGATTATGCTTTACGAACAATATCAATCCTACACAAATGGAAATAAAATTGTTCCTGAATATGTTGAAGAGTTTTAAAAACCTGGTGGAACCTGAGTTTAGTTTGGTGGCTCGCTTTAAAGAATGGTTACGATAGGGTATTGAAGAAAATGTGGCGCTACGATCGTCGTTCTAATTTTCTGACATTGTCATAGCAGTTGAGAGAACATAACAGAGTCACTACTAGAAAGGGCAAAGAATCGGTCTCGTGGTTCGTATACCCCACGTCCTACACAGGACGAAGGTAAACAAACCACTTTAATTTCTCCTCATGCAACAGTTAGAGGCACTGGAATGGATCCATCAAGGGCAATTACTGTAGTACCCTCAGCCCTACTACAAGAGCAGTCTCTACAGCACGAGAAAATACGTATGCACGGTCGGACCTGAGCAAGTGTTATCAGTGTAGAGAGCAAGGCCGTAAATCCAACGTTTGTCCAAAACGACCCACTGTGAATTTGCTCAAACACGAGAAAAATGGGGATGAAGAAGTCGATTTTGACCCCAATGAGGACCGTGAGTTGATTGAGGGGGATGATGGTGAGTTGTTGTCTCATTCTTTAGTAGTAAGGAGGCTGCTGTATACACTCAAAAATAGAGGAGCGTCCACAACGTCATAACGTGTTTTGCACGCGTTGCACTGCAAATCAAAAGGTATGTGACGTTACCATTGATAGTGGCAGCATTGAGAATATTGTTTCCTCAACAATGGTTCGAAAGTTGGGATTGAAGACGGAAAACCATTCCCACTCTTATAAAATTGAATGGATATAGAAAGATTGCATTTCTAAAACTTGCCTTGTCCCATTCTCGATTGGGAAGGTCTATGCAGAAGAGTTACGATGTGATTTGGTTGATATGGATGCTTGTCATATGATGAGCATCCACTGTGGGGATGCTAGAGTCCAACAAAAATTGCAACTCTACAAATTTGCAGCGCTGCAAGGGTGGGCTGAAACGGACAAATTCAGTAGAAAAATTTGCAATGGTTCTCCAAATTTGCGGAACGGGTACAAAATTTGTAAAGCTTCCTACGAACTTCATTTGTTCGTAGGAATTCCTACGAACGAATGAAGTTCGTAACAAATATAAATAATCTTTTTTTATTATAAATTTGGTTTCTACGACCAACATTAGTTCGTGACAATTCCTACGAACAAATGTTGTTGGTAAGAACTGATATCTTTATTTCCTACGAACATCAATTGTTCGTTGGAACTTTGATTGCAAAATTTGATGTTCCTCCACTGTGAAAACTTACTTCCCATGAAAGGCAAACCTACTTTTGAATTTGCAAACTTACCTTTCGTGGGACTTTACCAATACAGATGCTCTTAGGAAGGCCCAATGTTTAAAAAGGTGAATGAGGCGTCGCCTCGAGGCGAGGCGGTGAAAAAAAGCCTTGAGGCTTAAGCCTCATGTTTGGAAAGCGAGGCCTACGCCTTTGATGGTTGAGGCGTTGTGCCTCAAGGCTGTGAGGCGTACGCCTCTGGTACTCGGCTTAAAAAAAGGAGGGGGGGGAGGGGAGGAGTTAAGTTAACGAAAAAAAAAATGTAAGTTAAAAAACAATACGTTTTCTTTGTTACAAAACCCGTAAGCCCTAGCTTCTCTTCTTTGCTCTGAAACTCCTTTACGATTGTCGATTCTTCCATTCCGGCCTTCGATTCTCCTCTTTTTGCTATTCCGGCCTTCGTTTTGGCCCCAGGTAAGAAATCCGACCTTTGTTTCTACTGTGTTAACTTCTACGGCTTTATTTGGTTAAGAAACTTTGTTGTTTTTAGTTTTTATTCAATCTTGTTAGTTTTTATTAAGTATTTGGTTAAAAAACTTATATGCCCGTTGTTTCTTCTGTTGTCTTTATTCAGTGTTTGTTTTTTTAAACCAAACCAAACAAAACCCTTTTTAGTTTTTTTAACCAAACAAAACCCTTTGTTTTTTCTGTTGTCTACGTTTTTAGTTTTTTTTTTGTCAAAACCTTATTTTATTCAGTGTTTATTTAAAAAAATTGTTTTAAATTATAAATTCAATGCAATATGACTTCTTTTTAATAAGGTTTCCGTTTTTTTTTAAATTTTTTTTGTAAAACTTATGTTTCAAGATAATTATATTTTATCTTAAAGGTTAAAGTTCTTCATTTTTCTAAAATTGTGCTCAACTTAAAAAATGTTATTTTAATCTACTAATTCTTTTTTTTAATTTTATAATTGCACTTAACTTATACTATTTACTATTGTAACTTGAAAGGAATTTTAAAAAAATAACCAATATGTGAATGAAACTTAAAAAACTGATTTTGTCAATTTGATTTTGCATTGATTAATTTATTGTCATATTATAAAATAACCAATGTGAATGAAACTTAAAAAAATGATTTTGTTCAATTTGATTTTGCATTAATTAATTTATTGTCATATTATAAAATTAACAATATGTAAAAAAGTCATCTCGGGGGAACAAAAAAATGTTTAACTATGTGAGAAAGTCCTGAAAGATGTTCTTTTTGCAGTTTTATTTTATATTTCTTTGTTACATTAATTTTTTATGGTTTTATTAGTATTTTTTTAATATTATTTTGCTCTGTTTTTTTTGGGTGAGGCGTACACCTCAATATGCCTCGAGGCTTACGCCTCGCCTCGTGCCTTTTTAAACATTGGTTAGCAGGTGCACAAGTTTTCACCAAAGTGGACCTTAAGAGCAGATTCCATTAGATTCGAATGCGTTATGGGGATGAGTGGAAAATAACGTTCAAAATAAAGGACTGTACGAATGGTTAGTTATGCCGTTGGATTACCCAACGCACCTAGAATTTTCATGCTGTTAATGAAGTAGGTATTAAAACCGTTTATTGGTTGATTTGTAGTTGTTTATTTCGACATTTTTTGGTATATAGTAAGACAGAAACAGAACACCTTTTGCACTCGAGGGAGGTACTAACAGCTTTACACGAAAATAAGTTGTATATTAACGTAAAAAAAGTGCAGTTTTGGTACCTCAAGCCTATTATTGTTCGGCTTTGGAATTAGTGGTGATGGTATTCGAGTAGACAAAGAGAAGGTGAAAGCCATTCGGGAGTGGCCCACGTCGAAGAATGTGAGTAAAGTACACAGTTTCCATGGCCTAGCTACGTTCACCGATGGTTCATAAAAAAATTTCAGTAGCGTTATAGCCCCCATCACCGTGTGCATGAAATAGAGGGAAGTGGTAACGGGGAGAGGAAGTTGAAATAAGTTTTACCTTGATCAAAGAGAAACTATTAACAACACCGATATTGGTTCTTTCAGATATTAAAAAGTTGTTCCATGTCGAGTGTGATGCTTCATTTGCAGGAATATGAGCAATTTTGACACAGAAGCCAAGGGCATTTTACAGCGAGAAGTCGAGTGAAGCGCGCAGGAAGTGGACTACTGATCATTAAGCGCTGAAATCCATTACTAATCAAAATCAACGTTAATCAGATGCACGCGTGATGGATGGCTTATATCCAACGATTCAACTTCTCACTGAAACACAAGTCGAGTCAGCAAAATAAGGTGGCAGATGCACTGAGCAGTAGAGCAACCTGTTTGATAACTATGAGAGCTAAAATCACATAATTCGACTATTTGAAGGAACAATACGAGGCTAACGAAGATTTTGGTCATGCATGGACAGGTTGTAAACATGGACAAACCTTTAAGGGATTGCATATGCAAGAAGGATCCATTTTCAGAGGATGTGTATCCCTAGAAGTTCTTTGCGAGAGCAGATGCTATGTGAATTACATAGGGGAGGATTAGGCAGTCACTTGGGAAGAGATTAGACGTAAGTGCCGGTAGAGGAGCGGTATTACTAGCCATAGCTCAAAAGAGATGTGGAGAGCCATGTATGATGGTGCACAGTATGCCAAACTAGAAAAGACCAATCACAGAATATTGACCTTTACACATCGCTGCTTATACCAGATGCCCCATGGGAGGATTTCTCCATGGATTTTATTCTGGAACTGCAAAGGACGCAACAAGGAGCAAAATTTGTTTTTTTGGTGGTTGATCGATTTTCCAAGATGGCCCATTTTATTTCGTGCAGGAAGACAAACGATGCAGTTCAGATGGCCAATCTATTCTTTAAGGAGGTGGTTCATTTATATGGTGTCCCACAGTCCATCACCTCAGATCGTGACGCCAAGTTCTTGTCCCACTTTTAGCGAACTTTGTAGAAGAGATTCAACACATCTCTTAACTTCAGTAGCACCGGTAGCCCTCAAACTGACGGCCACATGGAGGTAGTAAACAGGACCCTTGAAAATTTGATTCGCTGTATTTCAGGAGGGAAACCAAAGTAGTGAGATATTGCCCTTGCCCAGGCAGAGTTTGCTTACAATTGCATAGTTAACCGGTAAAAAAAAAACTCCATTTCCTATTGTTGTCCTCCAAAGGTGGCTTTGGATTTGGTATCAGTACCAAAATTACCAGAGAAGAATGTTGCTGCTGAGAAAATGGCTGAGCTCATTAAAGTCATTCAAGAAGGTTTTAAAAAGCATCTAGAGGAGGCTTACGCCAAATACAAGGCTACCGCTGACAAGAAATGGAGGAAGAAATTTTTTGAAGAAGGCGACCTTGTTATGTTGTATTTAAGGAAATAGAGGTTTTCAGTGGAAACATGCGACAAACAAATTGAAGGCTAAGAAATATGGGCCATAACAAATATTGTAGAAAATCAATGATGATGCCTACGTGATTGATTTACCTGTAGACATGTCCATTTCTTCTACCTTCAATGTGACGGACATACATGATTATTATCTCCTAGATTCGGGTAACTCGGGGGCGAGTTCTTTTCAGGCTGATGTAAAACAACTAGCACAAGACAAGAGTATATGGTTATACAGGATCGCCGCAAGTCGGTGAGGCTAAAAAGATAAAATCAGCCTATACGTGAACAGTATGCATGAACAGTCCCTTATGTACTGTTCATACGTACAGTATCCAATAACCCCTAGGATCCTCCCTTGGATCTCCTTTGAATTCCATATCCTTGTATTCTTTTTGTTCTTTCTTTTCCTAAAATTGTCCAAAGTGTGTTTCTCATTTACTAAAGTGTATTTCCCCTTTCATAAATGGGCTAGAATTTTAATAATTGTTTCTTTTGTAGCTCATTATATAAGTGCAAACTTGTAAGTGTTTCAAATCATCTCATCTTCAAATATAAATTTTGAGTTTTCTTCTCTTTTAATTTTTCCTTGTGCATTCAAGGATGGTTCTTTCATTTTCACGTTGTTCCGCTATGTTATATTTGAGTTCACAAAATTACTCTCTACATTTACAAGTTATATTCTTGCTTATCTAACATGATTTCCTACAACTATTACCTCCGGCTTGGGCCCAATCATATCCTTGGGGGGAAAACTTAAGCCAAGGTCACCTCAAAGGTGGGTATAATGATGAGTGAGGAGATCCGCGAGATGAGGCTTGTGAGCTAGAAGACCTCTACTGATCAAACTTCAGCTAAGGACCGGTCTATGTATGACCTCGTCCATTGATGCTCTTACTAGTAGACTTAAGATTGACCAAGACCAAAGTGCTTGTAAGACCGATCTAATTAACACATGCCCAAGGGAATAAATGCTCATAAATACAGTTTTGGCAGAAGTTGAGGTCATTCAAAGTTTAAGCAAAATTTGTATTTTTTTCCCAAGTGCTAGCTCGGACCAAAAGGAGGTAGAGCGGTATATGCTCTAAGCCTCCCCCTACACTTGCTTCTTAATACTTGACAAAAGATTTTCAGATGATCAAAAAATGCAAAAAACACAGAAAATTGGCATCATGATAACAAAAGCTGATGGAGTTGGCACCCTGACTTCAGGTTTTCTTTACATTGTTAATTTTACTTGTTAACAGTTAGGGATACATAGGTCTTTTTTTGTTTTCTTAATGATGTTAAGCTCTTAGCCTATAAAAAGGTATTTGGCATTTTTGGTACTCCTACATCTAGTAGGATTATTGAAGGGCAGTTTAGACATTTTATAGGCTTAGCTTAATTTATCTATAAATAGATTGTACTTGCTTCCTTAGTAAGATACGTTTTAGTTTTAGTAGATAGAGAGACTGTCCTGTGGATTTCTTTGAGCCATTTTGTCTAGATATTCAAATTGGTATGGGAGCTCAAATGAATTTCTTTGAGCCATTTTGTCTAGTTACATCAAATTCATATGAGAACGAAAGTAGTTGTTGTAAATCGTAACTAAATTCAAACATGGCATCCAGGAAATCCAACCAAGCTGCTGATGTGGATTGTTGAATTGCAACTCTAGAAAAATAATTTCTTGTGTTTCAATCCAACATTTACAATCTTCAATGCCCTCTCTTCTCACTATACATCAATCCACCCATGATACCACATACTATTTCACAACCACCATAATTGCCCAAACCAGCCCCGACCACCAAAACAGTAGGCAAACCCAAATAATCACCAATACCCTGCGTCGTGCGGCGGAGCTGGCCATCATCAGACTATTGCCCCAATGAAACTAGAAAGACAGAAGAAGAGAAAGAAGAAAGCAGTAAACCCACCCCTAGGGTTCTATCAGGGAGAAAACAACAGGGGAATGGGACTCCGGGTTCGTGGAAGACTGGAAAAGTCTTACCGGTTGTCGTCCTGACTTCAGCAAAACACCTATACTCTCAGCGACCATCTGCGCTGTGCAAAAGAGGGCCGATATTAAGGTTTTAAAACCCTAATTTCATTTTGGACCTAGGAGGTCCATGGCCTACTCTGATCGAGAGATGGAAGAGATTGGAAATAATCATAAAAAAAAAGAAGAAAAAGGGCAAAGAAGAACAGAAGAAAAGAGATCGAGAAGAGAGAGAAGAAAGAGGGAGAAACTAGCATATTTAGTAGCTTAGAACTCTACATTCTTGTCTCTGTTGCGTTATTCGCCCTTTGCTTCTATATACTTGTAGCGTATTCAGTAGCTTAGAACTCTGCATATTTCATCTCTTATTATTGGTCGAGTAGATAGTCTTTAGTTGTGTAATTAACTCATACCCAAATTTAGCATCAATAATTGGTGTTGAAGAATTTCATATAGTTTTAGGATAATATATAAATAATAAATTGTTCCATCCTTTTTTTTTTGTATTTTGATTGCCAAAGAGAGTGGATAAGATTTTGGAGAGGTTACTGAGAATTGGTAGACTACAAGAATAAGCTTTGTTAGGAAAATGGTTCTGGAGATTTCTTGTTGAGTACTATTCTCGGTGTTTTCAGAAGTCTGGTTTGCAGTCTAATAGGCGAGATTCATGGTTGTGGAGAGATTCTTTTCGCAGTGCTTAACAAAATACATGTCAGGCCCTTTGTTTAACTTGATTGGGCTGCAATTCTAGTATTTTTTAGGTTCTTTGTTTGGCTCGTTTCTTTTTATGTATTTTAGGTGTAGATGGACATATGTCCCTCATCAAATTGGATCGTTTGCCATTCCTAAATAAACTTATTGTTGCCTTGTAACGCTGAAGTGGTTTACTCAACCATAAAAAATATTATTAATTAATTCCATTATGAAATGGCAATGTCTTCACAGGTTTGAGAAACAAGATGGGGTGGTTTTAATGGCTACTACTCGGAATCACAAGCAAATTGATGAGGCATTACGGCGTCCTGGTCGGATGGATAGGATCTTTTATCTTCAACGTCCAACTCAAACAGAAAGGGAGAAGATATTACAGATTGCTGCAAAAGAAACTATGGATGCTGATATAATTGATTATGTGGATTGGAGTAAGGTAATCATGTTCAATTTGTCTTTCAAGTTAATTGTTTTGTCCAAATTGTTGTTTGAGTCAATTGCCTCGATTTGCTGAAAGTATGTGATCAAAAGATTTTGGATGATGTCATTATTTCATATCAATAAGGCAGTTTTAATTTTCTGATTGGTAACAATATAATTAACCTTTGATGTAGTGTGAGGCCTCTTGTTGTGCCTTGGAGAGGAAAATTTATTTATTTATCTTCATTATGCCTGTGTATATGTTACCTTTATATCCCACCTTATCAATAGTAGGACCATGGCTCCTCTATTGCATTCATGCTTGTAATTTGTTACTAAGTAGGAGCATGCATATTGTTTTATCACTCTTAGTATTGCAAGTATATAGTCATGTTTATTGTTCTGTCTTTAATATCCAAGATTAGTTTTCTCTTGATAATACAGCTCTATGTCTTCAGGTTGCCGAGAAAACAGCTCTTCTACGTCCCATAGAACTCAAACTCGTTCCGGTGGCCTTGGAAGGTAGTGCGTTTAGAAGCAAATTTCTTGACACAGATGAACTCATGACCTACTGCAGCTGGTTTGCGGTAAGAAATAATTGCTTCTTAACATGCAATTTCATTAATTGAGGGTATATTTCCTTGCTTTATTTTTTAAGCATGTTTCTTCTCTCTAAACTTGCCAAAGCTTTTCTAACTTTTCCTGCTATCGATAAAATTGTTACCGTTTCTGATAAAAAAATAGGAGTTGGGGGAATAATTTGTCAATATACTTGAATTTATTAATATTGTCTACTTTCCGTAGGAGAGCAATTACACAGTGCAAATATGCATGTTGCAGGCTCACCCTTAATATGAATTCACACTTCCTCTGCTCAGTAGATTTATCTTGTGTGTTGTAGTGCATGACAGGCGATCCTAGCTGCTCTTACATCATAAACAGAGACCATTTCTATGGTTCTCATTCTTATTTGTTGAGTCAGAATTTGGAATTTACTTCCTTTGGTCAACTCGAGCAATATTTGTCTTTAGTCATTGCATAAGCTATTGGCCCAAAAGTACAATATAAGTGTAAATGACCATTTTTTGGCCATCAAACTTGTATATAATTCCACATTTAATCTTATCAAATTCAGCTAGAATGTACTTCACATGTCCAAATCCCCCCCTCTCTCTCTCTCTCTCTCTCTCTCTCTCTCTCTCTCTCTCTCTCTCTCTTTGCATCAGTGTTATCAATCCCATGTTTTTTTCATTAATTTGTTTTTAGTCGACTTGTCTCTTGTTTCTCTTTTCCTTACATGATATAGAAACTAGTATATATACATAGAGAGCGGGAGAGCGAGAGAGTTAGATGGAGAATTCCATACATATACCGGTTTCCTTCAATGGTATATATACCCTTTGTCCCAAATAAGTCCCTATTTAGAAGTGACAGTTATTAAGGATACACCCAATCAATGGCCAAGATAAAAGACTTGTTCAGTATCATAACATTTGATTGGTTGATAAAGTTCAAAAAACGAAAGTCGACTCTTAATTTGGGATGTCCCATAATGGAAAGTAGGATTCTTAATTTAACGCGGAGTATAAACTAGTGGACGCCCAATGCCTACAGCATGTCGTTGCATTGTGCCTGTCTGTGCATCTCTCCATGTTTGCGGCGCACCTGTTCCGACATAATTTTTCTCCTATGTATTTGCTCTTGTGACACTTATGTGTCATGTTTGCGGCATGTGCCTTCAAACCAGTGGCACTACAGTCCATGATTAAGATAATAATACTCATGCTTCATGTCTTTATCATCTATGGTACAACCCTTTGTAATGACAAATCTTGTGCCTACGCTATTATCCAAGTTTATATCTACGAATAATGAACTCCTGTAACACACATACTCCATTCTTTGTGACACCCCGCCTAATTAAATACCGGGCGATCAATCCTTTATTAAATTAAAATCAAGGTGAACAGTTGGTTCCTTCTTAGCATCACTGTTGCAAAATAAAATTTCCCAATTTAAACACCCTAAATAATTAAGCTAAGTGTCAAAACAATTTAAAACTTTATTTCCATTTTTATTAAATTCCAATTTGAAAACCTTTTAAATAACCAACAGTTTAAGAATCACATAAATGCTACGAATAGCAATCAACACAAAAGAATTAATCCATCTAGATTAACCAAACCAAATTTAAACTACAAATGAAATCATCCTGACAAGAGTTAATACTCAAAGAGTACCGAATACTGAAAATAAATGAACATACATCTCTGACAAATCTATACTGAATGGGGAAATGGGCGACACATGCCCTAAATATGAAGAACTATAATAAGAACCGAATCAATGAAGAGGTCCTCTACAACAAGGACCTGCAACTCCCACATAAGCTACAGCGCGTCCAATCCAAAGAACCTATGCATGACGCCCTGTGGCTGGGCACCTGTAATATATACATATATATACAAAAGAGAAGAGATAACAGAAAACGGGTCAGAGCCCGATTGTAAAACAGTTTTAAAATTAGTTTAGCAAGTATTGAAAATGCTTACCTGCTAATGCAACAACCATGTTAGTATGCGATACTCTCTTGAGAATTCTCACCTCTCGTCTAGTGTGCACGCCTACCGTACTAATGAACCTCATAAGTCTCTCTAACTTATTCTCCATACGGTTTTATCACTTGGAAATGAGGTTATGATATTCACTTTAGAAAATCAATCTCTTCAGGATTTATTACATTATTTAAAATAACCCCGTACCATCATAAAGTTTCCGAATACTTATAGTGAAGTTGAAAATTTATACATTATTTAACTACTATTACGCACAGTAGAAAGTTCTCATATAGATATGCGTATATATATTAGTTACACGTATGATATATATACTAACGGCACCCCACATAAAATCTATGGTGCAAGGTTTCCATATATAAGTATATATATACCAATCACTCATGTAATATATATACTATCTGCACCCCACATAAAATCTATGGTGCTGGCATACTCTGCTATCAAGTCCCTGTATCACACATATTTAGGGAAATGCTAGTTCGGAATCACTCTCGAACTGCATTAACATAAAACGCATACAAATGGAGGCGAAGCATAGTTTCAAGTCACTAAGAGGTCAGCACATAACCTCACGTCTCTTAGGACCGTCTGACTATCAATCAGATAGCCTGTACCAAGGAATCCTATGTTCTAGGGTACGAGTCAATATCCCCCATAAAGGTCCCATCGAGATAAGACCGTCCCGACGCGAAAACCCCGGTGATAGCAAGTAGCCCGAGTATGATTTTTATACAGATATAATATATGCGCAATCACCCAGTCATATATATATATATATATATATATATATATACACACATCCACATTTCAAAATTAGGTGCGCTCACGACCCATAATTATAATTATCCGTTATTACACATTTTACTCGATTATTTCGTATAACGGACTCGTAATTTGTATTCTCATTTATTTTTCACTTCATACTCACTTCTCCTCTCTCGAAGTATTCTAAATATAATTTCAGTACGCATTCACTCACTTAAGTTCCGGTTTAACTCCCTTACGAGTCCCGATCTTTTTATTAAATATACGCATGATTTCTTATACACATGAATCGTTCCTCGTTAACTCAAAATCTCATCCTACACTAAAATGCTACTCAACGGGGTCTACCTAGGCCCCACTGGTCATCTCTATATCCCATTATATTCCAACAACAACAATCAAGGGTTCCCATACATCTTAATCAGATTAAAACTAACGAATGAGAAATACGCAGTTTTTCCAGGAGGGGTCGATCGATCGAAGAAAAGGGGTCGATCGATCGATCCGTCGATCGATCGATGCTCTGGGCTCTATCGATCGATCAAGCAGTTCTTGCCCAGAAACTGCAAATTAAGCCTACGGGTTTCATCTTCCAATTTCTCCAAAAATGTCATTAACAACTCTAGAATCCTCAAATAACGGTACTACAAGTTCTCTATACATATATACAAGATTTCCTATGCGAAACATGTATAAATTCATCCACGATATCGGATTTATGGGGTAAAATTGACATAATCTTCAAGAACCCTAATTTTGAAAGAAATATACATTCCTCTAATTATTTCCCAGATTTCTTGTTTCTAAACTCATAATAATTCGCTGGTAATCCTCTACATATGATGGGTATATCCAGAATACATGGAATCTCTCTAAACATGCGATTTAAAGTCTCTAAATTAACAATTTCTTTCATGGGACAAGTCCTAAACAACCCTAGACTAACATGATTGAGACATTAACCAAAAATAAAGCAAGATAGATACTTGCCTGGGAATTTAGTTTCTGATTTGTGAAGGAAAAAGGTATGGTTGTGCTCCTCGTTCCGCGATCTACGTTTTGGTGGTGGTGGCGGTGAAAACGGTTGAGTCTTTGGCCTTGAATTTCTTGAAAAGCTTGCCAACTTCTTCTCTAATGGCCGTCCTTTGATTTTGTGTTTGTTAACCCTAGAAGACAACTCCTAAAGGCTGATATATCCTTAGGAAATTCGTGGGTTTAATTCTCCAAAAATATAAAATGTCTAAAATACCCTCCCGGGATGTCAATTAGGCCTAAAAATGCCCCGAGACCCAAACTAAACCCCCGGGTACACTTTTCTTACTATCTCGACCCTTCCGGACACTTTAGCGCACACAAAACGACCATACGAGCAACTTATAATTTATTCACTTTATATAATAATAATTTAGTCCTAACACGACACAGGCGCGTCCCGAATTAAATTTCCATAATTGCCATTTTATTCACTCGTGACAATTTTAATAAAATGAATCTCATATATTACTTTACTCGTTTAGTAATATTCAACAATTTTCCAATAATTACTAACTCACATCACGTTAGTAAATAAAAAAATAAATTTCCGGATTAATATCAAATTAATATCTCAATTTAAATTTAATAAATCCCCAATTTTAAAAGCCATAAAAATACGGGGTATTACATTCTTGCGGCATGTCCATGGGTTAACAATTACATGTACTGTACCCGTACCCCTATCCATGTCTACGACATTTTTATTAATATCCGTACCTGTTCATATGACATTACCCGTGTTGTCAGTCGGCAGTATCCATATCCATGCCTATCACATTATTCGTACCCGTACTCGATATAGGTATTTGGGGGATTTTATTTCCCTGTTTTCCAACCCTCGTTGAGTTTTTTTCCACAGGTCATTGGAGAGTAAAGAGAAACACGATGGATGCGGGAGGGAGGGATATATATATATATATATAGAGAGAGAGAGAGAGAGAGAGAGGGAGGACATATGGTATATGAGATGGCTTAATTTTAGGAACTTATTAGAGTTAGTTTCCTTTAAAGTTAATGAATTATTTTATTTTTAAAGTTCTACCAGTTCGGGTTATATTTTATCAAATTTGCATTATTATAATGTTTTTCACCAAATATGCATAATATATAATTTTTTCCCTCATGAAAATTATGAGTGAAACCATGTTTTTAAAATAATTTTTTTCCCGTATTCTGAAAATTGATTGAAAAAATAGAATATATTAAATATATGAAAATTAGGCATTTTGATTCTTTTTCATTCGGATTAAATAAAAAATCTTTTATTTAACAAAACAAAGTGTATCCTAAAATGAAAAGTAACATTAGAAGTATGAAACCATCATCTTACGCCTATATTTCTAATCTAAGATCTCTCATTTCAGTTGATCATTATGATCAAAGCGGATGGGAACAATATCTCCCATTAGTTCTTGCTCTTTCCCAACCTTAATTATTGGAAAGACAACTTGTGATCACATGGTTTGATACCTTTGTTTACATGTTTGGATAGGTTAGAGTTAGAATGAGAGGTTTTTATTAGCTGGTACCTTTGTTAGCGTCTTTGTTAGTTTGGATGATTTTGAACTCTCAGATAGCAAACACTAAATTGATCGGAGGACTGCAAGTTATCATACATAAACAAAACTCTTTCTGTTTCATAATTTTATTTTTTGGTCAGAAACAGAATTGTGTTAATATAAAGAAGCAGAAGTTACAAGGGTGGGGGAGGGCCAGTAGTCCTCAAAACAATACAAAATAAAAACAAATGGAAGAGGATAAAAATATTTGTAAAAATAAATGAAAGAAGAACTAGCAGGCCTCAAACGCAAATGAAAGAAGAACTAGCAGGCCTCGAGAGCAGCCACTGGGGGCAACCCACCTCAAACCACCTAGGCAAAGCACCACCGAAAACACCAGCCACCACTTGAGTCTAAATCACATCTGATCAGCTACTAGTATTTCTGCCCAGCTTGGCTGCAACAAAAACCTCAGATAACCTTTGATAGCTTTCATGGAAAATGTCCAAAAAATAGACTGAAATTTGATTTTTTCCCATGACCACTCCTTATCCAATTCCATACCCTCGAAAATTCTATTGTTTTATAACATAGATATCTCTGTATATGCGTATACCATTTTCTTGCCCGATTTTGTTTGTAATTGCTTGAGGCTGTACATATAGAACTATTTAATTTTTAGCTTGCTGTTTTGCTTTACTACTTTCCCCATATTGATATTGTGTAAATATTTGTTATTCCTCAGACTTTCAGTGGCATAATGCCCAAATGGGTGAGGAAAACCAAAATTGTGAGGGCGGTAAGCCAAATGCTGGTAAATCATCTTGGATTGACATTGACAAGAGAGGATTTGCAAAATGTGGTTGATTTAATGGAACCATATGGTCAAATAAGCAACGGAATAGAACATTTGAGTCCTCCTCTTGATGTAAGTATGTCACCCGTTGAATTATATATGAATCACTTCCTTAATTCTTTTGTGGTCAGTGTTGTATCTTATACGCATTTCCCTTTCCCTTTGACTTCTGTTTCAGTTTTCTAGTTTTTTAATCTCTCGTCAATAGTCTAGAACCAGGACTTGTGTATGATACTATCATGTGTTCACATCGGCTTATGGACTATCTTCATTTCTTTAAATTAGTTGCATGTGCAATAGCATGGTTTTTTTCCTAAGAAAGAAAGATAAAACCAATGTTATGGATGGAACAATTGTACTCATATATACTTCTCCTTGTGTTATGTTAATGTCACTTCTAGGTGGACGTTTAATGGACGCTCTAATACATGGGTAAATGGTGTGAATTGAAATAATAGTAGATTATTATTAAGAGAATATTAGTTATTATTTAAATTATTATCAATCTTATTATTAGATATAATTATTCGATGTTAGTTACCTATTTTGATTAGGTTATCTTTTATCTTTTAGTTCCCTTTTTAATTAGGAGTCTTGCTCCACAAGTCTATGTTTTATTATAAATAAGGTCTTTGGCCTCCCAATTGTAATCAGATTATTAGTATGATGAATTAAATTGAGGGTTAAGAGGTGAAGCATAAATCGTGCGTTTTTATTATTCCTCTACGTTCACATCAAAGTGGTATCAGAGCTGCGTTCGCTCGTGATTTTTCACACAATTGTGTGTCCTATTGTGTGTGCGTATCAAGGTCACGAGCTCTGGCAAGCGCTTGGGGCAACCTATCATACAACGTGTACTCAACTACGATCAATGCTCCAAAACTGGCCACCACAAGTGGAGTATCGTTCTTTCGCGAACTATCTTTTGCTTCTCGATTCTCAAACATATCATCGTCAATGGATCCTTAAGATCGTCTACTACTGGATAACATGCCAACCGTCCCAGAGAGTTTTTGTCATTCATCACCACCACTGACCACCTTGCCTTGGGCAGGTGGCCCCCAAACCCAAACCCCTAGTAACAGCCCGTTAAACACCACCATAACCAAATTTTCAACCACCGAAAAACCTAGGTCTGCCATAAAAACAACCCCTTACCGTTGTTTCACCTCTTTTATGGTCCGACGACTTCGTCGGAGGTGGGAGGTCATTGGATTGAAGGCGGCTCCGATAGAGTTTCGGTGGGTCCACAAAGTGTCAAGGCAACAGAGTTAGGAGGAGAGACTGCTTGGGCCTGTAATGAGAAAGTGGCAACAATGGTTTCTTGTGATGATGAGATGGGCGGCTTTTTAAGTGAAAGGCCATGCTTTAAGGCTTTGGAAGAGAATGGGCTGCCAGGTGACTTTATTTAACTTTGACCTAATTTTAAGAGAAACTATTAAGGTTGGAGATTAATGGGGTAAAATTTGATTTTTTTGGTGTGAAAAAATATGAGCTACCCCGTATTTTTAAATTGTTAAAAAATATATCATTTGGCCCCCAAAAGTTTCAAAAAAAATCATTTTCACCCCCAATAAAAGAAAAATAAAGGTAAAAAATATTCAAAGTATTTATGGATTTGGCATGGATTCTTACAAATATCCCCTACGGTTCGTAGTAAAGCTTTTCTAAGAAGAGGAGGCACTATTTGTCTAGCATCTTCAACGTTCAAGGCTTTGGTGCTCGGGACTAGCTTTTCGAGGAATGGGAGAATGGTGTGAATTGAAAAATAATTAGTAGATTATTATTAAGAGAATATTATTATTTTAGTTATTATTAGTCTTATTAAAGATAATTATTAGATTTTAGTTCCCTATTTTAATTGGGTTATCTTTTATCTTTTAGTTCCTTTTTTACTTAGGTATCTTGCTCCCCAAGTATAATTTTTTTTTTTATAAATAAGACCTTTGGCCGCCTAGTTGTAATCAGATTATTGATATGATGAATTAAATTGATGGTCGAGAGGTGAAGCCTAAATTGTGCGTTTTTATTATCCTGTCGAGTTCACATCAAAGTGGTATCAGAGTTGCGTTCGCTCCTGATTTTTCACACAAATGTGTGTCCAATCGTGTGTGTATCAATGTCACGAGCTATGGTGAGCGCCTATGGAAATCTATCGTACAATGTGTACTCAACGACGATCAATGCTCCAAAATTGGCCACCAGAAGTGGAGTATCGTTCTTTCGCGAATGATCCTTCACTTCTCGATTCTCAAACAGGTCATCATCGTCAATGGATCCTGCTAATCATCTCTTACTGGATAACATGCCAACCGTCCCGGAGAATTTTCGTCATTCTTCCCCACCACTACCACCTCGCCTTTACCGAGTTGCCACCAAACCCAAATCCCTGGTAACGGCTCGCTATAACCCGACTTCCCACGCTATAAACCCTAGATCTGTAATAAAACCCGCCCCTTACTAATGTTCCGCCTCTTTATGGCTCCAATAACTTTGTCGAAGGTTGGAGTAGGTCATCGGACTGAAGTTAGCTTCGGTAGAGCTCCATTGGATTCGCAAAGTGTCAAGGCAATAGAGTTAGGAGGAGAATCTGCTAGGGCTTGTAATGAGAAGTGACAACTAGGGTTTCTTGCGATGATGAGATGGAGTTTTTAAGTGAAAGGTTGTGCTTTAAGGCTTTGGAAGAGAATGGATTGCCAAGTGGAATTTATTTGACTTTGACCAATTTTTAAGAGACAAACCATTCGAATTGATGATTAGTGATCCAAAATCTAATTTTTTTTGGTGTGTAAAAATTTGAACATCCCCCAATTTTTAAAATGTTAAAAAATATATTATTTGGGTCACAAAAGTTTTAGAAAATTTCCTTTTCACCCCCAAGAAAAGAAAAATAAAGTTAAAAAATATTCAAAGCATTTATGGACGTGGCATGGACTCTTACAAATATTTTCTATAGTTCGTGGTAAACCTTTTCGAAGAAGAGGAGGGCACTATTTATCTGACAGCTTCAACATTCAAGGCTTTACCGCTCGGGACGAGCTTTTCGAAGGAGGGGAGAATGACGTGAATTGAAAAATAATTTGTAGATTATTATTAAGAGAATATTAGTTATTATTTAAGTTATTATTAGTATTATTGTTAGAGATATTTATTAGGTGTCATTTACCTATTTTAATTAGTTTATCTTTTATCTTTTAGTTCCCTTTTTACTTAGGTATATTGCTCCCCAAGTACAAGTTTTATTATAAATAAGGCCTTTGGCCTCCTAGTTGTAATCATATTTTTGATATGATGAATTAAATTGAGGGTTGAAAGGTGAAGCCTAAATCGTGTATTTTTATTATTATGTCGAGTTCACATTAAAGTGGTATCAACGCTCCTGATTTTTCACACAAGTGTACGTCCATTCGTGTGTGTATATCAACGTCACGAGCTATGACAAGCGCTCGGGGCAACCTATCATACTGCGTGTACTCGACGATGATCAATGCTGCAAAACTGGCCACCACAGTCGCGCCACCATCAATGGTCGATGAATTTGATTTCACGGCTACGTTTGAAGAATTGAACGCACAAATAGAGATTTTGAAGGTCTAGCGGCGACGAAAGTCCATCCGACGAGTGCAACGGTTCAAAAATTTGAGATTTTGGCTACCTACGAGGCGGTTAAAGCTTGGAAAAGCACTGGTCAAACCTCCGACCGTTGGTTCCCTCCATCCAATGCTGTTAGGTGTTTTCCGACCAGATCCGGCCTGGATCTGATCTACGACCAACAACTATACCCTCTCCGATAACTTCCGACCAACCTAGACCTGATTTCAACACGGATCTAGTTCGTTTTCATTCGATAACCCATCAACTCTCTAGATTTGCCCCGAATTCGACCTGTTTCCAACCTTATCCTTATGGATCCAACCTGGATCTGAGCTCGTCTCAACTCCGGTGTCCCTTCCGGCTATAGCCGACCACCCTCCAACCTCCGGTGATGACTTCCGACCACTATTGGAGGTCGACCAACCTTCGTGAGCTCTCAAGATGGATGGGTTGAGTGGAGACGGTGCTGGGTTTGGTATAGTTTGTGTAGCAGAAGAGAGAGCTAGGGTTTCTGACGTAAACTACACGTCAATGACCAAGAAAATAAACCAAACCCTAACTTTTAAAGAGAGAATCAAGAGATTTCTTATATTCAAAATGGAGAGTCGCCTCAAATGAGGAATACAAGGGGTATTTAAAGGGGAGGAGTAGCTTAGGCTCCAAGCTAATGTCCAAATTATAAAAATGCCCTTAATTGCCTTTTGCTACTCGTACCTCTAAATACTAAACTAAAAGAAAATACAATGACATAATAAAGTAAAAGAAAATAACAAAAAAATACAATAAAATTAAATAAAACCCTAAAAAGGGCCTATTGCCATCACTCTCCCCTTAAGACCAAGGTCGTCCTCGAGTGTTAAAAAAATTGAGGACTCGTGTGGAAATTCCAAAAATTGGGGCTAAAAACTTGTGGGGGCCAAAAATTAATTTATGAAAGTTGAGGAGTGCACATCCCACAATTTTCTTCTTCACCTAGACCAGCCCTAGAAGCCTCCCCCCGGGTCAAAAAATCATAGTTTCGGTGCACCAAAATGGGTTTGGGCTGAGATAGGACAACTCAAATGGGTTTCGAGCAAAAATAGGGTAGAACCCTAGGGTTTTAGGACTGCTTGGGGGTTTCGAGGTGTGGCTAATAGCAGGGGATGTTTTTGGGAGGTCGGGTAGTGGTTTTTGGGCAGCGGGCGGGTTTTTTCTTGGGTCGGGGGTTGGGGGAACATGGTTGGGGGTTAGGTTTTGACCTAGGGTAGCCAAGGTGGGGTTGTTTTTTGGTTCGGAGGGGTGGGGAGGGTAGGCGGCAGGGGTTGGGAGTTTTCTGAGCAGCGGGGTGAGGGAAAGGGGGCGGGACAGGGGTGGGGACTGCTGGGGGTGTAGGGCAGTGGTTTTGGAGGGGGCGGCGGGGCTGGGGTAGAAGGTGTGGAGGGTAGGGTAGGGACTAGGGTTAGGGTTTAGGCCAGTGGGGTGGGGGAGGGTGGTTTCAGGGTTTTGCAACTTGGAAAATTGTTGCATTATGGCCTCGAATAGTTCTTGTCGTTTTCGTGACATTTCAGCCATTTTCTTGTTTCCATTCTTGAAACCTTTCCATTTCTTGAATCTCTTTTTGTTGTTTGGATATTCTTGGAGCCATTGAATGTAGCGTACGATTTGATAAAAACACACCGATACACCAAACATCAATGTTGGAACGACGCCTCGCTCTGATACCAATTTGACGTAAACTATACGTCAATAGCCATGAAAATAAACCAAACCCTAACTTTTAGAGAGAGAATTAAGAGATTTCTTATTTTCAAAATGGAGTCCCCTTAAATGAGGAATACAAGGGGTATTTAAAGGGGAGGAGTAGCTTAGGCTCTAAGCTAATGTCCTTAATTGCCTTTTGCTACTCCTACCTCTAAATACTAAAATAAAAGAAAATACAATGACATAATAAAGTAAAAGAAAATAACAAAAAAATACAATACAATCCTAAAAATGGCCTATTACCATCAATTTCATTTGTTGAGTTTCGCCTTTTAAATTAAAGAGTGGGCTTTGAGGCTTTTGAGGAGTTTGGGTTGCCCATTTGGCTTTCATCTGACTTTGGCCCAAGTTTAAATGACAGACGACTTGGTTTGGAGCTTAATGGTCCAAAATTTGTTTTTTTTGGCGTGGAAAAATTTAAGCAGACGCCAATTTTTAAATATTGCAAAATATTTTATTTGAGCCCCAAAAGTTTTTGAAAAATTATTTTTCACCACCTATAAAAAAAAATATTTTGGGTGCCGAATTAAAAGCTCGATTTATTCCAAATATTTACTTATTTAGCAGGGCAGATTCTGCTTTTTGTGTCAGTTTCGAGAGGTTCGAGAGGTGAAGCATAAATTGTGTGTTTTTATTATTCCGCTGCGTTCACATGAGTAAAACTCGGACGTGTTAAATATTTAAAAATGTAATACTATAGTTTTGTTCCCATGACACTTTGTGCACTCACCAACACGTGATCCCAAAACTTGGATGTTGAGATTAGAGATGCAAATGAGTTGCTCGGGAACAGCTCGAGCTCGGCTCGTTTGTTAGGCAAACGAACTGAGCTCGTTCTCTAGATGGAGCTTGTTTAGGCTCGGTTCGAGCTCGGCTCATTTAGTTTCCTATGGCGTAAACAAGCTTAAATAGGCCCTCAAACCGAGCTTCTCAAACTCATTTCGTTCATAAGCAAACAAAACGAGCTCGAACTTGATCTCTATCTCGTTTAAGGATTGACCATGATTAGTCTTGGCTCGGCTTGGTTCCTTTTCAGCCCTAGCTCAGATATTGATTTCTTTATCATGTAAAAAGCATAATTGTTTAGGGAAACCAATTGAAGGATTTAGCTATAACAAAAGCGAGAAGATTTATTGTAAAGGATGACAGATAAAAAATAGTAAAAGATAATGGTATGTTTATAATTAAAAAGATAAATTTCAAATAAATTATTTTTATAAACATAAGCTTTCAATAGTTTTTATTATTTTATTATAAACATAAGCTTAATTTCATAACCAAATAACTAATTGCAGGCAATTAAACATACAAATATATTTCAATAACATGGACAAGTCTTGATCACAATGACTTGTAAATTTTCTATGTTTTTGAAATTTGTTGTGTTGGCGTCCCTTTATATCGTCTTATTAGTGTTCTGTTTTACATATGATCTAGATATTACTAAAAATATGTTCAGTCATCTGTGCCAAAAAATATAACCTGCACAATAAAATGTATGGCCAAGTAGAGAAGCTATATCTTGGGTATGGAGTCATAGTATATTTTTGCACTACTTAATGCATAAGATTCTCAAAGTTGCTCAACATTTGAGTGTGAATGTTTCATCCATTAAACACCAGCCAAATAAACAGCCTTTACAAATATACAATGATATGCCAAGGAAACCCACCTGATGATATGGTAAAATATCCAAATGAACTCAATTCAATGGGCGCCGCGGCTAAGAAGGTCAGGTCTAATGACCTCGTCCCACTTCCAAAGGCTTTGTAACCTTGAGTCAGCCCTCGGCTACCTCAGCTTGCCCGCGGCACAACCCAACTTCGGTTGAACTCTTTTGGACTTCTCATGTCCCCCACCTGTATCCTAAGTTATGTGCTTTAGTCACAACATGAACAAACCTTGATGACCATCCTTCGCATATGCCAAGGCTAGCCTTCCGGAGGGCTTTCCTGTCAGCCCTGGCCCTAGCTCTGGCACATGAATCACGCCCAATTCAGCCAATCTTCCCATCCTCTAGCACAAAGCAGGAGGTGAGTCAGGCAGGAGATCAGCTGCAAGCTCATAGTGGATGAGACTTGTAGGAGGTCAGACCTCACCATTGAATACAAAGAAAACTAAGGCACAAGTCATACTGCATTAGACTTTGCAGTTAATGTGAAAGGGGCGTGAGACCTTGATCCCCAAGGTGGAAACAAACACAAAATTAGGTCTGAAGATCAAATACCCGAACCAACTCAGAAATGAACCAAGAACACAAAGAACATTAATTAGAAACTAGTTCAAGTAAATCTCAGCAATTATACGTATTCAGAGAGATAGATGAATCGAAACTCACGAAATAAAACAGATAGAACTCAGAAGATCCTTCACCTCTGTGAAGTTGATCCATCATCTCGGCTCTGAAAGCCCATTCCTCTGTCCTCCACCACCGTCCATGGCCTACCGCCGCTTATCATTCTAAATTATTAACATTTCTATAGATCATTAAAAAATTGATTATGCTGCTCTTCCCAAGTAATGCTGTTACTGTCTTTTATTGCCTTCAAGGGCAAACCATCTTAGGTGACTTTCTCTCTGTGGAATTGGCGTTGTCTCATGATATTCTTCATTGATTCCCACATTTTAATATTTAAAAAAGAAAAGAAGTAAGATAAATAAAATTTCGAGAAGCCCATTTGCGCCTTTCCCACTGGAGTTTTCTGCTTACCATATTTTGGAACCGTTAATTCATTCTCTAGTTTTCTTTTTTCTGTTGCACAATTAGTAATTTATAATATATTATGTCAAACATATTCCCTTAGGCTTTTTATTTGGGGTTGTGATAAAGGCACCCCTCATTTTGTCTCCTCCATCATAGTACCACTTTTTAAACATATTGTACAATGTATTTTAAAGCACTATTTGGCGGGGCAGATAAAAATGAGGGGTGCCTTCAGCACAACCTTTTAATTTGCTCGAAACAAAGTTGCAATTGTCTGAAAAGAACCTATTAGGCTGCTACAATTTGTTATAAGATTTGAATTGCCATTTATTTAATGGTTTGTTAGTGGACAAGAGAGACGAAATTTCCACATGCGGTCTGGGCTGCTGGTCGTGGTCTCATTGCTCTTCTTCTACCAAACTTTGACGTGGTTGATAATTTATGGCTTGAGCCATTCTCTTGGGAGGTAGTCACTTTATTTCTTCTTCTGTCTATATACTTCTGAATTGTATATATGCACTGCTATTACTAGTAGTTAGTTTTCTAATCCCTTGGAAATTGAATATTTCTAATCCCTTGAACAGGTTATATCGCTCATCTTTCACAAAGGTGCAGCCACATCTCTCATAATTCATTGATTCACTGTGTTTTTAACCCACAGCTAAACAAGATTCCTCTCGCATTCGAATGTTGTATACACCGCTCCAAATGTTTGTTCATTGAAGATAGATATTAATCACCTAACTTCATTAGGATCCATTTGGTCGCCCCCAACATTGTAAATTAGACCATTTAAACTAGGCTCATTTACCATTTTAGTTGAAGAATGAACAGATTCCAGAATCAACTAATTCAAGTTAATTCCCTAAAAAACACATACTAGTCATTTCACCTAAACTTGAAATTGCGCAATTTAAAATTAGTTTTTTTTTTACTTTAATACATTACTAATCTTTGATTTAAACTTTAATACAACTTTATCAGTTTATTAGACTTTAGTACATTTTCATTTCTAAATGTGAAAATTTCGCACTAAAAGTGATCTTTGGTGACATTTAGGGACGAAAAATGTACTAAAATTTAATAGACTGATAAAGTTGTATTAGTGTCTAAAATCGAAGATTAGTAATGTATTAAAGTAAAAAAAACCCATAAAATTAATACATTAAATTTTAATGTACTACTTCGATTGAGTTTTCTCACCATACTACTGCAACTTACAGTTGGTATATTTCCATTTTACTCTCAACATAACAACTGTAAAAAAAATTGCTGCACAAAAGAAAAAACTGATTTAAAAAAAAGGGTTCACACGTTATAACTAGTATATATATCAACATCGAATAACTCGTCCCCCTCCCCCTATAAATTTACACCACTCTGTGTATGTCTTCATATGGTTATATGACCTGCTTTCTCTCCACCAAAAATTTAATAAAGGTTCCATTGCAGACCCTTTCACTCTTTGGTGAACGACAGACCAGCTATCGACGGCAAACAACACTTTCCTTTTCTAACATGGTTCAAAGTCTCGGCCGAGTCAACTCGGAATTGGCCGAGTTGACTCGGGATCGGCCGAGTTGACTCGGGATCGGCAGTAGACGAAACGATAATGAGTCACGATACGAAAAAATAACAGAAACGTACCATATCGGCTTGACTCGCCGATATATCGGCCGGTCCGAGATGATGGCCCGATATATCGGCCGAGTTAAAGAATCTCGGGCGATATGTAGAAAAAACAGTGAAAAAAGTGAAAATCTTGGGAAAAAAGCAACAAATCTTGAAAATAAAAGGGAAAGTAGAAAACACATACCTTTTACAGCTGATTGGGACAAAAGTAAGTCACGGATCTTGCAAAATTTGAGCTATAAAACTTCTCTCTTTAACCCAGCTACAAACCCACTTTAACCCAGCTACAAACCCAGTTACGGACCCTCTTTAACCCGCTGACCAAACAAGTTGCAAACGACCCGCCCAAGAAGACGACTACGAGCTCAGGTACCGCCGACCAAAACTTCTCTCTCTCTTTCCTGTTTCGTGCGTTCTTTTATTCGCGGTTTAAGAGGCAGGTATGTTTTGGGTTTATATTAGTTAAAGGTATGTTTATATTAGGAGGCAGCGAGGCTAGTCAAATGTTTTGGGTTTATATTAGTTAAAGGTTTAAGAGGCTAGTTAAATGTTTTTTTTTTATGTTTAAAAGAATATTTAAAAGAGTGTAAATTTTTTGTAAAAAAAATCTAAACTGTATTTTTTTTATTATAGTTAACATTTGTAAACAATAGAGTTATTTTTATAAAAAAAAAATCTAAACTATATTACAAAAATGTTAATATTACAAAAACGTTATAAAAAATGTTACAAAAATGTTATTTTTAAAGAAAATGTTATAAAAATGTTTTAAAAAATGTTACAAAAAAATGTTACAAAAAATATTTAATGTTACAGAAATGTTATAAAAATATTTTTTAAAGAAAATGTTATTTTTATAAATGTTACAAAAAATGTTACAAAAAATTGTTAAAAAATATTACAAAAAATATTAAATGTTACAAAATTGTTATAAAACTGTTAAATGTTATAAAAATATTTTTTAAAGAAAATGTATTAAAAATCTTATTTTTTTAAATGTTATAAAAAATGTTACAAAAAATATTATTTTTTAATTTTTTTAATGTTATTTTGTAGAATGACTCCAAAATTAGATATTGGATGGGAACATGGAACTGAAGGTTGCTTGCAATTATTGTGGCAAGGTTTGTAGTGGTGGTGTAACAAGACTAAAAGAACACTTGACAGGTGTACAAGGGAATGTTGAACCTTGTCGTCATGTACCTCGGGAGATAGCAACCAATATTAAAAAAATTCTTACAGATGGTATGAAGCAACGGACGCTTGAGAAGAGGAAGAAGGAAAAACAAGTAGAGAATTTGCGAGAGCAAACCCAATACTATGATGAAGATGATGCCAGTGAAGATAGTGATGACGTTAATGAAGATGATATCACCCGTTTAGAATTAGCACAGTTTAAGCTGCTATGAAAGAAAGTCGAAGAATGGCAGGAGAACAACATAGACATTCAGTTTTCGGGCCAAGGCCATCCACATCTGGGCTTAAGCGACCACACGTGTCACAATCGTGGTCACTGAAACCGGGGGTTGAATTGCCTGCTCGAGGGATGGACCCTTCCATGTTAAGGTCGAGGAAGTCTACTCAGAAAACTGTGAAATCCATGTTCTCTAAAGATGGAGTGAAGAATGTTGGGAGGGCTATTAGCAAGTTCTTCCATTTTAATGCCATCCCGTTCCATGCTGCTGATAGTGGACCTGCCTATCAACATATGATTGATACGATTGCTACGGAGGGTCCGGGGATTAAAGGTCCAAGTGGTTATCAGATTGGAGATGTTTACTTGGATGAGGAGGTAGAAGAGGTGGATGCGTACATAGCAACTCTGAAGGTGAAATGGCCCGAGTATGGTTGCACAATCATGTGTGACGGGTGGAGTTCAAGGACGAAGAAGCCTATCATAAACTTCTTGGTATACTGTGATCGTAATATGATATTTCACACTTTTGTTGACACGACTAACAAATCAAGTCGGCAAATTATATTTTTTCCCTTATGGACAAAGTTGTGGAGGAAATTGGCGAGGCTCACGTCGTACATGTTGTTACTGATAACGAGCCAAATTTTAAGGCGGCTGGCGCGTTATTAATGGCAAAAAGGAGACACTTATTTTGGTCACCTTGTGCAGCACATTGTCT
Source organism: Sambucus nigra (assembly GCA_949130495.1). Classification (NCBI taxonomy): domain Eukaryota; kingdom Viridiplantae; phylum Streptophyta; class Magnoliopsida; order Dipsacales; family Adoxaceae; genus Sambucus; species Sambucus nigra. Next base: position 377,750,671 of record OX422209.1, on the reverse strand, counting down.
TGATTTGATGCTAGGGGAAATTGGAAATATGAAGTCAATCAAGTCGGTATTGAATGATGCCAAATCAATTACCTCGTTCATATATAACAGTCAAAAAGTTGTGAATTTAATGAAGGAGTATACCAGAGATAGGGAGTTGCTAAGGCCAGGCATTACGAGATTCGCTACCGAGTTTATTGCCCTTGAGAGTCTCATTCGCTATCAGTCTGAGTTGAAGCGAATGTGTACCAGGAATGAATGACATGAATACAACCGTGAGAGGACCCGAAGGAGTGTGGCCACTAAAGTGTCGGATTTAATTCTAGCAGATCGATTCTGGCAACGGGCTGCTGAAGTTGCTAATATTATGGAGCCCTTAGTATTGCTTTTGAAGATCGTAGACCAGGATAAAAAGCCTACATTATCTATCATTTACGAAGGGGTGGATAAGGCAAAACTAGCAATCCAGGCAACTGTTAGAAACTGGAAGAAGTATTGGCAGGTGATCGATGGAAGATGGGAGAGACAATTGCACCGAGACTTGCATGCCGCAGGATATTTCTTAAATCCGGTGTTTCAGTATTCATCTAATTTTTCAAGCCATCCCGAGGTAAGCGCCGGACTTAAAGAGGTCATCAAAAGGCTAGAGCCAAACGTACAGAAACAGGCCTTGGCAATAAATGAGGTATCACATTTGTTTCCATCGATTTATATTTATTTCATATATGTATTGTTTCTAAATTGATTTGTTTGCCTTTTTGGTTAAACTCTTTACGGATAAGAGAGGGGAGTTTGGCTCAGATCTTACCAAGCAAGCAGTTAAATCTTCTCTTCTAGCTGAGTGGTGGAAAAATTACGGTGAGGATGTACCCAATTTTAGGCGCATTGCTATCAAAGTACTGAGTCAAACATGCTCATCTTCGGGTTGTGAGAGAAATTGGAGCACATGGTCTCTCATCCATACAAAACTTCGCAACCGATTGGCAATAAAAAAATTGCATAAATTGGTGTATGTGCATTACAATTCGCGACTTATAGTTAGGAATTTGATGTAGATGCGAGATACCGAAGATTTCTACAATCCAATAGACTTGAATTTAATATTTGAGGAGGATGACATATTGGATGAGTGGACCCGAGAGAATGATGAAGGGGTCTTAGCGACCGATGACTTAGACTGGTTGGATGAAGGTATTCAACAAAGCGAAGGGGAAGGACGACAGGGGGGTCACAATCAACCGACACCAGTCAGTGTTCTTTCTAGTTCTGATGATGATCATGGTGGTGATGATAGTTGGCAAGATATTCCTGGTACTTATGGTAATCATGAAGATGATGACGACGACGACGATGATGATGATGGTGATCAAGGTGGTGGCAAGGGAGATGCCAGTAGGGGAACAACGAGTGGTAGCCGACAAAGGAGTGGAGTTGGTGGTAGCCACCAAAGGGGTGGTTCTTACAATACTGGTACACAACATGATGGTGGTATGACATGGGCACAAGGAGATGAAAACTACTATGCCACGCAAGACACAGATCATGGTTATCGCCCGAGAATCAGTGAACAACGAAGGCATTTAGACAATTTAACGAGATTCCCTAGTAGTGACGAGTATTCAAGCGGATATGATCAGCAACGTCTTGATGAACTACGGGCAATGAGTTTAATGACAGATCATGCATACCGCGGTGGAAGACATAGTATCTCTGGGAGTGGGAGTGACACAGATAATTATGGTCCGACACAACTTTCAAGATCTACTAGTACTAGTACAGGTGGGTACTATGATCATTATAGAGACCATTATGGATCTACTAGTAGCGGCACAACAGGTGGTGATTATTATGGATATAATCAAGGGACGCAATATGGCGGGTCTTCAACTGATAGTTCTGGGTATAGAGGTTTTGGATATTATCATCTCGGTAATCAACCGGGAGATTGTCAACCACAATTTCCAAATTATGGATCATCTAGCCAGTCATCACAACCATCTGAGCAGCAATATGGTTCATATTTCTTTCCTTACCCAACTGAAAGAAATTACCCCTATCCAATTCCGTATGATCGATACCGCAACTAGATAGGAAGATGAAAATGATGAAACATTGTAATCATTCCTATATATCTTCCATACAAATTTTTTATCTAAGCTTATGTGACATTAGATTGTTTTCAATATTATTATTGTTTTACTATGCAATTTTGAATCTGACAACTCTGTCGCACTTCAGTATAACCAGTTCTACAATGCAATGCATATTGAATGATGGGTTTGAATGTACATCATTGGTCCACTTTGTTAATCTTATTTTTTTAAAATTTTCTATATTTTTTCCGGAATTTTTTGCGCTCTCTAAATAGCGTATCTTTGCGTATCGCCCGATACCGCGACCGAGTTGAAAATCAGGTGTCCGATACCGGGACCGATACCGAGACTTTGAACCATGTTTTCTAAACACTACACAAATTGGATTTAAATCCATTTCAAATGAATACATCAACAATTTGTTAATTCCAAATTGACCAATTTATATAATTAAACAATTTACTCAACCGCACGAGCCCGTAATAAATCTTATGATATCGGAGATCTGATGAATCCCTGACCCTTGTGCTTTCAGGGAATTGGATGTACGAAGATTACTAAAGCAAAAAATGAAGGCTCCATGAATGGAAATGTTGAATCAAGGGCATACCTTGAAAAAAGGCTTGTTTTTTGCTTTGGTTCTTATGTTGCGGCCCAGCTTCTACTTCCTTTCGGGGAAGAAAACATTCTTTCTTCTTCAGAAATAAAACAGGCGCAGGAGGTAGTATAATCATTTACTTAATGCTTTTGAAGTGCTCCATTTATTTTATCTTTTTAGTTCACAGCTCTACAGACCTATTTACTCTTGTTCATTGTAACAGATTGCTACCCGGATGGTGATTCAATATGGATGGGGCCCCGATGATAGCCCAACAGTTTACCACCACGGCAACGCGGTGATTACCTTCATTTTGATAGTTTACATTCATTATAAAACCATGCTTTTACAACTTAATGAATGCACGAATAGAATGATAGTAAACAATGGCACATAGTACAGACCACAAATGTGTTACATGAGGACTGAGTATTTTTACTCTTACATGATAATATTGTTGTCAGAATCTTACGATTTGCGATTCGATTCGTAGGATTCGATCAGATTCACATACTAATCGATATGAATCGGGAATAGAATCAGAGGGGTTCCAAAAATCGGGCTGAATCGGTCGATTCGGGGGTTGAATCGTGAATCGCACCGATTCACGATTCAGGTGCGATTCATGTTTATTGGAGGATTTTGGGTATTTTCAATCGACTTAAAGCTCGTGCTCGTTTTTTGTTCCATTTAAATAGCCCTAAAAATGTTTTATTATTAAAATAATATGAAGAAGTTTGTGCAAACTTAAGTTACACTTTGCGAAATAGAGAATGACTGAAACACATATTAGAATGACACCTAAATTGCGATCACTTTTCTTCCTCTCCTTGAGCCTTTTCGAAGCTGCAATTTCCTTTATTTCGTGTTGCGGTCACTTTTTTCTTCTCTTCTAACCTGTTTGAAGTTGATCGAGAGAGGGAGGTAGCTTTGCGTTCGATTGAAGCCAACAAATCTTGTGTAAGGATTTTACAAGTTATATTATATGGTATTGTCCTTATAACGTATTTTTTATAGTGTTATGTTTAATCTTTATTTTTGTTATTATATTGTTGTGTTTAAATTTGGACATTGTGGGTGGTGCTATTGTTAAAATTTGGTCATAATTTGGACATGGTAGTTCATTTTGTTAGTTATATTTTAATTTAATCAGGTCTTATAATTGGTTTTAGGTCATAATATGTTTTATTACATATTCTTAATGTGTTCTCTTTGCATCTATATATTATTTCCTTCATATTTTACGTTTATACCGATTCTTACGATTCAATTCACGGTTCACGATTCATAGGGTTTATGATTCATGATTCACGATTTGACAACTATGTTGTCAGGGGCTTATTTGGAAGCATATTTATGTTACTTTTATTCTGTATGTGTAATTAGTGAAACCTTATGTGATAAATAGAATGAAATGGTATAATGGATGACCTAATTCATTTTATTCTTTCTCCTCTTCCCATATCAGATTTCTCTCTTCTTCCTCTTTTATACTTTAATCTTTTATAAAAATAATCTAAAGTTTGATTACTTCATAACTCAACAAATATGTGAAGGTTTACATCATATGTACTATATGTATATGTGATACACTAATATTTAGCTCTGCTTTGGAACCATTTGCTAGCTTCAATTTCATAGGGTCATGCTTGATTTATTTTATTCATGTACTTGTTCTTTTGGAACAGGGGACAGCTTTGAGTATGGGCAATAACCATGAGTATGAGATGGCAGCTAAAGTTGAAAAGGTACGTGGCTTCTGCCAAAATCTGCACTGCTTATTGTAAGATGCATTTTTGTCCCGTGAAATCTTTAGTGAGTGTTCGTTTTCTTTTCATTGATACAAGGCAGATGAGATATACAAATTATTTTGCAGATGTATTATTTAGCATATGATAAAGCAAAAACAATGCTTCAGAATAATCATCGACTGCTTGAAAAGATTGTGGAGGAATTGCTCGACTTTGAGATCTTGACCGGAAAGGTAAAGAGAAACTCTGTTTCAATAAATTATTCTATCATAAATTAGTAGTGTGTGCAAACTTAAATTTCAGTATAACACATTTCCTTACCCAGTCTTCAGTAATTGTACATTTGAAATTGTGAGGCAAGTCAGATTGAAGGATTAAGAAAGAACTGGTGGGTTGTTGCGAGTGAAAATTGTGGCTTTAACAACTAGATTTTAGGGGTGCTCATAACTTCAGATATTGAGTGATTTTCGAATGACACTTGTTTGATACAATGATATGTTCTGCTCAACGGAGGCCTTAAATTTTTAGTTGATTGACCTTAACATGCCACCGAATGAGGAATATAGGCTCAGTGAAGGTGTTTTTACTTTTTCTTAAAATAGGCAAAAGTAACCATTATATATTATGTTATGCTTATTCAAGATTGTTCGAGCATGATACATTGTTGGTGTGCTACTTGACGGCTTAAACTTTTAGATGAGGTGGTGATCTAATATGGTATATAAGAACTTCGCAAATAGGCAAAAGTAAATAGATAGAAAAATATCACTCAATATCTGAAGTTATATGTTGGCGCGCTACTTGACAGCTTAAGCTTTTAGATGAGGTGGTGATCTAACGTGGTATATAAGAACTTTGCAAATAGGCAAAAGTAAATAGATAGAAAAAAATCACTCAATATCTGAGAAAAAATAAAAAAATTCTTCATTCTAAAGAAAATCGTGCTCTCCCTGCGTATAGGAACAAGTAAATAGATAGAAAAATGAGTCCTATTACCTATTGATTAAAAGAAGCAAAATAAAACAAGGAAACTAACAACCCTTATCCTAATAAACCAATCCTTATTATCTAACTAAAATAGAGTCGGCTTTAGCAGGAGTTAGTTTTAGGGCTGCCCGACTCTCCAAGAGAGAGAAACATAACTATAAATCTATTAAAAATTAAATTGCAATTCTGCCCACGAACATCTTTTTTTAGGTGTGGATTATCATCCCCCCCACCTCCACAAAAAAAAAAAACACCTTAGAGAATGCTTGTTGTTTAGAATGGGGTGCCTTGGCGGAACCACAATGTGGTTGATGGAAATTGTGGAATTTCTCGGCATTTTAAATCATTTGTTCACACTTTTTTGCATGTTTTAGCATTCTTTTGTAATAGTTTCATCTATTTTTGCATTACTTGTATAATTGTGGCAAGGAAGTTGAATGGATGCTTCTAGAAGGTTTTATTAGTTAGTGTTGTCATAGATGAGTTACCATGACAACTCATATTTAGCTAGTAGCTACTAAAAGGTTATATTTTGACATGTGATGTAATTGAAGGTAGTTAATAACCCAGGTGACATCAAATGGATCAATACTCTTTCAACTAATAGGAGCTTAGGAGAACCCTTCTAGAATTTGCTCTCATCTCCTATAAATACCCCTTCTCCCTCCTTAATGATAAATTCTAATTTTGGGTATTACTTTTCTCGACTATTTTATGCCTTAGATGACTTTCATTTGACATCAATTGGTACCAGAGTCTCGTCGCTCCACCCGTTATTCTTATTGTTGTAAAAAAATACAAAAATCGTAAAAAAAAGTAACTCAATGGCGCCAAAGAAGCTCACCGCAACTAAGAAGCGTGCTGATCGATTAGAAGTAGCCATGGCCACCCTCATTGCAAGATTTGACATTCTCAGCCCAAACTAACAAAACCCTAACCCTAGTTTGTTACTCCTCAAACCCCATGACCACTACACCATTTCTGCTCCTATCATATCTTCGCCTCAACCCGCCGCCCTTAGGCCTGCCAGCCACCGGATTCCGGCCGACAGTTCATCCCTCCAACCACCACTGACCCCCTACTCAGAGCCCCACCAGGGTTAGCCGATCACATCTTACCCCAAGCAACCCGACCCGATCTGGGTACATCGCCCCGCCACCCGCCAGGAATCCCTTACCACTGCCTCTACCGGCAACCCCGCCCATGATAACAGCTGAACCCACCAATTTAGTAAAGAATTGATCGGCCCAGATCCAACTCAATCTAGATCCACACGCCCCAAGGCTTGCCCTGCGTTCCTGATCCAAATCGGGCCAGCGCACACTGCCGACCACCTCACCGAGCATTCCCGACCTTACCCGCTTCCCCCTGCCCACCCACCCATGGACAAACCTTATCCGACTTCATAGGGCTATTCCGACCTTATTGCCATCAACCTTACCCACCACCCCAGCCGCCATGAGTACCCTCACGATGCTAGTTTTTTGCAATCACCCCAAACCTCGAACCTAAGGCTACGTATAAAAAACATAACCCACTGGAAATTTTTTTGGGAGATCAACTGCTCTCACTTTTTTGCAGGACACTTGCCATCAAGCCCGAGTTGCCCGCCACACACGTGTCTCTCCCCCAATTCGTGTGGGATGATCGGTCCACCGTCTCGGTCCCAATTGACTCAACACGCGTCCGACACCTTTGTGCTTATGAATGGTTGCATCAACACAACGTGGCGAACCAACCGCGTCACAAGTTGATTAAGTGGGATGATGAATACAACCCCCCTACGATTCACTCCATGGTGATGGCCGAGCACCCACATATGAGGAATGGAAGACCAATCCTTCACTTTTTGAATCTCTCAATCCCAAGGTGACTCCCTTTGTCCCGGTTGTCGAATGACATTGCTTCCTTTGTCACGAGAGGGCCCATTTGATGGACGATTGCTTCTATGAGCCACATGAGGAGCCAACATCTTAGGACGAGCCTGATCCCTCAGATTTTGAAAAGTATGAACCAGAGCCGGTTGACCCATCTCCACCCCCTATCTCAAGGTCTAGTACAACGTCCCCGTGGGCGCTCGGTTTTTGACGGTGCAGAGGATGTTGATGTTGCTCATCGGATAGAGCCACCACTTAGAGACCATTTGGCTCTCGCATCGTGGCTCCTCTCTCAGAGCCTTCATGGGAATATTCTGGTAGAAATCCCAATGTTTGATGGGCATTTAGACCTCGACACTTTGGTCGATTGAATTGATGCTATAGAGACGATTTTTGATTATAAACGTATCATCGGGTGCATGTTCAATTGGCCGCCACAAAATTTGAGGAGTTTGCTCGAGTGTGGTAGTTTGACACCGTTTAGCGGCGTGATGAGGCTAAACTCCTTTCGATCCAAACTTGGAGCCAGTTGAACACCCAAGTGCGTGCATTTTTCATACCTCCAACTTATGAGGGTGATCTCTACTCCAGGGTTTAGAGTCTTCGACAGGGTACATCCACCATGTCAGCCTATACCGAGCTATTTTAGCTTCTTACCACTAGGGCTCGTCTATCAGAGATCGAGACTCAACGGATTAACTGTTACGTTTATGATCTTCAGCCCTACATCCAGCAGGACCTTGGTTTGCGTGAGATACCGTCTTTTGCTAAAGGGGTTGACTACGAAACCAAAATGGAGTCATATCATCATTCTCCTGCACCATTCATTTTTTTTTTTACACTTTTTTGCATTTTTTAGCATTCTTATGTAATGGTCTCTTTTAACTTTTCTTTACTTGTATAATTATGGCAAGGATTGAGATGGAAGCTTCTGGAAGGTTCCATTAGTTAGTGTTGTCATAGATGAGTTTTCATGACAACTCATCTAATGACAACTCATACTTAGTAGCTTTTAAAGGGAATCTATTTTGACATGTGATGTAATTGAAGGTAGTTAATGACCCATGTGACATCACATGGGTTAAAACTCTTTCAACTAATAGGAGCTTAGGAGACCCTTTCTAGAATCTTCTTTCCTCCTTTATAAATACCCCGTCCCCATCATTGATGATCACTAATTTTGGGTATTACTTTTCTCTCTAAAGTGAATCTTTTGTGCCTTTGACGACTTTCATTTTACATCAATTCGTATCAGAGCCTTGTCACCCCACCCATTGATGTAAAAAACACAAGAAATTATAAAAAAACAAAGCAACTCAATGGCGCCAAAGAAGCCTACCCTTGTCAACAAACTGCTACTCGATTGGAATAAGTCATGGGCACCCTTATTGAAAGGGTTGCCATTCTCATCCAATACCAACAAATCCCTAACCAACTAAGTTTGTTGCCTCATGAACATCGCTTCCAAGACCACTGTATCAACTCCGCTGCAGCCCTTACTCCGATCCCTAACAGTCGCCCGAAAGCCTGCCCACCGTTTGATTTTGGCCGAAAGTTCACCCAATCCACCGCTGATGAACCTTCTACCCACCGCCTGGGCAAAGCCCCTGTTGAACTCACCCCCCCTCTTTGACCCAGAGCCCCCAGGTCCAGCGGGAACCCCTTCCCTATTCCACCTATGAACCCTCCGCCTTTGCCCCCAGTCTAAACCCTCGACCCTCTCCTTTTCTTAACAACCCGACTCGAGGTCACTCAGTTAACCCCGCCTTTTCTCAGAACCCTTATCTGCCTGCACCTCCGACTGCGTTACCACCCCATCCTGGTGCCACCTCCAAGCCTTCCCTCCCTGACCAGTCTCAACCCCTTCCACCGCTTATTGGATCTACAGATCCCACCAGATCCGTCCCTACCCCAAACTGCCGCCCAAGCCCTCATGGGTACCCACCTTTTGCAGATATTTCGCAGTCTCCCCATGCCGCTCCTCTTCACCCAAGGCTACACCGAACTCGACTCTATCAAGACTAATCCATCAGAATTTTTTTTTCTCTGAAATCCTTGACTCCCACTTCTTGTATGACACCCGCTGGCAGGCCCGAGCTGCTCGTCACACACATGTGGCTCGTCACACACCGTCGCGTTCATGAATGGTTACATCAACCCATCGCTGCAAACTAACTGCGTTACAAGTTGATTCAGTGGGATGATGAGATACAACCCCAAATGATTCACTCCACATATTTCTAGCAATTCACATGGCATCATCAAATAATACAAGTGTTGGATAAGAATCTACAATGCACTAGAATGCCCTTGTTGACGATCCTTTACTCCGACAGCATCTAGGGTCCTCGAACAATGTGATCGAGCACCCACATATGAGGAATGGAAGACCAATTTCTCACCTTTTGAATCTCTCAATCTCACGTGACTCCCTATGTCCCGGTTACCAAATGACATTGCTTCCTTTGTTATGAGAGGGGCCATCTGATGGACGATTGCCCATATGAGCCACATGAGAAGCCAACATCTTTGGACGAGCCCGATCCCTTGGATTTTGAAGAGTATGAACCAGAGCCAGTTGACCCACCCCCACCCCCACCCCCACCCCCACCCCCACCCCCATATCGAGTTCGAGTACAACGTCTTCGTGGGCGCCGAGCCTTTGAGGGTGCGGAGAATGTTGATGTTGCTGATCCGATAGAGCCGCCACTTAGAGTTGATCATTTGGCTCTCGCATTTTGCTCCTCTATCAGAGCCTTCGGGGGGATATTCGGGTAGATATTCCGATGTTTGATTGGCATTTAGACCTCGACGCTTTGGTCGATTGGATTGACGATATGGAGATGATTTTTGATTATAAACGTATCACCGGGCCCAAATGTGACTATTATATTTGAATACTTATCAAACTTGACAGTTTTATTTTGTCGGACATTGGGTTGATATGTGACCAAAACCACCACATCGGGGCAGCCTGAGTTGTAGTACGTTGTTGGGCGACAGGAAAAGTGGTGCTTGATCCCTTATCAGATGGGGTAGTTAACATATAGTAATTCTTCACTTTTATAACATACTCAATGGTTTAGCTCAAACATGAGATTAAATGCAACCCAAATTCTGTTTGATACCATTGTTGCATACCCTAAAGATATAATCCAATTTTCAGCTTTGAACTCTCCTTCAGTCATGCCCTAGCGCATAGAAGTTGGAATTGTTCACTTCAAAGATTGACCACGCGGAAGCAAATCTCTCTCATAAGAATCAAGAATAAATGTTGTTCTTATCAAGGCTTTCGTATAGGGCCATGTGAGGATTGGAGTCAAATTATTAAGTTCCCTATTTTGTACGAGATCATTCCACCGTACTTTAACAATTCTCTCCAGTATGGTTGCCACCAACTTGACGCACTTATAACCGGAAATATATTGGTAATAAAAAACATTATCAATTGAGTCCATCCAATCAATGAATTTATCAGGATCTATGTAACCATTAAACACAGATACATCAACCCTAATATCACCTTGCATAGCTTCTAGCACTTGCAACATGGTAGTCATGTTATTTCCACCGAAGCCTTCATTTTCTTCATCAATAAGATTGTGACTCAACGAGTCCCAAAGCACAAGGTTTTTGGGCAATGTTAGCGACAACACGCTGCTGCTTAGATTTACTTATAATGTTTTGGCGAAGGCTTGTCTTTGTCAATTTCTTAAATGGACATAGATTAACATGACCTCTTTGATTGCAACAGAAGCAAGTTTGTTCATCCTTAGGAGCAAGAAAATGCTCATGTTCACACTTGTTACCATCACGGTCACGCGATGGGTGATTAAGACGGTCATCATCATGAAAAGAATTACGTGAGTGGGACTCCACGATTATACTCATCAAAGTATTTCACGGCTTACCCACCTCCATCACCATCAAATTCACCCAGTTTTAATGCTTGGGGATGCAATTGTTATACCCACTCGTAATTTGTTTGTCACGTGATTGACTCTTCACGGTGGCATTGGAAGACTAAATATCCAATGGGTGTTCCAAAATCTTCTGTGGCGGACTTCCATATTAGGTTTCACAGGTTGTTTCCCTTGGCCTTTGTCCATTTGGGATTGTTCACCAGTTGCAACCTTCAAATGGTAGGCTTTAACAAGGGCAGAAATATGTTGACGATGTTCCACTGTCGACTAGAGATTGTGCGGCTGACAGTGCTGTACACGTTGATATCTGTTAAATACATTGTTGGTTGGTTGTCCTGGCTTTGCTCCGGCGTGGGCTACTTGTCCATAACCCTGTGGGAAGACCTGCCTCAAGTCACGGTGGCCCCGCTGCCCTCCCTCTGCCTTCTTGATCCCCTGTTGCTGCTGGGAGGGCTTGTCGGCCCTCTATTGTGCAGAACAGAACCCTGCGAAGGTTGCCCTTAAACATGCGTATTGCTCGACTCACCCCGGCTGTCGGCCGGAGCTTGTGGCTGCTGTCCGGATTTTTCTCTCTTTGATTGGTCTTGTAAATCAATATATTTGGCCTTCATTAACGCAAGTAATTTCTGCATATGTTCAAGAATCATGGGGATTCATCCACCTTGGATTGTTGTTTTCTTGGACCATTTTACCACAAAAACACGTACCAAACAACACAGATACATACCAAGAGTGAAGATGACTATGATACAGCTAGATGTAGCGCAGCAGAATTAATCACTAAACAAAGCGCCAAAGAAAAGTATACCAAAAAAAGAAAAAATTTCTTTATTTAAAAAAGACTGCCCACTTCCTGTGTACAGTAACAAGCAAATTGATAGAAAAGAAAAAGAGTCCTATTATATATTGATAACTAATAAAAGAAATAAAATAAAACAAGGAAACTAAAAACCCTTACCCTAATAAATAAATCCCTATTATTTAGCTAAAATAGAGTAGGCTCCAGCAGGAGTTAGTTTTAGGCTGGCCGACACTCAGAGAGAGAGAGAAAAATAACTGTAAAGCCTAGTAAAAATTAAATGGCAATTCAGCCCACAATTTGTTTTCCCATCACCTACAATCTTTGGGTTTAGTTGCGGTATGCGGTCCTTAGTATAATAATCCGACTTTTATTACAAAAGGACTATAGTGTATAGTTATATGATCATACAATTTATCAAATATAACAATGTAATGGATGTAAGTGGAATTAAATCAATACAACAACGACAACATATTAAAATAAAGGTTCCTCTCTCTTTCATTCTTTCTCAATAGTAAAGTGACTAGAATAATTAACCCTAAGACCTTATTTATAGTATAAAGGTGTTTTACTGCCAAGATAACCAAAAAAACGGCAGAAAGACTAAAGAGGACACACTAAAGATATTCCCAAGGAATAATATCACCCCCAACCATAGTTATTTAAGCCGCAAGGCGCCGATGTCTGGCATGCGCCTGATCGATGTTAGACGCGCCGCACATTGGGCAAAACCTGTAAAAATTGTATATTTGCAATAACAATAATAATAATATTATTATTATTATTATTATTATTTTATGATAAAAAATTGAAATATAGAGCATAATTTACTTTTGTACAAGGTAACAAAAGGACACATAAGACTATGTATAATGTTTTAAAAAGTGCGCGATTGCACGTGATGTGGCGTGCGATTGCGTTTTATTGGGCGAAAATGCGACATAGCTCTTTCAGATTTACGGAAGTCACAATAGCGTGCACGGTTGATGACGTGTTGCGCTTTTGCACTATTTTGCTATTTACACTTTTTTGCGCGATTGATGACGTGATTTGCTATTTGGACGCTATATTCTACTTTTTTGTGCCATTTGGGCGCTATTTGGGTTCCATCTAATTGAAACACAAAAATCCACCATATTGGAACATTTAATCATTTAAGACACAAACCCCCACCCGATTAAAAACAAAACCCTTCCCGACCCAGAAAACATCTCCTCGGGAAAAATAGTTGTTCGACTCCTCAAAGAAGCAAACCATTGCCTCTCTTTGAATCTCCTGATCTTGCACTTGATTGGCCTTTGCTCCAGTTGATCCCTTCTGCCCGTGTTCTGCTGAGTCTGCTCTAGCCGATCCCTTCTGCTCGTGCTCTGTTCAAGCCTTCAAGGTAAAGATTTTTGCATTTATCTTCATCTTTTTTTCTTATTTAAAACCCGGTTCTTTATCTTTATTTCATTCCTTTTTTTAAAACCTGGCTTCTTTATGTAACTAAATAAATAAAATCCTATTCCTTCATTGCATTCCGATTTTTGTTCTTTAAAACCCTTTCTTTTAGTTGGATCTATTTTTTCCTTCCTAATTACTATAACTTCGTTTTTTTTAACGACGTCTTAAAAAGATTTATGTTGATAATATGGTTTTGAGTTTTATTTTTTTTCCATTTATTTTTGGGATATCATGTGTTGCGTTTATTGTATTGATTTTTGAGAAAAGACTTTGTTGAGTTGAGTTGTTTACTTTATTTGGGACAACGTGTGATTTAGGAATATGTAGTACTTTATGAACCTATGATTTTATTTCGAGTGATGTAGTATTTAATTTGGATTTTTTTGAAGTTATTTATTTATTTATTTATTTATTTGTGTTTTTAATTATATAAATGAAATACACGAATTGCTTGCGCGATGCACGACGCGAATTATGCCGCGCACCCGAGACCAAAACGCGCGATTTAAAACATTGGATGTATCTAATAAAATTTTAATAATCAACAAAAGGCATTATTATGGGTTAATCCCATTTATTGAGTCAACGATGCGTCAAATCTCATTCATTTTTTTTAATGCACCAAGTCCTTTTTCATGATATACCACATATATTTAGACAAATGTATCTGATGTGGAACAGGGTCATTTTTGTCATTTTTTGACTTTTAGTAGTTTTATTTTTCTTTTGTTTTGTTGAGTGGTCGTATTTTCTTTTTGTTTAGTATTTAGAGGTGGGAGTAGTAAATGCTCTTAGGGATATATTTGTAATTAGATCTTTTGCTTAGAGCCTAAGCTACCACCCTCTTATAAATATTCATCTTGTAGCCTCATTTGAGGCATTCTCATAGTTGTCAAATCGCGAATCGTTTACCCCCGAATCGCGGATCGTGAATTGCATCGTGAATCGAACCGGTCGAATCAGAATCAAATGTTAAAAATGAAATAAAACATACGTAAATGCATTGTGATACTATAGAATTGATAATTAAGCATAATATGACAAAAAACTAATCGTAGCACATGATAATATACCAAAATATAACACAAAAATTAACCGTAGCACATGTTCTCATTCGTTTTAAGCGTAAAAATGTAAAAAAGAAAAAGAAATCATAAAAACAACTCAAACAATAACTAAAGAATTTAAGCAAATGCATATGGATAATGGGTGGTTTAAGCAAATACAACAACAAAAAAAAAAAAAGAAAACAGCAAATGGAAATTCAAAAATACAGTAAAAATAGCAAAATAAAAACACAAAATAGCAAAATAACAAAAATAGGCTTTTGTAACCTAAAAAAAGCAGCAAAATACCCTTTAAAAAAAGCAAAATAGGGTTTTATAACCTAAAAAAAAAATAACAAAATAGCAAAAAAAAAAACCCCAGCAAAATAGCAAAATAACAGCAAAGAAGCACAAAAAGCAGCCTTCGTTTTGGTTTTATAACAAAAAAAAACTAAAAGCATCGAAATGTATGGTTTTATAACCTCAAAAAAAAAAAGCAAACAAAAACAATAAATCAAGTTGTTTGCTTCGGTCGGCCATCGATTGAGCAAAATAAGACATGAAAACAAGAAAGAAAACATACCGTATGGGTTTTGCAGAAAAAAGCAAAAAACGTTTGCTATCTTGCTTCGATTTACTATATGGGTTTCAAACGGCCTTCGATTTGCAAGAATTAGGGTTTCTTTGCTTCGGTCGGTTTCGGTTTGAATGGGTTAAGGTTGAAACAACGTTTTTTTTTGGTTATTTGGGTTGAAATCTATTTACGGTTTAAGTAAAACCCCTTTTTCCCCGAATCGTTTTTAACACGATTCACGGCTCGATTTGGAATCGAACGATTCGGGCGATTCTTTAGACATATGCGATTCTTTAGACATGTGCGATTCTTTAGACATGTGCGATTCTTATCCTGATTCGAATCGTTTTATGTCCGAATCGAATCGAATCGAATCGTACGATTCGACTCGCGAATCAGACGATTTTAACAACTATGGGCATTCTATATTTTGAGAGTTTATTAATAGAGAGTTGAGACGTGAAATATCTTCTTTCTTGATTTCCATATTGCGTTACTTATGCCAATTGGTATCAAAGCCTCGTTGGCTTCATCGTTGTTGTTGTGTAGGCACAAAAAAATCGTAGACAATGACAAATGGGACACAGGAGATACGTCTATTGGATGCTCGCACCGACCGCTTTGAGGAGGTTTTGAACCGTTTGGTGGCCCGAATGGACGCCATTAACCCCACATTCCACCACCGGTCCACCATAAGCCGCCCTCACACCATTCCCACCCCCACTCAAAACCCTAACCCTAACTGATCTACTTCTACCCATTCTACACCCCTACCCCAAAAGAAGTTAGATCCATCTAATTCTACCCCACCTACAGCCTAGCTAGAGGTGGTCGAAGGCAGAAGAAGGGGGTGGCCGACCACCGGCTAGCCTCCCTGGGCCAGATTCGGCACCGACCAACCCCTCCCCCACTGAAGAACACCTCGGTCATACCCAATTACCCCCGCACCTGGGTCAGACCATGTCCTAGGTGGCCGACAGACCCTCCTTCCATCAATATCAGCCCGACCCACTAGGGTTTTGCTCTAAAAATTGGTCAGCAGCCACTAGGGACAAACCCTAGTGCCGACGGCCCCTTCCACTGCCCGGATCTAACCAAAAATCCACCGCCACCTTCAAAACCCTAGGTCGACAGTCTCTTGCTGCCTTGAACCACCAAAACCTGATTGAGGTACCCCCCTCCCCTAGGCGGGCCAGCTGCCACCCTCCTTTTCAGCCCTAAAAATGGGCGGCCATACCCTCCTCCACCACTAGTGGAGTGTGGTCCCTCGGGTTATACGATCCACCCCTAAACCCAACCTCCCTAGTCTTACACCACCCGACCCGGATTTAATTAGCCATCAACCACCATCTCACCACCTTCCACCACTCGAGTCCTCCTTTCCTCTCACTTACCCCCACAAACCCTAGAACCCATCCCCATTAACTCCCACTATGATCCACACCTCCACCACATCTCTATATACCCCCCCCCCCCCATAGACACCATGAGCCTTACCTGTCCCATTATTTCCTCTCCATTCCCTCGGCCCTACCAGCCTCTATTGATCCACACCACCACCTCCATACCTCCTTCACCACGCTTCCGCCCCCACCCTTACTACATACTATCCTTCCTCCCCCCGGACATCCGAGGCATGTTCCCCACCCTCATTTAGTTTGGGACGCCCACTCCGCTTCAGTGGATACTTTTGAGCGAGTGCATGATTGGCTAGGTCATCCACATCATGATGGACCTCCCTCCCCTCGACCCCGTCCCTTCACTCTGAGCCTCCTCTCCCGACAAATTAGTGCACAGACATGTCACCTTTCGACTCCCTAAGTCCGAAGGTCACACCATGTGCCTATTACGGAGCGACACTGCTTTCTTTATTACCAGAGGGGCTATTAGATGGATCGGTGCCCCTTGAAAGAACCCATGGCTCCGGCACCTCCACCACCTCCTGTGACGGCGATACCGCCGTATGTTCCACCACCAATACCATTTGAGGCTCCACCTCCACCTCCACCTCCACCTCCTGCTCCAGTTCCTATTCATCCACCGCCTCGAAGGCAGCGCTCCGATTGATGATCCTTCGCTAGGCGATGACAAGATTGACGAGGATTACTTAGCCGTTGCAGATGGGCGATTCCCTTACCCGCCTGGCTCTACAGATGTTATGATGTAATCTAGGCTGCTGAAGCGTACAAGAAAGAAGTTATCTACACCACCACCACTACCACAACATGAAAAATGTAGGAGGGTTTCTTATTTCTCTCTCTAGTCTCTTAATCTCAAAATGACAAAAGTAATACAATGAGGGACTCGAGAGCTATTTATACTAAAAGGTACAAAAGGGTAAAAATAGAATAAATGCTAAAAAGATGACTATATCCCTATGCTCCTGCATCATTCTCCCCCTTGAGAGGAATCCATTTATGTCGAGTATTGCTAAAAGAAATTGGAATCAACATGTTGCAAGATGGCCTCAGTAATCCAAGAGTCCTCCGTCTCAGGGCGTCTAACCCAGCGGATCAAGTAGCGGGTGTAGTCTCCCAATGCAGAAGAGACAAATGCGGAATCAAGGATACCATCAATGATATCAACATGGGAATGGACTGGCTGGGTCGAGGATGAGGGAAGAGGAATGGTGCCTTGGAAAGGAGAAAGGTCCGCCACATTAAATGTGCGGTGCATGCGAAACTCCGGAGGAAGGTCGACCTCGTAGGCATTCGGCCCACAAGCTCGAATAATAGGAAAAGGGCCAAAATGTCTCATAAGGAGCTTGTTGCCTTTGCCTAAACGTCGCGCCTTCTGGAAGTACACCATAACTAAATCGCCGACTGGAAGGAAACAAAACGGCGATGCTCATCAGCTGCCTCTTTGTAAGAAGCATAGGTGGTTTGTAGACGAGCACGGATGTCAGCCTGGATGGATGTAAGTGTGCTGCTAACTCTTCCGCAGAGATGCACGTAGGAACTGTCGGTGGTAGCTCAACGAGGTCAATGGGCATAGTGGGAGACTGACCCAACACAATTTGAAGGGGAGAGAAATCCGTCGAACGGTTGACAACATTGTTGAAAGCAAACTCGACCTGTGCAATCATGATATCCCACCTACGGGGATGCTCGAAGGTTAAACAACGTAAGAGGTCACCCACGCTCCTGTTGACCACCTCGATCTGTGGATGAAAGGCAGTCGAAAACTGGAGCTCTGCCCGTAATAAGCGCCATAAGGTCCGCCAGAAATGTGTTGTAAAGCGTACATCTCGATCGGATGTGATGCTGCGGGGAACGCCATGTAAACGGACAATCTCACGGAAGTACTAGGACGCGACATGAGAAGCATCTATCATACGAGAACACGGGATGAAATGAAACATCTTGGAGAATCGGTCTACAACTACCATGGTAGAGTCATGCCCGCTGGAAGTACGGGGGAGGCCCACAATGAAATCAATCGAAACGTCTTGCCACGAGCGCTCGGGTATCGAAAGTGGAGTGTACAAGCCTGCATTGGAGTGTTGCCCCTTGGCCGTCTGGCAGGTATAATAACGCCTGATGAAGGTGTTAGTATCCCGCCTCATAGTTGACCAATAAAAACGATCTCGTAACAACGCATGGGTGTGTGCCTGCCCCTAGTGAACCTCTGAAATAATCTTCTCCCGCAAAGAGGAAGAAGGAATACACAAAGCTATCCCGCGATGTAAAAAGTCATCCTGTAATAGGTATTCACTCGATGCCCCATTGCCCTGTTGGCATGCAGCATAAATGGGCCCCAAATCCACATCAGTCGGGTAGAGGTCTCGAATCTCATCAAATCTAAAAATCTGACTCTGCAAAGTCACCAAAGCATGAGCTAGCCGGTTAAGTGCATCCGCTACCTAATTCTCCTTACCGAACTTGTACTGGAGGTGGAAAGTGTAACGTTGAAGATAGGCAGTCCACTTGGCGTGTCTATCGCTAACACGCCGCTGGCTAGAAAGGAACCGCAAGGTCTCGTGGTAAGGTTTGATCACAAACTCCTTATGTAAGAGGTAAGGTGACCAAAACTTCACGACTTTCACAACCGCATAGAACTCCAAGTCATACGTAGAATAGTGTAATGCCGCTCCCGTCAACTTTTAGCTAAAAAATACAATGGGTTTCCCATTCTGGCTCAAGACACCCCCCACCCCGGTTTTGCAAACATCGCAAGACAACTCAAAAACTGATCAAAGTCCGGCAAGGAGAGGATATGAGTAGTCGTCATCAACTCCTTGATGCATGTGAAGGCCCGCTCGGCCTCCTCTGTCCACTTGAATTCGGCGCTCGAAGAAGTGCTCATTAAGTCCGTGATCAGGGCCATGACGGTGCTGAATCTTGCTATGAACTGTCGATAAAACCCGGCAAGCCCATGAAAGCTGCGAACCTGGGTCACCGAAGTAGGGGTAGGGCCGATCCACTATCGCCTGAATCTTGGCGTCATCTACCCGGGCGCCATCTTCGAATACTACGTAACCCAAAAAAGTCACCGATGAAAACACTTTTTTAACGTGAGGAAAAAACGTTCGGCTCATAAAACTTCCAAAACCTGGGTCACGTGTCCAAGATGCTCCTCCTCGGACCGACTATAAATCAAAATGTCGTCAAAGTAGACCACGACAAACTTGCTCAAGAAAGGGTGCAATATCTGAGTCATCACCCGCATGAATGTGGATGGAGCGTTGGAGAGGCCAAAAGGCATCACCGTTCACTCGTCTTTGGTCTTTAATGCCGTTTTTCATTCACCCCCCGTTCTCATACGTATCTGCTGATAGCCACTCTTCAAGTCTAGCTTGGAAAAGATCATCGCCCCATGGAGTTAGTTCAACATATCCTCAAGTTTGGGAATTGAGAATCTATATTTCACCGTGATTTTGTTAATGGCATGACTATCCACACACTTACATCAACTCCCATGCTTCTTGGGAGCTAGCAACGCCGGTACCGCACAAGGAGACATACTCTCCCTAATGTACCCCTTGTCACACAACTCGGTGACCTACCTTTGTAACTCAGCGTACTCCGTAGGCGACATGCGATAGTGGGAAAGATTGGGGAGCTGCGCTTCTAAGATAAAATCAATTGAATGCTGTATATCTCAAAGAGGGGGAAGATCATCTGGGGGTACACATATCGGTAAAAGAATCCAACAAACTCTGAACACATGGTGGAACAGATGTCCCCGGAGTGATAATGGGACTAATAAGAGCATAACACAATCGTGCCTCTGCTGTTTCAGTGGCTAATTCCTCATGTGAAACTACAAGGGCATAAGGTCGAGACATCGGAAATGGTCGCATGGGATGGAGGAGAAAGTTCCTCCCCTCATGTGTAAATGAATAAGTGTTGGCTCGGCTATCATGTATGCTATGATGATCAAATTGCCACGGCCTTTCCAAAAGAAGGTGACATACTCGCATATCCTCTACGGTACATACAACCTCATCATGATAGTCTCCAATGGAAAAAATCACCCGACATTACCGACTAGGGGCAAGTGTGGCTCCACTCCCCAACCACCAAATACGACACGGAGTGGGCAATAATTTCGTGAGAAGTTTTAACTTGTCGACCATCTCTTATGCCACCAAATTATAACTAGCTCCCCCATCAATAATCACCGTGCATAGCCTCCCCTTTGCTGTGCAACGAGTAAAAATATACTCAATCGGATCCAAGTGTCATCGCTAGGTGGAGGTGTTTGAGGATCGACAGATGTTGTTATCATCACGGTATGTGTGTAGGTATCTGCAAGTTTTGCTTGGGTCCGGCAAAAGGAATCACGCTGCTGACAAATGGATTGAGCGGCGGGTAATGGGACATTGGTAGGAATGGGGAGAATGCCCAAGGAGGGGCATCCCTTATATACGAAATTAGGGTTTTTGGAAGGGACGAATATTAGGGTTTCTTGGGAATGGGGTAAATAGGGTTTGAGATTAGTTTTTTTTTGTTGAATTTGATTAGGGTTTGCACAAGGAGTGGTTTGGGTTTGGTTCTTGAATTTCTGGAGTTTCTCATGAATCCCGGGCTGTCTAGTAATGTCGACAGGAATTGAGATCATGGCAGAAGGCCCCACAGAGGGTTCCGAACAACTGGGGAGAGAAACAAAGGAGGCGCGGTGCTTCGGACCTCCGCAGGAGGTCGTGCCACCTGTTTTGGTCTCGGACGGCTGTACTGCGGGTGTGGGCGGGGGGTTGGAAGGTGTCTGGGTTGGTCGGCCATTCGAAAAAATGTCAGTGGTGATCGAAGGTGGTAAGATTTGTCGGGTGGTTGAGCCGACTGCTTCTTCAAGCGAAAATGGTATAGGAACTTTAGGTTTAGTTTTTTTTTTTAATTTCATCCGGGTGGTTCCAATGGGAATTCCAATCTTCGATGAACATGGTTGATCTAAGAACAAACCACGCTCTGATACCAATTTGATGTAATCTAAGGTGCGGAAGCGTAAAAGAAAGAAGTTATCTACATAACAACAACAACAACAACAATAACAACATGGAGAATGTAAGAGAGTTTCTTATTTCTCTCTCTAGTCTCTTAATCTCAAAATGGTAAAAGTAATACAATGAGGGATTTGAGAGCTATTGATACTAAAATGTACAAAAGGGTAAAAATAGAATAAATGCTAAAAAAGACGACTATATCCCTATGCTCCTGCATCATGTTATCTCGGAGTATGCGAGGAGATATCTGAGTAGATGTTTCGATGTTCGACGGTCATTTCCAACCGGTTGTAGTGATCAACTGGCTTGCCGCGATGGAGCGCATCTTCGAGTACAAGAGGTTGAGAGGTCGCCGCTGTGTCCTTTTGACAACGACCAAATTTCAAGGCTATGCTAGTAGGGTGGCACGACCTGGAGCAACGCATGACCATTCAGGGATAGCCCCCGTCATGGATCGAGTTGCGTGCCGAGTGGCCACCTTTGTTCCTGCTACATATGATAGCGATCACTTTCTACATATGATAGCCATCAAACAGGACACCTCCGTTTTGTACTACATGGAGCGGTTTCAAATTTTATGTACTTGCGCCCGCCTAGGAGAGATCGAGGAGCAGAGGATTAGTTGCTACATCCATGGTCTACAGGGCTATATTCAGAGGGACCTTGCGTTGCGCGACATCACCACCTTTGCAAAGGCGGTTGAGTATGCCACCAAGGTGGAATCCTTTCATCAGACCGCTCCTCCTGCTCGTGCACGCCCCGCTACCACTCCTGCCCCACCACTGGCCATCTTCAGTGCTCCTGCCACTACTTAAGCGACACCGACCACTGTTGCCCCGCTTCCTTCATCCTCCCACCCGGTGACCTTCAAGTGTTACAATTGTGGAGTGGTAGGGCACAGGGCTTCAGAATGTTCCTTGCCATGGTGCCGAGCTCTCCTTACTTCTGGAAGACTCGAGTACCTGGATGAGACAAAGGAAGCCGCACCACAACATGCTCGCATCACTATCTTAGACGGAGACACCGAGGGTCTTCCCCTTTGAGTTCGAGGAAGAACTCTTTTCAGGGGGGAGAATGATGTGGAGAAGGAGCATTTTTTGGCTTTTAGTAGTTTTATTTTACTTTTGTTTTTTTTTCCTTTTATTTTGTTGAGTCGTATTTTCTTTTTGTTTATAATTTAGAGGTGAGAGTTGTAAAGGCTCTTAGGGGTATATTTGTAATTAGATCTTTTGCTTAGAGCCTAAGCTACCACCCCCTTATAAATACTCATCTTGTAGCCTCATTTGAGGCATTCTATATTTTGAGAGTTTATTAATAGAGAGTTGAGAGATGTGAGGTATCTTCTTCTTGATTTCCATTTGGCGTTACTTATGTCAGTATCCCTCATCTGTACATATTTTAAACTCACTTACTCTCTTAGTCTAAAAATAAACACATAAACCCCGCCCCACCCTAGACTTGCCGAAAATAGCCCACCGGAAAATCTCGTCGGAAGCCGTCGAAAGTCTCGCTGGAGTGTATTTCTCTCTTTTTTTCCGTCTATTTCTTTGATTTTTTGGTCCGCGCTAGCGGCACCATCGCCGGAGATGAAGAAAAAGGATTTCCCCTCGAAAAAATGGCATCGGAAAAAATAGAGGTTTTACAGAAACAGTAAATTTACACATTTCAATTTTTTCGTCAAAAAATATCGAATATGGGTGTTGTTTGATAGATCTTAACGAGTAGTTCCCAAATATATGAATTTTGTGAATTTTGGAATTGTAGATTTGAAGTTGTGAAATTTCGAAAAACGAGGTATTTAGCTGTCAAAGATATTTTTGGGATATGTTAGTCATTTTAATGTGCTGGCAAAGTAAGATCTTTGACACCATTGACTCAGTTAAATGATCTTTTGCATCATTGATCAATGATCTCTTGTATCGTTGATCAAGTGAATGAGACTTGTTAACTATTGCCCTCCAAAAGTAAAGATATTCATATAAAAATGTAATTGTTTCGGGTTGAGGCGAGGGGCCAATGTTGCGCCTTAATGAGCCTGCACCCTAGGCACGCCTTTAAATTTATTCCCTCAACCTAACCGAATAACAAGGTAATGAAATAACCAAAAAAGGCAAAAAGTATTATCGTATTATCGCACATTTGTTCTTATATTGTTTATATAACACCCAATGGATTTCACAATATACAACCCCTTGTATTAAGGACCCACTCGTTAAAAATCTAAGGCCTACATTACGGTAACCAAATAAAAAAATGTTTGGAGGGTAAATTTGTTAACATTATTTTTTGACACTCCTGTACTGATAATACATCCATTTGTACCCTTATGAGTGACTCTTCATTTTCATTGCAGGATTTAGAGAGAATTTTTTTAGATAATGGTGGAATACGGGAGAAAGAGCCATTTTTCCTTTCAAATGTTCATGATGATGAGGTACAATTTCCAAATTGTATTTGAAATTTGAACTTTGTGTTTGTGTTGTGGTGTTATCGGTTTACACATGTAGAAGCTTTTTATTACATATGCCTCTACATTGTCCTCGTGAGGAAAATGCCAAATCTCAAAAACATAGTTAGGAAAAGATGAACTGTTACTGTTATTAAAATTGAGTAATTGTTGGACCATTCCAGAAATATTAAAATGCCGAGGAAGGTTGTGTTGAAAAAAATAAACCATTCCTTCGTACTGGCCCTCCCAAACCAAGACAAAACGGGGGAAAAGGCTGAATTATAGCTAGCATTCAGCGAAAGATTATTACCATATATTGAAAGCGATAGGGAAATGGAAGATTTCTTTCTACTCATGTCTTGGGTAAATGTAAATAAAAAAAATAGGTAAGAGCAACTGGGCTGTACTTTCTCTTTTATCTGACACCATAAAGCTTGGAGCTTCCTAATTACCTTCACGAATTGGATGGATTAATTGTAAAAACTGAGATGATTTATTATTTGGAATATATTTGTTTGTAATAATTAAGAATTGGGATACATTAATTTTTATTATAATCAGCCACTGTTTAACAAATCACCTCCTATTGTCAACTACGATAAATACTCCTGATATTTAAAAACATTTATTAAAACAGTTGTTACAAAACAAAAACGCTTCACACCCCAAAAATGGTTTCCCACCTCTTTCACAATCTCTCCTCCTCTAGTGGCAGCCATGGCCATGGCTGCCCCTTGTCTCCCTCCACCACGGATTGCCCCCTCCAGCCCCGCTCCTCCACCACCCCTCCCTCTATATACACACAACCCCTCGCTCTGCCCTCTCCCTCCTCCCCTCTCCCGATCTCACAGTGAAGAGAAGAAGACATGGATCTAGTGGGGTTGATGAGTTTAGATTTAAACTTCTCCATGGTAAGTTTTATGAGATGGACCTAGTGGGGTTGCTGGAAATCATTTTTTTGGGTGGAATTTTTTTCCTTTTGTTGAAAATCATTTTTTTTATGGAAAACGTTTTTTTTTTCTTCAAATATATTTTTTTAACTAAAATAAGTTTTAGTTTTTACTTTTTTTATTTAGTTGGAAATCAATTTTTTGGTTGAAAAAACTCTTTTGTTGAAAATCAATTTTTTTTGGTGGAAAATGTTTTTTTTTTCTTGAAATATATATATATTGTAGTTGGAAATCATTTTTTTGGGTGGAAAACAAATTTCTTGTTGAAAATCATTTTTTTTGGTGGAAAACGTTTTTTTTCCTTGAAATATATATATTTTTTAAAACTGAAATCAGTTTTATTTTTTTACTTTTTTGTTGGAAATAATTTTTTTTGGTAGATGTAAATCATTTTTTGGGTGGAAAACAAATTTCCTTTGTTGAAAATATTTTTTTTTGGTGGAAAACGTTTTTTTTTTCTTTCTGGAAATATATTTTTTAACTGAAATCAGTTTTATTTTTTACTTTTTTTGCTGGAAATAATTTTTTTTATAGTTGGAAATCATTTTTTGGGTGGATTTTTTTTCTTTTGTTGAAAATCCTTTTTAATGGTGCTGAAAATAATTTTTGTAATTGAAACTAGTGTACCCCAAGCTTCAATTATTACGAATAAACCCTAAAAACTATTTGACGAAGACATAATTGGTTTGGCTATATGGTTATTTAGAGTTGAGTTGTGCACTTTTCTGATATTATGGGAAGCCACGCAGTCAAGTTGTTGTGAATTCGTAATAGAAAAGTAGAAGAGGGGTTCACAGTGATAAAATTTAAGCTTTTGAGTGGAAATCGGAACATGGAAGTGTCAAATTTTGTGAGATGTCTTGGAATACTATTTCTTGGTAACAAATTTACTTAATTATGGGAACTTACTTTAGTTGCATTGCCCCTGATGAAAAGGCCTGTTCTACTCACCGTAATGATTGTTCTGATTTTGATATACTTTTCGTTAATTATATTTCTAACTTTCAATCATATATGAAATTTTTGGATTGAGCTTCTATCCTTTCATCCACAGCCTGTGTTCAGAAGCTTGCTTGAAAATGGAAATGCATCAGGAGTTACTCTTTTGACCGCAGCAAATTAGGACAAAAAAACCCACTGAAGTCATATGCAACTTTTAGAGAGTTTAATGTTAGCAGTTTTCCTAGTGTGCTTGGATGCTTCAGATGTGGGGTGGAGAAAATTTGAGTTATTTTTTGTTTCTGAATTTTATTATTTGAGTAATTAAGAGTATGTAATGTAGCTGTATAGGGGCTTGATTTTGGGTTGAGAAGAGGTGGTCAATTTTTTCCTTCTCAACTCATTATTACAGATTGGTAGAAAAAATAATTTTTATCCCCTTTCTTCTCTCCTTTCCCCAATCCACCCCACTCTATATATGTTTATCATCTAACGAATACATGAATTATTATATCTAGGAAAAATTTGAAATAAAATTTACCATGTATTTTTCTGTAACTCAAGTCTGTTGAGCAAAGCTAATTCTTTAAATTTCCCTCAGCTGTTCAATGGTTGATGATTAGTGCAGCGTGCTTTATGCGTTTTTAGTCAAAACTAGCATGTAACTCGCACGATGCGCGGGCGTAATATAGAAGTTATTGAAAATTCAACAATTATCTAAACTAATTAACTAAAGGACTATCAATTTTATCACTAAAAGCACCCATAAACCTCTAAGAGAGGCATTTATATTTATATGGTTTTAACTAAATAACGTATTTAGTACGCTTTTAAGCACGTATGTAAAATTCATGTATTTGTCTTTTATTCCCTGTCAATTATTTGAATTTATCATTTGTGGAAGTTCCTAAACTTCAAGATAATATTAGTGCGTACGACATAAATAATATTATAAGCCTTAGATCTTTACACATCTAGTAGATTACTAACATGATAACATTTCTTGAGGACGGGTTATTATATTAGATTTGTAAGCAAAAGGAAGTATAGTTCAAGAAGTATATTTTATTAGAATATTTCAAAAGAGTAAATATTTCAAAAGGAAGACACTTGTTATCGTGCTAACTTGTGCTTCTTACTATCACACCTTTTTTTTAATCACAATTTCAACAATGAAGAGAATTATGATTTTTCGTTTCATTGTAATTCTCTACCTCCTCCATTTCGCTGTCTCCTTGAAAGAGGCTTCACGAAATGAGTACAATGAAGAACTGAATTCTTTGTGAGAATCAAGAAGATAAATAGTAGGACTTTTGGAAACCCAAAAGACACTTTTCATATCTCAAAAGAAACAAATAAAAGGTACTATACTAATGAATTTTTCCATTTCGGTTAGAAAACTTGCATGCCTATCAAAATATGCATTGTCAATGGCTAACAAACAATTATATTTATATAAAAACTAATTTTTATATAATTATAAAAAACTATAATTATACAAAACAATTTTTTTATATATATATAAAAGACTATTTTTATAAAAATAAAAATAGTTTTTAAACTGTTTTTTAAACCGTTTCCCCCCTATAAATATTATAAAAATCAAAAAGTACTTTTTTAATAAATAAAAGACTTTTTTTACAAATAAATAAAAATGACTTTTTATTTTATAAAAGCATCTTTTTTATAACTTTTTTCACTAAACAACTTATTTATTTATAAAAAAAGTATAAAAATCATTAACTATTTTTTTTTGATAACCAGTAGACTATTTTTTATGAATAAAAAAACTGACTTTTTATATTATAAAAGCATGCATTTAGAACTTAAAAAAAAAACAGCTTATTTATTTATTAAAAAAATTTAAAAATAAAAAAGTGTTTTTTTAATAAATAAAAGCCATTATTTTTTATAAATTTTTTTGACAAAACAACTTTTTTATTTATAAAAAAGTATAAAAATCGAAGGTTGATTTTTTATAACTTTTTTTACAAAACAACTTATTTATTTATAAAAAAGTATTAAATATCAAAAACTGACTTTTTTGAAAAATAAAGACTGTTGTTTACAAATAAAAAGCTGAATTTTTATTTTATAAAAACATCTTTTTTATAACTTATTTTTCACAAAAGAGATTATTTATAAAAATAGAAGACTAATTTATTAAAATAAAAAAGCTTACTTTTTTATAAAGAAAAGACTATTTTTTAGGATCAAATACCAAAAAGTTCCTCAAACATTTCTTAATACACACTTAGTCCAAGTTTTTTATTTTGTACAAAAAAATCCTTTATTCTTTTATCTTTAAAGGTTCGCGTCAGCGACATGGTAAAGCTTTTTGGCATGGTGAAGGATTTTTTGGTGCAAAATAAAAGGGCTTGGACTAAACCTGTATTAAAAAAAGTTCGAGGGACTATTTGGTATATGTCCCTATTTTTTATATATAAAAAACTGATTTTTTATTTTATTTTATTTTACAGTTTTTAATAAAGAACTGTTATACCACTAAAAGCACTAACAATTATTTGAGAAAGACATAATTTGTTTGGCTAAATGGTTATTTAGAGTTGAGTTGTGCACCGTTTTGATATTATGGGAAGCTACGCAGTGAAGTTGTAAATTCGTAATAGAAAAGTAGAAGAGACACAGATAAAATTTAAGCTTTTGAGTGGAAATCGGAACATGGAAGTGTCAAATTTTGTGAGGTGTCTTGGAATACTATTTCTTGGTAACAAATTTACTTAATTATGGGAACTTACTTTAGTTGCATTGCCCCTGATGAAAAGGCCTGTTCTACTCACCGTAATGATGGTTCTGATTTTGATATACTTTTCGTTAATTATATTTCTAACTTTCAATCATATATGAAATTTATGGATTGAGCTTCTATCCTTTCATCCACAGCCTGTGTTCAGAAGCTTGCTTGAAAATGGAAATGCATCAGGAGTTACTCTTTTGACCGCAGCAAATTAGGACAAAAAAAACCACTGAAGCTATATGGAACTTTTAGAGAGTTTAGTGTTAGCAGTTTTCCTTGCGTGCATGGATGCTTCAGCTGTGTGTGTGTGTGTGGGGGGGGGGGGGGGGGGGGGGGGGGTAATTTGAGTTATTTTTTGTTTTTGAATATTATTATCTTTGAGTAATAAAGAGTATGTAATGTAGCTGTATAGGGGCATGATTCGGAAGAGCTGTTCAAGTTTTTCCTTCTCAAGGGTTGTGTTTCAGGGAATCGGATCGGAAAATGATCGTTCGAAAAAAATTCTGATTTTTTCAGAAATAAAATAAGTATTCCAATTTCCGATCCAATTTTTTCGGAAAATTAAAAAAAATTCCAAATTTGGAAAAATTAGAAAAAATCGGAAATTCAAAAAATATACTAAAAATCTAGAAATTTCGGAAATTCCAAAATTTCAAAAATATAAATATAGGATTTTCGATTACTCGAAATTCTCATTTTAAAGAAATCAAGAAAAAAGCTTAACAAAACATGTAAATACATAAAGATTTAACCATTTTTTCCATTTGTGTAGAGGATAGAGGGATAATCTCATTATATAAAAGATTTTTTTGGACCACTCTTCCTCTCCTAGTCGATGTGGGACACGTGAGAATATTTAATAAAATCGAAAATCGGAAATAATTCGGAAAAATCGGATCTGCATAGTTTCGGAAAAATCGGAAAAATCGGAAAATCAGAAATTCGGAATTATTTCCGATTTCCAACCAGATTTTTTTCGGAAAAATTGGAAATCGGAAAACCCTATATACGTTACAAAATCGGAAAATATCGGATCGAATATCGAAAAATCGGATTGTTCAGAAAAAAACACAGCCCTAATTATTACAGATTGGCAATTTTTTTTTCCCTTCTCCCCTTTCCCCAATCCACCCCAGTCTATATATGTGTAACATTTAACAAAGGTATGAATTATTATATCTAAGAAAAACTTGAAATAAAATCTACTATATATTTTTCTGTAACTTAAGTCAGTTGAGCAGTTCAATGGTTGATGATTAATGCAGCGCGCTTTATGCGTTTTTAGTCAAAATGAGTATTATGTTTGGCTAACATACAATAATACCCATTCCATGGTGCAACCTTCCAAGTGCCCTGCTTGTCAATAGCGTATTGACAATAGGCAGAGTGTTGGTGGGTATACAAAATGCATAACTGGCCCTATGTGACCATTTGAATCAATGCTTTAGCTTGAAAGGCAAAATAACTTAAATTAATAGGTACATGTGAGTTATGTTGAAGAA
Source organism: Sambucus nigra (assembly GCA_949130495.1). Lineage (NCBI taxonomy): Eukaryota > Viridiplantae > Streptophyta > Magnoliopsida > Dipsacales > Adoxaceae > Sambucus > Sambucus nigra. Next base: position 377,720,558 of record OX422209.1, on the reverse strand, counting down.
TAGATGTGTAATACGCATATCTTTTGTTTTTCTTTTATTTATTTGTATGCTCATCATAATTTGAATATATATTAGCCGGGCTCTATCTTTTTTATTTCTCTGCACACAAAAGCATACATGATGGGCAATGATTCATTACACTATTGAGAAAAAAAAAATCAAAGAATATAGCAGATTGCAATACAAATTAGTATTAATATTCATATCAAGAGGCGCCTAAACTTGGGAGGGTGAGCATAGTTGTAGAAGATTTAGCTTAACAAAGCAGTTGTCCTTGGGCAACAATTAAGGAAAGAATGTCCAGAACCTAACACTAAACTTATACACGGAGATTATCTTCATAAAAGGGTAGACGGCGAGATATTAAAGGTCCGTTTGGTTCGTGGTGAAATATTTTTTTATTGTGTTAAAAAATAATTCACCTAGGTAAAATATGCGTTTGGTTGGGCATTTAACACGGTGAAATAAAATGAATATGGTGAAAAGTGAGGTGAAATTTTAATCATTTTAAATCATGGGTAAAGTGAATAATTTAACAGGTTAAAACAATGCAATTTACCTTATTACAAGACTAACCTTTCTTATTTCCACTTACAACTATCACACATTCATTTCTCCTTCTCAATTAACACGATCATTAAATATTCATTTAAAAAAATTTCTTTTTTTTAAATTTCATTATTTATTTATTTATTTATTTTTTAAATAATTTAAATAATTTAAATAATTAAAAATTTTAAAAATAAATAAAAAATGAAATAGCTATTCCTACACCCTCTATGTCTTCCCCCACACCCTTTTCAATATTTAAATTCTAAAAGATCAAAAGAACCTCTATGCATATATGATTTGAACAAATATTAATCTTTTGCCCAAAAATCTATTACTTTAAAAAAAACGTAATATTATGAAAAAAAATAAAAACATAATATTTTGAAAATAAAAATCCTAATATTCTAGAAAATTAAAATTTCAATATTCTGAAAATATAAAAATTATAAAAGTTATTTTTTCATTTTAAAAATATTATGTTAATTATAAAAAAACATATTATTATTTTTATTTAAATGGACGCTGATAAAAAAATGTTTCGTTATTTACTTAAAAAAATGGACATTCTTTTTATCATTTCTAGTTAAAAACTGTTTCTTTTAGTTATTTAATAAAATTGTTTCATTATTTATTTTTTTCACTTAAAAACTGTTTCTTTTACTATTTTAAAAATAATCTTTTAACTATAAAAAAAAATGGTACGCGTCAGCGATATGTATAGGCAGTCCGACCACTTATGCATACTGTTGGCACGGACCAATATATTAGAAAAAATGCTCCGCGCCAGCGGTATGTATAGGTTGTCGCACCGCCTACACATACTGCTATCACGGACAATATTTTTTCAAAATAGTAAAAAGATTATTTTTAATAGAGTACAAAAAAAACAGTTTTTAACCAAAAATAAAATTTGTAAATAAAAAAACTTTTTTAAGAAAACAGTCTCTTAAGAATTTTTTTTTACGTTTTATATACAGTTTTTTAATAAAACAAATAGATAAGATTTTACGTTTTATAAACATATTTTTTTATTATTTATAAAAAACAGTTTTTTATTGAAAATATAATTTTTTGTTTTTATCAAATGTATTTATTTTAGTTGGAGGTGAAAAAATTGGACATTTAGATTTTATAAATTTAAGGGCACAATTGTCATTTATTATTCAAAGGGTGTGGGAGAACATATGGAGGGTGTGGGAATAGCTATTCCCATAAAAAAATTAAAAAATTAAAAAAAAATGAATATTTGTTTGGTGCATGGTAATGTGTTCGGAATTTTTTTACTAATTGAGACGGTTTTATAGTTGGGAACTATTTTTTTTAAAATTCTTTTAATTGTAACACTTTTTTTTCATTGTTGGGACTTTTTTTTTTTTTTTAAATCACTGAGCAACTTTATTAACTATTGCATCGCCATTCTACCCTCTCTTTCGGTAATCCACAATTTTCCCTTCACATTGTATATGGTTTTCATTATCAAAACATTAGTAGCATTGTGACTTTTTATCGTCGTTAGAATGGCGGAAGACTTCACCCCACTCAATGACATCTCTTCAACAATGATTCTCTCCTCCGAAGTAAGACAACCCGCGTATGCATGTCCAACTAGTGATTCCGGCAATTGGTGGTTGTGAACACCGCTAACAACACACAACATCCACTGTCCATTATCAAGTGGAATGCCCTTCAACAGAAACGAGCAATTGCACTTCCGAGTGGTCGTGTCCCCCTTCCTACTTTTTTTTTTCTCTTGGCTACTACTTTCCTTCCCAACATTATTCCTGTGATGATCATGGTACTACCCTCCCCTCTCACATCCAATGTGTAGACGTCCCTTAACAATTAATGTTTTAACAGATCGGGCTTGCTCTTGAGCCTAAGGGACCAATGCTTCACGGGTGGGAAATACCTAGGAATAAATAATACATATAGTCAATACATAATGCTACAACTATCTTGAGTGACATTATAATACAAATACAAATAGTCAAAACCTTGGACGTAAAGAATGTCATACTTACATGAACTCCTAAGGAACCATCAACCCCGTTGTGGGGTATATCAACATTGTCTAACGCCTCGTCAAATCATACGAAGTTGAAATCCATGAAGGCATCCTGCATAAGTAAAAATATTATTAAGTCTAAACCATCAAACGTTGGATATGCTCTAAAATGAATTTTATCATATCACTTTATATGTTCCTAATTATTTGCAGCTTGAATTAATATCATAGCACTGAAATTTATTCGGCATGAACATGCCAAGATAAACACTTTAGTTTGGTTGAAACATCCCGAATATAGTTAATCATATCAGGGTATTTATAACGAACCAATCTAATATAATATATATATGGTTCAAGGTGTTCTTCATGAAATCAAGATCATATCTCGATATAGTTATATCGAGACATAAATAGATGGTCGGCATGTTTATATCAAATGAACTTGGGTCCAACAAAAAAATATATGGTTGGCCAGGGCGGTTAACGAGTTTTTCCCTTGAACTCGGGGTCCCGACCCCGAACCACTATACGCTTTCTAGGCATGTACAAGTATTTAATCTTTATGAAGAAACAATATATATATATATATATATATATATATATATATATATATATATATATATATGGGGCCCAAAGTTTACCTCAAAAATGTGATTTGGGGAGTTATCATTTTGCTTTTGGGGGAACATCCATTATTGTTTAAATTTATAATAACAAACCCTAGTTATTTAACAATGTTGTTGAAAATGGTTAGTGTGTGGGGACAAAACTTTAATAATATTGTTGAAGATGGTTGGTGTGTCGGGACCAAAGGAGCATAACTTTAATAACGATGTTGAAGATAGTTGGTTGGATTAATGGAGAGAAAGTTCTTGGCTTTTGTGAAGAAGAGAAAGGGAGAGTTTGGAGTGTAGTGGATAGAGAGAGAAAATGAGCGGTAGTTTGTGCTATATATATATATATATATATATATATATATATATATATATATATATATATATATATATATATATATATATATATATGAGGTGGTCGTGATTAGTCATGCTTATTGCATTTAATACTCCGTTAATTTGTGCATTCTAGCATTCCCGTGCATGTTATTCCCGGTTCTTATGCTCATTTATTGACTAACCCCTATTTTCATAATATATATATTGTGTGTGCCTTATTTGGGTATTTTAGGTCTTGGGAATGGATGAAATGAAGTTTGGTTGTATAGCAGGAAAGTTTCGTTGACAGTCGCAAAGTCGGGGGCATTTTAGTAAATTCAGCATTTAGGTATTGATCCCAAACTCTTCACAGAATTTGAAGACCTTCGAATCATCTTCGCATGGCCTCCGACGATGCATGAATCCGAATTGTATCAAAAAATTTACGAACCATTCTTTGGAGTGATGACCTATATACCCCATATTAGCCCTTCCCCCTCTTTTGAAGCAAGAATCGATTCGGTTCCTCACCGAATCGATTCATTTTGGCCCAGTATTGCATTTTCCCCTTTGCGAATCGATTTGGCCCTATTTCTATGTATTTACTAGTTTGCTATTTTTGAGATTTTTGGGATATATCCCTTTGTTTCCTCATTGTAAAGATCAAATTTCTTTATTAGAAACCTTCTAAAGATAGAAACTCTCTCTTCTCTCTCCCAGGTCAAGTTCATTTATTGTTCATACCGATTTGTAAATCATTGATTACTTACAAATTTGTTATTATTAATGCAAGAAAGGTTCATTTACTTCTTCTCTACTTATTCTCTTAGCTTTAAATTTCATTTATTACCACCTCTTGTATTCGTTTGTGTTTAACTAGATGACTTTCTTAAGTATGTTTTTCTTTTGCATGTGTAGCTTAGTTTTCGTGATGAGTAGATAGACTTATGGTTGGGGATCATGATCCCACATTGGATGCTTGAACTTCATATTTAGAGTTTGGTTTATAATTGTTCTAATGGAACTTCATGTGTTGGTATTGGAGTATCCTATTCTTTTAACTTCCCTTGTCGCGCAAGGGTAGTATTCTATGCTTTACTACAAACCCAACCCATTTAACATTAATTAATTAACCCATAATCCTCCATCGATGAGTTTTGTCTCCACATGGTTAATGTTCAGACTTAATTAGTTATGCTCGATTAGAATTAATTTGAACCATATCCTATCGTCTTCTTAACGAATTCGAGATGGGAGAATGATCCTCAATCCCTTTTATATCTTGAACTTAAACTTATCTTAGTTCGTTTTAGTTTATTTCCATAGTTAACACGTTCTTTATCAATTAAACGCATTTTAGTATAGCGGTTACTTAATCTCACCACTTCAAAAGACAAATCCTCTTTTACACTTTATCTTTGTGACGTTCAAAGAATAAATTTTAACCCACTCTAGTTCTCTTAGGAGTGTTCAATCCCTGTGGAATACGATTTTGGACTTACACAGTACTACTTGTTGCAATAGATTTACACATAAATCATACACTATTTTTAGAGCATCAAGTTTTTGGCTCCGTTGTTGGGGATTGGCAAAAATTGCAGGTTGTTAGAAATTCTCTTTACACTCTCCCGTTCCCTGTGGTCCCCGTGACAACACGGTTTCCAAACACTAATCCAAATTCGGTTATTGATTAGGCATAAATTCTTCACATTTATCTCCTTAATTTCGGTATTTTTATGATCTCGTGTATTGTAATTGAGTTGGTTTTGTCTCATATTTATGCTACTAATCCTTTTTGGCAAGTATTTCGTATTTTGTGTATCTCTTATGTATTTTACAGGTATTACATGCAAGAAAGTGAGAAAGAGAACTCAAAATAGTGAAAGAAACCAATAAATGGGAAGTTGAAGGGCATTTTTGTAATTTTACAGCCTTAGTCCGAATTTGGGGCCAACTGGAAAGTTGAAGATCTTGAAATTACAAGAACACTGGAAAAAACGACACCTAAAGCCGAGTTACGGTGAAGAAGTTATGCCCATTTGAAGATGAGAAGAATCAAATAGGCAAAACTAAGGAAGGCAGAAAGGGGGACTGGTCCGGTCAAAAGGGGAACCGGTTCGCGCTTTAGTCACGCTCAAGAATCGTGACTAATATTAGTTACAAATTGCTAGAAGCGGGATTTTTATTTTACCCCTATTTTTTAGTCTATAGAGTTTTATGTTTTGATGACTCTTCTAAACGTCCCAAGATTTATATGTACTCATATTAGGACTATTTTAAGATAGATTTCATTCATTGTAAAGCTCCTAATGAAAGAGAATCATCTAGGAGAACAATTTACATATTTTACACCTTTAATTAAAGAGCTTTTTCGAATTTTTCTTCAAGCTTTGATTTCTTCTTGCATGTTCTTGTTCTTTAATCTTGGTAACCTTTATTTTCAGCACTTTTAGTATTATTTCTCATGTTCGATCACACTTTTAGCGTAAGAATGATTCCATGCTATGTAGATTTTTTGTTTAATCATAGTTACACCATGTCCGACTATATTTTTAAGGGTTGGGATGCATGAACCCAACCCTAAACAGTTCACATGTGTATAAAAACACGTTCTTGAAATAAATAGTTAATTGGAATGCGTCGGTTCGTTATTACAAACATTGAAGGACTTTTAACCTCGTTTGCCCAGGTAATCGGGGTGTTTAAGAGTGCGATGTGTGTATTAATCAATTGACTTTGTATTTTATTTATCTTTTGATTATGTATGATGCGGGTTTTATTCCTTCATATATGTAGTGCTTAAAATAAATAAAGTCTTTGTTTCAATTAAATATTTAATTCTAGACTAGTTTTGTGTCTGGTGAATTCATTAGGGGTTGGGGGATTGTATTATGACCTTATCTCTTTCATAGATAATCTAGATAGGTTTCATTTATTTTTAGTAGAATTACATAATCTCAAATCCATCATCTTTTACAATTTTTTTCCTTCCCTAAGTGTTAAGACAATTTAGTCCTAAATACCATTCCCTGTGGATTCGATACCCAGACTAGCCACTATACTTCATAATAGTGTAGTTAAAGTTTAGTTTTTTTTGTATTGCGGTCGGAAGTCGATAACAACGATTAGCGTGTTTACACAGACGCTTTGAGTTTGCCTCAATCAGTTATGCAAGATGCGAACGATAGTAATTTAAATCCTATAGTTCAATCCTCGTCGTCTAATGAACGTTCAGACTATTGGAGACCATCTCCAACTCCTTACGTTTCAATCTCATCTCATACCGGATCCCACTCCGAGCCCGACTCCATGGCCGACAATCAAAGCGAGCACGGTAGTAAAAGAGAAGTCGAGCCTCCCTATCGACCCATGAGAGAGTAATTACAACCGGAGAGGACCACCTCTCCGCCGTGCATCATTTTTCCTTGCAATGCTGCACAATTCCATTTTCGTAATGGAATGATTCAACTTCTACCTACTTTCCATGACATAGAGAGTGAGCAACCTTACTTAATGTGAGACTTTGAGGAGGTGTGCGCTACTTTTAGCAATTAGAATTGTCCCCTCGATGTCACCCGACTCAAGCTCTTCCCTTTATCTCTTAAGGACAAAGATAAAACTTGGCTTTGTTCCTTAGCTCCAAACTCTATAGGAAGTTGACGGGATATGCAAGCCCAATTTTTGAAGAAGTTTTTCCCTACCCACCGCACCAACTTACTTAAGGGTCAAATCTAAACCTTTTCTTAAGGCGTGGGTCAGACTTTTGACAGATGTTGGGAAAGATTCAATGAGCTATTGAATAAATTCTCACACCACGGATTTGAAAAATGAAGACTTATCTCTTTTTTCCATAACATGCCTTCTCTCAATGCTAAACAAATAATGTACACTATGTGCTCCGGAGAATTATTCGGTCTTGATTTGGATGATGAGTGGGTACATTTTAAGTATTGTGTGAGACTCCCTAAGCTTGAGATACCTCGGACCCGAACGAAGACAACTCACGTACTTCCAATCCACCTTCCTATAGTCATGGGATATATCACCTCACCGATGAGGATGATATGTCTTTACGAGTAACTCAACTAACCAAGAGGATTGAGGCTATGGATCAAAAGAGTCGGGAACCCTCCACTCCTTCTCCATCACATATAAAAGAGTTGTGTGCTATTTGCGACATTTAAGATCACTCCACTAAGTATTGTCCTACAATCTCGGCGTATAAAGTGATGATTCATGATCAAGACAACGTAATTTCCACTTATAAGAAGTAATTCATGACTCCTCTCGGAGAAGGACACAATCCTCGGTTTCTCTTATGCTCAACCCCAACGAGGCCAAAATCCTCCCCACTCGAATTATCAAGGTCCTCCCGCACCTACCAATTACAAACAACCGTACTTACAACCTCCTCCTCTTCCTAATATGAAAATTCAAGGTCCTCCATCGGAACCTACTCCTCCAATTATACCTCCTTATGCCCATCTGAACAAGATAAGTCTTAAAGATACTCTTCATACTTATATAAATACTCAACAAGTAGTCAATAATAAAAATACGTAAAGCTTTGCTCGACTTGAATCTCAAATCCCTAAGTTGACCACTTCCTTGAGTGTACAAGAAAATGGTAAGTTTCTTTCGCAACAACAATGGCCCATTGGAAAAAATAGTGTGAATACCGACGTCTTGAATCCCCCTCCCGATCAAGCTAAGGCTATTACCGTTATAAGGAGTGTGAAAGTTGTCGATAAATCTATCCCTCCTCCACTCCTAACCATTCCGTAAGCCTCACCCAACCTAATAGTGGTAGAAGATGCTTCCTCGAAAGGGAGTGCGAAGGAACCGCAGTTAGAGACAGAGGTAATTGCGAAATGTCCCATTCCTGTGCCTTATCCTCAAAGGTTTATTCCTACAAATGGAAATGTTAACAATGCCGATGTCTTAGAGATGTTCAAGCAAGTTACGATTAGCATTCCCCTCTTAGATGTGATAATAAAAGTTCCTGCTTATGCCAAGTTCTTCAAGGACTTGATTACGGTAAAACAGAAACTTTTTGTGAGAAAAAGGCATTTTTTGGCTCAAACTATAAGCTCAATCATTCAATCCGAGATACCTCGAAAATATAAGGACCCTGGATATCCTACCATATCTTTTGTGATAGGAAACTTCAAAATAGAGGAAGCTTTGCTCGACTTGGGCTTGAGTGTCAATTTATTACCATACTCGGTGTATGAACAACTCGACCTAAAAGACCTCAAACCCACTAAAATCACTCTTCAATTAGCGGATCGCTCCGTTAAGGTTTCGAGAGGGGTTATGGAAGATTTCATCATTCAAGTTGATAAATTTTACTTCCTGGTGGACTTTGTGGTCTTGGACACCCATCCCATTGCTCCCGGTAGCAAGAATACCCCCATTAACCTTGGTCGTCTGTTTCTAGCTACCTCTAATGCCTTGATCAATGCTAGAAATGGATAAATGAATCTTAACTTCGAAAACATGACCTTGGAGCTTAACATATTTAATATTTCTAAGTAAATGGGTGACGATGACGAGGTCAAAAAAGTAGACCTTATTGAGGAGTTAGTCCAAGAGCATTTTGGTGCTACATATTGTGCGAATCCCTTAGAGGCATGCTTAGTGAACTCACTTGACTTGGAGAATGATTATTCTCCTTATGATCATGAAGTAATGTTAGTAAGTTCGATGTTAGATGAGGTTAAGCGAGTTGAGGAAGTTTGTTGGTGTTTTAATTTTGAGGATTTACCCACCACGACTCGTACGAGGTACCCTCGGATGTGCAATTTCCCAAGCTTGATCTTAAGAAATTTCCTTTCGAACTTAAAATATGCATACTTAGGTGACAATGTGATATATCCCCTCGTTGTCTCATCTCACCTCGAAGGGGATTAAGAAACAAAGTTGATGGTCTTGTTGAAAAGACACAATAGTGCCTTTTGGTGGACTATAGTGGATTTAAAAGGAGTGATCCCTTTAATATGACCTCACAAAATACGTCTTGAGGAGAATGCCAAACCCTCATGTGAAATGCAACATAGGTTAAATCTGGTGATGAAGGAGGTAGTTAGATCCGAGGTGATTAAGCTACTTGATGCGGATATAATCTATCCAATATCGGACAGTACGTGGGTGAGTCCGATTCACGTGGTTCCCAAGAAATCGGGAGTCACCGTTGTCAAAAATGCGAAAGGGGAATTGATAACCAAACACACCACCATCGGATGACGCGTATGCATTGATTACCGAAAACTCAATGCCATGACTTTGAAAGATCACTTCCTCCTTCCATTTATCGATCAAATGTTAGAACGTGTGTCCGGCCACCCGTATTATTGTTCTCTCGATGGTTATTCAAGATATAACCAAATCGATCTCGATATCCAAGACCAAGACAAAACCACTTTCACATGCCCTTTCGGTACATTTGCCTATAAAAGGATGTTATTTGGGTTGTGTAATGCATCGGCTACGTTCCAAAGGTGCATGTTGAGCATGCTTAGCGATATGGTAGAACGAGGGTTGGAGGTATTCATAATTGACTTTAGCGTCTTTGGAAATTCCTTCGACCATTATCTTTCCATTCTTGAGAGGGTTTTGTCTAGGTGCGTTGAGAAGAATCTCGTCTTAAACTGGGAAAATAGACATTTTATGGTCACCAAAGGGATTGTCCTCGGGCATATTATCTCCTCCGACGGTATTGAGCCGGACAAGGAAAAGATTAAGGTGATTGCCAATTTGACCACTCCAAAATCACTAAAGGACGTAAGGTCTTCCCTAGGGAATGCGGGGCTTTATCGATGATTCATCAAGGACTTTAGCTCTATTGCTAGACCCTTGTGTAATCTACTCTCAAAAGAGACCCCGTTTGAATGGAGAGATGATTGCCAAGTAGCTTTTAAGAAGTTAAAAAGCATGCTTACCACCGCCCCCATAATTCAAGCCCCGGATTAGACCTTTCCCTTTGAACTCATGTGCGATGCTAGTGATTTCACGGTTGGGGCCATTATAGGATAGAGAAGCGATAAAAAGCCGCGTTTGATTAGGTGGGTCCTGCTACTCCAAGAGTTTAATCTAACAATAAAAGATAAAAAATGAGTAGAGAATGTAGTTGCCGATCATTTGTCTCGGTTGACATTGAGGCACCCAAAGACCAACTTCCCATCGCCGAATTCTTTTCGAATGAAAAATTATTCTTCACTTCCTCTCTCTTGTGGTTCGCAAACATAGTGAACTACCTTGTGACGGGATCCATTCCATCTCACTGGACCCCTCAGGAAAAGAGGAAGTTCCTTATTTGGGTGCGCATGCTCTTCTTTGATGACCCATACTTGTTTAAGTACTGCATAGACTAAATCATTCCGAAATGTGTTTGGATGACGAGATATTAAGCATAATTCAATTTTCCCACTCGAAAGCGTGTGGAGGTCACTTTTCTTCCAAGAAAACCACTGCAAAAATCTTACAATGCGGACTTTATTAGCCCACACTTTTTAAGGATGCACACGAATTCTGCATCTCGTGCGAGCGTTGCCAAAAATTGGGCGTTATTTTTCGTCGAAACATGATGCTGATGTCCCCTATTATTGAGATTAAAGTGTTTGATTGCTGGGGCATTGATTTCATGGGCCCATTTCCCCCCTCATTCAGTAACCTCTACATCCTAGTTACGGTCGATTACGTGTCCAAGTGGGTGGAGGCGATAGCATCCGGAACCAACGATTATAGGGTGGTGTTAAAGTTCCTGAAGGAACACATACCTTCCCGCTTCGAGACTCCGAGGGAAATAATCAGTGACAACGAAACCCATTTCTCTAATACTCCATTTGCTAATCTCATGTGAAAGTATGGGGTCGTTCATAAAGTTGGAACGACCTACCACCCTCAGAATAGTGGCTAAGCCGAGAGATCAAGCACATCCTAGAGAAGATGGTCAATCCCGATCGCAAGGATTGGTCGTTTAGGCTAACTAATGCTTTATGGGCACATCGCATGACGTACAAAACTCCCCTACGCATGTCTCCCTTTAGGCTTGTGTATGGCAAACCATGCCATCTCCCTGTCGAACTCAAACACAAAGCCTATTGGGCGATAAAAAAAATTGAATTTTGAGTTAGATAAAGCCAGAAAGAAACGGATGCTCCAACTCAATGAGTTGGAGGAAATTCAGAACGATTCTTAGGAGAGTGCAAAAATTTATAAAGGGAGGCTGAAGACGAAGCATGACAAGAACATATCCCGAAAATCATTTGACCCTCTCCAGAAGGTACTCTTGTACAATTCTAGGCTACATTTATTTTCGGGGAAGTTAAGGTCGAGGTGGATGGATTCATATGTCGTAAAGACTGTCTATCCTCACGGTGCGATAGAGGAGGAAAACTCGAAAAATGGGACTGCGTTTAAGGTGAATGGTCAATGCCTTGAACCATTTCTCTAGTTATTTGACCCTTCTACGGAATTGATTTCGTTGTCTGACCCCGTTTACAGGGCTGGATATGTTCAATCGAACCTCAATTTTTGTGCCGAGTAGCCCCGACATGTGTGAGGTTGCAAATTTTTTTATCTCGAACCATCGTGCATCCCTGTTACACTCATAGGGATCTTATAAAATCAAAGAATTCATCCCTTTAGTCATTATTTCTTGAGTTGGATAAAATAACAAAAGCAGAAACCTTAGAGTTTATGTTCGAATCAATTTGGGTAAAAATTGAATCAATTCGATTAGAGTCAGTGAGCAGGTCCCCATTTGCGAATCGATTCGGTGAAAATTCAAATCGATTCGATTTATTCTAGTAAGCAAGTCCCTTTTTGTGAATCGATTCGGTGCAAATCCGAATCGATTCGATATATTCCAGTAAGTAGGTCCCCTTTAGCGAATCGATCCAGGACCCTGCCGAATCGAGTCGTTCAGAGGGAATATTCAAGTTTAACATTTTTGAATTAATTCGTGTACCGACTGAATCGATTCGCTTTGCCAGATATTAGGGCAAGTCTTTTACATCCCACTCCCGTTTTCCAACTCTTCTTTCCTTAAGCCATACGAAAACTCCCCTCTCCAAAATCATTTCCCCTTACAAAAAATCCCTTTAATCCTAAAGTTCCACTCATCCAAGGTAACATTTCATTCTTTACTTTGTCATTTTCAACATGTAATTTGTGGGTATTATATTCAAAGTAGGAGATAATGCCATTTTTAAATGTATTGCTTCTTTTTCATAGAAACAACCAATTTCTTCACTGTTTTTCTTGTAAAACCAACAAATACAACTCGTTTTTACTGTGTTGACGATTAAGTTGTATTTGTTGGGGTGTTTCATATTGCAAATGGTATTTTCACCCTAGTTTCCATATAATGCACACAAAGTGTTTGATAAAATGCCACAACGGGTTTTATGTGCATAAACGATTAATTTTCGCACCATTTATCGCACATTCATGTTCATTTGTCCTTGTTTGAGTGTGGTGCACTTCGGTCATGTTTACCCTACCGATTTCTCCCGACATGCAACCTCCGAACCTAGTTTCCCCAAGTTTCATGATTACTTTAATTTTTTTTGTTACATTAATGGTCACTACACCAAAATGGGCAAATTGTCACCTTTCAGCCGGCCAACCTTGTCAAGGTCATTGACCGTGATAAAAAAACACGCGTTTTATGTCACGGTCATTGACCTTGACACGACCGTGACAAAGAATTGTCACGGTCATTGACCGTGACAAGACCGTGACAATTAAATTTGTCACGGGCTTGTCACGGTCATTGACCGTGACAATTCGTGTCACGGTCAATGACCTTGACACGACCGTGACAACTTTTCCAGCAAAAACCCTTTCCCCCTTCTTTTTTCCCTCCCACCGTTCCCTCCCTCTCTCTCTCTCTCTCTCTCGACGCTGCTCTCTCTCTCTCTCTCTCTCAGGTCCAATTTCTCTCTCTCTCTCTCTTCCATTTATATATATATTTGTCTGTATAGTTATGTGTGTGTGTGTATATATATCTGTGTGTATGTGTGTGCGTGTGTGGGGGGTGGGGCAGGGTGGGGGAGGCGGTGGTGGAGGGGGGCAGGGGTGGGGCGGGGTGGGGCAGGGTGGGGGTGGTGGAGGGGGGCAGGGGGTGGGGCGGGGTGGGGCAGGGTGGGGGAGGGGGTGGTGAAGGGGTGGCAGGGGGTGGGGTGGGGTGGGGCAGGGTGGGGGAGGGGGTGGTGGAGGGGGCAGGGGGTGGGATGGGGTAGGGCAGGGTGGGGGAGGGGGTGGTGAAGGGGTGGCAGGGGGTGGGGCGGGGTGGGGCAGGGTGGTGGAGGGGGTGGTGGAGGGGTGGGGTGGGGTGCGGTGTGTGTGTGTGTGTGGTGGTGTCATTTTTCATAATTTTAGCATTAGTAAACATAGGATAAAAATATCTGATTAATTCCTAGGTTAAATTAAATTAAATTAATTTTAGTGCTTAAATATTATTAAATGGTTTTGAATTTTTTAAATATTATTAAATGGTTTTGTAGTGTAGTGGATTCCACCATATTCTGTTATGTCTTCTTTACTAACTAGAATCTTGTTGCAGATAGGGGTGGCAATTCGGGTCAACGGGCCGTGTTTTGGCCCGACACGACAAGATTTTTTCTAACACGAACACGACACGACACGACTTCGTGTTTTTTTTAGCTGACACGAACACGACCCGAATAAAAAATAACATGACATGACACGACACGACAACCCTAATTTCTTAAATTTTAGGCTTAAAAAACACGATAACACGATAACACGACACGACACGACACGACTCATAATTAAGGCACGAACACGACACGACACGACTTCGTGTCTAAAAAACACGACACGAACACGACACGAACACGAAACATCGTGTCAATTTCGGGTCAATTTCGTGTCGTTCCGTGTCGTTTTTTCGTGTCGTTTCTAAAATTGCCACCCCTAGTTGCAGATAGGATTCCCTTTAGGGTCTTATGTCTTGAATTAATCTGAGGGGGTGGGGGTGGGGGTGGGGGTGGGTGGGGTTTTGAATATTATTTACATTCAAAATAAATAATTGATAATAGTTGGATAATAATTGGATAATAATTGTATTTGAATTAACCCATTATATGAAACATACTTGAAATTAAATATAGTGCGCATAGATACTAGCATTCTAGTTCTTATGCGTACGCATTCAATAACCCTTAGACCCGTTCGAGAGTCATTACCCCTGTAATGAGATCTCTCGAATTGTCCCGTTTGGACAGTTTGAGACTGTATAATTTTTGTATAATATTCTTATTGGCTTAAAGTTATTACTTTTGGAGGAAGTTCTACAGTCGTATCTTAATGTTCTTTGGGTACATACTAGATTGACAAGTGTGACTGTTATTTTAATTGACCAATTGAAATAACACTCACACCTGCCAATCTACGTCGTGTACTTGGAGAACTAAGGGGATATGCTGTCGAATTTTTTTCAAATCGTAACAATGTGCATGAGCTGTTAAGTATATTACAGAAAAATGCATTCTTGAATGGGATAGGACCACATACCCTTTAATAGGATAATTAAATGACGGGATAATTAAAAAAAACATACTATAAATCTAAGTTTTGTTTACCTTTAATAGGTGTTTAGTTGTGGTAGCTGTGATGGGATATCCGAAATACAAAGAGTGGATGGGTGAGACTAATAGAATGGGGGATGTGTTTCGCAGAGGTGCTAACGAATTTGTGAAATATGCAAAGAGATGTCGTAATGATGAAGAGTTTCTGTGTCCGTGTGCTAGGTGTAAGAATGGTAAGGTGTTTGAGTGGAAAACAGTTGAACTACATTTGTTAAGATCGGGTATGCAAGATAGTTATCGATTTTGGAGTTTTCACGGTGAATTGAAAGTTCCTTTTGTCCCTGACCAACCTTCACAACATCCTTCAACAAGTAGAATAGATGAAGAAGGGGACGACGTAGATCATAATATGTTAGAGGATTTAGTTGATGATGCGTACGGAGTTTATGAAGCTGAGGAGAATGAGGTTACTGATGATGTAGAAGATTCAAGTGCTCGTGAAGATAACACGATAAAACTTGACGATGACTACCAAAGTTTAAAATTTAAGGCGACCCAACCGTTGTACTCTAGCTGTGAGAAAGATCAAACAACTTTACATGCCATGGTTGGTTTGCACAGTTTGAAGACGCAGTACGGTTTGTCTGGCAATAGCGTGACGGGAATTCTAAAATGGGTGAAGGGCTTATTACCCAAGGTGAATACACTTCCAAATAGCTATCTTGTTATGAAGAACAGTTTGAAAGGTTTGGGAATGAAGTATAAATCGATTCATGCTTGTGTGTATGACTGCATACTATACCGAAAGGAGTATGAAAATCTCGATCGTTGTCCGGTATGTGATGAACCTAGATATGTCCAATCTACTAGTAAGGAAGGCACAAGCTCAAAAGTGCCTAAAAAAGTATTGAAATATTTTCCCGTTGGGCCTAGATTAAAGCGATTTTTCACAGTACCATGGATTGCAGAGGCAATGACTTGGCATGCTAGGGCAGAAGTAGGGGGTAATATCATGCGTCATCCTATTGATTCTACTGCCTGACGGAGGATGAATTATGAGTATCCCGATTTTGCTCGAGAACAACGCAACATTCGTTTGGCTATATCAACAGATGGTTTCAATCCATTTGGAAATCTAAGCACCAATCAGAGTGTATGGCCAGTGATCCTAGCCCCACTCAACCTCCCTCCTTCACAGTGTATGAGACCTGAATTTTCGATGATGGCTTTATTGATACCTGGGCCAAAGGCACCAAGTGAAGACATTGATATCTACCTGGCTCCTTTGGTAGAAGAATTAAATGAGTTGTGGGAAGATGGTGTGCAATCATTTGACTCTTTTAGAAAAGAAGAGTTTACGCTGAAAGCTATGTTGATGTGGGCAATTCATGATTTTCCAGCTTATGGGACATTATCCGGATGTGTAGTACATGGTTATTTGGGGTGTCCTATTTGTGGAGAGGAGACTGAATCTCTTCGTCTATCCTCCAGCTTAAAAAATGTATACCATTGCCACAGGAGGTTTTTACCCCCAGCTCATAGTTTCAGATTTGAGAAAGGTTCCAATTTTTTATTGGGCGAAGTTGAACATAGGCTACCGCCGAGACAACTTTCGGGTTCAGAAATTGAAAGTAAATCTTCTGAATGTGGCCCAAATATGCCAGGTAAGAATCCCAAATTTAAGAATGTCAAGCATAAGAAGACCCCAACTGGGAATGAAACTGAGATAAGAAAGGCATGGTCTCGGAGGTCAATTTTATTTGACTTGCCTTATTGGAAGAAAAACCCGGTGCGCCATGTATTGGATGTGATGCATGCAGAGAAGAACTTCGCTGAACATATTGTGGGTACTTGCCTTGGGGGGAGTCATTCGAAGGATGGAGAAAATGCACGAAAAGACCTTAAAACGTTAAAACTTAAACCACAACTATGGTTGAAAGAAGATAGTAGGGGAAGGACAATAATTCCCCCTGGTGCGTTTACTTTGACGAGTGAGGAAAGGAAGGTGCTTCTAGACACAATATATAATTTGAAGGGCCCATCTACTTTTTCGTCCAACTTGCAAAGGATTGTGAATTATGCTACTCATGATTTACATAAGTGTAAGTCCCACGATTGGCATGTGATCATGCAATTGGTTCCTCTATTGTTTAAGAACTGTTTCTCCAAGCACAAGGATTTGCGTAGGGCTATTATGCAAATTAGTATTACCTTCTCCCTCTTGTGTGAGAAGGTAGTGAATCGAGAACACATAGTGGCTGCAAAATTGGCTGTGAACGAAGCGATTTGTGTATTGGAGAAGTACTTTCCCCCAGCATTCTTTGACATAAGTGTTCACTTGTTGGTACACCTATGCGACGAGGCACTTCTTTGTGGTCCAGTTAGATATCGGTGGATGTATCCGTTTGAAAGATTGATGAAAGTTTTTAAAGATTACGCCAAGAATACGCGATATATTGCAGGATCAATTGCAGAGGAATACATCACCGTGGAGTCATCAATATATACTCGGGAATATATGACTGACTCTACCAGCGTTGATGACACTGATGAATTCCTCGATGATGGTGGTAATGTGATGGGAAAACGAGTGAAATTAACGAGTTTGTTACATGAACAAGTAGCTCGTTATCTATTTGACACACATGAAGATGTCGAAGAATGGAAAAAGTAAGTTTCGAATATTATAATGTTTAACATTATTTTAGATTATTTTATACATGATTAATTTTGTAATATGCAGTAAATATGAAGCCTGTGAGAACAATAAAAGACGAAAAACAGTGGTACAATCAGACAGCGAATTTAGGCTATGGTTGACACAAGAGGTAATTACAATGAAAACAGTCGTTATATAACGTTACATTACACTCAAATTTTACCACTAATATAATTAATTTATCTATATTCTCAGCTCCTAAAGATGGGTGATGCGACATCAAGGCTTGCTCGTCTAGCCACTGGACCCTTGTTCGTGGCACAAGAGTACAAAAAATATCGATTGAACGGTTACATTTTCGGCGCTAAAGTGTACGAGGAAAGTACAAATGTACAGAACTCGGGAATTTCATACAAGGCTCTTACTTTCTTTCGAGCGAGCGCAAAAGATAAAAACCTCGTTGAAGCTGAAATGACTTACTATGGTGTAATCCAAAATATATTTGAATTGGATTATATAAGCTTCAAAGAGGTTGTATTTTACTGTGAATGGGTAAGAGTTGAGGATAAAAATTCTTCTAAAGTTGATCCTGTCACCAATTTGATCATGGTTGACTTGTCCAAGTTGAAGAGCAACGACCACGTGAGCGATGAGCCGTTTGTTTGTGCATTTCAAAAGGTTAAGCAAGTGTTTTACTCGGAGTATATCAACAACGAGCCGTGGTCAATTGTCCAACACGCGCCAAGGCGTCTAAATAGTAGTGTGGATGACTTGGCTGCTCCTACCGAATATCAATCCATTTTTGATGATAACCCGAATTTGAAACAATTTTTCAATTTGTAATAATTATTTCAATTTGTACCGAAACATCCATTTTTAATGCTTTTACTTGATCTGCACTTTATCATTTTCACTCTTGTGTAGTGTGCGTGTGTGGAGAGGAGATTAATACATAAATATTCCAACTACATCTAAGTTTTGTTTATACTAATCCATGAATATACGCTTCTTACCTTTAATAGGTGATTAGTACATAGTTATTTGGGGTGTCCTATTTGTGGAGAGGAGACTGAATCTCTTCGTCTATCCGAACACTAAGAAATGCCATAATCCTATGGAGCGATGCTCTGCAAATTCCTCCCAATCGTTATGTAGCCAAACATCACCGGTTGAAGTTGTCAATTCCACTTTCCATACCCCACCACTTTCCATACCCCATTCAAAGGTGGAGTTGACAACTTCAACTGCTGATTTTTGGCTACACAACGGTTGGAAGGAATTTGCAACGCATACCTCCATAGGATTATGGTCTTTCTTAGTGTTTAGATATGAAGAGAATTATAATTGACACGATTGCCCGGGGTACATTAGTTGGAAGGAGGTGCCATATGAGCTCAAGTTAGCTGTTTGAGTGACACTACAGGTAATGTATTTATATTTATATGTCAATTTCGATTTCGATTTCAATTACAATTTATATTTATCTATATTTGAGGGGCGGATACTAATTTTACTTTATTTCAATTCAGGGGACAGGGAGTGGCCCTAAGGGTAGGCCACATATGCTCTATACTTATGTCGCTATTCGGACGAGAAGGGAAGGATAAGGAGGTGTTCCCGAGCGTCGCGGTACAAAATCTCTTTTCCATGCAAATAGTTTGTAGATTTGAGATAAAATGATGGTGATGTTGTTTCTTTTTAAATAGTTTCTTATTTGAATATATATTTGCATTATCTTTAGTTTGTTCGGATATATGATGTGTGGAACAAGTACAACGTTGCTATAACAGGTACAAATATACTGCTGGGCAGTGGCAGTGGCCATACTGCCCAGCAGTTTTTTTTTTAATTCTGCCCAGAATTGTCACGGTCATTGACCGTGACACGTCCGTGACAAAATTGACACGGGCGTGTCACGGTCAATGACCGTGACAATTTTTTTAAACTGGGTCACGGCTTTGTCACGGTTATAAACCGTGACAAACGTGTCAAGGTCAATGACCGTGACACGACCGTGACACAAAACGCGAGTTTTTTGTCAAGGTCAATGACCGTGACACGACCGTGACAAAAAAAGTTGTCTCGCCTCGAAATGTCACGGTCATTGACCTTGACAAGGTGAATTTGTCAAGGTCAATGACCTTGACAAATGGGCAGATTTGGTGTAGTGGGTGCGTGTATCGAATAAATGTTTTATAAGTTCTTATGGCTTCCAAACCAATAACCACTGCAGTTACGGGTTGAGCTGGGTTCGAATCCTTTCGCATGAAGGAGGAGGGAGACTGGTACAGAGCCAAATTCCCATCCATCCGTGCCATTGCTATAGAGAGGCCAGTGCACCTTGAAGAGTTCCCTAACTCCGTTAAGCGGTACTTCTGCAAGTTCTCTTGGTAGTCCCACCTAGCCAAGGGGAATAAGTAAATGAAGAGCACGTTTGCCAGTTTTATGCTTCACTCGTCTCATCTGGTGAAGGGACTTACGAGGCTTACGTGCAGGGTAAGCGGATTCCGATCTCCAAGCTTATCTTGGCTTTACATTTGATCGGGGCTGATAACCCTAAGAATTATGATTATCCTTTTATTGGTGAGGGGAAGCTATCTAATAAGACTCTATTTACGTGCCTGGCGTCAGGAAAAATTTGGGCCAGGGACACTTTCCCCACCTCTGGCAAGCCCGATGTCCATCATCTCATCCACTTGATAGCCGTAAATTCCATAATCCGAACCCAAACCAAGTCTATCCTTCGCTCTAACCAGGCCCACTTCCTCTACCACCTTTTGGACGCCAATTCCATCGTTAGCCTCCATGCCTTAGTGCTTTAACGGATGTTGAAGATCGGCTACTGCGATAAGGGATCGACTACTCTCCCTTACACGCGACTTGTGTTCAATATATGCAGAGACGCGAAGTGTGAGGTGGCGGGGACCGACAAAATTTCGGGGCTTCCCACGATGCTTGACGAGGGAGAAATTGAGCAGAGTTTGGGAAATGACTATTGGGAGCGACACAAGAAGAAGATGATGGATCATCCGGCTGAGGGAGGTGACTTCGATGCTGTTGACGCACCTATGCCCGATATCCCGAAGGTGGCACCCCCGGTTCCACCTCCAGTTGACCCGATTAGAGATATGGGCATCAGGATGGATGCTCTCCAGACTGATTTTACTTCGTTCAGGGGTGATTACTGGTGGGATACATTGATGATCACCCGTATGCAGATGGAGATGTTTTCTCACATGCGTGGGGGGGAGGGGATACGCCCTTATCGCCCTATTTCTACGATCCCTATCCACCGCGTGACCCCAACGAGCCCGGATCGTCGAGATGCCCTTATATGCTGCTGCTTTTGTTATCTCTACTTCTTGCTATTTTGTAGCTGATTTTTGTGGGTTTCTTAGTTGTGTAACTTAAGGGTTGAGAGAGTACATTTATTGTATTTTCTATTTTTGGTTTTAAGCCCATGTACACAATTTGATATTATTAATTAAATTTCTCAGTTTCTTTTTCTTATTTGTATTTGTATATATCTATTTATTGTATATAGTGTTGTTTTTAGTACTAACATGTTAACAGGTGTGCCATTGCGCTTCTCGGGAATTGCTCCTTACGGGGTGACATTTTCTCACATTCTTTTCCTTTTTTTGTCCCTACTAACATTGGGGACAATGTATATTTCAAGTTAGGGGGTGTGAATTACATTTCTGCAACCGATTAACATGTTATTATTAATTCGTATTT
The DNA here is from genome assembly GCA_949130495.1 of Sambucus nigra. Taxonomy (NCBI): domain Eukaryota; kingdom Viridiplantae; phylum Streptophyta; class Magnoliopsida; order Dipsacales; family Adoxaceae; genus Sambucus; species Sambucus nigra. Next base: position 377,699,111 of record OX422209.1, on the reverse strand, counting down.
ATTTAATTAAAAAAAATCAAAAATTTAAAATTCTTCTTTTTCTCCCTTGTTTCCAATGATCACATATGTGATCGCCCTATCCTTTTGTATAGCGATGATGCATGCTTAAAGTTTATGATTTATTAGCCTTTAGCCCATATATTGTTAGCATTGTGAATAACTTCATGAAATTAAATTGTGAATCCCATGACCATAATACTCAAATAATTGTTTATGATTTGGTTTAAAGCTATTCTAATTCGTTGATCATAAGCGCATGCCGAGACAAACCTTCGATTGTGAGCGTATACAATTACTCTTTCTCTTTCTTGAATAACGTATCTTGTTGACAATCTAACTTTCTTTTCATTGATTGCATATTAATTGAATTCATCATGAAATTGACACTTGAGCATGATTTTCAATAGTGTTGTGTCGAGAGAATCACGTGAAACCCTAGGAAAGAATCATAGTCCCTCTTTGCTATTTAACCCATATGACCTTAGCCTTACCCATACACATTTCCATAGTCAACCCCGTTGAGCCTTATTATGACCTTTCGTTTCATTCCCAAATCCCCTAACCAACTCCACATTGGAGTTTATGCCCTTATATATTCCTTTTGTACCTTTATTCGGGATTATTTAGGGGATTGAATAATATTTGGCTTATGTGGATTGCAATATAGCAATGAGTGGACTAGAAAAAAAAGGAAAAAAAAAGAAAGAAAAAAAAAGAAAAGATAAGAAAAAGAAAGAAACGAAAAGAGAGAAAACAAGAAAAAATAGAATAAATGGCTCTAAGATGTGTGAATCCTTTTTCACTGCGTGTATGTAAATAAAAATCCTACTCTCGTGAGTATCTTGCTTTTGCAACTTGAAATCCAATTCTCAAATTGCCCACTTATTCCATTATCCCGAAAGTTATTCCCAAGTCCCCTTTGCTCCTGTAAATAGACTTTCGTTTCCAAACCCTAGCCTAGACCTAATTACATACCCGAAAAGTCCTATTTGATCCCAGGGTGAATTTGATTCAAAGGTCCAACATTGACGATAATCTGTTAGAGTGCATTTGACCTCGGGTCACGAGATTGTATTTTTTACTTTTATATATCATTCTTCATTAATGACATGTGCGCAACCTAGTTTCCATTTACAATTACTCCTTATGCCCGCATGTCCCGTGTGTGTTACATCCCATTTTTGAGTGCTTTCATTTGTTGAGTGTAACAACCAGAGAGAACTTGAGTCATGAACTCTTTAGCATCTACATGGATTATGAAAGTTTTGCCAAATCTAAATTACCACATGTGTCCGCTTATTTCGCATTTCTATGGTTTCAATTTTTGTTGAAGTTCCTCTTATAATGTCAATAATTGCCAACTTTTATATGAGCATCGTTCATTTTGTTAATCGATTATGCTTTCTTTTATTATTGTTGAGCTATGCATCGGTTTTCGGGTTATCATTGTATGAGTTTACTTGATGATTGTGGGCGTCATCTCTGAAACCCCTCACGAGACAACACTCGTCCCCTAGGGCCGGCTAGGGGTTCAATGACTTATTGCATATGTTATATGCAATCGTTCGCTCATGAAAGTGGCGTTTTCCTTCTTTGTACATATTTCTTCTCTTATGGTTATATGGTTGGCTCTTGTTTCTTCGTACTTTATTGCTCAGGACTAGCAATGTCTAAGTTAAGGGGTGTGATTAGTCATGTTTATTGCATTTAATACCCCGTTAATTTGTGCATTCTAGCATTTCCGTGCATGTTATTCCCGATTCTTATGCCAATTTATTGACTAATCCATGTTTTCATCATATATATATTGTGTGTGCCTTATTTTAGCTTTTTTAGATCTCAGGAATGCATGATATGAAGTTTGGTTGAATACCGTGAAAGTTCCGTTGACAGTCTCAAAATTGGGGGCATTTTAGTAAATTCAACATTTGGGTTTTGATCCCGAACTCTTCACGAAATTTGAAGACCTTCGAGTCATCTTCCCGTGGCCTCCGAAGGTGCATGAATCCAAATTATATCGAAGAAGTTAGGGACCATTATTTGGAGTGATGGCCTATATACCCCATAGCAGCCCTTCCCCCTCTTTTGAAGTAGGTGCGAATCGATTCGGTTCCTCACCGAATCGAATTGTTTTAGTTTATCTCCATATTGAACTCGTTCTTTATCAATTAAATGTATTTTAGTATAACGGTTACTTAATCTCATAACTTCAAACAACAAATCCTCTTTTACACTTTATCTTTGTGACGTTCAGAGAATAACTTTTAACCCACTCTAGTTCTCTTAGAAGTGTTCAATCCCTGTGAAATACGATTCCGGACTTACCCGATACTACTTGTTGCGATAGATTTGCACTTGAATCATACACTATTTTTAGAGCATCAAGTGGCCCTTAGTAAAAATCTTTTTTATTTTTCTTGTGGTATTTTGAAGCAATTATTGTGGTGCCCTTAGAAATCCCCCCCTTTTTGTACGTCAACTACACATACATCCCCATCTACGCTTCCCTTGTAGTCAAGGAAAAATTAAACATGAGTAAAACAAAATCACAAAGGCGCTGTTTGACTTCATAAATTACATTATTTTTCATAGTGGTTCATGTATATATGTGTGTGTGTGTGTATCGCCAGATCTGAAGCCTAAAAAAATACCTTTGCTCTATGCTGAACAAAACTTCCGTCTTGGTTGAACGCAACCAAGAATGCAAGATCTGTCTGAAGTAGAATTGTCTGAATTGTCTAAGATCCTATTCTTTTTCTCTACACACCCGGAGATATGGTGTATTGAATAGATTTTCACCCATATATGTGGGCTTAATAAGGGTCCGGTCTTTATATAGAAAAATGGGTTCAAATAAAAGTACCCTAAATTTATCCATAAATGTGAATATGCACGTGCACAGACTCTATATTTAATATGAAGTTGCAAGGTTAGCCTTATCCAATTATTTAAGCACGAGAAGTGAAGTTACTTTTCACTATATATAGAGATGAATATTATATATTTTGATTTTTTAGAGTGAGATTTTTATGTGGGGCTGTGGTAGGTTCCAAAGTTGTTCTTTAATCATTGCATTCTTACTTGAGATGTGAATAGTGAAGATTTAATTATCATGTTATTTACTTTTATTTTCTTTTATTGATTCAGTTATTGGACACATGTATGTATAATACTTCAAAATTTCATTTTAATACATTTGGCATTCTAGTATTTAATTATCATGGGAGATTAAAATATTATTAATCAATAGAAGTATTACATTTACTATCGAGCTGAAAAATTATTATATGTATCTACTCGAACAAAAAATCAACAATATTTTTCTGCATAATTTTAAAACATTTAGAATTAATAGAAGATTCTTTGCAAAAGAGGCATAGTTCCAACATTTTTGTGGATTAAAATTAATTGAGATAAATTTCTTATCAAACCTTCAAAATTGAAGGAAAGGAAATTTGCCTAACATTATATATATCGGTGCACCGTTAGGTGACACATGTCCAGTCCGCATTCTTAAAATGCGAACTAGTCCGCACAAGAGCATTATTATATATATATATATATATATATATATATATATATATAGAGAGAGAGAGAGAGAGAGAGAGAGAGAGAGAGGCAGGCTCCTGTGTACACTAAGTTTGCACAGTGCTGATGCACACCAATTTTTTTAAAGGATTAAAAAAAATATTTATGAGTTGATTTTTTTTATGTGATATTTAAACATTTCAACGGACCCATGTAAAAAAAATCAGCTCAAAAAAACTTTTTTTTGCTATTTTTAAAAAATAGGTCAAACTTTCGCAGCTTTAAAAGTGCTTAAAAGATGCGAAAGTTTGACCTATTTTTTAAAAATAGCAAAAAAATATTTTTTTGGGCTGATTTTTTTTACATGGGTCCGTTGAAATGTTTAGATATCACATAAAAAAAAATCAACTCATAATATTTTTTTTTACTATTTAAAAAAAATAATGTGCAAACTTAGTGTGCACTTGAACCTCTCTCTCTCTTTCTCTCTCTCTCTCTCTCTCTCTCTCTCTATATATATATATATATATATATATATATATATATATATATGTGTGTGTGTGTGTGTGTGTGTGTGCGCGTGTGTGAAGTCAAAAATTATTAATTGAATTTATCAAAAACCATTGTAAAAGTATACAAGTTTTTTTTATTATCGATACACTTACCAACAACAAGTACCGATGGGACCAACATCATGGTAATCACATCCCAAATACTTTTGGTACTAGTTGTATTACGAATAACATTTTCCAAATTTTTATGAGAAAAAATCAATCTTTTTTTCTCTAATGAGGGAATAAAATGAATAATTCTTGGGCAAGACATGTCGTTTTGACACGTATTTTATGACACAATACCATATCGGTTGGGGTTTTAAGTGAAAAGCAGTATAGATTATTGACCTGAAATTATTTAATAAAATTATTTATTTAGTAGATATTAATTTATCGGAAAGCCCATTTGTTTTTAAAACGGATATATATAAAGTGTTTGGAAAGGGTTGGGTTCAACATGCAGAACAACAACCAAATAACTTCTTCCTCGATTAACATGGAGACCAACCACCAAATAACTTCTGGCCAAGCTGCTTTAGTAACAAACTTTGTGGTAAGGCTGTATTCTGGGGAGGATGACAGCACCCTCAGAGAAGCAACGACTGATTTACTGGATAAAGCCGATTATGATAAGAGTAATTCGGCTGAGTTATTCTCCCTGGATGATCCAGGTGTTGAGCCATCTTCCGGTGAGCAACATGCAGACTCCCACGTAGTAAACAACTCCAAGAACAACTACCAGAAGAAGAAGAAGTCCGACGACAAAGAGCTGCCCCTAAGATACCAAGACAAAATCATGGAGTTGGGTGGTTCTAGCGTGGAGTTTCTTTTAGGGTCCGTTTGATAGCATTATTTGCCATGGTAAATGACAAATAAGTTGACAAATATGACATTTGCCTACAATTTGGTGTGTTTGATAGTAAAATTTTCCTACAAGCTATTTGTCAATGTACAACACCTCTTATGCATAACATGTTGGCAAATTTTGCTTTGCTATATGGGTGAGAAATATTTGCCAACAAATTTGCTAACTTCTTAAACGCTTTTAATATTTTAAAAAATAATTTAAAAACTATTTTAAATAATAAAAAAACTGTTATGAATATTTTAAAAATTGTTATGAATATTTTAAAAATTGTTTTAAATAGTTAAAAAAACTGTTTTAAATTAAAATCTGTTTAAAAACTGTTTTTTCGTAAAAAACGTTTTAATGTAAAAAACTGTTTTAATGTAAAAATTGTTTTAATGTAAAAAATGTTTTAATGTAAAAAATTAAAAATTGTTTTGATGTGAAAACTATTTTAATATAAAAAATTGTTTTAATGTAAAAACTGTTTTAATGTAAAAATTATTTTAATGTAAAAACTGTTTTTTCGTAAAAACTGTTTTAATGTAAAAAATTGTTTTAATGTAAAAATTGTTTTAATGTAAAAAATTTAAAAATGTTTTAATGTAAAAACTGTTTTAATGCAAAAAATTATTTTAATATAAAAACTGTTTTAATGTAAAAAAATTAAAAACTGTTTTAACGTAAAAACTGTTTTAATGTAAAAATTAAAAACTGTTTTAATGTAAAAACGGTTTTTAGTAAGTAGTTTTGGCGTAAAAAACTTTTTTTTTTTATATATAGTTTGTTACTTTTTTAATAAATAAAAACGGAAGTAAAAAAGAAAAGAAAAAACTGTTTTTTTATTAAATAAGACTTGGGACGAAAATTAAAAAAAAAACATATTTTTTATTATTATATATGTTAATATGGACAAAAAATGTGTTATTAAAATGTTTTGCCTAAAAAACTTGTTTTACCTTATTTGGTGTTTGATAGTCTAATGTGAGAAAAAAATATTTGTCTAGGCAAAATTTGCCTAGACAAAATTTGTCCTGTCAAATTTTGCAATGCCAACATGTATCAAACGGACCCTTAGAGAAAAGGTTGACTGCTATCAATGCCTGTGAGAGAAATTCAAACTGAATTTATTACCCCACAAGAGAAGCAAAGCCTGCAAAAATCACGACTAGAGGTCCAGCTAATCGATCCAAGTTTGTGTACATGCCAAGCCAGACTTAAAACTTGTGTACACTTTGGTGATATGTTATGGAGAGGCAGATCAACCGCCTAAGGGAGGGTCTGGTCATTCCGGGTGGGCACCCAACTCCATATGGCGCTCGTTAGACTCTGATGGCTAGTAGTTTATTTCGTTCTAATAGTATTAGTAGTATATAGTCTAGGCCTAGTACTATTACTACTATTATGTTTAGTAATCTTAGGCTTCTGATTTATTCTTTACTAAGATGTTAAATTTATTTAGGGCAATTTATAATTAGATTTCTTGTTGATAATTTTTAAATATTTAAGGACAATTTATTATTAGGTACACTTGTTATGTCACTAGGACTTCTGCAAGAAGAGAATTAGAGAAGAGAATTAGTGGACCTAAGTGTTTAAAATTTGTCAAAATTCTTTTAATGCTTAAAATTTATTTACGAGGGACCTAAAGTAGTTTCCTCGTTTATTTTTTGCCCCCTTTTTTTAATGCCATGTTTGATAGTTGAGAAATTGGAAGAGTTTAAGGTAATGAATATGAGTGTTCATTAATTATAGTTGAGAAATTAGTACTAGTACCTTATAGTATAATCTTAATACTATTAGTAATTTTATGTGTTGTAGTCTTAGGCATCTTGTTTAGTTCAGAAATTAGCTACAGTAGCAAGCTTTCTGTATTATATAATAAAGCCAGAACTATTTAGACTAGGATATTGTGGCCCGATAGTAGATCGTGTCATGTTCATACTATAGGTTCGACACAAAATTGGCCAAAATTAGCCTACTTTGGTGCGATTACAATCCGGTTGAGCAATTCGATTTGGCCCGATTACCATCCCTTAATAAATAATATATTTCATACAACATAAAATTAAAAGAAGACATTCATATATTGTGGTTGGATAATCGTTGCAAAATAAATTTCAACGGCTTAAAACCTTTATAATATTCTGTTTTGAAACGATTAAAAACCGTTGCTAATTCACTATTTGCAACAGTTCAGAACCATTGTAATACGTAATATGCACTTTTATATTCGCAACGGTTTCTAACACTTACAAAAAATTAAACACATATTACTATGAAACGGTTCGTAACACCTAACAAAACAACACCACACCAACACGTATTGTGCAAACACCAACACTCCACCATACAGGCTACCAAACACCACCAAAATATTCTGTAATAAAATAAAACACGAATCCGTGTTCGCATACGGTGTCACCTGTATAGATCCCAAACTTCAAATGAGACTATTAAAATGCCTTTGTAAATTTTCAACACAACTCTAAGTATTCACAAGCCTTCCAAAACTATTTTTAAGACGAAATTATAAATTGTTTAAGATACCAAAAATCGTTGGCTAATAAAATATTGAACCGAGAGGCATGTGAATAATGGTATTTTTAAACATAAACATTCAATAAAGAAATATTCAACGTTGCCTTCCATTGCATTTTTCTGAATGAGTGTTGGACCATATCTGCTGCCCACTTACCCTATTTAATACCTATCTTTGAACAAGCGTTGGACCATGTTGTGCTCATTTTTAATTTGCAATTTGAAGTGAAAAATAAAAGCTAAATTATAATTCAAAAAATAAGTTCATTTTTTTTTATTTATGATGGCGACTAGAGTGGAAACAAACTTGTACTATAATAACGGGTCCTCCTTGGGGCAAAAATAACTTCCCATTCTTCATCAACACTACACCAAAACACGCCATTAGTAACACAATTTTGCCGTTACCAATAATTTTAGTAACACAATCTTTCTGTTACAAAAAAGGCATGGGGCACGAAGCTAGTAACGGTAAAATTCTGTTACTAATAGTAACGGAAAATTCAGAATTCGTAACGGTAAAATTCTGTTACTAATAGTAACGGTAATTCAAAATTAGTAACGGTAAAATTCTGTTACTAATAGTAACAGTAATTCAGAAATTTGTAATGGTAAAGTTATGTTACTAATAGTAACGGTAAAATTCAGAATTAGTAACGCTAAAGTTGTGTTACTAATTGTAACGGTAAAGTTATGTTACTAATATTAATACATATTTAAAAAAAATTAAGATCCAATATCCTGATTATTATTACCACTATTTAAATCCTAAAAACATATACAAAAACAAGGGCATTATATTCAACATTTATATTTATATAAGCCTCCACTCTTTATTTACAAAAGAAACTTAAACCAAACAAATGAAACATCGTAATACAATCCCCCCGAAAGTTGTATTATTTTAATAAAAGCATCCAATATAACATCCTAATACAATCATCCCCAAATGAGATATTTATATATTATAACAAATCAGATGAAATATAAAAAAGAAGTTCATTGTTGTTGACTATCAACTTTCGTTCTATTATCATCGTCATCAAGGCCGCAACCCGCAATGCTGGAAACTTGATGAGGCTCCAAAAATGACATTCTGTCAAACAAAATAAATTATCATATTAGCTATAATATCAACATTTAGTCATACAAAATTAATTTAGTATAAAAAATTATCCACCAACAAAATTAATTGCACAAGTATATGAACTTATTATATCACATTTCACATCAGCACACAACAGATATTCAAATTTTTTTTGGTACTGTTCACACAAACACAAAAACACGCCATTGCTGCACACACAGACACTGAACACACACTTCATACTATTCACACAGACACATTATGATTAAAAAGTACTATTTACATGCAAGATGAGTGAGACTAGGACATGATCCACGCTTCCCATTTGTTGGCATAATAAAACTGAGGTCCTCACTTTAATTACTTTATTTTATTTGTATTGATTGGAAACAAAAACTTCTATTCATGATAGAAAAAAAATAGTGATACTTTAATAACTAACATTATCTTAAACAAAAAGAAAAGATCCAACTATACATGAGCATATTGAATTTACGAGGCACGTACATTATCCAAAGTTAAAACATAGAAAGCTAAAAGGTGACGAAAGAAATATGAAACAACTTAATTTCCATAACTATTTTATCTACTTACCAGCTCTACACAAATTTCTCCATGCATGTGGTCAGTGTCGATTTGGGAACTGCGCCAATAATGGCATCTTTCTTCTCTCCGTTTTTAAAAATTATGACAGTTGGGATGCTTCTTATCCCATATCGGGTTGTAATCAAAGGACTCTCGTCAGTATTCACCTTGTAACACTTGAGCTTCCCTACATACTGCTGGGCTAGCTCATCGATAACAGGGTGGATCATGCGGCATGGCCCACACCATGGGGCTCAAAATTCAACGAGAACCGCGGTATCGCACTCGAGGACAAGTGATTGCCATGTTGCATCAGTGACAGGAGCAACTGCAGATCTCACAAAACGAAAACTAATGTCACATTTCTTCAATGTTTTCTTTTGGGGTAAAAGCCCACTTTATTTACCATAAAAGAGATAATAAAATAAATCCAAAGACAATATCTCACAGAAAAAGAAGTCAAACCCAGAGGCTAGGAAAACAAAAAAGAGAGATTATAAAGTTAAAATCTTTACTTTTATTTATTCATCGTATTTAGGTGTATTGGTGAGAAAGATTAGTTATAGCTATAATTAAACATGTTGGTCTCCCCCTTGAGAACATTATAACTGTGAATATGGAAATGGGATAGGCAAACCTCAATTTTTTGTCAACAAATTTACATCAGAAACAACCAGTAAATCTGGAATAAATCGTCAAGAACAACCCAACCAAGTCTTAATCCTTGCAAAAGCTCTAAACAGATGCTTGTGATAGCAATATACTACCTCGTCCCAAATTAATAGTTGCATTTGTACAAATTGTATCTAAAAGATTACAAAGTTCCTCATCCAAACAACAGTCCTAAAATCTATAAAAGTTCGAATGGTCCTTTGAAAAAATTGTGGCTTTATATGTGTTAACATAAAAGAAATTGGACCCATATGTAAAATTTTGACCATCTAGCTCAAACCGTACTTATTGTGTACTTAAGCTAAGCACAGGTCCTAGTTAATCATATTTACTTCAATTTTACATCGAGACCTCTGAAACAACGTAAATGGTCAACAAGAAACTAACTTGAGTCGCAAAAAAATATTTAGAGTAGCGATTGTAACCTTCAATGGCCGTTTCTTGGGAGTGTCGATGTTCCCCCAAGTAAATGCTGCAGTAAAAATGTATTTGCTATGTGGTTGCAGGCCTTCACCTCTACAAGAAGGATGGCGTGCTGTATCGATTAGTCTTTCTTCTCTATATAAACTAAGATATGTGTCGAAAAATATTACAAGAACATCAACACAATCCATTATTGCATACACGTACATTTTAATGAATCTATCAAACAAATAAAAATGCAGGACAAATTATCTGTGCAGTTTTGCTAGTACCAAAAAACAGAGAAGCAGTGAACCAAAAACATTGACCCAATATTTCTCTCAATGGATCAACCAAATACAGGGTTTCAATCCTCCATGTCATGTTGAACCAAACCGATCACACCCAAAAATTATGCATCATGTGTGGTAAAGGTTCAATCACCCTAAAATAATTTTAACACACATCGTAATGGCAATCCCAGAATATGTGGGACATCAGGGAACATAGCAGCTTCCCCGGTCTACTACTACAACAAAATAAAAGCATTGCCAATATACTTGCAGTCCTTTTGTGCAGATGGCATGTATTATGACGATTTCATTCGTTTAATAGTGTAGCCAAAAACAGTAATACGACACAGACCAAATTTTTGACCAGTTTTTGTTGATCAGATGATGTCAACCATTAGATTAAGTGTGAGTTGGACCCAATGGTTGAACTAATACCTAATCCCAACATGTTATAACATAATTTGATCAACACTCGACACATTATTCAACAAATTATCTTTCACAAATATGGCAGCTAATATACCGTTATGGCCATAAAAAATCTATTAAACAAAACCCAGATTCAGCATTCCAATTACCTGAAATCTCAAAAACCTGTAATATCTTGCATCTTATGTAATAAAAAACATATTTAGAACTCACCTTTCCTTTAACATGCATGCCCATCAAATGAAACTTTTCCCACATTCCAAAACCTGCAATCAATGAATATAAGAATCATATAAGCAAGAAATCCAATCACTTTTAGAAACAAATAATAAATAATTGACTTGAGCCCATCATGGCTGATTTCAGGCTGCATACCAAGTGGTCATCATTATTAAATTGATGAAGAACTCTAATTTTTGTAACATAGGCGGGGATATTCCCATATACAAATATTGTACTACAAAATCTTTCCGCAAATACAAGATACCATTAATATATTAAAACATATATTCAAAACCAATTCATATAAACATATTACAAGATACCATTATAATTATTAGTGAAGAAGGCAGCCAACTGACCATATATAAATCGAAGTTGTATATTTTGTAGCACCAAAAATTAGTTCCGGAGCCCAATAGTACCAAAAATTGATTATTTCTTTTATTCCCCACTATTATTCGTACCCTCCTTTATATGATTGTTGCTTTTCTTCATTTTCTTATCAACTTTTTCAATCCCAATAATTCCCTTCTCTATTTCATGCTCCTGATCCCATAAGCATTACACAGTGACTGCACACACACACAAATCACATCATCACAACCTAAATAAATCATATCAAAGATTCATTGTGTGTGTGAAATAAATAACGAAAATTACCTTAGGGGCAGCTGGACCACCTCTCCATAAAAGGGATTTTAGTTGTTCCACAATCAACACATGTTTTAAGCTGCCCATCCACCATCAGAAAGTCCCAATGCAAATTTATTAGGTTCATATGGGTGGGCGAAGATCATTTGAGATTCATGTCCATCTACAATTATAATTAGAGCTCGAGCAGAAGCAGGGGACATAACAACATTCTTCACCTCTGCAGCAGCTCTTGCAGTTGGTTCTTATACACCTCTCTATAAATAAAATCACCTCAATACAGTTCAATTCAACCTATAAAATATATAGATACAATGCATGCATACAAATTAAAAATGGAATTTCTGCAGGGGCATATGCCTTTCACTGATTGTAAGTAGACCTGTGTCCCTACTGTTCCTTTTATTCGGTTCATCTTTTTACTAATTTTGGAATTAACTTATTTTGTTTCTCTCTTAGATTCTATTTAGGAAAATGTTATCATGGCATTTACCTAGAACACAATCATAGTTTCTACAGATGTTAATTTAAACAGTGAAAATATGAAGTGGCTATATGATGTACCAAAGTAGGAATGGCGCTGGCCTTGTTTAGATACTATTTAGGTATGTGACGCGAGTTTTTTTTTTGAAAAAAAAAATGTGATAAATGCAGAATAAAATGAATTTGGAATAGAATCTAAGAAAGGAGCCTGATTCTTGAAGGTGTCAACTGTGAAACATTCTATGCTTTTCAACTGTGAAGGTGTCAACTGTCAACTGTGAAGGTGTCAACTGCGGGGTTCTCGAAAAAAGACTGACCGTAGGGATGTTTAGTGAACACTGTAGCTTCATAGTTATCTCGCATAAAAGCATACTCTATTTTATGATTTTCAGCAAAAGCATGACCTTCGAGGACAATAGCTTCATAGTTGTCTCGCATCTGTTGCCATGCATTGGGATCCGAGGGAATTCTGGCTTGATCTGCTTTCCAATGCCTTTTCTCCAATTCAACATTCTGTAATGAAAAATAAACATCAGGTGTGGGAAAAGGAAGAAAAGAAGCATACTTCTAGTTTTATTCAAATTAGGGAGAACCTAAATTGTTCTATATAATACCTCCATCCCTTCTTACTTGTTTTCCCAAAACAGTGAAAAACTGAACATGCACAAAAACTTATCTTTTCCAGAGTAAAAGATGGCTAGATTAGGGTGCTACTAATAGCATATCCTTTCCATCAGATGTGAAAAATCAAATTTAAGTCCAAAAACACAAGTGCAAACGAATTAGTTAGATCTGAACTTTCATAAAGACAAGGTTCTAAAAAGCGCGAGGCGCGGGATGGGCTCTGTAACAACCCGAGGTCTTGGAGACGATAATTTATTTATTTCGGGAGAGATAAATAATATTTTATTGAAGAAATAATAAAATTGGCAATTGAGGCCAGAATTTGGAGTTGTTAGAAAGTGTCTCGAATGGAATTTCTGAGGGTACCATTGTTTCCGGAAGGGTCGAAAAAGTCAAAATGACTATACTTGGGGTCTATTTGGGTTCCGAAATAAAATAGGACCGTTTGACTCGAATTAAAGTCACCGAGTCATTTAAAGTGTGTATTATCATTTAAAGATGTGTATTTTCGGATTTAGGCTTAAAAAGCCTACGGGAGATATTTCTCCCAAAAGAGAGAAAAGAGAAAAAGGAAAGAAAGAAGAGAGAAGAAGAAGGAAGAAGAAAAGGAAGGAGAAAAAGGGAGAAAGAGGATTTTTCGGCGGATTCAGACCCTACGAACCCGAGGCAAGTGATTAAACTTGCTAAATAATTGTTGTGTACCATTTATTGCATGATTTGTGGATTGATTTTTGAGTTTTAGGTTGAAAATGTTAAAACCTAACTTTTGGGAAAAACCTTAGATTTGTATTGTATTAAATGGATTTAAGGTTAGAAATTAGTTTATATGTATTCTAGGATGAATATTAATGGTATATTTGTGTTTGGGTTGAAGAGAAATGGAGAGAAAACCATTATTATGATTTTTGGGTATTTTGGCTTACTTAAACAGTAGCCATTTTCGAGGTTCAGCAGGGCCGAATCGATTCGGCCCCCTAGCCGAATCGATTCGGAAATATGCAGGTGCCCAGGTCTTAGTGACCGAATCGATTCGGACTCCAGCCGAATCGATTCGGCCTGAGGCAGAGTCCCAGGTCTTTTGACCCGAATCGATTCGCCTTCCTGGCCGAATCGATTCGCTGGGCTGAATCGATTCGGAATAGGCCCGAATCGATTCGGAAACAGGGCTTTTGAGGGAAAGTTTTTCTAAGGAGAATTTCTTTCCGCTTCATTCGAGGTTATTGATCGGGGATCTCTATAGGAGACGTTTGGAATATGTTTTGGAGACTTTTAGAGAGTTTCCCCCGCAAATATTATTGGAGTCATGTAGACTTAATTTGGGGATTTCCGATTAGAGAATTTGGTATTTTCTAAGTGGGGGAGCCCACTTTCATTTGGGATGACTTTAAAGGATTCTTAAATGAAATGAACCATGTTATGAGTGGATGTTTACTAATGCTATTTGATGTACCTTTGAATATGGAATTATCCTTATTGACGATTGAATTGGGAGATATCTCACATTGTGAGAAATGCATTAAGGTGCAATAGGATATAGAATATCCCTAACTAAATTGTATTGAAAGGCAATTCGTTAGTAGAAGCGTCATGAGAGCTTCAAGCGAGAATTAGTATAGCATATACTAAGTGGGGGTAACGTGTGTGAGTATTAACGATTAGTATATCATGAGAGAGTATACTAAGATATGATGTAATTTAACTGCGCCTAAGTGCGTATAATAAACATGAATGTGATGTTTCAGGTATACCTTATATAATGGTGTATCTTTATTATGTGGGATGTATGTAGACCTTATATATGGTGTATATACATGTTAAGCATACCCCCTCCTTGCTATCATTGGGAAGTTTCGTGCGTTGAGGGTGAGCATCCTGACAAATATGCAGGGTGTGGATATTCCCCAGGTCATAGTCATCCTTTGTGGTCAGAAAATGACATATATATATATATTTACTTATTTTGGGGGTGAGAGGTCGGGGTATGTGATGCTCTCACTTGCCGGTTAGGAACTATGACCGCTTCCCGGACGTCGTGTGCGTGAGTTGATCACGAGGTGGGTGTCGTTGAACCCCACCAGGTGGCCCCAGTTTGCTACGTATTGGGCTGCTGGAAGATGATAGCATGTGAGCCTGCGTCCTTCGAGTTATAGCTCGGTTGGATGGTTATTATTTGCTTGTGCTTGTATTTGGGTGTCAAGGGCATAACAAACCTTAATGACCTACATTGCCAGGATTAGTGTATCGGGGGGGTTCCTTGTTTGGATTTCGCTTCGACGAGACGTCCCACGCACGAACCGCAGTGTAATGTTGGAACTTGGGGATAAGTTTAGTCCTTAATGCTCATCATTATATTATATTATATATCTATCACCTATCCCGACAATCGACGGTGCCAGGAGTAGTGTAACGGGGGGGTTCCTTGTTTGGATTTCGCTTCGGCGAGACGTCCCACGCATGAAACGCCATGTACTGTTGAGAATTGGGAAAATTTAATTAATTAAAACTGGATACTAATCATTTGGGTTACATGCATCTTGCATTGAGGGCATAATGAGCCCCGAGGATCGATACGGTCAGGAGTAGTGTAACGGGGGGGTTCCTTGTTTGGATTTCGCTTCGGCGAGACGTCCCACGCACGAAACGCAGTACCGTGTTGAAAATTGGGAGGAGTTTAGTCCTTAGTTCTTGATGCTAATAACTCATCTATTATTATTTATACATATGGCTTCTTGCCTTTTTGGGCATCACTAGAATAAATTTAGTACATGATATTGTTTATGTGTTGTGATGATGGAGCATGATAGGATCATGTAACTTTATATGTTCAACAAAGAACCTTATAAAGATAAGCGTAATGTTTATATTAAAGTTAATAATTATAACTACTAGAATGGATTATATGTAGAATCGGGTGTTAGGATTAGACGGTTTTACTTAAATACTTTATTTGGGTTTAAGTTAGAATCCTCTTACCTAATTAGAATCGAACATCCTTTTTGGGAGACACGTGCATACGCTTAGTGCGCGCTTTAGATGAGAGGTGAGTTGAATTTCTATGGAGTGTTCGATTCCAGCTAAATCATGTAATAATGCATTTATAATTATTATGCATTTTAATACACTTGCTATAAATGTTTTTCACACTCGGGTTCTGACCCGTTTCTATTTCCCCTCCCCCATGCACATATATATTGTATTACTTCAGGTGTCCCCCGCAAGGACGCCTTTATTATCCCTCCATCTAGGATTTGTGGAGCTGTGGCAGTAGCGGACTGTTGCGGCACTTGGTTTTAGTCGATTCCTATCTTTGTATATCTAGATTAGGATTCAGTTGTATGGAGTTAGTATTCAAGTGTTATAGATTAACACTTTCATATGATTTAATTATCTGTTTATTGTATTGTCTGTTGCCCGACAGCATATTCGGGCATTTCATTGTTGAGATTGTTAATGTACAAGGTATTGTACTCTTTCATTATTGGAGCATGCACTTTCCACATTATATATTAAATGTGTATTGTTGGTTTTGTTGTTGTTGTCAAATAAAAGTTTTAAATTTTTGGCGATTCGCACCTTATGATTTCGGGTAGTTAACCTTATATTACTGTGTTTAGTTGTTGATGTTGAGACTGTACCATCTGAGATACCTGATTTATGTAGTATAGGGCTGGCCACCCGTTATTATTTGGAGCGGGTTGTCACAGATGGTATCAGAGCATCAGGTTCTAGTGTCTTTAGGATCTGTGTGCGTTACTACGATCTTCCGTAAGTGTTCTTGGTGTAGAGCCTTATTGCTAGGACGGTTACATTCATACGTCCATATCTTTCTGTGAATCGAAAATATTTGAAAGGCGTTCTGATACAATTGTTCTTGTTTCAGATGCCACCGAAGGGAGGTCGTTCAACCAAGGCAAAGAAAGGACAGCCCCAATTGCCTCAAAGGAACATGACTACGGATGATGTTGCCAATATAGTGGCACAAGCAGTAACTGCTGCCGTTTCTACGATGGCTCAGTAACCTGCCGCTCGAGCAGCCCCATCCCATTTAGGATTGTCCTTTTTGGAGAGAGTGAAGGAGGATTTTAATAAGGGGCATCCTCCCGAGTTTGCAGGGGGAGTTGATGCAGTGGCTGCGAGTGCATGGAAAAATAGTATGCAAAGGCATCTTCGTATGGTTGAGTGCAGTGAGGTGCAGAAACAATTTTTAGTCACCTTTAAGTTATCGGGTGCAGCTCTTCATTGGTGGGAGTCTGTCACCACATCTGAACAGAGAGATACTTTTCCTATCAAAGAATTTTGGGGACTTTTTGATCATAGGTATTTGCTTTTCCCTACGCAGGATATGAGAATTTTTTAAGGAAATAGGACAGTGGCAGAATATGAAGAAGATTTTTCTCTATGGTCGAGATTAGTACCTAATGAGGTAGATACGGAAGAGAAACGTATATCAAAGTTTGTTCGAGGATTAGATTGGAAAATCCAACTACAATTGTTAGAAAGTCCTAAGTTAATGACTTTCGTCGAGGTTGTAAATGCGGCACTAGTAAAGTGTCGAGAGTATCGTTTTCGTTCTCAAGAGGGTAAGAACTTTGGAGATTCGAGTTCATCAAATAAGTTTGGCAAAGAGAGCGCCAGTAATGCGAGTGGGCAGAAAGAGTTCATGGGCAAGTGTTTCTTTTGTAAATAAACATGTCATAAAAAGAGAGATTGTCCTCAAGGAGGTAAAGGACCGCAAGTTGACGAAATTTTAGAAGTGAAACCCCTACAGCAGATTCGAGGTCGCTTTAGACCGGGGGATTATGTTTGGGAGCCTATCGATGAGGATGGGCAATCGGACTAGAGATGGATGTTGTGAGTAATTCCCTTACTATTGGGATTATTACTATATGAAGTTTTGGAAATATCGTATGGGAAATACATGTGAATTGGGTAGTGCTTTAGCCCTTTTTGTTTATGTATGGAAGGTAATGACCCTAAAGGGGGAATTTTGAGCAAGATATGCTCTTATTCTATTATCTTGGAAATGGTGATAAGTAGTAATGATAGAAGCTACTTATTTTTATGTAGTCGTGATGGACTATTATAATTGTTGTATTCCAGTTATGGAATTGCCTTATATATGGCAGTATATTGAGATGATGTAAGATGTTGTTTATGTTTGAAGTGATTATGGTTTGATGGGACGCAGGTAAAGTTTTAGCTCCTGATTATGATTATATTTGTGAGCTATATGTTATGCATATGATGAATTAAAAGACCTTGTGTTGGACATAAGGCATTTTATATTAGAATATATATATAATCTTTTTTTTTTCAAAATAAACTATTTTCAATATAAAACTTTTATCGGCCTTCGGGCCCTTTCAAACTAAATTTTCCACAAAAATGTTTTCAAACTCAAGTCCGGATCTAACAAACTCTCAATCCCCGACGTCGTCACACAGTAGTGTATTGGGAGGGTTCCTTGTTTGGATTTCGCTTTTGCGAGACGTCCCCAGCACGAAATTGGCGATCGTCAGGAATTGAGAGGAGTTATTTCTTTGGACCATTCAAATTTTTGTTCTATTAAAATTTTAGTCTTACTTATTGTTGGAAATGTGAAACTTTCGAGGCAAATAAGCCTCATTATGATGGTTGTGAGCATAAAGCTCAATTATAAAGGGTGTATGGGCGCCCTTGTTATGGAAATAGGTTTTGTTTACTTCATAATTAGCTTAATAATAAAACAAATTAAATCAATTCGTCGTGGGAAGTTAGAAGTTTGGAGATAGGATTAGTAATAATGGGTAGATTAGGAATAGTTGAGCTCTGGGAGAATTAGGCTTAGCTAAATTTCGAGGACAAAATTCTTGTAAGTGGGGGAGTTTGTAACAACCCGAGGTCTTGGAGACGATAATTTATTTATTTCGGGAGAGATAAATAATATTTTATTGAAGAAATAATAAAATTGGCAGTTGAGGCCAGAATTTGGAGTTGTTAGAAAGTGTCTCGAATGGAATTTCTGAGGGTACCATTGTTTCCGGAAGGGTCGAAAAAGTCGAAATGACTATACTTGGGGTCTATTTGGGTTCCGAAATAAAATAGGACCGTTTGACTCGAATTAAAGTCACCGAGTCATTTAAAGTGTGTATTATCATTTAAAGATGTGTATTTTCGGATTTAGGCTTAAAAAGCCTACGGGAGATATTTCTCCCAAAAGAGAGAAAAGAGAAAAAGGAAAGAAAGAAGAGAGAAGAAGAAGGAAGAAGAAAAGGAAGGAGAAAAAGGGAGAAAGAGGATTTTTCGGCGGATTCAGACCCTACGAACCCGAGGCAAGTGATTAAACTTGCTAAATAATTGTTGTGTACCATTTATTGCATGATTTGTGGATTGATTTTTGAGTTTTAGGTTTAAAATGTTAAAACCTAACTTTTGGGAAAAACCTTAGATTTGTATTGTATTAAATGGATTTAAGGTTAGAAATTAGTTTATATGTATTCTAGGATGAATATTAATGGTATATTTGTGTTTGGGTTGAAGAGAAATGGAGAGAAAACCATTATTATGATTTTTGGGTATTTTGGCTTACTTAAACAGTAGCCATTTTCGAGGTTCAGCAGGGCCGAATCGATTCGGCCCCCTAGCCGAATCGATTCGGAAATATGCAGGTGCCCAGGTCTTAGTGACCGAATCGATTCGGACTCCAGCCGAATCGATTCGGCCTGAGGCAGAGTCCCAGGTCTTTTGACCCGAATCGATTCGCCTTCCTGGCCGAATCGATTCGCTGGGCCGAATCGATTCGGAATAGGCCCGAATCGATTCGGAAACAGGGCTTTTGAGGGAAAGTTTTTCTAAGGAGAATTTCTTTCCGCTTCATTCGAGGTTATTGATCGGGGATCTCTATAGGAGACGTTTGGAATATGTTTTGGAGACTTTTAGAGAGTTTCCCCCGCAAATATTATTGGAGTCATGTAGACTTAATTTGGGGATTTCCGATTAGAGAATTTGTATTTTCTAAGTGGGGGAGCCCACTTTCATTTGGGATGACTTTAAAGGATTCTTAAATGAAATGAACCATGTTATGAGTGGATGTTTACTAATGATATTTGATGTACCTTTGAATATGGAATTATCCTTATTGACGATTGAATTGGGAGATATCTCACATTGTGAGAAATGCATTAAGGTGCAATAGGATATAGAATATCCCTAACTAAATTGTATTGAAAGGCAATTCGTTAGTAGAAGCGTCATGAGAGCTTCAAGCGAGAATTAGTATAGCATATACTAAGTGGGGGTAACGTGTGTGAGTATTAACGATTAGTATATCATGAGAGAGTATACTAAGATATGATGTAATTTAACTGCGCCTAAGTGCGTATAATAAACATGAATGTGATGTTTCAGGTATACCTTATATAATGGTGTATCTTTATTATGTGGGATGTATGTAGACCTTATATATGGTGTATATACATGTTAAGCATACCCCCTCCTTGCTATCATTGGGAAGTTTCGTGCGTTGAGGGTGAGCATCCTGACAAATATGCAGGGTGTGGATATTCCCCAGGTCATAGTCGTCCTTTGTGGTCAGAAAATGACATATATATATATTTACTTATTTTGGGGATGAGAGGTCGGGGTATGTGATGCTCTCACTTGCCGGTTAGGAACTATGACCGCTTCCCGAACGTCGTGTGCGTGAGTTGATCACGAGGTGGGTGTCGTTGAACCCCACCAGGTGGCCCCAGTTTGCTACGTATTGGGCTGCTGGAAGATGATAGCATGTGAGCCTGCGTCCTTCGAGTTATATCTCGGTTGGATGGTTATTATTTGCTTGTGCTTGTATTTGGGTGTCAAGGGCATAACAGACCTTAATGACCTACATTGCCAGGATTAGTGTATCGGGGGGGTTCCTTGTTTGGATTTCGCTTCGGCGAGACGTCCCACGCACGAACCGCAGTGTAATGTTGGAACTTGGGGATAAGTTTAGTCCTTAATGCTCATCATTATATTATATTATATATCTATCACCTATCCCGACAATCGACAGTGCCAGGAGTAGTGTAACGGGGGGGTTCCTTGTTTGGATTTCGCTTCGGCGAGACGTCCCACGCATGAAACGCCATGTACTGTTGAGAATTGGGAAAATTTAATTAATTAAAACTGGATACTAATCATTTGGGTTACATGCATCTTGCATTGAGGGCATAATGAGCCCCGAGGATCGATACGGTCAGGAGTAGTGTAACGGGGGGGTTCCTTGTTTGGATTTCGCTTCGGCGAGACGTCCCACGCACGAAACGCAGTACCGTGTTGAAAATTGGGAGGAGTTTAGTCCTTAGTTCTTGATGCTAATAACTCATCTATTATTATTTATACATATGGCTTCTTGCCTTTTTGGGCATCACTAGAATAAATCTAGTACATGATATTGTTTATGTATTATGATGATGGAGCATGATAGGATCATGTAACTTTATATGTTCAACAAAGAACCTTATAAAGATAAGCGTAATGTTTATATTAAAGTTAATAATTATAACTACTAGAATGGATTATATGTAGAATCGGGTGTTAGGATTAGACGGTTTTACTTAAATACTTTATTTGGGTTTAAGTTAGAATCCTCTTACCTAATTAGAATCGAACATCCTTTTTGGGAGACACGTGCATACGCTTAGTGCGCGCTTTAGATGAGAGGTGAGTTGAATTTCTATGGAGTGTTCGATTCCAGCTAAATCATGTAATAATGCATTTATAATTATTATGCATTTTAATACACTTGCTATAAATGTTTTTCACACTTGGGTTCTGACCCGTTTCTATTTCCCCTCCCCCATGCACATATATATTGTATTACTTCAGGTGTCCCCCGCAAGGACGCCTTTATTATCCCTCCATCCAGGATTTGTGGAGCTGTGGCAGTAGCGGACTGT
This sequence comes from Sambucus nigra, assembly GCA_949130495.1. Taxonomy (NCBI): domain Eukaryota; kingdom Viridiplantae; phylum Streptophyta; class Magnoliopsida; order Dipsacales; family Adoxaceae; genus Sambucus; species Sambucus nigra. The sequence goes on along the minus strand of OX422209.1, from coordinate 377,677,275 downwards.
TGCGGCACTTGGTTTTAGTCGATTCCTATCTTTGTATATCTAGATTAGGATTCAGTTGTATGGAGTTAGTATTCAAGTGTTATAGATTAACACTTTCATATGATTTAATTATCTGTTTATTGTATTGTCTGTTGCCCGACAGCATATTCGGGCATTTCATTGTTGAGATTGTTAATGTACAAGGTATTGTACTCTTTCATTATTGGAGCATGCACTTTCCACATTATATATTAAATGTGTATTGTTGGTTTTGTTGTTGTTGTCAAATAAAAGTTTTAAATTTTTGGCGATTCGCACCTTATGATTTCGGGTAGTTAGCCTTATATTACTGTGTTTAGTTGTTGATGTTGAGACTGTACCATCTGAGATACCTGATTTATGTAGTATAGGGCTGGCCACCCGTTATTATTTGGAGCGGGTTGTCACAGGCTCCTAGGCCTAGGTGTGCCTAGGCATATTTTTATTTTCTTGATTTTTTATGTAATATGTAATAGAAAAGCGTTTAAGTAGAAATACAAATTCTGTAATATGTAATAGAAATACAAACAAGAATAATTATCATCAGATAAAATCACTCAGTGGTTGGCTAGTGTAGTCATTTAAGTAGTTTACCACTGATGTAATAATGCAAAGTTACTCCTATGGGTTAAATAAACACGCAAAAGTAATATATATCCTGCACATTGAAATGGATAAGGAATATATATCCTGCACATAGACACGCAAAAGTAAATTTTGATAAGATGTAATTTCGAAACTGACCAAGTCATGTAATTCTGAAAAACTGAATTTATTCATATTAGTTCTTTAAACTTTATTCAAGTTTATAATAAAATCTAACATTTACCAAAAAAAAGGAATTACCATGGCGCTCCACTAATAAGGCCTGTTCGATCAGTGCGGCAGCTAAAAGCAACTGTCCTCCATTCCAGTTAAAAGCAACTGAAAGGAAACATTGATAACTTTCCTTATCAGTACCTCGACCTCAATGACCTGTAGCACTGTCTTCATCCAACTCATTAATAGAACACCATATTTTCATTTCTTCTGGATATTTTCCAAGCAACTCATTTGATTTATGAGTCAGGCCATACTCAAGTCCATACTCAAGTCCATATTCAAATTCACCAAATGCTTTAATAGGCCATACTTAAGTCCCTGCATAAAGAAACCAAATCAATGACATTTGTGATAGAAAGAAAAGCAAAATGAAGAATGAGAAAAAAATGAAGAATGAGAACAAAGAAACCAAATCAATGATCTTTCCCTCCTCCTTTATCCGGGCTTGGGACCGGCAATGCTCAAATAAATATTAGCACTGGCGGAGTTAAAAGGGGTTTTACAATAAAAAAAGACAGTCCAAATTAATTTCAAATCAAATATAGATAGATCCAAACAAAGTTCACAACGACACATATTGAAAATTAAGTCCAAATATAGATAACTCAAAACAAGTTCATAACAAACACATAATGCAAACTAAGTCCACATATAGATAGCTCAAACAAAGTTCATAACATAAACTAAACATATTTAAGCCAACAATCCAGCCAAATCAAATATCCCCCCAAGACTAGGTCAGCAAAAGTGATTTGGTCACCTTGAGGAGCATCAAACAACCTAGCATCCGGCTTCATCACTTCCTCCACATATACTTTCCTCTCCCCGAATCCAACTCGCTTACCATGACATATATCCTTTGTTGCATCTGTCACGACATACCCCTTTGCCAGTTCTTCATTATACCTATCAAGCAAGATGACTTTGGGATTGTTGGTAAGAGAAGGTGTGGTCACGCAAACAGGACGAGAAGCGGATGCAAAAACATTATCCAAATTTTGACAGAGATTCCTATGTTGTAGACTTTTATTGGATGCATGATCACTTATCGGTGTGATTTGTGGACCCTTTCCGTTTTGAGCATTGAAGGCATCAACCAAACGTTCTATAGCATCCTATGAAAAAACGGATCAAACAATAGTAAGTTAATATCTATTATATCTAAATAAGTCTTTTTAATAAATAAAATTATATAAAATACATATATACCATAATTTCTGTGTTATTTTCCTCAAATCTTCTATTGACGAAAGATATGATATCTTCCTTCAATGCATCCACATCATCATTTGCCTTCTTTCTTTATTTAAGTTTGGCATTTGCCACCCCTAAATGCATCAATTGCTTCTTCGAAATTAGGGGACAAACTGAACGAACTCCTCCCTTTTTCTCCTTCCCAAAAACCTCTATCAACTCATCATTCTCTATGCATTGGCTCTTGCTACTACCGTCTCCACTCTCTCTCTTTTTTTTCTCCATCGCATCCTTTACTTTATCCTATCAAATGAGAAAATTTCATTAATAAACGCAATAAATAATACTAAAAATACTATTATTTTTCATGTAAATACGCACATAGTAAAGCTTAGCACTGTTTAAGGCATTCCCCGTTTCGTCCTCGTGTCCCGCAAGCCATGTGTCTACTCGTGTTAATTCTTCTTCTGGGTTTGATTGATCCTAAAATTTAAATATCACATGTTATACACAAAAGTAGTGTTGATAGTTGAAAAACATTATGATACATACCATTTCATATTGCAAAGCAGCATAGGTGCGACGCCCAAGTGTATGGGAATATTCTAAATTGGTTCGATTCTTGGCATTTTGAATGTTTTGTGGCTTCTTTTTTGCTTTCCTTTCGTTCTCACAAAATAATCTCCATATGTTGGGATCAACACCTTCCGGTAGGACTCCAGGATTGTCTTCGGTAGGCAAAAAACATCTCATATTACTTTTGTGTGTCCTAAACTTCTGTGCAAACCGTTTCTCCATCAGCGGGCGAGCCACCTCCGGTTTAACATCTAACTCAAATCCTACCATTAAAGCATTCCAAACATCATCTTTGTAATTGTTTGGCACAACTCTCCAATCTTCGTAACTAATCGGAATATAAGATCTAACAAGATCACCAACACGAGTGCTCCATCTCCCACTCCATGGACCGAGTACACTCCCATCCACTTGAACGGTGACTCTCATTTTACCATCTTGGGTCATATATTGTAATTGTTTAGCCTTTTTATCCATTTCTTCTTGATTCTTTTTATTTTCTTGATGCGGAGTGGATGATATTTGTTGTGGTGTTGATGACGTTTGTTGTTTCGAACCACCACTTGCACTTGAAGCCATGATGCCCAATACAGTGCTGCCAAAACAAAAAATAGATGCCAATAATAGAAATAACTGTTATAAAATAATATGCATTGAATTATCATATTAATACAACATTAGCATATTGATAGAGATATATATAGAAATCACAAGATGATATCATTAAAATCACAAGACGCTACTTTCAACGGTTAACATACCACCAATAAATTTATATATTAGCAACGGGGTAAAACAAAATGCAGTCATGTTGGTAAAACAAAACAGCTTTCAATGGTTACAATATCCAAAAGAAAATATTAAAACAACTAAATCGAGTCGTATTGCTTGAGCAAACTTTCCAAGTGCGGTTGGTCTTCAAGAATAGATTGGAAGATTGTTGGTGTCTCTAAGTCGTCCACTTGACTCGTCAATCTCTTAGGTGACTGTATAACAACCTACCAATTGGGATTTTTAAGATCTTTCGAATAGAATACTTGACTAGCCTCGGATGCGAGAATGGCAGGCTCATCATACTCATTATCAATGCTCTTAAACTTATCAAAATTTACCATCACTAAGTTGGAGTCCGTACAAAGCTTACAACCATTAGTCTTATCCTCCACTCTCACTCAATCACAATAAAATACCACCTCCTTAAACAAGGTATAGTCCAGCTCAATAATTTGTTTGACAACTCCATACCACATAGTCCAAGTATTTGTGAGATTCTTATCACTTTTTTTAGCTCGATATTGTGTCCATGCCTTCAAGCAAACGCCGCTATCCTGTGTGACAACAATATCATCGTGATACTTAGGAGAGAATACGAAACCATTTACATGATACTTTTTATATGTTTTAGCCTTGAATTTCGGCCCTTGAACTAACCGCCACAATGTTTCATTTGTCTTTGTCTCCCCTGATTTCAGCAACTGTTTGATGAAAACAAATCATAATTACTACAATGTTTCAATTCTCATCATACTTAATGGAAAGATTAATAAAAATATTAGTATTTATATAATCACCTTCTCGGATAACCAAGGGATAAAAGAAGTTTATTTCTCCACTTCTGTCATTTCAATCCCCTTCCCTTTAGGACGAGACACGGATTTCAGTGATGCTTCATATTCACTGCAATATGTAGTTTGATATAAGTAATTATAACTCAAAATGATAATTAATTCTTAACTATAAACAAATGAAAGAACTCAAACCTATAGTACTCTTGAAATCCATCAACATTTAGTCGAAATAATACCCATCGACGTATTTGTTGAAACTATATGGGTTCCAACGTTATAGTCCTATCATCAAGCAAAGGCCCTTCATCAGAGAACTCTCCACCTTCCTCTAAAAAGGCCTCATGGGAGAGTTTATGATTTCCATAAGATGGATTTGGCATGTACTCCATGCAATATCTAACAGATTCAGCAACAACGTAGGATTCTGCAATTGAACCTTCAACATACCGCTTATTGCTGGGTATATCTTTGAAATCTTTCATCGTCCTATTTGTATTAGGTAATAAAAATTAATAACAAGCATTATTAACTTAAATTGGTCATATTTTACTATATTAAAAGGTAAAAAAAAATCACCTTTCGAACGGATACATCCAATGAGCATCGGTGGGTCCACAAACCAGGGCTTCATCTCCTAGATGCACAGTGAGGTGAATGCTAATATAAAAAAACATAGGTGGAAAATATTTTTCCAACACGCACAATGCTTTAACAACCATGTTTTTGGCTCTTTGGATATCTTGCCGAATTAGGACCTTAGAGCACAACATGTTAAAGAACAAACTTAATTGTTGGGTTGCTCTTCTTAAATCTCGATGTTTCGGTAAGGCATGTTGGAGCAACACAGGTAGTAGATGTTCAATTATGACATGATAATCATGCGACTTTAAGGAGTGCAAAGATGGGGGACTAAGACTTACTATATTGCTCAAGTTAGAGGAAAAACTGGTAGGAAGCTTTAAGTCCTTCAAAATTTGGCAAAATTGTTTTTTTCTTCTTTATCCAAGATAAATGGTGCTGTTGGTTTTATCGTTTTTCCGGTGCGTCCATCAACTTGAAGCCATTGACAGCTGTGTATGCCCATACCCTTCATATCCAATCGACCCTTTTCAGTATCCTTTATTTTATTATCATCAAGAATTGTGTTTATCAAATGCTCTGCAACATTCTTTTCGATGTGCATCACATCAAGGACATGTCGAACTTGATGATATGGCCAATATTCCAAATCAAAGAAAATAGATTTTTTATACCAAGCTTCTTTAACTTCAACATTAGCACTCCCATTAACATTATTAGACTTTCTCTTCTTAGCGGTTTCCAGGTACATACTTTATATTTCTTAACTTTTCCACAAGTGCATCTACGTTTAGTCGAATCGGGGGACGTCCAACTTCTTGTGTCCTAAGTCCCAAACCTCTACCACTCCTAAAAGGATGATCACTTTTAAGAAACATACGATAGTTTGTGTAAACTATCTTCATGCTATGTTCTAGCCAAATGGATGGAGTGTCATCGCCACAAATAGGACATGCTTTGCAACCATGTGTTACACACCCAGATAAGTTTCCATATGCGAGAAAATCATGAATACCCCACATCAATATAGATCTCAACGTAAAAGGTTGCATTTTGTGCATGTCAATAGCTGGAACTCCTTCCCATAGTTGTTTCAACTCATCTACTAATGGTTGAAGAAAAACATCAATGTCTTGACCCGGTGACTTTGGCCCAGGAATCAGCAAAGATAAAATTTGGAACTCACGCTTCAAGCATAAAGAAGGTCCCACATTATAAGGCGCGGTCATGACAGGCCAGCAACTATAACTACTAGACTGAATACCATGGGGATTAAACCCATCTGTTGCTATTGCAAGCCAAACATTGCGCCCGTCCTCTGCGAAATCGGGCCATCTACTTTTTAGCATTCTCCATTGGGATGAATCACAAGGATTCGCTGATAATCCCATGAACTTGTTGCCCAATGGTTCCATGTCATTTCATGCGCTATCCAAGGTATAGTGTACAATCTCACTAGCCTTGGAATTAAAGGGAAATGTCTCAACACTTTCATCGGTTCTTTGCATATCCTCTTCCCTTTCTTTGAGGTCACTGCATATCTCAGTTCTCCACACTGAGGACATTCCTCCAAATATTCATTCTCTTTCCAGTATAAAATACAGTTGTTAACGCAAGCATGAATGTAATTTGCTTTCATCCCTAGGTCTTTCATCATTCTCTTCATGTGCGGATATTTTTCTGGTAATGTGTTTCCTTTAGGAAGCCACCTCTTTAAAACCGACAAGAGAGAGGTCACGCTATTTCCCGACCAACCAAACTGCTTTTTCAAATTATGCAATTCAACAATTGCAGAGAGAGTAGTCTCAGAACCCTCACATGAAGGGTACAATTTCTCGATCGCTAATTTATTATATTGATCATACTTCCCATTGTCGACATACGATTTTTTAGAGAATCCTTCCTGATCGGGTTCTACACAATGTTGTTCGTACACTCCGTAACATGCGTCAACTAAGTTTCGCAACCTTTCATTCTCATTTCTATCAGCTTCATCATGTCCTTCACAATCAATAGTATCTACTACGGGACATGTTAGGTTCGATGATAGTGTTTCACCATGTAAAACCCACTTAGTATATGTCCTGTCTATACCGTGCATTATCAAATGACCCTTGATATCTACCGCAGTAAAACGGTTCTTATTTCGGCACTTAACACATGGACAAGGAAAGGTCGAGAATTGATGGCCATTGTTTGCAATTGCAAAATTAATAAAAGACACAACTCCATTTGTGTACACCTCACTTATTCTATTCGTCTCATTCATCCACTCTTTGTTCAATGTTTGTGACATTCTGCACTACCAAAAAAAATGATTTACACACAAGTTATATGATTATATACAAAAAATAGAATTATTGATACACATAAGAAAAATCACAGTTACAACATGTAATTTTGTTAGAACAAACCTTAAAGTTCAGGGGAGGGGTGAAATTTCCTTAGTTATATACAACTATGTGTTTTAATAGTATAAATCAGTGTATACAATTATGTGTTTTAATAGTATAAATCAGTGTATTAAATACCAGGTCTAGTAATGTTATAAATCAGTATATAAAAAACATTCTAAGCTTTGGATTTAATACAAAATAATCAAAAACTTGAACCAAAAACTACAAAAAAGTATGTACCCAACAACAATAACAAAAATTCATTGCATTTTACCAAAAAATAAACTTGGAACCCAACAACAAATCTCTTATGAACAGTAAATCACTTAGAACGTTTTAGACAAATCTCGCATGAATGAGATAATTACCTTATGAAAGAAAATCGCAATTCCCAAACCCTAGGTTGTGATGTGAGCACCGAATGCTTCCAAAACCCTAGGTCACGCTAACTGAGACTTCTTCCAAACCCTAGGTCACGCTAAGTGAGACTTCTTCCAAAACCTAGGTCACGCTAGGTCGCGCTAGAGCATCGCGTATTGGAGAAGATCGCGTATTTTGGAGAAGAGGAAGAAGATCGCGATTTGGAGAAGAGGAAGAGCAAACCCTAGGTCACGCTAGAGCATTTTGGAGAAAGATAATTTCTTTGAGTCGGGGACATTTTGGAGAACGCTAGAGTGTATTATGTTGCTAGAACGCTAGCTAATTACTTTTTTTATATTACTTTTAAAATATTTAAACAATATTAGTAACACTTATCAGATATTAGTAACGATATTGTGTTGTGAGAAATAGTAACAGTATAATACTGTTAGTAATACAAAAAATAGTCTGTTACTAAAAGCTTGTTTTGGTGTAGTGCAAATTTACGACCATCTCGTTATACCTATTCAAGTGGTCTTAATAAATTTTTTTTTACATGATTAATGTAAATAAACTAATGCATATAGAATTGCAATATAGCAAATTGGGTTTAAGATAATCACTACGAATGGATCACTATAAGTTTTGAATGTGATGTTCAGAAGTTCTCTTAGTCAATATGGAAATCATATTAGTTCAACATTTGAGCACACAATTGAAAAATAAAGGAAACACCCTTGATAAGTTGAATAAATGTTGTCACCCCCTTTTTGGCAAAGTGAGAAGAAATACTTTCTCTCCCGTTTTGAAAGTCAAAGAGAAGACAAGATAATAGGTAATAGGTATAACATGACAACAAATAAAGTCACAAAGCAAAGAGAAACTAACAAATCAAAAACTAACAAAGCTTGTGAACAACCGTAACTATAATATGAATTAATAACTGAACAAATACATGTGTATCATAATATGATACTCACAAAAAACTCTAGAAGATGAATGATTACTATCAAATAAGCATAAAATAAGATATGATATATATAAAGAATCAAACTAGACAAGTGAAAGCATATAGCCAAACATGGATATATAAAACATGATATGAATGTTAATTTTGTTGAACTGTTTAATCTCATGTACTCGTGTTTTTCCAAGCAATTTTAGCCCTCAATAAGTCCCAGAGTCAAACTAAGAGGATGGAAAGGAGAAATGACATTATTCACACTCGGTTCAATAGTAATAAATGTCTTATTCAACATTTATTCAAAGAAGGGGTGACAACATCTATGCAACTTATTAAGGGTATTTCCTTTATTTCCTTATAGTTACAACAAAAAAATGAGCTTCATTCAAATAGTATGATTACTTACAATAAATATGTATAGATATAGCATTACATATGTCAAATATCTAAAAAGAAATAAAGACATTCAATACTATCAATAACCTAATAATATTCCACAATAAAAAAAATTAATGAGACCCCTTGTACATGTCAATACTGTATCTTAACTTCGTGTATGCTTTTGAAACTCCATAGTACGATGTAACTTCATGGCCGTCTCTAAAACCCAGCCACATTCTACAGTTTCTTCAATTACACAAAGAAATAAAATTAGCATTCTCTGCATCTAAGTATACGAAATAACATTGTTACCTATTAATAAAAGAAACTCGTATACGATACATATAAACAAGGAAATATGTCTCCTATAGAATTAAAATATGAAACAAAAAAAATATTTTCCTTGGACAATATATCTCATATTTATAAAAAAAAATACAGAGTAGTGTTTGCCAATATAACTCACATAAAAAATGTAATCAATGTTTATCAAACCCTAGCGTATATCAAATTTAAGCCCGTAACAATCGAAACTAATAATATTTAATAACACTAAAATAATGGGGGTCACACTTTTTGGCTAGAAGAAAAATAACTCTAGGAACCCGGTCATATGGGAGAGTCTACTCTGAAAAACTACACAATAGTAATGAATGGTTTGCTGTTAAAATAATAAAAAATAGATCAGATAACATTACACCAAAACTGCCTTGTTGTCATGGTAAAAAACCGTGACACGGTAGCCTTGTCATGGTAAAAAACTGTGATAAGTCTTAGGGTGACAATTTCATTTGTCACGGAACTATCACGGTCAAAGTCCATGAGAAGAATAAAAATTATCATGGATTTTAACCGTGACAAGTTCGTGACAAAGAAAAAATTGTCACGGATTTTGATCGTGGCAAGTCAGTGACAAATAATAAAATTGTCACGGTCTTTGACCGTGATAAGGCCGTGACAATTTTCATTTGTCATGGACTTATCACGGTCAAAGTCCGTGATAATTCTGAACAGAATTAAAAAACAATTGCTGGGCAGTATGGCCACTGCCACTGTCCAGCAGTATATTTTAACCTGTCATAACATATTTAAACATGTTCTACCTGTATATATTTCAAGCAACACTCAACAATTCATAAAAACTATATAGGAATTAACCAACGAATTTTCATAACCAACCAACATTCAATATTCAAATGAAATAAATACAAATAATACCGAACAAAAATATTCATAAGCATAAAAATAATACAAATAATGTTAAGGGCTTGAGTTTTGAACAGGTTTGAGGAGGAAGGTAGGCCACACTACATAAGAATTGATACAACCCTCAATTTGCCGAACGCCGCATTGCTCTTCCAACCACAAGGGTGCATTATCTTTTTCGAGCATAATATACATGACGCGAACCTTTGCCTCAATATCTTACAACACACGCCCATGAACCACATTACCCGACTGTGTGTCCGGGTCCCTCAACTCCCTAGCTATGAGGTTGCCACCCTAAAGGTCTATTAAATACACACTCGACCAACCCATTGTTGACATAGGACGTTCGAGGAGGGTCAAGGTGGCAAATGGATCATATGCACGCGACGAGTGGGTGAGTATTGGTGATGAGGGTGAGAAAGATGGAGTAGTGGTGTCCTCATCTACCGCTTTACCCTTTCCCTTACACGAGGTGGACCCGAACTGACGCTTCATGTACTCGAACATATTGAGGACCGTTGCCTCCAACCTTTCTAACTTATCCCCATGGGTGTCCACCCTACGAGCCAACCCGGTGTTGCTTGTCTCAATCCTGGTGACCCTCTACTTCCCCACTCGAGCTTACCCCCTTATCCTCCCATTGTGATCCCCCCCGACCACTTGGCTTAGTGCGCCCGTAGCCAAAGATGTCTTGTCAGCATCAGGCTGGGAGTTGTGCACCTCCTTAAGCTTTGCCTAAACGACAAAAAGTACACGATTAGTTAAGTTAAAATTATAACGTAATAAAAAAAAATAATTATAAGATATTTTTATAACTTACAATTGTGGCTTCCACGTTCGGGGACACCTACTTATCCTTGCTTTTCTTCGTTCAAATTTTCACATAGGCATCGAGCCTATGTGTTCTACCCCCAGGGTCACTCCCCGTCCCCTAAAATAAAATAATGCAGAATTAGTAAGTAATGAGAAGTAATGATAAATTAGAATAACATAAAACTAAAATTAAAGAAAAATAAAAACTTACCATCTCATGCTCCACCTCGATGTAAGACGTACGCCTGGTGTAGTTCACGTCGATCTTTTTGACCTGTTTTTCCCTCCCTAATTGACGAGATGTCAACTGCCAATCCTGGATCTCATTATCGGCAAATTGCTGCTAGCTTGCCAATGAGATCGGATCCTTCGACAGTGCCGTGTCACAGACCCTGAATATGGACTCCCGGTTATGACCAAAGCACCGTGCCCACATATTTTTCTTCCATACTTTGTATTAGTTTCTCAATTGATCGAACGTGGAGTGGCAAACATGTGGGGGCAGATCGAATTATTCATGTCAAACAAATACAAACGAAAAAGAAAGTAAGTGTTAGTTGCATTTAAATGATAAAATATAAATATAAACATAAACATAAACATAAATATAAATATAAATATAAATATAAATATAAATATAAATATAAATATAAATATAAATATAAATATAAATATAAATATAAATATAAATATAAATATAAATATATATAAAAAAAATATAAATATAAATATAAATATAAATATAAATATAAATATAAATGAAGTGAGTAACTACATGTAGTGCCCCTCGAGATGGCCATCTTGAGCTCAGGGGCACCTTCCTCAAATTCGTGTACCCCGAGCCGACGATCTTCTTCATCAACTCCAGGGCCATATCCTCTAAGGACGTCTTGTTCTCGATGAGGGACCCCAACTTGCCCCATTTTGGTGCCTAGTAGCAGACGAGCGTTCCTCGCCTCCGCTACCGTGATGAAGACAATTCCTGCAAAAAATGTTGTTATTAGTACAAATATCTATATGGGAAAATGATCACTAACCAAAAAAAGAATTTTGATTCAAATCCGATAATAACAAAGCACTAGAAGAATACAAGTTAACGACATTATAAATTTAAATATTGTTTCAATTTTGGGTCATGTCATGGACTTTGAATTAATGCTTAAATAATTAAAATCGAAATTAACATATTCACTAACCAAAAAACCAGTTTTGATTCAAATCCGATAATAACAAAGAATTAAAACTGATCACTAGTGGTTAACAAATCACTAGTGGTTAAGTTCACAAAAACTGATCAAGTCCAAATGAATTAAAAGCATTAAACTATCGTCCGATAATAATAAAGAACTAGAAGAATACATGCTATTGGTTATTATAAATAATTGAAATACTTATCATAAATCTAAAAATTATTTCCAATTCGAGTTATCATCTAAAATGGATTGATATTCGGTAAGAGCAGCCAAGTCATCCACATTATTGGTTAGACGCTTTGGCGCATGTGAGACTATTGACCACGACTCGTTGTTGATATACTCTGAGTAAAATACTTTTTTGACCTTTTAAAAAGCATAAACAAATGGCTCATTGCTCACGTACTCGTTGCTCTTCAACTTGGACAAGTCAACCATAATAAAATTGGTGCTAGGATCAACTTTACAAGCATTTTTATCCTTAACTCTTACCCAATCACAGTAAAACACAACCTCTTTGAAGCTTATATAGTCCAATTCAAATATATTTCTAATGACACCATAATAAGTCATTTAAGCTTCAATGAGGTTTTAATCTTTTGTGCTCGCTCGAAAATAAGTAAGAGCCTCGTATGAAATGCCTTAGTTCTGTACATTTGTTTTATTTTTCTCATACACCTTTGCACCGAATACGTAACCGTTCAATCGATACTTTTTCTACTCGTGTACCACAAACAAGGGTTCAGTGGCTAGACGAGAAGCCTTGATGTCGCATCACCCGTCTTTAAGAGCTGAGATTATAGATAAATTAATTAGGTTAGTTTTAAATATTTATTGTAATGTGACATTTAATAAGAGACATTCTAATTATAATTACCCCGTGTGACACCCACAAGCTAAAATCGCTGTCTGATTATGCCATTGTTCTTCGTCTTTTATTGTTCCCACGAATGTATTACGAAATTGATCATGTATAAAAATTAAAATAATGTAAAAGTTAAAATAATATAAACTTACTTTTTCCATTCTTCGACATCTTCATGTGTGTCATATTGATAACGAGCTACTTGTTCATGTTGTAAACTCATTAATTTCACTCGCTTGCCCATCACCTGACCACTCTCATCGATGAACTCATCACTGTTATCCACACTGCTTGGGTTAGGCATATATTCCCGAGTGTAGATTGATGAATCCACAGTGATGTATTCCTCTATAATTGATTCTTCAATGTATCGTGTATTCTTGACGTAATCTTTGAAAACTTTCATCAATATTTCATACTGATACATCCATCGATATCTAACTAGGCTGCAAAGAAGTGCCTCGTCGCATACGTGTACCAACAAGTGAACACTTATGTCAAAAAATGATGGGGGAAAGTACTTCTCCAACACAAAAGTTACTTTGGTTACCGTTACTTTTACGGCCACTATGTGATCTCGATTGACTACCTTCTGACATAAAAGTGTGAAACATATGCTAATTTGAATAATAACCTTTCGTAAATCCTTGTGCTTGGAGAAACAATGCTTAAACAATAGATGAACTAATTATATGATCACATACCAATCGTGGGACTTACATTATGTAAATCATGGGTAGCATAATTCACAATCCTTTGCAAGTTGGATGAAGAATTAGATGGAACCTTTAAATTATATATTGTGTCTAAAATTACCTTCCTTTCCTCACTCCTAAAAGTAAAAGTACCAGGGGAAATTATTGTCCTTCCCCTACTATCTTCATTCAATTATAGTTGTGGCTTAAATTTCTCTTTACGTGCATTTTCTTCATCCTTCGAATGACCCTTCCAAGGCATGTGCCCACAATATGTTCAGTGATGTTCTTCTCCGCATGCATCACATCCAATAGAGGGCACACCAGGTTGTTCTTCCAATAAGGCAAGTTAAATAAAATTTAACTTCTAGACCATGCCTTTCTTGTCTCGATTTTATTCCCAGTTGGAGTCTTCTTATACTTGATATTCTTTAATTTAGGATTCTTACCTGGCATATTAGGGCCATAATTAGAAGATTTACTTTCAATTTCTGAACCTGAAAGTTTTCTTGCAGGTAGCCTATGTTCAACCTTGCCCAGTAAAAAATTAGAACCTTTCTAAAATCTAAAACTATGAGTAGGTGGTAAAAACCTACTATGGAAATGTATATATTTTTTGAGATAGCAGTGAGATGTAGAGATTCAGTTTCCTCTTAAAAAATAAGATACACTAAATAGCCATATACTACACAACCGGATAATGTCACATAAGCTGAAAATCATGAATTGCCCACATTAACATAGCTTTCAGCGTAAACTCTTCTTTTTTTAAAGAGTCAAATGCTTGCACACTCTCTTCCCACAACTCATTTATTTTTTCTACCAAAGGAGACAAGTAGACATCGATGTCCTCACTTGGTGCCTTTAGCCCAAGTATCAACAAAGACAACATTAAAAATTTAGGTCTCATACACTGTGAATGAGGGAGGTTGAGTGGTGCTAGGATCACTGGCCATACACTCTGAGTGGTGCTTAGATTTCCAGATAGATTAAAACCATCTGTTGATATTACCAAATGAATGTTACGCTATTCTCAAGAAAAATAGGGATACTCATAACTTATCTTCTTCCAAGTTGTAAAATCAATTGGACGACGCATGAGATTATTCCCCACTTCCGCCCTAACATGCCAAGTCATTGTCGGAACTGTGAAAAATCACTTCAATATAGACCCAACGGGAAAATATTTCAACACTTTTAAGGCGCTTTCGAGCTTGTGCCTTCCTTACCAGTAGATTGCACATATCTAGGTTCATTTCATACCGAACACTGATCGAGATTTTCATACTCCTTTCGGTATAATATGCAGTCATACACACAAGCATGAATTGATTTATACTTCATTCCTAAACCTTTCAAACTGTGGATAGCTATTAGGAAGCGTATTCTGCTTGGGTAGCAAGCCCTTCACCCAATTTAAAATTCCTCTTACGCTATTGCCAGATAAACCGTATTAGGTCTTCAAACTATGCAAACCAACCATGACATGTGTTGATGTAAAAAACTAGAATAAGTATAATTCTTTAATGACATATAAATAAGTAAAAGAAAGAGATAAAAAGGTTTTTTAAGCGGTTCGTCTATGGAAGAAAGATTACGTCCACTATGCTTCATATTGCCCTGTATTTGCCTTTTAATCACCTTCCCTTGATGAAAGGATTACAATGTATTTATAGCCAACCAGGAAGATAAAGAGGTGGAATGTTAAAGAATAGAATGCCTTTATAAATTAATCATTTACATCAATACACAATGTTCATAATGTATATTGCTGTTGACATTTTACTGACCAGGTTGGCCGGTCTTCTTAGAGTTGGTCGGCCTCCAGGTCTTGGTCGGTGATTATGCTTTGCTGACTAGGATTACTGCCACATTGGATGACACATGTCTATTTATGATTGGTCCACGTAAGTGGATAATTTTTCGTGTCAACAGAAGCCCCCAATGTTCCATGCTTGATGCTTGCTTGAAACTATGGAGCATTTAGTTTCGGACATTTCTGATGCTTGGTCGGTTGCCGAATTTTCACACTTGTAAAATTATTGGCTTTGCTGATAACTTGTACTGCTGATGACATTTTTGTAAATATTCAAAATTATAATGAATTGTCTTGGGCAAATTTGTCTTTTTCTGCTTAGTTGCCAAAATTTCAATCGTCGTTTCACTTTAATCATTACGTTCACCGGTTTTCGAGGCAATCTATAAAAGGTGATAAAATCCCGGTCTTCTCTTACCTCAAACCTTCTAAGTTTTTTGAGAGTGCTCTTTTGTTCAAACCAAGAAATTATTTAATTAAACTCAATTTTTTCAATTAAATCCTAAAACATGCATCTAGGTGTGATTGAAGACAATATGACCATACAAGAACATGTAATCACAAACAAACACACACATAAGGAAAAATCTCCTAGCAACTTTACGACCTAGAAGCATAGATCTAGCCATTTCCTAAATCGTCCTGTTCTTTCTCTCAACAATATCATTTTACTGAGGAGTCTTCACAGCAGAAAACTCATGTTTGATTCCTAGGCTATCATAGTAAAGATCTACTTTTTGCTCCGTAAATTCAGTGCCATTGTCACTACGCATTCTATTGATAGTGACACCGTGTTGGTTTTGTAGGACACGACACTCGGTCGTTAAAAAATCTGTAGGATCGAATTTCTCTCAAAAAACCTACAATCGAATATCTCGAGAAATCAACTACCATCACTAGGATGTACCTCTTACCACCCAGACTCTCTATACGAGTAGGACCCATGCGATCAATGTGTATTAACTCAAGTACTCGTGAATTGGTAATGGAATTCAACTTCCCATGGGGGCTACAGATTTGCTTTCCCAATTGACACGGTCCACAAACTGTGGAAGTTGGCTTTCCAAGTGTTGGTAAGACACGTACTAGGTAATTTTTTGCTAATAGCGTCAAATCTCTAAAGTTCACGTGACCTAGACGTTGGCGCCACAGATCCATAAGAGTGATCGTGGCGCTACTGCAGACAAGTGAGGACTTAGGGACAGTCCCATAACAATTATCCTCTATCCTCACCCCTTGTATTAAAATTTTACCGTCTTGATTATAGACATTACACGCGTCCCGATCAAACTTTACGGCAAAGTCAGCGTCGCACAACTGGCTAATGCTGAGAAGGTTTGCTTTCAAACCTTTGACGTACAAAACATTCTCTAGCTCAGGAAATCTTGGTAACTCTACTGTACCTCGTCCTACGATGCTAGACTTGCTCCCGTCTCCAAAGGTGACTCTACCTTCCTTATGATCCTTTAGTTAGGTAAAAAATGAGACATCACCGGTCATACATCTGGAGCACCCACTATCGAAATACCACTGTGAGGCATTATGTCTTTGAGAGCGACATGAACAACAAGGTACTTTTCATCTTTCTTAGGTACCCAAGAAGTGGTAACCTTTTGTTTACCCTTGTTTTTATTGGTTTTAGATGGGATGCGGGAAGCATTCACTGACGAGAAATACATCCGTCGGAATTCTTCCATCAAACTCTGTGATGTGGTGGCTAAAATCTCAACATGCTCTCTTAGATGGGTAAAATCATCAGTACGATGTGGTGGATAATATGTATGTGAAGTCCGACCCAAACTATAGCAATACTCTCTCAGGTGGCCTTTTCTTTTGTAGTACGTATAAAAGAACACTGTCTTAGGTAGACATTAGTTTTCTTTTCTTGGTCGAACTCTTCTTCGTGGTTTTTGACGATCGCTATATGGAGTTGTAGTAAACTCAGGAACTGGTCTAGGTACTATTTGGGACTTGGAGGCACCAGTAAAACCTATTCTCTTCCTATCACCAAAACTTAAAGTGGGACCGAGGAGCATATTTCCAGATTTGTCCTCGATTTGAAGCTTGACTACCCGTGCTCTCTCAAGATCATGAATAAGTTGGGCTACAAGGGCTTTAAGTTTCTTCCAAGTCTCCAGGGAGGAATGGGGCGCACTCGTAAGACTAGCCACTTGATTAGTTAAGCCTCCTATCTCTTTCTCAAAATAACTCTCTCTCTCTCTCTCTCCAAACAGTTTCTTTCTCTAAACTGACTTTCTCTCTCAACACAGGCAGACTCTCTCTATCTCAAGGTAGTGCAGGTGGAGGACTCTCTCTCTCTCTCTCTCTCTCTCTCTCTCTCTCTCTCTCTCTCTCTCTCTCTCTCTCTTCTCCTAAATCTTCCTCTAAAGCGGGGATCCTAAGAACTAACGCTTTATTATGCTTTTTGGTTTTAAATGACTCAATATATAACTCAGTGTATGCGCATTGAAGATTACTCTCGCTCTCACTTGCAGCATCCTCCCCCTCACTCACTTCGTTCTCATTATCGAGGTGTCCCTGTGAAGTAACATCCTCATCATCGTGAGGAGCACTAGAGGTACTCACATGACTAGCCATGAATACGGTGAAGTTCTACTCATGCGATGACTCGTCTCCAGAGTCCACCGACTCGACCTCACTGTCGTCACTAAGAGTAGCATTAAGGACAACTTTGCCCTTTTCTTTGGCAAGTCTGTTCGCCTAGTATCACACTCAAAAGCTCTATGACCATTATCGTCACGCTCATAACATCTCTCACCGTCTTTCTTAGAAGGGTCTTTAAAATCTTTTTCATTTTTCTTTTCAAACTTATTTTTCTTAAAATTCTTTTTATCTTTGAAATTTCCATTTTTCTTGAGTTTGAGAATTTTCTTGAATTTTTTTTACAAACAGGGACAAATCATCTAAATCAAGGTCACACTCGGAATCAGACATTTCTATCTCATTTTTTCTAGATGACTCTACTCTCTTTCTTGCCGACCCCTCACACTTTCTATCTTGGGCATTAAGTGCAATTTCCTTATTTTTAGGCTTGACAGATTTAGGAAATATATCAATTTCATACGTTTGTAAGTCTCCTACTAATTCCTCTAATTTAAGCATGTTTAAATTACCCATAGAATTTGGCGCAGTGACTTTAGGGATAAAACGCTAAGGTAGTGATCTTAGAATCTTTTTAACAACTCTAGCATTAGGAACGTGTTCACCAAGATCAAAGCTAGTATTTACAATATCAGATAATCTAGCATAGAATTCATCAAAACATTCAGATTCAAGCATGGTGATAGTTTCAAATTGAGTTGTTAAGTTTTGCAATTTTGATTCTTTCACGACATTAGTTCCTTCATGGGTAAGTTGTAAAACATCCTATGCCTCTAATGACGCGGTACACGTCATTATCCGTCGGAACTCGTCAGGAGTGACGAATCTAGAAATAGCACTAAGACCCTTAGAGTTAAAAGCTGACCATTTAAATTTATCTTCAGTCCATGTAGTCATAGATTTTAAATTTGTCACGTTGTCAATAGTGATGGAGGGGGGTGTCCACCCTCTTTCAACCAAAACCCAAACTCTTTCATCTATAGATTTTAGGGCAGATTTCATACGGGCTTTCCAGTAAGCATAATTTGTCCCTTCAAAAACTGGCATTTTATTATATAATTTCTCCATTTTGAACATGCCCTTTTTCAAAATCAATTTTTCAAAAACTTGATATCTTTAGAAAAATTTTGCGCAAAATTACACGGTATAATTGTGTAATTGGCTCTGATACCAATTTGAGAGTGCGCTTTTGTTCAAACTAAGAAATTATTTAGTTAAACTCAGTTTTTTCAATTAAATCCTAAAACATGCATCTAGGTGTGATTGAAGACAATATGATCATGCAAAAACATTTAGTCACAAACAAACACACACGACGAAAAATCCCCCAAAGGGGAAAACCCTTTTTATTTTCACTATAATTTGTAAAGAACGTTTTACATGGATTATACTAAAAACACGAGTGGCATACGAAATACCCTCAGGTGTCGATTTCGATGTTGTCGGCTGGAATCTCCCGCAAGAACTCCAGATGGGCAGCAATGGAAAAGATTCGGTTTCTCCCCAAGTTACTCCAGATGAGTAGAAACGATCCTTTGAAGGTTTAAAGATTCACACACATATTTAGGAATGATTTAGTGAATCAAAAGGAATTGAACCTTAAAAATTTAAAGTTTGTTTTCTGGGCTGTAAATCGCATAAACGTGTACAAAAAAGACTTGGAAAAAAGTGCAGAATGGGTACAGATATTTATACGAAAATCGAGGCGTCGTCGTCGCTCGAAAGACATAGGCATGTTACTCGAATGAGACCACGTGTCACTCGAACGAGATCACGTGACATCCTCATGTCACTTGAACGACAGAGCGATGTTGTATAAACGAGCTGGACGATCAAGAAAAGTCCGCTTCTACTCGTAGAAAAATTTATGCTTTTGTGTTGAAAATAAATCAGACTTCGAAAAATATTTTTTAAAACAATCCCAAATATTTATGCAAATACTAACAACTCCAATAAACCATTTTACCACTAACGCATCGTGGAGTAGTGGGAATGGTTGAGCAGCACGTCGCATGTAGCATGATGCATGTGTGAAGATGGTGGATTCATGGATTCAGATCAAGGCCATCGTGGATGATCGTGTTGACGTTCCGAATGTAGAAGTATCAGACATACATACTGCGATCCAGGACAAATAGAAAATTCCTAGATTCTACCCCAGACATTTATTAAATTATGTCCTTACATTTTTATTGCAATTTCTGGAGCTTTTCGTGCGATCGTTCTTCCTGTCCCAAAGTTCTTGCTTAATCCTTAAACTTTTTTAAAAATCCTTTCTCTTTCTTTTTTTTTTTCTCCATATTGAATCATGGTTTAATCCGTTGTTTCTCTAGACTAATTTAGGAACGAATGGAATATACCTACTTAGGTAGACTTAGAACTCCCAAGTCCTCCTGTAGATCTTTTTCTCTGTTTGAGGGTCACTAAATTTCCCCCAAACGCATTTTGTTTAGAATTTTGTCAATATTTCTATATAATCCCTGCTAAGGTAGCCTCTAATACTTAGATGGTTGTCAATGGTGTTCAATGGCTTAATAAACTCCATGGGACCCATATAGGCATTTTTGAAATCATGTTCTGTTATAAGTGGGTCAACAGTGATAGTACTTACTATTTAAAAACTAGGCCTCTAAATAGAGCTTTATTTGTTAGCCTACCTGACTTCAATAAGGATTACTTTCGATCATGGAGTGATTGCCAAAAATTGGCAATATGTACCCCTAACAAGGGGTGAAGTGTACAATGGGCCAAAGTTCCCTCAGGAGGGTCATGGGATAGGTTATTTTAATTCTCATGTGACTTTATTCACAATTTTTCTGCTGTAATACTAATTGAACTAGTTTTTCCTTTGTTTTTTATTACAGTTGATCGAAAAAGAAGGTGTCCTAAGGAGAATGAAATTAAGCTTACTGAGCTTATATTTCTTTGGGGTATTCATCAAAAGATTAGGGAAGAGCATACTAGGTCGGCCTCTTACTTGTTGAAATATAGGAATTCTACCACTTCCTTTGTTGCTCATCCTACCCCTGTTGCTCCTTCCCTCATCATCGACCTAGACCAAGACCCATTTTCCACTTCTTCGACCACTACATCTAGCAGTAGTGAACTTGATTCAGGCCTTTCTTCTTCCCTGGATTTTGACCTTCCTCTTGCTGCTGTTATGGGAAAGAGGATATTCCCCAATATAATGGGAGATGTTCCTGTCCCTGGCTCCACAAAATCTGTTGTTGGTGAGACCATCAATAAAGAGATGCTAGGAAGAAGCCCCCAGTTAAGAAGGATGATGAGTCCCTTCTTAAATGAATAAAAATAGGTCTTCCTTCCAGACTTACTGAAGGAACTGCTGCTATTGCCAATCAATAGAACTTGGTTGATTTGTCTGTTGTTGATATTGGCTCTCCTATAGCCACTGATCCTGGATTAGCAAAACAATTGATAAGGTCTGGTGATTTTCCAAATCACATGGGTGATGCATCTGTAATGCCCCATTTGAAAGTTTCTTAAAGGGTTTCTCAGAGCCTTGCCTTGGTAAGAACTACTTTTTAATACTTATACTTTTTTCATATGTTTCTTATACTGACTTGGCTTTTCTTTTTTATAGTTCCTGGTTAATTTCAACCAAATGTTGGAGAGGACGATGCACTTCGTTCTTCTTCAAATGATGTAGAAGAGGCTTTTGAATTCCTGAAGAAGTCTTTTCTTGACTCTCAACAAGTACTGGCAAATGAGAAGCAAGTTTGGGAGAATAAAATAAAAACTGCTGAAGAAGCCCAGAAGAAGGCTAAAGAAAAGGCTGTTGCAGCTTGGGGTCAAGTCTCTAAGCTAAAGAAGAACTTGGTTGCTGATAAGGCTAAGAGGGTGAAGGCTAGGGAAGCCTATTTTAATAAGGGATGGGAGAAAGCCATCATAGTTTCTTCTATCTAGATTGAATACTTAAAGAAAAAGTGCTACAATGATGGTTGGTCGACTGCACTTACTGAGGTTGTCACCCCTCAAGAGTCTGAACTCTTCCTCAGACATGACCCTGATTTTCCACCAAACTTGGATGAGGAAGTTAAAGATGATGTGGGATCAAGGGATTCCAACCTTATTCTAGAGTCTGTCGTCGACCAACTACAAACAACTGAGTCTTCTCTCCCATCTACATCCAAGAAAATCACTCCACCTATTCCTGCCTCCAATTAAGCTGGGGTTACTACTGACAGGGAGAAGGTGTAGACTTGCTCGACAATCAACCTTTTTCCTATTTTTTCTTTACTTCTCTTTTATTCCAAAGTATTTATAGGTTTTCCTTATATCAATGAAAATGACTATTTCCTTCACATGCGTTTGTCACCTCTTGATTGCTGCTTTATGCTCTTTATTCTGTTACTGATTGGATATTTATTTATTCTTATAGTTTATGGCCAAAATGGATCGGCTTTCCCTCAATGACTTCGAGCTAATCAAGAGATGTAACGATCTGGTCAAGGCTGGTCACATGACTTTGTCTAAGAAAGATTTGTCAAACTTGCTCGGGGTATATATTTCAGATCAAGCTAAGGAAGCTTACTTATATTTGAAGTGTCTTCTTTATCGGGCAATGGCTAATAATGTAGCTTACTTAAAAATGATTGAAGAGCTTCAAGAAGATCATAAAGAAATCAAGGCTCTCTTATACGCTAATTATGAGGAAAAGTATAAAGCTTTAAGTGAAGTTTGGGGTTTTGAGGAGAAATTAGAGAAGCATGTTTCATCTTTTGGGAAGAAAGAGTTCTTGCTCAAGTGTGAGGTTGATGAGGCTGGAGCCATTGCCAAGCTACTATAGGAAGAAAATAACAGTTTGAGGGATGAACTGAACTCTTTAAAGGTTCCTTCTACAACTGCAACTGCTGATGAAGGAGTTTCATTTTTGGAAACTGAAAATGCTAGGCTGAGGGAGGAACTGGAGGCTTTGAAGAAATCCAAACCTACTTCTTCCTCCCGATCAAGAGCCAGATCTGGCCGAGCTATAACTGATGAGGCTAGGACTCAACAGACGCTTGCAAATCAAACTGCACAAATAAAGGCCAATAATTAAGCCATTACTATGATGTCTTAAAAGATTCAAACCCAGGGCGAGAAACTTTCCACTCAGTCTTCTCAATTGTAGGCTAAAGATGGAGTATTGAAGGAACTACGACACCAAGTTGAGAGATTAACTTTCCATTTTCACAAGCAGCCCAGGGAGATCTGGATGGAAGGATACAATAAAGCTCTTGGTCATTTTGTTGGCCACTTAAGTCAAGATCAGCGTGAAGGTTATAAGTGGGACTGGACTAATTGCTTGACAGTTATGAAGGTGGATCAAAACAATAGTCTTTGGTATTGGAATGATACTGGGCTTTTGGAGTGTTAAGACCATCCCTTCAAACTGGATGTTAGCTGGATCCCTGTTAATTTGATTCCCCAATGCTTAATCTCAAAATACTTAGGGGACTATGGCCTTCATGACGAGCTAGAAATAGTTCAGCCTCCTCATCTGTTAGATGCTCCGAGTATCAAAAATAGGAGAATGCTTTAAGATTTTAATTTCATTAACTCCCCATACACATTGGATGATCCTCCAGGATGCGTGGAACCAGCATCGAGTTCCTCCAAAGCTAGAGGAAAGTGCCTAGTAGAATAATTTGTTCCTATATTTCATTTATAAACAACATTTGCATGTAATTATCATTTATATAAATAAATGGCATTTGATTAACTTATCTTGTTAATTTCTGGATGTTGGAATGACTTCTTTATTTCATTAGTTCTACTAATACACTTAGACATTTTCCTAAATTAAGTACCAGTTACTAATGAGATTATCATAGGTTATACTGATACACTTAGATTTCTATGTTTAGTATCAGTTACCATTGATGTGGCCATAGGTTCTACTAGCACACCTAGATTTAAATCTAAGTTTAGTACTAGTTACCCATGGTATTGCCATAGTATCTACGAATGCACCTAAATTTTTAGGTTTAACATTAGTTACCAGTGGTGACTAGGCATACGTGGAATATGTGTCTACATTCCTATTTAGGAATCTTCACAACGTTCTTCTGCCATTTTGCCCAGTTTGGATAAAACTTGTTTATTTTTATGCAGATTTTTATCCCTGATTGTCTTAACCAAGTATTGAGGACTTAAAATCATATCTTGACTTGGGTTTCAATGTGCTGCCGATAAAGTCCTGCTTGTTCCGACCAACTACTGAATGTATGTCGACCAAGTATTAGTGGGGATGCATATCACCAATACTCCTAAAAAAAATGGAAGAAACCAACATTTTATTGATACTGAAACTAATTGATTACAAATATTTATCTTGTTACATTACTGGTAATACTTCCTAAGGTGCTCGGCATGCCAAGGATTTTTGAATTCTTCCCCTTCCAGAGTTTCAAGTCTATAAGTTCCTGGTCAGACAACTGTCGAGATATGATATGGTCCATACCAATTAGCTTCAAGTTTCACTACACCAAAATGGCCAAATTGTCACCTTTCAGCCGGCCACCCTTGTCAAGGTCATTGATCGTGACAAAAAACACGCGTTTTGTGTCACGGTCATTGACCTTGACACGACTGTGACAAGAACTTGTCACGGTCAATGACCGTGACAAGTTCTTTAAATAATTGTCACGGTCAATGACCTTGACACGACCGTGACAATGTTTGCAGCAAAAACCCTTTACCCCTTCTTTTTTCCCTCCCGCGCCGTTCCCTCCCTCTCTCTCTCTCTCTCTATACTTTCAGGTTTAATTCTCTCTCTCTCTCTTCCATTTATATATATGTTTGTGTGTATATATATGTGTGTATGTGTGTATATATGTGCGTGTGTGTGTGCATGTGTGGGGGGTGGGGCAGGGTGGGGGTAGGGGGTTAAAAATGTAAATAAATAAGTAATTTTCTATAAATTTCCAAAAATAATATCCAAAAATGTAAATGTAAATAATATCCAAAAATAATATCCAAAAATGTAAATGTAAATAATATCCAAAAATATTGGATAACAATTTATTTTCATTCAAAATAAATAAGTAATTTTCATTCAAAATAATAAAGATCAATTAGTCTATGTTGTTGAAAAATTTGATCAAATTGGTGAGCCCTTCATATTTTAAAAAATGTTGTTTTTATTCCTATTTAACTTTTCTTTCTATACACCCTTAATTATATTTAAAGTTTAATAAAATAGGAGTTATAGAAAGAAAAGTGGGGTTTAAATAAAAACACTTTTTTTTAAATTTTATATGCCTCAAAGTTATTTTATCACTCTTAGTTTATATTTGTGATAATACTTTATGAACCACAACTTTAGGTTGATTATTTTAGAACTTAAACTTCAAGATACAAAAAATAATTCTATAGAACAACTTAGATATCTTAACAAAACACATATCTAACATTGAATATGATTTATAAAAAGCACAAAACAATAGTAGAAATTCAATACATGAAATTAACATTGAGATTATTTTAAATAGACAGTCACTACCTTGTGTGTGTGTGTGTGTGTGTGTATATTTGAATTAACCCATGAATTTGTATTTTTGTATTTGAATTAATCCATGAATTTATTTTTGTATTTGAATTAACCCATGAATTTATTTTTGTATTTGAATTAACCCATTATATGAAACATACTTGAAATTAAATATAGTGCGCATAGATACTAGCCTTCTAGTTCTTATGCGTACGCATTCAATAGCCCTTAGACCCGTTCGAGAGTCATTACCCCTGTAATGAGATCTCTCGAATTGTCCCGTTTGGACAGTTTGAGACTGTATAATTTCTGTATAATATTCTTATTGGCTTAAAGTTGTTACTTTTGGAGGAAGTTCTGCAGTCGTATCTTAATGTTCTCTGGGTACATACTAGATTGACAAGTGTGACTGTTATTTCAATTGACCAATTGAAATAACACTCACACCTGCCAACCTACGTCGTGTACTTGGAGAACTAAGGGGATATGCTGTCGAATTTTTTTCAAATCGTAACAATTTGCATGAGCTGTTAAGTATATTATAGAAAAATGCAATCTTGAATGGGATAGGACCACTTACCCTTTAATAGGATAATTAAATGATGGGATAATTAAATAAAACATACTATAAATCTAAGTGTTGTTTACCTTTAATAGGTGTTTAGTTGTGGTAGCTGTGATGGGATATCCGAAATACAAAGAGTGGATGGGTGAGACTAATAGAATGGGGATGTGTTTCGCAGAGGTGCTAACGAATTTATGAAATATGCAAAGAGATGTCGTAATGATGAAGAGTTTCCGTGTCCGTGTGCTAGGTGTAAGAATGGTAAGGTGTTTGAGTGGAAAACAGTTGAACTACATTTGTTAAGATCGGGTATGCAAAATAGTTATCGATTTTGGAGTTTTCACGGTGAATTGAAAGTTCCTTTTGTCCCCGACCAACCTTCACAACAACCTTCAACAAGTAGAATAGATGTAGAAGGGGACGACGTAGATCATATGTTAGAGGATTTAGTTGATGATGCGTACGGAGTTTATGAAGCTGAGGAGAAGGAGGTTACTGATGATGTAGAAGATTCAAGTGCTCGTGAAGATAACACGATAAAACTTGATGATGACTACCAAAGTTTAAAATTTAAGGCGACCCAACCGTTATACTCTGGCTGTGAGAAAGATCAAACAACTTTACATGCCATGGTTGGTTTGCACAGTTTGAAGACGCAGTACGGTTTGTTTGGCAATAGCGTGACGGGAATTCTGAAATGGGTGAAGGGCTTATTACCCAAGGTGAATACACTTCCAAATAGCTATCCTGTTATGAAGAACAGTTTGAAAGGTTTGGGAATGAAGTATAAATCGATTCATGCTTGTGTGTATGACTCCATACTTTACCGAAAGAAGTATGAAAATCTCGATCGTTGTCCGGTATGCGATGAACCTAGATATGTCCAATCTACTAGTAAGGAATGCACAAGCTCAAAAGTGCCTCAAAAAGTATTGAAATATTTTCCCGTTGGCCTAGATTAAAGAGATTTTTCACAGTACCATGGATTGCAGAGGCAATGACTTGGCATGCTAGGGCAGAAGTAGGGGTAATATCATGCGTTATCCTATTGATTCTACTGCCTGGCGGAGGATGAATTTTGAGTATCCCGATTTTACTCGAGAACAACGCAACATTCATTTGGCTATATCAACTGATGGTTTCAATCCATTTGGAAATCTAAGCACCAATCAGAGTGTATGACCAGTGATCCTAGCCCCACTCAACCTCCCTCCTTCACAGTGTATGAGACCTGAATTTTCGATGATGGCTTTATTGATACCTGGGCCAAAGGCACCAAGTGATGACATTGATATCTACCTGGCTCCTTTGGTAGAAGAATTAAATGAGTTGTGGGAAGAGGGTGTGCAATCATTTGACTCTTTTAGAAAAGAAGAGTTTACGCTGAAAGCTATGTTGATGTGGGCAATTCACGATTTTCCAGCTTATGGGACATTATCCGGATGTGTAGTACATAGTTATTTGGGGTGTCCTATTTGTGGAGAGGAGACTGAATCTCTTTGTCTATCCTCTAGCTTAAAAAATGTATACCATTGCCACAGGAGGTTTTTACCCCCAGCTCATAGTTTCAGATTTGAGAAAGGTTCCAATTTTTTATTGGGCGAAGTTGAACATAGGCTACCGCCGAGACAACTTTCGGGTTCAGAAATTGAAAGTAAATCTTCTGAATGTGGCCCAAATATTCCAGGTAAGAATCCCAAATTTAAGAATGTCAAGCATAAGAAGACCCCAACTGGGAATGAAACTGAGATAAGAAAGGCATGGTCTCGGAGGTCAATTTTATTTGACTTGCCTTATTGGAAGAAAAACCCAGTGCGCCATGTATTGGATGTGATGCATGCAGAGAAGAACTTCGTTGAACATATTGTGGGTACTTGCCTTGGGGGGAGTCATTCGAAGGATGGAGAAAATGCACGAAAAGACCTTAAGACGTTAAAACTTAAGCCACAACTATGGTTGAAAGAATATAGTAGGGGAAGGACAATAATTCCCCCTGGTGCGTTTACTTTGACGAGTGGGGAAAGGAAGGTGCTTCTAGACACAATATATAATTTGAAGGGCCCATCTACTTTTTCGTCCAACTTGCAAAGGATTGTGAATTATGCTACTCATGATTTACATAAGTGTAAGTCCCACGATTGGCATGTGATCATGCAATTGGTCCCTCTATTGTTTAAGCACTGTTTCTCCAAGCACAAGGATTTGCGTAGGGCTATTATGCAAATTAGTATTACCTTCTCCCTCTTGTGTGAGAAGGTAGTGAATCGAGAACACATAGTGGCCGCAAAATTGGCTGTGAACGAAGCAATTTGTGTATTGGAGAAGTACTTTCCCCCAGCATTCTTTGACATAAGTGTTCACTTGTTGGTACACCTGTGCGACGAGGCACTTCTTTGTGGTCCAGTTAGATATCGGTGGATGTATCCGTTTGAAAGATTGATGAAAGTTTTTAAAGATTACATCAAGAATACGCGATATATTGCAGGATCAATTGCAGAGGAATACATCACCGTGGAGTCATCAATATATAATCGCGAATATATGCCTGACTCGACCAACGTTGATGACACTGATGAATTCCTCGATGATGGTGGTAATGTGATGGGAAAACGAGTGAAATTAACGAGTTTGCAACATGAACAAGTAGCTCGTTATCTATTTGACACACATGAAGATGTCGAAGAATGGAAAAAGTAAGTTTCGAATATTATAATGTTTAACATTATTTTAGATTATTTTATACATGATTAATTTTGTAATATGCAGTAAATATGAAGCCTGTGAGAACAATAAAAGACGAAAAACAATGGTACAATCAGACAGAGAATTTAGGCTATGGTTGACACAAGAGGTAATTATAATGAAAACAGTCGTTATATAACGTTACATTACACTCAAATTTTACCACTAATATAATTAATTTATCTATATTCTCAGCTCCTAAAGATGGGTGATGCGACATCAAGGCTTGCTCGTCTTGCCACTGGACCCTTGTTCGTGGCACAAGAGTACAAAAAGTATCGATTGAACGGTTACATTTTCGGCGCTAAAGTGTACGAGGAAAGTACAAATGTACAGAACTCAGGAATTTCATACAAGGCTCTTACTTTCTTTCGAGCGAGCGCAAAAGATAAAACCCTCGTTGAAGCTGAAATGACTTACTATGGTGTAATCCAAAATATATTTGAATTGGATTATATAAGCTTCAAAGAGGTTGCATTTTACTGTGAATGGGTAAGAGTTGAGGATAAAAATGCTTGTAAAGTTGATCATGTCACCAATTTGATCATGGTTGACTTGTCCAAGTTGAAGAGCAACGACCACGTGAGCGATGAGCCGTTTGTTTGTGCATTTCAAAAGGTTAAGCAAGTGTTTTACTCGGAGTATATCAACAACGAGCCGTGGTCAATTGTCCAACACGCACCAAGGCGTCTAAATAGTAGTGTGGATGACTTGGCTGCTCCTACCGAATATCAATCCATTTTTGATGATAACCCGAATTTGAAACAATTTTTCAATTTGTAATAAATATTTCAATTTGTACCGAAACATCCATTTTTAATGCTTTTAATTGATCTGCACTTTATCATTTTCACTCTTGTGTAGTGTGCGTGTGTGGAGAGGAGATTAATACATAAATATTCCAACTACATCTAAGTTTTGTTTATACTAATCCATGAATATACGCTTCTTACCTTTAATAGGTGATTAGTACATAGTTATTTGGGGTGTCCTATTTGTGGAGAGGAGACTGAATCTCTTCGTCTATCCGAACACTAAGAAATGCCATAATCCCATGGAGCGATGCTCTGCAAATTCCTCTCAACCTTTATGTAGCCAAACATCACCAGTTGAAGTTGTCAATTCCACTTTCCATACCCCACCACTTGGAACTTCTAGCAAAACATGGGAGACCATTGAAAGGTGGAATTGACAACTTCGATTGCTGATTTTTGGCTACACAACGGTTGGAAGGAATTTGCAACGCATAACTCCATAGGATTATGGTATTTCTTAGTGTTTAGATATGAAGAGAATAATATTTGACACGATTGCCCGGGGTACATTAGTTGGAAGGAGGTGCCATATGAGCTCAAGTTAGCTGTTTGAGTGACACTACATATAATGTATTTATATTTATATGTCAATTTCGATTTTGATTTCAATTACGATTTATATTTATCTATATTTGAGGGGCGGATACTAATTTTACTTTATTTCAATTCAGGGGACAGGGAGTGGCCCTAAGGGTAGGCCACATATGCTCTATACTTATGTGGCTATTCAGACGAGAAGGGAAGGATAAGGAGGTGTCCCCGAGCGTCGCGGTACAAAATCTCTTTTCCATGCAAATAGTTTGTAGATTTGAGATAATTGATGGTGATGTTGTTTCTTCTTAAATAGTTTATATTTTGAATATATATTTGCATTATCTTTAGTTTGTTTGGATATATGATGTTTGCAACAGGTACAACGTTGCTATAACAGGTACAAATATACTGCTGGGCAGTGGCAGTGGCCATACTGCCCAACAATTTTTTTTAAATTCTGCCCAGAATTGTCACGGTCATTGACCGTGACAATTTTTTTAAGAAGGGTCACGGCTTTGTCACGGTTATAAACCGTGACAAACGTGTCACGGTCATTGACCGCGACACGACCGTGACACAAAACGCGAGTTTTGTGTCAAGGTCAATGACCGTGACACGACCGTGACAAAAAAAGTTGTCTCGCCTCGAAATGTCACGGTCATTGACCTTGACAAGTTGGATTTGTCAAGGTCAATGACCTTGACAAATGGGCAGATTTGGTGTAGTGTTTGTTGGTCTTATGAATTACTTTTTTTAGTACATAATCCCCCTCTTTTAAGTTGGCCGGCTTAATCCTTTTGTGATAAATACGTGTTGTTCTTTGTTGATAGGCAACATCCTCAAGGATTCATCTTCGCACACCTATTTTAGCATGTTCAGGTCTAGCCTTCGCATTAAATCACTGACAGGAGAATCAAATTTCAACACTGTATGATTTCGTAAACCTATTTCAGATGGTATGACTACTTCCGTCCCAAATGCCAGCATGTATGGTGTTTCTCTAGTAACAGCTCTTGGAGTTATTCGGTATGCTCACAAAACTGAGTGTACTTCATTTATCCCATCATCAAGTCTTTTCTTTAACCCATTGAGAAAAATCATGCTCGTCGCCCCAGTTTGCCCATTGCTTTGAGGATGACCTAGAGCAGAGTGAAACTTTTGAATCTTGGATTAGGCACAATGGGTTGCAAATTCCTCGTTATCGAACGTGTACTATGGTCTGTGATGAAGGCATATGGAAAACCATATCTACAAATAATATTTTTCCAGATAAACTGGTATACCTTCTCATAGGGCATGCCCACTAATAGTTCTGCTATAACCCATTTGGTGAAGTAATTCACAACTACAACCAAGTACTTGAATCTTCCTCGGGTGGTTGGCAATGGTCCGACCAAGTCTATTCCCCATATATCAAATGGCCAAGGTGAAGTGATGGGAGTCAGAGCAGACTGTGGAGTTTTGCGAATGTTGGAGAGCCTTTGGCACTTGTCACATTTCCTCGCAAAAGCTGTATAATCTGCCCTCATGGTTGGCCAATAATATCCATGTGTGTTCATTCACTGTAGCAATGATCTTCCTTCTATATGAGCTCCACAAGATCCTTCAAGAATTTCTTTTATCAAATCTTAAACTTCCATTCTGTGGAAATAGTGTTGCGGAGTAGCAGTTAACCTTGTCCTGTATAGTACTCCTTTGTCTAACACATATCTCACTGGTTTGTACTTAAGCTTTTTGGTCTCAATCGGATCTGCAGACATAACTCCTTCTTCAATATAAGCTTTAATGGGATCCTTCCAGGAAGGTCCCATGTCTACTGCAATGAAATTAATCATCAAGTCTTCATTAATACTTCGATTGGCCAAAATTTTGATGGGAATGGTTCGTTTGAGCTCAATTATAGTTGCTGATGCTAGCCGAGCACGTGCATCAGCTTGGGTGTTCTCCAATCTTCGAATTCTTCTCATCCGAACAACATGTAATTTTTCTATAACCTCTAATTCCTTAGCTAGGTATCTTGTCATCAGTTCACCTTTGGCTCCATACAAACTCAAAATTTGATTCACCACCAACTGAGAATCACTATTCGCCACAACTTGCTCGGCGTTCAGTGATTGGGCTAAACTCAGTCCCACAATGAGATCTTTATATTCTGCTTCATTATTAGAGGCCTGAATTTTGGAATCGTAATGCATACTCAAAATCTATCCCATCATGGGTGTTGAGTATAATACCTGCTCCACTTCCCGTTGCACATGATGGTCCATCTACATACAAGTTCCATATTGGGGTGTGATTGTCAAACTCTTCGTCTGACAATATCCCATGACGGAATACTTTTCTCCTTGCTTCCTCATATCTTTTAGCCATCTCTTGCATCTTGGTGGATGTCTCCAATAGGTCGGAAATAAATTCTTCTGAGCTCTCCCATAATGGGGTCTGCTCGGGATGTTGGTCGGTGATGACTTTGGTTGGGCTTTCCCCTATTTGGGTTTGCTCTGCCTGAATGCTTCGTTGCTCGGGAACCTCCGGATAAGTGAATTCAGCAATGAAGTCTGCCACAGCTTGGCCCTTTAATGAGGAACTTGGCTCATATACAATATCATACTCCCCCAGTTCTATTAGACAATACATTAATTTCCCAAACTTCTTTGGTTTATGTAAAGCTTGCCGAAGAGGCATATCAGTGTACACCACGATAGTATGTTCTTGGAAGTAAGGCTTCATCTGCCTGGATGCCTCAATCAACGCCAAAGCTAATTTCTTCAAATGTGGATATCTAATTTTTTTATCCTCGAAAGGCTTTGCTGGTGTAGTAGAATGGCTTCTGATCTACATTGTCTTCTCGTATCAAAGCAGAACTCACAGCTGACTCAGAGACGGATAAGTATAAATACAATTTTTCTCCCAAAATTGGTCAAGAGAGTAGTGGGGGTGATCCCAGAAACTTTTTTAACTCCATAAAAGCTTTCTCGCATTCATCCTTCCATTCAAACCTCTTCCTCGTCACTTTAAAGAATGGTAAACACCTGTCTGTAACTCGGGACATAAATCTGTTCAATGCTGCTACTTGCCCAGTGAGCCTTTGCACCTTTTTTTTCCAGGTGGGGGACTGCATTTCAATCAATGCCATGATTTTTTTAGGGTTAGCCTCAATTACCCTATGATTCATTATGTACCCGAGAGACATGCCTTTTTAGACACCAAATACGCATTTGGTCTTCATCTGGTGCTTCTCAAGTTGATCAAAGGTTTGGTTGAGGTTGGCAATATGATTAGATGCTTTTTTACTCTTCGTCAGCATGTCATATACATATACCTCCATGTTCTTGCCTATCTGTTCCTCAAAGACTTTGTTCACCAGCCTCTGGTAAGTAGCACCTGCATTTTTCAAACCAAATGGCATAATATTGTAGCAATAAGTTCCTCGGGCAGTAATGAAAGAAGTGCTTTCCCTATCTTAGGGCTTCATCTTAATCTGGTTATAACCAGAATATGCATCCATAAAACTCAATATTTCATGCCCTGACTTAGAATCAACAAGTTGATCAATCCTGGGCAAAAGAAAGTGGTCCTTTGGGCAGGCTTTATTCAAATCTGTGAAGTTCACACACATTCTCCATTTATTGTTTTTCTTTTTGACCATAACAACGTTGGCCAACCAATCTGGATATTTCACATCGTCAATGAAAAAGGCTTCTCAACTTCCTCCTGGATAGCTTGGTTCATCTCGTGGCTAAATACTCTTCGCCTTTACTTCACTAACTTGGCTTCCTTGTTTACGTTGAGTTTTGTAACACCCCGTATTTTTATGCATTTTAAAAATTAATTAATTCGGGTAAAAATTTAAATTACTTTCGTGTTATAATTTAATGGAATTAATTATGGGAATCTGTATATAAATATTAACCCGGAGAATAAATGGTTAATATTTATGGGAAATTAATTTACTAAGTGAATAATAATAATTAATTACGTCTTAAGAGTATTAATGACGTGGGGTTTACTTATCTTAACCGGGAGTCGGTTACAGACTAAGTTAGGTGTGGGATAAGAAATTTTGTAAACTTATTTGGATTCTAATTCTAAGCGCACGGTTGAGTCCGGATGGGCCGAGATAGTCGAAATCGAGTACCCGGGGATAGTAAATGGGTCTCGGGGCATTGTTAGGCATAGACGGGCCCACACGGGGGTATTTGGGTCACTTGGGCTTGGCCCATTAGGCTAAAAATGAGAAAAATAAATATAGGACATAAATTCCTAACAATCATGAAGGAAAGTAATTGGGATTTAAAGGGAATTTATGCGTGACACGTTTTTGTTAATTTTGGGGGAAAATATTCCAAAATATTTAAATAAGGATCGAGCGGGCGAGTCCGGATATATTGGTTGAGAAATACCATGTTATTAGATTAATTAGGGATGAAAGCCAATTATTTCAGGGTCGGGGATTTAGACTCTGGTATTATTTTATTTTCAAACCAGGAGAGCGAGTCCGAGTGTATTGGTTGGTTGACACCAAAAGTAATTAAATTAATTATTGTGTAAATTAATTAATAATCAGAGTTGCGCCATAAACTCAAGATATGATGTATAGGGTAGTGCTACGGACTTAGTACACGGTAAAGCCGAGATTTGTTATATAGAAGAAAAAATTAAAAGACTAGATCTTTATAGTAATAATAAATTCTTAGCCTCTTTTGACCCATATTATAAATTTATTTTAAGAACAAAAGTTGAAACACTGTTACCTGGTGAATTAATAGAAAAAATATTTTTATTCTCTAAAGAAAAAGATATAAAAAATTGGGTAGCTATTCAAAATCGTTTTCGTATAGGAATGGAACCACTTGGATGTACATATAAATACAAACACTTACGTAATAATTTTCAAAATAAATATGATACTATAATTCTATTAGATATAGAATATAAATATTTTGAAGATTTTATTATAACTAGACCTAATACTATATTTCCTAATAATCCACCAATAGAAATAGAAGTTACAATCAACTTATTATTAGAATATGGAATGGTAGCTAGTCTTTTAGTTCCCCCACCTTGGGATCAAATAATACATAGTAATTTTCCTAAATGTCTAATAGATGCAATCAGTGAAAAACACTTAGGTAAAATAATTTCATCAAATCTTTTACTAATAATAGAAAGCATACCACCAGAATGGGTAGGATTAGGTCAGATAATTCATAGCAGACATAATATATTTTTAGAACATAGAAATGATAAAATATCCAACTATTTTCTTCAAGCAAGAGATGATGACTCTTTAATCCAAGACAAAAAAGCAACAGAAGAATTACTTAAATTATATAAGGTATATATGATTATGAACGAAGTCCCTTCTGACCCATGGCACATGGCAAAAGAAAATTTTAACATGAGAATTTTTGTGCCAAAAAATCCCTTTAGCTTAAATATAAAATATTTTAATAAAGCTTTACTATCTGCTGAGGTCGAAGAAGCACTAGAAAATGAAAAATCAACCAATTATAATTATACAAATTATCGACATTCTGATTCAGAAGATGATTCTATAGACTCCATGGATTCTGTTACCAGGCACAATATTGAAAATATGATGGAACCTTAAAGAAGCAATCATAAAATTAAAGTTGCAAAAGATTAATTAATCCATTAATTATTACATCAAAACGTCCATCAGCTTACCATCAGCAAAACCAGTCATCAGAAGCAACAAAAACAACGACGCAAGCAATGACGCAAGAGACAAATCACTGTGCATTTACTGTTCATCTACAGTACAATTACTGTTCAAGACTGTGTACTTTCACTGTGCAATTATTCTGTCGATCGCTTACTTTTTCCTGTACAAAAATTGTAATTAAGAAAGCTTGGAATCCGAACTCCTTTATCCTTCTATAAAAGGACCTTATCTCTTCACTTCAAAGCATCCGAGAAAAACCAATCAGCATTCTCAACATACTCTCAACCTCTCAGTACTTTCAAGCCTCCTTAGTTTTAGTTTCAAGCTTTAGTAATGTTTTCAGTATCAAGTTTCAGTTCTACTTTCTATTAACTAGTAAGTTTTCTTTATCTTTATCTGTAAATTATGGCGTGTATCTTTGTTTGTATATCATCTGTACATTAAGCTTGTAATTGCATGTTCAAATTCCAGTAATAAAATTTCAAGTTTTTATTAGCATTTTCGGGAAACCCACTCTGAGTACTTAGATAATTTTCTTATTATGTTTTAATATACTATTAAAGGATCCTTGAGAAATTATTCCGCATAATAATATTGATATAAATAAATTAAATGAACTCTGGAATGATCTTCTGTTTATAAATTTTTCGGTGTCCTGTGAGTTGCCACTGTCACCGTTGTTAGCCATAGGCGCTGATATTGCCGTAGGCTTTGTAACCTTGTGATAGGTTTTGGCTTGACTGGGCTGCTACAGTTATCTGTAGTACTGTGGACTTGAGGTTTATTTATAAGCTATTGCTTAATTCACTGTTCATTTCGTTTAAATATATCACTGTTAAATTTGTTAAAATAATGGTATCAGAGCTTCTTTAATACTATATTATTATATAATAAGATAAATTATTTAACGAAAAGAGTGGAATTACAACTTATAAGTTTATCTCGTTTAAATTTATGTTTATTGAAGGAAAAAATTATAGTGATAAAATTTGGTTTCAAGTTAGATTACGCCTAGAATATTTAAACCTAGATCGTTGTATAAAAAACTATTTAAAATATAAAAATAAAGAACAACATAAAGAACTTGCAAAATATTATAAGGACAATATAGAAGATCTAAAAGAAAAAATTAATCAATATAAATTGGAAATAGAAATCTTAGGAGAAAAGGGACGTTTAGGTTAATGATATCCGAAAAAGAATTTTTAAGAAGCAGATTAATAGCCGAATATAAAATCTTAGATAAAGCTATAAGCGAAAAAGATAAAAATATAAAAAATAAAAATTATATACAAGCCACTATTAATAATTGGACAATTAGAATAGCAAACGAAAAAATTCAACAATTTAAGTTAGAATTAGAAATACTAAGTGAAAAAGGTAGATTTTAATGCAAACTGAAAAACAACAAGTTAGAAGCTCAATAGAACATTGTAGACTTATAGTAAAAAATCAAAAGAATCATTTAAGGCGTCTTATAAAATTTAGAAGTTTTCATTTAACAAATAGCACAATTAGGGTAATAGAATATAACGAAAAAAGAGCTTTAGCATTAGAAAATCAACTAGCAATAATAATAGAAAAAGGTAAATTTTAGCTGTTAATGAATACTGAGAAAGAAAAAATAAAAAATTCTATAACACTAATAAGAAAAGTAATAAAAATACTTTGTCAATTTAAAGAACTCCCAAAAAATCGTAACGATATAAAAATAGAAGAAAGTATAAATAAATTACTCAAAAAACAAGAAAAAAGATCACTAGCTTTAGAAACTAAGTTAGGAGTATTAGTAGAAAAAGGAAGGTTTTAATTTATGAATAATAATCTTTCAGAGAGAATAAAAAAGTTAGAAGAAAATCAAGATTATATAAAAGAATTATTAGACGTTATTAATACTAAGATCCATTTTATAAAACTTGAATTAGAAAAATTGTCAAAATTTTTATATCAAAAAGAAGAACAAATTGACACACCTGGAATAAACGAATTAATTGAAAAATTTAAAGAATTAAAAACAGACCCTAAACCAGTTAAAACTAAATTAAATTTATTTTACTCTAAAGATGACTTCTTCCTCAACAAGTAAAGGAAAAGAAATATTTAGGATAGAAAATCTTTATAATAATGAAGAAGATACTAAAAAATATATAGAAAAAGGTATTCAAAACCTATCACAAATAAAGACGAATTAATTAATAAAATTCAAGATAAAAAATACTTTTCTAAATTTGATTGTAAATCTGGTTTTTGGCAAATAAGGATGCAAAAAGAATCAATAGAATGGAGAGCCTTTACCTGTTGGATGCAAAAAGAATCAATATAATGGACAGCCTTTACCTGTTCAGAAGGACATTTTGAATGGTTAGTAATGCCTTTCGGTTTGGTATCAGAGCAGAACACATATTATACCTAATAATCAAACTAATTTAATAAAACATGAAAGTAAATTAATACTCAATAATAACATAATATTAGAACCAATTGAAGACATAAAACTAAATAATAATGAATTAGACGAAGATTACTTAAACGATTATTTACAATATCTCGAAGAAAGTGAAAATCTTAAAATCGAATGTAATAAACTAAATAAAATTATGTTTAAAAATATCAAAATTGAATTAGAAGATTTAATTAGATTAGCTGAAAAAACTGAAATAATAGGAGAAAATCCACAAAAACACTGGAATAAAAATAAAATTGAAGAAAAATTGAATATAATAAATCCCGACTTAACTATAAAAACTAAAGATATTGCTTGTGAATTAATTGATCAAGAAGAATTTAAAATACAAATAAGAGAATTATTAAATCTAGGAGTAATTCAAAAAAGTATAAGTAGACATAGAAGTCCGGCATTTATGGTCAGAAATCATGCTGAAATAAAACGAAATAAAGCTAGAATGGTAATTAATTATAAAAGATTAAATGATAACACATATGACGATAGTTATAAAATTCCTAATAAAGACGAATTAATTAATAAAATTCTGGTATTATTTTAACAAATTTAACAGTGATATATTTAAACGAAATGAACAGTGAATTAAGCAATAGCTTATAAATAAACCTCAAGTCCACAGTACTACAGATAACTGTAGCAGCCCAGTCAAGCCAAAACCTATCACAAGGTTACAAAGCCTACGGCAATATCAGCGCCTATGGCTAACAACGGCGACAATGGCAACTCACAGGACACCGGAAAATTTATAAACAGAAGATCATTCCAGAGTTCATTTAATTTATTTATATCAATATTATTATGCGGAATAATTTCTCAAGGATCCTTTAATAGTATATTAAAACATAATAAGAAAATTATCTAAGTACTCAGAGTGGGTTTCCCGAAAATGCTAATAAAAACCGCACCATTTATTTTAACAAATTTAACAGTGATATATTTAAACGAAATGAACAGTGAATTAAGCAATAGCTTATAAATAAACCTCAAGTCCACAGTACTACAGATAACTGTAGCAGCCCAGTCAAGCCAAAACCTATCACAAGGTTACAAAGCCTACGGCAATATCAGCGCCTATGGCTAACAACGGCGACAATGGCAACTCATAGGACACCGGAAAATTTATAAACAGAAGATCATTCCAGAGTTCATTTAATTTATTTATATCAATATTATTATGCGGAATAATTTCTCAAGGATCCTTTAATAGTATATTAAAACATAATAAGAAAATTATCTAAGTACTCAGAGTGGGTTTCCCGAAAATGCTAATAAAAACTTGAAATTTTATTACTGGAATTTGAACATGCAATTACAAGCTTAATGTACAGATGATATACAAACAAAGATACACGCCATAATTTACAGATAAAGATAAAGAAAACTTACTAGTTAATAGAAAGTAGAACTGAAACTTGATACTGAAAACTTTACTAAAGCTTGAAACTAAAACTAAGGAGGCTTGAAAGTACTGAGAGGTTGAGAGTATGTTGAGAATGCTGATTGGTTTTTCTCGGATATCATTAACCTAAACGTCCCTTTTCTCCTAAGATATCTATTTCCAATTTATATTGATTAATTTTTTCTTTTAGATCTTCTATATTGTCCTTATAATAATTTGCAAGTTCTTTATGTTGTTCTTTATTTTTATATTTTAAATAGTTTTT
The DNA here is from genome assembly GCA_949130495.1 of Sambucus nigra. Lineage (NCBI taxonomy): Eukaryota > Viridiplantae > Streptophyta > Magnoliopsida > Dipsacales > Adoxaceae > Sambucus > Sambucus nigra. The sequence continues at coordinate 377,637,239 of OX422209.1, read as the reverse complement.
TATACAACGATCTAGGTTTAAATATTCTAGGCGTAATCTAACTTGAAACCAAATTTTATCACTATAATATTTTCCTTCAATAAACATAAATTTAAACGAGATAAACTTATAAGTTGTAATTCCACTCTTTTCGTTAAATAATTTATCTTATTATATAATAATATAGTAATAAAGAAGCTCTGATACCATTATTTTAACAAATAATATTGATATAAATAAATTAAATGAACAGTGAATTAAGCAATAGCTTATAAATAAACCTCAAGTCCACAGTACTACAGATAACTGTAGCAGACAGCCTTTACCTGTTCAGAAGGACATTTTGAATGGTTAGTAATGCCTTTCGGTTTAAAAAATGCACCAAAAATATTTCAAAATAAAATGGACACTATCTTTAAAAAACACTCTGATTTTTGTATAGTTTATATAGATGACATACTTGTATTTAGCAATACTAAACAAGAACATAGAAATCATTTACAAATAATCTTTACAGAATTTATAAATCAAGGACTAATCATTAGTAGTAAGAAAATGCAATTAGAAAAAACAGAAATTGAATTTTTAGGATTATATATAAAAGGCGGAAAAATAGAATTACAAGAACATATAGTCAAAAAAGTTTTAGATTTTCCAGACAAAATTGAAGAAACCAAAAAACTGCAAGCATTTTTAGGATTACTAAATTATTGTAGATCTTTTATTCCTAACTTATCAAAACTAGTAGGACCTCTATATAGTAAATTAGGAAAAAACGGACAAAAATACTTTAATAATGAAGATATAAAATTAGTTCAAAAAATAAAACAAATAGTAAGTAAACTAGAACCCTTGTCTTTACCTATAGAAAACAACTATAAAATTATACAAACAGATGCATCAGCAATAGGATGGGCAGGAATTTTATTACAAAAACCTAATAAAAATAGAAAATGCTTGCAGTTTTTTGGTTTCTTCAATTTTGTCTGGAAAATCTAAAACTTTTTTGACTATATGTTCTTGTAATTCTATTTTTTCGCCTTTTATATATAATCCTAAAAATTCAATTTCTGTTTTTTCTAATTGCATTTTCTTACTACTAATGATTAGTCCTTGATTTATAAATTCTGTAAAGATTATTTGTAAATGATTTCTATGTTCTTGTTTAGTATTGCTAAATACAAGTATGTCATCTATATAAACTATACAAAAATCAGAGTGTTTTTTAAAGATAGTGTCCATTTTAAAACATTATAAGTATAATAATTATAAGAGAAAAAGGCCTTGGTATAAAAAGCGAAAAATAAAAGATAATAAAGAAATAAAAGACACAAAAGATAATAAAGGAATTAATAAAGTAACAAATTGTAAATGCTTTACATGTGGAGATCCCAATCACATTAGACCCAATTGTCCTTATAGAAATAAAAACAATAATATATCTAAAATACAAGAAAAAATAAATATATTAGATGATATTGAAGAAGATTTAGGAGATACAATAGAACTAGAAAGCATATACGATGAATATGAAGAAATAGATAACATTAGCATATATAGTATAGAATCTATAGAATCATTAGAATCTTTAGACTCATTTAATAGTAAATATGTAGAAATGATAGAAGCACAAAAAATAGACAGTAGTATTTATGAAGAAATAGAATGGAAATTACCTAATTTAACAATAACAAACCCTAAAAATCCTGAAAAAAATAAAATATACGAAAATCAAGTAGGACAAAGTAGTATTAAATTTAGTCGTTATAAACATATAGAAGATGAGAGCGAAGAATTACTAAATGAAATTAATGTTTTAATTATAGAAGAACAAATGGAAGAATTATTTACAATATTAGAAGATAAAATATATGATATCATTATAAACGATTGTGATAATTTAACAACTGAACAATTAATTATAAAATATGGTAATGAAGAAAATAAAGAAGATATAATTTCAATATATTGCGCTAAGGGAACTGATGAAGATAATAAACTAAAAATATTAAAAATAGGATTAGACAAATTTATAAATGAACAAGAACTTATAAAAACTCTAGAAGAAATAAATCCAGCCGAAGAAACTACTGAAACCTCAACAGCTCAAACTTCAAAATCAACAACTAGCGATTACTCGACACATCAACATTTAGGAGCCACAAAAGAAAAATACAATGATAATATTAAACCAACACCACCAGGCAATAAAAGTAGAAGTAGATATGTATTTGACACTAGCTCTAATATAAATCAATATGGTAGTATATTAAATCTAGATAATATTAACCCTTTAGATTGGGAAACTGCAATAGAAATATGGGAAAAAGGATGTTTCAGGACAACTACTTTAATAGAATTTATTAATAAAAGTGAATGCGAAGCATACTTTGAAAATACCTTACAAGGAAGTGTATCTAATTGGTACTTAGCATTTAAACTACAACCAGATTACTTAGCCTTTAAAGAAAACTTTAATATAGAAAGATTCACTAATTTAGTTAAATTAATCTTTTTAGGAAATAATAGATTATTACAAATATCCGAACAACAAACAGAAGCCCTTAGAAATCTAGAACAATTACAAATATGTAGATTAGAATACATAGGAGACTATACTAGGAAATTTATAGAATATTGTAGTACTGTGGACTTGAGGTTTATTTATAAGCTATTGCTTAATTCACTGTTCATTTCGTTTAAATATATCACTGTTAAATTTGTTAAAATAATGGTATCAGAGCTTCTTTAATACTATATTATTATATAATAAGATAAATTATTTAACGAAAAGAGTGGAATTACAACTTATAAGTTTATCTCGTTTAAATTTATGTTTATTGAAGGAAAATATTATAGTGATAAAATTTGGTTTCAAGTTAGATTATGCCTAGAATATTTAAACCTAGATCGTTGTATAAAAAACTATTTAAAATATAAAACTAAAGAACAACATAAAGAACTTGCAAAATATTATAAGGACAATATAGAAGATCTAAAAGAAAAAATTAATCAATATAAATTGGAAATAGAAATCTTAGGAGAAAAGGGACGTTTAGGTTAATGATATCCGAAAAAAACCAATCAGCATTCTCAACATACTCTCAACCTCTCAGTACTTTCAAGCCTCCTTAGTTTTAGTTTCAAGCTTTAGTAAAGTTTTCAGTATCAAGTTTCAGTTCTACTTTCTATTAACTAGTAAGTTTTCTTTATCTTTATCTGTAAATTATGGCGTGTATCTTTGTTTGTATATCATCTGTACATTAAGCTTGTAATTGCATGTTCAAATTCCAGTAATAAAATTTCAAGTTTTTATTAGCATTTTCGGGAAACCCACTCTGAGTACTTAGATAATTTTCTTATTATGTTTTAATATACTATTAAAGGATCCTTGAGAAATTATTCCGCATAATAATATTGATATAAATAAATTAAATGAACTCTGGAATGATCTTCTGTTTATAAATTTTCCGGTGTCCTGTGAGTTGCCATTGTCGCCGTTGTTAGCCATAGGCGCTGATATTGCCGTAGGCTTTGTAACCTTGTGATAGGTTTTGGCTTGACTGGGCTGCTACAGTTATATGTAGTACTGTGGACTTGAGGTTTATTTATAAGCTATTGCTTAATTCACTGTTCATTTCGTTTAAATATATCACTGTTAAATTTGTTAAAATAATGGTATCAGAGCTTCTTTAATACTATATTATTATATAATAAGATAAATTATTTAACGAAAAGAGTGGAATTACAACTTATAAGTTTATCTCGTTTAAATTTATGTTTATTGAAGGTAAATAGGCGTCTTATAAAATTTAGAAGTTTTCATTTAACAAATAGCACAATTAGGGTAATAGAATATAACGAAAAAAGAGCTTTAGCATTAGAAAATCAACTAGCAATAATAATAGAAAAAGGTAAATTTTAGCTGTTAATGAATACTGAGAAAGAAAAAATAAAAAATTCTATAACACTAACAAGAAAAGTAATAAAAATACTTTGTCAATTTAAAGAACTCACAAAAAATCGTAACGATATAAAAATAGAAGAAAGTATAAATAAATTACTCAAAAAACAAGAAAAAAGATCACTAGCTTTAGAAACTAAGTTAGGAGTATTAGCAGAAAAAGGAAGGTTTTTTAACAAATTTAACAGTGATATATTTAAACGAAATGAACAGTGAATTAAGCAATAGCTTATAAATAAACCTCAAGTCCACAGTACTACAGATAACTGTAGCAGCCCAGTCAAGCCAAAACCTATCACAAGGTTACAAAGCCTACGGCAATATCAGCGCCTATGGCTAACAACGGCGACAATGGCAACTCACAGGACACCGGAAAATTTATAAACAGAAGATCATTCCAGAGTTCATTTAATTTATTTATATCAATATTATTATGCGGAATAATTTCTCAAGGATCCTTTAATAGTATATTAAAACATAATAAGAAAATTATCTAAGTACTCAGAGTGGGTTTCCCGAAAATGCTAATAAAAACTTGAAATTTTATTACTGGAATTTGAACATGCAATTACAAGCAATATCTTTAGTTTTTATAGTTAAGTCGGGATTTATTATATTCAATTTTGCTTCAATTTTATTTTTATTCCAGTGTTTTTGTGGATTTTCTCCTATTATTTCAGTTTTTTCAGCTAATCTAATTAAATCTTCTAATTCAATTTTGATATTTTTAAACATAATTTTATTTAGTTTATTACATTCGATTTTAAGATTTCCACTTTCTTCGAGATATTGTAAATAATCGTTTAAGTAATCTTCGTCTAATTCATTATTATTTAGTTTGTAAGCGATCGACAGAATAATTGCACAGTGAAAGTACACAGTCTTGGCAACTAGATAAGTACTACAGATAACTGTAGCAGCCCAGTCAAGCCTCAACCTCTCAGTACTTTCAAGCCTCCTTTTTGCATCCTTATCAAGTACTATCTTTTATAATTAATTACCATTCTATTATCTAGTTGCCATTAGTACTATCTTTTATAATTAATTACCATTCTATATAATCTTCGCATTCACTTTTATTAATAAATTCTATTAAAGTAGTTGTCCAATAAAAATTCAGAAGCGCCTATGGCTAACAACGGCGACAATGGCAATGTCCTTGATTTATAAATTCTGTAAAGATTATTTGTAAATGATTTCTATGTTCTTGTTTAGTATTGCTAAATACAAGTATGTCATCTATATAAACTATACAAAAATCAGAGTGTTTTTTAAAGATAGTATCCATTTTATTTTGAAATATTTGTGGTGCATTTTTTAAACCGAAAGGCATTACTAACCATTCAAAATGTCCTTCTGAACAGGTAAAGGATGTCCATTCTATTGATTCTTTTTGCATCCTTATTTGCCAAAAACCAGATTTACAATCAAATTTAGAAAAGTATTTTTTATCTTGAATTTTATTAATTAATTCGTCTTTATTATATTCAATTTTGCGAACCAATTGAAGACATAAAACTAAATAATAATGAATTAGACGAACATTACTTAAACGATTATTTACAATATCTCGAAGAAAGTGAAAATCTTAAAATCGAATGTAATAAACTAAATAAAATTATGTTTAAAAATATCAAAATTGAATTAGAAGATTTAATTAGATTAGCTGAAAAAACTGAAATAATAGGAGAAAATCCACAAAAACACTGGAATAAAAATAAAATTGAAGCAAAATTGAATATAATAAATCCCGACTTAACTATAAAAACTAAAGATATTGCTTGTGAATTAATTGATCAAGAAGAATTTAAAATACAAATAAGAGAATTATTAAATCTAGGAGTAATTCAAAAAAGTATAAGTAGACATAGAAGTCCGGCATTTATGGTAAGAAATCATGCTGAAATAAAACGAAATAAAGCTAGAATGGTAATTAATTATAAAAGATTAAATGATAACACATATGACGATAGTTATAAAATTCCTAATAAATTGGGTAGCTATTCAAAATCGTTTTCGTATAGGAATGGAACCACTTGGATGTACATATAAATACGAACACTTACGTAATAATTTTCAAAATAAATATGATACTATAATTCTATTAGATATAGAATATAAATATTTTGAAGATTTTATTATAACTAGACCTAATACTATATTTCCTAATAATCCACCAATAGAAATAGAAGTTACAATCAGCTTATTATTAGAATATGGAATGGTAGCTAATCTTTTAGTTCCCCCACCTTGGGATCAAATAATACATAGTAATTTTCCTAAATGTCTAATAGATGCAATCAGTGAAAAACACTTAGGTAAAATAATTTCATCAAATCTTTTACTAATAATAGAAAGCATACCACCAGAATGGGTAGGATTAGGTCAGATAATTCATAGCAGACATAATATATTTTTAGAACATAGAAATGATAAAATATCCAACTATTTTCTTCAAGCAAGAGATGATGACTCTTTAATCCAAGACAAAAAAGCAACAGAAGAATTACTTAAATTATATAAGGTATATATGATTATGAACGAAGTCCCTTCTGACCCATGGCACATGGTAAAAGAAAATTTTAACATGAGAATTTTTGTGCCAAAAAATCCCTTTAGCTTAAATATAAAATATTTTAATAAAGCTTTACTATCTGCTGAGGTCGAAGAAGCACTAGAAAATGAAAAATCAACCAATTATAATCATACAAATTATCGACATTCTGATTCAGAAGATGATTCTATAGACTCCATGGATTCTGTTACCAGGCACAATATTGAAAATATGATGGAACCTTAAAGAAGCAATCATAAAATTAAAGTTGCAATAGATTAATTAATCCATTAATTATTACATCAAAACGTCCATCAGCTTACCATCAACAAAACCAGTCATCAGAAGCAACAAAAACAACGACGCAAGCAATGACGCAAGAGACAAATCACTGTGCATATACTGTTCATCTACAGTACAATTACTGTTCAAGACTGTGTACTTTCACTGTGCAATTATTCTGTCGATCGCTTACTTTTTCCTGTACAAAAATTGTAATTAAGAAAGTTTGGCATCCGAACTCCTTTATCCTTCTATAAAAGGACCTTCTCTCTTCACTTCAAAGCATCCGAGAAAAACCAATCAGCATTCTCAACATACTCTCAACCTCTCAGTACTTTCAAGCCTCCTTAGTTTTAGTTCCAAGCTTTAGTAAAGTTTTCAGTATCAAGTTTCAGTTCTACTTTCTATTAACTAGTAAGTTTTCTTTATCTTTATCTGTAAATTATGGCGTGTATCTTTGTTTGTATATCATCTGTACATTAAGCTTGTAATTGCATGTTCAAATTCCAGTAATAAAATTTCAAGTTTTTATTAGCATTTTCGGGAAACCCACTCTGAGTACTTAGATAATTTTCTTATTATGTTTTAATATACTATTAAAGGATCCTTGAGAAATTATTTCGCATAATAATATTGATATAAATAAATTAAATGAACTCTGGAATGATCTTCTGTTTATAAATTTTCCGGTGTCCTGTGAGTTGCCATTGTCGCCGTTGTTAGCCATAGGCGCTGATATTGCCGTAGGCTTTGTAACCTTGTGATAGGTTTTGGCTTGACTGGGCTGCTACAGTTATCTGTAGTACTGTGGACTTGAGGTTTATTTATAAGCTATTGCTTAATTCACTGTTCATTTCGTTTAAATATATCACTGTTAAATTTGTTAAAATAATTCTGTTTATAAATTTTCCGGTGTCCTGTGAGTTGCCATTGTCGCCGTTGTTAGCCATAGACGCTGATATTGCCGTAGGCTTTGTAACCTTGTGATAGGTTTTGGCTTGACTGGGCTGCTACAGTTATCTGTAGTACTGTGGACTTGAGGTTTATTTATAAGCTATTGCTTAATTCACTGTTCATTTCGTTTAAATGTATCACTGTTAAATTTGTTAAAATAATGAAAATTATCTAAGTACTCAGAGTGAAACCAAATTTTATCACTATAATATTTTCCTTCAATAAACTGGTATCAGTTTCAAGCTTTAGTAAAGTTTTCAGTATCAAGTTTCAGTTCTTCTTTCTGTTAACTAGTAAGTTTTCTTTATCTTTATCTGTAAATTATGGCGTGTATCTTTGTTTGTATATCATCTGTACATCCCAAGGTGGGGGAACTAAAAGACTAGCTACCATTCCATATTCTAACAATAAGCTGATTGTAACTTCTATTTCTATTGGTGGATTATTAAGAAATATAGTATTAGGTCTTTTATTAACTGTGGATTTGAAAAATCAACTAGCAATAATAATAGAAAAAGGTAAATTTTAGCTGTTAATGAATACTGAGAAAGAAAAAATAAAAAATTCTCATGGATCCTTTAATAGTATATTAAAACATAATAAGAAAATTATCTAAGTACTTGTATATAAGTTGTAATTCCATGAAATTTTATTACTGGAATTTGAACATGCAATTACAAGCTTAATGGTTAGTAATGCCTTTCGGTTTGGTATCAGAGGCGTCTTATAAAATTTAGAAGTTTTCATTTAACAAATAGCACAATTAGTTCCTGCTTCTAACCTAGTTAATCCTACTAATCCTATTAGATTTACCACCTCAATATGGCTGTGATAAAAAGAGAATAATAACTAATAAACAAACCAATAAATATAAATCTAAAAAGAAATTCAACAAATATAAAAAATATAAAAGTTATAAAATTAGGTTTCAAGTTAGATTACGCCTAGAATATTTAAACCTAGATCGTTGTATAAAAAACTATTTAAAATATAAAAATAAAGAACAACATAAAGAACTTGCAAAATATTATAAGGACAATATAGAAGATCTAAAAGAAAAAATTAATCAATATAAATTGGAAATAGAAATCTTAGGAGAAAAGGGACGTTTAGGTTAATGATATCCGAGAAAAACCAATCAGCATTCTCAACATACTCTCAACCTCTCAGTACTTTCAAGCCTCCTTAGTTTTAGTTTCAAGCTTTAGTAAAGTTTTCAGTATCAAGTTTCAGTTCTACTTTCTATTAACTAGTAAGTTTTCTTTATCTTTATCTGTAAATTATGGCGTGTATCTTTGTTTGTATATCATCTGTACATTAAGCTTGTAATTGCATGTTCAAATTATGCGGAATAATTTCTCAAGGATCCTTTAATAGTATATTAAAACATAATAAGAAAATTATCTAAGTACTCAGAGTGGGTTTCCCGAAAATGCTAATAAAAACTTGAAATTTTATTACTGGAATTTGAACATGCAATTACAAGCTTAATGTACAGATGATATACAAACAAAGATACACGCCATAATTTACAGATAAAGATAAAGAAAACTTACTAGTTAATAGAAAGTAGAACTGAAACTTGATACTGAAAACTTTACTAAAGCTTGAAACTAAAACTAAGGAGGCTTGAAAGTACTGAGAGGTTGAGAGTATGTTGAGAATGCTGATTTTGTTTTGTTAAAATGTTTTACTATATTATCACAATCAGTTCTTATTAAAAATTCTTTTCCTAAAAATAGTTGAAATTTTTCTAATGTATTTATTACTCCTAAGATTTCGAGATCCGTGGAAGGTAATCTACTTTGTGTTTCATTAAAATTTCCTGAACAATATTTACATATTTCTTCTTCATTTTTATTACTATTTTTATTAGGTTTTTGTAATAAAATTCCTGCCCATCCTATTGCTGATGCATCTGTTTGTATAAACGTCCATCAGCTTACCATCAGCAAAACCAGTCATCAGAAGCAACAAAAACAGTGACGCAAGCAATGACGCAAGAGACAAATCACTGTGCATATACTGTTCATCTACAGTAAAATTACTGTTCAAGACTGTGTACTTTCAGTGTGCAATTATTCTGTCGATCGCTTACTTTTTCCTGTACAAAAATTGTAATTAAGAAAGTTTGGCATCCGAACTCCTTTATCCTTCTATAAAAAGGACCTGGTATATCCTCTGTTGTACTCTCGGTTGAACCATTAGTTATAAATGAGAAGGGTTAATATTATCTAGATTTAATATACTACCATATTGATTTATATTAGAGCTAGTGTCAAATACATATCTATAGTTAGGAGTATTAGCAGAAAAAGGAAGGTTTGAAAGATTTTTGGAAACCTATAATAGTTAACTTGTGCTTCTAGAGATCTGGTTTTGGCTTGACTGGGCTGCTACAGTTATCTGTAGTACTGTGGACTTGAGGTTTATTTATAAGCTATTGCTTAATTCACTGTTGGCACAAAAATTCTCATGTTAAAATTTTCTTTTACCATGTGCCATATTTTTCACTGACTAGTATGATTGTATATTTTATTAGTAAAATCTAATAAATTCTTTTGATATAATTGTTGTCCCTTAGCTTTTTGAATACATATCAAGTCATCAAGTTTTTGCCAATTTTTCCATATCTTTTCGCCTATTTTTCCTGGTATTTTTTGTATATATCTATCTATTAGGCTAATATCTGTTGTTCGTCCAGTTCTCCTAAATGCATAAATTCTGCGTCTATTTTAGTTAATTTTTCTGCTGATTCTTTAGTTATTAAGTCTAAAATTACTTCACTATTAATTGCGGTTATTTTTCGCTGACTAGTATGATTGTATATTTTATTAGTAAAATCTAATAAATTCTTTTGATATAATTGTTGTCCCTTAGCTTTTTGAATACCTTTTTCTATATATTTTTTAGTATCTTCTTCGTTATTATAAAGATTTTCTATCCTAAATATTTCTTTTCCTTTACTTGTTGAGGAAGAAGTCATCTTTAGAGTAAAATAAATTTAATTTAGTTTTAACTCGTTTAGGGTCTGTTTTTAATTCTTTAAAATTTTCAATTAATTCGTTTATTCCAAGTGTGTCAATTTGTTCTTCTTTTTGATATAAAAATTTTGACAATTTTTCTAATTCAAGTTTTATAAAATGGATCTTAGTATTAATAACGTCTAATAATTCTTTTATATAATCTTGATTTTCTTCTAACTTTTTTATTCTTTCTGAAAGATTATTATTCATAAATTAAAACCTTCCTTTTTCTGCTAATACTCCTAACTTAGTTTCTAAAGCTAGTGATCTTTTTTCTTGTTTTTTGAGTAATTTATTTATACTTTCTTCTATTTTTATATCGTTACGATTTTTTGTGAGTTCTTTAAATTGACAAAGTATTTTTATTACTTTTCTTGTTAGTGTTATAGAATTTTTTATTTTTTCTTTCTCAGTATTCATTAACAGCTAAAATTTACCTTTTTCTATTATTATTGCTAGTTGATTTTCTAATGCTAAAGCTCTTTTTTCGTTATATTCTATTACCAAAATCAACAACTAGCGATTACTCGACACATCAACATTTAGGAGCCACAAAAGAAAAATACAATGATAATATTAAACCAACACCACCAGTCAATAAAAGTAGAAAATTTTATTCAATCTTTAACCGGAGGATTTATGTACACACCTTCAGGAATACAATTATTCAAAAAAGGAACACATATTATACCTAATAATCAAACTAGTTTAATAAAACATGAAAGTAAATTAATACTCAATAATAACATAATATTAGAACCAATTGAAGACATAAAACTAAATAATAATGAATTAGACGAAGATTACTTAAACGATTATTTACAATATCTCGAAGAAAGTGAAAATCTTAAAATCAAATGTAATAAACTAAATAAAATTATGTTTAAAAATATCAAAATTGAATTAGAAGATTTAATTAGATTAGCTGAAAAAACTGAAATAATAGGAGAAAATCCACAAAAACACTGGAATAAAAATAAAATTGAAGCAAAATTGAATATAATAAATCCCGACTTAACTATAAAAACTAAAGATATTGCTTGTGAATTAATTGATCAAGAAGAATTTAAAATACAAATAAGAGAATTATTAAATCTAGGAGTAATTCAAAAAAGTATAAGTAGACATAGAAGTCCGGCATTTATGGTAAGAAATCATGCTGAAATAAAATGAAATAAAGCTAGAATGGTAATTAATTATAAAAGATTAAATGATAACACATATGACGATAGTTATAAAATTCCTAATAAAGACGAATTAATTAATAAAATTCAAGATAAAAAATACTTTTCTAAATTTGATTGTAAATCTGGTTTTTGGCAAATAAGGATGCAAAAAGAATCAATAGAATGGACAGCCTTTACCTGTTCAGAAGGACATTTTGAATGGTTAGTAATGCCTTTCGGTTTAAAAAATGCACCACAAATATTTCAAAATAAAATGGACACTATCTTTAAAAAACACTCTGATTTTTGTATAGTTTATATAGATGACATACTTGTATTTAGCAATACTAAACAAGAACATAGAAATCATTTACAAATAATCTTTACAGAATTTATAAATCAAGGACTAATCATTAGTAGTAAGAAAATGCAATTAGACATTTTGAATGGTTAGTAATGTATCTTTTCGCCTATTTTTCCTGGTATTTTTTGTATATATCTATCTATTAGGCTAATATCTGTTGTTCGTCAATAACAAACCCTAAAAATCCTGAAAAAAATAAAATATACGAAAATCAAGTAGGACAAAGTAGTATTAAATTTAGTCGTTATAAACATATAGAAGATGAGAGCGAAGAATTACTAAATGAAATTAATGTTTTAATTATAGAAGAACAAATGGAAGAATTATTTACAATATTAGAAGATAAAATATATGATATCATTATAAACGATTGTGATAATTTAACAACTGAACAATTAATTATAAAATATGGTAATGAAGAAAATAAAGAAGATATAATTTCAATATATTGCGCTAAGTGATTTGTTTTGTTAAAATGTTTTACTATATTATCACAATCAGTTCTTATTAAAAATTCTTTTCCTAAAAATAGTTGAAAATTTTCTAATGTATTTATTAATTTTTTCGTTTGCTATTCTAATTGTCCAATTATTAATAGTGGCTTGTATATAATTTTTATTTTTTATATTTTTATCTTTTTCGCTTATAGCTTTATCTAATGTATTTATTACTCCTAAGATTTCGAGATCCGTAGAAGGTAATCTACTTTGTGTTTCATTAAAATTTCCTGAACAATATTTACATATTTCTTCTTCATTTTTATTACTATTTTTATTAGGTTTTCCTTCAATAAACATAAATTTAAACGAGATAAACTTATAAGTTGTAATTCCACTCTTTTCGTTAAATAATTTATCTTATTATATAATAATATAGTATTAAAGAAGCTCTGATACCATTATTTTAACAAATTTAACAGTGATATATTTTGGTTTCAAGTTAGATTACGCCTAGAATATTTAAACCTAGATCGTTGTATAAAAAACTATTTAAAATATAAAAATAAATAACAACATAAAGAACTTGCAAAATATTATAAGGACAATATAGAAGATCTAAAAGAAAAAATTAATCAATATAAATTGGAAATAGAAATCTTAGGAGAAAAGGGACGTTTAGGTTAATGATATCCGAAAAAGAATTTTTAAGAAGCAGATTAATAGCCGAATATAAAATCTTAGATAAAGCTATAAGCGAAAAAGATAAAAATATAAAAAATAAAAATTATATACAAGCCACTATTAATAATTGGACAATTAGAATAGCAAACGAAAAAATTCAACAATTTAAGTTAGAATTAGAAATACTAAGTGAAAAAGGTAGATTTTAATGCAAACTGAAAAGCAACAAGTTAGAAGCTCAATAGAACATTGTAGACTTATAGTAAAAAATCAAAAGAATCATTTAAGGCGTCTTATAAAATTTAGAAGTTTTCATTTAACAAATAGCACAATTAGGGTAATAGAATATAACGAAAAAAGAGCTTTAGCATTAGAAAATCAACTAGCAATAATAATAGAAAAAGGTAAATTTTAGCTGTTAATGAATACTGAGAAAGAAAAAATAAAAAATTCTATAACACTAACAAGAAAAGTAATAAAAATACTTTGTCAATTTAAAGAACTCACAAAAAATCGTAACGATATAAAAATAGAAGAAAGTATAAATAAATTACTCAAAAAACAAGAAAAAAGATCACTAGCTTTAGAAACTAAGTTAGGAGTATTAGCAGAAAAAGGAAGGTTTTAATTTATGAATAATAATCTTTCAGAAAGAATAAAAAAGTTAGAAGAAAATCAAGATTATATAAAAGAATTATTAGACGTTATTAATACTAAGATCCATTTTATAAAACTTGAATTAGAAAAATTGTCAAAATTTTTATATCAAAAAGAAGAACAAATTGACACACCTGGAATAAACGAATTAATTGAAAAATTTAAAGAATTAAAAACAGACCCTAAACCAGTTAAAACTAAATTAAATTTATTTTACTCTAAAGATGACTTCTTCCTCAACAAGTAAAGGAAAAGAAATATTTAGGATAGAAAATCTTTATAATAACGAAGAAGATACTAAAAATTATATAGAAAAAGGTATTCAAAAAGCTAAGGGACAACAATTATATCAAAAGAATTTATTAGATTTTACTAATAAAATATACAATCATACTAGTCAGCGAAAAATAACCGCAATTAATAGTGAAGTAATTTTAGACTTAATAACTAAAGAATCAGCAGAAAAATTAACTAAAATAGACGCAGAATTTATGCATTTAGGAGTAATAGTTATAGGATTAGTAGGATTAACTAGGTTAGAAGCAGGAACTAAAGTTTTAGTATATATTTATGACGATAGATGGAATAATCATAAACAGGCACAAAGTTTTTATTAGCATTTTCGGGAAACCCACTCTGAGTACTTAGATAATTTTCTTATTATGTTTTAATATACTATTAAAGGATCCTTGAGAAATTATTCCGCATAATAATATTGATATAAATAAATTAAATGAACTCTGGAATGATCTTCTGTTTATAAATTTTCCGGTGTCCTGTGAGTTGCCATTGTCGCCGTTGTTAGCCATAGGCGCTGATATTGCCGTAGGCTTTGTAACCTTGTGATAGGTTTTGGCTTGACTGGGCTGCTACAGTTATCTGTAGTACTGTGGACTTGAGGTTTATTTATAAGCTATTGCTTAATTCACTGTTCATTTCGTTTAAATATATCACTGTTAAATTTGTTAAAATATATATATATATTTTTTTTAATAAAAAAATATTATTGAAGGAAAATTTATGTTTATTGAAGGAAAATATTATAGTGATAAAATTTGGTTTCAAGTTAGATTACGCCTAGAATATTTAAACCTAGATCGTTGTATAAAAAACTATTTAAAATATAAAAATAAAGAACAACATAAAGAACTTGCAAAATATTATAAGGACAATATAGAAGATCTAAAAGAAAAAATTAATCAATATAAATTGGAAATAGAAATCTTAGGAGAAAAGGGACGTTTAGGTTAATGATATCCGAAAAAGAATTTTTAAGAAGCAGATTAATAGCCGAATATAAAATCTAAAATAATGGTATTAGAGCTTCTTTAATACTATATTATTATATAATAAGATAAATTATTTAACGAAAAGAGTGGAATTACAACTTATAAGTTTATCTCGTTTAAATTTATGTTTATTGATGGAAAATATTATAGTGATAAAATTTGGTTTCAAGTTAGATTACGCCTAGAATATTTAAACCGCTTCTAACTTGTTGTTTTTCAGTTTGCATTAAAATCTACCTTTTTCACTTAGTATTTCTAATTCTAACTTAAATTGTTGAATTTTTTCGTTTGCTATTCTAATTGTCCAATTATTAATAGTGGCTTGTATATAATTTTTATTTTTTATATTTTTATCTTTTTCGCTTATAGCTTATAATTATAATTGGTTGATTTTTCATTTTCTAGTGCTTCTTCGACCTCAGCAGATAGTAAAGCTTTATTAAAATATTTATATTTAAGCTAAAGGGATTTTTTGGCACAAAAATTCTCATGTTAAAATTTTCTTTTACCATGTGCCATGGGTCAGAAGGGACTTCGTTCACTTTTCTAAATTTGATTGTAAATCTGGTTTTTGGCAAATAAGGATGCAAAAAGAATCAATAGAATGGACAGCCTTTTTGTGCCAAAAAATCCCTTTAGCTTAAATATAAAATATTTTAATAAAGCTTTACTATCTGCTGAGGTCGAAGAAGCACTAGAAAATGAAAAATCAACCAATTATAATTATACAAATTATCGACATTCTGATTCAGAAGATGATTCTATAGACTCCATGGATTAAAGAACTTGCAAAATATTATAAGGACAATATAAAAGATCTAAAAGAAAATATTAATCAATATAAATTGGAAATAGAAATCTTAGGAGAAAAGGGACGTTTAGGTTAATGATATCCGAAAAAGAATTTTTAAGAAGCAGATTAATAGCCGAATATAAAATCTTAGATAAAGCTATAAGCGAAAAAGATAAAAATATAAAAAATAAAAATTATATACAAGCCACTATTAATAATTGGACAATTAGAATAGCAAACGAAAAAATTCAACAATTTAAGTTAGAATTAGAAATACTAAGTGAAAAAGGTAGATTTTAATGCAAACTGAAAAACAACAAGTTAGAAGCTCAATAGAACATTGTAGACTTATAGTAAAAAATCAAAAGAATCATTTAAGGCGTCTTATAAAATTTAGAAGTTTTCATTTAACAAATAGGACAATTAGGGTAATAGAATATAACGAAAAAAGAGCTTTAGCATTAGAAAATCAACTAGCAATAATAATAGAAAAAGGTAAATTTTAGCTGTTAATGAATACTGAGAAAGAAAAAATAAAAAATTCTATAACACTAACAAGAAAAGTAATAAAAATACTTTGTCAATTTAAAGAACTCACAAAAAATCGTAACGATATAAAAATAGAAGAAAGTATAAATAAATTACTCAAAAAACAAGAAAAAAGATCACTAGCTTTAGAAACTAAGTTAGGAGTATTAGCAGAAAAAGGAAGGTTTTAATTTATGAATAATAATCTTTCAGAAAGAATAAAAAAGTTAGAAGAAAATCAAGATTATATAAAAGAATTATTAGACGTTATTAATACTAAGATCCATTTTATAAAACTTGAATTAGAAAAAATGTCAAAATTTTTATATCAAAAAGAAGAACAAATTGACACACCTGGAATAAACGAATTAATTGAAAAATTTAAAGAATTAAAAACAGACCCTAAACTAGTTAAAACTAAATTAAATTTATTTTACTCTAAAGATGACTTCTTCCTCAACAAGTAAAGGAAAAGAAATATTTAGGATAGAAAATCTTTATAATAACGAAGAAGATACTAAAAAATATATAGAAAAAGGTATTCAAAAAGCTAAGGGACAACAATTATATCAAATGAATTTATTAGATTTTAGTAATAAAATATACAATCATACTAGTCAGCGAAAAATAACCGCAATTAATAGTGAAGTAATTTTAGACTTAATAACTAAAGAATCAGCAGAAAAATTAACTAAAATAAACGCAGAATTTATGCATTTAGGAGTAATAGTTATAGGATTAGTAGGATTAACTAGGTTTGAAGCAGGAACTAAAGTTTTAGTATATATTTATGACGATAGATGGAATAATCATAAACAGGCACAAATAGCTAGCGCTGAAGTAGACTTATCACGTAACGCAGCAGTTATAGGATGTATCCCCAACTATAGTATAAATATAAATGAGTTTTATGTTGTTCTTTATTTTTATATTTTAAATAGTTTTTTATACAACGATCTGGTGCTTCTATCATTTCTACATATTTACTATTAAATGATTTTACTATACAGTCAAATGCCGCTTTAAAATTTATTTTATAGTGGTTAAATACTTTTCCCATAAATAAAGTATATACTAAAAGATTATTATACTGTCCTGTCATGTTATATCCTCTCGTTCTTCTGTTTTTTCTAATTGCATTTTCTTACTACTAATGATTAGTCCTTGATTTATAAATTCTGTAAAGATTATTTGTAAATGATTTCTATGTTCTTGTTTAGTATTGCTAAATACAAGTATGTCATCTATATAAACTATACAACAATTATTCTGTCGATCGCTTACTTTTTCCTGTACAAAAATTGTAATTAAGAAAGTTTGGCATCCGAACTCCTTTATCCTTCTATAAAAGGACCTTCTCTCTTCACTTCAAAGCATCCGAGAGGCTAAGAATTTATTATTACTATAGAGATCTAGTCTTTTAATTTTTTCTTCATTTTCTTGATTTTTTAAATTTAGAGTTTTGTAGTGTTTTATTATGGTTTCTTTGAACATATTAAAGGAAAAGAAAATCAATTAGCCGATATATTATCTAGATTAATTACTAACACTTTTTAAATTTTGCAGATGTCTCAGCAACAAGGATCTTCATCAGGAACAAAAGCTTATATTAATCATTTTATACAATATCCTAACCAATTATTTGCTGTTATAAATGAGAAGCAAAAGTTCCAGGCACAAATAGCTAGCGCTGAAGTAGACTTATCACGTAACGCAGTAGTTATAGGATGTATCCCCAACTATACCAGTCCGGCATTTATGGTAAGAAATCATGCTGAAATAAAACGAAATAAAGCTAGAATGGTAATTAATTATAAAAGATTAAATGATAACACATATGACGATAGTTATAAAATTAGTTCCTGCTTCTAACCTAGTTAATCCTACTAATCCTGGTATAAATTGTTGAATTTTTTCGTTTGCTATTCTAATTTTCCAATTATTAATAGTGGCTTGTATATAATTTTTATTTTTTATATTTTTATCTTTTTCGCTTATAGCTTTATCTAAGATTTTATATTCGGCTATTAATCTGCTTCTTAAAAATTGTTTTTCGGATATCATTAACCTAAACGTCCCTTTTCTCCTAAGATTTCTATTTCCAATTTATATTGATTAATTTTTTCTTTTAGATCTTCTATATTGTCCTTATAATATTTTGCAAGTTCTTTATGTTGTTCTTTATTTTTATATTTTGATTTTTTACTATAAGTCTACAATGTTCTATTGAGCTTCTAACTTGTTGTTTTTCAGTTTGCATTAAAATCTACCTTTTTCACTTAGTATTTCTAATTCTAACTTAAATTGTTGAATTTTTTCGTTTGCTATTCTAATTGTCCAATTATTAATAGTGGCTTGTATATAATTTTTATTTTTTATATTTTTATCTTTTTCGCTTATAGCTTTATCTAAGATGGTGGTATGCTTTCTATTATTAGTAAAAGATTTGATGAAATTATTTTACCTAAGTGTTTTTCACTGATTGCATCTATTAGACATTTAGGAAAATTACTATGTATTATTTGATCCCAAGGTGGGGGAACTAAAAGACTAGCTACCATTCCATATTCTAATAATAAGCTGATTGTAACTTCTATTTCTATTGGTGGATTATTAGGAAATATAGTATTAGGTCTAGTTTTAATAAAATCTTCAAAATATTTATATTCTATATCTAATAGAATTATAGTATCATATTTATTTTGAAAATTATTACGTAAGTGTTCGTATTTATATGTACATCCAAGTGGTTCCATTCCTATACGAAAACGATTTTGAATAGCTACCAAATTTTTTATATCTTTTTCTTTAGAGAATAAAAATATTTTTTCTATTAATTCACCAGGTAACAGTGTTTCAACTTTTGTTCTTAAAATAAATTTATAATATGGGTCAAAAGAGGCTAAGAATTTATTATTATTATAAAGATCTAGTCTTTTAATTTTTTCTTCATTTTCTTGATTTTTTAAATTTAGAGTTTTGTAGTGTTTTATTATGGTTTCTTGATCTTTTATTAACTGTGGATTTGATCGAGATTTATAATAGTTAACTTGTGCTTCTAGAGATCTTACATGATGAGAAATATTATGAAAATATATATTTAAATAGTTCATAGTATGTATAAAAGATCCTCTATTGTATTCTCGGTTGAACCATAGGTTATCCATCATCTTTTGTTGTTCTTCTGTAACAGGTATTTTGGATCTGAACTTTTGCTTCTCATTTATAACAGCAAATAATTGGTTAGGATATTGTATAAAATGATTAATATAAGCTTTTGTTCCTGATGAAGATCCTGGTTGCTGAGACATCTGCAAAATTTAAAAAGTGTTAGTAATTAATCTAGATAATATATCGGCTAATTGATTTTCTTTTCCTTTAATATGTTCAAATTGTGGGGTGAATCCTTTTCCTGTAATATGATCAATAAAATTTAACCATCTTTTTGTTGCTGATCTACTTTGAACCTTAAAGAAGCAATCATAAAATTAAAGTTGCAATAGATTACTTAATCCATTAATTATTACATCAAAACGTCCATCAGCTTACCATCAGCAAAACCAGTCATCAGAAGCAACAAAAACAACGACGCAAGCAATGACGCAAGAGACAAATCACTGTGCATATACTGTTCATCTACAGTGCAGACATAATATATTTTTAGAACATAGAAATGATAAAATATCCAACTATTTTCTTCAAGCAAGAGATGATGACTCTTTAATCCAAGACAAAAAAGCAACAGAAGAATTACTTAAATTATATAAGGTATATATGATTATGAACGAAGTCCCTTCTGACCCATGGCACATGGTAAAAGAAAATTTTAACATGAGAATTTTTGTGCCAAAAAATCCCTTTAGCTTAAATATAAAATATTTTAATAAAGCTTTACTATCTGCTGAGGTCGAAGAAGCACTAGAAAATGAAAAATCAACCAATTATAATTATACAAATTATCGACATTCTGATTCAGAAGATGATTCTATAGACTCCATGGATTCTGTTACCAGGCACAATATTGAAAATATGATGGAACCATGGTAGTTTATTATCTTCATCAGTTCCCTTAGCGCAATATATTGAAATTATATCTTCTTTATTTTCTTCATTACCATATTTTATAATTAATTGTTCAGTTGTTAAATTATCACAATCGTTTATAATGATATCATATATTTTATCTTCTAATATTGTAAATAATTCTTCCATTTGTTCTTCTATAATTAAAACATTAATTTCATTTAGTAATTCTTCACTCTCATCTTCTATATGTTTATAACGACTAAATTTAATACTACTTTGTCCTACTTGATTTTCGTATATTTTATTTTTTTCAGGATTTTTAGGGTTTGTTATTGTTAAATTAGGTAATTTCCATTCTATTTCTTCATAAATACTACTGTCTATTTTTTGTGCTTCTATCATTTCTACATATTTACTATTAAATGATTTTACTATGCAGTCAAATTCAGCTTTAAAATTTATTTTATAGTGGTTAAATACTTTTCCCATAAATAAAGTATATACTAAAAGATTATTATACTGTCCTGTCATGTTATATCCTCTCGTTCTTATAGCTATTTTTATATGTTTACCAAACTCATTTATATCTATACTATAGTTGGGGATACATCCTATAACTGCTGCGTTACGTGATAAGTCTACTTCAGCGCTAGCTATTTGTGCCTGTTTATGATTATTCCATCTATCGTCATAATTATAAAATATGACGATAGATGGAATACCAAGCACTATCGTCATAATTACTACAACAATATTATAGTAAGTTTGTTGTAGAAAACTTACTATAATATTATAGTAAGTTTTCTACAACAAACAGAAGCCCTTATAATAACATGTTTGTTGTAGACTTATAATAACTATAAGTCTACAACAAACAGAAGCCCTTAGAAATATTATAGTGATAAAATTTGGTTTCAAGTTAGATTACGCCTAGAATATTTAAACCTAGATCGTTGTATAAAAAACTATTTAAAATATAAAAATAAAGAACAACATAAAGAACTTGCAAAATATTATAAGGACAATATAGAAGATCTAAAAGAAAAAATTAATCAATATAAATTGGAAATAGAAATCTTAGGAGAAAAGGGACGTTTAGGTTAATGATATCCAAGAAAAACCAATCAGCATTCTCAACATACTCTCAACCTCTCAGTACTTTCAAGCCTCCTTAGTTTTAGTTTCAAGCTTTAGTAAAGTTTTCAGTATCAAGTTTCAGTTCTACTTTCTATTAACTAGTAAGTTTTCTTTATCTTTATCTGTAAATTATGGCGTGTATCTTTGTTTGTATATCATCTGTACATTAAGCTTGTAATTGCATGTTCAAATTCCAGTAATAAAATTTCAAGTTTTTATTAGCATTTTCGGGAAACCCACTCTGAGTACTTAGATAATTTTCTTATTATGTTTTAATATACTATTAAAGGATCCTTGAGAAATTATTCCGCATAATAATATTGATATAAATAAATTAAATGAACTCTGGAATGATCTTCTGTTTATAAATTTTGAACGGTTAGTAATGCCTTTCGGTTTAAAAATCGGAGGATTTATGTACACACCTTCAGGAATACAATTATTCAAAAAAGGAACACATATTATACCTAATAATCAAACTAATTTAATAAAACATGAAAGTAAATTAATACTCAATAATAACATAATATTAGAACCAATTGAAGACATAAAACTAAATAATAATGAATTAGACGAAGATTACTTAAACGATTATTTACAATATCTCGAAGAAAGTGAAAATCTTAAAATCGAATGTAATAACTAAATAAAATTATGTTTAAAAATATCAAAATTGAATTAGATGATTTAATTAGATTAGCTGAAAAAACTGAAATAATAGGAGAAAATCCACAAAAACACTGGAATAAAAATAAAATTGAAGCAAAATTGAATATAATAAATCCCGACTTAACTATAAAAACTAAAGATATTGCTTGTGAATTAATTGATCAAGAAGAATTTAAAATACAAATAAGAGAATTATTAAATCTAGGAGTAATTCAAAAAAGTATAAGTAGACATAGAAGTCCGACATTTATGGTAAGAAATCATGCTGAAATAAAACGAAATAAAGCTAGAATGGTAATTAATTATAAAAGATTAAATGATAACACATATGACGATAGTTATAAAATTCCTAATAAAGACGAATTAATTAATAAAATTCAAGATAAAAAATACTTTTCTAAATTTGATTGTAAATCTGGTTTTTGGCAAATAAGGATGCAAAAAGAATCAATAGAATGGACAGCCTTTACTTGTTCAGAAGGACATTTTGAATGGTTAGTAATGCCTTTCGGTTTAAAAAATGCACGACAAATATTTCAAAATAAAATGGACACTATCTTTAAAAAACACTCTGATTTTTGTATAGTTTATATAGATGACATACTTGTATTTAGCAATACTAAACAAGAACATAGAAATCATTTACAAATAATCTTTACAGAATTTATAAATCAATCTTTACATAGTTTCAGTTCTACTTTCTATTAACTAGTAAGTTTTCTTTATCTTTATCTGTAAATTATGGCGTGTATCTTTGTTTGTATATCATCTGTACATTAAGCTTGTAATTGCATGTTCAAATTCCAGTAATAAAATTTCAAGTTTTTATTAGCATTTTCGGGAAACCCACTCTGAGTACTTAGATAATTTTATTATTATGTTTTAATATACTATTAAAGGATCCTTGAGAAATTATTCCGCATAATAATATTGATATAAATAAATTAAATGAACTCTGGAATGATCTTCTGTTTATAAATTTTCCGGTGTCCTGTGAGTTGCCATTGTCGCCGTTGTTAGCCATAGGCGCTGATATTACCGTAGGCTTTGTAACCTTGTGATAGGTTTTGTCTTGACTGGGCTGCTACAGTTATCTGTAGTACTGTGGACTTGAGGTTTATTTATAAGCTATTGCTTAATTCACTGTTCATTTCGTTTAAATATATCACTGTTAAATTTGTTAAAATAATGGTATCAGAGCTTCTTTAATACTATATTATTATATAATAAGATAAATTATTTAACGAAAAGAGTGGAATTACAACTTATAAGTTTATCTCGTTTAAATTTATGTTTATTGAAGGAAAATATTATAGTGATAAAATTTGGTTTCAAGTTAGATTACGCCTAGAATATTTAAACCTAGATCGTTGTATAAAAAACTATTTAAAATATAAAAATAAAGAACAACATAAAGAACTTGCAAAATATTATAAGGACAATATAGAAGATCTAAAAGAAAAAATTAATCAATATAAATTGGAAATAGAAATCTTAGGAGAAAAGGGACGTTTAGGTTAATGATATCCGAAAAAGAATTTTTAAGAAGCAGATTAATAGCCGAATATAAAATCTTAGATAAAGCTATAAGCGAAAAAGATAAAAATATAAAAAATAAAAATTATATACAAACCACTATTAATAATTGGAGAATTAGAATAGCAAACGAAAAAATTCAACAATTTAAGTTAGAATTAGAAATACTAAGTGAAAAAGGTAGATTTTAATGCAAACTGAAAAACAACAAGTTAGAAGCTCAATAGAACATTGTAGACTTATAGTAAAAAATCAAAAGAATCATTTAAGGCGTCTTATAAAATTTAGAAGTTTTCATTTAACAAATAGCACAATTAGGGTAATAGAATATAACGAAAAAAGAGCTTTAGCATTAGAAAATAAACTAGCAATAATAATAGAAAAAGGTAAATTTTAGCTGTTAATGAATACTGAGAAAGAAAAAATAAAAAAATTCTATAACACTAACAAGAAAAGTAATAAAAATACTTTGTCAATTTAAAGAACTCACAAAAAATCGTAACGATATAAAAATAGAAGAAAGTATAAATAAATTACTCAAAAAACAAGAAAAAAGATCACTAGCTTTAGAAACTAAGTTAGGAGTATTAGCAGAAAAAAGAAGGTTTTAATTTATGAATAATAATCTTTCAGAAAGAATAAAAAAGTTAGAAGAAAATCAAGATTATATAAAAGAATTATTAGACGTTATTAATACTAAGATCCATTTTATAAAACTTGAATTAGAAAAATTGTCAAAATTTTTATATCAAAAAGAAGAACAAATTGACACACCTGGAATAAACGAATTAATTGAAAAATTTAAAGAATTAAAAACAGACCCTAAACCAGTTAAAACTAAATTAAATTTATTTTACTCTAAAGATGGCTTCTTCCTCAACAAGTAAAGGAAAAGAAATATTTAGGATAGAAAATCTTTATAATAACTAAGAAGATACTAAAAAATATATAGAAAAAGGTATTCAAAAAGCTAAGGGACAACAATTATATCAAAAGAATTTATTAGATTTTACTAATAAAATATACAATCATACTAGTCAGCGAAAAATAACCGCAATTAATAGTGAAGTAATTTTAGACTTAATAACTAAAGAATCAGCAGAAAAATTAACTAAAATAGACGCAGAATTTATGCATTTAGGAGTAATAGTTATAGGATTAGTAGGATTAACTAGGTTAGAAGCAGGAACTAAAGTTTTAGTATATATTTATGACGATAGATGGAATAATCATAAACAGGCACAAATAGCTAGCGCTGAAGTAGACTTATCACGTAACGCAGCAGTTATAGGATGTATCCCCAACTATAGTATAGATATAAATGAGTTTGGTAAACATATAAAAATAGATATAAGAACGAGAGGATATAACATGACAGGACAGTATAATAATCTTTTAGTATATACTTTATTTATGGGAAAAGTATTTAACCACTATAAAATAAATTTTAAAGCTGAATTTGACTGCACAGTAAAATCATTTAATAGTAAATATGTAGAAATGATAGAAGCACAAAAAATAGACAGTAGTATTTATGAAGAAATAGAATGGAAATTACCTAATTTAACTATAACAAACCCTAAAAATCCTGAAAAAAATAAAATATACGAAAATCAAGTAGGACAAAGTAGTATTAAATTTAGTCGTTATAAACATATAGAAGATGAGAGCGAAGAATTACTAAATGAAATTAATGTTTTAATTATAGAAGAACAAATGGAAGAATTATTTACAATATTAGAAGATAAAATATATGATATCATTATAAACGATTGTGATAATTTAACAACTGAACAATTAATTATAAAATATGGTAATGAAGAAAATAAAGAAGATATAATTTCAATATATTGCGCTAAGGGAACTGATGAAGATAATAAACTAAAAATATTAAAAATAGGATTAGAAAAATTTATAAATGAACATACCAATTTTTTCTTTCTCAGTATTCATTAACAGCTAAAATTTACCTTTTTCTATTATTATTGCTAGTTGATTTTCTAATGCTAAAGCTCTTTTTTCGTTATATTCTATTACCCTAATTGTGCTATTTGTTAAATGAAAACTTCTATATTTTATAAGACGCCTTAAATGATTCTTTTGATTTTTTACTATAAGTCTACAATGTTCTATTGAGCTTCTAACTTGTTCGTTGTAGGCGTAATCTAACATTTAGAGCTTTCTAGGCGTAATCTAAATGTTGATGTGTCGAGTAGGGCATTCCGAGAAAAGCTCAAGTCCCGGCAACGGAACCAAGTCATCAAGTTTTTGCCAATTTTTCCATATCTTTTCGCCTATTTTTCCTGGTATTTTTTGTATATATCTATCTATTAGGCTAATATCTGTTGTTCGTCCAGTTCTTGTCCAATATTCTATAAATTTCCTAGTATAGTCTCCTATGTATTCTAATCTACATATTTGTAATTGTTCTAGATTTCTAAGGGCTTCTGTTTGTTGTTCGGATATTTGTAATAATCTATTATTTCCTAAAAAGATTAATTTAACTAAATTAGTGAATCTTTCTATATTAAAGTTTTCTTTAAAGGCTAAGTAATCTGGTTGTAGTTTAAATGCTAAGTACCAATTAGATACACTTCCTTGTAAGGTATTTTCAAAGTATGCTTCGCATTCACTTTTATTAATAAATTCTATTAAAGTAGTTGTCCTGAAACATCCTTTTTCCCATATTTCTATTGCAGTTTCCCAATCTAAAGGGTTAATATTATCTAGATTTAATATACTACCATATTGATTTATATTAGAGCTAGTGTCAAATACATATCTACTTCTACTTTTATTGCCTGATGGTGTTGGTTTAATATTATCATTGTATTTTTCTTTTGTGGCTCCTAAATGTTGATGTGTCGAGTAGAGCTTTCTAGGCGTAATCTAACTTGAAACCAAATTTTATCACTATAATATTTTCCTTCAATAAACATAAATTTAAACGAGATAAACTTATAAGTTGTAATTCCACTCTTTTCGTTAAATAATTTATCTTATTATATAATAATATAGTATTAAAGAAGCTCTGATACCATTATTTTAACAAATTTAACAGTGATATATTTAAACGAAATGAACAGTGAATTAAGCAATAGCTTATAAATAAACCTCAAGTCCACAGTACTACAGATAACTGTAGCAGCCCAGTCAAGCCAAAACCTATCACAAGGTTACAAAGCCTACGGCAATATCAGCGCCTATGGCTAACAACGGCGACAATGGCAACTCACAGGACACCGAAAAATTTATAAACAGAAGATCATTCCAGAGTTCATTTAATTTATTTATATCAATATTATTATGCGGAATAATTTCTCAAGGATCCTTTAATAGTATATTAAAACATAATAAGAAAATTATCTAAGTACTCAGAGTGGGTTTCCCGAAAATGCTAATAAAAACTTGAAATTTTATTACTGGAATTTGAACATGCAATTACAAGCTTAATGTACAGATGATATACAAACAAAGATACACGCCATAATTTACAGATAAAGATAAAGAAAACTTACTAGTTAATAGAAAGTAGAACTGAAACTTGATACTGAAAACTTTACTAAAGCTTGAAACTAAAACTAAGGAGGCTTGAAAGTACTGAGAGGTTGAGAGTATGTTGAGAATGCTGATTGGTTTTTTTCGGATATCATTAACCTAAACGTCCCTTTTCTCCTAAGATTTCTATTTCCAATTTCTATTGATTAATTTTTTCTTTTAGATCTTCTATATTGTCCTTATAATATTTTGCAAGTTCTTTATGTTGTTCTTTATTTTTATATTTTAAATAGTTTTTTATACAACGATCTAGGTTTAAATATTCTAGGCGTAATCTAACTTGAAACCAAATTTTATCACTATAATATTTTCCTTCAATAAACATAAATTTAAACGAGATAAACTTATAAGTTGTAATTCCACTCTTTTCGTTAAATAATTTATCTTATTATATAATAATATAGTATTAAAGAAGCTCTGATACCATTATTTTAAAAAAAAAAAAAAAAGATGATCCTTGTTGGTGAGACATCTGCAAAATTTAAAAAGTGTTAGTAATTAATCTAGATAATATATCGGCTAATTGATTTTCTTTTCCTTTAATATGTTCAAATTGTGGGGTGAATCCTTTTCCTGTAATATGATCAATAAAATTTAACCATCTTTTTGTTGCTGATCTACTTTGATTTGTTTTGTTAAAATGTTTTACTATATTATCACAATCAGTTCTTATTAAAAATTCTTTTCCTAAAAATAGTTGAAATTTTTCTAATGTATTTATTACTCCTAAGATTTCGAGATCCGTAGAAGGTAATCTACTTTGTGTTTCATTAAAATTTCCTGAACAATATTTACATATTTCTTCTTCATTTTTATTACTATTTTTATTAGGTTTTTGTAATAAAATTCCTGCCCATCCTATTGCTGATGCATCTGTTTGTATAATTTTATAGTTGTTTTCTATAGGTAAAGACAAGGGTTCTAGTTTACTTACTATTTGTTTTATTTTTTGAACTAATTTTATATCTTCATTATTAAAGTATTTTTGTCCGTTTTTTCCTAATTTACTATATAGAGGTCCTACTAGTTTTGATAAGTTAGGAATAAAAGATCTACAATAATTTAGTAATCCTAAAAATGCTTGCAGTTTTTTGGTTTCTTCAATTTTGTCTGGAAAATCTAAAACTTTTTTGACTAATATATAACAAATCTCGGCTTTACCGTGTACTAAGTCCGTAGCACTACCCTATACATCATATCTTGAGTTTATGGCGCAACTCTGATTATTAATTAATTTACACAATAATTAATTTAATTACTTTTGGTGTCAACCAACCAATACACTCGGACTCGCTCTCCTGGTTTGAAAATAAAATAATACCAGAGTCTAAATCCCCGACCCTGAAATAATATATATATATATATATATATATATATATATATATATATATATATATATATATATATATATAGGAGAAGGCTCACCTACATCATGCTCTATACATCACCCATGCATCACGCCTAATTCTGGACCCTAAAAAACTTTTTTTTTCAAATTTATATTTTTCCCTTGAAATTAACCTTCCAATCAACCCATATGCAAAAAATTAGGTCAAAATACATTTTGTAACTATTTTTAAAAAATTCACAAAAACCTGCTAAAAATACCTTATTTTTTAGGGTCTGCGCCAGCAGTTTTTTGTGAATTTTTTAAAAATAGCTACAAAATGTATTTTGACCTAATTTTTTGCATATGGGTTTATTGGAAGGTTAATTTCAAGGGAAAAATATAAAATTTGAAAAAAAAGTTTTCAAGGGCTAGAATTAGTTGTGATGTACGGTGTGATGTATAGTGCATGATGTAGGTGAGCCTCTCTCATATATATATATATGTATATATGTATATATATATGGTGTGTGCATGAATATCAGTGGTTAGATATTATTAATATATACTCTAGTGCTATCAGGGAAGGTTGCGCGTAGAGGGTGAATCACCTAGCTTGAGGAGTAGGGAGAGTATATCCCCAGGTCATAGCGTCCATTATATGGGTGAGGGGCATCTCACTTTCAGGGAAGGAATATGACCGCCTCCATTATTTATACTTTTAGCCAAGTTAGTGAGTGATTCTGACATGGGGTAACTAGGTTATGTGAATACACTTAGTGGGATGGAACATTAGATAATATACACCCGGTGAGTTATTACTCGGGAGGATGGTTATTATTATTATTATTATTATTATTATTATTATTATTATTATTATTATTATTATTATTATTATTATTATTATTATTATTATTATTATTATTATTATTATTATTATTATTATTGTTGTTGTTGTTGTTGTTGTTGTTGTTGTTGTTGTTGTTGTTGTTGTTGTTGTTTTTGTTGTTATTCCAACATATGTGCGAATGTTGTAATAGGGTTATATGTATATAATGAGATAAATAATTATATACGGGTAATTTAATACAGGACGTGAATTGTATTATGTGTATAACGGGAGTGAAACTTATATGAATTTAAGAAAGGGAATGATTAATTAAGTAGTGGTTACGATAACTTATAAATCACAATTATTGCATACTCAGATAGAGTAGGGTAGTTGCAAAGGGTTACATAGGTTATCTAGTTATGGGGTAAATGACTAGGGGATTTAATTAAGGCATTAGTTGTGCACATTAGAGGAGAGGTGAGGATGTCCTCAAGGGAGTGCGACACTAACTAAAATATGAAGAGCATTCATGCATATTTATTACTGCAAGTTAATCATTTTCTAAATATTTTCAAAATGTTCTGGGTTCTAACCCTTGCTATAAATATTTTTAAAACCTTTTAGGCGTCCAGCCACAGGGACGCCAGGCTGAATTCATTCCAGAGATCCGTTGCTGCAGCATATGTGGATGTTGCGGGAGTTTGATAGGCGCCTCTACCTTTTCCATTCCTAGTATAGGGGTTTCCCATCAGTTACTCTAGCATGTTGCTCACAACTTCATTTAGTATTTATTTCATACTTGTTGAGATTATGATTATCTGTCTTTACTTTTATTAGATTTTCATCGATGGTTTATTCGGTCAGATTATTATTTGTCTAATGTTTAATTCAGTTAGTTGTGATTGTTGAAATGATTTATTCCGCATCAGTTTTCATCTGATTAATGAAAGAAAAAATTTAGCACCAGTCTAATTTTTCACTTGGCTATTAGTAATTAAAAAGTCGACGGTGATGCTAAGAATGAACCAACTAAGAAACTTGTTTTAATTTAATTTAGGACTGATCACCCGGGGTTTTATTAAGCGGAGTGTCACAGATGGTTTCAAAGCATCAGGTTCTAGTGTCCTTAGGATCTGTGCGGCTTATTATGTTTCAGCGTAGCATTCAGATGTTATAGAGCCCTATTATTAGGACTGTTGATTCATTTTCCACTTTTGAGATATCGTATTTTTGCTATTAGATTTTTGTTTAAATTGTGTACTTATACGATTCAATTTATTTTCAAATTCCACCGAGGAGACAGCGAGTGGAGAGGGCCGAGGCCAGGGATGAGTTGAGAGAGGCTCATCAGAAGCCACAGGTATCGCCACACCCACCCCACCCGAGTTGATCTCCACTAATCAGGTGGCAGTGATAGTGGCTCAGGCAGTCGAGATAGCGATGAGGGCTATGGCAACCCATTTTCCTCAGCCCCAGGCACTGCCTCCAGTGGCACTAGCAGTTCTGGCTCCAGTGGGGCCACCTTCTTGGCAGTGAGGTAGGGAGACCTTTCAGAAGGGTCACCCACCCGAGTTCAGGGGTAGTACTGATTTAGTAGAGGTTTGTGACTGGAAGAAGAATATTCAGCACCATCTGTGCATGCTAGAGTGTACCGATGTGAAGAAACAAATGCTTGTTACCTTTCGTCTGTCGGGGGCAGCCTTACAGTGGTGGGAGTCAGTTACCACCACTCAGGAGAGGGATTTGATGACGATATCCGAGTTCTGGGTGCGATTTGACCGAAAGTACTTCCCACCAGCGGTAGAGGCAGAAATGAGGAAGAAGTTAAGCGAGTTGGTACATGATGATCGCTCAGTGGCGGATTATGAGGAGGAGTTCACCCATTTGGAAAATTTTGTTCCAAATGAGGTGA
Source organism: Sambucus nigra (assembly GCA_949130495.1). Classification (NCBI taxonomy): domain Eukaryota; kingdom Viridiplantae; phylum Streptophyta; class Magnoliopsida; order Dipsacales; family Adoxaceae; genus Sambucus; species Sambucus nigra. The sequence continues at coordinate 377,605,565 of OX422209.1, read as the reverse complement.
GTGAGGAGGAGCAAAAGAAGTCAAGGTTCATGTATGGCCTAGCCTGAAGGATCAGGCAACATTTGATTGGTAACCCAGCGCTGGTGACTTATACAGATGTCATCAATGCCGCTCTTGTTCATTTCCAGGATCATTGCTTCCATGCGAAGGGGAGCAAGAGGGTAGGGGAGCCGAGCCAGCATGGCAAGGCAGTTGTTGGTGGTGACACAAGTGGTGTTCAGCAGCATTCTGGCAGTCAGATAGGGAATCAGGCTAAGAAATTTAAGCCATGTGGGTTCCGACTAGGAGGACAGGAGTTTAGACAGGGCTAGCTGGGCCCAACTCAGTAGCAGGAGGTTCCTCAGGGCCGTCAGGGCCAATGGGGGAGGCCAGTAAGTCCAACCTCATCAGGGCTAACAGGGCCAATGACAGGGAGACGCTATTTTGTTTGCGGCCAGACGGGACACTTTAAGAGAGAGTGCCCACAGAGCGGTAGGGGCCAGCAGAAGGGTGCCCAATAGGGGCAGTAGGGACAGATGCCGCCAGCAGCCCCGGCTCCACTACCCCACAACAACAGGGGTAAATGCACTACGAGCGGGTGTATAACGTTCGAGATGTTTCTAATCCTCCAGCACATCAGGCGCCGCCGGTGATTGAGGGTATGTTTCTTATCCATGGGCATGAGGGTAGGATACTATTTGATACGGGAGCATCTCATTCATTCATTAAATCTAGATTTTCTAAAGTGGTCGGGTTACTAGAGACCGCGGGTAGTCTCCGTATGTGTGTTGAGTCGCCAGTAGGCAGCGGGTCATTAATACACTCGATTCGTCGAGGGGTAGACATTCTGATTGGGAGACTAAGTTTAGCGGCAGACCTCTTAGTGTTAGATATGGAGGGGTACGATATCATCCTAGGTATGGATTGGTTGGCCGGATATCGAGCGATAATAGATTGTTATGAGAGGACCATCGTGTTCTCCATTCCGGGACTAGAGATATTCCTAGTAGCGATGCCTCTACTCGAGGGAGGATCACACACGCATTTGTATTATATTGAGGAGGAGACCTCACAGGAGGTGGTGGTTCCGTTGGATTCAATTCCGGCAGTGACAGACTTCGAGGATGTTTTCGAGGAAATACTAGGATTGTCGCAGGGAAATCGAGTTTGTAATTGATTCAGCACCGGGTACGAGGCCGATTGCTCATCTTAATCTGGTTATAACCAGAATATGCATCCATAAAACTCAATAGTTCATGCCCTGAAGTAACGTCAACAAGTTGATAAATCCTGGACAAAGGAAAGTGGTCCTTTGGGCAGGCTTTATTCAAATCTGTGAAGTTCACACACATTCACCATTTGTTGTTTTTCCTTTTGAACATAACAACGTCGGCCAACCAATCTGGATATTTCACATCGTCAATGAATAAGGCTTTCTGAAGCTTCTCAACTTCCTCCTGGATAGCCTGGTTCATCTTGAGGCTAAATACTCTTCGCCTTTACTTCACTATCTTGGTTTCCTTGTTTACGTTGAGTTCTGTAACACCCCGTATTTTTATGCATTTTATAAATTAATTAATTCGGGTAAAAATTTAAATTACTTGCGTGTCATAATTTAATGGAATTAATCATGGGAATCTGTATATAAATATTAATCGGGAGAATAAATGGTTAATATTTATGGGAAATTAATTTACTAAGTGAATAATAATAATTAATTACATCTTAAGAGTATTAATGACGTGGGGTTTACTTATCTCAACCGAGAGTCGATTACAGACTAAGTTAGGTGTGGGATAAGAAATTTTGTAAACTTATTCTAATGCCAATTCTGAGTGCACGGTTGAATCCGGATGGGCTGAGATAGTCAAGATAGAGTACTCGGAGGTAGTAAATGGGTCTCGAGGCGTTGTTAGGCATAGCCAGGCCCACACGGGGGTATTTGGGTCACTTGGGCTTGGCCCACTAGGCTAAAAATGGGAAAAATAAATATAGGACATAAGTTCCTAACAATCATGAAGAAAAGTAATTGGGATTTAAATGGAATTTATGCGTGACACGTTTTAGTTAATTTTCGGGGAGAATATTCCAAAATAATTTAATAAGGATCGAGCGGGCGAGTCCGGATATATTGGTTGAGAAATACCATGTTATTAAATTAATTAGGGATGAAAGCCAATTATTTTGGGGTCGGTGATTTAGACTCGGGTATTATTTTATTTTCGGACCAGGAGAGCGAGTCCGAGTGTATTAGTTGGGCGACACCAAAAGTATTTAAATTAATTATTGTGTAAATTAATTAATAAACAGAGTTGGGCCATAAACTCAAGATATGATGTATAGTCTAGTGCTATGGACTTAGTACACGGCAAAGCCGGGATTTGCTATATATATATACGGTGTGCGATAGTACATATATTTGGTGTGTGCATGAATATCAATGGTTAGATATTATTAATATATACTCTAGTGCTATCAGGGGAGGTTGCGCGTAGAGGGTGAATCCCCTAGCTTGAGGAGTAGGGAGAGTATATCCCCAGGTCATAGCGTCCGTTACATGGGTGGGGGGCATCTCACTTTCAGGGAAGGAATATGACCGCCTCCATTATTTATGCTTTTAGCCAAGTTAGTGAGCGATTCTTACTTGGAGTAACTAGGTTATGTGAATACACTTAGTGGGTTGGCACATTAGAGAATATACATCCGGTGAGTTATTACTCGGGAGGATGGTTATTATTATTATTATTATTATTATTATTATTATTATTATTATTATTATTATTATTATTATTATTATTATTATTATTATTATTATTGTTGTTGTTGTTGTTGTTGTTGTTGTTGTTGTTATTCCAACATATGTGCGAATATTGTAATAGGGTTATACGTATATAATGAGATAAATAATTATATACGAGTAATTTAATACAGGACGTGAATTGTGTTATGTGTATAACGGGAGTGAAACTTATATGAATTTAAGAAAGGGAATGATTAATTAAGTAATGATTACAATAACTTATAAATCACAATTATTGCATACTCAGATAGAGTCGGGTGGTTGCAAAGGGTTACATAGGTTATCTAGTTATGGGGTAAATGACTAGAAGATTTAATTAAGGCGTTAGTCGTGCACATTAGAGGAGAGGTGAGGATGTCCTCAAGGGAGTGAGACACTAACTAAAATATGAAGAGCATTTATGCATATTTATTACTGCAAGTTAATCATTTGCTAAATATTTTCAAAATATTTTGGGTTCTAACCCTTGCTATAAATATTTTTAAAACCTTTTAGTTGTCCAGCCACAGGGACGCCAGGCTTAATTCATTCCTGAGATCCGTTGCTGCAGCATATGTGGATGTTGCGGGAGTTTGATAGGTGCCTCTACCTTTTCCATTCCTAGTATAGGAGTTTCCTATCAGTTACTTGAGCATGTTGCTCACAACTTCATTTAGTATTTTTTTTCAAACTTGTTGAGATTATGATTATCTGTCTTTACTTTTATTGGATTTTCAGCGATGGTTTATTTTGTCAGATTATTATTTGTGTAGTGTTTAATTCAGTTGGTTGTGATTGTTGAACATATTTATTCCGCATCAGTTTTCATCTAATTAATGAAAGGTAAAATTTGGCACCAGTCTAATTTTTCACTTAGGTGGTTAGTAATTAAAAAGTCGACAGTGATGCTAAGAATGAACCAACTGAGAAACCTGTTTTAATTTAATTTAGGACAGATCACCAGGGGTTTTATTAGGCGGGGTGTCACAAGTTCATGGCAAAGGAATTAGGATCAATCCCAAGCATGTCCTCATGACTCCATGAGAACATGTGCTTTCTTTGTCTTAGGAATGCCATTAGTTCCTATTTGAGAACATGGTCTAGTGTTGTACCTATTTGATTAGTTACTTTTGGCTTTTCATCGTCCAAAATGATATTCTTACTTCTACGATCTGACCTTTAACCAATTATGTCTCCTCTCTTGGATCTAAGGTTTCAACCTCAGACTCGTTGTTGGGATTAATGGTGTCCACTTGGTAATTGGTGGTCTTTTTCTTTATTTCTCCAAGATCTTCTTGCTCGACAGAGGAGTAATAACACTCTCGAGCTACTTTCTGATCGCCCTTTACCCCTCCTACACCAAAGTTAGTTGGGAACTTCAAGCATTGATGGACTATGGAAGGCACAACTTTGAACTTCTTTAATCCTACTCTTTTAATGATCATATTGTAGGTAGAATGAACATTCTTGTCCGTTACAAAGAAACGTATTTTCTCTGTCTGACTTGCTGTCCAAGTGCCGATCAACACTTCCAACTTGATTGTGCCCAGGGGAAATACTTTTTCACGAGAAGAGCCTATTAGAGGCCCGTGATAAGGTTCCAATTGACGGAGTTTCAAGTCCATCTTGTCAAAGCAGGGATAAAACATGATGTTTACCGAGCTACCGTTATCTATTGATACTTTGGAGATAATTATATCTTGCATTTTGACCTTGACTACTAGGGGATCGTCATGGGGATATAGAACTCCTGAAGGGTTATTTTTGGAAAAACCAATCACCAGCTTGTCTTTGTTAACTTTCCTTGGCCTATCCTCCTCGGCTAGATTGATCCTTTGGATATAAGAGCAAGCTTGAGACTCATTGAGGTAAGCTTTTCTTTCAGCAGTATGATCTCCTCCTCCTGCATTTCCCCCTGTAATCATCTAACAATCAAAATATCCAAAAATAAGCTTGAATACCTCACGTTCTGGTTGCCTAGGCTTTTTGGGTAAATCGGGGTCATCTTCTTGATCATCTTCATGAGTTATCTTTTTCTCATCCCTAGGCTTGCATGGAGATTTTGACTTTCACCGAGTTCTACTGTTATCCTGTCGATCAACAAACTTGTCCACCTTTCCTCGATGAATAAGGGTTTGAATTTCATTCTGCAGAGCAATACAACGATCTGTCATATGCCCATAGTCCTTATGAAATTCACAATATTTGAATTTTTCCCTCTTTCCAGCAGGTGCTCTTAGTTTCTCGGGGCAATGTACCTCCTTGCTATGCTTAATTTCCTCGAAAACATGATGGATGCCCATTAGTAGTGGAGTGTAATTATTGTATTTTTTAAGCCTATCGATAGTCGCCTTTTGCTTTGATTCCTTATGCTCCTTGTGCTCTTTCTGCTCCTTTTCTCAATTTTGCCATCAGATTTTATGCCTGGTTTTGTTTTACCGCCATGGCTTCCTTGGCGTTCATTATCTTAGCTTATTTGGCCATCAATTCGATCATAGTCTTGGGAGGATCTTTGACAAGAGTGTAATAAATCTTCTCAGGAAGCAATCCACTCATGAGAACCGTGATAAATATTTTCTTCTCGTAATCAACATCCTCCAACTTCTCATTATTGAAATGAGTAATATAATCTCTTGTACTTTCTCCTACCCGTTTCCTCATGCTTAGCAGATGAGCTACTCTTTTTACCAGTTTGGCTCTAAAGTATAAATTACCAATAAATAGTTCGGCAAGTTGATTGAAACTAGAAATTTGTCCCCGAGGAAGGCTGTTATACCAAATTTGAGCAGGAACTGTGATCGTACCTGAGAATGCCCGACATCTCATCTCGTCTAGGATAACATAAATATCGGCTAATGCTTGATATTTTTTTATATGAAAAACATGATGTATCTTCCCATCATACTTGGGAGTAACCACAAGAGCTTTGAACTTTGAAGGAGTAGAAAAGTCCATAATAGCTTGTAAAAAAAGAGACTGTTTCATAAAACTTCATTGTAAAGGATTCTTCTCTTTTACCATCTCTCCCAACCTATCTTCCAATCGTTGAATAGAGCCATTCCATGCATTATTGCCAGAGTCAGATTTATGTGTTGCAATTCGGCTATTTCGACCAACTATTTATATGGAGTTCTCCTCTTGTGAGGTTTTCTCATCATGGATAGATCGTCGAGCATCTGATCTGGATTGGGTTGATCCCTCACATTGGTCGATTAGTCGTTAAGCATTCCTCGACATTACCTGGGAACATTTCTATTCCCCTTGGGTCCCAGACGATCAAATGGAGATGCTCTGCTCAACCTTTCTAAAGCGCTTAATCTTTCAGGAGTAAAAGATTGCTCATCATATGGTTCTGAAGTCCCAAGTGAAGAACTTTCTCCCGGTCTGTAGGACGTATCTCTGGTATTCTTGGATTGGCTAAGCCTTCTGGTTCATGGAGGTGCTGGGGGTACATTCCTATTTCCATGAGTAGACAAGGTAGGAGATCCTGCCTGTAGTGTTTGGACCAGCTGCCTAATGGTATCTTGCATAGCCTCCTGTCCTCTAGAAAGACTAGCCATGATTTCAGTCAAATCGTTATTTGTTGGTGGAGCAAATGGAACAGGCGGGTTGCCCTAATTTGTAGTATTGGATTCAAGAATGTCAGTCATGTTTAGAAGGCTGGTAAATGAATAAGTGAAAACTTTCAAGAATACGTTACCTCAGACGACGCCAATCTGTTGATGTAAAAAACTAGAGTAAGTCTAATTCTTTAATCACAGATAAATAAGTAAAATAAAGAGATAAAAAGGCTTTTAATATGGTTCGTCTATTGAAGAAAACCTACGTCCACTGTGTTCTTTATCGCCTTGTATTTGCCTTTTAATCACCTGCCCTTGATGAATGGATTACAACGTATTTATAGCCAAGCATGGAGATAAAGAGGTGGAATGTTAAAGAATGGAATGCCTTTATAAATTAGGCATTGACATCAGTACACAACGTTCGTAATGTATATGGCTGTTGACGTTTTACTAACTAGGTTGGTCGGTCTTCTTGTAGTTGGTCGGGCTTCTTGGAGTTAGTCGGTATTTTGACTGTTGGTTGGCCTCCCATGTCTTGGTCGGTGATTATGCCTTGCTGACTATGATTACTGCCACATTGGATGACACATGTCTATTTATGATTGGTCCATGTAAGTGGGTAATTTTTGGTATCAATAATGTGTAAAGTTATTTGATCTTTGTCACAACCAGGGTATAACGGTTGGGTCACCTTAAATATCAAACTTTGATAGTCATTGTCAAGGTTTATCCCTATATCTTCATGAGCACCTGGACCTTTTACATTGTCAATGGCCTCATTTTCTTCCACTTCATGAACTCCATACACATCATCAACTAAATCCTCTAATATATTATGACCTACATTGTTCTCCTTCCCTTGTATATCTTTCCTACTTGTTGATTGTTGTGAAGATTGATCGGGGACAAAAGGAACATGAGATTCCCCCTGAAAAACCCAAAATCGATAACTATCTTGCATACCCCATCTTAACAAATGCAGTTCAATTATTTTCCACTCAAACACCTTACTATTTGTACACTTAGCACACGAACACGGGAACTTTTCATCATGATGACATCTCTTTGCGTATTTCACAAATTCATTAGCACCTATATGAAACACATCCCCTACTCTATTTGTCACACCATTTGTATAAAGGATATGCCATCATAGCTACTACAAACAATCACCTATTATGGGTAAGGGATGTCTCGCAAAGTGAAATCCAAACAAGGAACCCCCCCGATACACTACTACCTAGCATTGTCGGTTATCGAAATCCGTTAGGTCCTCCGTCCATAGTATATACCCCTTTATTCCGTCCCTTGACAGAAAAGTTACAATTTCTCCCGTAATTATGCTTAACAATGAACGTTTCACTAATTGCACTATTGTTCAGTATAGGTTGGTGGTAATAGCATTCCATAAACCTCGAATACATACACTCGGAATTCTCGAAATTCCTTTCCCTAATAATAGGGGTATAAATATTAACTCCCACATCCCTAAAGGATGAATATAACAATGCACTTTTCCTATCACTAAGTCCGGAGTGCTAAACATAATACTGAGTCAAATCTTTTCGCCCAACGGTAAATCCCGTTACATACGGAATTATACTGACAAAGTCTATACATACTTTGGCATCGAATATCTCGAGCCCACTATCTCCTCCGAAGTCTCTAGGACCGATAATATAAGTGCGAGTCCAACCTTCTCACAGGTAAAGCCTCACCAAAACAAACATAAAACATGTTGCACTAATGCAACCACTCCGATAGTCTTGCAATAAATGCCCACTATCGTATAACCATTTCTATAATGTTTTAACAAGGATAATATCATACTCGTGTATCGCATCACTACAACGAGTAATCTAAAAAAATACGTGACACTGTTAATATACTCATTAATCCTCCGCGGGTAGCACTAAAGAAAAATCCCGCTACACTAGGGAAAAATATTCACATTTTAATAACGTTTAAAATGATATGCATTAAGCTCGTCTCACATGCTAATCTAGCAAGGAACAAAATATAGTGACTCACTCATGTCACATAAACACGCCGCATTCTCTAAGGATACAACTTATACTTCCATCCTGGCAATCATCTTGACTGCACAAATGGTTTTCGGACGTAACACGTCTGCCCAAACCAAAACAAAATTATTTTAATCGTTGCCTTACTAGGCACCGTATTCCTGTCCTTTTTCTCATTTTGGAACATATTATCGTGAGCGATCTCTCTCCGCACAAAATACCTCAACACATAATCCACTTACCACCTGTCCTACTAACCAGGTTAGGATTTGTCCTCCTCTCGGACTTTAGTAAACTCGATTCCTGTAAACCATCCCGATTGTTCTCTTAACTCTTCAAGCCATAAAGATCATGTTACTATCTATAATAGTACTTACTGCATTTACCATCACTTGGTAAGAATTTAACTATCTGAAGCATTTAAATGGTTTTCCTGATGTGTATCTACATCCTTTTGTGGTGCTATACCACCATCATTGCATTCAGTCTCATTCTCGACTAAATTCTTCGATTTCCTTTAACTTCCCCCACAAATAAGTGTTATCATTTATATAGTCAAAGTATGACATTGTCAACCTCTGAATCGGTCGTCCATCAGAATTTCCTCCTCGAGTATTATCAATTATTATTACAAGTTGGTCTCCCACTTTGATTCATTTCCCCCACTTGTATCTACATCTTCCGATAAAAAATTCGCTAATGGTTAAGATTCATATTCACGAATGGACCCCTGACATGCCCTCTCTCAATGAGTTCAGAACCACATTTGCTTCTAATCCTGAACAGTTAAGGAAGGAACATACGGTCAGCACTGTACCTAAGGTTCTCCTATAGGCATAGAATTCCACTTCTAAAATTGGTGGTTGACTCCAACCATTATAATTTCGTCCCGAAAGCCAAGAATTTTTTCTCTAAATTTTCACTTTCAGTTTGCCACACTTCGTCCTATATCTAAGCCTTTGGGTACATTACCTCCTTTGGTAAAGACACATACAATTTCCGCATTTCTAAAATTTCCCATTGACAGTCTCTACACATTTTTTTTTTGTAATACGTTGGGTAAGTTTACCCTCGCACCTCATTTGACTATAACAGCATTTGGAAATCACTGCTGCGCCTTAGTCACCTTTCTAGTCTTGGCTTCTCGTGCCATAATAGAGGTGACCTCGACTATAGTCATCATCCTCGGATATATTTTATAATCTTAACTGAACCATGCCTCCTGATGTACGCTTAACGGTCCTCTTCTGACATCCGTCATCGCTCGGTATATGCACACATCCGAACGAAATTAGAATATACTAATGTATACACATTATAGTAGGAGAACGAAATCTCGTCAAATAATCGACAATCCTAAACATAGGGCTCTATAACAAACAAAGCAATGCTGAAAGCATAATAAGCCGTACAGATCCTAAGGACACTAGAACCTGATGCTCTGATACCACCTGTGACACCCCGCCTAATTAAATACTGGGCGATCACTCCTTTATTAAATTAAATCAAGGTAAACAGTTGGTTCATTCTCAGCATCACTGTCGATAAAAATTAAATTTTCCACTTTAACACCCTAAATAATTAAGCTAAGTGTCAAAACCATTTTCATACATACTTTCCAAATTTTAATTAGAGAAAAAGATTTATTTATTTAAAAACAACATCTCTACAATTAAGAATCACACCACAGTAAACCAAATAATATAATACATTCGACAATCGAATGTCAACATATGAAAACTAAAGTCACAAATCCAAACTGAATAAATCCCATAGAACAATACTGGAAACAACTGAAATATAAATGTCCCAACAACAATGAAATAATGGAAAGGGAGACACATGCCCAATAAATGAGAATACTAGAAGTGGAGTCAATAAAAGAAGCCGTCTACGCAAGTGACCTGCAACTCCCACCTAAGCTGCAGCACGTTCCTCTCAAGGGATCCTAAGCAAGACGCCCCTGTGGCTGGGCACCTGAAATATATACATATATATACAAGAGAGAGAGAGAAAAAGAAATGGGTCAGAGCCCGAAAGTGTGTTTGATTTTAAAATACGTTTAGCAAGTATTTAAATTGATACAGGCCAATGCAACAACATATTAGTGTGTCACTCTCTTGAGAAATACTCACCTCTCTTCTAATTTGCACACCTATCGCACTAACCTTCCCAACAGTTTCTTAACAATTTTATCATACTAACGTTTTCCAATAATTTTGCGTAACTTAACTTACTCATAAGATTTCAAAACCGAACAATATTTTGTTTAAAAAGGTTACTTCCAGATTAGTAGCACAACTCTCGTTTTGGCTTTTTATTAATTTATAAAGTTTCTCGGTAACATATTATACTTTCACGAAACAAGTATTCACTATCTGAGTCATCAACCAAGTCCTACTTATCAAATCACAGTAGGTAGTTTCAAATTTCAAAATCTCATATATATATTAACTACTCGTATAATATATATAAAATAACAGCACCCCTCATAAAACTATGGTGCGTGCATACTCTACTATCCAGAACCCCATATCACTCATATTAAGGGGAATACAATCGGAATCACTCTCGAATTGTATTAACATAAATACACAAACAATATTGAGGCGAAGCATAGATTCCAAGTCTCTAAGAGGATGGCACATGCCTGCGTCTCTTAGGACCGTCTGAACTATCACATCGATAGCCTGTACCAAGGATATCTATCTTCTAGGGTACAAGTCAATATCCCCCATAAAGGTCCCATCGAGATAAGACTTGTCCCAGCGCGGTAACCTCGGGGATAGCAAGTAGCGTGGGCATGATTTTCACAAGTATATAATATATGTACACACAATCATATAAATATACCACTTTATCATATTAATATAGGTTCTTCTCGTCACCCATAATTATACCATTTATCCTTAATTTCACATTTATAGAATTACGTATAAGGTTTCGTTCCTAACCTTAACTCAAAGGGATTTCTCACTCATTACCTGATACTCGTGGACTATATCCTCACGAATCTGAAATTCAGTAACTATCTTTATTAGGTTCCAACGTAACTCTCTTATGCACCTCACCCTTTAAATTTATAATTTCACCAACCCTAAAGTAAATGTCCCATAAATACCATTCTCGTTGAAGATTAAAGGTCCCAACATTTATTCCTATGCCCTACTGGTCCTCAATGTCTCCCAAATCATTTTATCAAGAATGCCCAAGAATTATTTCACGACAATTTGAATTTAACTCATTTAAAGAGGGAATTAGGAGTCTGCTAGGAGGGGGTCGATCGATCGAAGCTTGGGGCTCGATCGATCAAACCTTCGATCAATCGAAGCTCTGGGCTCGATCTATCGATCAAGCAGGTCTGGGAAAAATTCTGCAAAATGCAGTTACGGGTTTCATCACCAAAATTACACCAAATCCATATTTTCAAGTTCCAATCGTCCTAGAATTCTACTACTAACATTATAACAATATACTAGATGATTCTAACGTAAGGCATGTACATATTCATCATTTAAACATGGATTTTCAACCTAAAATTATGTCCAATTGTCAAGAACCCTAGAATTTTCTTAAACAGATTTCTAACAAATCTTTCTCCAGAATTTCTTTCTTAGGATCATCAAAATTTCGTGGTTTATTACCTCTACATGGAAAGGGTTTCTAGAATCAACATATACATCAATACTACATGGATTTTCCTATCAAAAATTGGGTTTTCTTCCATAGTTTTCATCATAAATCATTCCTAAACTAATATGAAGATTGCACCAACGAAAATAGCAAGTTAAACACTTGCCTGGGATTTCTGGTATTCTGATTTTCGGCTGATTTTGGTATGGTTGTGTTCCTCCTCTCGCGATCTACGCGTTGGTGGTGGCGGCGGTGCAAACCAGTGACTTTTTGGCCTCGAATTGCCTTGAGAGCTTTCCCTCTCTTCTCCAATGGCCGTACTAGGGTTTTCTGAATATTCTAACCCTAAATGACTAACCTAGATGCTGATATAGGTTGCTGAAATTCATGGGTTTAATTACCCAAGAATGTAAAATGACTAAAATGCCCTCCCGGATACCAATTAGGCCTAAAAACGCCCCGAGACCCAAACTACAACCCCGGGCACACTTTTCTGACTATCTCGACCCTTCCGGACGCGTTGACGCACTCAAAATGACCATACGAAGAACTTATAAAATATTCACTTTTTATTTAACAAAATTAGTCCCGACGTGACACAGGCACGTCCCGACTTAAATTTCCGAAATTGTCATTTAGTTCACTCATGACATTCAATATAACCAATATAATATATTACTTTGCTCATTAGTAATATTCAACAAGCTTCCCATAATTACTAACTCTCGTCACGTTAATAATTATAACATAGTTAATTTTCGGATTTTTATTAAATAGATCACTCACATTAAATTTAATAAATCCCCAAATTAATATAGCATAAAAATACGGGGTATTACATACTTCCCCCCTAATAACGGAATTTCGTCCCGAAATTCGGAAAATAAGGCCTATCAGGTAGCACAATTCTGGATATCCTTTTTCGTACACAAACTAACTACACATTACGGCGCTCAATCACTCTAGCCCTTTCTTCACAATAACATTGTTTTGCATTCTCTTTGGAGACACTTCACATTGTGCTCCCAACCGACAACATTCGCATAGGTCACGCCTATACGTTATACATTTCATTATCTCACTATCATTAGGAGGCCGCACCTCACTACATGACAAATACTCGGATTTATTCATATACAAAACTCCCATTCTGAGAAAATATTACGAACATTTGATCACTCTTGCTCGTCTAAAACAGTCGTGGAATTCTACCATAGTTATCGGATATTTTCTCGACCGATCCAAAAATTCTGATTATCTACTCTCCTGTAAACATACGGAAGGAGAATAGTCGAGGTTCTTCCATAACAAAACCTTAATAAGTACCTCATACGCGACAAACAGGTACGAGTGCTTCTACAGAGCATTCTTGAAATCATCGTACCAAGATTCCAAAATCTCCTTCACGTGGCTCCACTAATCTTTAATCACCATGCGCTTATTCCCTGGCTAAGGGTGATACATCCTACTTGAAACGAAACTGGTTCCTGAAATCCCATATCAAAGATGGGATTCACCAATCTCATCCTGATTCAGAAATTTATACTGCGTCGGATCATGCACTGGCGCGATCCTTCCTTTCAAAGGAAGTCTGGGGCATACTAGTTAATATTGTAAGCCAACCCAAAGGAATATCAATCACTTCCTTCTCGGCGACTTAATTCACATGTTCGGGATAAACCCTTGATCTTGTTTTGAGGATGGCAACCCATCCAAGAACTTTACCGACTTTACCAGCCTCTTCCAATTTCAGGAATTTTCGATAAACACAAAATTATTTGGTTGATTCTCCTCTTTCAACCAAACCTTACCTATGGGCAGTGCATGTAGAGACTACTCACTACGTCTCGCTAAACATCGATTCTTCCCTTGAAATGTCTCACATTAAGTGACATGTAATACTCCCCTTCCTTCCTTGTAGTATGCCGAAAGTTCCACCCGTGCTCTTCTCTCCACGAAGCGCACTTCTGGAACTCTTATACTATACTAACATCATTACTCTTTGTATGCGCAAGTCGTTCTCACACTTGACTAATAAAAATTCCGCTCCGGGTGTGCTTCATAACGATTAAATTCTACTCTATTCAAGGAATACCAATTCTTGAATGGCTTCCCACAGCCTTCCAATCAAGTTAGGGCGTGCTATTCTAATTGCACACTTATGTATGGATTATCGCCCCTCATGTGACGTTTAATCCACTCTATCACTTCCACTTCGTTATACTAGTCCCACAAACATTTATTTCACACGTCTATTACCACGTCCCTTCGACTCGGACTATTTTAATTGTAGTCAACCAAGATGCCCACATTTTTGCAACACTCCGACCGCCCTGGGAGAGCGAACGGCGGCTACTATTATGTAGGACTAACTAAATTCAACGGAATAGAAGGAATAGGGCATTCAAATTCCATGATAATAAAAGAGGAATAATAATTCTCAACCTTCCTCAGATAAGTACAACAATTTTCCCAAATAGGTACAACAACCAAAATAAATCACTAACGCTCTATTCATCAAAATAATTACAGGTCATCTCTTTTGTATAATATAAAGTTCTTTCCAGATAATCCATGCTAAAAATCATTCCAACTCTTTATTCACCTTGTGTTCTGTACGCGGTTATGACATTTGGGTACTCTCAATCACCCTAGAAATCAAAATTCTTAAATTCTCCTTATCATCGTTCCACCCCTCAACTCGTGGGGATAACTTTCAATGCTTTCCTACCACAAAAATCCGTCTCCAATGACCTTAAAACAAAATTCAACTTCCAGCTTACATACATAATTGCTTGATCCCATTTCGACTAGGGTACCGAACTCATGGAATAGTGACCAAACGTCTCCCTATTTCCAACCTTACGCTAAGTTTCATGCATGGGATGTCTCGCAAAGCGAAATCCAAACAAGGACCCCCCCGATACACTACTACCTAGCATTGTCGGTTATCGAAATCCATTAGATCCTCCGTCCATAGTATATACCCCTTTATTCCGTCCCTTGACAAAAAAGTTACAATTTCTCCCGTAATTATGCTTAACAATGAACGTTTCACTAATTGCACTATTGTTCAGTATAGGTTGGTGGTAATAGCATTCCATAAACCTCGAATACATACACTCGGAATTCTCGAAATTCCTTTCCCTAATAATAGGGGTATAAATATTAACTCCCACATCCCTAAAGGATGAATATAACAATGCACTCTTCCTATCACTAAGTCCGGAGTGCTAAACATAATACTGAGTCAAATCTTTTCGCCCAACGGTAAATCCCGTTACATACGGAATTATACTGACAAAGTCTATACATACTTTGGCATCGAATATCTCGAGCCCACTATCTCCTCCGAACTCTCTAGGACAGATAATATAAGTGCGAGTCCAACCTTCTCACAGGTAAAGCCTCACCAAAACAAACATAAAACATGTTGCACTAATGCAACCACTCCGATAGTCTTGCAATAAATGCCCACTATCGTATAACCATTTCTATAATGTTTTAACAAGGATAATATCATACTCGTGTATCGCATCACTACAACGAGTAATCTAAAAAAATATGTGACACTGTTAATATACTCATTAATCCTCCGCGGGTAGCACTAAAGAAAAATCCCGCTACACTAGGGAAAAATATTCACATTTTAATAACGTTTAAAATGATATGCATTAAGCTCGTCTCACATGCTAATCTAGCAAGGAACAAAATATAGTGACTCACTCATGTCACATAAACACGCCGCATTCTCTAAGGATACAACTTATACTTCCATCCTGGCAATCATCTTGACTGCACAAATGGTTTTCGGACGTAACACGTCTGCCCAAACCAAAACAAAATTATTTTAATCGTTGCCTTACTAGGCACCGTATTCCTGTCCTTTTTCTCATTTTGGAACATATTATCGTGAGCGATCTCTCTCCGCACAAAATACCTCAACACATAATCCACTTACCACCTGTCCTACTAACCAGGTTAGGATTTGTCCTCCTCTCGGACTTTAGTAAACTCGATTCCTGTAAACCATCCCGATTGTTCTCTTAACTCTTCAAGCCATAAAGATCATGTTACTATCTATAATAGTACTTACTGCATTTACCATCACTTGGTAAGAATTTAACTATCTGAAGCATTTAAATGGTTTTCCTGATGTGTATCTACATCCTTTTGTGGTGCTATACCACCATCGTTGCATTCAGTCTCATTCTCGACTAAATTCTTCGATTTCCTTTAACTTCCCCCACAAATAAGTGTTATCATTTATATAGTCAAAGTATGACATTGTCAACCTCTGAATCGGTCGTCCATCAGAATTTCCTCCTCGAGTATTATCAATTATTATTACAAGTTGGTCTCCCACTTGGATTCATTTCCCCCACTTGTATCTACATCTTCCGATACAAAATTCGCTAACGGTTAAGATTCATATTCACGAATGGACCCCTGACATGCCCTCTCTCAATGAGTTCAGAACCACATTTGCTTCTAATCCTGAACAGTTAAGGAAGGAACATACGATCAGCACTGTACCTAAGGTTCTCCTATAGGCATAGCATTCCACTTCTAAAATTGGTGGTTGACTCCAACCATTATAATTTCGTCCCGAAAGCCAAGAAAATTTTCTCTAAATTTTCACTTTCAGTTTGCCACACTTCGTCCTATATCTAAGCCTTTGGGTACATTACCTCCTTTGGTAAAGACACATACAATTTTCGCATTAAAATTTCCCATTGACAGTCTCTACACATTTTTTTTTTGTAATACGTTGGGTAAGTTTACCCTCGCACCTCATTTGACTATAACAGCATTTGGAAATCACTGCTGCGCCTTAGTCACCTTTCTAGTCGTGGCTTCTCGTGCCATAATAGAGGTGACCTCGACTATAGTCATCATCCTCGGATATATTTTATAATCTCAACTGAACCCTGCCTCCTGATGTACGCTTAACGGTCCTCTTCTGACATCCGTCATCGCTCGGTATACGCACACATCCGAACGAAATTAGAATACACTAATGTATACACATTATAGTAGGAGAACGAAATCTCGTTAAGGAATCGACAATCCTAAACATAGGGCTCTATAACAAACAAAGCAACGCTGAAAGCATAATAAGCCGTACAGATCCTAAGGACACTAGAACCTGATGCTCTGATACCACCTGTGACACCCCGCCTAATTAAATACCGGGCGATCACTCCTTTATTAAATTAAATCAAGGTAAACAGTTGGTTCATTCTCAGCATCACTGTCGATAAAAATTAAATTTTCCACTTTAACACCCTAAATAATTAAGCTAAGTGTCAAAACCATTTTCATACATACTTTCCAAATTTTAATTAGAGAAAAAGATTTATTTATTTAAAAACAACATCTCTACAATTAAGAATCACACCACAGTAAACCAAATAATATAATACATTCGACAATCGAATGTCAACATATGAAAACTAAAGTCACAAATCCAAACTGAATAAATCCCATAGAACAATACTGGAAACAACTGAAATATAAATGTCCCAACAATAATGAAATAATGGAAAGGGCGACACATGCCCAATAAATGAGAATACTAGAAGTGGAGTCAATAAAAGAAGCCGTCTATGCAAGTGACCTGCAATTCCCACCTAAGCTGCAGCACGTTCCTCTCAAGGGATCCTAATCAAGACGCCCCTGTGGCTGGGCACCTGAAATATATACATATATATACAAGAGAGAGAGAGAAAAAGAAACGGGTCAGAGCCCGAAAGTGTGTTTGATTTTAAAATACGTTTAGCAAGTATTTAAATTGATACAGGCCAATGCAACAACATATTAGTGCGTCGCTCTCTTAAGAAATACTCACCTCTCTTCTAATGTGAACACCTATCGCACTAACCTTCCCCACAGTTTCTTAACAATTTTATCATACTAACGTTTTCCAATAATTTGGCGTAACTTAACTTACTCATAAGATTTCAAAACCGAACAATATTTTGTTTAAAAAGGTTACTTCCAAATTAGTAGCACAACTCTCGTTTTGGCTTTTTATTAATTTATAAAGTTTCTCGGAGAGATATTATACTTTCACGAAACAAATATTCACTATCTGAGTCATCAACCAAGTCCTACTTATCAAATCACAGTAGGTAGTTTCAAATTTCAAAATCTCATATATATTTTAACTGCTCGTATAATATATATAAAATAACAGCACCCTTCATAAAACTATGGTGCGTGCATACTCTACTATCCAGAACCCCATATCACTCATATTAAGGGGAATACAATCGGAATCACTCTCGAATTGTATTAACATAAATATTCAAATAATATTGAGGCGAAGCATAGATTCCAAGTCTCTAAGAGGATGGCACGTGCCTGCGTCTCTTAGGACCGTCTGAACTATCACATCGATAGCCTGTACCAAGGATATCTATCTTCTAGGGTACAAGTCAATATCCCCCATAAAGGTCCCATCGAGATAAGACTTGTCCCAGCGCGGTAACCTCGGGGATAGCAAGTAGCGTGGGCATGATTTTCACAAGTATATAATATATGTACACACAATCATATAAATATACCACTTTATCATATTAATATAGGTTCTTCTCGTCACCCATAATTATACCATTTATCCTTAATTTCACATTTATAGAATTACGTATAAGGTTTCGTTCCTAACCTTAACTCGAAGGGCTTTCTCACTCATTACCTGATACTCGTGGACTATATCCTCACGAATCTGAAATTCAGTAAGTGTCTTTATTAGGTTCCAACGTAACTCTCTTACGCACCTCACCCTTTAAATTTATAATTTCACCAACCCTAAAGTAAATGTCCCATAAATACCATTCTCGTTGAAGATTAAAGGTCCCAACATTTATTCCTATGCCCTACTGGTCCTCAATGTCTCCAAAATCATTTTATTAAGAATGCCCAAGAATTATTTCACGACAATTTGAATTTAACTCATTTAAAGAGGGAATTAGGAGTCTTCCAGGAGGGGGTCGATCGATCGAAGCTTGGGGCTCGATCGATCGATCAAGCAGGTCTGGGAAAAATTCTGCAGAATGCAGTTACAGGTTTCATCACCAAAATTACACCAAATCCATATTTTCAAGTTCCAATCGTCCCAGAATTCTACTACTAACATTATAACAATATACTAGATGATTCTAACGTAAGGCATGTACATATTCATCATTTAAACATGGATTTTCAACCTAAAATTATGTCCAATTATCAAGAACCCTAGAATTTTCTTAAACAGATTTCTAACAAATCTTTCTCCAGAATCTCTTTCTTATGATCATCAAAATTTCGTGGTTTATTACCTCTACATGGCAAGGGTTTCCAGAATCAACATATACATCAATACTACATGGATTTTCCTATCAAAAATTGGGTTTTCTTCCATAGTTTTCATCATAAATCATTCCTAAACTAATATGAAGATTGCACCAACGAAAATAGCAAGTTAAACACTTGCCTGGGATTTCTGGTATTCTGATTTTCGGCTGATTTTGGTATGTTTGTGTTCCTCCTCTTGCGATCTACGCGTTGGTGGTGGCGGCGGTGCAAACCGGTGACTTTTTGGCCTCGAATTGCCTTGAGAGCTTTCCCTCTCTTCTCCAATGGCCGTACTAGGGTTTTCTGAATATTCTAACCCTAAATGACTAACCTAGATGCTGATATAGGTTGCTGAAATTCGTGGGTTTAATTACCCAAGAATGTAAAATGACTAAAATGCCCTCCCGGGTACCAATTAGGCCTAAAAACGCCCCGAGATCCAAACTACAACCCCGGGCACACTTTTCTGACTATCTCGACCCTTCCGGACGCGTTGTCGCACTCAAAACGACCATACGAACAACTTATAAAATATTCACTTTTTATTTAACAAAATTAGTCCCGACGTGACACGGGCACGTCCCGACTTAAATTTCCGAAATTGTCATTTAGTTCACTCATGACATTCAATATAACCAATATAATATATTACTTTGCTCATTAGTAATATTCAACAAGCTTCCCATAATTACTAACTCTCGTCACGTTAATAATTATAACATAGTTAATTTCTGGATTTTTATTAAATAGATCACTCACATTAAATTTAATAAATCCCCAAATTAATATAGCATAAAAATACGGGGTATTACAGTTACTTGTTATATAAAACTTGATTTGGGGGGGTGCATGCATGCATGTATCTCATGTGAATTCAAAGTAGTTATAAATTACCATGGTAAGTATGTTTCATTTATTCAGTAGTAATGCTTATAATGATGATTTATACATAGTTATGTTTCGTTTCTCATTATTAATCATTTAACAACATGCTTGTCGAATATATAGTATGTTTCAAGTTTGTATTATTTGTATTCGGTAGAATCACTACCTTAAATGTTAGAAATGCCTAGGGCTAACCAACTCAATGGCCATCTAAATGTTCAAATCCACCAGTCAACAACAATTTAAGAATTCCAAACAACAATTCAAATAATAATGCGATATATTAGGAATATTTAGAGCCAACCAACTCAATGGCCATCTAAATGTTCAAATCCACGAATCAATAACTTATGAAGTGAACATGAGAATATAAAAAATATTATACCACAATTTATGAGCACAAACATATATATATATATATATATATATATATATATATATATATATATATATATATATATATATATATATATATATATATAGGGAGAGGTTCTCTAGTGCACCAAAAGAATGGACTTTTTAATGGACCTTAACAAAAAAACACATTAATTTTAATTCCTATAGTGTAATTGGTCCGCGCCAGCGGCACCCGAGACCACACCTTCGCCCCACTACCCCCACCCCCACCGGCCCCCACCCCCACCATCACCATAGCAGCCTTTATGACAGCAAGGCTACCATGGGTGTGGGGGTGGGAGGGTGGGTGGTGGGTGGGGGATCGATCGACACGCGTGTTTGGTGCCGCTGGCGCGGACTAATTACACTATAGGAATTAAAATTAATGTGTTATTATGTGTTTTTTGTTAAGGTCCATTAAAAAGTCCATTCCTTTGGTCCACTAGAGAACCTCTCCCTATATATATATATATATATATATATATAGAGAGAGAGAGAGAGAGAGAGAGAGAGAGGTTCAAAAGCGAACCAAAAGACCGAACTTTTTAACGAACCTATTAAGACATTAAAAAATAACCCAACTAATTGTAATTCCTATGTTGCATTTGGTCCGCGCCAGCGGCAACGGACACGCGTGTGACACACACACACGCATTTTTTTTAATATACACCCCACCCCCACTAACGCCCCAACCCATCCTACTTCCAAGAAAATTGTCCATGACATATTTCATCCATGTAAGGCAGCCCTGCCATACTCCTTTAAACTCGAATCCGTCCGATGTCATGCCATCAACCAAGCCTCGCCGATGATCTACCAAATTCGGCGACCGTATCTGTCGAAATCCCCCATAGCCATACCAGCCGGTTGCTACTTGCCCCTGGTTGAACCCATCCTCTATCCTCTTTAAAATATGACGACATCCACCATTTACTAACCAAAGACCCGACCCCAACATCGACCCAAATCCAAATCGGACCAGCCAACCTCGACACGGGTATGGAGTTTGGGTTTGGGGGGTATAGAGTCGATGGGTAAACGGGTTGGATGAAATGGGTATTGAGTTTTTGTAGGTGGTCTTTGGTTTGGAGATGGTGGTATAAAGTATGCTTAGAGGTTGGGTAGGAGATCGGGTTTCCAGGATGCAATAGTCGGGTTCAAGGAGGGGTCGTGGTTTCAGTCGAATTTGGGTTGAATGTTTGGCCGGTCGAAGGTAGGAGGGTAGGAGCAGGGGGTTAGAAGCTGCTGAGTTCACCGAAGATATAAGGGTTTGTCAAAGTTGTTGACCTGAGGTGGGTAGCAGGTGGGTTGGAAATTTGGGGCTTTGGAGGTATAAGGTCGGAGTTTTAACATGTTCAGATGAAAAATGGTTTTTGGCTCGGGTCTATGGAGGCACGTGTTTTTTAAAAAATACGTGTTTCCGTTGCCGCTGGCGCGAACCAAATGCAATATAGGAATTACAATTAATTGGGTTATTTTTAATGTCTTAATAGGTTCGTTAAAAAGTTTGGGCTTTTGGTTCTATTTTGAACGTCTCTCTCTCTCTTTCTATATATATATATATATATATATATATATATATATATATATATATATATATATATATATATATATATATATATATATATATATATATATATAGAGAGAGAGAGAGAGAGAGAGAGAGAGAGAGAGAGAGAGAGAGAGAGAGAGAGAGATGTACCAGAATGTGTGTAGAGAGAGAGAGAGGGATGGTCACCGAAATATGTGTGGAAGATGAAAGGGGGTCGCCGCTGCTACAATTAGAGAGTGAGAGAGTTTTAAGAGAAAATCCACATACCAATTTAAACCTTATACGAATTATCAATTTATACCAATTATCAATTACCAATTTATATCAAGTACCAATTTATACCAATTACCAAATAGATTATATCAATTACTAATTTATACCAATTACCACAATATATCAATTTATACCAATTACCAATTTCAATATACAAATTTTAATTTCAGAATACCAATTTCAATATAAAAATACCAATTTCAATTTATACCAAATACTAATTTCAATATACCGATTTCAATCTGTACCAAATACACACACATACACACACATAGAGAAACACACACTAACACATATACACACACACACACTGAAACATACATTAGCATATACATTGAAACACACACTAAAACACACACACACTAACACACATACACATATTGAAAAACACACATTAACACACACACACACACTGAAACACATACGAGAGAGAGAGATACATGTTCACAGAGATGGCCGAATGAGAGAGGGATAAGAGATGAGAGATGAGAGATGAGAGATGAGAGATGAGAGAGGACAATTGTGTTCGGAGAGGGGGAGAGAGAGAGAATTGCGAGGGAAATAAGAGAATAGCGAGGGAAAGAGGAAAGAATAAGTCCGCTAGATTTTATTTTATTGAAGTCATCACAAACGTGTTATGGTCAAAGACCATGATAACTTTTTCAAATTGTCACGGTCTATGACCGTGACATGTCCGTGAAAACACGAATTGTCACAGTTAAAGACCATGACAATAAACACGTGTTTTTGTTGTCATGATTTTTTATCGTGACAACCTTGGCTAGGTGGAGAGTGACATTTATCCTAATTTGGTGTAGTGTAGCGTGTATCAAGTAATGAGCGTAATCAATCTCATTTCTTAAGTGAATCATCCCAATAATGTAAGATTGTTAGGTAGTTCTATAGAAAAAGGTGAACAATTTCTTATATATGAAAAACAATAATTATGAGTGTATAGGGAATATACGCCCAAATATCCCCATTACGACATATATTAGTCCCAGATAAAAAACCTAGAATAAAATTGTATAAATTTTAAGTGATGTTGACCTGTATGAATTCCATTTTATTAACAACTAGATTTTGATTACAAAATTGAAAATATTGTTGCCATAGTAAGGCTTAATTGAAATTGAGTTGAAAACCAAAAAAATAAGAAAATAACTCACAAATCATGTGTATCCTTTCCTCGTGTTTTCATCCAAATGAACTATTTTTTTGAATATTTTTCCAACTTTATAATTAAACTCTCTAAATGGATGGAGCTAAAAATATACCTGATATTAGGTGAAAGATAAGGCAAAGGATTAAAACTGCATCACATGGGCAGATGTTGAGCAGTAGATACGCATAGACTTGCATCCAAGAAACTATCACACAAAAGTTCACTATCGCATGAAAATTTTGCATGAGAAATTGGGGCTACAGATTCAGGATGGGCCCATTATAAAAGAAATCACATAGTAGATACATAACGCAAGTAGTAACTTCCACAATAAAGGGACTTATATATAAACAATATACCTAAAGTTATCGAATATAATTTCCTTCGGAATTAATATATTACCCAAGTCGAAGATTGTTGGAATATTTTTAATATTCTAACTTGGGCTTATATATTTAGTAGCAATTGTATTTGGGTTTCTATTCTAATTGTACTAATTAAGTGATTTAATTAGTAGATCCCGATAAGACATCTAAAATGAGTTTGGGCTTTGTAATGTGTGGTTACCCAAGAGTTACCTAATGATTACTTAAAAGTAACCTAATTAGAATTTATGGGGTTCTAATTAGATGCCTATATAAAGAAGGGTTCTAGTTTCCAAGTCTAATGCCCTCACGTACTCTCCTCCTCATTTCTCATTA
Organism: Sambucus nigra; assembly: GCA_949130495.1. NCBI lineage: Eukaryota > Viridiplantae > Streptophyta > Magnoliopsida > Dipsacales > Adoxaceae > Sambucus > Sambucus nigra. The sequence goes on along the minus strand of OX422209.1, from coordinate 377,581,276 downwards.
ATGAGAGAGAATTCATAGAGAGATAAGATTAGTCAGTGGAAGACCTTTAACCCCCAAGTTTTATTCACTACTATAAATTCATGTACATAGTTCCTACAAATTTTTTTTATGTAATCTTGATAATCTAATATGTTGATTAAGTATATATAAGAATTTCATACTAACATTTAAGCTATAAAAAGTAAAGACCCGACACAAAAAATGAATGACCACTCACACACTGAAAGAGTAGATGAGTGTTAAAGAAATATGTCACTCCGCAAAATTCTTGAAGAATTAGAGGAGAGATCTTATACATCAGATGTAGCTATAAACCCATGCACCACTGGTTTAAAATTTAGGAGCCATGTCTTGGGGCCACGGATCATAGGAACTTTTGCAAGCCTTGTTTAGGGTGAAGGGATTAGTCTGAATTGCGTGTAAACTCGCTCGAGGTTACCCTTTCGTACAAAAAAAAGATATTTGACATCGCACAAGGCTAGTGGCTCACGAAAAGGCTAGTGGGTTACAAAAGGAGTAGTTGAGCCAAAAAGAAGTGCTTCCAATTACATCATAGACAATCCTTTAACAAGGCAAGTCCTACCAAAAGAGGTACTTACAAAGGAAACCAATATTATACAAAGTAATGAAAAACTTACCAGAGAGGGTTATAGGGATTACGTAGAACCCGTTAGATCTCACCTATCACCCAAAATATCAGATATAAAGGGAGTTTTTAAATGCACTTGCTCTTCTCATTAACACCACTCGACTGACTTTTTAAACTATAAACCCAAATATGACCCTCTTGCCCTTATTTTGACCCACCGACCAAAACAATTATCCTAAAAATTTGGTACAACAACTTTTGTGTTGTACCTAAAATCAAATAAGCAACTAACAAAAATCTGTATAACAACAATCAGATAAGCAACTAAAAAAACTCTATGCGTATATAAAATCAGACAAGCAACTAAAAAGAGTCCAATAAAAAACAAAGACCCATTAATACAACAAAAAACAGTCCCAACAACAAATAACATATCAAAACAATCCTCCCTTTCTCAAAATCTAATACAATAAAAAACTGTTCCTCATAGTACCAAAAAATACTGCTCGTCATTATTGAACTAAATTACATTCTTCAAAACAACCTATAATGGTAGAAATTTAAGAAAATAAACAAGTGAGTACTTGCAAATATTCACTACTAATTATAATTGGGTCAATATGTTATTGATTTCAAAATAATTTTAATTTCAGGACATAATTTTGAATGAAACGAATATTATGAATTCACTATCTCTAATACAATCATTCAAAAGTGATAATAGCGGTGATAAGGAAGAAGTGGAATGGGACTGTAAATTTCAAGTGAGATTGGGAGGTTATCTAAAGAGGAGGAGAAAATAGTGCTTGGCATGAACGTATGCGGGGTCAAACCAAGAGAGATTCTTCGTGTGTTGAAAAAAAGGGATCAAAATAATGCATCCACCATCGAAACAATATACAATTTCAAAGCAAAGAATCGGATTATTGAGAAGCAAGGAATAACATAAATGCAACAGTTGATGCGCATGTTGGATACTAAACAATACATAGAATTTCATAGGAGAGATCCAGACACAAATGAAGTATTATATATATTTTTTGCACATTCGTATTCCACTTTCCTTGCAAAATTCTTCCCATAAATTCTTCTAATGGATTGTACATACAAGACCAATAGACATCACATACCCTTACTAGAGATAGTTGATGTTACATCTACGAATAAGACTTTTATTGTTGGACACGCATATCGTAAATTGGAGAAGGAAAATAACTTGACATGGGCATTAAGTTGTTTAAAGGATTTTTTACAACCGTATACAACCCCTTTTGTAATTGTCAGTGACCGAGAGTTAGCCTTGATAAATGTCATACAAGTAATATTTCCCGAAGCATCACACTTACTTTGTACATGACATATATGTAAGAACATTGAAACACATGGCAAGATACAGTTTAAAACAAAGCATGAGTGGGAGTTTTTTATACACTATTTTAATGTGATGATTAAGGAAAATACGTAGGAGTTATTCTATATCGCACTTGTTGATTTAAAGTCCCTCCATGACCAATTTGGTGATATTCTTAACTATATTGATGATAATTGGCTTGTAGCCTACAAGGAGAGGATTGTTTCTCCCTGGATAATCAACGTAATGCATTTTGGTAATGTTACAACCAATACAGTGGAATCACGACATGCATCATTGAGGAGATATTTAAGTTCATCAAGTGGTGACCTCACAAATAAATTTAAAATGATTGATAATCTTCTTACATCTCAACATGTAGCTATCAGAGCTTCGTTTGATAGATCTCTAAACTCGAATAGGCACACACATCGAATTATTGATTTTAATGAGTCACGGGGTTTCATTTTATGCGCTGCAATTGAGATCATTTTTGAATAAAGAGAGAGGGGCAATGATGTGGGGTTTAACTTTTATAATTGTGGTTGTGTGCTGAAGCATACTCATGGTCTTACTTGTGCACATGAGATTTTATAGTTTCAGCATGAAGGAAGAGGCAACTCATTATCATTTATCCACTTATATTGGAGGAAGCTCAACGACATTCCAGGGGACGTTCCAGGGAAGTCACTTGATTGTGACATTGAGTTATCAGTGTTTAAGGAGAGATTCACTAGTGCAACCGAGGAAAAAAAATGTATGATGTTGAAGTATATATGAGAGGTTAGTAATGCTATAACTTATTTATATATATTTTTAAAAATTAATACATATCTATGAAATTGATTTATAATTTATCTTTTTTTTTTATGGGCCAGTAATCCATCATCAACTAATACGGTATCTCCTTTTAAGAATAAATTTTCAAAAAGGAGGCCAAGACAAATCAAGAAGAAATTTTCATCAAATGGAAATTGTAGTACGAAATGAAATCCATCAACATTCGAATATGTAAAAACTATTGAGGAACGTTAAAGCCAACATTCAACCACAAACTCTCGGCCTTTGAAAAGGATATAAGTGAGGAGATCTAAGCCTAAATATGGTCCTAACATGACAGCTAAAGAATACTTTGCTTCACTTTTAGATGAGTTTGATCCAAATATTAAGGAACATGTTATAGATGGTTTTCAGAATGTTGCTCCTGATGACCACTGCGGGTACAGGTGTTGTGTTGAATTATTACAATTGAGTGCAGATGATAAATGGATGATTGTCAGACCAAAGATGCTTATTGATCTACGGAAGAATAAGGAATTTCACTCGCACATGTTGGGTGGTGACCAAACAAATAACGATGTGGAGGAGGCGTTAGATTTTTTTAGTACAATTTATGTCCACCATCGGTATTGGATGTAGTTTGCAGCTACGGTTAGCTTGATTGCAACTACATTCAATTGTATTCTTTGTGTTTATTCTCCTAAAAAAATATCACTTACTTAGATTTTTCGACAGGACCAACAATTGACATAGCACGTATAGCACGTATAGTGCCCATTGTGTTGTACGATAATAATGATTTCATGCAAGTTAGCCTTAAATGAGAACACAATCGTTACCCAGATGCATAAAAGTGGGCAGATATGGTGTATGATTTGATTAGTAAGTGGTATATACTTATTGGTTATCCAAGATCGGAGATAATTACACTTAAAATAAAGATAAATAAACGTATATTATTCGATAGTAATGTAATTGTGTTTTTCCAAGGCCATCACTTAATTTCAAATTTGATATGCTGTTGTAACAGTGAAATGTACATTTGATCATATCTAGAATTATTAGCATATGTGGACATTTGACATAATCAAAGGTATAGAAAAGTCGATAATCATTATTTTATCCCATATTGGAAGAAATTGTGTTAGTAACTTATATTTTATTTTGTATTTCAGGATAACGGGTGCTGCAATTATGTTCAGATTCTTGTTCGTAAGCGAGTGTTTATATTATTAAATTTATTACCGTTTGATACTGATTTTTTTATTCATTTTTTGAACCATTTTTATTTTTCATTTCTTGGGGCTGCTTATTTGGAACTGATTTTACTTGGGACTAATTTTATTTGTTATTTTTGGGACTGCTTATTCACGACTGCTTTTATTTGGAAATTACAGCACAAGGAAACCATCACTTCATTTTGCTAACAAAATTATATATAATTCAGTATGCCTGCTATTGTATGTGGGAAGGGAGTCACTGTTCACTAAAAAATTATTAGGAAAAAATTCTTCCCAGTTGCAAAATGCAGGTTCAGAAACAAAAATATGTAAGATAACATCTACAAGCTTACATTAACTTTGTGTACAATATGAAACATAAAAAATGTACCAGTGGCTTTAATAGTGAAAGATAAATATAAACAAATAATACTTATTGATCTGCTTAAAGTTTTGGTTTAGGGGGAGGGTGGGTAAAATTATTGGTTCAAATAGAGTGAAAATGTAAAATTCCTTATGGAGCTTCTGATTTTTTAATGCAACATGTTTCCTTCTAGAAAATATAAGAAGTATTTAACAGGAGAAATGTTCATTACCTGTTTATACATTCTTGCTTCATTATACCATCCAATATTACTTAAATCCATAATAAAATCCAAATAACATTTATATAGATATGAGTTTTCATAGGGCTACTCATTTGGGGATTGCATCACCAACATACGTCTTGATTTATTCAAAATGAGGGTTCGTGGTCTTCCATTACTGCTACAAATGGAGATGCGAGTTAATGTTTGAGGGGTTTCAGGCTTTCAGAGCAGGAGAGGAAAAACAAGATGATTAATCGGCTATAGGAGTTACAGAGGCTCTCCAATTTCTTTATACTTCATATTTGACCAATCCTTTTAATAAAATCCAACACTTCAGTTGTGTTTTTATTTTCTATTAATGAAGAAGTTTTAAAATTTTAATTCTAAAAAAACTTCGCCCCATCAATATTAGAATTCATGTCATTTTTCAAAAAAATTTAGGGTGTTATCACATAAAAACTTAAAAGCATTGTCCTTGACAACTTAAACTTATCTAAATAAAAAGGGTTAATTACACTTTGACCCTCTAACTTTGCCATTATTTTCACTTCATCATCCATTCTTTTATTTTCTACACTAACCCCATTGAACTTTTTAAAAATTATCAAATCACCCCAACCCCTATCAGTTTTGTGTTAAGGATGAAAAATTGGTCATGTGCATGGCACATGTGGATATTTTTGTACAAAAATACCCTCACATATGGCAAACACGACCAACTTTTTGTCCAGAACATAACACCATTAGGATTTTTGGGTAATTTTCTCATTTTAAAAAGTTTAGGGAGTTAGTGTAGAAAATGAAAGTAGGGTTGGTGAAGTGAAAATGAGGGTAAATTTTGAGGGGTTGAAATGTAATTAGTCCTAAAAATAAAATTCTAGAGTATCTTCATATTTTTAGAATTATTAAAATCTAGTCTTAAGTGGTCAGTAATTTTTACTAGCGAAACCCGCACCAACATTCGCACTCGTGAATACAACAGCTTGGGAGAGAGATGTTGAAAGCTAGAGGAATATTGACTGTCAAAGTACAAATTAATATAATTTATGAGGTCAAAAAATTAGCGAACCCCTCTTTAAGTGAAATTGAAAAAAATTAATGTTTAGTCCTTAAAAAATTGTTTCAATTAATGTCAAAGCAATATTTTCTCAAAAATAAACTTTAGTGCCTTTAATGACATTATTAAATGGATAGTGATATTAAATGGACGCATAATTTATTTCTATGATCCTGTCAAAAGTAAACATTATTTTCTAAATATATTGAACTAAAAATTAAATAAAATATTTTTTTGACTTTTTGTTAAATGCCCCATAAAAAACAAAAGCTTGATACGTTGTTCTTAGAATTATCTCCTATTCAAAATGCCTACTTTTTAGAATACAATGAAACTGACAGACTCAATATAACCATTTCAAATTGTCAATTTCACTTATCATATGAACGAACTGAACGTATACGTATGGATGGAAAAAAGCTACGGAATGTGCAATAGTCTGTCGTCTTTAATTTGACCAAGTCATCTTTTAGTCCTGAACAATCACAACAGTGACTTAATAACACCATACCCGTTGGAACCCGCCTTGTAACCCGAAAGCCGAATCAAGAAATACCAAAAGAAAGCACACCGCTTAACTGAAAAACAAATATAGTCCAAAAAGGCCCAACCTAGGTTATTTTTTTATTTTTGTTTTAGAAATGTATTAGAGGCTCAAGCCCAACGAAGTGGACACGTAATCCTCTTACAAATGCTCAGTTTTAATTTTTAACAATTTTGAGATACAATAATATTATCATGACATTGGATAATGTTTATAAATCACATGAATTTCACTAAAAAATTATTTAATGTGACGATGACATATCAAAGTGCCTACAAATTAAATTTAAAAACTAAACTTTTCAAGCATTTTCTTTTCAACATTAATATTTCATTTAAGCCATTTGAAGTCTTTCTCTTACGTGTGTGCAAATGGTTTGCACTTGTTTTTATACCAAAAAATAGTCAATTTCTAGTCTATTGAGGTTACGTCAGATCCTCTAATTCCTACCACTTGCAAAACAACCCCTGTCTAATATTTACTCAATTACAAAAAAACTCCTATTGTAGTTTGTGTGTGTTGAAAATATGAAAAAACACACTTGTAAAAAAAAACATGTATATAAAAACTGTAGTCACGCGCATATAAAAAAAGAATAAGAGCCCGTCATACATAATCCCTAAAATGGTAAAGGCCAGTCATATCATTATTTTCATACTTCCCAAGACGAGTTTTAATTCCAGATAAAATAAGACAAAATAAGAAACTAAAAACATTAAAAATCACTTCGTATCAACTTTAGGCTCTTACAGACTTTTCAATATTAGTTTCTATAGTTTAGCGACCTAACTCTGCCTTTCATCCTTATCTTCCATAGCTTCCACATCTTTACCTTCCCCCTCTTCTGGATCCACATTTCCTTTTCCCGAAACCTCCTCCTTCCCATCTTTACCCTATTTTTTCCCGTCTTCCTTCCCATTTTAACCCTCTTCCTTCCTATCACCCTCTTACTTGTTTTTCACCACCTTTTTCATCACCTTCTTTTTTTCCATCTTTAACTTCACCATTCTTTTTTTCACCACCTTTTTCATCACCTTCTTTTTTCTATCTTTAACTTGACCATTCTTTTTTTTCAATTCGGTCTTTTTGTTGATCATTATGGAGGTGGTCCTCAATGGGATCTGTACAGTTTGTATATATGATACAATATTAAAAATCTCTTTTATTCTCGATCCCTTGACTCCGTAACTTGCTGCAGCTAATGCTTCCATTGGATCATCGATTATAGTTTGTGTTAGTTTTAGGAGTAGTTTGGAATGTAGTTAAATGTTTAGTTTAGGAAATTGGAATTGCTAGGATTAAGATTGATATGGGCAACCAAGGATTTGAAGGGAGATGATCTGGGAACTTGGAATATTGAAATAGAGGAGAAGTTTTTGTATTAGACTTGATGATAGGTTACGATGCTTGGCTTTAATTGGATGGTTTGGCCAAATGACCTCCCCACTTATTTATAGGCATCTCACCTCCTTAATGGATGTTGGAGATTAAAGTACATCAATGGTTTAGATTAATTCTCCATAAGGTTCCCACCTCCTTATGGGAACATTTTAGAAGCCTACATACTTCCTTACTATTCTAGAATATTCTATACATTACAAGTATGCTCTATCTTATCTAATATTGATTAACTTATATTTAATAGTTGACATTATCTATAATATTCTAGACTATTCTAGGAATTAGTCTCACATTTTAACACTCCTCCTTGATGTTAATTCCTGAAATCCCAAGCATGGTTCGTAGTTGTTCGAACTAGGGCGTTGGTAGTGCTTTTGTGAAAATATCTGCAACTTGTTCTTCAGTCTTGTAATAATTCAACTTGATCTCTTTGTTGGATGTTACCTCTCACAGGAAATGGTACTTGATTGCAATATGCTTTGTTCGGCTATGATAAACTGCATTCTTCGCCGTCGCAATTGCTGATTTGCTGTCGCAGTACATCTCTATAGGTTCATTCTGAATTGCTCCCATATCCCGAAGTATTAGAAGTTATGTTTCAGTGTGTGTTAATGTATGTTTCAGTGTGTGTGTGTAGGTGTTAGTGTGTATTTCTCTATGTGTGTGTGTGTGTGTTTCAGGGTGTGTGTATTTGGTATAGATTAAAATTGGTATATTGAAATTAGTCTTTGGTATAAATTGAAATTGGTATTTGTATATTGAATTTGGTATTCTGAAATTAAAATTTATATATTGAAATTGGTAATTGGTATAAATTGATATATTGTGGTAATTGGTATAATCTATTTTGGTAATTGGTATAAATTTATACTTGGTATAAATTGATATAAATTGGTAATTGATAATTGGTATAAATTGATAATTCGTATAAGGTATAAATTGGTAATTGGTATGTGGATTTTCTCTTACAACTCTCTCTCTCTCTAATTGTAGCAACGACGACCCCCTCTCCTCTTCCTCACATATTTCGATGACCATCTCTCTCTATCTATCTACACACATTTTGGTACATCTCTCTCTCTCTCTCTCTCTCTATATATATATATATATATATATATATATATATATATATATACTAGCGAAATACCCGTGCCTGAAGGCACGACAAAAAAATCGAAAGTAGGTAATCGCGAAACCATGAAAATTTCCAAAATAGGTAATTGTAAAACGACAAAAATATTATTCCCCTATAAAACAAAGTGTAATTTAAAAAAAATTTGCCATAACCTCCTTTGTTTATATGACTATCCACCATGTTTAACATATAACAAATTGTCTAACAACATTCAAATAGTCTAAATTCACATATTACATGAAATACAAAATATTCATCAACTAAATTCACATTGAGACTCAAATAAACAAAGTGTCCATTTAAAAAAAATTGAACATAGTATCCTTTGTTTATTGGACTATCCACCCTTTTAAGGGATAACAACCAATCCAACAATATTCAATGACCTCAAAAGTAAAATCTATAAAATATTATAACTAAACAAACGTCGTAAAAAAATCACATATATATCAACTGAAGTCGTTCCGCTTGTTCCACTATAATAATTGTCCGTAGTTTTCAAAATGTGACCTGATAAAAAATAAAAAATATAGTTAGTCAATTAAAATAGCTAGTCAAATATTAAATAAGGTAAAGATATTCCCACTCCAACAAAATTCTATAACACTCTATCTTATTCTTTTTACTTAGCACAAACACATCTTTCCTAAAACTCAACACAAAATGTTATTTTTTTATCTTACAGGAACGAATGACCCGAGACACAACACAAACCATTTTTTTTTAACTAAATACGAACACAACTCAATACAAAAGAGATACGACACATGACATGCAATATTTTTTCCACCCCAATAAAAACAACACAACACAATATTTTTTTACCGTAAAAACGGTAAAAAAATTTAAAAAAATGTTTGATACATATTTAAAAAAAACAGGTTTTATTTATTTTTAATAGTTTTTATATTAACAATTTTTTTATATTAACTGTTTTTTATATTAACAGTTATTATAACAACTCAGTAAAATAATAATTTTTTTTATATTAACTATTTTTTCATTAACAATTTTTTATTTTGTTTTGTTATATATTAACAGTTTCTATATTATAAAAAACTGAACTACTAAGATTGGAAGCTACTACAAAACATTAAAAAAGCATTTAAAAAAATTAAAAACCAAGATAAAAAACTGCTAACATAAAAAACTGATATATAAAAACTGAACTACTAAAAGATTAAAAAATAATTAATTTAAAATCTGAGATTCACATTTAAAAACTGAGTTAATATAAAAAAAAGTAAATACAGTAGATAATTTAAACTAACTGAGTTGTGTTAATATAAAAAACATAGTTGAGTTATAAAAAACTTTTAATATAAAAAAACAGTTAGAATAAAATAAACACATGCGATGGGTAATTTAACACATGCGATTTAAAAAACAAACACTTTCATCACCTAAAAAACTCTGAGACAAAAACACCTAAAACATATTTTATAACACCTAAAAAAATAAGAGTTTGCCCACCACACAATTTTATCACATACGCACACATGCTATGGGTAACAACGCAAAGAGCATGGACACAACGGGTAATTCATGAAAATAGTAGTCTAAATAAAAAAAGGAAACCCATTTTAGATTAGTACCTACTGGAACCACCATGGGAGTGTCCTCCTGCTTCTTAACAAATAACATTCCACCTCCATTAAGAGATTGATTCTGTAACAAAAATTTGCTCACTCAATTAATTTGTTCAGTGCAGCGAGGATAATGACCTCTTGAGAATTGCTACTTCTATGTGCTTATTGATTCCCTCTGTAGGAAATGGCAAAAAACACTGCAAAACATACACAGTTACAAAAACTCACACACCTCACATAAAAAAGTAACCAAAATGCACCATAAATCTGGAACCCAAATTTAACGTACCATAGATCTGAAAAAATGCATCATAGATCTCACCATAAATCTAAAACCCAAATTAAACACACCATAAATCTAAAACCCAAATTAAACGCACCATAGATCTGAAAAAATTCACCATAGAAATCATCTTATATCTGAAGAAAAAAACGGACCACAACGGGTAATTCATGAAAAACGCACCATAAATGTGAAACCCAAATTAAATGAACCATAAATCTAAAAAAATGCACCATAAATATGAAACTCAAATTAAACGCACCATAGATCTGAAAATACGCACCATAGATCTCACCTTAGATCTGAAAAAAATGCACCATAAATCAGCTCACATAAAAAAAGTAATCAAAATGCACCGTAAATCTAGAACCCAAATTAAACGCACCATAGATATGAAAAAACGCATCATAGATCTCACTATAAATCTAAAACCCAAATTAAAATACCATAAATCTGAAACTCAAATTAAACGCACCGTAGATCTGAAAAATGCACCATAGATATCACCTTATATCCAAAGAAAAAAAACGGACCACAACGAGTAATTCATGAAAAATTGCACCATAAATCTGAAGCCCAAATTAAATGAACCATAGATCTGAAAAAATGCACCATAAATCTGAAACTCAAATTAAATGCACCATAGATATGAAAATACACACCATAGATCTCACCTTAGATCTGAAAAAAATGCACCATAAATCTAAAACGCACCATAAATCTGGGAAAAAAATGCACCAGTACAATTTAAAAACCCCAACCGTGCTAAGGCATTTATAAAGACAAACGAAAAAATTATACATGTTGCAATGAAATGTTAAAAACCATACATGTTGCGTGTGTAAGAGTGTGAGAAAGAGAGGATGATGCGGTAGAGTAGATAGGGGCAGAGGGGGAGGCGATCGGACGAAGGGGTGAGAGGTAGGGGCGGCAGAGATAGAAATAGGGTTTGTTTGTGTGGGGATAGGCAAAGTAAGACGTGGGTGGAGTAGATGGTGGCAGAGGGGGAGGCGATCGGACGAAGGGGTGAGAGGGAGGGGCGGAGTAGATGGAAGTAGAGGGGGAGGCGATCGGACTGTGGACGGAGGGGTGAGAGGGAGGGGCGGCAGAGATGGATATAGGGTTTGGTTGTGTGGGGTTGGGGAAAGTGAGATGTGGGTTTGGTTTGGTTGGGATCGAGATGCTGAGCAATGGTTTTTTTTCTCAACTTTCCATGTCACAATGTTTTAATTGTGACATGGAAAACTCCAACACCCTTAGATCACTCCAAAAAATTGGATCTCGTCCGTCGATTTTTTATAACAGTAAAATACCCTCCTCTCATATTATATATATATATATATATATATATAGAGAGAGAGAGAGAGAGAGAGAGAGAGAGAGAGAGAGAGAGAGAGACGTTCAAAAGTGAACCAAAAGACCGAACTTTTTAACGAACCTATTAAGACATTAAAAACTAACCCAATTAATTGTAATTACTATGTTGTATTTGGTTCGCGCTAGCGTCAACGAACACACGTGTTTTTTAAAAAACACGTGTGTTTTTAATATACCCCCTCCCCTACCTCCATAGACCCGAGCCAAAAACCATTTTTCGTCTGAACCTGTTAAAACTCCGACCTTATACCTCCAAAATCCCAAACCGCCGACCCACCTGCTACCCATATCAGGTCAATAACTTTGACCAACCCTTATATCTCTGATGAACTCAGAAGTTCTCCTTCTAGAGTTTCAATTCTGTAAGTACTTGGTTGGATAACTGCTGAAATACGATATGACCCATGCCAATTGGCTCAAAATTTGTCGATCTTCTGGATCACCTTCTTGTGCACATAATCCCCTTCCTTTAGGTTGGCTTGCGTTATCCTTTTGTTATAAAATCGTGTTGTTCTTTGTTGGTAAGAAGCGCTTCTCAAGGCTGCATCCTCGTGTACTTCCTCCAACATATCCAGGTCTAATCTTCGCAACCAATTACTAGCAGGAGAATTAAAATTTAACACTCTGTGGGTTAGCAAACCTTGTTCAGTTGGTATCACTGCTTCAATTCCAAACGCAAGCATGTATGGTATTTCTCTAGTAGCAGTCCTTGGTGTTATTTGATATACCCATAAAATGGAGTGTAGTTCATTAATCCAATTACCTTTAGGATCATCAATTCTTTTCTTCAATCCATTAGGTAGAGTCATATTTGTCACTTCAGTTTGCCCTTTGCTTTGAGGATGACCTGGAGCATAGTAAAACTTTTGAATGTTTGATTGGGAACAATAGGCAGTAATTTCTTTATTATCAAACTGTGTGCCATGGTTTGTGATGAAGGCGTAAGGTAAACCATATCTACAAATGATGTTTTTCCAGATAAACCGATAAACATTCTCATAAGGCATGTCTATCAATGGTTCTTCCTCAACCTATTTTGTGAAATAGTCCACAGCTACGACCAAGTACTTAAATCTTCGTCGGGTGGTCGCTAGTGGCCCGACCAAGTCTATTCCCCACATAGCGAATGACCAAGGTGAGGTGATTGGAGTAAGAGTAGCTTGTGTAGTTTTACGAATGGTGGAGAATCTTTGGCACTTGTCACATTTCCTTACGAAAGCTGAACAATCTACTCTCATAGTTGGCAAATAGTATCCCTGGGTATTAATTCACTGCAACAATGATCTGCTTACCACATGTGCCCCATAAGATCCTTCATGAACTTCTTTTATCAAGTCTTGAATATCCATTGGAAGGACACGTGGTGCCAAATAACTTGAAATAATTTCCTGTATAATACTCCTTTTTTTAGCACATATCTTGCTGATTTATACTTAGGTTTTTTGGCCTCGATTGGATCTGCAGGCAAGATTCCTTCTTCAATATAAGCTCTGATGGGATCCATCCAAGATGGCCCCATATCTACTGTGATGAAATTAATCATCAAGTCTTCATCAATACTCCTGTTGGCCAAAATTTTAATGGGAATAATTCTTCAGAGCTTAATTCTGGTGGCTGATGCCAGCCAAGCAAGTGCATTAGCTCGGGTGTTCTCCAATCTTGGAACCCTACTCAGCCAAACAACAAGTAAATTTGCTATGACTTCCAACGCGTTGGCTAAGTATCTTGTCATTAGCTCTCTTTTGGCTCCACACAAATTCAGAATTTGATTTACCACTAGTTGAGAATCACTATGCGCCATAACTTGCTCGACATTCAGTGATTGAGCCAAACTTAAACCCACAATAAGAGATTCATACTCTGCTTCATTACTTGAGGCCTGAAACTAAAATCAAAGAGCATATTCAATATTTATCCCATTAGGAGTGTTGGGTATTATACCTGTACCACTTCCGATTGCATAAGATGATCCATCTATATATAACTTCCATATGGGGATCCCGTTATCAAATACTTGATCTGATAATATCCCATAATGGAATATTTTACACCCTGCCTCCTCGTATCTTTTGGCCATCTCCTGTGCTCTGGTGGAGGTCTCTGTTAGGTAGCAAGTAATTTCTTCTGAACTTTCCCCTAATGGCGTCTGCTAGGGGTATTGGTCGGTGATGACACCAGTTGCGTTGTACCCCATTTGTATTTGCTATGTTTGAGTTCTTCATTGCGCGGGAACCTCCGAATAAGTGAATTTAGTAATAAAGTCTTCCACAACTTGGCCTTTTAATGAGGACCTTGGCTCATACATAATATCATATTCCCCCCATTTCTACTGCCCAATAGATTAACCTCCCAAACGTCTTCGATTTATACAATGCTTTGCGAAGAGGCATATCAGTGTACACCACAATAGTATAGGCTTGAAAATAAGGTTTCAATCGTCTGGATGCCTCAATTAATGCCAAGGATAACTTCTCCAAGCGTGGATATCTATTTTCTGCTCCTCGAAAGGCCTTGCTCGTGTAGTAGACAGGATTTTGAATTGCATTATCTTCTCATATCAAGGTAAAACTTATAGTTGACTTAGAGACGGCCAAGTATAAGTATAACTTTTTCCCCAAAATTGGTCGGGAGAGCAATGGGGGGATCCCAATTACTTTTTCAACTCCATAAAAGACTTATCACATTCGTCGTTCCATTAAAAACTCTTCCTTAGCACTTTAAAGAACGGTAGACACCTGTCAGTAGCTCGGGACACAAATCTATTCACGGCTGTTACCCGCCCAGTTAGCCTTTGCACCTCCTTCTTGCAAGTAGGGTACTACATTTCAATCAATGCCTTGATTTTGTCTGGGTTTTCTTCAATTCCCCTTTGGTTCACTATGTACCCCGAGAAACATTCCTTCCTGATCACCAAATACACACTTGGTCGAATTTAGCTTCATTTGGTGCTTTTTTAGTTAATCAAAGGTTTGGATTATGTCGGCAATGTGATAAGAGACTTTATTTACCAGTCTCTGGTAAGTAGCACCTATTTTTTTCAAACCAAATGGCATAACATTAGAGCCGTAAGTTCCTCGGGGAGTAATAAAAGAAGTGCTTTCCCTATCTTCAGGCTTCATTTTAATCTGGTTATAACCAGAATACACATCCATGAAACTTGACAACTCATGCCCCAATGTAGCATCAACGAGTTGATTAATTTATAGCAAAGAAAAATGATCCGTTGGGCATGCCTTATTCAAGTCTGTGAAGTCCATGCACATTCCCCACTTATTGTTTTTCTTTTTAACCATAACAACGTTGGCCAACCAATCTGAATATTTCATATCATTAATGAATGAAGCTTTCTGTTGTTTCTCCACTTCTTCCTGAATAGACTCATTCTTCTCGGGGCTAAATACTCTACTCCTTTGCGTCACATGTTTGACATCCTTATTGACATTAAGTTCATGTAAAAGAAAATTAGGGTTAATCCTAGGCATATCTTCGTGGCTCCATGCGAACACGTGTTTTCTTTATCTTAGGAATGTCACTAGTTCCTGTTTGAGAACATGATCTAGTGTTGTTCCTATTTGAGTAGTTCATTCTAGCTCATCATTATCTAGAACAATGCTCTCCATTGCTTCCACTGTCTGACCTTTCACCAATTTTGTTTCTTCTCATGGATCTAAGGTTTCAACCTCAAATTCATTATTGGACTGAATGATGTCCACTTGGTAAGTGGTGGTCTTTTTCTTCATTTTTACCAGATCCTTTTGCTCGGAAGAGGAGTAATAGCACTTCCAAGCTACTTTCTGGTCGCTTTTTACCACGCCTACACCAAAGTTGGTCGAGAACTTCAAACATTGATGGACTGTTGACATCACAACTTCAAATTTCTTCAATCCTACTCTACCCATGATCATATTATTGGCAGAATGAACATTTTTTTCCATTATAAAGAAACATATCTTCTCTGTCCGACTTGCTAGCCATGTGCCGATCAATACTTCTAACTTGATTATTCCCAGAGGAAATAATTTTTCACTAGAAAAACTTATTAGAGTCCTATGATAAGGTTCAAATTGGCCGAGCTTCAGATCAAGGCTGTCAAAATAAGGATAGAACATGATGTCTCCTGAGTTGCCATTATCAATCAACACCCTGAAAATAATTATATCTTGCATTCTGATCTTGGCCACTAAAGGTTCATCATGGGGGTACAGTACCCGTGAGAGGTCGCTTTTGGAAAACACAATAACCATCTTATCTTTATTTACCTTCCTCGGTCGATCTTCATAGGCCAAATTGATCCTTTGGATTAGGAGCAAGCTTGAGCCTCATTGAGGTAAGCTTTCCTTTCAGCAGTATGATCCCCTCCTCCTGCATCTCCACCTGTAATCATTTGATAATCAAATGATACAAAACTAAGCATGAATACCTCACGTTCTGATTCTCTGGTCCTTTTAAGTAGGTCGAGGTCATCTTCTTGATCATCTTCATGAGTTATCTTTTTCTCATCTTTAGGTTTGCATGGACACTTTGACCTTCGCCGAGCTCCACCATTGTCCTGTCGATCAACAAATCTATCTAGATTTCCTCTCAATATAATTTCTTTAATTTCATTTTGAAGAACAATGCAGTGATCTGGCGTATGGACGTGATCTCTGTGAAATTCGTTGTATTTGGACCTATCCTATTTTCCAGCAGGTGCTCTTAGCTTTTTAGGCTAATGTACCTCCTTTCCATGATTTATTTCCTCCAAGACATGGTGGATGCCCGTTGTTAATGGAGTGTAATTATTGTATTTATTGAGTCTATCAGTAGTCCCCTTTTTCTTTGTTTCCCTATGCTCCTTATGCTCTTTTTTCTCCTTTTTTCGATTTTGCCTTCAGACTTTACTCCCAAGTTTTATTTGGCTGCCATAGCTTCCTTGTCGTTAATTATCTTGGCTGCTTTGGCCATCAATTCTGTCATTATCTTAGGAGGATCCTTTGCAAGTGTGTAGTAGAGCTTCTCGGGGAGCAGTCCACTCATGAGTGTTGTGATAGCTGTTTTCTCCTCATAACCAATGACTTCCAGCTTCTACTTATAGAAGCGAGTAATATAATCTGTAGTACTTTCTCCCATATTTTATCTTACACTGATCAAGTGAGCTACTCTTTTCACTGGTTTGGATCCAAAGCAGAATTTACCAATGAATAGCTCGACGAGCTGGTTGAAACTAGAGATTTGTCCCTAAGGAAAGCTATTATACCAAATATGTGTAGGACCTATAATTGTTCCTGAGAATGCCCTGTATCTCATTTCATCGGGGACAACGTAGATGTCAGTTTCTACTTGGTACTGCTCTATGTGAAGAACAGGATCCGTTTTCCCATCATAGTTGGGAGTAACCACAAGAGCCTTAAACTTTGAAGGAGTGGGAAAATCCATAATAGCTTGCACAAAAGGAGATCATTTCACAAAACTTCTATACAAAGGATTCTTTGCCTTCGCCATTTCTCCCAAACTGTCTTCCAATCGTTGAATAGATCCCTTCCATGCGTTATTACCAAGATCGAACCTATGCGTTGCAACTCGGTTATTCTGACCAACTGTTTGTGCTGAACTCTCCTTTTATGAGGTTTGATCGGCTCGGGTAGTTCATTAGGCATCTGATCTGGATTGGGCTGAGCCTTCACATTGATCGATTGCTCGTCGAGTATTTCTCAACAATGCCCTGGGAACATTTATGTCCCCCATGGGTCCCAAACGATCGAAGGGAGATGCTCGACTTAGCCTTTCTAATGAACTCAATCTTTCAAGAGTGAAAGACTGTTCATCATATGGTTCTGAAGTTCTAAGGGAAGAACTTTATCCTGGACGATAAGACGTATCCCTGGTAGTCCTAGATTGGTAATGTATACTATTTCTTGGAGGCGGTGGAGGCATATTTCCACGAGCAGACAAGGCTGGAGAGTCGGCTTGCAGTGTTTGGGCTAACTGCCTTATGGTATCTTGCTTAGACTCCTAACCTCCAACGAGTCTAGTCAGGATTTCAGTCAAATCGTTGTTTGTTGGTGGAGCGGATGGAACAAGCGGTATGCTATTATTCTTAATACTTGATTCAGGAATATCAGTCATGTATGGTCAGTGAAAACGCTTAGTAATATATTCCCACAAACGAGGCCAATCTGTTGATGCAAAAACTAGAATATATCTAATTCTTTAATCACAGATAAATAAGTAAATGAAAGAGACAAGAAGGTTTTTAAAGTGGTTCTGGTAGGGAAGAAACCCTAGGTCCACTGTGCTTCTTATTGCCTTATGCTTGCCTTTTTGTCACTTAGATCACATTCAGGCCTTGCCCTTGACGTAGGGATTACAATGTATTTATAGGCCATTAGGGAGATAAAGAGTCAGAATGTTAAAGGATGGAATGCCTTTATAGATTAGGAATTTACATTAGTACACAATGTTCATAATGTATATGGCTATTGGCGCTTTACTGGCCATGTTGATCGGCCTTCCTATTGTTGGCCGGGCTTCTCAAGTGTTGGTCGGCATTCACACTGTTGGTCGGCATTCCAAGCTTCTGGTCGGGGATTTATGCCTTGCTGACTGGGACTACTGCTATATTGGATTACACATGTTTATTTCTAATTGGTCCACGTAAGAGGGTGATTTTTGGTATCAACACATATAGTGTACTAAATTTTACCCAAAAAAATTTAATTACAACTAATATTTGGTTAAAATCGTTCACTGCATCATCAATAACCCCCACTATATAAAGATTAGAAATAACACATCAACATTTGTAATTGACACAATTTAAATTTATTTTAGTAGTATAGAATTAAAAAAATAGATTGTAGTAGATTTTTCTACACTAATCAACTACATAAATACTAAAGTATGTATGAGTTGAATATTTGTTACAAATAAGATATACTTGTAGTATATTAAATTTTACCAACATATTTATTTAATTACTAACAATATTAAGTCAAAACATCTCACATTTATTTAATTACTAACAATATTGAGTCTTATAGCGTGCCTCAAATACATGTGCTTTTAATGAGAGAGAGAGAGAGAGAGAGAGATGAGCCTTGCGATTCAAGGTTTGAGTAAATGAAAATTTATTTTTCTTGATGTCTTTCCGAGACAGTTGAGATATTTTTTGATGTTTTGGGTTGTGCACTTTAACAACTTGGAATTTGGGAGGGACAATGAAATACAAAATGGATCATTGAACATATGGGAATTTGTTTAACTTTATTAAAAAATATTTTTATTCGCAAAGTGATCTTTTTTTTATTTTTTATTATAATATATAACAAAAACACTTTTTATTTAAATTTGTTTTAAGAAACCTTGTTTATAGACCTTTTTTTACAAGATATATATTTTTTTTATAAATATGTTATTAAACTTGTTATAAAACCTTGTTTTATAAGAATACAGGTTAAAAAAAAAAGCTTTGTCCAATTATTTTTTTTTAAATAACAAAAACCGTTTTATAAATAACTTTAGCACAAAACAATTTTTTTTATAAATCGATCTTTTATTATTATTATTTTTATTATATATAACACCAATAGTTTTTTCTATTTTTTTTCACAAAAAGAGTTATTTTGTAACATTTAAAAAAAATTATAAACAATGTTCGTTTATTTATTTTTATAAAAGCTATTTTTTCTAACTTTTTCACAAAATAGTTTTTTGAAACAATTTTAAAAAAAATTAATAAAATACGTCCATTTTTTAAAAAAGAAAAAATTTCAAACTTTTTCCCAAAATAATTTTTTTTGTTTTAAAAACTTACATCCAACTATTTTTTTAAATATGGTAAACTTTTTTTTAATTTTTCCACAATACAGTTTTTTGTAACATTTTTTTATAAATTTTATAAACAATGTCCATTTTTTTTTTATAAAAATGTGGAGTTGTCATTTAGTTACACAATACCACAAAAGGGACTTTTTGTTACCTAAAACCATAATTGCACTTGAGGAGAGAGAATTCAGTAATATCATTCTATTTTTTTTTACCTTAAATCGTTTTCATAGACTCAATATTTAACCCTCCATATCTATTTGATGTTCATGGTTGGTGGTGGAGCCAGGAATTGACTCTGGGTGGGACACAAATCGTTGACGGGGGTTGGAGTTGCAGTAACCCTCGAATTTTTTTGGGGTTATTTTCATGCAATATTAGAAAGTTTCATACAAAAGTAGGGGTATGAAAAAATAAAACAACATCGAATACTATAACAATGCATTACTAAAAAAGAGATATACGTACTTTCGGACATCGATTTTGTCCGTTGGAGGCACCACATTTTCGCTAGTTCTTTTATAATATTTTTTCATGACTTAAAATTTCAAGTGATAATGTCTTAAATTTATATCTACTATTCTAACACACTAAACATTAAATCACCCAAAAATATACAAATTGCAAGTTTAAATAAAATGTAAGTCTTAATAAAAATACCCCCAAAGCTCCAATCCAATAAAAAAACATGTAAATCCAAGATCTAAATCCTCCACCACAAATTTAAAGTCCCCCAAAACAAATAAATCATAAAAAATAAACATTAAAAGACAATTGAAAATTTTTTGCAATATAAAATGAATGAAAAATACATACTAACTAGAAAATTATTTTTGAATCAACTAAAAAAATGGTGGCTAACTTATAAATGGCCCATTATAAAAATGGTGGTTAACTTAAAAATGCCCTATTATAAAAAATGCCCCATCATGTTAGAAAACAAAACAAAGACAAAAGGGAAGAAAATCTTATTGGTTGGGGGTGGAGTGGAGTAGAAAGCAGCGGCGGGCTGACGACCGGTGGTCTGTCCAGTGGGGTGGAGCAGAAAGAAAATATTTTTATTTGGAGAAATAACAAATGAGGGATGGCTGGAGAGTTGTAGACACAACAAGTTGGGGGGAAACAATGCTTTTAGGTTATAAATCTTTTCATTTACTTATTTATTTTTTAGCCTACTTTTTTTATAATTACATATTTACCCTAACTAAATTTTTCCCCACATTCTACACACTCCCGTCACTGTTCATGGTTAACAGTAACCTGACCTATTTATTATTCCTAATGGAAGGTTGTGTTGTTTCGGGTTTACAAAAAAGATGCTTAAGGTTTACTAATGGGTTTATCCGGTTTAGATAAATTCACATTTCATAAAAAAATTACTTTTTTACCTATTTATTTTATAAGACTTTATACAATATATTACTATTGTAGCCTAAAAATATTAGGCCACATGGACCAACAAAACAATGACACCTGTCAACACTATTACGAGGCTTGCCACACTGAATAAAACATGATCGGAACAGATACCTGCTGGCCGGCCATCCCGCCGACCACACCCAGGAAGTTGAAATATAAACTATATGAAAAGCCACGCGTAGAATATTCAACAGTCACCATGCACATACGCATGAAAAGACACCTAGTTTCATACTGTGTAAAGGTGTAAATTCTTGAATCTATAGAGGCAATCCACCTCTCAGCCTCCAACTTACTATAAATACACTACTTCCCCCATCTTGGTGGGGGGGGGGGGGGGGGGGCATGAACATCTTTATAACACCTTGTAAATGTAACTCAGAGAAGGGAATAAACTCTACACCATCTTTATCTATGGATATAGGCTCGTTCCCTGAGCTGAACCACATAAAAATATTATATTGTCCCTTTTATCTTATTTATCCGTTATTATAAATTTGGTAACCACAAGAAAAAATAAATATCCAAATTTAGACATCAACAGATTGACACCGTCTATGGGAATCAACAAATTACTGATATTCTCTACCTTATTCTTTTAAAATCCGTCTTTCTTACCCTTGAAACATGAATGACCCACATGAAAGCAGTTTTTCCGGTGGAAACACCTTCGTCCATCTGCTCCCTCTGGTATGGAAGATTTACAAGGAATCTTACTTAACCTCACTAAAGGACAAGAAGCAATACAAGAGGCAGTGAAGAAACTTGCTCAAACGCTGCAATCTAGGCCTACTTCTGCTTCGTCTGCCAAAAGGGAAATGCCTCCTCCTCCTCCCAGAAATAGTGGAAGCTTCTCTAGATCTTCAGAAGATCGAACATACTTCCATGGGGAAAATTTTTCTATAAGGTCCACAAATTATTGTGATGATCGATATTTTACCCATGAAAGTCCGAGCGCATTGGAAAGGTTAAGCAGAGCTTCAACTTTAGATCACTTGGGACCCCGAGCGAATGAGGGCTATCCATGGGAACTCTTTATATCACCAAGTCACTCAGAGGGATCTGTTAGATATAGAGCCAGTATACGAGGTTCCTCACGAGATGAGCATACTTCTTAAGAAGAGATCTCAGTGCGATCACATGGTAAATCGACCAATGAGCCAATAATCAAGACCAGTTTGATAAATCATACCTGGAAAGGATCAATCCAACGACTAGAGGATCGATTGGGGGAAATTGACCAATCTAAAAACCCATTGAAAAGAATTTTTATGAAGGGGTCTCCTTTTCTTCTGACCATTGTGGACTTCCCCATGCCATTAAAATTTTAACCACATGTGGTTACTCCTGAATATGATAGTAAGACTGACTCTGTACTTCATGTTGAACAGTACCAAGCTCGGTTCCTGATGAGATGTGTTGTCGAGCATTCTCAACTACCATTATTGGATTAACACAAATTTGGTATACTAATCTTCCCAGAGGACAAATCTCCAGCTTCCAGCATCTGATCGTGCTATTCATCAGTACTTTCTATTTTGTAGCTAAACATATTAAGAGGGTGGCCGATTTGCTGAGCATTCGACAACGACCAGTGGAGACCACGCATGAATATATAACCCGTTTTAATACTGAAAAGTTAGAGGTAGTAGATTATGAAGAAAAGACTATCATCACCTCTTTGATGAGCGGGTTATTTTTGGAGAAGTTATATTATGCACTGGCCAAAGATCCCCCAATAATGATGATTGAGTTAATCATAAATTTGGGCAAGATCATGAACGTTGAGAAGGCTATGGCTGCCAAACAAGGTCCAAGTGCAAAAGTTGATAAGAGCTCTGATAAAAAGGAGCAGAAAGACAAAAATTTGAGAAACCTAAGAAGTACGAGGGTTATAGCCCTCTTATTGTTGGGATACATAACATGCTGGATGAAATCTGGGGAAGTCGGGACCTCAAATGGCCAGTAAAGTTAAATTCTCCTCCTAATAGGAGGGACAAGTCAAATTCCTGCGAATTCCATAAGGATCATGGGCATACCACTGATTGTGTATTGCCCTAAAAAATGAAATTGAGAACCTTATTCATCGAGGTAAATTGTCCAAGTTTTTTGATCGAGCAGATAATCGAGAGCCTGTGAGGCGATCAGAGTCTCCTTTCCAAGGCGGAGATGATAAGAAGAGATGTCAGAATAACAATTCGAAAAGTGATCCAGATTTACCGAAGAAGCCTCGATAACCCGATCTTGAAATTAAAAGGATATCCTTCGACTGTCATTTCATCAAAGGAGAAGATGCAGGTGGTGGTGACAAAATGGTCGAGAGAAAGGCTTACCTAAATGAAGCCAAACTTATCGTACATTTGACGGATCAACCTATCAAATGAAGGAGACGGATGACCAAGGAAGGTAAACAAAGATAAATTAGTTATCAGCTTCTCCAAGAATGAATTATCTGGATTACTATACCCACATGAAGATCCTTTGGTCATCACTATAAGGGTTCACGAAGCGAGGATTGATCAAATTCTGATAGACGATGATAACTCATTTGATGTTATGTTATACACCTATTTTCACAATTTAGGATTACAAGACAACAAGTTGGAATCTTACCACAGATCCCTAATAGGCATCTCGGGAACTAGGGTATAGCTTTTTGGGAATAATCAAATTGGAAGTTCTGATCGGCACTTGTACATCTATTAGGACTGAAAGGATACGTTTCTTTGTCTTAGACAAGAACGCCCAATCAACCTATAATATGATTCTTGGTAGGGTTAGATTGAAAAAAATTGAGGTAGTACCATCAACTGTCCACTAGTGCTTGAAGTTTGCCACTCATTATGGGGTCGATATTATTAAAGGAGATCAAGTTAAAGTTTGGGAATGCTGTTAAACTTCATCCGATTAGGAGGAAGTTAAGAAGATAACAACTACCTACCAGATTAAGACACTAGACCCCTGCGAGGAAGCTGATTTAGTCAAAGGCCAGGTGGTGGAGGCTAGATAAATAATTATTTTGGGTGATAAAAAGTCGAAGAGAATAACAAAAATCGGCTCCACTCTGGAATCTACTCTAAACATGAGTTAATCACATTCCTCAAAGGGTGAAATATTGTGTTCGCCTGAAGACATAAGGATATGCCTAAAATTGATCCTGAATTTATATGCCATGAGCTTAATATCACCAAGGATGCCAAGCCGATCAAGTAAAAACATCGTTTCTTCAGTCCTGAGAAAAACGTGGCCATTCAAAAAGAAGTGGACAAGCTACAGAAGGAAAATTTCATTGAGGATGTCAGGTACCAGTATTAGTTAGACAATGTGGTAATGGTAAAGAAGAAGAACAACAACTGGATCATGTGTGTTGACTTTTCTAATCTAAATAAAGCTTGTCCTAAGGACCATTTCCCTTTACCCAGAATTGACCAACTCGTTTATGCCACAACGGGATATGAATTACTTAGCATTATGGAAGCTTAGTCAGGGTACAATCAAATTAAAATAAAGCCAGAGGAAAGGGAGAAGACTTATTTCATCACTAGATGAGGTACTCACTACTACAATATTATGACCTTTGGACTTAAAAATGCTAGAGCAACACACTAGTGGGTGGTAAATAAAGTTTTTGAGGATCAGATTGGTAGAAATATCAAAGTTTATATGGACGAGAAGCTTACTAAAAGCAAGATAGCAACCAGCCACATTAAAGATTTAGGTTAGACATTTGACAAATTGAGAAACATCAGATGAAGCTTAATCCGACCAAGTATGTGTTCGGCATCCAGGAAGGAATGTTTTTAGGGTTCATTGTAAATTAAAGAGGAATTGAAGCCAATCCAGATAAAATTAAAGCATTAATCGAAATGCGGTCTCCCTCATCCAATAAAGATATCCAGAAGATGACAAAAAGAGTTGCTGCTCTCATTCGATTTATCTCCAGAGTTACTAAAAGTGCTTGTCGTTCTTTAAAGTACCCAAGAAAACTTTTGAATGGAATAATGAATGTGAGAAGGATTTATAGGAGTTAAAGGGACTTAGGATCTCTACCATTACTCTCCTGACCAGTCATGAGAGAGAATTTATACTTATACCTCGATATTTTTGAGTTTGTAGTTATCTAGGTGCTCATCCGAATGGAGAATGGAATTCAAAATCTTGTGTAATACACTAGCAAGGCTTTTAGAGGAGAAGAAATTTGATATCCACGACTGGAAAATTTGGTTTTGGCTCTCATTGAGGCGTTAAGCAGAATGAAACCTTACTTTCCGGCGTATATTATTGTGGTCTACACCGATCGACTCCTATTACAAGATATTCTTAAACTAGAGAAGTCTGAAAGGATAATGGCTTGAGCTGTGGAATTAGGAAAGTATAACATACTTTATGAGCGCAGAGTGGCCTTGAAGGGACGAGCTGTAGCAGATTTCATATTAGAATTTACTTATATAGAAACAACAGCCGATCAATAATTGTCTAAAGAAGTACTAACTGAGCAAACTTCCTTGAAAAAAATCTTAACGCTGGTCATCACAGATAGTTCCAAAGCATACGTGCCCAAACCATCTGCTACTAGATAAATCACTAGATGATTGGAAGAGCAAAGTAAGAAGCTATTGATATATGGATCTTTGGGTAAAGGAGAATTCGATAAGGAAATCCCTATCTAGAATTTATATGTAGATGGGTCCTTTTGTGCAATTGCCAGCGGAGCATGGCTGATTATAAATATTCCTGATGACATAGACATGGAATATGCACTCCGCTTCCAATTTCAAGCCTCAAATAATGAAACGGAGTATGAAGTACTAATTATAGGATTGAAGTTGGCGTTATCTTTAGGAGCCAAGCAAACCATTACTCATAGTAACTCCCAACATATTATTAACCAGGTGCTCAAAATATATGGAGTCAAAAGGGAAATCATAACAAGAGTATCTAGCTAAGGTTCAAAGAACTATCTTTGAGTTCTTGGCAATCAAGATAGTTCAAATTCTAAGAATAGAGAATGCCCGAGCAGATGCCTTGGCTTGACTCGCTTCAGCGACCAAAACCAAGTTGAGAAAGACTATCCCAGTGGAAATTATGGCGAATATGAGCATAAATAAAGACGAGGTTAGCTTAATAGCAGTTAATCTAGGCCCCTCTTGGATGAATCCAATTAAGGAGTATATTAACAAGGGGATATCACCTCAAGATCTAAAAAAAGAATGGAAGTTTAGATAAAAAGATACCAACTATGTATTGGAGGGAGGCATCCTATATAAAAGGGGATTCACTGTCTCCTAACTTAGGTACGTTCACCCCACTGAGGTGAATGACCTGATTAAAGAAGTTCAAGAAAGGTCATGTGGAGCTCACTTGGCAGGGAGATCGTTAGTGAGCAGAGTAGCTATGCAAGGGTATTATTAGCCTATCATAAAGGCATATTGCTTTTCATATACCAAGAACTGTGACAAATGCCAGAAATTTACTACCATCTAGAGGCGATCAGGAGCTGCCTTGACGCCGATCACATCCGCTTAGGTTTTTGCTCTATGGGAAATTGATTTGGCCGACCCATTGCTGATGATACACAAATATTGCGTATTTCATCTTCCGAACCTACGCATTTTAGCCCCCTCAGGTATCTTATTCTCTATATTTATTCTCGTTAACCAGACAACCTCGGATTTCTACGTTAACATGTTTTGTAGGGGTTTATTGAGCTTTTATAATTATTTGGATGCTAAGTATGAAGTTCGAACGCATTCCGCTTGATTTCCGTACATAGTCACATGTTCAAGGGCATTTTAGTCTTTTCAAAATTGGGCATCTGGCCCAACTGTGACACCCCGCCTAATTAAATACCGGGTGATCAGTCCTTCATTAAATTATAATCAAGGTGACGGTCGGTTCATTCTTAGCATCACTGTCGTAAAAATAAAACTTCCAATTTAAACACCCTAAATAATTAAGCTAAGTCTCAAAACCATTTTAGACATTACTTTCCAAATTTTATTTTATAAACCAACATTTAAAACTTTACATAATTCATAGTTGAATAATCACACAACAACTATCCTGGAACATATAATCCAATTAATTAGACATTCAACCAATTGATTCCAACATTAAAACTTAAGGGAAAACATCCTGACAATAATAAATCCCAAAGTGCAAATACTGGAGATAAATGAATTAAAATATTCAATAGAACAACTGAGTAATGGAAAAGGGCGACACATGCCCAACTGGATAAAATAAATGCTAGAAGTGGAATCAAGAAATGAGGTCGTCTAAGCAAGAGACCTGCAACTCCCACCTAAGCTGCAGCGCGTTCCTTCCAAAGGATCCTATGCAAGACGCCCCTATGGCTGGGCACCTGTAATATATACATATATATATACAAGAGAGAAAAGATAATGGAAACGGGTCAGAGCCCGATTGTAAAAACGATTTAAAATTAGTTTAGCAAGTATTTAAAATGTTTACTGGCCAATGCAACAACATATTAGTGTGGCACTCCCTTGAGAAATTCTCACCTCTCTTCTAATGTGCATGCCTATCGCACTAATCTTCCCAACGGTTTAACTTATCTTATCTTAGGTTGCTCGTAAGATTTAATACTGACAAATCCAACTGTTTAAGAGGTTAATTTCATTTAATAATAAAGTTCTCATTTAACCTTATTTACTAATAAAGTCTCTCAGCAATATATTATACTTTTCAAACACTTAGTCCCAAATAAAAATTATTCATTTCTTACTTACCATAAACACAGTAGGTAGTTTCCAAATTCCAGAATTTAGATATATATATTAAACACTCATATAATATATATATTCTAACGGCACCCCACATAAAAATTTAGGTGCGGGCATACTCTGATATCCAGTCCCCGTATCACTCGTACTAAGGGAAATACAAGTTCGGAATCACCCTCGAACTGTAATAATACAAACACAAACAACATTGAGGCGACGCATAGATTCCAAGTCTCTAAGAGGTCAGTACATACCCTCACGTCTCTTAGGACCGTCTGAACTATCGATTCGATAGCCTGTACCGAAGGATTTCTATCTTCTAGGGTACGAGTCAATATCCCCCATAAAGGTCCCATCGAGATAAGACTATCCCAGCGCGGTAATCTCAGGGATAGCAAGTAGCGCGGGCATGATTTTAACACGTATATAGTATATGCATAAACACAGTCATATAAATATACTACTATTACCATATCAAATTTAGTTACATCTCATAACCCATAATTATGATATTTATCCTTATTTCTCGTTATTTAGTTATCACGTATAACGGTACGTTTCTTACTTTAATTTGTGGAATTATCCCAACTTATTAAGTGACACTCGTGGATTCCTATCCTCACAAGTGTAATTTCAGTAGGTACTCATTTATTTACCAACGTAACTACCTTACTCGTCTCCCCCATTTTACACCTAGTTCAATTGTCCCTTATATGTAAACATCCCCAAAAAATGTAAATCTCGTCTTACATTAAAGATTTCATATTATCAATAAGTCCTACTGGTCTTCTTTATCTCCCAAAATATTTTAATAAGGATGTCCAAGGATTATTACTCATTTAAATTGAATTCAGCTATAAAAAAAAGGGAAATATGTGTCTGCCAGGAGGGGTCGATCGATCGATGGCAGGAGCTCGATCGATCGATGCGTCGATCGATCGACCCTCCTGGTTCGATCGATCGATCAAACAGGTATGGCGAATCTGCAGAAAAACCAGTTACGGGTTCTATCATCCAACCTCATCCAAATCCAGATTTTTAACACCCAAACTCCAAAAAATTTGTACTACAAACATTATAAACCCAAACTAACGATCTTTTACATAAAGCATGTGAATTTTCATCAATATCCATGGATTAAAGGGCCAAAACTTATATAAATCTCATGAACCCTAGAAATTTCTTTAACTTTGTTATAATCAACCTTTTTCCATAATTTCTACTTCTAATCCATCATAAATCCGTGGTTCAACCTCTACATATGAAGGGGATTTCCAGATTATCATTTATATCATTACTACAAGTAATTTTCCTATCTCCAACATGGGTTTTCTTCTATGAAACTCATCCTAATCAACCCTAGACTAACATGAATGATGCATTATCAAAATTAAGCAAGATAAATACTTTCCTGGGAATTTTTCGTCTCTGATTTATGCTGAAATCAGTGTGGTTACGATCCTTGTGACGTGATCTCTCGTTTGGCGGCTACGGCGACGCAAACGGGGGGGTTTTCGGCCTAGAATTCCTTGGCAAGCTCTCTCCTTCCTTCTCCAATTGCCATCACTTGATTTTGGTTGTGTTAACCCTAGAAGGAAACCCTAAGCATCTGATATAACCTTGTAGTTTTCGTGGGTTTAATTACCCAAAATTACGAAATGTCCAAAACGCCCCCCGGGGTGCTAAATAGGCCTAAAAACGCCCTGAGACCCAAACTAAACCCCCGGGTACATATTTTTAACTATCTCGACCCTTCCGGACACTTTGGCGCACTCAAAATGATCATAAGGGTGACTTATAATTTATTCACTTTTATAAATCAATATTTAGTCCCGACGCGACACGAGCGCGTCCCGACTCAAATTTCCAAAATTTTCATTTTATTCACTCGTGACATTTAATAGTACCAATATTATATTACTTTACTCATTAGTAATATTCAACAAGTTTCCAATGATTACTAACTCTTGTCACGTTAGTAATTAACAATAATTAATTTTTGGATTTATATTAAATTAATAACTCACATTAAATTTAATAAATCCCCAAATTTAGAAAGCATAAAAATACGGGGTATTACATACTCCCCCCCTAATAATGGAATTTCATCCCGAAATTCAAAAAATAAGGCATACCTAGTAAGAATAAATCTGGGTATCTCTCTCGCATATCTGCCTCGCGCTCCCAGGTGGATTCCTCCACATTATGATGCTCCCACTGGACACGTATGAGTGGAACTACCTTCGACCTCAATCTCCTCTCGCTATGGTCTAGGATAGCCACTGGTCTCTCCTCGTAAGACCTGTCTGGCTGTAAGTCTATCTCTTCTATCGCGATATGGGTGTGGGCCATGTCATCCCGAAGGTATCGTCTCAATGACGAAATGTGGAATACATTGTGAATGCGATGTAAATGCTCTGGTAACCCCAATCTGTATGCTACTGGCCCAATACTCTCGATAATGGGAAATGGTCCCACATATCTCGGGGCCAATTTCCCTTTCTTCCCAAACCTCATCACTCCTTTCATAGGGGATACACGTAGTAATACTTGGTCCCCCACATTAAATTCCCGAAAGAACCATTTTGCATCGGCGTAGCTTTTTTACCTGTCCTGGGCTACTCGAATGCGACTCCTGATCATCTCAATCCTAGCAGAGGTTTCCTGGATCACCTCTGGTCTGAGCAACTTGTTATCCCCCACCTCTAGCCAACAAGTTGGGGAATGACAAGGCCTGCCATAGAAAGCCTCGAATGGAGCCATGCCAATCGTGAACTGATAAAAGTTATTATAAGTGAACTCTACCAGTGGAAGATGTGGCTCCCAACCTCCTCCAAAATCAAGGACACACATGCGTAGCATATCCTCTAACATCTGATTAGTACGTTCTGTTTGTCCATCTGTCTGTGGGTGATAAGCTGAACTCAACCTCAACTCTGTACCCATAGCCTCCTGAAAGCTCTCCCAGAAGCGCGACACGAAAATCTTGTCTCTATTTGACACAATATTCAGGGGCACCCCATGTAATCTGACAATCTCAGTAATGAACAACTGAGCATACTGACCCGTGGTATAGTCTGTTCGCACCGGCAAAAAATGAGCCACCTTGGTCAAACGATCCACAATCACCCATATGGAGTCATGGCCCCGCTGTGAAGTAGGAAATCCTATAATAAAATCCATGGAAATACTCTCCCACTTCCACGCGAGTATTTCCAATGGCTGAAGCAACCCTGACGGTTTTTGATGGTCTACCTTTACCAGCTGGCAGGTAGAACACTTGGACACGAACTCCGTAATGTCCTTTTTCATCCCACTCCACCAGTATTGCCGCCTCATATCCTGATACATCTTATCTCCCCCAGGATGTACCGCAAATCGGGACCCGTGAGACTAGGTCATCACTGCATGACGTAAGTCTGCCCCTTCTGGGACCACCAATCTCCCATTAAACCTCAAACCCCCATCAGAACTAATAGAATAGGACTCAGCATCCTCAGCTAAAAGTCGTACAATCTTCTCCTGGCAAAATGGGTCTGTGGTCTGTGCCTGTATTACCCTCGTAATAATCTTGGGTGTCACTGTTATGACAGATATGAAGGAACGAGCTACTACATCCTGGTGACCTAACTCTTTCCACTTTGCTTTCCAGACGTTCGCTACATCGTCTACCGGTCTACGACTCAACGCATCAGCAACTACATTGGCCTTCCCCAGATGGTACTGAATGTCGAACTGATAGTCCTTCACAAACTCTAACCACCTGCGCTGACGCATATTCAGCTCTCGCTGAGTGAACAGGTACTGCAGTGACTTGTGGTCTGTGAACAGGCAAAATTTCTCCCCCAATAAATAGTGCCTCCATATTCTCAACGCAAAAATGACCGCTGTTAACTCTAGGTCATGTGTGGGGTTAATTTTTCTCGTGCGGCTTAAGCTTGCGGGAGGCAAAAGCTATAGCCTTCTCATCCTATTGAAGTACTCCCCCAAGTCCCCGTAAAGAGGCATCAGTGTAAACCAGGTACTCCACGCCCGGTTTAGGTAAAGAAAGAACCGGTTCTGAAGTAAGCTTGTCTTTCAGCTCGTCGAAAGCCAATTGACAAGCATCATCCCAGACATATGAAACCCCTTTGCGAGTTAGGTTCGTCAATGGGCCCACTATTTTGGAGAACCCCCGAATGAATCTCCTATAGTATCCGTCTAGTCCCAAGAAGCTTTGCACTTCCGTCGGTGTAGTGAGCTGTCCCCACTCCCTCACCGCTGACACTTTACTCGGGTCAACTGCTATCCCTTGTTCAGAAACAACATGCCCCAAGAACTGTACTTCCCATAACCAGAACCTGCGCTTCTCGTACTTAGCATACAGCTGATGCTCTCGTAGAGTCTGAAGAACCTACCTCAAGTGCTCAGCATGCTCCTCCTCGGAGTGTGAATATATCAGAATGTCATCTATGAAGACAATGACAAACTGATCCAAGAACTCTCTGAGCACTCAATTCATCAAGTCCATGAATACGGCTGGAGCATTTGTAAGGCCAAATGGCATCACTCTGAACTCATAGGACCCATATCTCGTCAAGAAAGCAGTATTTGAAACATCCTGCTCCCTAATACGTAGCTGATGGTACCCTGACCTTAGATCTATCTTCAAAAAGAAAGTTGCGCCCCTCAGCTGGTCGAACAGATCATCGATTCGAGGCAACGGATACTTGTTCCGTATCGTGACCTTGTTCAGCTCCCGGTAGTCCACACATAGCCTCAATGAACCATCTCTCTTTTTCACAAACAAAATTGGAGCGCCCCAAGGTGAGGTACTCCTGCGAATGAAGCCCTGTCCTAACAGCTGCTCTATCTAATCTCGTAACTCTCACATCTCTGCCGGAGCCATACGGTATGGAGCGTGTGCTATAGGTCGAGTATTCGGTAATAAATCTATGGCAAAATCTATTTCTCGATGGGGGTAGGCCTGGTATCTCCTGAAATACATCGAAATACTCATGAACAACTGGCATTGAGTCTAAGGGAATCACAAACTCCTTAGAGGTATCCTCCTCTATGTAATACAAATAAGAGGTCGAGCCTCCCTCCGGGCGAGGCATCATCACTACAAACATCTCTTGCCCCGAAATGGCAAAGACAATACTCCCACCGAAACAATCTATCCTCTGTAAGCTGCGAGCCAATTCATACCAATAATAACATCGTGCTCATGCATATTTAAGACTAACATGTCTGCTGGTAATACCAAGCTACCAATCTCTACCCCCACTCCTCGGCATATAAAGAAAATTAGCGATCTATTTCCCAATGGTGAGTCTACACACGTCACAATGCTCTCTGTTGTGGCTAATAACCCTAAGGGCTTCGCAAAATGGGCAGCTATAAAACAGTGCGTCGCCCCAGTATCAAATAAAACCCGACCTATAGTACCATGGATAGAAAACATACCCTCAATCGCGGGCGGTGCCAGTGGAGCTGCTGCCTAGTGGACGTTATAGACACGTCCATACTGTAACTGCCCCTGCTGCACTAGAGCGGCTGGAATAGCTAGTAGGGCTGGTACCTGAGCTGGTGCTGGGAGGGCGACCGGAAAGAGTGGCCTCTATGGCTCATTACGGGCACCTTACTGCTGTGGGGCCCTATCACCCTATGGACAATCCTGGCACTTATGGCCATGCTTGCCGCACACAAAACATCGGCCTCTAAAATTACCTCCCCTCTGAACCTGTTGACCACGGCCCTGTTGGCCGTTACCGCCCCACCACTAGCCCTGTTGGCCCTGATGAAAACGTTGTCGGCCCTCCTGCTGGCGGTGTTGGCCTTGCTGGCCCTGCTGATTAGGCTGGCCCTGCCTAGATCCCCTAAATCCCTGTCGGGAATCACCTGATCGGAACCGCTTGGTAGGGTCCCCCTAATGGGAACTCTGCTCATGCTGACGAGTCTGCCCCTTAGATGTCGGTGCTGCACTAGTACCACTACCCCCTGTCCTGCCCTGCTGGCCGGACTCTCCTGCCCGCTTGCTTCCCTGCAGATGGAAGCGGTGATCCTGGCAGTGTAGTAAAGCAACATTGAGTACATCTGTGAAGGTACTCAGAGACAGATTCCCTATAAGGTGCTGACGAATCCTCCAAGCTAACTCGTCCATAAACAACAATATCTTCTTGCCCTCAGTGGGTGCCTCATCTGGCACTATAGTGAGAAGTCGTGTGAACTCCTCTTCATACTCAGCAACGGTAGAATTCTCTTGTTTCAAGTTCAGTAACTTTCGCCTCATCTCGGTTTGCACGGAGGATGGAAAGTACTTGCGATTAAACCGCTCCCAGAATGACTGAATCGGGATAGTATCCCTCTCCTCCATGGTGGTGGTGGATTCCCACCACTGCAAAGTGTCCCCCACTAGCTTAAATGAGGCCAACAACTGTTTCTGCACGTCCGTGCACTCATACATACGCAGATACCTCTAGATAATTTCTTTCATTGGCTGACGATGATGTTATCTGAACTACTCGAGAACTCAGGGGGATGCGCCTTCTGAATGGAATCCCTAACCCGCTCCCATGCTGATGGAAGCTGTGCAGGTACTGGTGCCACTGCCTGAATCTGGGGTGAAGCCTGCTGTACTACCGCCAACGCAGCATTCATTGTCGGAGCAACAATAACGGCTACCTCGTTAGCATTTATCATTCCTTGAGCCGAAACTGCTGGCTACTCGGCTTGGGCACGCCTATCCTTTGGTGCACGTCTCGGAGGCATCTGAAATGTGAAAAATTTATTAGTCTACAGTAATTATCAAATCTCAAATAGCTGAAGACATAATCGTAAAAGCAAGAATACAACAATCCTAAAATAGGGCTCTATAACAAAAATGTTAAGCTGAAAGCGAAATAAGCCGTACAGATCCTAAAGACACTAGAACCTGATGCTCTGATACCACCTGTGACACCCCGCCCAATTAAATACCGGGTGATCAGTCCTTTATTAAATTATAATCAAGGTGACGGTCGGTTCATTCTTAGCATCACTGTCGTAAAAATAAAACTTCCAATTTAAACACCCTGAATAATTAAGCTAAGTGTCAAAACAAATTTAGATATTACTTTCCAAATTTTATTTTATAAACCAACATTTAAAACTTTACATAATTCATAGTTGAATAATCACACAACAACAATCCTGGAACATATAATCCAATTAATTAGACATTCAACCAATTGATTCCAACATTAAAACTTAAGGGAAAACATCCTGACAATAATAAATCCCAAAGTGCAAATACTGGAGATAAATGAATTACAATATTCAATAAAACAACTGAGTAATGGAAAAGGGCGACACATGCCCAACTGGATAAAAAAAATGCTAGAAGTGGAATCAAGAAATGAGGTCGTCTAAGCAAGAGGCCTGCAACTCCCACCTAAGCTGCAACGCGTTCCTTCCAAAAATCCTATGCAAGACGCCCCTGTGGCTGGGTACCTGTAATATATACATATATATACAAGAGAGAAAATATAATGGAAACGGGTCAGAGCCCGATTGTAAAAACGATTTAAAATTAGTTTAGCAAGTATTTAAAATGTTAACTGGCCAATGCAACAACATATTAGTGCGGCACACCCTTGAGAAATTCTCACCTCTCTTCTAATGTGCACGCCTATCGCACTAATCTTCCCAACGGTTTAACTTATCTTATCTTAGGTTGCTCGTAAGATTTAATACTCACAAATTCAACTGTTTAAGAGGTTAATTTCATTTAACAACAAAGTTCTCATTTAAGCTTATTTACTAATAAAGTCTCTCAGCAATATATTATACTTTTCAAACACTTAGTCCCCAATAAAAATTATTCATTTCTTACTTACCATAAACATAGTAGGTAGTTCCCAAATTTTCATAATTAAATATATATATTAAATACTCAAATAATATATATATATATATATATATATATATATATATATATTCTAACGTCACCCCACATAATAATTATGGTGCAGGCATACTCTGTTATCCAGTCCCCGTATCACTCGTACTAAGGGAGATACAAGTTCGGAATCACTCTCGAACAGTATTCATACAAACACAAACAATATTGAGGCGAAGCATAGATTCCAGGTCTCTAAGAGGTCAGCACATTCCCCCACGTCTCTTAGGACCGTCTGAACTATCGATTCCATAGTCTGTACCGAAGGATTTATATCTTCTAGGGTACGAGTCAATATCCCCCATAAAGGTCCCATCGAGATAAGACTGTCCCAGCGCGGTAATCTCAGGGATAGCAAGTAGCGTGGGCATTATTTTCACACGTATATAATATATGCATAAACACAGTCATATAAATATACTATTATTACCATATCAAATTTAGTTACATCTCATAACCCATAATTATGATATTTATCGTTATTTCTCGTTATTTAGTTATCACGTATAACGGTTCGTTTCTTACTTTAATTTATGGAATTATCCCAACTTATTAAGTGACACTCGTGGATTCCTATCCTCCCAAGTGTAATTTCAGTAGATACTCATTTATTTACCAACGTAACTACCTTACTCGTCTCCCCCTTTTTATACCTCGTTCCGTTGTCCCTTATATGTAAACATCCCCGAAAAATGTAAATCTCGTCTTACATTAAAGATTTCATATTATCAATAAGTCCTACTGGTCTTCTTTATCTCCCAAAATATTTTAATAAGGATGTCCAAGGATTATTACTCATTTAAATTGAATTCAGCTATAAAAAAGGGAAATATGACTTTGTCAGGACGGGTCGATCGATCGATGGTAGGAGCTCGATCGATCGATGCGTCGATCGATCGACCCTCCTGGTTATCGATTGATCAAACAGGTATGGCGAATATGCAGAAAAACCAGTTACGGGTTCTATTATCCAACCTCATCCAAATCCAGATTTTTAACACCCAAACTCCCAGAAATTTGTACTAAAAACATTATAAACCCAAACTAACGATCTTCTACGTAAATCATGTGAATTTTCATCAATATCCATGGATTAAAGGGCCAAAACTTATATAAATCTCATGAACCATAGAAATTTCTTTAACTTTGTTCTAATCAACCTTTTCCATAATTTCTACTTCTAATCCATCATAAATCCATGGTTCAACCTTTACATATGAAGGGGATTTCCAGATTATAATTTATATCATTACTACATGCAATTTTCCTATCTCCAACATGGGTTTTCTTCTATGAAACTCATCCTAATCAACCCTAGACTAACATGAATGATGCATTATAAAAATTAAGCAAGATAAATACTTTCCTGGGAATTTTTCGTCTCTGATTTGTGCTGAAATCAGTGTGGTTATGATCCTTGCGACGTGATCTCTCGTTTGGCGGCGACGGCGGCGCAAATGGAGGGGTTTTCGGCCTAGAATTCCTTGGCAAGCTCTCTCCTTCCTTCTCCAATGGCCGTCACTTGCTTTTGGTTGTGTTAACCCTAGAAGGCCTAAGCATCTGATATAACCTTGTAATTTTCGTGGGTTTAATTACCCAAAATTACGAAATGTCCAAAACGCCCTCCCGGGGTGCTAAATAGGCCTAAAAACGCCCCGAGACCCAAACTAAACCCCCGGGTACATATTTTTTACTATATCGACCCTTCCGAACACCTTGGCGCAATCTAAATGCCCATACGGGTGAGTTATAATTTATTCACTTTTATAAATCAATATTTAGTCCCGACGCGACACGGGCGCGTCCCGACCCAAATTTCTAAAATTGTCATTTTATTCATTCGTGACATTTAATATTACCAATATTATATTACTTTACTCATTAGTAATATTCAATAAGTTTCCAATAGTTACTAACTCTTGTCACGTTAGTAATTAACAATAATTAATTTCCGAATTTATATTAAATTAATAACTCACATTAAAATTAATAAGTCCCCAAATTTATAAAGCATAAAAATATGGGGTATTACACCAACATCTTCACAGAAGTTGTATCCCTCCTCGCTAGCTTCGTATGGCCGCAAACGGTG
This sequence comes from Sambucus nigra, assembly GCA_949130495.1. Lineage (NCBI taxonomy): Eukaryota > Viridiplantae > Streptophyta > Magnoliopsida > Dipsacales > Adoxaceae > Sambucus > Sambucus nigra. Next base: position 377,543,379 of record OX422209.1, on the reverse strand, counting down.
CGTGAATTCGATTCAGAACGAAGAAGTTACGGTGATTTCAGTGGAGGGAAAAACAATGAAACCAAAAGAAGAGGAGACGAGAAGAAAGGCAATGCAGTAGGCTGCTTGGTTCTGCCCTGCTTGATCGATCGATCAAACAAAGGGGTCGATCGATCGATCCTCATCGATAGTGGGATATTTATTCACCGTCGATCAATCGACCAAAGGGGTCGATCGATCGATCCCCTATTTTCAGGAGATATTTGGGCCTTTTCTTTTCTTATCTCTTTTCTTTTCTAATTTAATTCCCACTTACTATATATAGCATTTTTTATGTAATAAAGAGATTTTTTTTTTTGGTTAGATAGGTTAGGGTTTTGGAGGTTTCGGAGCTCATTTCTTCATTTCTTCTTGGATTGACACCCATTTGGGCTTGTAATCTGTGCTACCATCTTCCATTTCCATTAATATAGTTTGTATTTAAAAAAATCATTTTAGGTAGGATAGGTTAGGGTTTTCGAGGTTTGGGAGCTCATATCTCTTGGATTGACACCCGTTTGGTCTTGTAATTTGTGCTACCATCTTTCATTTCCATTAATATAGTTGTATTTACTTATTTCCTTGCTTTTTAGTTTAATTTCCATGCTTTCTTTCCATGCTTTCTAGTGTAGATTTATAGCTTTCTTTACCACATTTTTAACATGCTTCCTAGGTAATTTAAATTAGGTTGTGTTTGAATTGAACCCACTCGGGTTAATGCATTTCTTTTCTTGGTGGTAGTGTTTACTGGTTTATTTCAGGTGTATTATCCTAGTTATTACGCCTATAGGAGATTTGACGGGGCATATCATGTATGTCCCATGCTTACGACCTTTCGCGCGTATTTTCCGGTATATTTGCTGACGCCAAAACCTTATTAGGCTTTTATGAGGATTTAGGGGAGTGATAACCCTTGATTTAATTAACTGTCGAAACGAGATGCATTTGTAATAACTCGTCGACCCATGTAACCATTTTATACAAATTAACTCGGGTGAGGGATATTCGACGCAACCTATAGTTTTACCTCTTTGTTAATCTAGTTTCAATACCCTCGCCTAGATAATCATTTCCCTTTTTATGCAACTTTTTTCTTTTTAGTTTGTAATCATCTTTTACACTTTTTTTGGAATATTAAATCAATTGAATTCTAGCAACTCGTCCCTGTGGATTTTCGATACCCGACTTACCGTTAGACTTGCCTCGCAAGTGTAGTCGTAATTTAGGTTTTCTTGTATTGAGTAGGCGAAACAGAAAACAATGATTAGCGTCTTTACACGCGCTACTTTTCACACTCGATCAATTGCCCAGAACAAAAGGGAGATTTAAATACTTGGTTGCCGCCATAGACTACTTCACAAAGTGGGTAGAAGTCGAATAACTTGTAGAAATGCATTATGAAAAAGGTTAATCATTTCATATGGAAGAATATTATATGCATATATGACATGCCATATGTTTTCACCACAGATCATGGAACCTAGTTTGAAAATCAAGAATTTGATGATTATTGTGTGCAATACAAAATTCAAAAGTTGCACTCTGTCCCAGGACATCCCAATGCAACGAAACGACTGAGGTGACAAATAAAACCCTTTTGATGGGTTGAAAAAGAGGCTTTACGAGGCAAAGGGAAACTAGATTAAATGAGCTGCAGTATTTTATGGGCCTATAGAACCACACCGAGGACATCTTTTGGCGAAACCCCTTACATGTTGGTAATTGAAACAGAAGTAGTAGTCCCCACAGAAATAGGTCTGCCAAGTCACAGAGTTCTCAACTATGATTCCCCCTAAAGTGATCTTATATGAAGGCTTGACATAAACTTAGTAAAGCAAGTGAGAAAAAAATGCTACATTGCGGGTGGCTCTCTACCAACAACGTATTGCTAGGTTCTACAATAAAAGAGTCAAGCCGAGAAATCTAAAAGAAAGGGATTACATTTTAAAAAAAACTGATTCATAAAGGAAACAAACTAGAGCCCAATTGGCACGCTCCATATCGCAATTTTGTTGTTGTCCCACTAGGTACTTATCGCCTGAAAACACTTAAAGGGGAGCAGTTAAAGAACCCTTAAAATGCCGAGAATCTTAGGAAGTATTATCAATAAATTTCGTTTAAAAATTATAACCGTGTAGCCATTATGGAAACTCGAATAAAAATTTATTGGTTTCATAACATTTGACTTACTTTTTTTGCGGGAATGGGAGATATAAAAATCTCAAAATCAAAAAAGAAAATGAATGCAAACTGCAAAAGATAGTCAAATTTAAACAACTAAATCCTGGCAAAACTTCATGTATGACTTTGTCTTTGACAAGTCAAGAACAAGAAGCCTCGACTCTAAAAGATTCTTGTGTGTCTCAAAGCCAGGAACAAGAAGTTTTACTAGACCAAGTCAGGAAAAATCCTAATAAATTTAGTCTCCTATGGTATTTAATGCAAACACCCAGTCTAAAAACGATATGATTCGTTAGACGACTAACAAAATGTGTTAGTAGAACCTAAGGCTGGACAATTTATGTTCATCCTCTTTAATAACTAGTAAAGAAATTTGGTCAGCCAAAGGACGAGCACCAGACCATAAATACTAAACTACCAGTAGGACTTAGAATTGCACAACATATATCAGAAAAAATAAACATCATAACCAAACTTTATCTTTCATTCAAAAGGAATCATGAAGTTTATTACAAAAGAAGTTATCCCTAAAAGTTGCAAGATATGAAAAGTAATACATGTTCACTCCGTTGGACACTTTCTTGAGGGATTTTCCATCCCAGTCGGAGGAATATTAAGAGCATAAGGCCGAATAGTTGATTTAAAATATTTAAGCATGTTATGACCACTTAAACTTAGACTACTCACTAAGTGTTGGGGTGAACATACATATCCTATTCATGCAATCCATAGTCATCCATGTAATTCCTAATCAAGCTTTGAGGGATAGCATCGATGGGAATCCAATCAACACTGAGCTTGAAAGGAGGATCAGGGTAATCCAATACACCAAGATCATTCCAATGCCATAAGGAATCATTTTAGGGAACCTTCAAAACTGTGAAGGCATTCAGCTAACCCCACTTATAACATTCATGGCATGCTTGTTCTAATTCATCCTCTAGATGAGCCAAGGCCACGTCATAACCATCCATCCATCCAATCCTAGGTTTCTTATGAAATTAGAAGACCAGCTGATCAACCTTGTCAATTAACTTCTTGATCGTAATATCTTTACTCCTCATCAACTGGGGTATTTTTTCTCTCTTCCTTAATTGTAGGCCGAGCAACCACCATCTGCTTAGAAGACTGGCCAACCTTGGTTTTCTTTAAGGCTTTAAGTTCCTCCCTCAAATTGGCATTTTCTTTCTCTGTGAAAGAGGCACCTTCATCCTTCCCAGCACTTGATGATTTCTTCATTCTCTCTAATTCATTCCTTAAGGAACTATTCTCATACTCCAACAAACGTTCCACCTCCCTTGCACCAATCAACTCACATTTTAACATAATATCCTTTTTCCTGTATGATGATGAAATGACTTATAATTTCTTATCAAAGCCTACCTCACTACTGAGCAGAGCATACTTTGCCTCATAGTCAGCATACAAGCCATCTAAGGAGGCCTTATGATCTTCTTGCAATTGAAGGATAATATCATAGTGTGTAGCGTTAGTCACCAAAACTTGGTCAAATATCCTATGAAGATGGACATAGGTTTTCTTCACTTGATTTGGGCATCTAAACCGAGTAACTCCTTCAACTCGGCTTCATCTAAATCTTCAAGGCCATCACCCAATATCCACACACTCCTTCTATACAGGTCACTTTCTACTGTAACTATCACAACTCTTCTGGATTTAAATCGAAAGACAGAGTATTGGCACAAAGATCAAACGATAAAATCTATGACATCATAATGGGGCAAGTTTAATAACAAATTTTATTATAAAGGAAAGGGTATTACATAAAAAGGCCACTATTCAATTTTACAAAATAAAATTAAGCATTACAAAGAAAAAACCAAAAACATCAATCAATCCTAAGATCTACACCTTCTCTTTATATTGCATTTCCTCCTCACCTAAATGAGCAACCACCACTGAAACCTTTGGCACCATGGAAGACTCACTGGTACCCTCCTCGTCCTCTAAGTTCTCATTAATGGTTGAAGGGGTACCGAGGTTGTATTGTTGAAAAAGATTTGAGTTAGCAGCAAAGCCAACCTACTTCAAGGCAGCTATCCAACCTTCCTTGAAGGAAATCTTTTTTAGATATTCAATTTGATGAGAAATAGCGACAAAGGACTTATCCCATCCTCTAGTAAAGGCATCTTCTTTCCCCATTTTCACATATGCCTTTAGGTCTTGGAATTTCTTCTTTTCTTCAGTGGTCGCCAAGGCAGAATTAGCAAAAACCCCCTCGACATTATTCTTTTTCTTCTTGACCTCATTCAGTTGGCCTTGTAATTTTTCCTGTTCCCTTTTTTGAGGGTGGCATCCAAGGATTCCTTAAAGACTTTGAAGGCTTCTTCAACATCATTGGATTATTCCCTCAACTAATTATCCCTTATTAAAAGTTGTTCATAATCAACCAAAAACTACAAACATTAAGGACGAAAGGCAATCAATAAAATTACAAAGAAGGATTGAAATCAAAGAATGCAAGTTTATATAAATAGTTTTGAGAGCCAAGTTATGACTATATATCTCTATCAGCCTTGACTAGGACATGGGAGCAACCGTTGACCTATCTGTGGATAACACTCTAGTATGAATTAAGCCCGTAGCCAAACCAGGGTTCGCTGCCACTGAGGCAAAAGCTGCAGAGACCTGGTTGACCTGGGTTTTCTTGGTCAGCTCTTGCTGAATAGCAGGGCCCATTTTAATCTTTTAAATTGAGATTCAGTATTCTTAATATCCTCATTAGTTATAACTATTGTTCTCTTAGAACATTTGCTAGTGGTTTTCTTCTTCTCGGTTGGAGGGGGTGACATGGCTCCAATAGTTAGGTTGGGGATCTTCCTCTTCACCATTTTGCTCAGAGAGGAGAGAGTGGTCAGAATATTAACTAAATCATATGATTCAAATGTGGAAGAAGTTCCTCCTAAGGCAGTATCTCTCTCTTCCAAAGGAGATGTAGGTAAAATAATTGAGGAGGAGGAAGCATAATCTTCTAACTCTATAGGGGCTAAAGGAATGTCCTCCGTAGGCCGAGCTACGAATAAAGTAATGTAAGTCTCATACTCCAATAAAATAGAAGCCGACCAAGGATGCATTTCACCAAGTCTCTACTGAACCGATCAGATGAACTTCAAATCTTTAAAATTATTCTCTTAATCGGATGGACAATCTTTCTTTCTTCTCTCTGCAGAAGGGGGCATTTGGGACCATTATACCTTACCCCCTCAGGAAGAGGGGGCATGTTGCCGATTCTTAACCACAATTCCATAATCCAAATAATCTTTATTAGAATCATGAAAATTTACTACTAAAGCTCTATTGGTGTGACGTATCTTCAAATAGTAGGTATTATCTCCAGTGGTCCCCCAATTGTAACAATACATTAACTCCTTTGTGCCGATATGGGCCACATATAGTTCGTTAAGACGGTTAATCCCATTTACTACTCTCTAACAATTAGGGGTCACCTTGGCTGGGACCACATCAAAATATTGGCAGAATTATAAATATAAATTATTGGGGGAAAGGTAAATCCCACACTCAGCTATAAATATGGTGGGCAACCAGAGACCCTCTTCCAGGGCACACAAATCGCAAGGCCCAAACACCATTTCAATAGTAACCCACTAAGGTATTTTTCTCTCCTCCCTAAATTCCTCCGGTGAACCTTCATCAATAATATATACCATCTTAATAGTGCAGAAAGAAAAAGACCAAGAGAAAGAAATTCTTACAATTTCTAGTACAGTGCGGAACTGCTTAGAACAACAAGAAGGAAGCAACATTGGAGGAAAGGAGAAGTTCGATTGGAAAAGGTGAGGCAAAACGGAGGGAAACCCAACCTTTATATAGGTACAATGATGACCCTTGATATTTGGGATTTGAAAGGATTACCACTACCACCATTTAGACTATCGACGACATCCCAAATCCCCAAAAGGCAAATGACTAGCGCACCACTCGACGGTTCACTACTTTTCAAGATACTTACAAAACTGCCATTGCCTCAACACAAGAGATGAAAATTACAAGTCCTTGAAGTTGACTGCCGACGACAACCCTTATTAGACATCGAGAAATATTAGGAAGAAATATTCATTCTTTCATCTTACTTTCAAGTATGAAGTATTGGGGGCTTATGTTGTTGCCTAAAAATATTAGGCCACTTGGCCCAATAAAACAGTGACACTTGTCAGCATTATCATGAGGCTTGCCACACTGAATAAAACATAATCGACACAGATACTTGCTAGTTGGCCATCCCCCCGACCACACCCAGAAAGTTGAACCATCAACTATATGAAAAGCCACATGTAGGATTTTAGTAGTCACCATGCACATACACATGAAAAGACACCCAACTGCATTCTATTGTGTAAAGGTGTACATGATTGAATCCATAAAGGCATTACACCTCTTGACTTCCTACTTACTATAAATTCTACTTCCCCCAGGTTTTTTTTTTTTTTTGGGGGGGGGGGGGGGGGGGGGGGGGGATGCCTGAATATCTTTACTACACCTTGTGATTGCAACTCAGAGGAGGGAATAAGCCCAAAACCATCTTTACCCGTGGATTTAGGCTTGTTCCCTGAGCTGAACCATGTAAAAATCTTATATTGTCCCTTTTATCTTATTTATCTACGATTATAAATTTGGTAACTACGAGACACAATAAATATCCAAATTTGGACATCAACAATTATCATATTGGAGCAATAGACTAAAATATGACATGTTATTCATTTTCCCGCTAATTTTCATAAAACATAATTTTTTTTTCTAACATTGGAGATTATATTTTTCCTAAATTTATATTTATCATAGTTCCAAAAATTAAAAAATATCTTAACTTTATTTAATAAAGTCGTTTGTCTTTGGACTTTGCATTTTTTATAACTATGATATTTTTAATACTTTTAATAAATCAAAGTATTTTTTTTGCAAACTAAAATGTGATATGTTTTTCAATTTATTCTAATCCTCATAAAATATAATTTTTTACTAATATTGGGACTTTGTATTCTTTTTTTGTAATTATGATTTTCTACTATTTTTGTATTTCTCAAAGTATTTTTTTTTTGTATTTTTAAAATCAAATATTTGTTTTAAAATAATATAAATTGAAATTTTGCCCCTAATGTTCATGGGGCTTTGCAATGTAAGACATATTCTTTTAGTTTTGCAATGTTAACATTGTTGATTTAATTTTAATGCAATTTCGGACAACCATTAATCACTGTTAAAAGACTTAATGAAAATTATTGTACACATTTTGAATTTATATGAACATCTTTTTTGTTGTCCATTAATAAAGAGAAAACGAGTCAATTAGCACATTTTAAAGAAGTACCGCGGGAGGGTGTATTATACACACCCTTGGAGATAGCTTTTTTGGTGGAGCAAAACGAAATCAGAGCAATTTGGTGAAAAAATTATTTAATGCTTTGAAAGTGGTTTTATATTTTCATTTATAAATTACATGTGTCAACTCAACATTACACATTAAAAAACATGGTGGTGGGTCAACGTGGAATTTTAACACCATTAATTAAATATTTTGGGGTAAATCAAGATTGATATTACTAAACAAAGGAAAAATATTTGAGAATTTTAAAAGCAAAAGACTTGTATTTGAGTAGCGAAATTTTAAAGTAGAGTAATAGAAGGTTCAATTTTGCTTTTTGTAGCTTTCTTTATATTTTAGAAAGAGATTTGTTTTTGAAAAAGGCCTAAAGATCCGAAAAACATATAAGACTTTAAAAGAGAGAGGATCAGTGAATGTTTTGACGTAGTTACAAATTTAGGGTAAAATAGTCATTACATTAACATGTTGGAGCGACTTACAACTTTGGTGGAGTGGGAATAGCTCAACCCCAACACCCCCTCTCTTTTTTACTATTCATAATACATTTTTCATTTAAAAAAATAGGAGTTTGACTTGAAAGGCTAATTTTTTATTTGTTCTTTTTTTATTATTTACCGAATGTTTTTAAATTTATATGATAAATGCAATGCCAAACAAAACAAAATTTTATAAGAATTATTGCACCACCGTTTATCCTAATAACTCACCATCAATTTCACTCAAATTTAATTTCATATCATTTACAGAACACTAATTTTCTGTAATTTTACACAAAAAACTAAGTTTATAGTGTAAATATATTGTCATGCTTTAAAATTGAGTAAATTGTATCAAAAATATATTTTGGAAAATGAGACGATTTACACCGCCTTACAAACACGACACAGTGTCGTGTATCACATCACACTGTGTCGTGTTTGTAAGCGAGCCAATGCGGACGCGAGCCAATGCGAGCCAATGCAGACACGACATATTGGTGTGTCACATTTTGGAGTCATTTTAAAATTATTGTTGTGAAAAAATGTTCAAAACACACATATGAGAGAAAACACACACACACACACACACACACACACACACACACACACACACACACGTGCGTATATAGTGAAGATTAGCGTGCTGTGATTTAATTATAAAAGTAATGAGTAATTTAGTAAAAATTATTTGAGTTGTCATTTTGGTATGCATGAAAAGTTGAGAACTCCTTATTATAAAAATTCCCTAAACTAGTATTCTCAATGTCGAATATATATTTAAGTTCATCGCATCATTGGACCAGGGAAGAAGTTTATCATAGTAGTGAAATTAATTACGATTCAATGCAAAAAGAATTATTTACGGGGATATAATTTGGGAATTTTGAATACACAATTGGAAGAAAATCTAATAATTATGACTAGGTTCTTCAGTATATCTCATCACACAAGTAGTAGGCCTAAACTCTTTGAAAACTATAATTGTCCCAAGCTCACTTTATGTACTTATTTATATATGTCAAGGGAAGGGTTTAAGATGCACAATACACTCTTTACACTTATAGAGGGAGTGGGAAAAAACTAACTACATAATGTGAAGGATTTAGGGGAGAGAAAATGATTTCTCTCATATTTCACTAAGTTTTTATCTCTAGGAAGGCCTACGCTAGGCTTACTTTGGGCGTATGATGTAATAAGATATCATTGACTTTCAATGAACTATAATGAGGTTTTTGGAGAGATGGGAGGGAAAAAAAATATAATTATCTTCATCATTTATTTCTCCTTATTCGGATCACCTAAAAGATCCTCAAAGGTATTGTGATTCAAAACCCTATGTTTATGATTTAAACCTAGTTCTTGTTTTTAATTCTTATGCATGATCAGTCAAAGTTTTGGGACTAAAATATTTTTTTCATTTATGTCAATACCCAACAAGAAAAGGATGACCAAGGTAAAACCTTTTAACTCCATCTTTTTCTAAAGTGACTTGAAGTCCTCATATGGTTAGAAAGGCAAAACAAACTTAAGAACACAATCTTCCATCTCTAAAAATATTTCTCTTGAAATATAATGAAAATGATAGAATTTGAAAGGAAGATCACAAGAATTTTTATAGAATAACATCAAAAAAATTAACTTTCTGAAAATTAAGAGAATCTACAACATCCTTTATAATCTTTTGGCTCCTTATTTATAGAGTTCTTTGCTATGCAACTGCCTATGTAACTACCGAGTGGTTACCCATTTGAATATTCATCCTAAATGTACTTACACCCTTTAAAATCATCATCTTATCCCATGTTCAATGTCTATATGAGTTCTGGTAATTTGTATATGCATTTACATTAAACCAGTTCATTATGTTCTCAGTTATAATGATCGAATTGTATTTCCAAGTGGAAACATTCTATTAGACGAAAATAGTATGTTATAAACATACTACCAGGATTAATTGATTTATGAGAAATATTAATTAGTGTACAATTAAGCTTCTGTATGATGTGGGTTTGATCAATACAATTAGAATTCAGCGAGGTGTAACCCTCTTAAGAATGATAGTTAAAGCACGAAGAACAACAAATTCTTTATATCGATAGTAAATAACTTTAATATTTATAATAAATGGTTTGAATATAGAAAAGTGTATGTAATAGGTCTTTAAAATGTAAATGGTCTTACAACGCAGTAAATGAAATGAATCTCAACATTCAACTTAGTTGAAGGGAGAAAAAACAAGCACTTCGGTGCCATAAAGGCAAGGCCAAAAACCTCCAAATAAATAACTGCAGTAATAAATAATAAATACTGGCCAAGATTTAAGAATAAATGGATAAACTTGATGCCAATAACTCACAGAAAGCACTATGTACGAAGAAATCAAATATCAAACTCCCAGTCCTTTAACAAATGATTAGTGAAAGTATTTATAGGAATGCAAGGTCATTCGAGTGACCTTGCTTGCATTAAATCTAAGCTCTCAAATGCCAAGGGTGCTGTGTATTTAATGCAACATATTGTGTATTAAATGAATGAGATAATGTATTTGGGTCGAAACACTATTTACGCTATAAAAATATCCCTCTCATTGATTGTGATGTGACACGTTGGTACAAAGGGTTTCTTTATGACGACTGATGGGATATTTTTCCAAATGTGCTAATGGTCCAAGTAATTAATTTACTTAACTTCCAGTTTTCTCGAGCTCCTAAAATGTCAGAAATCATGACATCATAATAATATTGAATAGGAACAATAATATATGATATCTTTTCAACAAAATGAGATTCCTCGAACAAATTTACTTTGTATGTGTTTGTTGAATGATGTTCCTTTGTGAAAGGTTCCTCGAGAGAGCTGTTTTGACAAGGTCCCTCAAGTGAGGTCACTCAGGGAAGAGGTGTTTTGAAACACTAACTTGATCCTATTAGAGAGATGTTTTTACCAAATGTACCAAAAAGGTTTGGATTTCCCCCCAACATTTCCTTATTCTCAATCCTCTAAGCCAAATCCATGTGCAATTCCCTAAATAATTTCACTCGATAGAACATGAGAGTTCTCCCATGTCTAGCCATACACACTCCTTCGTAGGTACCACGCAACCTCAATAATATTACAACAGGTTAGAAATATTTGTTAAGTGGGAACAAATATAAGATAAGTACACATTACTTGTATGTTTCTTGAAGTCTCTTTGAAAGAATTTTCTTGTTATGTGAAGGCCTTCGAAGGGATTGTTTGTCATGGGAGTGACTTTGAGTGAGCTTTCTTATTGTGAGAGTGACTTTGAATGAGCTTCTTTCGATCGACCCTTGTCCTGCAGTTTATATTTGATCATCCTCTAATCCACCTTTATAATCATGATTAATGTTTGATAAACCATTAGCTTTAACCTCCCTCTACATTTTCCTCTTCGTAGTTATATTTATTTAGTCGTGAAGAAATATTTGTACAAAACATCATTGTCTTCCTTCTAGTAACCTTTGACCTCTAATACAAAATATTTTGAATAACCATTGACTGAGAAGATATTTGTTAGATGAAACCTTTCATGCGAGTGATCTTTCACTCAAAAAGAAAGTTATCATTTTAGGATATACTAAAAACGTGTTTTTGAACATATCTTACAACAATCATTTTTTGTTGGAGCAAGCATTTGTGCGATTGACCTCATAATCTCAGCTGCCGAGGCACCTCTTATATATATATATATATATATATATTGAGTGAAAATTAATCACAATTAAGAGGATTCCAAAAAGTAATTGAAGAATGAATGTAAGTTGCTAATAAAATAATATAAGAATATACGTGGTTCGGAAAATTTCCTACATCCACACAGAGGTCACTATATTTTATTCAATTCTCTCAAGGTTTTGAATTAGATCCCCCTTGGCCCCGGAGTGTGGGATGTATTTATAGTCCTAGAAATTCATAGTGGTTGAATTGTTCAAGGAACTCCCTTGGTGTCAGATAAGCTCGTGTGGTGACTCCCTTGGTCTTTGAACAACTTTCAAGAAGAACAGGGAGCCTTCCCTCAAAGATATAAACATTGTCGACCTGGTAAAGGCTGAGAGAGTACCTTCCTAATGGTGAACACCCCAGGTCGGCATCATTCCTGCTTGAATATACTAACACTACCGACAAGTTTACTGCTCACCCGATAGACGATTTAGCTAATCATCCTCTTCCTAATGATGAGACTTATCCACCCTTTCAATCATTAGATGTCGTGTTTGTCTGACCAGAGGAGGAAAATCCAATGGATCCTACTAGAAAAGAGTTCTTCTGATAGTGGATGATGATGATGATAAGTTTCTTCTTGATGACAAGGTGATTAGTCATAAATTCTTCATATTTACCCCCTTAATTTAGAGGCTTTTATCATCTTATGCGGTGTAAATCGAGTTGATTTATCTCATATCATTGCTACTGACCTTTTTTATGTAGTGCATCGAGTTTCATGTATTTCCCTTACATTTTGCAAGTATTTTACATAAGTAGAGAAAAGATAAAACTCAAACTCAAGGAAGATACAAGAAAAGGAAAGTCAAAGGAAAAATAGTAATTTTTCCCCAGGAATTCAGACAAAGAGTCTAAAGGAAAGTGGAATATCTCGAGTCCAGAAGTGCGTAGGAAGATACGACATCTAAATTCGAGTCCCAAGTCAAAAGTTAAGGATCTCTGAAGTTGAGAAGAAATGAAGGAGAAAAATGAAGAAAAAATATAAAGGCACTGAACCAAACTAATAGATTCACTACCGGACCGGTTCTAGCCACTGGAACAACCAAACTGAACCGATAGGAAGGCATTCAGATCGGTCCACTAAACTGGCAGACACTGGACCGGTTCACCCATTAAAGAAGGAACCTACCGGACCGATTCGGCTGGACGAAATTTTAATTATTCTTTTCTCTTAAAAAGAGTTGTGCATTGTGCAAAAACTTAAAATAATGTGATGTATTTATTCTTTTGTAATACCACACATTAGAGAGATTCTATTTAGTTAGTTTTGAGAGGGTTTTGAATCCAAAAAGTGTAGGATTGATATTGTTCAATATTTTCTTCATCAATTTGGATTAATTCAAGGCTTTTATTCATTCCAAGTAATCTTTTCTTTATTGTTTCAATTTATTTCATATTTTCTGTAAGTGATTCATTCTTTCTTGGTTAGAATCCTTCCTTGCATGTTTAATCTCACTTTTCTTGCAATTATGATTTCATGCAACATAGATTTCTTATTTAAACATAGTTTCATAATGTCCAGCTAGATTTCTAAGAGTTGGAATGCATGAACCCAACCCGATGTGGTTTGCATCGATATAAAAGTAATTCCTTGAATTAAATAAATCGTTAAATCATGTTGATTAGTTGTTACAACCGTCGTAGGACTTTTAAACTCGTTTACCCTAGGTAATCGGGGTGTTTAAGAGTGCGACGCATGTGTCAGCTATTCCGACACCGCTTTATTTGTATTCTTGATTATGTATGATGCGGGCTTGTATCCTCATATATTTAATGCTTGAAATTAATAAATCTTTGGTTTAATTAATTATCTAATTTATAATTGCTTTTATATACGATAAACATACTAGGGTTTATGGGATTGTAGTTTAACCTACTTTTCTCATTCATATTTATTCAGTCAGAGTTAGTTTACTCCTCCATACGTAGTTTAATTAATTTTCATTTAGTTAGCAGACATAAAACTCAAAATCAATCATATTTTCTTTCTTTTTCTATAGTCAACCTTAGGATTTGTCGTCTTATCTATCGTCGTCACGTTCCACATCCTATTTCCCTAAAGATTCGACCCAGTCTTACCGGGTTTATTACTTATGTGACGAGTTTGCACTTGAACCGTAATTAGCAGGCACCAGAGATACATTTTGAGTCACGTCAAGTTTTTGGCGCAGTTGCCGGGGATTTATGTTGACTTTTAGGTTAGGTCGATTTATTCCGAAATTTGACTCCACTTCTTAAAAATCCAAAAAAAATCATAAAATCAAAAATCTAAAAAAATTCAGAAAAGAAGAGAAGCAAATTTTTTTAACATCTCTCAAAGTCCTTTCATGCGAAGTCTGCAACAAACTCCTCAATCAACTCCCATTCGCATTCACTAAAATACGATAGTTGAGTACAAATCCTATAGCCCACACACTCCTAACACCCCTCAATTTTGGGTTCCACCTCCTACACATCCAAATTCCATCACGAGTCACGTTTCCAGGACACCGAGTAATTTGGAGAGAGAGACATGTTGGAGCACGCTAGTTATGGTACGGGTGAGGGAGAAATACCGTACCATCCCATGAAAAAGATCTTATATCCTAAGAGAACTGTTCCCCCCAAAATATTCGTACAAAGCAGGACAGTTCCGTTTTCACAATGGGATGATAAAATTCTTTCCACATTTCATGGGTTAGATTCGGAGAAACCATACCTCCACATCCGTGAGTTCTAAGAGGCGTGAAAAACGTTTGGTGATCAAGATTGCACTTAAGATGTCGTTCGTCTAAAACTTTTTCTTATTCCCTAAAGTATAAATCTAAGAACTGGCTTTGGTCTTTATCCCCGAACTCAATTGGATCATGGAGAGAAACGACATCCAAGTTTATCTTAAAATCTTTCCCCAACATCAAATGAATTCCATCAAAGCACAAATTCAAACATTCCAACAATGAGAAAATGATCCATTAGATCGCTGTTAGGAGCGCTTCCAAGATTTGGTTAGCACATGCCCACATAATGGTTTTGAGAAGTATCTCCTTATCTCTTTCTTCCACCAAAGGGATGAGTATAGCATCTAAACAACTCGTTGAAACAATGTGCGAGAGACCATTTTGGGAGTTAGATGCGAATGATGCCGAGTCCCATCTCAAGTATGTCACCGATACTACTCAAGCATGAGACACATCTGATCCTAACACCCGAAACTGGGTTCGACAGACGCCCACTCTCCTTCTTCATCCGGACTCTATCATTTGGACAAAGAAACTTCAATTAAACTAAATTACTAAACAATTAAAAGACGTAGTCGAATTACGGGCAAGAGAAACACCCGGATCTACTCAATCAAAATAATAGGTGTGTGCCATTTATGTGGCGGACCATTCAGCAAAGGAATGTACGACGATACCCGCCTGTAAAGTTATGCTTCAAGGGCAAGTAGGAGCAATAGGAAATCTTAAGGATCATTTTAATGTCCGCAATGGTAATTCTTATGATCCTTCATGGAGGAAATATCCTGGTTTAAGTTATGGGCAACAACAAGTTGCATTCAATACCAATTCATAAGTTGCCCCTCCTTCACAATCGCCTCCTCACTTTCAACAATAACCACCTCTTGTATCATATATCACCCCACCGAGGCGAACATTTGAGGATAACGTCAATCAATTCATGCAAGCCCAACAAGTGACGAATACTCAAAATGCTCAGATGTTTATCTAGATAAATGATAAAATTTCTAAGTTGAAATCATCCTTGATTGTCCAAGAAAATGGTAAGTTTTCGGCCCAAGGCCAACCAAGTGTTAGCTCTACCTCCGACGTAAATCAAGAGCAATGTAGTGAAATTACCACTCTATGTAGCGGGAGAGTAGTTGACTAGTCACCTCCTCCACACGACGAGCAAAATGATCAGGAGATTTCACCCGAAATGAGAGAGGCTGAAGATGTCCCCTTAAGAAGGAGTGGTAACAATGATATAATTAGGCCCGAGGTAGTTGTGAAAGCACCCATTGCTACGCTGTTCCCTCAACAGTTAGTATCCCACTCCAACGAGACCTCTCGTGATGATGTTTTAGATATTCTTAAGCAAGTAAAGATTAATTTACCTTTTCTCGATGCCATAAAGAGAATTCTTGCCTATACTAGACTTTAAGGACTTACTGATGGTGAAAAGAAGGCTAAAGGTAAAGAAAAATGCGATCCTAGAACAAAACATCAGCTCAATACTGTTAAGCGATCTTCCACTAAAATTCAAAGATCCAGGTGCACCCATTATTTCGTGCATCATGGGGAAGAATCGAATTGAGAGAACGCTAATAGATTTAGGGGTGAGTGTTAACATTCTCCCCTACTCCATCTATAAGCAATTAGACTTAGGGGACCTTAAGCCCACAAAGATGACTCTCCATCTCATAGATCATTTAGCAAAGATACCTCGAGGGGTTGTTGAGGACGCGATCATCCAAGTTGACACTTTCTACTTCCCAGTAGATTTTTTCATTTGGGACGAGCATCCCTCCATTGCACTGAGCAATAATGTTCCCGTGATTCTCGATTGTCCTTTTTTAGCTATGGCTAGTGCACTATTCAACACTCAAAATGGGCCAATGCAACTCACGTTTGGGAATATGACCCTCAAAATAAATACCTTCAACATCTCTAAGATCGGGGGTAATGAGAGCGAGTTACGAGAGGCGGATCAATGGAAGATATAGTACATGAGCCTGAGAGGAATCATGCGAGATGTCCAGTAGGTGTATGTTGTACCACATCAAGTGAGAGCGACACTCCTAACGTTGATCAAGAGGAGCGGGAGGTGTGTTTAGTGACCAATATCAAGAGTGTTGATGTGAAGAGAGGGAGCGATCACGTTATTGAGTACGAGAGAGAGGAGTTGGAGATTGAGCGAGTGAGAAAGGACATCAAAAGTAAGCATGAGAGATAGGGAGGAGACATGAATCTAGAAAATTTTGAGAGAAGAATTGGGCCAATGGATGAGAGCCTCACTATTGACGTCCAATCTTAATTGGACTCATATAGTCACGTCGAAGAGAGTGAAAAGAAAAATAAGAAAAATGAGATTTTTCTTAGTGACCACCCACCAATGCCACTGGAGTCTTCGGATGCGATAGAGGAGAAGAATCAAGTCTCATTCGACTTAGAGCCCGACCCATGCATTCCCGAAATTAAGAGAGATTTTGGTTTAACATGTCCCTCCAATTTTGACCGAGATGTTCGCTCCAAGCCGGAACAAGCAAGCTGTAATTCGATTGATAATTATGCAAATCCCATTCATGAAGGATATCACAAACCTCAAGGTAACTCCCTTATCTATGGGATGGGTCTAAATTTTTTTTGGCTGTTGGTTTATGATGCTAGGACGGGAGAGACAAGATGAGCATCGGACCTCGTATGTGGGGTAGGATAATTTTTTAGGATTGAGAGAGAGGTCGTCTCACCCCTGATATGGGGTGATCCTTGTGTATATTAGTTAGTTTTAGGTTAGGGTCGTTAGAGGTCATTAGATGTCTTTAGGAAGCAAGTTCGTTAAAGAGAGAAATGCGAAGGAATTGACGAGAGAGTGTAGCGATCTTTGATGGGAGTTGTCTCATATTTCATAGATAAATCCTGGTTAGGAATATTTTTGGAAGGGCCTGAAAAAAATCGAGCAAGAAGAAGCTCAACTTTAGAGAGTAAAAGAGAAGGGAAAAATACCTTCAACAGTGTCTCAGACCGGTTCAGTTTGCTTCTACGAAAAAAATAAAAAAATATTGGACCGGTTTGAATATCTGTAGAAGTTCGTAGCTTTCCAAGAGGTTCATCTCCCATTTCCCAAATTCTTACCCCCAATTCCTAAGTTCTTTACCTACAACTTTTCCCTCGAAATCCATTCCCCATTCCCTCTAACTTTTCCCTCCAAATTCATCCCTCCCCCTCTACTCACCACCTATAAATACCCACATTATTCACCCCATTTCACCTCACACCTACCATACATCTCTCTCTCTCTCTCTCTCTCTCTCTTTTATTTTCCAGCAATCCCAAATTCTCCCCCCATGGCCGCTAGAGCAGTACGATCACTCCCCACCAAATAAAACTCCACCGATATCCTCCTCGAGGATAACAATGAATACTGTTCCCGCCAAGAGAAAAGGTTGTACGACACGTTCTTTTCCCCATCCCGATCAATGCATATTAAGCGTAAAGTTAAATGGGAGGATCTGCCGCAATCGGTAAACAACCTATGTAGTCCGAGGGGTTGGTGTCAATGTTTTGGGGAGCCTCACCCTATTATTTGGGAGGATGAGGTGAGATGGTTTTATGAAACTCTCATTCGAACGGGGGAATTTAAAGCGGAAGCCGATGTTGATGAGAGGCACATCCCATTTTTGCTAGAAATAATAGTTCAAAAATTGCGAACCATGATGTCCTAAGCTCAAACATATTTGACTACCCCACCAATGCCGAGGCCGTTATTAAAGGTGCATGTATCCTCCGCCTTGCCTCAGACACTCGTGGAGCCAAGAGACCTTTCCGGTGGGGAGCCTTCCTGAAAAATACCGCATTGCATTCCATATTTTGTGTGTTAACATTGTTTAAACCTCCAACGATTCGACAATACGTCCTCGGCAAGCCAACTTTTTATACCACCTCTTCGATCCCCGTGCCCCATTCCATCTCGCACGCATTTTTTATGCTGACATCATGAAGGAGACTATGGATCGCAAAGTTCGAACTCCCTACCATACCCCCTTTTTGTCACCTCCCTCCTTGCTGATGTCAAAATTCATCCCCCCAAGCATTTCCTCGCCTCCCAAAGGCCATTGGGCAAGAATCCCACACCCGAAGCGAACGCCAAAGAGAGGTGATACAAGCGGCGACGAACATGGACAAGGATGTGGATATGGAAGAAGAGGAAGAGCCCGAATATAATGAGGAGGATGATTCTGACTATGAGCCGGTGGGACCGGACATCACTCGTTGCATTGAGAACTTGGAGATGAGTTTTAATGATTTTTTAAGGGATTATCGGGCAGATCAATAGGAATACCGATGCGACACTATCATGATGGTCTGCCTCCGATCTGAAATGTACAAGCTCCATGTAAGTGAGGGGGTACCACTCCCCACTTACTTATATGACCTGTATGATCCCAACGCCCCCGGTCCCTCTCGTCCTCCTCCACAATAAGCTGTGTTAAGATGTTGTTGCTATTTTTTGCTTTCCTTATGTATCTCTCTTTCTCGTTCTTGTAATCCTTGTGTAGTAATACAAAAAAAAATTGCATTTTTCCTTTATTTATTTTTATGCACTCTCCTTTTATTTTAGATTTTAGTCCTTTTGCATAGGAACTTTGCAAAAGTTTAAGTTAAGGGGGGTACGCATTCGCTTAAAAATTTCACAACGTTTCGAAATACCCAAAAATTTATAATAAAAATTGAAATTTTTTGAAAAAGCCAAAAATATTTTTCTTCAAAATAAAAAAAATTTGGGATTTGAATTTTTTGAAAATATCACGAAAAATTTGTTTGAAGTCTCAGATTGTAAAAAAGAATCAAATGCAAAAACATGAAATTAACTAAAGATGAAAATTGTCGACTGTACAAATAAGTGTGGAGATTAACTAACTCGGTGAGATTTAGAGCCTATTAATTTTTGCGAGTTTTTAAATCAATCTAAGTTCACAGTTAACTCAAAGTTCAATTCGGCGTTTAAATAAGTCGTTGAAGATCTTAGTTCATTTATTTTGATCGGTTATGGGAAATGAGTGAGATGTTGTCTCAAAAAGCGCGCTAAAATATCTCTAAACTAAATTATTCTCGAGACGCATATGGTAAAATAATTAGTAATCCGAACAATGAAGTAGGCCATTTTTTGTTACCCAAAAAATATTAGCCATACAAAGTTGTGAAAATTATTCGTTTTGCTACCCAATTTGAGCTTATTGAATTTTTCCAATTTTGTTTGATAACCCGAAAAACCCAATTGGTCCGGAATTGTGAAAAGTGAATATTCATCAATTAATTCCAAATAGTGCAATAAAAAGGGGAAAGAGAAAATATAAGAAAAATGCTCAACAAAAATAGAAAAAGAAGAAAAATGAGAAAGATCCCGAAAAAGCACTAACGGACATCATAAGTCCATTTTCCAATTCCAAAGTTCAAAACCAATCTCAATTTTACCCAAATGCACCTTATAACCCGAAAAATTCCTAACCGAGTCTGAATTTTGAAATTAATTACCAATTGGAGAGCCTAAGATACGAAAAGACAATAAGAGAGATTAATTGGTGTGGATAAGAGGTGATATTTACCATTTCCCAATAATTGTATTCCGATGATGAGATATTTTCACCATAAAAATCCCATCTTTCTTATTTGTGTGCGTGAATTTGTGTTCCATTATAATTACTCTTTATATGACGCATACCGAGAGAAATTATCCACATTCCGAGTGATTCGTTTATGAGAGCATCCATGAGAAATTGAATCCAAACGAATTTTCGGGAAAGTAACATAATGATTAATCGGTGGAAGTTAGCGATTTAATTTTTGGCTTCGCACACACACACAAACACACACACACACTACAAATTGAGACTTTGAATATAAATTTATGGTAACTATTTTGAGAAAAGTTTAAATTGTACAATTTTTAGGTATTTTTATTTTTATTTGAGTCGAAAAATGAATTTTGTGGGTATATTCACTGCAAACCCTCATGAGAGTACTAGGGTAACCTAAGGGTTTAAAGGCTTGTTGCATATGCTAAATGCAACCGCTTGCCCACGAAAGAGGTATTCTATCCTAATACCACATTTGTTAAGTGTTGGACCTTGCTTAGATTCTTTTACATTGCTCAGGACGATTAAAGTTCTAAGTTAGGAGGGATTGATTAGGCATAAATTCTTCATATTTATCCCCTTAATTTAGAGGTTTTTATCATCTTATGCGGTGTAAATCGACTTTATTTATCTCATATCATTGATACTGATACTTCTATATAGTGCATCGAGTTTCGTGTATTTCTCTTACTTTTTCCAGGTATTTTACACAAGTAGAGAAAAGAGAAAACTCAAACTCAAGGAATATACAAGAAAAGGAAAGTTCAGGGAAAAACAATCATTTTTCACCCAAAATTTGGACAAGGTGTCTAAAGGAACGTTGAAGATATCGAGTCCATAAGCGTGTAAGAAGAGACGACATCCAAATTTGAGTCTCAAGTCATAAGTTTTGTATCTCTAAAGTTGAGAAGAAATCAAGGAGAACAAGGAAGAAAAAATAAAAAGGCACTGAAACGAACCGATAGATTCACTATCAGACCGGTCCCAGCTATTGGAACAACCAAACTGAACCGATATCAAGGCATCTGGACCAGTCCACTCAACTGGTAGACACCGAACCGGTTCGCCCATTAAAGAAGGGACCTATCGGACCAGTTCAGCTGGACGGAATTAAAAATTTTCTTTTCTCTTAAAAAGAGTTGTGCATGGCGCAAACACTTAATATAACGTGATGTATTTATTCTTTTGTTATACCAGACATTAGAGAGCTTCTACTTAGTCAGTTTTGAGAGGGTTTTGATGCCAAAAAGTTTAGGATTCATATTGCTTAATATTTTCTTCATCAATTTGGATTAATCCAAGGATTTTATTTATTCCAAGTAATTTTTTCTTCATTGTTTTCAATTGCTTTCATATTTTTTATAGGTGATTCATTCTTTCTTGGTTAGAATCATTCCTTGCATGTTTAATCTCACTTTTCTTGCAATTATGATTTCATGCAACATAGATTTCTTGTTTAAATATAGTTTCATAATGTCAGTCCAGATTTCTAAGGGTTGGAATGCATGAATCCAACCCGATGTGGTTTGGATGGATATAAAAGTAATTCCCTAAGTTAAATAAATGATTGAATCGTGTTTATTAGTTGTTACAACCGTCGTAGAACTTTTAACCTTTTTTGGCCTAGGTTACTAGGGTGTTTAAGAGTGCGACGAGCGTGTCAGCTATTTCGACACCGCTTTATTTCTATTCTTGTTTATGTATGATGCGGTCTTGTATCCTAATAAATGTAAGGCTAGAAATTAATAA
Source organism: Sambucus nigra (assembly GCA_949130495.1). Taxonomy (NCBI): domain Eukaryota; kingdom Viridiplantae; phylum Streptophyta; class Magnoliopsida; order Dipsacales; family Adoxaceae; genus Sambucus; species Sambucus nigra. Next base: position 377,521,511 of record OX422209.1, on the reverse strand, counting down.
AGTATTGGTTTAATTAATTATCTAATTTATAATTTCTTTTATATCTGGTAAAAATACTAGGGTTCGGGGGATTGTAGTCCAACCTACTTTTCTCATTCATATTTATTCAGTTACAATTAGTTTACTCCTGCATACGTAGTTTAATTATTAACTTAATTAATTTGCATCTAGTTGGTAGACATAAAACTCAAAATCAATCATCTTTTCTTTCTTTTTCTAGAGTCAACCTTAGGATTTGTCATCTTACCAATCGTCATCACATTTCACGTCCTATTTGCCCGAGGATTCGATCCCGTATTATTAGGTTTATTACTTACGCGATCGGTTTGTACTTGAAACATAATTACCATGCACTAGAGACACATTTTGAGTCACGTCACAGGGCCAAGTCCCCTCCAAGGCCGATGACCTAAGTTTAGTTGCCAAGGAGAAGACGAAGGAAGAGGAAAAGGAAAGGACAACGGAGGAGGGGAAAAGGAAGAAAGACCTCATGACCCCTCCTCTGAAGAAGAACAACGCCCCTTCTTCTCTCCTTAACATCTCTCAGGCCCAGTCTACGACCTATAATCCATTTTTGGCCCCAAGTTTATTGAGGGGTGTTGTGATCGTAAGTGATCACGAGCGTTTGAGGATGCTAGGACCTGACTAGCTTTTTATTTCGAGCTTCTTAAACTCTATGCTTGGTGAGAGTCTTCTCTTTTTTGTTCTTGCATTTGATTTGTTCGATTGTGATTTGTCAGATTTCCTAACACTTGTCTTTTTTCCTGTATTATAGTCTGTGGCAGAGTTCACCATCCTTCTGGATGGTCGTGCCGAACAGTCCAAATTAAATAATGAGTTGAATGAGGCCCTCCAAAAATACCATAAGGTGATGTTCAAGGCCTGAAAGGCCTATGAGAGAGAGGCGAATTCCACATTTGAGGCCATAGCCTCAATGAAGACTGGGATAAGTCTACTGAAGGTAGAGAATGCTCAACTTTTGACTGAGAAGTCTCTCCTAACTATTGAAGTGGCTCAGATTACTTTTTCTAAGGACAACACCTTCAAGAAATTCTAGGAAGAGGAAAATGCTAATGCCAAGATCCAAATTAACTATGCTTGGAAGGTGAGCTTCAAAAAGGTCTGGGATCATACCTTGGTAAAAGTCAGAGTCCCCACCGAGTCCAAGCTATTTGTTCAGCACCAACCAGTCCCCCCCCCCCCCCCCCGAGGTTGACAAACATGCTTCCACTAGAACCCCTGACAACTAGGAGAAAGAGGCGGTGACTGAGGAGAAGGGAGATGAGGCGAAAGGGCATGTGAAAAAGTGAAGCCTGTGGTCTCTAGTTTTTTTTTCTTATACTTTGTACTCTTTTTATTTTTTCTTGGTGCTGGACTGTAATGGCTCTGCCTACTTTTGTTATCAATGAAAGTAGTATTTTCTTCACTTTGAATGTGCCCATTTATGCCTTTTCTGATAAAATGTTGCCTGCTCTACCTTAATATTGTAGCCTATTGTCAAGGATATTCCTTCTACCAATAACTTAGATAACGTGCTCGGACGAGATGCCATCGCGCAGACTTGTCGAGTATTTTTATCTACCTACAAGGCTTTAAAAAAAAGACTGAGGCCTACAAGAACCAATCCACATTGGTCGCCAAACTGAAGGATGATCTCAAAGGTTTGGAAGATGCCAGTGCTTCCATGCAAGAAGAAAGAAATGTCTTGAAGGCCCAATTAGCTGAGACCAAGGATGTAGGCATGGTCGGGGCTCTAGTTTAGTCCAAAGATGATGAGCTAAAGAAGAATATTACTGAGGTCAAGGAGAAGATCTAAAGGAGAAATGCCATGATAATGGTATTGAATTGTGATGTGAAGAAGCTTCGATATTTATTCAGAATGGGTCCTCGAGCATCTTGGGTAGCTGGGTATGATGAGGGTGGGAAAGATTCCCCAGTAAGGTTGAAGAAGTCCCAAAATATGGTCTACAAGCATGGGTGGGTGAATTACCTTAAGGTGGTGAAGGATCCCAAGGAGTCGTAGTTATGGTATATGTACCACGTGGAGTGTCCGGCCTACAGTCGACCCCCTTTCTCGCGAGATGAGAAATGGGTTCCTTTGGATGCCATTCCCCTAAAGTTGGTCAAAAACTACTTATAGGGTCAAAGGTCTATCAATGGATCGGATTTTATCCAAATTCGAATCCGATCCATTTAAGAGGATATGGATCATGCCTAAAATTCGATTATCCGACTGCCCGATTACCTGTTTATTAAATGGAGCGGATTTGGATTCATATACGGCGATCAGTTAATAATCCGATCCGATTAATAATTTTAATATATGTACATATATATATATATATATATATATATATTATATAGAATATATTTTTAATTAATATATATTGTATTTAATAATACTTTAAATATATGTTATAATAGTTCTTTATTTCATTATCTGTTTTTTTGGAACATTTGCAAAATAAATTTATGAAATAAGAGTTGAAAATAAAAATGTTGCAAATCAAGTTTAACATAAACGGATGATCGAATAATTGGATCAGATCCGAATCCGTTTAACATAAACGAATATGGATTTGGATTTGCCTGATCCGATCCAATTAATAAATGGATCGGATCCGAATCCGTTTAACATAAACGGATATGAATTTGGATTTTCCTGATCCGACTCGAATCCGATCCGTTTACAGGCCATGATAGTGGTGACGAATATAAGCCAGACCCTGACGATAGAAGGAGGAGGCCTATTGCAAAGTTCTTGGCCAATCATGCATAAAACGTTGTAATTTTTGTATCTTGTTCCACTTGTACTTAGTGGCTTTTGTAATCGGTATATCCCCGTAATTAGGCCTTGACCACAAGTTAATTCAGTACAAATTTGTTCGCATTTTGTTATGCCATGCATGTGATATATCTATCTATCTTACTTTTTAGATCGTGTCGTGTAAGAATCGATAATTTCTTTAAACCCTAATTTACCTACGACCCTGATTTAGACCCTCATAAGGTGTGCAAAATCAAAAGTCTTCTAAGAGGAAATAATATATGTTTAAAAACCTATAACTTTATTATATTAACTTAGACCCCTTGAAGTTTCAATAAATTATAAAGGAGCCCCTGAAATTTTCAAAGTAAGATAATTTGAGGCATATTTAACCCTTAAACCCCTACTTTACATCAAATTAATATCTTAGACCTTAATTCACATAAAATTATAGTTTCAACATTGGAAACATTTTGAATTTACCAAAATACCCCTATACTTGAAAAAAAGTTTACTTTTAGGGCTATAAAAGCAAGTATACAAACAATGAAGGACTAAATTCAAAACCTCCCAAACTTAAACATCAACCCCTGTCCACATGCTGCTACACATCAACATAAGAAGTTAAAATCATATGAAAACCCCTATGAACCCATGTGCACCCCATTTACGCATAACCAAAATCTCACCTAAACTAGTTCAAATCCACCTCCCTTGAGCTCCAATCAAATCCTCTCATGAAGTAGTATAAATATCCCTCGATCCAAGTAGTAAAAACTCACCCCACAGTTCAGTTTCAAATCTTGAAATATCTCCCGATTCAGGTATCTTATCATTTTATGTCTCATTCTCAATTCTAGTATTTTTTTCATAGTTAATATAGTTAAAACAATCATAATATGCAAGCTTTTACGTGTAAAATGGCTTAGGATAGTAAAAATTAGTAGGAACACCATTAAAGCTTGAGCTTTAATAGTGAAACTCGATATATTGCCTTAAAATTTGATTTTAAGCCATGTATAACTTCATTATAACCTAAGGATCTCGATTGTAATGGTTCAAAGCCATGAATATTCATGTAGAGCCCCAATCGATCAAAAGTATTTTTTGAACTCAAAAGCTGAAAAATAAAAAATCTCCCTGTACAATCCATCTTAATGCTTGAAATAAAAAACAAACTACTCCCACATATAGTAGAAACCAAACCCAATTCAAAAGATACATTGTCAAACTCTAGAAATCCACGAAAGTCAGGTAAAATTTTCAAGAAAAAACACATTTTAGAACTTGAGGTATATTGAATGTCAATCAATAAAACTTATATATTTGGATTCCTCATGAAAACTTAGGTCAAGTTTGTTAAGGAATCATCTCAAATGGTTTAGAAAAAAAAGGAAAATACCTCGGTCAAACAATGAAACCCTAAAAAGTCAAAATCGCGAGGTTGAAGATGAAGTCTTTTATCCAAAATCGTGACCACGCGCGTGAGGGCGCGTGGCCAATCAGGAAATTCTGATTCTTTCTCAAAATTTTTATTAAAATTTTCTAATCAAAATGATATAAGGTAAGACCATGTTTGGATATTCCTACATCAATTTATGCAAAAATAAGGTTTTTGCTTAAAGAAACATTTTCAAAATTACAAATTAACCCCTATTAACTTTTTCAACTTGTGAATTTGATCCCCAAACTTTGCCCATACCTACATTAAACTATTCAAATATAAAAGTTCTCTTACACCAAAGTTCAATAATGAGCTTAAGTTCAGTATTTTAAATTCCCAAGATAATTACAAATAAACCCTCAAAACTTTAAAAAAGTCAATTTTAATATAAAACTAACTGATTGAACCCAAAATACTTATATATCACATTGTATAATGGAAGATCAATCCCAGTTCTTTTAAATATCCTAGTGTGATAACGAGCCAACCGAATACCAAGAAAGTAGGGTTTTCCTACCTTTTTATTATTATACGATGCGTATTTGAAATAGTGCTATTGATATCACTATCTGATAGCCCCATTTACTCTTAGTGTGTGTACGTTATTGTATTACCATACTACATATATTCTTCTCCATCATCAATATTTGAATTTATCACCAATATTTAAACTTAACTAAATGATAAATTTTAACCCTTCTAATCTAATAACAGACATCATGTATATATTGATTCAGTTTCTCCCTAGCCGTTTGTCCCATTTTTACAATAAGCATCAGTATTAACTAGGAAGTAGACTGACTTGTTATCCCACAAAACTTTCTACTTGTCCTACTGGTCTTAAATTATTGAGATCCATGATGATTGTTACATACGTATGAGTGACACTTTAATTGTGTGCATAGCAGGCTATTTTTCCCCAAAAGTTTTGGGTTGACTAATTACTATTATGAGTTAACTGGTGGATTAACTACTTTTATACCCTTTAGTGATCTAGTAAGGTGAACTAGTAAGAATGGGATTATTAGTTCAAAACTCTTTGAATTTCTTTACATGACCCTAAATAATTGGCAATGAGCTGTATTTCTTAAACGGATTAATCACTATGGAATTGTGACTTCCAACATTTTAATGTTCTAATAACCTGATAAATATGAAATTATTAGCTTATTATTGTCAACGTTTTTCAAACACTGATTATATACACGCTCCAACTCTCATTTATATCTATATCATTGTTATAGAACTGGTAGAGCCTTCTTAGCTTATTTGTGCTAATTCCTTCCTTCTCTAGATGTGCCAGGAGAAAGAAGATAGTATTTCTTCCCCTGTAGATATAGAAATCGATCACCTGTTTGCGTATGTGACCATGTGGGAAGAAATTAAACCAAATGGGAGCAAGGAGTGACACTTTTCAATTTTCTATATTATCGTGTGTACAAAAAAAATGTAACTCACCCCTGCGGTGGTTCAACCCAATGTAAGCATATTAATAATGAATAAAGTTATGTTATTTCGCCTTAGATTTAATTCATTTCTTTATGTGTACTTCTTGTTCATTCATACCAAAAAGCAGGGTGTGACAAGTTGGTGTCAGAGCATGTTTTAAATCTAAAACATATCGTTGGGTTAGCATTCTATGTAGGAAATAGATAAGATATTAGTTATTAGGTCCTTTCGTAACTTCTTTTGTTACTATTATTATATGGTAAACCCATTTTGCAATATGGATGTATGGTATACATTCCTATTTAACATAGATCTAGAACCAGATAACAGATGAGAAATGCTTATAAGAGAAGAGGATTTGTCCATGTTATGAGAAATGATTCGTGGAGTCGAAGAAGACTGGGTAGGGTCAAGTAATGACATTAAAAGGCTGGTGTTGACCAATAGAGCGTTGGACGAGATGCAGGTAATGAAAAAAGTAAATGATTTTGCCAATGATCTGGTTATAATTCAAGAAGCTATAAATTTAGCACTTGCAGATGAACTGCCAGATCCACCAGTATGCCCTGAAGCGACATCTAATGGTGAAATTCACTGTTGGTATTCTTCTAGTATGACATGTGACTTGACTGCTGATGCAGACCAAGGAGATTATCTAGTCGACCTAGAGTCTACATCCAATGACGAAGCCATAGTTCCTAGTTAAAAGAATCTAATGTTAGAAATTATTTACATGTTGTAGAATATAACTTTAGCTCCACTAATATGGGTTATGATGCTAATATTATTGTACTATATAGCTTTATGTGAAATATAATAGGCTTGTTACTTCATTTTGTTTATAACTTTTGTTATTTAAACTGTTTTATTTTAGGATGGTTAGTACTCAAACCTCCTCTGCTGGAACTCAACCTGAACAGACTCAGACTGAAGGAATGATGTGGTGTCTCTAGGAACTTAATACGTTAGCCTTACAACAACGGACTACTCATTCTGCTCCTGAGATGTTTTCAAAAATATTCGTAGAATGAATGCCCTTAAGAAATTTCTAAAACAACGACCCCCATCTTTTCGTGGAAAGCCAAATGCTAATGAAGCTGAGAAATGGATGCGCCAGATTGTGAAAATTTTGAATGGAGTAGGCATAATTACTAATATTCGAATAACTTTAGCTTCTTATATGTTTGAAGGTGAAGCCTATTTCTAGTGGCAAGAAATATCGCGCAATCATAATGTTTCACATATGAACTATTTAAGGAGACTTTTTTTAAAAGGTACTTTCCCGAGACTGAGTGAGACCAATAAACTGTTGATTCCTGAAATTACAACAAGATAACCTTTTAGTAGACCAATACAAGTGTAAATTTATGGCACTATCTCGCTATGCCCTGGAATATGTGGATATTGAGATAAATAAATGTAAACAGTTTGAAAGAGGATTACAACTGAGAGATACGAATCCAATCGCTCCGTTACAAATCCGTGAACACTCTTTGTTAATTGATGTTGCAGCGATTGTGGAATGCAATTCTTATACCATGATCCAATATTTACCCCCAACCATCAGAAACAACCATGTCATCATAACTCCATCTCATTCGAGACCTCATGCATTTGCGAACTTGAATGGACAAGATTATTTCCATATCCGTCATAAAATAACCCATTTCGAAATTCATTGTCACGAATGTCATGAAGTAGGATATATTCGGCTTCGATGTTCGAAGACGAAGCCAGATCCAATCCGCCATCAACCAAATAAACCCTGACAAAATCCAAAATTATATTCTATTCCAAATCACTCCAAACCAACCCATAGAGTTAAGCCAATTTTGAGTCGTGGGAGTAATTATGATATACGGCCTATGCGAAATGCACATTATATGATAAAAGGTATGACTATCTTTCAACATGTTCCTACACATATTTTGTTTGATACAAGATCTACACATTCCTTTATTAGTCTTAGACTAGCTAAATTAATATAATTACCTCCAACATCTTTAACTAGTCCATTGGATATTGAATTAGCAACAGGTGAAACCAATATACCAACGAAAGGTTATAGAAATTGTAAAATTCAGCTTGGTCTAGGAAATGTCTTTGTTAACTTGATAATCCTAGATATTTGTGGTTTTGATATTATTATCGGAATGGATGTGTTATCCAAACATCACGCTTATATAAATTGTCAAGCTAAGAAAATTCATTTTCAAAATGGAAATAATTATTCTTTTATGTTTCAAGGATCATGTCCATCAAACCTTCAAATTTCCAAATTCAGATTTCTTTTTTAATTTAAAATTTGTTGGAAAAATTTGAATACGTTTTTCTCGAGGATTTACCATGATTATCTGTCCTTGAAAAATTGAGTTTAGTATGAATATTTATCCCAATACACTTCCTATTTCGATACCTCCATATCGAATGGCTCCTTTAGAACTTCGAGAAATTCATACCCAATTAGATAATCTTTTAGAAAAAGGTTTCATTCAACGAAGTTCATTACCTTGGGGAGCTCCAATGTTGTTTGTTAAGAAACATAATGGATTCTTTAGACTATGCATAGACTATCGCAAACTGAATCCTGTAACTATTAAGAATAAGTATCCTTTACCCCGAATAAGATATTTGATTGATCAACTTAGAGGAGCAATGCTCTTTTCTAAAATAGACTTATGATCCGGTTATCATCAGTTACACGTTAAAGAGGAAGACATTACAAAAATTGCATTTCGAACTCATTACGGACATTTCAAATTTACTATAATGCCATTTGGTTTAACCAATGCCCTAACAACTTTTATGGATCGAATGCATATAATTTTTAGACCTTTTCTTGACTAGTTCATTATCATTTTTATTGATGATATTCTTGTATATTCTCAAAATCTAATAGAACATACCCATTATTTGAAGGTAGTCTTAAGTACTCTTAGAAACCATCAGCTGTATGCAAAAAAGAGAAGATGTGATTTCTCAATAAATGAAATCAAATTTTTTGGACACGTGATTTCTGAAAATGGAATTCAAGTCGATCCAGCCAAGATTTCAACCATTTTGGAATGGAAAAATCCTACCAATATTATTGAAATAAAGAGTTTTCTAGGATTAGCTGGATACTATCCTCAATTTAGCGACGGATTTTCACGCATTGCTCTTCCCTTTTCAAAACTAAGTTGGAAGGAAGTTCCACTTGTATGGACTGAAGAGTGTAACCAATTATTCCAAGTGTGGAAGGACAAGTTAACTACTGCTCCTATCCTCACTATTCCTTCTAATGACGTAAGTTATGAGGTGTATATTGAGGATTCATTACAAGGACTAGGATGTGTGTTGATGCAAAATGAAAAAGTGATAGAATACGGGTCATAACAACTCAAGACGCATGAGCATAATTATTCAGTCCATGATCTAGAACTAGTAGCCGTAGTTTTTGCGTTAAAAATCTGGCGTTGTTACCTTGATGGTGTAAGTTTTCAAGTCTTTTCGGATCACAAAAGTTTGAAATATATGTTTACCAGAAAACACTTGAACTTAGGACAACGACGCATGATAGAATTTTGGAAGATTGAGGATTCAAACTCATTTACTAACCAGGCAAAGGTAATGTAGTAGCTAACGCTTTGAGTCAAAATACTATAGGAAGATTTTGTACTCTAAATTCCTACGATATTTCTGCTACCATAAAGCAATATGATCTACAGTTACTTACCCCTTGTACAATTTTTTTTAACATTATTGTTTATTCTCAGTTAAGAAAGAAAATCTTAATCTAGTAAGCCTAAGATTCTTTTGTACAAAATTATTAAGAAAAAATCAAAAATTTTCCTACGATAAAGAAATATGATTACAATTTAGATATAGATTATATGTACCTGACAATGCATCTCTACGAGAAGAAGTGTTTCAAGAAGCTCATCATTCAAAATTTTCTGATACAACCCAGAAGCTCGAAAATGTACCATGCTTTGAAGAGAAATATTGGTGGCCAAATATGAGAAATGATATCGAGAATTTTATAAGGAGATGTCTTACTTGTCAACAAGTAAAGATAGAACACCAACACACTGGTGGAATTCTTCAACCTTTACCTATTCCCAAATAGAAATGGGATCATATTACCATGGATTTTGTTAGTGGATTCCCTCGTACGTCCTAAGGACATAATTTAATTCGGGTAATAGTAGATCGACTAACCAAATCTGCCCATTTTCTACCTTTAAAGACCACCGATTCATTCAAAAACCTTAGCAAGCTATATATTCAAGAAAATATTCGATAACATGCAATCCCTTTATTCATTGTATCAGATAGAGATTCTCATTTCACAAGAAATTTTTAGTAAGCATTGCAAGTTGCAATGGGTACTAAACTTCACTTAAGTACCGCATTCCACCCCCAAATGGATGGACAATCAGAATTATGTGCTTGTACGATATATATGTCTGACCATTGGAATGTATATTTACCTCTTATCAAATTTTCATATAAAAAAAGTTACCGAGCCAGCATTAAAGCTACTCCATTTGAAGCTTTATACGGGCAACCTTGTAGATCCCATGTATGTCGGATAGAGTCAGGAGATAGTAAACATTTTGGTACAAAAATAATCCAAGAAACCACCGAGGTAATACAACAGATGCTAGAGAAGTTGAAGACAACCCAAGATCGTCAGAAAATTTATGTAGACCAACACTGAAAACCTTTAAAATTTTAAGAAAATGAGCAAGTATTTTTGAAAGTGTCCCCCCAAAATGGAATTTTACGTTCGTTAAGAGAGGAAAGTTATATCCTCTAGATATATTGGACCCTTCAAAGTTTCTGAAAGAATTGGCTCCGTAGCCTATCAATTCGAATTGCCTATTGAATTATCCAATATCCATAATGTGTTACATGTATCATTGTTATGCCAGTGTATATTAGATTCATCCCATACCATCACATGGCAAGACATTTCAGTTGAACCCAACCATGAGTTTAAAGTACGTCCTATCCGAATTCTTGATCACCAAGTGAAGTATATGAGAAATAAGAAAATCCCCTCAGTTAAAGTACTTTGGGAGCATCATGATCAGCAAGAAGCTACATGGGAACTTAAACAAGCAATGGAGAATCAACGCCCTCACTTATTTCAAGGTAAAATTCGAAGTCAAATTTTTTTCTTAGAACCGAGAATTTCCTTGAAATTTCCTTAAACCCTAATTTACCTACGACCCTGATTTAGATTCTAAGAAGTTGTATAAAATCAAAATTCTTCTAAAGGGAAAAAATCTATGTTTAAAATCCTACAACTTTGTTACAATAACTTGGACCCCTTGAAGTTTTAGTAAATTATAAAAGAGCCCTTGAAATTTTCTAAGTAAGATAATTTGAGACATATTTAACCCCTAAATCCCTTCCTTACATCAAATTGATCCTTTAGACCTTAATTAACATAAAATTTTAGTTTCAATCGAGGAAAAATTTTGAATTTACCAAAATACCCCTATACTTTACAAAAAGTTTACTATTAGGGCTATAAAAGAAAGTATACAAACAATAAAGGACTAACTTCAAATCCTTCCTAATTTAAACTTAAACCCCGGTTCACATGATGCTACACATCAGCATAAGAAGTCAAAACCACATAAAAACACTCATGAACCCATGTGCACCCCATTTACCCATAACCTAAACCTCACATAAATTAGTTCAAATTCACCTCCTTTGAGCTCCAATAAAATTCTCTCATGAAGTAATATAAATACCCCTCGACCCAAGTAGTAAAAACTTACCCCACAGTTCAGTTTCAAATCTTAAAATATCTCCCAATTCAGGTATCTTATCATTTTATGTTTTATTATAAATTCTTTCGATTCCAACAGTTTTCTACATAGTTAATATAGTTAAAACAATCATCATATGCAAGCTTTTACATGTAGAATGTATTAGGATAGTAGAAATTAGTAAGAACACTATTAAAGCTTGAACTTTAATGGTGAAACTCGATATATTTCCTTAAACATTGATTTGAAGCCATATATAACTTCATTATAACCTAAGAATCTCGAGTGTAATGGTTAAAAGCCACAAATGTTCATGTAGAGCTCAAATCATTTAAAAGTATTTTTTGAACTCAAAACATGAAAATTCAAAATTCTCCGTGCACAATCCATCTTCATTCTTAAAATGAAAACCAAAATACTCCTAGATATAGAAGAAACCAAACCCAATTCATAAAAGACCTTGCCATACTCTAGAAATCCACAAAAGTCAGGTCAAATTTTCAGGAAAAAAACACAATTTTGGAACTTGAGGTGTACTGAATGTCAATCCATAAATCTTGTATATTTGGATTCCTCATGAAAAATTAGGTTAAGTTTGTTAAGGAATCATCTCAAATGGTATAGCAACGAAGGAGAAAGCCTCGGTCAAACACTGAAACCCCCCAAAATAAAAAGTGAGAGGTTAAAGATGAAGACTTTTTTCAAAAACCTTGACCATGTGCGCGAGGGCACGTGGCCAATTAGGAAATTCCTGCTTTCTTATCAAAAATTTGATTAAATTTTTCTGGTCAAAATGGTATAAGATAAGACCATGTTTGGATATTCTTAGCTCAAGTTATACAAAACAAGGTTTTTTCTTAAAGAAAATTTTCCAAAATTATAAATTAACCCCTATAAACTTTTCAAACTTATGAATTTGATTCCCAAACTTTACCATACCTACATTAAACTATTATAATAAAAAAACTCTCTTGCACTAAAGTTCAATAATGAGCTTAAGTACGATATTTTAAAGTCCTAAGATAATTATAAATAAACCCTCGGAACATTAGAAAGACAGTTTAATACAAAACTGACTGATTAAATCCCAAATACTTATATATCACACCTTGCATAATAGAAGATCAAGCCCCAGTGCTTCCAAATGTCCCAGTGTGATAGCAAGCCAACCGAATATCGAGCAAGTAAGTTTTTCCTACCTTTTCAGTATTATACTTTGTGTATTTGAAATACTGCTATTGATATCATCATGGTATAGACCCATTTACTCTTATTGTGCGCATGTTATTATACTTCCATACTACATATTTTGTTAACAACCATCAGTATTAGAATTTATCACCACTATTTAAACTTAACTAAATGATCAATTTTAACCATTCTCATCTAATAACTGACAATATGTATCTATTTATTCAGTTTCCCCCTATAATTTTTGCCATTTTTACTATAAGTATCAGTATTAACTAGGAAGTAGACTGACGTGTTATACCACAAAACTTTCTACTTGGCCTACTGGTCTCAGATGATTGAGAGCCATGATTATTGCTACATACATATGAGTGCCACTTTAATTGTGTGCATAATAGGTTACTTTTCACCAAACGTTTTGGGTTAACTGATTATTATTATGAGTTAACTGATGGCTTAACTACTTATATACCCTTTAGTAATCTAGTAAGGTGAACTAGTAAGAATGAGCTTATTAGCTCAAAACGCTTTGAATTTTTTTACATGATCCTAAATAACTGGTAAGTAACCGTATTTCTTAAATGGACTAATCACTATGGAATTGTGAGTTATAACATTTTAATGTTCTAATAACCTGATAAATATGGAATTATCTGCTTATTATTGTCAACGTTTTTTAAACACTGATTCTATACACACTCCAATTCTCATTTATATATATATATATATATATATATATATATATATATCATTGTTATATAACTGGTAGAACCGGCGTAGCATATTTGTACTAATTCCTTCCTTCTCTAGATGTGCCAAGGGAAAGAAGATAGTATCTCTTCCCTACTAGAGAAAAAAATCCGTCACCTTTTTGCGTATGTGATGATCATGTGGGAAAAGATTAAACTAGATGAGAGCAAGGAGTTGCGGTTTTAAATTTTCTATATTATCGTGTGTACTAAAAATGTGTAACTCACCCCTGCGGTGGTTCAACCCTATGTAAGCATATTAATAATGAATAAAGTTATGTTATTCCACCTTAGCTTTAATTCTTTGATTTATGTGCACTTCTTGTTCATTCATACCAAAAAGTATGGTGTGACATGTCATCACACCCCCTTAGGTCTAGAATACCATAGTAAAAATGCATCTTGTATATGGGCCATCCACTCGTTTAGGATTTATCCAACCAACATGGGTTGGCGACTAACCTAAGTTGGATTTCCTTCCTAGGGACCCCCCTTAGGTATTTTTTTGTTACCTGGTCAACTTGTGAGGTCATTTGTGTTTTGTGAGGACAAAAACTTGAGGACTTATTTAATTTAATTGAAATGAGAAAGATAGCTATTGTAATTAAGTTAAATCCAATCTTGATTGGTGCTTTAAAGGACTAATGCCATTTTTGAACAGGTTCTTTTGGAACAATGTAAAGTAACAAGACTACCGACATATTTTAGCGAATTGGCCTTTTATTCATAACTTGATAGCAATATGAGTTTTGAAAAGAAAATTTGCAAAAACAAAAATGCTAGGACGAAAGCTAAAAATAAAACTTCTTAAGGTTATCCGCATTCTATTCTCAGGGTATCTCCGTGCCCTCCATTATTTCCAAGTAATAGGCTCCCTATAATTCATCCCTAATTACTTTGAATGGCCCATCTCAATTGGGTCCCAATTTACCGTCCGATGGCCTTGCGTCGCTACCGAGAATTTTTCTTAAGAGATAATCTCCTACTTGGAATTTCCTCGGATGGAACCCCTTGTTGTACTACCTTACAAACTATTGCTGGTATGAATCAAGCTTGATAATGGATTACTCTCGTCATTCATCGACTATGCCAAGCTTAGCGAGAAGCGCATCGTCGTTTAGTCCTTGGTTAACCACCTTTATCTGCATGGTGGGGAGGATTGCTTCAAGTGGTATGACAACTACCATTCCATATGTGAGTACGAAGGGCATTTCCCTAGTTGGTCTTCTAGGTTTGGTACGATATGCCCAGAGAACATGGGGAAGCTCGTCCACCTAAGTGCCTTTCGCTCTTTCCAGCCTCTTTTTAAGGACATCAAATATTATTTTGTTGGAGGCTTTGTAACACCCTGCCTAATTAAATATTGGATGATCAGTCCTTTATTAAATTAAATCAGAATATCCAGTTGGTTCATTCTCAATATCACTGTCAAAAAAAAAATCTTGATGATTTCCCTTAATAATTAATTAAGATAGTGTCAAAAACTTTTCCAGTTTTAACTTAATTAAAACCATTCCACAATACGTAATAATAATAAGCAACATCACAGCACAACTGAACTAAATATAGTAAGAAGAAATGTGACTGGAATAACTCTCCAGTTAAAATATATCATTACCACCAAATTAAACTGATATCCACAGTATTGACATAAATAATTACAACATCTAGAATCCAGGGCGACATTCCCTAAATGAAAGTAGACACTACAGATGTGTGAATCAATAGAATGGAAGCGTCTAAACAAAATCTATATCTCCGTTAGCAGCTATAATCCATTGGAACATCCATAATCTATGTCGGGCGTCCCTGATGTTGGACACCTGATGTAAAAGATACAACAGAGAAAAGAATATGCAAGGAAATGGGTTAGAGACCGATTGTAAAAGATTTTTAAACATAGAAAGTGCTTAACAAAAGCAATTAATCAATTGTTATGTACATGTAAGCTTCTCAGGCTCTCACTTGAGAATTCTCATCTCTCATGTAGTGTGCACGCCTAACGTACCTTATTATCTCTCTAATTATGGTTCTCAACATGATTCTACCCAATAACATTTCCTTCTATTTCCCACACAATACTTATGATAATGAAACATGTTCATTTCTCTTTAATATAAACTTTCATAGCTTTAGGATTAAGTATTCACTTACTTATTTCAATTTGATCTTATTATTCATTTTCATCTAAAATTTCACACAGTAGATTACATCCCAGTACATATATTTTAAATCTACAATTTCACACATTAGATTACATCACACTATATATATTCATCACATTATTATATATACTAATATGGAACCTCCCAAACATAACTGCGGTGCATGCATACTCTACTATAATGTCCTGATTCATCTCTCGCCCTATAAAGGACTATTGGTTCGGCCTCTCTCACGAACCATAATTAACATAACACACAATATGGGAGGCGAGCATATTCCCCATCCAAATGGGTCACGCGCATACCTATGCTCCCATTCAACTGTCGAAACTATTATTCACACCAATAGCACGTGCCCGAGGTCCTATGCTCAGGGTACGAATCTAAAATCCTCCCAAATGGGTTCATCAGGATAAGATCGTCCCCAACGCAAAACGTCCACCCCGATAGCAAGCAACGTAGGTATGTCATACACACAATAAATAATATAGGTATTTACCCCACCTATACATAATAACAATAGGGTACACACACAACCCATATAAATATTTCCATATAAGAATAACTCTGGCTATACGTTGCGCATCACATCCTCACGCTCACAAGTAAAATATTCCGTACTGCCCATATAGTATGCCATCAAATACCCATAATAATGAACACCTCATGTATGTTCGTTTTAAACCCCTGGTTACCCTGTCACGTGGGTTCTTGCCCAAACCTTTCCGTTTAAGTTTCACTACTTAAACTTATTTTAGATATTCACTATCTAGCCTTCTTCTATTCGCATTTTAGTAGATTAGTCGTTCTCTAAATACATACGAGCTCTTCTCGTGATGATCACACACAAGTAGGATATTTGTGTTGTATATATTTCACACACAATATATACTATCAGGGTTAACTCATCTCTAATATTTGCAATAGTACCTAGTCCCATATCTAACAAGAAGGAGAACAAAAAGGCTTACCATACCATACTTCTACTAGCACCATGACCAAAACTGAACTTATAGGACTTATTGTTCACAAACTTCACTAGTGGAAGGTAGGACTCCTGTCCTACCTTAAGATTAAAGGGTACACATATAATTTATCTTCCAACATCAGATTAGTCCGCTTGGTCTGCCCATTAATCTTCGGATGATAGGACATACCCAATCACAACTCAGTACCCATGGCCTCGTGAAAACTCTTCCAAAATCAAGAGACAAAGATCTTGTCCCAATCAGACACAATATTAAACGGTCCCCTATGTAACCTCACTATCTCGGCTATAAAAAGATCTACACATACCGTCCCGTAGTATGATCAGTCCTAGTTAGTATAACGTGAGCTACTTCGGTCAACCGATCCACTATCACCCATACAGGATCGTAACCCCCTCCGCGATAAAATCCTTAGGAATACTCTCCCATTACTACTTAAGAATCCCTAACGGTTTAAGAAACCCTATTGGTTACGGATGGTCCACCCTTTTCCCCACAGACTGGTGGCCCACTGCAAGGCAAATTTAGCAATATTTCTCTTCTTTAAATCCCATCACCATAGTCATTTATAACCTGATACATTTATTGTTCTCCTGAATGTATCTCCTATCATGATCCAGGGGACCTTTCCACAACGCGTGTCGTAAGTCCTTCCCCGCTCTAAAATTCAGTTTCTCGTGAAATGTAGGCCTCTGCCAAATCTTTTGGAATAAGCTTTGACTTTCCCGTCAAGACATTGTCGAATTCATATGACAATCATAATCCACTTCTTGTTTCAATCACCTAGGGCACCCATACACCCTATGTCTCGCACATTATTGCACAAATGACATATACTCCCCTTAAATAAATTCGTGTGCACTTGGCATACTGATATGGTAGGGGTGCACTCAACCACCCCACTAGTCATAACTTAATCACTCTTTCAGTGGCATCATTATTCTATTCATAATGATACCAGAACTAGGTGACTCTACAGGCCTTAAGTCATAATAGAATTATCAACTTTGAGTTATATTCTCGTATACGTATAATAACTAAAGTACGAAACCCACGTACTATTGACCAAACTTCTCTCCAACTCCTGACATTTTCTAGTTTCATGCATGGGATGTCTCGTAAAGAGAAATCAAAATAAGGAACCCTCCCGGTACACTACTACCTTACATAGTCGGTTGTCGACACTACACCAAATCTGCCTAATTTTCACGGTCATTGACCTTGACAAGTTCAACTTATCAAGGTCAATGATCGTGACAATTCGGGGAGAGACAACTTTTTTTATCACGGATGTATCACGGTCATTGACCATGACAAGTTGGTTAGAATTGTCACGATCGTGTCACGGGCCATGACCGTGACAAGTTTAGTCACGGTTAATAACCGTGACAAAGACTTGACCATTTAAAAAAATTGTCATGGTCAATGACCGTGACAAGTCCGTGACAACAATCCTTTGTCACGGACAAGTCACGGTCAATGATCGTGACAATTCTGGGCAGAATTTAAAAAAAATCTGCTCGGCAGTATGGTCACTGCCACTGCCCAGCAGTATATTTGTACCTATTATAGCAACATCATGTATCCAAATAAACTAAAGATAATGCGAATATATATTCAAAATAGAAACAATATACATGACGATATAATCCAAATATAATTCAAATGTACCAACTCAAAAATAATGTCACTACATGTCTGGGGTAAATGTGAGGAGGTGAGTAGTCCACACGATATACGAATTGACACACCCACTAATATACATCGTGCCACATTGTTCGCGCAACCACAATAGGGAGTTCTCCTTCCCGGGTATCGCATGCATGACGATCACTTTGGACTCGATCTCTTGAAGCTCACATCCATGAACTATTCCCCCCTGGACAATATTCGGGTCCCTCAACCCCCACCCTATCCACTGGCCATCAAATACGTCCAATATGAACACGCTCAGCCAACCAAGTGTCGATATCGGTCTGTTGAAGGGAGCCAATGTGACACCCCGCCTAATTAAATACCGGGCGATCACTCCTTTATTAAATTAAAATCAAGGTGAACAGTTGGTTCATTCTTAGCATCACTGTCATAAAAAAAATATCTTTTCCAGTTTAAACACCCTAATTAATTAAACTAAGTGTCAAAACCATTTTTGAACATTACATTCCAAATTTTATTTTAAAAACAAAGATTTAATTATTTACAACAATTCAATATTAAAGAATCACACCACAATAATCCTGGAACATATAATCCAAATACTTTAAACATTCAACAACTAAATCCCAACATTAAAACTTAAAGTAAAACATCCAGACAGTAATAAATCCCAAAATGATAATACTAGAAATAACTGAATCACAATGTCCAAATAAACAACTGAATAATGGAAAGGGCGACACATGTCCCACTAAATGAATATGCTAGGAGTGGAGTCAAATAAATGAAGTCGTCTAAGCAAGAGGCCTGCAACTCCCACCTAAGCTGCAGCGCGTTCCTTCCAAGGGATCCTACGCAAGACGCCCCTGTGTCTGGGCACCTGTAATATATACATATATATACAAGAGAGAAAGAGAAATAGAAACGGGTCGGAGCCCGATAGTGTAAAATATTTAAAATTCGTTTAGCAAGTATTTAAAATGTTTACGGGCCAATGCAACAACATATTAGTGCGACACTCTCTTGAGAAATTCTCACCTCTCTTCTAATGTGCACACTTATCGCACTAATCTTCCCAACGGTTTATCTTATCTTATATCGCACTAATCTTCCCAATGATTTAACTTATCTTAGGTTACTCGTAAGATTTAAAACTGAACAACATAATTGTTTAAGAGGATAATTTCATTTAGTGACAAAGCTCTCATTTTAACTTTATTTATTAATAAAGTTTCCGAGTGTCATATTATACTTTTCAAAACAAGTGTTTCCAATTTGAAGTCAAGATTCATATCTTACTTACCATACCATAGTAGGCAGTTCCAAATTTCAGAATTTCATATATATATATATATATTAAATACTCGTATAATATATATATATTCTAACAGCACCCCACATAAAAATTATGGTGCGTGCATACTCTGCTATCCAATCCCCGTATCTCTCGTACTAAGGGAAATACAAGTTCAGAATCACTCTCGAACTGTATTAACACATACACAAACAATATTGAGACGAAGCATAGATTACAAGTCTCTAAGAGGATATCACATGCCCCCACGTCTCTTAGGACCATCTGAACTATCGATTCGATAGCCTGTACCAAGGATATCTATCTTCTAGGGTACGAGTCAATATCCCCGATAAAGGTCCCATCGAGATAAGACTGTCCCAGCGCGGTAACCTCAGGGATAGCAAGTAGCGCGGGCACGATTTCTACACATTGATAGTATATGCATAAACACAATCATATAACTATACTAATATTACCTTATCAATTTAGGTACATCTCAAATCCCATAATTACGACATTTTTCCTCATATCTCATTATTTAGTTCTCACGTATAATCGTTCATTTCTTACTTTGATTCGAGGGATTTTTCCAACTTACTACGTAATACTCACGGACTCTATCCTCTCAAGTGAAAAATTCAGTAGGTATACATTTATGTTCCAACATAACTATCTTACTCGTCTCTCCCTTTAATACATAGTTTCATCGTCCCTTATATGTAAGTATCCCAAAAATACAACTCTTGTCTTACATTAAAGGTCCCAAAATTATTCACATGTACTACTGGTCTTCTTTATCTCCCAAAACATTTTAATAAGGGTGTCCAAGAATTATTTCTCATTAAATTGAATTCAACTAATTTAAAAAGGGAAAATATGAGTCTTCCAGAAGGGGTCGATCGATCGAAGCTCTTGGCTCGATCGATCGATTAAACAGGTATGGCGAATTCTGCAGTTAATCAGTTACGGGTTCTATCACATAACCTCCTCCAAATCCAAAATTTTCATTCCCAATCGCCCAGAAATTTGTACTACTAACATTATAATCTCATTTTATGTATCTTCTACGTAAAGCATGTAAATTTTCGTCACTAATCATGGATTTATAGGCAAAAACTTCATAAAAATATCAAGAACCCTAGAATTTCTTTAACATGGTTCTAATCGATCTTTTCCAGAATTTTCTTCTTCTAAAACATCATAATTTCGTGGTTTAATCCTCTACATGTGAAGGGGTTTCCAGAATAACATTCAAATCATTACTACAGGCGATTTCCTATCTCAAATTTGGGTTTTCTTCCATAAACTCATCCTAATCATCCCTAGACTAACATGAGTGATGCATTAACGAAAATAAGCAAGATAAACACTTGCTTGGGATTTTCAAAATTTTGGTTTGATGATGAATTTGGTGTGGTTGCGTTCCCCGTCGCGCGATCTACGCGTTGTTGGTGGTGGCGGTGCAAACGGATGGATTTTGGGCCTTGGATTGCTTTGAAAGCTCTCTTCTTCCCTCTCCTATGGCCGTCACTTGTCTTTGGTTGTTTTAAACCTAGAGGGAAAACTTAGACATCTGATATATCCCTTGAAATTTCGTGGGTTTAATTACCCAAAAATGCGAAATGTCCAAAATGCCCTCCCGGGGTACTAATTAAGCCTAAAAATGCCCCGAAACCCAAACTAAACCCCCGGGTACACTTTTCTGACTATCTCGACCCTTTCGGACACTTTGACGCACTTAAAACGACCATATGAGTGACTTATAATATATTCACTATTATTCATCAATATTTAGTCCCGACGCGACACGGGCGCGTCCTGACTCAAATTTCCAAAATTGTCATTTTATTCACTCGTGACATTTAATATAACCAATATTATGTAACCAATATTTTATATTACTTTGCTCATTAGTAATATTCAACAAATTTCCCATAATTACTAACTCTCATCACGTTAATAATTATAACATAATTAATTTCCGGATTTATATTAAATAATTAATTCACATTAAATTTAATAAATCCCCAAATTAGTATAGCATAAAAATACAGGGTATTACATACTTCCCCCCTAATAACGGAATTTCATCCCGAAATTCGAAAAGTAAGGCGTACCTGGTAAGAATAAATCTGGATATCTCTCGCGCATATCTGCCTCGTGCTCCCAAGTGGACTCCTCCACATTATGGTGCTCCCACTGGACCCGTACAAGTGGAACTACCTTCGACCTCAATCTTCTCTCGCTATGGTCTAGGATAGCCACCGGTCTCTCCTCGTAAGAGCTGTCAGGCTGTAGGTCTATCTCATCTATCACAATGTGGGTATGGGCCATATCATCCCGAAGATATCGTCTCAACGACGAGATGTGGAATACATCGTGAATGCGATGTAAATACTCTGGCAGTCCCAATCTGTATGCTACCGGCCCAATCCTCTCGATGATGGGAAATGGTCCCACGTAGCTCGGGGCCAATTTCCCTTTCTTCCCGAACCTCATCACTCCTTTCATAGGAGATACACGTAGTAACACTTGGTCCCCCACATTAAACTCCCGGAAGAACCGTTTCGCATCGGCGTAGCTTTTTTGCCTGTCCTGGGCTGCTCGAATGCGACTCCTGATCATCTCAATCCTTGCGGAGGTTTCCTGAATCACCTCTGGTCCTAGCAACTTGTTATCCCCCACCTCGAGCCAGCAAGTTGGGGAACGACAAGGCCTGCCGTACAAAGCTTCGAATGGAGCCATGCTAATAGTGAACTGCTAAGAGTTATTATAAGCAAACTCTACCAGTGGAAGATGTGGCTCCCAACCTCCTCCAAAATCAAGAACACACATGCGTAGCATATCCTCCAACATCTGATTAGTACGCTCTGTCTGTACATCTGTCTGTGGGTGATAAGCTGAACTCAACCTCAACTCAGTACCCATAGACTCCTGAAAGCTTTCCCAAAAATGCGACACGAAAATCTTATCTCTATCTAACACAATATTCAGGGGCACCCCATGTAATCTGACAATCTCAGCAATGAACAACTGAGCATACTGACCCGTGGTATAGTGTGTCCGCACCGGCAGAAAATGAGCCACCTTGGTCAAACGATCTACAATCACCCAGATAGAGTCGTGGCCCCGCTGTGATGTAGGCAAACATATAATAAAGTCCATGGAAATACTCTCCCACTTCCACGCGGGTACCTTCAATGGCTGAAGCAACCCTGACAGTTTCTGATGGTCCACCTTTACCAGCTGGCAGGTTGAACACTTGGACACGAACTCAGCAATGTCCTTCTTCATCCCACTCCACCAGTATTGCCGCCTCATATCCTGGTACATCTTATCTCCTCCAGGATGCACCGCAAATCGAGACCCGTGAGACTGGTTCATCACTGCATGACGTAATTCTGCTCCTTCTGGAACCACCAATATCCCATTAAACCTCAAACCCCCATCAGAACTAACAGAATAGGACTCAACACCCTTAGCTAAAAGTCGTACAATCTGCTCCTGTCAAAACGGGTCTGCGGTCTGTGCCTGTATCACCCTCGTAACAATCTCGGGTGTCACTTTCATAACAGATATGAAGGAACGGGCTACTGCGTCCTGGTGGCCTAACTCCTTCCACTTTACTTTCCAGATGTCCGCTACCTCGTCTACCGATCTACAACTCAATGCATCAGCAACTACGTTGGCCTTCCCCGGATGGTACTGTATGTCGAACTGATAGTCCTTCACAAACTCTAATCATCTGCGCTGACGCATATTCAGCTCTCGCTGAGTGAACAGGTACTGCAGTGACTTGTGGTCTGTGAACAAATGGAATTTCTCCACCAATAAATAGTGTCTCCATATTCTCAATGCAAAAATGACCGCTGCTAACTCCAGGTCGTGGGTGGGGTAATTCTTCTCATGCGGCTTAAGCTTGCGGGAGGCAAAAGCTATAGCCTTCTCCTCCTGCTAAAGTACTCCCCCAAGTCCCCGTAAAGAGGCATCAGTGTAAACCAGGTACTCCACACCCGGCTTCGGTAAAGCAAGGACTGGCGCTGAAGTAAGCTTGTCTTTCAGCTCGTCGAAAGCCAATTGACAAGCATCATCCCAAACATATGGTACCCCTTTGCGAGTCAGGTTCGTCAATGGACCCGCTATTTTGGAGAATCCCCGAATGAATCTCCTGTAGTATCCGGTTAACCCCAAGAAACTACGCACTTTCGTCGGTGTCGTGGGCTGTCCCCACTCCCTCACCCCTGACACTTTATTCGGGTCAACTGCTATCCCTTGTTCAGACACAACATGCCCCAAGAACTGTACTTCTCGCAATAAGAATCCACACTTCTCGTACTTAGCATACAACTGATGCTCTCGTAGAGTCTGAAGAACCTGTCTCAAGTGCTCGGCATGCTCCTCCTCAGAGTGTAAATATATCAAAATGTCATCTATGAAGACGATGATAAGCTAATCCAAGAACTCTTTGAACATAAGATTCATTAAGTCCATGAACACAGCTGGAGCATTTGTGAGGCCAAATGGCATCACCCTGAACTCATAGGACCCATATCTCGTTAAGAAAGCAGTCTTTGAAACATCCTACTCCCTAATACGTAGCTGATGGTACCTCAACCTCATATCTATCTTCGAAAAGAAAGTTGCTCCCCTCAGCTGGTCGAACAGATCATCGATTCGAGGCCACGGATACTTGTTCCGTATCGTGACCTTGTTCAACTCCCGGTAGTCCACACATAGCCTCAGTGAACCATCTCTCTTCTTTACAAACAAGACTAGAGCACCCCAATGTGAAGTACTCTTGCGGATGAAGCCCTGACCTAACAGCTGCTCTATCTGATCTATTAACTCTCGCATCTCTGCCGGAGCCATACGGTATGGAGCGCGTGCTATAGGTCTAGTATCCGGTAATAAATCTATGACAAAGTCTATCTCTCGACTGGGGTTAGGCCTGGTATCTCCTGAAATACATCGGAATACTCACGAACAACTGGAATCGAGTCTAAAGGAATCACAACCTCCTTAGAGGTATCCTCCTCTATGTAATACAAATGAGCGGTCGAGCCTCCCTCTGGGAGAGGCATCTCCACTACAAAAATCTCTTACCCCGGAATGGCAAAGACAATACTCCCTCCAAAATAATCTATCATGGCCCTGTAAGCAGCGAGCCAATCCATACCGATAATAACGTCATGCTCATGCATATCTAAGACTAACATGTCTGCAGGTAATACCAAGCTACCAATATCTACCCCCACTCCCCGGCATATAAAGAAAATTAGCGATCCACTCCCCAGTGGTGAGTCTACACACGTCACAATGCTCTCTGCTGTGGCTAACAACTCTAAGGCCTTCGCAAAATGTGCAGCTATAAAACAGTGCGTTGCCCCAGTATCAGACAAAACTCGACCCATAGTACCATGGATAGGAAACATACCCTCAATCGCGGGTGGTGCCTGTGGAGCTGCTGCCTGGTGGACGTTATAGACACGTTCATACTGTAACTGCCCCTGCTGCACTAGAGCTGCTGGTAGGGTTGGTACCTGGGGTGGTGCTGGGAGGGCAGCTGGAAAAAGTGGCCTCTGTGGCTCATTACGGGCACCTTGGTACTGTGGGGCCCTCTCTCCCTCTGGATAATCCTGGCGCCTATGGCCATGCTTGCCGCACCCAAAACATCGGCCTTTGAAATTTCCTCCCCTCTGACCCTGCTGACCACGACCCTGCTGGACGTTACCACCTCGCCACTGGCCCTGATGAAAATGTTGTTGGCCCGGTTGGCCCTGTTGCTGACCCTGCTGCTGTCGGTGTTGGCCTTACTGGCCCTGCCTATAACCCCCAAATCCCTGTCTGGAATCACCTGAACGGAATCGCTTAGCAAGGTCCCCCTGATGGGAACTCTGCTCGTGCTGACGAGTTTGTCCTTGAGATGGTGCTCCAGTAGCACTACTACCCCCGGTCCTGCCCAGCTGGCCGGACTCTCCTGCTCGCTTGCTTCCCTGCAGATGGAAGCGATGATCCTGGCAATGTAGTAAAGCAGCATTGAGTACATCAGTGAAAGTACTATGAGACAGATTCCCTATAAGGTGCTGACGGATCCTCCAAGCTAACCCGTCCACAAACAGCGTTATCTTCTTACCCTCAGTGGGTGCCTCATCTGGCACTATGGTGAGAAGTCTCATGAACTCCTCTTCATACTCAGCAACGGTAGAATTCTCCTGTTTCAAGTTCAGTAATTTCCGCTTCATCTCAGTCTGCACGGTGGGTGGAAAGTACTTGCTATCAAATCGCTCCCAGAACGACTGAATCGGGATCGTGTCCCTCTCCTCCAAGGTGGTGGTGGACTCCCACCACTGCAAAGCGGCCCCCACCAGCTTAAAGGAAGCCAACAATTGTTTCTGCACATCTGTGCACTCATACATACGAAGATGCCGTTGAATATCTTTCTTCCATTGGCTGACGATGATGATGTCTGAACTACCAGAGAACTCAGGGGGATGCGCCTTCTGAAAGGCATCCCTAACCCGCTCCCACGCAGATGGAAGTTGTGCATGTACTGGCGCCACTGCCTGAATCTGGGGTGGAGCCTGCTGTACCACCACTAGCACGACATTCACCGCCTGGGCAACAATAGCGGCTACTTCATTAGCATTCATTGTACCCTGTGCCGGAGCTGCTGGCTGCTCGGCTGGGGCACGCCTATCCTTCAGTGCACGTCTCGGAGGCATCTGAAATGTGAATAAATTCATTAGTCTATAGTTATTATCAAATCTCACATAGCTGAAGACGTAAACGTAAAATCAAGAATACAACAATCCTAAAATAGGGCTCTATAGCAAAAATGTTAAGCTGAAAGCAAAATAAGCCATACAGATCCTAAGGACACTAGAACCTCATGCTCTGATACCACCTGTGACACCCCGCCTAATTAAATACCGGGCGATCACTCCTTTATTAAATTAAAATCAAGGTGAACAGTTGGTTCGTTCTTAGTATCACTGTCATAAAAAAATATCTTTTCCAATTTAAACACCCTAATTAATTAAACTAAGTGTCAAAACCATTTTTGAACATTACTTTCCAAATTTTATTTTAAAAACAAAGATTTAATTATTTACAACAATTCAATATTAAAGAATCACACCACAATAATCCTGGAACATATAATACAAATACTTTAAACATTCAACAACTAAATCACAACATTAAAACTTAAAGTAAAACATCCAGACAGTAATAAATCCCAAAATGACAATACTAGAAATAACTGAATCACAATGTCCAAATAAACAACTGAATAATGGAAAGGGCGACACATGCCCCACTAAATGAATATGCTATGAGTGGGGTCAAATAAATGAAGTCGTCTAAGCAAGAGGCCTGCAACTCCCACCTAAGCTGCAGTGCGTTCCTTCCAAGGGATCCTACGCAAGACGCCCCTGTGGCTGGGCACCTGTAATATATACATATATATACAAGAGAGAAAGAGAAATAGAAACGGGTCAGAGCCCGATAGTGTAAAATATTTAAAATTCGTTTAGCAGGTATTTAAAATGTTTACAGGCCAATGCAACAACATATTAGTGCGACACTCTCTTGAGAAATTCTCACCTCTCTTCTAATGTGCACACCTATCGCACTAACCTTCCCAACGGTTTATCTTATCTTATATCGCACTAATCTTCCCAATGATTTAACTTATCTTAGGTTGCTCGTAAGATTTAAAACTGAACAACATAATTGTTTAAGAGGATAATTTCATTTAGTGACAAAGCTCTCATTTTAACTTTATTTATTAATAAAGTTTCCCAGTGTCATATTATACTTTTCAAAACAAGTGTTTCCAATTTGAAGTCAAGATTCATATCTTACTTACCATACCATAGTAGGCAGTTCCAAATTTCAGAATTTTATATATATTAAATACTCGTATAATATATATATTCTAACAGCACCCCACATAAAAATTATGGCGCGTGCATACTCTGCTATCCAATCCCCGTATCTTTCGTACTAAGGGAAATACAAGTTCGGAATCACTCTCGAACTGTATTAACACATACACAAACAATATTGAGGCGAAGCATAGATTATAAGTCTCTAAGAGGATATCACATGCCCCCACGTCTCTTAGGACCATCTGAACTATCGATTCGATAGCCTGTACCAAGGATATCTATCTTCTAGGGTACGCGTCAATATCCCCCATAAAGGTCCCATCGAGATAAGACTGTCCCAGTACGGTAACCTCAGGGATAGCAAGTAGCGCGGGCACGATTTTCACACATAGATAGTATATGCATAAACACAGTCATATAACTATACTAATATTACCATATCAATTTAGGTACATCTCAAATCCCATAATTACGACATTTGTCCTCATATCTCATTATTTAGTTCTCACGTATAATCGTTCATTTCTTACTTTGATTCGAGGGATTTTTCCAACTTACTACGTAATACTCACGGACTCTATCCTCTCAAGTGAAAAATTCAGTAGGTATACATTTATGTTCCAACGTAACTATCTTACTCGTCTCTCCCTTTAATACATAGTTTCATCGTCCCTTATATGTAAGTATCCCAAAAATACAACTCTTGTCTTACATTAAAGGTCCCAAAATTATTCACATGTCCTACTGGTCTTCTTTATCTCCCAAAACATTTTAATAAGGGTGTCCAAGAATTATTTCTCATTAAATTGAATTCAACTAATTTAAAAAGGGAAAATATGAGTCTTCCAGAAGGGGTCGATCGATCGAAGCTCTTGGCTCGATCGATCGATTAAACAGGTATGGCGAATTCTGCAGTTAATCAGTTACGGATTCTATCACATAACCTCCTCCAAATCCAAAATTTTCATTCCCAATCGCCCAGAAATTTGTACTACTAACATTATAATCTCATTTTATGTATCTTCTACGTAAAGCATGTAAATTTCCGTCACTAATCATGGATTTATAGGCAAAAACTTCATAAAAATCTCAAGAACCCTAGAATTTCTTTAACATGGTTCTAATCGATCTTTTCCATAATTTTCTTCTTCTAAAACATCATAATTTCGTGGTTTAATCCTCTACATGTGAAGGGGTTTCCAGAATAACATTCAAATCATTACTACAGGCGATTTCCTATCTCAAATTTGGGTTTTCTTCCATAAACTCATCCTAATCATCCCTAGACTAACATGAGTGATGCATTAACGAAAATAAGCAAGATAAACACTTGCTTGGGATTTTCAAAATTTTGGTTTGATGATGAATTTGGTGTGGTTGCGTTCCCCGTCGCGCGATCTACGCGTTGGTGGTGGTGGCGGTGCAAACAGATGGATTTTGGGGCTTGGATTTCTTTGAAAGCTCTCTCCTTCCCTCTCCTATGGTCGTCACTTGTCTTTGGTTGTTTTAACCCTAGAGGGAAACCTTAGACATCTGATATATCTCTTGAAATTTCGTGGGTTTAATTACCCAAAAATGCGAAATGTCCAAAATGCCCTCCCGGGGTACTAATTAAACCTAAAAATGCCCCGAGACCCAAAATAAACCTCCGGGTACACTTTTCTAACTATCTCGACCCTTTCGGACACTTTGGCACACTCAAAACGACCATATGAGCAACTTATAATATATTCACTTTTATTCATCAATATTTAGTCCCGACACGACACGGACGCGTCCCGACTCAAATTTCCAAAATTGTCATTTTATTCACTCGTGACATTTAATATAACCAATATTATATATTACTTTGTTCATTAGTAATATTCAACAAATTTCCCACAATTACTAACTCTCATCACGTTAATAATTATAACATAATTAATTTCTGAATTTATATTAAATAATTAATTCACATTAAATTTAATAAATCCCCAAATTAATATAGCATAAAAATACGGGGTATTACAGCCAAATAGGGAAGTGGATCATCGAAGTACACACGTGTCGGTGATGAAGCAGCGAGGTTCACATCCTCGTCATCCTGCACCTCGTCCTCCTGCACCTCCTCCTCCACCGCCTTCTCATTCCCTTTCCTCTAACGGTCTCCACCCAACGTACACTTCATGAATGAGTACATATCTTGGACCGTCGCCTCCAAACAGGACAGCTTCGCGTCATGTGAATCCACCGTTCGAGCCAACCCGGTGTCGCTCGTCTCCAATCCGATGATCCTAGATTTGGCCACCCGCGAGCTCACCCCCTTGTCCTCCCCTTGCGATCAGAGCCAAGCACTTGGATGAGTGCATCTGTGGACAAAGATGCCTTGTCGGCATCAGACTACGACTCATGCACTTTCTTAATCTTTTCCTGAAACGACAAAAAGCACACGATTAGTAAAATAAGTAAACTAAAAAATCATTACGTAATTAACAAAAAGTAAACTGTCGGATTACTTACAATCGTGGCCGCGATGCTCGGGAACACCTCCTTGTCCTTCCCCTTCTTCATCCGAAGAGCCACATAAGTATCGAGCATATGTGGCTTACCCCTAGGGCCACTCCCTACCCCCTGAAATAAAATAAAGTAAAATTAGTTTCGGCCCTGCAAAGTAAAATAATGCAGAATAATATATTTCTGTAGTTATAGAAAAATTGAATCTTACCTTCATCCTATGATCCACCTCGGTGTAAGACGTCCGGCCTAAGTAGTGCACGGCCGTCTTTTTTGCCCGATTTTCCCTCCCCGATTGGCGAGATGCCAATTGTCGTTCCCCGATCTTATTGTCAATGAACTTTTGCCATTGTGCCAATGAGATCGGCTCCTTCGGCGGGACGGATTCACGCCACTGGATAATGGACTCTCGTGTTTTCCCAAAGTCCCGTGTCCGCATATTTTTCTTCCACGTCTTGTGTTTCTCCCTCAACTTCTCCAAGACGGAATCGTGTAGCTTTGGATCCAAGTTGAATTGTTCCTGTCCAGCAAATACAATGTTAGTTACGAATAAATATAAATATAAATATAAAATGAAATTAAAATATTCATATAAATATAAATATATTACCTGTAGTGCCTCCCAAATGGCTAACTTGAGCTCCTATGGCAACTCCTTCCAACTCATAAACCCCGGGCCGATGACCGTCTTTAGCAGCTTGAGGGATCTCGCTAATAGCTCCGACTTGTTCTCGATGGTAATCCCAAATTTGTCATATTTGGGGAGCCTAGGGGCCGAGGAGCCCTCGTCGCCTCCGCTACCACCAAGCCCAGACGACATCATCATAACCAGGATCATCATCCTCGCCTTAATACCAGAAGGAGACATTTGCTGTAAAAAATGTTATTAGTAAAGATAAAAAAATTTAGAAGAAGACATGCAAATATGTACACTTACTTAAAATAAAAATGAGCACTAACTATTAATTTACTTTTATACACCCCCTCCCCCACCACACACGCACACGTACACGCACTAACTATTAATTTACTTTCATTTAAAACTATACAATTAAAATTACAATTAAAGCTATACAATTTATTAATTAAAGCTATACAATTGTTAAGATTGCCCCACAACGCACACACACACCCCCACCACACCACCCCCCACCACCACCCCATCCCTGCCCCCGCCACACACACATGCACATAGTATATATGTATTGTTCGATATACAAACTAATTTTCAAAAAAAGTTGAAAAATCTCACCCCCACATGGACAATAATCCAGTGGTCATGCCACTTTTAAAACTAACCAACCCAACATTTACTAAAAAAAATAATCCAATAGCAATGTCAACAACAAATGTGTATCCCGTACTCCTTCTAATTCATCTACTCAATTAATTCATTTCATCAATTAGACTAACAATTAAAGTATACAATTATTTATTTACTAATTTATAATGAGGGGCAATCCTACTTTCGTATGAAATGGGCACTAATTATTAATTTACTTTCATCTAAAACTATACAATTAAAATTACAATTAAAGCTATACAATTTATTAATTAAAGCTATACAATTGTTAAGATTGCCCCACCACACCCACCCACCCACCACACCACCACCACCCCATCCCCTGCCCCCTCCCCTCCCCCCGCCACACACACACGCACATACTATATATATATATATATATATATATATATATATATATATATATATATATATATATATATATATATATATATATATTGTTCGATATACAAAGTAATTTTCAAAAAAAGATGAAAAATCCCACCCCCATATGGACAATAATCCAGTGGTCATGTCACTTTTAAAACTAACCAACCCAACATTTACTAAACAAAATAATCCAATAGCAATGCCAATATCAAATGTGTATCCCGTACTCCTTCTAATTCATCTACTCAATTAATTCATTTCATCAATTAAACTAACAATTAAAGTTCACAATTATTAATTTACTAATTTACAATGAAGGGCAATCCTACTTTCATATGAAACAGGCACTAATTATTAATTTACTTTCATCTAAAACTATACAATTAAAATTACAATTAAATCTATACAATTTATTAATTAAAGCTATACAATTGTTAAGATTTTCCCACCACTCCCACCCACCCACCCACCCACCCACCACACCACCCCCTGGCCCCCTCCCCCCGCCACACACACACGCACATACTATATATATATTGTTCGATATACATAGTAATTTTCAAAAAAAAATTGAAAAATCTCACCCCCATATGGACAATAATCCAGTGGTCATGCCACTTTTAAAACTAACCAACCCAATATTTACTAAACAAAATAATCCAACAGCAATGTCAACAATAAATGTGTATCCCGTACTCCTTCTAATTCATCTACACAATTAATTCATTTCATCAATTAAACTAACAATTAAAGTATACAATTATTAATTTACTAATTTACAATGAGGGGCAATCCTACTTTCATATGAAATGGGCACTAATTATTAATTTACTTTCATCTAAAACTATACAATTAAAATTACAATTAAAGCTATACAATTTATTAATTAAAGCTATACAATTGTTAAGATTGCCCCACCACACCACCACCACCACCACCACCACACCTCCTGCTCCCTCCCCCTGCCACACACACACACACACGCACATACAATATATATATATATTGTTCGATATACAAAGTAATTTTCAAAAAAAATTGAAAAATCCGACCCCCATATGGATGCCACTTTTAAAACTAACCAACCCAACATTAACTAAACAAAATAATCCAACAGTAATGTCAACAACAAATGTGTATCCCGTACTCCTTCTAATTCATCTGCTCAATTAATTCATTTCATCAATTAAACTAACAATTAAAGTATACAATTATTAATACTAATTTACAATGAGGGGCAATACTACTTTCATATGAAATGGGCACTAATTATTAATTTACTTTCATCTAAAACTATACAATTAAAATTATAATTAAAGCTATACAATTTATTAACTAAAGCTATACAATAGTTAAGATTGCCCCACCACACACACCCACCCACCCACCACCACCACCCCACCCCCTGCCCCCTCCCCCTTCCCCCCACCACACACACACGCTCATACTATATATATATTGTTCGATATACAAAGTAATTTTAAAAAAAAGTTGAAAAATCCCACCCCCATATGAACAATAATCCAGTGGTCATGCCACTTTTAAAACTAACCAACCCAACATTTACTAAACAAAATAATCCAACAACAATGTCAACAACAAATGTGTATCCCGTACTCCTTCTAATTCATCTACTCAATTAATTCATTTCATCAATTAAAGTATACAATTATTAATTTACAATGAGGGGCAATCCTACTTTCATATGAAATGGGCACTAATTATTAATTTACTTTCATCTAAAACTATACAATTAAAATTACAATTAAAGCTATATGATTTATTAATTAAAGCTATAGAATTGTTAAGATTACCCCACCACACACCCACACACCCACAACACCACCACCACCACCATCCCACCCCCTGCCGCCTCCCCCCGCCACACACACACGCACTTACTATATATATATTGTTCGATAAACAAAGTAATTTTCAAAAAAAGTTGAAAAATTCCACCCCCGTATGGACAATAATCCAGTGGTCATGCCACTTTTAAAACTAACCAACCCAACATAAATGTCAACAACAAATGTGTATCCCGTACTCCTTCTAATTCATCTACTCAATTAATTCATTTCATCAATTAAACTAACAATTAAAGTATACAATTATTAATTTACTGATTTACAATGAGGGGCAATACTACTTTCATACGAAATGGGCACTAATTAGTAATTTACTTTCATCTAAAACTATACAATTAAAATTACAATTAAAGCTATACAATTTATTAATTGAAGCTATACAATTGTTAAGATTGCCCCACCACACACACACACATACACCACACCACCACCACCACCACCACCCCACCCCCTGCCCCCTCCCCCTGCCACACACACACGCACATACTATATATATATTATTCGATATACAAAGTAATTTTTAAAAAAAGTTGAAAAATCCCACCCCCATATGGACAATAATCCAGTGGTCATGCCACTTTTAAAACTAACCAACCCAACAATTACTAAACAAAATAATCCAACAACAATGTCAACAACAAATGTGTATCCCATACTCCTTCTAATTCATCTACTCAATTAATTCATTTCATAAATTAAACTAACAATTAAAGTATACAATTATTAATTTACTAATTTACAATGAGGGGCAATCCTACTTTCATATGAAATGGGCACTAATTATTAATTTACTTTCATCTAAAACTATACAATTAAAGCTATACAATTTATTAATTAAAGCTATACAATTGTTAAGATTGCCCCGTCACCCCCCCCCCACCAACACCACCCCCACCACCCCACCTCCTGCCCCCTCCCCCCGCCACACACACATGCACACATCTGCACACACACCCCCACCCCCACCACCCCACCCCCTCCCCCCACCACACCCCCTGCCCCCACCCCCACCACACCTGCACACACACACACACACGTACACACACACCCCATCCCCACCCCCCCTCCCCCCTCTCCCCCCTCCCCCACCACACACCACCACACACACACATACATACACATATACACACACACACATATATATATATATATGCACATACTCACACATATAGAAATGAAAGAGAAAGAGAGGAAAAAAACATACCTTAGAGAGAGAGAGAGCTGAAATCGCTTAGAGAGAGAAAGAGAGAGAGGGAAAACCAAAAAACGGTGGGTAAAAAAAGTCTAGGACTAATTTTACTGACGACATTGTCATGGTCGTGCCAAGGTCCTTGACCGTGACAATTCTTTGTCATGGTCTTGTCATGGTCATTGACCGTGACACAAAACGCGTGTTTGTTGTCACGGTCAATGACCTTGACAAGGGTGGCCGGCTGAAAGGTGATAATTTGGCCATTTTGGTGTAGTTCGAGATCCGTAAGGCCCTCAGTCCATAATATGTACCTTCCCACAATCTCCGTATGTTGACATAAAAGTGTACTCATCCACTCTTATGTCCCTTAAAAATAAAATGAAACATGGCGCTCTCACTATCCCAAGTTCTTGATGATATATATATAACGAGCTATATTTCGTTGCTCGATAGAGAACACAATGTTTCCCGAGTCACATCAGTAAATAAATCCCTATGCATAGGGATCACAAATAACTAGACAACATACTGGCAGAGGTCTTCGATACCATGAAATTTTCATATATACATATATATAGGCCCAACCCTATTTCAGGTGGCGCCGCACAAAATTAATATTAGTCCCCCCAGAGTATTCAGCACGATAGTCTTTTTCTCAGTCTACTATCGTTTAAACATTTGGTAATTAATCACTACAGATTACCATAATAAGATTTTCTTTGCTAACTCAATGCAATAGTAAATTATAATAACAAAATATGCTCTTAGGTTCCACCAGGTTCACTCATGGGTGACATCAAAAGCCCCGTTATAAATGAGAAATAAGTTTATAACCAGACTGTTAAAACTAACTTTCCCACTAAACTCGACTAGCAAGCAAATTTTAGGGTATACAATTTATATATATGTTGTGACACACCCATGTCATTAGAATTAATCCTTTACTCACAAGGATGAAACAAAACTTCATTAGTCTCGTCTGATTGTAAGGTCCTTACATGCACTTCGCATGGCCAAAATAACTCATGATCACTTGCACTCTTTATACATCTAGGATTTCATCCAATAGTTGTCCCCTCCCGTTGTGGATAAATTATTCCTTCCTGTGGCTTACACACCCATTATTGAAATGTTGGCCCAAAATCTCTAGGCCTCAATTATGGCCTTACTGACCTCCCTTTTACTTCCTGGGCCCTGTCGACCCTGAAATAAGGTATGCTACTATTATCGAGGACTCCACTAGTCCTGCCTAAAACCATCACTCTCGGGTTGTAAAATCCTGGGACCAATTCTCTTGACCCAATTCCCCCGCTCGAAATCTCACTTCTCAAGTTGATATGCCTAACTGGAATGGTTTACCATTCCCAAACTTATCGGTCTCACTTCTCAACGTGGACACATTCAACACTAGTAGTCTCTCTCTATACATAGGAAAATTTCCCCTGCAATTCCCCCGTCACTAGTCCCACTAACCATTTTTGAATGTCCTTCTCTTGGACCTGGCTATCTTAGCTCCCAATTGCTATTTTCGTTGTTCCTTTGGATCTACTAGTCCTATGGAACACGTTGTCGACCTCGCTGGCCTCGGATGAATTCATTGCCACTTAATAGGGATTTAACCATATCATTTTAAATGGATCCCCTATTGGGTATACCTTCTGGTGATGTTCCACTAATACCGTTAAATTCAATCTTGCCCTTCGGCTAGATTTCCTAACTCTCCTAGCTACCCTTCTTCTGGAAGCGTTAACAAATTTCTTAGTGACATTGGCCCTAGTCTACTTTGTCAGATTTCCATCCACGCTTGAGTATTTAACTCATGAGTCCTTTCACACAATGAACTCTTCTTATCTTCGATGTAACCTTTCTTCGTTGGGTAAATATTTCATTAAACTCGTGAACTTCTATTTCGCGTTGGGTTTTCTATCTTGCCCATATGATATAAGTTTTGAAATTCCATTCATACCCTGATTAAAACATCAAATGGATGATTTCATGATCAAACCATACCCAAATTTCTTGTTTTAGATTCACGCATGCTTTTTTATATGTGATGTCTAACTCTCATCACTTAAGATTGCTCCCCCGAGCAAAAATTTCACTAGAAATTTTCAAGTCTTGGGTTTTACTTCACTTCACCCTACATAATTGCCTTTCGATTTCTTCCTTCACAAGAGTCCTTTCGACTCCCTCGCCCTTCACTGATAGTGCTGGGTGATTTTGGAACGGCACAAACGTCATCTATGACGGTGCTTGGGAAATTATAGCTCCCGAACGTCTTCTTTATTATTCTCAACCTGAACAATAATTGTGGTGGATTCTATGTCGATCATCATTTCCAAAATCTTCTAAGTCTTCGGTTGAGTCCTCCTCATGTTGTCCTTCTAACGAACCTCGCTAGTCATCCCAATCTGTTGGGTGCACAATGCTCGACCAAACTCGTATAAGAATTACATCACTTATATTTCCTGGCAGGAGCACGTAATTTGTAATACGCAAAGGAATGTAACATCCTAATAATAGGGAACTACATCAAAGAACGCTACACTAAAATGTAGAAATCTATACAAATCCTAAGTACACTAGAACCTGATTCTCTAATACCACCTATGACACCCCGCCTAATTAAATATTGGGTGATCAGTCCTTTATTAAATTAAATCAGAATATCCAATTGGTTCATTCTCAGTATCACTGTTGAAAAATAATTTCTTTATGAATTCACCTAATAATTAATTAAGCTAGTGTAAAAACCTTTTCCAGTTTTAATTTAATTAAAACCATTCCATGATACGAAATAATAAACAACATCATAACACAATTGAACTAAATATAGTAAGAAGAAATGTGACTGGAATAACTCTCCAGTTAAAATATATCATAACCACCAAATAAAACTGGTATCCACAGTACTGACATAAATAATTACAACCTCTAGAATCCTAGGTGACATGCCCAAAATGAAAGTAGACACTACAGATGTGTGAATCAATAGAATGGTAACGTTTAAACAAAATTTGCATCTCCATTAGCAACTATAATTCATTTGAACATCCATAATCTATGCCGGGCGTCCCTGGTGTTGGACACCTGATGTAAAAGATATAACAGAGAAAAGAATATGCAAGGAGACGGGCCAAAGCCCGATTGTAAAAGATTTTTAAACAAAGCATGTGCTTAACAAAAGCAATTAAGCAATTATTATGTGCATGTTAGCTTATCGGGGTCTCGCTTGAGAATTCTCACCTCTCATCTAGTGTGCATGTCTAACGTACCTTGTTATCTCCCTAATTAAGGTTCTTAACATGATTCTACCCAATATCATTTCCCTGTATTTCCCACACAATACTTATGATAATTAAACATGTTCATTTCTCTTTAATATGAACTTTCACGGTTTTAGGATTAAGTATTCACTTAGTAATTTCAATCCTATCTTATTATTCATTTTCATCTACAATTTCACGTAATAGATTACATCACAGTACATTGTTTTAAATCTACAATTTCACACAGTAGATTACATCGCACACTATATATATTCATCATATTATTATATATACTAATATGGCACCTCCCAGACACAACTGCGATGAATCCATACTCTGCTATCATGTCCTGATACATCTCTCGTTGTATAAAGGACTATTGGTTCGGCGTCTCTCACGAACCATAATTAACATAACACAAAATATTGGAGGCGAGCATACTCCCCAGCCAAATGGCTCACGCACATACCTATACTCCCATTCAACTTTTGAAACTATTATTCACACATATAACACGTGTCTAAGGTCCTATGTTCAGGGTACGAATCTACCCCCCCCCCCCCCCCAATTGTCTCATTAGGATAAGATCGTCCACAACGCGAAACCTCCACCCGACAGCAAGCAGCGTAGGTATGTCATACACAAAATAAATAACAATATAGGTATTCACCCGACCTATACATAATAACAATAGGGTACACGCACAACCCATATAAATATTTCCATACGCAGTATATTTATCTCACATAACCTACGTATTTACAGATTATAACTTTACTTCTCAAATTATATTCCCGACCTTCTCTCATTACTCGAAGGGTAATCATTTATTTCTCATATAAATTCAGTAGGAAAACACCCACGCCCTACTAGTTCATGTCATAACAACTCCCGAACTTCTATGAATTACAATTTCGTCAATTAGGTTTATTTCTCAATAACCCCTAATACAATCTGATAAGCACCCAAAACTGTACAATTTATACCCCAAATAGATGTATTTTAGTTGCTAATTCTCGGTAATATGGGTCTTATGTGCTTAATTGTTCAATATGCAGCCTTAATTGCAGTTGCGGTGTCAAAAGCTATATTTTCAGGCAATTTACAGTTAAAATGGAGCTAAATTACCAATCCCGTAACCCTAGCCTACCCTAACCTAGCCCAAAGCCTGTGTGTGTTTAGTTTCTATCTTTTTATATTTTTTAGATTTTTAGTTTGAGTCATTTCTATTTTTAGATTTTATTTTTGATTTATTTCGTATTTTCTAGGTTTTATTTTCTATTTTTCTATTTCATTTTTATTAGTATAATTTTATTTTATTTTGATTTTTATTAGCTTTTAGTTTAGTCTTATTAGGATTAGTTTTAGGAGTTCATTTTTAGTTTATTATATTATATATTTTTTTAGGACTTTAGTTTTCATTTAATTTTATGTTTTTATTTCTTTTGTTTTCTTTTAGTTTTTTTAAGCTTAGGATTTTATTTTTTTAGTTTTAACATTTATATTTTTATTATTTTTAGTTTGTTTTCTTTTTAGTTAGATTTTATTTTTAGTTTTATTTGATTTTACACTTATTTAGGATTTTATTTTTATTTTTATTATTATTATTTTTATTTTTTTCAATTTTATTTGAGTCTTTGTTTTATTTTAGAATAGAATTTTATTAGGTTTTTATTTTATATTATTTTATTAATTTAATTTTATTAGTGTTATTTTAGGGTCATAAATTTAACACACACCATAACCACCATACACACTCACCTACACATAACTAACTTCCCTTACCCTCACCCTAACATTCTACACCCTACCACACACAACCCCACACTCCATCATCTTCTCCAACACATCCCAATCTTCTCTCTCCTCACCACAAACCCACCCCCATTACAACACAACCAAACCCACCTCACCTTACCCTAACCACCAACCCATTAACCTTTCAACCCTCCATCCCGCCGATGGCGCAGCTCTGATCTTGGAGCCCTCCGGCGATGAACCCTAGGCAACCCCCCCATACCCCTTCCCCGACCTACATCCGGTGACGAAATCACCGGCGGACAAACTCACCTCCGCCGGTATCCACCTCAATTCGCGACCTGCCTACGCCCCTCGACCCTCCAACAACCGCGACGCCGCCATAGGCGGTCCCGTCCATTGAATGCGACCCACGTCCGGTGACTGCCAGCCTCCGCCTGAGCGCGGATCCGACTTCACCTCCGGCGACACGTATCCTACCCGAATACCTGCCAAACTCGAACCCGGACCCAAATCCTCCATCAAACCGAGAACCTCACCCCATTCCATCCAAAGCCAACCAAACCCATTTTCATTTTCCCCTCTTCCTCAAAGCCACGATCTGTCAAATAGAAAAACCAAAGACCAAAATTAAAACAATGCCACATGTGTTTAAAACCCTTTTTTAACCCTTTTACCCAAAATACCCCAACTACTCTTTTACCCCAAGACCCCAAAATACTTATAAACAAATCATATTTTTTATTCCCTCACCCCTCATTCACATGACCTCACACCATATCCACATGCACCCCTTAGCCATTTACCCAAAATACCCCTTAGCCACATGTGTGCCATGCATCTACTATAAAAGAAGACTCAAGACCCCATTTGAGGGGATCTCAAAATTAGTTTTAAGCTTGGCGTGATAAAATTCTCTCCACCCCTCTATGTTGAGTATTTGCATTTTTAGCAAATACCTCAATATAGAGGTGTGTAGTGAAAAGTATCTCTAGGATAAATTTCCCCCCACCCCTCTATTATGAATTTTTTTCATTTTTAGCAATTAATTCAAAGTAGATTGATGTAGTGAAATTTATCCCTTATGGGAGGTAAATTCTAACCCATTCCTTTATGTTGAGATTTTGCATTTTTAGAAATTATCTCAATATAAATTAATGATCTAGAATTTATTTCTTTGGGTGAGTTCTAATGTACAATTTTATAATGTTAGGATTTGCATTTTTAGCAAATCTCTTTTATTATTTAATTGTCCATTATGAATTAATCCACTATCCTTTTAATTTTTAGTTTGTAAATTTTATTTTAGATTCAATAAATACATGAGTGATTGAGATTGAGAGAATTTTGATGTATAATTGGGAGATTGTTGATGTAATTGAAGATTCCATTCCAATTCAAGGCTTAAATGGGTTTGATCTATTCCTCTCTTTTACTTTTATTTTAATCCTCACATGCTTTCAATTGTTTATCTTATATTTTTGGATGATGATTATTGAGGGCTAATATCCCATTCATGGGATGAAATTTTGAAGCCCTCATGAATCCAATTTAGTTAGTTTACTTTTTAGAACAATTTTATTTACCTCATTTTTATTAGCTTTTACATCTTAGTAGTACTTTAAAAATTAGTATATAGTCAGTTTATTAATATTCCCTTGAAAAATTCATAAAAAAATAGAAAAAGTAAAAATAGAAAAATATAATAAAATGCAAATGAATCTATATATATGTCCTCTCCAATTTTGTGTTTCACCCTTAGATTTGGATTGACTCCCTTACTTACCCTCTACACTAGTTTTGTTATAATTTGTAGGTTCAAGGGAATTTTGATAGAAAGAAGTTGCAACAACGACACAAAAATCTACATTAGAAGAAATTTTTCTTTCTATCACAATCTTAACCCATTATTCCATCTCTTAGGTTTAATCCCATATAAGCCTAAGTTTATTTCGGTAATTAACGACTCTCTTACTACTAGTACTAACCTTGAGACATCCTTTATCCGATATAAACCTCAATTTATATAATTTTCCGCTGTAATTCATTCAATTAACACTCATTAGTTCCCCCATTTAATCCCATAGATAATAACACTTTTCGGGTCTTAAGTATATCCTACTGCCCTTCTCTAAGTCCCAATATGTTCAATTAATCAACACTAGAGATTTCTTAAAGTTGGGATTTACTAAAAAAAAGGAAATAAATCACATTTCCAGGGGGCGTCGATCGATCGACGATTTTGGTCGATAGATCGATCAGTCAGATATTTGCCCAGATTTCTTAAAGTTGGGATTGCTTGAATGATACGCTACTGAACAAAAGTGGTGCTTGAGTTTATGTGCATCACAGAAATCCTAAAATGGACCACTCTCAAAATGTGTTTAGTTATCAATTATAATGGCCTTTGGCACCCAAAAGTGTGTATAATGTTCCTCTAGACAAACCTTATCATATTTGCATCAATAATATAAGTTAGTGGTTATTCCTTTACTTACTTGGTGAGATAGTGTATGAAGACTAGCAAGTACTTACGATTCTTAGGTGCAGTATGTAGTGGTCCCACGATATTCAACCCATATTGTGCAAATGGCCATGGGTTAGTCAAGGGCCTCGGGTCGTTAGCCGATTCATGGACCATGGAAGAGATTTTTTTGCGCTTCTCGCACTTTTAAACATAAGCACTTGCATCTCTCTACATATATGACCACCAGTAGCCTTATTTGATTGTTTGGAATGCCAGGGATCTCCCTCATGTGTGGCTTGCACATATTCCATCATGAAGTTTGTACAAAACTTACTCGACGCCCCTGGAGTGCACGCACTGGAGGTAGGGGCTGATGAAGTATCTCCTGTAAAGCTTGACACCATTAGATAAGTATAAGTATATAAATTTCACTCTGACCTGATGGGCAGCCATTTTCTTGTCTCTAGGTAGTGTTTCATTCTGAAAGTATGCTATGATGTTGTCCATCCAACTGGGACCTTTTCGACGGAGATGACATGATTGGGTCTTGCTGTTTTGTCAATAATGGGCTTGGCAAGGAATTCCACTTCAATTGTTCTCCTGAGATCTGAGTCCACCACTGAGCTTAGCATCAATGTGACTATGGTTCCCTTAGGGGAACTCTTGAATGCGAACTTCCTTAAATTTCATAACCATCTCACATACAACTGCACGGTAGGCTGCTATCCTGTCATTTCTAGCATTTAAATCCCTTCTGACTTGATTAGACACCAACTTAGAGTCACAATAAAGGTTGAGTCATCTCGCCTCTAACAACTAGGCCTTTCGTAGATTAGATACAAGTGCTTCATACTCGGCCTCATTATTGGAGGCTACAAATCCCAATTTGATCCTATGATCGATCATAGCTTCTTTTGGAGTCATAAGGACAATTACCACACCCGTCCCTTGGTAATTAAAGGAACCACTGACATACAATATCCATCTTTTGTCCCAAGCCTTCTCGTGCATATCTGATTGAATGACCCACTATTGGTTAGTG
This sequence comes from Sambucus nigra, assembly GCA_949130495.1. NCBI lineage: Eukaryota > Viridiplantae > Streptophyta > Magnoliopsida > Dipsacales > Adoxaceae > Sambucus > Sambucus nigra. The sequence continues at coordinate 377,478,383 of OX422209.1, read as the reverse complement.
GGGCCATCTCTAGTTAATTTTGTAATAAAGTCATTCATAACTCACCCTATGATTGTTGTCCTTAATTGAAAGTGAATGTTAAGCCTCCCAAGATTTGTTGACCATTTTGACATCCATCCAAAAAGGTCAGCTTTGCAAAAGATAGCTTTAAGGGGGAATGAAGTAATCACAATAATGGATTGGGCTTCAAAATAATGCTTCAACTTTTGTGAAGTTAATACCAAGGTATAAACTAGTTTCTTCAAGAGGCAAGTAGCATTTCTAGGCATCCAAGAGTGTCTTGCTGGCAAGGAAAATAGGAAAATGTTTGACTTCTTTTTTATAGACCAAAGCCAAACTGATTGCATGACTTGACACTATGAGATAAAGGTAAATAGGATCCCCCTGATTGGGGATCGCCAACAAAGAGGTTAACTTAAATAGGACATGATCTCCTTGAGGAAACTAGAGCACTCGTCATTCCATATAAGGCCTTTATCCTTCTTGGGCAATCGAAAAAATGGTTGGGAATGCTCAAATGATATTGAGATGAAGCGGTTGAGCGCTGCGAGCATCCCAGTGAGCTTTTGGACCTCGCAAAATATTCTTAGCGGTTGAATACTACTGATATCATCTATTTGATCCGGATTAGCCTCAATTCCTCTCTTGTTGACTAGATAACCCATAAATTTTCCTAGTTGGACCTCGAATAAGCACTTGCTAGCATTGAGTTTCATTCAGTAATGCCTGAGGATTTCAAAGGTGTTGGCGAGGTTTTGGAGATAGTCGTCCTTGTTCCTTCTCTTGATGAGTATATCGTTAATATACACCTCCATGGCCTCTCCCATCTAGTGTTGGAGTATTTTCATGACTAGCCGTTGATATGTAGCTCCAGCATTCTACGATCAAACTACATGACCGTATTACAATATATACCCACTCGTGTTATATATGAGGTCTTGTCTTGGTCGGGTCTAAACAGAGGGATCTGATGGTACCCTGAGTAAGCATCTAAAAAATTCATTCATTCATGAGCTGATGTGGCAGCGACCAACTGGCCTATCTTTGGTAGGGAAGCAATCTTTAGGAAATTCCCTATTGAGGTTGGTGAAGTCTATGCAGACTCTCCAAACCCCATTGCTTTTACGGACTATGACTGAGTTTGAGAGTTATAATACCCTGTAATTTTGAGTAATTTATTTTAGTATTTAAATGACATGTGTGACGCAATTTAATTGAAAGGGGAAAATAATGTGAAAATAATCTAGGTTAAAATAAATATTAATTAGCGCGATAAGAGTTAATATTTATGAATGTGAATTAAATTTAATATTAGTTAGTGATAAAGTAATAAATTATTGAAAATCCACGGTGTTAAGTCGTGAGTGAGAAATACGATAATAAATGATAATTTAGTCGGGACGCGCACGTGAGTCGTGTCGGGACTTAAAATATGAAATAACTTCTAAGTGATATATGGTCCATCAAAAAAACCATCTTGAGTGCGCCGATATGTTCGAATGGGTCGTGATATTCAGAAAAGTATACTCGGCGGTTGTGTTTGGGTCCTAAGGCATTTTTAGATCACCCTGACACTACGTAAGGGTGTTTTGGTCATTTTAAAGTTTAGGGTCGGCAAAAATCCTAATTATAAAGTTATATATTAGCCCCTAGGGTGTATATTCTAGGGTTGCAAGAATTGGGAGAGAAGAGAGGCCATAAGATAGGGTATGAGAAGGGTTCTAAAGCCAACCTATACCATTTTTCACCACCGTCGTTGCCGGAATCAAAAAGGGACCAAGGAGAAGAGGCCTCCATCATCTAGCAATGAAAATTGAACCACTCAACCCTAAGGAAAGTGTTTAACTTGCAATCTTTTGAGCTTTATAATATCTTTACTAGTGTAGGATGAAAACCACTACGAAAAATATGATTTTTGGGATTTGTATAGTGAACCGACTTATGTTTTGGGGTAGAAATCATGCTAGATATTATCCCAATATGATTGTGGTACGAAATATGAGAATGAATGATTATTTAAATGATGAAAATATGGGTTTTGTAATGAATAAACCTAAAAATAATTGTGTTAGGGCTTATATTAAAGATGGAAGACTTAATCTTGGTATTGTTGAATTCTTTAAAGATTTGATGTTAAGTTTGCATTAGTATCTATCCATATACATGTATTTAATTTTTGGTTACTTTATATGGGAGTTTGGGAAGATCTCATGACAGTTTAATGGATTGACAATGGAGAAATAATATTTTCGGAGAAGGTGGTCTAAGTAGGTATCGATCGATCGATCGAAGTATGTCGATCGATTGATGAATCGATCGATTGATCAATTTTGTCGATTGATCGACAGTTATAGAAAATGGGATCTTTGTTTATTTTTGTAGTTTCCTTTAGTAATAATTATGGGGGACTTTGGTAATAGTTTATGAACTATATGTGGACTTGGAGAATTACAGTAGACCTATAGTTAAAGCTTCGACTTAGTTATAATAAGGAAAATGAGACTAGGGCCTATGAGCTTAAACGATTATGTTGAGTATCGAGAATTTAAAAGCATGCTATGGGAAGCGCAAATGATAACCCAAAATATTTACCAGTACGGTAGTGATGTATTAACTATTGAAATTACTTAAGGGATAACTAGGACCCTTTGGGTAGTGAATGTTACTAGGGAAAATAAGAAAAGAATATTAAGTGTGAATCATTAGTACGTTGGGTATTCAGGACATATGTAAAGCCTAATGGAGATGTTTATAGGTTGTGTGTATATCTATTATGTGCATTCTGATGTGTATAAGCATACCTACGATGCCTGCTATCACGAGAGGTCACGTGCAGTGGATAATCGCACGACGATGATGACAACAAGGTCTGGATGTGTGGCCTAGAACAAAGAACTTATGGCTTGACCATTATTTGAGTGTACAATAATGTGACCAATCATCTAGGTACGTTAGGTATTTTCATATCCCAAAGGCTTGGGACTATGTTTGCTTCCATTATGTGTTTGTATTATTTATGGTTCGAGGGTGAATCCGACCCGTTAGCCCTCGATTTGGTATGTGAGGTACATGGAGTTGATAATAGAGTATACAGGAATTGCGGTTCTCATTCTAGGGATGTTATTGTTATATATATACATGTGATTTGTCCTACTATTGTGTGGTAGTAGAGGGTATAAATAGTGTATATCTAAAGTAACTCAAGTAAGAGAAACTTAATTAATAGTTCAACTATATTATTTGGCTAATATTAATTATGGTTTACGAAAATGTATCGTATGGGAGGTACGGGTGAGGTAAACGTATTAGTGGTTAGGTAGATGCTTATTGTGACTGATTAGGCTGGTTAGCATAACTAGGTGGGTTTAGTAGGAGACGTTAAGTATGCACTATAGTTGAGATGTGAGGAACTCAAGGGAGTGCACATGAAGATAATGTCTCTATAATAACTGCTCTTATGCATTTTAAATACTTGTAAATATTTTTCAAAGGGTTGGGCTCTGACCCGTATCAAATATATTTTAAAAACTTTTAGGTGTCCAACCACAGTGACACTAAGAATGATTCATCTTTGAGGGACTTACGTAGCTGTAATTAGTGTGGAGTCTTGCAGGATTTCTGAGTATCCACTTTTATTATTGACATTCTAGATTAGGTTCTCTATTTCAGTATTGGTTGGGTGTGTTTCCCCTTTTTATTCAGACTTATGTATTTCAGTTAGATATATTGGATGTATTGAATTTTACCCGATGGTTTATTCGGGGCCTTTATTTAAGTATCTTTTTTTACACTTTACTTTATGATGTCATTTATATCGGTTACGGTGTATGGTATTAGTGTGGTTTGCTTAATATTGTTGTATGTTAATGAAAGATAGAATTTGGCACTGACTTATTTAATTTATATGTGGTTAGTAATTTAAAAATGCTTTTGACAGTGATGCTAATAATGAGCTATTGATGATTACTATTTAATTTAATAATGGACTGATCAACGCGGGTGATATAAGGAGGGGTGTCACAGTTGGTAACATAACATCAAGTTTTAGTGTTCTTAGGATCTATGCGGCTTATTACATTTTCAGTGTTGCAATCTTTTTGATGTAGAGCCCTATGCTTAGGACTGTTGATACATAATGCAATTTACGTTCTTCTGCTAATTATTTGGTATTTAATCGTGAGCTTAAACAAATTTTTATTTGTTTTCAGATGCCGCCAAAGTGAACGCGACAAACGAGAGCAAATACTGGGGAGGAATCCCCACAGGGAAACATTACAGCCGTAGAGGTGGCTAATATAGTGGCATAAGTGGTAAATGCGTCCACGACCACAATGTCACAACACTTTCCCCAGGCTCAGCCTCAACTGCAGGTGGAACCAGTCATTCGGACTAACTTAGGACCATCAACTTGGGAGCGAGTGAGGGAGGCCTTTTAGAAGGTCCACCCACTAGAGTTTCAGGGGGGCTCAGATGCAGTGGTAGCCGCCCAGTGGAAGAAGGATATTACACGTCATCTGCACCTTATGGAGTGTAGTGATATGCATAAGCAGACACTAGCTACTTTTAAGCTAGTGGGAGCGACGTTACAGTGGTGGAAGTCTGTGGCCACCGCAGGAGAGAGGGATGTTATGACCATTAACGAGTTCTGGGTGCGGTATAACCACAAGTATTTTTCATCTGCCATTCAGACAAATATGCATCAAAAGTTACATGATGTTTCTGAAGGAGATCAGATAGTGGTAGAGTAAGAGGAAGAGTTCACTTGTTTAGATAATTTTGTGAAGGACGAAGTGAGCACTGGAGAGAAAAAGATGCTGAAGTTAATGGATGGACTTACCTGGAAAATCTGACCTCACTTATTGGGTAATCCAACCTTGACTACCTATTCTGAGGTGATCAATGCCACTTTACTTCACTGGCAGGACCATTGCTTCCATATGAAGGCAACCAAGAGAGTGGGAGAGACTAGTCAGAATGGGAAGATAGGTGGAAATAGTGCCAGTGGGGCACCAAAATAGCTGGTGAGTAGAGAGCATGATCGGGACTTCCGACAGAGCGATACGGCTAAGAGATTTAGATTAGGATATTTTAGACTCGAGAGCGATGGGTTCAGATAGGGCCAATAGGGCCTCATTCTCAGCAGCAACAACATCCTGTTCCTCAGGGCCGTTAGGGCCAAGGGACTAATGAGGGAGGCCAATAGGGCCCAGGGCCAGAGGCAAGGAGATTTTTTTGTCCATTGTTTCACTTATCGGGAGACAATCCATAGGAGAAGGGATTTACCAAAGAGAGGCATGGGCAACTAAAGGATGGTATCCTATAGGTACAACCATTACAAAAATTCTTGGGTCCGTTCCTACGCGAGAATCACATCCAGGAACTCGTCGACCAGGGAAGGCAGTTAGCAATTAAAGGTACAATTTTATTTTATCCTTATGAGTATGGGGTAAGTTTCGGTTGACATGGGTGCATCACAGTATATGACTATTAACACTAAGATTCATGGGTGAGCAGGGTTTAGTTGGTGCATTTGTAGTATCACTCTTATTATTATGCATATATTTATGGTTCAGTAGTGGGGACTTTTGGTGCTTCCTGCAGGGGAGCGTGTAGGGACACTAAGAGGATGTTTATATTGAGTGATAATTTTTTTCCTTTTGAGAGTTATGAGGGTAGAGTATATTATTATCATGAGTATTGACTGGTTAGTGAAGGCTTGAGCGATATTGGACTATTATAGTAAGACTGTCATATTTGCTATTCCAGGGTAGGATGTACGGTTTTCCAGGTATAGCCTGAAAGAGAGTCGATCCTATATATATGTATTATATTTTAAAAGTGACTTCGAGAAGTATATGTGTCTCGTTATTTTCGATCCTAGTGTGTAGGGTCTTTATTGTTGCGATTCAGGGGATGTTGGGTTTATTGTCGAGCGGAGAGATTTATCTCGTTATTGATTTAGCGCTGAGAAATTAGTGATAGTGAGAGCACCATATTGTATGACGCTTTGGGTGACATAGGAGTGGGCGATTAGACATATATGTTGAGGAAATAGGATTTTGGGTATCTTGGTTATGTGCTTTGGGCCTACGGACCTCGATGACCGATAATGATAGGTAGTAGTGTATCAGGGGGGTTCCTTTTTTGGATTTTGCTTACGAGACATCCCACGCATTAACCTTAGTGAGCGTTGGGATTTGGGAGATTTGGGATCATAAGTTCATGTACTTAGTACTTTAGTATTGCACGTGTATGGGAATAAAAACTATGAGTCGAGAGTTATTTTGTGATTTAAGTCCAGTGGAATCAGATAGTGTTATGTAGGAAGCATTGTCGACCGTTTGCACCACTAGTGGACCGATGGGGTAATCTCGAGAATAATTAAGTTGCGTTTAGTAAGTTAATTGTGTATAACCTTAAAGTATAGTCATGCCAAGTATGTAAAGCCTAGTTTGATATAAATATGTTACGTCTGGTATAATTGTCCAAATATGCACGGGATATAGGGTGTATGGGCGCCCTAGTTGGCTAGATTTTTAGTATCGTTCATGATAAGAAGACGTGAAAATATATATGTTGAACGTATTCATATGGGAAAGTTAGAAGAAGAATTGGAAAAGTAATATGGACTGAATCTCGTCGAGGAGAAAGATAGTCCAAATATGTGCAAAACAAGGAGAGCTATCACTTAAGAAATGGATTGAAAGACTGTAGAGATAAAAGAAAGGGATCTCTATGGCAAAGGGATGATTCAACAGTTTTATCATACCCCAGAATAGGGGAGTAATATATATGAGAAAGGGTTGGTCTGATATGATAGACCAAAATTTTTGCAAGACTTAAAAATTCCAACGAGGAAATGAGTAGCCAAACTGATGGAGTCAGTGATTGGTTACCAACAACACAAAAGGGCGGTCCCAAAGTTTCCTTTAAGTGGTGAAATTGGTTAACCCACATGGAAATTATGGAAAATTTGGGGAGAGCTACTTTATAGGTGATCGAGCGCGAAAGGTAGCGTCGTGTCAGAACGCTAATCGTTGTTTTCGTTTTGCCTACTCAATACAAAACATAAATTATGATTGCAATTGCGATACAAATATAGCGGTAAGTCGGGTATTGAGAATCCACATGGAGTGGTTGAATTTTAGATTATAATTAATTTATTAATTCAAGAATAAAAGTGTAAAAGGTGATATGGGGTTTAAAAGAAAATAAAGAAAAAGAGAAGTTACACTATGCAAAATTAAAGCGAGGATCGGAATTGCATTCGCACGACACAGGTCGGACTATCAATAATTAGAATTCAAGCTCGAAAGTTATTTAAATGAGCAATTCAATTAATCATAAACATCATGCAAGAAGGAATTTAACCCAAAGTTGTTTGATAAAACATTTAATCAAAAATGGTCAAACGCGGATTAGATTTGGTTTGTCTCTTTAAATACTATCATTGTGTGACAAAGAAAGTTAAACGCATAACAATTCGCTTTTGATACGCGAGGTTTCAATTAAACGCAATTTCACCCAAAAACCAACTTTCGGAGATCAAGGCCCGTTAATGGCAGAACAACACCCCGACCCTATTTATCTAAGGACTAATCACGATTAAACTAAGTAAAACAACTAATCAACTAATGAAAATAATAAATAACAACAATAAAATAATTACTAGGCATGGAAATTAAAGACAACAATGAAATTAAGCTAAACTAATACAACATAACAAGGAAGATGAATGAATAGTAGTATAAACTTACAAAGTGGGAAAATACCCAAAGGAAATGGGAGGAGGGTGAAAAGAGCTACCAAAAACACACTAAAAACTAAGTACAAAGGAAATAACTCTCTCAAAAATGAGAGGAAAATGTTATTTATACAAACCCTAATGGCAAACTAGTAAATAAAAGAAGGCTGAAAATAAGGAAGCGAATCGATTCGAAGGTGTTCGAATTGATTCGAAAATAGGGGAGATGAAAAAAAAACTTTCTGGGGTGCAAGGAATCGATTCGCACCCTACAGGTCTGCAATCCATAGCTATGTCCAATGTTACGGAAAATGCCATCATTTCTTCGTTATAACTCGAAATTAGGCACGGTCGAAGGCTATGAGAAGATAACTCAGGGGACTAGTAAGGTGTAGGTTAACGGGTGAAATACGCAATATTTGCGTCGTATCACACCCCCTAACTTACACATTGCTAGTCCCTAGCAATGAAATGGGAAACAACAAGAACTACAAGAAAATCACAAAAAATAGATATGTAAAAAGGCAAAAAATGCCACTTTCGTAGGCGAACGATTGCATTTAGCATATGCAATAAGCCGTTAAACCCCTAGGTTACCCTAGTGGACGAGTGTAGTCTCGTGAAGGTTTTCAGGGATGAAACCCACAAACATCATATGGTTTCCTCAAAATATGCCCAATCACATGCGACAAACTTAACAACAACGAACAAGATTTCAAACCCGTAATTAGCATAGCAAACAAATTCACATGAAAAGTCCGTTGTTATTAAAATTATAGAACAACCTTCATAGAATTAAAACCTTAAAACTGGCAGGGAAGCGATCACATGCAAACTATGATTTGGTAATAACTTTAATAATCCAAATAAGCGTTAAAGCAAGCATATATTCAATCCTCATGGGCATTATACTCAACAAATGAATTCACTATGAAAATAGAGGTAATACACGGGACATGAGGGCATAAAGAGTAAATATAAATGGAAACTAGGTCACACACATGTCACAAATGAAGAACGCTATAGAAAATGAAAAAAATGTAATCGCAATGAAAGATACCGCACATTAAAAGAGGCAAAATGCACTTTCACAGATTATCAAAACTATTATGAGTTTTAAATTTAATTCATCCTAAGATCACATAGGAGTTGAATAGGGTTATAATATAACCTAGGCTAGGGTACTAAATGAAGGATATGTATGCACGTATTCAAAGTGTTCCGGAATGAATACTTGGAATAATGGGAAGAATGCGGGCAATATAAAAAATAGAAAGCATGTTCTAAAACAAGCATTAAATATGAAAATGGAGATAGACAAAGATTATTGAACACTATACACAATATATATATATTTCTCTTTCTTTTCTTTTCTTCTTTTTCTCATGTTTTCTTTTCTTTACTTTTGCTTTTTGCTTTTCTTTTTCACTAATTTCTTTTCTCTTCTCACTCTTTTCATATGCTTAAATTGCAACCACACTACACAACATCATTCAATCCCAAGCAACATTCCAAACAAATACATTGAAGGCAATATGTATGGTTTAAAACTCTAATTAGGAGTTGGTTATGGGATTTTGGGTAATGAAACGAAAGGCTAATATTTAGGCTCAAAGGGGTTGACTAGGGAAAGATATAAGGTGAGGTTAAGGCTAATATGGGTAATATAACAAAGATTGCCTATGATCATTTCATAAAGTTTACGCTATTCTCGAGTCAAAACAATATATGAAAATCATGCTCAAGTAACATATTTCAAGATATAAACTCAATTAATGAATGATAAAATGAAAGAATAGTGAGATTAATGACAAATTCAATGTTTTCAAAGAGGAAAGAATAATGTAAACACTCACAAACGATGAAAGGTACAAAGCTTACTCGGTGTAAGTATATACAATGCAACAAAAGATTATCGAGTTATAAAAATCTTAAACCAAATCAATATAACAAGAAAAAAGCATGTGCGCATGAGATTAAAGTTTAATTCATGAAGTTATTCATAATATCAATGATTTGAGGAGTAAAGTCTAATAACTTCTAAAATCGAGAACATGCATCATTGAATTGTCTATTGGATCGGGAAATTATTAAAATTTATCATCAAAAACAAAGGCAAAGTGCCCAATAAAGAAGAAAAAAGAAAGAAAATATGTTTGAAAATTTTCATTTTTTTTGCAAAAAGGCATACTTAGTAACTAAATGTGAGAAAATCCATGGACGACATAAGAAATGGATTGAATATCCTATATCCCCTAACTTAAATATTGCATTGTCATCAATGCGCATTAAGAACACAACACAAAGATAGGAAAATAATGATATTACCCAAAATTGGAGCGATCTCCCATAAGCACAAGTTCAAACGAATCTACAAAACAAGTTAGTGCCGAGCATAGCAAAAGCAAATAACAAAAAGTTAGTACCGAGCATAACAAAAGAAAATAACAAAAAGTTAACTAATTACACTAGACTAGATTAAAAGGAAAGAAAAACTAAAGAAAGAAAGAAAAATAAAAAAAATAAAAAAGTTTATTATTTACAACCTACTGTTTGGACTTCACACTAACTATACACTAGAAGTCTAAATAGTCGAGGATCCACCCAAAATACAATTTGACTTTGAAATATCGACGGTGGACCCTCCAAAGTGAACATGCATCCCAAAAAAAATAAATTCCGTTTGAAAAACGGAAGGCATGTGTAAGGCGTAAGAAATGAACCATCGTTAATTAAAAGTTTGAGAGGGACAATGGGGGGTTTGGATTTTAATGGGGACAAGACCACATTGATCTCAGGAAAATTGAAATCACATCCCCAAGGATTTTCAATTGGAAGGGGAGGTGGGGCTAGTGCAAGTGAATAGCCCATGAGATGAAGCATATCAAAATAACATTCCCGTTCAAGAATCGGGTCAAAGTCCTCAAGACTTTCAACCGATTCTTGCGATAAATTTAACGGTTTGAGAATAGTAGGGAATAAAGAAAAGGAAGGACCATCAACCTACATATAATTGAAAGAATTAATAAGAGGTTGAAATGCGAAAGTGCTTGGATCACTCTCAATCATTTCTTCCTCAAAAAAGGGTGTAGGTGAAATGCAAGTTTCAACCTCAACCCGACCTTTTGAAGAAGAAATGATCTCATCGAGTTGGAAATTTTTATTTGTCCAAGCATAAAAAATTGCAATCTCATCATTCATTTACATATTCCCATAATGAAAAGTTAGATCACAAGGCGATGAAGGATTACTTATAATTTTTTTATTTTCACGCACAATGCGCTCATCCTCAAGAATTTGTAGGCATTCTCGCATAGTATTGGGAGTGCAACTTGGAAAGATATTCTCAAAACAATTAAGGTTATCTAAAGAGTTATAGCGAGACATTTCACAATAAGCTAATTCAATTAAGCCACAAGCACTAAAATTTCAATTTCTCGAAACAATCTAGAACAAGTAAAAAAGAAAGGATAAAATAAAGAATACAAATACAAAAGAAAAAAATACTATGAAATAATAAAACAATTACAATCTAAAACACACTCCCCGACAACGTCAACATTTTGATCGAGCGCAAAAGATAGATCCGCGTTAGAACGCTAATCGTTATTTTTGTTTCGCCTACTCAATACAAAAATCTAAATTACGACTGCACTTGCGATACAAGTATAACGGTAAGTCGGGTATCAAGAATCCACAAGGAGTGATTGAATTTTAGATTATAATTAATTTACTAATTCAAGAATAAAAGTGTAAAAGGTGATAGGTGATAGGGGTTTAAAAGAAAATAAAGAAAAAGAGAAGTTACACTATTCAAAATAAAAGCGAGGATCGGGATCGCATTTGCACCACACGGGTCGGACTACCAATAATTAGAATTCAAGCTGAAAAGCTATTTAACTGACCATTTTAATTAATCATAAACATCATGCAAGAAGGAATTTAACCCAAAGTTGTTTGATAAAACATTTAATCAAAAATGGTCACACGCTGTTTAAATTCGGATTGTCGCTTTAAAAACTATCGTTGCATGACAAAGAAAGTTAAACGCATAACAATCCGCTTTTGATATGCGAGGTTTCAATTAAATGTAATTTTACTCAAAAACCAACTTTCAGATATTGAAGCCCGTTAATGGCAGAACATAACCCCGACCCTATTTATCTAAGGACTAAGCATGATTAAACTAAGTAAAATAACTAATTAACTAATGAAAATAATAAATAACAACAATAAACTAATTACTAGCCATGGAAATTAAAGACAACAATGAAATTAAGCTAAAATAATATAGTACAACAAGGAAGATGAATGAATAGTAGTATAAACTTATTAAGTGGGCAAATACGCAAAGGAAATGGGAGGAGGGTGAAAAAAGCTCCCAAACACACCCTAAAAACTAAGTACAAATGAAAGATCTCTCTCAAAAATGAGGGAAAATGTTATATATACAAACCCTAATGGCAAATTAGTAAATAAAAAAAGTCTAAAAATAGGGGAACGAATTGATTCGAAGGTGTCGGAATTGATTTGAAATTAGGGGAGCTGGAAAAAAAAAATCTGGTGCACAACGAATCCATGTGTGAATCGATTCACACCCTACAAGTCTGCAATCCGCCGCTATGTCCAACTTTATGGGAAATACCGTCATTTCTTCGTTATAACTCGAAATTAGGCACAGTCAAAGGCTACGCGAAGATAACTCAGAGGGATACAACATCCAAGAAGACATTAGGCAACAAAACCAAAATATGAAATTACTAAAATGCCCTTGAATGTGACCTTGAGTGTGACCTTGAGTGTGCTTTTTAAGTCAAAATCATACTAAAAATGCCATAAATCCATTGATACAACTCAAATTCATGCACCATCAGCGGCCACGTGAATATAAATCAAATGGATTAAACTTCCATGAAGGGTTAGGGCACCCGAATGCTAAAATTACTAAAAATTCCCCCGAAGCTGCAAAAGTTGATGGAACTTTTTCGGGAAGCGTCCGAACTTCATACTAAGCATCCAAATACCTACAAAAGCTCAATTAACCCCTGAAAAGCATGTATATATAGAGATGCGAGGTTGTTTGGTTAACGAGCAAAAGTACAGGGATTAAGATAGCCGAGGGTATAATAAGGCATAGGTTAACGGGTGAAATACCTAATATTTGCATCGTATCAATCGGGCAGTGTGGCCACTGGTTGATGGAAGAAAGGGAATGAGTCGGCACATAGTGTAGCCTGAGTAAGCCAAAAGAGTGACTATGGTGCTGGAGAATGTGAGGAATGTACATTCTGGATGTTTGGGATAAATCATGAGTTACTTTGTGCAAAAGAGAAATATCACAAGAGTTACGTCGTAACTAACCAAATATTTTAAAGTTTGATATGAGTGGTTAGGTCCTCAATTATGATTGCGGATGTCTCCCATGAAAGGAGTTGTGTGATTTATGAATGGGGAAGTTGGCACCTAGGTATGCTAGTACATTTCCCCAGCCGAGAGAATGATATAGCCGTTAGAATATAGTCTCATCATATTGGAATATTTTTGGCAAAAGTGTAATGTGTCATGCAGTCGCCAAGTTGAAACGTTAAGTAAAATAATGGGGTATTTCAGTGTAAGGTTACTAAAGTGGATTGGTCACTAGTTTGAATGGTAGTGTATAGGCCGTCGGGCTGAAGATTACCGTTAGTGGAGGTGTAGCGGGAACAACATAATGTTTTCAACTTTGGGAAGATATGGATGCCGTGCGAGGAAGTATCCGATGTTATTTGTACCAGACTTATCCAAATTTTGAGGACGAAATTCCTTTGTAAGGGGGGAAGTATGTAATACCCCATAATTTTGAGCAATTAATTTTAGTATTTAAATTACATGTGTGACGTAATTTAATTGAAAGGGAAAAATAATCCGGGTTAAAATAAATATTAATTAGAGTGATAAGAGTTAATATTTACAAATGTGAATTAAATTGAATATTACTTAATGATCAAGTTATAAATTATTAGGAATGCATTGTGTTAAGTCGTGAGTGAGAAATACAACAATTAATGACAATTTAGTTGAGATGGGCATGTAAGTCGTGTCGGGACATAAAGTATGAAATAACTTTTAAGTAATATATGGGCCATAAAAATAACCATTTCGAGTACGTTGATGTGTCCAAATGGCCCGAGATAGTCAAAAAAGAATACTCGAGCGTTATGTTTGGGTCTCGGGTCATTTTTAGACCAAATCGGAACTATGTAAGAGTGTATTGGTCATTTGGGAGTTTAGGGTTGGCAAAACTCCTTATTTTAAAGTTATATATTAGGAACTTTGTTGAAGAGGCTAGGGTTATAATACTTGGGAGAGAAGAGAGGCCATAAGAGAGGGTAGGAGAAGGGCTCTTAAGCCAACCTATACCATTTTTCACCACCATTGTCGCCAAAATCAAGAATAAAGAAAATAGAAGATGCCTCTATCATCTAGCAATGAAAATTAGACCTCCCAACCCTATGGAGAGTGTTTAACTTGTAATGTTTTGAGCTTTTATAATATCCATGCTAGTGTAGGATGAACATCACTACGAAAAATATGATTTTTGGGATTTGTATAGGGAGTCGACTTATGTTTTGGGGTATAAATATTGATAGATATTATCCTAATATGATTGCGGCACGAAATCTGAGAAGGAATGATTATGTAAATGATGAAAACCTGGGTTTTGTAATGAATAAACCTAAAAATAATTATATTAGGGTTTATATTAAAGATGGAAGACCTAATATTGTTATTGTTGCATTCTTTAAAGATTCGATGTTAAGTTTATGCTAGAATCTATCCATATACATGTATTTGATGAATGGTTACTTCATATGGTTACTTCATATGGGAGTTTGGGAAGATCTCATGAAGGTTTAATAGATTGAAAATGGAGAAATAAAGTTTTTGAAGAAGGTGGTCTGAGAAAGTATCGATCGATCGATCGAAGAATATCGATTGATCGATGAATCAATCGGTCGATCGATGGATATTGATCGATCGATAGTCACAAAAAATGAGATCTTTGTTTATTTATGCAGTTTCTTTTATTAATAATTACTGGGGCATTTGGTAATGGTTTATGAACTATATAAGGACTTGGAGAGTTACAGTTGACCTGTAGTTAAAGCTTCGGATTAGTCATAGTGAGGGTAAAATGAGACTAGGGTCTATGAGTTTAAACAATTATGTTGAGTATCGAGAATTTAAAAATAGGTTATGGGAAGTGTAGATGATATCCAAAAATTTATAGCAGTAGGGTAGTGATGTATTTACTAAGCAAATTACTTAAGGGATAACTTGGACCCTTCGGGTAGTGAGTGATACTCGAGAAAATAATAAAAGAATATTAAGTGTGAATCATTAGTGCGTTGGGTATTCAGGTTATACCTAAATGTGCTGAAGATGTCTATTTGTTGTGTGTACACCTATTATGTGCATTCTGATGTGTATAAGCATACCTACACTGCCTGCTATCATGGGAGGTCACACGCAGTGGGCAATCCCACCTTGGAGATTCCAATAAGGTCCGGATGTGTGGCCTAGAACATAGAACTTAGGGGCTAACCACTATTTGAGTGTACGATAGTGTGACCGATCATTTCGGTACATTGAGTTTGTGTGTAGATGAAAGGCTTAAGACTATGTTTGCCTCCATTATGTGTTTATTTGATTTATGGTTCAACGGTGATTCCGAACCGGTAGTCCTTGATTTGGTATGTGAGGTACATGGACTCGATAACGGAGTATACATGCACCGCGGTTCTCATACCAGGGATGCTGTACTTGTATATATAGATAACGTGATATAACTACATGTATGATTTGTTCTATTCTTGTGTGGTAGTAGAAGATATAAATAGTGTACATCTAAAGTAACTTAAGTAAGAGAAACTTAATTAATAGTTTAATAAAAATATTCAACTATTATTAATTATGGTTTTACAGTAGCGTATCGTATGGGCGGTAATGGTGAACTTAATGTATTAGTGATTAGGTAGATGTTTATTATGACTAGTTAGGCTAGTTAGGATAACTAGATGGGTTTAGTAGGAGACATTAAGTGTGCACTATAGTTTAGAGGTGAGGAACTCAAGGGAATGCACGTGAAGATAACGTGTGTATGATAAATTCTCTTTTGCATTTTAAATACTTGCAAATATTTTTCAAAGGTTTTGGGCCCTGACCCATATCAAATCTATTTTCAAAACTATTAGGTGTTTGGCCATAGGGACGTCAAGGATTATTCGTCTTCCAAGGACTTACGTAGTTGCAGCTAGTGTGGAGGCTTGCAGGATTTCTGAGTAGCCACTTTTATTATTGACATTCTAGATTAGGTTCTCTATTTAAGTATTGGTTGGGTGTGTTGCCCCTTTTTATTCAGACTTATGTATTTCAGATTATTTTAGTCAGATAGATTAGATGTATTGGATTTTACCCGATGATTTATTCGGGGCCTTTATTTAATTATCTCTATTTTACACTTTACTCTGTGATGTCATTTATATTGGTTATGGTGTATGGGATTATTGTGGTTTGATTAATATAGTTGTATGTTAATGAAATATAAAATTTGGCATTAGCTTATTTAATTAATAAGTGGTTTGTAATTTAAAAATGCTTTCGGCAATGATACTAAGAATGAGCCATTAATGATTCCACTTTAATTTAATAATGGACGGATCAACCAGTGTTAGAATAGGTGGGGTGCAACTAGAGTCACTATGGGAATTGAACTTCTTTGATGGACCTTGCGTCCATAAGTTTACCTACTTCTTTCTCCATTGCCTTGCCTTCTATGGGGCTGTTCAGCGAGCTTTCTGTGTTATTAGCTTGAATGTTGGATTTGCGTGAAGTCGATGATAGGCAACTGTAGGGTTGATACCCAACATATCATATGGTTCCCTTGCAAATACATCCAATTTCTGTCTTAGGAAGGTGATTAACTCTTCCCTTTCAAGGTTGGTCATGCTTGTCCTAATAAAAACCATTATATCCATTCGGGCCTTATAAAAAATAACCTCCTCCAAGTTTTCAATGACCGTATCAGTGGGATGGATCCTGGTCTCTTACACCTCCAGTCAACTATACCGTAGTTACTATTTGGATGGAGTAGCCCGATCTTGGGTTGTCTTCGCAATAACCTCTTTTTTTTCTTCTCCTGCTTGGGTCTAATTGCGATGATGTAACATTTTTGAGAAATAATTTGATCTCCTCTGATCACTATTATGACCTGGTCCATGATGCGCGTGAGCTTCTAATGGTAGGTGGAAGGGATAACCTTCATAGCATGAAGCCATTCTCTGTCCATAATGGCATGGTAGAGAGATTTAATATTCACCAACAAAAACTCTATGAGTTTTGAAATATTCCCTTCCCTCACCAGAAGGATTACCTTTCCTAATGGCATCGTCATCTTCCTCGCAAAGACGATTAGAGGAACGTTTTCCTCCTTGAGGTCAAACACCTTGAGCTTGATTTTATAGAAGATCTCTAAGTAAATCACCTCTGAAGAGCTCCCCTAGTCCACTATTGACTTATCCACATCCCAGTTGATGATCCTGAGAGTGATTACTAGCTCGTCGCAGTGTGGGGTTCGTACCCCTACCAACTCCTCCTCTGTGACAGTGATGTGCTTGTTATAGTAGACATCCTCTGGTCGTCGATTCTCACCAACTCGACTTTTAGCGGGATCTATCTGGAAGGCATCCATCACAGCTGTGACCTTTTTAAGTTCCATCTGAACAACATTTCCTTAAATTTTCTTAAGGCCAGATGCTCTATGTATGATTGTGAACTCGTGTCCCATCTCGTCTTCCAAAACATTATCTTGTTTTTGGTCGTCGTTGGTTGCGATTTGGTCAAATCTCTTCTCAATCTATTAATTTAAGTTCCTAGCCTAGGCCAACTCGTCTATATGAGCTTTCAGTGCCTTACATTTTTCGATCTTGTGGCCATTTTTTGAAGGAAAGGACATTGGAATGTGTTGTTACTCTTGGTCGGATCTCCCATATCTTTTTTGGCAACTTGACGAACTGTTGATCCTTATTTTTTTCCAAGATCTTATAAATTGGCTTCCTTAAAAACTATGTTGATAGCCTGACAAGCTTTAGAGGAATTTACCCTGTCCCTTTTCCTGGCACCATTCTGCTTCTTGTTCCTTTTCTTGGGATTATTTTCCTTATTTCTCCTCTGTTCACCTTTGTGCGACCAGGCTTAACCTGACAGGTGTGGATAACGTCCTCCAACTTGGCGTATTTTTTAATTTGTGACATAAATCATCGATAGTATCAACTTCTTATTTGGTAAGGGATTTGATGAAGCGAGAAATCAGACATAGGTCCTTCTCAACCATAATGTCAAGTATAAAAGATAGAAATAAAGAAAATATATATATAAAAACACAAAATATAGAGTGGTTTCGCTATAAATGAGCCTACGTCCACTTTGATGCCCTACTCTCATTATGTAAGTTAAATATTACATGATTCAGCTACCATTAGAGGTTTACAAGAGAGATAAGAGATGAGAATACACGATTGTAGTGAATCTTGGTAGTCTGGATGCACGTGAGGATAATTTGGCTATGGTTATAGCTAGGAGGAGCCCCCAAATATGATTTAACTTGAGAGAGGAGATTTTAGCAGGGCTTCAATAAGGTGTTTCTAACTCAGGCCCTTCATTGGGAGGTGTGCACCTCTATTTATAGGTGTATAAACGATGTCACATGAAGAGGGCATGTGTATGGATAAATGATAAGGTAGGAATAGGAGCCGCAACGTGTTTGTACCCAAGCGACGGAAGGGCTTGTAGGATAGCCATAGCCTGTTTGGACCCAGGCTACGGAAAATGTTGACTAATGCCTTTTTGAGCTCGTGCAGTCTTCATGAGGCTTAAGAGGGTTATACGACTGCGTCCAGTCTAAGATAGAACAATAACCTTATCACAATATTTTGCTATGGGTGAGACTATATTGGGCATATCAATAAGCCCCCAAGCGGGAGTGCCAAGAGGTGGCAAGTTGGTACTGCAGCTGAATTGTAATGACATTGTTATGGATATATATGGTTTATGGTTTGTAAGTTACGAAATGGATGCAACTAGTGGCTGCGGACATTGTGAGTTGACGCTTCGTCTTCCCGAGCCTGCTTATATAAATTGATTTGGGCCGTGGACTTCATTACCTTAGCAAACCTTTGAGAGAAAATTGAGAGAGAAATTCTGTCAGCATTTCTTTTGAGTTTTCCAACGGGTTTCTTGTGGTGGTTCAAGGAGGAACTAGGGAAAATTCATGGTGGTTCTTCCAAATCCTTCTCTTCTAGGTAACCATTTCTTCTCTTATGCTAGTTTTAATCCTCATTTTTCATTTATGGACCCATGTTTATCTTTAATCATCGTATGACTGAATAGGACTGCTAGGAGTTCTGAATTTTGATAACAATTAGGATCTCTGAGTAGTTAGGGCTTTTTGGGTAGGATTATATCAAATCGAATTGGTTTTCTAATGTTTGGTCTGACTTTGATACTTTTGTATTGATTTGGGCGCTTGTTAGGTTAGGTTCTTCATTGTTTAGACTTGGTCTATATCCAGACCCTTTATATTTTGCTTTTTGGCCAGAAACACCAAGAACACGTTCTTAATGTTCTTGGTCAAAACCCTTAGGCTATGGGCTCTTTGATCTTTGAGGCCTTGTAATAAAAAACGTTTACTTATTTTTTCCCTTAGTCGTGGCATAGTGTCATGACCTCGCTATCTTGTTGCAACCTTCTTTTAATCCTCTGTCTCAAGTTTCCCTTGGTTGCAGTCTTTGAGTTCCAAGAACTGATTAGCTGCAGCCTTAATTTTTCCTACTTTATCAGAATAACTTGTAGCATAACTTGGACATGCTGTAATATAAATTTTATCCACCGTGGCCTCTGATAGGCGTTTTCCATCATAATTGCTACAACACCTAACTACGGAGACCTTTTTCTTTTCCAGGTATTGTCGCGGACCTATGAGTTAGAATCCTTCAAATTTTCTGGATGACTTTTGGAGGTCCCATTTCGGCATTCCTCCTCCTGAAATTCCCTCTGTAAAGCCTCTAAAGGATATTAGGCCTTTCTTGCTTAAAGACTTCCCAAACTGCGTCACCATTGATTATGACTATGTAGACTCTTTTAACTGTAGGGATCATAGTGCGGTTACAGTTAAAATGGAGGTGGATAATCATTTCAGCAATAATCCCCCTGCTGAAGTGTCTATTGGAACTAGAGATGCGACCACTGGGACTTCCATCCGCTGCCAAAAGGCTGAGAAGACTCCTCCAGCACTTAGGCATAAGTGCATCATGGACAACCAATGCATTACTGATATTTCCATAACATTCGAGTTCCTCGATGGAGTAGTCTGTATTATTCCTTTTGCGAAACAAAGATCATGCTTCGTAGTCCCTAATGAGGGGATTAACTATCCACTCCATGCCTTTTCCCTAGGGTCACGACTGCTTGTTCCTGTCCCAATTAGGGAAATCTTTAGTGCAATGAATCTTAGCCCAGCTCAACTGGATCCTAATGGTTAGAGGGATATAATAGTTGCCTTAGTCATTTGGAGATCAAAATTTCAAAAAGATATTATGGCTGTGGAGTTTTTCCACTTTTATAGGCCCAAAGAGAACTCTGTGGAGAACCCCCAGTACTACTACTTCGGACTGCAGAGTGGGGAAAAGTACCTATATACTGGGAGGCCTACCAGTGTCAAAAATTGGAAAGGTAAATATTTTTTATCTCTAGGGAGAATTAGGAGGTCCACCCAAATGAATATGTGAGAGAGATCATATAGACTCCCGCGGACGTGGGTATGTTACTCCAAAGAAGGTGATCACCTATTACAACTTTATTTTTATCTCATTTGATTTTGATTCAGTTGTTGCAGCCTGCATTAACAATTTTATAGTTCTTGATAGTTTAAAACTAGGCACCAACTTAAAGAAAAAAATTGAGGGCATGGTTGACTTAAGACGTCAAGAGAAGAAATTCTCTAAGTTGGTCATATCTGCATCCCTTTTTGATCAGGGTTATTTTCCTTCTAAGCACCAACCCACAATAATGATTGTATAAGGTAATTTTGAATACACTGGCTGATAAAACACTTTTACGACCTCTATTTACACTAACTTGATTTCTTCCATTTCAGGAGAATAGGTCAATCTCGAGCTCCATATAGAATATCTAAAGGATATGGATGAGTCTGCCCATATCCTTAACCAGGCCC
The DNA here is from genome assembly GCA_949130495.1 of Sambucus nigra. Lineage (NCBI taxonomy): Eukaryota > Viridiplantae > Streptophyta > Magnoliopsida > Dipsacales > Adoxaceae > Sambucus > Sambucus nigra. The sequence continues at coordinate 377,457,369 of OX422209.1, read as the reverse complement.
CAAAGAAAAAAGGGGAAGAAGAGGAAGATGGCACCTAAGGGGACAACTCTCGTGGTTGAGCTCTCTCCTAAGCCTTCTTTCCAACAAACTACCGCGGCCGAGACTGAAATGACCCCTTCTACAGAGAGGACTACAACCCCTAATAATGTTGTTATTCCTGGAGAGAAGAAGGTTGATAATGACATAGCTGATCAACTTACCATAGCAGGTCTAATGTCCTTTTGGGACATACAAGGTGGGCACAACCCTATACATGTTTCCCCTTCTAGCTCTCTTCCGAGGAATATTATAGTGGTCAATTCCAATCTGCCAACACCTTAAGGAAGGGAAATAGTGGGTCCTGATGGTCATCCGTAGCCTCAACTTAGGCAACCAGATCCTAATTCCTCATAGGACACAAATGCTAGGGCGGTCAGTAGAATGAGGAAAGTTTCAGACATTGTTAACCTTGATCGCCTGGTAGAAGAATACCATAAGGACTTAGAGGAATACGCCCTCTATAGTCTGTTGCGGCTAAGCACTTCATCATTTTATTTTATGTTTAGTTTTTTCTTTATACTAATCAATTCTTAAAAATTCCAGGTTGTGGACATTATTATGTCCCAGAGGGACAAATATGAAGGCCTATTCAAGCTATATCGTGCTGCAGAGTCAGTTCATAAGACTAATTTGGAGGCTTCTTGAACCTCTTCCTTTAAAGCTAGCAAAAAGTCCGTTGCTGCAGCATTTTAATTGGAAAATATGAATTTGGAGGCTGCTACCAAGGCAAAGGATGAGGCCGATCAAAATTTAACCAAGGTCGCAGAGTCTATTAAGATTATTGAGGTTAAGACTAAGGAAACTGCCAGGCAAGCCACTATCTTTAAACATAAAATTAACCTTCTTCAACAAAAGTATGATCAGTTGGATCAAAGTAGAACTTCTACGTCCAAAAAAAAGATAATGATCATGCCGCAGTCCTAAAGTAGAAAGATGAGGAACACATTGTATCCTTGAAACAAGCTGTGGTGGATGCTGTGGCGGCTTATAACGTCTCTGGGGACTTCTTCTTAACCAACAATAAGGCCTACCTCCGCGGCCTCCAGGAGTTTTGGCATAGGGTGGTGAAAAACTTCCCCGATGCTAAGGAGCAAGTTATGGCATGTCAATTAAGTGCATGGTAGAGCTTAAGGAGACTACGGAGGAAAGAGCTAGGTAGTAGATGGAGTAGGCTACAGCTAATGAAGAAGAGGAGACGGAGATCGCAACCAAAGAGGATGATGAAGATGAAGTTGATGATGCAACCACTTAGCTATTTTCATTTGTTCTACTTTGGCCCATGCCATATTTTTGTAGGTCTACGGCCATATCGAACATATTTATAAAGCTTTGGTATTATCTTACACAGGACCGCGACCACTTTGATGTAATACATTAATTTATCTTGCTTGCTATTAATATAGGGATACAACCATTTTATTCCTCGATAATTATTAATTCCATTTTCTTATGCTTTCTTTATCTGGATGTGGGTTTTGATAAATGACACTACTATAATCTTGACCAGACTGTCCATCTTCAAAATTGGCTGCAGCTACTTTGAAAAGGTTGCGACTATTTTTGTTCGTACTGCTTTCTTTATCATTGAATACTGATACACTTGAATGTTTGCATAAGTCAATTATACATAACTCACTAAAGGACTCTCTTTGCAAGAACCTCCTTGTGACGTTTCTTTATATTTGAGTGATAGGATATGCAATTGGTAGTAAGCTGCAGCTTTATGGATCTTAAAAATGATTATGGCCCAAGAGGCTGCAGCTCTATGCTCGCATGACAAGTGACGAGAGAATTGGGTATGGCTAATATTGCTTCATAAGGCTGCGACCACTTTAATCTTTATCTTCATGTTACCATTGTTAAGCTGCTGCCTTTGCAAGAATTTCCATAACCTTGAACTGGTTACAACTATAATTGTAAGGCTGTAATAATGTTGAGTTGGTGGACTAGGGATCGAATGCCCATAATGTGGACAATAATGTTTTTGTCCTGTTTCAATTTACTGTAGCTCTTTTTCCATGAGTTGGTTGTAACAAAAGAGATTATTGGATTGTGGATGATCTTGGGAATCTCCCTATTACCGCGGACATCAAAGTCTACATTCCACACTTTAGACCTATCTTCTAAGATTTTGAGAGAGGATAATAGAAATTATGGGATTGTTGACAATTAAGAATCATCTTCCATTGCTGCAAGCATCTGTCCATGGCATGCCATCCTTGATTATCTGCTCTCTTCTCCTTTCTTGGGGAACTATCAAGCTTCCCTAGGCTGGGTTTGTTATCAAGCTAGCCATGGATACAATCACATATATATCAAGCCATCCCTACCTGGGTATTATGATCCCACATGACCAGTTGAAATGACCAAAAACTAAGAATGGGCATTATGATCCCCGAGGTTAATTAAAGTATCCCAAGGCTAAGAACGGGAATTATGAGCCCCCGAGGTGAATTGAAGCATCCCAAAGCTAAGAACGAGCATTATGAGCCCCCGAGGCTAACTGAAGCCTTCCAAATATAAGAATAGGCTCTTTGATTATATCCTCTTATGCATTCACATTGTGAAGGGTGTAAACTTCCAATCATGGCCATCTATCCAATAGACTCTCCCTCCCGAAAGAAGTAAATAATCTCCGGGATAATTGATGATCATGTTCCATTAAATATGTTTAAGAAGAAGGTCTTTCATTAGATTTTAAGGTAGGAAATAAAGATTTAATATATGATTAAGAATTTCCATTCGTTAATATATATATATATATGACTTTAACGACAAAATACAAAAGTCTAGGAGATATATCTATCAAGAGCTTCATAGATGGAGTTCTAGAAGAGGAAAATGGGAACAAGTAGAAAATAAGGCTAGAATCTAGTAAGCGGCCTCTCAGGTATCGGCCCCCCCTAAGAATCCTTCAGGAACCACTGAAGCACTCCTTTCCTGATAATCCTTTCGATCTCTTCCTTCTGAGCATGGAAAATATTCGTGTCATGGCCATGATCGTTATGGAATCTGAACCATTTGGACCGATCCATCTTGTGGGGAGGAGACCTCAGCTTCTCGTGCCAGCGGAGCAATTTATCTTCTCTGATGAGATCTAGGATATCTTTATTTTGGTAAATCAGTGGGGTGTAGGTCTCATAGGCATTGTTTGGTTTCGGCTGCTCCAGCTCCCTATTTTGAGCTTTGGCAGTAGCCACTGCGGCCTCTGTGATGGAGTCATTCTTCATAGAACTGTAGGTTGCAGCTTCTACTACTGCGGCCTATGTTGAGGTAAAGGCTATGGATTCTAATGTTGGAACTCTCTGCGCCAGGAAGTTGACCTAGTCCTAGAGTGTGGATTGACAGTCATACATGTGATTAATGTAGCTCAGTTTCTGGACAACTTTTTCACTCTACTTTGTGCTTGTCTTTGTGGTTACTTTTATGGCTTTTATTGTGTTAGTCTTTGAAATATATATTCTGAGATCAACTAGACAATGGTGGGAAGCCAAGGAATTTAGGAAAAACCAAGTATAGTAGTAGGTATGCAGTCTTTTGATATTCTACCGGTTTACACTGTTGTTGTTGCGGACTGTTGTATGCATGTAATTGTTACCGTGGACTTTCCAACAGAAAATTCACCAGAGTTGAGTCCATGGATAATTGATCATTAGACCTTGCTCTAGTGATGAATTGCAATGATCTCATTCACTAACTACAATAAGAGGGTTACGGCCTATAAGCATCTAAACTTCCAGGCCACATCCTGCCTGTGGCAGTAGAAGGTGCACTCTCAAAACTCGACCTAGATCTTGGGTTTAGCCTGCTGTAGATGATCGAAAAGGCCTACTAGGGGTCTACCATGGGCAAAACAGTTCTCTTGTGCAAAAATAACACAAATGTTGTAGCAAAAACCCTAAATCATAGGTGAAAACAACAAAAATTGCGTAACCAAAACTCATCCCTAGTTACCTTCCTTTATGAGGTTAAATCCTTTGTGTTTTTTTAGCACTGTCTAGGCAGGGTAGTGTCATTGGGGTATAGAAATCAGATCTAAGATCATACAAAACTGGCCAAAAATAGATATGGAAACAAAGAAATCTTTAAGGGGGTGTATATGGAGAAATAAGGGGTTAACATCCAAAATCTCACCCATGGGATAATGACCCGAGGGCCCCTATGGGTGAGATTAGGTGTTTGAAACCCATGACATGAAGGGAAACAAATATAAAAGCCTCATTCCCACAGATGACGCTAAAATGATGATGCGAGAAATCGGACATAGGTCCTTCTCAACCATCATGTCAAGTATAAAAGATAGAAATAAAACAAATAAATTGAAAAAACACAGGATATAGAGTGGTTCATCTATGAATGAGCCTATATTCATTTTGATGCCCTATTCTCATTATATCAGTAAATATTACATGACTTAGCTACCATTAGAGGCGTATAAGAAAGAGAAGAGATGAGAATACGTCATTATAGTGAATCTTGATAGTCTGGATGTGCCTGAGGATAATCTATCCATGGTTGTGGCTAGGAGGAGCCCCCATATATGATGTGATTGGAGAGAGAGAGGATAATTTAGCAGGGATTCACCAAGGTATTTCTAACTCAGCCCCTTCATTTAGAGGTGTTCACCTCTATTTATAGGAGTATAAATGATGCCACATACAGAGGGCACATGTATGGATAAATAATCAGGTAGGAATAGGATTCGCAACCTATCTGTACCCAGGCAGCGACAGGGCTTGTAGGATAGTCGCAGCCTATTTAGACCCAGGCAGCAACTAATGTTGACCAGTGCCTCTTAAAGCCCAGGAAGACTTCATGAGGCTCAAGGGGGTTTTATGTCTACGACCAGTCTAAGCCTAGGCGACAACCTTGTCATAATATTTCACAGCAGGTGAGACTATATTAGGCATATCATGATTGTTACATCATAGATGTAGGGGGAATACCTATCCTGAAAGATTCTACGGTGACTTGCTCCGAGGAATCATCCACTTCATTAAAGACCTCCCATTAGATATTAACGTACTTGCGTAATGACTAATGTGACTTCTTTCTCATTATGAGCAGCGAATCGATTATCTTAGGGTAAGAGCTACTAGTGATAAAAAGGTAGTGAAGGATTTGGCGAACGCATTGAATCTCTTGACGGACCTATGAGGCAATCTCTTAAACCATTTCTGAGTGATGTCGGTCAGACTAGAGGAGAAAATATGACACATCAGCGCATCACTGTGACTCCACAGAGTCATGGCCTATCTGTTTTATCGATCATGGTCGATGGGATCAGTCTTACCATTATAGATATTAAATCTAGGGGTCACAAACTTATTTAGGGGTTCATACTCTTCGATAGTCCTCGAGAAATCTCCTTGCCATCTCATTTGTGGACCTCATCCCTTATTGAGCTCATTATTGGACCATTTCTCTTCGAATAAAACTCCTTATGTCATTCTTATGGTTCTCGTTATCGTTATGACACTAGGTTTGATGACTTCCACGCTCCAAATATTCTCGATCGCGCCTGGCGCTCCTTCCTCAGTTGCGAATCTTACTCGCTTGAGGTCTAGGAGTTCAGGCATGATACTTGTGATTGTGGTGAAGTTATCTCTCACCTCCTCTATGTGACACCCCGCCTAATTAAATACCGGGTGATCACTCCTTTATTAAATTAAAATCAAGGTGAACAGTTGGTTCATTCTTAGCATCACTGTCGTAAAAATAACTTTTTCCAAATTAACACCCTAATTAATTAAGCTAAGTGTCAAACCATTTTTTGAACATTTCTGACCAATTTTATTTTAAAAAGGAAAATTATTTATTTAGTTAGTAACAACATTTTCAATAAGTAAGAATCATACAACAATTAACTTGGAACATAATCCAAATACTTTAAACACTCAACATCCAAAATCCCAACATTTAAAACTTAATGTAAAACATACATGCTGAATAAATCCCAAAGTAACAGTACTAGAAATAACTAAAATATAAATGTCCCAACAAAACAGATAAATAGTGGAAAGGGCGACACATGCCCCAATAACTGAGAATCATAGGAGTAGAATTAAGTAAATGAAATCGTCTAAGCAAGTGGCCTGCAACTCCCACCTAAGCTGCAGCACGTTCCTTCCAAGGGATCCTAAGCAAGACGCCCCTGTGGCTGGGCACCTGTAGTACATACATATATATACAAAAGAGAGAGAGAGAGAGAGAGAAAAACGGGTCAGATCCCGATAGTGTATATGATTTAGAAATTGTTTAGCAAGTATTTAAATTGATACAGGCCAATGCAACAACATATTAGTGCGACACTCTCTTGAGAAATTCTCACCTCTCTTCTAATGTGCACAAATATCGCACTAACCTTCCCATTGGTCTAACTCATCATATATCACGCTATCCTTTTCCCAATGGTTGAACTTATCTTAGATTATTCACAGGATTCAAAATTTAACGATTCAATTGTTTGAAAAGAATATTTCAATTAATAACCAAAGTTCTCATTTTAACTTTATTAATGAATAAAGTTTTCCAGTGTCATATTATACTATCTCAAAATAAGTATTTACAATTTGAGTCATCAACCATGTCCTACATATCAAATCACAGTAGGCAGTTCCAAATTTTAGAATTTCATATATATATTAACCACTCGTAAAATATATATATTATAAAAGCACCCCAATATAAAACTATGGTGCGGGCATACTCTACTATCCAATCCCCGTATCACTCGTACTAAGGGAATACAAATTCGGAATCACTCTCGAACTGTATTTACACATACTCAAACAATATTGAGGCGAAGCATAGATTCCAAGTCTCTAAGAGGATGGCATATGTCTGCGTCTCTTAGGACCGTCCGAACTATCACTGCGATAGCCTGTACCAAGGATATCTACACACAAACAATATGAGGCGAAGCATAGATTCCAAGTCTCTAAGAGGAAAGAACATACCCGCATCTCTTAGGACCGTCCGAACTATCATTCTGATAGCCTGTACAGAGGATATCTATCTTCTAGGGTACGAGTCAATATCCCCCATAAGGCAACACAGGATAAGATCGTCCCAGCGCAGCAACCTCAGGGATAGCAAGTAGCGTTGGCATGATTTTCACACATAGATAGTATATGCATACACAATCATATAACTATACTAATATTACCATATCAATAATGGGTATATTCTCAATTCCCATAATTACGACATTTGTATTTATTTCTCATTATTTAGTTATCACGTATAACCATTCACATCTTACTTTAATTTGAGGAACTTTTCCACTTACTACATAACGCTCATGGATTCTATCCTCCCAAGTATAAAATTCAGTAGGTATACACATTTGTCCCAAAGTAACTCTCTTACGTGTCTCTCTCTTTAAATTATAAATTCACCGACCCTTATGTAATTATCCCAAAATACAATCTTTGCCCGACATCAAGGGTCCCAAAATCTATTCACATGTCCTACTGGTCTTCCCTATCTCCCAAAACATTTTATTAAGGATGCCCAAGAATTATCTCACAATAAATTGAATTTAACTCATTTAAAAAGGAAATAGGAGTCTGCCAGGAGGGGTCGATCGATCGAGGTCTGGGGCTCAATCGATCGAACCTTCGATCGATCGAAGCTCTGGGCTCGATCGATCGATCAAACAGGTATTGTGATTTCTGCAGAATTGCAGTTACGGGTTCTAACACATTTCTTCATCCAAATCCATATTTTTCAATCCCAAACGTCTCAAAAATTGTACTACCCACATTATATCCTCCTACTAGGTATTTCCAACGTGAAGCATGAGGAATTCTATCATTATACATGGATTAACCAACCAAAAATTATTATAATTATCAAGAGCCCTAGAATTCTCTTAAACATGGTTCTAACAAGTATTTCCAGAAATTTCCTTCTTGTAAACATCATAATTTCGTGGGTAATTCGTCTACATGGCAAGGGTTTCCAGAATTATCAATTTATTCATCACTACATGCAATTTCCTAACTCATATCTTAGGTTTCTTCCATAAAAACTCATTCTAATTACTCCTACACTAATATGAAAGATGCACCAACGAAATAATCAAGATAAACACTTGCCTGCGATTTTTGGTGTTCTGATTTGCAGATGATTTTGGTGTGGTTACGTAGCCCGTCGCCTATCTACGCGTTGGTGGTGGTGGCGGTGCAAACGGATGGCTTTTGGGCCTTGGATTGCCTTGGAAGATCTCTCCTTCCCTCTCCTATGGCCGTCACTTGTCTTTGGTTGTTCTAACCCTAGAAGACAACCGTAGACATCTGATATAACCCTTAGAACTTCGTGGGTTTAATTACCCAAAATTGTGAAATGTCCAAAACGCCCTCCCGGGGTACTAATTAAGCCTAAAAACGCCCCGAGACCCAAACTAAATTCCTGGGTACACTTTTCTGACTATCTCGATCCTTCTGGACACGTGGGCGCACTCAAAACGACCATACAAATGACTTATAAAATATTCACTTTTATTAATCAACATTTATTCCCGACGCGACACAGGCGCGTCCCGACTTAAATTTCCATAATTGCCATTTTATTCACACGTGATAATATTATAAAAATAAATCTCATATATTACTATACTCATCCAGTAATATTCCACAAATATTATATTTCCAATAATTACTAACTCTCGTCACGCTAGTAAATATTTAAAACAACATTTCGGATAACAATTAAATTAATTTATCTCAATTAAATTTAATAAATCCTTAAATTTAAAAGCCATGAAAATACGGGGTATTACACTCTAGTCTCCATTTGAGGAAAGATTTTTTTTTTCAGTCTGGAGCTAAGCTCCTCTTCTTGCTTTTGAAGCCTTTCTTGATCTCGATAGACCTAAGCTACCTGTGGATTTCCTAGGAAGGCTACCGCTCTGGGAAAAACCTTGTATTCTATTCAAGGAGAACCTCAAACCGAACCCCCAGTGGAGCCAAATCATCTTGCATATCTCCACGTTGAGGTGAATTTTTTTTGTGGTGAGACATCATAATTGTTGTTTGTAGAGATTGCTTTCATGGAAAGAAATTATTCCCACTGATAACGCCAATTGTGAGTGCAAATTATTCACAATTAAAAGGATGACATAAAGTAATTAAAGAATGGATGTAAGATGCCAATCACACAACACAAGAATATATGTGGTTCGAAAAATTTCCTACGTCCACGAAGAGGTCACTACATTTTATTCATTTATCTCAAGTTTCAAATTACATCTCCTTTGCCCTAGGCTATGGGATGTATATATAGTCATGGAAATTCATAGTGGTTGAATTGTTCAAGTAACTTCCTTGGTGTCAGATAAGCTAGTGTGATGACTCCCTGAATATCCCATCCGAGATTTTGGGTAATCAACGTGAGCTGATAGTAATTATGGATATGTGCATAATTATCTACGTGATAAATGATGTTGATAATCCATTACCGCTAATAGGATGGGCTGAGCGTGCCCCACATTCTACTAGGCCTAGTCAACCGGTACCAAACCTTTATATTTATCAATATCAGGGCATTACATTCCTAAGGAGTGTAATTTTGAATCTCCACATTCATACTTAGAATTTTGAATCTCCATGTTCATACTTGGGAAATTTTAAAATTCCCCCCAAACCCATTACATTCCCAAGGAGTGTCAATGGCTAACTTAGCTCCAAAGAGATCATCATCTAATAATCTTATCGCATTAAATGCGCCTATCCACTTTCCCATGCCATAACACGTTGCAGCCTAGGGTTAGAGCATGGCTTTCACATGAGCTGCCTCATTTCCTGTTTCAATAGAAGGTAATGATTATTTCTACCTAATCGCGTGCAACTAGGCATGCATGACTATGACTTTTTGCCATTTCAACATACTTTTCCCCCCCTTATAAAAAGGGGATTATCTTCTCCATTAGTTCTTCTACTTTAAAGTGTTCATAGAGCAAGAGTGTTCCTAGAAAGCGAAAACCTTTATTTTCCTTGTTTCCTTCTACTTAAAAACTTTAATCGTCTAATTCTTCATCCTTTTTCTTCAATTTCCACCAATCCCTCTTCAAAATCAGTGTTGAAAGGGTTCCCATCACTAAAACCACCCCTTTTTCCAGGAGCACTTCTCTTAACACCCTTGTCCACCAAGTTTAGTGGGGGCAAGAACCGTAATTCTCCCTTCTTTGGTGGTAGATATTTCTTCTGGGCTATAGCCGTAGTTTACCCTGACTATTAAATTTTCGGGGCAACTACACACTTACTGTTGGAGGTAAATGACGAGATGGAGGCTGGGCATATCCCCTGCACTAGTATAACTAAATTTAGGATAAACCATGGGGATTTCCCTTACTCAAGTGTGCAATTTGAGTCCTTTGGTGGATCGTGTGAGGGGTTGGGACCATTTATAGAATATATCCATGCCAACCGTTTGTCCTAAGTTGGTTTTTCAAGAACCATATGGTTTGGTAATATAACTTTGACCAAACCAAACAATTCCTTGAAGTTACTGGTCTTTTAATGTAACTATAAGTCAAAAACTTTTGTGGTAGCTTGAGGAGAGTTTACTATCACTCTGGAAGAAGTATGTGAGCTCTTGGGGTTGGATGTTAGTGGGAATGAAACCTTCTTTGATGAAGCTATCTCTAAGGATGAGTAAAATTCAAGGAAGGCATTGGAGCAAGTTTGCGAGATATGTATTAGTCGCTCGAACAAATGCACTTTAGTGAGTTGATTCAATATTTTTTTGTGGAGGACTCGGATGTTGCTAAAGCGAGGGAGGGAGCTTGCTAAAGCAAATCCTAAGGGCAAGCAAGTTGTTGTTCTTCCCCTAACTGGGTAAGGTCTTGGTTATTACCTTGAGCCACCAACTTACATTTAGTTTTCGTCTTTAGGATCTTTTTTCCCACGAAACCTCATGATTGCTCGAGGAGGTACTTGATTAGTATGGTCATCCGAATGTCCTTGGGTGTTAAAATCCCATTAGCCACCATATCTTTAGGTTCTCTTTTTACCTATATGGACAAAAACCACCCATGATGAAAACTTAAGGTCAATTAGTCATTTTGACGTTTCAAGCTATGCCAACACCCTACTCCTCAATGCTTTCCTCTACTCAAGATTTCCCAACTTTGCCCTTTTGGTGCGTGGAATCATAAACAAAGCAGAAACCCCTTATCTCTTTGATTGATAATGTTAAAAAGTTCTACGTTTGACTCTACTCCGCCATAACCCAATATTACACCAATAAATTCTTTGTTGAGTTCTCTCGGCCAGTGGATATGATTAATGAAACTTCTTTCAGAAATAATCCTTCCACTGGCGTTCTCTTAGTCCTAACTCCTTCCTACCTTCCTTTATGCATGAAGTAGGAAGTTTTTCATGCTATTTATTCTCCTTATAGGGTAGCTGCCTAGTTCAAATATGACCAGGTTGTGCCCCTCCATAGTCACGTCTAGTTAGAAAAACTTTCCGAGTTTCTTTACTCCATGGGAATTTTTTGAATAAGAATGTGATAGTTATGTCACTTAGTTTCAAAGGAAACTTGGTTATTCCCTCTAAAAGATCAAAATAAAGTAAGTCCACCAGATAACTCACTATATTTTGGCCGAATCAACTTTGACAGTTCAAAAAGGTCATCCTTCGTCAGTCATTGTATCCAAGTGTTAAGAGATCCCCCCACACCCCATATAGAGCTTGGGTTGATGGGTTATTTGATTGACCATTCAACACTTAGCCTGTGCTTTTTAAACAAAATCAATCCAACTAAGCTACCACCCCTAGTCCATAAAGCAAGTTATTTAGAAAAATAAGAAGAGTGCCTCAACCTCTCAGTCGTTCGAAGAAGATCAGGATATTCCCACCACTTCTCACACACTGGAGTTGGTGATTCCCCTTTAAATTGTTTGGTAGAATTAACCATTTTTTCCAAGAAAAATAAAAGAATAAGAAAAGTGCCAAGGTCAGTGACTCAAAGTTTGTGCCATCCTCCAAAGAGATTGACCCTAATATCAAGGATCAAGTGGTGCAATTTTTTGACAACCCGATGAGCAATTATGATCATGGAGATATTGCTACTCGCATATTTATATAAGAGAAATTGGTCTCTAGGGGTATCTTATTTATTGCAACATCTAGTTTGTGCGATCGTAAAAAATAGAGATCTGATGCAGAGCCCTCTCATGGAGCAATGGCTAATGCTGAGGATGAATTGGATATTACGAAGAAGCCTTTAATGCATCAATCACGTAGGATGCGGAGGATGTACAACAATAAGGAACCATCTTCCCCTCATCAAGATTACACCATACTTGTTGAATCACTTGAGTACGAGGTACCATTATTTTATTGATAAAAATTACCCTTCTTTTTAATAAATAATTGCTCACTTTTAAAAGGTGATTCCCACTTTCGTGACTTGTACCTCACTTGTGTTTTATGCTTTGCCTTTTTTTAGGTTGATGACTATGTTGATACAATTGGGGTAGAGCCACGGATTTTTGTCATCGAATAATAATCCTCGCAGTAGTAACAACAACAACGATCACAACAACACCAATAGTAACAACAATAACAAGAGTCTCCTGAAGGATCATCTCACGCCACCAATGAGCCTATGGTGGTGGTTGATTCCCCCTTATGGAAGGGGATGTTCTTTTCAATGATGTATCCATAAGTAAAGGGTATTCTCCTGACTCATCATTCCTACGCGATTAAGAGGCCGTTGCTCGCGCACCTGATCTTGAACTAAGGTAGGGTAAGGTTAGACAACCCTTGGCAGTTGAGCCTGTTACTTATGTCATTCCAATAGCTTGGGGTGGGGTACCTTCTTTTTTCTGTAACTCTTTTTAGGTATTATAAATTACACTCCCCTTTTTAACTTGACTCTTTTCTTAATTTTAGGTTGTAGCTCCAATTGTGCTAGAGGAGACTACTCCCGAACGAGCTGCCTCTGAGCCAACTCTCCCTCTAACCCAAATCAACACTTGCAGTTCTCTAATAGTTATGCCCACCATTAATGAGCACGTGTTGGTGAATATCTTTGGGCCTTAAATCCTAGAAGGTAGGGACATTAGGGGAGTTGAGGAAGATTATGATGACAAAACTCGTGCGCCTAGGCCAGTTAATGAGGAGCCTTCCCCTGAGGTATCATAACAAGATGAGGTATATTATGTCTCCATTCCATTTATTTTTATTTTCTCCTTGTGAAAAAATATCCAAACTTGGGCCAATATGTGGTCAAGCATGTTGATTCGGGAAACCATTTGGGTTTGAATGAGCACAGTTTCTTTAAGCACCGAGTGTTGGCCAGAATACACTTGAGGTTTTGAATAACCAACTAGCTGAGTGTATTTATTCGAGAAACCATTTGTGTCTTAATTTAATAAACTTGGACTTATCACCGAACACAAAATATGTGATGGAATTCTCAATTGGCCAAATATATTGAGCTGAGCAGTTGTGACCCAACTCAATACACTTGGACTTAGCACCAATCGCAATTATGGAATTAGATATTTATATAAGCCAAATGTATTAAGTTGAACAACGGTGGCCCAACACAATACACATGGACTTACACCAATATCAAACTAAGGAATTTAAATTTATATTGGCAAATTTATTGAGATGAGCAGCCATGACCCAACTTAGTACCAAATGCAAATTATGAAATTGGAATTTTACATTGAGACAAATGTATTAAAATGATCCGTTGTGACCCAACACAATACACTTGGACTTTCTAACCGTTTCTGGTAAGAAAATTGGCCAATTTGCTACTTCTGATCCTTATCATTTATTTTCAGGTTTTGATTGATCGAACTACCCCAAAAGTTATAGAGGAGACCACTGTTGCCCCTGCTCAACCTTCCTTGCCTACGAACTAGTTTCCCTCTGAGGCTATTTGGGAGGAAGTAATTATTAGCACCCCTGTTGTTATCAATAATCCATCTTACCAGCTAAACATGGAAAGTGTTAGTCAAAATTTTGAGGTCAAATCTGGTGTAGTCATCTCCCCTCAAGGAGAAAAAAATTAGGGCTTCAAACACCAATGTTCTTCCATTTTCTAGTGGTAGTGCTTATATTCCTCAACCATAAGAGACATTTACTATTGAGTTAATCAGACGAACTTTGAAATACTTTTTGCACATTGTTTCTACTCTTCAACGTGAGCTTATAGAGGGATTTCTCAAGATTCATCCTTTCATATTCGTCCCTCTTTGCATTCAAGCAATACCAGTCATGATGTCTTACAAGTTGCTCAATTTTTTCATCGTGTTGAGTAAAATCCTAAACACGCCTCTGCAGTCACTTCTCCAAGATCAAAGAGCTTATTGGAAGATTTCAACTGTCAACTACTGATGGCTTTACCCTCACATTGTTGTTTAAATTTTTTAAGTCTTTTAAGAAGGTCGATCTGCCTGCCTTTTATGGGAAATTCCAAGATAGCATGAGGACCCAAGTTAAGGTGGTTAAAGAGATAGCCGCCCTTCATCTTGAGATAATTAAGGCTAAAGAGAAGGTGGTGTCTATGCGAGAAGCCTTGGCCCAATCTAATGTGGAGTTGGAGGACTATGACAAAGAAATGATTAAGCTCATAAACGAGCAAACTGAACTAACATCTTCTCTACCATGCCTCAACCCAATGTTTCATAATTATACTAATTTGTGGTTTGTCATAGATTTCCTGAATAATAATTACGGGTCTTATCTTTGTATCTTGAGGCAGTTTATCCTCCTTTTTGTGAAACTTTAACGTTGAATGAAATATTAGTTTAACGTTTTCATTAAGCCATTTTCTATTATCTTTATCTTTCTATATTCTATTTTTATTCATACACCGTGTACATTCATTGTATATTAGGTAATAATTTCATTCAAAGATCGTGCGAGAACATGCTCTTGGTTTACCATCACAAACATGAAATTTACTTAACAATATTATAACTGAGGATTTTCTAAATGTGGTACATTTTAAGCCACTTGTTGTTGAGATTGAAGGTCACATTATTTATGATTTTTAGTATCTCACAATAAACTGAATCATGAGCTTATCACACTATGTAAGGCTTCTCTTAGTTAGCTTTAAATTTTGGGAGTGAAAGACATCTAATGTACCTTGTGCAAGATGTTAACACTAGGTCCCTTTCTTGAAACTTCCTTGGTCTCACAATTTGTTTGTATGATCTTAAGAGATGCTTCCTATACATTTGGAAATGCCTCAGAATTTTGTCTTTGTGATCATCCAAGGCTTTCATTTGCACATGTTTGCTCGGATTAAGCATCATACTCCGTAGGTTATACCGGGAAGAAGGTAACTCCAATTCGACTGACAAGATTTCCCCAACATAAAAAATTAAGGAGAAAGGACTATAACCAGTTAAATTTCCTTTGGTTATTTCACAAGCCCACAAAACCTTCGGTGTCTTCTCTTGTCATGTAACACGAAAATATTCTAACATTTTTGCTAAGATATTCACCAAAGTCTTTTTGGTAGCTTCAACTTGCCTGTTACACTTAGGGTAGGTTAGGCCACAGTGGACTTATGGTGAATAATACAATATTTATCTATGAGCACTCTTATCTCACTATTCAAAAAAATGGTTCTATTGTCAGATAGGAACACCTTTGGGTTGCTAAATCGACATATAATATATTCCTTAATGAACCGCGTAACCATGCCTGCGGTGGCTCTCTTCATAGTTATTTCTTCTACCCACTTGGTAAAGCACTCAGCGATAACCCATATCCAGATCTTTACCCTAGAAGAAGTATTGATGGACCCTACAAGGTTAAATACCTAAGTGTGAAAATGAAATGGGGTTGAGAGAGAGTGTAAGTCTACCGAGTGAGTATGGATCATATTTTTGGGGAGTTAGTAGGCTCTGCATTTTTGAATGAACTCAGCGAAATCTTTCTTCATAGATGGCCAATAATACCCTAAGGTCATTAATTATTCATGCAAATTTTCTCCCTTTATTGTGATCCGACTTATGGGATTATTTTAAAACCTCTTCAACTTCCTCTAACCTGGAACACCTTATGGTCCTATTGAAGTACCCCCTATAATATAACTGGTCATTTTGAATATAATACCTTGGAATCCTACAGTTTAGCTTGATGTCATTGTCTTTGCCTACCACCGTTACCCCCCTCTACCAACATATGTATTGTTGTCTCTAGTCAGTTGGCTGCAAAATAAAATTATATACGACAAGCAATATCACAAACCCTTTGAACTTTTACATCATATTCCTTTATCGTGGGAAATATGTAGCCCGATCTTTGGATTCCCATTCACAATGCTTCACCACTAGGTTATAATCACCCTTGATAATGAGTAGTTGTATGCACATTCACAATGCTTCCAATAGACCAAGCACCAGTGCCTTATACTCAACTTCATTGTTGGAATAATAAAAATCTAGCTTGAAGGACAAATACACTTTATATTTCCCTTTCTCATAATAACCCATGCGCCTTCTTTCCCTTGAGCCAATGAACCATAAAATTTCATTCTCTATTCTTTCAAACTTCATTCCAAATAATTAGGCTATAAATAATCACCTAGGGGTTCTTCATGTAGTGTATCGAGTACACTAGAAAGAAAGATTGCCAACAAATCTGCATATACTTGACTCTTGATAACTCGAAGGCCCATACATTTTAGGTTATATACCGAAGAATAAGGAACCATCTAGCATCCTTGCATATTAGTAGAGTTCAAGCTAACAAAAAGTCAACGTGTTACAATATGATTTATGAAGAATAACATATAATGTCTAATCTTTTGAGAAACAAAGACAAGAGCTAATTAGTGCCTTTCAATACTAGTGTGTCTATCCTCAGGCCCATGAATAATATGGCTAAAAAAATAAATAGTCTTTTCTTGTTCTTCAACTTCTTTCACTAGCGATGAACTAATAGATCTATCCGTGGAGGTGAGATAAAGTTGTAATGACATACCTGCCTTTGTAGGAATCATGATTTGTGGTGATGTGATGAGCTTCTTTAGTTTGTCCAATGCTTCCCGGTGAGGTTTATGCCAAACAAACTTACTTTCTTACGTAACAACTCCATCAAAATGTGAGTGATATTAGTAAGCCCGGGCACAGATCTTCATAAATAAAAAAAATCCCAAAAAATTCTTTGGCTCTTTTTCACTTTTTGGGCATGTCATGTTTAGAATGGCCTTCTGTCTATCTAGGTCCATTTGGATGCCTTTACTGTTCACCAAAAACCGTAAGAATTTTTCATTGGTCACCCTAAAATCACATTTGATGGGGTTCATCTTCAGTTGGTACTTTCTACACCTCGTGAACACCCTCCTCAAGTCTTCTAAATGAGTGATAACCTTCTTGGATTTTATAACCATATCATCAACATAAAAATTAATGATATTATGAAAATGTTCATGGAATATTGCCATCATAGTCCTTGGACTGGTAGCACCTTCATTCTTTAGTCTAAAAGGCATAACTATGTACATAAAGTTACCTAATGGAGTGCGAAAGGCAATCTTATCTACATCATCTAGATCTGATCATAACCCTCCATAAAACTATACATGTTATGACCGACAGTTTCTTTTATCTAGCTTTTTATAGATGGTAGTGGGTACTCAACTTTTGGGCAAGACTGATTCAAATCCTTAAAATCTACACAAATCCTGAGTTCGTTCTTATACTTCTTCCCTATGGGCACAATGCTGGATAATTAAAAAGGATACTGAACTGGGACAATGAAACGTGTTGTGAGTAGCTATAACCTCTCATTTTATCTTTATATCGAGATCTTCTTTGTAAGTTTGGGTGGCTTGTTTGACTAGGATAGCTAAAGGCATCACGTTCAACTCGGGATAACTCACATCATTGTCAATACCAGGTATCTCGATGTAGTTCCATGCAAAGAAATCTTTGAACTCCCTGATCAACTCGATTAAAGACATTTTACTTTTGTGTTCAATTCTTTTGAGATAAAGATAGGCCCGGGATCATCACCCTCTTCGGTAAGGTTAAATTTTCAATCTCTTGAATTTAGGGCCTTAGTCTGTTACGCATACATTCTAGTTCATCCTCCACAAACTCTTGAATATTAGAGTTATATATCACCATACAGTGATCTTGGTTTCCTTAAAAAAATTCATAAACTAGGTCATCTTCATCTTCTAAACTTTCAACTACCCGCTCACACCTTTATAACTTATAAATGATTTTGCCATTTGCTAACACGACCCTCTTGCACTACCTGGAGGCTTCCTTCACATATTACCTTTTCATAAAATTTTCTTCAAGATATCTCGTAGAGAACCGACTCATCACACTTTGTTGCTAGACTTGGTTCTCAATTGGGTCAATTCATTATGTTATTTTGTCCGTAATTACCTAAATAGGCTAGGTGGCCTCACCTCTTCTCTATCCTCTTCATGAACTTTCAGATTGTTGACCAGATTAACCCTCACATGCACTTTTTCTCTAGATCTTAGCACTTTAATGCCACCAGTGTATCTGGTGAGCACCAACACTTCCTCATCTAGCTCAGTATAAAATGCAACATCAACTAATTGCGTCTCCTTGCGCACAACTGGCTTCTTGAATTCTCGAATCACCCCCTCATTTCCCTTTTGAATCCATACCATCCCTACCAATAACTAGTATGATGTATCATGTTCCATTGTATGGAACTTAATATGGGAAATGATGTTCATTATGGTAATCCCCACATTGCATAGCCAATGAACTTAGAAAATTGATTATCATATTCTAATGTACCCAAAAGGATCTGGATGGTCCTTTTTAAGGGATGTTATGAGCATAAAAATATCCAATGGGCATAATGTTAATGAAAGGTCCCCTATCAATAAAAACCCGGTTGAAACTACACCTATTCACATTTTTTGTTATAGAAAGTGGCTTGTTGTGAGGATACCTAATTAAACGACTTGCGTAATAGAAAGTGACTTTTGAGAGGAACCTTTTGACCAACTTTTCCATAGGCCCTTTCCAATGCAAAGTTGAAGCCACGTTCTTCTTTACAATCTCTAGAATAGTTCGAGTGATTTCCATTCTAGAGTTATCTGGCAACCCTAATTTATCAATGAACCAACTGAACCTTTGCAATAATTCTACTATTTTACATGCCACCCAAGGGTCAACATGGTCCTCCTCCAACTTGTAAACTTCCTCGACATATCTATATACAAATTCATTGTAGGCTATCACTAGAGTCATAACACGCAGCGAGCAAGCCTCCAACTGCTTCCCCAAATCATCAATCGAACACAGGGCATCATTTATGGTCAGGTGGGCCATTTCAAACACACATATCTAAGTATTCCTCAAAGGTTTATTTCAGAAACCTTTATTCTCTCAAGCTTTGATCCACCTTTTCATCATAAGAACTGGTCATGTTATGCTTGTGGACTGGCAAGGGGTTGTCATTAATATTTGTCTAAGGAAATTGAATGTCCCCCTTCTCATCATGTGCACAAATGAGCCTCCTCAAGGAAAATTATTTACTAGTTGGAGGGCCCACCTTATTGTGGATATGACAAAACCTTGTATTATTCCTTTGCTCACATGCTCTATCATCTTGAATCTCACTTCTTTGCATATTTTATCGCGAACCATGTGCACATAAATGTCAAGAGCTTGTTTAAGCATACATGGAATATCGAGCGTGTCATCCTCTGGATAAAACTTTCTCTTAATGCCACTTTCTCCATTGATATTTCCACCTCCTTGTATTCAATCTTTGTTATCCGCCTAGTTTACTCGTGGAGGCATCCCTCTCCACCAAACAACTGGTGGTCTCATCATCAAAATGGACCACCCAGGGGGTAGTAATGGCTTTACCAGCAGAGCAATATTTCTAGTGAACTTTAGAGATGCAACAAACGTACCTTTTGTAGTCTTATTTATTAGGTGGAAAATATACTCATGATGTAACCCTTTCGCGTCTACTTATAGGATTTTACTTTCTCTTGTTTCCTATCTAACATCAAGAGACCTTTTGTGATACCTACGAATTTATGCAACCATGTCCTACCCCAGATTTTGCTTCTCTCACGCGAGCCAAGTGAGAATGAATTCATCTTCTTCCAAATAGAACTTCTGGACTAATTGAACGTGAATATCTTCCCACGACGCCATGCTACAAGGTGAGAATACCATGTGTATGACTTTTTGATCAAGGACTTGGAGAACTCTCACAGCCTTAACTTTTTGTCGTTATAATATGACCCATGTCTTTTAATCAACTTCTTCATGTGCTCTTTTCGGTTCCCCCATTTTCCAGTATATATTTTAAAAATAAGAGGAACATAATCTTTGGGGTATGGTTCGTTGTTATACTTCTTTAGGTATTGAGTAAGGAAATCATTATGTATTAAAGAGGTCTCTCCCTCAACCTTAGAGGCCACCATCATCCGTAAGAGGTCCCTTTTCATTTGTTCCATACTCGGTAGAAGAGGGAAGGTTTGAAAAGGAACCACCACAGGTGAAAGAACCCTATTTTTTTTTTTTGGGGGGGGGGGGGTTGATACGAGCCATGTTTTTGTACTGATATAAGGAATAACATTATCTAGCACCATCGATGGAGTGGCAACGTTGATGGCATTTGGTTGAGCAACAACACCACCCGAGACAAAAGGCATCGGCAAAACTATCGATGGCGTCATGAACTATTTTGATCCCACAAAACACCCAATACTGCCTGAGCACCCAGGGTTTTCATGAACTCCGTAAAAAACTCATTAACCCATCCATTTGTGCTAGGCCCATAGTTGTGTTGGCTGCCGTCGTGGCATCTGGAAATCCCGTCTCTGTTGGTATCATTGCATGAACCTATAACAAGATGGTCAAATCCTTTTCTTCCTTAGGCTCTATACCATCAAAGTCAATGATCTTCACTACGTTATCGTTTATCATTCTTCAAAAAGAATACCTCCCTAGAGGAGTCTCCAAAAGTAAGATGTAGGTTCGATAAATAAAATTAGTATTCTACGGGGCATAACCCTCTTCAGAATGATAGTTAATGTAAGAAGAATAACAAATTATTTCTATTGGCAATAAATAACTTCAATTCTTGCAATAAATGGTTTGGATATAGTAGAGTGTATTTAATGGGTCTTTAATACATAAATTTTCTTACAAAGCAATAAATGAAATGAATCTCAACAGCCAACTTGGTTGAAGGGAGAAAGAACAAGCACTTTAGTCCAATAAAGGCAAGACAGAAAACCTCCAAATTAATAAGTGCAATGATTAGTAATCAATACTGGAAAAGATCTAAGAACATTGGGATCAACTTGATGACAATAACTCACAGGAAGCTCTCGTGTATGGAAAAATCAGATATCAAAATCCAAGTCCTTTAACAAATGATTATTGAAACTATTTATCGAAATGCAAGATCAGTGGAGTGATGTTGTTTGAATTAAATGTTAGATCTATCTTAAAAGCCAAGGGTACTACGTATTTAATGCAAAATTTTGTGTATTAAATGCATGAGCTACTGTATTTGGGTGGGAAACTTGTTTAGGCTATAAGAATGTCGCACTCATTGATTGTGATGTGAAAAGATGTCATAAAGGTTTCCTCTATGATGGCTGATGGGACATTCTGCCAAATGGACCAATGGGACAAGGAATTAATCCACTCAAGTTGCAGTTTTCTTGAGCTCCTAAAATGTCAGAGATTATAACGTTATAAAGATATTAAATAGTGGCAATAAGATAAATTGTCTTGTTAAAAAAATGAGGTTCCTCAAGATAAGGTTTCTTAAACAACTTTACTTTGTATGTGTTTGTTGAATGAGGTTCCTTTGTAAATGGTTCCTCGAGCGAGCTATTTTGACAAGGTCCCTCAAGCGAGGTCCATCGG
Source organism: Sambucus nigra (assembly GCA_949130495.1). Lineage (NCBI taxonomy): Eukaryota > Viridiplantae > Streptophyta > Magnoliopsida > Dipsacales > Adoxaceae > Sambucus > Sambucus nigra. The sequence goes on along the minus strand of OX422209.1, from coordinate 377,435,444 downwards.
GGAAGGGATTCTTCGAAACACTAACTTGATCCTATTAGAGAGAGGTTTTTCCCAAATGTACCAAAGGGGTTAGGATTCTTTACTAACATTGCCTTATTCGCAGTCCTCCAAACCAAATCCCTATGAGATTCGCTAAATGATGTCACTCGATTGAGCATGAGAGCTCTCCCATGTCCCATAAGACAAGGTCCTTCGCATGTACCAATCAGCCTCAATACTATTATAATAAGTTCTAATTATTTGACAAATGGGAATAAGTATAATCCAAGTACATATTATGTGTATGTTTCTTTAAGTATGTTTGAACGAACTTGCTTGTTGTAGGATTGACTTTGAGTGACCTTTCTTGTAATAGGAATGCCTTCGAATGAGCTTTCTTATTGTGAGAGTCCCTTCAAATGAGCTTCTTTTGATATTCCTTGGTCCTTCTCTATATATTTGACCATCCTCTAATCCACCTTGGTAAGATTGAATAACGTTCGATAAACCATTAGCTTTAACATCCTACTCCATCTTCACATGCCATCACCCTACATTTTAATAATCATTACTCTGATGTCAATGCTTCATAAATCGATGTCTTTTAGCAGTGAAAGGATCTTCATCAAAATCCATCAATCTTTCGGCCTTTCAACTCATTTCCTTATTTTTATCCTTGTATCATTGTTGTGTTAATAATGGCTTATGAAGAAAATAACAATGCCAAACCTCTGAGTATTTTTTAGCCTAGTTCAAATTTAAACCCAACAAGAGTTAGCGTAAACCCATGGGAAGTTTTCCTTCCAATTCAAACCAGAGACATGATGAAAGTGAGCCAACATTAGTGATTTAGGTACTTGGAATATAGCAGTCCAATTGAATATGCTCCTATTCCATACCCTGTTGTTTTTTCCACCCACTTTAGATGTATTTTGTAGAGTTGATCAATATTCAAAAGTTCCATATGATTCTTGTACAGATTATGAGAGACCGTATTAATTTTATCATTTTGATGGTTGTGCTAAAAAAATCCTTCCATCTCCTCATTCTTATGGAAAAACTATTTCTTGTACTGGAGTTAATGAACCCCGTGTTTTTTATATGGAGGCCATGGATAAAGTTGAGAGTGTTGAGGTATATGATGAACATATAACTGAAGCTAAAGAAGTCAAATATATTCCCAAAAATCTTATTTACTATAACAATTACCTTAGTCCACATGGGATATTTATTATCTCCCCCTTTTGATGAACTAAGTATTGGTCACACCCTTATTTTCCCCACTTTCCTATTGAATGTTTACTCTAGGTGACCTACCCCTCCTTCGCTTATTATCCTAGGGGAGCTTATGGTCAGTCAAGACAAATTAAACAATGCTTTCTTTTTTGGGTTGATGCGAGAAATACTTTAACCTTTTCTCAGTTTGGCATTGTGCCACTTACAAAGCACCTAGGTTTGGAATTACTATTTTTCCATGCTTTAGTCTAGACCTTATACTATTTTATCTTTTATGGTACGTACACCTCTTTCAATTATTTTTACGATAGATTTTACTTGGTTTCCTTTGAAGCTTTGGTGACTAATTCCATCTTGTCTAATGATCCCCCTTCTCATCTAATAGTCTACGCACATAATTTAATAAGTGATCCAGTTCGTGATTTAGAGCAGAATGTTAAAGGATGTTTAGGTAATGTTTGTATGAGAAAATTTTCTAATATTGCTCATAGCATAAGCCTTATATTGTTATAGGCTAGTTTGGCGTATCCCGTTACAAACTATCACGAAAAACCGACATCAACATTCGGCACTGCCCTACATTCCATAAATGTATAAAGATTTTAGTGTTTAAATTTATTCATTAAATTTATTTTGGGATGTTTGATTTTTATTTAAATTGAAAGAAGGTTATTAAATTGAAAAATCGAGGCATATTTTTTGTTTATTTGCTTTTCAAAATTCTCTGACCTAGTTCAATCAAGATACGGTTCTTGTTCGAACGAGATCACCTTTTCATTCGAAGGCTCGTTTGAAGTTTACATTAAATATGTATCGGATGAGGGCATGTTGATTGGTGTCATTTGTAGGTCATTTGGAGACTATTCAAACGAGATAACAATGTCGTTCGAACGAAATACTGTTTCGTTCTGACGAGATGTTAATCTCGTTCGAATAAGCCTCATTTTCGTTCGAATGAGTCGCCGCCAAGAAATTTGTGAACACTCTATAAATACCTATTTCGTGTTGAGATTTCTTAAGACTTCTGCCAAAACGTTTCCTGCATATTTATTGCAAAAGTTTTCCCATTTTGTGTTCATAAAACACTTTTGATTCATAACACACATCTCCAAAAATAGTTTTGTAAATCAGTTTAAACCCTAGAAAGTTTAGTATCCTTGCATACCCTTGTGTAGAAAGCATCTCCACAGTTGACCATTTTGATTTTCGAAGGGATCGCTGCTGAAGACGAAGGCTGATTGGTGAATATCAAGCGTGGAAGGCCGCGTGTGGACTACTCCTCACTGAGTAGTATTCTGTAAAGATGTATGAAGACTAGCGCATTATGCTTGTGGAGGTTATCAAGTAGTATTGTAAGTTGACTATCTTGTAATATTTCTAAAGTTCTGAATAAAATGTTTGGCCCGAAAGGGATTTTTCTTGAAACTTTTCCTTTATTGAATGCATGGTTTGATTTATTTGTTTTATCACATAGATGTATTTAGGATAAAAGATAAAATTGATTAAGATACAAAAGTTGGAATTTTAGTTTGTGACTATCCTTGTCAGTCATGTGTATATTGATTTTTTAAATTGGTATCAGAGCAGGTTACACCAAATTATCGTGTGATCCTATTTTTTAAAAAGTTTTTTCAATATATACCAGCTTTTACAAATTGGTATCAGATCGTGTTGCACTAAGCTATCGTGTAGATCCTTGTTAGTTTCTTTTAGGTTGATTACTTAGTCATCACTCTCTTGTTTGTTTATCTCAATGGATTTCTATAATAATGACGACAAAGATATTCGAGACGAGTTTAATAAGCTTCATAATGATGCTGAAAAATTAAATCATTTGAATTTGAAGTTTGCTAAAAAAATTGAAATTTTTGAAAAAGAAAATTGGTATTTTTAATCATCTATGGATATTTTGCAAATTGTTCAAACTCAAAGAGATTTATTTTTTAAGAAGCTTGTGGACATGGACCGTAATTTTTAAAATTTAGAATTGTCCAATAAAGAGAGTGAGGACAGAGTCTGTATTTTAAAGAAAGAATTAGAGGACTCTAAAGTTTCTAGAGTTTATTTACGTGTCGATGAGGATAGATAACCTTCTAGGAATGATTGAATATTTAAAGAAGGAGTCCCTAAAACTTTAGGAGTCTAATTATTTGCTTGAGTCTTGTATTTTGAAGTTAAAAGACTCGAGTAATGTTGGTAGTGATGGTACTCGCTTATCTATTTCTAATGCTTTCGTTGCCAAAGCCAAGACCATTGTTGGTTTTAGAGGGTCAACCAAATCCAAGGATGTTAGAAAATTTCAACCCATAGGTAACATTCATCGCATTTACATATGTTCGTATTGTCGTAGGAAAGGTCACCTTAGTATATTTTGTTATGATCTTTGAAGAGGACCTAGGAAGTTGAAGTCTAGTGTCCCATTGGTTCCCGAAACATGATGCATTAGGTATTCATCTATTTGGGTTAGGAAATCTATTTTGGAGGCTCTAGATATTAGACTAATTGATTATCTCATGCATGCACATGACTCTACACATGCTATATCTTATGGATGATTGCTTGTAAGATTTTGTTTGTCATACTCTAGCTTGTGCTTCATGATACATGCTTTCTAGTGTTATGACATGTGAGTCTTTTGTATTTTATTTTTCTTTTATTTGAGTCATATTGGAAAAATACAAAAGGATTTTATTTTGATAAATACATAAAGATTTTTTATTTTGTGTAATTAGTTTTACACATTTGGTGTGGCATATTGGTGTGTTTGAATCCAATTCATTCCGCAATATCCATGTTTCTACAATATTTGGTTATAATATTAGATGCTCAAATTGTTCTTAATCATGTTTACATGGAGATGATTTGAACTTGATTTTCTTAAGAGATTTGACTTTCTATATGCCACCGAACACACATACACGAGCCTTTTGAAAATTAACTCCACATGTATATTTGAGCTTTATGAGATTTTCTCGCATCAATCTTGTCATCTACATGTTTTGTGCCTATGGTGGATTTGTGCATGTAAGAACCATTGCCTACGAGCTTAATTTGTTTAGTTTTGAAAAATATAAGGGTGCGAGGGAAAGGGCTACGAAAGGAGCAAATCTCCTTTGCTGGAAAGCCACAGTTATAAAGAGCCCAATAAAAGACTAAAGGCAATAAAAACAGAAAATTGCAAAAAAGGGGCCAACCTAGTTTTGTTTATTTGATCTTTAAAAGAAATAACTTCAAAAGAATTGAAAATAGAAAATATGATATATGTTTATCTTTTGAGGGGGTTTAGTTGAAGATCAACGGGTTTTCACAATGAATCCTAGTTATGCTTATTTTGTTATGATGCTATTGATTTATAGAATCATAAATAATCTAGATTTATGTGCATTGTTCTTATTTTGTTCATGAAGTTCACTTTATCTTGACACATGAGGCTAAATCTTAGTTTGATAAAGTTTTATAGTCAATTAGGACTTCTTGAACATATTTAATTGTTTGCATTATAATTCGTTTATTTCTAGTTCACACCCATATAGTCCATTTCATAGGTTTAGACACATCGATACTATGATAGTGTGCAAAGCTTATGTGTTTTGTGTCATATTTTGTGGTCATTTATACCTATATGTGTGTGGCAGATTTTTCTTTGGTATATTTTGCATATATTATATATGGTATCTTGAGGTTTTGTTATATTTAGTCCATGTTTGAAAAATGCTTGAATATATTAGATTATATGTGATAAGATGGCCATACTTTGTGTTGTACTATATCATTTGTGCATTTTGTATTTGTTTAAAAAAATACAAAAATATTTTGTGTTTGATGGCCTTTGAGATTATCATTACATGTGCTCTAATTATATCTATTTATGATGATATCTTATCTTCTACATGATGCTTGCCACTTAATGATTATGTTTCTAATCCTTTGTTTATTTCTGACAAAAAGGGGAAGAAAAAATTACAGGGGAGTTTTTATGTTTGTTTAAAATTCGATGCGTCAAGGGGTATATATTTTTTTGTTTAATGTGTGTAGGTACTTAAAGCAGAAATCAAGACACATCGAATAAATAAACAATTGCCAAAGGGAAGAACAAGGAGACTTTGAAGACAAAGAGACTTATGCCATTCCATTCTAGGTTTGGGAAGGGTGTTATATTTCTTTTGTCATTTTTAGAGTTTTGTTCATGTAATTTGGATTTTGGATAGGTTTGTTTATTTTTGTACAGAAATAGACAATAGGGGAGATTTGTTAGAACAATTTTTTTTATATTACTCATAGCATAGGCCTCGTATTGTTTTAGGATAGTTTAGCGTATCCCGTTACAAACCATCACACACCGTCATGGCAAACCGACATCAACATTCAAGACTTCCCTACATCCCATAAAGGTATAAAGCTTTTAGTGCTTAAATTTATTCATTAAATTTATTTTAGGATGTTTAATTTATATTTAAACTGAAATAGGGTTTTTAAATTGAAAAATATAGCCATGTTTTTTTTTTCAAAATTCGCTGATCTCTTTCAAACAAAACTAGGTTCTCGTTCAAATGAGATCCTTTTGATTCAAAGGAACGTTTGAAGTTTAAATCAAATGTGTATCGAATAAGGGAGTAGCGTTTGGTGCCGTTTGAAGTCTATTCAAACGAGATGACAATATCGTTGTAACGGGATACTGTTTCATTCTAACGCCTTATTTTTGTTCGAACGAGTCACTGCCTCAAAATTTGTGTACGCCCTATAAATACCTGTTTCTTGTTCATATTTTTTAAGACTTTGCCAAAACGTTACCTGTAAATCTATCGCAAAATTTTCAAGTTTTGTGTTCATAAAAAACTTTTGATTCATAACTCACATCTCCAAAAATATTTTTGTGAATCGATTTAAATTCTAGAATTTTTAGTATCCTTTCATACCCTTATGGAGAAGGCATATCCATCACTGACCATTATGATTCTCGAAAGGATCACTGCTGAAAACGAAGGCTGATGGTGGATACCGAGCGTGGAAGTCCGCGTGTGAACTGCTCCTCACCGAGTAGTATTCTTTAGAGATGTACGAAGAGTAGTGAATTATGCTTGTGGCGGTTATTAATTAGTATTTTAAGTCAACTATCTTATAATATTTCTAAAGTGTTGGATAAAAAGTTTTTCCCAAAAGGGATGTTTCCTGAAATGTTGCCTTTGTTGAATGCATGGTTTGCTTTATCTATTTTATCACAACGATATATGTTTAGGATAAAAAGATAAAATTTATTAAGATACAAAAGTTGGAATTTTTCTTTGTGACCATCCCTGCCAGGCAAGTGTGTATTGCTTTTTTAATGTCCATCCTTTTTTGAGGCATCCTTCACATGTCATTGATGTTGGAAAAGTTTTGCTTATATTTTTTTCTCACCTCCCTCATTTTGTTATGTTGGAAGTCTAGGTCCAATTTTTTTTCTTGGGGTTATTGAACATTTTAAAAGTAGTCCTCATGTTCCCAAAACCCACATTTTCATTTTCCTTAAAACTTATATCTCCTTAAATAAAAGGGTAATCTAACTTTCTGGTGAAATAGAAGACTATAAAGGTCGAGCACTACACTAAAAGACCAAAATTATCACACTTTACAGTGACAAAAAACATTCGCACCTTATCATGCTCCTTGACCATGGTAAGATTTTTCAAGCTTAAGGACCATTACAAGGCCGAGATAAAAAAATTTCACACTCATTGTCATGGTCAAAGACCATGATAATATTTTATAGAAGACAACCCACTAAAACCCAATTTCCTTGACCGTGACAAAGACTACAATAATTTTGATGAAAGACATCACTCTAAAACCCTTTTTAGCCAAACAATAACCTTTCCCTCCTCTCTCTCATCAACCCCCCTCTCTCGCTTCTTCTTTTTTTCTCTCTCTCTCTCTCGCTCTCTCTCTCTCTCTCTCTCTCTCTCTCCTAGTTCCAAATCTACAATTTTCATTCATTTAAAAGGTATGAATAACACACACACACACACACACAATAAATATATATAATATAAATGTTCGAATAGTTGTAGAATATATGTGTTGTACGATAATTATATATACATGTATTGTCTTTTTATTCTATGAAATCATGTATGTAAAGGTTTGAATATTTCCATTAGAATGTTAATATTTGACTTTATACACTTGTTTGGGAGTCGTTATATCGTGCTTGCTTGTTGTAAACTAGTTTCATATACATGTATGGATTTGATACTGTTTGAAACAATTTGTTGTAATACCCCGTAATTTTATGGCTTTTAATTATGTGATTAATTAAATTAATTTGGGATAATTAATTGGAAATTAATTCGGATTTAAATAACTAGCGAGATGAAAGTTAATATTTAAATATGATGATAATGTTGAATATTACTGACTGATTAAGATGATATGTGATTATTGAATTTATTAAAATGGTCGTGAGTTAAAAATATGGTAGTTTCGGTAATTAAGTTGGGACACGAGTGTCAGTCGTGTCAGGACCCAATTTAATGGATTTAAAAGTATTTTATTTTTATGTCATCTGTATGAGCATTTTGAATTCGCAAACGTGTTCAAAAAGGTCTAGATAGTCAGAAAACACTAGCCGGGGGTTTAGTTTGGGTCTCGGGGCATTTTTAGGCATAACCGGCAACCCGGGAGGGTATTTTAGTCATTCCTATTTTTGGTGAATAGTAACCCACGAATTTTAGACTGATAATATCAGACAAGTACCTTAGGGTTTCACAACCAAAAATCATAAACGTCCATTAGTGAGGAAGATAAGGAAGTTTCCAAAGGAGAACCACCACTTAGAGGCTTTTGCACTACCGTCACCACCATCGGATAGATTGGAAATCGAGGATCATCCCCATACCGTCTACTTCCTCGGATCAGAATCTTCATTACCAGGCAAGTGATTTAACATGCAATAATTTAGTTCATATATCATCCATGTTAGGTTAGAATTGGAGAATAACCTTAAATATGATAATTGAATGGATTTGAAGAATTGAAATCGTAATTTGGGTAGGTCTTGCATGTAGTTTAACATTTGAGATAATAGTAGCCACAAATTATGATTCATGGGTAGAGAATTATAAATTTGTAATGAATTATATAGTGTTCTTGAGGAAAATAGGAGAACTAGGGATTTATATGAAAATTATGTGAATTGATCCAAGAAATTGATTTCCCATTTGGATTTGATGGTTTTAAAACGATAGAAATTTTGTATTTATGTTGGTATGGTGTTAGGAATAGATATTTGGGAGGTTGGGACATTACAGTAGAGGATTTGAGGGTTAAGTTTGATGAAACCCATAGGCAAAATTATGCAGATTCGCAATTCCTGCTTGATCGATTGATTGATCCAAGAATGTCGATCGATCGATCCTTTCCTTCGATCGATCGACCCCTCCTGATTTTTTAAAATTATTTCCCTTAAAGTTTAATGAAGATCCCAAGGCCGATGATGATTCTTAGGGTGATTAATTGGATATTGTGGGACTTAGTTAAGGTCAGTAGGATCTTAGATGATGCCCGAAAAAATGGTTTACCTTACTGAATTGAATGATATTGCTTACGAGGGACTACCGAGTGAGGTACGGTTAGAAATCGTTCGAATTGAAACTATAATGGGAATGAATGCTGATGTAAGGATAATAATAAGGACAGAGGGACTTTAAGTTACAGAGATAACATTAGAAACTAATAGGACACCTAGTAACCTTTTGGGATAGGTTTAGGTACTCAACTTGATACGACGAGAGAGTTATCAAGTTAAAAATATATTACATATGATGTTCGGGATAAACTTGCTACGTACGAGACTTACTATATGGGATGTGTGAATACCTGTATTGAAATATGATTACTTAGGTTGTGTGAATGCCTAGTGTATGGATTTCTTATGTGTATGACATACCTACCATACTTGTTATCACGGGAGGTCGATTTTCAAGAAAAGGACCATCTTATCTTGTGTGCCTTCGGGGGGATTTAGATTAGTACCTTAAGGAGATAGGGATGTGAATGACTTATTTGTGAGTTGATAAGTCAGCTGACCATAGGAGCGTAGGTTTGTGCGTGACCCATGGGTATGTGAACTATGTTTGTCTCCAATATGTGTGATTTGTATTGAGACGGTTCTTGAGTGATTTGGAACACGTGATCCTTACGTACGTGATGTACATGGATTTGATAACAGGGTATGCATTTACTGCAGCTTAGACTGGGGGTACCTTATATTTATATATGTATTGAGAGTGATTTATATATATACTTGTGATTGGTTTACTGGTGCTTAGTAGATGTAAATAACTAAGATATTTGAATGGGCTAAGAATGTGAGAATTTATTTAACACATAAAATAAGTAATTTAATGAATGTGAATATGGGTTATGAATATAACTTGTTTGGGAGTTACGAGTAGATACCCTTTGTTAGAATGTGAAAGTAGGACTGGCGGACTAGTTAGTTAGTGGCATAACTAGGATGGATTAAGGGAATACGTTAGGCATGCACATTAGTTGAGAGGTGAGAAACTCATGTGAAGTACGTAAATAACATGTTTATAATATGTGTTGTTTAATTGTAATTTAAACACTTGCTAAAATTTTAAAATATTTTCACCTCGGACTTTAACCCATCTTCCTCCAAATCTAATTTTGTTTTGTAAAAACGTTTTAGGTGCCCAGCCATAGAGATGCCAAGCATAGGAGTTCCATTATGATGACGTGATGTACTTGCTGTGGAAGTTACAGGATCTCGGTATTAGACGCCTCCACATTTATGCTTCGTTCTTTCAGAGTCATTCATATCAGTCAGGGCATGGTTCCCATTCTTATCTAGAGAGATTGTAGATACAGGCTTTTATTATTTCAGATGTTGGTTGATTTATTCAGACTCGTGTACTGGGATTTTATTTACTCTGGTATTTTTATCTTTGGAGTGTTTACTCCAGACTCAGTTTATTTCATTTCGTTGGTTATTCATATGGTATTGTTTTGCGATCAATGGTGGTTGATTTAATTACTTGTTTATTGTTAATTTAATTACTAAAATTTGGCATCTCTCTTTTTAAATATTAGGTGGCTAGTGATTAACTAATTGTTTTCGACAGTGATGATAAGACTGAACCAACTTGATATTCTGTATTAATTTAATATAGGAGTAGCTACCCAGTATTTAATTAGACGGGGTGTTACAGGTGGTATCAGAGCATCAGGTTCTAGTGTCCTTTAGGATTTGTGCGACTTATTATGCTTCCAGCATAACTTTCTTTGATATAGAGCCCTATGTTTAGGATTGTTGATTTCTTTGGTGAGATTTTGTTCTCATACTATAATGTATGTGAGAGTGAATCTTAATTTCATTCGGGTGTGTTCGTGTACCAAATAATGCAGTATGTCATGCGAGTTGGGCGGACAGTAGAAGGAAAAGCTCAGTTGAGGTTATAAGGTATATTCAAGAATGATGACCGTAGTTGAGGTCACCCCTATTATGGCACGGGAGGCCAAGACGGTAAAGACAGCTAAGGCACAACAAATGACATCCAGGAACCAGTGTAGTAAAAAGTGGGGTCAAATTTGACTCACCCAGCAAGGTTGGAATGGGAGAGAGAGGGTTAGATGAAACATTGAAGAGAACCAGCTGTGGAATTGCTAGAAATGCGGAAATGGTGTGTGTTATCCAATGAGGGTAAAATATCCAAAGGCTTGGACATATGTTGGAGTAAGGAAAATCGGAACTATAAATTTGGGGTAAGATTTTTCTTGGTTCATTAGAGCGAAGTTTCAATGGTGAGAGGAATCCACCATACTTATAAGTAGAATATTTTGTCAGAAGAAAGCGCATATGTTTGGGTTGACCATAAGTTCCTTCATCAGATGTTCACGATAAGATGCGAAAGTTGTTCTGAACTCACACAAGAGGGTCGGATAGAGGTCACTTTGTGAAAAGGAATTAAATGAATTAGCGAACCTTACACCGGATGGAGTAGGTGCAATGGAGAAGAGGACATTGAAAAAAAAAATTAACTTAAAAAAAATTGTTTGCAGTTTTGGGGAATTCTTCTTGGACGATCAATGCAGATGGTAACAATGTCGCGTTTTGTTAAAATGAAGGTAAACTCTTCCTTGTGTGGGGAGCTACAAGAACTGAAGAATTTAGATTGAGCAAGAAAGGGGGAAACGGTGTTAGTGAAGCACCACAAGGGGGAGACCTATCAGGGGACCTATTTAAATGATTCGGATAGCTAAACTTTTACCAAGCAATGGTGATTTCAATAAGAGTTGTTGAGTCCAGTAGCATGTTCCTTAGGTCCGTCAATGCTAAGGGAATAATAGAGGTAGTCATGAGAGTCGAGACTACCAACGTTCGAAATAAGGACAACCCTAACATGGTCAGTGTGACCGAAGATAAGTAGAGTATGTGTAGAGGTATTTTGTGGGGAGTGAAGCCCGTACGTTAAAATTTTTCCCGAAGCAAGTATAGGGATAAGGGTATGGTGTCTAGAAAGGGTAATAGTTATTGAAATTTTCGATTTGGTACAAACAGGTGTGTTAAGTCCGAAAACCATTTGAGAAGCCTGGGTGATTGGCAAGGCAAAAGTATGAGTTATATCCTCAGATGATGATGCGTGTTGTATATGTCAGGAAAAAGTTACTACTTTTTATTATTGCTATGTTCACATGGGATTCAAGTTTAGTGCATATATCAGCAATGTTATTATTTATGTAAATATTTTCCTTGGTATAGTGGGGTTACCTTTAGTGTTATCCGCGGAGGATGAATGGGTGTATCGATAGTGGTATATACTTTATTGAAATTACTCGTTTTAGTGATGTGTTTTACGAGTATAATATTATCCAAATTATGGTTTTATGATAATGATTAAACCAATTTTGTGTGGTTATTGCTACTCCATCGAGGTTACTACCTCAGTCTAGAATGTTTTGTTATGGGGAGGCCCCATTTGCGAGAGGGCCGGACTCGCATTTATATATATATATATATATATATATATATATATATATATATATATATATATATATATATATATATATATATATATATATATATATATATATATATATATATATATATATATATATATATATATTGTTGAGCCTTCGAAAAATATATAATGGTCTCGAATTTTTGTTCTCAGTACGTGTAGGGACTTTATGGATATGATTCAGAGTGTATTTGGTTTACCGTTGAACGAAAAGATTTAGCTGGTTATTATAATCAACGTTGAGGATGTGGTAATAAGAAGAGTGCATTTTTATTTCAGCCTGTAGAGACGTGAAAGTTAATACTCATAGTTGTATGTCTGGTGATGGGATTTTGAGAGCCCCGATTATTTCTACCAGATGTTTATGGAATGTGTGCACCATCAATGTTAAGAGATAGTGTCTTTCGGAAGGAATTCCTTGTTTAAATGTAATTGCGAAAGGAGATGTAACTTGGTTGTCAAGAGACGAGAATATAGCGGCACATGTTATGGAATGAGGGCCTAACGGATTATGATGACCGATAATTCTAGGTAATAGTGTATTGGGGGGTTCGTTGTTTGGATTTCACTTTGCGCGACATCCCACGCATGAAACTTAGCGTAAGGTTGGTAGTAGGGAGATGTTTGGCCATTCGTCCATGATTTGAGTACCTCGATCGTTATGATAGTATGTAGTTATAACTGGAAGTTAAAGGGTAAATTACGATATAAGGCCAGTAGAGCCAGTTGTGTGGTGAGGAAGTACTGATAATTTTGTTTTATTTTGGCGGGTTTAAGGATGAAATGATGTTTAGGAGGATTTGGAATTTCAAATTTAGGGGTGATTGAGAACTCCCAAGTGCTATAGACACGTTGCAAATGCAGGGACCATAAAGAGTTTGGAGTACTTATGAAGCATATGTGATCTTTAAACCCGTATGCATGGGTTATAAGGAGTGTAGACACCCTAGTTTGCTGATGTAATATTCACCGAAAGAAGAGACGTAGAGATGGGTGAGATTTATATTTGTGAGACTGATATTACGAAGTAGTAGTGGTAGAGTGGATTAAGCATCGTAAGAAGGACAAAAATATATGGATTCATGTGCAGTCAGATTATCACGTTCGAACTTGATGGAAAGTCAATGGGTAGCCATTTGAAAAGGGGGTATCCCTTGAGAAGACAAATATTTAACTATTATGGACAATTTGGAGTGGAGTTCCACCCAATCGAATGTTGAGGGTGGCTTACGCGTAAATAGAGTGAGGATGTCAATAAGGTATAAAGAGTCCAGATGTGCACAACGTGGTGAAAAGTGCACTAGTCAGAACTCTTGGTATGCACCGAAGGAAGTAGAGGGTTATTAAGTACCACTTAATGGGAGGAGTTATAAGTGGAAGTCGGTGTAGAGCGGGAAATATTAGTAACCCCCACGTGCACCACTTATAGATAAAAATCGGTTGGAGTAAGGGTATTAACCAGAAACTTGGTGTCGAGTCGACGATTTCAGTAGCGAAAGAGTCAAGATGGTATATTTATTTGATGGGTTGCAATCATAAAGATGAGTAACGAGTTCCTTCGAATGTGTGAAATAGATTGTCAAGAAGGAAAGAAATTAATATATTCGTGGTTGATTTACACTATTAGATAGTGACCGCGCCGGTATGAGGTCCTACCCAGTATTAATCTGAACTAGGATGAGATACCCAAAACCCACCTTCAATATGGGGTATAAAGGAGTAGTGGGGATCGATTCGTTTTGAGAAAGTTGTATCACCTATAGCCCGAGGAATAGGCGCAAGGTGATTAATGACTGGTGGAACTGTATGAAAGAAATTTTGGATTCATAGCGATCATTTCATTTTTAGTAAGAGAAGTATAATATGGTAATGGGGAGAGGATATTACCTAATAGGAAAGTTGTGAGAAATCACCCGTACCTATTTATAGTGAACAAGGTTCTTATTGAGGTTTGTGTGGATAAACCTTACTATCCTCCCTCTAGATTCTTAGAGGTGAGCGGATTATCGAAGTTTTCGACCAGTCAAAAGTTGGAGTCCGATGACTATATTGGGTTAGTCATTAACGATCTGAAGTGGATTTACCTTGTGTAAAAGTCACAACGGCGGGAACAGAGATTCAAATAATAAACAAGAGTAGTCTGATGTTTTATGGTTTCTCCCAAGAGGAGAGTTCTGTGTTATAATAAATGCGGGATTTGATATAAAGTGAGGTGGGAACTCACATTAATATTGAGATAACGCGGCCAATGATGTATAGGCTATTCTTATTCGAATGTTATCTAGTAAGAGAACAACGTGAGGTGCATTTATTGCGGTGTAAACCCTATAACTGTTAAAGTGTCAAAATTGTTCAACAAGCTTGTTGTGAAGCGAGGGCTGTAGTGATAAAGCCTTTCTATGTATTTTGTTTTGAGTATTGGAGGTTACCTAATTTTTCCAAATACGCCTAATTTTTTGAATTTCGGGACGAAATTCTGTTATTAGGGGGTAAGTATGTAATACCCCGTAATTTTATGGCTTTTAATTATGTGATTAATTAAATTAATTTGGAATAATTAATTAGAAATTGATTCAGATTGAAATAACTAGCGAGATGAGAGTTAGTATTTAAGTATGATGATAATGTTGAATATTATTGAGTTATTATGATGATATGTGATTATTGAATTTATTAAAATTATCGTGAATTGAAAATATGACAGTTTCGGTAATTAAGTTGCGACGCGCGTGTCCGGACCCAATTTAATGGATTTTAAAGTATTTTATTTTTATTTCATCCGTATGAGAATTTTGAGTGCGCAAACGTGTCTGAAAGGGTCTAGATAGTCAGAAAACACTAGCCGGGGGTTTAGTTTGGGTCATAGGGCATTTTTAGGCATAACCGACAACCCGGGAGGGCATTTTAGTCATTCCTATTTTTGGTGAATAGTAACCCACGAATTTTAGACTGATAATATCAGCCAACACTTGAGTACCTTAGGGTTTCACAACCAAAAATCATAAACGGCCATTAGAGAGGAAGATAACGAAGTTTCCAAAGAAGTACCACCACTTACAGGCTTTTGCACCACCGTCACCACCACCGGATAGATCAGAAAGCAAGGATCATCCCCATACCGTCTACTCCATCAGATCCGAATCTTCATTACCAGGAAAGTGATATAACTTGCAATAATTTTGTGCATATATCATCCATGTTAGGTTAGAATTGGAGAATAACCTTGAATATGATAATTGAATGGATTTGAAGAATTGAAATCGTAATATCGGTAGGTCTTGCATGTAGTTTAACGTTTGAGATAATAGCAGCCATGAAATTATGACTCATGGGTAGAGAATTATAAATTTATAATGAATTATATAGTGTTCTTGAGGAAAATAGGAGAATTAGGGCTTTATATGAAAATTATGTGAATTGTTCTAAGAAATTGATTTCCCATTTGGATTTGATGATTTTAAAATGATAGAAATTTTGTATTTATGTTGGTATGGTGTTAGGAATAGATATTTGGGAGTTTGGGACATTATAGTAAAGGATTTGAGGGTTAAGTTTGATGAAACCCGTAGGCAATATTTTGCAGATTCGCAATACTTGCTTGATCGATCGATATATCCAAGAATGTCGATCGATCGATCCTTTCCTTCGATCGACCGACCCCTCCTGATTTTAGTCAATTGTTTCCCTTAAAGTTTAATGAAGATCCCAAGGCGGATGATGATTCTTATGGTGAATAATTGGATATTGTGGGACTTAGTTAAGGTCAGTAGGATCTTAGTTGATGCCCGGAAAAATGGTTTTCCTTATGGAATTGAATGCTATTGCTTACGAGGGACTACCGAGTGAGGTACAGTTAGAAATCGTTCGAATTGAAACTATAATGGGAATGAATGCTGATGTAAGGATACGAACAGTAACGGAGGGACTTTAAGTTATTGAGATAAAATTAGAAACTAATAGGAGATCTAGTACCCTTTTGGGATAGGTTTAGGTACTCAAATTGATACGGCGAGAGAGTTATCAAGTGAAATATATATTACGTATGATGTTCGGGATAAACTTGCTACGTACGAGACTTACTATATGGGATGTGTGAATACCTATATTGAAATATGATTACTTAGGTTGTGTGAATGCCTAGTGTGTGAATTTATTATGTATATGACATACCTACCATACTTGCTATTACGGGAGGTCGGTTTTCAGGAAAAGGATCATCTTAACTTGTGTGCCTTCGGGGGGATTTAGATTGGTACCTTAAGGAGATATGGCTGTGAATGACTTATTTGTGAGTTGATACGTTAGCTGACCATGGGAGCGTAGGTTTGTGCATGACCCATGGGTATGTGAACTATGTTTTCCTCCAATATGTGTGATTTGTATTGAGACGGTTCTTGAGTGATCCGGAACACGTGATTCTTACGTACATGATGTACATGGATTTGATAACAGGGTATGCGTGCACTGCAGCTTAGTCTAGGGGTGCCTTATATGTGTATATGTACTGAGAGTGATTTATATATATACTTGTGACTCGTTCACTATTGCTTAGTAGATGTGAATAACTAAGATATTTGAATGGGCTAAGAATATGAGAATTTAATTAACACTTGAAATAAGTAATTTAATGAATGTGAATATGGGTTATGAATATATATTGTTTGGGTGTTACGAGTAGATACCCTATGTTGGAATGCGAAAGAAGGACTGGCAGATTAGTTAGTTAGTGACATAACTAGGATGGGCTAAGGGAATACGTTAGGCGTGCACATTAGTTGAGAGGTGAGAAACTCATGTGAGAGTACACAACTAACATGTTTATAATATGTGATGGTTAATTGTAATTTAAACACTTGCTAAATTTTTAAACTATTTTCACCTCGGGGACTGACCCGTCTTCCTCCAAATCTAATTTTGTTTTGCAAAAACATTTTAGGTGCCCAGCCAAAGGGATGCCAAGCATAGGAGTTCCATTCTGATGACGTTATGTACCTGGTTTGGAAGTTTCATGATATCGGTATTAGACGCCTCCAGATTTATGCTTAGTTCCTTCAGAGTCATTTATATCAGTCAGGGCATGGGGCCCATTCTTATCTAGAGAGATTGTAGATACTAGATTTCATTATTTCTGATCTTGGTTGATTTATTCAGACTCGTGTATTGGGATTTTATTTACTCTGGTATTTTTATATTTGGAGTGTTTACTCCAGACTCAGTTTATTTCATTTTGTTGGTTATTCGTATGGTATTGTTTGTGCGATCAATGGTGGTTGATTTAATTACTTGGTTATTGTTAATTTAATTAATAAAATTTGGCATCTCTCTTTTTAAATATTAGGTGGCTAGTGATTAACTAATTATTTTCGACAGTGATGCTACGACTGAACCAACTTGATATTCCGTATTAATTTAATAAAGTAGTAGATACCCGGTATTTAA
The DNA here is from genome assembly GCA_949130495.1 of Sambucus nigra. Classification (NCBI taxonomy): domain Eukaryota; kingdom Viridiplantae; phylum Streptophyta; class Magnoliopsida; order Dipsacales; family Adoxaceae; genus Sambucus; species Sambucus nigra. The sequence goes on along the minus strand of OX422209.1, from coordinate 377,417,772 downwards.
TTTGATGGGGGTGTTACAGGTGGTATCAGAGCATCAGGTTCTAGTGTCCTTTAGGATCAGTGAGGCGTATTATGCTTCCAGCATAGCTTTCTTTGATATAGAGCCCTATGTTTAGGATTGTTGATTTCTTTGTTGAGATTTTATTCTCATACTATAATGTATATGATAGTGAATCTTAATTTCATTCGGGTGTGTTCGTGTATCGAACAATGCAGTATATCATGCGAGTTGGGCGGACAGCAGGAGGCAAAGCTTAGTTGAGGTTATAAGGTATATTAAAGAATGATGACCGTAGTTGAGGTCACCCCTATTATGGCACGGAAGGCCAGGATGGTAAATACGACTAAGTCACAACATATGACTTCCAGGAACCAGTGTAGTAAAAGTGGGGTCAAATTTGACTCACATAACAAGGTTAGAATGGGAGAGAGAGGGTTAGACGAAACATTGAAGATAACCAGTTGTGGAATTGTTAGAAATGCGAAAATGGTGTGTGTTAGCCAACGAGGGTAAAATATACAAAGGCTTGGACATATGTTGGAGTATGGCAAATCGAAATTGAAAATTTGGGGTAAGATTTTTCTTGGCTCATTAGAGCAAAGTTTCAATGGTGAGAGGAAACCACCATACTTATAAGTGGAATATTTTGTCAGAAGAAGGTGCATAGGTATGGGTTGACCATAAGTTCCTTCATCAGATGTTGAGGATAAGATGCGAACGTCTTTTTAAACTCACACAAGAGGGTCGAATAGAGGTCGCTTTGTGAAAAGAATTTAAATGAATTAGCGAACCTTACACCATATGGAGTAGGTGCAATGGAGAAGAGGACATTGAAAAAAAATTAACTTAAAAAAAAATTGTTTGTAGTTTTGGGGAATTCTTCTTGGACGGTCAATGTAGATGGTAACAATGTCGTGTTTTGCTAAAATGAAGGTAAATGCTTCCTTGTGTGGGGAGCTACAAGAACTAAAGAATTTAAATTGAGCAAGACAGGGGAAACGATGTTGGTGATTCACCACAAGGGGGGAGACCCATCAGGGGACCAATTTAAATGATTCGGATAGCTGAATTTTTACCTAGCGATGGTGATTTCAGTAAGACTTGTTGAAGTCAGTAGCATGTTCCTTAGGTCCGTCAATGCTAAGGGAATAATAGAGGTAGTCATGAGAGTCGAGACTACCAACGTTCGAAATAAGGACAACCCTAAAATGGTCAGTGTGACCGAAGATAAGTGGAGTATGTGTAGAGGTATTTTGTGGGGAGTGAAGCCCGTATGTTAAAAAATTTCCCGAAGCAAATTTTGGGATAAGGGTATGATGTCTAGAAAGGGTAATAGTTATTGAAATTTTCGGTTTGGTACGACTAGGTGTGTTAAGTCCTGGAACCATTTGAGCAGCGAGGGCGATTGGCAAGGAAAAAGTATGAGTTATATCCTCAGATGATGGTGCGTGTTGTATGTATCAGGAATGAGTTACTACTTTTTATTATTTCTCTGTTCACATGGGAGTCGAGTTTAGTGCGTATATCGACAATGTTATTATTTATGTAAATATTTTCCTTGGTATAGTGGGGTTACCTTTAGTGTTATCCGCGGAGGATGAATGGGTGTATCGATAGTGCTATATACTTTATTGAAATTACTCGTTTTAGTGTTGTGTTGTACGAGTATGATATTATCCTAATTATGGTTTGATGATAATGATTAAACCAATTATGTGCGGTTATTGCTACTCCATCGGGGTTACTACCTTGGTGTAGAATGTTTTGTTATGGCGAGGCCCTCTCGGCGAGAGGGTCGGACTCGCATTTATAGAACTGTATATGTGTATATATATATATATATATATATTATTGAGACTTCAAAAAATATATAATGTTCTCGGATTTTTGTTCCCGGTATGTGTAGGGACTTTATGCATATGATTCAGAGTGTATTTGGTTTACCGTTCAGCGAAAAGATTTAGCTGGTTATTATAATCAACGCTGAGGATGTGGTAATAAGAAGAGTGAATTGTTATATCAGCCTGTAGAGACGTGGAAGTTAATACTCATAGTTGTATGTCTGGGAACGGGATTTTGAGAGCCCCGATTATATTTACCTGATGTTTATGGAATGTGAGTACCGTCAATGTTAAGAGACAGTATCTTTAGGAAGGAATTATTTGCTTAAGTATAATTGCGGAAGGAGATGTAACTTGAATGTCAAGAGATGAGAATATAGGGGTACATGTTATGGACTGAGGGCCTAACGGATTTTGAGGACTGACAATACTAGGTAGTAGTGTATTGGGGGTTCCTTGTTTGGATTTCGCTTTGCGAGACATCCCATGCATGAAACTTAGCGTAAGGTTGGTTGTAGGGAGATGTTTGGCCATTCATCCATGATTTGGGTACCTCGATCGTTATGGTAGTATGTAGTTATAACCGGAAGTTAAATGGTAAGTTACGATATAAGGCCAGTAGAGCCAGTTGTGTGGTGAGGAAGTACGATAATTTTGTTTTATTTTGGCGGGTTGAAGGATGAAATGATGTTTAGGTGTATTTAGAATTTCAAATTTAGGGGTAATTGAGAACTCCCAAGTGGTATAGCCACGTTGAAAATGAAGGGACCATAAAGAGTTTGGAGTACTTATGAAGCGTATGTGATGTTTAAACCCGTATGCATGGGTTATAACTTATAAGGAGTGTAGACACCCTAGTTTGCTGATGTAATATTCACCGGAAGAAGAGACATAGAGATGGGTGACATTTATATTTGTGAGACTAATATTACAAAATAGTAGTGGTAGAGTGGATTAAGCATCGTAAGAAGGACAAAAATCTATGGATTCATGTGCAATCAGTCTATCACATCCGAACTTGGTGGAAAGTCAATGGGTAGCCATTTAAAAAGGGGGTATCCCTTGAGAAGACAAATATTTAACTATTATGGACAATTTGGAGTGGAGTTCCACCCAATCGAATGTTGAGGGTGGCTTACGCGTAAATATAGTGTGGATGTCAATAAGGTATAAAGAGTCTAGATGTGCACAACGTGGTGAAAAGTGCACTAGTCAGAACTCTTGGTATACGCCGAAGGAAGTAGAGGGTTATTAAGTACCACTTAATGGGAGGAGTTATAAGTGGAAGTCTGTGTAGAGCGGGAAAAATTAGTTGCCCCCACATGGACCACTTATAGATAGCAATCAGTTAGAGTAAGGATACCAACCAGAAACTTGGTGTCGTGTCGACGATTCCAGTAGCGGAAGAGTGAAGATGGTAAATTTATTTGATGGGTTTGAATCATAAAGACGATTAACGAGCTCCTTCGAATGTGTGAAATGGATTGTCAAGAAGGAAAGAAATTATTATATCCGTGGGTGATTTACACTATTAGATAGTGACCGCGCCGGTATGAGGTCCTACCCAGTATTAATCCGAACTAGGATGAGATTCTCGAAACCCACCTTCAATATGGGGTATAAGGGAGTAGTGGGGATAGATTCATTTTGAGAAAGTTGTATCACCTATAGCCCGAGGAATAGGCGTAAGGTGATTAATGACTGGTGGAATTATATGAAAGAAATTTTGGATTCATAGCGATAATGTCATTTTTAGTAAGAGAAGTATAATATGGTAATGGGGAGAGGATATTACCTAATAGGAAAGTTGTGAGAAATCACCTGTACCTATTTATAGTGGACAAGGTTCTTATTCAGGTTTGTGTGGATAAACCTTACTATCCTCCCTGTGGATGCTTAGAGGTGAGCGGATTATCGGAGTTTTCGACCAGTCGAAATTGGAGTTCGATGACTATAATGGGTTAGTCACTAACCATCTGAAGTGGATTTCCCTTGTGTAAAAGTCAGAACACCGGGAACATAGATTCAAATAATAAACAAGAGTAGTCTGATGTTTTATGGTTGCTCCCAGGAGGACAGTTCTATGTTTAAATAAACGCCGGAGTTGATACGAAGTGAGGTGGGAACTCACAATAATATTGAGATAATGCGGACAATGATGTATAGGCTATTCTTATTTTAATGTTATCTAGTAAGAGAACAATGTGTGGTGCATTTATTGGGGTGTAAACCCTATAACTGTTAAAGTGTCAACATTGTTCAACAAGCTTGTTGTGAAGCGAAGGCTGTAGTGATTAAGCCTTTTTGTGTATTTTGGTTTGAGTATTGGAGGTTACCAAATTTTTCCAAGTACGCCTACTTTTTCGAATTTCGGGACGAAATTCTGTTATTAGGGGGGAAGTATGTAATACCCCGTAATTTTATGGCTTTTAATTATGTGATTAATTAAATTAATTTGGGATAATTAATTGGAAATTAATTCGGATTGAAATAACTAGAGAGATGAGAGTTAGTATTTAAATATGATGATAATGTTGAATATTACTGAGTGATTATGATGATATGTGATTATTGAATTTATTAAAATTGTCGTGAATTGAAAATATGACAGTTTCAGTAATTAAGTTGCAATGCGCGTGTCAGTCGTGTCAGGACCCAATTTAATGGATTTAAATGTAGTTTATTTTTATGTCATCCGTATGAGAATTTTGAGTGCAGAAATGTGCCCGAAAGGGTCGAGATATTCAGAAAACACTAGACGGGGGTTTAGTTTGGGTCCTGGGGCATTTTTAGGCATAACCGGCAACCCGGGAGGGCATTTTAGTCATTCCTATTTTTGGTGAATAGTAACCCACAAATTTTAGACTGATATTATCAGCCAATACTTGAGTCCCTTATGGTTTCACAACCAAAAATCATAAACGGCCATTAGAGAGGAAGATAAGGAAGTTTCCAAAGGAGAACCACCACTTAGAGGCTTTTGCACCACCGTCACCACCACCGGATAAATCAGAAAGCCAAGATCATCCCCATACAGTCTACTTCATCGGATCAGAATCTTCATTACCAGGAAAGTGATTTAACTTGCAATAATTTAGTTCATATATCATCCATGTTAGGTTAGAATTGGAGAATAACCTTGAATATGATAATTGAATGGATTTGAAGAATTGAAATCGTAATATGGGTAGGTCTTGCATGTAGTTTAACGTTTGAGATAATATCAGCCATGAAATTATGATTCATGGGTAGAGAATTATAAATTTATAATGAATTATATAGTGTTCTTGAGGAAAATAGGAGAATTATGGCTTTATATGAAAATTATGTGAATTGATCCAAGAAATTGATTTCCCATTTGGATTTGAGGATTTTAGAATGATAGAAATTTTGTGTTTATGTTGGTATGGTGTTAGGAATAGATATTTGGCAGTTTGGGACATTATAGTAGAGGATTTGAGGGTTAATTTTGATGAAACCCATAGGCAATATTATGCAGATTCGTAATACTTGCTTGATCGATTGATCGATCCAAGAATGTCGATCGATCGATCCTTTCCTTCGATCGACCGACCCCTCCTGATTTTTGACAATTATTTCCCTTAAAGTTTAATGAGGATCCCAAGGCCGATGACGATTCTTATGGTGATTAATTGGATATTGTGGGACTTAGTTAAGGTCAATAGGATCTTAGTTGATGTCCGCAAAAATGGTTTACCTTATGAAACTTATTGATATTGCTTACGAGGGAGTACGGAGTGAGGTACGGTTATAAATCGTTCGAATTGAAACTATAATGGGAATGAATGCTAATGTAAAGATAAGAACTATAACAGAGAGACTTTAAGTTACTGAGATAACATTAGAAACTAATAGGAGACCTAGTAACCTTTTGGGATAGGTTTAGGTACTCAAATTGATACGACGAGAGAGGTATCAAGTCAAATATATATTACGTATGATGTTCGGGATAAACTTGCTACGTGCGAGACTTACTATATGGGATGTGTGAATACCTATATTTAAATATGATTACTTAGGTTGTGTGAATGCCTCGTGTATGGATTTCTTATGTGTATGACATACCTACCATACTTGCTATCACGGGAGGTCGGTTTTCAGGAAAAAGGACCATCTTATCTTGTGTGCCATCGGGGGGATTTGGATTGGTACCTTAAGGACATAGGAATGTGAATGACTTATTTGTGAGTTGATAAGTCAGCTGACCATGGGAGTGTAGGTATGTGCGTGACCCATGAGTATGTGAACTATGTTTGCCTCAAATATGTGGGATTTGTATTGAGACGGTTCTTCAGTGATTCGAAACACGTGATCCTTATGTAAGTGACGTACATGGATTTGATAGCAGAGTATGCGTGCACCGCGGCTTAGCCTAGGGGTGGCTTATATGTATATATGTACTAAGAGTGATTTATATATATAGTTGTGACTGGTTCACTGTCGCTTAGTAGATGTGAATAACTAAGTTATTTGAATGGGCTAAGAATCTGAGAATTTAATTAACACTTGAAATAAATAATTTAATGCATGTGAATATGGGTTATGAATATAACTTGTTTGGGTGTTACGAGTAGATACCCTATGTTAGAATGCGAAAGAAAGAGTGGCAGACTAGTTAGTTAGCGACATAACTAGGATGGGGTAAGGGAATACGTTAGGCATGCACATTAGTTGAGAGGTGAGAAACTCATGTGAGAGTACGCAACTAACTTGTTTATAATATGTGTTGTTTAATTGTAATTTAAACACTTGCTAAAATTTTAAACTGTTTTCACCTCGGGCTCTGAGCCGTCTTCCTCCAAATCTATTTTTGTTTTGTAAAAACATTTTAGGTGTCCAGCCACAGGGACGCCAAGCATAGGAGTTCCATTCTGATGACGTGTTGTACGTGCTGTGAAAGTTACAGGATCTCGATATTAGACGCCTCCATATTTATCCTTAGTTCCTTCAGAGTCATTTATATCAGTCAGGGCATGGTGCCCATTCTTATCTAGAGAGATTGTATATACAGTCTTTCATTATTTCAGATGTTGGTTGATTTATTCAGACTCGTGTATTGGGATTTTATTTACTCTGGTATTTTTATCTTTGGAGTGTTTACTCCAGAATCAGTTTATTTCATTTCGTTCATTATTCATATGGGATTGTTTATGCGATCAATGGTGGTTGATTTAATTACTTGGTTATTGTTAATTTAATTAATAAAATTTGACATCTCTCTTTTTAAATATTAGGTGGCTAGTAATTAACTAATTATTTTCGACAGTGATGCTAAGACTGAACCAACTTGATATTCTGTACTAATTTAATAAAGGAGTAGCTACCCGGAATTTAATTAGAAGGGGTGTTACGTTTGTGCAAAAACTCAGTTTGAACATTCAAACTATTCTTCATTATAATGCGAATGTTTGAATTTGATATTTATTTAGGCCTTGTTATGATGTGTTTGTTTGCTGTAATTGTAATTATCTTTGTTAAAATATATAAATTTTGGGCTTATTTAATAATATAATTTGTGGGTTTACTTAATGATCTTTGATAATTTGGGTGAAAATGGAAAATATGACAACATTCTTCTATAAGTTTGATTCCATTCGGTTATAAAGTATAATTAAAACCAATTTGGTATGTATACACGACTTAGGATTTTCCCATGATAGTGTTTCAATATTATTATTCAACTTGATAGGTTGTTAATTATTTTAACATGATAGGTTGTTAAAAAATATCAATATTAAGTTGTTAGTTATGTTGTTAATTAGGCTGACCTTGTGTTTGGGTTCATTAGGATGTTAATTAATCTCATGGCCTTTAGAACAATTCTCACCCCATTAGTTTGAACATGGTAGGTAACAATTCCTACAAGCTGTTTTAGGGTAACCTCTCTAAAAATGGTGGATGAGTGAGACAAAAAGACTCGGGGATGTGTACCATAGAGGAGATAATAAGTTTGTAAAATTCGTAAAGTGGTTTATCAATTATGAAGAGTTATCATGTCCTTGCGCACATTGTAAAAATGATAAGCGTTTGAGAAGAAAACAATTGTGTTACATTTGCTTAAACGGAGTATGATAGACAATTACCAGGTGTGGATTTTTCAGAGGGAAATACATTTTTCCTTTGTACCCAAATAACCTCGTGTACAACCATTAGGTGTAGGACAACAGTGGAAGGATAGGAATATACATTAGATAATATTATAGTAGACGATGTGTAGCAAATCACTCAAAAGAAGAATTTAGTCCTTCAAAATCTAAAAATCCCTAATGAATCCTCATTTTTTTTCAAATTACCAATATACCCATGAAACAAGAATCATGCTAACATGTACCCTACCCTACCAATTAAACCCAAACTTTGACCAAATAACATATATTTTGTAGCAATATCATGAACCATTCCCTTAAGTTTGAGAAATTACACATAAGCCCCTAAAGCATTCAAAACGTAAGCTATAAGCCCTAAACTCTAAACTAAAACCACCAAAACTAAGAACCAAACTTAATTTTACTTTCTACCCTGATGATGTGGACCAGTTGGTTGCCTACATGGTAGTGTACCATATGGGTAGAAACTTGTACCTATATGTACCCACATGAAGCCTTCTTGAAACCTAAGCCCAACCAAGTTAAAACCCACCATTTTCTTCCCCAGTACCTCCTTCACGAACCCTATAAATGACCCAACTTACCTCAGTAAATACTCATCCATCTCAGAGCACTTTCAAAGTAAGAATCTGAGCTTTTATGAATCCTTACCATTTTATCTATGAATGCTATTTTTTTCATTCAGTCATGTTCTTGCACTTGCCTAGAGTATATATATGTAGTAACATGTAAGTTCTAACGTGTGAATGGCACTAAACAAGATTAAAAACTAGAAAACTCCGTCGAAGCTTGAGCTCCAATGGTGGATTATGCTCCCTTGAGTTTGAACTAGTTTCAAAGTTAGGTAACTTAAGCTCTGGTCCTCAGGAACCTAGGTGAAATGTTTGATTGAACCAAAACCAAGTTTTAATGCCCCAACTCAAAGTTTGAAAATTCGGGCCTCAGATTTTCAGAACATGAATTCAGAAGCTATAATCAACCAAAATCCTTCAAATCAAACCAGTTTGATTGAATTTTTTATATAGAACACAACCATTACAATGCTGAAATTCAAATAATATATTTCACTTACATATTCTCAAGTCAAACTTTTGCCATTTTTATAGAAATCCAATAGCTCAAACCAGCCCACCAAAGTCTTTGAAACTTATATGGTTGGATTCCTTTTCAAAAAATACACAACCTTCATTCATAAACCAACTTAAATGGAATTATAAACTGTTTAAAATCTTGGGTCAAAGTTTGAAAACCCTAAAGTCAAAATTTCGAGGGTTGAAGATGATGTAGGTCACATGCGCGTGAGTGGGGGTCAAACCCAGCATGTGTAAGATTTGACCTCGTGCGTGAGGGTGCATCCCCAATAAAAATCTAATTACCCCCCCCCCCCCCCCCCCAAAAAAAAATCTAATTTTAAATTCTGATTAAAATGGTATATTACATCACCCTATTTGAATTCCTAGAAAATCTAATCCCGAGAAACCAAGTTTATGGTTTAAATTTAAACTCACTTTACACACAACCCCTGGCTTGTTTCCAAGTATTTAAAAATTCACCCAAAATTTTTTCATAAATTCTTTAGGTCAAATATAACCATCCTGTCTCTTTCCACTAACCCAAATCCAAATGGAAATTGGGGAAAATATTATACTTTAAACTTTTAAAATTATACAATTATACCCTATTAGTATCTTTACACTGAACATTTTTTGAATTATCACTCCACTACACACCATAAGCATCATATAAACATTATTTTTATACCTATACCACCTACTTGTATTCTCCCTGGTTTCAGACTATCCAATAAACCACCATGATTTTGAAGAACGAAACCACATCTCGTGTTTACAAATAGGTGATTCTATTTTCAGTATTAAATAATTGAACTTATGTCTTTTCAATTTATTGTATTGTTGTATCACTCTGTGATAATTTTGAACTCATGATTCCAATTACGAACTCTTTTGTGAAGTTTATATTTACCATAAATATTGATTCTATCGATATCCCAGTTATTCATGAACCCTGATTAACGAATACAACCTACGAATTCAGTAAGATCCACTGAATTCCCTTAAACCCTTAACTGTGGTATAATCCTGCATCCTATTAGACTTAATTGCATTACACCCTATAATTAATACCCCTTATTAGGGAAACCTTAGTATCATAACTTATAATTCAAGGATTAGATCCCGGTACACCACGGTAGTTCTAATTGACCTATAGGACTTAGATGGTGAGTGCCTAGTTTATTATCTTCTACATACGTAAGAGTGACACTCTAGCTAAGTGTGACAAGCCATTTTATTATTCCCCAATTATTAGGATTGCCTATCCAAAGGGTTTGGACGATATTATAATGGGCTTGGTACACAATTAAGGCCCTATAACTGATAATTTATGGGTTATCTTGTTACATTTTGATCATTTATCCTGATAACTCGATACATAACATATCCAGTTATGCTTCACTATATTATTATTTTACATATCATTAGACTCTAGTATACCCCTATCAGCTCTATGATATTTCATTTCACTTCCAATTTTGATATTTGTAGTATTAATTCCGATTACACTCTAACAACAGATTTTCTCACATCTTGTATAGAACTACCAGTATCTACTTACCATGTTTTCTTAATTATTTTCTTTCCAGATGGATGATGAGCTCGAAGAAGGTGAAATATTACCCGCACCTTTAGATTTTTGCTCACCTTTACCCTGAAAAATATATTAAGTAACATACGTGTGGGCGGTAACAAACAAGGATGGTAGTCCCCACTGGAATATCTATGCAGCAACTTATTAGCTCATGTGATTCCCTCATGTTCTCTATAAGTTTCTTGTTATGAATGGCGTGTGACAATATTATATTTATGATTTATGTAGACCCATGTATGTAATAAGATGCTTAGCACCCCCTCATAATAAAAATAATTTAAATTCTTCTTTACTTCAATTTAATTATTATAATTATGATTATTCCTTAGTTACTATGAAAGCATAGAATCGCGGATGCGACACGATGCGTATGGAATTCATATGGTGGAAAATTTTGATACAAAATAGAATGAAACTTGTGGGGGAGGTTATAGTTCTCAGGATGGTGTTGGGACAAAACTTGACGATGAAGAACAGAGTTTAAAAGTCAAACCAACCCCACCACTATACCCTAGTTGAGAAAAATATCAGACAACATTGTATTCCAGAATTAGTTTGGATAGTTTCGAGATTTTTTTTTATTTTTCTGATAATATCGTGGGTGGGATTCTAAATTGGGTGAAGGTTTTCTCCCCATACAGAATAAACTTCCAAATAACTATTTGAATATAAAGAATAGTTTGAAAAGTTTGGTAATGAAGTATAAATCAACTCATGCTTCCATGTATTATTTCATAATACTGGAAGGAGTAAAAAAAATCTTGATTATTGTCCTAAGTATTTAAATATTTCCTGGTTTGTTCGAGGTTGAAGAGAAAAAGTAAAGGATATTCTCATGCATCATCCTATTTACTCAACCCTTTGAAAAAAAATTAATCACTTAGATTTCATCAATGAACATCGTAGTATTTGTTTAACAATATCAACAAATGGGTTAAATCTATTTAGTAATCTATGCACCAATCAAAGTGTATGATTGGCGATCTTAGCTTCCCTAAATCTAAATCCTTTGTTGTTCATGAGACTATTTTTTTTTTATTTCTTTGTAGGTACCTGGACCAATTTTATGTGGATGATTTGGTCTTCAAGTCGAAGAAGGAAGAGCCTCATCTAAGAGATTTGAGAAAGGTGTTTGCTCGGTGCATAAGGTATAAACTCAAGATGAACCCACTAAAATGCGTCTTTAGAGTAACTAGTGGAAAGTTTTTGGGTTTCATGGTTGATCGGCAGGGAGAATAGATGAACCAAGACAAACAACGAGCGATCTTGGAGATGCCCAATCCAAGAACGACAAAGGAACTGAAGAGTTTCCTGGGTAAAGTTTCTTACATTAGGAGATTTGTACCAAAATTGGCCGAAATGACGCACCCATTGATGCACCCTTTGCGAAAGAACATGAAATTCAAGTGGGAGGAGGTTCACCAGGAGTCTCTCACTGGACTGAAAAAACTGCTCATTTCACCACAGACCATGGTTCCCCCAAAGGCAGGAATATCGTTGTAGCTATACATCACATCCACCATGAGATCCGTTGGAGCTTTGCTGGCATAAGAGATTGGCGAGAAAGAACGACCAGTTTACTACCTCAGCAGAATCATACATGGGCCAGAGGTCAGATGTAGTAGATTAAAAAGGCATTATTTTAGCCTTAGTCTTTGTAGCATAAAAACTTAGACATTATATGCTATATTTTACAATTCATATTGTAACCAAATGTGATCCTATTAAGTATTTGTTGGCAAGAACTATATTTATTGGTAGGGTAGCTAGGTGGTTCCTCATCCTCTCAGAATATGACTTGAAGTGTGTGGTTCCTCACGTGATCAAGAGCCAGGCGTATGCTGACCTGTTGGCAATCTTACCCTCTAAAACGTTTGAGTCACCTAAAAAAAGTATTCCAGGAGACGACTTGTTGGCCAATTAATTGGATGCAAGTGATGAAGAATGGACGATGAAGTTTGATGGATCTTCGACGGAAAAGAAAGGAGGGGCAGGGATTATTCTTTCAAAAGGAATGGAGGAGATTTGTCTTTCCTATAAATTAGATTTCCCTTGTTCCAACAATGAAGTAGAGTATGAAGCGTTAGTGCTGGTGTTTCTGGAGGCCCTTCGAAGGGGGTTCATTCACTTTGTATGAAAGGTGATTCGAACCTGGTAATTTAACAAGTGAATAAAAAATATGCATTGAAACACCTGAGCCTGGCACCATATCGAATAATCATTCAGAGGCTTCTCAGCCAGTTCCATCGAACCAAGATCAAGAGACATCCCCAAACGATGAACTGATATTCAGACGCCTATGCCACCATCGCCTGGAAAATGGTCATAAGGAATAATACAACTATAGTCGTGATTCAATGAAGAACTGCTCCTTTGGTGGTACAGTCAATTATGCCGTCGGAGAAGGACGATGATTACAGACGAGAGATTAGAAAGCAACTGGAATCTGGAAAAAGAATGATGGATCTGAGGGAACTAGCCCAATACTTCACAAACCAGGGAAATATTTACTTTAGAAACGCAAGGGGATGGTTATCAAGATGCATCAGCCCAGACAAAGCAAAGCAGCGGTTGAAGAAGACACACGAAGAGAACTACGAAACAACTGAGATACCTCTTTACATGAAAATTCAAAGGTAGGGTTATTTCAGGCCTAGAATGAAGCAGGACGCAATGGAGGACAACAAAAGTGCGCCAAGTGCCAGTTATTCTTCGAAGCAGCTGAATGTCATTTCGTTGAAGCTCAACCTGACTGGAGGCAACCTTATATAGACTTCATTAAAGATGGATTCGTACTAATGGAGAAGATTGATGCGATGGGAATTAAGCGAAGGGCCCCGAGGTTTTACGTTCAGGTGTGGCAACTTTATCGAAGGGGCTACTTCAACAGGCCATTGCGTTGCATCACGAAGGAAAAAACAACCGAAGTCCTCAAATAGGCACACAATCCAACTCAAATATGAGGGGCCAAGTTGTATGACCAATTGATGACGTTGGGATATTATTGGCCAACAATGGAGAAAGACTCTGCTGATTTGGTTCGAAAGTGCAAGGCTTTCTAACTTAATGGAAATATGATCCATGCCCCATTGGTGAACCTACACTCCCTGGCCACTCCTTATCCTTTTCACACTTGGGAGTTTAACCTGGTAGGGGAAATACATCCTTCTTATAGGGGGAAGATATGGATACTGGTAGCAACGGAGTGCTTCACAAAATGGGCCAAAGCGATACCACTAAGAAGGGAAACACTGGGGGTGGTGAGCAACTTCATCAGAGAATACATCATTTGCCATTTTGGGATTCCAAAGGTTATCCTCTTAGATAACGGAACCCCTTTCATCAATTTAGAGGTAACAATGCTCATAGACAAGTACTTCATTGTTCATCACACTTCAACAATGGCATATCCAAAGGGCAACGATCATGCCAAGGCAACTAACAAAACCTTGGTTAATATTTTGGCTAAAACGATGGAGGATTTTCCAGGATCGTGGGATGACAAGATACCAGCTGTGTTGTGGGCTTATCAAATAACCAAGAGGAAGCCACAGGGTATACTCCGTTCTCCCTTATTTATGAGGCTGAGGCAATTCTCCCGATAGAGTTAGAAGTTCCCTCTTCTCGATATGCCTTGTGAAGTAGCATGCTCCCTCAGAATAGACATGTGCAGTTAGAAGCGTTGGATGAACACAGAGATAATGCAATGAAGAACTTTCAAATTTATACGAAGCAGCTCTCCAGGGCATATGATAACTTAGTGAGACCAAGGAAGTTCATGGAGGGAGACCTTGTTTTAAAGGCAGCAGTAAAGCACATCAGGGTGCTTCCTCTACCTAAGTTTTCAGGGAATTGGGAGGGACCTTTCATTGTAAAAGAAGTTCACGATTTTGTTTATTGCTTAATCTCTAAGATGGAAGAAGACAAGCCATTCAAGATTAATAATAAATGGTTGAAAGTCTATCATGTGTAAGCAGTTGAGTCTAGACCACCGTTGTATTTTTCTGTTGTTATGAATATACAAGTTCTTTTTTCATTATAACTCGAGTAGAGATGAAAGAATTATAGAACATCATAATATACGCAAATAGTTGTAACACAAATAAATGACATGGGAAAACATATATCTTTTCTTTTTTTTCATCCATTTATAAACTTTGGGGCATTACAAAATTGGGAGCTATTGCCCAGTAATTACATAAGAAAAAGAAAAGGAAAATGTTAACAACAAATCATTGAACTAAGAGAAATAAAAGATCTGGAGCAGAGAAAAAATATCCAGAAAGGCCCGAAGAAGCTTCTAGGTAAGACTGTTGGGCATTTATAGAAACCTCCAACATCGTTTGCGCTTGTGTACGTTTGATGAGGAGTTTTTCTCATTTCATCTTCACTCGCCGCAGATCTTCTTCGACATCCTCTACCGTCTTATTAACATCTTCAAGAAGAGGTGTTAGCTTAGCCAATTTAGCCTCATTATCCCGTTGATCCTCTCGATGTTTTTACAGTAGCTCCCTCTGACTATCCAGTTGCTGACTATTCAAAGTTTTTAAGTGCGCAATAAGCCAGTCAAAATGGAAGCCATCACGACCCAACTTCCTCAGATAGCCCTGGAATTGGTTGAGGAGGGCTCTGGTAATGTTTAAAGTGGGAGTGCTGGTGATATCAGCAACAACGGTGGCCATGCCCTGAAGTCTATAGCTCATCATGGGGATGTTGGAACACAGGCAATCCGCAGTAAAATCTTAGGATGGTGGCTTACAAGCTACTCAACTACCAAGCGATGGCTGGCAGACATTTGAGGAGAACGCTGAAGGACCATGAGGCAAAACGCATGAGAAGCTACGTCGGGCAGAGGTAGCTCATAACCAGATTCTCTCTCGACAACAGCACCAGTCGTGGAACCTTGATCGTTGTGACTAGAATCTTCTAACATAACGGGTTCTCGATGGGGTGACGCGAGGGGCGAAAGAACTGGTGGAGAATACTTACATGCAACCTGAGAACAGGTAAAAGAAATAATGAGTTAAAAGAAAAAATCTTAACAAGCGTTTTCGTTGTTAAGTCACCAATATAGGTGGAGTTTATAAAAAATCTTAACAAGTGTTTTCGTTGTTAAGTCACTGTTATAGATGGAGTTTAGGAAAAATCTTAACAAGCGTTTTCGTTGTTAAGTCACCGACATAGGTGGAGTTTATGAAAAAATCTTAACAAGTGTTTTTGTTGTTAAGTCACCGTTATAGGTGGAGTTTATGAAAAATCTTAACAAGCGTTTTCGTTGTTAATCCACCGATATAGGTGGAGTTTATGGAAAATCTTAACAAGTGTTTTCATTATTAAGTCACCGATATCGGTGGAGTTTATGAAAAAAATCTTAACAAGCATTTTCGTTGTTAAGTCACAAATATAGGTGGAGTTTATGAAAAACCTTAACAAGTGTTTTCATTGTTAAGTCACCAATATAGGTGGAGTTTATGAAAAACCTTAACAAGTGTTTTCAGTGTTAAGCCACCATCATAGGTGAAGTTTGAAAGGTTGAGAAATACAGAGAAATTAGCAAAGTACCTCAGTAGTAGCAGGAACGAGAATGGGAGTCACCGTGGAGGCCATAACAGTAGGAACCATTAGGGGAAGGCTTATTTCCTCATAAGCCTCAATGGAACCCTTAACTGAAGAAGCCTCAACGGTCTATAAAGCTCCCTCGCTAACAAAATGTACCAAGGGCAACTTAGGAGTTTCACTAAGAGAAGACAATGGACCTCCAAAAGATGCCCCAACATGGGTGGGTACAGAAGAACCACCACACTGGGTAGAAGCATGAATCTTGGTCTTGGAAAGATGCAGAACACTAAGAGAAAAGGGTGGAGTAAGACTTGGCAAAAGCTTCAAACATGAAGCTAAGTGTTAGACATGAAGAACAAGTACAGAAAAAATGGAGAAATGCATTTAAGTGTTACTTACTTCAGTTATGGCACCAAAAAGGGGAACCACAGTTATGGGTCTCGTCAGCACAGGGGGAAGAATAATGCAAGCTAACAAAGATGCCATCTCAACCTAAGGCATCCTAGCATATTAAAGTTTAGCATCATAAACAAAGGGATGGAAAAAGAAAAAAGACGTGAGACCTGACAAGTAATAGATTATATGTTACCTAGGGAGCACTTTTGGTAGCCGGAATTATGGGAAAAAGGACCTCGTGCTGAGATGATAATTCAGAAGTGGCTGGGGGAGTTATCTCTGGTTAGGAAGAGATGCCATAAGACTCAATTGACTCACCCCCTATGGAGGCATCCTTCGCACATTGAGAGGTTGGACAGTGGGAGTAGGTATGCCCGATCATGGGAGAACGGGGAGGAGTTACATCGATATGAGAGGAGCTTAAATGTCACCCTACAAAAGGGCTCACGGGGGGCTGAGTCTTTCTTCTCCAACTTCCTGTACCAGAGTAATTAAGAGGTAAACGGATGCATCTTACCTTAGAAAAAAATATGAATAAAATTAACAACACACATACATACCTCGAATACAGTGGGAGAATGGGGGGATATAACCACTACTGAAGGAAGAGAGGAGGCAACAACAGAGGGAGCTGGGGAGATATGTACCTTAGTATCCAGAGTCTTCTTCCTCGCACCCGCAACACTAGTGCCCTGAGGAGCCTTTGAACTCTTCTTCCTCTTTGCCCCCGGTTCAGTTGGATCAACCAAGATAGTGGGGAAGGCAGTTTAAGGAGGACCGACAGGAGCAAATCGTTAAAACTCAGCATTTATCCATTCCACCTCAGCCTGAACCTTCCTTCTCAGCTCTTCACTTACCTCTGTAAACATGGGAGGGGGAACGAAGGTGATAGGGAATGCCTCCAAAGGGATTTGCGGCTGAGATTGAGATTTGGATTTTGAGGACTTGGATTTTGAGGAAGTCCCACTCTTCGACTTCCTAGTCCTTTTAGTCGGTGGCTGGGAAGGCCCTTCACCCATGGCTGCTTCGATTGAAGGGGCAGGCTATTTGAGGGTTGCAACGGTCTTGGGCTTGGGCTTGGGCTTGGGTATGGCAGTAGGGATCATTGGGAAATAATGGGTAGCTCGTAGAGAGGATCTTTAATAGTTTTACTCAGAAGGAACTCAACTCCAAGAACGGAGTTGCCCTTGAGACCCAACTCCAAGGTAGAGAAAGAAAGGATTGGGGGATATTGGAGGGGATTCTGCATGAACTCACGAATCATGGTCAGCTACACTAAACGGAACTTGGTGGAATAAGAAGTAGATACATCCCCTTTACTGGTGGCACTAGGAAGGGTGACTCGACCATCCATAGTAAAGGTCACACCAAGTACCGCTGCTGTAAGATAGAAGGTGCAAGCCTCAACAAAAGTAACCCTTTGATTGCTCAGTTAAAACACAGGCCGAGGAGCCCCCTGATCAAACCCAAACTTCCTACTACATCTATCTGGGTTATAAGGTTCAAAATTGTACCCCATTTCAGTGAAGGAAGGAAGAAACCCAGGGGTGAACAGAAGCACCATGGCCTGTGAAGGATCTTCTACAACTAGAATGAAAGTGATCGTTAAAGCTGTATAAGGAAAAAATTTCCAATAATGGATAAAGGTAGACTCACTATACGACCTCATGACAAAGGAATCAAAACGATCTAAAACGCCCATTATCTCCTTTCGGCTCTGCTTTTTATGGAAGCATAAGAGGCATGGATGCTTAATGCCTTGACTCATGGGGTAAGGGATAGACTTGGCGATAATGGCAGGAAAATAGGTATAAAGGAAGCCCGTTAAGATAATGGTGTTGGAAAAATTAGCCAAGTTATAATGACCCAGTAACCGTGCCATTTCGATATGGGTTCGATCCAGCCAGGTATAGTGGGACCCCAAAGCAATGGCGATTAGAGGAAGGTTGAAACCCTTGGCCAAATAGATGGAAATGTTTATAAGGTCCCTCCTTGGTTGGTCGTTAGGTTTCCCAGTCAAAAACAAATGCAAAAGCAACACAAGAATATAGGCTGGTAGTTCCAGAGACGTACCTTTACCTTGGCCCGTTACAGTAGTGATGTCCTTCGAAGTAGGAGCTTCAAAAAAATAGCTGATGAGGGGAGTAAAAGTGGCGTTATTTGAAGACCCAGTGCAACTGTAGTATATTCAATCAAGCTCAGCTCGGTCAGCAGTCTCTTCGGCATCCAAGGCCTCATCGTGGTATGTAAACTCACCCATGGGCTCAAACCCAAGTATCTCATAAACTTCCTATAGCGTAATGGTGAACTCTCCCCACGCAAAAAAGAATGTGTGAGTTGTAACATTCCATCTAGAAACCAATACTTGGAACGTAATGTTGTGCTTGGAAAGAGTGAACTCCCCAAACCAGTAGGCTCGATGAAGACCAACCTTTAGAAGAGCTGAAGCGTAAGAGCTCTGGATGTGTGCATGCCAGCAGTCAAACGAGCTGGCGATCCCCCTGGTGACTCGAAATTGACCTGAGAGTATGGGAAGTCACCATGGTCCAACCAAAAGCGCAGAGTCCCCTCTGGGGGAAGATAACCCCACTTTGACGAATTACTATCTTCATCACCCAGCAGTAAAGGGTCGTACTTGACTAGGAAATGGTAGGTCTTACATTCATTAGAGAACTCATCATTTTCGCCAAAGATGGGAGACCGGCGGTAGAAACTTAGTTGCTCTCGATGAGCAGCGTCCAGGGTAGCAGTACTAAGGGTAGTAGCGACGCCAGAGGTGGCAGAAAGGGAGCTTAGCTGAGCAGCGATGGTGTTAGATTTGGAAACACTTAAAGAAGCCATAGTAAGTGGCGATGAAAGAAATACCTTGGTAAAGAAGGGTTGTCAACGAAAATGGATGAGCACAACCACAGGTGGTGGCATAAAAGATGAGAAGAGGAAGGAAACTAGGTAAGAGCTGGGCAATAATGGAGTTCTAACAGAGTTTCTCTCTCTAGAGTAGATGGAAGCTTAAAGAAGACGAAGGAAAGAGAAGAGTTTGAAATATAAACATTTGAGATCTTTTAAAGACCCATCTGTTGAGTTTCCCACCACCACACGTGCAAAGCCGCCTGTAAATCATTTCAAATGGACACATGGCACTTCGGGAAGGGACCTGACAGTTGAAAAGACATCGCCACGTCAGTTGAGAAGTGATACATGGGGAACATAAAGGGTTTCCTTACTAGGCAAGTTTGAGTTTTGGCGCCAGAATTTTTGTCAGACATATCTAATAAACCCCTAACAAAGAAGCTATCCCAACTGTCCAAAAAGATTCGATGTTCCCTCGACACAAGTCCAAACGTTATTTAATTATGACTCAGCTACATCAGGGAGAATTTCTGCTTTTTTTAACATGGTGAAACGTTACAAGGGAGAATTTCATAAGTCACAGCGATAGGGTCAGTCCTAGAGACAAACTCACTACCTACAACTATAATCCACACCGGCACAAATGGGAGAATTTCACTTACCAAGAGTCAAAATAGGTATCTGAGAAAGTTAGCAGGTGTATCGGGAGAATTTCAAATAGTCAGGCCAGAATGGTTGAAGCTAAGTGAACAGAAAAAAATGGTGATGTCCCTTCGCTAAAGCGCCAATAAGCCGTAGCATTTTGACTCAGATACATTGGGGAGAATTTTACTTTTTTCTGGAGATTGAAATCGCAGTGGTTGTAACGAAAGAAAAGATGCCAGAATTTTTTCACTTAGAGAAGGTTCATCGGATTGAGAAGTTTTCGTGCAAAAATTTTTTGTTCCCACAACAAATCCCCACATGAAGGGGAAAATATAGAGGGGGCTTGAAGGTAATCCTGATATTAGAGACAATACCCCCATTTATAACACTGTTTGAGATTAAGGCAGCTCGGCATGGCAACTCAGCATGACAACTCAGCGTGGCAACCCAGAGGGACCTTCCAGCGAAGAAGCTAATCGAGAGAGCTCGTCCTTTAGTCCTATTAATTTAGTCTTGTTATATCTTTTATTTATATTGACTATGAGCTATAACGATGGTAAAGATGTAATGAGTATAATGATTGTGTGTGAGGTCGAACGGTACTCCCGAGAGACCAGGCTTGGCTGGGTCTGGGAGAGCTTTCATGCTCTATCAAACGACCTCATCGTGGGAACTTTAGAGGTACTTGGTTTGGAGGATTGAGAAGTGAGGCACTGCTGGGACTTGTCCTGACCATCTTAGATACACATGGTAAAACACCGAAGGACCCTGATCGTGGAACCTCGGGGGAGCAGCCTTGAGTTCCATTGGGCATTGAGTTATGAGCCAAACAACCCTCTACTTAATGTCACATCCACTTTATCTGATGTCACTAACAAGCTAGGCAATGCCAGACCTACACTTGAGTAAACCACCATGGGGCTGTAAGACAGTTGGTGGGCCACCTTTGTGACGGCAGCCCCCTGACACACAATGGTTAGGCAAAAGGCATGTCTTCGTATTTAATTCTTATGAAGTGGAGATAGCTATTTCATCAGGTATTTAATACTTGCGACATAAAGTATGAGGGATGTCTTTCACAATCATGAGTGACTGAGTTGCCTCAGGGTTAGTAAGGGGGAATATTTAAGGACCCCAACCACCTCTAAGGAGGCATCATGTTCTTATTGAGAGTTCAGAAGTTATTAATAGAGAGATTTATTATGAACTAGAGAGTCTACTCACCCACCATTTTCATTTATTACGAAGCTTTAATATTTGATAGAGATCATTGAGGGTGGTGGGGGTGTTTTGCTGCCTACTAAGGTATATCTAGGGTGGTCGTTTTCTCTTTCCCTCTAAGCAAAGTTGCTTCTAAAGTTCATTACTACCTTCTGAGTTATACACGAGATATTTGTGAGTTCAAACTGAGTTTATCTTCGTTGAGTCGTGTTTGTATGTCCAGTGGTTAATCAATAGTGTTGCTATTTAACTTATCATTACTATACTCAAAAGGGGTTACGCCTACATCTAATCTAAAGTACCCTCTTACAGTTATTGCTAACAAGAATCTAAAGAATAATTACAAGGGGGTATTTTTCACATTTGACATAGGAGAGACAAGTGGGATGATGAGGGTAGGCAATTACTATATATGTAGTTCCTCGTTCATGGGTAGAAGAGAGAGGTAAGAGTCAAACAAAGGAAGGATAAAATATATTAACTTCTTAAGATTAAATAATTCCATATGGAGGTAAAAGTAAGGATAGGGGGACAAAGACTCATTGTTGAACAAATCGAAGGAGTGAAGGGGGATAAAGATTAGGTTAGGGTCGATGGGGACTGGGAAAGGGAGTGGTGGGACAATGATTAAGAGGGATGGGTGGATGATGTGGTCGGTGGATTTAGTGAGAATGTGGGGGTTAACTATGAGGGGAGTGAGAACAAAGCACTAATTCTATTTGAGAAATTATGAGGTAAAAGTAGGGGAAATATGGTGTTTGAAGAGAGGGGGGGGGGGGGATATTTCTTTTAATGGAGAGATAGGAGGGAGAGTGGGGAAGTTATTGAAAATAGGGGAGAGGGTGGAGAAAAGGAAAGGAGAAGTTATGTAAAAGTGTCGTATGCGATACTGATTTAAACAAATTCGCAAATTCTAATTTAAACTTATTTAATTGGATTCAATTTTCAAACTAAATCAATTCATCCCCTAAACATACATCTAGGTGTAGTGGATCATGTAAACATGAATAAAATTACTGATTCACAGATTTCAAGAAAGAACCCCTTTCAGGTAAGACCTTTTATTTCACTATAAATGTAACACTTACAATTACAATAAAATCTGTAATGGATTAACGTACAGAGAATCTACAAGAACCTTAGTCCTGAATCAACAATGAACCATTCACATAAGATCCATAAAGACGCGCAGTCTAGAGTAAGCCCAAGAACACCGCATCACTCCCTATGACACGCAGTCGTTAACCCAGTACCTCAATCAATTGGCACCTAGATCAGCAATAGAGTGAAATAACGTTGCCAAGGCCGTTTATGAAAATAAACTATTTAAGCAACTCCGAAAGTTTGTTGAAGAAACTCTTTACTTAAATAAAAAAGATTTTGAACACAAGATGTGTTAACAAAAATTATGTACGAGATATGGACAAGATTTGATAACAAGTTTTAGTAAACAGTTTAAAATATTTTAAACTCAGCACACAACATAATGAGATGAGAAGATGTAGAAATATTAATACTCAGGATTTTTAACGTGGTAAAACCTCAACCTTGAGGAAACATCCACGACTCCCTCTACGGAGTAAAACAAAAACAATCACTAAAACAAATATGTGAGTTACAACCTATTTAACTAACATGCACACAAAAACAAATCTATACAAGTTCAGGATTGTACCCTCTGGCGTCCTTAACTTTTCTGCAGATCTTGTTTGTTGATGTAGTCTTCTCAGTTTGTCAACTCTTCCTTTGTTTCAGCACTTTACGTCGACTTATGTTCAACACATCTTATAGCCAACACTTTCAGTGTTTGTAGTGTGAAGATGTTTGTGAAAAGTGTTCTAAAACACATGCATGCACACACACACACTTATTAGTTACAGACAATCCTAACAAATCACATATAATGTCTATATGCAGTGAGTTCTTTATTTTTCTTTCTTACAAAACCAAAAACCTTTTTGACCTTTCAAAATAACCCAGATTCCACGGAGATCTTGCTTAAGAAATCGGTCAAGACCTTTCTCAATCTATTTTGAAAATATTTAGGAGATTGAGAACCCTCCAAGTGCGAATCCAACTAGGTCAGGTTAGGTTTTGTAAAAACAGAAACTAGAAAACATTTATTTGTTGATTCTGAAGTAAGAAAATGTTTTAACAGAAATCAATCAACAACGAAATTCTCAAGATGAGAAATAAATGCAACTAAGTGTATTATGACATGCAAAACTTCAGATCTATGATTTTTATTGAAACAGAAACAAGATCTGAGTATGTGTCTAAGTTGGAAATAAGATTTTATGAACACAAGGATTCAACAACCCAAGATCACTCAACTCGAACTCTCATAAACTCAAGAAAACACTAAGAATGGTGTTTATTTGGTTATGGTGTTTATGGAGACGTAAGTGGTTTAGGTTTGGAGAAGGATTTGACGAAGTTAGGGTTTCTAACTTGGCTCTGGTTTCTCTCTCTAACTTCTCTCTTCTCTCTCTCTCTCTCTATTCTTTTTCTGAGAAAACTCAAAGTGGTAAAAGCTTTCGAAGGCTGAGATGAGAGGCCTTTAAATAGCAAGAGAAGAAGATTCCAGACCATCGTTCAAAAAAAATGGCTGAGATTGAGTCAAGCTCCTTTGACTGCAATCCAAGGGCTCACAACAGGCGGTGGATTAAACAGGCTGTGATTTGTGATTGGCTTAAGGGTTTACACGGGGATTCACTCAGGCGACATGCAGGCCATCGATAAGGGTTGATCCAAGGGCTGAAAACATGCGATGGTTTGTCTCAGTAAAGAAACACAGCTCTGGCCAATCAGAGGACAGCAAGTGTTGGCCATAGGACGAAGGCAAACGCGCGTCCCAAATTAATTACAAAGCCAACCCTAGAGTCTCTAGCGCTTTCGGTTTCTACCCAGAGTAACTTTAGGCCAAAAAACACAACAATACATATTTAGATATTAACCCCAAAACTTTTTAAATCAAGTTTTAATTAAATAAAACCTTGTTTAAAATATGTTTAAAATTCCCAAAAAAATTATTAAAAATCAAATTGAGGGATTTAAACACACTCACCACATTAATACACATAAGGGTGCAATATGATATGCAAGAATTAAATTCTAAGTGTGTGAGTGATGGCTATAGTCTTAGGATCATTACAAGATGAATAGAAGAAGAAGCAACCCAATCTCTGAAGCTCTTTGGTTTCTAGGATGGACACTATTTTGTCACAATTTCCAAACTAGATGAGCTCTTATACAGTCTAGACTCAAATGAGTCAAAAGTATAAGGGCTTCAATCTCCCCCTTTGGAAATATGAGAAAAAATCTCCTTTGAGTTATCTAGAACTCGTAGGGTGACAACAAATAAGAAAATCCTATTCCTATAAAAGTTCTATCTACCCAAATCCTAGAAAGCAAAAATTACATAACTCAACTATATACAGTTTAACATCCTATTATTACAGAAGAGAATGACTGTACAAGAAGAATACCTGCAAAGAATTACTAAGATCAAGCTTTTTAGTATATGCAGTAGACTTAAATTTCTCCCCCATTTTGTCTCAAATGGACAAAGGGAAGGAACTTGGAAAATATAACAGGTATTTATTCAACACAAATCATACCAATAGATTTACGTAAAGAAATGAATCTATTATAATCAAGAGGTTTGGTAAATAAATCTGCAAGTTGTAGATCAGTAGAAAGATAATTGATTTCTAATTCCTTGGTTTCAACTAATTCACGAATAAAGTGATGTCTTATTTTAATGTGCTTAGTTCGCGAGTGTTGAACTGGGTTCTTAGAAATATTAATCGCACTTTGATTATCACAATAGAGATGAAGAGTGGGTTCTAGAATACCATAATCACTTAGCATTTGTTTAAGCCATAACAATTGGGCACAACAGCTACCGGCGGCTATGTATTCAGATTCAGCAGTCGAGAGAGATGTGCAGTTCTGTTTTTTACTACTCCATCCTACCAAGTTATTACCAATATAACAACCTGCGCCTGAAGTGCTTTTACTATCATCAGTACAACCAGCCCAATCAGCATCAGTGTACCCAATAATAGTGCTCGGTGTGTCATTCATGTACCAAATTCCTAAATTTGGAGTGCCTTTAACATATTTAATTATCCGTTTAACAGAGTTTAAATGGCTCTCTTTGGGGTTGTTTTGATATCGCGCACAAACACACACAGCATACATGATATCAGGACGCGAGGCAGTCAGATAGAGTAATGTGCCAATCATACTACGATATAAAGTAGAGTCTACAGATTTTCCATTTTCATCTTTAGATAATTTTTCTGTAGTACTCATGGGCGTTTTAGCACTTTTAGCACTCTCGAGGCCAAATTTCTTAACTATCTCTAATGCGTACTTAGTCTGCGAAAGAAACAATCCATCTGGTTGTTGTTTGACTTGGAGTCCTAGGAAGAACTGTAACTCCCCCATAAGGGACATCTGAAATTCCTTACTCATAATTTCAGCAAAAGATTTTACTTCTGAGGTAGAAGTAGATCCAAATATGATATCGTCTACATAGATTTGAGCGATAGTAATGTGTTTGCCAAAATGTTTGACAAATAAGGTTTGGTCATTTCCACCTCTTTTGAAACCTTTATCCAGCAGAAAATTGGACAGGCGCTCATACCAAGCTCTAAGAGCTTGTTTAAGACCATATAAAGCCTTTTTCAACCGAAATACATGATTAGGATAATTAGGGTCAATGAACCCTTTAGGTTGTTCTACATAGGTTTCCTCGGCAAGTATTCCATTAAGGAATGCAGATTTAACATCCATTTGATATAATGTAAAATGCATGTGACAGGCTATAGCAAGAAGCAGACGAACTAATTCTAAACGAGTGACAGGAGCAAAGGTCTCGTTAAAATCAATTCCTTCTATTTGGGAATAACCTTGAGCAACTAGTCTAGCTTTATTTCTAATTACTATCCCATTTTCATCAGTTTTATTTTTGAAAATCCAACGAGTACCAATAACCTTTTTGTGATCAGGACGTGGAACAAGATACCATACATCATGAATGACAAATTATAAAAGTTCATCCTGCATAGCAGAAATCCAGTGAGTGTCATTCAATGCCTCATTTACATTCTTTGGTTCCAAGAGAGAAACAAAGCATGCATAGAGTGCATAATTTCTAAGTTGGGATCTTGTACGTACTGGCTCACTAGGGTTACCAACTACATTGTTTATGGGATGGCCTTTAGAAACCCAGTTAGGTACTTCAGGTGACTCAATAGGTAATGAATTATCTATTTCAGAAGAGTCATTTTCTAAAACATTTGATGATTCTTCTTCTATAGTTAATTCACTAGTCTTGCTTTCTATAGTAGTGTCACTAACAATTACATTTATAGATTCCATTAAGGTCTTAGTGCGAAGATTATACACTCGATAAGCTCTACTGTTAGGTGAATAACCTAAGAATATGGCTTTATCTCCCCTACTCTCAAATTTAGATAAGTGTTCCCTATCTTTGCAAACATAACAGGTACTACCAAAGGTTCTAAGGTACTTAAGGTTAGGCTTTTTACTGTACAAAAGTTCATAAGGGGTTTGTTTGGAATTCTTTCTAAGATAGACCCTATTAATAAGATGGCAAGCTGTACGAATAGATTCTACCCAAAAATACTTAGGTAAGTTCTTGGTATGGAGCATGACACGTGCCATCTCTTGAAGAGTTCGATTCTTTCTCTCAGCTATACCATTTTGTTGAGGGGTCTTAGGAGCACTGAACTCATGTTTGTAACCATTATAGTCACAATATTCTACAATACCAGTGTCTTTAAATTCACCACCTCTATCACTTCGGATTCTATTCACTTGAGTGTCTTTCTCATTCTCAATCCGTAAAAGAATCTTTAAAAAAGTTTGGAAAGTATCGGATTTCTGTTTTAAGAAAGGTATCCAAGTGAATCTGGTGAAGTCATCTACCACAACTAGAATAGAACTGTGTCCACAGAGACTAACAGTTTGAGACGGACCCATTAGGTCCATATGGATGAGTTCTAAGGGATTAGAGGTAAGGATATCTTTAACCCTTTTATGAGGTGCTTTAACAATTTTTCCTTCTTGACAGGGACCACAGACAATGTTATGAATAGGTTTAATTTTTGGTATTCCTCTAACTATTTGTTGACAGGACAATTTACTCAAATTTTCGTAATTAATGTGACCCATTCTGTTATGCCATATCTCATTGTCATCCATTCTGGCAACATTACAGATTTCAGAACTAGACATGACAGTATAACAATTGTCAGGAGTCCTGAATCCTGTAATTAAGAATTCTCCCTTTTCATTTAAAATCTTGCAATTGTTCTTTGAAAAGGTAACAGTATAGTTTGAGTCACAAAATTGCGAAATGCTAAGTAAATTAGCCTTAAGACCTTTAACTAAGAGAACATTATCAAGAACAGGAAGTCCTTTTTCTTTAAGAGTTCCTTTGCCTATGATCTGGGATGATACTCCATCACCAAAAACAACTTTTCCACCATCAAAAATGGTTTTATTTAAAAGTTTTGTATCATCACCTGTCATATGCTTGGAACAACCAGAATCCAAATACCAACCAGAAGATGTAAGTTTAGCTTTTAGGGCAGAAATAACAATGTTACACTTCATCTGGGGTACTAGATCATCTTTTCTAACCCAAATTGCTCTGGTTTTTAGTTTGCACTTGTTAGCTCTCATTTGATAAAATTTGCGAGCATTAGATTTTTGTTGAAAAACATTTTGCGCATGATTTTGAGTAAATTTAAACTCCTGAGCATTTGATTTAGAAAAGTTTCTGGTAATCCTTCTAGTAAATGTCCTTTTAGGTTTAGTCTTTCTATTCCTATAGTTGGAGTTTTTGTCTGGTGGCCTGGGAAGGACATAGTTGTTACGACTCCTCCTAGAGTAGTTAAAGTTTTGATACATAGAAGTATTGTAGACAGGCTTAATCAGTCTCTTAGCATAGCAATTATCGAAAGAGTGACCGTATATATCACAATAGGAGCAATAAAGATTGCTCAGAATGGGGTTTTTCTTAGGAAAGTCTCTAAACAAAGGTTTTGAGAGATTTTGAGGTTGAATTTTATTCCTAGGTAGCACAGGTTTGAAAGCAGGTTCACTTTTCCTAATTGGGGAGCAGACATATTTTTCCTTTCGTAAACTTTCATGCTTAGAGCAACTTGCATCTCCAGTGTTAGTGTTTTGATGATCAAACTTAGTTTTTAGAGAATGAAAGTCTGGACATGTTTCAATAGGTCTTTTGCCTCCTGACACAAATTTGATAGGTTCAACATGTTTTGTTTGTGTATTCAAATTGGGGCAAAACCCTATACCAGTTCGATCATCAGAATTGGTTTTAGATTCAGCAACGAATTCCTCAAAACATTTAGAGTTATTTTCAAATTTTGTAAATTTTTTGAAAACAGTTGCTGTCTTTTCTTTGGTTTGTTCCAATTCTAATAATGTCCCTTTGTATTTTTTCTCCAGAATTTCATTAGCTTCAGTCAAAGTTTTCAGTTTTTCATCAAACACTTTAACTTCACTGTCATGAGACATGCATTGAGTAGTATACTCTTCAGCATTCAGTTTTACCATCAGGCTTAGATCCTCTAGCTTTTTGGTAAGATCTTTCACAATCTTTTCTAGTCTAGTGCTTTTCTTTAGAGTTTTAGTATATAGAGTGTGTATATCTGGGAGATCATCATTATCTGAGTCACTAAGTGAGGTGTGTGAAGTGACCCCTAAGGTTTCATTTCTTAAACTCACGCACCCATTGACATCAGCAGTATCGATTCCCCTTTGACTCACACACCCCGAAGAGGAAGTATTAATGTTCTCAGTAAGTAAAGCATCTAAACCAGTTAAAGTATGATTCAAAGCAACAGAACTAGAATTACTAAACTCATCCTCACTATCAAGCATAGGCATATCATCATTATATATGATTTTGGCAAAGAAGGATAAACAAGGGTCAAAACCATCAGATGTCTCAGGTTCCTCATTTTCAGAGTCACTTGAGTCATCCCAGGTTTTGCATATGTTGGCTCTAGAGTGTTTGTTTTGGGAATTTAAATTAACTCTACAGTCTTGAGCAATGTGACCTAGTTTACCACATCTATAGCATTCAGTCTTCTTGAGGTCTCTGTGAGGTCTTGTGTTGTCCTTGTTCTGTTTGTCATGAGGTTTCTCATGAGGCTTGTGATTTGAAGGAGCTGAATAATTAGACTTGCCCTGTCTATTTGCAATACTGTTTCTAAATTTAACAATTTTCTTAAATTGTTTTGACATTAGGGCAATCTGATTATCTAGACTTTCTAAGTCACAGTCCTCATCAGAATCATTACTAGGGGTGTTTAACTCAGGCTTAGTCATCTTAGAAGTAAAGCTAAGATTGGAATTGTTATGTTTCCTATGAGTGTGGGTCAATTGTTTCTTAAACTCCAATTCCATTTCCACAGTTCTTAATTTACTACTGAGTAATTCAGGAGTGAGATTAATATCACACATCTCCTCAATAGCATATCTTCTATTGTCAAATTTCTGTGGTAATGATCTCAGAATTTTAGACACAATTTCTTGTCTATCATAAGTTATACCATTAGCATGAAGTTTAGTGACAATATCAGTAAGATTCATATAGAAATCATCAAAGGACTCAGATTCAGTCATGATTAAGGAATTATACTGTTGGATTAACATCTGAGTCTTAGCAGCTTTTACCCTAGAGTCTCCTTCATGGGCAGTAATCAAGGTATCCCATGCTTCCTTGGAAGTGGTACAAGATGAGATTCTCTTGAACTCATGTTCGTTTATAGACATAAATATAGCATTCTTTCCTTTATTATTATTGCGAGAAACTTGTTTCTCTTCTTGAGTAAACTCACTTAATATTTTCTTAACCCTCTCAGTACTTCCTTCAGTGGCTGGTTTAGTAGGATAAAAGTATCCATTTTCAATAATATCCCAGACATCATCTCCCAAGGTTCCTTGAATGAAAGCAATCATTCTTACTTTCCAGTAAGAAAAATTGGTTCCATCAAAGACTGGGGGTCTGGTCAAGTTACCATATCTTTCATTTTTCTCGTCCATGATTGATTTTGAGAAAACAGTTTCAGAAACTCAGGATCTTTTTGAAAAAGTTCACCAAAAGCTCTGATACCAATTGAAATAATGTTGCCAAGGCCGTTTATGAAAATAAACTATTTAAGCAACTCCGAAAGTTTGTTGAAGAAACTCTTTACTTAAATCAAAAAGATTTTGAACACAAGATGTGTTAACAAAAATTATGTACGAGATATGGACAAGATTTGATAACAAGTTTTAGTAAACAGTTTAAAATATTTTAAACTCAGCACACAACATAATGAGATGAGAAGATGTAGAAATATTAATACTCAAGATTTTTAACGTGGTAAAACCTCAACCTTGAGGAAACATCCACGACTCCCTCTACGGAGTAAAACAAAAACAATCACTAAAACAAATATGTGAGTTACAACCTATTTAACTAACATGCACACAAAAACAAATCTATACAAGTTCAGGATTGTACCCTCTGGCGTCCTTAACTTTTCTGCAGATCTTGTTTGTTGATGTAGTCTTCTCAGTTTGTCAACTCTTCCTTTGTTTCAGCACTTTACGTCGACTTATGTTCACCAAATCTTATAGCCAACACTTTCAGTGTTTGTAGTGTGAAGATGTTTGTGAAAAGTGTTCTAAAAAACATGCATGCACACACACACACTTATTAGTTACAGACAATCCTAACAAATCACATATAAAGTCTATATGCAGTGAGTTCTTTATTTTTCTTTCTTACAAAACCAAAAACCTTTTTGACCTTTCAAAATAACCCAGATTCCACGGAGATCTTGCTTAAGAAATCGGTCAAGACCTTTCTCAATCTATTTTGAAAATATTTAGGAGATTGAGAACCCTCCAAGTGCAAATCCAACTAGGTCAGGTTAGGTTTTGTAAAAACAGAAACTAGAAAACATTTATTTGTTGATTCTGAAGTAAGAAAATGTTTTAACAGAAATCAATCAACAACGAAATTATCAAGATGAGAAATAAATGCAACTAAGTGTATTATGACATGCAAAACTTCAGATCTATGATTTCTATTGAAACAGAAACAAGATCTGAGTATGTGTCTAAGTTGGAAATAAGATTTTATGAACACAAGGATTCAGCAACCCAAGATCACTCAACTCGAACTCTCATAAACTCAAGAAAACACTAAGAATGGTGTTTATTTGGTTATGGTGTTTATGGAGAGGTAAGTGGTTTAGGTTTGGAGAAGGATTTGACAAAGTTAGGGTTTCTAACTTGGCTATGGTTTCTCTCTCTAACTTCTCTCTTCTCTCTCTCTCTCTCTATTCTTTTTCTGAGAAAACTCAAAGTGGCAAAAGCTTTCGAAGGCTGAGATGAGAGGCCTTTAAATAGCAAGAGAAGAAGATTCCAGACCATCGTTCAAAAACAATGGCTGAGATTGAGTCAAGCTCCTTTGACTGCAATCCAAGGGCTCACAACAGGCGGTGGATTAAACAGGCTGTGATTTGTGATTGGCTTAAGGGTTTACACGGGGATTCACTCAGGCGACATGCAGGCCATCGATAAGGGTTGATCCAAGGGCTGAAAACATGCGATGGTTTGTCTCAGTAAAGAAACACAACTCTGGCCAATCAGAGGACAGCAAGTGTTGGCCATAGGACGAAGGCAAACGCGCGTCCCAAATTAATTACAAAGCCAACCCTAGAGTCTCTAGCGCTTTCGGTTTCTACCCAGAGTAACTTTAGGCCAAAAAACACAACAATACATATTTAGATATTAACCCCAAAACTTTTTAAATCAAGTTTTAATTAAATAAAACCTTGTTTAAAATATGTTTAAAATTCCCAAAAAAATTATTAAAAATCAAATTGAGGGATTTAAACACACTCACCACATTAATACACATAAGGGTGCAATATGATATGCAAGAATTAAATTCTAAGTGTGTGAGTGATGGCTATAGTCTTAGGATCATTACAAGATGAATAGAAGAAGAAGCAACCCAATCTCTGAAGCTCTTTGGTTTCTAGGATGGACACTATTTTGTCACAATTTCCAAACTAGATGAGCTCTTATACAGTCTAGACTCAAATGAGTCAAAAGTATAAGGGCTTCATAGAGAACCTATCTACAAGAGAAAATTGAACAAAGATTGTATCTTGGGTTCTAAAAAAATTCACATAAACTGTTGGGATCTTGTGAATTGAAAACAAAAGGGATTAAACCCTAAAAGTGAGAAGACGATGATTCTACCAAAGAAGTTTTCGTATCTGATAAAAATGCAGGTCTTCTTAATAAAAATGGAGTTGTTTAACACGCTTTATATAAAAACATTAAGGCAATATCTCGCTCGAACGAAATCAATATCTCGCTTGAACGAGGACATGTATCGCTCGAACGAGATTCGCGTGAGACAGCTTGTCATTTGAACGACAGCCCCTGTCGTTTGAACGAGATATTAAATTATTAATATTTTTCCTTTTTCTAGTAAATTCTTTGCCTTAAAACTTCAAAATTTAATTTTGATGAAAAACTCAAAAACTCTGCTCCAACACTTAGAAAATATTTGATGAAAAATATCCCAACACTCTAACTGAAATGCTAAGAAATTAAAACATAACCTTTACCAATTTATCTTGCGGAGGCTTGAATGTTGAAGAACTTTGATATTCGGATCCATCTTGTTGCATATTTGATCTTGAACATTCTTTGACGGTTGTAACGATATACGACATACTAAATTGATAACAGGCAATGTACTTACAAGTTAATTTATGAAGCTCCATCTAAACTCGTGGAATGTGAGGGGTCTGGATGATTCGGTGAATCATGGTACTATTAGTGTTTCCATCTACAGGTAGAGACCAGACATCTTATGCCTTTTGGAATTTAAGTTATGTCATGTGAATGAAGAGATAGCTAAATCTATTTGGGTTCATTGGTGTAGCTTTGAGTCAATGGGCATGTCGGGTGGAGTGATCATAATATGGGACTCCATAATCGTTGAAATGGTGGAGATCCTAGAAGTTAATTTCTCTTTATCATGTTTATTTAGGAATGTGTAAGATGGATTCACATAGTTCTTTTATGGGTTTTATGGGACAGTGAAAAGTGTGGGAGGAATTATCTAAAGTTAGTTAGGTGTGGGGAGTATTATGGTGCTTATGATGAGATTTTAATATCGTGAGATTTTCCTCAGAAAGGATTAGGGTAAGGATACCTAAAAGATTCATGGGGGAGTTTTCGCAGTTTGTTGATGAGATGGAGCTAATGTACTTATCATTGGCCGACGGAGCGTTAATATAGTCTAGCAATAGGGACACCTCGGCCATGTCTCAGCTTGACCATTTTCTTATAATCCAGGAGAGTGAGGATCATTTCCTTGAGGTTACTCAGACTTTTTTGCCTAGGGTTCCATGAGAGTGTGGGGATAGAAGAATGGGTAAACCCCATTCCGGTTCAAAAATATGTGGCTAAAGGAGGAGGATTTCATAAACCGTGTTTGGGAATGGTGGCAATGTTATGAGGAGTTAGGAAATACTTCATTTTATTTTGGTTAGGAATCTTGGCCTTATCAAAGAGGATATCAGGTTGTGGAATTAGGAGATGTTTGGTATTGTTAGGGATGCAGCATCTAGGTATATGGAGGAGATTAGAGTTTAAGATGAGAAGAAAGTGTGAGAATGGATCTCAGGGGAGGATAAATTATAGAAGGGGTGAAAAGAGATGGGATAAGGAGAAGATGGATTTAGGAATAAATTACTTGGAGGCAGAAATCTCGAGCGTTGTGGTTGTGGGGGGGGGGGGGTAGTAATACCAATTTCTTTTATAAAGTAGCTAACTCAAATTTCCTCTTTAATCACATTTGAAAGTCATGGTTGGAGGGCAAGAGTTTAAGGAGGTTAATAAGATAAGGTGTGTTACCTCTCACTATTACGAGGGTTTGTACAAAGAGGAGGAATCTTGGAGAACCTCCTTGGATGGTGCCAAAACAAGGAGTATTTATGGGGATGAAGTAAAGACTTTAAAGAGGATATTTATAGCGGAGGAAATCATCTAGGTGTTAGGTTACATGAGTGGAGATAAGGCCCCCAAACCTAATGGCTTCACCATAGCTTTCTTTTAGCACTATTGGTCAGTTGTGAGAGGGATGTGATGGCTTTCGTTTAACAGTTTAATGACTGATGTTACTTTGTGATAAGTTTGAATTTGACGTTAATTACTCTGATCCCAAAGAAAAGGAGGTCCACTATATATCCATAACTTCAGATCCGTAAGTCCGATCGGGAGTGTCTATAAGTTTTTATCCCAGGTGTTATCAGTTAGTCTTAGGAAAGTCATTGGGTCTTTCATTTATAAGTCCTAGAGTGCTTTAGTAGGAGGGAGAAATTTCTTGAAGCAGATTTAGTGGCTAATGAGTGCACACAGTCCAGGTTAAGAAGTGGGGAGACCGATATTGCAATCAAGTTAAACATTAATAAGGATTATGATAACATTAACTTGGGATTCCTCTTGTATTTTTTGAGATAATGGGCTTTAGAGAGAGGTGGTGTCGATGGATTCAAAGTTGCATATCCTTTGTTAATCTCTTTCTGTTGATCAATGGGGTTTTGAGAGGATTTTTTCATAGCTCGTGCAGACTTCACCAGGGAGACCCTCTATCTACCTTTCTTTTCATTATGGTCAATGAAGCTTTTAGCATGATAATGAATCATGTGGTTGAAGCAAGGATGATCATGTATTTTGTGGTGGTCCATTCGAACACAACTCAAGTTAGCATTTCCTATATACTATTTATAAATGATACGATTTTTTTGTGATGCAGAAATAGGACAAGTGAGATCTTTAAGACTATTGATTTTGTTCTTTGAAGTGAATCTGGGGATCCATATCAATGTGGGGAAGTGTGATATGATTTAGATAGGTGGCGGTGGAAGCCTAGGTCATTTAGCTGCGATGATTAGTTATAGGCTGGTTTATCTCCCTTCGACTTACCTCGGCTTGCAATTAGGGGATAAATCTAAGACCAAGGATATATAGGAGTTGGTTATTGAAAGAGTGACAATGAGGTTGGCAGGTTACAAGAATGGCTATCTGTCGAAAGGAGGGAGGTCAATATTAATAAAAATGTATGTTATCGAGTATGTAGATTTACTTTCTATCCATTTTTGTCATTGCCATGCCCAGTGTGCAGGTTGATGGAAAATATGATTAGAGATTTCTCGTGGAGAGGTAATAAAGAGGATTTTTTTATTAGGTAAGTGGTTGTGGAGGTTTTCTCATGAGGAGTATAGGTTATGGAGGAGAGTGGTGGTTATTAGGGTGATGATCACTTTTAGGGTGGGTACCACGAATGGGGTGGTTGGCTTATGGGGTGGGGTTGTAGAAGTATATTGCAAAAGGTAGGGTGGATTTCTATACATACATAGAGTTTAAATTGGGGAGAGGGGAGAGGGGAGAGGATTATATTTTGGAAGGGCAATTGGGGAATAAATGAATCCTTGGGGGATTGGTTACTAGGGATTTTAAATATAGAAGGAGATAAAGAGGGGTTGATTATAGATCACAAGGCAATAAGTGGTGAGCCAGTAGTGTGGGACCCAAAATTCAAAAGATGGTTATGTGTATGGTAGTTAGAGGAGGAAAATGTTTCTTAAGAGGATGGGTGCGACTCTTATCCCGTCAAATCGAGAATATGAGTTGAGGTGGGAGGATGGCAGAAAGGGGGTCTTCACGGTGATGGGAATCGGAACACATGTTTTCCATGGAGAGAGATTTGGAATTCTAGTGTGGCCCCAAAAGTCGTGTTCTTTACATGGACTGTAACGAGATAGGCTATATTTACGATCGAAGTTTTACGAAAAAGGAAACATTTGATGTTTAGCCTGCGTTGGTTTTGTAAGGAGGAAGAAGATACCACTAATCATTTATTGTTGCATTGTACGGTGACAAGGGGATTGTGGGACGTATTTATGTCTCTTAACCGAATTCCTTGGATAATGCTCAAGTCGGTGAAGGTTATGCTATTGGAATCCTCCTAAAGGATGGAAAGGTGCTAGGAAAATTTGGAGAATGGTTCCTCATTGTATCTTCTTGGATTTCATGGTGGGAGAGGAATGAGAGATGCTTCAATGGTAAGGATGAATCACAATCTAATATTCAATATCTATTTTTTTTTGCAAATTGTTGATATGGTATAAGGAAAGATATAACACTTATATTCTTATTTTTCTAAACTTCCTAGGGAAGATGCAGATAGATTTGTAGTTTAGGGCAGTTTTGACGGGAAGGTTCATTTTGGGTCTGTATACTTTGGTTGCATTGTATACTTCTTGTATATATGTTCTTCCCCTTGGTAGGAAGTCTATATATTTCATTTACTTATTAAAAAATAATATGAGATTAATTGACACTACTACTACTACCACTACTACTACTACTACTACTACTACTACTACTACTACTACTACTGTGTGGAAGAATTACATCGAGAGATGCATTCAATGATAACATGTCATGTATATCCACAGTTGATCATTAATTATATATATTCTGCGTTGATATATCATAATTTCCATATGTCTGGCATACTATGTGGAGCAATATTAAATCATTTCGTGATATTATTTCTCAGGAATCCCTCCTCCATACAAATGCTAAACTTGTGTAGTTTTTCTACAAACTTATCAAATGACATTCATTCTTGTATATAATCTCAAATTTATCTATGTGATTAGCATAATGATTTATATTGTCCACCCATAGGTTATATGCACGTGGCCTCATTTTTCTTAGATGGGAGTGTGGATAATCTCCATTGCATCACCTTTTATTGCATACCTAGATGTTTTATGGAATGAAGATGTTGGCATTGACATTTTAATTTATAATGGACGACCATAATGTGGTTGAGGGTGTTATAATATTTTAATATAGATGTATGTGTGGTATCCCTCATAGTACCTTCTTGGGAACACATTTAAGCGCGTGTTATTTATTACTTTTACATATATATATTTATCGGATTACTTTAACATAATTAAAATATTAATAGAGTTTCTATAGTACTAATTTTTGGAGTACAAATGTAAGGGCTTTTATTTATCACTTTTACACACATATTAATTAGATCACCTTAACATAATAAATTAAAATGTCAATATAGTTTTTCGTCTAAACCTTGTGTTGTGGGAGCTTTTGTTGTGGATCTTATTAGTTCCCTCACTAATAAAGAATTTGTTTAGAGAAATCAGCAAGAAAATGTATTCCAAAATTACACTATTGAGAGATGATTGTGAGCTTAGTGGACTTTTTATCTTAATGTGTAAACAACCATACCATTTTCTTAATGGATTTAAAAACAAATTAAAGGATGTGCATCTACTACAAAAAATGGTTTTGGGGACTGAAGATTCTAATACGGTTGTATAAAATGGCTGATTGTGAGGGACTTGAACACACCTCCATGGAAATGGAGTCCCTCTTGAACAATACAAAACCTTATCGAACTCCTATTCTTAATCTTACTCCTACTCCTACCCCTTATTGGTCTAGGGTTATTTACTCTTTGTCTCTATATTCTCTCTCTATATGTACGTTTGGATATCCACTCGACCATCACTAAACGTTCCATCTTTCCTATCTCTATCAGTTTCCTAGATCAACATGGAGAACACCAAGAAAATAACTTCTTACCAAGCTTATTTATTTTTTGATTTTCTTATAAGTCTATAGTCTGGAGAATATGGATACACCTTCAGAAACGCGGTTGTTGATCTGCTTGAAAAAGGCAGTTATGAGAGTAATGAGGCAGAGCTATCTCCCTAAATGATCTAGGTCTTGAATCGAGACACCAGTTGTATTCCCGTTGGGTAACATGAAGATTATCGCTCACTAGAGAATATGAAGAAGAATTTCGACAATAATAGTAATAAGAACAACTCAGACAACAAAGATTTTCCCCAAAGATACGAGAATAAAATCATGGAGTTAGGTGGTTCTAATGTTGAGTTTGTTTAATAGAAGAATTTGATTGCCACAAACACTAAAACACTCTATGATCGTTTATCGATTCCCTTGAGAGAAATTCAAACTGAATTTTTGAAGCCATAAGATAATCAAAGCTTCTTAAATAAATCATGACTAGAGATCCAAGTAACCGATCCTAGTTTGAGTATATGGACTTTGAATTTGTCCCTATAGATTAGCATGTCTAGACACATTTATGACTTTTGTACCAATTTGAGATATATTATGGAGAGGCAAATCATATGCCTAACGGAAGGTGTCATATTGCAGCACTTGTCATTTTGCGTGGGCACCCAACTCCATATGGTGCTCGTTAAACTCTAAATACTGCTAACTTCGATGAATGTTTTGTTTTATTTTTTTCATGTTATCTAATATGGAAAATAGAAGAGCTAAATACCGATTAATTAGAATAATTTTTAATTATATAAGGTATTTTCCATTTATTCCTTCATTACTTTTTTCTTTTAATCCGTCATTGCTTTATTTTATTTTCAATTATTGATTCAGCTTGAATATTGCACATATTCACCCTCTTTACTTATGCATTTTAGCCCCATAGGGTACCTTAATTCTTATATTTATGCTCGTTAACCAGACAAACTCTATTTTATATGTTTACATGTTTTGCCAGGTATAATTGAACTTTTGTAGGTATTACGGTGCT
The DNA here is from genome assembly GCA_949130495.1 of Sambucus nigra. Taxonomy (NCBI): domain Eukaryota; kingdom Viridiplantae; phylum Streptophyta; class Magnoliopsida; order Dipsacales; family Adoxaceae; genus Sambucus; species Sambucus nigra. Next base: position 377,378,695 of record OX422209.1, on the reverse strand, counting down.
TAATGTGAAGTTCGGTAGCGTTCTGCGGAAATTTCGTCGATAATTGCATGTACAGGGGCATTTTAGTAATCTCATAATTTGGGTTTCTGGCCTAATGTCTTCACGAAAGTTGAATCCCTCAGAGTCATCTTTGCATAGATGTTAACGTGCACGGTTCCAATCAATAATGAAGAAGTTACGGGATTTCTAGCGGAGGAAAGACAACACCAAAACCACTTAGGACAAATTATTTCTTTTCTATTTATTTCTTTTACCACTTACTATATAAGTGGGTTTTTATTGTATTTGAAGTTATATTATATAATCTTGTTTTTAACAAGTTTCCTAGTTAGGTTAGAGGAAAAAGGGTTTTGGAGGTGATTTTGGGTGGAAGCTTCTCTCTCCTAGGGTTTCACCCAAATTTGGGTTTGTAAGTAACTATTCATCATCTCTTTCTCTTTAATCCAAGCTTCCATTGTTCATTTTCTTGATTTGTATTTAATTTCCATGCTTAGTTAATTAGTTGTTTGTAGTTTATTCTTGTTTTCATTTACTAATTAGTTGTTTTACTTATTTTATTTATGTCTCGTGGCTAGTTAAAGGGTTGGGGTTATTTCTCCGCCATTAATGGGCGTCGAACTCCGAAAGTTAGGTTTTGTGTAAAATTGTGTTTAATTGAAACCTTGTGTATTACAATTGGAATATTATGTGTTTAACTTTCTTTATCATGCAACGTTAGTGTTTAAAGTTATAATTCGATTTTAATCCGCTTGTGAGCATTTTCGGTTAAAAGTTATATCTCGCATTTTTAGGTTAAGTCTCTTTATGCGTGATGTCTATAATTAATTGATTATGCTCGATTAATTATTTCAAACCAAAATCATAATTACGCATTATTTAGCCCATGGCAGGGATGTGACCTTAATCCTGTTTCATTCTTTGTTTAGTTTAAGTTAGCATTTAACTTCTCATTTTTCGTTTTTCCATTTTAATTCCTTATCATCTTTTATTTTCCCCTATTCTAACTGTTAAAACAATTGAATCCTATGTATTGTTAACTATGGATTTTTGATACCCGAACTTACCGTAATACTTATAAAACAATTGTAGTTAGAGTTTAGGTTTTTTGCATCGCGACGACAAATCAAACAACGGTTGTGTTCTCACACAAACACACTTTTACCCCAACCCTTTAACTAGCCACGAGACATAAATACACTAAGTAAAGCAACTAATTAGTAAATGAAAATAAGAATAAGCTAAAAACAACTAACTAACTAAGCATGAAAGTATATACTATGATTTTATGTTTTCTTATGCCTTTAAATGTTATATCTCATTTATATACAATAATATAATATTGCAAGAATGCTTGGTGTTTATAATTTGAGATGACCCGGGGATACCGTGACACTATCATGTGAATGAACTATATCAACATATGCATTCGATAATAATGCATCTTGTTTTTTCAAAGTTTATATTTAATTAAATAAATCTTTTGTTAATATATAACAAGTCTAATCTATTGTGGAGAAACATTTGTACTCATTAGATCTTAAATTATGTCTCCGTTTTGCTGTTATGTTTGGTAATTGAGAGAAGGGCGGAATTAAAGACTTATGTTTGTATATTTGATGCGTGGATTCTTAATATTCGGGTTGAACCGGACCCGTGATCTGTCAACATGGGAAATGGTTCATAATATATATATATATATATATATATATATATATGTGTGTGTGTGTGTGTGTGTGTGTGTGTGTGTGTGTGTGTGTGTGTGTATTTTGCGTACATGTAAATGTATCATAAATTTGGTCAACCCAATTGTTAACTCCTATTGAGGACATGAAAATATGCTCCACAATTGATGTTGTCAATTGTGTCCAAAATTAATGGTTGGAAGTGGTGTTCAGAATTGATGGTTAAGACACAAAACTATATTAATCTATAAGTGGAGATAATGCCTAAACAACTATTTAAAAAAATAAGATATAAGTCTACTCCTTTCTCTACTTTAAAATCCAATATAATCTGATGCTTTTAGTAGCTCTCCATATGGTGGCAAGAACATAAGAACAAAAGGTTTTGGGATTTTGCATACTAAGGTTAATCACCAAGAGAACTTTGGATTTGTATTCATGGATTAGGAGTAACTCTTGTATCCAATCCAACACAACTTACGAGTTCAAATTGTAGATGGACCCCGTCTTGGATTCAAGCTCACAAAAGGTCATAATAACAAACTGATGCTCGATTCATAACCTTTTCATATTCAGAAAGATCTGAATCCTTATATTATATGTTATGTTCTTGTAGGATTAATTTTTCATTGCAATCAGAGCTATAGATTTGAGGATTCCATATTTAATTTCATATTCAGTATTTTCTAATAAATCATTTATGAACACAAAAATTCTATTTTTTTACGTTCTAAAAAAATAATGAGATAAATATATGTTATTCCGCGTGATGCCATGATTCCAACAACATAGAGAATGTTAAAATTGGAGTTATAATGAGTGAGATATGAATTTTTAAAGTTTTAGTTAATAATGAACGCCCATTAAATTCAATCCATATAATAATTTAGAAGCAAATTTGAACTCTGCTTTAGTTTTTTTAAACGAGATTAATAAAAATATTATTACATAATATTGTTCTATCTCACGGGGTGGTTCCAAGGATATATGGTTCTCATTTTTGATAAACAATGAGTGAGATATAAGCTTTAAAACTTAGCTCCTCGAAATCACAAAATCTAAAAATTCTAGGTTTATTGTTAAAGGCAGTGAAAAATATTATTATAGGAACTTTGCACGCTATTTTGAAGGATTTATGGTCATTAAGAATTTAATTTCTTTGTACGTAATAGTTCTATATCGCAAGGGATTTAAAACAATGTATAATATGCTATTTTTGAATAAGTATAGATGGCAATATAGTCTCCCAAACAAAGCCACTTAAAATGGAAAATCTGAAGAAAAAACATTGTAGAAGATGATGAACAGTTAAAACTTTAGGCTATGTATACTTAGAATTATTTTTTAAGACTCGATGTCAAATCATTTTATATGTTTTTGACGTTACAGATTCAATGATGCTGCCCATTTTAAAAATTTGCTAAGGATGTTTAATTATTGATAATTTGTTAATCATTTTTTGTATAAAAAAATTACAATAAAAAATTGAAAAAAAATCGTTGGAATCCAACAACCTTATACGTTTTCTGGTATTCTTCATAACATGGGATAATTTTTGTAATTATCAATCTCCATTTATTGAGAAGTTGTTTCTTGACATATTCCTCATTACTTTTTAATGCCCACGAAATACGATAAAATATATGGAATTTTATTTTTCGGCACTTCGTGAGAGAAAAGGAAAAATATGGATCAGTTCAACAACATATAATCTATTTATGCATTATTTAAAGAGGAAAATTATAGTTTATTTGTGCATGGATTAATTTGTTGAATTATTGCACTGTTTATGCATGGTTTATTTAGATCACCCTATAGTATTGACCTTTTTTGGCTCGCTCCCTTAGAAGGCGAGTGTGACAAATTCATCCATTTGAAGGACTTGGTTATGTGTTTGTATGCACAAATGGATTATTTAAAATTTAGAATTAAATGAGCTTGTGTTTGCTTGTTTTTTATTGTTTAAGGTTATCTCTATATAAACGTGCCATCAAGACATGCACATTTAGCTTATAGATAGATCAAAGGTATATCATTTATTATTATTCTAGATCTAATAATTATGAGGAGAGATTTATATTTATTGATTTGAAAGTTTTTATGTAAGGGGGTGAATTTTCTTTATTGCATAAGAATACATAGGAATTATTTTAGCACAAGATCATATATTGTCAATAGGGGCCTACATGGAGCCTTTGCGCACTTAATATTGTATGATGCAAAAAATATGTTATTTCATTATCATAATACAAATTTAATTAGTATACACTTATGATAAACTATGGTACAAAATTTAATTTTTGGATCCGTTCCTTAATTTTATGGAATGTAAATGTAATAATGAGGCATCGAGTAACATAATGTTAAAGATTGAAGAAAAAGTGAAAAACCAAACTAATAAATTTCGTTATCTATGTTCAATGTTACAAAGTAATGGGGATATTGATGAGGAATGTACGAGTAGAATATCAACTGGTGGATGAAATGGATACAAGCGAGTGGGGTGTTATGCGATAAGAGGATAACTAATAAATTATAAGGAAAATTTTATAGAACAGTTGTCAGGCCAGCAACCCTATATGGAGCGAAGTGTTGGGCGCTAAAGAAAAAACATGAACAAAGTATCCATGTTAGTGAGATGAGGATACTCCAATGGATGATAGAAATTACTATAAAGGATAAAATTAAAAATCAATACGCGAGAGAAAAGTTAGGAGTAGCTCCCATTAGCGATAAATTAAGAGAAAGTAGACTTATGTAGTATGGACATGTGTTGCGTAGACCAGTAGATGTCCCTATAACAAGAGGGAGATTGTTGAAAATAGAGGGTAAAAGAAAAAGAGGTCGACGTAAGCTATCGTGGGAGAAAACTACTAGAAGAGACCTTAAGGAATTAAACTTGAATAATAATAATGATGCATATAATAGATTAGAATGGAAAAGGAGAATGACCCCATATGATGGAATTAAGGCAATGATGATGATGATGATGTTCCTTAATTAAAATGAAATTTTGTTTAAAAATAAATTAGAAAATATACTCCAAATTTTTGCATTATTAGGAGATGATTGTGAGACTAGAGGACTATCAATCTTAATCTACATGAAAAGGATATTATTTTTAATGAGATTTTATAACAAACAAAAGATGTGTAAAATAATATGTCAATTTTTATGCAATTTTCATTAAATATATAATGATGCTTCCAATAACAATAATTTTGTCGTTGCAATCAATAAAGAGGAAAAGATAACTGGACCCAACTATAAAATATGGCAAACCAAGACACAATTCCCCTAATTCATAATGAGTTTGTTGATTACCTCACTACCATGATGACTGAACCTTAAGACAATATCACTGCTACTAATCGACGTGAGCGTGGGGATTGCCAAGCTTGGGCGATGAAAGAATGTTCATATACATTTACTTTTCTAAGATACATGCATGATGGTATCATATGAGAATATTAGGTATGTACCACAGCTAAGGACTGTAGGATCATTTTTATTTCAATTTCGATGGTTTGTCCACCACAAGACTGAGAAGCCTCATCTTGATGTTTGAGACATGCCATAAATAATTCAAGAACATGATGGTTGGGAATCTTAGGTTGATGTCCAACATGATTTGTGAACTTAAGGAAGTTGCGCATGTTCTTTCTGATGAGCAACAGGTTCAAGTAGTGATAAGATATCTTCTAGATTCTTGGGTGTACGTGAAATAGATTGTCATACATAACGAGAGTATCAAGAACTTCGCTTATATTTCTCTCCAAGTTGAGCTAGAGGTATATCGCAAAGACATGACCCGAGTTGCTCACCTTATCGCCCATGGTGATAAGAGCCGGGAAAATGGGTTTAGGCGAGCTCGAAAAGGGGAGCTGAATATTCTAGGTAGGGTTAAAGGTCTCACTAATTAAATATCACCAAGAAGTTCCATAGAGGCAAGAGTTGTGGAAGAAAAGTAGATCTAATGTCAAATGCTAAAATTATTAGAACAAGATACACTATTCTCATGAGTGCACTGAGCCAAATAAGTATATCCTTAACCATTCGTCTCCACATACTTTTTTATGTTCTCATGATTTAGTTGATCATTTTCTCTGTGATTGGGCTATAGACTGAAGAGAAACATAACATGTGATGTGGGACAAATATGGATTTATTGATTTTCTCCGCATTCTAGTTGGATCTCAGAGGGTCTATATGGGTAATGAGGAAAGTGAGGATTCTTTAGGAGTCAGTACATACCAAATCCACTTGTGCATAATGCGCACACTACTTCTTCATAACGTACTTTATGTCTCTGGAATGAAATATAATTTACTTTTAGTTTTAGCTATATCCAACAATAGTTTTTTATTTCCTTCAATAAGTCTGGTTTAGATATTTTGTCTAATGATGTGATTTATGGACAAGGATCAATTTCAGATAATTTATTTAAAGTATATTTAAATGAATCTTTTTATTCGTTATCTTATGTTGAAAATGATAGAAATATTGATTATGTAACTTAGCGTGTCAGATTTGGGCATATATGAAAGGATATGATGACTATAATATCAAGATAAGGCCTTTTAGGCCCACTCCTTAAAGTCGACTTACCTATATAAGATCCATGTTTAGCAAGAAAATCATGTATGAAGCCTTTTGCTAAGGCTACCCGAGCTACTCAACAACTAAAGTTAGTCTATTTTTGCGAACCTATGAATGTTAAGCCGCGTCATGGTGCCTCTTACTTACTTACTTTTATAGATAAATACCCATGATGTCTTTTTTATAGCTCGCCGCTGTGATGATTTGGACTATTTTGAATGCTTATTAGGAGAGGTTTAGAATTCAGAAGATTTAAAATAAAAAATGACTTGAACTGACCGAGGATGCGAGTACTTATCGATCGGTTCCAGGAATTTTTTGAGAATAAAGGTGTACATAGACAACTCAGTATTCCTTACTCTTCACAAAAAAATCATGTTGCAGAGAGGAGGAACATAACTCTACTAGATATGGCTAGATTGATGATAGTGAGGGATAATTTAGGGAGTTGCTATTTTGACTGCTGCCTATGTCCTAAATAAGGTACCTCCCCAGTTAGTTTCTTCAATACCATATGAGTTATGGAAAGGTGAAAACCATAATTTAGAGCATTTACGCCCATGGGTATCAGATGGTTATGTTCACAATACCTCGCATAAGTTTGAAAAACTAGGCCATAGACTTAAAAAGCATAACTTTATAAGATATTCTAAAAAATCGAATGGTTATGTATTGAATGGTGAACACCTCATTATAGGAATGACTAAAATAGAATCCAGTAATATAAATTTTAATGAGAATTATTTCCCTAGCATATGTGATGATAATAAGGATTTAAAAGTCTATGAGTTAGAGGAAAATGGATATGTCTTACCATCTTTAAGTGAGGAGGGGGAATTACAAACTCGTCCTATAATCGCAAAAAATAGTCACTACACCAAAATGCTCTATTAGTAATGGACTATTTTTTATTACTAACATTATTATACCATTACTAAATCTCACAATATATTACTGTTAGTAATATACTATATCCTTTAGTAATATTAATTCCATATTTAAAAGTGAATTTTGAAAATAAAGGGGTAAAATTTTCCCCTAATAAGAGGAATGGCCTGACTCTTACACCCCCAGACTAAAATAACACCCTTAGGGTTTCTCGTACACTTTGAGAACCTCCGTGAGATAGTTCTTCTACTATGTAAGATGCCATTATTGTCCTCCATTCAATATCTACGAACCAGCAATGTCAACGGTACTATTTATTTTCTTTTGAATTCTTTTGGAATCAATTTGTTAGAATTATTCTAATTTCAACTTTTATTTAATGTAGTCACGATACCAACAAGACCTTATATAAGTTACAAAGGGAATAAAAAGGTCCACATAGTGATCTTACGATACCAACAAGACCTTATATAAGTAAACAAGAATAGATTGGTGATCAGCTTCTCCAATAATTATCTGAGCTGAGTACTTTACCCTCGTCATGACCCACTAGTTATCATTGTTTCCAAAGCCTAGGGCTTCGAGACAACAAATCAGAACCTTATCATAGGCCCCTAATAGGATTATCTTGAGAAAAGGTTTACCCATTGGGGACAATCAAGTAAGAGGTTTTGGTCAACACTTGGCCAGTGAGAAGAAGAGAGAGGATTCGTTTCTTTGTCCTAGATAAAAATGTTCCTTCGGATTACAACATGATTCTCGAGAAAGTTGGGATAAAATAGTAAGAAGTTGTACCATTTGTAGTGCATCATTGTATGAAGTTTCCCACCAATTATGGAGTTGGCACAGTGAATGTAAACTAAATGGAGGCCAAAGAATGCTACTACACTTTTGCTGACCAGTAGGAAGTCCAAAAAAGTACTACCACTTATCGTATCGACACTCTGGATCCTAGAGAGGAAGAAGATCTGATCAAAGGTCAGGTTATGGAGGCAACCGAGATAATTGTACTTGATGATGAGAAACCAAAAATAACCACTCAAGTTATCTCAAACTTAACTATTTCCCTAAAACAGGAATTGATTGCATTCCTTAGAGAGTGGAAGAATGTTTTTGCCTGGAGCTATGAGGATATGCCAGGAATTGACCAAAATTTTATGTGCCATAATCTAAACATTTGTACCGATGACAAGATGATTAAGCAGAAGTACAGAGTATTCAGTCCCAAGAAGAACATGGCTATCCAAGAGGAAGCGAAGAAATTATAGAGAGATCAATTTATAGAGGATGTCAAGTATCCCAATTGGTTAGCCAATGTGGTGATGGTCAAGAAGAAGAACAATAAATGTCGTATGTGTGTTGACTTTATCGACCTCAACAAAGAATGCCCAAAGGATCATTTTCCTTCACTAAGGATTGATAAATTAATAGAAGAAATTGTAGGTCATGAATTACTCAACTTCATACACACCTATTCTAGTTATAATCAGATCAAAGTGAAACCACATGACAAGGAGAACACGTCTTTCGTTACTAGCCAAGGAACATACTTATACAACGTAATGCCCTTTGGATTGAAAAATAATGGAGAAACATATTAGAGGCTGGTGAATAAAGTGTTTGAAGACCAAATTGACAAAAATATGGAGGTATATGTGGACGACAAGCTCAGAAAGAGAAAGGTTGCCGAAGACCACCTTAAAAACCTGGTGTAAACGTTTGATCAGTTGGAGAAGCATCAGATGAAGCTGAACCCGACCAAATGAATATTCAGGGTGTAAGAAGGAATATTCTTGGGATATATTATGAAATAAAGGGGAGTTAAAGCCAACCCTGATAAGATAATAGCTTTGATTGAGATGTAATCCCCCATATGCAAGAAAGATGTGAAAAAATTGACTTGAAGAGTGGAATCTCTCAAATGGTTTGTGTCCCAAGAGACTGATAAATGTCTTTGATTATTCAAGGTTCTTAAAAGACCTTCTAGAGTTGAAAAAATATCGGAGATCTCCACCACTACTCACCCGACTAATTTCTTAGGGAAAATTGTGTTTATACTTGGCTATTTTGGAGTCAGCTGTTAGTTCGACATAGATCCATCTAGAAGGAGGAACCTAGAAGCCTATTTACTACACCAACAAAGAATTCTGAGGAACAGAAGTTAGGTATCAACGCTTGGAAAATCTAAAACTTACGTTAATTGAAGCTACCAGGAGAATGAGACCATATTTCCAAGTGCACACTACCGTGGTATATACTGGTTTACCCTTCAAGAAATCTTTGTACAATCCAGAAAAATCAGGAAGATTGATGTCTTAGACAATTGAACTATGTAAATAAGAGATTGTTTATGAGTCAATGACTACACTTAAATGGCAAGTAGTAGCAGATTTCATTATAGAATTCACAATAATCAAAGTTTGCCTATAGAGCATACCTTTTCGGAGGAGATTCCAACTCAAAAGCATAATGAGATTTTTACCAAGCAACCAAAGACCTCGATTTCTCGAGAAGGAGCTCGGTGACTGGCTAAGCTAGACAAGAAGACATTCAAACATGGAGTATTTTTTAGAAGAAGGCTTCAATAATGATATTCCGGTTTAGAAATGATTTTTAGATGGATCTTCGTGCACCAAAGGCAGTGGGACAGGATTTATTATCAATACTCTAGATGACCTTGATGAGGAATATGCTTTGCATTTTCAGTTCCAATCTTCCAACAATGAGGTCGAGTATGTGGCATTGATCATGGGATTAAAACTAGCTTTATCATATGGTGCCGAGTAGGTGATGGCACACAATGATTCTCAACTCATTGTTAATCAAGTGCTTCAAATATATGGAGTCAAAGGAGAACTTATGGTAAGATTTTGGGTCAAAACCATGGAAGTGATCTCTCAATTTACGTCAGTCAAGATGGTCTGTATCCCCAAAATAGAGAATGCCCGAGAAGATGCACTTGCTCGTCTAGCTTCAACAACCAAGACAGAATTCAGAAGAACCATTATAGTAGAGATCTTAGCTTCTCGAAGCATTAATGTGGAAGATGTAAATGTTATAACTGTAGAGTTGGCACCTTCTTAGATGTATCCAATAAAAACTATATTGAAAAAAGATTACTTCCATCCAACTAAAAAGAAACCAAAAAATTGAGGTATAAAGCAACCCATTATGTTTTGGAGAAAAGAGTTTTGTATAGGATATGTTATATTATTTACCTACTTTGTTGTGTTCATCCATCGTAAGTAAATGATTTAATTCAGGAGGTACATGAGGGCTCATGTGGATCTCACTCATTTGATAGATCATTAGCGCAAAGAATATCCATGAAAGGTTATTATTGTCCGATGATGAAGGCAAATTATGTTTATTTTGCTAAGAAGTGTGATAAATGCCTAAAATTTGCTAATATACAAAGACCAGGGGTAGACCTAACTCCTATCACTTCCCCCTGGCCATTTGTTATTTAGGGAATTGACTTGGTCGATCCATTAATGACCACCAAAGGAAGGTTCAAATATTTGGTGGTAGCGGTGGATTACTTCACCAAGTGGGTAGAGACTGAGCCTTTGGTTAACATGCATTATCAAAGGGTATTTCAGTTCATTTGGAAGAAGATAATATTTCGCTATTGTATGCCATACACTTTCTTCACTGACCATGGTACTCAGTTCGATACTGATGAGTTTGAAGATGATTGCATATGGTCCAACATTCAAAAGCTTCACTCGGTACCTGGACATCCATAGTGTAATGGTAAGATAGATATTACTAAAAAAACTTTACTCAATGGGATAAAGAAAAGGTTGGACGATGCTAAAAGGAACTAGATCAATGAACTACATAGCATTGTTTGGGCTTGTAGAACCACGCCGGGAACCGCCACATGTGAAATTCCTTACATGCTTGCTTTTGGAACTGAGGCAATGGTGCCAGTCAAGATAGGTCTTCCAACTCATAGGGTGTTAAACTTCAACTCTCATAAAAGTGATCTCATGAGGAGATTAGACCTAGATTTGATTGATGAAGTCAGAGAGGATGATGCCCTACGAGTCATTGCCTATCAGTAAAGGACTGCTCTATTTTACAACAGACGAGTTAAGCCGACCAACTTCAAGGAAGGAGATTTCGTCCTTAAGAAAGTAATTCAAAAGGGGAATAAGTTAAAGGCAAATTGGCATGGTCCTTACCGCATCTCAGCAGTCATCCAACCAGGAACTTATAGCCTAGAAAGCCTTACAAGCGAAGAATTCAAGAATCCATGGATTGTGATCACCTCTGAAAATATAATCAGTAATTTGGATTTTATGTTATCGTTTATTTCAATTTAATGAACGTTGCAAGTTTCTATCAATTATACTTCCTTTTAGTTTATTTTTGGGGTACGGAGATATACATCACTACTAACAACTTTTCCAACTTCAAATCCAAACTTTTCCAACTTCAAAAAAAGCTTTTTTAGCTTAAAAAAATTAGGCTGGAAATGTCTCTTAAGACTTCATGTATGACTTCGTCTTCGATAAGTCATGAACAAAAAGTCACTAAAATTTTCCAACTTCCAAAAATCTTTCCCAACTTCAAAAAAGTTTTGTACGGAAATGTCTCTTAATACTTCATGTATGACTTCATCTTCGATAAGTCACAAATAAGAAGTCAATAAAACTTCATGTTAAGCACAAGAGGTTCTACCCGACTGGGTTAAAAACCGGAATAACTGTCCAGTACTAACACACTTGGTCGTCAATGATAAATATTGCAAACACTTAGCTCTACAAAACTACTTATAGTTTTACTTAGGTGCAGTAGTAGAATCTAAGGCATTACAAACTAGGTTCAACACCGAGACAAACAATTATCCATTAAGCAGGTTACCTAGTCGGCAAGCCGATTAACTAATCACTAGCTTAAATACGCATTAGATTAATAATATATTCCCAACATACTTGGTCTCTAATGATAACTAAGGCAAGCATTTAGATCAACAAAGCTTCTCATAGTTGATCTAAGTTACGTTAGTAGAATTCCAGGCTTTAGCTCATCAACATTGCTTGTCATTACCAGTTAAGTTCAATAGTGTACCAAACACTTATTTACTTAAGCAGATTACCTAGTTGGCACGTCGGTTATCCAATCATCAGCTTAAGTAAATATTGAAAGACTGAAATGTAAGCATGCATATTAACAAAATGAAGTTATTTTATACCCAACATATTCTTTAACACGATAAAAATTACAATATAGAAATAAACAAATGGGGAATATAAATTTATTCAATAGGGCGTTTTCCCCCGGCCTGATCCATTCCAGCAGGAGGATCATCAAAACTATAAGTAGAGTTTGTAGTTTCAAAATCTTTTAGTCTGGGTCGACCGCTACTGCTCGGCCTATAAAGAAGTTGAAAAGGGCAAAAGTATTCAACCTCTCCCTCAAGCCCATAATCTCCCAAGTACCTTCTTATCAAGTATTAAGGAATGGCATCAGTTGGAATCCACTAGGAATTAACTTTGAATGGAGGTTTAAGGAAATTAAGCTGGCTTGGGTCATTCCAATGCCATAATTTTCTCTTATCATCCCACTTCAACAGTGACATCATATTTGTCCACCCCCACTTATAACCTTCGCGATTACTTTGAGAAAAATGGTCATCCATGTGGGTAAGGGCCTCATTGCAACCATAAAACCAAATAGCCTTTGATTGCTTGTGAAAGTGAAAGATTAACCTATCAACTTGATCTTGAATTTTCTTTATGACCCGATCTTTGGTTTTCAATAAAGTGGATTGGTCTGCCAAGGTTTTCTTGGTCCTTTATTCCTCTACAGAGTGTCGAGTAACCACTACTTGCCTCGAACACTAGCTAGAGTTAGTTTTCTTCTTCTTCTTCACCAAGTTCTCTAGCTCTTTCAACAACCTGGCATTCTCCATCTCCAAGAAAGACACTCCTTTATCAGACACAATATTGGTTGATTTCTTTAGATTCTCTAATTATGTCCTTAAGGAATTATTTTCTTTCTCTAGAAGCGTAGTAAATACTTGGGCATTTTCAGTTTGTTAGTTTAAAACCATCTCCTTCTTATTTAAATCAAAAGTAATATCTTGCACCTTCTTATCAAAACCCCATCCTTCACTCAAATCCTTATATTTAGCCTCATAATCAGAATGAAGAAAGTCCAGATAAAGTTTGTGGTCTTCTTCTAATTGTTCGATCATTTCATAATAGGCAACGTTATTTACCACAGCTCTATCTAGAAGACAATGAAGGTGAACATAAGAATCTTTCACTTGGTCAGAGGTATCTGGGCCGAGAAACCCCATTAAATCGTCTTCACTCAATGGAACATGGCTAACCTTAAGAAGACTCCTACATCACTTGAGTAGGTTAGATTTAAGAAAAACTATCAAATTCTTCCTAATGTCAAACTGGAAATTTACATGTATAAATTTATGGGCCCATCTAAGAGAAACAAACAACATAAACAAAATTGAAGATCACAAGCAACAAGCAATCAACATCGTAAGAAGTTGGGAAAGATTATATATATATATATGTCATTTCATTGATCATTCCAGGGTTACAAAGTTGGCTGCATTATAAAAGATAAAGAAGAAGAAAGAGAAAATACGTAAAGGAAAAAGAAAAAATAAACTGGCAAAAAGGAGTTAAACCTTTTCCTTATATTTTTCCTGGTCCTAGGTCTTGACTTGATCAGCAGGAAGAAAGTCAACATGGTCTGTAGGCACCATGGAAGACTCCCCATAACCCTCCTCATCATCAAAGTCCTCATCCAGGTTAGGAGGAGTTCCTGGGTCATGTCTCCCAAATAATTCAGAGTCTGCCTGAGATTCGACCTCCTTCAAAGCTTCATACTAACCCTATTTGAAAGACAGTTTTCTCGCATACTCTATAGGGATAGATTCTTTAGAAAAACCTTATTACATCCCTTATTAGTAGTCTCTTCCTTTTCCCCCTTGCCCTTGGCCTTGCGAGCAATATTATCAGCAGTCTGACTGACATACTTATTAATAACTTGGAGTTTTGTTTGATTGTCGTTATTGCAAGACAAGTTAATCAAAATCTTCAATTACCTACAAAATATACTAAACTAAAGTGTAGAGGTAAATAAGGTTGTCAATCATAATCTAAGGATGAAACATATGATATAGGAAAGATTTAATTCATTTTTATTAAATTTCTTTTCGAACTTTTCACTTTATTCTATTTTTTTTTAACTTTTTTCAATATTAAAACAATTTTGAGATGAATGTGAATTAAACTTGAATGAAAGTGTGAAAAACTAAGAAAAAGTGTGTGATAAACAAGAGTGAGATGTAACTAAATCAGAGAAAAATGTTCAAGGGATGTTGTAAGGACATTGTCCGTCACATTTAGTTATGTCGTATACCGCTACAAGTCAACAAAGAATCGAGGATGCTAACTCCGGATCCGAATTACAAAGTTCCCTTTAACATTCAAGCACCGTCGAGATAATTTTGGTTAAAATATGTTTAAAGTTCCACATACATTTTATATTTAAAGTGTTGGGATAATTTTTAAAAGGTTAGATCTTTTATTTAAAAAAATTCTTTTGAATAAAAGAAGTTTTATTTTTTAAAAAAAAGATGGAAAAAAAAATTAAATCAAAATTAGTTAGCATTTAAAGAATATTTTTTATAAAATAAGTTTTTTTTAAAAAAAATAGGGCAACTCGCCTATTGATAAATGTTTCATGCGCCCTTGTTGTATAAAAAAAGAGGGGGCCATCGTTCTTTTTTCTTTACCAATCATTAGCATAATGATTGCATGAAAAAACTTTGGTGGTTTCCTTCTTATTTTAAAGAAGGCGCATCTTTTGTTTGTGCCAATCATTGGCTTGGTTTGAGCTTTCGTAGATGGAACAAAAAGCCTAAAAGGAAAATGCTTTGTTACTAGCCTATAAGGCTACTGCCATGCGGCTTTGCCAAATTATGAGGGGCGCCAATGATTGCCAATCATTGGCTAAAGTTATAATGATTTTTATTAATAAAAAAGTACAACACTCCTTTTCTTTTAAAGACTTACGCATTTGTGCCTTTAAAAGTCTTACGCCTCTGTTTTTTTTGGTTAACTAACGTGCCCATGTTTATCTACTTAAACCAAAATCCCTTCTATTTAAAAAGGCCATCTCGTACGGTTTAAAAAACGGGAGACAAAAAGTTTGGAGAACATTTTCTGAAACAAAAATTATTGTGTTCAATATTTTCAAGTATGTCTTCTTCTCACTTTTAAGGGTCCAAATTTTGTTTTTCCATTTAATTCATAACCCCATCTACTTTTTATGAATTATTTTGTGGAGCCTATGACATATCTTTGCTGAAATAGAACTGAGTGATCTTGTGGAGCAACTGAGGTTGTTCCATTGTTGACGACGCCGAACGACACCTGCGGGTATTCGTGTGTTAAAGTGTTTCATTGTAATCCGTGTAAGTTGTGAGTTACAAAATTATAGTGAAATAAATGGTTTTGCCCTTCGGGGATGTTTTCCTCATTTGTGACTGTCTTGCATGCTTAGATTATTTTTCTAATCAATCACGTTTATTTGCAAGAGTTAAAAAAATTATTAGGTCTGGAATTGGAATTTAATTAAATAATTAATTCATTTGAATGCACGCGCACTCTCAAAATGATATCAGAGCCAATTACACAATTATACCGTGTAATTATTTCGCAAAATGTTTATGAGATATCAATTTAAAAAAATGATTTTTGAAAAAGGGTGTGTTCAAAATGGAGAAATTATATAATAAAATACTAGTTTTTGACGAGACTAATTATTCTTACTGTAAAGCCCGTATGAAATCTTTTCTAAAAGCCATAGATGAAAGAGTTTGGATTTTGGTTGAAAGAAGGTGGACACCTCCCTCCATCACTATTGTCAACGTGACAAATTTAAAATCTGTGACTGCATGGACTGAAGATGAATTTAAATGGTCATCTTTTAACTCTAAGGGTCTTAGTGCTATTTCTGGATCCGTCACACCTGACGAGTTCCAGCGGATAATGACGTGTACTATGTCGAATGTTTTACAACTTACCCATGAAGGAACTAATGCTGTGAAAGAATCAAAATTGCAAAACTTAACAACTCAATTTGAAACTATCTCTATGCTTGTGTTTGAATGTTTTGATAAATTTTATGCTAGATTATGTGATATTGTAAACACTAGCTTTAATCTTGGTGAACACATTTCTAATGCTAGATTTGTTAAAAAGATTATAAGATCTCTACCTAAGCGTTTTATCCCTAAAGTAACTGTGCTAAATTCTATGGGTAATTTAAACACGCTTAAATTAGAGGAATTGTTTGGAGGCTTACAAACCTTTGAAATTGACATGTTTCCTAAGTCTGTTAAACCAAAAGATAAGGGAATTGCAATTAATGCCCAGACTAGAAAGGGTAAGGGGTCCGTTAAAAGGAAAGAAGCGTCTAAACAGAGAGAGATAGAAGCGTCTGATTCTGAGGGAGAATTTGATTTAGACAACTTGGTTCTTTTTGCCAAAAATTTCAAAAAAATTCTCAAATTAAAAAATGGCAATTTTAAAGATAAAAAGAATTTTGAGAAAAATAAATATGGCAAGAAAGATGAAAAAGATAAAAAGGACACCCCCAAGAGAGATAAAGAGAGATGCTATAAATGCGACGGTAGAGGTCATAATGCTTTTGAGTGTGCCACTAGGTTGAAGCGTCAAGGAAAGGGCAAAGTTGTCCTAAATGCCACATTGAGTGACGACAGCGAGGTCGAGTTCGTTGATTCTGGAGATGAATCACCGCATGAATGCAACTTCACCGCATTCATGGCTAGTTATGGAGGTTCTCCCGCTGTATGTCATGACGATGATGATGCCACCCCACATAGACACCTTGACAATAATGAGAGTGAGGGAGAGGATGCTGGACGTGAGAGAGAGAGTGATCTTAGACACACCTACGCCGATTTATATGCCGAATCATTCAAAACCAAAAAGCATAACAAAACGTTAATTCTTAGGATCATCGCTGTTGAAAAGGAATTAGGAGAGATGAGAGAGAGAGAGAGAGAGAGAGAGAGAGAGAGACGTTTAGCACTGCCTTGAGAGAGAAAGATTTAGTTTGTGATGAGAGAGAGAAGAGTTTTGAGAAAGAAAAGGGGGACTTGACTAAATAAGTGGATAATCTGACGAGAGACCTCTGTGCATCCGAAGAGTCTCGAAAGATTTTGGAAGCCCTTGTTGCCCAGCTCACTCATGATCTTGAGAGATCACGAGAGGTCAAGATTAAAATCGAGGATAGATCTGGTAAGATGGGAAAGATGATCCTCGCCCTCGCCTTGGGATTTAGTGAAAGACTGGGAATTAGTTTTGATGGTGCTTCCACCTCTCAGATTTCACCTAGACCAGTCCGTAAGTTTACGACTACTCCATATGGTAGCCCATGAAAGCCCAAGAGAAGAGTTCGCCCGAGAAAAGAAAACCAATGTCAGCCTAAAACTGTGTTCTTTTGTACGTACTACAAAAGAAAAGGCCACCTGAGAGAGTATTGCTATAGTTTGGGTCGGACTTCACGTACATATGCTCCACCACATCTTACTGATGATTTTACCAGTTTGAGAGAGCATGTTGAGTTTTTATCCGCCACATCACAGAGTTTATTGGAGGAATTCTGACGAATGTCTTTGTCGTCAGTGAATGCTTCCCGCATCCCGGCTAAAACCAACAACAACAAGGGTAAACAAAAGGTTAGCACTTCTCTGAAAAGGCCGTTGTTGTTCATATTACTCTCAAAACACATTATACCTCCCTATGGTATTTTGACAGTGGCTGCTTTAGGCACATGACTGGTGACGTATCCTTCTTTACCTCCCTCGAGGATCGAAAGTAAGACAAGGTCACATTTGGAGATGGGAGCAAATCTGGAATAGTAGGATGAGGGACTGTAGAGATACTTAGATTTCCTAAGCTAGAGAATGTTTTGTATGAGAAAGGTTTGAAAGCTAATTTACTCAGCATTAGCCAGTTGTACGATGCTGACTTTGCAGTAAAGTTTGACCAGGATGAGTGTAATGTCTATGATCAAGCCGGTAAACTATTATTTCAAGGGATGAGGACTGACGATAACTGCTATAGGATTATACCCAACTCCTCATTTATCTGCGACAGTGCCACGATCTCTCCTATAGATATGTGGCATCAACGTCTAGGTCACGTGAACTTTAGAGATTTAGATCGTCTTGTTAAAAAAGACCTAGTACGTGGCTTGCCATCCCTTGGAAAGACAAATTCCACAGTTTGTGGACCCTGTCAGTTGGGTAAACAAGTCTGTAGTCCCCATAGGAAGTTGCATTCCATTTCCACCTCCCGTGTGCTTGAGCCGATTCACATGGATCTTATGGGTCCTACTCGTACTGAGAGTCTGGGTGGTAAGAGGTATATCCTCGTGATGGTGGATGATTTCTCCAGATATTCGATTGTAGGTTTTTTTAGAGAGAAATTCGATGCTGTAGACTTTTTAACGACCAAGTGTCGTGTCCTACAAAACCAACACGGAGTGACTATTAACAAGATACGTAGTGACAAAGGCAGAGAATTTATGGAAGCAAGGGTAGATATTTACTGTGATAGCCTTGGGATTAAACATGAATTTTTGGCCATAAGGACTCCTCAGCTAAATGGGATTGTCGAGAGGAAGAATCGAATGATTCAGGAAATGGCTAGATCTATGCTTTTGGGTCGTAAGGTTGCTAGGAGATTTTGGGCAGAGGCGGTGTTTATCGTGTGCCACACGGTGAATAGGGTTTACTTACGTCCACACACACTTAAAACCGCCTTATGAATTATGAACTGGCAAGAAACCCAACCTTGCATATTTTCGTGTCTTTAGGAGTAAATGTTACATCCTAGGGGATAGAGAGCAATTAGGAAAGTTTGACTCCCGGAGCAACGAGGGAATTTATCTTGGATATTCATCAAACAGTAGAGCCTACCTGGTTTACATCCTGAGCAGCTCTAAGGTTATGGAGTCAATAAACTTTACCGTGCAAAATGACGAACCTCTGGCATTTATTGATCCTAGCCTTCAGTGTGAGGATGAGGACTTTTCTGGAAGCGATTTACTTATCCCTCACACACACCCCGTGGACCCTACTCCTGTGTTAGGGGACACACCTACTTGGGTCCGCAAGAGTCATAACCCTTCCACCATTGTAGGCGATCCCACCTTAGGGGTCAAGACTCGTGCCCAGCTAGAGAACGTTGTTAGTCATTATTTCTACATGTCCACAGTCGAGACCAAGAATCACAAAGAAGCACTCAAGTATGAACACTGGATATCTTCTATTGAGGATGAGTTGTTTAAGTTTAAAAATAAAAATGTCTGTGAACTTGTCCCCCGACCTAGTGAGACGAATATGATAGGTACCAGGTGGATTTTTAAGAATAAAATGGATAAAAATGGTACCATAATCAGAAACAAGGCTAGGTTGGTCACTCAAGGCTACACAAGATAGAGGGTGTAGAATTTGGGGAGTCATTTTCTCCTATTGTGAGGCTTGAGTCCGTCCATTTACTACTCGCCATCACATGTCATCTGCGCCTTAAGCTATATCAGATGGATGTCAAGAGTGCCTTTCTTGATGGCATTCTATAAGAGGAGGTTTACGTGGAACAACCAAAATGTTCTGAAGACCCTAAGCACCCAGAGCACGTCTACTATTTGAGGAAAGCCTTGTATGGTTTGAAGTAAGCACCCCGTGCTTGGTACGAGAGGCGTACTTCCTATTTCTTAGCCTGTGACTTCAAGAGAGTGGGAGTTGATATGACGTTGTTCGTCAGGAGAGATGACGGTGCTATTTTGGTTGCCTATACGGACGACATAGTCTTTACATCCACGTGCTCCCAGCATGATCACCTCGTTGTTTAGGAGATGAAAAGTGAGTATGAGATTAGCATAGTAGGTGAGCTTACTTTCTTCCTTGGTCTCCAGGTTCGTTAGCGAGAGGATGGGATGTTCATCTCCCAATCTAAGTATGCTAGAGACCTAGTGAAGAAATTTGGTTTAGACTCCGCTAAGCATGCACATACACCTATGAGTACTTCTACCAAGCTTAGTAAGGACACTTCAGGTAAGGATGTAGAGGAAATCTTGTATCGGAGTATGATAGATAGTCTTCTCTACTTGTCTTCCAGTCATCTCGACATAGCCTTTAGTGTCGGAGCTTGTGCGCAATATCAGGCGTCTCCGAAAGAGTCACACTTACTCACTCTAAAATTTATTATCAAATATGTAAGTGGGACTCTCTCCTACGGTATGTGGTATTCCTTTGATACCGATAACCATCTGTCCGCCTATTCGGATGTCGATTGGTCCGGAGATATAGATGGTTGTAGAAGAACTTCTGGTGGGTGTTTTCACTTTAGTTCTGCTCTTGTCTCCTAGCTGATCAAGAAGCAAAACTCCATCTCTTTGTCCACTGCAGAGGTTGAGTACATCATCGTCGGGAGTTGTTGCACGCAACTCTTGTGAATGAAGAAAATATTGGAGGATTATGGGATTTCACAGGACACCATGACCATCTCCTGTGATGACACGAGCGCGATACACATATCTCGTAATCTGGTCCAACATTCGAGCACAAATCACATCAAGATACGCGAGCACTTTATATGTCAATTAGTTGAGGAGAAAGTCGTATCCCTGAGTTTCGTACCACTGACCTTCAGTTATCCGATATTTTTATGAAACCGTTAGATGCCCTTAGATTCGAGAGTCTTAGGAAGTCTTTAGGGATTTGCACAATTGACTGAGGGGATGGTCCGTATCTAGTATAGGATGCATTTTTTTTTCATGCTCGCATAATTCTGCTCTTATTTCTAGTTTGTATCATTTTTGTATTTATATATATTTGGTTCTTTTCTTATTTCTTCAAAAATGAAAAATACAAAAATATTTTCTTTTTTTGTAGAAAAAAAGAAAAACTTTAAAAGATTTTTTATAGCTTGTTTTGCATCGTTTATGATTAAACACTTAGGATGACCAATTCACAACTTCCTGCCATATCCATGTGACTATTTGATGGTGATTTGAGACAATATGTTATGTCATTCATGAATTTTACAAAGTTTAGAGTCTTTGAGTTGATATAATGTTGCTATCTACATGTTTGACTCGCTTTGTCCTTTATTGCACACACACACAGATTTGTTTGATGTTTGTTCTTGACAACTCACATGTTGGTTACGTGTTTTCATCTCAATTCTGTCGATTACAACGAACCAAATGCGCTAAAACAAGATAATATAAGGTGTGAATGTTTTTAGCGTAAGTTTGTGTAAATTTTATAAACGGTGAAGGGCTATGAAAGGTACTCATCTATCCTTTGTGATTAAGCCGTCGTTTAAATTGGACCTAAAAAATTGAGGAATTTTAATTATCCAGGGTCCAAAGAGGTTTAAAAGAGACCGAAAATATTGAAAGTCAATAAAAAGAAATACATGCCAATAATGGGCCATTAGGTTTATTCTCCAATGTTTGAGAATTTATATCACCTCGAAAAGAAAATATATATGAGGAAGTTTGGTTGGAGAATGAAAACGGCTTTGCACATCCTTAAAAAGTCTTGAAAAAATATGAAATCGTTTTGGACACTATTGGTGTGAAAATCATGTTGAATTTGATTTGTTAATTTTGATTTAAGACGATGTCATCTAAATTCAACAATTTTACACCACAAGACTATTTGTGATGTTCATTTGTTAGGAGTACACTTATGCATTTTGCACATATGATATGATTAAGTTGATTTTCCTATCGAATTTGTTCACACCCATTCATTTCGTTTCCATGATTTTGTCGTCTTAGTATAAATTCATGGTGTGTGAGTTTTGTAACATCATTCTTTTGTATAAAATTTTGAAAAATAAAAAATAGTTGGTTTGTTCTGTTTTCCGTAACCCCCCGATTTGCTTCATGTGATTTATTCTTTTCCTTGTCTATTTCGGACAAATAAAAAGGGGGAGAACAAATTATGATATTATGGGGGAGTTTTAGTATGGGGGAGATTTGATTGTGCTAACATTGATTATATTTATATCATTTCAATCTCAATATGTCACGAGTTTTTTTGCTTTATCTCATGTGTGTAGGTACGAAGATTTAAGATCAAATTATTGCACACCCTTATGAGAAAAGCTTGGAGTTTTGAAAAATTGATTGTTGAAGCAAAGTTTGAAAGTTTGAAGACTTGTCATTTTATCTTTACCTGATTGTCTTGGGAGGGTAGATTTGTATAGGCCATTCTTACGATTGGTAATTCGGATTTTTTTAATTTTGTACCGGCATAGACATAGGGGGAGATTTGTAAGTACATTGTATGTCGTATACCGCTACAAGTCAACAAAGAATCGAGGATGCTAACTCCGGATCGGAAATTACAAAGTGCCCTACAACATTCAAGCACTGTCAAGATAATTTTGGTAAAAATATGTTTAAAGTTCCATATGCATTTTATATTTAAAGTATTGGGATAATTTTTAAAAGGTTAGACCTTTTATTTATAAAAAATCTTTTGAATAAAAGAAGTTTTATTTTAAAATTAAAAAAAAAATGGAAACAAAAGTATTTTTTAAATCAAAATCAGTTGGTATTTAAAGAATATTTTTTTATAAAGAAGTTTTTTTAAAGAAAAATAGGGCAACTCGCCTATTGATAAATGTTGCCAGCACCCTTGTTGGATAAAAAAAGAGGGGACCATCGTTATGTTTTCGTTACCAATCATTAGCATAATGATTGCATGAAAAAACTTTGGTGGTTTCCTTCTTATTTTAAAGAAGGCGCAGTTTTTTGTTTGTGCCAATCATTGTCCTGGTTTGAGCTTTCGTAGATGGAACAAAAAGCCTAAAAGGCAAATCTTTGTTACTAGCCTATAAGGCTGTTGATAGCTTTCTTTTTTGAGGATGTCGTTGTTGAACGCAAAGTTAACCAAAACCTTAAAATACCTACAAAATAATATCAAACTAAAGTGTACAGTGGTAAGTAAGGATGTCAATCCACATCAAGGGGGTAAGCTAGAGATAAACTCAATTGTAATTCCTTTTTATTTTCTTTTTGGGATTTTTACTTTTTCTATTTTTTTAGCTTTACAAATATTAAAACAATTGGGTGAGGGGAGGTGAAATAACACTAAACTAAATGGAAGATCAAATTACAAACTAAAAAGTGACTAAAAATAATGAACTAAGTCTAACATTAAAATAAGAGAATATGTGAGAACAATCAAGGAATGAGATTACACCACGAATTTTAGCTATTCTAACTAATTAATTTAATTATTTGAATCCTCCCAAATTAATATCAAAATTACAACCCAACTCTCGTTGCAAATATAATTTTAGTAGTAACCTTTTAGAAAATTAAGTTTACCCCCCCCCCCCCCCAACTCTAGAAAATAGACCTAGACTCCATTTAATTAATCACCCGCTAGGATCGATCGATTAAAATTTATGTAAATCTTAGAAAATAAATTTAGAGTTGAAATTCAAGTAATAATACCCCACTTAAGAAACTCCCATCTCTAGTTCGAATCTAAAATGGGTATTACAACTAGAATTTACATTTTCTCTCGAAAATCATTTACCCTCTCTCGTGGCGTAAATTTAAGGGTGAGGGATCAAGATTAATATTCAAAGGGAATTTTCAAGTAATCAAACTAATTAAATCAAAATAACATCCAATAGGGGTTCACCTCACCCCTTGAAAGGGGATTTAGCCTAACATGGTATGAAATTTGACAAATTAATAATCAAAGGCCTAAAATAAATGAGAAGATAAGAGAACAATCCAACTCAATCTCTTAAAGTAAAATTGAACTCTTATTTCCTTGAAATCAAGAACCATCCATTCAAATTGAGCTTTCCACAATATTCAATTACATATAAACACTCATTTGAATCACTCAACAATTAATTTCTCACAATTCTCTAAAAAAAATATCCACACAAATAATTTCCTAATTTATTTAGTAATCTAACCTATCCCTCCCTAGAATTTTCGCTCTCTATTGACATCCTCCCCCTTCAAATGGGTTCTTCCATCTTCCTTAAATAATATGCATGGAGCTAAGGGTAAATTGGGTAGGTATTAAATGGACATGAGAGGTGTGAGGATAAGTTAGGGTTAAAATAGGAAAATGCACAAATGTGCATGGGTTGTGTGAGGTCATGTGGATGAGGGGTGAGGGAATAAAATCAGATTTGGTTAAAAGAGTGTTTGGGGGCTTTTTTAGAATTGGGGTTAAAAGAGGTGTGATTCAAACATGTGGGTTTATTTGGTTTTTTTTTGTTCAATTTTGTTTGGGATTTGGCAGGTAGATAAAAGAAATCGTGGTTTGGAAGTTTGAATTGGGTTTGGGTATATGGTTGTTGGATTCAGGTTATGGGTTTGAACCAGGAAGTTCGGGTTTTTCGACGGGTTTAGGTTGTATGAGGTTTCGCCGGAGGATTGGATTCCGTTTTCGGTCCGGATCGGACACAAGGGTCGGATGGCTGCCATGGGGGTTGAGGATAGGTCCAGATCGGATTGAAAGAGGGTGGTGGTCCGCGGGTTGGTGGGGTCTCGTTGGAATGGAGGTAGAACGCCGTCGATCGGAAATAGGTCGGAGTAAGGTTGGCGCATGCTGGGTTTTTCCGAGTTTTCAGGTTGCGACTTGGGTTCTCGAAGGTCAGGTGAATTGGTCGCCGGAGCCAAAGCTAGGGAATCGGGTTAGGGACTAATGGAGGGTTGGATGGTGGGTCCGGTGGTTAAGTTTCGACAGGGGGTTGTTTGGCAGAAGGGTCGCCGCCAAGTTCGGGTTTGGTGGCAATAGTTTGAGTGCGCCCGGATTTCAATTTCGCGGGTTGGAGCTTCGGGTTTGCATTTTTCGGGTTTGGGAAGGTTTTGAGGTGGGTAGCTGAATGGAAGTATAAGTGGATTTATGGGTGGATGGTTGATGGGTGTTGTAAATGTGTGGTAATGCAGGAAAGAAGAGAGAGAGTGAGGTGTTTGGGAAAGAAGATGGTGTTGTGTTTAGGTATGTGAGGGTGTAGGAAAATAGGGGTGTGGGTGAGTTATGTGTTGTGTGTGTGTTAGGTGGGTGTGAGGGGTTGTGTGTGTGTTTAACTTATGAACCCTTAAAAAATAAACTAAAAATAAAAATAAAATAAAAATTTAACTAAACTAATAAAATAAAAATCAACTAAAATAAAAATTACACGACACGACACACTATACAAACTCTAAAAAAAACTAAACACAACTAAAATAAAAACTATAAAAATAAAAAGCTAATAAAATAAAAAAATAAAGAAAATGAAATAATAATAAACTAACTAAAAATAAAAAAATAAAATAAAATATAAAACTAATACACGACGCGCTACAAAAATAAAAATACTAAAAATATATACATGACTCAATAGAATAAAATAATAAAATAATAAAATAAATCCTAAAACTATAATGACACAAATAAAATAAAATGGGACAACCTAAACACTCACGATTCGGGACAGGTTTAGGGTAGCCTAGGATACAGGACAAGGGTAATTAGCTCCATAATCCGCACAATTGCCTTGAAATATGTGTTTGAACACCGCAACTTTCATTCGACCTATAAAATAGATAATAAAGCGCATAAGACCCAAATTGCAGGGAATTAGCAACTAAAATACATCTATTCGGGGTATAAAATGTACGCTTTTGGGTGTTTATCACCCCCTCCCAAACAAAGCGTTGTTAGTCCTCGAGCAATAAGATAGAGAGAAAAAGAATGATAAGAAACCAAAAGTGTACCACTTTCACGGGCACTTGTGATTGCACTTAGCACGTGCAATAAGCCTTTAAACCTATAGGTTGCCCTACAGGACGAGTTGTGTCTCGTGATGGTTTGCAGGGAATATACCCACAAAATTCTTTTTTGCAAAGATTTATTGAAAGGATGTAAATCTCTTATTAGACATAGAATGATCGCACAATCCATCATGAGAGAAATAGTTTCAGAAATACAAGCTAGAATGCGTAAAAATATAAGTTACATGATTCCTCAAGGCACATCTTTCCTAAAACTCAACGTGTGTAGTGTGAATCAGTCAAAAGGGGTCGAGTATCACAAGATTAATTCCTAGATTGCCTTATCGGAATCAACGCTTCAACTTCAAATCTCACTAGATATACTCTCTCAAACGAACTCTCGAGATTAGGGTTAGTGTATTGCTCTTATGTGTGAGGAGGTGAGTAAATGTAAGCAAGTTCAAACGTCTCACACATATATAAGAAATGACAAAAATTTAGAAAGAAAAATGATCTCATGAAAGAATGCTAATCACTATAGTGAGAACGTCGAGTTATTCACCACATTGGCTTTCATTTGCCCGAACACCTAAGGGAACATATGGATGCATATGGGTGCGGGGAAAAAGAAATGGAATATGTGGGATGAGGTGAGATAAGATAGGACGGATGTGTGAAATGATGGATGTAAAATGGATGTGAAATGCGATAAGATTGAGAAGAGTGTATAGCACTTGAAAAACAAAGTCTTTATTACACAAGAACAAACTACAAAACTCTTTTTTTTCTTTTCTTTTCTTTTCTCTCTTTTTTCGATTTTTCTTTCCTTTTTCTCTATATTCTTTTTTTCTTTCTTTTTTTTTTCTATTTTCTCCTTTTTGTTTTTGTTTTTCTCTCTCTTTCAAACCAACACTGAAGACATTTAACATTTGGAATCAACACTCTTTTTCTCAAAATAATGAATGGTATATGAATGGAATGGGGCGTGTAAATGGATGATGTAGGGAGTATGTGAATATGGTAACATAATGGATGGTAAATGGTAGGAAAAAGGGGTGAGTATATGGATGAAAGTTTGGTAATCGGGAAAAATTTCAAGACACATGTTTCTTACAACTCGAAAGTGACGTCGTTCTTAGTGATCAAGCCAAAATTTAGTGATGAATAATGAGATCATACAACGATTTAAATGTGGATCCAAAAGAAGTTGAATCAACTTGTGACTCGGAGATTGCGTATAACACTCTAAAAGGGTGAAAGGAACAAATCTCACAAGCTAAAGTCTCTACTAGTGATCCTTAAGGTTCTCTTTGAGAATTATAGTACTCTTCAACTCTAAACCGCTGTGACGTGATAAGTGCACAATTTTTTATTGAGTCTAGAAATTCATGGTGCAACATGCCTTGTTACGTATTACATAAGCTATTTAGAAAAAAATATTTTTGTAGCTTGATTCGTAGACTTAAAAAGATGGATGATTGAAAATTCACATCAATAAATGAAATGAAAGAAACTGCCCGAAATTTAAAAATCAGGTTTAAAAATCAATTTTTTTTCAAAAGAGGTGCGATTTTGATAAAATTCCCCACTCCCAAACAAAAGGAACATCGTCCTCGATGTTAAGTAAAATGATTTTTAAAATTGAGAGCATAAGGTAGGAAAGAGATTTCCAGAATCAACCTCTAATGAAATGGACAGATGAAGCGAAGAAGAAACATGAATTAGTGATAAGAAAGAAAGAAAAAAGTGTACAAGTCTATAGAGTATGGTAGATCATTGGGTTATGTGAAACACCACCCCCAAACAGGATGAGACTAGTACAAGAAATCACAAGCTGCCTCCCGGTAGTGCTAAGTTTAATGTCTTCATCCAGACCGAAGGGATCTCACCCTAAAGATAAGATCTAGAAATGCACTGGGTGGAAGAAAAATTGGGTGATGATAATCACCCCCAAACAAGACTTAAGTGTCAGTCTTGTTGGAAACAATGTAAAAATGGTCAATGCACTTGTATGTCAAAGTGCATCACACGATGCAAAGCATCGGTGGACCATGGGCGGGTAGGTATTAGGGTAGGGGTGAGGGTGAATAGGCACCGATCACGGGCCTTATTGAGTCGAAAGGTGATGGAAACAAAGGACCTATAAGAATGGTGCACCAGTTGGTGAGGGAGGAAAAATGGTGTGGGAAGTGGAATGGGGTGGGGCTCAGAGAAATCACACGACTGTTATATGAATGGGCGATGATAATGGTCATGTCGTGACATGCCAGGGAGCTATTGAGAAGAAAAATCAACACCACAAGAGAGTGGAGGGCATAGGGTAACAAGATCGATGTCACAGAAGTGGAGAGTATCACCACATATACTCTCATGGATGGTTTAGGGTTTTAGGTTAGGATCTACAAAGGTAGAAGGAAATATGAAAGCTGTAAAATCAAGATCCAAACCAGGTGGTGGGGTGTACGGGATAATGGGTGGGTCGGGTGGGATAAATGGTGGAGGAAGATGATCCAACTCAAACGTGGTAGATGCACACTCATTGGGAGGAGTAAAGGAATACTCAGAAGGAGTGTGGTTTCTAAAGATGGAGTTGTCAACTTCTCCATAAGAGTACCATTGGTGAATGTGGTGGGTGAGTAAGACTAGGCACCAAGATCAGAGACATAGGAATCACTAGAAATATTGGGCTCAAAGGGAGACACGGATAGTGGAACATGATCCATATTCGGATAGGTAGAAACTATCACAGATTCTATCACGGGAAAATGGTGAGCACTCGTAGCTGGAGCTAACCTAGGATAAACTAGTTCCTCGGTAACACAAGCAGTGGGATCAATAGGTGCAGACTCGGGCATGTTTTTGGATTTATCGAGAAAGGGAATGGGAACCTCAAAGTGGGGTTCATGTGGACATGGTGGGATTGGATCAGCCTCACTATCGAAAGGTAAGTCAACACAATTGTCAACTTGAGGCCCAGACCAAGTAATGGTCTCAACTTCGAGATTCTCGAGAGGATAGGGTTGGTACACTCAAAATTTGTGTCACAAGATGACACATCTTCATCACACTCGCGTGCTACAATGGGTTGATCCATGGGAATATCTGACTCTCTCGCACATTCAAATTCATTTAAGCGTTGTTCAAGCAGTTGGACTGCTTCATTTTGGATTTGAGTGGCTTGATCTTGCTCGAGTATGAACTTTTGCAAGAGGCTTTCTAGAGCAGATGTGGATGGAGGTGGTGGTGGAGTGACGGGTGGTGGTGGTGGTTGAGGTGGACACAAATCGCTATGGAAAGGACTATACAAAGAATACTCAAATGAAGTATGTGGAGTGGGGACAAGTTCATCATACACGAAAGGATCGCCTTCGTGAGGGACAATTGGTTGATACTCATGGGGTGTGTAGTGAGGGAATGGATCGTGAACGGGTGCACAAGGTTCCTATGACAACTGTGGGAATATGTGAGGATCCGCAACATCGAGTTGGGATTCGTATGGCGTGGAAGGGTGATCAAGCCTCCAGGAATAGCTAGGGTATTCACACAACTCGAGTTTTGATTTATCATGACAATAGGCTGAGGTGGGTTCCGAAACAGTGTCATATGGATACACATGTTCCATGGTGGGTCCGTAAGGATATGAAAAGTAAGGGAACTCATGGAACATGTGATCAACATAAGAACAATGGGTGCTCAACAAAATATGTGACACGTCGACACATTACACCGAGGGTGATGAAAAATGAAGTGCGTGCATGGACGGGTCAAGCGTATCTACGGTACTCGTGAGAGAGGTGAGACCAATAAGGATATTATAAAGAGACTGCTCGGAATTAATCTCACACGTGTCGCGTGATAATGGAAAATGTCCAAAGTAAAGGGACGTTCTTCGGCCATGTGGAGAGAATTATTTTTTGGAGTTTTTTTTTAAATGTTTTCAAAAGGAAAGAAAATATTTTTGGATTTTCTAAAAATAAGGGAAGAAAATATTTTGGAGTTTTGTGAAAAATAAAGGAAGAAAATATTTTTGGATTTTTCTAAAATGAAAGAAAGAAAATATTTTTGGATTTTTTGGAAGAAAAGGTGGGGAAAAATATGGACTCTGAGAATGGATGAACTAACTAAAACTGACTACCGAAAAATGATTTGGACACACACACAAGTTAAGGACAATTCCTGATTAGCACATAGCCAATTATTATCTTTAAATTTAGTGAAAGGGATAGTCAAATTTTAATTAAGTCCGTGGGCGATAAAAAATTACGGAATTATTTTTGTGATTTCCTTTTCAAAAATATTCTCCTAGTGGGCTACCTTGTTGCTTGATTTTAAATTTAGTGATGGCTAGGGTAGCACACAATGGTAAGCGAGTGAGTCGGGTGATGAAATCCCTTCTCGTGAGTGACCGGGTGTAGGTCTTAGTAAATTAATTCATCACACCATTCGAAAATAAATGCGAGAATAAAATCAAGTAAGAGCACACAAAGCACACAAAAGAATTAACTCGCTAACAGTAGAGGCGCGAGGGTTTAGAAATATACCTCCCACAGTTTTTAGGCCGTGGGGTGCCGAAACTTTAAGTCGACTGGGGGGGAGATCACGCCTATCTCAGTCGGTCCCGGGAGTCCTACCGACCCAAGGTAGATAGGCTACTTTTTATCGCCATAGACGCCCTCTCTCTACCTTGTTCGGTTTCCCTATCACGCTTTCTTCGATTATTACAATTTTTAAAATGAAAAATAAAATAAAGGTGT
This sequence comes from Sambucus nigra, assembly GCA_949130495.1. Classification (NCBI taxonomy): domain Eukaryota; kingdom Viridiplantae; phylum Streptophyta; class Magnoliopsida; order Dipsacales; family Adoxaceae; genus Sambucus; species Sambucus nigra. The sequence continues at coordinate 377,347,941 of OX422209.1, read as the reverse complement.
CTCTATGCACTGCAATACAAGACAAGAATAGAATAATCCTAAATACAAGCCTTTTAAAATAAAGAAAAAATGGTACTAAAAACAACAAAGTGCGAAAAATAAATGAACGACAATATGAAATCCGCTCCAAGTTCTTCACGCCCCCATGAATGGCGACGGCGCCATTTGATAACTTGCTTTTTGTGTGGATGTCATTGTTGAAAGCCAAGTTAATCAAAACCTTAAAATACCTACAAAATAATATCAAACTAAAGTGTAGAGCGGTAAGTAAGGATGTCAATCCACATCAAGGGGGTAAGCTAGAGACAAACTCAATTGTAGTTCCTTTTTATTTTCTTTTTGGGATTTTTATTTTTTTTATTTTTTTTAGCTTTTCAAATATTAAAACGATTGGGTGAGGTGAGGTGAAATAACACTAAACTAAATGGAAGATTAAATTACAAACTAAAAAGTGACTAAAAATAATGAACTAAGTCTAACATTAAAATAAGAGAATAAGTGAGGAAGCAAATGTGAGAACAATCAAGGAATGAGATTACATCACAGATTTTAGCTATTCTAACTAATTAATTTAATTATTTGAATCCTCCCAAATTAATATCAAAATTACAACCCAACTCTCGTTGCAAATGTAATTTTAGTAATAACCTTTTAGAAAATAAAGTTTAACCCCCCCCCCCCCCCCCCCACACACACACACACAACTCTAGAAAATAGACCTACACTCCATTTAATTAATTACCCGCTAGGATCGATCGATTAAAATTTATGTAAATCTTAGAAAAAAAAATTAGAGTTGAAATTCAAGTATTAATTGATATGCCCAAAGTACACGTGAGAGACCAAAGACCTCAACCTCGGCCTGGACTGGAGCTGAGGTAATAGAAGCCCATGGATACCTATCAGCAGCGTCTTCCAACATGGGTCGGCCACGACCGACGTCCTAACATCGTCTCGGCCTGGAAGTAGCCGAGGTTAGCTTGAAGCTGACAACTCAGCACCCGCGGGGTCAGCCATAGCCAATGTTGTAACTACCTTGTACACCTACCTCGGCCCTTCATCAGCCGAGGTAAGCAAAAGCCTCACAGGCTCAATCAACAAGCATTATGTCATCCTCGGCCCTAGCCGACATTGCACCTCATATCCAACCTCAGCCGACCATCCTGGCCGAGGTCTTCATGGAACATTGATCTCAGGCAAGGCAAGGGTCGTACTTCACCAACCTCGTACTCATGCAGGCCGAGGTTAGTACAAATCAAGGACAACCGAGCTTCTACACGTTCATGTATAACTTGGAGCACGTGGACAAATCTGTTATAACCGAATTATTCTCTCCACGTGAGGGAATATTGAGGTCATCATTGCTTAGTTGAGATCAGCCAGGTGTCACTCTCATACTGGTTCGATGCTCATGCACATTCTCATTGTATGCTTGGGGGGTATATTACACCCCCCAAGCTCTATATATAGAGGTCATCCTCTACCTTGTAAAGGACTCGAAATTACAACCCTAGCTGAAACTTTATCAATTTACACAGTAGAGAGAGAAAGCTTGAGAGATTGTATCCATGGACGTTAATGCCTTATATTAGTGACCTTACGCACTCACTTGCACAGTGTACGTAGGCCTAATTGGCTTAACCACTTAAACATTTGTGTTCATTTTCTTCTCCTCCTCTTTATCTCTTATACTTGTATATACTTGAGCTGTCATTGCTATCACTAATTTGAGCTTACGAACACCTTGAAGGGTGGTGATGTTTCTAGCATCATCATTTTGGCGCCGTCTGTGGGAACAAGAAGCTATCTCTTCCTCATTTTTTGCTTAACCTCACCGGAGTCTCTGGTGGTAAACTAGGCCCCACCCCTCACGTGGAGCTGTTTCACCATTGAAAAAGGTCCTTTAAGGTATTAAGCTAATTTCCTTCACAAACTCTTTAGTTTTAACACATGGTACCGGAGTTACTGCCACCTCCTCCTCCGCCTGGGGATGGAGAGCCTAGTTCCATCCAGGCCCCAGCCCAGTTCGAAATGGCTGAGGTGGTGGCAGCCTTGAAGTCCTTGGCAGCAACGCAACAAGCGATGAAGGATCAATTTTCATATCTCAATCAAAACATGATGAGACCACCTGGGGTCTCACCAGAGATGATTACTCCGGCATCCATTCAGCCTCATCCTGATGCCAGGGGACCACCCCAGGCACCGCGAAAAGACCAACCTATACCTCAGCGGAGGAGGGATGTTGCTAACCCTAGACGTTTGTGTCTAGGGAGGTAAGGACACCCTTGCCCTGAGGATAGGAATGATGATTTGGAGGCAGAAGACGCTCCCGAAGAGTCTTAGGAGCCCTATGAGGTTTCAAATAACATGGTTCGTCCTATCCAGCAGAGCAGAGGTTTTGGAGGCTGAAGAGGTGAAGAAGCCCAGTAAAGAGGGTCAGCTTTTGATCGATTAAACAGAGGGACATCCTTTAAAAAGCTCGGCCCAATAAACGACCTACGGCAGAGGTTGTCAAGGTCAAGAATTGCGGATGACTAACAAAAGGAAGAGGGTCAGCATCGTCCTCATCAAGGACGACCCCACATGGGATGAGGTAGAGACTAGGAAGAGGTCAACAGATGACGATATGCTACGGCTGGGGAACCTTCAGTCCACCCCTTAGAGGTGGCTGGGGACAACCTCGACCAAGCCGATGTTGCGAGACCATGGAATGACTCCATCCAACGCCTTCAAGAAAGGATAGGAGATCTCATCAAAAGTCGAGACCCATTGTAAAGAGGTTTCTCAGAAGGCTCCCCATTCGTGGCCAAAATAGAGAGTTTTCTAACCCCGACCAAGTTCAAGCCACCTACGGTGTCCCCTAAGTATGACGGTAGCACCAACCCTGTACATCACATTGAGATGTACCAGTCAGCGGCGGACATTTATTCAATACCAGATGAGATGAAGTGCCGGGCCTTTTTCGGGACTTTGACGGGAGCAGCACACATATGGTTTACTTCTCTTTCGAAGAATTCAATTGAGAACTTTAAGGGGTTGGCTGAACGATTCATTCACAATTTCTGTTTTGGGATAAGACCTCAAAAAAAGACCACCCATCTGTTATACGTCAAGCAAGGAAAGAACGAGATCCTAAGAGACTACATTGCTAGGTTCAACAAAGAAAAAATTGAGGTGGAGGACTACGAAGAAAATATAGCCATGACCGCCCTCATAGGAGGTCTCCAGAAAGGGAAGTTGTTGTGGAAACTTACTGAAGACCCTCCCAAGTCTATGGCAGAGCTATTAGCTATTGCGGGGAAGGTCATGAACGCTGAAGAGGCCATGGCTGCCAAGTATGAGGATGAGAACGACGGTAGCAGTGGGAAGTTACAAAGAAAGAAGGACAGAAAGAAGAGGTCAGCTGACGACAAGTTCACACACTATACCCCTCTAACGGTGAGCTGCGAACATATCCTCAATGAGGTCAAGAATGACATGTCTCTAAGATCTCCGGAGAAACTGAAGGCTCCTCCGTCTAAGAGGAACAAAAACTTATGGTGCGAGTTCTACCAAGACCATGGCCATGTTACAAACAAGTGGTTCGCTTTGAATGATGAGATCGAGAAGATGCTGAAGTCTGGAAAGTTGAGTAAATATGTTAATGGCAAGGCTCCCAAAAGGGGAAAAGATGACCCCAAAAATAAGAGAAACGACAGGTGTCGTGACAATACCCCAGCAAGAAGAGATGATGACTCAGATGATGATGACGAAGACGATCCAGACCTGCCACCAAAAGATGACAACACCCAGTGAAGAGGGTTGGTATGATCTCCTTTGATGTTAACACCATATGCGGAGGACTTGCAGGGGGTGGTTCCGAAGTGGATGACTAGAAAGCTCTTATGGCAGAGGCCAAGTCAGTGGCCAAACTTGAAGTAGTAAATCTGACGTCTTCTAAAAAACTGTAGAAGAGAAAGAAGGTGGACATGGACACTCTCATAGTCGGGTTCTCCCGACTCGACTTCAAAGGCATCCTAGCTCTACATGATGACCCTTTGGTAATCACAACAAGAGTTCATGAATGTGAGGTACAGATAATTATAGTAGAAGGAGGAAGTTTAGCAGATGTGATGTTCTGGCCCTGCTTTAAAAGCTTAGGCCTTAGCAGAGCTAGGCTGGTACCCAATCATCTTCCGTTAATGGGCTTCAGCGGTGAAAAGGTCCATCCATTGGGCATGTGTGAGATGGACGTGCGAATGGGTGATGAGTGGACTAAGAGGTTAACCCGGAAGATTAATTTTTTTGTTATGGACAAAAACATCTTCTCGGCCTATAACCTCATAATAGGAAGAGTAGCCCTTAAGGAGTTTGAGGTCGTGTCGTCGACGATCCACCAGATGCTAAAATTCTCGACCCCCTATAGGTTAGGGGAAGTGCAAGGTGACCAGACCATAGCACGAGAATGCTACTTCAACTCGGATGAAGAGAGGGAGGCCCATAAAAGAGAAACTACCACTTATAACATTGATACACTTCACCCTAGAGATGAAACAAAGTTGAAGAAAGGAGAGGCCGCAGAAGAGGTAGAATCCATTGTCCTCAATGAGGAAAAACCGGAAAAAGCTGTCCAGGTCGGCAAAGCCTTAAAAGCAGAGATCAAGGAAGAGCTGATAAAATTCTTGGGGAAGAGGCAGAGTGTCTTCGCTTGGAGTCACGCGGACATGCCTGGCATCAACCCTGAGGTTATGTGCCACAAACTCAACATGACTAAGGATGCTAGGCCAATCAAACAAAGACAAAGAGTTTACTCTAGGGAGAAGTATGACGTCATCCGGGAAGAAGTCAGAAAGTTGGAAGAGGCTAAGTTTATCAGGGAAGTCATATATTCGAAGTGGCTATCGAATGCAATCATTATGCCCAAAGCCAACGTAAAATGGAGAATGTGCATAGATTTTATGGACCTGAACAAGTCTTGCCCAAAAGACAGTTATCCCTTACCTCGGATCGACCAAATGGTAGATGCCACCGTAGGGCATGAGCTCATGAGCTTCATGGATGCGTATTCAGGCTATAACCATATCTTCATGGATGCCGAAGACTCAGAGAAGATAGCCTTCATCACTGGCAAAGGGACATATTGCTACAAGGTTATGACCTTCGGATTGAAAAATGCGGGGGCAACATACCAACGTCTTGTGAATAAGATGTTTGAGGACCAAATAGGCAAGACTATGGAGGTGTATGTAGACGATATGTTAACGAAGAGCTTAAAGGACTGCACCCATGTGGCAGACCTGGAGAAAATATTCGATACCATGGACTCGTACAGAATGAAACTCAACCCTGTAAAGTGTGTCTTTGGGGTAGGAGCTGGGAAATTTCTTGGATTCATTATCAATCAGAGGGGAATAGAGGCGAACCCTAAGAAAATCAAGGCTTTGCTCGACATGAAGACACCAAGGAGTATCAAGGACGTTCAGAGGCTCACTGTAAGAGTAGCTGCACTCAACAGATTTATTTCCAGAGCAATGGACAAGTGTCTTCTGTTATTTAAGGTGATCAGAAAGGCCTTCAAAGGGGACAAAGAGTGTGACGAGGCTTTTAATCAACTCAAGTCCTACCTTAGATCTCCCTTACTCTAATCTCAGCCCATAGTAGGAGAGAAGTTGTATGTTTATCTAGCACTCTCTGAATCAGCTATAAGTGCTACCAAAGTATGTGAAGACGTTGGGGTCCAAAGGCCTGTATACTTCAACAGTAAGGCCCTTTAAGGGTCAGAACAGAATTATGCTCGGATGGAAAAATTATCCTACACTTTGATACATGCCTCGAGGAAGATGAAGCCCTACTTTCAAGCCCATTCTATGGTCATCGTCATTGACTCCCCACTAAGATAGGTCCTCCATAAACCTGAGAAGTCGGGTAGATTGATGACATGAGCCATTGAGTTGGGAGAGTATGACCTTATTTATCAGCCCAGGGCGTCCATCAAAGGGCAGGAACTTGTAGATTTTGTTACTGAGTTCACATGGGAAGAGGCCGAGGTTGAGAATGACCTAGAGACTAGAGAGGGGTCAAACAGCAACGTCTTTCGAGATCCGAAAGAGGTTGTATTCAAGAGATCCCGAAACAGAATAGCCGAGAATGAGGAAGACCAGTACCTTTTGAAGCAAGGAATCATTTCATAAGGGGGCTTCTCATCAGATAAAGACATCTGGAACCTCTTTGTTGATGGGTCTTCTTATGACAGCGAAAGCAGTGCAGGGCTAATACTTTCAGCTCCGGATGGTACCAATGTTGAATACGCCTTGAGATTTAACTTCAAAGCATCAAACAACGAGTCAGAATATGAGGCCATGATTGTGGGCCTATCCTTGGCAAAGACCCTGGGGGTAAGATAACTCCTACTTCATAGTGACTCAAGGTTAGTTGTTAATCAAGTGTTGGGGGTTTATGAGGCCAAGGATGAAAGGATGGCCAAATACTTGAAGAGGGTGAGAATGATATTAGAAGGCTTCAAAGAGGTAAAGATGAAGAGAGTACCCCATCAAAACAATAGTCACGCTGATGCACTAGTAAGGTTGGCTTCAGCAACCAGGACAAACATCAGAAGAACAGTTCCAGTCGAGATCCTGCCCAAGGCAACCATTAAAGAAGAAGAGGTAATTAACCCTTACCTCAATCTGAACATAGGGGACTCATGGATGGACCCCCTCATCAGATATATTAGAGAGGGAGAACTTCTGGAATCAAAGCTAGAGAGGAGAAAATTGAGGTACAAAGTCACAAAGTTCTCAATAGTAGGAGACGTCCTATATAAGAAGGGATTCCTATTACCTCTCCTCAGATGTGTTCATCCCATTGAAGTTCCTCGCATCCTACAGGTGGTACACGAGGGTTTTTCATCCAGTCACATAGGAGGAAGACCTTTAGCAAAGAGGATTATTATGCAAGGATATTGGTGGCCGACCTTGGCTAAGGATGTTGCAGCCTACGTGAAGAGGTGCGATAAATGTCAGAGATTTTCCACTATTCACCATCAACCTCATCAACCTATGATGTCAATCAATTCCCCTTGGCCATTCGCAGTATGGGTAATTAACTTAGTGGGTCCCTTGCCAAGGGCTGCAAATAATTACCAATTTTTGATAGTTGCCATTGATTACTTATCCAAATGGGTAGAGGCCGAGACGATGATCACGATTACAGAGCAGAAGACCTTCCAATTTATTGGAAGAACATCATATGCAGACACGGCCGTCTAAACACCCTCATCTCGGACAACAGAACCCAGTTCAAGAATTCTTCCTTGGAAAAATATTGCGAAAGAGTTGGGATAAAATAGTTTTTCTCTTCTCCTGGCCGACCTCGGGCAAATGGTCAGACCGAAGTCACAAACAGAACAACCCTCGACGGAATCAAGAAGAGGTTAGAAGAAGATAAGGGAAGATGGACTCAATAGGTTTATGTTGTGCTATGGGCCTATAGAACAACGGCTAGGACACCTCTGGGGGAAACCCCATTTATATTAGAACATGGCTCAGAGGCTATCATACCAATAGAAGTAGGACTCCCTACTCATAGGGTTCAGACCTATGACCCTGAGAAGAATGGGGAAGAGAGAAGACTCAACCAAGATTTGATTGAAGAGAGAAGGGAAGATACAGAACTCAGGCAAGCAGCTTACCAGCAGAGAACAATAAAGTTCTACAATCAAAGGGTAAAATCAAGACCCATAGCTGTAGGAGATCTAGTATTGAAGAAGATGTTGCATAAGGCAAACAAGCTTCACTAGAATTGGCATGGTCCTTACAAAATGATTGAGGAGGTAGTACCCAAGACCTACAGGCTAGAAAACCTCGAAGGGGAACCTTTCTCTAATCCTTGGAATGCTGATCATCTAAAAAAGTATTACATATGATGTTGCAAGAGCTTTCGTGTAAATGTATCATCTTATGATGAGATTATTAATGAGAAGATCAGTTCCCGTGTCAATTCTTGGTTCATTATGCTCTAGTGGTAGAATTTATGAGGTGAGACATCATACTTAGATGACCTCAGACCTTAGACATCATTAATTTAGTGAATATATTATGGGGATAACATCTTAGTTGATGACCTTAGACCTTAGACATCATTGATTTGGTGAATATTTCATGAGGTTAACATCTTAGTTGATGACCTCAGACCTTAGAACATCATAATTTGGTGACAAGGTCTGAGGTAAGACATCATGCTTGGATGACCTCAGACCTTAGACATCATTAATTTGGTGAATATATTATGGGGATAACATCTTAGTTGATGACCTCAGACCTAGAACATCATAATTTGGTGACAAGGTCTGAGGTCAGACATTATGCTTAGATGACCTCAGACCTTAGACATCATTAATTTGGTGAATATTTTATGGGGATAACATCTTAGTTGATGACCTCAGACCCTAGAACATCATAATTTGGTTAATATTTTATGAGGGTAACATCTTAGTTGATGACCTCAGACCTTAGATATCATTAATTTGGTGAATATTTTATGAGGGTAACATCTTAGTTGATGACCTCAGACCTTAGAACATCATAACTTGGTGACAAGGTCTGAGGTCAAACATCATGCTTGGATGACCTAAGACCTTAGACATCATTATTTTGGTGAATATATTATGGGGATAATATCTTAGTTGATGACCTCAGATCTTAGACATCTTTAATTTGGTGAATATTTTATGGGGATAACATCTTAGTTGATGACCTCAGACCTTAGACATCATTAATTTGATGAATATTTTATGAGGGTAACATCTTAGTTGATGACCTCAGACCTTAGACATCGTTAATTTGGTGAATATATTATGGGGATAACATCTTAGTAGATGACCTCAGACCTTAGACATCATTAATTTGGTTAATATTTTATGGGGATAACATCTTAGTTGATGACCTCAGACCTTAGACATCATTAATTTGGTGAATATTTAATGAGGGTAACATCTTAATTGATGACCTCGGACCTTAGAACATCATAATTTGGTGATAAGGTCTGAGGTCAGATATCATGATTGGATGACCTCAGACCTTAAAACATCATAATTTGGAACAAAGTTCGAGGTCAGACATCATGCTTTGATGACCTCAGACCTTAGACATCATTAATTTGGTGAATATATTATGGGGATAACATCTTAGTTGATGACCTCAGACCTTATACATCATTAATTTGGTGAATATTTTATGAGGGTAACATCTTAGTTGATGACCTCAGGCCTTAGAACATCATAATTTGGTGATAAGGTCTGAGGTCAGACATCATGCTTGGATGACCTCAGACCTTAGACATCATTAATTTGGTGAATATATTATGAGGGTAACATCTTAGTTGATGACCTCAGGGCTTAGAACATTATAATTTGGTGACAAGGTCTGAGGTCAGACATCATGCTTGGATGACCTCAGACCTTAGACATCATTAATTTGGTGAATATATTATGGGGATAACATATTAGTTGATGACCTCAGACCTTATAACATCATAATTTGGTGACAAGGTCTGAGGTGAGACATTATACTTGGATGACCTCAGACCTTAGACATAATACGATGAAAAATTATGTTGAGACTTCAGACCTGAACACACATTGCATGACAAAGAAAATCATTCAAAGAACATTCAGTAAATAAAGAAATAAAGCCCTCCTCAGAGGTTGATGTAGATAAAGAGTTACAAGTTACAAGTTAACTGAGTTTGCAATCAGAGATTACAGTTTAAAATTCATAATAGAAAGTTATAAAAAGCTTCACAAAAGTGGCCTAAGGGTCTGCAGCTACATTGTGAGCATCCTCGGCCTCATTCCCTTGGCCGATGTTGGTCACCTCGGCCCTATCATCTCGGAGGTTGACACCCTTAATCTCTGTAACATCCAGTGGTGCAGTCTCTGCAGGGGCAGCATCTTCCTCCTCAACCTCTTGAAGGGCCTGGGCAAATTGAGGGTTGGCAAAGCTCAGACCAATGAAGTCAAAGGCTGTCAAGCTCCCCGACTCCTTCTCTTTAGCAGCAACCCATTTTCCAGTTGCCTTAATACCTCTTTCGAGGTATTCAAAGCCAAAGTTGATAAATTCGTCAGAGACTTTGTAATCAGCCAGGATCCCCTCAGAAGCATCCTCAAGGGCATCTTTTACTACAACATCAACCTTCTGCTGAAGAACGTGGTCCTTGGCCTTCAAGGTAGAGGTGTGTTCCTTTTTAAGCTTGGAGATCTCTTTCTCCAACTGCTTGACCTTCTTGTCAGACCCTTCAGAGGAAGACTTCAGACGATCCACCTCTGAATTCAGAGAGTCTTCCACCTTCTCGGCCTCTTTGCCTTTCTCGATGAGGGGCAACCTCTTTAGAGTCCAGTTGGCCAAATGATGCATAGCAACGATGCCTTACAAATCAAGGATCAGATGTATAAGTTCAAATTCAGAGAAGTGTTTCACTTCAAAATCAAATGGAAATTCAAATCTTACCTGGATAGACGTGTGAAGGCCAAACTAAGCCAGCAGGGGAGTATCCATGGAGCGACAAAGGCGATTTTCAACGTCGGTAATAGCAGAGCCAATGGCATCCAACGCCTGCACACTGTGGCTTATCAAACTGTCATTAATTTTCAGCTGCTCCAGACGAGCAGCCAAGGCATCATCAGAGGATATGGGGATGGCCTTTTGGGATTTACTCGGCCTCTGATCCTCAGGAGTAGAACTTTTGGTTTTCCTTTTCCTTGTACCGTCGGCCTCAGACGTGCCGACACCCTGCTTCGAGGGGGGAGGAGGAGGTGCATTCAGACCTGCCTTCTTTACCAACTTCGTGAGACTGGGGGCAGACATCTCCCATATATCGTCTGAAATGCCTTCAGGGCGCTCTGCAAATAGAAAGGTTTGAGTTAGAAAATTAGAGATATAAAAAGTCAGAGGTTTAACTTATTGAAATAATAAAATAAGCACTAATGGAGCTTAGTCAAAGGACTCCCCCCAAGGCCAGTCTCAGAGAGATAGTAGGGGGTTATCAAATGTTCGAACTTAACCAACAAACCATGCTCCCCCTGATCTTGAAGGTCTTTTACTTTTTAAAGATTATTTTGGCTTAGCCCAGGGTTGGCCCTGGCAGCTATTGACACCTTGCCCCATCTCAGGGATATCCTCGGCTCTAAGTTCGAAGAGGGGACATAGGGGCCAAATTCCCATGCCCCTGAGGTGAAGAAATATCGCAGTTTCCAATTATAATTTGAACTTTGGGTAACCTGCAACATCTTCTTAGTTGACTTTCGAGCTAAGAAATGGTAATAGCTCGGATGATTCTTATCAGAGGAAGGGATGTAGCATCCAGAGAAGACCTGTACAGGAAGGTCTGAATGGTGGACTGCCCTCCATAAAATTATAGCTCCAATTATCACCCTCCAGGCATTGGGGGATAACTGGGAAGGAGCTAAGTTAATATAGGACAATATGGCCCTAATGATGGGATGAATGGACAGACGAAATCCTAACTTGAACATCTTCTCGTACAAGCAGATCTCAACATCTCGATCGCCGAAAGCCCTCTCTTCCCTCAGAGGTCTCCGGAGTTTTATGGAGCGACTTATGGAATACAGATGCCTGAAGGTAAGAAGGTTGAACTTGCTGACAGTGCTCTCTATCTCAGCTGCCTCTGAGGTGTTAACATCACTCTCACTCCCATCATCCTCATCTCAGTCAACGTCGACTGGAACGGATTAGGGAGCACCACCAGGGAACCTCTGAGAAAACTCAGCTCCTTTGATGGTCGACAGGGGAATATATTCAAGGATTGGGGGAATAGCCATGCTAGGCCCTATAATTTCAACGTCAGAGGAAGAGTGCGATGTACTAGAACTCTTGTGAGATGAGGCCTGACTGGAAACCTCTCCTTGATCAGGGACCTGATCCTGCTGAATGGAAAAGTTCATGGCCTCTTGAAAAGAGTCCATAGACATAGGGTCTGAGGTGGATGACTCGGACTCAGACATGGGATTAGGTTCAACTGGGACCTCTGCTGACTTAACTGGTTCGGCTGGCTCAGGGTATATGTGAAGCCCTTATACTTTTGACTCACTTGAGTCTATAGTGTATAAGTGCTCATCTAGTTTGGAAATTGTGACAAAATTGTGTCCTCCCTAGAAACCAAAGAGCCTCAGAAGTTGGATTGCCTATTCATCTCTCTATCTTGTAGTGATCAAGAGACTATTGCCAACACTCACACACAGTAGAATTCAATTCATACATGTCATACTTCATAATTATATGTGTACATGTGTTGAGTGTGTTTAAATCCCTAAATTGGATTTTTAATTATTTTTTGGGATTTTTTAAACAATTTTAAAACCATGTTTTATTAATTAAAACTTGATTTATAAGTTTTCGGGGTCAAACTCTAAATATACTTTGTTGTGTTTTATGGCCTATGTTACCTTGGGTAGAATCCAAAAGTGGCAGAGACTTCAGGGTATTCTTTGTAATTAGTTTGGGCGCGCGTTTTATATCCCTTAACTGGCCAACACCTGTTGCCCTCTGATTGGTTAGAAGTGTGTTTCTTTACTGAGACAATAGACGCGTGTGTTATCAACCCTTGGATCATTTCTTATCAATGGTCTGCATGTTGCCTTGATGAATCCCCGTGTAACTTTTTAAGCCAATCAGCGTTCGTTTAAGCACCGCCTTGTGTGGGCCCTTAGATTCAGGTAAATTTAAATTGACTCGATCTCAGCCCTTGGTTTTGATCAGATATCTCGAACCTTCTCCTCCCACTATAAAAAGGACCCTTCCCTCAGACTTCGAAGACTTTTGCCATTTCTGAGAGAGTAGAGAGAGAAGAGAGAAGAGAGAAGAGAGAAGAGAGAAACCAGAGAGAGAAGAAAGTTAGAAACCCTAACTTCGTCCAAATCCTCTTAAAACCTAACCCAAACACTTATTCAAAACACCATATCCAAAAACACCATCCTGAGTGTTCTTGAGTGTTTGAGAGTTTGAGTTGAGTTATTTTTGTTGCTGTAACCTTGTGTTCGTGAGATCTTGTTTCCAACTTAAACTTCTACTTAGATCTAGTTTCTGATTCCATAGAAATCTCAGATCTGAGTTATTCATGTTACATTACACTTAGTTGCATTTTATTTCTCATCTTGAGAAATATATTGTTGATTATTTTCTCCAAAAGTTTTCTTACTTTGAAATCAACAATAAATGCTTTCTGTTTCTTGTTCTTGTAAAACTAAACCTTTGACCTAGTTTGGAATCTCACTTGGAGGTTTTCAATCTCGAAAATATTTTCTAAACTGAGATTGATTAAGACCTTGTCTGTCTTCCTAGCAAGGTATCCGTGGATTCTGGGATTAGTTGAAAGGTCAAATAAGGTTCAAGGTTTTGTAAGAAAAAAGGAAAGAAAAGATCACAGCATATAGTGTAACTGTAATTTGTTAGGACTGTTTGTACTTAATAAGTGTGTGTGTGTGTGTGCATGCATGTGTTAGAAAGCACCTTCACAAACACTTTCACCCTACAACACGAAAAGTGTTGGTATTAAGATCTTGTGATCATAAGTCGACGTAAAGTGCTGGAACAAATCAGAAGTTGACAAACTGAGAGAACTACATCTACAATCAGAACTGCAGAGAAGTTATAAGGACACCAGAGGGTACATTACTAAACTTATATAGGTTTGAGTTGTTTTCATGTTAGATATATAGTTTTTAACTCATAAATTTGTTTTAGTGGATTTTTCATTTTACTCCGTAGAGGGAGTCGTGGATGTTTCCTCAATTGGTGAGGTTTTACCACGTAAAAAAATGTGAACAAAATCTTTCTACATTTTCTCATCTCACTCTTGGTTGTGCTGTGTTTAAAACTTGTTTACACTATCTTTTAAACTTGTTGCCCAAATCTTGAATAAGATCTCGTACATACTTTTATTAAACACTTCTTGTGATTAATCCTTTTTTATTTAAGAAAAGAGTTTCTTCAAAAAACAACTCGGAGTTACTTAAATAGTTTATTTTCAATAAACGGCTTTAGTAACGCATTTTTCAATTGGTATGAGAGCTTGGTAAAACTGCTTTTAAAGAGATCCTGTGTTTCTGAAATTGTTTCCTGAAAATCAAATATGGACGAGAAAAATGAAAGATTTGGTAACTTGACCAGACCTCCAATCTTTGATGGAACCAATTTTGCTTACTGGAAAGTAAGGATGATTGCTTTCATTCAAGGAACTTTGGGAGATGATGTCTGGGATATTGTTGAAAATGGTTATACTTTTCCTACTAAACCAGCCAACGAAGGAAGTAATGAGAGGGTTAAGAAAGCTTTAAGTGAGTTCACTCAAGAAGAGAAACAAGTTTCTCGAAATAATAACAAAGGAAAGAATGCCATATTTATGTCCATAAATGAACATGAGTTCAAAAGAATCTCATCCTGTACCACTTCTAAGGAAGCTTGGGACACCTTGGTTACTTCTCATGAAGGAGACACTAGAGTTAAGGCTGCTAAAACCCAAATACTTATCCAGTAGTATAATTCCTTAATTATGTCTGAAACTGAGTCATTTGATGACTTCTATATGAACCTGACTGATATTGTGACCAAACTGCATGCTAATGGGATAACTTATGATAGGCAAGAAATTGTATCTAAAATTCTGAGATCATTACCACAGAAGTTTGATAACAAAAGATATGCTATTGAGGAAATGTGTGATGTAAATCTCACTCCTGAACTACTCAGTAGTAAATTAAGAACTGTGGAAATGGAACTAGAATTTAAGAAACAATTAACCCAATCCCATAGGAAACAGACTAGTTCCAATCTAAGCTTCTCTTCTAAATTGATTAAGCCTGAGTTTAATACTTCCAATGATGAATCTGATGAGGACTGCGATATAGAGAGTTTGGACAATCAGATTGCCTTAATGACAAAATAGTTCAAGAAAATCATTAAATTTAGAAACAAAGTGTCAAATAAACAAGGCAAGTCAAATTATCCAACTCCCTCTAGTCACAGACCTCATGAGAAAAACAATGACAAAAATCACAAGGATTCTCATATCAGACCTAATAGAGACCTTAAGAAGACTGAATGTTATAGATGTGGTAAACTGGGACACATTTCACAAGACTGTAGAGTTAATTTGAACACTCAAAACAAACACACTAGAGCTAACATCTGCAAAACATGGGATGATGCAAGTGACTCTGAAAATGAGGAACCTGAGTCATCAGATGTTTTTTATCCTTGCATGTCTTTCTTTGCCAAGATTATTTAATAATGATGACATGCCTATGTTTGTTAATGAGGATGAACCAAATAATTCTATGACTGATACTTCGAATATGGTTATTACTAGTTTAGATGCTTTGATTACTGAGAATGTTGCATGTTCTACCTCGGGGTGTGTGAGTCAAAAGGTAAGCGATAATGACGATGTCAATGGGTGTGTGAGTTCCAAGAATGAAGCCTTAGGGGTCACTTCACACACTACACTTAGTGACTCGGACAATGAAGACCTCCCAGACATTCACACACTTTATACTAAGACTCTCAAGAAAAGCGCTAGACTAGAAAAGACTGTTAAAGATCTTACCAAGAAATTGGAAGATCTAAGCCTGATGGTTAAACTAAATGCTGAAGAGTACACTACCCAATGTTTAACTCATGAAAGTGAAATTAAAGTTTTTGATGAAAAACTGAAAAATTTGACTGAAACAAATGAAATTCTGGAGAAAAAATACAAAGGGACTGTTGATACCAAATTTAGTCTGCTGATATGGCCCAATTAACTGAAAACACGTGGCACTCTACATGGCAACAACAAAACACTTTCGAGGAACTCACACGCTCCGAGGAACAAGACTACAACGAGGAAGATTATTTCCCCGAGGAACATTGCTTCCCCGAGGAACTCACATGCTCCGAGGAATGAAAACTCTCCGAGGAACTCTTACCTACCGAGAAGCTTAGGTGGTCCGAACAACTCAGGCGATCCGAGCTGCACCTCGAACAAAGCATTAATAGCAGGATAACCAACCGTTTGACTGTTCATTAAATGCTTATCATTCAGACGCGCACACATAAAGGGCATTTAATGTATTACCCTTTCATATGTACATCATTTAATGTATTACCCTTTCACATTACAGCCCCATGGCTATAAATACATTGTACAATCCTCATTGTAGAGCGAGGTGATCCCCAGACTGGAATTTCTTGATAGAACTTGTAATCGAGAATTCCCAAACACTCAGTAATAATACAACAGTGGACGTAGGCCATTCTTATAAGGCTGAACCACTTTAAAATTCTTTGTCTCATTTATTTATCTGTGATTGAATAATTAGAGTGATCTATTTTTTTACATCAACATATTGGCACCGTCTATGGGAAATGACTGGTAATATCATTTTCCACCAAAAATAATTCATCACCAATGGCTGATATTCCAGAATCTAGCAATCGAAACGCTGGAACTCCTCCAAATCCATCTGCTCCGCCAAATATCCCAGATCTGGCTGGAATAATGACAAATCTGGCCCAGGGCCAGACCGTCATGCAAGAAACGATGCGATAACTCATCCAAACTCTCCATGGCGGTGCGTCAGCCCATTCAGGACCACGAAGTATTCAAAGAAACATCCGTACCCCATCCTCACATACTAGGTGTACCAATTCATATCGCAATGAAGAGTCTGAAGATTTCTCTTATCAACCTGGACGAACTTCGTCAGTGCGATCCACGGATACTGAACAACGTGTCACTCTCTCCCCAGAAAGGACCAGCGCATTGGAGAGGTTAAGTAGGGTTTCCCCTTTCGATCGATTAGGCCCTAGAAGGAACAAAAGTCCTCTTAATGCAGTGTCGAGGAGCTTTCAACGATCAACAGCCTTAAGGGAAGGATCTGCCCAGTCGCGACCAGCTGCTCATCAAAATAGATCCCAGGAAGCCACTTCAACACGATCAGCTTCTCGAACCAACAGGCCCGAGGAAGGGAATGATGCATGGAAAGGCTCTATTCAAAGGCTGTAGGATATATTAGGGGACATGGTTAAAACCAAGAACCCTTTACAACGAACCTTTGTTCGAGGAACACCTTTTGTCCAGGCCATTGTAGATTTTCCAACGCCATCAAAGTTCAAAGCACCTGTTGTGACCCCCAAATATGATGGAAAGACTGACCCTGTTCTTCATATAGAACAATATCAAGCTGCTGCCGACATCTATGCTATCCCAGACGAGATGAGATGCAGGGCATTCTCGAGAACTCTTACCGGATCTGCTCAAATATGGTATAATAATCTTTCTCGGGGTAAGATCTCAACTTTCTTTCAACTGGCCGAGTTATTCATTGGAAATTTCTACTTTGGGGCAAAGCCAGTTAAACGAGTAGCACATTTGTTAAGTGTTAGACAAAAAGCTGGTGAAAGTACCAGAGATTATATAACTCATTTTAATAACGAGAAACTTGAAGTCATTGATTATGAAGAGAAGACATCGATCACTGCCTTGATGAGTGGGTTGTTGCCTAATAAGTTGTATTACACTTTGGCCAAAGATCCACCCACAACTATGTCAGAATTGATGGCCAAAGCAGCCAAAATCATGAATGTCGAGGAGGCTATGGCTGCGAAGAAGAATATGGATAAAGAAGCCAAGGTGGAAGTCGACAAAGCCAAGAAGAAAGAGCATAAGAACAATGGTAGTGACAAACAATCCAAAAATAGGTCGTCATGGGAGGTCTTGAGGAAATTTGATAATTACACTCCTTTGAAGGTAGATATCAACCATGTCACCTGGAAGAAATTAAGAACAACGAGGAGTTAAACTGGCCAAAGAAAATGAAGGCAGACCCTGACACGAGGAATAGGGAAAAATATTGCGAGTTTCACAAAGATCATGGCCATATGACCAAAAATTGCATAGCTCTTCAGAATGAGATCGAAACACTCATCCGACGAGGAAAACTGGCAAAGTATGTTGATCGCGAAAATGAAAGAAGAAACAACGACCGAGAAAGAGAGAGGTCTAGATCTCCTCGTCGAGCAGAGGAGAAAAAGAAAAGAAACCATGAAGTTGATCCAGAAGATGACCCCGATCTTCCCAAGAGACCAAGGCAGCCAGAACGAGAGGTATTTTCAATACTCTTTGGATCATTTGACTGTAATGTTATTACAGGTGGAGATGCAGGAGGAGGAGACCTTACTACAGAGAGAAAAGCTTACCTCGGCGAGGCACAAGCTTGCTCGTACATTCAGCGAATAAATCTAGCTGAAGAGGATCGCCTGAGAAAGGTGAACAAAGAGAAGTTGGTCATTGGGTTCTCAAAAAATGACCTCGCAGGTGTTCTATATCCTCATGATGACCCATTGGTGATAAAAATGAGGATGAAGGAGGTTATGATTTCAAGAGTACTGGTCGACAATGGTAGCTCGGCAGACATCATGTTCTACTCGTGCTTTGATAGTTTAAATCTAAAGCTATCTCAACTGGAGCCTTATCACAGACACCTCATCGGTTTTGCTGGTGAGAAAGTATTTCCACTTGGGACGATCAAGTTGGATATATTCATTGGTACGTGGACTGCTTGTCGGACAGAAAGAATACGTTTCTTCGTGATGGATAAGAATGTCCAATCATCGTACAATATCATCATGGGAAGAGTAGGATTGAAGAAGTTCGAGGCTGTACCATCTACAGTGCATCAGTGCCTAAAATTTCCAACAAACTTTGGAGTTGGAGTTGTGAAAGGTGATCAGAAAGTAGCTCGGGAATGCTATTATTCATCCGCCGAGCAAGAAGAACTGGAAGAATTAAAGAAAAAGACTACTACCTATCAAGTGGTTGAAGGTGCAGAAATTGAAACATTGGATCCTCGAGATGAGTCGCAACTCGTGAAGGGTCAAGTGGTGGAAGCTACTGAAAATATCATTCTAGACGACGAACACCCTGAGCGAACTACTCAAATAGTTTCATCATTGGAAGCCTCATTAAAACAGGAATTGATAACGTTCCTTAGAAGCAGAAGACAAACTTTTGCATGGAGTCATGAAGATATGCCTGGGATAGACCCAAACTTCTTGTGTCACGAGCTCAATGTAAATAAGGAGATCAAGCCTGTGAAGCAGAGAAGAAGAGTATTCAGTCCTGAGAAGAATCAAGCTATATAGGAGGAAGTCGAGATGCTCCAGAAAGCTTGCTTTATTAAAGATGTTAAATATCCAGACTGGTTAGAAAATGTGGTAATGGTGAAAAAGAAGAACAACAAATGGAGGATGTGTGTAGACTTCACCGACCTCAACAAAGCATGCCCAAAGGATCACTTTCCATTGCCCCGAATTGATCAACTGGTGGATGCTACCTCGGGACACGAGTTGCTGAGCTTCATGGATGCTTATTCTGGTTATAATCAGATCAAAATGAAACCTGAAGACAGGGAGAGTATTTCTTTTATTACCCCTAGGGGAACTTATTGTTATAATGTTATACCTTTTGGTTTGAAAAATGCAGGTGCGACACATCAGCGGCTGATGAACAAAGTCTTTGCTGAACAAATCAGTTGCAATATGAAAGTCTATGTTGACGATATGCTGACAAAAAGCAAGAAAGCTGTCGATCATCTAGTTGACTTAAGTCAGACTTTTGATCAACTGGATAAATATCAAATGAAGCTGAACCCGACGAAGTGCATATTTGGAGTACGAGAAGGCATGTTCCTCGGGTACATTATCAATCAACGAGGCATTGAAGTAAATCCTGAAAAAATCAAAGCCCTATTAGGGTTGCGATCTCCAACGACGAAGAAGGAAGTACAGAGTCTCACAGGACGAGTAGCAGCACTCAACAGATTTGTGTCACTGGCAATTGATAGATGTCTCCCATTCTTCAAGACACTCAAAAAGACTTTTGAGTGGAATGATGAATGTGAGAAGGCTTTTCAAGACTTGAAGCAATACTTGGGAACACCTCCACTGCTGTCCAGGCCGGTGATGGGAGAAAAATTGTATTTGTACCTTGTAGTGTCCGAGAATGCAGTTAGCTCGGCGTTGATCAGAGTGGAGAATGGAGTGCAAAAACCAATTTACTACACAAGTAAAGCCTTCCGAGGAGCAGAGATCAGATATCCAAGGCTGGAAAAGTTAGTGTTGGCGCTGATTGAGGCAAGTAGATGAATGAGGCCATACTTCCAGGCTCATACCATAGTAGTATATACCGATATGCCATTGAGGCAAGCCCTTCATAAACCAGAAAAATCAGGGAGATTGATGTACTGGGCAATAGAACTCGGTGAGTATGATATAGTTTATGAACCCAGATCATCATTAAAAGGGAAAGCTGTAGCAGATTTTATAGCGGAGTTCACCTATCCTGATACCCCCGAGGAGCAAAAGTTGCTCGCTGATCAACCTGTGGATGTTACAGGATCAACAAACACAAGCTCAGACCAATTCCGGTTAGTAAAAGGGTAAGTGGATGTTACAAGATCATCAAATTCGAGCTCAGGCAAATTCCGATTGGTAAAAGGGTGAGAAGAGATGATCGATGAAGAGCAAGAAATATCCGGGGAGGATGAAACGAAGCAGCAAATATTTCACCGAGGAACTCTGACAGATCAGAAGTTTGAAGACGAGTTACCTATATGTAGGTTATATGTAGATGGCTCATCTTGCATTGCAGGATGTGGTGCGGGGATAGTTTTGAGCACTCCAGATGAGGTCGACATGGAATACGCCCTCCGATTCCAATTCAAATCTTCCAACAATGAAGTTGAATATGAGGCCATGATTGCAGGACTTAGTTTGGCAAAAATCATGGAGGCGCAGCAGGTTATTATTTTTAGTGATTCTCAATTGATCGTAAACCAAATGATGGGAATATATGCAGTTAGAGGAGAATTAATGATTAGATATCATGCAAAGGCAAAGGAGCTGGTGTCAGAATTTTCCGTTGATCAGAATACCAAGAATGGAGAATGCGAGAGCAGACGCCTTAGCTCGACTAGCATCAGCTACTCCCACCGATTTACGGAGAACAATACCAATTGAAGTTTTAGCTGATCGAAGTATAGATGAAGATCTGATGATGAACTTTATCACCCTTGATTTAGGACCATCTTGGATGGATCCCATCAGGGCGTATATCGAGGAGGGAGAATTGCCAATTGACAAGCTCGCAGCCAAGAAGTTGAAGTTTAAAGATGCTCGGTATGTATTAACTAATGGTGTTTTATATAGATGAAGAATTATGGAAGGTTTGCAGAGATGTGTACATCCCTCCGAGGTGAATGAATTGATTGAAGAGATCCATGAAGGGTCATGTGGAGCACATGTAGCAGGTCGGACTCTTTTACAAAGGGTGATGACACAGGGATATTACTGGCCGACGATGAGAGCTGATTGTATAGCCTATGCCAAGAAATGTGACAAGTGCCAATGTTTTTCCTCCATCCGAAGAACTCCACAAGCATTGTTGACACCCATAACTTCCCCTTGGCCATTTGCCATGTGGGGAATTGATTTGGTTGGGCCATTACCAACAACCCGAGGAAGGTTCAAGTACCTCCTCGTCGCAGTGGATTATTTTACTAAGTGGGTAGAAGCTGAGCCACTCATTGATATGACGTACGATAAGGTGTACCAATTTGTTTGGAAGAACATCATTTGTCGATATGGTCTTCCTCATGCCTTCATCACAGACCATGGAACACAATTTGATAACGAGGAGTTCGCTGCCTATTGTCATCAGTCAAATATTTTGAAGGTCCACTCAGCACCAGGCCATCCTCAAAGCAATGGACAAATTGAAGTGACAAATAGAACGCTCCTGAATGGTTTGAAGAAAAGATTGGATGATGCGAAAGCAAACTGGATCAACGTGCTACAATCAGTACTTTGGGCTTACCGAACTACACCTCGAGTAGCAATAGGAGAATCACCATATATGCTGGCGTTTGGAAGTGAAGTTGTTATACCTGCCGAGTTGGGCCTCCCAATACACAGGGTTTTGAATTTCAATTCCCTTGTCAGCGACTTAATGAGAAGACTTGATTTAGACATGCTCGATGAAGTTAGAGAAGAAGCATCCATTAGAAATGCTGCTTACCAGCAGCGAACGAATTTGTTCTACAACAAAAGGGTGAAGAAGTGCGACCTAAAAGAAGGAGATTATGTGCTGAAGAAAGTCATTCAAAAGCACAATAAGATGGAGGCAAACTGGCATGGACCATACCGAGTTACAGAAGTTGTTCGACCAGGAACTTATCGAATATCAACTCTAGAGGGGGATGAGTTTAAGAATGCATGGAGCGCAGAGCACATGCGCAAGTATTATCAATGATGTATATTCTCATGTAACATAGTTCCATCAATATGAATAAAATGAGGATATTCTGCCAAAGCCTCTCTTTTTATTGAAAATTTTTCGGGGAATACTAGTGCTACACACTACTCGGCAAAGCTCAGTTCAGACTACTCAGCAAAATATTCCTAAAAATGCCAACCTCGATTGGTTAGGAAACAAAATATTCCTAAAAATGCCAACCTCGGTTGGTTAGGAAACAAAATATTCCTAAAAATGCCAACCTGTTTGGCTAGGAAACAATAGTCCAAAAAATGCCAACTTGTTTGGCTAGGAAACAAAATATTCCTAAAAATGCGAACCTCGGTTGGTTAGGAAACAAAATATTCCTAAAAATGCCAACCTCGGTTGGTTAGGAAACAAAATATTCCTAAAAATGCCAACCTGTTTGGCTAGGAAACAAAATATTCCTAAAGAGGCCAACTTATGTTGGTTAGGAAGTACATACATTATCGGAAATGCCAACTTATGTTGGTCGGAGGTAAATATATTCTCGAAAATGCCAACTTATGTTGGTCGGGAGGTAAGATTATTCCAGAAAGCGCCAAAGTCTACTAACTATGGCTGGTCGGGGATAAAAACCCACCAACTGTAGTTGGTCGACGAGGAAAATTTACCGACATTGGTTGGTCAGAAACATTTTATGGGCAAAATTATTTCAAAAAGACTAACTATAGCTGGTTGGGGATAAAAACCCACTAACTGTAGTTGGTCGACATGGAGAATGTAATGACCTTGGTTGGTTGGAAACATTTGAAACATTTTATTCATTACTTTATTAGTAAGTGATCGAGCAACATTTTTTAAGACTCAAAACTTTTTAATTATTACTGAGTTGATCGACAAATTACACAATATTGTTACCTTTTTTACAGATAGACATGCATAAATGTAAAGTATTACAAGACAATAGCAATTAAGATTACAAACATAAATGAAAGTTTTTCATTAAATTCAAAATAAATTACAAGTACATTAATATTGAAATATTAACTATTACATCAAAAATTCCTATTCTACTGGTCTTTTCCCCTCTGCTTTTGACACAGGTTCCTCGCCAGCAGGCGGATCATTTAAAGCCAGAGGAGAATTGATAAAATTGAGATCCTTCAACATCCTGACATTCATCACGTATGGTCGATCTAGGAGATGCTCGGGATGAGATACTTCAATTTGTGAATGGAGATTATAGTCACCGAGATACTTTGAAATCAGGCTCCGAGGAATGGCCCGTGCAGGGATCCAACTCATATCCAATTTATACGGTGGCACAGGTAAGTCGAGCAGCCCGGGATCATGGTAGTCCCACAAGTAATGACCATGTTCGAGCTTCAGCTCACCTAAGGCATTCAACTAGCCTTGCTTGTAGCCCTCGTTATTGGCATTCTGGATACGATCATCTAAGTGGAATAACGCTTCGTTGTATCCAGCCATCCAGAACTCCCTGGGCTGTTTATGGAACTGATATGTTAGTCTGTCGAGCTGCTCGTGGAGATTTTTGATTAAGTTTTCTTTGTTCTCCAAGGTAGACTTCTGCGTGGAGAGCTGCTCTTCCAGGTCTTTGATCTTCTTTGACATTTCAGCCAAAGCTCGGTTCTTCGCCATCAACTAGAAGGCCTGATTTTCTCTTGCAGACTGAGTCCTCTTCTCCTCGATAGGAACTCGAGCTGCTCTTGCTCATCCCCGAGGAGCTCTTACTCGTCCACGAGATGATGCAAAGGACCCAACTCTCTTCAAGTTTTCCAATTCATCCCTCAAATTGGCATTCTCGACTTCTAGGAACGAGAATCCCTCACCAGTCAATGGGATTAAGGCTTTCGAAGAAGAGGCTGCAGACTTCAACTGTGATAGGTCTTTCTGCAAATTGTTGTTCTCTTGCTCTAGAAGCTCGGCAATCTGTCTGCATTCCTCGACCTCGCCCCTCAGGGTTCTCTCCCTTACATCGTACCCAGCAAAGAGCTTCTCATAGCCCTTATCGGCAATGATCTGCTGGTACTTTTTCTCATATCCCTCATGCAACAGGGCAGTTGATTCTTTGTATTGCAGCCGAAGGTCTTCGAGGGTGACTTGGAGATCTTCGATCATTTTATAATAGGCCACATTATTGGCCACCGCTCGATCAAGTAGACACTTCAGATATTGATATGCTTCAACTGCCTGTTCTGAAGCATCATGGGCAAGGATGTCGACAACTTGTGCAGCACTCAGGTCTGTGTGACCAGCCTTAAAGTACTCATTACATTGTCGCAGCAAATGTTTATCATGGGCAGATAGCAATTCCATCCTGGCCAGAAACTAGCAGAGAAAGAAAAAGCAGTAATCAATAAGAATCAAGACAGAGTATGAACAGAATACAGACAACAGTATTCAAGAAAATTCAAGTTTTATTAGATCATAAAATTCAGAGTTATAAGTTCTAGATTACATTTGATAAAAGAGAAATAAAATAGAAAGAAACTCGAGCAACTCTACACCTTTTCCTTATTGCCTAAAACCTTCTCGGAAGGATGGGAAGAGGAGGTAGGTTTCTCGGAGAGAATGGGTAGTTGCTCGGGAAGCACAGGCAGTTGCTCGGAGGAACTAACAACTTGCTGAAGTGCCTCAACGGCATGATGAATAGCTGGGGGGTGATCTCCCATCACCATAGTGGATTCTTCTGAGGCAGCTTCGTCCTCTTTAAGATCTTCAGGGGTTGGAGGGGGACCAAGAATGTGTTGCTGAAAAAGCTCAGAAGATTCATCTACCTTCATCTCTTGGAGAGCTGCAACCCATCCATCCCTGAAGTACTTTAGGCTGCTATAGTCCACTTGCGACACCATATCAGCCAACCCCTTATTCCACCCCTTGTCCCAGCCAGCACAGAAGGACTTCTTCACAGCCGCCTTCCTCTTCAATTTCTCCGAGGAGAGCTTCTCGGACAGCAAGTCATCAGCAGCTTTCAGTTTTCTCTCAATCTCCTCTTTCTGCCGACCTACTTCTCGAAGTTGGGCCTGCTCTTCTTCAGCAGCCTTGAGCTTATGTTCAAGCTCCCCACCAGTTTTGAGCTTCTCTTCGAGCTCCTTATTTGCCTTCTCCAAGGCATTTATTCTCTTCTCCAACTCCTTGGAGGCATCAACAGCTCGAGCTTTCTCTTGCTCGGTGGAGGCAAGATTTTTCTCCCAGATAGCCTTGTCAATAGCGTATATCTGGCGAGAATCGTCCAAAGACTTGATAGCTTCTGCTAAAGCTCCCTCCACGCTGGACGAGGAGCATGAAGCTTTAATTGCTTCGTCTTTCTTCAAAATTTTATTGAAGCAGCTCGTCAACTGTGAAAGTAAAAAGAAAGCAAGTCAGAAACAGAAATAACAAAGGAAATATAAAAAGTTCAAAGTAAGAAGACTTACTGAAGCAAGGTGACGAGCAGCTAATGAAGTGACCATGTCCCGAGTAAGGTTTTCTTCAGTACCTTGGACCTCGAGAATGATTCAGGATTTTACCGAGCTCATGGTAGAGCTCGGGGGAACAAAAGTTGGAACCCCAGTTCCAGTAGCTGGGGGCTGAGCGATGGTATCAGCCAAATTGACCGAGGAGCTCTTCTTCAGCCTCCTCGGGGGAACAGGGACCGATTCAACCAAGGAAGAATCCTTAGTCGGTGATATTACAACCACCTCTCCAGGAGCAGCAGACCTGCTCGGAGCCACTGCGGGCTTCTCAGCAACCTTCACAACAGCAGCTGGGGAAGGTGCATCATTCTTCTTTGTCCCCACCACTGGGACATCAACTTTATTTCTTTTTACCTCTCCAGAACCAGAGGCGGGCTTCTCGAAGAGAGTGGGAGGTCTTCTTCTCTTCATCCTTTCACTTAAAGGTACGTGAGACTCAGGCGAGGAGCTGGTAGAAGCTGGTACTGGCTCTGATTCACTTATTACTGGACGAGCAGTAAAAGAGGTGGTGTAGCTCTTGTATTGTAACAGATATGATGCCGACCTAATATGCTCGTCAGCAATAGATTGATGCAGGCTCCAGATAAGTTTCAAATGCCTTATATTGACATCTGCTTCTTTTGGGCACCTTCTTTTACTGTCAACTGCAAATAAACAAATCATAAATAAAATATCAGTAGCACATTTTATCAAACACAAAAGAAGCATTATTTCAAAATAAATAAAATGAAATAAAAATAACCTATCCCATTGCCATAAGGAGGGCATCTGGGACCATGGTAAACCTAATCTCCAGTTAATGGAGGGTGTTGCCAATTTTTTATGACAACCCCGTGTTCAAAATAATCCCTATTAGCATCAGGGAGATTGACTACTAAAGCTCTATTTAAAAACCTAGTTTTTAAATAAAAAATGTTATCATTAACTGCCCATCTATAGCAAAACATAATTTCAGGAATTCCTATGCGAGTTCCATGGATTTGATTTAATCTATGCACCCCATTAACTATTCTCCATGTGTTGGGGGCTATTCTTGCAGGAACAACGTCAAAGTAATGACAGAATTCCAAACACAAAGGATATGGTGGAAAAGAAAATCCGCACTCAGTAATAAAGAGACTGGGGAACCAATGTCCCTCAGTCAAATGAAAGTAATCAGAAGGCTTGGAAAGCTCTTCCAAAACAACCCAGGAGGGGATGGAAAAATCAGAGAGAAATTTATCCAGAGATTCAATAGGGTAAACCATGATGAATTAAAGAAATGAAGGAGAAGAAAATCTTACAGAAAAAGAGTGGATCTGATGACAACGGACGATGGAAAAGATGAATACACAGGAGAGAAAGAGACGACGGAAAACTCGAAGATTAAAAATTTGAAAAAGTAGAAGACGATGGGAGTGTCTGTGAAGTTTAAATACCTTGCCTTGGGAAATGGTGAAGTAATGATTACAAAAAAGGATGATTACGTTACCGACGACTAAAAAGATAAAAAGGGGTGCAAGAATCAAAGCGGGCAACAACGGTTAAAAAGACGAAAAGGGACGCGGGAACCAAAGCGGGCAACAGCGGCTAAAAAGATGAAAAGTGGCGCGGGAATCAACGCGAGCAGAAAAGTTCAAAAAAGCATGATTCTATGAATTTGGAAGGAAAAATAAATACGAAAGAAACACTCCTAAAAAATAGGAAGACCATTTAAAGCTACCATACTCCGAGAAAGAATGTTCCATACTCCTCAAATTTCGAACTATGAAACATTGGGGGCTTCTGTTGATACCAAATTTAGTCTGCTGACATGGCCCAATTAACTGAAGACACGTGGCACTCTACATGGCAACAACAAAACACTTCCGAGGAACTCACACGCTCCGAGGAACAAGACTACAACGAGGAAGATTATTTCCCCGAGGAACTCACACGCTCCGAGGAACGAAAACTCTCCGAGGAACTCTTACCTACCGAGAAGCTTAGGCGGTCCAAACAACTCAGGCGATTTGAGCTGCACCTCGAATAAAGCATTAATAGCAGGATAACCAACCGTTTGACTGTTCATTAAATGCTTATCATTCAGGCGCGCACACATAAAGGGCATTTAATGTATTACCCTTTCATATGTACATCATTTAATGTATTACCCTTTCACATTACAACCCCAGGGCTATAAATACATTGTACAATCCTCATTGTAGAGGGAGGTGATCCCCAGACCGGAATTTCTTGATAGAACTTGTAATCGAGAATTCCCAAACACTCAGCAATAATACAAAAGTGGACGTAGGCCATTCTTATAAGGCTGAACCACTTTAAAATTCTTTGTCTCATTTATTTATCTGTGATTGAATAATTAGAGTGATCTAATTTTTTACATCAACAGGGACATTGTTAGAATTGGAACAAACCAAAGAAAAGACAGCAACTGTGTTCAAAAAATTTACCAAATTTGAAAACAATTCTAACTGTTTTGATGAATTTGTTGCTGAATCTAAAACCAATTCTGATGATCGAACTGGTATAGGGTTTTGCCCCAATTTGAAGACGCAAACAAAACCTTTTGAACCTATCAAATATGTGTCAGGAGGCAAAAGACCTATTGAAACATGCCCAGATTTTCATTCATTAAAAACTGAGTTTGATTTGAAACATCAAAACTTCAACATTGGGGAATCAAGTTGCTCTAAGCATGAAAGTTCATCTAAGGCTAAGTACATCTGCCCCTTTATCAGAAAGAGTGAACCTACTTTCAAACCTTTACTACCTAGAAATAAAGATCAGCCTCAAAACTTTTCAAAACCTTTGTTTAGAGACTTTCCTAAGGAGACCCCCATCCTGAGAAATCTTTATTGCTCCTACTGTGACATTTATGGTCACTCTTTCGATGGTTGCTATGCTAGGAGACTTGTTAAACCTATGTATAATCCTCGTACTTACCAGAACTTTAACTATTCTAGGAAGAGTCGAAACAATTATATACTTCATAGACAGCCAGATAAAAACTCTAACTATAGAAAGAGAAAGACCAAACCTAAAAGAACATTTCCTAGAAGGAATCCTAAGAACTTTCCTAAACCAAATGCTCAAGTCTTTCACAAAATTCAAAATCATGCGCAAAACATTTTTCAGCAAAAATCTAATGCTCGCAAAATTTATCAGTTGAGAGCTAATAAGTGCAAGATGAAAACTAGAGCAATTTGGGTTAGAAAAGATGATCTATTACCTCAGATGTAGTGTAATATTATCGTTACTGCTTTAAAAGCTTAACACACATCATCTGGTTGGTATTTAGACTCTGGATGTTCTAAGCACATGACTGGAGATGAATCTAAACTTTTTAACAAAACCAGATTTGCTTGTGGTAAAGTCATTTTTGGTGATGGAGTTTCATCTCAAATCATAGACAAAGGAACTCTCCAAGAAGATGGGCTTCCTATTCTTAAAGATGTTCTTCTAGTTAAAGGTCTAAAGGCCAACTTACTTAGTATTTCGCAATTTTGTGACTCAGACCATACTGTTACTTTTTCAAAGAACAATTGCAAAATTTTAAATGAAAAAGGTGAATGCATAATTACTGGATTCAGAACTCCTGACAATTGCTACACTGTCAAGAACAATTCTGAAATTTGTAATGTTGCCAGAATGGATGACAACGAGATATGGCATAACAGAATGGGTCACATAAATTACGATAATCTTAGTAAATTGTCTACTCACAACATAGTAAGAGGAATTCCTAAAATTAAACCCATTCATAATATTGTTTGTGGTTCCTGTCAGGAAGGTAAAATTGTTAAGGCACCTCATAAGAAAGTCAAAGATATTCTCACCTCTAATCCCTTAGAACTCATCCATATGAACCTAATGGGTCCCTCCCAAACTGTTAGTCTTTGTGGACACAGTTACATCTTAGTTATGGTTAATGACTTCACCAGATTTACTTGGGTAGCCTTTTTAAAACAAAAGTCTGACACTTTTCAAACCTTCCTAAAAATTCTTTTTAGGATTGAAAATGAAAAGGACACTCAAGTAAATAGAATTCGCAGTGATAGAGGTGGTGAATTCAAAGATACTGGTATTATAGAATACTGTGACTATAATGGTTACAAACACGAGTTCAGTGCTCCTAAGACTCCTCAACAGAATGGAATCGCCGAGAGAAAGAATCGTACCCTACAAGAGATGGCACGTGTCATGTTACATGCCAAGAATTTACCTAAATATTTTTGGGTAGAATCTAATCGTACTGCGTGTCACATCATTAATAGGGTTTATCTTAGAAAGAATTCCAAACAAACCCCTTATGAACTTTGGTACAATAAAAAGCCTAATCTCAAATATCTTAGAACCTTTGGCAGTACTTGTTATGTATGCAAAGATAGGGAACACTTACCTAAATTTGAGAGCCGGGGAGATAAAGCCATATTTCTAGGATACTCGCCTAACAGTAGAGCTTATCGAGTGTATAATCTTCGCACTAAAACCTTGATGGAATCCATAAATGTAATTGTTAGTGACACTACTGTCGAAAGCAAGCCTGGTGAATCAACTATTGAGGAAGAATCTTCAAATATTTTAGAAAATGACTCTTCTGAAATAGATAATTCATTATTAATATTTGATAAGTACACGGGGAAAGGTGCTAACCCGTAAGAGCATGTGAATGGGTTTATTAAAAGCCTTGGGGTCCATTGCAACGACAAAAAGTTAAGGCTGAGGGAGTTTTCAAAATCCTTGAAAGAGAAAGCCTACATGTGGTATTCCCACTTAGCCCCAGGTAGTGTAGGATCTTGGGAAGAATGGCACGTTTTGTTCGTACAAAAGTTCATTCTGGCTGAGGATGAGTTTACACTCATGCAGTTAGCGCGTGAGAAACAAAAGTCGGGGGAAGATGTTATGGCTTATATCAGGAGGTTTCACGAACGTTCTCTAAACGTGAGAGAGGAGATGAGAGAAGATTGCAAGTCTGTGCAGAGGGCTTGTTGCCCGAGTATATATGTCATCTGATCAACGAAACATAAGAAGGAACGTTTGCCACATTTTTTAAAGCAGCGAGGAATAATACTTTGGTTGTAAAACTCGTAACACCCCCGCTTGCTTTGTCAAATTTTCTACTGAGGCCAATGGTTGCCTCATGGAGGGGAATACCCTTGAGGGTTAACTACGCACACGTTGGGGCCAAGGAGGAAAGTAGTGGCGACGAAAGAGGCAGAAGGGGTAGAAATAACAAGAGAAGGTTCGAAGATGAAGAAGATCCCCTAGAGCTACCTTGCACGGTGGAACAAACTCTGAACCTGTATGATCTCATGGCATGTGATAAAATTTATAAGCCGATCAATGTCAAAGTCAACACGGCACAACTCTCCAAAGAGGACACGGAGAAACCTCATTATTATGCACTCCATAACAGGGTGAACCACCCTACCAAAGTGTGTTTTTCATTGAGGAGGTTGATCGACCATCATGTGAAGAATGGAGATACAAACCTACCATAAACTAAAGTGAATGATAACCCTTTATCACCCGATGGGGCCCATATGGCCAGCACTTTTGATGAAGAGGCCGAATAATTAATGATAGAGTAGTGGTTCGAGGAGTATGTCCCCGAAGGATCTCGGGAAGACATATTCGAAGACTATCTTAAAGAATGCACCCTCGAGCTTGCTCAGATCTGTTTAGACGATGAGTCTGAAGAGATGGATGATCGAAGGAAAGAATCACATGACCCCATCGAGGGACTTAACAGACAGATGGGGGCTTTCTCCTTGGAAGAGATAAATGCAATAATTGCCTATGATGAGGATGCGTATAGAGATGTGGAGGAAGTTTATGAGTTAAAAGATGACCAGGCGAACCTATAGGTAGAATGTGTGGCGGTAGCTCACTCACCAAAGTTTGGGTGTTTTTTCGATCAGGTTGGCCTCCCTGAGGACTCCTGGTTAGAAGTCATGCGAGCCATCTTGGAGATTACAAAGAAAAAAATGGCGCCTCGCTTAAAGTGGAAGGGGACCATGGCTAACCTTGTGAGGAGGTACCTCTCAGAAGTTACATTCTCAGAGGCCAATAGATTAATCAGGTATACCCACAACAGACCCTTGTATGTTACCGCGTCAGTAAATGATTGTGTTTTCTCACGAGTATTATTGGATGGTGGAGCATCCATCAATATAATGCCCATTGGATCTTTTTATGCTACTGGACTGTCAAAAATAAGGATAGTACCCGATTCGTTGGCAATATCAGGGTATGATAATCAGTCTTCCAAATCGATGGGCTTTGTTAACGTGGGCATCATGATGGGGAACATCACTTCCCACATCTAATTCCACATCATGAACTGGGAGCCATCATACCAACTACTTGTAGGTAGGGTGTGGATGCACAACCATGTATTGGTACCCTTCACTTATCATCAGTGCGCTAAGGCGAACATAAAGGGTAAGGAGGTGGTGATTCGAGCCACTAAGAAACCCTTTGCAAAGGAGGAAGCTCACATGGTGGACGTCACATTCTACACAGATCCGACAGAAGAAGTTATAATGGTAACAAGGTATATCGGGGGAACAACGGTCTCGTCCACTCAAGAGAGGGTGCGAGCACCTGCTCGAACGATGGTGACATATAAAGAAGAGCACGACTTGGGAGCAACGAGGCCCCTAGTCTGTCAAGGCAGCTCCGTGATTGAATGACCCCGCGCATTGACCCTATCAAACATCAAGTCCAAACCCAGAGTGTTCTTAGCAGACGAATGGTGAGAGATGTGAACGAGAATCATAGGAAGAGGCCTTTAAAAGAGGAAGTTGCTTGGCAATGCAAACGGGTGGTTTTGCCTAACGGTAGAATTATCTATAAACTATGAAGTTGTGAGCGGGCAGCCGAGAGTCTGGACGATGAAGCTGACCCAATCTATGAATGCTTCCTAGTGGATAAGCAGGGGCAATGCTTGGTGATTGATAAATCTAGGGTACAAGAGTTTGTGGAAGAGGTAGAAGAACTACCGGAATGCATGAAGGATAGTCATAGGCCATAGATCCAAGAGTTGGAGAATGTTGACTTGGCTAGAAAGGGTGAGGATCCAAACCCTATTTTTATCTCGAAAGATTTGGAGGGAGATCCTCGAGAAGAGTTGATCAAACTGTTGTTGGCATTCAAAGACGTCTTCGTATGGAAGTACACCGAGATACTTGGGGTAGACCAGGAGGTGAGTTGCCGTAAGTTGAATATTTTTCCTTCAACCATCCCGGTGAAGCAGGCCACTCGAACGTACAAGGCAAAGTTAGATCTAAAGATTATAGAAGAAATTCATAGGTTGATTACAGCCGATTTCATAGTCCCGATCAAACATCTGATCTGTCTTTCTAGCATTCTACTTGTGAGGAAGAAAGACAAGAGCTGAATCAGAATATGCATAGACTTTAGAGACCTGAATCGGGCATGCTCGAAGGACGAATTCTCATTACCTTCCATTGATAGCTTAATCGATGCAATAATGGGACATGAAATGTACAGTTTCATGGATGGTTATGTGGGATATAACCAGATAAAGATGGATCCGTTTGATGCTGAGAAGACAGCCTTCTGAATGCCTTTAGGCAACTTGATGTACACTGTTAGGCCTTTTGGGTTGATGAATGCAGGGACTACTTACTAGAGGACAATGATGCCCATCTTCCACGATCTTTTCCACAAGACTGTGGAATTTTATATGGATTATTTGGTTATTAAATCCAAGAAGGAGGGGTCCCACTTGGATAATTTGAGATGAGTATTCACCCGGTGCAGAAAGTACAAGTTAAAGATAATCCTCTCAAATGTGCATTCGGGGTAACAAGCGGGAAATTCTTGAGATTTGTGGTAAATCTCCAGGGGGTACAAATGGACTTGGACAAGCGTCGAGCCATCCTTGATATGCCCAAACCAAAATCGGTGAATGAATTGAAAAGATTCCTTGGTAAAGACTCCTACTTGAGAAGGTTCGTCCTTGCCGAGGTGACACACCCATTGATGGAGTTACTGAGAAAGGGAGTGATGTTTACAAGGGAGACAATGCACCAAGACGACATGGATAAGCTAAAAGCACTCCTTACTTCCCCTGATACGATAATCCCCCTGAAGGTAGGTATCCCTTTACGTTTATACCTAACATCAATTGAACGATCTATTGGTGCTTTGCGAGCCCAAGAAATGGAAGGTATAGAAAAACTTGTTTATTACTTGAGCATAATCATACATGGGCCTGAGGCCAGATATACCAGTATTGAGAGGCATTGTTTAGCCCTTGTATTTGTAGCACAAAATCTTAGGCATTACCTATTATTATTTACTGTTCATATTGTAACTAGGTGTGATCCTATAAAGTTTTTACTTACTAGAACTGTGTTGATAGGTAAGGCAGCTCGATGGTTCTTAATCCTATCGGAGTATGATATCAAGTGTGTGGTCCCTAAAGCTATCTAGAGCCAAGAATGTGGATATTCGTTGGCCATTTTACCATCAGGGATGTTCGAGCCACCTGTTCAAGAGATTTTGGGTGATGATCTCCAGGCTAATTTCATTACATCCAGTCTGAACGAGTGGAGTATGGAGTTCAATGTCTCTTCAGTCGAGAAAAAGGGGGAGCTGGAGTCATCCTGTGAAGAGGTGGCCAAGAAGTCCATCTATTCTTCAAGCTAGAGTTTGAATGCTCAAATAATGAGGCTGAATACAAGGTAATGGTCTTAGTATTACTTGAAGCGCTGAGAAGAGGCATCCAAGTCCTGACAATAAACGGGGATTCCAACTTGGTGGTAGAACAGGTGACTGGGGAATTCACTTTGAAGCATATGGGTCTGGTGCCTTACCGAATGATCATTTAATAACTGCTTGGACAGTTCGAGGTGGTGAAGATCAAGAGGCACCCTCAAATGATGAACCGACATGCGAACGCCTATGTCACCATCGCTCAAAATATTATCTTCGATGAAGAATCAACTATGGTCCGATTCACGAAGAGAACATCCCCATCGACAGTGATGGAAACGTTACCCTGAGATGACAAAGATGATTGGAGGGGTTTGGTTAGAATGCAGCTGGAGAGGGGCGAAGGGCCACTGAGCTTGGCTGACCTAGCAGAGTACTTATTTACCAGAGGCAACTTATAATACAAGAATAAAGGAGGTTGGGTGTCCAGGTGTGTAGATCTAGAGGAAGCGAAAAGAATATTAATCGAGTTACATGAAGATAGTTATCAAACTACCGAGATCCATTTGTATAAAAGGATATAATGGGCGGGGTACTTTTTTCCTTCGATGAGACAAGATTCTACAGCAGTGCAAAGAGAGTGTTTGAAATGTTGCCTATTCTATCAGGCAGCATAATGCAATTTCATTAACTAAACCCAAGATTGGAGGCAGCGTTATATGGATTTCTTGATAGACGGAGTGATGCCCGTAGACAAAGAGGACTCTACCAAGATAAAGAAGCGAGCACCAAGGTACTTCGTGCAAGATAGGCAGCTATACCGATGAGGCTTCCATAACAGGCCCCTAAGGTTCATAAGAGGAGAGGAGGCTGAAGAAGTATTGAAGTAAGCTCACGAACATGAGAACATTGGAGGATACAAGATTTACGATCAACTAATGACTTTGGGTTATTATTGTCCTTCGATGGATAAAGATTCGGCGTAATTTATTCGAAAGTGTAAAGCTTGTCAACTACACGGTAATATGATTCACGCTCCTTCATGGACCTGTATTCTCTCTCTACATTGTTACCGTTCC
Source organism: Sambucus nigra (assembly GCA_949130495.1). Classification (NCBI taxonomy): domain Eukaryota; kingdom Viridiplantae; phylum Streptophyta; class Magnoliopsida; order Dipsacales; family Adoxaceae; genus Sambucus; species Sambucus nigra. Next base: position 377,312,411 of record OX422209.1, on the reverse strand, counting down.
ATACTTGGGAATTTGATTTGGTAATGACCATAAACCCTTTGTCGCAAGGAAATATATGGATTTAGTAGCCACAGAGTGTTTCACGAAGTGGGCAGAGGCTACACTACTCAAGAAAGCCATAAAGGGGGTATTAGCTCGATTCATGAAGGAGTACATTATCTGTCATTTTGGCATCCCGAAGGTGTTTTTATCAGATAATGACACCCATTTTGTAAATAGTGAGGTACACTTGCTAACCAACAAGTACTCCATCATCCATCACAGGTCGACGGTATCATACCCGAAGTGCAACGGGCAGGCGGAGGCCACCAACAAAACCTTGGTAAACATTTTGGAAAAAATATTAGAAGAATTTTCGAGCACATGGGACGACATTATCCATGAAGTACTTTGGGCTTATCAAATGATGAAGAGGAAACCAACGGGAGATACCCCATTTTCCTTGATATTTGGGGTAGAAGTTGTGTTACCAGTTTAAGTCGAGGTACCTTTCGCCCGCTATAACTTGCGAAGCACCATGCTCCCTCACAGCAGCCATGTACAACTCGAAGCACTAGAAGAGAACCGAGATAATGTTGCGAGGCACTATGAGATGTACATTAAGCAGTTGTCGAGATCCTACGATTAGTTAGTGAGGCCAAAAAAGTTTAAATAGGGGGATATGGTTCTGAAAGCATGCACGAGGCATATTAGGGGTTTGTTATTGCCCAAGTTTGAGGCTAACTGGGAAGGGCCTTACATCGTTCGAGCAACTCATGATTCGGGTTATTACGAGATATCTAAGGTGGAAGACAATGTTACTTTCAAATTAAACAACAAGTGGTTGAAGATATACCATGTTTAAATGTATGTTTTACCAATGCTTTTGTTTATTACACTTTACCTTGTCAAAATCTGTTAAAAAAAGGATGTCTGCTTTAAAATAATTTGGTTTGTTTGTTTAAACATAGCTCGAAGCAATGTTCATGTGGAAAATGTTAGGCCACTACTTTTTTTTTCTTTTAATGATTGTTATTTTCATTATTATGCATGGTGTGATTCGTATTGATGTACTAGCTTAGCCAATATTAAAAGAAAATAAGGTGAATGGAAAAAAAATCATCAATGTTCATGTATGTATATAAGAGATAGATGTGATTACATGCAAGCAAAACAGAGAGGGATTCAAAATCCCAAAATGAGAAACATCAATAAAAGAAACATTAAAGAAAGGGGCCTAGGGGCTGTCCATGATGAAACAGAGGTTTGTTAATCCAAGAAGCCTATGATGATACTAGGGAAGAATCTACACAAGGCTGCTTTGGTCTAAAATGAGGTCAGCCAAATATTTCTGGCGAAGCTCCATTGTCTGATGAATGGTCTCCAATTCCTATTCTTTCTTTATAAGCTCAGCCTCCACACGAGCAACGGCCTCACGGGTCTGCTATACCTCTTGCTCAGATATCACCAACTTGGTCTCCAGGCTTATAAGTTCATTTGAAATAGCTACATGAGAGAGATGTGAACTTTAGAGCATGTGATAGAGGGTAGGAAGGTCAACTTTCTTAAAAACACGAAGCAGCTTCACTAAGAAGGATATGGAGAATTCATCATTCATGAGAACATTAACTTTTCCCAGTAGAGAATTAATTGCATCAGGGCTAAGAGATTCGAGGGAGGTATTGAGGATTTCCTCTAAGACCATGGTGAGCCCGACCAAACTGCATGCCATCATCCAACGAATAGGTTTAAAACTACGACAGGTGAAAGTCGAAGGAAAACGGACCAACAGCTGATCGATCAATAAACGAGGACCCTCAGTCAAAATATGGGTGGAATTAGCCAAAGTCTACCTCACAACCACCTCAGGGACTGCCTTAAGAGGATGTGCGATAAAGACGCTATCACTTGCAGAGGGAAGCTGAGTATGTGAAGCACTAACACTTCCTTGAACCTGAGGGGAAACCACTTTGGGCACATCACTAACCATAGGCAACGTTTCTTGAACGTGTATAATAGGGGCCCCGTCCAAAGAAGAAAATTCGGCTAAGGCCCTTGATTGTACAACTTCTTGGGTAATAACTTCAACTGTCGGCCCATGTGCTGCAGGCTGCTCGACCTTCACCTAAAATACAAGAAATGGATAAGTAAGAAAATAATATGGGGAAAACACATACAAATTATCTTCCAAGTATAAACTTTATGCCAATAAGACTTGGCTCGCCTGACCCTCGGTTATGGGAGATTATGCCAATAAGACTTGGCCCACCACCCTCGATTATGGGAGATTATGCCAATAAGACTTGGCCCGCCTGACCCTCGATTATGGGACATTATGTCAATAAGACTTGGCGCACTTGACCCTCGATTATGGGAGATTTTGACAATAAGACTTGGTATTGGCCCGCCTCACCCTCGATTATAGGAGATTATGCCAATAAGATTTGGCCCGCCTGACCCTCGATTATGGGAGATTTATAAGATCAATATAACTTGGCAAAACTAAAAAAGTTGATATGTAGAAAAGAGATAGAAGAATAAAAAAGTACCTTCGGATGCTGCTCATCGGCAAATTCACGGGTGGCCATTTGTACTATGTCCTCCTCATCAATAGAACCCGAGGCCACCAAAGGATGTTGACTTTGGGAGGCAATCACAACCCCCCTATCTGAACAACCTGTTCTTGTCTTCCTTCCCCCTGACTAGATGTAGCAAGATCGTCACCCTCCTAGTTAAGAATAGAAGTCCCGAATAGAGTAATAAAAACTTGGTCATTCGAAGGAGGGGGAGCTAATGGGGCAGCTCGAACATGAGCAAGAACCTGCGAATGATAAGATAAAAGAAGTTAGAATAACAAGTTGAAGGAGTGAGAACAACTTAAATAATCAAAGGAAATAAACTTACCATGGCCAATGAAGAAACATGTACGGGGGACTTAGGAACACCTCCAACGATCCTTACATCAGGAACATTCTTCTCAAGGCCAGCCTGCTCGCGCAAAAAAGGGGGATCAAGCAAATAGCCGCTATTGGACTCAGACGAAGTATCAGATATAACTTCCCATAGGGGGAAATGGGAGGTTACCTGCGAAGTAATAGGGGAAACTATCTCTTGCGAAATGTTCTCCTTCGAAGCAGGCAAAGATGCCCCATCTTTCTCCAACAGATGGCCCTCTTCAACCTCATCATGCGTATCACCTCGCACATCAACCTGGGAATAAAACAAGAGAAGTTAAAGTAGAATGGAGTTATTAGCACAAAAAGAAAATGAAAGAAGAAAATTTGTAGAGAAAGATGAATAGGGATCTTACTTCTTCTTCCAACACATCTTCTAGAACCTCATAATCCGAGGAGGTGAAGATGGTTTGGAAGGAGAAACCATTCTCCTTAACCAACGGCTTCAAACCAATGCAGATTCCTCTTGCTCTTCCTCTTTTTCTTCTACTTCCTCCACTAACTTCTCTCTCTCCTCATCCTCATCCTCCCCATCTTCATCATCATCACAACCAGCATCAACAACAACATGCCTCTTGGGAAATTCTTCCTCGCTCGATGTAGATAATTCCTCCATTATGAACTTAAGAGGACTAATCGCCTTCCTTTTTTTACTACTCCCAGCATTGTGAAGAGTATACGAAAAGCCCCGAGAAGCCATTTCAGTGGACATAAATGCCCTGTCTTCTTCACTAAAGTTCTCCCGAGTCTGTCTAAGACGATTAAACATTAGGTTGACTGCTTGGGTGACTTTGTCATCAGGAGTATAGGCTACTGAAGTTTGTTGGACAGTTTTGGGCTTCTTCATTGGAGCTTTTTGAGTAGCCCTAACTGCTGCCCCAGATGAGGCAACATGTGGAGAATCACTTATTTCAACTGGTCTTGAGGGACCAGGGGCAACGATAACTACCTCGGTCGGAAGGGAAGTCTGAGAGGCTTTCTTCTTTTTTACAACTACCTGGTCTATAGGAGCTACTAGAGGCAACTCTTAAGGTACATTGGTATTGTCAGTACTCAGTGGGAATATGGATGAAAAGGTGTAGCAATTTCTTAAACCCAACTCCATGGGTGGGAATCTCTCAACCTCAGGGTACCGAGGTTCCTTCAAAATGTTACAGTGAAAACGGACAAGTTGGTTTTGCCAGAATACATTTATATACATGGCTGATCTATTTCCTCGAGCCTCTTTATCGAGAACCACAGAATTGGCTAGATAACTAGCACACGGACTCACAACAGCTGGATAGTTTACACAAAGAGAAGGAAAAGCTTATTGGTTTTTCACGGGTAAAATGGCTCAACAGAGTGGCTCCTTTGTCATAGAAAAATTAAAGGGCTACACGGTGGGGACTATAAATAGAATATAAAGAGGATCTGTAAGGACATGTTTGTCCCTTGTCAATTTGTATGTCGTACGCCGTTACACCGTTGAAGAAACTCAAGATCGCATCTACATCAACGGATCCAAATATCAAAGTGTCTTCAACATCATAGCCTCTGCGAGAATGAACTTCGTAAAATTTTGTTTTTACATTCCTTAAAGTCCATATTTAGTATTGGGAAATTTTCATAAAATGTTTTTTATAAAAATTAGAAGTAAGTTTTTTCAAGCAAAATGAGGCTTTTAAAAGTTTTTTATTTTTCTGGGAAGCCGGACCGGTCCTCCATCTACCCAGACCGATCCGTCTTGCTTTGTCCAGTAGACCACGGACCGATTGTGAACCGAAGAAGCCAAATTTTAAAAGAATCGATCCGAGGTCGGAACGATCCGCCTCCAAGCCGGACCGGTCCGCCTGGGATAAGTTCGAACAGTTCCGTGTGATTTTTTTCCACCAACTTATTTTTCCTATATATATACCTACTTCGTTGGTGTATTTTTTTAAGTCTTTGAGAAAACGTTTTTAAGAGTACAAACACAACAAGACTTCAATTTTTGATGTGCCAAACATCTTTTTGTTTCACACAAAAGTCCCAATTACTTTTGTGAATCTTTTGGAACCCTAGAACACAAACTTTGTTGTTGTTCATCTTTGTGGAGAGATCTTTGCAACCGAGGGCTACGTATCATTGCTGAGGGAGTCTCTATAAACATTTATGGCTGCGTGTCATTGAGGAGAGCTGCGGTTCTTCCTTCATTGTTTGGGCTACAAGTCCTTGGAGGGTATTGCGTGTATTCTCTTGTTGAGTTCAAGACTGCGTGTCTTTGGGGGTTGGCTGCGCGTTGATCCATTGCAGATTTCTCTATGTAATTGTAAGTTGCGACTTGTATATTCATAGTGAAATAAAGGTTTTACCCGAAAGGTTTTTTTTCCTGAAATCTGTGTCTCAGCATATTTACTGTGTCACATGCTTTATTTATTTATGGGTTGACACACACTCCTTAGATGCATGTTTAGGGACTCTAATTAAATAAGGGTTCTTGGAAACTTGCGAACTTATTTTATATCAAAATATCACACGTCACGACTTTTCAGGATCACTCTGTATATGACGGCAGGTAGGAAGGGATTAACAAAATGGGGACATTGCTCGAGGGAAAGTTCCTTATAAGGGCTTCATCAATGGGAACCATGGGGCGTTGCTCCTTAGCAAAAAAGTCATTCGGAAAAACGTAGGGGCGGGGTAAGAACCTTTTATCTCAATCGATGAAAGAAACAAGGGGTTATGAACACTTTTTTTTCCACCAATAAATACAGGGGATTTTTATGAGCTGGGAATCAGGGTAGTTTCTAGTAGGAGAGCAGTCCGAGAAATGGGCATAAAGGAAAGTTGTTAAAAGGACATTATTTGCGTAATTGGAGACATCAAACCTGCCAATGCTCTACGTAGAATCTACCGCCACGCGATCCATCCAGGTATACAATGAGCCAAGAGCGATAGCGGTAAGAGGGATCTTCACATCGCTAGCCATCAGAACAACCATGTTTATCAAGTCCTTTCAGGGGAAGTAATGGGGCTTGCCGGGAAGATAGATTTTCAATAACATCACCCAAATATAGGCAGACAACTCAATCTGGGAGTCAAAGTCTTTTCCTGCCATGGGTTGTTCAAATGCTTACTTCCCCTGGGGATTCTCCTTGGGTGCCTCGTGAGCCTTAACCACAGCTTTGTCTCCGATAAAGTAAAAGTACCTAATCACTTCGGAGTAGGTGCACTTATTGTAAGTAACCATACAATCCTTGACCTCCGCTTCCAATTCAGCCCTTAAGGCTTTTCCTTGCTGGAGACTACCTCCTCGAAGAAAGTATCAAGTCCTACAGATTCCAACCCCAGAAGCTCACAAACATCTTCCAGAGTAATAGTGAACTCTCCCCAGGAGGCCACGAAGGTGTGTGACCTATGGCTCCAATGGGAGATCATAAATTAGAGAGAGGTGTTGTTTTTGGCAAGGGTAAGATCACCCAACCAGAGGGAGCAAGACACACCAATAAGATCCAGCTAGACAGAATACTTAGAGTTGATATATTCGATCCAAGGACCTAATACCTCGCAGGCGCAAGATGAAGCTTCAAATTCTACTTTCGAATAAGGAAAATCACCACGTTCAATGCGAAAGTGGGTGACGGTAGCAGTAAGGATATAGGCAAAGTCTTTAGCATCTTCACCCTCCTCCATCAATAGGTTAGGGTTCTCAATTGGGACCAACTCGCCAGGGAACCTCTCCGCTGATTACCAGAAGCGATCAACTTTACCGAGGTAGGTAGCACGACGATAGCGCGCCCACTATTTTTGGCGCACTTGGGTTCTAGGGGAAACACTCCTGGATGAGTGGGTTCATTTAACGATGGATGCCATGGAAGTTTAGAAAAATGGATTGAAGGGTTAAGTTGAAGGAGTGAAAGAGATGAAGAAGGAAAACTCTCACAAAGTCTCAGCATAAGAGAAGGGAAACCCAAAGGTGAATGTTTAAAATGAGGATACCCTTTTTTATAGGGGAAACACGGACCCTAAAAGGTGGTAAAAAGGTGATGCTTAGAAAAGCTTAATAATGAACAGTTTAATTTATGTGTTCGTGAAGCGTGCGCAGTTGTAGAAGATCAAAGGTTGCAATAATGACATTTCAGGGGCTAACGTGTGGATTAGTGGCGTGGGTTACACGTGTGTACCCTGGCGCTGCCATGTATCATATATAGAAGTAAAAATGACAATCTCATTTAATGTGACATGCTTGGGGTCTTTTCGTCTTGGGGAACGAAGAGTTTTGTGGGAAATTTGAATAAACCTCTTCATTTTCCCCAATGCATTTTCCACAAGTAATTATGAAGTCTAACAGAGGGAAGAGATATTGTCCAAGTATGGTGATATACTTATTAAACCAATGAGGTGGTTTGAAAGATAGAGAATGATATAACTCTTCCATTACTAATAAATTTATTGCTTCTTATAAATCAAGTGCTCGGGGATATTCAAAATTTATTGTAGGAAAAGACTGAAGATCAACAAAAGGTTTTGTACAGATATGTCTTCATGCAATAAATAAATATTTGGACGAAGGGGAAAATATAGGTGGGAGTCCCCACCAATGAGTGATTGACTTAGTCAAGAAGAATGATTGACCTACAAAGAAGGATAATGAAGGTAACTCGATCTATTTACTTCTAAGATCCTTCACAGAGGTTGTTCGAAGGACCTACATTGAAGACTATCCATAAAGGTGGATCGAAGGACCCACCTCGAAGATTATCCACAAAGGTTGATCGAAGGACCTACCTCTAAGATTATCCAATGCATGTAGTTCGAAGGATCCAACTTGTAGATCAAAGTCACCTAAATGACGATAGTTTGTAATAAGAAATAGAATATTCTGTATCATTTTATTTATCTTATAAATATGTGTTGAGTGAGGTTATTTGGTACCCACGAGGGACCATGCCTGGCAGGGCTTATGAGAGCTAACATGCTCTATTGAACAATCTTCTCTTGGGAACCTTGTAGGGAAATGGTTTAGAGGATTGAGAGCAAGGCAACGTTGGGAACACAATTACCAACCCTCTTGGCACACTTGGGCAAAACTTCACTTAGCACATATGGTCGTTCGAGCCACTACAACCGAGCCACCTCAACTCTTACCTGTTTGAGGCAACCTCCTCGAGGTACCTCATTCTTGCATCCTGGTTCTAAGATAACTCTTAACTAATAAACGAAAACTAGAATACTTGAGCTACCTGTTAGACGAGCAACCTTAGAAAAAATACCTTCCCGACTGACTGATGTGACCACGCACATAGTAGAGTCACTGTTTAACCACTTTCTAACGTCATAATGTCTGACATTTAGGGGCTTGAAACTATATCACTTAAGTGAGTTTACCCTTAGGGCAACAGGTCTAGTTCACGAAACCTGACCCTTTAGCCGTCCTCAGGTAATCTCCAAGTTGCCGTGTCACATCCCTCATTAATGACCACAATACTTCCAGCCAATAGAACGACTTCCCGCCAAAACATGAGATTTCGTTCATTTAATGAAATATCTTGTGCATTTAATGCACCCAATCAGATTGATCGCAAACAAGCGTATTCGATTATCCTTACCCCCATATAAAATACACCAGATGAACATATTAGAGGACAGAGAATTCTAGACCTAGAATCGCTACCCAATTTTCCCCATACACGAGAGGTATTGTGAGATCATTAACTCCCCTCACCTATTTAATTCCCTTATTTTTTGAGCATTAACTAAACTTGAAGTTCCTTCCTTGCCTTTATTGTTTTAAGAGTGTCGACCGAGCTACCCGTTGGTCCCATATATTTGTTATGACTGTTGTGCATTTATGATGTTGCCCTTTTATTTAATACAAGTCTGAACATTGAATTCCTTTTTATCCCTTATTCACCCGTGGTCACTGCCAATACTTAATACTGAACGATGTCAATCCCGATCTTGATAAGGGGGGGCTATGCCTAACTTGATATTAACTGTATTCTAAGCACCCACATCTTACAACCTAAAGTAAAAACTTGATTAAGAATTTATGTAACTAATGCAAAAATAAAGAATTTAAAGAGAGAAAAGGAATATTTGGACCTTCTTTTGAGAATTAAGACTTGATCTTGATCTTTGATGAGGTCCCTTGATTTTTGAGATGAGTGTTGGATGAGATATGATGAGATTTTTTTAAATTGGGTATAAAAATGATGGGAATGAAAGATGGAAAGGAAAACTTCGCTGATTACGGGACAATCTTTGCTGAGATCACTGATATTGATGCATATGAGGTGTCCTTTGGAGTGAGGTCAGGCCCTCTATTTATAGGGGAAGGGGGTGCCGATCGGCATAGCCCTAGCCCTGCCAATCGACATGTACCCCCAGATACATTACCGATAGGCAGCGAAATAGACTTGTCAATCGATAATCTCGTGCAGATTTTTCCAAAAAAACGTTCATAGAATGCAATTCATTGATCCAAATTGCGCATGGGGAATACTAGAAAGGTAATTTAGATACCTTCAATAGTCCATTAGGCTGCTCCCAGGTCCGAGAGTTGTCTTTGGGTCAAATGGGGCTCGAAAGCACTCGGCGATCCTTTAGATAGGAGATCGTCGGATGACAACGGATCATTCATCTGAACGGTAAGTTAGAATTGCGCACGGGGAGGACCGTTGGAAAGGTTATGTGAGGTTCTTCAACAATCCAAAGAGCTTTACTCGATTTGGATAGTTGACTTGGTCAAGTAGGGCCCAAAACTGCCCGATGACCATTCGGACTAAAACGGATTGTTCGTCCATACCTTAAGGCTGATTCACTCATGGGACAGACTGTTGGAAAGATTTTTCAGTGCCTTTGGAATATTCATTCAGTCTTATTCGATTTAAAAAGTTGACCTTGGTCAAATAGAGACCGAGATCACCCAGAGACATCCAAATTTATTTTTGGGGTAAAAGGAATCGTTTGTCCGAACGGTTATGCCATATCGCACATAGGGTGGGTCGTTGGAAAGGGGTTTCAGTGCCCTTCAAATATTTAATGATAGTTTTCTCTGAAGATGAAGTTAACTGGGGTCAAATCGGGTCCCAAAAATGCCCGATGGCCTCCAGATCGATTTTTAATAGTAAAATGGTTCGTTCGTCCAATTTGTTATATCGTTTTGCACACGAGGCAGACCATTGGAAAGGGGTTGTAATGACCTTCAAGGATTCAAAGATCTTTTTCTCTGATGATAGAGCTGACTAGAGTCCAATGGGGCTCGAGAGCACCCGGTGTCCTCTAGATAGGTACTCGTAGTATGACCTAGGGTTTGTATTGAAATAGGAAGGTGATAGGGACCTAAGGAGAGACTTAGGGGGTCCTAGAATGTGGTGTCTATAAATCCCCTTGACGGGTGAGCTTGGAATAAGTGAAAGTCATCTAATTGACACCACATGATGTTTTGGAAAGAGGTTGATTCCAAGGACTAAAAAGGATGGGGATTATCGATTCAGAGAATCGAGGTTGATTCTGAGGACCTAAGGGATGAGGATGACCGATTCTGAGAGTTGAGGCCAATTTTGGGGACCTAAGGGATGAGGATAACCGATTTAGAGGGTTGAGGCCGATTCTGAGGACCTAGGGTAATGTCAAGGATAGTCGATTCTACGAGCTAAGGTCGATTCTGAGGACCTAGGGTAGGGAGTGACCAATTTTGAGGGTCAAAGCCAATTTTAAGGACTTAAGATGGGAGAGAATAATTCTACGAGTCGAGGTCAATTTTGAGGACCTAAGATGGGGTGACCAATTCTGAGGGATTATATAGAAGCGCCACCAATTTTATAGGCAGAGGCCAATTCTGAGGGCCATAAGTAGAGGTGACCAATTATGTGGGTCGAAGCTAATTCTAAGGGCATTAAGTAAAAGCAACCAATTCTGATGGCCGAGGTCAATTTTGAGGACCTTAAGTAGAAGCGACCGATTCTAAGTGTCAGGGCCAATTCTAAGGGTCTTAAGTAGAAGTGACCAATTTTGAGGGACAAGGTCAATTCTGAGGACCTTAAGTAGAAGCGGCCAATTCTGAGGGACGAGGTTAATTCCTAGGACCTCAAGTAGAAGCAACCAATTCTGTGGATTGATGATAATTATGAGGACATTAAGCAGAAGCGACCAATTCTGAGGGTCAAAGTTAATTCCGAGGACCTAATTTTAAAGCGTAGGGGAATTTTGGAGACTTTATTGGGGAAAGGATAATAGTTTAAGGATTGGATGAGGCTCTGCTGGGGAATTTGCTTCAGTTTTTGATGTGTCATTTGAAGACGTTACCAGGGAGAGTTCCACTGGGGAAGTTGGATTAGATAATTCCACTAGGGAAATAATTCTGGGAGAAAATGTGATATGAATTTGGTTGGGAATTTGAGAGGCTTTGGAAAAATATTTTTCTTGGTGGAAAAAGTTCTAAGATTCAATTGGTAATTGTAGAAATTTTCTGGCGAATTTTCTGGCTTTTTTTGTAAAAAAATTCAGGGAGGTGTCGATCGATAGGGAATAGAGGGCTTATGCCGTATGTATTGGTGGTGAAGTCCAACCAACAATCAAGGTAGTCTCTTTCTTTGTCGGTGGGGCGTCAGGTATTGAATGTCCCATCGAGCGATCGGGTAAATTCTTCTTTGCTCTCAAGACCATTTTTTTTCGAATTCCTTTTTCAGATATTGATTTTCCGCTGGGGGTCTTGCAGGTGACCTTTTATCCTTGGGGGATGGTCATCAAGAATACGGGGGTGATCGAGGGGAACCTGCAGCTGTGGTGATTGATGGAGCATGAGTTTGGATACGTTTACTAACTAAGAGAGAGGGTTGTGGGGCAGATGAGGCGACATCCAATTCTTGTTTCTTCCCTTTGAGATCTTCTTCCAGGTTCATTTGTTGATCGTGGGAGCTTAGTGTTCAACCATATTGCATGCTAGATGTGTCGACATTTGCACCTGAAAAGAGACTCAAAAAGGCAAAAAAATGCATATTTTGTTTGATTATCTTGATTTAGTGGCTCTACATGCACTTTAATTTGCATATGAGTTTTTATTGTGAGAAAGAGTAGGAAAAGTTGTTTTTTCGAAATTTTGAGTAGAGTAAGGCCTTAGAGTCTTGTTAGTATATGGATGATGAGATAGAAATCTTGGCTGTAAAGTGGAGCATGTCACCTTCGTTTGATTGTGCTGAATCTGCTATGTTGAAGAGACTGTAGTGATGTTGGAGTTATTGGTTTGGACCTTACTGTAAGGCTTTTGCTAGTGGTCGGGGACCAGATAGTGAATCGTCAACTTACAACCATCATTTCATGGATTTCATAACGTCACAACCTTGTGGCAATAATACTGGCAGAGACCCTAAATGGTCTAGATGCTTGGCAGGAAAGTCGTTCAGACTTTCTGAGGGGTAGCCCAATTATGCTTTTCATGTGGTTGTCAGAGAGATTCCTTATAGCGGTCCCCGTGAGTGTCCCTTGGTAGCTGTGCCAAATTTCTTCACTTAATATTTTATCATCATAGGCCTGAATATTGAGAGCTGGGAGAATAGGTTTGTGGAGCAGAGGGCTCGAGGTTTGCGATGGTCAGTGCCTCAGTGGGGGGAGTTGCAGCCCATTCTAGAACTAGGGGAATACCAGTATGATCGATTGGTTAGACTTTTGTAGACCTATTTCTACTTTACTTAGTGGCTCATGCATCAATTTGGATGGGAGTAGACTGTGCCACCTCAGACACTAGACTTCTTTCCTGTGGAAGATTTGACACAACGCATCCGCATGTGGCTGGGCTCTCTGTGGGAGAATCTTCGGCCGTCGACCCATCCTTCCCAATATGTTGGCAGAGTTTGGAATATTTTTTGGGATTACATGAAATGGTTGTGGAGGAGAGTAATGGCTAAGATGATGTCTGAGGAGATCGGACAGAGGTGGCTTTCCATGTTTGAGACCATGGAGGGAGGTGTTGTAGTTTTCCTTAGGCTGGCCCAGTCTTATCATTCCATGGAGTGCCCTCGGTATTCCATCTAAGCAGGGGAAGTTTGGGGGGCCTAAGATGTAGATGATGATGGGGATAGTTCTTCTGGTAGCTGCGGGTAAGATCCCTGAGGAGTTTTTATCAGTGAAGATTTTGTAATGATGTTTGGTTATGTACTTGGTTTTTTTGCGAAGGTTGTTTAGGACTAGCTTTGATTTTGTTTTGTAAGGTTGGCAGGGAAGGTTGTTTGACTCCCTACACTGATATTTCGTGTAATTGTACTGACATTTTCCAAAGTGAAATAAAAAGGTTTTTGATCATCTAGTTCTGCCTGTTGATGAGTTTTTCATTTGAATTATCTATACTAATTGGTAAGGCATACATAATCCTTTTGTTCATGTAAATGATAAAATGAACTGTCATTCTCGAAAATAAGAAAAAAATAGCATTTTGTGAAAAAGAATGGGACCGTGCCCATGTGAAGCATATGAGCTGCCTAAGTACCTCTAGGAGTTTTGAAAATATTTTAAGTTTCATTTTTTAGAATAAAAAGATTTTTAGAGGATCAGGCTCCACGTAGTTCTGAGTAGAGACAAATGAAGATTTTTTTTAATATTAGGGAGATGAGAAGAGTCATAGCATGCCATGATTTCGGACTAAGGGTAAAATTTCTTGAGACGGTCCAAGTTGACTGGACGGACCATCTCTTCCCCATCGAGGTTTGTGAGCATAACGGCGCCATCGGATATGATCTTTTGCACAATGTAGGGGTCGCTCTAGTTGAGCTTGAATTTCCCTCTAGGGTTTCAGATGGGCTCTACAATTTCTTTAAGGGATAAATCTCCTTCTCAGACACCATTGTCCTTGAATCTCTTGTTTAATAATCGTGATATTCGATGATGGTATACTTGTATATGGTATAAAGATTTCAGTCTTCTTTCATCCAAGAATGACAACTCGTCAAGACGACTTTGATGCCAGTCTTCCTCGCTAACTTTGCTCTCAAGCATGACGCGTAATGAGGGAATTTCTTGCTTAACGGGTAGGACTGCTTCCATGTTGTGTCCATCCCTATAAATCTCTCCGATCTCTTCCCGGGAGGGGGAGAAAAGGGGGAGAAAAAAAGTCTCGCACCCTATTTACTCAAGGGGAGTTTCGGTCGTTATTGGTGTGGGGTAAATGTAAAGAGATGGAGTCGCCATCCTATCTTGCACAAAATAACCAAAAGAACATGTTGTCACTATGAGAGAGCAGCATCAAAGACAAATTGATTCTTACAAAACCAATAGTTTAATGGTTCGTGGGCTAAGTTGCGAAATGGAAAGGTGTTAGGAACCCATCCCGCCCTTTCCGTCTCTCATGGGCTTGTGTTGTTATTTTCCTTAATTTCTTCATGAAGTGTGTGTGCATGTATATATAATGGAGATCAGAATTGCCCAACTCATACCATAAAAAGGGTAGATTGAGGTCATCCGTAGGAATGTTCCCAAAATAATATCTAGAAAATATGATGTATGCGTTTATCGAAATATTGATCGTTATGATGAAACAATAATATATGTTTGGATAAAATGCCAACATGGATCACAAATGCAATATATATTAAAATAATGTATAAATGAAAAGGATGAAAATGCGAAAATGGGAATTTCGGAAAAATTAGAAAATTGGAAAATTGAACTCGAGTCTCGGGTTTAACCCGAAACGCCTATGTAGTCTATAAAGGCATCAAAGTCCACATAGTTCACATGAAACATAAGGGTGGGATTTATCCCATAGGTTCGAACGAAAGTTTTTTATATTATGTGTGTGTAGAAAATGTAGTTTATTTTTGAAAAATTGTAATGGATATTCTCGTTGAAATTTATAGGTGTAACCTTCTTTTTGTTTGTTTTGGTTTTTCTATAGAAAATAAAGTATTTGCAATATAACTAATAAAATGGTGAGATCTTAATGTGTATGAACTTGAGTAAAAGCTAAATTATGAATTTATGTAATTAATGCAAAAATAAGAAATTTAAAGAAAGAGAAAGATTTTGGACCTTCTTTGGAGAATTGAAGCTTGATCTTGTTCTTTGATGATCTCCCTTGAATGTTGAAATGAATGTTGGATGTGAGAGAATGAGATTTTGTCAAATTGGGTATAAAAAGTATGGGAATGTAAGATCGAAAGGAATTTCACATAAGAAATCTTTGCCAATTGCAAGAGAATGTTGATGAGATTACTGATATTGATGGATCTGAGGTGTACCTTGGAAGCGAAGTCATTCCATCTATTTATAGGGTCAGGGGGTACCGATTGCTAGGAAACCTTTAGCACACTGTCAATAGGCAGGGAAATGGACTTGGCAATCGGCAGTGTCGTGCAAATTTTTTCGATAAATGATCATAGAATGCAATCTGTAAATCCAAATCGTGCACGGGGCATATTGTTAGAAATGTAATTTAGATACCTTCAAGGGTCTTTTGGGCGGCTCCCGAGTTCATAAGTTGACTTTGGGTCAAATGGGGCTTGGAAGCGCTCGTCGAAACGGATCGCCCGTCCGATCGATAAGTCAGAATCGAACACAGGGCGGACCATTGGAAAGGTTATGCGAGGTAATTCAACATTCAAAAGAGATTTGCTCTATTCAGAGAGTTGACTTTGGTCAACTGGGGCCCAAAAGTGCCCGATGAACTTTTAGAGTACAACGATTGTTTATCCGTATCATAAGCCTGATTCGCTCACGGGGTGTTCATTCCCTTCAAAGAATTATTTAGTCTTGTTTGAGTTGAAGAGTTGACCTTGGTCAAATGGATCCCGAAAGTGCCCGGTGGCCTTCAGATCGAATTTTTGAGGAAAATGGATCGTTCATTCAAACGGTTATGGCATTTCGTGTATGGGGAAGATCATTGGAAAGGGATTTCAATGCCCTTCAAATTTTTAAAGAGCTTTCACTCTGAAAATGAAGTTGACTGGGGTCAAATGGGGGCCTGGGAATGCTTAGTGGCCCCCAGATTGATTTTCGATGGTAAAATGGTTCGTTTGTCTAAATCGTTATGTCGATTCATGCAAGAGGGCGGACCATTGGAAAGGGAATTCATAGCCCTTTGAAAATTCATTGAGTTTTTGCTCTGATGATAGAGTTGACCAGGGTCAAATGGGGACCCGGAGAGCCCGATGGCCTCTAGATTGGTACTTGGAGTATGACGTAGAGTTTGTAGTAAAATGGGGAGGTTCTATGGACCTAATTATAGACTTAGGAGGTCCTAAAATGTGATGTCTGCAGGTCCCCTTGATGGGTGAACTTGGTACAAGTCAAAGCCATTGAATATGCACCACATGATATTTTAGGAAGGAGGTCGATTCTGCGGACCAAGAGGGACAAGGATGACCATTTTAGAAGTTTGAGGCTGATTCTGAGAACCTAAGGAAATACTGGGGATGGCTAATTCTATAAGCCGAGGTAAATTCTGAGGACCTATGGTATGGAGTGACCAATTATGAGGTCAAAGCCATTTATGAGGGTTGAGGATGGGAGCGACCAATTCTGAGGGTCGAGGTCATATATGAGGACCTTATGTAAAAGGGACTGATTCTGAGGTTCGAAGCCAATTATGAGTAATTAAGGTAGGGAGTGACCAATTCTGAGGGTCGAAGTCAATTCTGAGGGCTTAAGTAAAGATGACCAATTCTGATGGTCAAAGCCAATTCTGAATGCTTAAGTTAAGGGGACCAATTCTGCAGGTCGAAGCCAATTCTGAGGGCTTAAGTTAAAGTGAGCGATTTCGAGGGTCGAAGACAATTATAAGGGATTAAGTATAAGATTACCACTTCTGAGGGTCGAAGCCAATTCTGAAGGATTAAAAAGAATATGACCAATTCTGAAGGTCGAGGTTAATTCTAAGGACTTTAAATGGGAGTGACAAATTCTACAGGTCAAAGCCAATTTTGATGGCTTAAGTAGAGATGATCGATTCTGCGAGCCAATTTTGAGGGCTTAAGTAAAAGATGATCAATTTTATGGGTCAAATCCAATTCTGAGGGATTAAGTAGAGATGACCAATTCTGAGGGCCGAGGTCAATTCTGAGGACATTAGCTAGGAGTGACCAATTCTGCGGGTCAAAGCCACTTCTGAGAGCTTAAGTTGAAGTGATCGATTCTAAGGGCCAAGGTCAATTCTGAGGACCTTAGGTAGGAGCGGCCAATTATGCGAGTCGAAGCCAATTCTGAAGGCCTTAAATAGAGATGAACAATTATGAGGGTTGAGGTTAATTCTGTGAACCTTAGGTATTAGCGACCAATTATTTGGGTCGAAGCCAATTCTGAGGGCTTAAATAGAGATGGCCAATTATCCTGGTCGATGTCAATTATGAGGACCTTAGGTAGTAGTGACCAATTCTGCAGGTCAAAGACAATTCTGAGGGCTTAAGTTGAAGCGACCGATTATGAGGGCCGCCGAGGTCAATTCTGTGGACCTTTGATGGGAGTGACCAATTCTATTGGTCGAAATCAATTATGAGGGCTTAAATAGAGATGACCAATTATGCGGGTTGAAGCCAATTATGAGGGCTTAAGTCACAATTTTCTTGGGGAAGTTTGGATACTCCATTGGGGAAAAGGTATTAATTCATGGATTGGATGCATCCTTGTTGGGTAATTTTCTCCCATATCTGTGGTGTTCTTTGGAGATGTTGCTGAGGAGATATCTAATTGATTTTGGGAATTCCGCTGGAGAAGTAAGTCTTTCGCTAGGGAATTAAGTGTGGTATTAAAAATGTTTTTCCCAGTGAAAAAATGTTATAAAATTCATTTGGTATTTTTAGGAATTTGTCTGGGGATTTTTTCGCATTTTTTGGGAGTTTTTGTACAAACTTTTAGGGAGGTGTCGACCGGCAGGGTGTAGAGGGTTCCAAACGATCCTTTAGGATGAGCCTATGCATGATCCATACTCTAGGGTGGTGAACCCTAGTGGCTACGTAAGATTTAATGACCTTTGGTATTTCTTTTTTTCTTTTCTTAGTGATATTTCCTTATATTTTTGAATTTTGACAAGGGTTTTCTTGTTGGCTTTGACAGACTGATATCTCTACGTCAAACCTACTTTCACGAGGGATGATGGGGTTCAAGGATGTCTGTGAGCACCTCCCATTAGTGGTGCATTGGGTAGTTTCTTCAGCCGACTTTGGCAGTCTAGCGTCTGCATTGGATGAGACGTCGCATTTGTCAGATGTTCTTTACGCTTTGGGGAGAGGTGGTGGAATACCACCCACACTATGAATTTCGAATTTTGCGAGATGATAGTGACTCCCATCGATGTGCATCAGTTGCTAAGGATAGATTGCGAGGGGGCCCAGATAGAGGTGGACCGAACTTTACGGGTGACACCGACGGCTGTGTAGGCGGCGTTAGGTGATGTGGGGAAGATAGTCTCAGGGGACTCCATTCATCTGTCTCTTCTGAAGGAGGTGTTTTTAAGTAGGTAGATTGACGAGGCCGGTGGGATGTAGGTGCGACAGATGGCCCGTTTGTTTATTCTTTTATTGTTGGGAGGATTCTTGGTGGCGACGAGTGGCGATGTCGCCCATCAGTGGTTTTTTCCTTATTTGAGGGTATTTTCGAATATCCCTCTTTTTGACTGGAGGAGCCTGATTTTGGCGACCCTTTATTCTTCACTGGATGCATTCATCCTGTGTTGTCAGCAGACTTTTACTAGCGCCACGTATCTTTTGGAGGTATTCTTTAGTTTGCACATTTTTCCTCTATGCATTTGCATTTTCCTTTATGAATTTTATTCTTTTGATTTATGTTCCTTTATCCTTTACAGACGTGGTTTTATGAGGTTATCAGGCTTAACACCCAATTGATAGCTTTGAATGATCAGTCTGTTGGTACTTTTATCATACGTACAAGTGGTGGAAGTCCAACCAGCAGTCAAGGCGATTTTTCTCATTAAGAGCAGTGTGTCAAGTCTTGAATGGCCTGACGAGCGATTAGGTAAATCTTCTTTCTCTTGAGACCATATTCCTTGATGATCTTTTCAGATATAGCTTTTTTCTGCAGGTGACCTTCTATCCATGGAGGATGACCATCCAGCACACTGGGGTAACTGGGGGAAACATGTAGCTACTTCGTCTGTTGGAGCATAAGTTCGGTTACTCCTGGTATCTAAGAAAGAGGGTAGTCCAATAGGTGGTGGAGGATGAGGTGAGGATTCCACCTGTGAAGCCCCCGATGTATATGAGGCGAGAGCGAGATATGTCAGAATAGGCGTGGGTGGCGAAGATTGTTGGCGATCCTTATTCATCATATATCGACATAGTGATGACCTATGATTACTTGGATTTTGAATCGAGCTGGTTGATGCCTCCCATCATATATGGCATTATGCCTCTTCCTCCTGTGGTTTCTAGTAGGGGCACAAGTCGACCAGTGGGGTCTTCCCACATTGCGGGGGGTGCGTCGACATCGGCACCAGCGATGACATCAGAGGTTACATCTCTACGGTTGGATCCTCCTTACTATAACATCCGACGGTCTGATGGAGGATCGATGTGTATGCTGCATCGTCCCAATGCGATGGACCTAGAGGATCTAGGGCTGACAGAGGATATTCCTTAGCCGACGGTATACCTTTCATTTCTTTTCTTTTTAATTTTTTGATTTCTTTCTTTGCCTCAGACTGACTGATTTGCCATCTTCTATTTTTCTTACAACACGTTTGGGTGTTGACCGCCTGATCGAGAAATATTCGGGATTGGGTGGCTTGTGCGACTGCTCATATCTGAGAGTCGATCCCAATTTTATCTTACTTGTGCAGTCTACCTCATTTGGGGAGGGGTCTGATTCAGGGAGGGGAGGCTCGTCATCTTGTCGTCGGGGAAAGCGTGTACTCCGCGGGGATGAAGGATCTTAGAGAGAGAGGGAAAAAGAAAGTATGTGAGGGTGAGAGAGAGAGAGAGAAATTATTTTGGGGGTTTCGGGTTGAGTCTCGTTGTTTTTGTGTTTTCCTATAAGGCAAAATGTAATAAAGCAATATATATGCAATGAAATGGGATTTTGTTAATTTTTGCTTTAGTGACTTAATGCATATGCAGTTTTTATTTTGCTTCTGAGACTGTAAAAATGATTTTAAATGATTCGAGAGAAATAAGATGAGTAAAAATATATGGAGAAGGAAATTCTAAATTCCTTAAAATAAAAATTATCTTTATTGAGTTTTTTGACACAAAAAGGAAAAAGAAAACTTTCCAAAAATAGGGGTTACTGATCGACATGCCCCTTGTCCTACCTATCGGTAGGTCAGTTCAATTTAATCGTACGAAGACTTTGATTGCACTTTCTTCAACTACTTGGTCCATGGTGGGGCAGGTTTTCCTCCGAGATTTGCAAGAGTTTTGTCTTTGGCTAAGCTTTTGAAGTATAAAAAGGGGTAATGGTGGAGTATTTTCTTCACCCATCCACATTTCCTTTCTTTTGCTCATTTCTTTCTTCTTGTCTCATCATTTTGCAATATGGATCTCCCAAAAAGTGTTGAATTTTCTTCTTAGCTCGAAAACTTAGAGGCTACATGTAGACTATGATGCTTTAACATTCAATCGACCTATTTAATGGAACATGCTGATGGCGGCGTTATAATTATAGTACCCCTAGGACCATGTATTTCGCTTTGGCTTAGATGAAGTTTGTCTAACTTATGAGGAGTTTTCTGCCATGCTAGGGATAAATCCCAGTGTTTTGGTGGATATGCCTATGGCTAGGTCATTGGTTATGGTAGGAATGATATCTCTCCTGGGTGTGCTACATTCTGTGCGTCTGTAGGATATTGGTTATGTGGGCTATTTTGGAGCCGTCATCCTTGGCTTAATTTCTAAATTAATGTTAGTGACCGAAGACCTGTTGGTGGATCCATAACTTACATCCATCACTTTGTGGATATCATACCGTCATAATCTTATGACGGTGATACTAGAGGAGACCCTAAGTGGTCTGGATTCTTTGCGAGAATACCGTTCTAACTTCTTCAGAGGCAGCCCCGTTATGCTATTAATGTGGATGTCGGAGATATTTTGTATAGCGATCTATCCTAAATATCCCTTGACAGCTATGCCAAACTTCTTTACTAGTTACTTTATCAGCATGGGCCTGGATATAGAGAAATGGGAGAACTTATTTGTGGAGCACGAGGCTCGAGGTTTGCGTTGGTCAGTACCTTAGTGGGAAGAATTGTTGCCCATTTTAGAATTGGGGGAATACCACTATGTTTCTATTGGTTGGCTTCTGATAGACATATTTCTACTTTCCTCGGCTTCTGCGTCAATTTGGATGGGAACAGATTGTGCTACCTCGGACACGAGACTTTTTTCCTGTGGAAGACTTGAGAGAGCGTCTACGCTTGCAACTGGGCTCTCCGTGGAAGAATCATCGACCGTCTACTCATCTATCCCAAACTGTTGGTAAATTCTAGAATGTTTCTAGGTATGACATGAAGTGGTTATGGAGGAGGGTTGTTACCAAGATGCTGGCTGCGGAGACTAGACTGAGATGGTTCATCATGATTGACACTATGGAGGGAGGTGTTGTGGTTTTCCCTAGGCTAGTGCGGGTTTACCATTCCATGGAGTGTCTTTGACATTCCATACAAGCAGGAGAAGTGTGGGGGCCCCAAGATAAAGATGATGATGGGGCCAGTTCTTCTGGCATCTACAGGTAGGATCCCTGGGGAGTTTTTATTTGTGAATATGTTTCATGGTGCTTAGTTATGCATGGCAATAAATTTGGGAAGGTGGTTTTAGGAGTACATTGGTTTAGGAAAAAAAGTTATATTGGCAAGGGAGGTTGTTTGACTCCCTATGCCGATGTAATTGTACTGGTATTTCCCAATAGTGAAATACAAAGTTTTTTATCATCTAGTTGTGCCTCTTTATGAATTTTATATTTGAGTTATCTATACCAATCTCTAAGGAATACGTAATCTTTTTGTTCATGTAAATGATAAAAATGAATCGTCGTTCTCGTAGATAAGAAAATAATAGCATTTTGTGAAAAATAAAGGGGTCATGCTCATGTGAAGTGTAGGAGCTCTTTACGTACCTCTGGGGATTTTGAAAAAAAATTCGAAAGCAAAATTTTTTTAGAGGATCAGGCCCCACGTAGAAATAAAAAAAAATTAGAATAGAAGGGAGATGAGAAGAATCGTAGCACATCGAGATTAAGGATAAAATTTCTTAAGACAGTCCAGGTTGACTGGACGAGACATCTCTTCCCCATCAAGGTCGGTTAGTATAGTGGCGCCACCAAATAGGATCTTTATCACAAAGTAGGAACCACTCCAATTGGGCTTGAATTTCCCTCTGGGGTCCTAGATGGGTTCTACTATATCTTTAAAGGCTAAGTCTCCTTATCAGACACCACGGTCCTTGACTATTTTATTGAATGAGCTTTCTATTTGGCAATGGTACCCTTGTATATGGTATAGATCCTTCAGTCTTCTTTTATCTAAGAGTGATAACTCGTCAAGATGGATTTAATGTCAGTCTTCTTCGCTGACTTTGCTTTCAAAAATGACGCGTAGTGAAGGAATTTCTATCTCAACAGGTAGGATTGCTTCCATGTCGTATACCAGGGAGTAAGAGGTAGCCCTAGCAGATGTTCTAATTGAACTACGGTAGCCCCGAAGGGCATAAGGGATCCGATCAGCCCAATCTTGGCAACTCTCTGTCATCTTTTCGATGATTGATTTGAGGTTCTTATTGGCATCTTCGACTACACCATTGGTCTGAAGTCGATAGAGGGAATATTTGTTCCTCTGAATCCTATATTCGTCGACCACTTCTGTGACTTTTGCTTCGAAACGTAACCCATTATTTGACAGTAGCTCGTAGGGATCCATATCAGCAGATGACATTTTTTCAGATGAAATTGTCCACCTTGTTGGCATTCAGAACTGTGTATGACTCAGCTTCGACCCATTTAGTGAAGTAATCAATGGTAACCAAGATGAATTCATGCTCGTTGGAGGCTTTGGGTGTAAATTTCCCTATGATGCCGATACCCCATATGGAAAACAGCTAGGGAGAGGTCATGTTGTATAACTTGGAGGTTAGAAAACTGTTGGCATTTAAGACATCATCGAATATAGGCAGCGTAATCCTGGACCATGGTAGTCCAATAATATCCCTGTCGGATGATTTTCTTGGCAAGCATATGGCCATTCATATGGGGAACGCACTCCCCACTATGGATTTTCTTCATCATCTCTTCAATGTCATCCCCTGCGATGCAGTGTAAATTGGTTCCATCAAAGTTTCTCTTGAATAATTATTTATCGTAGACAATGTATTAGGAAACCAATTTGGGGAGGGTTGCTCGATCTTTCATGTTAAAATCGCATACAAGCCTAGCATATTGATGATTCTACAAACCAATAGAGTCATGACATGAGATATGCAACTAGGATAAACGGACATTGTGCAAACCATTGATATACCATCCAATCTCCCTCCGTAAGCATTTATATTAATTTTTAATGAATATATCAATCAAACATAGGCCTTGGCAAATTATATTTCTTTTTAATGCCATATTTTCTGTTTTTAGGCCTTTGGACTACGTATTTCTTTTAGGTCCATTCATAAATGGTGGCTTACAATCGCAAAGGATCACTTAGTCCTTTCGGAGCCCTTCCCCGTGCACATTTATATTTATCATGTTTTCATTTTTCACACAAATCTCACGTGCAACGGATTTTGACATGCACTAGTCCTCCTAAGTCACAAATATGTAGATGACAAGATTGGAAGGAGAACACCTCACATAGCTCAAATATACATTTGAAATTAAAATTTCAAAAGAGCTCATGCATGTGTGAATAGAGGCATATAAAAATAGAATCCATTTAACCAACACAAAATCCAACTACTCCATAAAAATATGGTAAAGAACATTTTAAGGATTGACAATCTAAACCAAAAGTTCTAGCCACATGGGAGCGTTAAAGGAGGGATTCAAACACAAGTATATGCCACTTAAAGTGTGTCAAACAAAAATTACACACAAAATAAAATCTTTTTGAGTTTTTGACATTTTTAACCAAAAATAAAAATATATACTCAAAAGACAAACAAAAATCATTTGAATTTTTTTATTGAGCTTAAATTCCAATAGATAAAAAACCAAATGATAAACAAAAATCTTTTTGTAATTTTCATTTAATGCAAACAAAATGAAGAAATAAAATACAAAAGATAAACATTAATCATTATTCTAGCATGTGATTAAGCATGGGGCATAAACTAGAAAATGATTAAACAAGCATACATTTAGCATGTGAATATAGCATGAAGTACAAACGCTAAAGTATGCAAAAGACTAACACATTCATCCTTTAGATTTAGCAAGGGAGGAAGCATGTGATAGTAAATGAGAATTAAAAAACCTATTATGCAAGGCAACCACGTCGGATTTCCTAACCCAAATTAATGAAGAATGACTATCTTGGGGTGTAGGAACTTTAAATACATTGGTTGCTTTACGTTGGGATTTTCTAGGAATTCGTTTAAGATCAAAACAAAATTTTCTAAGATGACCTTTTTGACCACAATGAGTACAAGTAAAAACATGTCGAAAAGATTTACCTACGGAGTGATCTCTAAAATCTTTCCTAGTATATTCTCCTAAAACGTTGGTTTTGGCTTTATGAGTAGATTCATTACAAGTATTGAAGCCTAAACCACACATGTCATTTTTAATTTGAACTGTTCCTAAGATTTTATCTAATTTTTGCGAACGACACTCCAAATCAAATTTGACATTACTAGAGTCTTTTAATTTATTTTGCAATTCTAAAATATTAGACTCTAATAAAACATTTCGCTCTTCAAAAGCAAGAAGCTCCTTTTTAAGGATTCCATTAAACCCCTAAGGCTATCTCTCTCGCCTTCTATATATTCAAGCTTCTCTAGAAGAGCTTTCTCTCGTGTCCTAAGGTCTTCAACCAACATACTATCATCAAAGACCTTGACATTCTCTCTTAAACTAGCTTCTAACATCAAATTAGCTCTTTTTAATTTAATAGATTCTTTATAAAGTTCTTGAAAAGCATTTTGAAGTTCACTCACATTAACCTCTTCTTCATTTTCACTCTCTCTTTCTTCTCCACTCTCACTATCATAAAAAACAAGAGAATCATAAACAATGACCTTGGATGTGTCATGTGTTAACGTTTCATCAATCGATGAGTTCTCACTATCACTCACATGACTAGCCATAAAAGCCACAAAATTAGGCTTAGTAGGGGAATCGGGTCCCTCTTCCTTATCACTATCACTAAGGGTCGCATTATATGCAATGGGTCGTTTACCCTCTTTTCTTAGTTTAGTGGGGCATTCAGAAGCCCTATGGCCATAACCCTCACAACCAAAACACCTATTAGACTCGTCCCTATTTAAATTTTCATTAATAGGTTTAGGGATCTTCTCGGCTTTAGGAATCTTCTCGCCTTTGTCATGCTTAGAAGTTTCAAATTTATTAAAATCATTTTTAAATTTATCTTTGTTAAATTTAAGAAATTTTCTAAATTTACGAGCAAACAAAGCCATGTCTTCCGATTCACTATCACTCGCGCTCTCTACTACTTGTTTGACCTCTTTTCGGGCTTTTAAAGCAACGCCCTTTTCAATTTTCTTTTCAGTTTTAGAGGGAAACATATCTAGTTCATAGGTTTGTAAATCACCTACAAGCTCTTCTAATTTCGTAGAGGCTAAAGATGGTAAAGAATTTAAAACGGTCACTTTTGGGATAAATCTATCGGGTAGGGACCTTAAAATTTTCTTTACAACTCGGTTGTCGGGTATTTTCTCTCCCAAATTATTCATCAAAAGTTTCATTATCATTCATTTTGATAGTTTTAAATTGAGTGGTGAGGTTTTGGAGTTTCGAAGCTTTAACGACACTAGTTCCTTCATGAGTTAGTTGTAAAATATCCCAAGCTTCTTTAGCGGTTTCACACGTCATAATGCGTCGGAATTCATCCGGTGTGACAGCGCTAAATAAGGCATTCAAACCATGGGAATTAAAATTAGAAAGTTTAAACTCATTTTCAGTCCATCTATCGGCCGGTTTGGGAACACGTTCATTTTCAACTAAGTGAGTTGGTGGGGACCACCCGTTAACTATAGACATCCAAACTCTCTCGTCGATAGATTTTAGTGCCGATTTCATTCGCGCTTTCCAATACGCGTGGTTAGAACCATCGAAAATAGGAAATTTAGAAAATGGGGAAAATTCCATTTTAGCCAAAAATTATTAAAAGGATCTTAACGAAATAATTTATCGCTTTGGCTCTGATACCACTTGTTGGATTATTTACTTTTATGTATATACAAGATGCGGAAGCGTAAAGAAGTGTGATGGTTCAATAACAAATGAATTA
Source organism: Sambucus nigra (assembly GCA_949130495.1). Classification (NCBI taxonomy): domain Eukaryota; kingdom Viridiplantae; phylum Streptophyta; class Magnoliopsida; order Dipsacales; family Adoxaceae; genus Sambucus; species Sambucus nigra. The sequence goes on along the minus strand of OX422209.1, from coordinate 377,286,122 downwards.
CCAAAAAAAATTTAATTTCAATTTCAAATTAAACTTAAGTGAAAATTAAATAAACACACAGAAATATTAAATTTCACTTAAACCAATTAATTCAAGTCCTCGAATTTGCCTAAGTCATATTTTTCATTTAAACCAAAATAGGCTAAACTAATTTTAACACATCACTTGAATTAAATAAACAATTACCCAATAATTATTTTAGCACCAAAATAAATAAATATTGATTAAACTAATTTTATCTTTTTAACCTAAGCATGCATTCTAGGTGAGTGCGAAAGATAAAATAAAAACAATAAATCACTACGTCGCGATGTACGAGGAAAAACCCAAGACGGGAAACAACCTCGGACGGCCCTAGCCACAAATCCACTAGATAAGGATTTACAAATACAAGACAGAAAGGCTTACAACACACGACTCGATCCCTCTCAAGCCTCGACGCTTCTTCTTGTAGATACCTCTTCCTAGAGGATAACCTTGGAGATCCACCGCGGTCTCGGAATCCACCGATCGGACTTTATATGGTCACCATCACCCGAACTAGGATCCTTTCTCCAAGTGGGTAAATCAACATAAAACAACTTCTTCTTTGTGGGATTTAGAAGCAAACCCAAACACTCTCTTCAATTCGGTGTAGAGATAAACCTGGTGCCAAACTCCAAGCAAATGTATATATATGAACTTGGATACATAAAACTATGGGTGAAAACTAGAGTGGTAAATGATTTTCTCTTTGAAAATTAACACTCAAAACTTGATCTTTTTCTCTTTTTGATTTTGCTCTCTAAACACTCTCTAAGAGTTAGAATGATATGAAAAAGATTATCAATCAAAAGTGATTCCCGCACATAATAAAGTCTGAGAAAAGTTGGTTAAGAAATAAGTGGGGAAGTGGGAGAAAAACTGCTTAAAACTGTCAAAAACTGTTCCCGCCTGGCATCTCGTTCAAACGACATTTCTTTCGAACGAACTCTCGTTCGAACGAGTCTTCTAATGAAGTTACAATATGAACTCGTTAGAAATCTCGTTAGAACGACAATCTCGTTCGAACGATATTTCGAACGAAGTTCCAGTATGCCTTAATGGGAAGTCGTTGGCAGTATTCTAAAATACAAAGAATGTTTCTCAAATAAGTTAGATCGAAACTCAGACTTTGGACCTTTTAATTTATCCACAGATCAAGAGGGAATCTTGCTATATACACGAGCCAAGATCTTATGCACTTTCTTTATTTGAAAATATGTACAATTATTTCACAAAGTGTGAAATATATGAAAGTGAAAACCCCAATTAAGATCTTAACTAGATCTAAGTCTGAGTACTCTCAAAAACTGAAATCAGAAATGATTTTGTTGGTTTAGGGTTTGAAAATAACATAACAGTATAGAAGAACCAAAAAAAAAAAGAGATTTCTCAAAAGAAGAAATCAAAACCAGTGAGATAAAACGTGAAGTTTATCACAGACTCACAAATCTCAGTTTTCTATGGAAGAAAGTGAGATTTGGAAAACATGACTTAGTTGGACAAGAGATTAAGAACAAGAGAGGATGGATCTTCTCTAATCTCGAACTAACTCAACATTCAGAACTATTTTCAGGGATTTGGTCGGAATTAGGTTAGGGTTTTCATTTTCTCTCCCTTTTCTTTCTCCCTCTCTTTCTTATCTCTTTTTTTCCCTCGGAGTTTAAAATGAATAAAAGTTAGAATTGTGAGGACGAAGTCTCCTTTTATACAAGGTGAAGAAGGATCTGGAACAACTCCAGGATTTGATCGAAATAATTCTAGTGGCTACCAAGGCACCGCAATTATAAAATCTTTGATTGGTTTTAATGTTAAACAAGGATCAAGTAAAAACGCATACATGCCATAGAATAAAATGATCCAAGGGCTATCAATCAATCTCAGGTTTGTGAGTGTAAAGAAACAAAGATCCAGCCGTTTATAGTCCACCATGTGTAAGTCTGAGATCACTTGAAAAACGTGTGTTTTAGGTCTTACAAAAATACAAATTGTACCCCCAATATTATCTGGGGCTTTTGGTTTCTACCCAAGTCAAGTTTTAGCAGGTTTTACTAATTACAAAATATCCCACAAAATTTGAAAAAACCAATTTTAAATTTCTAAAAATTCTTTAAAAATTAATATAAATTATTTAAAATATCCCAAAAATTATTTTGATGGGATTTAACTCACACACGCCCAAATATGAAGAATGGAATACATGAATGCAATCCTAGGTGAGGTGTTGGTGTTCTACCTTTAGGAACATTTTGAGGAATTCAAATGAAGAGTCAGAAGGCTTTTTGGCCAAACTAGGATATGGCTCAATTTTGTCACTATTTCCAAACTAGATGAGCACCTATATAATATTGACTCAAGTGAGTCAAAGATACAGGGTGCTTCAATCTCCCCCTTTGGAAATATGAGACAAAATCTCCGTTGAGTCATCGAGGACTCATAGGGATATAAAAAAAATAAGAAAATTATATCCTTATACAAAAAATCTATCTACCCAATATCCTAGAAAAGGAAAATTGCATAACTCAAAGATTTACAGACTAATACCCTATCAAAATTCTGATGTAAATGAAGGTACTAATTCATGAAATATGATAACTAAGATTAAGTATTTTAGTTGCAAATACAATAATATGTCCAAGTAGCCTCAAATTTCTCCCCAATTTTGTCTCAAATGGACAAAGGGTAAAGAAAATAAGTAAGAATATTTCATATAAGTAGAACAACAATAATTATCTATAATCAACAGGTAATCACAAGGATCTCCTACATTAAACAGATATAAGAGGTGTTCTTTGTCATTTATCTAACAACCATGCCTTATATACTCAGAGTTTATGCACAAAGAATTTCAATTTGTGCATAATGTCGAAAAAAGACTTAACTTCTAAAGGGGAGGTGGATCCAAAAATGATATTGTCAACATAAACTTGGGCTATGGTAATATTGTTGTCAAAATGTTTGACAAATAACGTTTAATCATTCCTTCCTCTCCTAAAACCTTTGTCTAAGAGAAAAGTGGATAGACGTGCATACCAAGCTCTAGGAGCTTGTTTTAACCCATAAAGAGGTTTTTTAAGACGATAGACCTGATTTGGATGATGAGGGTCAATGAACCCTTTAGGTTGTTCTACATAGGTATCCTCTGTTAAGATTCCATTAAAGAAGACTAACTTAACATCCATATTATAAAGTGTGAAGTGCAAATAACAAACTATTGGAAAAAGTAGACGAACAGACTCGATGTGAGTAACTAGTGTAAAAGTTTTCTCAAAATCTATTCCTTCAATCTGTGAGTATCCCTGGGCAACTAATCTATCTTTATTCCTTACAACCATCACGGATTCATCAGTTTTATTTTTAAATATCCAACATGTGCCAATAACTCTTTTATTTTATAGCCTGGGTAGAAGATACCAAACATCATGAATGACAAATTGAAGAAGTTCGTCCTTCATAGTACTTATCCACAAAGTGTCATTCAAAACGTCATTCACACTCTTTGGCTTAATAAGAGACACAAAGCATTCAAAATGAGAAATGTTACGAAGTTAAGATCTTGTATGAGCAGGTTCTATAGGGTTACCAACAACACTATCTAAGGGATGATCCTTGGAAACCCATTTAGTCACTTCAGGGGTCTTAGTTGGTAAATAATCAACTATTTCTGGAGATTCATAATTTAAAATGTTTTTGAACTCATCCGTAATAGTTAGTCTTATTGTCTTACTACAGTAGTGTCACTCACAACCACACTAATGGATTCCATCATGGTCTTAGTACGCAGGTTGTAAATACGATAGACTCTATTATTTGGTGAATATCCTAAAAAGATAGCTTTATCTCCTCTTGTTTCAAACTTAGATAAATGTTCTCTGTCTTTATAGAGATAATAGGTACTACCAAAATTTCTATGGTATTTAAGATTTGGCTTCTTTCCATACCAAAGTTCATAAGGGGTCTGTTTAGAATTCTTCCTAAGGCAAACGCTATTGATTATGTGACAGGGAGTACGAACCGATTCTACTAAAAAGTATTTAGGTAAATCTTTGGCATGAATTAACACTCGGGCCATTTCCTGAATTGTACTATTTTTGCATTCGGCTATCCCATTTTGTTGGGATGTCTTAGGAGCACTAAACTTGTGTTTGTAACCATTATAGTCAGAATATTCAATAATGCCAAAATCTAAGAATTCATTACCTCTATCACTCCGAATTCTATCTACTCGAGTGTCCTTTTTATTTTCAGTACAAAGTAAGATTTTCAAAAAAGTTCTAAAAGTTTTAGACTTTTGTTTTAGAAAAGAAACCCAAGTAAATCTACTTAAATCATCAACCATAACAAGCATGTAATTGTTTCCACAAAGACCAACAGTACGAGAGGGACCCATAAGGTCCATATAGATGAGTTCTAAGGGTTTAGAGGATATAACTTCTTTTACTTTCTTATGTGGAACAATAACAATCTTTCCTTCTTGACATGAACCACAGACTATGTTTGAAATTGGTTTTATCTTTGGAATACCTCTAACTATTTCTTGGGAAGATAATTTACTAAGGCTGTCGTAATTAACGTGACCCAATCTATTATGACATATCTCATTGTCATCCATTATAGCAATGTTACAGACCTATGTACTTGGCTTAACCATGTAACAATTGTCAGGAGTAGGGAGTCCTGTAATAATGCATTCACCATTTTCATTTAAAATCTTGCAATTGTTCTTAGAAAAGGTAAGAGTATGATTGGAGTCACAAAATTGCGAAATACTTAGTAAATTTTCCTTAAGACCTTTTACTAAGAGAACATTTTCAAGAACAGGTAATCCTTCTTCATGGAGTGTTCCTTTTCCAATGATCTGGGCTAATACACCATCTCCAAACAAGACTTTTGCTCCGGAGAAGTTAGTTTTGTTTAAAAGTTTTAAATTATCCCCAATCATGTGTTTAGAACATCCTAAGTCTAAATACCATCCAGACATGGTGTGTTTAGCTTTCAAAGCACTAATCACAATGTTACATTTCATCTGGGGTAGTAGGTCATCTTTTCTAATCCAAATTGCTCTTGTTTTCAATTTGCGCTTATTATCTCGTATTTGATAAAACTTGCGATCTTTAACTTTTTGTTTAAAAGATTTTTGCGCAGGTTTTTGAAAATTAAAAAAAGCTTGAGCATTCGGTTTTGAAAAGAATCTAGGATTCTTTTTTTGTTGATGATCTTTTAGTATTAGATCTTGTCTTTCTCTTTTTATAGTTGGAGTTTCTATCTGGTTGTCTAGGAAGGACATAATTGTTACTGCTTCTCCTAGAATAGTTAAAGTTTTGATAGGTAAGAGAGGGATAGACTGGTTTGATTAAGCATTTAGAATAACATCCCTCTAAAGAATTTCCGTACACGTCACAATAAGAGCATTAAATATTACTCGATGAAGGTATATCCTTAGGAAGGTTTCTAAATATAGGTTTCCCTAAATTTTTAGATCGAGCCTTATTTCTAAGGGGAACAGGTTGAAATATATTCTCACTCTTCCTTATGGGAGGACATACATATTTAGCCTTAAGTTCAACATTACACTTAGAGTTACTTGACTTACCAATGTCTAACTTTTGTTGTTTTTTATCAAACTCATTTTTTAAAGCTTGAAAATGTGGGGAGGTTACAATAGGTCTTTTGCCACCAGACATAAACTTGATTGTTTCAAAGTTTTTAGCTTGTGTCTTAGAATTGGGACAAAATCCTATTCCAGTTTTGTCATCATAATTGGTTTTACTTTCAGCAACACAATCTTCAAAATAGTTGGAACTATTTTCAAATTTTGCAAATTTTTTAAAGAATGTAGTTGTCTTTTCTTTTGTTTGTTCCAATTCTAACAACGTTCCTCTATACTTGTTTTCCAGAATTTCATTAGTTTCAGTCAGATGTCTCATTTTTTGTTCAAAAAGCATGATTTCATTTTCATGAGTTAGACATTGAGTAGTATAGTTTTCAGCATTCTATTTAACCATTTGGCTTAAGGATTCTAATTTCTTAGTAAGATCTTTGACTACCTTCTCTAGTTTAAAGCTTTTCTTGAGAGTTTTTGTGTACAATGTGTGAATGTCTAGGAGGTCCTCATTATCGGAGTCACTAAGTGTGCAGTGTGGAGTTTCTCATAGTGATTTGCCTTTAGGACTCACACACCCATTGACATCAACAATATAGCATTCCTTTTGACTCACACACACATCGTTCTAAGTATTACTAACATTCTTAAGCAATAAAGAAGATAAACCAGTAGGCATAGTATCAGTTTACATAGCATTATCAGATTCCTTATCATCGGTGTAGATTATCTTAGCAAAAAATGACAAACAGGGGTCAAAAGTATCAAATGACTAAGGTTCATCATTTTCAGATTCACTTGAGTCATCCCAAGTCTTACATAGCTGAGCCCTATTATGTTTGTGAATTTTTTCTAAGTTAACTCTGCAGTCACTAGCCGTGTGTCCTAACTTCCCACATCTAAAGCATTCAACATTTTTTAGGTCTCTCTCAAGTCTCTTGTGATTATATGTCTGGTGTTTGTCTTGTCTTATCTCATGACGCCTATTATTAGAATTATTTGGATAATTAGGTTTGCCTTGTCTCTTTGCAATCTTCTTTTGAAATTTCATAATTTTCTTAAACTGTTTAGACATTAAGGCAATGTGATTATCCAAGCTATCAAAATTACAGTCCTCATCAAAGTCTAAGTCAATTCCAGGTATACTAAGGTCAGGTGTGGTCAACTTAGATGAGAAAACAAGATTGGAACTCGCTTGTCTCTTTTGGGACTGGGCTAATGTTTCTTAAATTCTAATTCCATTTCCACAGTTCTCAATTTTCCACTGAGGAGTTCAGGTGTAAGATTTTGATTATCCATATCCTCAATTGCACATCTCTTATTATCAAATTTCTGTGGAAGTGATCTTAGTATTTTAGAAAAAATTCCCTTTCTATCATATACAATTCCATTAGCATGCAATTTGGTCACAATGTCTGTCAATCTAATATAGAAGTCATCAAATGAATCGGTCTCAGTCATGATTACGGAGTCGTACTATTGAATAAGCATTTGAGTTTTAGTAGCTTTAACTCTAGTGTCACCCTCATGTGAAGTTACAAGAGTATCCCAACTTCCTTAGAAGTTACGAAAGATGAGATCCTCTTGAACTCGTGTTCATTTACATAGATGAATATAACATTTTTGCCTTTATTATTATTAAGGGAGGCATGTTTCTCTTCTTTAGTGTATTCACTTACAAGCTTTATAATTCTCTCATTACTTCCATCAGTGGATGGTTTAGAAGGAGGAGTATAACCATTTTCAATAGCATCCCAAGCATCATCTCCCAATGTTTCTTGAATGAAAGCAATCATCCTTACCTTCCAGTAAGAAAAATTGGCTCCAGCAAATCAAGGGGGCCTGGACAGGTTACCTAGTCTCTCAAATTTCTCGTCCATAATTTATTTTGATAAAATGATTTCACAAACTCAAGATCTAAAAGAATTTTGAAAAACCAAAGCTCTGATACCAATTGAAAAAGTGCCACTTAAGTCATTTAATTAAAGATTAAACTATCTAAATGGCTCTGAATAGTTATTGAGAAAACTCTTTAGTCAAAACAAATTTCTTAACACAAGATGTTTTTAAAATGGTATGAATGAGTTATTCAAGGTATAGGTTACGAGTTTTGAAAAACAAAACTTAAAAAAAAAATTAAATCAACACAATCTCAAGAAAGGGATGAGAAGAAGAGGAAGCATGCAAGTATAATTTTTAACGTGGTAAAACCCCACCCAATTAGAATAACATCCACGAAGGTCTCTACACCCCAAAAGAAAAAATCCACTAAAATAGAGTAACAAGTTACAAACTATCTAACAATTAAGACACATAATCAGTCCTAATTCTAAGTTCAGAAATTATACCAACTCCTTGGCGTTTTCTGACTTCTACCAAAGTTCTAATGTTATTAATGTTCTTTCAGCTTTGTAACTCCACTCTTTTTAGTTTTTCCACACTCCTTTAAGCTTTACGTCTATTAAATTTTTAGAATATCTATACTAACACCTTTAAGTGTTGTAGTGTGAAAGCGTAAGTGGTGATGTGGTCTAAATCACATGCATGTAACCCACACACAGTTATTACAGACCAAATGATCTAACAAATTACAAACAGATTCTAAAATGCAAAGAATGTTTCTCAAATAAGTTATATTGAAACTCAGCCTTTGGACCTATCAATTTATCCACAAATCAAGAGGGAATCTTGTTATATACACGAGCCAAGATCCTATGCACTTTCTACATTTCAAAATATGTACAATTATTTCACAAAATTTGAAATATATGAAAGTGAAAACCCCAATTAAGATCTTAACTAGATCTAAGTCTGATTACTCTCAAAAACTGAAATCAGAAATGATTTTTTTGGTTTAGGGTTTGAAAATAACATAACAGTATAAAAGAACCAACAAAAAAGAGATTTCTCGAAAGAAGAAATCAAAACCACTGAGATAAAATGTGAAGTGTATCACAGACTCACAAATCTCAGTTTTCTATGGAAGAAAGTGAGATTTGGAAAACGTGACTTAGTTGGACAAGAGCTTAAGAACAAGAGAGGATGGCTATTCTCTAATCTCGAACTAACTCAATTCCTAGATATATTTTTAGGTGAGATTTGGTCGGAGTTAGGTTAGGGTTTTTATTTTCTCTCCCTTTTCTTTATCTCTCTCTTTCATCTCTCTTTTTTCTCTCAGAGGTTAAAATGAACAAAAGTTAGAATTGTGAGGGTGAAGTCTCCTTTTATACAAGGAGAAGAAGGATCTGAAACAACTCAGGTAAATGAATGATCAGGATTTTATCGAAGTAAATCTAATAGCTACTAAGGCACCACAATTATAAAATCTTTGATTGGTTTAAATGTTAAAACAAGGATCAAGTAAGAACGCATGCATACCATAGATTAAAATGATCTAAGGGATATCAATAAATCTCAGGTTTGTGAGTGTAAAGAAACACAGATCCAGTCGTTGACAGTCCACCATGTGTAAGGCTGAGATCATTTAGAAAATACGTGTTTTAGGTCTTACAGAAATACAAATTGCACCAACAATATTATCTAGCACTTTGGGTTTCTACCCAAGTCAAGTTTTAACAGGTTTTACTAATTACAAAACAACCCACAAAATTTATAAAACCCAATTTTAAATTTCTAAAAATTGTTTAAAAATTAATAGATTTAGTTCGAAAAATCCCAAAAATTATGGAAATTTTATTTTGATGGGATTTAACTCACACACACACCCAAATATGAATAATGCAACACATGAATGCAATCCTAGGTGAGGTGTTGGTGTTATACCTTTAGGAAAATTTTGAGAAATTCAAATGAAGAGTTTGAAGGCTTTTAAATCAAACTAGGATATGACTCAATGTTATCACTATTTCCAAACTAGATGAGAACCTATACAATATAGACTCAACTGAATCAAAGATATAGGGTGCTTCAAATGAATTACTTGAGAGCAGAACTAGCTATATTATCCACAATCATGTCGATATTGGGTAGCGTGTAATCATCCTTTAGAGAGGCCTTATTCAAATCTTGGTAATCAATGCACATGCGAACCTTTGCTCCTGATTTTGACACAGGTACGATGTTGGATAGACATGTGGGATATTTGATCACACAAATAAAACCCACGTTCAACCATTTGGCCACTTCTTCCTTAACTTTGAGCGACCATTCTATACGGAGCTTTCGAAGTTTTTGTTTGACCGGTTTGCATTCTAGGAGGGTTAGAATTTCGTGCTGAGCGATCTTGGGGTCAATGTAGAGCATGTCATCATAGGACCATGCAAAGATAACCACAAATTCTTTCAATAATTCTTCGAGTTGCGCACAGTCATGCTCGTCAAGGGTGGACCATATCCTAATCTCACATGGTTGGCTACTAGAATCGAGATTAATAGCATTTTCATCTTCATTAACTTGAACGCTGTTATGTTGTATGTTATTAACCTTATTACGATAAGTTGAGATTTGTTTTAAAAATCTTACTAAGTTGTTTAACACAAGTTAAAACAGTTAAGTTTCGAACAAATCTTTGAGGAAACTCTTTTATAAAACAGAACAGTAACACAAGATGTGTATCAAAATTATGAACAAGTTATTTAAGTTTCTTAAAAATAGGTTTTAAAATTAAACTTAAGTATAGTTTGCAGCAGTAGTAGTGAATAAGTAAAAACCACACACAAGAGACATAATTTTCTACATGGTAAAACCTCAAAATTAGGGGAAACATCCACGGTGACCTCTATGCCACAAAACAAAAAAACCACTAAAATAAAACAATAGTTAGAAGATTACAATCATTGAGCATGCATTGAAGATCCTAAGACTAAGATAAAAATCTAAAGTTCCCCTCTCAAAGGTAATTTTGATTTGACGTCTTTGACCTTCCTAGCAGTTTCTTTGCCTTCCTCCTTATTCTTTGTTTGCAGTGGCTCAAACAACTCAGGATCGTTCAAATGAACCACAGTAACTAGATGTATGTGTGAGAGTGACAGTGATAGTGATATGACTATAACCACATGCAAACATGCATCTCACACCTCGCAAGATTTATACAAATAAATCCTATAAATTACACATTTTCTATATGACATGCAGAGAGCTTAAATCTCTATGAAAACTAGACTTCAAAAACTAATTTTAGATCTGAAAAGGAATCTTTCTGAAAAATACATTTTATTGTTTCAAAAACTTATATATGTTTGAAATAATTTCACAAATTGTGAAACTTGTATTTTTGAAACAAAGTTTTTCAGATCTGAGATTTTAGACTACTGGAAGTATCTTTTTCAAAGATTTTGAAAATAGAGAGTGGATGTACAGAAATATACACATACAAAACAAGATCCAACAGATAAGAGATATCAGAAACCCAAAAATACATCATGTGAAATATGTCTAAGCAAATTTTGCAATTTAAAGAAAGAAATGCAAGATCCACTGTGAGACGTGGTTCCTAAGAGAGATGATGAGTGAACAGGGTCTTGAAACTCAACCAAAAGACAAACTCACAAAAACCTAACTGATTCTATCTCTCAAGAGGTAGGTTTTCTGGAATAAATGAAACTGTAAGAACGTGTTTGGTTTTTGGAAGAAAACGTAACACTGGTTTGATATCCCTCTCTCACTACTTCTCTCTCTATATTCTCTCTTCTCTCTCTAACCTCTCTCTTATCTCTTTTTTCTCTCAAGTTAGATGAATGACCAAAGTTCTCAAATGGCTGACCCAAGGAGCCTATTTATACTGGTCATAGAAGGATCTGGAACATCGACCAATTTGGACGATTGGGATTAGATTTGACCTTTTGACTTCTAATATAACGAATACAAATGCACCACACAAAGGCTTGCTCTTATTGGTTCTTTTAACCCTCACTTGGATTAACTCAAGAGACATGCAGTTCATAGATTAAAATTATCCAAAGGCTAATTTTGTATCTCTCATCTAAGACACATAGAAAACACAAATCCAACCAACATAAGGTAAGCATGTGTAAGGATGTGATTGACTGAAAAACGCGTGTTTTTAAACTTTTAATAATCCAATTTGCACTCATAAATGTTCTGCAGATTTTTTATTCTACCCTGGAATATTTTTAAGGAAAAATAATAATTCTAATTAAGCCCATAGATTTTTAAAACATAACTTTAAATGTTTAAAATTCTTTAAAAAAATGTTTAAAGAAATGTTTTTAAAACGTTTTAAAATTCCTAAAAATATGTAAACAATTGTGCACACACATTAACACCTACATGCATGAATTTTGTCTTATAGTGTGTTCAAGAGATAATATTACTTCCCTTTTGGTAGATGCATTGTTCTTGGACTCGATGATATTTGATGAAGAAGCTTATGTATAACTTGGAGGGGAAGCTCAAGAAATCTAATCATATCTTGTCACCTTATCCAAACTAGTTGGAACTCTTATATGGTACAGACTCAAGTGAGTCAACCATATAGTGTGTTCTCAATCTCCCCCTTTGGATATTGGAGACAAAATTTCGTTTAGTAACCTGTACTCGTAGATAAAAATAGAAATTCCTAGATTTCCTATACAAAAGAGCTATCTACCCATTCCCATCCCGGAGCTAAAAATAAGAGAAAGAAAATACATAACTAAACTATCGTACCGACCACTACACTAAATTCTTGATATCTGCAAAAATGGTTTCTGAGATGCCTGAAATAAAACACTTAAGGTCGCACATTAGTTGAGTCGAGAGAGATGAAAATATAGCAAGTTACTCAAGTATTTCTCCCCCAATTGTTCTCAAATGTACAAAGGGTGAAAAATAGATATAGAATCATAATAAGAAATCTAACAACCTATAAAAAATAGAGATAGGATCAATGGGTCACCTCAAAGGTCTCCTACATAAAACAGAGATAGGAGGCTGCTTTTGTCATTTTTCAAATGACTGTGCCCTATATCCTTGAAGACCAATTATCAGTATGAATGTAACTAGGGGATATACTTAGTAGGTGATAGACAATTATTCAGTACTAACCATACCAATATATTTTCTTAAGGATTCAGAACTCAAGTTATCTAACGGTTTAGTAAATAAGTCAGATAATTGAAGTTCTATAGGTAAATAGTTTATCTCTTTCTTTAGATTCAACTAATTCACGAATAAAATGGTTTCTTATCTTGATGTGTTTAGTACGTGAATGTTGAACATGATTCTTAGAGATATTTATCGCACTTTAATTATTGCAATATTAATGTATCCACATTAATTGAGAGCAACATCTTCTTGTGGCTATATATTCAGATTTTGTTTTGGAAAGTGAAGTGAAATTTTTCTTTTTACTACTACATCGTACTAAGTTATTACCTATATAGTAAGAAGCGCCTCAGGTGCTTTTGCTGTCATTAGAACAACCAACCCAATTTGCATCGATGTATCCTATAATTGTGCTAGATGTATCATTTGTGTACCACATGCCTAGGTTTATTGTACCATTAACATATTTGATAATTCGTTTGACACACAGGCCAAGTGAATTTCCTTTGGGGCACTTTGGTAATGGGCACAAATACACACGGCATACATAATATCAGGACGTGAGGCTATAAGGTAAAATAGGCTACCTATCATACTTCTATATAGGGTAGGATCTATAGGTTTCCCATGTTCTTATTTAAAAAGTTTTATTAAAGTACTCATGGGAGTCATAGCAACCTTGGCATTTTTGAATCCAAACTTTTTCACTAACTCTATAGCATATTTTGATTGCGAAATGAATAATCCATATGATTTTTGCTTGACTTGAAGTCCTAAGAAATACCGAAACACCCCCATAAGCGACATTTAGAACTCCCCATGCATAATTTTAAAAAGTTATTTAACCTCGGACGGGGAAGTAGAACCAAATATTATGTCATCAACATATACCTGAGCTATTAAGACCTTTTTGTTAAAATGTTTAACAAATAATGTTTGGTAATTTCCACCTCGTTGAAACCCTTTAATTATTAAAAAGGTTGACATGCATTTGTACCAGGCCCGAGGGACTTGCTTTAAACCATATAGAGCCTTTTTCAATATATAAACATGATTTGGGTAATGAGGTTCAATAAATCCTTTTAACTGTTCAACATAAGTCTCCTCAGTCAAAATACCATTTAAAAAGGCGGATTTCACATCCATTTGATAAAGTGTGAATTATAAGTGAAAAATTATAGCCAAGAGTAAGCGAACAGACTCAAGGCGTGTGATAGGGGAAAAGGTCTCCTCGAAATCTATTCCTTCAACTTGAGAGTAACCCTGGGCAACTAATCGAGCTTTATCTTTAACTATCATCCCAGATTCATCTGTTTTGTTTTTGAAAATCCAGAGAGTGACAATAGCCCTTTTATTTTCTAGCCTGGGCATAAGGTACCACACGTCATGACTTTTAAATTGGACGAGCTCTTCTTGCATAACACCTATCCCAAATGAGTCATTAAGTGCTTTATTTACATTCTTTGGTTCTATTAGGGAAACAAAGCATGAAAAATGAGCAACATTACATAATTGGGATCTTATACGCACTTAGTGTATATTAGCCATTTTGAGTTGTCTCTTAGGTTTAACAAAAACACAAAACCTAAGCCCATCCATTAGAGAAGAAGGTGAAGGGATTTGAGAAGAAGGTGAAGAGAATAGATAAGAAGGTGGTATCAGAGCATCAGGTTCTAGTGTCCTTTAGGATCTGTGCGGCTTATTATGCTTCCAGCGTAGCTTTCTTTGATATAAAGCCCTATGTTTAGGATTGTTTATTTCTTTGGTGACATTCCATTCTCCTGCTATCAAGTATATATCCGTGAATCTTATTTACGTTTGGGCGTGTTCGAACAATAAAGTATGGCAGATGAGGGTCGTTGGGCGAGTAGCGGGAGGTAGGGCTTAGTGAGGTCGTGAAGTATATTCGAGATTAATGACCGTAGCCGAGGTCACCCCTATTATGGCACGAGAGGCCAAGACTGTAAAGACAGTTAGGACGCATCCTACAAATTCCAAGTGCTTCTATAGTCGAAAGTGTGCCAAATTAGACTCACCCAATGTGGTGTGCTTGGGAGAGGGTTAAATGGAAAATTGAGGAGAGTCGTCAGCAGAAATTCTAAAAATGCAGGAATTGTGTTTTACCCAACTAAGGTAATATATTCAGAGACTTAGGAATATGGCAGAGTGTGGCTAACTATAAGTGAAAATTTGGGGTAAGATTTTTTCTTGGCTCGTCGGAACGAAGTTATAGTGGTGGGAGTCAGCCACCCCTTTTAGAAGTGGAATGCTATGTTTATAGAAGGACAACCCTAATAGGGTCAGTGTGACTGATAATAAGTGGATTATGTGTAGAAGTATTTTATGGAGGGTGAAATCACATGTGTTAATGTTTTCCGAAGTGAGTAAAGGGACAAGAGTAGGGTGCCTAATGAAGGGCAATGATTAAAGTAATTTTGTTTTGTCTCAGACATGCGTATTTTATTCGAAAGCCATTTGAGAAGCCATGGCTAATGGAAAAGTAAAAGTACGAGTTTTATTCTCGGAGGATGAAGCGTGTTTTATGTGACACGAGCGAGTCATTACATTTTTGTTTATTGTTAGATTCGCATATGAGAAGAATTTAGTGCGTATATCTATAGCGTTATTATTATGTGTATGTTTTCCCTAGTATAACGGGGTTGTCTTCAGTGTTATCCACGGAGGATAAATGGGTGCATCATTTGTGTTATATACCTTATTAATATTATTCATTTTAGTGATGTGATTATCGGCTTGGATTGACTTGTTGTATATGAGACCAAGAGCAACGATCGATCGATCCCTCCTAGAAAAGTGCATATTTTTCTCCTTTTTGTTTAATCCGGTTAAGATACATAGGAACCCTTAATTATTATTTTTGGAGTATAATGAGTTATGAAGAGGACCAGTAGGGTTTAGATAGACTCCGTTGAGCGAAATTAAATTGAGATGAATTTGTGGGTTAATGGGGAGTTATTCATACATTGGAAATTGTGGGTATGTTTACTAAAAGATTGAGACTCGTTAAAGATTTAGACTAGAAGGTAAGTGAGGGTATACCTACTGATATTTATACTTAGTGAGAGAGAATACTTCGAGAGATAAGAAGTAAGTATGAAGTAAATAATAAATGAGAATAAAAGAGACGAATCCGTTATGAGAGATAATTGAGTAAAATCTGTGTTGAGAACGAATAATAACAATTATTGGTCGTGGGCGAACCTAATTTGGAAAATATGAATATTTATATGTAAGACTATGTGATTCTGCATATATTATGTATCTGTGTATGACATACCTATCTTACTTGCTATCGACGGGAGGTTTGCGTGTGAGGGTGGTCATGTCCTGATGAATCCATGGGACCTTCGACTTGTCGCTCGAGAACATAGGACTTAGGTCAATTACCATTAGAGAGAAAAATGGTATAGAACTGTCATTTTGGTGCATAGGTATGTGCGTAGCCCAAAGGCTTAGGACTATGTTCGCCTCCATTATTTGTAATTTTATATTTGTGGTTCGAGGAATCTTTAATGAATCTATAGTCCCCTATACATTGACGTGATGTATTGGGACAAAATAGCAGAGTAATGCAGCACCGCAACTGTGTCTCGGGGTGCAGTGTGTGATGATATCTACTATGTGGCTAAAGTAAAAATGTAAGATAGTTATGTATGAAAACACTTAGTTGAATTGAATTAATAAGGGACTTATCCATGTTGAATCTAAATGGATATATATGTTTATAACATCATTATATGTATTATAAGGTTAATACGTGGGAATAATTTGGGCTATAAAGAATGGATACATGTCGTTAATCTAGTTAGCATGGGAACTATAACTAGGATGGATTAGAGGTACGTTAGGTGTGCACACTAGACGAGAGGGGAGGGTTCTCAAAGAGTGTTGCATACTAACATGGTTGTGATATTAGCCGGTAAGCATTTTAAATACTTGCTAAAATATTTTTAAAATTGTTCTACACTCGGGCTCTAACCCGTTTTCTGTCATTTCTTTCTTTCTTGTATATATACGTATGTATTACAGGTGCCCAGCCACAAGGGAGTCATGCTTAGGTTCTTTGGATTGGGCGTGCTACAACTTATGTGGGAGTTGCAGGCCCTTGCTTTAGACAACTTCGTCATTGAATCAGTTCCTACTTTAGATCTTCATAGTTAGGGCATGTGTCGCCCGATTTCCTATTCCAGTTGGATTTGTCTGAGATTTATGTTCATTTATATTTCCAGCATTCAGTACTCCTCGGGAGTTAACTCTTGTCAGGATGATTTCATTTATAGTTCATAACTTGGTTTGGTTTATCTAGATGGTTTAAATGGCGGTGTAGTAATTGTTATCCTTTTATTTATGTGACTCTTAAACTGTTATTATTAAAAAGGTTTTCATATTGGAATTTAATAAAATATAAATAAGGTTTTAAATGGTTTTGACACTTAGCTTAATTATTTGGGCTATTCAAATTGGAAATATTTTTTTTGCGACAGTGATGCTGAGAATGAACCAATTGTTCATGTGGATTTTAATTTAATAAAGAACTGATCTCCCGGTATTTAATTAGGCGGGGTGTTACACTCGGTTGGTTAAGGATCAACTATCTTTGAAGAGTCATAAGTAAAATTATTTTCAGACTCATCCACTATAGTTGCCCCTTGTTCTTTACTCTCAATATTAATGTCACTCACTATTTCATTTATCGATTTCATTATTACTTTGGTACACAAATTATAAATACGATAATCCCAACTATTAGGGGAGTAACCCAAAAAATATAACTTTGTCACCATGGGTTTTAAATTTAGACACGTGTTCTCTGTATTTGCAAACATTACAAGTACTCCCCAAAGTTTGAAACTATTTTACGTTGGGATTTTTTCCATACCAAAGTTCATAGGATGTTTGTTTGGTATTTTTTCGAAGGTAAACTCTATTGATAATATGACACACTGTTTGCACTGCCTTAACCCAAAAGTATTTTGGCAAGTTCTTAGCATGTATCATTACCCTGGCCATTTCCTAGATTGTACGATTTTTATGCTCGACAACACCATTTTATTGAGGTGTTTTTAGTACACGAAACTCGTATTGGTAACCATTACATTTACAATATTCTGTTATGCCCAAGTCTTTAAATTCACCTCCTCTATCTCCACGGATTCGATTAACTTGGGTATCTTTTTCATTCTTGATTATTAAAAGTGTAGAGGCTGATTTCCTGAGTATGTAAAACGATGCGGAAGCGTAAAGGTGATGGTTCAACTCGAAACAAAACAACAAATTTTAATTCCTTAAACGAATTAAAATTAAACCAAGTGAAGTAAAATTAATCAATTAATATATTCACTTAAACCAATTCATTAATCCAAGTCCTAGAATTTGCCTAAGTCATATTTATCGATATTAGCACAATTAGGCGAAACCAAATTTTAGCAAATGGCTTGAATTAAATAAACTTTACCCAATATTTAATTTAGTCCCAAATTAAATGAGTGTGATAATTTAAACCAAATTTTATCTTGAATTATTCCAAACATGCGTTCTAAATTATGAAGCAAGATAAAATAAATAATATCACACTACGCCGCGATGTACGAGGAAAAACCCAAGATGGGAAACAACCTCGGACGGCCCTAGCAACAAATCCACTAGAGACAGAATTACACGTACAAGACAGATAGACTTACAACGACTGACTCGATCCCTCTCAAGTCTCGACGCTTCTTCTCGTAGACACCTCTTCCTAGCGGATAACCTTGGAACACCACCGCGGTCTCAGAATCCACCGATAGGACTTTATATGGTCACCGTCACCCGAGCAAGGAGCCTTTCTCCGTGTGGGTAAATCAACATAGAAACACTTCTTCTTTCTTCGTGGGAGGTAGAAGCAGAACCCGAAACTTCTCTTCTTGAATTCGGTAGAGAAAACCGGTGCCAAATTCCAAGCAATTGATATGTATATAAGAACTTGGATAAACAATATGGGTGTACAAACTAGAGTGGTAAGTGAATTTCTCTTTGAAAATTAGCACTCAAAACATGAACATTTTCCTAAAATAAATTTGCTCTCAAACTCTCTCTAAGAGATGGAAATAGATTGGAAAAGTTAAGTTGGAAAATGTGATTCCCGCACAAGATAAAGTCTGAAAAAGTTGGTTAAAAACCAAGTGGGGAAGTGGGCCAAAAACTGCCAAAAACTGTTCCCGCCTAGCAATTCGTTCGAACGACATTTCGTTCGAACGAACTGTCGTTCGAACGAGACTTCTAACGATGCACCAGTATGGACTTCGTTAGAATCTTGTTAGAAATCTCGTTAGAACGAACAATCTCATTCGAACGACACTTCGAACGACAGACCAGTATAGGTTAGTGAGAACTCGTTGGCAAACTCGTTCGAACGAAACCTGGTTCGAACGAAAAACTCGTTCGAACGACATTTCGAACGACTTCCAGAAATTTTTAATAAAATTCGATTTTGGCCCAGAAACTTTATATACTTTAATTTAAAGTTCTAATTAAATTTTTCTGAAAATCAAAACGTAGTTTATATTAAACCTAACACCCAATAAACTTGTTCCAAGCTCCTATATAAATATAATTGCATTCATACCTTGGGAGCATGGAACCATAGTTGTTGACGTAGAAACGAGGCACACAAACCGGTATATTTTATGAAGCTTTATACTCTTTGCCGCAACGTCTTCAACAAAAACTTCATAGGCTTGAGAGTATTACAATTACATACTATCCTATGAATAAATGTTTTTGTCCGAAATTGAGCCAACACAATACATGGACTCAATTGGAAATTTGTGTCCTTACAAATCTCCCCCTTTGGCTATTCCGGGACAAAAACCAAAACAAAAATCTTAAAGGGCCGTCAAGCTCACTAGACTCAAAACATAACCCACCCAAACTTGACTCAACCCAAGGATCAAACGCTTTGCCGTTTAAACAATGCCGCTTTAGAATAATTCCTGCACACTTAAGCAAACTCATCAAATGCATAGGGAATATCAAAGTATTAAATGCAATTTTAATTAATTACTCCCCCTAAATTAATTCTCCCCTTTTAACAAACACATGACCTACTTAGAAAGACGTCTCCCCCTAAGATAAATCTCCCCCAAACTGAGATGCGATAATAATATGATTAGATACCATTTCTCCGATTAGATACCATTTCTCCCCCTATCATTATTCTCCCCCTTTTTGTTCAGGAATAGGCAAAGGATAAAGAACTAAGACACATAAAAGCATGTTGAAGCTTAAAGAGATAAAACATGAAGGCATATGGGTAATATAAGCAATGCAAAGACAAACAAATATCATATATATATATACTATAAATATACCAATAAATACTTGCACATATATATAGATATAAACACACATATAACACAAAATAAAATAAGTTTGCACACTCGTATGGCAAAAATGTGTCATATGGAAACGGAAGTGTAGAGGTGTGAACTAGTAACAATTAAATTTAGACCCAAACACTTAATAAACATTCACGGAGTTCTCATTTGATTGCAAACTTCATCATATTTAAATATAACCTCATGTGACAATATGAAGGTTGAACTCAATGAACAAACATAAACAATGCCAACAAGCCTAGCATGATGATGATTCTACAAACCAAATAGAGTCGTGACATTAAAGGCAACTAGGATAAACGGACATTGTGCAAACCGTTGATATACCATCCAATTCTCCCTCAAAAAGCATATATATTCTTTTGTTTTTGAATGAATATATCAATCAAACATAGGCCTTGGCAATTGTTTTCTTTTAATGCCAAATATTCTGTTTTTAGGCCTTTGGACCACGCATTTCTTTTAGGTCCATTTCAAACGGTGGCTTACTATCGTAAAGGATCACTTAGTCCTTTCGGAGCCCTTCCCCGTGCACATATATAATTATCATGTTTTCATTTTTCACACAAATCTCACATGCAACAGATTTTGACATGCACTAGTCCTCCTAGGTCATAGATATGTAGATGACTAGATTGATAGGAGAACACCTCAAAAAGCTCAAATATAACATGTGACATTAGAATTTCAAAAGAGCTCGTGTATGTGTGAAAAGAGGCATATAGAAATAGAATCCATTTAAACAACACAAAATCCAACTACTCCATAAATTATGGTAAAGAACATTTTAAGGATTGACAGTCTAAACCAAAAGTTCTACCCACATGGGAGCGTAAAAGATGGGATTCAAACACAAGTATATGCCACTTAAAGTGTGTCAAACCAAAATACACACAAAAAAAATCTTTTTGAGTTTTTGACATTTTTAACTAAAAATAAAGATATATACTCAAAAGAATAAACAAAAATCATTTGTATTTTTCATTAAACTTAAATGAAATAAATAAAACACAAATGATAAACAAAAATCTTTTTATATTATGCAGTTAATTCAAACACAAAATATAATACAAAAAGATAAACAAGTCATAATTGCTAGCATAGGATATGAAATGAGGCATAACTAGAAAATGACTAAACAAGCATACATTTAGCATGTGAATATAGCATGAAGTACAAACGCTAAAGTATGCAAACACTAACACATTCATCCTTTAGATTTAGCAAGGGAGGAAGCATGTGAAAGTAAATGAGAATCAAAAACCCTATTTTGCAAAGCAACCAAGTCGGATTTCCTAACCCAAATTAAAGAAGAATGACTATCTTGGGGTGTTGGAACGTTAACTACCGTGGTTACTTTACTATGGGATTTTCTAGGAACACGTTTAAGATCAAAACAAAATTTTCTAAGATGACCTTTTCGACCACAATGAGTACAAGTGAAAACATGTCGAGAAGGTTTACCTAAAGAGTGATCTTTAAATGCATTCCTAGTAGATTCTCCTAAAACATTGGTTTGGGCATTATGAGTAAATTCATTACAAGTATTGAAGCCTAAACCATAAGTGTCATTTTTAATTTGGACCGTTCCTAACATTTTATCTAGTTTTTCCGAACGACACTCCAAATCAAATTTGACAATACTAGAGCCTTTTAATTTATTTTGCAATTCAAAAATGTTAGACTCTAATAAAACATTTCGCTCTTCAAAAACAAGAAGCTCCTTTTTCAAGGATTCCATTAATCCCCTAAGGCTATCTCTCTCGCCTTCTACATATTCAAGCTTCTCTTGAAGAGTCCTCTCATGTGTTCTAAGGTCTTTTATTAAAGCATTTTCATCAACGACCTTGACACTCTCTCTTAAACTAGCTTCTAACTTCAAATTAGCTCTTTTCAATTTAATAGATTCTTTATAAAGCTCTTGAAAAGCATTTTGAAGTTCACTCACATTAACCTCTTCTTCATTTTCACTCTCTGTTTCTTCTCCACTCTCACTATCATCAAAAACAAGATAATCATGTACAATGACCTTGGAAGTGGCATGTGCTATCGTTTCATCAATCGATGAGTTCTCACTATCACTCACATGACTAGCCATAAAAGCCACAAAAGTTTTCTTAGTGGGGGAATCGGGCTTTTCTTCCTTATCACTATCACTAAGGGTCGCATTATATGAAATGGGTCGCTTACCCTCTTTCCTTAGTTTAGTGGGGCACTCATAAGTCCTATGGCCATAACCTTCACAACCAAAACACTTATTAGACTCATCCCTATCTAAATGTTCATTACTAGGTTTAGGGATCTTCTCGGCTTTAGAAACCTTCTCGCTTTTATCATGTTTAGAAGTATCAAATTTCTTAAAATCATTTTTAAATTTATCTTTGTTAATTTTAAGAAATTTTCTAAATTTACGAGCAAACAAAGCCATGTCTTCCGAGTCACTATCACTCTCGCTCTCTACTACTTGTTTGACCTCTTTTCGGGCTTTTAAAGCAACGCCCTTTTCGATTTTCTTTTCAGTTTTAGAGGGAAACATATCTAGTTCATAGGTTTGTAAATCACCTACAAGCTCTTCTAATTTCGTAGAGGCTAAAGTGGGTAAAGAATTTAAAACGGTCACCTTTAGAATAAATCTATCGGGTAGGGACCTTAAAATTTTCTTTACAACATGGTCGTCAGGTATTTTCTCTCCCAAGTTAAAAGATGAATTAACAATATCAGAAAGTCTACCATAAAATTCATCAAAAGTTTCTTTTTCATTCATTTTGATAGTTTCAAATTGAGTGGTGAGGTTTTGGAGTTTTGAAGTTTTAACGACACTCGTTCCTTCATGAGTTAATTGTAAAATATCCCAAGCTTCTTCAGCGGTTTCACACGTCATAATACGGCGGAATTCATCTGATGTGACAGCGCTAAACAAGGCATTTAAACCACGGGAATTGAAATTCGCAAGTTTAAACTCATTTTCAGTCCATCTATCGGCGAGTTTGATAACACGTTCATTTTCAACTAAATAAGTTGGTGGGGACCACCCGTTAACAACAGACATCCAAACTCTCTCGTCGATAGATTTTAGTGCCGATCTCATGCGCGCTTTCCAATACGCGTAGTTTGAACCATCGAAAATAGGAAATTTTGAAAATGGGGAAAAATCCATTTTAGCCAAAAATTATTAACAAGATCGTTAACAAAATAATTTATCGCTTTGGCTCTGATACCAATTTGTAGAGGCTGATTTCCTGAGTATGTAAAACGATGCGGAAGCGTAAAGGTGATGGTTCAACTCTAAACAAAACAACAAATTTTAATTCCTTACACGAATTAAAATTAAACCAAGTGAAGTAAAATTAATCAATTAATATATTCACTTAAACCAATTCATTAATCCAAGTCCTAGAATTTGCCTAAGTCATATTTATCGATATTAGCACAATTAGGCGAAACCAAATTTTAGCAAATGGCTTGAATTAAATAAACTTTACCCAATATTTAATTTAGTCCCAAATTAAGTGAGTGTGATAATTTAAACCAAATTTTATCTTGAATTATTCCAAACATGCGTTCTAAATTATGAAGCAAGATAAAATAAACAATATCACACTACGCCGCGATGTACGAGGAAAAACCCAAGATGGGAAACAACCTCGGACGGCCCTAGCAACAAATCCACTAGAGACGGAATTACACGTACAAGACAGATAGACTTACAACGACTGACTCGATCCCTCTCAAGTCTCGACGCTTCTTCTCGTAGAAACCTCTTCCTAGCGGATAACCTTGGAACACCCCCACGGTCTCGGAATCCACCGATAGGACTTTATATGGTCACCGTCACCCAAGCAAGGAGCCTTTCTCCGTGTGGGTAAATCAACATAGAAACACTTCTTCTTTCTTCGTGGGAGGTAGAAGCAAAACTCGAAACTTCTCTTCTTGAATTCGGTAGAGAAAACCGGTGCCAAATTCCAAGCAATTGATATGTATATAAGAACTTGGATAAACAATATGGCTGTACAAACTAGAGTGGTAAGTGAATTTCTCTTTGAAAATTTGCACTCAAAACATGAACATTTTCCTAAAATAAATTTACTCTCAAACTCTCTCTAAGAGATGGAAATAGATTGGAAAAGTTAAGTTGGAAAATGTGATTCCCGCACAAGATAAAGTTTGAAAAAGTTGGTTAAAAACCAAGTGGGGAAGTGGGTGAAAAACTCCCAAAAACTGCCAAAAACTGTTCCCGCCTAGCAGTTCGTTCGAACGACATTTCGTTCGAACGACATTTCGTTCGAACGAACTCTCGTTCGAATGAGACTTCTAACGATGAACCAGTATGGACTTCGTTAGAATCTCATTAAAAATCTCGTTAGAACGAACAATCTCGTTCGAACGACACTTCGAACGACAGACCAATATAGGTTAGTGAGAACTCGTTGGCAAACTCGTTCGAATGAAACCTGGTTCGAATGAAAAACTCGTTCGAATGACATTTCGAAAGACTTCCAGAAATTTTTAATAAAATTCGATTTTGGCCCAGAAACTTTATATACTTTAATTTAAAGTTCTAATTAAATTTTTCTGAAAATCAAAACACAGTTTATATTAAACCTATTTCCCAATAAACTTGTTCCAAGCTCCTATATAAATATAATTGCATTCATACCTTGGGAGCATGGAACCATAGTTGTTGACGTAGAAACGAGGCACACAAACCGGCATATTTGATGAAGTTTTATACTCTTTGCCGCTACGTCTTCAACAAACACTTCATAGGCTTGAGAGTATTACAATTACATACTATCCTATGAATAAATTTTTTTGTCCGGAATTGAGCCAACACAATACATGGACTCAATTGGAAATTTGTGTCCTTACAAAAAGAATTTTTAAAAATTCTTAGAATGTATCAGATTTTTTTTTAAAAAATGATACCCAATTGAATCGAGTAAAATCAGCCACCACAACCAAAATATAACTGTTACCACAAAGGCTTACAGTTCGGGAAGGACCCATGACATCCATGTAGATTAGCTCAAGAGGTTTTGTTGTTAAAGTGTCTTTAACTTTCTTATGAGCAGATTTAACTATTTTCCCTTCCTGACACGGCCCACAAACAACATTTGAAATAGGTTTTATTTTTGGCAAACCTCTAACTATATCCTGAGAGCTTAATTTGCCAAGATTGTCATAATTTATGTGACCCAAACGATTATGCCAGATTTCATTGTCATTAAGTCTAGCTAGCCTACAAGTCTTATTACCCGGATGTATCGTGTAACAGTTATCTGGGGTCCTGTGACCTGTAAGGATGCAATCACCATTCTTATTTAAAATTTTACAATTCATTTTTGAGAATGTGACTGTATGGCTGGAGTCGTAAAATTGTGAAATACTTAACAAATTAGCTTTAAGACCGTTCACTTATTGGACATCTTTGAGAATAGGGAGTCCATTTTCTTGGAGTGTTCCTTTTCCTATGATCTGAGATGATACTTCGTTCCTAAACAAAACATTTCCTCCTAAGAAGTCAATTCTGTCGTATAATTTAGTATCGTCTCCGCTCATATGTTTGGAACATCTAGAGTCTAAGTACCAACCAGAAGTAGTGTGTTCGTCTTTTAAAGAACTTATAACTATGTTACACTTCAACTGGGGTAATTAGATCATCCTTTCTAACCCATATAGCTCTAGTTTTAAAAGGTTTGTGAGCTTTTGGTTTATAAATAGATCTATAACTCTTTCTCTTACATTTCTTCTTAGCATGAGATCTTTTCTTCCTATTCCTATAGTTAGAGTTTTTATTGGGCTATTTAGGAAGAACATAATTATTTTGCTATGTCTAGAATAATTATTTAGGAAGAAATTTTTTTAAAACATTTATTGAGATAATGTCCATAAACATCATAGTATGAACAACATTGGTGGCTAGACAGTTGTCTTTGATTTTTAAAATCTTTGAAAAGAGTCTTATCCATTTGCTGGACATTAACCTTAGGTCTAACTACAATAATTTTCCATTCAGGTTCAAATATCCTAACAGGGGGGGAACATATTTAGGCTTAGGTTCAACAATAGGCTTTGTATAATATTTCATCAAGATGTCTGGCCCTTTTTTCCTTATTTTCAAAATCAAGTTTTAAAACTTGAAACTCAGGACATAGATCAATAGGTCTTTTTCCAGAAGAAATAAATTTTATATTTTGCAAAGGTTTGGTTTGTGCCTTAGTTTTTTATTAAAATATATGTTTATATTGTCTTCAATATTGGTTTTACTAGAGACAACACAATCTTCAAAACAATTAGAATTGTTTTCAATCTTAGAAATTATTTTGAAGACAATTGAAACCTTTTCTTTATATTCTTCCAATTCTAGCAAAGTTTCCTTGTATTTCTTTTCCAAAACATCATTTGATTCAGAAAGTTGTTTAATTTTTTCAACAAAACCTTTAGTTCTAGTTTCATAGACCAAACACTGATTAGTATTGTCCTCAACGTTCTGCTTTACCATTAGGCTTAATGCTTTTATTTTCTCAGTTAACTCCTTGATAATCTTTTCTAGTCTACTTATCTTCATAAGGGTCTTATTATAAAGTGTGTGAATGTCAGATAGAACATCATTTTCATACTCATCTAGTGCAGTGTGTGAGTTGTCCCCTAGCATTTCATTTGTCGCACTCACACACCCATTCAATTTGTCATTAGAGAAATCACTTTGACTCACACACAACGTCAAAGAATTATTACTAGCAACATCAACAACATTATTTTCTAAGCAAAGAGAAAATAAACCGGTATATGGTACTACATTATCAGTCATAATAGATCTAGGAATAACAACATCGGAATCAGTCTCAAACATATCTTAACATAAACAATTTTAGCAAAGAAAGCCATACAAGGATCAACAGAATTGGAAGACTCGGGCTCATCTTCTTCAGAGTCACTTGAGTCATCCTAAGTCTGGCATATATTGGCCTTAGCAATATTATTGTTAAGTCTAACTCTACACTTACTGGAAAAATGACCTAATTTCCCACTACAATGGCATTTAACATTCTTCATTCCAGTCCTTGGTCTATTATTATCATCAGTGTTGTGTTTGTCATGATTTCTCATGAGGTCTGTTATTAGAATAATTTGACTAAGCAACCTCCATTGGTTGGAAAAAATATTGTTTCTAAACTTCAACATTTTCTTAAAATGTTTAGACATGAGGGCTATCTGATTATCCAAATTATCTAAGTCATAGTCTTTACCAGAGTCCAGCTCAATGTTAGGTACAACAAACTGTGGTATGGTAATTTTAGATTGAAAGACTACATTGGGACTGGTATGTCTCTTTTGATTATTGGAAATATGTTTCTTAAATTCTAGTTCCATTTCTACAGTCCTAAGCTTGCTACTAACGAGTTCATGGGTCAAATATGGGTCATCTATCTCCTCAATTGTATAACGTTTGTTATCAAACTTAAGGGGAATAGATCTAAAAATTTTAGAGACTATTTCTTTCCTTTCATACATAATTCCATTAGCATGTAATTTAGTAATAACATCAGTCGGTCTAATGTAGAATTCATCAAAAGTCTCAATTTCAACCATATGGAGAGTATTATACTGTTGGATTAACATCTGAGTTTTGGCTGCCTTAATACAGTCATCAGCTTCATGTGCAGTGACTAACATTTCCCAGGCTTCCTTAGATGTTGAACATATGGAATCCTTTTAAATTTATATGCATTAACGAACATAAATATGTCATTTTCCCCTCTATTATTGCTTAAGGATACCAGTTTTTCTTCCTTGGTAAACTCATTGAGGAGTTTTGTAATTCTTACATTACTACCTTCCGCAATAGGCTTAGTTAGATTAGTATATCCATTTTCAATATCATCCAAGGAATTATCTCCCAATGTCACTTGGATGAAGGCAATCATTCTCACTTTCCAATAAGGAAAATTTGTTCAATCGAAGAAAGGAGGCCTGGACAAATTTTCAAGATGCTAAAATTTCTTGTCCATTGAGATTTTGTTTTTAAAATAGTTTTAAAGCACATGATCTAACATATTTTGAAAAATAAGTACACAAATCTGATACCAATTGAAAAACCTTACTAAGTTGTTTAACACAAGTGAAAATAGTTAAGTAAGTTCAGAATAACATTTTGAGGAAACTCTTTTATTAAACAAAACAATAACACAAGACGTGTTTCAAAATTATGAACAAGTTATTTCAGTTTCTTAGAAATAGGTTTAAAAATTAAACCTAAGTCTAGTTGGAAGCAATAGTAGTGAAGAAGTAAAAACTACACACAAGAGACGTTGTTTTTTATGTGGTAAAACCCCATAATTAGGGGAAACATCCACGGTGACCTCTGCGCCACAAAATGAAAAATCCACTAAAATCAAACAATAGTTACAAGATTACAAGCACTAAGCATGCATTCAAGATCATAAGACTAAGATAAAAATGTACTTACACGAGTTCCCCTCTCAAAGGTAATTCTGATTTGACCTCTTTAACCTTCCTAGCAACTTCTTTGCCTTCCTCCTTATTCTTTGTTTGTAGTGGCTCAAACAACTCAAGATCTCCCTAATGAACCACACTAACTAGATGCTCGTGTGAGAGTGAGAGTGAGAGTGATGTGACTATAACTACATGCAAATATGCATCTCACACCTCTCAACATTTATACAAATAAATCCTACAAATTACACATTTTCTATATGACCTGCAGAGAGTTCAAATCTCTATGAAAATTAGACTTCAAAAACTATTTTTAGATCTCAAAAATAATCTTTCTGAAAAATACATTTTATCATTTGAAAAACTTATTTATGTACAAAATGATTTCACAAACTATGAAACTTGTATTTTTGAAACAAAGTTTTTCAGATCTGAGATTTTAGAATACTGGAAGTCTTTTTTTCAAAGATTTTAAAAATAGAGAGTGGATCTAAAGAAATATGCACATACAAACCAAGATCCATGAGATAAGAGATATCAGAAACCCTAAAATATATCGTGTGGTATATCTCTTAGCAAATCTTGCAATTTTAAGAAAGAAATGTAAGATCCACTATGAGACGTGGTTCATAAGAGAGATGATGGGGGAAGAGGGTCTTCAAACTCAACCAAAAGTAAAACTAACAAAACACTAACTGATTGTAACTCTCAAGAGGTAGTTTTTCTGGAATAAATGAAACTGTAAGAACGTGTTTGGTTTTTTGAAAAAACTTAAAGGTTTTTGAAATACAAACACTGGTTTGATATCTCTCTCTCACTACTTCTATCTCTATATTATCTCTTATCTCTCTAACCTCTATCTTCTATCTTTTTTCTCTTAAGTTAGATGAATGACCAAAGTTCTCATATGGCTGACCCAAGGAACCTATTTATACTGGTCATAGAAGGATTTGGAACATTGAACGATTTGGACGGCTGGGATTAGATTTGACCCTTTTACTTTCAATCTAATGAATACAAATTCACCGCACAAAGGCTTGCTCCCATTAGATCTTTTAACCCTCACTTGGATTAACTCAAGAGACATGCAGATCGAAGATTAAAATGATCCAAAGCCCAATATTGTATCTCTCATCTAAGACACAGAAAACACAAATCCAACCAACATAAGGTCAACACGTGTGAGGATATAAATGACTGGAAAACACGTGTTTTTGTACTTTTAGTAATCAAATTTCACCCACAAATGTCTTTATCCGTTTTATATTCTACCCTGGCATATTTTTGAGGAAAAATAATAATTCTAATTAATCCCATAACTTTTTAAAACATAATTTTAAATGTTTAAAATTCTTTCAAAAATGTTTTAAAATTACTAAAAATATGAAAACACTTGCACACACATTAACACTTATATGCATGAATTGTGTCCTATAGTGTGTTTAGGAGGTAAGATTACTTCCCTTTTGATAGATGCATTGTTCTTGGAGTGGATGATATATGATGATGAAGCTTGTGTATACCTTGGAGGGGAAGCTCATGAAATCTAATCTTATTTTGTCACCATATCCAAACTAGTTAGAACTCCTATATGGTACAGACTCAAGTGAGTCAACCATATAGTGTGTTCTCATTGTTCATTTAAAAAATCATCATCATCAAGAGTTTGATTAGAATCAAGTCAATTAATGTAAGGCACAACAAGATACTCAAAATCTTTATTTATTTCATTGTTGGGAAAATAACATTGAGAACCTCATCGAAGGAGGTCTCGATTAAATTATAATAAGGAAGAACAACAAAATAAGATGGAATGGGATAAACATCTGGGTTGGGATGCATTTTAGAGAGTGGAACTAGTATAGCATGGAAGTTGAGGAGGGGTGCATCAACAGCTTTGACCAGACATGATGAACACAATGATGTAGGCCTTGAGTGGATCATGCAGAGTGTTAGCCCCAGTGACTGCAAGTTGAATGATTACTTGGAGTCACTTCCCTCAGAATTTTTGGTACCAACTATAGTCTTCTCAATGAGCAATTGCACATGATGTTGGGAAACCATGAGTAGTTGTCTTGGAAAAAGATCTTCATTCCTGGTTTCATCTTCTTGTCCACATGATCATACCATGATTCAGGAAAGTCGTAGAAAGGGAAATCTTCACCCTCTCTAATGAACCTACTATTCAAGGAATCTCTTGAGACATTCTTGGCACTTTCTAGCCTTATCTTTAGCTGAGGTTGGTGGAGCATTCTCATTTCTTCCTTGATGGATGATAACCTAGGTCGCAAGGAGGAAACGCTATATTTAATAGTATGGGTTCTAGTATTCCCTGTTATCATCATCCCAGCCAAAATCCGGGCATAAAGTGCATTTCTTGAGCATCTGTAACACATTGAAGTTTCCATGAGGGCTATGATTTGGACACACTTTATCTCTGAAACCATCTCCTACTGGGAGTGAAAGCGATTCGACTTGAAAACCTGATAGAAGCATATTATTTACGACATGTTGTATCTCTAGTATTGGATTACTGGTGCTTGCATTCTTAGTGTTATCATCGTCTGCCAGGATGGTGATGACCTCCCCATTGGTGAAGAACTTCAGTTTCTAATGGAGGGAAGAAGTTACACCCTTCATACTATGTATCCATGGTCGTCCAAGAAACAAATTGAAACAAGCCGAGATGTCGATGACTTGGAACTCAGTAACTGGATTTATAGGTCCATCCCCTATTCTAAACTTTATGGATCCTATCACTTTTCGATGGGTATTATCATAAGCGCATATTGCGACAGAGGTTGGAGCAAGGTCACTCACTTTCAGTCCCAAGCAATTAAGGGTTCTCAATGGGCAAACATTAAGAGTTGTTACATTATCGATAAGTGAAGTGGGACGGTCTTTCCCGTGACCTCAACAGAGATATTGAAAGCATAGTTGTGATTTGGACCACACTTAGGGATTTCTTCTTCTAAAAATGAAAGCATTCTAGTAGAGGTTAGAGATCCGACCAAATTCTTTGTTTCTTCTGGCATGGTAGAAAGAGGCACTGTGGGCTCAGTAAGTAGTTTAATCAAGGCATTTTGGTGAAGCTGGGAAGATATAAAGAGTCCCCACAGAGTGATGTTAGCTTGGATTTTCTTCAACTGAACAAGGATCTCGCTCTCCTATAGGGTCATTTTGGATATAAGAAGTCTCTCAACACCTTTTCATTGTTGATTGTTGATGATTACAGATCTGGAACTTGGTAATGCCTCCACGATCTAGTCATAAGGTTCATAGAATAGGGGAAAAATAAAAACCCCATTTCCTCATCTAGCTTGGGTTGTTCGGCCACCTTGTTAATCTCTCCTAGCAGCTCTTCAAATGATATCATTCCACATAAACTGACTACTGGGATAGTCTTATCTGGTATTTACTCTTCACCTGAACTATCAAATTTGTCTCCCCATCCGGTAGTAATGACATCATCCTCCCATAAGAAGTCAATACACTCTACAACCTCAATAGCCTCTTCGTATATGTCCTCCCACTCAACGGGGAGATGTAGAAGCAAAGGGACCAGTGCCTTGTAGTTTCAAAATATCAAGTAGCTCGAACATATTGCAAATTTCACCAGTTTATCGAATAAGTCTGCCATGATTTGGACAACATCATCTAAGTTGACTTCATCGGTAGGTACTACCCAATTATCTAACTCTTCAGCCCGTTTATGATGCGTACTGAATCTCTGGCAGTCAATTGTCATTTCTAAAGGCAATTTCATCCTAAACTCTAGAAGCTGGTTCAATACTACTGGTAATTCCATATTTTTCCCTTTGGAATGGGTACAAATAATAATGCATGCTCATGTAAGGAGTGACCGAGCCTGATCAACAAAGCAGGTAGGATGTAGGAGAAAATATAGCAAACTTTTAGGGGTTTAGGGGGTATATGGGTATGATGGGAGATTTTTTAGGTACAATTTGGGTAAATGGATTAAGTTTTAGGTCTTCTTCTAGGAATATGGCATTTGTATGATTTGGGAGTGGATTATGGGTAGTGTTTGGTTTAGGATTGGTTGGTGGGGCGATGATAACTCGGCCAATCAGACCTTGGATTACATTTTGGAGGTGCAAACACTAATCAGTGGTATAGCTGACACTTTGCTGAAAATCGCAACGAGCATCTGGTTTGAAATTTTTAGGAAGTGGGTTTGGTATGGACGAGGGTCCAATGGCTTGATAAGATTTTGGTTTAAAGGGGCTTGATTAACTTTTGATAGGGGAGCGTAAAGCTCGATATATTCCTTTCTGACTAGGTTAGGACGGCTTTCTGGTGCCCATGAAGTGGCAGGCTGAGAAATGTTATTGATGGTTGAAACTGTGGTATTGGCAGGCTTCTCATACTTTCTAGGAGTGAACTGTCCGGATACTTTATTCGGCTTAACTTCTGTCTTAGCAAGACTTTCTTCAATCTCCACTCCTGCTTCTCAAAGGGTTCAAAATCGAGGGTAGTATTGTCCTCCCATCATTGCTCGAATAAGGGGTAAGAATTTCTTCTTCATTACCTTTACTATTTTCAAATGGAGAATTACCTTTACTAATTATTTTTGTAATGGTAATGTACTATTACAAATTTCCAATTTTTATTTAGTGAATGGGAGTGATCTTCAGTCTAATGGGAGTGAACCATTGGATCAAAATATTGATGCACATCATAGCAAATGAGGAAATATTCCAACTCATCATTTCAAGATTGAGGGGAATGCTCTCGTGTGTGTTAAAAGGATAAGGATGATCTTGCTTCTTATATGGAAGCGCTTTTCTCTAATGTTAGACAGTAGTGGATGGTTTTTATGCAGGAAGAGATGAGCTTCATGTCTAAGAACACGGTCTGGGAGTGAGTTGATATTTTTCCTGATCGCAAGACTATTGGAAACAAATTTATCTTAAATATCAAATATGTCATATATGGATCAATTAATGAGTATAAGCCATGCCCAGTGGTAAGATTTTTCTCAATTCGCCTCATCCTAGATATCATCGAACATTTGGATTTAAAATTTTCTTAGATGGATATTAATAGTACATTTGTAAATGGAGAACTAGGCAGGGAGAATTATAGTAATCAACCCATGGGTTTTGAGGTCAAAGGATAAGATCGCAAATTATGACTCCTAAAGCATTCCATTTATGTCCTCAAGCATTCGTTTAGGCAGAGGTATTTTTTATTTCATCATGCTTTTACCTCCATAGGTTTAAAGATGATTGATAAAGATCATTGTGTTTATTTGAAATGACCTAAGAAAAATTTGATTATCCTATCGTTGTATGTTGACGACATTTTACAAGCTGGGAATGAAATGTATTCCATTATCGCCACTAAAGATTGGTTGTCTTATACTTTTAAGATGGTGGACAAGGGCGAAGAACATTATGTGCTAGGGGTTAAGATGGTGAGAGATCGTTTAAAGAAACTTCTTTGTTTGTCTCAAGAGACTTACATCATGAAGATGTTAAAACATTTTTGCATACATAACTCCAAACTCGTTAACATTCCAATAGAAAAGGTGTGAACTTTGAGCCTAGACCAATTCCATAAGAATAATGAAGAGAAAAAACATATGTCCAAAGTAACATATGCGTATGATGTAACACCCATGCCGGAGATTTGTACCTTATTCCCTGTAATTTATATCCCTTGGGACATAAACTGTATATTATGGATGGGTATTGAATTTGAACTAGGCTTATGGCTTTCATGCATATCGAATTGGGGTTTTAAAGGCTTAAATTTAATATAGTGGATTTTTGTGATCGTTCGAACGAGGTGAAGTCGTCGTTCAAATTTGAACAAGACTGTCATTCGAATGAGGTTTGAACGAACTTCTAACGACTAGGATTTGGATGATTTCCTTCACTCTCTGGAATCTCGTTGGAACACTCACATTCGAATGAGGTTCTCTATAATTCTAACAAGGGGTAGATTCCCATTCAAACAAGGTGGATTATTTGCCCTATTTTAGTCCTTGATTCTCTCTCGTTTTTAGCTCGTCAGAACTCTCGTTCGAACGAGAGGGGATCTCATTCGAATGAACGAAGATGAGATAAAAAAAATATGCACATTTTAATGTCCTGTCGCAACGTGGGGTGTTAATTATGCTGGTTTATCGAGCTCCCAATAGCCCTGATCAAAATGTGGGTTTAACCATTGGATAAAGGGTTAAGTTGCATGGGTTTAAATAGAGGTAAGAGTGGAGAGAGGCATTTTTCATGAGATTTTTGGAGTTTTCTCTCTCTCTCTAAACCACCTATTCCATTGCCCACCCATTTCAACCATTTTCCAAGGTTTCCCATTCCACCTCAAGCATTTTCCAAGATATTTCAAGGCTAAAACACCCATTTCAAGCCTAGTTGAGTAAGAAGTTGGATTGAAGAAACCATTGTTGGAGCTCTTGAAGAGTTAATGATTTCTTGGGGCATAGAAATTTTTAGGAGCTTTAAAGTCATCCCTCTAAGTTTGTCCACTTCAAATATAAGACAAGGTTTTTCTCCAAGTATTTTCAAGATTAAAAGATCTTAGGATGCATGCTATAATAGTTATTTTTATAGAAATATTCTCTAGTGTGTTTATTTAAGGTTTTCTTACAAATGGGATTTTTTTTAGAAAACTAAGTTAAAAATGGCTTTTGGTGAACAAATGGTAATTTGTTAAATCTTGAAATATGAGGAAAGGAGTATAAAAATACGTTCCCATGTTAATATCATGCTTAGTTGCATATTTATGGATTTCTAGGCTTAAAATCCCCCATAAAGGTCTAAAAGGTTGTAGTGTATTAAAAGGGAAAATTATAAACATTATATATGTAATTAAAAATGTGTTTCTTGGTGAAATAATGGAATTTGAAATATTGTCCCAAAATATGTTGTAAAATTGTGGAAGAATGAAGGATAAATTATATTTAATACAATGTATGTGTATAAGGGTGAAGTAGACATTTGGTAAAAATGCTCTTGTGATGATAAATGTATTTCTTGAAAAGAAATAAAAAGAAATGAGATTTTCTTAGACAAAAGGGAAAATATTAATGATTTTTGGACATGAAATCTCATAAAGCGATTTTGAATGAAAATGACAATTTATAATGTCATGATGAAAGGAATATGTGTTTTCACAAGGTCTCGATGAATAGAGGATAAAAACGGTAATTTTGGTAAAATTAAAGGGTCCTAGCGGTAAGACTTCCTCATTTGACCTTATCAGTCGGTTTTGGGACAAATGGGTAAATGGACGAAATGGCATGAAAAGGGTGAAAGTAACGAAATAGCGTGAACATTATTGAAATGTTAAAACACATAAATCTGGACTCGGATGAGATCGAAAAATAATTAAGAAGGGCCTAGAGCACTAGGGCGAAAGACCCCAAATCACTTATCTAAGTATATATGGTAGCTTAGCCGGCGGTGTGGAGCCTATTAAAGTATGCGAATATTTGGAGGATTTAGAAAAAGATATTGAAAACAAAATGAAATTGGTTGTGCTTATGGAATATAAATAAGACAACATGATGAAATGGATAAAATGGGGACTAAGGAATAAGCTATGATTAATTAGTCTATAGACCCGGTAAAGGGTGGTATGAAATGGCAAAGTATAAGTATGATCACATCGCTCGGGTGCATGGCATGGTAGTTTCATTAATACTAGCTAAATTCTTAAACGTTTTTTAAATTGTTTATAACAAATGTTATATGTATAGTATTTTCATAGAAAACGTATAGCTTAGTATTTCTCACCCTGTTGGGTGTTCATTCACCCCTGTTATTTATGTTAAAAACCCCACTCCCAGCCTAAGTACAATGAGTAGGGACGTTGGAAAGGATGTCGGTAAGGCTCTTAATGCAGTAATCGTCATTAGAAGCTCTATCATTTTATTTAAAGTATCTCTTGAAAATTGGATTGGAGAATATTTAAATCATTTTATTCAGGCCTTTGCGCCATGTGATGAAATAATATAGGGAAAAGTATTATTTACTTCTTATTTATTCAATATTGTTGGATTAAATGGATTTTCATAAATAAACCTTGTTACTTAACTTAATTACATAAAGTGTGCACTTTTTCTTTCAAATTAAAACCGGTAATCTAGTCCTTAACAATGGTGCAACTAAAGGGTTTTTTCTTAAATAATAAAACCCAATTTTACTCCCCCCTTTTAATTAATTCGGTGTTTATTGACCCAACGGTGACCCAAACACGGGTGGGGGCATTATAAATTTTATAAGAGCATTAGGATCCTCATGTGTGATGGAGTGTTTATGTTTGTTTTATTCATTTCCATTGTAATTGACGCTTTAGTTATGGCTTAAGTTAATCGCTTGCACTATGGCTTTCATTTCGGTATCATTGTTTATTGAACTTTCCTTTCTTGTGTAAATGTCTACACGTCGTGGTGGGGCTCACAAGTTGAGAAACAGTGAACTTAGACAGATGGAACAAGCCATGTGCCAGCTTGTAGACTCACTCTCACAATAATAGAGGGCCAACCATAATGGGATGATTGAGAGCACTACTTCTGCCTCCACCCTGAAGGAGTTCAAGAGGCTGCATGCGGCTACCTATAATGGAGCAATTGACTCTGAAGTTACAGAGGAGTGTCTTGATGAGGTCACTCGAGTTATGGATATCCTTGACATTCCAGATGTACACAAAGTTAAGATAGCGACCATCCAGCTTATAGAGCATGCACAATGCTGATGAGTAACTACTCCTCCAGTGCTACGTAGGCTATAAACTGGGAAAGCTTTAGGATCGCATTCTTAGATCGATACTTTCCCCAGGCATTTAAAGATGCCAAGAAGGACGATTTTATTCATCTGATTTAGGGTAAAACTTTCGTGAACAAGTATCTAGTCCTATTCAAAAGCTTGTGCAAGTATGTGGATGCAGTACAAAAGGATGATGCCGAGAAGACAAGGTTATTTGTCAAGGGACTTAACCTGGGTATTCAAATAATCTTAGAAAGTATTGATCTCCCAAACTACGGAACAGTGGTTAACGGGGACATTAGGCTAGAGTTAGATGTAGAGGATGGAAATTCCATCGGTGAGAAGAAGAGGGAGCCTAGTGGGTCCTTAGTGGAGGTCGAAAGAAGCCTATGAGAGGGGCTCGAGGCTTCTTTCTGAATCTAAAAGCCATTATGGGGATTAGGTTATCATCAGCCCATTATACCAACAATGAGAGTCCTATAGACCCTACTGAGAGGATTTGTTTTTCATGTGGGTACCCCCATCACTTTAAAATGGATTACCGCGGAGATCTTAGGGTAATCAATAGACCAGTCATCAAACCATTAACTATATATCAGATAGAAGTTATAGCCACATAGGCCCCACTCAGCAGCGACAACAATTTTCCTCAAGTTACCATCAACCGACGAGGCATAACATGGACAATTCATATCCTAGCTAGAGTAGAGCAGTCGTGGCCTAGTCAGGTGCCCGACGACCAGAATAATAGGTTTAACCCTGGACGTGCCTACGCCATGTTACAGTTTGAATCACCTTTCGATAATCCATCCTTGATGGAAAGTATAATTCTTTTGTTTAGGACATTGGTAAAGGCACTATTTCATTCAATCACATCACATTCGTTTGTTTTGAGCTCCTTAGCATTCAGTTTCGAGTTAGAGGTAGATCAGTTTTACCCTTCAATCTTTATAGGAATTCTGATCAGCGGCAGTGTAGTTCTTGATAGGGTCTGTCCTACTTGCATGTTTATGGTTGGAGACTATTATTTAAAGTATGACTTGATTCTCATGGACATGGATCGGTTTGAGGTGATCCTGGGTATGGATTGGTTATCATGTTTTGATGCTACCATCGAATTCCATCGACACAGTGTCTCAATATCCCTTCTAGATGGGTCTCACCACTATTTTAGTAGTGAGTAGTACATTAGTTATCCTTAAAAGTTCTCCACCGCGGGTGAGCAGTTACGGTACTTTGGTTGGTTGAGTAGTATAGTGGCTTAGGATGAGATGGGTGGTATGTTTTTAGACTACCCAGTGGTACAGGAGTTTCCCCATACGTTCCCAGATGATCTCCCTGGTTTATCCCCATACCGAGAGGTGGACTTTACTATAAAGGTACACCAGGGAGTCTCGTCGATCTCTATACCACCTTATTGGATGGCTCTAGTTAAATTATAGGAGCTACGAGTTCAATTAGAAAATTTAACGAACAAGAGATTCATTCATCCCAGTGTGTCCCCTTGGGGAGCTCCAATCCACTTTGATAAGAAAAAGTACAACTTCTTGTGGCTCTGAATTAAATACAAGTAGTTGAACAGGGTAACGGTGAAGAATAAATACCATATGCCCAAAACAATGATTTGTTAGACCATTTACGTGAGAAGGGCATGTTTTAAAAGATTAACCTCTAATTCGGGTACCATCAGTTGCGTGTCTGAGAGGAGGATATTCCGAAGACAGCGTTCCAGACTCGATATGGGTACTATGAGTTTCTAGTGATGCCCTTCAATTTTATTAATGCCTGGGGCATTCATGGATTTAATGAATCGCATATATTGTCCTTACTTAAATCGGTTTATAGTGGTTATTATCGATGATATACTAGTCTATTAGGCATCAGATGTAGTCCTTCGCATGATATTGTAAGTGCTCAGGGAGAATAGGTTGTATGTTAAATTCAGCAGGCATGAATTTTAGATGTATGAATTCAAGTTCCTTGGCCATGTGGTTTTCGAAGAGGGCATGTCCATCGATCCTTCCAAGGTCGAGGTCATTCTAGGCTGGGATAGGCCAAAGATGGTTGCAAAGGTGCGCAATTTTATGGGTTTAGTCGATTACTATCGTAGGTTTGTGCAAGACTTCTCGAGAGTTTCATTGCCTCTCACCTTCTTGACTCTGAAAGATGTGCACTTTGATTGGTATGAGGATTATGAGTCGACTTTTCAAGAGTTGAAGGTTAGGTTGACCTCAACACCCGTTCTCATCTTTCCATAGAATGTCGAGGGCTACATTGTGTATTGTGATGCTTCTAGGTCAGGTCTTGGTGCGTTCTTAATGAAGTACTATAAAGTAATCTCTTATGCATCCCATAAGTTAAAGGTTTATGAGAAGAATTACCCCACCCGTGATTTGGAGTTAGTCCCCGTAGTATTTTCACTTAAGAGTTGGAGTACAACCTTTAAGGGGATCGATTTGAGGTTTTTCTGATCATAAGAGCCTACAGTATATTTTCACACAGTGTGGCCTCAAACTTCGTCAGAGAAGATGGATGGAATTGATGGAAGACTGTGAATTCTTCTTAGAGTATTGTGAGTGTAAATTAATCACAATTAAAAGGATTCTAGAAAGAAATTAAAGAATGAACGTAAAGATGCCACAACACACAAATATACGTGGTTAGGAAAATTTCCTACATCCACAGAGAGGTCATTGTATTATTATTAAGTTCTCTCAAAGTTTTGAAATTACATACCCTTTGGCCTTGGGGTATGGGATGTATTTATAGTTATTAAAAACCACATTGATTGAATTGAGCTAGGATCTCCCTTGGCTTGAGATAGGCTCGTGTGGTAATTCCCTGAATATCTCGTTCGAGATTTTGGGTAACCAACATGAGCTGATTATAAATTTTGACATGTTTGTAATTATCCATTTGATAAATAATGGCAATAATCCTTATTATTAATAAGATGGGTCGTGTGTGCCCAAGCACTACTGGGGTTGTCCTATCGGTCTTGAATTAGGAGACTTCTTCATCCTTTGAGTCACTCGACGTTGGGTCCAACCATCCAGAGGAAAATGATTCAACAGCTCCCACTAAGAAAAGGGTCCTCCTGATCGCAGATAATGGCGATGATGAGGTTCTTATTTATGCTAGATCCATGTCCAGGAAGAAAGATGAGGAATAATCCTCCAAAGCTAGTGACCATAGTTTGGTCGCCAAGGAAAAGAAAAAGGAAGAGGAAAAGGAAAATGAGAATAATGAGGAGGAAAAGATGAAGGCCTCATGGACCCTCCTCTGAAGAAGAACAATGTCCCTCTCTCTTCCTCCAATATCTCTCAGGCCCAATCTGTAGCCAATAATCCATCCTTGGCCCCAAGCCTATTAGAGGGAGCAGTACTCGCTGGAGACTTCAAATAGCTGACGATGCTGGGATCTGACTAGCTTTCCCTCTGTGCTTGTCAAACTCTATCTATGGTGAGAGTCTTCCTCTTATTTTTATTTTTTCATTTGATATGTTCGATCGTGATGTGACTTGTCAAATTTTCTAGCACTTGTCATTTTTCCTATTTTGCATTTGGTCGCATAGTTTATAAATCTTTTGGATGGTCATGCCAACCAGTCCAAATTAAATGTTGAACATAATGAGGTGCTCCTGAAATCCCAAGACGCCATGACCAAGGCCCAAGAGGCCTATGAGAGAGAGAAAAAGTCCACCATTGAGACCATTGCCTTGCTGCAGACTGAGAACAATCTGATACAAATGGAGAATGCTCATTTATCAAATAAAAATTCTCGGTTGACTTCTGAAGTGGCCCAGATTCCCTTCGCCATGGACGCCAACTTCGAGTAAGGATGGAAGAGGCCTATGCTGATGCCAAGATCCAGATTGACTATGCTTGCAAGATCAAATTCAAGAAGGGGTGGGATCAGGCCTTAGCAAAAGTCGGATTCCCTGCCGAGTTAGAGCTATTTAGTAAGCACCATCTAGGTCCCCCCCCCCCCAAGGTTGACGAAGGGCCTTCCACCAACAACCCTATCGACCAGTTCAAGGAGGTGGCGACCAAGTAGAAGGGATTTGAGGAAGAAGAGCAGATGAAGAAGTGAAACCCGTAGTCTCTAAGGTTTTTCTTTTTTGCGTATACTTTGTACTCTTTTTGTTTTCTTTTTGTGCTGATGAAAATTCTCCATCTTTATTGGCTCAATTTTGAGACAAATATCTTTTTGGTATCTCATTATGATTAGTGCATTTTTATTCTTGGTTAAAACCATATTTTATAAAACTTAAATCATTTTTTTCTTAATTTGGTGTAATATATAAAGTATTTTTATTTTTTTTGATAAATAATATATAAACTAGTTTTATTAAAATTCAATTTAAATGTATTTTTCTTTTAAATAATTTTTATATTATAAATTATGAGTTTTAAAAACTTCCCCTAATTTTTAATTGATTTTTAAGATGTTTATTTATTATTTTTGGAAATTAAATGTGTTAAAATTACAATTGATTAAACATTATCTTTATTTAATTAAACATTTGAATACAAACATTAAAACGACAGCTTCTTCCTTGGTTTGTAATGTCATTTGTGTATAGGGTGGTGGTGTTTTTGGCGATCCGTGTGTTTATTTGATGGCCTATCAAATTCTGCATATGGGTCACGCGGTTTGACCACGAGTAGTCGACTGTTTTGTCTCCATAGGTTTTATGATTATGTCCTTATGTTTTCTTTGGTAAAAGACGCACGTACCGCTAGTTTTGTGCTTCCTTTCGTACCCTCAGCCGACCGTGGTTGTTTACACTTATACCCTTATGGGACTTGGTATTTATTTATGAACCAATGCCATTACTTTGTTCCTATAAATAGGAAATGTGAGTTGTTGGAAAA
This sequence comes from Sambucus nigra, assembly GCA_949130495.1. Taxonomy (NCBI): domain Eukaryota; kingdom Viridiplantae; phylum Streptophyta; class Magnoliopsida; order Dipsacales; family Adoxaceae; genus Sambucus; species Sambucus nigra. Next base: position 377,244,013 of record OX422209.1, on the reverse strand, counting down.
AGAGCAAAGGCTTTAATTTACAAAACCTTTTGAAGTGCTGTCGACATGTCTCCTCTCTTTCTCTCTCTAAAATTAATGTGTTCTTACCATTTTCTGAGAGCTATTTCCTTTATTCATAGATACAAACACTAAATCGTACATATTTTGAGCATTGATGTTTTTGTTAGGGTTAATATATCTCGGTTTGGTGTTGGGCCATTGAGATTTGGTGTTTCAAAGTTTTGTTTGAAGCTTTTGGGGTCTAAAGAGATTTGTCATTGCTGGTTTTTTTGTTGGAAGTCTCGTTGGAGCCCAAATCATACATGTCTTCAGACTTAGATTTTTTTTTTATCATTTTATGGTAATTTCCTTTTACTCTTCTTTTTCTTGAGTTAAGTTCGTATATATATATATATATATATATATATATATATATATATATATATATATATATATATATATATATATATATATATATATATATATATATATATATATATATATACACACACACACTAGTATTTATATTTATAAGTTTTTGTTTAAACCTCTCTGCATGTTTAGATCCCTTGCATGTCAAGCTCTCCCCTTCCCTTAAAACTTGAATCTAACTAAAATCTGAAATTTACACACTCATTGTGTGTGAGTGAGTTTAGAGGCTTTTATGTTATTTGTTTAATTTGTTACCTATTTGGACTTAAATCTATTGGAGTAACTTTTTTGGACTAAATCTGGATTTAGTTGATTTTTGGTCGAGATCTTTGTTGAACCTGATGTAGTGTGGATGTGCATGTGTTAATCTTCACATTTAATTTTAGTTTAAAATTAAAATAGGCCTTCACACTTAAAAGTGATTAAGGTTAATTTTTAAGAGATAAAGTTTCACTTGTTTTCGATTTTCTTACTTGGACTTGTTTATATCCTCTAAGTTGAACACTTTTTATTGTGTTCATTTTACATAGTTGGATTAAATCTCTATGTGAGGTTTTTAATCAAAACCTTATTATATTGTTGTTAGTGTCTACAACTTCACTGATTCACTAGTGTTGTGTGGGTGGTTGTATGAGTTCCAAGTTATCACTGCCTTCTTGTTATTGGGATCCTAATTTTCAGTCAGTGGGGTTTTATTTAGACTAAGCTTGTTGTACTGATTGTATGTGCTTAGTTTAAATTTTTGTACACTTGTGAGACTGTAATCTGTCAAAAATAATTGGTATTAGTGGACTTGGGTGTGTGCGTGGTCCTGGAACTAAGAGCCCCGAGGTTCTCCCCTTTGTTGGTTTCCTCGTGAACAAATATTGCATTCCTTCCACTTTTCCTTATTTCATTATTAAAGGGTATTTACATCAAGCATCACCAATTTTTCTTGTTTGTGTGAGTATTTTAAAATTATAAACTGCCATAGGTTTTTATCAAATAGTTAAAAGAGTTTATTAGTGTCTTAACTTATTTCAAGTGGTATTAGAGAGTTTGGATTCACTTTTTAAAAGTTTTTATTCTGCGAAGAGCCTAAACTCTTTTTAAAATCTTTTTTTATGGGAGACCACAATGGTATTTTCATACATCCTCCCATGTTTGACAGGGATAACTTTGCATACAAGAAAGTAAGAATGGTTTCCCACCTTCAATAATTGGGAGATGAGGTATGGGAAATGATCAATACTGGTTTTTCTGCACCTATCACAAATGCTAGTTAGACTTTATGATTCCCTGTATATGAAAGATAAAGAAAATTGTGATGAATTTTACCTTAAACTGCAAGATATTATTATTCAATCACATGTTAATGGTATTGTGTATGTTGATTCTGAAATCTGTGATAAAATCATTAGGTCTCTTCTTAAGAGTTTTGATTTAATAATTCATGCCATGGGTGAATATATAGATAGTAGTTATACCTCTCATCTTTTGTGAACTTTTGAAATAAAAAACACTGTAAGAGATGAACAAAGAGGCAAAGCACATACACACACTGAAACATAAAATGTGTTGAATTTCAAATCTAATGTAAATAGTCTTGCTTTTATGTCTTCCTTATCTAGTATAGATGACTCTTGTATTACACTTGAGTCTTTGGACAATGAAATTGAATTATTTTCTAAACACTTTAAGAATTTTGTTAAGTTTAAAAACAGTGTTGCTTTAAGAGAATGTTAACCTAGTCATACTCATAGGCCTCTTGAACAACAATTTAAAAAGAAACTCCATGAAAATTATAACCCTACAAAAGATATTAGTCATATTTAATGTAGGAAATGCAATGAATTTGGTCATTATGATAATAAGTGTTTTTCAAAAACCAAATGGCAATCCTTGAATAAGGCCTATATTTATATAACTTGGGATGATAGTTCCGACGAGTGACAATGGTGAAGAGAATAATTTTTTTATGGCAATTACATAAGTTTATACTATTAAGTATGAGGACATTTTTGATAATCCATCAACACTTTCTGATGATTCTGATTTGTGTATAGATATTTATGAGTTAAACTTTATAAATTTGTATCATATCTCTCCTTCCCAAAAAATCCTACTGTCACGGCTTCTTTATTCGATATTGGCAATATTTATGTTGATTTTGATGAATTTGATGAGATAGAGGATTCTTCCATTATAGAAGGGTGTGTGAGTAATAATTTTGTTAATTGCACACTTGAGGATATCACACACTTGGGCGAAATTAATTCTAGGTTATTGGGAAAAATTAATATGTTGAATAATCAAATCACACTAATAACTAAAGAATCTGCCTTTCATGTTGAAGAACTTGAAAATGATGTATCATTACTTAAGATAAGGGTTCTTATGTTAACTGAACTTAACCACTCTCTTGAAAATAAACATAAGGATGTTTTAAATAATTATGATGAATCTCAAAGAGATCTTAAAGCTTCTTTGAAAAGTTTAAAAAGCTTCTCAATTTCAAGTATAGTTGTCAAGTCTTTAAATAAATAGGCAGAAAAACAAGTTCCCTTGAAAGGAATTAGTTTTAATGGCAAAATTTTTGAAAAAACTAATTTTGTTAACTCCATTAAGAGTTGTCCAGGATTAACCATTGTTAAAATTTCTATCCCTCGTGAGAAAGATGAAATTCGATGTATCGGGAAACAGACCCTTAGACAGATTTTTCAATGTAATTTATGTTCTAAAATGGAACATTTAGAGAAATTCAGTTATAAAAGATTAAATTTAAACATAAACTTTGAGAATGAAAATAATCCCACAAAGTCTAATAAAGACAAATGTGTTGAAAGAAAGACTTTTCGTTGGAATTTTTGCTCTAAATTTGGTCATTTAGAACAATTTTGCTTTAAAAGTTTGAATCTAAATAGAAAATGAGAGAATTTTAAACAATGAAACATACCTATTAATGCCAAACCTAATGGTAGGCAAGTCTATCATTGTAATTTTTGTCTTAAAACTGGTCATTTAGGGAGTTTATGATATAGGCGGTTAAATTTAAACAATCAACAGAGTGGTAAAGATAATATGCCCAAGATCTCTTTCATTTTATAGGACTCATGTGTATAGTTGAGTTATGTAATTCTTGCGGTTCATTTTTTTTAGTCTCAATTTAGTTTGTCTCAAAATTGGCCAAAGGAGGAGATTGAAATTTCTCCATCTTTATTGGCTCAATTTTGAGACAAATATCATTTCGTATCTCTTTATGATTTTTGCATTTTTATTCTTGGTTAAAACTATATTTTACAAACCTTAAATTATTTTTTCTTAATTTTGTGTAATATATAAACTATTTTTGTTAAAATTAAATTTATATGTATTTTTCTTTTAAATCATTTTTATAATATAAATTATGAGTTTTAAAATCTTCCCAATATTCTTAATTAATTTTTATGATTTTTATTTATTATTTATTAATTTTAAATGCGTTAAAAATAACAATTGATTAAACATTATTTTTGTTTAATTAAACATTTTAACACAAACATTAAAACGACAGCTTTATCCTTTGTATGTGTTGTCGTTTTGTGTACAGGGTGGTGGTATTTTTGGCGATCCATGTGTTTATTTGTTGGCCTATCATATGCCGCATATGGATCACGCAGTTTAACCACGCGTGAGCCAGCTGGTATTTGATCAGTCAACCATTTTGTCTCCATAGGTTTTACGATTATGTCCCTCTATTTGCTTTGGTAAAAGACGCACATACCCCTGGTTTTATGCTTCCTTTTATACCTCAGCCGACCGTGGTTGTTTACAATTATACCTTGATGGGACTTGGTATTTATTTACAAGCCCATGCCATTCCTTCGTGCCAATAAATAGGAGATGTGGGATGTCGAAAAAAAAAACAAAGACTTTTATTTGCAAAATCTTTCAAAGTGATGCCGAAATTTGTCCTCTCTTTCTCTCTCTAAAGTCTAACGTGTTCTTATCATTTTCTGAGAGTTATTTCCTTTCTTCATACGTACAAACACTAAATCATACATATTTTGAGCGTTTATGTTTTTGTTGGGGTAATATATCTTGGTTTGGTGTTGGGGTTTTGAGATTTTGTGTTTCAAAGTTTTGTTCGAAACTTTTGGCGTCTGAAGAGATTTGCTGATGGTTTGGTTTTTTTGGTTGGAAGTCTTGCTGGATCCCAGATCATACACGTCTTCAGACTTAGATTTTTTTTAGATCGTCTGTTGGTAATATCCTTTTACTCCCCTTTTTATTGAGTTAATGTCGGGTCTATGTATTTATAATTTTTTTGTTTAAAATCTCTTTGCATGTTTAGATCCCTTCCATGTGAATCTCTCCCCTTCCTTTAAAACTTGAATCTAACTAAAATCTGAAATTTATACACTTAGTGTGCGTGAGTGAGTTTAGAGGCTTTTAAGTTATTTGTTTAATATGTTACCTATTTGGACTTAGATATGTTGGAGTAACGTTTTCAGACTAAATCTGGATTTAGTTTATTTTTGGTTGAGATCTTTGTTGACCGTGATTTAGTGTGGATATGCAAGTGTTAATCTTCACATTTAATTTTAGTTTAAAATTAAAATTTCCCTTAATACTTAAAACTGATTTAGGTTAATTTTTAAGAGATTAAGTTTAATCTTTTTTTTCTTTTTTTCTTCCAACTGTTTATATCCTCTAAGTTGAACACCTTTTGTTGTGTTCATTTTAAACATTTGGATTTAATCTGTGTGTGGGTTTTTTAATTAAAACCTTAGTATATTGTTATTAGTGTCTATAACTCACTGATTCACTAGTGTTGTGTGTGGGGTTGTGTGAGTTCCAAGTTATCACTGCCTTCTTGTTATTGGGCTCCTAATTTTTAGTCAGTGGGGTTGTATTTAAACTAGGCCTGTTATACTGATTGTATGTGCTTAGTTTAAATTTTTGTACACTTGTGAGACTATAATCTGTCATAAATAATTGGTATTAGTGGACTTGGGTGTGTGCGTGGTCCTGGAACTAAAGGCCCCGGGGTTTTCCACTTTGCTGGTTTCCTTGTGAACAAATATTGTGTTCCTTACACTTTTTCCCATCCCATTAAAGGGTATTTACACCAAGCATCACCAGTTTTTCTTACTTGTGTGTGTGAGTGATTTAAATTTATGAACTACCATACATTTTTATCAAATAGTTAAAAGAGTTTATTTAATAATTAAAACACTTTAGTGTGTTAGGTTATTTCAGCTAAACTGTAATGGCTTTTCCCACTCCATTATTAACGAAAATAGTATTTTCTTTAGTTTGAGTGTGCCTATTTAAGCATTACTAATAAACTATTCTCTACTCTTCTTTGGTATTGTAGTTTATTATTGAGAAGATTCCATTTTCTAGTAACTTAGACAATGTCCTCGGGCGGGATGCTAGTGCACAGGATCACCGAGCATTTTTACTGCCAGTAAGGCTTTAGAGAAATGGACATAGGCCTATATGAACCAGTTTACCTTAGTCACTATGCTAAAGGACAACTTCAAAGACTTAGAGGATATGGACTCTTTCATGAAAAAATAAATAAATTACTTGAAGGCCCAGGCTAAAGCTAAGGACGTGGAGGAGGTCGACGCTCTAGTCCTGTCAGAGAAAAATAATCTGAAGAGAAAACTTGTTAAGGCTGAGGAAAAATTTCAAAAGAGCAACATCATGGTGATGGGGCTATGTTGTCACGTGAAGAAGCATCGGTACCTATTTAGGATGGTCCTCGAGCAGCCTGGTCAGTCGAATATGACGAGGGATGGTAAAATGCCTCCGTGAGGCTACATAAAGCTTGGGGTGTTGCTGAATACCCTCAAGGTTGTTAAGGAACTTCGAGAGTCTCAAGTCTAGTACATATACCATGTTGAGTGCCCTGTATACCTGCGACCTCCTTTTGGGCAAGATGATACGTGGGTCCCCTTAGATGCCATTCCCCTTCCCCTTGTTGATAGCTACCTAGAAAGTCAAGATAGTGATTTTGAATATAGTCCTGATTCTAATGATGTTCGGAGGAAGAAGATCGAATGGTTTTTGACCCACCGACCTTAAACCGTTGTCTTTGCTGTACTTTTTATAATCATTTTGTAATTGGTACATTTTTTTAATCAGACATTATCGAGGAATCAAGTTAATACAACTTTTTATACATTTTTCCAGTCCATTATGCCTTGCATGTGTTATTTTGTCTTTCTTACCTTTTAGGTCGTGTCGTCACACTCCATTAGGCCTAGAAAAGTCAATGGAAAAATTGCACTTGGTATATTGGCAATCCACTCATTCAGAATTTAATTCGACCAAACAAAGTTGGTTTATTGCCTAGGAATCCCCCGTAAGGCTTGAGATCGCCTATGTTGGTCATGAGAAGGACCTGAGGATTTTAATTTTAATTGTAATAAGAAAAACTGATATTTTAATTAAGTTAAAGCCTAATCAACATTTTTCAAAGACTACATGTTAATTATGAGCCTGTTACTTAGTAAACAATGTAAATTAATTGAATAACTTAAGAGATTGAGTGAGATAGGGAGATAAGGGCCTTTATTCATAATTGCTCTATGAATAATTATAAAAACTAAGTGATGGAAAGTAACACTAAAAGTAAAACTTCTTGAGGTTGATCGCATTCCATGCTCTTAGTATCTTTATCCCATCCTTTGTTTCTAAATGATAGGCTCGTTGTAGATCATATCTGATTACTTTGAATGGTCCCTCCTAGTTGGACCATAGCTTGCCGTCTGATGACCTTATGGTGCTATCAAGAAACCTTTCTGAGCATGATATTGTACTTGTTGCTAGTTTTAGGCTAACTTGATCATGGGTTGCTCTCTTCGTTCATCGACCAAGTAAAGTTCAGAGCGAAGGGCATCATCATTCAGTCCTTAGTCAACCACCTTTGTTCTCATGGTCAGGAGGCAAGCTTCAAATAGTATGACAACTTTCATTCCATATGTGAGTACAAAGGGAGTCTCCTCGGTTTGTCTCTTGGGTGTGTTACAATATGTCGAGAGGACATGAGGAAGCTCGTCCACCCAAGCATCTTTTGCTATTTCCACCCTTTATTTAAGGCCATTGAGCAATGTTTTATTGGAATCTTCCGCTTGACTGTTACTTTGGGAGTACGCTATTGAACTGATTTGTTTCTTGACTCCATGCTCATCGTAAAAATTCTGAAAAGGAACACTTTCAAATTGTGTGCAATTATCAGTTATGATGGCTATTGGTACCCCAAAGCGAGTTATAATGTTCTTCCAGATGAACCTTATCATATGTTCATCTCTAATGTGGGCCTATGGTTCTTCCTCTGCCCACTTAGTGAAATAGTCTGTGCTGAACAGAAAGTACTTACAATTACCCGGTGCGATAGGTAGTGGTCCCACTATATCCAGCACCCATTGTGAAAATGGTCATGGGATGGTCAAAGGCCTCAGATCGTTTGCAGGTCAATGGACCATGAAAGAGAATTTTTAGCATTTTTTGCACTTTTGAAAATAAACACTTACATCTCTCAGCATATATGTCTACCAGTAACCTTCTTTTATTACCCAAAGTTCTAAGCACCTTCCTCTTGTGTGTCTTCCACATATTCCATCATGAAGTTCATAAAGAACTTGCTCGACATCCCTGGGGTCTACGCAGTGAAGGTATGGCCTGTGAATGATCTCCTATAATACATGACCAATAAGAAATTGCTAGAACTGCCAACCGATAAGAAATTAACCCATAAGGCCCTATAGACTAAATATAAATGCACAACTTTCACTCTGACCTTATGGGTTAGTTTCTTATCGATCGACTATGTTTCATTCTGTAAGTATGCTATGATGTTGTCCATTCAACTAGGAACCTTGTCGAGGGAGAGGACGTGCTCGGGACTTACTATTTTATGGATATTAGGCTTGGTAAGGAATTACACTTCAATTATTCTCTTAAGATCTGAGTCCACTGCTAAGCTTAGGGTGGCTAAAGCATCAGCGTGACTATTGTGCCCCTCGGGAAACTGTTGAACATGAACTTCTTTGAATTTTGTAACTAACTCTCGCACGACTGTGAGGTAGGCTGGCATCCTATCATCTTTGGCATTGAAATGCCCACTTACTTGATTAGACACCAGTCTGGACTCATAATAAATGTCGAGTCATCTTTCCCCGAGCAAGCGGGCATTACGCATGCCAGTTATAAGCGCCTCGTAGTCAACCTCATTGTTGGAGGCTTCAAATCCTAATTTGATCCCATACTAGATTACTGGGGCATATAAATCCTTTACTGAGTAGGTCATCCAGTTGGGTTCGAATTTCTCTTAATTTTAAATGATCAATACGGTAAGGCCATATTGAGATAGGGGAAGTATTCTGCAACAGGTTGATAAAAAATTCAATTTCTCAAGGTGGAGGTAACTCAGGTAAATCTTCAGGAAACGCATCTTTGTATCCGGTCAAGATGTTAGAAAGGGAAGATGTCTCTTTTGTACTTATTTAAAAAAGTAAAGGTTGGTGGGGATTTCTTCCTTGGAAACAAAACGAAATTTGATTGCGTGGTTTGAATGTTACTGTTTTCGTATGGAAGTCAATATGGGCAATGTTGGGGATAAAATTTTCATTCCTATTATTAGGTAAAATTCCGTCAAGTCAAGGACAATTAAATTTATGGTTAAAGTCATGGTTCTAAAGTGTAAGATATGACGTTTACAAACCCTACTAGTTACGACCATTTTTCTTGTCAGCATTCCTATAGTGAAAGGATTAGCTAATGTACTACAAGATAGTTGCAATCGAGTTAGGCATGACTGAATAATGAAAGAATGTGTGGATCCTGAATCAAATAATACATATATGGCAATATTGTAAAAAGGAAGATTACCTTCAACTACACTGTGGTAATTTGGATTTTTCACAGGGAGAAGGGAGAAATTCTGACTTTGGGTCTAGGTCTTATTAAATGATTCTTGTTTACCTTCATGAGGTTTCGGTTGCGACAGACGGTTAAAGTTATTGGTGGTATTTTTAAATGGAGGTTTAATAAAGTTAGTGGAGGTAGAAGGGGAAGGATTTTGTAGAAGTGGACATTGGGGCCTCAGGTTTCCTACTTTGTTACATTGATGACAACGTAAAAATGGTCTTATGTTATTGTGTTGGATTTAGTTAAATGTTTGTCCATCTTTGGGTTTGCTATAAGGATGATCTCGTTTATTTGGTTAATTTTAAATGACATATGAATTTCGGTAAGGGGTAAAAATTCGAGTTGGGTTAGTTATTGAGGGGATTTTCTCTTTAAGGGAGGCTATTTTGATTATATAGTTAAACTCTTGGAACTGCAAAGGGATGATGAAGGATTTTATATTTTGGTGTAAACCTCGTTCAAAATGCTTGCATTTCATAGGTTCAGTGTTAACATATTCCTAGGCATATTGAGACAATTTGGTAAACTTAGCCTTATACCGGTCCACAGTCATTTGTTGTTATTCCAGGATTAAAAAGTCAATGGTCATTTGATCTCTTGTAGATTTCGAAAAGTACTTATCGGAGAAAATTTCTTCAAATTGTCCCCAGGTTAGTTCATTCATTGCTGGAACGTAAGATAAACTACCACCAGAAATCTGCTTCTCATTCGAATAGATATGAAGCCAACTTTACTCTAAGTACATGGATAATTCTAACTCCATTAAGTTTACCTTAAGTGTTTGGCGCATCCATTTTTTTGCTTCAACTGCACCGAGCTTTCTAAGAAATGTTGGAGGTTTTTGTCTCATAAATTCCTTAAGGCCATTCATTATTTGAGTTTCTTATGGAAATTCATTATTCAGAGGGGAGGTATATTTTGTTGTCGTTGGATTAAGGTAATTAACTCTTGGCGATAATGTAGGATTCCTTAATTGCGGGTAGTTGGATTTGGCATTTATGGAATATAATGTCCTTTTTGAGTTCCACTGGTAGTTGCTCGAGTAGTAACCATCCTGTATAAATAATGTTATAATATATATATATATATATATATATATATTACAAGTAAAAATACTACAAACACTCGTCAATTTATATCATATTAGACTTTCCAGTACATAGTTAACGTAGAGAAAAGAAAGAAAAAGAAAATTACATAACTGTCACTTCTATATTTACAATAAAAAAAGAAGATAAAATGAACTATGAGGTTATGCTACGGTGGTGGTCTACTTGCATACTTAAACTGGTAAAGTTTATTTCATCACAACCATATTCTAGTGATTTTTTTAAACCATTCGAGGAACTATTTGATCATATTTGGGATCAACATCATCTTCAGAAGGATCAGAGTCATCATCTAAGGAGCCTGGTGAAGTAGTGGTATTGGTTGGGGTGAAGATAGTAATAACGGGGGAAAGAGATCCATAGTCTATCGAGGAATCAAAAGGAGTCATGATAACTTCATTGGGTGGTACCACATCACATGCAAGATGGATTGCTTGTTGCATAAATTCAGGATCTTCGGAAAACCTTTTAGCTTATCGGGTGGCCTAAGATTCTCCCATTAATCGACTAATGAGTAAATTGTGTTTAATTTTTGGAGTAACAATTGCCCAGTCACAGTCGATGCTTCTCATATGTTGGAACAATTTGGCATATCCCATTTCTTTGATAGGTCGCTCAAAACGTTTGTGCGTCGAGTTACAAATGTTAAGACAGATGTCGTCCCGAATATTCATTACTGCAAAAAAGTATGAGTAATAAAATATGATAAGGGAAATATAAATAATAATAATTGTATAAGACGTAGGCGAAGGTCCTCGTATTTGTCCCGTATAGGCATAAAACCTGGTTACGCTCTGATACCATGCTGTCGCATTCGTGAATTTGTGTTTTAATGGTAAATAAAAATGAAATATAATACAAAAATAATTTTAGTGCAACGAAAATTAAAGACTTTTATTGGGGGGATGACTAGTATCTTATTACATATCAGAGTCTGAAAATAAAAGAATGTACAATATTATTCGTTCATGCCATACATAATATAAAACTTCTTAGAAACACTCGGGATTTATAAGATCTGATAGGTTGAGGTGTAGATATTCCAATGGGGACTACCATCCTTATCTATCACTGCCCACACATACGTAACTGCAAATATTTTCATGGGTAGATGAGAATAAAGTTCAAAAATGCGAGCGGTAACCGGCCTTCTTCAGGTTTGTTGTCCATATGGAATAATAATAATTAAGCAAACATACCAAGTAGATGATGTTTAATTCTATACAAAATATGGAAGAAGATAAGGTATTTAGAAAAATGATGAAAAGAAACTATTGACATTATACCTGTTGAAAAAAAAAAGAAATATCATAGGACTATCAGGGGTATACTAAAGTCTACTGATATGTAAATGAATAATATGGTGAAGATAACTGGATAAATTGAGCATCAAGTTACGTGATGAGGGTTCAAATTATAACACAATAACCCATAAATTATCAATTATAGGGCTTCAATAGTGTAAACATATTATTACAAATTCGCTCAAAGCATAAAATACACTTGAACAGGAAATCCCAATAGTTGGGGAATAGTAAAATATTGTTCGACACATTTAACTAGAGTGGCACTCATACGTTTGTTGTGAATAATCAAACTAGGCACTCAACATCTGAGTCCTGCAGGCCAATTAGAATTACCGTGGTATACTAAGGTCTAATCCCTGAATCGTAAGGTATGTTACTTGGGGTTTTACTGATAAGGACAATAAATTACACGGTTCTATGAAATATTCATAATAGGTTGTAGGATTATACCCCACTGAAGGGTAAAGAGATTTAGCGATTCGGGTATAATGGTTTATCTATTTCGCGAATAATTGAGAATACCTAGGGAATCAATCATACGGTATAAATTTGAACTGCTCAAAGGAGTTTGTATTTGAATTATGAGTTCAAAATTGTCACAGGGTCAAATAGCAATCAGTAATTAAAAGACATAAGCTCAAATTATCTAATATTGAAATTTAAATCACCTACTTTGAGTTTTATGAATTTCGGTTGATTGTGCGGATAATTTTCGGGGTAGAGTGAGTAGTCTAAAACGATAACAAGTGTAAGTAGGGAATATAGGCTCAAAATAATGTTATGTGATGTAATAGGGGACAATTTCAAAAGAGATTTCAGTGTAAAATTAACTCAAAAAGGTATAAAGTATACATTTTAAAACTTTTTAAATAAATGTTTTTCCTTTATTCTATTAGGATTTAAAGTTAGTGAAAGAAGACAAAGCAGGTCTATTTATACTCAAGAAATTATAGAAAAATTTGGGAAAGTTTTGAAATACTTGAAGAATTGATAGGGGACTATGTGCAAATTGAATTTTTAAGGTTTTTAAACCTAAAACTGATTTTCCTGAGAAAATGCTTTCCTAGTATCAAAATATGGTGATGTAATATACCATTTGATTTGGAATAAAAAAATAAAAATTTTGGAAAAAAATTTAGAATTTTTTTATTGGAGATTGGGTTAGGTCAAATTTAACTTCCACTCGCGTGCTTGTCAGCCACTTAGGGTTTCAGAGATTTAACCTCATATTTGAAACGTTTTAGATTTCCATTTAAGTTGGTTCCTAAATGAAAGTTGTCTTATTTTTGAAGAGGAATCCATCCATATTGGTTTTAAGAATTTTGGTGGGCTAAATCAAGTAATTGGATTTATATGAAAATGATGAAACTTTGACCAAAGATAAGTGATTAAAAGATATGAATCCTATTTCAGAATTATAAGGGTTTTGTTCTATATAAAAAATGTGGAAGAACAAACTTGGCTTGAGGAATTTTGGTGGAGTAAAAGTTTCAAATTTTGTTTTTGAAATTTTATGGGCCGAAAACTTCAATCCTTGATTTGAGGTATCAAAAGCCATTATTGGTTCAATTAACCAATGCCACCGAGTTCCTAAAAACTAAAGCTCACTTACCTTACTTTGAAACTGGTTCAAAGTCAAGGAAACATAATCCACCATTGAAGCTCAAGCTTTAATGGAGTTTTCTGGGTTTTGGAGCTATATCAATGCATTCACATCATCTTTCACATGAAATCACACACACACACACACACACACACACACACACACACATATATATATATATATATATATATATATATATATATATACACACTAGGGTGTACCCGTGCCGATGGCACGTCGATAAATTTTTTCCCGCTATATTTTGTACCCGTGCCAATAGCACATCGATAAATTTGTTCCCGTGATATTTTGTACTCGTGTCGATGACAGGACGATAATTTTGTTCCCATGATAAATTTGTTTCTGTGATGAAATTCTACGCCGAAAGCATTGGCAGGAAAAAGAAAAAGAAAAGTTTGAAGTTAAGTCATAGAGTAGTTCATAAGTACCGATGTCTCGGTTGTAAAGTTCTTCAAGTTCACTTGACTGTCAAACACAATGATCATGTGTTCACTACATGCTCGGTCTGTGCGGACTAATTATTATTATTGTTTATTGATTCCAAAAAATTATCCCAAAGTATTATGTAAATATTTCTCAATAACACTTTTATTTGTACAATCACTTTTCTTGGGTGCCGCAAAAGCTAAATTTATTTGCTTCCTTTCCTTGGGTGCCGCAAAAGCTGAATTTAGCACAATATAAATTGCCTCGTACAATTCAAAAAATCAATTAATAATATATTCAGTGCCTCCAAAAAATGATAACTTGAATAAAAATCATTCAAAAATTAGAGTCTTAACTCGTGATCATATCTTGTTGTATGTTAAACAATAAAAGAAAATAAAAAAGATAAAATAAAACAACAGAAATATAACTGTTTGTGAACAGATGAAAATATAAATGTTCATGAGCAATGGATTGGTTGAGGCTTGTGGGCATAAGATATTAGAGCAAGTACTATGTGTGTTAAAATGATTTTGTCAAATTTTTTGGTATGAGATACGTAATATAAGAGTCTTTACACTACATGATCCACATTTTTTTATTGTGTTTTTATTTTTGTTAGGTTTGAAAAAATAAAGCTAGTTGTATTTACAATCAAGTTTACACGGTAAACCTAAAGCTACTTGTTGCTCTTGCATTAATACCTCACTTTTTTATATTTTTGTTGAAAACTCAAAAAGTATGGTATAAGGTGACTTGATGTCAAGTCTATTATGGAAGCAAGTCTATGCGTGTCCTTACTTTGTATTAAAGGCGGAGATGGACTTAATGTCCAGTCGGTTCTGGCACTAGCACTATAATGAGCAGGTCCATGGGGAGTAGGATCATGGCTTTTATTTTCTATGTTCTCACTTGGTATGAAAGTTGTTGTATGCATGTCGTCACTTTGTATTAAAGTAGGTGTATGACTTGACATTAAATGTCAGACTGATTAACAGATCAAAATGTAGAAAATATTCAGTTCTTTTGCAAAAAAATAGAAAGCAAAAAACTAAGAAATGCAAAATGACACCTCAAAAGATTTAAACAAACGTAAGCATTGGAATGAAATCTAAACCAAAAAACTAAGAAATGCAAAATGAGATGCAATAAAACCTACACAACTTCAAATGTGCAAGCAGAGATAAGCAATAAAAATGGATCAATCACATGTTATAACTCAGATCTAGATTGATAGCTATGAAAGTATCACAAAATTAAACGTCTGCATCTGCATTCACATATCAGAACCAAAAATGCAAACATCTACACCCCAAGTACATAGTAAGTGACGATTTATAAATCAGAACACACAAATATATCCATTCAAAATCATTCTCATATACTGTGTGTTGAAATATATCCATTCAAAAGAAAACTAATACAAAAATAGTAACAACATATAACGATTTTAACCCTCGTGCATCACCGTGTGTTGAAATTTTTTACTGCAAAGCTTTGTTGGTGCCCTGCCTTCATATACTGGGTTTAGATGCAGATTTATGGGTTCACTGCCAGCTGATTCGTAGGTGGTAGTGAGTTTGATCCCAATAGAGTTTTTTATCCCAATAGAGTTGAGAAAACCCAATAGGTTAGCCGATGTCCATCTCTGAAAACCCAACATTTTGACTGACTTCTCAAATAGATCAAGTTAGAATGCCATAAAATAAAAATATTTCAGATCAGGAAAAAAATATTAAAGGACACAAATCTTCGAATTAATCCGATCCCACCTTACTCCCTCACCTGTCCGATCCAATATTCTCCAAAAAGAAAAAGAACCCATCTCCTCAAATGTGTAGAAATAGAAGGAACAATTTGTAGAGTAAAAACCCATCTCCTCAAATGTGTAGAAATTGCCAAATAAGAAAACGAAAAAGTTGTACTTGCTCTTTCCGACGTTGTCTGCTCAAATGTGTAGAAATATAAGGAACAATTTATAGAGTAAAAACCCATCTCCTCAAATGTGTAGAAACTGTCAAATAAGAAAACTTACACATCAAGAAGTGTAAAAAAAAATCCTTATTCCCACTTAAGAATACAAATTCAACCAAAAAAATAAAAAATATACCTCTGAAAAAAAAAACTGACCTTAAATGTTACCAACAACCATTTTCTTATATGTATACCCTAAATCCATCCAAGATGTTAACAACAACCATCACCATCAAACCTTTAATGGAAATAAGGTCGTGATGTATAAACCGGAACCATCACCATCACCATCACCATCACCATCACCATCACCATCACCATCACCATCACCATCTCGATGTGAAGCTGGTCGGAAGCCCTTTAAACGAAAATAAAACAATAGCAGATATATAAATATTGAAAAAAAATTAGATGTGAAAAATACAAATATCCTACAGAAATCCTCACCTTCTCCATCTCTGCTTCTCTCCAAAAATCCTCATTCTCAAACCAAACCAAATTAGGGACAAAAAAAAAATTGAACAGATCTAAACAAAGACAGAGAATGAATAGATCTGAACAAAAAAAGAATTTGAACAAAAAAAAGAACAGATCTAAACAAAAAATGAGTTTGAACAAAAAAATAATAAATCTAAACAAAAAATGAATTTGGACAAAAAAAAAAGAATAAATCGTCTCTTAGTAGATCTGAACAAAAAAAGAATGACAAATTAAATCGTATCTTACCCAAAGCAACGATCTTTGGTCCGAACCGAACAACTGTAGCGAATGACTGTAAGAATCAACAACGCAAGGAGGATGAACAATGAAGGGAGCTTTGAACTGTGGATTTAAGAGAGAGAGCTCTGTACGCAAGGAGAGAGAGAGCTGTGAATTTTGGATTATAGAGAGAGAGAGAGAGAGAGAGAGAGAGAGAGAGAGAGAGAGAGAGGTCCTGCGTAGGTATGGAAAGGCGGAGGCCTTAGTTTGAGGGGAGTGTGTAAGGGAGTGGGTGGGTTTGTAAGGGAATGGGGAATGGGAGAGTCTTCCTTTGACAGAGGGGTGACTCGAGGCAGTTGAAACAAACACCCAAAATTTAAAATCGTGGGTACAATCTTGACACATGGACTAAGCTTATAGAAAACTTCATCCCACCCGTCAATTAGCATATAGACAGATACAAAATATGTTTATATAGGTTTTGTGTATAAACTTATATGATGTGGCAAAAGTCCCTCCTCCTTTATTATATAGACTAGCGGAAGGCACGGCGAAAAATTCTAAAATACGTAATCACAAAACAACAAAAATTTCCAAAGTATGTAACTGCAAAACGACAAAAATTTCATTCTCCGAAAAAATATAACTATTCACAAAAAAACATCATCATAGCAAAAAGTTAATATGCCAATAAATACTAAACACAATCGAAATAATTAACTAACGGACTTCGAAATCTCATAAGCATCACAATATGTTAACAATCCATAGCAAACAATAATTTTGTCAAATAAATTCACACCAATCAAAACCCGAATAAAATAACAATCCTGAAAAATAATTAGAAAGTGGAATGTCAACATTCAGCAGCCATGCTACTTTTATATACACCTTTTGCAAATTTGGTGCACATTCTATACTGACTTAAATCTGCATCCATCAGTTTCCTTTTAATCTTCATCCTTGAAATCAACCTCATGTTCTGGTTTAGAGGGTTATCTCTGGTCCAACTTGTTGCTCCTTGACCAATTCTTCAAGTCTGATGACAACATTTATTATAAATGATAAATGCAATTGGTATTAAAATATTTAAAGTTACTACTAAAACTTATCAACTTTACTTACACATATTTTATAAAATAAAAAAAAATATTAGAACAACCCCCTCTTTTTTAGTTGGACTCGTGTGTCATGTTGAAAATTTCCTAACTAAGAAACCTTGAAAAGGGTGTGATGTATTAAGGATTGTTTGAAGTCCTGACCGTGCAAAATCAATAGAGTGGGACACAATGCTTAAGTAACAATTATAGAGAATGGGGGGTTACCTAGGCAACTTGGACAACAAAATAAGCATAGTTAACGAAGATCCATGAGCGTGGCCCTTGATTTATGGAGTGAGGGGGTCTTCATTAGACCATCACATAGCCAACTCGAATCGAGAAGAGAGATAGTGTATCTAATGTGGAAATAACTTCCGTGTAGGCAACACTAAACTTATTCCCCGGTCTCAAAGCACTAATATCATGGGCCTAATGTTAGTATTCAAACCAAAGAAAACTAAAAATAATAAAAGAGGCCATCAGAAAAAATCAAAACTACCAATATGAAATCAAAATTTCTTATACGCACATCATCAAATAAAAGAGGCAGAAAATAAACAATACTTCCTGAAAACTGATGTAGATGAACCATGGCACCAAACACATACAATGCTGGCCATATTTTCCTATATTGACAATGCATTTAGAAAAAAACTAAGGCTGGAAAAAAGTCAAGGCTGCAAAACAACAACAAAATATAACGAATCAAGTCTGCAAAACAATAGCAAAATCAAGGCTGCAAAACAACAAAAAAACCAAGGCTGGAAAAAACTTTAGTAGGTGCTCAATGTAACATTTTTACGATAAGTATAATGAATAATTATTGTACTAAAAACTAAACCAAATATTAGTACAATCGGAGAACAATTCGGGAAGATACTTAGGCTTTTTAATTTTAGAAACCAAGGCTGGAAAAAACCAATAGCAGTGTCAAATATATCTTCAGCATGAAAAAAGTGACTGCCTTCAAGGTACCTATTAATAATAGCATTCCCCACCCCACCCCACACCCAAAAAATAGTAAATCTCTCTTAAAAAGAGATTTGACAATTCAGTCCTTAACTCTAACTAACAAATTTGGTACCTATGAATGCAAGATATGCGGTTATAATAATGGGTGTTTTTGGATTTGATTCATTTTTCGTTAGTGAGAAAGAACTGAGTTGATGAATGTTTTTAAGGGATTTTGTATGCAATGGTGATAAAGAAAGAAGACGGTACTAAGAAAAAAAATAATGATTGTCTATTAATCTTGGAGGCCACCATCAATAAATAAAAGAAACAATGTCTATTAATCTTATGTGGCATGGTTTAGTGTAGGTTAATCAGCCTCGGTCACAGCGTGTTGATCTTTCATTGCACCACGCATATCGTCCCTAACGCTTGAAACATTCACAATATAAGAGATATATATGATTGATCTTTAATTGTGTACACACCTTCATTTCCCAGACATTGTATTTCCATCCCGGTGTTCTCTGATCCGAGTCATCAATCTTAACTTTAATCCCTGCAATTTTCAAAGCATCTTTGATTCATAGATACTACAGCATTGAGAACTCTCTCCTTCTCGTCAGGTTTCTTCCAAACTGGGAGAATTACCACCTGGAAGCACACCATGAAAACATAAGAGTGTTGTATACAAATCACAGAGCATCAGAGAAAAGAAAAGGACCAAAAAACTCAACCCACACAACTGCAGATTGCTAATATCCATGCACATGAGTAGTTTATGTCAGCAGATATAAGTATATATACCTTCATTATTCATTTTGTGCGAAGACACATAAGAGTACCAATAACTTTATGCAAGCGTATAACTGGTACGTCATAACTAAGTAACAAATCATAGAAACTTCATATAGACATAATAAAATACACACAACAAATAGAAGAATATATACCTTCATTATTGATTTTGTGCGAAGACACATACCGACAATTTGATGCAAGTGTATAACTTGTATGTCACAACTAAGTAACCAAAAATTTAAGCCTGGCTTAACTGATGACAGAGATTAGAAGTACATAAGTTGACAATGCTCTCGAGTCTTAACTGATGACAGAGATTAGAAGTACATAATAGTCAACCAAATAAACAGATCCGTAAACAACACTTGCAACAACAAAGAGTTTAAAACTAAAGACTACACTAATCTACAGAACATAAGAGTTCTTCAACACACGCATATAAAGTTCTCTCTTACCAAGAACTAAGGCCTTCCATTACACCATGAAAAAACAGCGAAATAAGAGTACCAAGAACTTTATCCGAGCATATAACTTGTACGTCACAACTAAGTAACCACAAATTGACGTCTGGATCTACACTCAAAAGAAAAATCACAAATCACACTGGAAACTACAAAGATTTTGACGTTAATAAAGGGATAAAAAAGCATCAGAATTTAAGACCAATGAAGCAGGTAATTTCACTATCAAGATAAATTTGGGGGTAATAAATTTGCTAGCTCTTGGAAGTGCGCTTCAAGATGTGTATATGCGCTATCTTTTCAGTGAGTCAGTTGCGTACAACCGGGTTTGAAGGACCAGAAATAAACTGGTGCTAGCAGAGCCTAACCGATGAGATTGGCAACTTTTATCTTTGGTGTCCAAGATTGCCTGCAACTAAAACTAAATGAAAAGTAAATACGGAACTAAAAAGTACATATTCAAAGGAAAGAAATGTACAGTAACATCAAATTTTCCATATATAGTGAAGAAGAAATGAAAGAAATCGAATTTTATTTCCCTTTTAGAAAAAAAGGAACGAAATTGTAAAAATTCTTATAGATGGGTTGGGACTGCTGTGTAGCGTTTCTCATGACCTTCTTTTCCATGTTTGACGTCCTTTTCTTTTGGCTTATATTACAAATGACAGGTAGGTGTCCAGGTCCCTATCTAAAAGTTGTATAGATCGGAAATGACGATCCTACTCTTTGTGAAACCTCCTGGAAGAGATTTTTGTATACCCCTGTCTCGTCGAGTATCCTGATAGCCAGCGAATGAACACATTCTCGTTCGAGTTACAACTAATGTGATCATTCTTGTTCACACCTACATCTTTGAGCCAGAATGTAAGCATAAACTGGAGGAAATGATGTTACTACAGAACACTTAAAAAGTGAAAAAAGAAAAGAGAACATACCGATGGAGGATCATCCATAGTATGCCCTTTTTCTCATTAGAAAAGAAACAATTGCATTAAATATTTAAGAATATGAATTAAATTAGAAAATAAAGAAGAATATGTGTTTTAAATCCTAGAAATAGAAAAGGAATATGTTAAAAAAACATTTGTGCAAGACAATTAAAGGAACGACTGGAGTTAACTTACAACGAATGATGTTTAGTAATCGAATATGTGTGAACAAATCACCGAAACATTTTATATATTAAAAAAAAAATATATAGCCCAATTCTCAATATAGTGTGAAAATATTTGTCCAAAAAAGCCACAACATCACACATTAGAAAGGCCACATTAATAGCGCTTTCCAATACCACTAAATGATTAGGAAGGAAATGAAAGAGTAAGCAAGTTGAGAGTTCGTTTGACTGAGCTAAGATGTATACCATCATGTAAAATTAAATAAACTAACTATAACTACATATTGTCATAAGGAACATAAATCTTCAGATGTTAGCAGATTCTTGTCTGGAAGGCCAATTTTCTCATGATGACAGAACATGGTTGGTGCGTTTAGCTTCAAGATGTTTACAATATGAGCCCCGTGAGTGGCCAAATCCAAAGACATTAGTTGCTTCTTTGCTTCCTCTTAAGAAGGAAACTGAGGTTGGCTTTTTCCCCAAGTGGTGTACTAAAGGTAGAGCAGCAACAGTAGAGAAATGTATATGAAATCTGTACAGAAAAGAAATGTCATATACTGAAAGTGGAACCTCAAACTGAAGTATATCATACCTAGAAGTATATCAGACCTAATTGTAAAAACCCGAACTGAAATTTAAAAATGTATACTCGGAAATTGAAAATTGTGTAGAAAACCCCAAACTGAATGAATCTACCAAAGCTGAGATATTGATCTGCCTTGATCGTTTTCTTCTCTGCTTGAATCTACCGAAGTACATGAAAGAAGACAAATAAAAATGCATCAAGATTACATCGCAACATGTTGTGGAAGCTAATAAAAATAAAGAAAAAAACAAAGGACGATTGAGGGAGGAATATAGATATCATACCCAAACCCTCCAATTTTTAAAAAACACAAAGCTAAGAATTAGGGCTTCAAAATAAAACTTAACAAAATGCCCTAAGATGTTAAAATTAGTTGCAAACAACACTCTAAAGAGTAAATAAAACTTAACAAAAATAAAACAGTTATTAAAGAATAGGATATACTTAATAGATCTAAATCAAAATAAGTAAATCAAATCATCAATCATTTATAAACCAAAGTATTTAATCATGTATGAATTCAGTCAAAAAAATTAAAACAATAGATCCAACCTATAAAACAGTAGCATACAACCTACAAAAGCACCAAACTATGCAATTATGGTTCAAATTTATATGTTATGAATACTATAAGCACCAAATTAAAACAATAACACCAAAAATACTTGGGCATTTTATCAAACATGTAGCATACAACCTATAAAATAGTTAATATATACTCATAAAAAATTATAGAACTAAAGAAACAAATTCAAAACTAATGGAAGTTTTTGAAAATACAATGACCTTATATTGAGACACACTTGAAAGAAAAGATATATTTGAGAGAATTTCATTTAAGTTCTTGTGTGTATCGCGATGCTGAAGTAGAGAATGGCCAAATCATAAATAAAATATAGAGTGATAGAAAGAATAAAACCAAAAAATTATACAGAGACCTAAAAATAGTGTGCTTGTTGTATGTTCTCTCTTGATTTCATCTTTATAATGGTTATTATCCACAACAAATCATCTTTTCTTATTGCTCTGATTTCTATCACTGGCTAAAGAAATGATATATCTTAGTAAACAACTGAATAGCCATAATCTCATCATTATACAATTTATCATAAGGTGTTTATGCAAAACAAAAAAAAACTCTACCTTGCATATTGCAATCAGATCATTCAGTGTATACAGCCAAAATGGAATTGCCCAGGGGTTACAAATGCTTTTCTGAGATGTCTCCATATGGGGATCTCCCAAAATGGAATTGGTGAAATACTTCAATCTGAAAAATAAATATATAATAAAACATAAATATAAACATATCTAAAACAAAATTTGTACACAAAGGAATAAATTACAAAGCCCTAAATCAATATGGAGAAATTATATTGAATACAAATTGCACCACATATTGGGTTCAATCCTCTTCACCGCATCATCAAATCTCCAAACCCTAGATAAAAATAGCAAAACCCAAATCAAAGAATCACAAAATAAAACCTTTAATAGAAAACTAAAGGAAGATAATATGAGAGGGCGAGAGAGATTTTGCCCAAAAATATACCTAATGAATGCACCCAAAATGGAGGAAAATCCTCATCACTACATATACTAATCATAGACGAAGAGAGAATTTGTGAATCGGTTTAGTTCAGATTGTTCCTTTAGGTTTTGTGTTTGATGCGATTTTGTGGTAGATCCACTGTTGTTAGAAGAGAACTGATGGCCATGGCTTCTCCTATGCACATTATTGTTAGATCCATTGTTGGCAGTGGAGGAAATTTGGTACGGTAGATAGAGATATGGGTTTGCAGAGCACATGGCTTGATGGGGTGAGATCGTGCGAAGGTGAAAGTACATTTTTTTTGTTGTGTTACAAAAATGCCCTTTCATATTCAAATTAATGTAAAATTTTAAGAGTAAAAATAGGGGGAAAGTAAATTTTAGTGGGAAAAAATTGTAATTAAATTAAAGTATAAAATAAGGTGTGATAAGGCATACAATATTATTGTGTATATATTGATCTCACTCTTCATTTTTTGCCTTGTTGGCGTAATATGGACCCCTGATTGTCTTATGATTTATGGAATAGTAACCAACATTCTACTCCTTATTATATATATATATATATATATATATATATATATATATATATATATATATATATATATATATATATATATATATAGAGAGAGAGAGAGAGAGAGAGAGAGAGAGAGAGAGAAACATAAACACATTAAAGAAACAAGCATTCATGCATAAAATCACATAAATATAAAAACTCTCAAAATTTTACTTTGAATTTGTTCTCAGTTGGGATGCTTTTAACAGAGGTAAGGAAGGGTATTTATAAGGTTCGAAGAGAGGAGTTGATTGGTGGTTTTAGGGGTGGAGATGGGGCTTAAAGGAACAAGTTCTGATGGTTGTCTTACTGGAGGTTAAAAGGTACCATAGGTTACCCACATGATACAACCTATGCTAGTTGCCCAAATAGTGCCATCTAACCATGGGGTATAGGGTAAATATGTTTAGGTTTGGTTTTTGGTCCTCAGATAGTTTTCATATAGGTTTTAAGGGTTTTAGGTTATTTTATCAAAGTTTAAGGGGCTCTTGTGTAATTATACAAACGTAGGGGATATTTTCATGAAATTTCTATAAACTATGTGTCCTGAGGTCAAACTTTGAGTGAACATTGGGATCAGTTTGGTGCAGGGATGTATAAATTATCCTACTTTTACTCTAAGGGGAATATTAGGAATTTAATGAAAGTCTAGGGTTTTTCTTGGAATTTTGTTTTATTCAAGGGACCTAGAACTAATTTGGGTGTGTTGTTGCATAATTTGTTCAATGTAACAACCTTATTGGGATCAATCTCTAGTTGAAGTTGAATGATTTGGAAGTTGATGTTGAATGGTTTTGGAGGTTTAAATATGTAGAGAGAAGGAGGGAAAATGGGTAAAATATTTTTTAACACTTTAAATATGGGGTGGCCCTACATGTGGTGTTTTGAAGTAAATATTAGATTATAGTGGTATTTTGTAGTAAAAATAAACTTGTGGTACTTGGGAGTAATATTTGGGGTGCCCTTAGCACCCCTTTAAATTATAAGGTACACGTTTTAATTTGAATTAAGGAATGAGAAAATTTAAGCTAAAATGTGAGACATGGTGTGGTACGATTACACTATAGTTATTGGTAAATTTTGATATCATGTACGTTAATGTGATGAATGATAACTACCCATTCTTGCCTCTTATATATTCTATTTTATAATCTATTTATTTTGGGGGGAGAGAGAGGGGAACTATATTTTTTACAATTGTAAATGAAGTCATAATTTATTTATTAATACATTTTAAACCTATATTTATCAAACTAGAATGCTTATATAGATTACATTGATCTTGACTCTTGTTAAATTAAATTCAATATACACCTATTAGGTGCAAATCATAAAATTTGACTCGCAATTAATGTATATGCATTTAAATGTGTATTTTTCTTACTCCTCCACTATCTCACGGTCATATGTTTATGTATACAAGTTTGAACTCCTATATTAATATGATTATTCATATTAATAATGTTAATTATTTTAGAGTTATTTGCAATTTGCGGTACGTTACTATGAGTGACGAAAAATTCACAATAAAACATTCACGAAAGAAATCAAGAAAAAGAGCAAACAGTAAATGAAATCATACACAACAACGTTGTACGTAGTTCAATAATTTGCCTACGTCCACGGAGAGGTTACTTGCTTTTCTTATTAAGTGTCTCTTAGCGATTATAGTTTTTCATTACTTTGCCTCGAGTCCGGGAGTACAATTTATACATATGCTTTTTACAGAGTTTGAGTTGTTTAAGGAACTCCATTATACGTGGATTGGCGATGAGGTGCTTGAATATCTCGATCGAGATTCTTTGCACCTGATTTGACCATATCTGCGAGTATCCTCCTCTAAATAAACTTCCC
Organism: Sambucus nigra; assembly: GCA_949130495.1. Lineage (NCBI taxonomy): Eukaryota > Viridiplantae > Streptophyta > Magnoliopsida > Dipsacales > Adoxaceae > Sambucus > Sambucus nigra. Next base: position 377,218,582 of record OX422209.1, on the reverse strand, counting down.
GTGTAGAAGTTAAGTCATGATTTGGGTCAGACCAATATAACTCGAGTTATATTGGTCGACTACTCTCATGGGCTTGTGAAAAATGGGCTCCCACAATTTCCCCTGAAATATTTAGGTTATTAACTATGGACCAGTAGATTCCAATGGGTCCGGAGGTCCAAATCCTTAATGGCATAATTGTAATAACAGAGCTTGCAACAAGGGCACGCTTGTCCAAAAGGTGGAAATGGAGCGCCAAAATCTTCTTAGGAAATCTAAACTCATCATTTGAGTGTCCTGGTGATCAGTCGAGACTTACCCAAGCGTCAGTTCACTGCACTTGGCCATTGTTGCACATATCCCCTTCTTAAGATCATCTCTTGATTCAAAAGTAGAAGTTCTTATTATTTTGTGCTTTCTCAAAGCTTTCTACTACCTGTAAGTTATAGTCTCCGTCTCTTCTTTGGTTCTTCTTATATGTATTAGCTAGTTACTATAGCTAGGGTTTCTTCTTATTTTTTCAGTTATGGCGATGTTAGATGGTAAATCCGTAGAGGAATTTAGGCGTAAGTACAATATTCTTGATTGGGTGATCATTTATTGTGACCCCATTCCCAATAATATTCACAGGGTTAATGGGGGACACTGGATTCACACTCTCTTAATAACTCAAGGGGGTTTGACATTTCCCCTAAATGAGTTATTTCTTAGATTCTTTAGGTACTTTGCCATTGTTCCTACTAAGTGTTCCCCCAACGTATGGAAGATAATGAATGGTGTCCATAGGATAAATACTCTTTATGGGAGAAAGTTAGGTCTTCTTGAGATATGCTACTGTTATGTGTTCTCAAAGATCAAAGATGGTTTATTGTATTTGAAAACCAGAAGGGTCGATTGAGTTATGGTGGTAAACCTCCCGTATTCTCACAAGGACTACTAGGAAAGTGGTTTTATTGCAAAGAACTGGCAGCACCCTCCATTATTGGAAGGGGAAAGACCACGTGACCTTTCCATTCTTGATTATGGGGAGTCCGAGATAGGTCACTTACTTTTTTTATCTTGTACTAGCTTCTTGTAGATTCTTTCTCGTTCTTATGGATGACATTCCTCTTCTTTGTTGTTGTAGCTCGTAGCAAGAACCAGGAGCCTGATATTAGTGAGATCAACACCAAAGAGCTCGCGAAGGCCTGGAGTATAAAGGAAAGACTGGTATAAGGTGAGCATTCTGGGTCGACAACCTTTGTTTTGGAGTATAAGAACACATGTACTATTTTTATTGCTCGTCCAATTGATCAGGTTCCAGTTTTAAGGGCATTAGAGGTAAGCCCCTCTGAAGAGGAAGGTTCTGAAGAAAGAGGAGGAAAGCGAGGAAGAGAGAAGAGGAGGGGAAGAAGTTATAGGAGAAGTAGAAGGGGAAGAAGAGGAAGAAGAAGAGGGAATGACACTTCTAGTTAAGAAGAGAAGGTTATGGCTTCCTGATAATGATGACGACCACGTAGTCTTGTCTGATAGGATTCCAGCCTTAAAGATTTCTGTACAAAATTCTCCCAAGGGCAGTAGTATTGGCCCGTCTGATAAGGGGAAGGAGCAAGAGAGAGAGAGAGAAGTAGAAGGGGAAGAGAGAATAAGAAGAGAGAAAAAAAAAGAAAAAAAAAGTAAGAGAGAGAGAGGGAGAGATAGAAAGAAGAAGGGAAGAAAAGAGAGAGGGGGAGAAAAAACAAAGGCTAAGATGCTAGATTTTCCATTTGTTGGTGGAACCACCATCCCTAGCCTTGAGGGGGCTAGTGTGGCCGACTCCCCCTTTCTAGCCCTAGATCTGTTGAAGAGGTCGGTGGTTGTCGCTGATCGCGAGTGGTCCTAGAGGCTGGGGTTTTCTCAACTTGCTCTAAAGACCTCACAAGGGATGGTCCTAGTTAGTCCCTCTCACTTATTTCCTTTCTTTGTTATTTCTCGCTTTTGTTTTAATTCTCTGTTGTTCTATCCATTCTGCAGATAATGTTTGACTTCACTACCCTCCTGGATAATCATTTTGATAGCTTTAGGAGGGAGGAAAAGCTGAAAAGGCCCTGGAGGCTAAGAGGGTGGCCTTGGAGGCCGAGAACGCTGCCTTTTTCAGTGCTCGCAATCCTGGGAGCATGAAAAAAAGAACATGTCTAAGGCCTATGCTGCTTTGGAGGCTTCTCAGAAGGTAAGAATTACAGAGAGGTCAGAACTGGTGGAGTCCAATAAGGAATTGACTGAGAACGTGGCCAAGATGGAAGGTAACCTCCCCCAAACCAAGGATGGAAACTACTGAGAAGGCTTCTATAAGGATTACGAGGATGGTAAATGCCAGATGACTTACGCTTGCAAAGTTTCCTGTAAGAGGGGATAGGATCAAGTTTTAAAGGCTGTTGTCACTCCTTCATGTTCTAAACTCTTAGGCCATCATTCTCCTGGTCCAGACCCTTCTATTGAAAATAAAGAGGGAAAGGGCGATAACCAAGTTACTGGCAATACTAAGATTATTCCTGCTGTGGTTGGCAAGAGCACTGGTGATGGCTAGGAGTATAAGATGATCGATAAAGGGAAGACCAAGGTAAGGCAAGACTAGGTGAAAGACTAGGTCCCTCATAGACTAAGAATTCCTATTTTCCTTTTACAATTTTTACTTTTTATTGGTCTATACCCTTATTATGTAAAATTTATGTACTATTCAGTGGCCTTTTCTCCCTTTGTGATAATGAAATTTTTTTCTTTTGTTTATGTGTTCACTCACTTGAGTTTATGCTAATGCTCGCTTCTGGTTTAATATGTATTTTTGTAGTCTGTTGATTTAGATCGCTACATTTCTCCCAATTCTCATCTGGGATTCTTGGGATATCAGTCTTCAAGCTCGTAAGGTTTTTGTGAAGATTTCAAGATCAACCAGAGTTAGGAACAGACAATACAAAAACTAGACTGAAGTGATTGCCAAGCTGAAGGATGACCTCCAGAAGATGGAAGAGATAGGGGCCTCTGTTCAAGAGCAAGTTAATTCCATAAAGGTCCTACTTTTAGCTAGGACTGAGATCGACCAAGTGGGTGAGGTCCTATGGCTTGAAATATTTCATCGGGGTATTAAAAGACAACGTCAGGAAGCTGAGATACCCTTTTAAGGCAAGACTCAGAGAGGTTTGGGGAGAAGGTTATAATGCTGGTTGGGCAGATGCCCCAGCAAAACTGAAGGAGGCTGGCAGCATTGCTTTCTTTCAAGGATGGCTGAGCGCTCTTAAGGAGACGAGAACCCCGAAGGAATCCAAACTTTGGTACATATACCAGGTTGAATGTCCTACTTATAGCCATAACCCCTTCTTGATAGATGATGAATGGATCCAGGCTGATGCTATCCCTCCCCAACTCTTGGATCAAGATCTTAATGAAAATATTAAGGACTTCGCCTCGAAGCTAAATAATGGTCAAAGGGCAAATATAGTAGAATATATTGCTCGACACCTAGCCCTTCTTAGGCTTTTGTTTATGCATTTTTGATTTTTTGATTGTAACCTTGTATCTATAATAAAGAAATTTCTTATGCTTTTAGCGTTGTGCTGACTAAACATATTTTGATTCTTGTAGGTTACTCTAGCATTTTTATCAACTAAAATGATAGTGATAGACCAATCGTAGGCTTTGAGTGAGCTTGTACTTAGTTTGAATCATTTTGGGCCTTGGTAGGCGAATAAATGATATTTAAGAGTTGGAATTTTACCTTTAATTATGTTTGAACATTCTCCCAGTCCAATATGCCTAAGCATTTTTTTTACATTCACTTTACCTTTTAGGTCGTGCCGTCACACTTCCTTAGTCCTAAGTGAGATGATGGCGAGAATGTACCTAGTTATTAGGCCTTCCACCCAAGAAGTGTTTTTGTAACCAACAAATGTTGGTGACCAACTAAAGTTGGCTTTATTGCCTATGGATCCCCAGTAGGGCTTTGGTTATTATCGGGGCAACTCATGAGGCTATTTGTGTTAAAAATAAGGGCCTGAGGGTAATCCGAAGTTGTTTTCATTTAATTTGCTAACCCTATTAATTAATCATTCAAAATATGCACAAAGGAGATATAATTGGAAAAGGTGCCAATTAATGAGATATAATAGATATGAGTTAGGCAACCAATATAATCTTTTAGAATGGATGGGCCAGTCCGGCCTTTTATTCGCTACAAATTGTCTTATTCAGTAACAAAAAATTGCAAAAACTTGCTAAATAAAAAGATAAGAAAGAAGATCTAAAAGTAGAACTTCTTGAGATTGGTTGCATTCCATGCTCTTGGTATCTCCTTGGCCTTAATCATTTCCAAGTTATATGCTTCTTGGAGATCGTCTTTGATAACTCTAAATGGTCCTTCCTAGTTTTCCATCGATGGTTTTACGGCACCGCCGGGGACTTTTTGGAGGACATAGTCTCCAATTAATAACTTCCTTGGATTAACCCTCTTATTGTATTGCTTGGCTAGTTGCTATTGAAAAGAGGCCAACTTGATCAAGGATAGCTCTCGTCGCTCATCTACCAGGTCAAGCTCAGTGCGTAAGGCTCCGTCATTGAGGCCTTGGCCGACCAATGTGGTTCTCATAGTAGGGAGACCTGCTTCCAGGGGGATAACAACCTCCATGCCATAAGCTAGGGAAACTAGTGTTTCCCCCATTGGTTTCCTAGGCGTCGTGCGATAAGCCCATAGAACATGAGGGAGCTCATCCACCTAAGCTCCCTTAGCCTTTTTAATTGCTTTTTCATCCCATCGATAATGGTTTTATTTGAATCCTCTGCTTGCCCATTTCTTTAGGGATACGCCATAGAACTAAAGTGGTAATTGATGCCATGCTCGTCGCAGAAGGCTTAGAAGAAACCATTTTTGAATTACGTGTCATTATGAGTGATGATGGTTCTTGGTATTCCAAAGCAAGTGATAATGTTTCTCCATATGAACCTAGTCATGTCAAAATATAGAATGTTCACCAAAAGTTCTCCCTCAACCCACTTGGAGAAATAACCAGTGGCGACCAAAAGATACTTGCGATTCACAGATGCGATAGGTAGTGTTCCCACGATGTCTAATCCCCATTGAGCGAAAGGCCATGGGATGGTAAGGGATATTAGGTCACTAGCGGGTTAGTGAACCATCGGTGAGTGCTTTTGGAACTTTTCATATTTGCGAATATATGTGCATGCATCTACTTGCATGTGAGGCCACAAATATCCTTCTTCGATCGCTCTAAAGGCTAGCAATCTTCCACTTGCGTGACTTCTACATATGCCTTCATGAAGTTCACCAAGTTCTTGTTCGGTATCTTGTGGGTGGATGCATTGGAGGTAGGGGCCTATAAATGACTTCTTATTAGGTTTCTCGTCGAGGCTAAGGTAGAAATGAGCAGCCTTGACTTTGATTTAATGGGCAGATTTCCATTCGTCTGGCATTATATCGCTTCATAGATATTTGATGATGGGTTCCATCCAACTGGGAGCTCTATCGCTGAGGAGGACTGCTCGACTATGCCTGTATGGTTAATACTGGGTTGTGAGAGGAACTCGATATGTATCATCCTTTTTAGGTCAGAGTCAATTGATGAGCTTGCCACTTTTAAGGCATCAGCGTGACTGTTCTATCCTTGTGAGTATTGCTAAATCTCCACCTGTTCAAAGTCTCTCAGGAGTTTTCTGACTATGTCGAGGTATGCTGCCATCTAATTATCTTTGGCATTAAAATATCCATTTATCTATTTGTATACTAGCCTAGAATCATAAAATATGTTGAGGCATCTTGCCATTAGTAGTTTGGCCTTTTGCAAGATGATAATCAATGCTTCCTACTCAGCTTCATTGTTGGAGGCTTTAAATCCCAGTCCAATTCCCTCTTCGATAATTGTGTGTCCGGGGTAAAGAGAACAATCCTTACTCCTGCCCCTTGGTATTTGAGGCTCCGTTAACATACGGTGTCCAAACATTGGATGTTGCGTTACTGGTGACCAATTCCTTTTCGTTCAGCTATTTTGGTGGTCGATCTCCTATTAATTCTGCAATGAAATCTGCTAGGATTTTCCCTTTAATCGCTGTCCTAGATTGAAAGTGGATGTCGAATCTTCTGAGCTCAATCGATCACTTTGAAAGACGCCCAGAAAGGTCATCTTTCCGTAGGACAACCTTGAGTGGGTAAGAGGTGATTATTGTTATGGAATGAGCTTCGAAATAGTGCTTTAATTTCCTAGAAGCGATCACTAGGGCATAGGCGAGGTTTTCCAGAGGCAAGTACCATTATTAAGCATCTAGTAGTGTCTTGTTGGCATAGTATATCAGATGTTGTTCTCCCTCCTTATTATAAACTAAGGCGGAGCTCACAACATCATCTGATACTACGATATAAAGGTACGATTATTTTCCATCACTTGGAATTACCAACAGTGGGGGCTTACTAAGCTAAGACTTTACCTCTTCCAGAGCTCGTGAAAATTCGTCGTTCCATATTAGGCGTTTGACTTTCTTTAAAAGTTGGAAGAAGTCGACAGCGCTCCGAAGACTTGGAGATGAAGCGGTTGAGCGCAGTGAGCATCCCGGTATGCTTCTAAACGTCTCTTAGTGTCTGAGGAGGTTGAACCTTTGTGATGGCATCGATTTGATCCGTGTTGGCCTTGATTCCTCCTTTACTTACTAGGTAGCCTAAGAATTTTCCTGACCGGACCCCGAATGAGCACTTACTTGCATTAAGTCTCATTTGACACTTCATGAGGATTTTGAAGGTTGATTCTAGATTCGAGAGGTGATAAACCTTGTTCTTGCTTTTGATGAGCATGTCGTTGATGTATACTTACATTGTCTCTCCCATTTGTTTGCTGAACAGCTTAGTCACTAATCTTTGGTAGGTAGCCCCTACATTCTTGTCCTTATAGCAGTATAAGCCAATTGATGTAGTAAAGGAGGTTTTGTCCTAGTCAGGCTCATATAGGGGAATCTGATGATATCCAAAGTAAGCATCAAGGAAGCTCATCCTTTCGTGTACTGGTGTGGCATCAACCAGTTGATTAATCTTTAGGAGAGGGAAGTTGTCCTTTAGACATGCTCGGTTGAGGTCAGTGAAATCGATGCACACCATCCAATTTCCATTGCTTTTAGGAACCATCAATGGGTTGGACAACCATAAGGAGAACTGAACTTCCGTGATGTACCCTGCATCCAGTAGATTCCCTACCTTTTTCTCTACTACCTTGGCCTTTTCAGGAGATGTTCGGCAAGCCTTTTGAGTGATGGGATTGAAGGTAGGATCCACATGTAAGTGATGACACACCAAGTTGGGGTTAATTCCAGGAAACTTTTAAGGCTCCTATGCAACAACATTTATGTTTCTTTTAAGGAATGTGACTAGTTCCATTTTCTCTCGATCAGTAAGAGAAGATATAATAAAAACAAACCTTTTTGCCAAGTTCTCATTGCCTATAACTTATTCGAAGCTCTCGACAACCCTATCTGTGGGGTGGACCCTGGTTTTTTCCACCCCTAGTCGACCATACCGTAATTTCTACTTGAAGGGAACGTCCCCCTCCTAGGGCTTCCCCAGGGCATTATCGGGATCTTTCTTTTTCTCATTTGGGTGGATGGATAAAATAAAGCACTTTCGGGCTGCAGCCTAGTCGCCACAAATCTCGACCACTTCATTATCTGTGATGCATTTAATCTTTTGATGATAGGTGGATGGAATATCCTTCATGGCATGGAGCCAACCTATGCCCAATATATCATGGTATGGGGATTCAATGTCCACAACCAAAAAATCTATTAACTTTGAGATGTTCCCCGCCCTGACTAGCAGGGTGATCTTTCCTGACGGCATGGTAATCCTTCTTATGAAGCCAACCAATGGAATAGTGGATTCTTTGAGGTCGGTGACATTCAATTTCATCTTCTGAAATAGGACAAGATACATCACTTCGGATGAGCTCCTCTAGTTCATCAGTAGCTTATCGACATCCTAATTAGAAATCCTGAGCGTGATTACTAATGCGCCATGATGTGGGGTTCTTACCCCGATTAAATCTTCTTCGGTGAACAGGATGTGCTTTGTGTAATCCATGTCTTCTAGTCACGGATGCTTTCCTACTTGAGTCTTAGCTGGGTTGATCTGGAAAACTTCCACCATGGTATTAACCTTCTCGACTTCCATTTTAACGACATTGCCCTGAATCATTTTAAGGTCTGAAGCCCCAATAATGACTGCAAGCTCGTGCATGTGTCCTCGTCGAGGACATTATTCGGCTTTTGGTCTCCGTTAGCTGTAACCTTCCCTGCCTTCTTTTTAACGTACTTGCTAAGGTGCCCTTCCTAAACTAGATCTTCCAGATATGACTTTAGATATTTGCAATGATCGGTTTGATGGCCAACCTCCTTGTGAAATGCTCACCTTAGTGAATTATTTCTCTTAGTCGGATCTCCACCCATCTTCTTGGGCCATTTGATGAAGGGCTTGTCCTTGATCTTATGGAGGATTTCTAAATGGGTTCCCTAAAGACTATATTAATAGTTTGGAACAATTTGGATGGGTCATTCTTACCCCCACCTTTGGATGCATTCTTTCCCCCGTTCTTGCTTCCCTTTTTCTAGGTGTCATTTTTCTCTATCCACTTGTTCACCTTTGCTCGACCATTATCTCTCGCATTCGAATGGATCACTTCTTCAACCTCGGATTATTTCTCTAAACGGGATATAAGATCATCGATGTTTACGGCTTCCTTCTTGGTGAGAGATTGGTGCATGAGGGAGTGGTCAGTAAGCTGATTTTGAAGGATGCTATGGCAACTTGCACCGAGCAGTCCTCGATCTCGTTAAAGATCTCCCAGTATCTCTTGGCGTATTCTCTGAGGTTTTCCCGAGGCTTTTTCTTCATAGTGAGAAGTGCATCCATCCACTTAGGATGGGAGATGCTCATTATGAAACGTGTCGTGGAAGCCTTTGCCATTGCTATGAAATTTATGATCGACCTATATGGGAGCCTCTCAAACCACTCATGTGCTATGTCATGTTGGCTAAAAGGGAATAATTTGCACATAATTGTGTCGTTGTGACTCTATAAGGTCATCGCCTATCGATATTCCCTGACATTGTTTAGGGGGTCTATTTTCCCATCGGAGATCTTGAACGTAGGGATAGAGAATTTCTTGGGGGTCTCGTCGCCTTCAATTTCCCTAGAGAAGGGGATCTTCATATGAGAGTAGATAGCTTAGGCGTTCAATTAATCATTGCCACTGAGTTCCTAAGAACTTAAGCTCACTTACCTCAGTTTGAAACTGGTTCAAAGTCAAGGAAACAGAATCCACCATTGAAGCTCAAGCTTTAATGGAGTTTTCTGGGTTTTGGAGCTATATTAGTGCATTCACACATCAAATTTTAGATGAAATCAAATAATTCTACGCTATATATATATATATATATATATATATATATATAGAAACATAAACACATTAAAAAAACAACCATTCATGCTTAAAATCACTGAAATATAAAAACTCTCGAAATTTTACTTTGAATTTCCTCTCAGTTGGGATGGTTTTAACTATGGTATGGTAGGGTATTTATAAGGTTCGAAGAGAGGAGTTGATTGGCGGTTTTAGAGATGGAGATGGCGCTGAAATGAGTAAGTTCTCATGGTTGTCTTATTGGAGGTTAAAAGGTACCATAGGTTACCCACATGGTACAACCTATGATGGTTGCCCAGTTAGTGCCATGTCACCAGGGGTATAGGGTAAATAAGTTTTGAAAACGTATATCCCCCAAATTTTAAAATACCTTAAAATTAAATTAATTTCCTTTCAATTGCGAAATACGATGGTTCAACAACAAAAACTCAACAAACTACAAATTTTAATCTCTTTCAAATTAAAGTTAAACTAAACTAAAAGTGACATTAAATTAATCAACAAATAAACTTTCACTTAAACCAAATTTAATTCAACACAAGTCCTAAAAATTTCCCTAACAAGATTAATTAATTTTTCTAATTAGGCCAAACCAAATTTTATCAAATTAAATTATCTTGACTTGAAATAAATTAATTTAAACATCACCCAAATTATAAACTAGCACCAAATTATATGTAATTGTGATTTTTAAACCAATTTTTATCTTTTTAACCTAAGCATGCGCTCTAGGTGATTTGCAAGATAAAATAAAATCACAACCACTACATGGTGATGTACGAGAAAAACCTAATTGGGAAAAACCTCGGATGGCCCTGGCCTAACAAATCCACTAAGTATGGAATTACAATTATAAGACAGTAGACTTACACCAACAACTTGACTTCATCCAAGCCTTGACACTCCTTCTTGTAAACACCTCCACCTAGTAGATAACCATGGACTCCTCCACGGTCTCGAAATTCATTGATGGGTCTCTTGGTGACCGTCACCCTCACGTGAAGCCTTTCTTCGAGTGGGAACACCGCATCATGAAACTAAACTCCTTTTGGGTGGAGAAAAACCCAAACTCTTTTCTTTGATGGTGTAGAGAAAACTAGGTGCCAAATAAACTCTCCAAGCAACAAATATATATATATATATATATATATATATATATATATATATATATATATATATATATATATATATATATAAGGGAACTTCGAAGTAAACTAAAACATATGAGTGTATCTGTTTTTGAGGATTAAATCATTTAGACATCAAAACACAAAAAGGTAACTTTTGGTATGGAAATATTTCTCTCCTAAGTTCTTAGAAACTCTCAAAATTTCTTATGAAAAGTGTTCCCACGAAATGGTTAAAAGAAGTTACAAAAAGTGGGTTGGTGGGTGGTTTCCAAAAAACTGCCAAAAATAAGTTTTCCCGCTCACGGTCGTTCGAACGACATAGTTCGAACGAAATTAATAGGGAAAAACAAGACAAAAACTCGTTGAAAAAACTCGTTCGAACGAGCCCGTTAGAATGAAACTTCTAATTAAAAGTCAGGGATCAATTGGCAACCTCATTGGCAAAACTCGTTTTCTGAATTCTCATTCGAATGATAATCTCGTCCCAATAACACTTCGAACGAAAAATCGGAAAAGCCAATTTTTCATTTTAAGTCGAAAAACTTTTGTACAAAGTTTTAAACTAATTTCTGAAAATAAAAGTCATTTTAGACTAATATAACAAAGATTACACCCATAAAAATATTCCAAGTCTCCTATTTATATATTAAATGCATTCATACCTTTTGGAGACTATGGAATCCTCATGTTGATGACGTGAAACGTGGCACTAGAAACTCGGCAATGATGAAACTTTCACAACTGGTCGCTACGTCTTCAAAAAACTCGTCATAGATTTGGATAAATACAACTTGACACTCTGTCCTATGACTCAAATCATTTTGTCCGGAATTAAGCCAATACTACAAATTGACTCGATTGGAAATTTGTCCTTACGAATCTCCCCCTTTGGCTATTCCGGGACAAAACCAAACCAAAAATCCTAAAGGGTCGTCAAGCTCGTCTAGACACAACATCCCACCCCAAAATAAAAAAAATACAGACGCTATTGACACGACCCAAGGATGCTTTGCCGCTTTAAATAAATGCCATTAAATAAATTCCTACACACTTAAGTAAACCATTAAACGCATAGGGAATATCAAGATATTAAATGCAATTTAATTAAATACTCCCCCTAAATTAATTCTCCTCCTTTATCAAATATGATCTACCTAAGAAGGTCGCGACTCCCCCTAAGTTATCCTAAACTAATGGTTTAGATACCATTTATCCCCCTTTTTGTTCAGTAATAGACAAGGTTAAAGAATTAAAACATTACTTATTTCTCCCCCAATTAAAGCATATACTATTTCTCCCTCTTAAAACTACACAAGGGATATAAAATATGGGAAAAAAAGTAAAACATGATGGTGCATAAAGTGATAATAACATTAAAGCATATGGGCAACAATGACGCACAACTAATCCACAACAAGGGTAAATAGATACCAACTTATGATGCGATAAAAAAAATGATACCAACTAAAATGTATTCAACATAAGCATGTGATATCAATCAAAATTCACAACAAGATAGATACTAATTATGAATTAGAAGCATACATGGACTATCTAGCATGGCAAAGACTCAAAACAAACAAAATATCGTATATATGTATACATAATAGACACAATATAAGCACAAGCACACATATATAGATATAAACACACAAATGACACAAAATAAAATAACATAAGTTTTCCACACTCATGTGGCATAAATGTGTCATATGGAAATGAAAGTGAAGGGGCATGAACTAGATACCAATGAATTAAGACCCAATCACTTAAACATATTCACGGAGTTCTCTTTTGATTGCAAAATTTTATCAACTAAGATTTAGCCTTAAGTGGCGAAATAAAGTGAACTCTATGAACAAACAAGAACAACGCATACAAGCCTAGTATATTGTCGATTCTACAAACCAATGGAGTCATGACAAGAAAGTACAACTAGGAAATAAGGACATTATGCAAATCGTTGATATACCATCCAAACTTCCTCAAAATATGCATATTATACTGTTGAATGAATATATCAAACTAAACAAAACAAGCCTTGGATAAATATTTTTCATTTAATTCCATATTCTTTTAGGCCTATGGACCACATATTTCTTTTAGGTCCATAGCAAACGGTGGCTTACTCGTAAAGGATAATATTTCCTTTCAGAGCCCTTCCCTGTGCACATTCATATATCATTTTTTATCACACAAATCTCACGTGCAACGGATTTAACATGCAAAAATACTCCTAGGTCACAAGATATGTAGATGATTAGATTGGTAGGAGAACACTTCACAAAGCTCAAATATACATGTGAAGTTAAAATTCAAAAGAGCTCGTGCATGTGCGTGAAAAGGCGTATAAAAGAAAATCCATTAAGCAAGTCAAACTTAAACTACTCCATGTGACCATAACAAAGAACATTTTAAGGATTGAAAATTTTAAACAAAAGTTCTAGCCACATGGAAGAGGAACGATAGGATTCAAACACAAACATATGCCACAAAAGGTGTGCCAAACTAAAATACACACAAAAAAAATCTTGTTGAGTTTTTAAAATTTTTTACCAAACACACAATATTTACTCAAAAGACAGACAAATTCATTTTGTATTTTTCATTAAGCCTAAATTACTCATAAACGTAAAATACAAATAATAAACAAAATCTTTTTGTATTTTTCATTTAATGCAAACTAAAATGAAAAGAATGTTATACAAAAGATAAACACAAATCATAATTCTAGCAAGGCATATATAATGAGGCATAGACCAGAAAATAACAAACAGTCATACAACTAGCATGACCATACAGCTTGAAGAACAAAATCTAGAGTATGCAAAACAAAACTTAACACATTCAACCTTTAGATTTTTCAAGGGAGGTATCACGTGCAAGTAAATGAGAATCATAAATCCTATTTTGTAAAGCTACCAAGTCGGATCTCCTAACCCAAACTAATGAAGAGTGACAATCTCAAGGTTTGGGGATCTTCGCTACCTCGATTACCTTACTTTTGGATTTCCTAGAAATTGTTTTAAGATGAAACCAAACTTCCTAAGATGACCTTTTCGACCACAATGTGAGTAAGTAAAGACACGTCGAAAAGTAGTACCTAAGGATTGACCATTAGAAGTGTTCCTAGGTGATTCTCTCAAAATATTGGTTTTGGCTTTATTACTGTAATCATTAAAAGAATCGAAGCCTAAACCACAAGTGTTATTTTTTACTTGGACGGTTCCTAATATTTTGTCTAATTTAGTGGACCTACATTCCAAATCAAATTTGACCTCACTAGAGTCTCTCAATTTTTCTTCCAATTCTAAAATTCTAGACTCTATCATAACATTCCTCTCTTCAAACACGAGAAGCTCTTTTTTTATTGACTCCATCAAACCTATAAGGCCATCTCTCTCACCTTCTACATATTGAATCTTCTCTTTAAGAGCTCTCCCACGTGTCCTAAGGTCTTCCACTAAGGAACTCTCATCAATGACCTTAGCACGCTCTCTTAAACTAGCTTTTAACTTTAAATTTTCTCTTTTTAATTTAATAGATTCTTCATATAATTCTCTAAATGCAATTTGAATTTCACTCTCATCAACGTCTTCATCACTTTCACTATATATCTCTTCTCCACTCTCATTACCACGATCTTTTTGGGATTCACAAACAAAGGACTCGGAAGTGTCGTGTAAATGTATATCTTCATGGGAAGATTCATTATTGGTGCTCACATGACTTTCCATGAACGCGGTAAAGTTGCGCTCAATGGGGGAATCGGGCCCTCTTCCTTATCACTGTCACTAAGGGTGTCATTGTATGAAATAGGTTGCTTATCCTCCGTCCTTATTTTAGTGGGGCACTCTCTCGCCCTATGTCCATAACCCTCACAACCATAACACATATTTGACTCCTCCCTATTTAGATTTTCATTATATTATTTAGGGATCTTTTCGACTTTGTCATGCTTAGATTTTTCAAATTTCTTATAATCATTTTTAAGCTTATCTTTATTAAATTTAAGAAATTTTCAAAACTTCCTAGAAAATATAGCCATATCCTCCGACTCACTATCACTCTCATCATCGATAATTTGTTTTTCCTCCTTTCGGGCTTTCAAAGTGATGCCCTTATCTATTTTCTTTTCATTTTTGGAGGTAAACATATCTAGTTCATAGGTTTGAAAATCACATACTAATTCCTCAAGTTTGGTAGAGTGAAAGGTGGGAAAAGAATTTAAAACAGTCGCGTTAGGGATAAATCTATCTTGTAGGGACCTTAAAATGTTCTTTACTACTCGGTCATCGGGTATTTTCTCTCCCAAATTAAATGATGAATTAACTATATTTGAAAGTCTAGCATAAAATTCATCAAAGGTTTCATTTTTAAACATTTTGATGGTTTCAAATTGAGTGGTGAGGTTTTGGAGTTTCGAAGCCTTAACAACACTAGTTCCCTCGTGAGTGAGTTGTAATATATCCCAAGCTTCCTTAGCGGTTTCATAAGTCATGATATGACGGAATTCATCTGGTGTAACCGCACTAAATAAGGCATTCAAGCATCGGGAATTAAAGTTTGCAAATTTTAGTTCATTCTCACTCCAATGCTCAACGGGTTTGGGGACACTCTCATTTTCTACAAAACATGTAGGTGGAGACCACCTGGTAACGACTGACTACAAAAGCCTTTCGTCTATGGACTAAAGTGCCGATTTCATATGCGCTTTTCAATACGCGTAACTGGACCCATCGAAAATAGAAAATTTTGAAAATGGGGAAAACTCCATTTTTTAAACAAAACGCAATAAAGGACCTTAACGCACTAAATTAGTTCTTCGGCTCTGATACCAATTTGAAAACATATATCCCCCAATTTTTAAAACACTTTAAAATTAAAGTAATTTCCTTTCAATTGTAGAATAGTATGGTTACACAAAAAAAACTCAACTAACTGTAAATTTTAATTTCTTTCAAATTAAAGTTAAACTAAACTAAACGTGACATTAAATTAATCAACAAATAAACTTTCACTTAAACCAAATTTAATTCAACCCAAGTCCGAAAAATTTCCCTAACATGACTAATTCATTTTTATATTTAGGCCAAATTTTTTTTTTATCAAATTAAATTATCTTGACTTCAATTAAATTAACTTAAACATCACCCAAATTATAAACTAGCACCAAATAATATGTAATTTTGATTTTTAAACTAATTTTTATCTTTTTAACCTAAGCATGCATTCTAGGTGATTTGTAAGATAAAATAAAATCACAACCACTACACGTCGATGTACGAGGAAAACCTAATTGGAAAAAACCTCGGACGGCCCTGGCTTAACAAATCCACTAAGTATGGAATTACAATTATAAGACAGTAGACTTACACCAACAACTTGACTCCGTCCAAGCCTTGACGCTCCTTCTTGTAAACACCTCCGCCTAGTATAATAACCATGGACTCCTCCACGATCTCAAAATCCACTGATGGAGCTCTTGGTCACCGTCACCCTCACGCGAAGCCTTTATTCGAGTGGGAACATCGCAGTATGCAAACAAACTCCTTTTGGGTGGAGAAAAACCCAAACTCTCTTCTTTGATGGTGTAGAGAAAACCAGGTGCCAAATAAACTCTCCAAGCAACAAATAAATATATAAGGGAACCTGGAAGTAAACTAAAACATATGGGTGTACCTGTTTTTGAGGATTAAATCATTTAGACATCAAAACACAAAAAGGGAACTTTTGGTATGGAAATATTTCTCTCCTAAGCTCTTAGAAACACTCAAAAGTTCTTATGAAAAGTGTTCCCGTGAAATGGCTAAAAGAAGGTACAAAAAGTGGGTTAGTGGGTGGTTTCCAAAAAGCTGCCAAAAATAAGTTTTTCCGTGCACGATCGTTCGAACGACTTTCCCAGGTCATTCGAACGACATAGTTCGAATGAAATTAAAAGGAAAAAACAAGCCAAAAACTTGTTGGAAGGAAACTTCTAACCAAAAGTTTGTGATTAATTGGCAACCTTGTTGGCAAAACTTGTTCGAATTCTCATTCGAATGACAATCTCATTCGAACGACACTTCGAACAATAATTTTGAAAATCCAATTTTTCATTTTAACTCCAAAAAGTTTTGTACAAAGTCTAAAATAATTTCTTAAAATAAAAATTCATTTTTTACTAAAATTACAAATATTACACCCATAAAAATATTTCAAGTCTCCTATATATATTAAATGCATTCATACGTTTTGGAGACTATGGAGTCCTCATGTTGATGACGTGAAATGTGGCACTAGAAACTCGACAATGATGAAGCTTTCACAAATGGCCGCTATGTCTTCAACAAACTCGTCATAGGCTTGGATAGATACAACTTGACACTCTATCCTATGACTCAAATTGTTTTATTTGGAATTAAGTCAATACTACAATTTGACTCGATTGGAAATTTGTTCTTACAATTTTAGGTTTGATTTTTGGTCCTTGGATAGTTTTCATATAGGTTTTAAGGGTCTTAGGTTATTTTATCAAAGTTTTATGGGCTCTTGTGTTATTATACAAACTTAGTGGATATTTTCATAAACTTTCTATAAACTATGTGTCCTTAGATCAAACTTTGAGTGAAAGTTGGGATCAATTTGGTGTAGGGAAGTATAAATTATCCTTGTTTTATTCTTAAGGGCATTTTGGGAATTTAATGAAAGTATAGGGTTTTGCTTGGAATTTTGTTTTATTCAAGAGACCTAGAACTAATTTAGGGTGTGTTGTTACATAATTTGTTCAATGTACCAACCTTAATGGGATTAATCTCTAGTTGAATGGTTTGGAAGTTGATGTTGAATGGTTTTGGAGGTTTGAATGTGCAGAGAGAAGGAGGGAAAGCGTATAAAATATTTTTGAACACTTTAAATATGGGGTGGCCCTAAATGTGGTGTTTTGAAGTAAATATTAGATTATAGTGGTATTTTGTAGTAAAAATAAACTTGTGGTACTTGGAAGTAATATTTGGGGTGCCCTTAGCACCCCTTTGAATTATAAGGTACACATTTTAATTTGAATTAAAGGATGAGAAAATTTAAGCTAAACTGTGAGACATGGTGTGGTACGATTACACTATAGTTATTGGTAAATTTTAATATCATGTACGTTAATGTGATGAATGATAACTACCCATTCTTCCCTCTTATAGATTTTATTTTATAATCAATTTATTTTTGGGGGAGAGAGAGAGGAGAACTAGGTTTTTTACAATTGTAAATGACTTTATAATTTATTTAATAATATATTTTAAACCTATATTTATCAAACTAAAATTATCATATAGATTAATTTGCCTCGCAATTAATGCGTATCCATTTAAATGTTTGTTGTTTTACTCCTCCACTGTCCCACGGTAATATGTTTATGTATATAAGTTTGAACTCCTATATTAACATGAATATTCATATTTATATTGTTAATTATTTTAGAGTTATTTGCGATTTGTGGTAAGTTACTATGAGTGCAGAAAAATTCACAATAAAAGATTCACGAAAGCAATCAAGAAAAAGAGCAGAAGGTAAATGAAATCACACACAACAACGATGTACATGTTTCGCCAATTTGCCTACGTCCACGAAGAGGTTACTTATTTTTCTTATTATGTGTCTGAATGATTACAAATTTTCGTCATTTTTCCCCGGGTGAGGGAGTACAATTATACATACTCTTGTTAGAGAGTTTGAGTTATTTAAGGAACTCCACCGTACGTGGATTATCCATAAGGTGCTTGAATATCTCGACTGAGATTCTTAGCACCTGATTTGACCATATATGCGAGTATCCTCCTCTAACTAAACTTTCCTGTAAAATTTAAGTCGTGATTTGGGTCGGACCAATGTTACTCGAGTTGTATTGATTGACTATTCTCATGGGCTTGTAAAAAATGGGCTCCCACAGTTAATTATTTATTATTGGTTGGGTGTCATTGTTTCTTCTATTAAACTTTGAGGGTCAATTTCTAACAGACTAAGTTAAGGTTGTGTTTGGTAACCCCAAATTCATGCCTTAAAAACTTTCATTAATAATGAGAAAAGATGATAATAATAATAATAATAATAATAATAATAATAATAATAATAATGTCAGTATAACAGAAGTATCATAAGCATCTCAAATACTATGAATTCCCATACTCTTAATATGAGAAAAGAAAATATCTCATGCAATAGGCTTGTTCAAAGGATCACCCATCATGCGGACAATAGAGATATTTTTTACGACTACTTCGCCTTACGCAACTATGTCTCAAATATTGTGATAATGAATACCGATGTGTTTGGACTTGTCGTGAAACTAGTCGTCTTTTGCATAAGCATGAGGTGATGTACTGTCACAGTAGACAAGTATAAGATCTAGGGATGGCAATGGGTCGACTTTACCCAAAAACCGAACTCGGCTGCGAATTTTTTTTTAACCCCCCGCCCCGACTGGCAATGGGTTTAATTTAACCCACCCCGAACACGATTATGTGTAAAACCCCTAATACCGCCCCACCCCTCCCCATTTACATTAACAATGATAAAAAAACCATCTGAGGCAGGTTAAAACTCGCATGTTAAACCCGCATATCGTATACATAACTTATATATATATATATATATATATATATATATGTATATATATACACACACACACACATATATATATATATATACATATATATATATATATATATATATACATACATACATATATATATATATAAGGTTTTAGTGTAAATAATTTATTAGAGAAGGGTATTCAAGTTAATATATGAAATATGCGGGGTGGGGTAGGGTAAGTTATGCTTAGATATAGTAAATTGATCCCATCTCGTTTAACTAACGAGCTTTTTTTAAACCCATACCCCCGGTTTATTTTGAACGGGTTATTAACCCAACCCATTAGGAGAAGGGAAAAAACCCGACGGCCCCTCCACACACCGGAGAAACCAACCTCTGAAAGAATATCCTCAAACAAACCACATCCTGAACTTCTGTTGAGCTTGACACATATTCTAACTCCATAGTGGGTAAGGATAGATATGTTTGCTTCTTGCTACATAAATGAAAAACTCCACCTTTAAGTATAAAGGTATAGCTTGAAGTGGACTTGTGTCCATATCTTTTGCAAACTCACTATATATTAGTATATCCTTGCAATCTCAAGATTCCTCTTCGTGAACATAAGACAAGATTTTCACTACCACATATGTAACTAAATATTCATTTGACTGTCATCTAGTGGGGTGGGGGTGAGGTTGATCTAATAACGATTTATCCTAACTGTGAAGTAAATTTCATGTGCATAACTTCACATACATTGGAGTACCTATCGCAGATGTAATGCGCCGACTTGGGTTTGGGTTACCATTGGGTCGACCCACACCGAATCAAGGAGTTAAAGGGGGGGAGGGGGAAGTCCAATTTTACAATTTAAAAATGCCCTTTAGTTGTACCATTACTAAGGATTAGATTACCGGTTTTAATTTGAGAAAAACAAAGATCTATTTAATCAAACAATACTAAATAAATAGGAAGTAAATCATAGTTGTCTTTGTATTATTACATCACATGGCCCAAGGCCCGAATAAAATTATTTAAATATTATCAAATCCAACGTTTCAAGAGATAGTTTAAATAAAATGACAGAGCTTCTAACGGTGACTATTTTCCTTAGGGGCCTTATCGGTGTCCTTTCCATTGTCTCTACTCGATGTATCGGGGTGGGGTTAAGGTTTTTAACATAAAAAGAAGGGGTGACCGAATGCTCAACAGGGTGGGAAATAGTAAGCCATACATTTTCTATCAATATGCTATACATATCACGTATGCTTTAAACAAGTCTGAAAACTTTTAACAATTTAGCTAGTATTAATGCAGCGACTATATCATGCATGCGAGCAATGTGCTCATACTTACACTTAGCCATTTCATACCACCCTTTACTAGGTCGAGAGACTAATTAATCTTATTTTACTCCTTAGTCCCCATTTTATCCTTTTCATCCAGTGTCTTATTTATATTCCTTAAGCACAACCAATTTCACATTGTTTTCATTATCCTTTTTGGAATCCTCCAAATAACCGTATACTTTAACGGGATCCACACAGCCGACTATGCCACCATATACTCTGGCCAGTAATTTTGAGTCTTTTACCCTAGGGCTCCACATCCTTATTAATTATTTCTAAGTCTCATTCGAGTCCATGTTTATGTAATTTAATATTTTACCAATGTCCACATTATTCAGTTACTTTCACTATTTTCATGCCATTTCGTCCATTTACCCGTTTTCCACTAAACTGATCGACAATGTCAAATGAGGAAGTCCTACCGCTAGGACTCTCTAATTTTGCCAAAATCACCATTTTTATCCTTTATTCACCGAGACCTTGTGAAAAATATATTTCTTTCATCTTGGAATTATAAATTGTCATTTTTCATTCAAAGTCACCTTTTAGGATTTCATGTCCAAAAATCATATATTTTCCTCTTTTCTCCAAGAAAATACCATTTCTTTATATTTCTTTTCAAGAAATACATTTATTATCACAAGACATTTCACCAAATGTCTACTTCACCCCTATACACATATATCGTATTACAAAACATATCTCCTTCATTCTTCCATAGTTTTACAACATATTTATGGCTAATATTTCCAATTCCATTATTTCACCAAGAAACCCATTTTTAATTGCATATATCATCTTTATAATTTCCGTTTTTAACATACTACAACCTTTTACACATGTATGGGGGATTTAAAGCCTAGAAAATCCTTAAATATGCAACTAAACATGATATTAACATGGGAACACATTTTTATACTCCTTTCCTCATATTTCAAGATTTAACAAATATCATTTGTTCATCACAAGCCATTTTTAACTTAATTTTCTTAAAAAAATCCCATTTTGTAAGAAAACCTTAAATACACATACTAGAGAATATTTTTCCAAAAATAACTATTCTATCATGCATCCTAATTGCTTTTAATCTTAAAAACACTTGGAGGAAAACCCTACCTTAGATTTGAAGAGTAAAATCTTAGAGGGATGACTTGAAAGCTCCTGGAAACTCCCATGCACCAAGAAAGATCCAACTCTTCAAGAGCTCCAACAATGGATTCTTAAACCCAAATTCTTCCTAAACTAGGCTTGAAATGTGTATTTTAGCCTTGGAATAGCTTGGAAAAGTGTTGGGGTGGAAGGAAAAATCTTGGACAATGGTGAAAATGATTGGGAAATGGAATAGAGTGGTTTAGAGAGAGATCTAAAAATTAGATGAAAAATTATTCTCTCTCCCCTTTTACCTCTATTTAAACCCACAAAAATTAATTCTTTAACCACTTGTTAAACCCACCTTTTGATCTGGGACGTTGGGATCTCGAAAACTCAGCAAATCTAATGTCCCACATCGCGACAACACATTAAAATGTGTAGATCTGTTGAATTCAGCTCCGTTCGTTTGAGTGACTTTGATCTCGTTCGAACGAGAGTTCTGATGAGGTACAAACCAGATAAAAATGAGGACAAAATAGGGCAAATAATCCACCTTGTTTGAATGGGAAACTACCCATTGTTCAAACAACAGTGCACAATGTTCGAACGTGAGTGTTCTAATGAGATTCTAGAGAGTGAGGGTAGTCGGTAAAATCCTATTTATTAGAAGGTCATTCAAACCTCATTCGAACGACAAGCCTATTCTTGTATGAACGATAACTTCACCTCGTTCGAACGATCGGAAAAATCCACTATATTAAATTTAAGCCTTTAAAACCCCAATGCGACATGCACGAAGGCTACAAGGATAGTTCAAATTCAACACCAATCCATAACATACAATTTATGCCCCAAAGGCATATGAATTATAGAGAATAAGGTACAATTCTCGGTCACAAGTGTTACATTCTCCCCACCTTAGGGGATTTCATCCCCAAAATATAACAACCAAACTACGAAAAGAGTTTCGGGTGATTCTCGCGCATTTTCGACTCACATTTTCAAGTCACTCCCTCAACACATTGGAACTCCCACATAATCTTTACTAACAGAATGACCTTGTTGTGCAGGACCTCATCTTTGAGATCCAAGATGGACACATGTCGCGTAAAAAATGTGACATCTTCCTTCAACTTAATGTGGTTCCACTCGATTATGTGTCGGGGGTCATGAAGATATTTCTTCAATATAGAAACGTGGTACACATTATGAACTTGGGAAAACTATGGAGGAAACACCAAGCGATATGATACATCTCAAATTCATTCCAGGATCTCAAAAGGGTCTTCGTATCGAGGGGAAAACTTCCCCTTCTGGCTAAAATGATGATTGTCGATCCTAGCTCTAATGGTCACCCACCTTAAACTCCATAGGTATATACCGATTATCAACATAATTATTATGTCAACTCTGAGCCATCACGAGTTTCTATCGAATTATCTAAACCTTATTAGCCATATTTCTAAATAGAACCGAATTGATGAGATTCTTCTCACCCACCTCAGCCCAAAAAACCAGGAGAGTGGCATGACCTCCCTTAAATAGCTTCATAGGGATCCATTTCAAAGCTTACCTAGTAGCTGTTGTTGTAGGAAAACTCTGCCAGATACAGATTCTCCACCCAACTACCCTGAAAATTGAGGGTTAAATCTCTCAACATGTGCTCTAAAATCTAGATGGTTCGCTTTGATTGCCATTATGTCTCAGGGTTATATGTTATAGTCATTTCCAACTCGGTGACCAATTCCTACTAAAACTTATTCCAAAACTGATACACAAATTAGGTCTCCCTATCCGAGATAATAGAGAATGCAACACTGTGAAGTCTGACTATTTCTTGTCTATACAACTTTACCAACTTAGCCATGGTTTCATTAACTTTAATTGGCAAGAAGCGTGCAGATTTTATAAGCCAGTCCATTAAAACCCACACTACATTATGACCACACTCAGACCATACTAAATCCGTGATGATGTTAATCATGATATTCTCCCACTTCCTCTCTGATATGGGTAGTGGTTTTAACAACTTTGTCGGCTTCCTGTGCTCAACCTTCACCTGTTGTAAAGTGCTGCACTTGGCCACATACGTTGCCATATTCCTCTTCACCACCAAAAGTCTCTGCATAGATTCTTACAAATATTCCTAGCACTGGTATGTATGCTGAAGTGTGAGTAATGGGCCTCTACCATCACGTCATCCTGAAGCTCTTCAATTATCATAATAATTGACCTACCTTTGTGCTGCGCACCATCATCCTATTCCATGGTAAGAGTCTCGAACACTTCACCATTTTGGTATGGTCACGGTAATGTGGAAACTCGGGATCACATGACTGGGCATCTATAAATTCTAGTCAATGACTGGCCTTATCACCACACCTTAAAGCTATACCCTACCATAACCCTGCTGGATATGCAATTCTTCGAACATATTTATTCAGTGATGTAAGGACACAAATTTCCAATAGAGTCCTTTGTAGTTTTGGCTCAATTCCGGACAAAAACATTTGATTCATAGGATAGTGTTCATGTGTATCCTTAAAGCCCATGACACGTAAAGTTGAAGACGTAGTGGCCAGTATTTCAAGTGGACATCATTTGTCGGTTTCTTGTGCCTCATTTATTCGTCATTAATATCACATATTTCAAGTATCCAATAAGGTATGAAAGCTATATATATTTGTAGAGTCTTGGAATAATTTTAAGTGGGTGTATTTTATTAAATGTTTTAAATCATTTTATCGACTTTTTTTTCTCAAAAAATAATTTTTGAGCTTAAAAACGAAATGTTTATTTTCTGACAAGTCATTCGAACGAACTGGGATCTCGTTCGAACGAGATTCCCAGATCGTTCAAACGAGAACTTCTAACAAGATTTTCTTTTTCCCACTGGATTATTGTCAGTAAAGTCGTTCGAACGAAATGTCGTTCGAACGAAAAGTCGTTCGAACAAGAATTGGCGGGAACAGTTTTTTGGCAGTTTTTCTAATTTTCCCACTACTTTTTACCAGAATTTAAGATGTGTGGGAACCAACTTTTTGGAGAGACTTTTTCATAATTTCCAAAGGCTTGAGAGATAAAATATCTTCCAACAAAAATTCCCTTGGTGTTTGTTATTCAAATTGATTTATTCAAAGAACAAAACCTAGTTTACACCCAATAGTTTGTTTAATTCAAGTTCTTCATATATATATATATATATATATATATATATATATATATATATATATATATCTTGTGTGGAGCTTCGTTTGGCACTAGGTTCTAATCTACCTATCAAAGAGTTGTTTGGGTTTGCTTCTACATTCCACAAAGAAGAAGACAAGTTTGTTGCTGCGGCGTTATCATTCGGAGAAAAGCTTCGAGTGCGGGTTGACGGAGTCTAAAGCTTCATTAGAGGAGTCCAAGTTTTCGGTGGAGTCTGGGATTGTCGGCTAAGCAGAGGTTGGTACAAGAAGAAGCGTCAGGGGATTGAAGGAGTCGAGTCGAGTTATGTAAGTCATATACCTTGTATTTGTAAAATTCTGTAATTAGTGAACTTAAGGCTAGGGTCATTCGAGGTTTTTCCCATTTGGGTTTTTCTCTTACATCGCGGTGTAGTGTGACATTGTTTATTTTTATTTTACAAAATCACTTAGAATGCATGCTTAGGATAATTCAAGATAAAATTGGTTTAATTATCACACTAATATGTTTTGGTGCTTAAAATTAGTTTGGGTGAATTTTAAGTTAATTTAATCCAAGTAAAGATACTTTAATTTGAAAATTTTGGTTTAGCTTAAATTAAAAATGAATCAATCTAGTTTGTGTTGTGTTGAACCATCCTATTCCGCACTTTTAAAAAATTCATATTTATTTAAATTTTTTTTTTTTTTAAACTTAGGGGGCATATATTTCAACAAGTGGCATCAGAGCATTGAATTAGAAAAACTATCGGTTTTCAAGTGACACTTCATCGCGGTGAGAATAAGACTAGACTTTCAACTAAGATCATCGGACACCAACAGCTCTTAGGGCACCCCTGATCCATCTTATGAATAATAAGTATTGTTGCCATCATTTATCGCATGGATAATTATAAACATGTCTACAGTTACAATCAGTTCATGTTAGTTCCCCGAAATCTCAGACGAGATATTTAGGGAATCATCACAGGAGTGTATCTCAAGCAAAAGGAGTCACTTAATCAATTCAATCACTACTATTTTCAATAACTATAAATACAACCCATACCCTAGGGCAAGGGGATGCAATTCTGAAACTTTGAGATAACTTAATAATAATACAGTGACCACTCTATGGATATAGGCAATTTGCCAAACCAAGTACATTGGTGTGTTGTGGCATCTTTACATTCATTCCTTAATTTCTTTATGGAATCCTCCACAATTGGCATCGTTCGTGGGACAAAAAATTCTTTCCATGAAAGAAATCTATACAAAGAACAATTATGATGTCTCACCACCCATACAACGCGCGTTAACCTAGATATATGCAAGCTGATTTGGCTCCACTAAGGGTCAGGTCTGAGTTTTGCCAATACGAGAATACAAGATTTTTCCCAAAGCGACATCCTTCTGAGGAGAGCCACTAGTAACCTAGGTTTACCCATATCTCATGGTTGGTTGTTTCCTATGAAGCAAGGCTCCAAAGTAAGAGGATATGTGACACCCCACCTAATTAAACCCCGGGTGATCAGTCCTAAATTAAATTAGAACATATTTCTCAGTTAGTTCATTCTTAGCATCACTGTCGAAACTTTTTAATTACTAACCACGTAAGTGAACTTAGACTGGTGCCAAGTTTTATCTTTCATTAATTCAATGAAATACTCATGCGGAAATAAATCATTAACAATCACAAGCTAACTGAATCCAACGATAACATATAAATAAGAAACTGGCCGAATAAACCATCGGCTAAAATCCAACAAAATTGTAAATACAGATAATAATGGATCTCAAGTATCTGAAATAAATACTAAATAAAACCGTGAGCAATATGCTCGAATATCTGATAGAAAATCCCTACAATAGGAATAGAAGGAATAAAGGCGCATATCCAAATGCTGCAACATCCACATATACTGGAATAGCGAATCCATGAAATGAAACAAGCCTGGCGTCCCTATTGTTGTACACCTAAAAGGTTTTGAAAATATTTTATAGCAAGGGTTAGAACTCAAAACATTTTGAAAAAAATTAGCAAATGATTAACTTGAAGTAATAAAATATGCATGAATGCGCTTCATATTTTAGTCAGTGTTGCACTCCATTGAGGACAGAATCACTCCTCAACTAATGTGCACACCTAACAACTTCTTTATATCCGACCTAGTCCTCTACCCCGAAACTAGATACTTGATATAACTCTTGTCAAACACCCTACTCAATCCCAAGTATTTTTAATGTTTGACATATAAGTTATTTATCGCCTTAAATTACTTAATCATCTTTCCTTGAAATCCATATAACAACTCATAAGTTAGATAAATAATACACTTTTATCCATGTATTTAAACTTCCCGTATATAATTATTCACCCCATTATGTACGTACAGTTATCTTACAACAATCACACATGTTGAATGTGAATATATCCCATATATAATTAATACAATTCACTACATGTATTTAATGACCCGTATATAACTATTTATCCCATTATATACGTAGAACCATATTACAACATTCACACATATGTTGAACATAAATATAATCCATCCTCCCGAGCAATAACTCATTGGATGTATCCTCTAAAGTGCTATCACACTAGGTGTGCTCGCATAACCTAGTTACCCCTAAGTCAGAATCGGTCACTAACTGGGCCAAAAACATAAACATAATAGAAGCGGTCATATTCTTTCCCTGAAAGTGAGATAAGCCCCTCATCCATATAATGGAGGCTATGACCTGGGGATATACTCACCCTAATCCTCAATCTAGAGGATTCACCCACATCGCGCAACTTCCTCCGATAGCACTAGAGTATATATATTAATAATATCTAATCACTAATATTTATATGCACACACCATATATATATATACTATCGCACCCGGTATATATATAAATATAAAATATCCCTACTTT
Organism: Sambucus nigra; assembly: GCA_949130495.1. NCBI lineage: Eukaryota > Viridiplantae > Streptophyta > Magnoliopsida > Dipsacales > Adoxaceae > Sambucus > Sambucus nigra. Next base: position 377,190,944 of record OX422209.1, on the reverse strand, counting down.
ATCGTGTACTGAGTCCGTAACTCTAGCCTATACTTAGCATCTTGAGTTTATGGTCCAACTCTGATTATAAATTAATTTGCACATTAATTAATTAAATTATTATTGGTGTCACCCAACCAATATATTCGGACTCGCTCTCATGGACCGAGAATAAAATAATACCCGATTCTAAATCCCCGACTCCAAATTAATTATCTTTCAATCTTAATTAATTTAATACCTTGGCATCGCTCAACCAATATACCCGAACATGCCCACTCGATCCGTATTTAATTATTTTGGAATATTTTCCCCCAAAAACTAACCATAGTGTGTCACACATAAATCCCTCCCAATCCCAATTACTTTCCCTTATAATTATTAGGAAATTATGTTCCATATTTATTTCTCACTAAATAATGTATGGGAATCGAATTTTAAATTAATTTCTCTTATATAACAAAACTGGCCGACCTCTCAAAAATCCTGGACCATCGATCGATCCCATCTATCGATCGATCGATCGAACAGGTCTTCGTCTTCTCCAATGCTCTTTCAGCCATTAACGAATTTCTCCCAACTCCAACCTCTTCTATGGTTTCAACCCAAACGTAGAAAACATTTTTAACACATGGGAACATGATTAGGACCTCCCCTAAAACCTCAAACATAACTTAATTCCCACAAATATCTACTTATTCAAAATTTGGGAAATTATCGGGCTTTCTTTTTCCAGTCCAAATTTCATCCATTTATCCCAATTTTGTTCATCAATCAAAGTTAACTATCTACGCAGAATCATGTAACACGATAAATTTCTACACCAATTCTCCTTTTGGTTTTCCAATTACAAAAACCCCATTTTTATACCCGTTTATACCCAAAATGAATTGTTTATTTCCACATCACACAAATATGAATTGAAAACATAAATAAATGCTACAACAAGTTAACCACTTGCCTTATGGGTTAGTAGGGTCTGATCCGAGTGTGAGATTCACTAAGTTGATGATGAATCCCCTAAATTCGTCCCTACTCTCGTCTCCAAAAGGGTCCCCAATGCACTCTAACTGCTATCTATACTTTTCTATCAAAACTTAGGATTTAGATTTGTGTTTTCTATCGTTTCCCTTTTCTTCCAATTAGGTATTAAAGCTAAATCCCGGTTTTAGCCTAATGGGCCAAGCCCAAGTGACCCAAATAGCCCTGTGTGGGCCCAGTTATGCCTAAAAATGTCCCGTGACCCATTTACTACCCCCGGGTACACTTTTTCGACTATCTCGGCCCATCCGAACTCAACCGTGCACTCAAAATTGACATCTGAATTAATTTATAAAAATCCTTATCTCACGCCCAAATTAGTTTATATCGACTTCCGACTGAGATAAATAAATGCCACATCACTAATACGCATTATGACGTAAATAAATTATTACTATTCACTTAGTAATAAAATTTCCCTAAATATTAACCATTCACTCTCCGATTAATATTTAAATAAATATTACCATAATTAATTCAATTAAATTACGGCACACATGTAATTTAAAATTTCTCTAATTAATTAAATATTACATGTACAGAAATACGGGGTGTTACATACTCCCCCCCTTACAAAGGAATTTTGTCCCCAAAATTTGGTCATTACTACGGTGAATACTCTGGATATTGCTCTAACATATTCTCCTCCTGATCCCACGTATACTCATCAATACTGTGATGACCCCACTCCACTACTTTCTAATTGGTGGTACTACCTTAGACTACAGCTCGCGCTCACATAGATACCAGTCTCCCCTCATATGAGGCGTCTTATTGCAAGTCATTATCCTCGATTGGAACGTTCCCAAAAAGCTCAATCGCTCCTCATGTATCCCTCCAGCTATGCCACGAGGAACACATCCTGTATTTGCTGAAGATGTTCTGGCAAGCTCAGTCGATAAACTACCGGTCCCACCCTCTCAAAGATAGGGAAATGACGCACATACCTCGATGCTAGCTCCCCTTTCTTGCCTAACTTCATCACTCCTTTCATAGCAGACACCCGAACTAATACCTGGTCACAAATCTTTACCTCGATGGCCCCTGACAACATAGTGTCCCTGAAGATGAGCCTATACTCCACCGGCTTCATTATCTCCATGTTAGGAAATTCCCCTCCTGTATGTGTGTCAATTTCCTTGTTGCCAAACGCGTGATTATCCTCCGAATAATTACCCGCATCATCCATGACTAATCATGTCCGACTTGAACCTTTAACCCACGGTGACGTACCCCTCCTTACGTCCCCGAACTATATGAAAGGATACAACTTACTTAATTCCCGCTGATGGGCCATAACCCATCTCGGTCCTAGAAGCTTGTTATTCCCCACCTCGTATCTACCAAATGTGGATAATGAAACTTTTCCCATAAAGTCTCACACAGACCAAATCATTATGAGGCATCACACGTAACTCTACCTGTGGTAAATACTACTCCCAAATTACCCAAAAATCTAAAATGCACAATCCTCGCTTCCCGTCTATCCATCGAATTATGGGTGATACGTTCAACCTAATATGTAACTCTATCCCGATCACATCCTGACAATTTACCAACCTGAGCATTAATCCCTTCACTGGAACCTTAGAATTTTAAAAAAAATCCTGGTTGGTACCCTACAATCAACCTTTTCCATACTTAAATGGTCTACCCGGAGACAAACTCACTATGTCTCATTCATCACCAATTCCCATGCACAAGAACTCTAACCCTTGTGCATTTTCATCAAGCATGAACCTATACCTTGTCTATGCGTAAAACCACTCTAGGTTTATGAATAAGTGATACTTTTTCCTATCTTCCCAAAAATGTGGGTTTCTCCCTTGCCTAGGAATGTCTTATTACATAGGTCTCCCCCACCTTCCCACTCCCTACGGTGGAGGTAGTTCTCCTTGATATACATATAGTCATACTGTTTCATTTCTCAAATGGATTTCAGCTCACTATACTTTTCCACTTATTCTCTGACTTCCCCACAGGCATACGTTCAATATGTTTATTTACACATCCCTTTTTTTAAGACGACTCTGAAATCACACTAACCAGGGCACCCATACACCATATATCCCGTTCTTAACCGCACAAAATTTACCTTAATTAACCAGGGTGCCCATACACCATGTCTCCATGCTCAACCACACGAAAGTTACCCGACTATGCTAGCCGTAACCCGTAGTATAACTTCCAACCCATAGTCATATCACATACATGAATAATAACCGGGGTACCCTACCTATGTACTAACGACCAAACATCTTCCCACTTCCAACGTTGCACTAATTTTCATGCGTGGGACATCTCGCAAAGATAAATCCAAACAAGGAACCCCCTCGATACATTACTACCTAACATTGTCGGTCGTTGAGATCTGTTAGACCCTCAGTCCATAACACGTACCCCTAAATACTTTTCTCTTAACACAAAAGCATACACGCCTTATCTTATGCTACAAAAGACAACATAAAATACCGCGCCCTTACTATCACTAGTTCTTGCACAAAATAAATCCAGAGCTATCTCTCCCCGCTCAAAAATAATTTTAACCGCCCTGAATTGCTTCAGTATACATCCTTTCTAACTGGAAAAAATATAATAATACAAGATATTCTTATATGTCTATCGTACCTCACAATACAAGCTATATACGCATATATATATATATATATATATATATATATATATATATATATATATATATATAGGTTAGGCTCCCTCTCAGGTGACACTTAGCAGGAGTCATTCATAACCCGGGGTCACGAACACCAAGACTTACTATCACTATCCGTAACAGATCACACTCATTGCTAACAAATCTATACCCAGGAAAAATCATGCTTTCATAACACTCCTCAAAATGAGTAAATCTCATAAAATATACCCCCTCAGTTTTCGCACCTGCTCCTCTGCAGATAAGACCAAAGAGAGCCCTGTTACCCCGTGGTAACCATATACCTAATAGTAGTACTACTATACACCCACTAAACTCGTCCCCCACGTGAATATAGTGCTAACAAGAATATTGTGATCACTCGTGTCATGAAATTTACTCCATCTATCCGAGGATAAAACGCATCCTTCCTCTCGCCTATCCATCGGCGACCCAAATGGTTCCTGGACATAACATTCTCATCCGATCGAACCAAAATTTCACAATTGTTGTCCCTACTGGGCATTCCACTTATATCCCCTGACTCACTGTGGACATAATCAATTATTGTGGTTCTACTTCCACACATAAGACAGCTATCTATGTCAATCCCCTGCCTCTGGACCAAATGCCAAGTTGGGGTTGTCCTTCTCGCGTACTTGGTAGTCTTGACCCTAAGTTCAACCCCCGTTGTCCCCTTGGCTTCCCTAGCCCTATGGGACTCGTTATTGGCCTAGATGCCCCGGATCAAATCCACCGTCAATAGGTAGAAATTTACTTAATTTAAAATGTCAAGATGGGTACCTTACTAGGTATACCCTTCCGTCGTGCTTTACTATCACCATTAAATCTCATTTCGTTCTTAGGTTAAACTCTCTAACCTAATTGGCTCCTGCATCTTAGAAGCGTTAATGTAATCTATCAAACAAAATATATTAACGACCTCAACACTAGTCATACTAGTTGGATTTCCCATCCATTATCCATTTGTCGGTTCCTTTATCGTTATCCATGTCCCCTTCGTCGATTACGAAGTTCGCTTATACAATTTATCGTCTCTCTCACGAACAGTTACAATCTTACCCATTTCATAAACTCTGAAATTTCACTCACATTCCTGTTTAAATAGTTGATGGACGATCTTATGGTCACACCGTACCTAAAATTTCTCATTTGACTTTATATTCTCCTTCATACGCGGTGACTGACTCTCGAAAATAATCCTCCCTGACTCTTTCTCCTTTCCAACAATGCTGAGTGAGTCCAAAATTGTATCACCGTTCTCTACAACAGTGCATGGGGAAATTACTTCCCCCAAGTGATTATCCTATTCCACGAATACTCTACATTTTTTTTCTTTCCTCTCCTCCTGCAGTACTCCTTTCGGCCCTTGCTGTTCATCCAAAATTGTTCGATGTACAATGCGCAATCGAACTCATATATAAATCATATCAACTATACTTGATAGAATGAGAACGTAAGTCGCATACGTAGGGGAATACAACAATCCTATCATAATTCTCTACATCAAAGAACGCTAAGCTGAAATGTGAAAAGCCGCACAGATCCTAAGCACACTAGAACCTGATGCTCTGATACCATCTCTGACACCCCGCCTAATTAAACCCCGGGTGATCAGTCCTAAATTAAATTAGAACAAGTTTCTTAGTTGGCTCATTTTTGGCATCACTGTTGAAACTTTTTAATTACTAACCACATAAGTGAAATTATACTGGTGCGAAGTTTTATCTTTCATTAATTCAATGAAATACTCATGCGAAAATAAATTATTAATAATCACAAGCTAACTGAATCCAACCATCACATATAAATAAGAAACTGGCCGAATAAACTATAGGCTAAAATTCAGCACAATTGTAAATACAGATAATAACGGATCTCAAGTATCTGAGATAAATACTAAATAAAACCGTGAGCAACATGCTCGAATATCTGATAGAAAATTCCTACACTAGGAATAGAAGGAATAGAGGCGCCTATCCAAATCCTGCAACATCCACAGATGCTACAACAACGAATCCCTGGAATGAAAAAAGCCTGGCGTCCCTGTGGCTGGACACCTAAAAGGTTTTGAAAATATTTTATAGCAAGGGTTAGAACTCAAAACATTTTGAAAAAATTTAGCAAATGATTAACTTGCAGTAATAAAATATGCATGAATGCGCTTCATATTTTAGTCAGTGTTGCACTCCATTGAGGACAGAATCACTCCTCAACTAATGTGCACACCTAACAGCTTCTTTATATCCGACCTAGTCCTTTACCCCGAAACTAGATACTTGATATAACTCTTGTCAAACACCCTACTCAATCCCAAGTATTTTTAATGTTTGACATATAAGTTATTTATCGCCTTAAATTACTTAATCATCTTTCCTTGAAATCCATATAACAACTCACAAGTTAGATAAATAATACACTTTTATCCATGTATTTAAACTTCCCGTATATAATTATTTACCCCATTATGTACGTATAGTTATCTTACAACAATCACACATGTTGAATGTGAATATATCCCATATATAATTAATACAATTCACTACATGTATTTAATGACCCGTATATAACTATTTATCCCATTATATACGTAGAACCATATTACAACATTCACACATATGTTGAACATAAATATAACCCATCCTCTCGAGCAGTAACTCACTGGATGTATCCTCTAAAGTGCTATCACACTAGGTGTGCTCGCATAACCTAGTTACCCCCAAGTCATAATCGCTCACTAACTGGGCCAAAAACATAAACACAATGGAGGCGGTCATATTCCTTCCCTGAAAGTGAGATAATCCCCTCACCCATATAACGGACGCTATGACCTGGGGATATACTCACCCTACTCCTCAATCTAGGGGATTCACCCACATCGTGCAACCTCCTCCGATAGCACTAAAGTATATATTAATAATATCTAATCACTAATATTTATATGCACACACCATATATATATACTATCGCACCCAGTATATATATAAATATAAAATATCCCGACTTTACCGTAACTGAGTCCGTAACTCTAGCCTATACTTAGCATCTCGAGTTTATGGTCCAACTCTGATTATTAATTAATTTGCACATTAATTAATTAAATTATTATTGGTGTCACCCAACCAATATATTCGGACTCGCTCTCATAGACCGAGAATAAAATAATACCCCAGTCTAAATCCTCGACTCCGAATTAATTAACTTTCAATCTTAATTAATTTAATACCTTGGCATCGCTCAACCAATATACATGGACATGCCCACTCGAGCCATATTTAATTATTTTGGAATATTTTTCCCCAAAAATTAACCATAGTGTGTCACACATAAATCCCTCCCAATCCCAATTACTTTCCCTTACAATTGTTAGGAAATTATGTTCCATATTTATTTCTCACTAAATAATGTATGAGAATCGAATTTTAAATTAATTTGTCTTATATAAAAAAATTGGTCGACCTGTCAAAAATCCTGGACCATCCATCGATCGATCGATCGAATAGGTCTTCGTCTTCTCTAATGCTGTTTCAGCCATTAACGAATTTGTCTCAACTCCAACCTCTTCTATGGTTCAACCCAAACGTAGACAACATTTTTAACACATGGGAACATGATTAGGACCTCCCCTAAAACCTCAAACATGACTTAATTCCAACAGATCTCTACTTATTCAAAAATTGGGAAATTTTCGGGCTTTCTTTGTTCAGTCCAAATTTCATCCATTTATCCCAATTTCGTTCATCAATCAAAGTTAACTATCTATTCATAATCATTTAACATGATTAATTCCTACACCAATTCTCCTTTTTGTTTTCCAATTACAAAAACCCCATTTTTGTACCCGTTTATACCCAAAATGAATTTTTTATTTTCACATCACACAAATATGAATTGAAAACATAAATAAATGCTACAGCAAGTTAACCACTTTCTTTATGGATTGGTTGGGTCTGATCCGAGTGTGAGATTCACAAGGTTGATGATGAATCCCCTAAATTCGTCCCTAGTCTCGTCTCCAAAAGGGTCCCCAATGCACTCTAACTGCTCACTATAGCTTTCTCTCAAAACTTTGGATTTAGATTTGTTTTTTATGTTGTTTCCCTTTTCTTCCAATTAGGTATTAAAGCTAAATCCCGTTTTTAGCCTAATGGGCCAAGCCCAAGTGACCCAAATAGCCCCGTGTGGGCCCAATTATGCCTAAAAATGTCCCGTGACCTGTTTACTACCCCGGGTAGACTTTTTCGACTATCTCGGCCCATCCGAACTCAACCATGCTCTCAAAATTGACATCTGTATTAGTTTATAAAAATCCTTATCTCACACCCAAATTAGTCTATACTAACTCCCGACTGAGATAAATAAATGCCACATCACTAATACACGTTACGACGTAAATAAATTATTACTATTCACTTTGTAATTAAATTTTCCTACATATTAACCATTCACTCTCTGATTAATATTTAAATAAATATTACCATAATTAATTAAATTAAATTACGACACACAAGTAATTTAAAATTTTCCAAATTAATTAAATATTACGTGTACAGAAATACGGGGTGTTACAGGAGATAACTCGCCTCTAGATTGAAAAAAATTCTCGCCTCCAACGACGACTAGAAGAAATGGAGGGAGAACTCTACAACGATCGTAAGCATCGTGCTTGAACTCTTATCCCTCAGACGAGCAAGACTCTTGGCCGAGTAAGGAGCTCTAGGCGTGACCAAGAACGTTCTGAGCATGGAAGTCGTTAAGGGAGGTGCCCTAGGGATAACGATTCCCACAAGGATGACATAAAGAGTTTGGCTCGAGGAGATATGGATCGACACCCTTCTCATCGAGGAGAAAGGTCTACAAAAGAGCTAGCTCTCCTTTCTCGAGAACTATCGAAGATGAGGAACCCGCAACGAAGTTTACAACCCCCGATTTAAGATCGACGTTGGCAAGACTGATCCCATTGACCATATTCGACAGTACATGCATACTATGACTTTGTGGAGTTATAACGACGCGGTGATGTGTCATATTTCCCTTCTAGCTTGGGCCACGTCGCCCATACGGGTTTTGAGAGATTTCTTCACAGGTGCATCGAGATCTTTAATGCGCTCGTCGAATCCTTCATTTTTCTCTTCATCACCAGCATCTCTCATACTAAGAGAATGGATTCTCTTCTCACGATGATAAAAAAACCATAAGAGTCTCTGCGTGAGTACCCTAAGCGTTACTGGGAAGTTTTTAATAAGGTGGAAGATTTCTCGGAGCAAGTTACTGTATCATCCTTCAAAAGAGACCTACTCCTTACATCCATGATGTATCAGTCCCTCACTGAAAAGGAAGCTGATACTATCGATGACCACATGTATGAATTGAGAAATAGGCCAAGGTGGACGATGTGGTCCACACCAGTCAGTCCGAGGTTGGTCGCACTAAGTCAAACAAAGGGGGTGACAAGGAAAATAATCCTAAGAAAAGGAGTAAGAAGTATAATGGTGCCAGGAATGGGGGCATGGAAGATTCCTCTAAATCTTATCAGGCTCTCAACATAGTTTTTAAGGAAATAATTTATAAGATTCTGGTAATGACCAAAGAACAATAGTTCGTTAAGTGGATAAATAAGATAAAGGGAGATCCGTCCAAGAAGAACAACATGCTCCGATGTGCGTTCCATAAAAAAATGACCCCAAGACTAAAAACTGTAAGGAGCTCAAAGCTCATCCAGTGGAGTTAGGACAACTTAGGAATTTGAATGAATGCATTGAGAAGAAATCTGACCAGGTCGTAGCCAACGGGGACCAAAAACCAAATAATGTCCTGGATGATGAGATGGGACATGAGTTTGCGATTATAGATGGAGCATCCAAGATTAAGCAAATTTAAGGGAATGTTGTTCGGATGAAACTCATAAAGGTCACAAGTGTGATGGAAGCTTTCCATATAGATCCTGCCAAAAGACAGGCTGAAAAGCACCGACTACCAAAGGGCGTCAACTATAATAATCACATCATTTTCACAGAGGAGGACTTGGTTGGGGTAAGAACCCCACACTATGATGCGCCAGTGATCACTCTCTTAATCACGAACTTGGATATGGATAAGTTACTAGTGGACTAGGGGACCTATTAAGAGGTAATGTACCTAGAGCTCTTTCGCAAACTCAAGCTCAAGATGCCAAACCTCAAGGAGGCTACCGTTACTTTATCCGACTTTAAGGGGAAGATGACGATGCCTTTGGGAAAGGTAATCCTTCCAGTGAGGGGAGGGAATATTTCAAAACTCATAGATATTTTGGTAGTGGATATTGACTCGCCCCACCATGACAGTTTGTGCAGATGATGGATTCATTCCATGAGAGTTGTTCCTTCCACTTATCACCAGAAGCTCTAGTGCATCACAGATTGGGGCATAACGGAGATAAGAGGTGATAAAGATGTTGCTAAAAAAATCTACATCGCCGCCAATAGTCCCAAGAAGGAAAAGAAAAAAAGATAAAGAGGTTATTCGAGAGATGGCCCATGATAGGGCTACTCCATCAAAATAAAAACTACAACACACCCGACCAGGGGTGAAGGAGACTAAGATCCACCTTGCTGATAGGGTCATTAAAAACCTAGACGAGGTTATTTTTTATAAGGCCCGACCGGAGAGAAAGTTTTTTATCAGAATAAGCATGATGGACCTTGAAAAGGATGAATTAATTGCCTTCCTGAAATGAAGCTCGTATGTATTCATGTGGAAACCATAAGACATGTCAGGAATCAACCATGTAGTTGCCTATCATCGACTCCATGTGAATCCATCATTCAAGCCAATCATAAAGAAATATCGCTGAACAACCCCAAAGAAGGCTAAGGAAGTGGAAAAAGAAGTAGGGAAAATCTTACAGACAAGTTCCATAAAATAAGTTCAATTCTCAAAGTGGATCTCAAACAAGGTCACGGTTGGTAAGAGCAATGGGGGCTGGAGAGTCTGCATTCACTTCACTGAGCTCAATAGGTCCTGTCCCAAAAATAGTTTCCCCTACCAAAGATAGACCAACTGGTCAATGCCACATCAACTTATGAGTTTCTTAACAAAGATGTTCTAACACCAGATGGGAGAGACCATGGAGGTGTATATTGACGATAGGCTCATCAAGAGAAGGAATAATAGAGACCATCTCCAAGACCTGGCCAACACCTTTAAAATCCTCAGGCGCCACCGAATGAAACTCAATGCCAGCAAGTGCTCATTTGGTGTCCAATCAGGAAAATTTCTAGGTTATCTAGTCAGCAAGAGTAGAATTGATTATAATCAAAATCAAATAGAGGCTATCAGCAGGGTTTAGTCACCAAAGACATTGTGTGAGGTCCAAAATCTCACTGGGAGGCTCATAAGCACTAAACCGCTTCATTTCAAAGTTATCTGAGAATTTCTGATTGCTTTTTCAATTACTTAAGAAGGGGAAAGGCCTCACCTGGAATGATGATTTCTCCAAGGCCTTCAAGAAGATCGAGTACTGTTTAAGTAAACCCCGGTGATCCCCAATTAGGGAGACCCCCTTTACCTTTATCTCACAATATCAAGTCAAGTAGTCAGTTCGACCTTAGTTTGCGAGAGAGAAGCGAAGTAGTTTCCTATTGACTATGCCAGAAAGACACTTTTAGATGCTGAGAAACGTCACTTGCCTATGGAGAAACTGGTTTATGCATTGGTAATCGCTTGACAGAAGCTGAAGCATTATTTTGAGGCTCACTCTACTACTATAATTACCTCCTTCCTCCTTAATGCTATTCTTCGCAAGGTTGACCTTTCTGAACGAAGGTTAAAGTGGTCGGTAAAGCTTGGGAGGTTTGATATGCACTTCTAAGCAAGGACAACAATCAAAGGGAAGGTTCTGGTCGATTGTATTATAGAATTCACTAGAGATAGACCAGTTAAATTTTAATTCTTCCAAAATTAAATTTAACTAAAACAATTTTAGTTTCTCAAAATTAAAATTGCTCTTAAAAACAAATTTGTGAATTTTTAACTTTAAGCCCAAATTTAATTTAACACAAGTCCTAGAAATTTGCCTAAAATAAATATTCAATTTTTGCAAATTAGGCCAAACTAAATTTTATCAAATTAATAATTAATGACTTGAATTAAATTAACTTAAATTTTATCCAAACTAATTTTAGCACCAAATTAAACTAAAGTAGTGAATTAAATTGTATTTTATCTTTTAGTCCTAAACATGCGTTCTAGATGATTTTGCAAGATAAAATAAATTCATAACACACTACACCGCGATGTACGAGGAAAACCCAACTGAGAAAAACCTCGGACGACCCCTAGCCTTAAGTCCACTAAGTAAGGATTTTCTGTTACAAGACAGATTACTTACTACACTCGACTCGACTCTTTCAAGCCCCGACGCATCTTCTTGCAACCAACTCTGCTTAGCCGATAATCCCGGACTCCACCAAAATCTTGAAATCCACCAATAAGGCTTTTTGGAAAACCGTCAACCCTCACCCGAAGCCTTTCTTCGAGTGAGAATGCCGCAGCAACAAGAAAGTCTTCTTATTTGTGGGATGTAGAAGTGAACCCAAACAAGTCTTCAAATGGTAGAGTAGAACCCGGTGATAAACAAACTCCAAGCAATATATATATATATATATATATATATATATATATATATAATAATGGTCCTGTGCGGACTAGTCCGCATTCTAAAAATGCGGACCAGACATGTGTCACCTAACGGTGCGCCTAGAAATTATCGCCTAAATTAGAGGCACACTCTCTCTCTTTTCTGGGCTCACCGCCAGGTGACACATGTCCGGTCCGCATTCTTAAAATGCGGACTAGTCCGTACAAGAGCAGGACTGTATATATATATATATATATATATATATATGCCCGTGCCTGAAGGCACAGCGAAAATTTCCAATGTACGTAATCGCAAAACGGCAAAAATTTCCAAAAGTATGTAATTGCGAAATGGAAATAATTTATTTCTCCAACAAAACAAAATGTAATTTTAAAAAAATTGGTCATAATTCCCAAAGTTGTGCGCATCATGACTTCAACTCGCATCGTGTACAACACTTCTTGCATCGTGTATAATGCAATTAATAAATATTTTACATGTTACCAGTGTAAACAATTTATAAAATTTAGACAGTTTTGTCCCAATAATAGTCCACTATATAAAACTCGAAGTATCAAAATAATAAAATTACAATAATAAATTTGGTATCATTCAAAGTAAACCGCATTAGAGAAAGACAATAGATAGATTATATGCAATTCATCTAGCAAGTGAAATTCATTAACATATGTGAACTAACATAAAGGAAATATATCGAATCGACATAATTAAAGCAAATGTAAAAGAAATGAAATAAAATAATATAATCCACATATGAAAATTGCATTACAAATAATTTAAGTCGAAAGGTTTTTTTCATTGTAAATAATTTTACACAATTTAAAAAAATTGGGCAGAACTTCCTCTGTTTATAGGGCTATCCACTATGTTTAAGAAATAAAAAATACACCAATAACAATAATAAATCACGTAAACAATTTAACAATATTCATAAATGGATCCCTAATGTGGACAATACTACATAACAAAAACCTTGGGAGTGAGCTGACGCGCAGTACATTATAGCTGCATACAATAGCAGTGTAAGAAGTGAGCTAAAGCACTGCACCCTTGCAAGGGCTGAGGTGAGGGGTGCATAGCCGTGGGCTGAAGCGCTGATTGGAGGTGAGATGAAGCGCTGCGTGGCAGTGAGCTAAAGCGCTGCGTGGTAGTGACCTGAACCCACTGCGTGGCATGTAACTTCATTTTTTGAAACTGGCAGCCTAAAAGCAAATTTATCTAGTAGTCAATGTTCAAGCGTTACTTTATCACGGGAAAAAGTAAACTCCAACTACAAATGAAACCAAACAATATCATATGATACATAGAATATAAATAGTACAGGACAAATATGAAAACACATAGGTGACAGTAGCACCCGATTCAGTGGGGGCAGTAGCACAAAGGAGCAGGGGCAGTAGCACATGATTCATCAACTATTTGATCCTTATCGGCAACAGCCTCCTAAGAGGATAAAGAATGAATTGAACCCATTGGAGATGGCATTTCCTTTTTATTTCTGCAGGAACTGTTATTAAACAAATATGGTAACATAAAATCAGAGTAGCAATGTGCAGCAGAGGCAGTAGCACATGATTCATCAGCTATTTGATCCTTATCGGCAACAGCCTCCTAAGAGGATAAAGAATGAATTGAACCCATTGGATATGGCATTTCCTTTTTATTTCTGCAGGAACTGTTATTAAATAAATATGGCAACATAAAATCAGAGTAGCAATGTGCAACAATGATATGCATATGTTGAAATAGTTTAGTATACTTTCTTATTTATAGTTCCTTATTTCTGATATGTCTATTATATATTTTAGGTAATTTATATATATACAAAATTATAGAAAATTGAGGGTTACCTTGGCAACTCGGCCAAAAAAATAAGCATACCAATGTGGATAGAGCTGTAAGCTGTAAGCTGTAAGCTGTAATCTGCCTTACCAAAGGTAAACCCCATACTCGACGGCATACGCTGTATATGGATCGACCATTCTTGTTAATTTCATGTTTCGGGGGCTTTTCACCCGGAACATTCTTGTCAATTTTACCATAACTGAAAGTCGGTGTTGTTGTCATTCCACTACATTCACATAATTAGATTGAAAAAAATAAGTTCATTTATAATAATCCGGTCGATTCGCTTTCAGTTCAACAAATTCAATTGAATATTAAACTAAAAACTTTAAATTGAACAATAGAAAATGTTATGAACACAACAAAATGAAGTGCGATGTATAATGTATATACAAAATGTGTAAAGAAACCCATCATGTTGACATAGCTTATAATGAAAAGATACTTTGTATGAACACAGATACTTTGTAAAGACAATGGTAAATAAATTATTTAAAAAAATTCAATGTGTGCTTTCTTAATATTTTGGATCTTAGCAAGCGTTCCATGAATTCAATTAATAATATTACAATCCAAAAAAACTTGAAATAATACAATGAGCATTGAAAATAGAAAAGAAACTTACCGCTTGTCTAATAGTTCGAGGAAAACCATTGAGAATGAAACCCGATTTACCTTTAGATTCTCCAGCCTCACGTCTTCTTTTTCAAGGCTGTCCGGTATCAAAATTCTTATTCTCTGCATAAGAGAGTGCCTTTTTTTCCTATATCGAGTATAAGGTAAAGCCGATCAAAACAGGTCCATGTTTCCATTCTTTCACCAGCAGGAACACATCGTCTGAGAATAGGTCTATGAAATGAAATGGGCAGAATAAGTGCATCTCAGATTGGTTTTGATCTTTATTCCGCCACTGATCAGAATAGGTGATGTACACCATGTTAAATTTCTAGCTCTAGAGAGAAAACTACCCAAATGAATGCCATCCAAATTTGTTGCAAACTTTAAATTGAAAAAAAAAACATTAAGGATTAATATATCATAAAGAAAATCAAAATTTTGGTCTCGAACATCGAAATCAAACATCCATAGAATTTAGAAAGACTAAGTACTTAGTTATCACCTCTTTTTTATACATTAGCTTCTCAATAGCATTTGTGTTACCCATTTGATTGACCCTCTATCTTCACTATAATAGTAACAACTGCTCAATAACTCGGACCAAATGGGCAACTCAAATAAGCCTCCGGCAGAGTATTATTTCCTCACAAATTCGAGCCCATTTAAGCTCTTCTCCTGCCTGCAACTCCTCGTCTATATTTATGATATCCCCGCATCTATCACCAATGGCTTGGAACACATTCTCACCCCATAGATGAAGGGGTAGACCCATCCCTCAGACCCACTATAGAAAACCCATTTATTCAACTTGAACACCCTCTCCGCTTCACTGACTGATGAAAGTACAAAGAAAAATGCAGTGGGATTCAAGCAATGAACCGCCACCTCGCCTACCAATCGCCAATGCCCATCGACTCATTCTCATTCCAAAACCTGCAAAACATAAGAACAATATTAGATTTACAACCGCAGATTTGGTCTTGAATTCCAGCCTTAGTTTCATCCACAAACTTAATACCAACATCCAACTAATGTATCCCCAAATCCTACTTATGCACCTCTACATAACCATATGTGTTGAATAAAAGTATGAACCAACTCGAACAGTGTGCATATTCACAATCATCGCAGATATCATAAATAGATTAAAACATATAAGCGGTAAAAGCATATATGTCATATCTGGACGAAAATCAGAAAGGATTTGAAATGTGTGTCATATCACAGATGTATATTTATAAATGTTTGTTGGAATGTATATTTATAAAATGAATCGAGATTGTACATCTTTATAAAATGTGTAGACATAGCAAAATCACTTCAAAAAATGGAATTGGATGCACTGATAATCACAGGCCACCACATATAACAACTAAAGGATCTATAGTTATTGTATTCTTCCAACTCAAATGTTGCAAAAACAGAGGATAAAATTTAAATGATGTCAACCGAAAATCCCAAAAAATGCCTCTAAATAAATAAAAATGAAACAAAAATGATTTCATTATTCATAAAATTTCATAATAATGACTATTAATATACCCCAATGGAGCATGCTTTAATTTAGACTTCATCATATTTGCATCAAGCATAATAATGCTTACTAAAGTTCATAGTAAATCCACTTACAACCTTACTAAAATCCTCACTCTCGCCATCATTGCAATGCATAAAAATTTAAAACCGAGGCAAGTCATTTTCAGTCCTCATTTATAACTTCAATAAATTCCTATATCCGAATATATATATATATATATATTGACATGTTTCATGTCTATAGTTTACAAAAAAAATAATCAGTTTATTTAACATGAACTCAACTTCCAAATTTTCAGTTTAAAAATATTCAGTTTATTTCATGTATTTGAGGAAAAGATCCGATGCACCGCAGAGCCTTGCAAGTTGAAGTGCGTCCACTACGCTATTGATTGTCAACCGTTGAGCCAATGCGTTGGTACCACCAAGTAAATGTGAGATAGCCCTAGCAGATGAATCACATACTCATCTATTTATACTTGCAAACTTTTCCCATTCATGACTTTAGTAACAAAGATTGCAGCACACAAACATTTCCCATTCATGTACGCCTAAAATCACATATAGCATATAAAGCAATCTCGAATGTTAACTTTTCTTTACAAAAGAAATGTTATTATATAAAGACATTAGATATAAATATATATAGTGAAATAGAACAAAGAATTAAGAAAACAAAAACAAAACTGAAATAGATAAAGAGAGGCAGAGAATCGGGCATACCTGCTTATTTTTGCAAGCCAAGACCTGCTCCTCCCCTCTTTTGTATAGCCATAACAGTGAATAATGCAAGCCATTAGTGAGTTAGTCATTTTCAGTCCTCATTTATAACTTCAATAAATTCCTATATCCGAAAATATATATATTGACGTGTTTCATGTCTATAGTTTACAAAAAAAAAATATTCAGGTTATTTAACATGAACTCAACTACCAATTTTTTAGTTTAAAAAATATTCAGTTTATTTCATGTATTTGAGGAAAAGATCCGATGCATCGCAGAGCCTCGCAAGTTGAAATGTGTCCACTACGCTATCGATTGTCAATCGTTGAGCCAATGCGTTGGTACCACCAAGTACATGTGAGATAGCCCTAGCAGATGAATCACATACTCATCTATTTAGACTTGTAAACTTTTCCCATTCATGACTTTAGTAACAAAGATTGCAGCACACAAACGTTTCCCATTCATGTATGCCTAAAATCACATATAGCATATAAAGGCATCTTGAATGTAAACTTTTCTTTACAAAAGAAATGTTATTATATAAAGACATTAGATATAAATATATATAGTGAAATAGAAAAAAAAATTAAGAAAACAAAAACAAAACTGAAATAGATAAAGAGAGGCAGAGAATCGGGCATACCTGCTTGTTTTTGCAAGCCAAGACCGCTCCTCCCCTCTTTTTTATAGCCATAACAGTGAATAAAGCAAGCCATTAGTGAGTTAAAATTATAGTGTAAAGCATAAATAATTAATTATAACCTTTATTTGGGAAAGAAAAAAACCGAATGAACTTTTTTTAAAATAAAGGCATAAAACCAACTAAATCTCCCATACCCAATGAAATATAATTTCAAGACCCACACATGAATTTTAAAAATGGTTTAGCCTCCATGAAACAAAAATTTGTTCTTCCAACATGGTTTCTACCTCATCAATATCATAAGAATTTAGTATATGATCAATTATTGCACAATTTACTTAATCGATATGATCTGAACCAAACACAAAAAATCTAAGCAAAATCTCCCTTACCTAGCTCCATAAAAAAATAGATCTACAAAAATAAACATTAAATCCGAAATGAGAGAGAGGGATTAGGGTCGTGTGCATAAGAGGGTGAGAGAGAGGCGGCGGGGAGGTCGATTCCGGGCCCTGTGTTAAAAAAATATGAATTCTTCTATTCATGCTCAAGCGTAATATATAGAACAAAAAACTAAGCTCAATTTTTTATACATTTCAGTTTTATGCTACATTTTAGGATTATTACGCTTGAGCCGGGACAAATCCAGAATGCATACTTTTTTAACTCTATGACAGATTTTTGAATTTGTCAACATGAATTCGGCCGCAACTCTACATTTTTCATTCTGAATTCAAAGATTTGTGCATTCTGCATTCTACATTCTTCTGCAGCCAGGTAGAAGTGTGCATTATGAATTCAAAATTTTGTGCAGTGGATAGATTTTTGAATTTGTCACAACTGGGAC
This sequence comes from Sambucus nigra, assembly GCA_949130495.1. NCBI lineage: Eukaryota > Viridiplantae > Streptophyta > Magnoliopsida > Dipsacales > Adoxaceae > Sambucus > Sambucus nigra. The sequence continues at coordinate 377,172,400 of OX422209.1, read as the reverse complement.
AAATTAGGATCTGCATTATTGGTATCTGGCCACAACTTTCAGAATGCACACTTTTTGACAAATTCAGAATACACACTTTTTGTTCTAATTCACAAAATGTCTTGCACTGAAACCAAAGCAACTCAATGCAGAAACCAAAAGCCAGCAATTGAGCTGCTACCCTTCAACTGGTGAACATAAGCGTCAACCTTCTTGAAATCTACACTATGATGCTCTCTAAATAACAAAAATTAACCAGCAATTTGAGGGTAAAAAAGATGTTCTTAATTTGTTAGAGAACTTAGTAGCTCCATACAACCATCAGTTCAAAAGAATAAGTAAAAATGGCAATACATATCTCACAATGCTTTCGTTAGTTCATTAAGAGGTCTCTCAGAATCTTCAAAGAAGAGAGACCACTTCAACCACAAAATTTGGGTTGCTCTCATCTTGCAGTTCCTAAATCTAGGTGAACTGGTCATCCAGAAATCCCTTCTCCCCATAAAAAAAATCATTAAATAAATTAGTGAAAAAAATAAGCTGTTTGTACAACTCATTAGAAGCCCTCGCAAACTCGGGCACCCCATGGCCTTTGTCGAATCGCTCTATACATTGGAGAGAGAACTCGAACATGGAGTATCTCACCCTAGTGAAAAAAATAGTGCGGTTTGTGCATCAATCTTGTTCTCCCTACACGCATTATGAAGATCTGCAAATACTGCTGCAATTCCAATCATATGTGGTAGTGCAAAACATGCCCTCCATAGCCTTCAACTCGTAGTCGAACATGTATCAAGACTGCATTTATAATTATATACAGAAGATAAAATTTGAATCAATGCTAAATTTTATTGTCTCAATAGAAATCAAACTAATCAGTGCATCCTATATTCCAAAATAGAAGCATAAATGCAGTAGTTGTGAAGAAGCATAAATGCAACAGTAAAAAAATAGAAGTATAAATACAGCAATTCTGAAACTCGTAGATGGAGCAGACGTGGAGCAGGCATAAAATTCATTTCCACATGGATGTGTGTGTGCATGTATGTGTGTGCATTTTTCTTGGACAACCATTACACTATTAGAATCCTAAATATAATTCTACAAAAGACATCTGAGTAAACCTGATTAGACTCGAGACAACCGAAGTAACCTCTCGCGAAAGATTGCCTAAATAAATAGTGGTATATGGAGGATTATTCTCCGGAGCGTCATCATTTCTCTCCTATTGACCATCTTATGATTTTCCATTGGTTTGTTCCACAATGACATCTGAATTTGATTTCTCATCAGCTCCAACACCATTTGCTTCCCAATTACAATGAATTTTTCGAATGCCAAACCACTTCCCATTGAAATAATTTGTTGCACAGAGGGCACGATAGTTCCCCATTTACCTGTTTGAGAAAATCAAAATCAAAATTACAAAACCAACGTGAATACCAAATATCATAAATAGCCCGATGTTGATTGATGTGCTTCAAGGATCCTTTCAAGATTCAAAACTTGCACCCTCTTGAAAAGGAAAGATTACTCCAAAATCCAAGCGACACTAACACACTCAATGACTAAGAAAAAAACAGAGCAAGGGGAAAGATTATAATACAATTAGAAATCAAATCAAGTTTCCAATTAGAATTTTGTAAGGAAGCTTAGTACTACAATTGAAGTGTTGATACTACAGGGGTTCTCAACCTCCCCACTTTGAAATTCAATAAAGGAAAAATAGGATCCCCAAGATAAAAGATGAAATGACAAAAAATTAATGGAATAACTTCAACATTCTCAACTCCAAACCAACATTCTCCACAACAAACCATATTCATTATAGTGATATAAAATCATAATTTCATCAAAACATTGTCAAAACATAAGTGCCTTGAATTCCAAATAGGAACATGAAGTGTAAAGAAAACATAAATAAACAAAATAGATAATAGAAGAACTCAAATGTCAAAACACCAAAATCCCCATATCACAAACCTCTAAAAAATCATAGCTCAGACTAATATGAAATAAATAAAACTTGATAAGCTTGCGCGCACACACACAGACTGTTTGCGAAGCTTAAAATGATTGGATAATGCAAAGAGGATAAGATTAATATCTATAAATGATATAATCACCAAGTTGAACCAACATTATTATAAGAGTATATGCTCAAAGTAAGATTCAAGTATTCCTCTAAAATAATTAAGAGTAGCATTTCCGACAGCTATGCATTCAAATAACAATGTATTAGCCTCGAATACACCAAAAATTGAGCATTTACAAATATGAGGTATATAGAAGAGATCATCCTAATCCTTAAAAACAAAACTTTAATAGCAACAAACAATTGAAACTGTGAATTTTGGAGTTAAAAGACAAAATATTCATAAATGACAAAATAAATTTAAACAAAGCTTAGATCTATACACATAAATATGTATTTCCGAAAGAGATTTGAACCTTAATAATCCTAAAACTTGAAAAACTAATTAAAAAGAGTATACCTGAACACCAAATTGGAGAGACAATAATGGTTAAATCAAAGTGAACCGAAACATCGTTAAATCTGCAAAATAATACCAATAATCGTTAGATCTGTTTGTGAATACCAACAATACATCTAAATCGAAAAATGAAACAGATTTACCATAAGCATAGATCTGTTTGTACGAACTATACCAAGGTAGACCATTCAACACACTACAATACTTCTACAATGGTACCTAAGAGCAAGAAAAACATTTTGTGGTATAAACCCCAAATCGAAAAAAAGTGTTCAGATCCGTTGTTGTGTGTGCGTCTGTGCGCGTGTAAATGTGTGCGTGCATGTGTGTAAGAATGTGAGAAAAAGAGGCGTAGGTGGAGGAAGAGAGGCAGAGGGGGAGGTAGGCAAAGAAAGAAGCCTGATTCTTGAGAGGGAGGGAGGGTTTTTACAGGGAAAAGACGAAATGAGAGAGAGAGAGAGAGAGAGAATGAGGACGGCTAGGGTTTGGGGGTATGTCTTAGGTGAAAATTGATCTCATCCGTTAATTTCATGCCTAGGTGGCTCTAATCCAAACCAAAAATTGTCTTCTCATCTTATGAACAGTAAAAACACCCTTACTCCTTATATATATATGTAGAACTTGGAATAAACAAAACTATTGGGTTTAAACTTGGTTTTGTTCTTAAGATAAATTCATTTGAGAAACAAACACCAAGGGACTTTTTGTTGGAAGATATTTGCTCTCTCAAGTCTTTGGAAATTATGAAAAAGTCTCTCAAAAAGGTTAGTTCTCGCACCTTTTAAATATGGCAAAAGATAGTGGCAAAAAAGTAGTGGGAAAATGGGAAAAACTACCAAAAAACTATTCCCACCAAATCTCATTCGAACGACATTTCGTTCGAACAACACTTCTAACGATAAGTCAGAACAAAAAAAAGAAAATTCTTGTTTGAAATCTCGTTCGAACGACTTTGAATCTCGTTCAAACTATAATCAATGTCGTTCAAACAACCTTTCAAATGAGATTTTAATCCATCATTGTAGATAATTTCTATACGAACACGTGGCCGTCAGTTTCGTATTTTTCTGATTTTTTTGGATTTGATATGATTTTTCTACGGAAAGGTGTCCAAGAGCAAAATCTTTAGAACTATGAATTCAAAAAAAGTTTAACAAAAAAAATACTAACACCCAAAATAAATTTCCAAGATCCTATATATATTAATGCATTCATACCTCTAGGAGACATTGGAATCCACATGTTGATGATGTGAAACTTGGCAAGAATATCGACAAGGATATATTCTTCAATTTCTGATCGCTACATCTTCAACATACACTTGTCATAGGCTTGAAAGGATACAACATGAACACTATCCTATGACTCAAATGTTTTTTTCCAGAATTGAGCCAACACTACATAAGACTCAATTGGAAATTTGTGTCCTTACAAGTAGGGATGGGAATTTTATTTGTAACTCCAAATACCGCCTTACCGTATGGATCATTTAGAATTAAGAGAAATTCGAACCCAACTAGATGACCTACTCAGTAAAGGATTTATATGCCCCAGTAAATCCCCTTAGGGAGCACCCATTTTGTTCATACGAAAGGACGGATCTTTTCGATTATGTATTGACTACCGAAAATTGAATCAAGTCACTATCAAGAATAAATACCCATTACCTAGGATAGGCTATTTGTTTGACCAATTATGAGGGGCAAAGATATTTTCAAATTTTTATTTACGATCTGGTTATCACCAATGCCCCGGCTGGATGACCAAAATTGCTTTTCAAACCCCTTATGGCCATCTTAAACTTTTAGTCATGTCTTTTGGTTTAACCAATGATCTGGATACTTTCATGGAATTAATGCATAGAATATTTTGACCTTTCCTGATCCATAGAAGACATTCTAATTTATTCCAAGAGTTGGGTAGAGCACGAAGAACATATGTGTCTAGTGATAGAAACCCTTCGTAAACACCAGTTATATGCGAAGCAAAGCAAATGCAATTTCCTATGAAAGAAGTAAAGTTTCTTAGATATGTAGTTAAAAAATAGGTATATAAGTAGATCCATCTAAAACCACTGCAGTACTTGAAAGGACTCAAGCTACCACCATCATAGAAATACAAAGCTTTTAGGTCTTGTCGGATACTATCAATGTTTTGTGGAAGGATTTTCCTGAATAGCTCTACCACTAATGAAATTGACCAAAAATGATGTTTGATTTGTATGGAACCCTGATTATGAACAAGCATTTTTCATTTTGAAAGAAAACTTAACCACTGTCCCCATCTTAATGATTTCATCCAGTAATATCAGCTATAATTTTTATATCGACTCTTCTTTAAAAGGAATCGATTATGTGTTAATGCAACAAGGTAACGTAATCGAGTATGGCTCTCAACAATTAAAGACCCATGAATGTAACTATCCAGTACACGATTTGGAATTAGTCGCAGCAGTCTTTGCTCTAAAGATTTGGAGATGTTATTTGTATGGAGAAGAATTTCAAGTCTTCTCTAATCATAAAAGTCTAAAGTACATATTCACGCATAAAGATCTTAATCTTCAACAAAAATGATGGATAGAATTTTTAGAAGACTATAAATTTAACTTACTTTACCATCCCGAAAAAAGTAACGTAGTTATTGATTCCTTAAGTCGTAAAGCCCAAGGAAGCCTCCATAATATGTTTGTATTATTTTAAACTATTGGAGATTTCAATTTACAACGACACTCCTCTACAACTCGGATTCTATTACGAAACATTGTCGCTAGCCCCATTCTACATAAGAAAATCATGGACCTTCAAGATCAAGACAAATTTTTGCATTCCCAAAAGCAAAAACTTCAAAACAACCTCCTGGAAAAAGATTGGACTTTGGACCCCGAGCGTGGATTAAAATTCAAAAATCGAGTATGTATTCCCCTCAGATCTTCACTCCGAGAAGAAATCGTGCATGAAGCTCATCGTTCTAAATTCATGTTTCATCCGGGTAGCACTAAAATGTACCTAAATCTCAAGCAACATATTGGTGGCCTGACATGAAAAAAGATATTATACACTTCGTAGCCAAGTGTCTAACGTGTCAGCATGTATATTTTGAACACCGATGATACCTTATTTAGTATCAACAAGTAAAATGGTATGAGCTCAATCTAGAACTGCTTCTAATGGTGCAACAACGGTGGAAATCAAGTGTTTAAGTGAAGAAGGAGATAAGGCAATAGAGAAAGAGACTAGAAAATAAGTATTTCAGCCATTTGGCCTACTCCACTGTGCTGTGAGTGTGAATTTCACGATAAAAATGAGCACTAATGGCCTTAGTGATACAATTATCTCTACTTTCTCTCTTTACTGTACAAGAGCAAAGCTTTGGCTAGGGTTTTTATGATTCGATGATTTCTTCTAGGGAAGAAAAATGGTTTAAATAGTGCTAGGGGTGCGCAATGAACCCCCAAGCATGCAAGATGCATGTCCTTGTTGGAGTCACAAATAGGATCTTGACACCTATCATTTAGAATGTGTAAGTAATGATGATGAAAAAATCCCCCACGTGCACATGTGATTCAGTTATAACTACTTGCCTACGTGGACTGGCCATGCTAAAGTCGTGTACCATGCACTGTGGAGATGTCATCTGAAGGGGTCTCGGCCAGGCCGAGTATGAGATCCTGGAGTCCTACTTGATCATATGATGGTGAATGATAAGTGTGGTCTTGGCTAAGTAGGTGTCCCCTCATGTGCACATGCAAAAATATTTGTAGTTACGTACGAGTGGTTAGTGACAGATAAGGATTGTAGTCCTCATTGGAATATCTACACCTCAACCTATTAGCTATTGTGAATCCTGAGTGTTTCTACCAAGTTTTATATTATGTATGGCATGAAAGAATAATTTTTCTCTTTCTTTTATTTTCAAACTCCGATATGTAATAAGATGCTAGTCACCCCCCCACATAAATGTCTTTAATTTCCACTGCACTAAAATTATTATTGTATTAGATTTCATTCTTATTTACCATTAAAACAAAAATTTATGGATGCAACAAATTAACTATTGGAATCCTAAAACACGTTTTGAACCCATATATATTAGATTGTTCAGTTGTACTGAACTTCAATAATTCTAAGAAAATAAAACTTCAACAAATCGAACCAATAAATCCAAGATTGGTACTGAACTAACAAATCAACCAAGAACTTCAATACGAATGTATGTTATCTTTATTTTGTTTTGAATCCAATAATATATGTTATCTAACCAAACTTTGTTTGGTTTTAATCAAACTTAAATGAATTTTAATGGTTGGATTTGTAATGAAAACATACAGATTTAAACGAACTAGGGTTTTATTCGGGGATAATTAGACGAAATAATGGACCTAACTCTCATGTTCATGACGAATCAGGTTCTCAGTTTAACCTAGTTTCATTCGTGGTATTTTCACTGAGATATGTTCCCTACCTCGTCGAATTTATGCCGAATTAAAGGAATACAGTCATTCGGGTGAAATTCCACGATCTCTGGTCACTTGCTCGCCATATATATACTGAATTAAAGTAGGAATAATGAAATAAATTAATTCGGGTCAAATATCCCGAGATATAATCCCATTCTCGTGGTATATATGTCGATTCATGTGGTTTATTTCACTACTATTCCCCTAATGAATTAAAAAAAAAACTTATTATGTATTCATTGTCATGTATAAAAGTTTATCTATGTAATGTATTCATTATCATATATACAAGTTTATCTATGTCATGTATTAGTTATCTATGGTTGTATTGACTTATACAATTAGATGTGCTCCATGTCATGTATTCATGTGTGTTGTATGTAAGAATAATTTTCATATACTCTCTTTGTTTTAATGCATGTTATCTATGAATAAAGTTATATGCTACTCAAGTTCCAAGAGGAAGTCAGCTACTACTTCTAAGAAGAAGCATCCGGAAGAGATTCACGCTTTGTCTGTTGCACAAGTCCATGAGGGGGATGTTACTACTACTATAGAGGGGCATGTGGAGACCGTAGTGGAGGGGCATGTAGATACCACAGTTGGGGATACTTCAGAAGGGAATGCTTAGGATCTCTCAGAGGGTGATTTTGAGACTCCGTTAGAGGACATTCTGAGAAGGAGGATGCTCATAATGAGGGAAATTATGATGATGCTCCTCGGCCATCAGTTAACCCATCACTCTACATAAGATGGTCGTCCAGTATAGCAAAAAGAAGGTTGCCAAAGTTGGATCATAATCTACGACCTATGGGGCCCCTAATTATCTAAGCCTTTTGAAGCATTTCAAGGAACATATTGCTTATGGCATATGGACCGATTTAGTGTTAGTCACATTTCTCGATCTTATTTAATCCAAACATATATTTTGAACCATATGATTAGTATTGATATAATTTATATTTCTATTGTAGGTTGAGCGAGTGTCATTGCTTAGTATCAATCACTGGATAAACATTCATGAATGGGGATTTGATGATCTTAATGAAGGGGTTCAGAGGGGGATAACGAGGGCAAAGTTAGACGGTTTGATCAAATTCATCCATAGGTACATTAACTACGCTCTGGTTTCATCTTTCGTATTTATCCCACACATCATTGTTTAGGAGAACAAGGAGGTTGATGTCCCGAATGAAATTGACATAGTAGTTGAGGGCTTGGGTGTTAGTAGGGATGATGCTCAGCTAGAGTGCAGTGAGTTTTGTGTTGCCCGGTTGAACTGGATCACCGTAAATTTTAAGGAATAAGTCAAAGATGTGAATTCCCCTTCTGATGTTATAGACATTGCGCCAGGGCTTATAGACTACACATTATCGGGTGCACTATTTTTCCCGATAAGGCCAAAAATAAAATTTATGTCTTTTACCTACAAGTTTTGAAGGACTTAAAAAAGGTGGGTAAGTTGGCTTTGGAAATGGGTATTCTTGCACACCTTTATTGGTAGCTCGGCCTCGCATATCGATGTGACATTAAGCAGATTAGTGGGTGCCTTTTACTACTACATGTAACTATTAAATTAATTTTATTTTATAATCTTCTAATTTCATGTTTATCATTAATTTCATTTTCGATGGTCTGAAGTCGTAGATTTATGAGCACTTCTCTGGGTTTGGGGCTTCCTCAACTTGGAATTTAATGAAACAATGCCCCAGATTACTCGTTCGATATTGCAATCCACCTCCGAGAAGAATGCATTTCAAAATCTCATAAAATATCGAGACCAACTCGATGACATGTCTGGAGGGAATGTACGTGAATTACATTTTCTTTACACTCGATTATTCTTTACACTTAACTTATGAATTACATTTTATTTGGTTTGTGTGTAAGTATTTTAGGATCCTTATAAAGATGTTAGGGATGCATATCCATTTCCCTATGTAGCTTTTTATAGGGAAATCATCATATGTTTCGATGTTGCGGAACCGTACTACTCAGAAAGATGTTTGAGAAAATTTGATCGGCTTCAAACCATCCCCATGATCCAATGACATAGTTAAGGGATAAGATGGGAAATAAGGTTGGCCGATAAAAGGTGAAGTTTTAAATGAAAAAATGGTACTAGGAAAACTGGCAAGACCACCTTTTATCGGAGAAGTCGAGGTCGGTCCCTGTATCGTGGCCTTAGGACTGTAGCGTGGACTACATGGAATGGTTCATGTCCAAGTCCCATCCGATTGTGCAAAAACCCTCTTTTTGACAGTCCTAACTGATGAAAACAACTTTGTTAAGTATTAAGTTTGTAGTCATTTTCTTACTTGCAATAAATTCTCATACTTACATATATGATTTTTACTAGACGAACGAAGTGCGAAAAGAGATGGAGTTACTAAAGAAGAATATGGACAATGGCATTATTTTAGATCTCGATACAGTGCTTGGGCGCAATAGATAAGAGTATAAAATACTAACAGCAGAAATTGGTGTGGGTCGCCTAAATGTCATCGAGGAGTGCGGTAGGAAAAAGAGTAAAAAGCATGGACGAGAAAAAGAAAAAGGCAAGGGCATGGAGAAGGTTGTTAAGGGAGGAAAAGGGAAAATAAAGTGAAAACTTTTGGATATGACTGATCTCAAATTTGGAAGTTTTAATCAAATTTTGTTTGGATATGTATGAACTCTTGGATATTGGAATATTGTTATTAATATTATTTGATTATTAATGGAATGTTACTGTTATTGGATTGTTAATGGAATTTTTTAAATGGAATGTTACTGTTATTGGAATTTTAATGGAATATTACTGTTATTGAATATTGGAATGTTACTTTTAATGTAATGTTACTATTATTGGAATGTTACTTATCAAAATTTCACAAAGCAAGAGAATGTACAAAGCATACTTATCAAAATGTACAACGTAGGAGAATTGGCAAGAGAATGTATAAAGCATACTTATCAAAATTTCACAAAGAAAGAAACAGTACAAAGAAAAAGAATTGGCAAGAGAATGTACAAAAGTTCACAACTTATCAAAGTTTCATGTGGTTTGATTCGGTATAATTATCATGAATAACAACGAACCAATCGTTATATTTATGCAGAACCAAACTAGGCTTACAAAACACAAATCCCACTTACAGGGATATTTATACCGAACCAGTATTATTTGCATTTGGTTCAATATGATCATGCTGAAATTGTTCTCCTAATTCTTGATTATTACCCCATACCAAATTCATCCTATGATGGTTCGGTATAAACATCCCTATCACTAGGATTTTTGTTTCTAATCCTTGTTTGGTTCGGCATGAACATAGCGACTAGTTTTTTAGTTAATCGTGATAATTATGTCGAATCAAAATTTTGATACAATGCCATAAACAATACCATTGCCAATACCATAAACAACTTTAATACGTCATTACCAATACCATTACTAATACCATAAACAACTTTAATACATCATTACCAACTTTAATACATCATTAACAATACCATTACCAATACCATAAACAACTTTATTTATTGAAATCCAACTTTAATATAATACCATAAACAAAAGCAAGGAAATGATAGTGAAATCCATTAATTTGCGATATTGGTAATACATAACATTACATTACAGTTTGACTTACATCAGTATAAACATTACAAACACATTTGAACATGACTTAAATGTGCAAAAAAATTACAAGACATCCCTCAAAACCTATCTAGACATTTTCTAACTAGTTGATGTCCATTAGTTGATCATTGGTTGTTATAACCTTTGGGCAAATTTTCTGAAACTCTAATATTTGATCCACATATTTTTCAATCAAAGGTTTGGCTTCGGTTAAGGAATAACTATGCCAGTGACTTGCAATCGGTGAGAACGAATAACTGTGCTTCAGCTTTAGAATGACAAAGTGATTCCCGAAAACATGAACAATCTGCACGAACATTGGATGCACAGTTCTTTCATATCTCATCGATAAAAAAGTGAGACACTATCTATTCGAGATGAGTACACACAAATTTGTAAGTATTAACCAAAAGGTAACCACACTCTGGCATGATCACCCAAAACTTCAAACTATATGGGCATATATAATCGTTTAGCATATTTAGAATAGTGTCCACAAACCAACTACCAAAACAATGTGCATAGAAATCATTATTTCCTACAACTTCATCCATCAAATCCGCTCTCACATTTTTCCATCCATTATTCCCCATCCTTAAACATGTAGTAACGCATCTAAACCCACAATTACCGTCTACAACAACCTCCACGATATCTTCTAAAAAAACCTCTATAAAAGTCTGGTATCTCGATGTACTTTCTATATGTGAGTGTTTAGTTAGGGTCCATAAAATTGATGTCCTTCTTAGGAATATGGACAGCACGATGTTCATTCTCCGTTGATTACCTAGCAAGTTAAAAGCCCGAGGGATCCCTTTTGGTTGATATTGTATGTAAAAATTATACTCCCATAAGGACCAATTATGAGCATACATATGTCATCTAGCATGACCGACCAACCTACTTGATCAGTCTCAGAGACACTTAGTCGATTAGAATGACATCCAACTCCAGAAGGCCAACCAATTGGAACAATAATAGTTAATCAAGCAAGAGTGCCAACTGGCCCTGAATGTCAACAAAGTGACACTCATTGTTTACAGATGTAAATACCTGAAAATATAAAAGCTTTCCATCTCTAGGGTTTCGGGCCATATACAAATACATATTCCCCCACAGCTAGAGAGGGCCAGTCAATTCATTATGACTCAAATCATTTACTTCTGAGCTATTATAAACCCTGAATAAAATAACAGTGGATGTAGGCTTTTTTCTACAGCCGAACCACTTTAAAAATCCTTGTCTTCTGTGTGTGGTTTGGGTTACTATTATTTTATTTATCTGTGATTATGAATATGGTATTGATCCATTTTTAGACATCAACAAATTGGCGTCGTCTGTGGGAACAATTGGTCAACCATCGATATCTATCTCACTTTTTTCCATGTCTCATCCCTTGCCTTAGAGGATGACTAATAATCTAGAAAGTAGTCTTGCTACTGCAGCTAACATCCTAGAATCATCTACTCCTCGTGGAGATGCAAATCTCCAGAAAAAAAATTCAATTTGGCAAAAAGGACAGGGTGCGATGCCAGAGTCATCTCGACAATTGTCCCGTACGATGAAAGATAAATCCTCTAGTTCTAAGATAGATATGCCACCCCCAATTTCCAGAATTGGAAGAAGTCATAATTCTAGTGCTTTCTATGATCATTCTTATCGTCTAGGATCAACCTCCATATTTCGTTCAACAGATTACTATGATGAGAGATGCTTTTCTTAAGAAAGAATAAGTGCTTTGGAAAGGTTAAGTAGGGGATCTGCTTTTGATCGGCTAAGGACCCGAGCAACTAGGTGAAATCGAGGGGAACAACACCACCACTGTGAAGGCTCCCAGAGATCAAGATCCAGTATTAGTGGCTCTATACGTGTTGAGCAGAATTCTTCGGAAGAGATCTCAGCCAATAAGCATAGAAAAGCCACAAAAGACTAAATTAGGAGAATAATCTTGGAAAGGATCCATGCGGTGGTTAGAACATCATCTGGATGAAATAGGTAAGTCCAAACATCCATTACAAAGCAACCTCATCAGAGGGACACCCTTTGTTCAGGACATTAGAGATTACCCTACACCGAGAAAATTTAAAACACTAGTGATCACTCCTAAGTACGATGGCAAAATGAGCCCAATACTACACAGAGAAATATCAAACTGATGCCAACATCTACTGAGTCCCCAACGAAATGAGATGCAAGGCTTTCTCTAGCTCTATCATATAACCAACCCAGATTTGGTATAGTAGCCTTCCCAGATGTAAGATTTCTTACTTCAATCTGCTCATCGAGCAATTTATTTCTAATTTTTGCTTTGGTGCTAAGCCAATCAAGGATGTCACTCATCTCTTGACTGTGCGTCAAAATCCAGGAGAAAGTACTGGAGACTACATCACATGATTAAAAATAAAAAGTTGGAAATTATTGATTACGGAGAGAAAACTGCTATTGCGGCACTCATAAGCGGGTTGCTTGCTAAAGGCCTTTATTACTCTCTAGAAAAGAAACCACCAAAAACCATGGCGGAGTTGATGGCTAAAGCATCTAAAATAATGAACACCAAAGAAGCAATGGCTGCTAAAGGGGCCGCGGATTCCAAAGTTGAAGAGAAGAAGAATGATTCTTGCAAAAATGATCGAAGAGATAAGAAGCAGGACAAGATGGACATAATGAAGAAATACGACGAATACGCCACCCTCAATAAGGGTGGGCATCATATCCTGGAGGAAATCTGAAATAGCAAGGAGATGCATTGGCTAGGAAAATTAAAATCACCCCCAATCAAAAGGACACTTCAAAGATTTATGAATTTCAGAGGGATCTTAGATATCAATGACAATTGTATTGCCCTGAAAAAATGAGGTGGAAACTCTAATACAATGAGGAAAGTTGTTTAAGTTTGTCGACCAGGACTGTGGGCGGAATAACCAAAGAAGATCTAAACCACCCCTCAAGAAATAGAGACAATAAAAGAGCACGTAACCAAACGATTGGAGATGATCCCAACTTGCCCAATAAGCCAAAGGAACTTGAAATGGACATGAGCATTATTTCTTTGGCATGTCATTTTATTACAAGAGGCGATGCCGGATGAGGAGATGCAATAACAAAAAGGAAAGCCTGGATGAATGAGGCCAAGGATTGCTCGACTATCAAACAAATTGACAAAGTAGAATTTGATGATAGCCGACCAAGGAAGGTCAATAGAGATCGAATAGTAATTAGTTTCTCTAAGAACGATCTGAATGGATTACTTTATCCCCACGATGAATCGTTTGTCATCACATGCCGAGTTCATAAAAGAAGGGTCAAAAGAATATTAGTTGATAATAGAAGCTAAGCGTATGTAATGTTCTTTGAATGTTTTAATAAGCTTGGGTTAAAAAACAACATGCTAAAGTCATATCACAGAGTGCTCATAGGATGTACTGGAGAAAGAGTATATCCCTGAGTAAAATCAAGTTAGATGTTCTAGTGTCACCTGGCCAACAAGCAGGCAAGAGAGGATTGGACAAGAATATACCGTCCGCCTACAACATCATTAAGAAGTTGGAGACAGTTTCATCCACGATTCATTAATTTATTAAGTTCCCCATTAATTACGGAGTCGACGTGGTCAATCACAGTCAAAAAGATGTTAAGGAATACTACTACACCTCAGCTAACCAACAGGAGGTTAAGAAGATCACCTCTACTTATCACATTGACACCTTGGATCCCTAAAAATAAAAGGATCTTGTTAAGGGATAAATAATGGGGGAGACATAATCGGTTATCCTAGATGATGAGAGGCCAAAAAGAACTACCCACATTGGTTCAAGGTTGACTCCTTATCTCAAACAGGAATTAATTGAATTTCTTAGAGAGAGAGAAAAAACGTGTTCACCTGGAGCCATGAAGATATGTCGAGAATCAACCCTAATTTCCTTTGCCATGAGCTCAATATAGTCAAAGACTCCAAGATAGTTAAACAGAAGCGAAGAGTTCCCGATAAAAATGTGTCAATCCATGAGGAGGTAGAGAAATTACAAAAATTAATATTTATCGAAGATGTCAAGTACCCGAGATAATATGGTGATGGTGAAGAATAAGAATAATAAGTGACGCATGTCCATCGATTTTACAGATATCAACAAAGCATGCCCAAAAGATCATTTTTCTTTTCCAAGGATTGATCAATTAGTAGATACAACTGCACGTCACGAGTTACTTAGATTTATGGATGCCTATTTTGGTTACAACCAGATAAAAATGAAGCCCGAAGATAAAGAAAACACTACCTTCATTACTAGTCGTGGAACATACGGATACAACGTCATACCCTTTGGGTTAAAAAATACTAGAGTAATGTATCAAAGATTAGTAAACAAAGTTTTTGAAGAAAAAATTGGCGATTTATGTTGATAATATGCTTACTAAGAGCAAGGTTATCGCCAACCACATCGCTGACTTAACCCAGATGTTCGATCTTATTAGGAAACGTCAAATGAAACTTTTGGAAACTCAACACAACTAATAATGGAAAACAATCACCAAGAAAGTAAGAACAACACAAGTTACAATCGCACAACACAAGAATGTACGTGGTTCGACAAATTGCCTATGTCCACGGAGAGGTCTACTGTTATATTGAGTATCTCTCGAGAAAGTTTTCTCCATGCACCTTTGCCCCGGGCCAGGGGTAAAATATATATTCCGTTGAAAAGAGAGAGGATGTTGGTAACCAATACGTTATCCCACTATCCCCTGAATATCTCCTCCGACATTTTGGGGATAGACTGGGTCAAATCTTTAATTCTAACTGACATTTAGATCTCATAATTTGGGTTAGACAACTCTTATTCTTATTCGTCTGGCTACTCTTATTGGCCTAATTAATGAAAAGGTACCCACAATTGCCCCTAAAATTTTAGGGCCGCACTTGGGCTCAAAAATTTTAAATGGTAACTTTCGATTTTCTCTAGATGGCACTGTGGTAATTTATAAAATGATTGGGGCGCGAACCGTCACTTGGCAGGAAATCTAGGCGGCAAATCTTCTTTGATCAGAGTGCACTATCATTGAGGAGTTTAAACCAAAGAGTTAGACTATGATTAGTGTCACTTAAAATTCTTACTTCTGTAGTCGTCTCTTGCCCTCCAAGTTTTTCTTGGCTATCGGGCTTGTTCTTCATCGTTCTCAAGCTATTTCTCGCTCCTCATCTTCATTCACATGTGGATTTGCATCATCTCAGGCTGATCTTTACTTCATAAGTTTTCGATCCTCTTCTTTTTATGCATTTCTTTCCTTTCTTTTGAGGTTAGGGTTTGCCTAGCTGTATTCAGAAAATACTACAATATCCCCGACTGGGTGGATATTGGGTGTGCCCTTATTCCTCATAATGTTCGAAACATTGAGGATGACCACTGGATTCATATTCTTCTGCTATCCCAAGGCCCCAAATCCTCTATTTTTGCACTTCTTCTAATATTTTGATATAGTCCCTGCTCAATGTTCTCCGAATGTATAGAAAATTATTAATGGTGTTCATAGGATAAACCAGTTGTATGATACCAACTTATGCCTGGCTGAAATCTGCTTTTATAATACTTTTTCTCCCACGAGCTCTGGTCTTCTTTACTTGAAATCGAGGAGCCTGGACAGGGTATTGGTAGTGAATCTACCTGATTCCCATAAAGACTATTGGAATGAAGGCTTTATTGCCAGGAATTGGTAGATTCCTCCCCAAGATGAGGGGACCAGGTTCAAGGGACCTCGGATCGCTTTCTATGGGGAGGAGTATGTATGTTGTTCCCTAACTCTGTTACTTATTGATTGATACCTTTGATATATCCTTTCGTCTGATGTCTTCTCTTCTTTTTGTAAAAAAAGCTAAGAGCCAGGAACCTACTCCTTGCGAAATCCGAGCCGCTGAGTTGATTAAAGCTTGGAAAATCACAGATTCCATTGTTGAGGGTGAACACCCTAGGTCGACTGCCTTTTTATTAAAATACAAGAACACCACCACTGGCTTCATTTCCCGTCTAGTGGACTCTATTCCCCACCTCTATCTTTTAGAGGAGGTTGCTGCTGAACCCATTCAGTTGGATGATGAGGAAGAGAGTAACTCATAGGCTGGTAATGTTGGAGGTGACATAGGTGGTAGTGGTGAGGCAGGGTCCAGTGAGGAGGAATCCAACGAGGAGCGCTATGGTGGTGGAAGGTCTAGTGAGGGGACTTCCAGCTCAGGATCAGGCTTAGAAAGTTCGAGCGAGGAAGTCTTAGCTCCCCGATGAGGAGATATTTAATCAGAGATGATGAGGAAGAGGATGTTATGCTATTGCACAGGCTAAAAATGTCGAAGCCCATGTCTGGGGATATTACTAGTGGTTCCCAGACCACATCTCATAAAAAAGAGGTGAAAAAGAAAATGAAAGAGGATAAGAAGAGGAGAAAGGGGGAGAGAAAGAGATAATGAGACAAAAAGAAGGAGGCTGAGAAGAAGAGAGGAAGAAAGGACGAAGAGGACACATGCTTCTCTGGTTCTGGCTTCTGTCTCGTCTGAGGGGGCCCTTGTAGCTCTAGCGCCTCAGCTCACTCCTGCGATGCTCGAGAGAGCAAATCTGGCAGTGGGACCTGACTAGTTAGCCCTGAAGGAAGATGAGGGGCTTGCATTGGTAGGTCCATTTACTCATTTTCTCTATATCTTGTAATTTTTCCCATACTCTTTTTACTCATATTTTGTTTCTTCCTACAGTTTCTATTTGACTACACCGTTCTGAGGTGCAACCGCAACGAGCTAGCGAAGAGGAATTATGAGCTCGACGTGATCTTAAAGGCTTCCAATGAGGCTCAAAAGTCCTCCGAGCGTGTTCTTACAGAGGTTAGGGCCTCTTTTGATAAGGAGGGGGAATCAGCAGCCAAAGAACTATAGGATCTTTGAAAGTTTTATGATCTGGTTGTGAGGAGCAAGCTAGCAGTCACCGAAGAGAATAAGGTGCTCACTGAGAAGGTGAAAAATCTAGAGTCTGAGGCCTCAACTATTAAGGCGAACCGTTATGATGATGGATGGGTGGTGGCATACGAAGATGCTAATGCCTAGATTGATTACATTAGTCGAGCCAACTTCAAAAAGGGTTGGGACATGGCTTTGCTCGCTGCCAGGGGGGCTATTGATTCTCTTCTCTTTGATGAGCATGACCCAGGTCCCAAGCCTGTTATTGAATATGTTCCAGCTGCTCAAACTAATGAGGGTTCTATCACTGACGATGTTCTTATTGCTCCTGCTGATCTTGCTCACAACTAGGGAATAGGCCTTGCCCTAATTGAGGGATGTGTAGTTGGTATTGGGACGAGTGAGGTCGTTGTTAATAAGGGAAAAGAGCTAACCTCCTCTGAGGTCGATGTCACCAACCAGACTCCTAAGATTTCTCTTATATTTTTGTTTTCTCTTCTTTCTAATCAATGTACTTGTACCCAGCCTATGCTAATTTTTAATGAAATGAAGAAGTTTTGGTTCTTTACGTTTGTTGATGTGTATATTATGCGTGCCTTTATTCTTTGTAGTTCATTGATCTCGACGAATATATTCCGGCTACCTCTAGCTTAGGTCAAATTCTTGGCACCAATGTGAGCTATCAAGTCCGCCACACATTTGTAAAAATCTGCAAATCTCTCAGAGTGATGAATCGGGACTGTAAAGACCAGTTCGAGATGGTTTCCAAGTTGAAAGACGGACTTGAGGAGATGGAAGAGATTAGAGCTTCTGTCCAAGGGGAGGTGAATGCTCTGAAGGTGAAACTCTTAGAGTCATATGAAATTAACTTTGATGGAGAGATACTACATCAGGAGATTGATGCTTTGAAGAGGGAGATTGCACGCTTAAGGGAGAATGCGCCGAGCATCACCCCGTCAGTTATCCAAGGTTCTTCATCATCAACGAGGCAAAAATCTGGAACCGATGTCGATAGTTCCCAAAGGGAGATTATCGAACTGAAGGGAGATATTCTCCGAGCATATGTGATTACTGCCGGGCTTCAGAGGGACGTCACCAGACTGAGGCATTTATTCAAAAATAGTCCTCAATAGGTGTGGGTAAATGGTTACAATCAAGGCTGGATAGGCACTCCTACGAAGTTAAAGGAGGTCTAGGATCTAGCCTTCATCATATGGTGGCTAAGTACCCTCAGGGAGTTATGGGTGCCCCAGAATTCCGTCCTCTGGTATAGGCATGAGATCACTCCCTCATCCTTGGCACCAAATCCATTCATAAGAGATGATCACTGCATGCCAATAGATGCAATTCCAAGCAGCTGCTGGAGCCGAGCTTAGAGGAGGTTGAGGAAGACTTTGTCCCTCACCCAGACGACGGTCGAAGAGCGCAAGTAGCTGATTACCTTACTCAGCGACCTGGACTTCCTTAGGATCTAATTTATTATGCGTGTACATGTAACTTTGTAACTTCTTAGCGATAAAATATTTATGTTTTGAGCAATTGCCGACTAAACATGTGTTGTTTTGTTTTTGACTTACTGATCTCATCTCTAGTTATTTTGGGCTTTTTTAGCCGACTAAATGTGACTTAAAGTTGATTGTCAAATGAATATCCCCCAGTCAAGTACACTTTAGCCATACCGTTCCACCTCACTTTACCTTTTAGGTTGTGTCCTCACACTACCATAGGCCTAAGTAAGGCGATGGCGAGGATATACCTGGTCAACGAACAATCCATCCGAGCAGGATTTTTTTGAGCCAAACTATGTTGGCGACCAACCTGGGTTGGTCATATTACCTAAGGTTCCTTTGTATGTCTTTATTTGTTGCCAGGGGTAACCTAGGAAGCCAGTTACGTTAATAACAAAAGCCTGGGGAGGGTTATTATATGTCAACCCTGCTAACTATACTTTAGCTAGTATAAACCTAATCATTGTGGTACTATCATAAGGGGCTACTTATAAGATCATTTGGCTGGAGCAAGTTAACCAACTTACTATAACATGTGATCTTTATCATAAATGTTAAGAGTGAAGCCTATAACTTGGAAAGGATGCATATACCAAAATATAACTGAGAAAACCAATACACATAGAATGACAAGGTCAATCGAGTTTTATTGATCAAAGTCAAGAACAAAGAGCAACATTAATTTGTAAATAAAAATTTGCCTAAACTAGTGGTGCATAGACAGAGAAATCTAGAAGTTGAATTTCTTTAGGTTGGTCGCATTCCAAGTTATTCGTATCTCCCTGCCCTCCATCATTTCCAAGTGATAGGATCCCTATAGGTCATCCCTTAACACGTTGAATGGTCCCTCCCAGTTTGGTCTTAGCTTGTGATGCGAGGAAAATCGAGTGTTCGTGTAGGGACACTATCGTTGATTTCGGCTCCCGCTCGACATGCAAAAGAACCTAAACTACAACTACACTTGACAAGCAAGTAAAGCGGTAAGTCGGGTATCGAAAATCCACAGGGAGTGATTGAATTTTAGACTTTAATTGTTTTATAACTTCAGGAATAAAAATGGTGTAAAAGAAATAAGAAAAGGTGATAGGGTGGTTGTGGTAACAAAAGAAAAGAGAAGTTAAAGCTAAATTAAAGTAAAGCGAGGATCGGGATCGCATACACACATTCACGGGCCGAAACAACTACTAATTAGAATTAAGGCTCCAAAGCATTTAATCGAGCATTTTCAATTAAGCATAAACATCACGCAAGAAGGAATTTAACCCAAAGTTGCGAGATAAAATATTTAACTGAAAAATGATCACACGCGGATTAAATTCGGATAATCGCTATAAACACTAACGTTGCATGACAAAGAAAGTTAAACGCATAATAATCCGACTTTAATACGCGAGGTTTCAATTAAACGCAATTTTACGCAAAACCTAGTTTTCGGAGCTCGGGGCCCGAAAATGGCGGAAAACAATCCCGACCCTATTTATCTAAGGGTACATAATGAATTAACTAAATTAAACTAGAAAAGCAATAAATAAACACAATAAACCTAATTAGAAAGCATGAAACTAATCTACAAAGCAAGAATAAAGGAAATACACACTATATAAATGGAGAGGGAATATGAAAATACCAATTACAAACCCAAATGGGTGTCAAACCAAGAGAGGAAGAAGAGCTCTCAAATCCCCCCAAAACCCTAAGCTAAACTAACCTAGAAGTGTAAAAAAATATATGTTTCACTTAATACAATGTTTACACCCTTATACCCAACCAAAAACCAACTTAAAAATACAGATTTTCGGACTTTTACTGTAGCCGAATCGATTCGGAAATGGTCCGAATCGATTCGGAAACAGGGGAATTTCAAACTGCAATTCTGCAGCAGGGGCGAATCGATTCGGTTTTGGTGCGAATCGATTCGCCCCTACAGGTCTGCAATTCTGCAGCTTTGTCCTGTTTTACGGAAAATGTCGCCATTTCTTCGTTATAGCTCGGAATGAGGCACGGTCGGAGGCTACGCGAAGATAACTCAGAGGACTACAACATCCAAGAAGACATTGGGCCAAAAAACCCAAATATGAAATGACAAAAATGCCCTTGAATGTGGCCTTGAGTGTGAATTTGAAGTAAAAACCATCCTAAAAATGCCATAACTCCATCATTACAACTCGGAATCATGCACCGTCGGTGGCCACGCGAAGAGAAATCAAAGGTCTTCAACTTCCGTGAAGAGCTCAGGATTGAAACCTGAATGCTGAAATTACTAAAATGCCCCCGAAGCTGCAAAAGTCGACGAAACATTTCCGGAAAGCGTCCGAACTTCATACTAAGCATCCAAATACCTACAAAAGCTCAATTAACCCCTGCAAAACATGTTAACATAGAAATTAGAGGTTGTCTGGTTAACGAGCATAAGTATAGGGATTAAGATACCCAAGGGGGCTAATAAGGCGTAGGTTAACGGGTGAAATACGCAATATTTGCGTCGTATCACACCCCCTAACTTACACATTGCTAGTCCCTAGCAATGAAATAAGAAACTACAAGAACTACAAGCAGACCAAAAGTTGGAGAATTACAAAAGTATGGTATAAAAGCAAAAGGCCACTTTCGCGGGCGATTCGATTGCATTTAGCGTATGCAATAAGCCGTTAAACCCCTAGGTTACCCTAGTGGACGAGTGTCGTCTCGTGAGGGTTTTCAGGGATGAAACCCACAAACATCATAAAGTTTCCTCAAAATATGCCCAATCAAACATGCGACAAGCCCAATAATGGCGAAAAGGATTTCATACGCATTATTAGCAAAGTGAATGAATTCACACAAAAGTCCAAATCATTAACATTATAGAATGCACCTCATAGAATTGAAACCTTAAAATGTGGGAGGGGAGTGAGAAAATGCAAAATATGATTTGGCAAAAACTTAAATAAATCGGATAAACATAAAAGCATGCATACATTCAATCCTCACGGGCATTGCGCTCAACAAATGAAATCACTCGGAATGGGAGGTAATACACGGGACATGTGGGCATAAAGAGTAAATGTAAATGGAAACTAGGCCGCACACATGTCACAGAAGAAGAACGCTATATATAAAATGAAAAACTGTAATCTCAATGAAAGGATACCGCACACTAAAAGAGGCGAAATGCATTTTCACAGATTATCAAAACTATTATGACTTTTAAATTAAATGCACCCTAAGATCACATAGGACTTTATAGGGTTGTAATGTAGGTTTGGGGTTAAGGTACGAAATGAAAGGTATATGTACGGATTCAAAGTGTTCGGAGATGAAAACTTGGAATAATGGGAGAATTCGGGCAATATCAAAATTGGAAAACAAGTTCCAAAAGGCATTATATATAACAATTGGAGAGTAATCAAAGATTATTGAACTATACACAATATACAACTTTCTCTTTTCTTTTTCTTTTCTTCTTTTTCTCATTTTTCTTTTTTGTTTTCTTTTGCTTTTTGCTTTCTCTTTTTCTTCACTTTTTTTACTACTTTCTTTTCTTTTCTTATCAAACTCTCATATGCCTAAAATTGCAACCGCAATACAACAACAGCATTAAATCCCAAGTAACATTCCAAACAAAGGTATGTAAGGTGTATGTATGGCTTAAAACTCTAATTTGGAGTTGGTCATGGAATGGGGTTATGAAACGAAAGGCTAATATTTAGGCTCAAAGGGGTTGACTAGGGAAACATATATGGGTGAGGTCAAGGCTAATATGGGTGGTATAACAAAGATTGCCTATGATCATTTCACAAAGTTTACGCAATTCTCGAGTCAAAACAATATATGAAAATCATGCTCAAGTAACACATTTCATGAATGAACTCAATTAATGAACGGTCAAATGAAAGAATAGTGAGATTACCAACGAATTCAACGTTTTCAATGAGAAAAGAATAGTGTATAACACTCACAAACGACGAAAGGTACAAAGCTTACTCGGTGTAAGTATATACAATGTAACAAAAGATTACCGAGTTATAAAAATCTTAAACCAAATCAATATGACAAGGAAAGTGCATATGCTCATGGGATAAAGTTTAATTCATGAAGTTATTCACAATATCAATGATTTGAGGACTAAAGTCCAATAACTCCTAAAATCGAGAACATGCATCATTGAGTTGTCTATTGGATCGGGCAATTATTGAAATTTATCACTGGAAACAAGGCAAAATGCCCAAGAAAGGAGAAAAAAGAAAGAAAATATTTTTGAAAATTTTCAAATTTTTCACAAAAAGGCATACTTAGTAACTAAATGTGAGAAAATCCATGGACTACACATGAAATGGATAGAATATCCTACACCCCCTAACTTAAATGTTGCATTGTCCTCAATGCGCATTAAGAACACAACACAAAGAGAGGAACAAACGATATTACCCAAAATTGGAGCGATCTCCATAAGCGCGAGTCCAAAGGAATCTACAAAACAAGTTAGTACCGAGCATAGAAAAAACAAATAACAAAAAGTTAACTAATTACACTAGACTAAATGAAAAGGAAAGAAAAAAAATAGGAAAGAAAAAAAACTAAAAAGCTAACTATTTACAACCTACTATTTAGGCTTCACACTAACTATACACTAGAAGTCTAAATAGTTGAGGGTCCACCCAAAAAGGTATTTGACTTTGAAAGATCAACGGTGAACCCTCCAAAGTGAACATGCCTCCCGAAAGATATGAATTCCGTTTGAACAACGGAAGGCATGTGGGTGGTGAAAAAAGTGAACCATCGCCAATTTGAAATTTTGGGCGGACGATGGGGGATTTGGATAATAAGGGGGAAAGGTACACTAGAGATCCAAGAAAAATCGACTCATCTCCCAAAGGTTTTTCAAGTGGAATGGGAGATAGTGCACACACAAGGATAGGTTCCATCGTAGCAAACAAAGTCGGCAAAGAGTCCTCGTCGACAAAAAGTGTAGAAGTTTTAAAAGTTTCTACCGACTCACAGGAATCAACCGGTAATTCTAATGGTTCAATGACAGAAAACGAATATGGTGATGAAACAAATTCAATCTCGATCGACTCATTGTCGAAAGGAGATTGAATTTCGGGGGAGAAAGATTCACATTCGATGAGAAATTCTTTGAAAAATTGAGGTGAAACACAAGTTTCCACCTCCTCGTTGTTTTGTGCAAAAGAATTCATCTCATCGCAAAGTGTACCAAGTCTCATTCCAGCATCATTTAGGCTTTCCAAACCTTGGGAGTAAAGAAGCAAAGTTTCTTCCAAAGTAGGCTTCCTCGGCTCAAGAGCCTCGGACTCCTCATTTGGTTGAAACTCGTCTTCAAAAGTAATGAAATAAGAATCGTCATTGGATTCGAATAATGAATCCAACTCAAGCTCCCAATAACGATTTTCATTCCGATAAATGTTTTCAAGTCTTTCATTTTCAAGAAAATCTATAAAATGGAAAACTTGAAAACTATCCCCAAAGTAAGAATCATTAGAATGACCGTAATAACTATAATAGTAGGACATGATTACCTCGTTGTTTGTAGATGGAGAATCCGAGCAAGAAAGTGAGCAACCGCGAATCAAAGTTTCTTAGCGCTCAAAGTATGCAAATCCTGCAAAAAAGGTTAAAACAAAGAATACAAATACAAAAGGAAAAATACTACGAAATAATAAAACAATTACTATCTAAAACACACTCCCCGGCAACAGCGCCATTTTGATGCGAGGAAAACCGAGTGTTCGTGTAGGGACACTATCGTTGATTTCGGCTCCCGCTCGACATGCAAAAGAACCTAAACTACAACTACACTTGACAAGCAAGTAAAGCGGTAAGTCGGGTATCGAAAATCCACAGGGAGTGATTGAATTTTAGACTTTAATTGTTTTATAACTTCAGGAATAAAAATGGTGTAAAAGAAATAAGAAAAGGTGACAGGGTGGTTGTGGTTACAAAAGAAAAGAGAAGTTAAAGCTAAATTAAAGTAAAGCGAGGATCGGGATCGCATACACACATTCACGGGCCGAAACAACTACTAATTAGAATTAAGGCTCCAAAGCATTTAATCGAGCATTTTCAATTAAGCATAAACATCACGCAAGAAGGAATTTAATCCAAAGTTGCGAGATAAAACATTTAACTGAAAAATGATCACACGCGGATTAAATTCGGATAATCGCTATAAACACTAACGTTGCATGACAAAGAAAGTTAAACGCATAATAATCCGACTTTAATACCCGAGGTTTCAATTAAACGCAATTTTACGCAAAACCTAGTTTTCGGAGCTCGGGGCCCGAAAATGGCGGAAAACAATCCCGACCCTATTTATCTAAGGGTACATAATGAATTAACTAAATTAAACTAGAAAAGAAATAAATAAACACAATAAACCTAATTAGAAAGCATGAAACTAATCTACAATGCAAGAATAAAGGAAATACACACTATATAAATGGAGAGGGAATATGAAAATACCAATTACAAACCCAAATGGGTGTCAAACCAAGAGAGGAAGAAGAGCTCTCAAATCCCCCCAAAACCCTAAGCTAAACTAACCTAGAAGTGTAAAAAAATATATGTTTCACTTAATACAATGTTTACACCCTTATACCCAACCAAAAACCAACTTAAAAATACAGATTTTCGGACTTTTACTGTAGCCGAATCGATTCGGAAATGGTCCGAATCGATTCAAAAACAGGGGAATTTCAAACTGCAATTCTGCAGCAGGGGCGAATCGATTCGGTTTTGGGGCGAATCGATTCGCCCCTACAGGTCTGCAATTCTGCAGCTTTGTCCTGTTTTACGGAAAATGTCGCCATTTCTTCGTTATAGCTCAGAATGAGGCACGGTCGGAGGCTACGCGAAGATAACTCAGAGGACTACAACATACAAGAAGACATTGGGCCAAAAAGCCCAAATATAAAATGACAAAAATGCCCTTGAATGTGGCCTTGAGTGTGAATTTGAAGTAAAAACCATCCTAAAAATGCCATAACTCCATCATTACAACTCGGAATCATGTACCGTCGGTGGCCACGCGAAGAGAAATCAAAGGTCTTCAATTTCCATGAAGAGCTCGGGATTCAAACCTGAATGGTGAAATTACTAAAATGCCCCCGAAGCTGCAAAAGTCGACGAAACATTTCCGGAAAGCGTCCGAACTTCATACTAAGCATCCAAATACCTACAAAAGCTCAATTAACCCCTGCAAAACATGTTAACATAGAAATTCGAGGTTGTCTGGTTAACGAGCATAAGTATAGGGATTAAGATACCCAAGGGGGCTAATAAGGCGTAGGTTAACGGGTGAAATACGTAATATTTGCGTCGTATCAGCTTGCCATCTGATGGTTTCACAACACTGCCAAGGACTTTCCTTAGGACATAGTCTCTAATCGGAATTTCCTTGGATTGACTTTTTGGTTGTATTGTTTGGCTAGCTATTGCTGGTAGGATGCCAGCTTAACTAGAGCCAATTCTCTCCGCTCATTAGCTAAGTCAAGTTCAGTGAGCAATGCTTCATTATTATGGCCTTGGTCGACCAATGTAGACCTCATGGTAGGGAGACCAGCTTCTAATGGTATAACTTCATCCATTATATATGTGAGTGCAAAGGGTGTCTCCCCAGTTGCTCATCTTAGGCTGGTTCGATAGGTCCAGAGGATGTGAGATAATTCGTTCACCCACGCTCCCTTGGATTGCTCCAAGCGCTTCTTCAGTCTATCGATCACTATTTTATTGGAAGCCTCAGTTTGACCATTGCTTTGAGGATACTCCACAGAGCTGAAGTAGTGTCTGATTCCCTGATCGTTGCAAAAGCTTTTAAAGAGGCCACTCTCAAACTAGGTCCCGTTGTCGGTAATGATCGTCCTAGGTATGCCGAAGCGAGTAATGATATTTCTCCATGCGAACCTCATCATATCTACGTCCCTGATGTTCGTTAGTGGTTCTACCTCTATCCAATTTGTGAATTAGTCTATGTCGACCAACATATACTTTCGATTATCAATTGTAGTAAGCAGGAGACCTATGATGTCCAGACCCCACTGGGCGAAGGGCCATGGGCTAGTAAGTGACTTCAAGTCGCTGGAGGGCTGGTTGACCATGGGTGAGTGCATTTGGCATTTCTTGCACTTTTGCACGTAGATTCTAGTGTCCTTCTGTATGTATGGAAACCAGTATCCTTCCTTTATTGCTCGGAAATCTAGCTGTAATACCCCATATTTTTTAGGATTTAAATAATTGTGAGATTAATTATTATAATGGGATTAATTGAATTAAAATGTGAGAATTTAATTGTTAATTAATCCGAATTTAATAATTAAATATTAACTAGCATGACAAGGGTTAATATTTATTGATTTAATATTACTGTGTGATATGTAATATGTAACTATACACTTTGATAAATTGTCGAGAGTGAATAATACGACAGTTTGGTAAATTAAGTCTGACGCACGTATGAGTCGTGTCGAGACTAATTGATTGGGATAAAAAAGAGAAATTATTTTTGGTAACTCGTATGGTCATTTTGAGTGCGCCGTTGAGTCCGGGAGGGTCGAGATAGTCAGAATAGTATACCCGGGTGTTTAGTTTGGGTCCCGGGATAATTTTAGGCCTAATCGGCGCCCCGAGAGGGCATTATGGTAAATTGTATTTTTAGGTTTAATTAATGGACGAAAATTGGGAGTTATTTTATTAGCCAAGGAAATCAATTAATGTTGAGAAACACAAAAAGTAAAGAACAGCCACAGAGGGTATGAGGGAGAACCAATTTCCAAGAGGGAAGACCAAATTAACACGACCTCGTACAACCGTGACCACCAACGTGTAGATCGAGAAGAGAGGAACGCGTCTATACCAACATCACCAAAGGATTCAGACCTTTGACTTACGGCAAGTGTTTATTACTTGATTTCCTTTAGCAATAATAATACTCATGTTAGAGTAGGTGAGATTCATCATGATTTACATGTTAATTGGGTGAAAAGTTGAGGATTAAATGATGATTAAAGGCTGGGTTAATTAGCTGTTAATATCCCTTCATGTATGTAGAGGATTAATTACGAAATTGAATCATACATTGATGAATGAATCTGGACTGATTAGGTTCTTTAATTGAAATTTGGGGAACTAGGGTTCATGCGAATTAATTTGGGAATTGTACATAATTACAATGATTAATGACGAATTAATGATCGTAGGATGTTAGGAATGATTTATAATCTCTTATATGTTGATGGGTATTGATGATGAAGCATTGGGTGTTGAATCTTAGAGGTTTTTAGGTTCAAAAATGGTAGAAAATGTGAAAATTTGGTGAAGAAGACGAAACAGTAGGTCTCGTGTGAAGTCGCGCGAAGTGGTTCGAACGAGATTGGTATCTCGCGCGAAGTCACTCGAGCGACACGTGGCAGCCGTTCAAATAACATGCCAGCTTGTTCGAGCGATAGGGTGGATTTTTGAGAATTTCCTTAGAGTCCAGTTTTGAGTTTACTAGTTTATTGGAGTGAGAGAAACTGACCGATAATAAACTTTAACAAGACAGAATTTTGGAAAAGTATGTGAGAATTAATACTTTAAATAATTTCGTGTGACACCCCGCCTAATTAATCCCGGCTGATCAGTCCTAAATCAAGTTAGAAAAGGTTTCTCAGTTGGTCCATTCTTAGTTTCACTGTCGTCTTTTTAATTACTAACCACCTAAGTGAGAAAAGTAGACTGGTGCCAATTTTTATCTTTCAATTAATTAAATAAAACTCGTGCGGAACATACAATAATACACAATCACAGTTAATTAAAATAACCATCCATAATTAAAACACCTAACCGAATAAACCATCGGTCCAAATATCCAATACAAGTAAATATAAAAAAAACATCTCAACAAGTCTAATACTGATAAATGAACTGTGAGTGACAAGCTCAGATAACTACTATAGAGTCTCTACACGAATGAAAGAAGGAAGCGTCTATCAAAGCCCCGCAACATCCACATGTGCTGCAGCATAGGATACCTGGAATGGAATCAAGCTTGTCTCCCTTGTGGTTGGACACCTAAAAGGTTTTAAAATTTTTATAGCAAGGGTTAGTACCCAAAAACATTTGAAAACATTTAACAAATGATTAACTTGCAGTAATAAATAAATATGCATGCTCTTCATATTTTAGTTAGTGCCGCACTCTCTTGAGGACTTCCTCACCCCTCCTTTAATGTGCACTACTAACGCTTCCCTTTAACTTACTAGGTCCTACGCTCCTGACCCAATGCTTATTTTAACCCTTGAATTTTACCTACTCTAACCGAGTATGCCTTAATCCATGATTTTTAAGTTATTATAAACATCAACTTAATTGCATCATTACTCCTTTTAATTTCATATAACATTCACACCTGTTATGCACATAATACACTTTTCACTATGTATTAATTATCCCTATATAATTATTTACCTAATTATATATTTAATCATATTACAGTATTCACAAACATACTGAAATAACATTTAATACAAACTTTCGACCGAGTAAGAATACTCTCAAAATATAAATTTTCCCAAGTGCTATCCTACTAGGTGTATTCACGTAACCTAGTTATCCAAGTTAGATTCGCTCACTAACTTTGTTTAACATACGAATTGGAGGTGGTCATATTCCTTTCCTGAAAGTGAGATGCCCCTCACCCATATAACGGACGCTATGACCTGGGATTATACTCGCCCTACTCCTCAAGCTAGGGGATTCATCCACTACGCGCAACCTCCCCCTATAGCACTAGAGTATATAATAGTAATATTCAATCTCTGATATTAATGCACACACTATATATATATACTATCACACACCGTATATATATATAAATATAGAATGTCCCGGATACACCATGTACTAAATCCGTAACACAAGCCTATTTAATTTATTAAGAGTTTATGGCCCAACCCTAATTATTAATTAATTTGCACATTAATTAATTTAGTCATCTTTGGTGTCGCCCCCACCATAAATTTGGACTTACTCTCGTAGCCCGAAATAACCTGACTCGAGTCTAAATTCCCGACTCTCGAATTTATAATCATGACGTGTCACCCAAAAATTTCCTTAAATCCTAATTAACTTTACTCATGATTAATTAGGTTTAAACCCATGTATTAATTTCCCCATAATTAATTACATAAGGATTTATTATATAAATTTTCTTTTATATACATAACTGGGCAGAATTGCTGAAATCTGCCGACCTTCGATCGATCGACCCCAGACCTTCGATCGATCGATCGAACAGGTCTTCGTCTTCTTCGCGAAGACAGAATCAGCCATGGACGAAAATTCTCAAACCCTAACTCCTTCTACCAGTAACCTCAAGCCCTCTTAGCATTAATACATGTTAGAAACCTTATTAGGGACCTCCAGAATGTCCACCAACATCATTAATTCGCCCATTAACTACAATTTCTAAATTTGGGAAAAATATCCATCTTTAATTCCTTACACCTTTACATCCCAAATCCTTTCACCAAATTCATTTCTAATTATCCAGCTACCATCCTACCAGATATGTATTAATTTATAATATCAGATTTCTACAAGAATCCTCATTCAAATTCGTAAATCAGATTATTAATTTTCAAAACCTCATGTTTATGCCATGAACACCCAAAACGAATTTTTATCAAACACATCACATGAATATGAATTTCAAAAACAGATTCAATACTATTGCAAGTTATCCACTTGCCTTAGGTTTCGTAGTGTCTGATTCGGAGATGAATTCCAAGGTTGAAGACGATCCATGTTGGCTCTCTACTGATCCCAAAATTGCCTTTAACTGCTATTAGGGTTTCTTAATCCACTTAGCCTTTTTCTAAAGCTCTATCAGTCGTTTTCTTATTCCTTATAATTCCTTAATTTACCTAAATCCCGTTTTTTGTCTAATGGGCCAAGCCCAAGTGACCCAAATGCCCTCGTGTGGGCCCGAGTATGTCTAAAAATGTCCCGTGACCCGTATACAACCCTCAGGTACACTTTT
Organism: Sambucus nigra; assembly: GCA_949130495.1. NCBI lineage: Eukaryota > Viridiplantae > Streptophyta > Magnoliopsida > Dipsacales > Adoxaceae > Sambucus > Sambucus nigra. Next base: position 377,141,393 of record OX422209.1, on the reverse strand, counting down.
CTGACTATCTCGGCCCATCCGGACTCAACCGTACACTCAGAATTGGCATTCGAATTAATTTATAAAAATGTTTATCCCCTCACCCCTTTAGTCTATACCGACTCCCGGTTGAGACAAGTGCATACCCTATCATTAATACTCGAAATGACTTAAATAAATAATTACTATTCACTTAGTAAATAACTTCCCGTAAATATTAACCACTTACTCCTCGATTAATATTTAAATAAAATTTCCCTAATTAATTCAATTAAATTACGACTCACAAGTAATTTTCAATTCCCGAATTAATTAAATATTTAATGTATGAAAAATGTGGGTTGTTACATACTCCCCCCCCCCCCTTACAAAGGAATTTCGTCCCCGAAATTAGGTCATACATGTGATGAAAAGCTCTGGATATTGCTCCCGCATATTCTCCTCCCCCTCCCAGGTAGACTCGTCAATGTTGTGATGACCCCACTGTACTCTAACTAGTGGAACAACCTTGGATCGTAATTTCCGCTCGCTACGGTCTAGGATTGCCACCGGCCTCTCCTCATATGAGATGTCTGGCTGTAAATCAATTTCTTCGAGTGGAATGTGCCAGGAGGCCCTCTCACTCCTGCGATATTTCTTCAGCGATGCTACATGGAACACGTCGTGTATCCGCTGAAGATGCTCCAGTAATACCAGCCTGTAGGCTACAGGACCCACCCTCTCAATAATAGGGAAAGGTCCCACGTACCTCCGGGATAGCTTACCCTTCTTACCGAACCTCATCACCCCTTTCATGGGGGACACCCTGACCAATACCTGATCCCCAACCTCTAACTCCACATGTCTTCGTGAGGCATCTGCGTAACTTTTCTGCCTATCCCGGGCTATCCGAATTCTCCCTCGGATCAGCTCTATCTTGGAAGATGTCTCTTGAACAATCTCCGACCCCAACAGTTTGTTGTCCCCCACCTCTAACCAACAAGCGGGTGAACGACAAGGTCTCCCGTATGATGCCTCGAATGGTGCCATGCCGATCGTGAATTGGTAAGAGTTATTATACGCAAACTCTACCAGAGGAAGATATTTCTCCCAACCTCCCCCAAACTCTAGTATACACATTCTGAGCATATCTTCCAACATCTGATTGACTCTCTCGGTCTGCCCGTCAGTCTGTGGGTGATAGGTTGTACTCAAACGTAACTCTGTGCCCATGGCCTCCTGAAAACTATGCCAAAAATGGGCCACAAAGATCTTGTCCCTATCCGACACAATATTAATCAGTACCCCGTGCAGTTTAACAATCTCCGCTATGAATAGCTGTGCATAACGCATCGTCTCAAAGTCTGTGCGAACCGGTAGGAAGTGGTCCACTTTGGTCAACCGATCCACAATAACCCATATGGAATCGTGACCCTTCTGTGATGTCGGCAACCCTGTAAAGAAGTCCATAGAGATGCTCTCCCACTTCCACACAGGAATTTCAAGTGGCTGTAGCATCCCTGATGGTCTCTGATGGTTAACTTTCACAAGCTGACACGTGGCACATTTTGAAACAAACTCTGCTATGTCCCATTTCATCCCTGCCCACCAATACTGCCTCCTCATATCTTGATACATCTTATCCCCACCGGGATGTACCGCGAATCTCAACCCATGAGACTCCGTCATAACAGCGTGCCTCAATTCCGCATCCTCTGACACAATCAACCTCCCATTATGGCGTAAGCCTCCCTCCGAGCTGATCGAGTAGCCCTCTGCTCCCTCAGCTAGCAACTGGCTCACCCTATCCCGACAGGTCTGATTCTCTGCCTGAGCCCTCACAACCCGCATAATGATCTCGGGTGTGATGGATAATGCTGACATGCAAGCCTTGGCTACATCATCTTCGTATCGAAGTTCTCTCCACTTCACTTTCCAGACTTCTGAAATTTCCCTAGTCGGTCTTCGACTCAATGCATCTTCCACCACATTAGCCTTACCAGGATGATACTGAATTTCAAACTGATAGTCTTTCACAAATTCTAGCCATCGCCTCTGTCTCATATTCAAATCCTTCTGAGTGAATAGATACTGAAGTGATTTGTGATCCTTGAATAGCGTGAACTACTCCCCCAGGAGATAATGTCTCCATATCCTCAAAGCAAAAACAATTGCTGCTAACTCCAGGTCGTGAGTGGGGTAATTCTTCTCGTGGGTCTTTAGCTTCCTGGACGCATAAGTTATAGCCCTTTCCTCCTGCTGAAGCACACCCCCAAGTCCCTGTAAGGATGCGTCAGTGTAAACCCGATACTCTAATCCTCCTTTCGGCAATGCAAGCACGGGTGCAAATGTCAACTTGTCCTTTAACTCGTCGAAGGATAATTGACAGTAATCATCCCATGTGAAAGGTACCCCTTTCCGGGTAAGATTCGTCAAAGGGACCGCAATCTTTGAGAATCCTTTGATGAACCGTCTGTAATAACCGGTCAACCCCAGAAAACTGCGCACTTCTATCGGTGTCGTGGGCTGTCCCCACTCCCTCACCGCCGATACTTTACTTGGATCCACCGCAATACCCCGGTCTGACACCACTTGGCCAAGGAACTGGACCTCCCGTAGCCAAAATCCACACTTACCGAATTTGGCATAGAGTTGGTGATCCTGTAATGTCTGTAACACTACATGTAGGTGCTATGCGTGCTCCTCCTCGGTACGCGAGTAGATCAGGATGTCATCAATGAACACGATAACAAACTGATCGAGAAACTCCCTGAATACTCTATTCATGAGGTCCATGAACACTGCTGGTGCATTGGTGAGATCGAATGGCATCACCCTGAACTCGTAAGACCCATAACTCGACAGGAAAGCGGTCTTCGGAACATCTTCCTCCCGGATACGTAATTGATGATATCCTGACCTTAAGTCGACCTTAGAGAAATACGACGCCCCTCTCAACTGGTCAAATAGGTCGTCAATCCTAGGCAACGGATACTTATTCCGTATCGTGGCCTTATTCAGCTCTCTATAGTCCACGCATAACCGTAGTGAGCCATCCCACTTTTTCACAAATAACACCGGTGCACCCCATGGCGATGTACTCCGTTGTATGAAACCCTGACCCAGAAGCTGTTGAATCTGCTCCCTCAGCTCACGCATCTCTGAAGGGGCCATACGGTATGGGGCCCGAGCAATTGCCCTCGTCCCCGGTGTTAAATCGATCACAAATTCGATTTCCCTGCTAGGTGGAAACCCTGGTATCTCCTGAAACACATCCTCAAAGTCTCTCACCACTGGGATTGAATCCAATGGAATAGCCACCTCCTGTGAGGTTTCCTCCTCAATGTAATACAAGTGTGTGCGTGACCCTCCCTCGGGTAGTGGCATTGCTATTAAGAACATCTCCTGCCCTGGAATGGAGAACACGATAGTCCTCTCGTAGCAATCCACCGTCGCCCGATAACCTGCCAACCAAACCATACCCAAGATGACATCGTACCCCTCCATATCTAACACTAGTAGGTCCGCTGCTAAACTAAGTCTCCCGATCAAAATGTCCACACCCGGACAAATCGAGTGAATCGTAGCCCCGCTGCCAACTGGCGACTCCACACACATCCTAAGACCTCCCGCGGTCTCTAGTAGTCCGACCCGTTTAGCAAAATTTAATTTAATGAATGAATGCAATGCTCCTGTATCAAAGAGAATACTACCCTCATAACCATGAATGAGAAACATACCCTCAACTGCTGGCGGTGCTTGCTGTGCCGGGGGATTAGGAACATCCCGGACGTTATACACACGTCCGTAGTGCATCTGCCCCTGCTGAGGTGGGGCGGGTGGGGCTGGTGCTGCTGGTGGTAATTGCCCCTGTTGGGCTTCCTGCTGTTGGCCTTTGCCCCTCTGTGGGCATTCCCTCTTGAAATGTCCTGGCTGGCCACACACAAAACAGCATCTCTGACCATCCCCCTGTCGTTGGCCCTGACGCGACTGGCCCTGGCCCTGCTGGCCTCCCCCATTGTTCCCTTGGCCCTGACGGCCCTGAGGAACCTGCTGCTGCTGATTCGGGCCCGGCTGCCCCTGCCTGAACCCCTGTCCTCCCTGTCGGAAACCACCAGGCTTAAACTTCTTAGCCTGATTCCCTTGCTGACTACTCGACTGTTGCTGATCACCACTAGTGTCACTACTAATAACAGCCTTGCCCTGTTGGCTCGGCTCCCCTATTCGCTTGCTCCCCTTCTCATGGAAGCGATGGTCCTGGCAGTGTACAAGTACGTCATTAACGACGTCTGTATACGTCAATAACGCCAAATTTCCAATCAAGTGTTGCCTGATCCTCCAGGCTAAACCGTCCATAAACCTCGATTTCTTCCGCTCATCATCGCTCACCTCATTTGGCACAAAGTTTGCCAAACGGGTGAACTCTTCCTCGTAGTCTGCCACTGATCGGTCACCCTGAACTAAATCACTAAATTTCTTCCTCATCTCAGTCTCTACTGCTGGTGGAAAGTACTTGCGGTCGAACCGCACCCAAAACTCAGCTATCGGCATCAAGTCTCGCTCCCCGACGGTGGTAACTGACTCCCACCACTGTAAGGCAACCCCTGATAGACGAAAGGTAGCCAACATCTGCTTCTGTACCTCGGTACACTCTAGCATGCGCAGATGGCGCTAAATGTTCTTCTTCCAGTCACAAGCCTCTATCACATCTGTACTACCCCGGAACTCAGGTGGGTGACCCTTCTGAAAGGTCTCCCTAACTCTCTGCCAAGACGGTGGCCCCACTGGACCCTGAACTGCTGGTGCCACTGGAGGCGGTGCTTGGGGCTGTGGAAAGTGAGCTGCCATAGCTCTCATTGCTGTTTCGACCGCCTGGGCCACTATCACTGCCACCTGAGTAGTGGAAATCAACTCGGGTGGGGGTGGTGGTAGCGGTACCTGTGGCTCCTGATGAGCCTCCCTGATTTCATCCCTAGCCTCAGCCCTCTCCGCTCTAAGTCTCCTCGGTGGTATCTAAAATAGATTGAATTGTATAAGTACACAATTTACACAAAAATATACACAGCAGAAATACGATATCTCACAAGCGGAAAATGAATCAACAGTCCTAATAATAGGGCCCTATAACAACGAGTGTTACACTGAAACGTAGAAAGCCGCACAGATCCTAAGGACACTAGAACCTGATGCTCTGATACCATCTGTGACACCCCGCCTAATTAATCCCGGGTGATCAGTCCTAAATCAAGTTAGAAAAGGTTTCTAAGTTGGTCCATTCTTAGCATCACTGTCGTCTTTTTAATTACTAACCACCTAAGTGAGAAAAGTAGATTGGTGCCAATTTTTATCTTTCAATTAATTAAATAAAACTCGTGCGAAACATACAATAATACACAATCACAGTTAATTAAAATAACCATCCATAATTAAAACACCTAACCGAATAAACCATCGGTCCAAATATCCAATACAAGTAAATATCAGAAAAACATATCAACAAGTCTAATACTGATAAATGAACTGTGAGCGACAAGCTCAGATAACTACTATAGAGTCTCTACACGAATGAAAGAAGGAAGCGTCTATCAAAGCCCCGCAACATCCACATGTGCTGCAACATAGGATACCTGGAATGGAATCAAGCTTGGCGCCCTTGTGGTTGGACACCTAAAAGGTTTTAAAATTTTATAGCAAGGGTTAGTACCCAAAAACATTTGAAAACATTTAACAAATGATTAACTTGCAGTAATAAATAAATATGCATGCTCTTCATATTTTAGTTAGTGCCGCACTCTCTTGAGGACTTCCTCACCCCTCCTTTAATGTGCACTACTAACGCTTCCCTTTAACTTACTAGGTCCTACGCTCCTGACCCAATGCTTATTTTAACCCTTGAATTTTACCTACTCTAACCGAGTATGCCTTAATCCATGATTTTTAAGTTATTATAAACGTCAACTTAATTGCATCATTACTCCTTTTAATTTCATATAACATTCACACCTGTTATGCACATAATACACTTTTCACTATGTATTAATTATCCCTATATAATTATTTACCTAATTATATATTTAATCATATTACAGTATTCACAAACATACTGAAATAACATTTAATACAAACTTTCGACTGAGTAAGAATACTCTCAAAATATAAAATTTCCCAAGTGCTATCCTACTAGGTGTATTCACGTAACCTAGTTATCCAAGTTAGATTCGCTCACTAACTTTGTTTAACATACGAATTGGAGGTGGTCATATTCCTTTCCTGAAAGTGAGATGCCCCTCACCCATATAACGGACGCTATGACCTGGGATTATACTCGCCCTACTCCTCAAGCTAGGGGATTCATCCACTACGCGCAACCTCCCCCTATAGCACTAGAGTATATAATAGTAATATTCAATCTCTGATATTAATGCACACACTATATAGATATATACTATCACACACCGTATATATATATATAAATATAGAATGTCCCGGATACACCATGTACTAAATCCGTAACACAAGCCTATTTAATTTATTAAGAGTTTATGGCCCAACCCTAATTATTAATTAATTTGAACATTAATTAATTTAGTCACCTTTGGTGTCGCCCCCACCATAAATTTGGACTTACTCTCGTAGCCCGAAATAACCTGACTCGAGTCTAAATTCCCGACTCTCGAATTTATAATCATGACGTGTCACCCAAAAATTTCCTCAAATCCTAATTAACTTTACTCATGATTAATTAGGTTTAAACCCATGTATTAATTTCCCCATAATTAATTACATATGGATTTATTAAATAAATTTTCTTTTATATACATAACTGGGCAGAATTTCCGAAATCTGCCGACCTTCGATCGATCGACCCCAGACCTTCGATCGATCGATCGAACGAACAGGTCTTCGTCTTCTTCGCGAAGACAGAATCAACCATGGACGAAAATTCTCAAACCCTAACTCCTTCTACCAGTGACCTCAAGCCCTCTTAGCATTAATACATGTTAGAAACCTTATTTGGGACCTCCAGAATGTCCACCAACATCATTAATTCGTCCATTACCTACAATTTCTAAATTTGGGAAAAATATCGATCTTTAATTCCTTACACCTTTACATCCCAAATCCTTTCACCAAATTCGTTTCTAATTATCCAGATATCATCCTACCAGATATGTATTAATTTATAATATCAGATTTCTACAAGAATCCTCATTCAAATTCGTAAATCAGATTATTAATTTTCAAAACCTCATGTTTATGCCATGAACACCCAAAACGAATTTTTATCAAACACATCACATGAATATGAATTTCAAAAACAGATTCAATACTATTGCAAGTTATCCACTTGCCTTAGGTTTCGTAGTGTCTAATTCGGAGATGAATTCCAAGGTTGAAGACGATCCTTGTTGGCTCTCTAGTGATCCCAAAATTGCCTTTAACTGCTATTAGGGTTTCTTAATCCACTTAGCCTTTTTCTAAAACTCTATCAGCCGTTTTCTTATTCCTTCTAATTCCTTAATTTACCTAAATCCCGTTTTTTGTCTAATGGGCCAAGCCCAAGTGACCCAAATGCCCCCGTGTGGGCCCGGCTATGTCTAAAAATGCCCCGTGACCCGTTTACAACCCCCGGGTACACTTTTCCGACTATCTCGGCCCATCCGGACTCAATCGTACACTCAGAATTGGCATTCGAATTAATTTATAAAAATGTTTATCCCCTCACCCCTTTAGTCTATATTGACTCCCAGTTGAGACAAGTGCATACCCTGTCATTAATACTCGAAATGACTTAAATAAATAATTACTATTCACTTAGTAAATAACTTCCCGTAAATATTAACCACTTACTCCTCGATTAATATTTAAATAAAATTTTCCTAATTAATTCAATTAAATTACGACTCACAAGTAATTTACAATTCCTGAATTAATTAAATATTTAATGTATGAAAAATGCGGGGTGTTACATTTCGGTATAGAGAGGATATACCTTGGACATTACGAGAGAGATAGTAATCTAAATATTTATACTATACGTAGTGTTGAGATTTAAAATACGTCTGACAAGTATATATATGTGGGTTGGAGAAATGCCTATAAATTATAATAGGATGTGTGTATGCCTATTATGTGATATTATTGTTAAGAACACTAATGGGTGATTACCTAGGGGTGCAAGAATCTTATGGTTAGCTGCACTAATGAGTGATAACTCGGGGGTGCAGGGATTTTATCGTTAAGTGTAATAATGGGTTAGAATGTATATATATATATATATATATATATATATATATATATATATATATATATATATATATATAGGGAAGATGTGACTATATGTATATATATGTAAAACTTGTGAATCATTCTGCTATGTATAGTTAGTAGAGATGAAAATGTTGATATTAAAATAAATCTTAAGAGTATAATATATTTATTCTGAAAATGAGAAAACATATTAATTAGCCGTTCGACATAGGCTAATTTGAAAGCGTATTGTATGGGCGATACGGGTATACTACTGATGGGTATAGATACTATTAGTATGACTTAGGACTAGTTAGACTGGGTGGTATAACTAAGGGGAAAGTTAGATGTACGTTAGGCGTGCACAATAATTGAGAGTTGAGAAGATCATGTGAGAGTTGGATAACTAACATGCGTATAAGACTTGTTTTAAGAACCAGTTTTAAATACTTGATAAATCATTTTTAAACCTTGGGCCCTTACCCGTTTATTGCATCTCTTCTCTCTTTTGCTATATATATATATATATATATAATACCAGGTGCTTAGCCGCAAGGGTTCCAGAATTAGAGATTGGATTATCAGACGTGCTACAGCTATTGTGGACGATGTAGGACCTTGCAGTAGACGCATCTTTCCTTTCCATTCAGTTTCATTTAGACTTCCTATTTAGGACATGTGTCACCCTCTTCTAGTCTTTTATTAGAGATATTGTATTTAGTTTATTTTATAGTTTGGAGTTTTGAACAGGGAGGTTTTACTCAGTCGTATTTATTTCAGTACTAGATCAATGTTCAGTAGTTATTATGTTCCTATGTGTAGTGAATGGTTTGTAATTTAAGACTGAAGGAAAATGAATTTACTTGGTTTTATTAAAATTGGAAATGTTTTGACACCTAGATTAATTTTATATTAGGTGATTAATATGTTAAAAAGGTTTTTCGATAGTGATGCTAAGAATGAACCAACAGAACATTCTGTTTTAAATTGGTATAGGATTGATCACCCTTTATTTAATTGGGCGGGGTGTTACAGGTGGTATTAGAGCGTCAGGTTCTAGAGCCCTTTAGGATCTGTACGACTTACTATGTTTTCAGCTTTGCATCCTTTGATATAGAACCTTATCTTTAGGACTGTTGTGGTCTTATTTATGAAATTACGTCTTCAACTATTTGGGATTTAGTAATAACAGTGGACTAATAAAAAAAATTCTCGTCTCAGATTCCTCCTCGACATACACCAAGAGACGGACAGGCCCAGCCAGAGTAGTCGGCAGTGCAGGCTCAGGGGACAATGAATGCAGCAGAGGTTGTCGTGATAGTAGCACAAGCGGTGAATGCAGTCTTAGCGGTGGTACAAAAGGCCCCACCCCAGGTTCAGGCGGTAGCACCAGTCCCAGTGCATCCATTTCCCACTGGATGGGAAAGAGTGAGAGAGTCCTTTCAGAGGGCATGTCCCCCAGAGTTCATGGGCAGTTCGAATATGGTTATTGCTAGTCAGTGGAAGAAGGACATACAGCGACGCCTTCGTATGTATGAGTGCACTGAGGTTCAGAGGCAAGTTTTGGCTACCTTCAAACTGAGAGGGGCATCCTTACAGTGGTGGGAGTCCACTACTACTACTGAGGAGCGAGATTTGATATCGATCAGTGATTTCTAAGTACGGTTCGACCGCAAGTACTTTCCTTCTGCCGTCAAGACTGAGGTGAGGTGGAAACTTTTAGACCTCACCCAGGAAGGGAGAACAGTTACAGAATACGAGGAGGAGTTCACGCGATTGGAAAATATGGTACCAGATGAGGTGCCAACTGAGTAAAAGCGCATTCAGATGTTCATGGATGGCTTGACGTGGAGGATACGCCAATATCTATTGGGTAACCTTTTCCTACACTCATATACAGACGTTCTGAATGCAGCCTTATAGAATTTTCAGGACAACCGCTACCATGCTAAGGGAAGCAAGCGAGGGGGAGAGCCCAGACAGTTGGGAAAGACATGGGAAGTAGTGCCAGTGGGGCACCAGTTGAGCAGAGTCAAAGGCAGGGTTCCCAGCAGGGGGAGTATGCTAAGAGGTTTCGTTCTTGAGGTTTTTGGCATAGTTATGGGGGTTGGAAGTAGGGCCACCAGGGCCAACAGTAGGGCCAGCTGCAGGGAGGACAGCAGGGCCAGTAGGGCCAAGTTAGGGGTGGTAACAGACAATAGGGTCGAGGCTATCAGGGATAGAGGGGAGGAAACTTCATCGGGAAATGTTATACTTATGGCAAGACTGGCCATAAAAAACAGGATTGCCCCGATAAGGACAGAGTTCCTCGGCAGCAGGGTGCTCACCAGGAGCCCCGAAGACCCATTTTTCCCGTCGCTTTACCATCACCATCTCCAGTTCCAACTTTTCCCGCAGTTCCGATGCAGTAGGGGCAGTTGTAGTGTGGACGTGTCTATAACGTCCACTAGGTCGCAGTTCTGCAGGCACCACCCGTAGTGAAGGGTAAGTTTTCTATCCATGGTACTTTGGGTCGTATCTTATTTGACACGGGGGCATCATACTCCTTTATAGACACTAGCTTTGCACAGGCCACTGGGTTGTTAAGCACGGCAGAGAGTACTGTGACATGTGCAGACTCACCGTTAGGTAGTGGGTCGCTGATTTTCTTCATATGCCGGGACTAAGCATAGAGATTAGCAGTTTGATTTTACCGGCTGATATGTTAGTGTTAGATATGTCTGAGTACGATGCCATTATTGGCATGGATTGGCTAATCGAGTATAGGGACATGATTGATTGCTTCAGTAGGAGTATTATGTTCGCCATTTCAGGCCAGAAGATGTTCTTAGTGGCGATGCCTCGTTCTGAGGGAGGTTCGTCCACCCACTTATTTTATATAGAGGATGAGACCTCTGTAGTAGTGGTTCCACTCGACTCAATTCCGATCGTCTACGAGTTTACTGATGTATTTCAGGATACACCAGGGTTGCCTCCGAGTAGGGAGATCGAGTTCTTGATAGACTTGACACCGGGCACTCGTCCGATAGCATGTGCGCCTTATCGTATGGCTCCAGCAAAAATGAGGGAGTTACGGGATTAGATAGAACAGTTGTTAGGACAGGGTTTCATCCGTAGGAGTACCTCACCTTGGGGGGACCCCAGTTCTGTTTGTGAAGAAGAGGGATGGGTCCTTAAGACTTTGTATTGATTATTGAGAGATTAACAAAGTCACGATACAGAATAAGTATCCATTGCCTCGCATTGATGACTTATTTGACCGGTTGAGAGGAGCAACCCACTTTTCGAAGATAGATTTGAGATTCGGATATCATCAACTACGCATCAGGGAGCAGGATGTGGATAAGACTTATTTTCTGATGAGGTATGGGTCGTATGAATTCAGGGTTATGCCGTTTGGGATAACCAATGCCCCAGAGTATTTATGGACTTCATGAACAGAGTATTCAGAGAGTTTTTAGATCAGTTTGTCATTGTCTTCATTGATGACATCCTGATTTATTTCCGCACCGAGAAGGAGCATGCCGAGCACTTACGTATGGTTCTACAGACCTTACGAGAGCATGTATTGTACGCCAAATATGAGAAATGTGAATTTTGGCAGTGGGAGGTACAGTTTTTGGGACACATTGTATCAGAGAAAGGGATATGTATGGACCCTAGTAAGGTGTTAGCGGTGAGGGAGTGGGGACAGCCCACGACACCAACGGAGGTGCAAAGTTTTCTGGGAATAGCCGGTTACTACAGATGGTTTATTCGGGGATTCTCAAAAATTACAAGTTCGATGACGAATCTGACTCATAAGGGCGTGCCATTTATTTGGGATGATGCATGTTAATTGTCGTTCGATGAGCTGAAGGATAAGTTGACTTCAGCACCCGTACTAGCACTTCCCAGGGCAGGGGTGGAGTACCTGGTTTATACTGACGCATCCTTACAAGGGCTTATGGGAGTACTCCAGAAAGAAGAGCAGGCTATAGCTTTTGCTTCCCAGAAGCTTAAGCCTCACGAGAAGAATTACCCCACCCACGACTTAGAGCTGGCAGTAGTCGTGTTTGCGCTTCGAATTTGGAGGCATTATTTATTGAGGGAACATATTTGCTTATTTACAGACCACAAGTCACTGCAGTACTTGTTCACGCAGAAAGAGTTGAATATGCGTCAACTCATGTGGCTTGAGTTTGTAAAAGATTATCAGTTCGAGATACACTATCACCCGGGAAAGGCTAATGTAGTTGCTGATGCGTTGAGTTGTAGACTAGTAGATGAGACAGCCGAGGTGTGGAAGGCGAAATGAAAGGAATTGGGGCACTAGGATGCAGTTGCCAGGTCCTTCATGTCATTTATGACCGTCACACTGTAGATAGTGACGAGGGTGGTTCAGGCACAGGCGACATACCCTTTTTGCCAAGAAAGGATTAGACAGCTTTTAACTGGTGGATCCGAGTCTTATTCAGTGATCTCCGAGGACGGTTTGTACTTCAATGGGAAACTCATGGTCCCATAGGGGAGGACCTTCGACATGCAGTTATGACGGAGTTGCATGGGTCTCGATTTGCGGTACACCCCGGTGGGGACAAAATGTACCAGGATATGAGGCGGCAATATTGGTGGAGCGGAATAAAGAGAGACACCGCGGAGTTCATCTCCAAGTGTACCACTTGTTAGCTAGTGAAAGTGGACCACCAGAAGCCACCAGGTTTACTTCATCCGTTGGAGATTCCTACGTGGAAATGGGAAGTCATTTCCATGGATTTTATTATCGGGTTGCCCACTTCGCCGAGGGGGCACGATTCTATATGGGTTATTGTGGATCGGTTGATGCCCACTTCTTGCTCGTCAGGACAGACTATACGGCAGGAAAGTATGCCCAGCTATTTATTGCAGAGATAGTGAGGTTACATGGTGTACCCTTGGATATCGTGTCAGACAAAGACAAGACTTTTGCATCTCATTTTTGCGAGAGTTTCAAAGAGGCTATGGGCACCGAGTTGCGGTTGAGTACGGCGTATCACCCGCAGACCGATGGGTAGACTGAGCGCACTAATCAGATGCTCGAGGATATGTTGCACATGTGTGTACTTGATTTTGGTGGAGGTTTGGAGCAGTACCTTCCACTGGTAGAGTTTTCTTATAATAACTCCTATCAGTTTACGATTAGTATGGCCCCGTTCGAGGCTTTGTACGGTAGACCTTGTTGTTCTCCGACTTATTGGCTAGAGGTGGGGGACAACAAACTACTCCGGCCAGAAGTGATTCAAGACACATCGAACAAGATCGAGATAATTCGGGGTCGCATACGGGTAGCGCAGGACAGACAGAAAAGCTATGCCGATGCTATGCGGTTCTTTAGAGAGTTCGCCATAGGGGACCAAGTTTTGCTAAAGGTATCCCCTACGAAGGGGGTAATGAGATTTGGCAAAAAGGGGAAATTCTATTCGAGATATGTAGGACCATTTCCTATTATCGAGAGGATCAGACCAGTGGCATATAGGCTTGGGTTATCGGAACACTTGCATCGTATCCATGATGTGTTCCACATTTTGTCACTGAGGCGGTATCTTTGGGATGAGTTGTCACACACTCACATCGCGATTGAGGAGATTCAGTTACATCCTGACAGTTCATATGAGGAGAGACCGGTGGATATCCTCAATTATAATGAGAGGAGGCTAAGGTCAAAGGTAGTTCCACTTGTTCGGGTGCAGTGGAAGCATCACAATGTGGAGGAGTCTACCTAGGAGCGTGAGGCGAATATGCGTGAGAAATATCCAGAGTTATTCGTACCAGGTATGCCTTATTTTCCGAATTTCGGGACAAAATTCCGTTATTAAAGGGAAGTATGTAATACCCCATATTTTTTAGGATTTAAATAATTATGAGATTAATTATTATAATGGGATTAATTGAATTAAAATGTGAGAATTTAATTATTAATTAATCTGGATTTAATAATTAAATATTAACTAGCATGACAAGGGTTAATACTTATTGATTTAATATTATTGTGTGATATGTAATACGGAACTATACTCAACTCAACTCAACAAAGCCTTTTCCCAATTATTTAGGGTCAGCTACATGAATCCTATTTTTCCATTCCATTCTTTCCATTGCAATGTCTTTGATTAAACCACATGATATCATTGTAATACCCCGTAATCCTGCTTAGTTTTTAAATTACGTGAGTAGAGTAATTTAATGTGAATTTTATTTAAATTACGTGAGTAGAGTAATTTAATGTGATTAAATACGCTTTATTTAAATTACGTGAGAAGAGTAATTTAATGAGATATAATGTTAATAAAGATGAATACGACGATTAAAAATTTACTAAATGTGAGTAGTAAATTTTCAATGTTGATATGTACGGCCTAGTGACTATATGGACGTACCGGAATTATCTCAACCGAGTGTCGCGCGTAGGACAAAAATTAAGGATGAGAGTAGAAAAATATTTAAGAGACTCAAACGATAATTTAGAGTCCACAGTTGATTCCGAAAGGGTCGAATTAGTCAAAATAGTGTACCCGGGGGTACTAGTTGAGTGCCGGGTCATTTCCGGGCTAAACCGGGACCATTCGGGGGCATTTTAGTCTCTTTACAATTATGGGAAAGAAGACCTACGAATTTTGAAACCCTAGATCAGATTATAAGAGTGGAGGCTAGGGTTAGACAAAAAGATATACACCATAGCCATTGGAGAAGAGAGAGAGAGAGAAATTCCTAAGGCAAAAGAAGGAAGGAGGGATCATTTTAAGGAGATTTCACCACAAAGATTGTTGGGAAGGAGGATTGAAGTATCAAAATCATCAACCATCATCAACAACCACGAAATCAGACCCTACAAATCATAAGGCAAGTGGTTATTTACTAAATAATTGAGTTATAATACCCATAATTAAGCTTTAGTAAGAACATGATTTTTATGATATTCTTGGGAATAAAACAATTGATTATGATCCGTGATTGATAAGGATTGCATGTAGGACGTTTTTGGATTTCCAAGTATGTTGATATCATAGAAAACTTGATGATAAATTCGTAAGATAATCTGGAATTTCGATGAAAGATATAAAGAATGCATTTTTAGGGTTCTTGAATATTAGAGAGATTTTTAGTTAATTTGGCCAAGATTTATAATGATTTTGTTGTTTCAAATCGTTAGTAATCATCCCAGAACATTTAGGAATGATTAAAAATTATTGGTTGTGAATATGGTGGATTATCATGAAAGATAGAGAAATAAAAATGGTGAAACCCGTAGGAAGAAGATGAACTGGGTCTGTCACTGCTTGATCGATCGATTGACCCTTGAATGTCGATCGATCGAGCAGTCGATCGATCGACCATATCCCCTCGATCGATCGACCCTGGCTGGACTTTAGAGAATTTTGTAAATAAATTTCTTCAATTACCGTCGCTTAATGGGAACCTTAGAAATGATATTTTACCTATGAGGGGACTTTATAATTACCAGTAGGTGTATCATTAGGTTTCTCCACAAATAATTGAGTGGAAATTTTGGAGCAATGGATTGACGAAAGCACGATCGATTTAGCCGTATGTTGAGATTTTTAGAATTTAATTACGGAAAGAGTGAGATTTAATTCCGGAAAGAAAATACCAGTAGGTTAAAATTAATTTAACTACTGAATTAAGGGAGGGGTAACTAGGGCCCTTAGAGTTGCGTGAATACTCGAATAAATACAATAGTGAAATAAATTGTAATCAATAAGTACGGTGAATATAAGTAAAATATATTACGTACGGGTATGATTTGTTAGGTCGGGTGTGTACCTACTAAATTATATAAAAAGTTTGGGTTAAGAGAATATTACCTAAATTAATTATGTTAGGGTCGATGTGACAATTTCGAACTAACATAAAATTATTATATATTTGGGGTCGATGAAAAATGGCGAACCAAACTTTTAACTGGTGTCGTGATGAAAGAGTCCCGAACCAGAATATGTGTATATATTTATATTTTTAAATAGTTGGGGTCGATGGATCATTCCGAACCAACTTTCACTTGGGGTCGATGAATTATTCCGAACCAAGAATCCTTTATGTGTAATAAAAAGGATATGTTAGTGGTAACTAATATTAAATACATTGTTGTGTGATAAAATGTATTCTATGTGCATAATATACTAATTTAGAATAGTAGACAATGAAATGAAATGTAAATGTCTTAGTAATAATTTATAACGTGATGTAATTATTACAAGAATAAGGACAACGAGCAGTAAATAAGTTAACTACGGTTATGGGTAGTATAACTAGGTAGACTAAGTATCCTCGATAGTTACGTACTACGTAAGAGAGGTGAGGAAGTTCAAGGGAGTGTGCGAAACCTTAATATGTGTAATCAATAACTTAATTGTGATAACTGCTTGCAAAATATTTTCAAATGTTTTGAGTACTAACTCTTGCTATGTAAAATTTTAAAAACCTTTTAGGTGCCCAGCCACAGGGACACCCAGCATGATTTCATTCCAGAGATTTGGGAGCTGCAGCAAGTGTGGATGTTGCAGGGATTGTTTAGACGCTTCCTCTTTTTCCGTTCTAGTGCAGGATCTTAGTCTTAATATTCTTAGTTGGGACATGTTGTTCTACCTTTACTATTATAGTTTATTCTAGTTATGGATTTGTAGTTGTCTTTTATTAGCCGTGGTTTTCGGCAAGACTTTACCTGCTTTCAGAGTATTTTTACAAACTGCTTATTTATTACTAGAATTTGTAATGTGGTTGCAAGGTGAATGTTCTATTTTAAGAAGGAATAAATTTGCCACCCGTTTAATTTCATTTAGGTGGTTAGTAAATAAAAAGGCGTTCGACAGTGATGCTAAGAATGAACCATTTAAGAAACCTGTTTAAATTAAAATAAGGCTTGATCACCCAAGGTTTAATTAGGCGGGGCGTCACAATCATGTCCTTTTTTATAATATCCCACCAAGTTAATTTAGGCCTACCTCTACCCCTTGGGTTACCATCAAAACTAACTAAATCACTCTTCCTTATAGGAGCATCCATTGGTCTACGCTTAATGTGTCAAAACCATCTAAGTCGATTTTCTCTCAATTTATCTTCTATAGGAGCTACTTTTACCGTTTCACGAATTTGTTCATTTTTAATTTTATCCTTTCGAGTTTTACCACAAATCCATCTTAGCATTCGCATTTCCGCCACACTCATTTTCTGCACATTTTGTTTCTTGGTTGCCCAACACTCTGTCCTATATAACATGGCGGGTCTAATGGTCGTCCTATAAAATTTTCCTTTTAACTTCAAAGGTATACGCCTATCACACAGAACACCAGTCGCACTTCTCCACTTAACCCAGCCTGCTCTAATCCTATGCGTAACATCATCACTAATATCTCCATGTTTTTGTATAATCGATCCTAAATAACGAAAATGACCATTTCTAGGTATTTCTTGACCCTCCACTTTCACCACATCTCCATTTGTCCTCCTATTACTACTAAAATTACACTCCACATATTTTGTTTTAGTTCTGCTTATTTTAAATCCTCTTGTTTCTAAAGTTTCTCTCCACAATTCCAACCTAGCATTTATCCCCATCTTAGTCTCATCGACTAAAACAATATCATCTGCAAATAGCATACACCATGGCACCTCATCTTGTATTTGTCCAGTCAACTCATCCATAACAAGAGCAAAGAGATAAGGACTTAATGCTGAACCTTGGTGTAGCCCTACCGTAATTAAAAATTCACTACTTTCTTCAACTGATGTTCTTACTGTAGTCATCGCACCATCATACATATCCTTGATCACATCAATATAACTGCGAGTCACTCCTCTTTTATGTAGAACCCTCCATATTATATCTCTGGATATCCTATCATATGCCTTCTCCAAATCTATAAAAATCATATGAAGATCCTTATTTTTCTCTCTATACCTCTCCATTAATCTCCTCAATAAATAGATTGCTTCCATTTTTGACCTCCCAGGCGTAAACCCAAATTGATTCTCAGATACTGTTGTCTTCAATCTCAATCTATATTCAATCACTCTCTCCCAAAGTTTCATTGTATGACTCATTAACTTAATACCACGATAATTTGAACAACTTTGTATGTCCCCTTTATTTTTATAAATAGGTACTAAAATACTTTTTCTCCATTCATCAGGAATCCTATTAGTCATTAAAATTCTATTAAATAATTTTATAAGCCATGATACTCCATCCTCCCCTAAGCACTTCCAAACCTCAATAGGGATACCATCTGGTCCTAAAGCCTTCCATGTTTTCATCTTTTTTAGAGAAATCCTGACCTCTGTTGTCCTAATTCTACGAAAAAATACATCTTCTCGAGTCTCCCTAAGTTCCTCTATATCTAATCTACTCCCATTATCTCCATTTAATAACCTCTCAAAGTATTTTTTTCCATCTTTCCATAATTTCATCATCTTTGACTAGGACTCTCGAATCATCACTTTTGATGCACTTAACGTTATTAAAATCATTTGTTTTCCTATCCCTAAGTTTAGCAAGCTTATAAATACTTTTTTCCCCTTCTTGTGTTCCTAATTTTGTATAAAGATCATCATACGCTTTTAACTTAGCATCTCTTACCACTTTCTTAACTTCCTTTTTAGCCCATTTATATTTCTCAAAATTCTCTTCATTTCTATTTGTTTTCCATGTTTTAAAGCACTCCCTTTTAATTTTTACTATATTTTATACACTTTGATAAATTATCGAAAGTGAATAATACGATAGTTTGATAAATTAAGTCTGACGCGCGTGTAAATCGTGTCGAGACTAAATTGATTGGGATAAAAAAGAGAAATTATTTTTTGTAACTCGTATGGTCATTTCGATTGTGCCGTTGATTTCGAAAGGGTCGAGATAGTCAGAATAGTATACTCGGGTGTTTAGTTTGGGTCCCGGGACAATTTTAGGCCTAATCGGTGCCCCGAGTGGGCATTATGGTAAATTGTATTTTTTGGTTTAATTAATGGACGAAAATTGGGAGTTATTTTATCACCCAAGGAAAGTCAATTAGGGTTGAGAGACACATAAAGTAAACAACGGCCACAGAGGGTGTGAGGGAGAACCAATTTCCAAGAGGAAAGACCAAATTAACACTACCTTGTACAACCGTGACCACTAACGTGTAGATCGAGAAGAGAGGAACGCGTCTATACCAACATCACCAAAGGATTCAGACCTTCGACTTAAGGTAAGTGTTTATTACTTGCATTCTTTTAGAAATAATCATACTCATGTTAGAGTAGGTGAGATTCAT
The DNA here is from genome assembly GCA_949130495.1 of Sambucus nigra. Taxonomy (NCBI): domain Eukaryota; kingdom Viridiplantae; phylum Streptophyta; class Magnoliopsida; order Dipsacales; family Adoxaceae; genus Sambucus; species Sambucus nigra. The sequence continues at coordinate 377,121,897 of OX422209.1, read as the reverse complement.
CATGATTTACATGTTAATTGGGTGAAAAATTGAGGCTTAAATGATGATTAAAGGCTGGGTTAATTAGCTGTTAATATTCCTTCATGTATGTAGAGGATTAATTATGAAATTGAATCATATATTGGTGAATGAATCTGGACTGATTAGGTTCTTTAATTCAAATTTTGGAATCTAGGGTTCATGCGAATTAATTTGGAGATTGTACATAATTACAATGATTAATGACGAATTAATGATACTAAGATGTTAAGAATTATTTATAATTTGTTATGTGTTGATGGGTATTAATGATGAAGCATTGGGTGTTGAATCTTAGAGGGTTTTAGGTTCAAAAATGGTAGAAAACGCTGAAATTTGGTGAAGAAGACGAAACAGTGGGTCTCGCGCAAAGTTGCGCGAAGTGGTTCTGACGAGATTGGTATCTCGCGCGAAGTCGCTCGAGCGACACATGGCAGTCATTCAAACGACATGACATCTGGTTCGAGCGATATGGTGAATTTCTGAGAATTTCCTTAGAGTCTAGTTTTGAGTTTATCGATTTATTGGAGTAAGAGAGACTGCCCAATAATAAACTTAAACAAGACAGAATTTCGGAATAGTATGTGAGAATTAATACTTTAAATTATTTCGGTATAGAGAGGATGTACCTTGGAGATTACGAGAGAGATAGTTATCTAAATATTTATACTAGTTGAGATTTAAAATACATATGCAAAGTATATATATGTGGGTTGGAGAAATACCTATAAATTATAATAGGATGTGTGTATGCCTATTATGTGATATTATTGTTAAGATCACTAATGGGTGATAACCCGGGGGTGCAAGAATCTTATGGTTAGGTGCACTAATGAGTGATAACTCAGGGGTGAAGGGATTTTATCGTTAAGTGTACTAATGGGTGATAACCCGGGGGTACAAGAATATTATTATATGTGTACTAATGGGTGATAACATGAGGTTACAAGATTATTGTTATAGGTGCATTAATGGATGATAATCCGGGGGTTCATTATTATTATGGGTAGTTGCACTAATGGGTCTTAGTCCGGGGGTGCAGTATTAGAATATATATATATATATATATATATATATATATATATATATATAGGGATGATGTGACTATATGTATATATACGTAAAACTTGTGAATCATTCTACTGTGTATAGTTAGTAGAGATGAAAATGTTGATATATAAAATAAATCTTAAGAGTGTAATAGATTTATTATGAAAACGAGAAAACATATTAATTAGTCATTCGACATAGGCTAATTTGAAAGCGTATTGTATGGGCGATACGGGTATACTACTGATGGGTATAAATACTATTAGTATGACTTCGGACTAGTTAAACTGGGTGGTATAACTAGGGGTAAGTTAGATTTACGTTAGGCGTGCACAATAGATGAGAGGTGAGAAGCTCATGTGAGATTTCGATAACTAACATGCGTATAAGACTTATTTTAAGAACCAGTTTTAAATATTTGCTAAATCATTTTTAAACCTCGGGCCCTAATCCATTTATTGCATCTCTTCTCTCTTTTGCTATATATATATATATATATATATATATATATATATTATATTATACCCGGTGCTCAGCCGTCGGGGTTCCAGAATTAAAGATTGGATTGTCAGACGTGCTACAGCTATTGTGGAAGTTGTAGGTCCTTGCAGTAGATGCATCTATCCTTTCCATTCAGTTTCATTTAGACTTCTTATTTAGGACATGTGTCACTCGCTTCTAGTCTTTTATCAGAGATATTGTATTTAGTTTATTTTATGGTTTGGAGTTTTGAACTGGGAGGTTTTACTCAGTCGTATTTATTTCAGTACTAGATCAATGTTCCGTAGTTATTATGTTCCTATGTGTAGAGAATGTTTTGAAATTTAAGACTGAAGGAAAATGAATTTACTTGGTTTTATCAAAATTGGTGATGTTTTTACACCTAGCTTAATTTTATATTAGGTGATTAATATGTTAAAAAGGTTTTTTGATAGTGATGCTAAGAATGAACCAACCGAACATTCTGTTTTAAATTGGTACAGGACTGATCACCCTTTATTTAATTGGGCGGGGTGTTACACTAGCGACCTTCCTCCTGTGTGACTTCCACAAATTATTTTATGAAGTTCATGTAGAACTTGCTCGACGTCCTGTGGATGAATGCACTGGAGGTAAGGGCTAGTGAAGGATTTATTGTATAACTTGTCCTCAAAAGATAAGTGAAAGCGAGCAACTTTGACTCTTATCTGATGAGCGGTAATATTGTCACTTGGCAGCATGTCACTCCGCAAGTAATCTACTATAGGATCCATCCAGCTGGGAGCTTTCTCGATATGGAGAACATGCTCAAGATTTAGTGGTTCGTTACTTTGATTGATGTTGGGTTGTGTAATGAAATCAATTGGGATTGTTCTCCTCAAGCCAGAGTCAATTTCTGAGCTTAGAGCTACTAGGGTATTGGCATGGTTGTTTTATCCTCCGGGGAACTTCTGAACACTAACTTGATCAAAGTTGGCCATTAATCCCTTCATAATGGCGAGATAAGTTACCATCATTTCATTTTTTGCATTAAAATCACCACTTATTTAGTTAAATACTAGCTATGAATTGCTGAAAACCTGAAGGTGCCTTGCCCCAAGAAATCGTGCCTTGCGTAGGCTGGCGATCAATGCCTCGTATTCTGCCTCGTTATTAGAGGCTTCAAATCCAAGTCGATTCCCTGCTCGAGCACTGTATTTTTAGGAGTAACTAGAACGATGGAGTAACTAGCACGATGCATACTCCTGTCCCCTTGAATTGGAGGCTCCATAAACGTATAATCTCCAAACACTTGATTCTTATAGGTCCTCGCTTGAATGACTAGTCTCAGGCTGATCACAAGGTTGTTTTCCTATGAATTCAGCAATGAAATCAGCTAGGATTTGCCCTTTGACAGCTGTCATTAATTTAAAATGAATATGAAATCATTCGAGATCGACCGACCATTTCGATAGTCGGCCACAGAGGTCTACTTTCCTTGTACAACTTTAAGGGGGTGCAAAGTAATTACGAAGATGGAGTGGGCCTCAAAATAATTCTTTAGTTTTCTCGAGGCTACCACTAGTGCGAAAGCGAGCTTTTCCAATGGCAGGTACCATTGCTTGGCATCCAAAAGTGTTTTGATTTCAAAGTATACTGGATGTTGGCTCCCCTCTCTCTCACATACCAAGGCAGAGCTCACAGCATGGTCTAATACTACAAGGTAAAGAAATAAAGGATCAATCACTTTAGGAATTATGAGCAAATGGGACTTGCTGAGGTAGGCCTTCAGTTCTTTTAAGGCCCTTGAGCAGTCCTCATTCCACACCAAGCCTTTACTTCTATTTAACAACTGAAATAACGGTTGACACTTCTCTGAAGATTTAGAAATGAATCGGTTTAATGCAGCGAGCATTCCTATGAGCTTCTGTTACTCTCTTGCTGACCAAGTATCCAAGGAATTTTCCTTACTGGATGTCGAAAGAACACTTACTTGCATTAAGTTTCATTCGGTACTTTCGGAGGATTTTAAAGGTCCTTGCTAGGTCGGAGAGGTGCCCATCTTTGAGATTGCTCTTGATGATCATGTCATCAATGTAAACCTCCACGGTATCCCCCATTTGGTCTTTAAATATCTTGGTGACCAGCCACTGATAAGTCCCGCCTGCATTCTTAAGGCCGAAAGGCATGACCTTATAATAATATAAACCAATAGTAGTTATAAACGAGGTCTTATCTTGATCTAACACATAAAGGGGGATCTGGTGGTATCCAGAATACGCATCTAAGATGCTCATCCTCTCAAGGGATGCTGTAGCATCAACTAGCTGATTGATCTTTGGAAGGGGGAAACTATCTTTGGGGCAGGCCTTATTGAGGTTAGTGAAGTTGATGCAGACTCTCCACTTTTTGTTGCTCTGAGGAACTACTATTGGGTTAGATAACCATTTGGGGAACTAAACTTCTCATATGTATCCTACATCTAGTAACTTATCGACTTCCTTCTCTACTGCTTTAGCCTTATCTGGATCTGTTCGACGAGCCTTTTGTGTGACTGGCTTGAAGGTTGGGTCCATGTGTAATCGATGACAAGTAATGCTGGGATCGATCCCAGGAAGCTCGTCGGGATCCATGCAAAAATGTCCAAATTACTCCAGAGGAGGGTGACCAATTTTTTCTTCTCGCGATCGGTAAGAGAGGTCCCAATTAGGAACTTCTTCTCACTCGAACTACTCCGAGCTGCGACTTCTTCTGGGTATTCAACGACCTTCTCAAAGGGGAGGAGCCTGGTCTCCTCCACTCCTGGTCGGCCATATCCTAACTGCTATTTGGAGGGCATTAACCCCTCTTATGCTTCTTCCCTGCTGCTTACTTCTTTCACCTTCTTCTCCTGTTTGGGGCATATGGTCGTAGGGAAGCACTTTCTTGCCATAATCTGATCTCCTCGGATCTCAACTACTCTTCATTTTATTATACACTTCAATTTATGATGAGAGGTCAATGGGATGGCCTTCATCTTATGGATCCATCCCTTGCCTAGGATGGCTTGATACGGTGATTCAATATCAATTGCAAGAAATTCAATCAATTTTTTAGATTTTTCTTGCCCTCACCGACAGAACGATATTTCCCAATGGGATAGCTATCTTTCTAGAGAAGACGACAAAAGGAATAGTGGCTTCCTACTTAAGCTTTCTGAATAACTCGAGCTACATTACTTCGGATGAGTTGGCTTGGTCGATAAGCAACCTGTCGACATCGTAATTGGCTATCTTGAGCATAATGACTAGTGCATCATGATGTCTAGTTCTTTCTCCCACTAGATCCTCATCTGTGAACACGATATGCTTATTGTAGTCGACATCTTCTGGACGTCGATGCTTCCCTTCTTGGGTTTTGGCTTAATCGATCTGAAATGCTAGCATTACTTTTGTAATCTTCTTCACTTCCATCTGAGCTGCGTTCCCTTTAATCTTTACCGCGAACGCGTGTCCGATGTCCTCCTCGAGAACATTATCGATCCTTTGATCTCCATTTGAATCTACCTTCTCTTCTTTCTTCTCCATAAACTCATTTAAGTGCCCAACTTAGGCTAATTCTTTGAGGTGGGAATTCAAGGATTTGTAGTGCTCGGTCTTTTTCTCGGGTCCTTGTGTAATGCGCATCTCAATGTGTTATTCCGCTTGGAAGGGTCTCCACCCATCTTCTTGGGCCATTTAATAAATGGCTCGTCTTTGATATTTGCAAGAATCTTATAGATCGGCTCTTTGAAGACAGTGTTTACAGCCTAGAATGCCTTCGAGGTGTCACTCTTGTTTCCATTCTTGGGGCCATTCTTTCCCCCATTCTTATTCCCTTTCTTCTGAGTTTCACTCTTCTCAACCCCTCTGCTAGCCTTGGTGCGACCGTTTTCCCCTGCATTAAGATGGGTCACATCTTTGACTTTAGCGTATTTTTTAATGCAAGCCATTAAGTCGTTGATGGTTGTGGCCTCCTTCTTAGTGAGGGACGGGTGCAGGCGGCAGGAGCTAGGCAAGCTTATTTTGAAGGATGCTATAATGAACTGCTCTGAGTAATCCTCGACCTCATTAAACATTTCCCACTATCTCTTTGCATAGTCTCTGAGGTTTTCCTGAGGTTTCTTTTTCACTATCAATAAATCATCCATCCTCTTTGGATGAGAGCTGCTTGTAATGAAGCGATCTATGAAGAGCTCGGCCAGAGACTTAAAGTTACTGATGAAACTGTGAGGTAGCTTTTTGAACCACTTTTGGGACACATCGTGCAAGATCGATGGGAAAATTTGACACATGAGTGCATCGTTATGGTTCAAAATGGTTATGTCCTGTCTGTATTGTCTGATATGGTCGATAGGATCAGTTTTTCCATCGTAAATCTTGAACCTGGGCATTGCGAACTTCTCCGGGGCTTCTTTTTCCTCTATCTCCCTTGAAAAAGAGAACTTCATCTAGGTCTTGAGATCTCATATGACTAAATCTCTTATTAATCTGGAACCATGATGAGCTAGGTGTTAGTCCATATCCCTCCGGACCAAACTCTGTATATCATAATTCCTTTAACTAGGAATCCTGTATTGGTGAGTTGGTTTCATCTGCTTAGAACGTTCGTCATATGACTTGTGCCTCTCAGTTCTTTATGACATGCACCTTGGGATCTTTCCTCGGCTACGAGACGTGCTCGCCTGAGGTCTAGGAGTCCGGTTGTGGCGTCGCCTCGTGCTGCGATGGAGTTCCCTTTCTATCCTTTTCAGTCTCCTTTTGAGGCAAGCATTATCAACTTCCTATTTTTGAGTGGCCTCTTCCTGCTCTGGAGCCTGGCTTCATAGGCGTCTATTATCCTGGAAATCTGTGTGGACCTGAGCAGTCCCTGACTTTCTTAGGAGACTTTCCTCTCTTAGCGAAGCCTTGGGTTTCAATGATGGATTTCAGACCTTACCCTATGAGGGATAGGTTGCTCTTAAATATCCCCTACTTGAGGGGCGTTACTGCTATGATCTAACATTACAGGTTCTTGTTGGTGAAGGTTTTCTTAGAGGAAAAACATTTATTTCCTACAGACGACGCCAATTGTGGTGAAAAAAATCTCAACACAAGCAATAATGGAAAACAATCACTAAGAAAGTAATAACAACACAAGTCACAATCACACAACACAAGAATGTACGTGGTTTGGCAAATTGCCTACATCCACGAAGAGGTATACTATTATATTGAGTATCTCTCGAGAAAGTTTTCTCTATTCCCCTTTTCCCCGGGCCATGGGTACAATATATATTCAGTTGAAAAGAGAGAGGGTGTTGGTAACCAACACATTAGCCCACTATCCCCTGAATATCTCCTCCGAGATTTTGGGGATAGAATGGGTCAAATCTTTAATTCTAGCTGCCATTTAGAACTCATAATTTGGGTCGAACACCTCTTATTCTTAATTGGGGCTCCGTCCGTCTACTCTTATGGGCCTAATTATAGAAAAGGTACCCACAAAACTTAACCCGATGAAGTGTACTTTTGGAGTGTAGGAATGGATGTTTTTGGGATACATTGTCAATCAGAGAGGTATATAAGCTAATCCCGATAAAATCAAAGCTTTGTTGGAGATGCGCTCCCTGACTAGCAAAAAGGAGGTGCAAAATCTCACAAAAAGGGTAGTAGCCTTAAATCACTTCATTTCCAGGGCAATCGACAAGTGCCTTCCATTATTCAAAGTTCTTAGAAAGACCTTTAATTAGAATGATGAATGCGAAAGAGATTTTGTTGAACTTAAGAAATATATGGGGTCTATACCATTGCTTTCTCGACTAATAATGGGAGAGAAATTGTATTTATATCCGGTGGTTTCAGAATTAGTTGTCATCTTGGTGCTCATTCGACCAATACTTGTGTATTTCACAAGTAAAGCGTTCTGAGGAGTGAAATTCGATACACATGCTTGGAAAAGTTGGCACTAGTACTTATAGAGGCATACAGGAGAATGAGGTTATACTTTTAAGCCCACACTATTATACTGTACACTGACTTACCTTTAAGACAAGCTCTACACAGACCGGATAAATCGGGAAGATTGATGTCTTGGGCGATGGAACTTAGAGAATATGATATTGTATATGAACCTCGGACTTCGATAAAGGGGTAAGCAGTAGGAGATTTTATTGCAGAATTCACTTATGCGGAGGCATCAAACCAACCAAGTTTTCCTGCCAAGCAGACTTCTTCGGAAGAAAGCTCAGCTCAAAAGCAAACTTATGCAGTAGGCGATTAGCTAGAATCCTCAGCTGCCCAGGAAAAAGCTCAACGTCTAGCCGAGAAAAGTAAAAAAATATTCAATCATGGAGAACTAGTAAACAAAGAGTTTGACAATGAAATTCCAATCTGGAGATTATTCGTATATGGATCTTCTTGTACTACTAAAAGTGAAGCAGGGCTCATCTTAAACACCCCCGATTGTCTAGATGTTGAGTATGTCCTGAGATTTCAATTTCATGCATATAATAATAATGCAGAGTACGAAGCCTTGATTATAGGGATAAAATTAGCATCATTATTGGGTGCCGAACAGGTAGTGGCGCACAGTGATTCATAGCTCATTGCTCATCAATTGCTTCAAATCTACGGGGTTAAAGGAGAGATAATGCCAAGGTACAGGAAAAAGACCATTGAAGTAATTTCTTTATTCCCAGCGGTGAAAGTAGTGAGAATCCCAAGACTGGACGATGCCCAAAAAGATGCACATGCTTGGCTAGCTTCATCCACTCCCATGGAACTTAGAAGAACATCCCAGTAGAAATCCTCACCAGCAGGAGCATTGATACGAAGGAAGTCTACATGATATCCATTGATTAGGGTCCTTCATAGATGGATCCTTTCAGAAATTATATTAAGATAGGAATCATACCCGTCGATCAGAAAGAAGCCAAGAAGTTAAGATACAAAGTAGTCTGCTATGTTATGGAAAGGGCTTGTTTTATAGAAGGGGGTATACAGTATCTTTATAGTGATACATCCATTGAATAGAGGTGGAGGACTTAATCAAAAAATTACATCAAGGTTCCTATGGTGCTCATTTGGATGGAAGGTCTTTAGTACAATGACTAGCTATGCAAGGCTACTATCGGACGACGATGAAAGCTGATTGTATTTCGTTTGCAAAGAAGTGTGATAAATGCCAGAGGTTTGCTGCAGTTCATAGGAAACCAGGTGCTTCCCTGATCCCAGAAAAACAGTTGGAAAAGTCATGTTTCATCTTTTGTTTTTTGGAGTATGTGACACCATTAATAAAAGTTTACACCTCAACTTTTCAAACTTTTCCTACTCTAGAAAAGTTTATGCTATATCTTTTCAAACTTTTCAAACTCTAGAAAAGTTTACGCCTTAGCTTTTCAAACTTTTCCAACTTCAGACAAAGTGCCTTATGTATAACTTTTCCTTTGATAAGTTAAGAACAAGAAGCTCGTAAATCTTGGTTAAAAACAAGTTTTACTTGATTGGATTAAAAATAGGAATACATGTGCACATTCCTAAACAAAAGAATACACACATACATTCCTAATACACTTGGTCGCCACTGATAACTAATGTTAACAAAACTCATTACATTTTTATCTAAAAATAACATTAGTAGAATTTATGGCTTTACATTTGCACTCTTCACATTTAAGCAAGTTCAATAGTCTTTAAGTTAAATAACTACTTTCTATACAGACTATTTGGTTGAAGATGAGATTAGTAACAACCACAAGCTTAAATAACGAAGAAAAAATATCCCAATTTCTAAAACTGACTAACTGATCATAAAATATTACCTAGTCGGCAGAAATGAAAAAATAACAATGACGAGTGTAAGTCAGGAAACATTCTTTAATAACTTTGACAAATGAATACAGAAAAGTCATTCTGCTGGATGCTTTCCTTGAGCCTTATCCATACCACCAGGAGGGTCATCCAAAGCATATGGAGAAATTATGTAGTTAAATTCCCTCAATATTCTCCTATTACTATTACTCGGCTGGTTAATCAAATGTGCAAGATGAACTATCTCAAGTTCATCATAAAGGCCATAGTCCACTAAATATTTGGTTATTAGACAATGGGGAAGGACATTAGGAGGAATCCAACTCTTGTCCAGTGTGAATGGAGGTTTATCACAATCAAGAAAACCTGGGTCATTCAAGTGTCATAGGTTACTGTTTTGGTCATACTTCAGTAAAATTAACAAGTTGATCCATCCCTATTTGTATCCTTCATGATTGCTTTGAGCCAAGTGATCATCTATATAGGATAATGCCTCATTGTAACCTTCCATCCAAACTTCCCTGGGTTGTTTATGAAATTGGAAATTTAATCTCTCTACTTGATGCTGAAGCTTCTTGACAATATCATTCTTGATCTTCAATTGAGTAGCTTGGTCGGTAATAGCAGAATCTTTGTCCTTCAGCTGAAGTGAAAGGTTAGCAATAGCAATAGATTTTTCCCTCAATTGGGTTGCCTGGTTAGCCAAGGTCTTCTTAGTCCTCTCCTCCTCAATATTAGGCTGAACAAAAATTACTCCTCTTGAAGACTGTCCCCGCTTAGGTTTCCTCTTCTGCAAGGATTTCAGCTCCTCTAATAGTCTTGCATTTTCCTCCTCTATAAAGGAAGAACCTTTACTGGGATTGGTAGCAGTTGATTTCTTCAAGCTATCAAGTTCATTCCTCGGGGCATTGCTCTCTTTCTCCAACAGGGCAACTATCTCCTTAGCTGATTTAACCTCATACTTTAGCACAATCTCTCTCTTATTCAATACAGAAGTAAAATTTTAAAGTTTATCATCAAAGCCCCACCCTTTACTTAAAGCTTTATACATGACCTCATAGTCGGCATGGAGCAGGGCTTTGGTTTGTTTGTGACCTTCTTATAATAGTTCAATCATCTCAAAATAGGCAACATTATTTGCCATAGCCGACTTTGCAGGTATGAAAAGGCTTCCTTCGCATGATCAAAAGCATCAGTGCCGAGTAAGGCTGTAACTCTTCCTTGGTTGGTTCCATATGACTAACTTTGAACACACAGTTACAACATCTGAGTAGATCAGATCTGACAGAAGCAATCTTTTCCATCCTTGCATCAAACTGAAAATTGCAAGTACGAGGGCACAAGAACACAACCAAGAATAATCATATCAAGGGCAACAAAGGAAAGAAAAGAAAATATATCAAACAAGATGTAGCAAGTCAAAAATATTTCTTCTAATTGATATAAAAAAGCTGTTATAATTTGAAATTCTTACTACAAAACAACAGTTACAAGATGTAACAAAAGTTGCTAAAATAACTTTCTCCTAGCCCTTATCAAAAGAAGCTTCCTTAACCTTATTCTGCTTGGATTTTTCAGCCACCAGATCAACCTTCAGAATAATGATTTTCTTCTCAGAAGCTTGAAGAGACGTATGATTCAAGGACAATTTGTCCTCTATTGCCATTTCCCCGTGCTCAACTTCAGAGCTAGCCAACGTAGCCATAAATAGTAATTCCTAAGCCTTCTTACGAGCATTTTTGGCATCTGTGATTGCCATGAATCTCTCTCTAATGCCTCTTTATATTTCTCTCAGAGATCTCTTCAAACCTTACAAGAATTCCTCCACATCAGAAGAAGAGGATGCTCTTATTTGGTCATCCTTCTCCATCATTTTGTTAAAGTCGACCAAGAACTTTAAGAAAAATGAGTTATCGGTATAGAAAAACAATATAAGTTATATCTTACCAACATAAAATGTGAAAGCTTACCAAAGCTAAGTTCTGAATAGCCCTTTCAATCAATCGCGACTTTATTAATGGAACTCTTGTCAACCTATATGTAGGTAAAGTTCCAGACTTTATTAACTTCCTGGCCAAACCATAGTTGAGAACAAAAAATGTCTTCTCAATTCCACCTAGTTAGGCAAAAGACTTTTTGGACAATCCAGTAATATTGGCAATTTCAGTTGACTTCTTGGCCTGAGTCAGTTGGTCAGAGGGCAGACCTTTATTTAACCTCTTATATTCATAAGCAACAGTGTTAACTTCTTCAGTGCCAATAACCCGAGGCACCTTCTTGGTAACCTTAGACACCTTCTTAGTCACCTTAGACTTCTTGGTATCAGCAACTTTGATAGTCTTAGTCCTGGGAGATAGAGCTCATCCATCAAGTTGGGAATCTTCCTCTTACCCATGACTTTTAGTGGGGAAAAAGGGATGGAAGAAGTATCAAAAGTTTCATACGAGGAAGAGGATCCAAGAGCCTTCTCAACTCTAATAGACTCTTCAGTCAAAGAAGTGGAAATTGGTTCTTTCTCCAAGTCAACCACAATTGAAGGTAGAGCAGTGTTAGGTTGAGCAACAAATAAGGTTATGGATATTTTATACTCCAATAGTAGAGAAGTAGATTGAGGGTGTTCTACTCCTACTCTCTGGTTAAGTCCCCATAAGAACTTGAGTTTTGCAAGGTTAATCTCCTCTTCTTTGGGATACCTCTTCTTACTATCCTCTTTATTAAAAACATCATAAATGAAAGTCTAAAAGGGAATATCAAGTAATGAAATAATAACTCATCCCACACCCTGATTGGGGACATTTGGGACCAGCATAGGCTACGCCAGTAGGAAGGGGAGCATATTGCCAGTTCTTGACCATTAAAGCATGATCACAATAGTCTTTAATAGAATCTGGCAAGTTCACTACTAAAGCCCTAATTGCTTGTCTAGTTTTCAAATAATAAGTTTCCTTGCCAAATGTAACACACTTATAGCAATACATTAACTCTGGAATTCCAATATCGATATCATAGATTTCATTCAACCTATTTACCCCATTCACAACCCTCCAAGTATTGGGGTCTACTCTTGTAGGGACTACATCAAAATATTGACATAAACGAAGGAAAAGAGAGTTTTGTGGAAATGAAATACCACACTCAGTTATGAATAAAGTTGGAATCCAGTGACCCTCAACTAGAGAGTAAACGTCAATAGGACCATTAGGTGTCTCCAAGTCTACCCAAGATGGGATTTTATGTTTCTCCCTAAACTCCTCTAAAGAATCCTCATCAACGACGTGAAACATGATTAAAAAATGAGGAAGAGACGGTAAAACAAAAGGAAAGAAATGGAGCTTACAAAGATTTAAGTATTCAGCAAGAACTAAAGAAAATGGCAGTAAACGATTGAGTAAGAAATAGCTTGAAGATAAAATAATTGCAATGGTTTAGAAAGTTTGAGGTAAAGTGAGAACAGGGGAAAGCTTCGTACCTTTTATAGCTTACCTCAAAAATGGCAAAAGAAATGATTATATGTCTCAACGATTGACATTATTACAGCGGCATGGATTTAGACCGAAAAATATCGATATTCCCTTTGGCGGTTCACTAATTTTTGAATTATTTACAAATGTGCCATTATCAAACAGTATCAGCATAAATTTTTACAAGTATGGGAGGTCGACTGCCGACCAAATATACTAATAGCCTGTAGAGAAACTTCCTGAACTAAATACTCCATGTACTTTCATGCAAGCATCAATCATCAAGCATTGGGGGCTTATGTTGTATGTAAAAAATATAATCCCGCAAGGACTATTTATGAGCATACAACTGTCATCCATCATGATCGACCACCTTACTTGATCGGCCCCAGAGACACTTAGTCGGTTAGAATGCGAACCAACTCCAGAAGGCCAAACAATTGGAACAACAATAATTACTCGGGCGAGAGTTCCAACTGGCCCTAAATGTCAACAGAGTGTCACTCATTATATACAGATGTAAACGCCTAGAAATATAAAGGCATTCCATCTCTAGGGTTTCGGGCCATATATAAATACATATTCCCCCATATCTAGAGGGGGCAAGTCAATTCACTACGACTCAAATCACTCACTTCTGAGCTATTGTAAACCATTGAATAAAATAACAGTGGATGTAGACTTTCTTCTACAGCCGAACCAATTAAAAAATCCTTGTCTTCTGTGTGTGGTTTGGGTTACTTTTCTTTTATTTATCTATGATTACATATATGGTACTAATCCATTTTTAGACATCAATAGTTGACTTCTCGTGTTTTTGCTCACGAGCAGTTGGTTTTCGACCTCTCGATTGACCCTTGCCTTACTTAAGTAAAGACAACTCAAATAGCCTAGCAGTGGTGGGACACCCTATGTCCTTCAGTTTTCTTAGCATGGTCCTTTACTCATTTAGAGTTGACCTTTCCTACCTCTATTTAAATAGTCTCATTTCCATCTCATAATCAACCATGTGGTACTTTGCTAAGTCGACACCATGGTTAATTTGCGCCAATGTCCATCCACATCACCCAAAGTATAACCCGACCCTCAATCCGGTAGATGGCTAACTCATGAGCGCAAGGAATGTCATAGACATTGTGCGCCACATGTAGGCAAAATTTAAAATCCATGCCAACATTATCACATTTTTAGGTCCTCGATAATTAGGTCAATGGCATAGTGCGAAACTCGATCAATTAGCTCGCGCAAAATAGGAATGTTGTATGAGTGCTTTAATTTTTGCAATAAATCTTCAAACTCCTTTATAATCTGGGTCACTTGCAACTCAATGTAGTTGTGCATGTTGGTAAAAACCTTATCAAAAGGTAGTTGAGAGTTCTTCAAGTTTCTCTTCAACTTTCAGTGCTCCTTCACATTGATTGGTAGTTTTGTTTCCTCTATGCTTAATCATATATGTCCATGCATGAATGAAGGTCTCCATTAAGTGACACCATGTAAATTCAATTTAGTTCAGAATGTTGGGGTATGCAACCCAAAAGAAGAGAGTTCATATTAAGAAACTGTTAAATTTGGAAATTAGTTGCATTTTGAATCGATTCGGCAAGGCGAATCAATTCGATCCTGCTGAAAGGGTGAGTTTGGGTCAGAATTTAATGCTGAATATTTTTAGAACCCTGTACGAGTTGATGGCATGATGTTTGGAGTAACAAGGAATTTATTAAAAATATAAATATGATCCACATATTAATTGAAATATTATATTTAACTAGATGGTTAAATAATTATTAAGGGAGATGGAATTAATAATTAACTAGATGGTCAATTATTAATTGATGAACATTTGTGGATATCATGTGGGAGAATTTGGAAATTATAGAGTAGTTACCTATACATATTTTATGAGGATAAATACTATGCACCTATGTGTATCTGTGTGGACATACCAATGTTCGTGGAAGGTCCTATCAGTTTGGGGTTTCGTACATTCAGACAGCGTAGCACACATCGACACAGGTGGGCTAGACGATGTGTAGGTCATTTAGGTATTACATAGTAGCACCATCAACGAGAGGTAGGTGTTTATGTTGAGAGACTTGTCACCGCTAAGTATGGGACGTGAACTGGTATACTGCGTAGCTACCGCCCCAACTTATGTGTGTTTTGTGGTTTTCGCTTTGGATAAAAGATTTCCTCTAAACTTGTCGATAGAGTACGAACGAGACACCAACGGTAGATGCCTTTGTGTTATATATATGAAGGGACTTATATATAAATTGCTTGGATTAAATAAGATTAATTAAATTGTCTAAGAATGTAGACCTAAATCACAGACTTTTGCCATGTTGTGCATAATAGATATTTATCCCATTTTTATGAGAAATATAAGACTGGGACTCCCTGGGATTGGGTAATTAAACATAGTCATCTCCGTTGTAAAAATTGGGTGTAAATAATCCAATAAATATTAATCTAGCATGGTGGTCATATATATTATTTGGCCTTGTTGGGATGCGGGTAATATCGCACTTAGTTGAGGGGTGGGATGTTAATTGCATGCAAGTGGCGATGGGCAATATTCATTTTACATCAACTGTATTTATTGCATTTTAAATTGATTAAGTTAACTCTTGCACATCTAGGGCTTTGTCCCAAATATAAATATTTTCTCCCCCATGCGCTCTTATATGGGGATCTTAGCAGCCTTGCATTCTCATTTCTCTCCTCAGGTTTTGTGATCAGTTGATTATAGTTTAGGTTCTTTTCATCTTCAGTACTTATATTATTTTGTTATTACTCTATGAGCATAAACCCAAGATTTATTAACTTTATATTGGGTTATGATGCCTACTTTCATGTCATACTGTTTATATACTTGGTGTTGGTTTGGATTTAATTATTATGGAAATGTTGATTTAAAATTAAATTATGGGCCTTTAATATATAATTTATATCACGTTGGTGCTGAGAATGCTATTAATTGACAAGAAAGCCCCATCTTCAGCGTATCGTTCATGACCAGCCTTTACGTGAGAAAATGGGTGTTGTTACAGTTGGTATCAGAGCACGATTCTAGTGTCCTAAGGATCTGTGTTGTGTTCATTACATTCTGCATTGCGTTCTTTGATATGTAGAGCCTATGCTTATGATTCATTGTATTCTTTTGTTTGTACTAATTCGAACCTCGTTTGATTTCATATGGAAAACGAACGAATAGGTAGGCCGATGCGCGTAGTCACACCTACTATTGAGGATGAGGCCCAGCCAGAGCCACAGTAGCAACCGCAGGCCCCACTAGCCCCACAGTTAATTACACTCGTAGAAATTGCCACCATTGTGTCTCAGGCGGTCTTCACAGCTATGGTAGCCATGCTTCAACACTTCCCACTGCCACAGGCCCAGTAGTAGCCACCACCACCACAACAGGTGGCCATACCAGCTCAGGCACTAGGATTTATGTGGGACAGGGCAAGGGAGGCCTTTGTAAAGGGTCAACCTCCAAAGTTTTTAGGCAATCCAAATATATTAGTGGCGAGCAAGTTGAAGAAACACATAGAGATAAATTTACGAATGGCAGAGTGCACACCAGTGCAGAAGCGGATGCTGGCTTCATTCTAGTTAGTGGGTGTTGCGCTTCAGTGGTGGGAGGCGGTTACGACAGCTGCAGAGAGGGACAGTCTGACTATTGATGAGTTTTGGGAGATGTTTGAAGGGAAGTAATTTCCCCTATCCATGTTGTCTGAGATAAGGAGAAGGTTTATGGAGCTTAAGCAGGAAGGGCCTACCGTATCCGAGTATGAAGAGGAATTCATTGCCCTTTCGTACTTCGCAAATGAGGATGTTAGCACTGAGTAGAGGAGGATGGACATGTTCATAGCGGGATCAACTTGGTACATCAGGAAGGCTCTTAGGGGTAATTCGACCTTCATAACGTATAACCAGCTGCCGCACTCCTCCATTGCCAGGATCACAGGGCATTCCAGAAAAATAAGGGTGAGAAATGCCACAGAGCGGAGTCATCGAGCCGTCAGGGCAAGGTGAGTGGGGGGATTCGGTACCTAGAAGTTCAGGGGCATCTCATCCTCCGAACAGAATATGAAGTTCAAGGGTTCAAGTGACCGGCATAGATAGGGCCAGAGGCTGTCGGGATAAGGCCAGCAGTACAAAGGCCATCAGGGCCAGGGACAGCAGGGTAGAGGCCAGTAGGGACGGCAGATTGAGCGGCGCCCGTTTCATAGGAATTGTTTTACATGTGGAGATAAAGGTCATACTTCGAGGCAGTGTCCTTGGGGTAACCAGATAACTTAGGAGCAAGGAGGTCATAGGGGACAGCAGGAGGTAGAGGGACAACGTCCACCATTTCTAGCTCCGGGAGTTATTGCACTAGATGCTCCATCACCCGTCGCCCACCTCAGGGACAATATCCACTATAGTATGGGTGGGTTTATCAAGTCGCAACCGCAGAGGGGCCTGCATCGGCACAGGCAGTTGAGGGTATGTTTCCCATCTTTGGTCACATAGGTCGCATTTTATTCGACACGGGTGCATCTCATTCTTTTGTTAGCACGAGAGACTGGGATGGTAGATTATGCTTTCGATATGGGTAGAGGGGCACCCATATGCTTAGTGTGTCATGATTGAGATAGGATGACTCACCTTCGTAGTAGACTTATTTATACTTGATATGAATGAGTACGATGTTGTTCTGGGGATGGACTGGCTAGCTATGTACAGAGACTGTGTGGATTGTTATGGGAGGTCCAACGTCTTTATCATTCCGGGGCAGGAGATGTACCTAGTTACGATGCCGCACCCTGGGGGTGGGTCGAGCACGCATTTGTACTTATTGAGGATCATACTTCTTTGAAAATTGTGGTCGGACACCCTTCAGTAATAAAATCATAACTATCCAAAAAAAATCAGAAAAATATGAAACTTATGGCCACGTATTCGTAACGAAAATATCTATCTCTATGTCAAAATCCATGGTCTTTTGAATGAGATAGCAATCTCGTTTGAATGACAATAAGTGTCGTTTGAACGACCCTTCGTCATCCCCCACTCCGCCTTCTCCATTTACAATTCTTCCTGTTCAACATCTCCAACCCAGAAGACAGTGTGCGAAAACCCAGAAAATCAACATGGGGCAATGCATATCTAAACCCCAAATCTCTCATTTGTTAGGACTTTTAATTAGGGAAGTATCCTTAAATTCTAAATATGATTAATTTATTTCATGAGGCAATCACCATGATATTTCTACCAAAATTCAGTCCATAAATTTAAAATAACATCTCGACATCAATCAATTAAATTATCCCCAATTTAACTATCAAAACCCCAAACGAATCTATCACCAATTTTTCAGATTTACGATACCTAATATCTAGGGAAAATCCTATACAAAAAAATCAGTCCTCCATATGTGTTGTTCATCATAACATCAATCGTATTCAAACCTAAATCCCAGAAATTAAAGGGGTCATTACTTGCATCAAGAAATAAATTGGAAACATAAATAAAGCAAGAGAATTCTTGCCTTAATAATTTGTAGAAGAAAAGCTTCTTGAAAATTCCTTGATTTCCCCTTTGTTCTTGCCACTTCTCTTCTCTTTTGGCCTTTCTTTTATTTTCTCCTATTAACTGTTGTTTTAGGTTTTGTGGAAAGATAGTGGGGGAGTGGTTTACCCCCACTTAAACACAAAATAAAAGGCTAATATCGAGTTGGGCCTAAAACCCAACTTTTGGACTCCCAAATGGACCTGAATCCATAATCCAAGTAGCTCAAAAGCTCACTAACTCATATACTTATGACCCAGGACCATTTCTATTTATTTAAAACACTAAATCGAGTCTCTAACGCTCCCCAAAATGCGTCCCAATTATTTTTATCTCACTTATATATTTTATTATGTTCCTACGACACGCGTCCACAAATTTATTTAATGTGTGATTTATTTTCACTAATAAGCCCATAATGTCAAATTGGTTTTTGTAATTATATAACCATGAATAGGTATTTTTTTTAAATTTAAATTTACTCATCTAGATTTAAATTCATCCGATTTAATTTATTCTCCAAATTAATATTAAATTATTAAATTTAAATTAATCGAAATATTTTATTCTAAAAATTTCGGGGTATTACAATATATGTGTGTGCGTGGAGTCAAAAATCCTCGACTGATTTTATCAAAAGCCATTATAAAAGTATACAAGTGTTTTTTTAAAATTATTGGCACACTTATGAACAACAAGTACTGATGGGTCCCACATCATGGTGATCAAATCTAAAATATTTTGGGTAACTTTTCGGTACTAGTTGTAAGTATGTATAACATTTTCCAATTTTTTATGAGAAAAAATCAATCATTTTGTCTATAATCATTAAAGTGTTCTCTAGACTTTGAAGTGAACTAACTATTTTGTAATATAATAATAAGTTTATACATAAATATGCATATGTACATAAATATATAAACCCATTTGTTTGTAGTACTATTGTGAAGTATACATTTCATTCTTATATTTAATAATGTAGAAGATAATTTTTCAAAATTGATTAAATATTAAATAATGAAAGTATTAAATATCCACGGTGAAAGAAATTCGATCCTCACAAATTAATTAATCAATAATATTAATAAATTATCAAATATGAATTAGTTAGTGAGATGATTGTGGTTAATAATTTAAGAAAAAAAATCAAATAATTCAATTTCTAAATAACAGAATGTTAATTATCACGTGTGAAACAAATGTTGTCCTGAGATTTTATGAATCAATAAAATGAATAATTTTTACAGGGTATTTTTTGTGACACAATGACATGCCAAAATTGTATTGGCTGGAACCAATGTTGTCTGTGTCACTATTTCAAAAAAATGTGTTGACCTAGAATTAGTGAAATAAAATAAAATATTTTTGGATAATTAATGTTTAGTCTGTAGCACTTATATATTTATAGAAAAAGTATCAACCACTTAGTACACCACATATCCGTACTCAACAACAATAAATACATGACACTTATGAAATACGTGTCCCACATTTCCCCTACTATAAAGACAATTTTTTACATAAGCAACCATCATGTTATTGCCGTCAAACATGGGTATTTGGTGCTTAATTGCATGACATTTTTCTCATACATTTGGGAACTTAACATAGGGATCTGATTTCGGGCTAGTCATGTCATAATTGAGTTGTGTTGATTTTTGTTTGATTAATGGTTTGAGAATAAGATTTTCTTTAGTCAAATTTAATGTGAGCACCAATCGCAATGTTAGTGTCGGTCTCCAAACGAGCCTGTTAAGAAATGCTAATATGAAACCACCACGTTATCTGAAAATATATACACGCGTTTAGGCATAATACTCCAAATTTAGTGGAGTTTGCGTATAAATACATCTACCAGTTCACGATATCGGGGAGCAGTATGTGCCTTTAGTGGAGTTTGCGTATAATAACAGCTATCGGTTCACGATAGGGATGGCACCATTTGAGGCACTCTATGGGAGACCTTGTCGTTCACCCTCATGCTGGTTAGAGGTGGGGGAGAACAAGTTACTTCAGGACACCTCAGAGAAGGTAGAGATGATTTGGGTTAGGATACGGATTGCCCAGGATAGGTAAAGAAGCTACGTGAATGCGGGTCGGAGACATTTAGACTTTGATTTTGGGGATCGGGTATTGATTAAAGTGTCTCCCATGAAGGGGTTGATGAGGTTTGAGAAGAAATAAAAGTTGGCCCCCGATACGTGGGGGATCGCTCCCTATTCTGAAGAGGATTTGGCCCGTTTCATATCGGTTGGGATTACCGGACCACTTGCAACGGATGCATGATGTTTTTCACATATCTGCATTACGGAGGTTCCTTAAAGATGAGATAGCGTACCACCATATTTATATTGACGAGATAGAGCTCTATCCAGATGCTACTTACGAGGAGAGATCGGTAGCCATTCTAGACCAATGGGAGCAACGAATTAGACTCAAGGTTATTCCTTTAGTTCGGGTGCAGTGTGGACACCATCGGGAGGATGAGTCGACTTGGGAGAGGGAGGATGAAATGCGCACAAAGTATCCCGAACTCTTCTAGCTAGGTACCTACTTTTCTTAATTTCGAGGATGTAATCCCGTTATTGGGGGGAGTATGTAATACCCCGTATTTTTCTAGAATAAATAATAGAATTATATTTTTGGATAAAATAAAAACTTAGGGAAATTGGACTAAATCAGTGAACCAAAATTATTAAATGCGAACAAATAAACTATTGTTATGTTGTATTTTAGTGAGATGGATTTGTGTTATGTTAATGTTATAACAATTACTTGTGTCGTAGGAAATGCATAAATGATGTGTGTCACACTTAAAAAATATATTATGTTGGGATTCAATAATTGGGACATATTTCAGGGAATATACGGGCTCGTTTAGGTCTTTTAAACCTTTAGAAATGGTCCCTAGGCACAGGTATGTAAGTTGGGAGACTTTTGGGCCAGTCTGGGTATGGATTCGGGCCCATTTGGGGGTCCAAAAATCTAGATTTTAACCCAACTCGGGATTAGTAAAGTTAATGACTTCTATTAAAAACTTACTAACTCCTTGGAGGTTATCTTTAGAATTCCTAACATAAACCACTATGAGAGATAGGGAGAAGAGAAGAATTCACATCAAGATGTGAAGGGGAACTCAAATCGGGGGATTTCATCTACCGTATAATCAAGCAAAAATTCTCTTGCTTGATTTAATTTCCAATTTTCTTCTTGATGAATTATAATAACCCCATATGATTTTTGGGTTTTAGGTCGTATTTTGATGAATAAATGCTAGGAATTAATCTCATGTAAGTAGAGAATTAATTCTAACTTAGGTTGTAACCCAAAAATCTAGCAATCGATTCTTGAAATTTGATGGTAGAAACCTAGGGTTCTTGAGATGAAATTGGGGATTCTTGGAAATCTTATGTAGAGGACTGTAGTACATGTTATGATCTGTAAATTGGTGACTCTAATTACATGTTTATGCCCCATAATCTGACCTACACTTGGTAGTCCTTGTAGAATAAATCTGAGATTAAAGATCTTAAATCCTCTCATGAAATGTGGGAAATGTGGGGATGAAATTAATGTGGCAATGTGGATAAATGGTTATAAGATGTATAACTAAGTGTTAAGTACCCATTTATATGTTTATGTAAATGAAATCACGGTTGGATTGAAACTTGGAGAGTTGGTATTAAGAAACTATTAAATTTTGAAAGCAGTTGCATTTCGAATCGATTCGGCCTTGTTCTGAATCGATTCGGCAGGGCGAATAGATTCAGCCAAGAAATCGAATCGATTCGTTCCTGGTGAAAGGGTGAGTTTGGGCCAAAATTTGATGCTGAATATTTTTAGAGCCGCGTACGAGTTGGTGGGACGATGTTTGGAGTAACAAGAAATTTATTAAAATTGTAAATAAGACCCACATATTAATTGAAATATTATATTTAACTAGATGGTTAAATAATGGTTAAGGGAAATGGAATTAATAATTAACTAGATGGTCAATTGTCAATTGACGAACATTTGTGGATATCATGTGGGACATTTTGGTAATTATAGAGTAGTTACATATACATATTTTATAGGGATAAATAATATGTACTTATGTGTATCAGTGTGGACATACCAATGTTTGTGGACGGTCCTATCGGCTTGGGGTTTCATATGTTTAGACTGCATAGCACACATCGGCACAGGTGGGCTAGACGATGCGTAGGCCATTTAGGTACTACATAGTAGTTCCATCTACAAGAGGTGGGTGTTGATGCTAAGTGCCTTTGTCACCGCTAGGTTTGGGCCGTGAAATGGTATACTGCGTGGGGACTGCCCCAACTTATGTGTGTTTTATGGTGTCCTATGTGGATAAGAGATTTCCTCCAGACTTGTCAATAGAGTACGAACGAGACACCAATGGTAGATGCCTTTGTGTGTCATATATATTTGAAAGGACTTATATATAAATTGCTCGGATTAAGTAAGATGAATTAAATTGTCTAAGAATGTAGACCTAAATCACGGAATTTTTCCATGTTGTGCATAATAGATGTTTATGCCATTTTTATGAGAAATATATTTCTTGGACTCCCTGGGATTGGGTAATTAAACATAGTCGGCTCCGTTGTAATAATTGGGTGTAATTAATCCAATAAATATTACTCTGGCATAGTGGTCATATATATTATTTAGTCTTGTTGATATGCTGGTAATATCGCACTTAGTTGAGGGGTGCGATGTTAACTACATGCGAGTGAAGATGGGTAATATTCATTTTGCATCAACTGTATTTATTGCATTTTAAATTGATTAAGTTAATTCTTTCACATCTAAGGCTCTATCCCAAATTTAAATTTTTTCTCCCCTCGGGTGCTCATAGACCGGGATAGCGGGACTGTTGACTTAGCAGTCTTGCATTCTCATTTTTCTCTTCAGGCTTTGGGATAAGTTGATTATAGTTTAATACTTACTTTCATGTCATACTGATTATATACTTGGTGTTGGTTTGGATTTAATTATTATGGAAATGCTAATTTAAAATTCAATTATGGGCCTTTAATATATAATTTATATCACGTTGGTGCTGAGAATTCTATTAATTGACAAGCAAGCGCCATCTTCAGCGTATCGTGCCTGACCAGCCTTTACGTGAGAAAATTGATGTTATTATAGTTGGTATCAGAGCACGGTTCTAGTGTCCTAAGGATTTGTGTTGCGTTTATTACGTTCTGCATTGCATTCTTTGATATGTAGAGCCTATGCTTAGGATTCATTATATTCTTACGTTTATACTAATTCGAACCTTATTTTCTTTCAAATGGAAAATGAACTAAGAGGTAAGCCGAGGCGCGTAGTCGCACCTACTACCGAGGAGGAGGCCAAGCCAGAGCCACAGTAACAGCCACAGGCCCCACCAGCCCCACAGTTGATTACACCTGCAGAAATTGCCACCATTGTGTCTCGGGCGGTCTCCACAGCTATGGTTTCCATGCTTCAGAACTTCCCACCGCCGCAGGCCCACCAGCATCCACCACCACCACAACAGGTGTCCATACTAGCTCGGGCACCAGGATTTATGTGGGATAGGGCGAGGGAGGACTTTATTAAGGGTCAGCCTCCAGAGTTTTCAAGAAGTCCAGATATATTGGTGGCGAGCAGGTGGAAGAAATACATAGAGAGAAATTTACAGATGGTAGAGTGCACACTAGTGCAAAAGTATATTCTAACTTCATTTAAGTTAGTTGGGGTCGCGATTCAGTGGTGGGAGACAGTTAGGATAATTGTAGAGAGGGATAGTTTAACTATTGATGACTTTTGGGTGAGGTTTAAAGGGAAGTACTTTCCCCTAGCCATGTTGTCTGAGATAAGGAGCAGATTTATGGAGCTTAAGCTGGAAGGGCGTACCGTAGTTGAGTACGAAGAGGAATTCACCACCCTTTCATACTTCACAAAGGAGGATGTTAGCACTGAGCAGAGGAGGATGGACATATTCATAACGGGATCAGCCTGGCACATCAGGAAGGATTTTATGAGGAATCCGACCTTCATAACATATAATCAACTGCCACACTCCTCTATTTCCAGGATCACTGGGCATTCCAAAAAAGTAAAGGTGAGAAATGCCACGGAGCAGAGTCGTTGAGCCAGCAGGGTAAGACGAGTGGGGGGAGCGGATCCGGGACCCAACAGTTCAGGGACACCTCATCCGCCGATTAGAATAAGAATTTCAGGGGTTCAGATGACCAACATAGATAGGGCCAGCAGGGACAGAGGTAGTCGGGACAGGGCCAGTAGTACAGAGGCCATCAGGGCTAGGAACAGCAAGGTAGAGGGCAGCAGGGCCGGCAGACTGAGCGGCCCCCGTTTCACGAGAATTATTTTACGTGTGGAGATGAAGGTCATACTTCGAGGCGGTGTCCTCGGGGTAACCAGACAGCTCAGAAGCATGGAGGTCGTAGGGGACAGCAGGCGCCACAGGGACAACCCCACCATTTCCAGCTCTGGGAGTTTCTGCACTAGCTTCTCCATTACCCGTCGCCCCACCTCAGGGACAGCAACCATTACAGTATGGGCGGATTTATCACATCGCAAGCGCAGAGGGGCCAACACCGGAACAGGCAGTTGAGGGTATGTTTTTCATCCTTGGTCACATAGGTCACATTTTATTCGATATGGGTACATCTCATTCATTTGTTAGCACGGACTTTGCACGGTAGATTGGGATGGTAGATTATGCTTTCGATATTGTACTACACATAGATTGACTGATGGGTAGAGGGGAAACCATACGCTCAATGTGTCGGGATTGAGATAGGACGACTCATCTTCGTAGTCGACTGATTAGTACTTGATATGCACGAGTAGGACATTATTCTGGGGATAGACTGGCTAGCTACGTACAGAGCATGTGTGGATTATTATGGGAGGTCCATCGTCTTTGTCATTCCGGGGTAGGATATGTAACTAGTTGCGATGTCGCACCCTCCAGAGTTTTCAGGCAGTCCAGATATATTGATGGCGAGCAAGGGTAAGAAAGACATGGAGATAAATTTACGGATGGTAGAGTTCATACCAGTGCAGAAGCGGATGCTAGCTTCATTCAGGTTAGTGGGGGCTGCGCTTCAGTGGTGGGAGGCGGTTACGACGGTTGCAGAGAGGGACAGTTTGAATATTGACGACTTTTGGGAGAGGTTTGAAGGGAAGTACTTTCCCCTAGCCATGCTGTCTGAGATAAGGAGAAGGTATATGGAGTTTAAGAAGGAAGGGCGTACCGTAGCTGATCGAGTGGAAAAACCGAGCGTTTGTGTAATACGCTAGTCGTTGTTATCGGCTTCCAATCTCAATACAAAAAAACCTAAACTTGTAACTACACTTCTTAAGGAGTATAGTGGCGAGTCTGGGTATCGAATCCACAGGGAATGGTTTATAGAATTTAATTGATTTATTACTTCTAAAGAAAAAATGAAAAAGATGACGATGGTTGACAAGGGGAAATAAGTTGGAACAAATCTATAAAACTAATTAAAATGAATGAGGAAATAAGTTGGAATACAATCCCCCAATTCCTAGTAATTACCCATTAGAATACTAGAATCGTAAATTATAAATTTGAATGAATCCAGTCTTTATAGATCCTAAGCATTACATATATGAGGTTCAAACCCGCATCATATGAAATCAAAGATAAATATAAAGCGGTGCTAAATAATTACACGCACATCATATTCTTAAATATCCCAAGTACCTAGGGCAAGAGAGATTAAAAGATCTAGGATGATTGTGAACTTCTCTTACACGATTCTTTCAAATTTAAATTTAAATTCTATTTCCTACGTAGATAAATTACATCGGGATGGGTTCATGCATCCCAACCCTTAAAAATTAGCTAAACATGATGAAAACAAAAGAAAACTTTAACAAACATTGTTAACAATTTGCAAAACAATTGAGAATTGAATGGAAAAATAAAATAGAGAATTGAAATTGATACTTGTATTTAGCAAGAGGAGAAAGAGATGAATTTGAATCCAGAAAAACTTCTTCTTCAAACTTACAACGAGGGTTTATGAAAACTTCTAACAAAGAAAACTACAATCTAACTTTCTCTCTCTAATCCTACTCCTACCCGCTAGAATTTGACTCCCTCTCTCTAGAATTCAACTCCCCTTTTGAAAATGAGGTAGGGCTTGGTCTTTTATAGCACCAAGTTGCACGAATTTAGCATCAAATTTCGCTTGTGGCACAAGTTTTTCAAGAGTTGCACTGCATTAAATGCATAATTAATGACATAAATTCGCACATCCAGACTCTTCATTATCGCGCAACTTCAAAACATCGTAACTTCTTCACCGTAGCTCGGATTGAGGTACCGTTTTTTCTAGGATTCTTGTAATTTAGAGCTATTCAACTTTCTAGTTGGCCCCACCTCTGGACTAAGGCTGAAAAATTACGAAAATGCCCTTCAACTCTCCATTTCTTGGTTTCTTTCACTGTTTTGAGTTCTCCTTCGCACTAACTTACATGAAATACCTGTAAAACACATGAGAAATACACAAAACACGAAATACTTTCCAAAAAAGGTTAGTAGCATAAATACAAGACAAATCCAAGATATTTACACTGCACAGGATCATAAAAATACCGCAATTAAGGGGATAAATGTGAAGAATATATGCCTAATCACACCCCCTAACTTAGAACTTTGCGCGTCCCGAGCAATGTAAATGAAATTAGCCAAAATTCTACTCTTGAAAATTATTTTATTAAAATAAAATTCCACTTTCGCAGGCAAGCGATTGCATTTAGCGTATGCAACAAGCCTTTAAACCCCTAGGTTACCCTAGTAGGACGAGTTAAGTTAGTGCGAAGGAGAACTCAAAACAGTGAAAGAAACCAAGAAATGGAGAGTTGAAGGGCATTTTCGTAATTTTTCAGCCTTAGTCCAGAGGTGGGGCCAACTAGAAAGTTGAATAGCTATAAATTACAAGAATCCTGGAAAAAACGGCACCTCAATCCGAGCCACGGTGAAGAAGTTACGATGTTTTGAAGTTGCGCGATAATGAAGAGTCTGGATGTACGAATTTCTGTCATTAATTATGCATTTAATCCAGTGCAACTCTTGAAAAACTTGTGCCACAAGCGAAATTTGATGCCAAATTCGTGCAACTTGGTGCTATAAAAGACCAAGCCCTACCTCATTTTCAAAAGGGGAGTTGAATTCTAGAGAGAGGGAGTCAAATTCTAGAGGGTAGGAGTACGATTAGAGAGAGAAAGTTAGATTGTAGTTTTCTTTGGTAGAAGTTTTCATAAACCCTAGTTGTAAGTTTGAAGAAGAAGTTTTGCTGGATTCAAATTCATCTCTTTCTCCTCTTGCTAAATACAAGTATCAATTTCTATTCTCTATTTTATTTTTCCATTCAATTCTCAATTGTTTTGCAAATTGTTAACAATGTTTGTTAAAGTTTTCTTTTGTTTTCATCATGTTTAGCTAATTTTTAAGGGTTGGGATGCATGAACCCATCCCGATGTAATTTATCTACGTAGGAAATAGAATTTAAATTTAAATTTGAAAGAATCGTGTAAGAGAAGTTCACAATCATCCTAGATCTTTTAATCTCTCTTGCCCTAGGTACTTGGGATATTTAAGAATATGATGTGCGTGTAATTATTTAGCACCGCTTTATATTTATCTTTGATTTCATATGATGCGGGTTTGAACCTCATATATGTAATGCTTAGGATCTATAAAGACTGGATTAATTTACACTTTTTAACCCGAAAAGTCTTAACTGAGTCCGAATGGCGAAATTAATTACTGCGTGGAGAGCTAAGATACAAAAAGATAATATGAGAGATTAAATGGTGTGAACTAGAGGTGATGTTTCCCATTTCCAAATAATTGTATTCCTATGATGAGATTTTTCACCATATATTTCCTTCTTTTCAATTTTGTATGCGTGAATTTGTGTCCATTATATTTACTCTTTATATCATGCATACCGAGAGAGAATAGCCGCAATCCGAGTGATTCGTTTGTGAGTGCAATCCGTAAGAATTTGAATCAAAATGAATTTTCGGAAAGTAACGTAATGCTCAATCAGTGGAAGTTTGAGGTTTAATTTTTGGCTTTGCAAACACACACTATGGTTTGAGACAGTTGAATATGAGTTGATGGTGATTATTTTTCGAAAATTTTAAATTGTACAATTTTTAAATATTTTGATATTTATTTGAGTCAATAAAGAATTTTATGGGTATATTCACTGCAAACCCTCACGAGACAAAACTCGTCCTACTAGGGTAACCTAGGGGTTTAAGGCTTGTTGCATACGCTAGGGGATTGGCCCCACCTCTGGACTAAGGCTGAAAAATTACGAAAATGCCGTTCAACTCTCCATTTCTTGGTTTCTTTCACTGTTTTGAGTTCTCCTTCGCACTAACTTACATGAAATACCCGTAAAACACATGAGAAATACACAAAACACGAAATACTTTCCAAAAAAGGTTAGTAGCATAAATACGAGACAAATCCAAGATATTTACACTGCAACGGGATCATAAAAATACCGCAATTAAGGGGATAAATGTGAAGAATATATGCCTAATCAGTAGCCGAGTACGCAGAGGAATTCACCGCCCTTTTGTACTTCGCAAAGGAGGATGTTAGCATTGAGCAGAGGACGATGGACATGTTCATAGCAGGATCATCTTGGCACATCAGGAAGTCTCTTATGGGTAATTCAACCTTTATAATGTATAATCAGCTGCCGCACTCCTCCATTGCCAGGATCACAGGGCATTTCAGAAAAATAAGGGTGAGAAATGCCACGGAGTGGAGTCGTCGAGCCGACAGGGCAAGACGAGTGGGGGGTGCGGATCCAGGACACAGAAGTTCAGGGGCACCTCATCCGCCGATTAGAATATGAAGTTCAGGGGTTCAGATGACCGGCATAGACAGGGCCAGTAGGGCCAGAGGCAGTCAAGATAGGGCCAGCAGTACATAGGCCATTAGGGCCAGGGATAGAAGGGTAGTGGCTAGTAGGGATGGCAAACTGAGCCGTGCCCGTTTCACAAACTACTTAATAAAAACATACTTCGAGGTAGTGTCCTCGGGTTAACTAGACAACTTAGGAGCAGGGAGGTCATAGGGGACAGCATGCGCCACAAGGACAACACCCACCATTTCTAGCTCCGGCAGTTGCTGTACCAGCTGCTCCATTACCCGTCGCCCCACCTCAGGGACAACATCCATTACAGTATAGGCGGGTTGATCACGTCATAACCGCAGAGGGGCTATCATCGGCACAGGCAGTTGAGGGTATGTTTCCCATCTTTGGTCACATAGGTCGTAATTTATTCGACACGGGTGCATCTCATTCTTTTATTAGCACGGGAGAATGGGATGGTAGATTATGCTTCCGATATTGTACTACACATAGATTCATTGATGGGTAGAGGGGCACCCATACGCTCAGTGTGTCGGGATTGAGATAGGATAACTCACCTTCGTAGTTGACTTCTTAGTACTTGATATGCACGAGTACGACGTTATTCTGGGGATGGAATGGCTATCTACGTACAGAGAGAGTCTGTGTGGATTGTTATGGGAGGTCCATCGTCTTTGTCATTCCGGGGCAGGAGATGTACCTAGTTGCGATGCGGCACCCTGGGGGTGGGTCGAGCACGCATTTGTACTATATCGAGGAGGATAATTCTTCGAAGATTGTGGTGATGCTAGATTCCATCCCGGTGGTGAGTGAGTTTTTTGATATTTTTAGGGATATTCTGGGGTTGCCACCTAGTCGGGAGACAGACTTCGTGATCAACTTGATTCCGGGCATGAGACCTCATATATATATATATATATATATATATATATGTATGTATGTATGTATGTATGTACGTTGGGATATTACCTCATCATCAAACGCTCTCTCTCTCTCTCTCTGGACCATCATCAAACGCTCTTTCTCTCTTAGCTCTATCTACTTCCTTTATCAACATGCAGAACAACAACCAAATAACTTCTTCCTCGATCAACATGGAGAACAACCACCACACTTCTTTCTCGATCAACATGGAGAACAACCACCACCAAATAACTTCTGAACAAGCTGCTTTAGTAACAAACTTTGTAGTAAGGCTGTATTCCGGGGAGGACGACAGTACCCTCAGAGAAGTGTCGTCTAATTTACAGGGCAAAGCTGGTTATGATAAGAGTAATCTATCGGAGTTATCTCCCTGGATGATCCAGGTGTTGAACCCTCTTCCGGGATATGCAGATTGTCACGTATCTAACTTACAGGACAAAGCTGGTTATCTAATTTACACCGTTATCTAATTTACAGGACAAAGCTGGTTATAATTTACACCGTTATCTAATTTACAGGACAAAGCTGGTTATGCAGATTGTCACGTAGTAAACAACTCCAAGAATAAGAAGAACAACTCCAACTTCAACGACAAAGAGCTGCCCCTAAGATACCAGAACAAAATCATGGAGTTGGGTGGTTGTAGCGTGGAGTTTCTTTTAGAGAAGAGGTTGACTGCCACGGACACCAACCAATCCCACGGGCGATTATCAATGCCCGTTAGAGAAATTCAAACTGAATTCCTCACGCCATAAGAGAATCAAAGCCTGCAGAAATATCGGCTCGAGGTCCAACTAATCGATCCAAGTTTGCGTACATGGACTTTGAATTTGGCCCTGTGGACTATATATATATATTTTTAGTAAAAAATCATTATATAAAAGGTCCAATTTTACAACTTTTTCTTACGCCCCAAATCCTTGAGGCCAACCCTCTGGAGGGATTTCTTCCACTAACATCAAGCTAGTTGTGATGAGTGATTTCAATGTCATTTGGGACTTCATATTGTTTGAGATATTTTGCAACTTGTTGCACTTGTTTATACTCGCTATAATTAAATTGAAAGAATGGTTGATTTTTATAATCTGAGATGACTTGCACTACTATTACTACTGCGTGGATGAATTACATCGACATGTACATTCGATAATAAGATGGGGTTTTGTAA
This sequence comes from Sambucus nigra, assembly GCA_949130495.1. Classification (NCBI taxonomy): domain Eukaryota; kingdom Viridiplantae; phylum Streptophyta; class Magnoliopsida; order Dipsacales; family Adoxaceae; genus Sambucus; species Sambucus nigra. The sequence continues at coordinate 377,090,522 of OX422209.1, read as the reverse complement.
ATTTAGGAACTATTGTAATATTTATTTTGGAAATAGGACAACCAACATTTCATTTATAATTTTAGTCCCTATAATTTAATAAAGCCGCTGGTGCGGACCCACATCCATAAAACGTCAACTAATCACAGCATACCATGTCGATCGATGATTTGAAAACAATGACTAAAAATGAAAACTAAATGTTTGTTGTCCTATATCCATAATTGATATTATTTTAGGCTCTAAAAATATATAAACTATAATAAGACATCCGAATTTTTATTTGATAAATCACGACTAGAGGTCCAACTAATCGATCCAAGTTTGTGTACATGGACTTTGAATTTGGCCATGTGGATTAGCATGTCTAGCCACACTTACAACTTGTGTGCCAATTGGAGACACGTTGTGGAGAGGCAACTCAATTGACTAAGTGAAGGTGTCACTGTCCAGCTATGGTCATTCCGGGTGGGCACCCAACTTCATATGACGCTGGTTAGACTCTGATCAAATGTAGTATAATCCGTACTAGTAGTATTAGTAGTGTATAGTCCAGTCATAGTAGTATTAGTAATATTATGTTTAGTAATCTTAGGCTTCCGATTTATGCTTTACAACAATGTTAAATTTATTTTGCCTTTCTTTATGCCATGTTTTGTAGTTGAGAAATTAAAAGAGTTTAACGTGATGAATGTGAGGATCCATCGGATTTTCCATTAATTTCCTACTTATTTCTGGAATTTTTCTAAGGTCTTTACATGGATAGCCTTTAAGAAAAATCAAGTCAAGAATATATATTTTTTTACTATTTTAATGAATGCTTTCAATATATGAAAACTAACATAGATTTACTGGTGTTTATAAGTAGTAAAATAACATGCTCCTTTCAAGAATTTACTTCTTAGTCAAGCCCTCTGGATTACATAATAAAGTTTGCATTATATAATATAATTTAAATGAGTGATGCTACCCTTACCAATCCTATACATCTTCCTTTACCTTCATTTTTTCCAAAAATTTCTCTCTCTTTTATTTTCAATCATAACAAACTCACGAATACTAAATTACAATTTCAACAACACAAAAAAAATGCACATTTCAGCTAATAAATAAAATGCAAATTTTAGACATTAGAAAAAAGGAACACAAACACAACTCAATGAAAATAAGACTATACATGAAATTTTATTTTTATTACCTAATCCGAACTCGACCCAATTAAATGCGACAAAAATAATTTTTTTACCAAATACGAATATGACCTGATTAAAACACGACATGACACGACACAAATTTTTTAGCTCGTAAATTTTGTAGGTAATATTTTTTTTTTTGTTAAAATCAGTTTTATGTCTTCTTTTAGGTAGTAATTTTTTGTTCTTTAAAAAAAATGTTACGTACTTTTTTTCTTGAGTAATTCTACAGCGACGCAAAAATTCGACACATTTTGTGCGATGCACTGACGTGTCGCGTCTGTATGAGTTCATTTTTTAGCCCTGACGGGACTCACACCATAAGACCCTCAAAATGAACTGACAGCGACGCACAAATTCGACTCATTGACGTGTCGTGACTGTACTGCTTCATTTTTGAGTCCTGATGGGACCCACGCCATAAGACCCTCAAAATGAACCAATGTAGACACGGCAAAAAAAAATGCGACACTAATTGACTACTTTTTTCATTTTTTTATATACCAAATAAAAAATAACCGATTTAAATATTAAATTTATTTAACTTTAAAATAATTGGGGGGGGGGGGGGGGGAGGTGGGAGTGCCACTGGCGCGGACACTTAAAAATGATTGGACTAAATGTGTATTAAAAAATGCTTGAGGGACTTTTTGGTAATTGATCCATCAAATATTAATTTAATGTAAAGTTTATTTAATTTTAAAATAAATCATAACTCTAGTTATTTATCAATCTAAAATAAATTTAAAAAAAAATAAAGAATAAATCATAACTCTCATATGCATAATGCATTGTTTTAGAAAAATAGATGAAGGGTGAAGATTGTTTAGGCATTTAAAGAAGGGTGGGGATTACTTTGGGTATGGAATCGGGGAGGGAGATTTCAGGAAGTATATCATTATTCAATTTGAATTGTTTGGATCAGGATATTCTGGCTCGATAGCGGATCGTATCGTGTTCGTACCATAAGTTTGACATGAAACTAGTCCGAAAGTAAACTGTTTTGGTCCGATGGCAACCCGATTTGACCGAACTACCATCCCTTAATAATTAATAAATTTCACGCGATATAAAATTTAAAAAGGGACATATATATATAAAGCAATTTATCATATTTGGTCGTGTTGAAGCACGAAATTGATTTATCGTGCCATTTGCGTTGTGTCGTGTTCTTAATGGTTCATGTTCGTATTAGGAAAAAAAACATGACATCGTGTCATGTTGTGTCGTGTCATGGTAAAATACAATCGCGTCGTATCAGATCAAGCCTAAACACGACCCGTTACCTGAATTACCACCCCTAGATTTTTGGGAACATACGTTGTGGTTAGATAATCGTTACCAAATAAATTGTGACGGCTTAAGGCCGTTATAATATTTAGATTTTGCAAATATTAAAAATCATTGGTAATTTATTATTTGCAACTGTTCAAAACCGTTGTAATATGTAATAAGAAGTTGTTGCTAAAAATGCACAGTTCAAACATTTTTGTGGATTAAAATCAATTTAGATAAATTTCTTACCAAACTTGCAAAATCGATGGATATGCAATTTGCCTTACATTATATATGTGTGCATGTGTTAAGTAAAAAATTATTGATTAAGTTTCTCAGAAGCCATTGTAAAAGTATTCAAGTGTTTTTTTTAATTATTATTTATACAGTTACCAACAACAATTACCGATGGGACTCACATCATGGTAATCACATCTAAAATACTTTTGATAATTTTTCGTTACTAGTTGTAAGTACAAATAACATTTTTCAAATTTTTTATGAGAAAAAAATCACCCATTTTGTCTCTAATCATTAAAGTGTTTTCAAGGCTTTGAAGTGGACTAACTATTTTGTAATATAAAAATAATTTTATACATAAATATGCATACGTACATAAAAATGTAAACATATATGTATGTAGTACGACTATGAAATATACATTTTATTATAATAATTAACAATATAATAGATAATGTTCTAAAATTTATTAATTATTAAATAATCAAAGTATCAAATATCCACGATGAAACCAAATTCGTTCCTCACAAATTAATTAATCAATAATATTAATAAATTATCAAAAAATGCATACCTCAACACATTTTTTGTGAACCAATGACATGTCAAAATTATATTGGTTGAAACCAACGTTGTCTGAATGTGTAAGTGTGTCAAAAAAATGCGTTGAGCTAAAATTATTCAAATAAAATAAGACATTTTTGGATAATTAATGTTTAGTTTGTAGTAGTTATATATTTAGAGAAAAAATATCATTCACTTAGTACACCACGTGTCCGTACTCAACATCAACAAATACATGACACTTATGAAATACGTGTCCCACCTTTTCCCTCCTATAAAGACAATTTTTTTATTTGTGCAAATATCCCGTTATTGCTGCCAAGCATAGATATGTGGTGCTTAACTGCGTGATATTTTTTCTCATATATTTGGGTGCTTAACTTGAGGATGGAAGTTCAGGCTAGTCAAGTCATAATGGGGTCGTGTTGATTTTTGTTTGAATAGCGATTTTAGATTCATGTTATTTTTAATCGAATTTAATATGAGCGTCAGTCGCAACGTTAGCGTCAGTGATGACTTTACAAATGAGCATGTTAAGAAATGTTGATATGACACTACCACGTTATCTAAAAATATATACACGCGTGTAAGGCATAATACTCCAAATTTCATTTAATAAAAGCGTTCAATTGTTGAAATCTAACATATATTAACCAGTTTTTTAAAGTAGTAAAATAACTAACTTCGTTATTTTTTTTCACATGGTATTTAAACATTCTATGAATACCCAAAAAAATGAGGCCAAAATATTTTTTTCACAGTTTCAAAATATAGAACATCACACGAGCTTAACTAACTAACTAAATAAATAAATAATATATACATACACACACACACACACACAGAGAGAGAGAGAGAGAGAGAGAGAGAGAGAGAGAGAGAGAGAACAAGACTTCTATACGTCATGCTTCATATATCGCTCATACATCACACCTAGTCCTAGGCCCTAAAAAACATTTTTTTTATTTTACCCATGGAGTTAACCTTCCAATCAACACATGTTCAAATAATTAGATCAAAATATAATTTCTAGCTACTTTTTGAAAATTCAACAAAAAACTTTCGAAAATAACTTATTTATAAGGGTTTGCATAGCAGAATTTTGTGAATTTTTTAAAAATAGCTAGAAAATGTATTTTGACCTAATATTTTGAACATGTGTTGATTGAAAGGTTAATTTCAAAAGAAAAATAATAAATCTGAAAAAAAAAAATCTTAGGGTCTAAAACTATATATGATGTATGGTGTGATGTAGAAGAGTCTTTTTCTCTCTCTATTTCTCTATCTATCTATCTATCTATCTATCTATCTATCTATCTATCTATCTATCTATCTATCTATCTATCTATCTATCTATCTATCTGTCTGTCTGTCTATATATATATCGATCACGTGAAGTCACATGTTGCAGACTAATTGCGAAAGAATAGTAAAAAATATTTTGGGGCTTATTTTTTTACAAGGTATCATAAGAGTCTATTCGTATCCTCTAAAACATGACCTAATTGTTAACAAGTATTGACCAATTTTTCTAATAATAAATAAAAAAATGGTTGATTTTTTAAATGGTTCTCATAAAATAGTTAGATCACTTGTAAAAAAAATCGCCCTAATATATTTTAACTATTTCTTTTAAATAGGTTCGTATTTTATGACCTCATTTTAGTATTTCACATGACACACACACACACACACACATATATATATATATATATATATATATATATATATATATACAGTCAGGCTCTCCAACCTACCTCCTAGCAACATACCCTTTTTTTTAAATACAAAAAAAATAATTTTGAGATGAATTTTTTTATATGGGTTCATGATATTTCAATGTGTCCCTGTTAAAAAAATCAACTGAAAATAATATCTTTGTTATTTTTAAAAAATAGGTAAAAAACTAACAATTTTTACCCTATATAACTGTCAGATTTTTTACCTATTTTTTAAAAATAACAAAAAATATTATTTTGAGCTGAATATTTTTACAGGTGCATATTGAAATATCATGAACCCATATACAAAATATCAACTCAAAATTATTTTTAATTATTTAAAAAAAATAGGTATGTTCATAGGTATGTTTAATGAGGTATCTTGGAGAGTCTGACTCTCTCTCTCTCTCTCTCTCTCTCATATATATATATATATATATATATATATATATATATATATATATATATATATGTGTGTGTGTGTGTGTGTGTGTGTGTGTGTTGTCAAAAAATTCACCCGTAGGGGGTGCCTAACAATCATGATGAGAGAATAAAAATAAATAAGAGATAAACAAAAATTTATGTGGTTCGACCATTGATGACATACGTCCACGGGATTTCAACAATGTTTCACTATAATCTTGAGAGAATTTATATGACATTTTTTTCTAGCCTCTAAGCTCCCCTTTCACAGTGGGGGATATCATTTTTATATAGAATTAGTGGTTACAATTGAATAAGTTCTATCTTGTAGAGTTTGAGTTACAATAAAATAGAGCTTTTTAGTCTTCTACTTTATCAAGGACACTAGTTGTCCTTATCTTGTTAGAATGGATGCGGGTCTCCATCTTGATCGATACGCTCATCACGCATCATGCTATTATTTGAGGCATGTTTGTCCCCCCCCCCCCCCACAATAACCCCACAGGTCGCATTTCAACTAAGTTGATTCCGAGATGAGCTGGGAGCTGGTTTGTAACCTTTTTAAACAAGTGTAGTCGTCAATGTGAACTGGATTGGTGTTCTTTGAATTCTCGTTCAACTTTGTAAGGGAAAATATTTTAGCTTAGGCTTGTTATTTATTTATATTTTTCGTTTGGCATATTTAGCATATCCCGGTACAAACTGACATGTTGAATTGAACTCCAACATCTCCAAGTTTAAGACTCCTCTAAGTCTCATGAAGGTATAAAAAATTTAGAAGTTCTTATTTTTTCATATTTATATTTGGGATGACTTTTTATAAAAAAAAAATTGAGATTGGACTTTTTAAGTTTTAAAAATAATTTTTTTTGGACCCCGTTCAAACGAAATTGGCTTTCATTTTTAGCTCATTGGATCTTTGTTGCAAACGAACTTCGAATGAGAATCCACTGCTTAACATGTCTGACTTAGTTATAAGCTCGTTAGAAGTTGGTTCAAACGAGATTGTTGTCTCATTACAACAAACTGAGGTCTACGTTCAAACGAGATGATATTCTGGTTCGAAGGACTTCAGTTTTTGTTTGAACGAGCCACCGCCTTGAAATTCATGTTAGACTTACAAATACCTGTTTCGAAAAGAATTTTTATTAGACTTTTGAAAAAACATTACATGAACATCTGTTACAAAAGTTTCCAAGTTTTGTATTTTTCAAACACTCTTGATTCACAACTATACATTTCCAAATATTTTGTGAATCATTTTAAAACCTGGGAAAGTTTTTTGTATCTTACATACACGTTAGGGAGAGGATTCTCTACAGCTGATCTTGTGACCCGAGTGATCTCTGATGAAGAAGGAAGAAAAACTGATCGATGGATACCGAGGGTGGAGCACCACTTGTAGACGACTCTGGACTGAGTCGTATTCTTTTGGAGTTTTGTAAGTAAGAAGTCTTGTAAAACTTTCTATAGTGATGTGATATAGGTTTTGTCCTAAAAAGGAATTTTTCCTCATTTTTGTGTGTTTGCATGTTTGGTTTGATATTTGCAATTATACATTTAGAATACGTATTTGCATGCACACCTAATTTAATCAAAGATTAAAATTGGATTTCTGTGTGTTGGGATTTAAAATTGCAAATATAAAAAAAATAATATTTGATTCTAACCATCCTTGTCGGTCCTTTTCACGTGCTTATAAGTGGTATCAGAACATCCACCTTTACAAGTGGTTTCAGAGCATCTACTTTTACACCTAAGGTAGACTTTGAGATCTTTCGTTAGTGGTATCTCAATCCTTCTTGCACATGTATTATGATTATCTTTGTTGATTAACTAATGAAATATGTTCACACCCCTACATTCCACATTCATGATTCGGGTATTTTTGTATTAATTCATGGTGTGTTGTATTTGTAAAATCTAATACTTGAAAAAAAATTTAAAAATTTCTAAAAAATAGTTTGTGAATCATTTGAGATTATCATTACATGTGTATTATTTCTATACCTTTGTGATGATATCTTACTTCTTTTATGTGATGCTTTATACTCCGTGTTTAGATTTTCTCCTTTGTCTATTTTGGACAAAAAGGGGGAGAAAAAAATTAAAAGGGAAATTTGATGATGAGTTTAATTTATAAAGGGCAAAGCACATTATATGTTGTTATTTTATATTTCAAACTCTATGCATCAAGGGTATTTTCTTTGTTTCATGTATGTAGGTATTCAGGAGGAAGAGCATATTACACCGGGGGGAGATAAATTTGCCCAAGGGAAGAATAAGATGAGATTGATTACAAAGTTTCACTACGATGTTCTATTTTTAGGGTTTCGGAAGGGTATTAGGATTTTTGTCATAGAGAGGTAATTTTTGTAATTTGAGTTTTGGTTGGTTTTGTTCCGAAATAAACAAAGGGGGAGATTTATAAGAGCGAATATTTTAGCTTAAATTTTTTATTTGAATTTATTTGCACTTTGGAATATATATGGCGTATCCTATTACAAACCGACATGTCGAACCAAAGTCCAACATCTCCAAGTTCAAGACTCATCTACATCTCATGAAGGTATAAACTTTTAGGAGTTCTTAATTTTTCATATTTATATTTGGGATGACTTTTTATAAAAAATCGAGGCTGGATTTTTTAAGTTTTAAAAATAAATTTTGTTTGGACCTTGTTAAAAAAAGATTGCTATCTCGCTCGAACGAAATTGGATTTTTATATTTAGCTCGTTAGAGCTTTACTTCAAACGATCTTTGAATGAAAATCCACTGCATAGCGATTGATGTCTCGTTTGAACGAACTGAGATTTCGTTCAAACGAGATGCTATTCTCTGTAACACCATGTGCATTTTGGCAAGCAAGGTGGCCAGCTGCCTCTGGTAAACTACGCTGGACGTTACTAAATAAGTTACTATTCTCAACACGTGACAAATATATGAGAGATATAAAAAATTTCCACGAGATAATAATCAAATATAAACATTCAAGAATTATTAAATCTATCACCATTATAATCTCCAAAATAAAATTAGATCCAAATAAATATAACTCCCAATGAAATAATCCAACTATGAATATCTGACAGAAATCGTCAAAAATTGTGGAACCAATTAGCCCACCAAATCTATAAATAACAATCTCATAATAAAAGCAACGGAATAGAAAGAAATCCTAAACTACTAAAGCATCTAAAATAAAACTCCAGATGTATCTCCAAAAATATCTCTAATCACTCCTATGCAGCTACTCCAACGCTATACTTGAAATATTAGTTAACACAATGGGTCATGGCCCACCGCATGAATACTAGCTACTCTCCTCAATTTGGCTCCGTGAACCCAGACACTAGCATTATACATGATAAACATCACAATAGAGTATTTTAATTTAAACAAAATATAAATATTATCACGTGAATAAAAATAACTATCACTATCTACCCACATAACAAGGCCACCCCATTATTTAAATTCAATTGTCACGTGACAATATTTAACTAACTTTTATAATTTAATTTAATTTAATTAATCCATCTCATTTTATTTATGCTATACCAGTATAGACAGTTCACCCTCTCTCGGATCTTGCACATATTGCTGGCACGCCCAAAGTTTTACACCACACACAATCCCCTCACTATAGCCAGTTCGCCCAATTTCGTTATCCCTGTACATATTAGTGAGGTTCGAAAGATGACATGTCATCATAGCCGGTTCGCCCGTATTCTGTCAGCCCTGTACATATTGGTGATGCCAACACATACCCACGTCGCTATAGCTAGTTCACCCCTTATTGTTAGCCTTGCACATACTAGCGACGTCAATCCATTTTAATACCCGTTTATTATCTTCGGCATTAATTCTCAATTTTTCATTATTTTTTATTAGACTCACCCTATTATGGGGAATAAATCCTCAAATATTCCCCTAGTCCCATACCTATAGGTCTCCAAAACACAAGTACAATCTACCCTATTATATAGGATGGATCTCTACCATTAATTTCCTCCTAGTCTCGCGCCTAGACTATCGAATTAACGGAACGATACAAAAATTAGCCCCACCCCGAAACATCTCATTCTTAGAAATCTACATTAACTAGTCCCATACCTAGAAAGTCTTAATACTCACTATGCCATACTTACTAGTCCCATACCTAGCAAGCACTCCTAAATTTTAGGTGAGAGAATAGCTACTCAAAAATCTCATCGTTCTCGCGGTGTCAAATATAATTAAAATCCACAAGTCGCATAAGACATTTTATCAACAATTCTACCAAGTTCTCATAAGGTCATAAATAAATATAATTTCATCCGTTCAATCAATTTTCGAAATTAAACAACTTACTTTATGCAACTAATATAACTTCATCATCATGCAAGTTTATGGTCTACACAATAATAATTTCTCTTTTATCACACTTACATAATTTTATGTGATTTTACAAGCCACTTTAAATTAACACATTTACTGTGATTTTCTATATGCAAAGCTACATCCATATTAACAAAAAATTCAACCTCTACCACAAGGGTTATAAGTCTTAATCCATATTAAAAAAATGTCATAAAAACAGTCCCAACATAGATTTCACTTTCCCAACTTAAGGTTTCTAGTTTATTTTAAGAAAACATGAAAATTAATGTTTAGGAGATATTTAAAATGCATAATACTAAAGAGAAAGAATATAAGTATTCATTTCTGTAAAAAAGTCGGTTGAAAATTTTGATTAGATGGTTGTGTTCCTCCCAAAAAATCAGTAAAGACTCGTTCTTGAACAATCTTGAAAAAATACGGTTTGAGTCTTCAAAACTTGGTTTGAATCATGATTTTAAATGGGGCTAAGGTTCGTGGATGAAAGAAAATGAAATTATGGGAGGCTACAGACTTTTGAGAAGGCTAAAATGTGTTTTGAAAGTCCTAAACCCCTCACTTTATGTTTATATACAAAAAAAAATTGACTCCTAATCAAACACAAATATTAAAAAAACATTTCGGATGAACGAACCGTCAAAATTGGCTGAAATTGTGTTATGTTGTAGCTGAAGGCGAGATGAAGCTGCTAAAAAAAATTCAGCTCTAACGGACGGTCAAATATTTTTATTTATTTATTTTCTCCTTAGGTCGGATCCTCCCCCGATTTTTAAACAAAAAGTTATAATTTCCAAATTTTAATTTCGATTTAATGTAACAACCCGTCCTTTTTGGAGACATTAAATTCCATAATTTAGTATAAATTGGAATTTGGAGAAATTATCGTGAATAGTGATTTTTGGGATTTTCGAGGATTAGATGATTATCGATGGGTGATATGTTTACTTTTGGGATTAAGTAAATGAATTGGAGTATTTTAATAATATGTCACCGTTGGGTAAAGCGACAGAAGAAAATATTTTAATGGGAATACCGCATTTATTTATTTTGGGTTGAAATAGTGATTTGCGATCAAGTACCTCGGACGAGAATTTTGACTGCGCCGTGAGTCTCGTAATGTCTGAGGTAGTCGAAAAAGAGTGTTCGATTGTCGAAATTGAGTTTCGGGGAATTTTAGAGTTAAAAAGCGCTCGTAATTGAGTAAACGAGTCGTTTTTGGATTTTAAGGGTTAAAACCCTTTTTCTTCCTATATAAAGAGGGAGAGGGGGAAGAAAAGAGACAGAAAAGAGAGAAGAGAGAAAGGAGGAGAGAAAAGATAAGAAAAGGGGAAACTCCGACTAACTCAGCCAGACTCGACTCGGGATCGTCGGATTTAATCGATGAGGCAAGTGTTTACTTGCTTGATTTCATTTTGTGCTATTATCTCATATCATAGTTGGTAAAAAAATATGATTTTTGGGTCAGAACCCTTAATATAAATTTGGGAAAATTGGATATGAGTTTACATATTGATGTAATATAAATTCTTAATGATTTCTAGTGTTAAAACCATGTTAATGGAGTGTAAGATTGAACTGAAATGGGAGAAATGCCAAAACTAGGTTTTTATGGTTTTAGGGTTTAAATCTAAGGTAAATGGTTTAATACCCCAAAATAATTGATGTGTTAGTATTAAAACATAGAATAGATGTTTATTGAGTTGTTGGATGAGGTTAGAAACAACAAAAATGGAGTTCGGGATTTTGGGGAAGACGATAAATAGTAAACTCGTAGCTTGTGGGGCCACTTCGGCCAGGAAGAGAATTGATTTAGCTCTTGGCTAAAACACAAAAGTTGTAGATCTTTTCGATACGGTCGCGTGAGCGCTGACCGCGTTTTTTTTTTTCTATGATTTTTCTATGATTTTTATAAGATAGCAGTTCCGGGGTTGAAATAATCAACTCGGAAATAAAATCGAAAATTGGAAAAATAAAGGCTAGAATTAATTGTGTATATGTTTGGGATGATTTTTGGTGTAGATTAGAAACTATGAAAATGAATTTGGATTGAGTTTTGGGTATTTTGGAGATTGAAAAAAAAAATTACCCAAACAGTGCCCCTCGAACAGACCGAATCGATTCGCCTAAGGGGATCTGTGATTCTGCAGTGGGCCGAATCGATTCGGATTTAGACCGAATCGATTCTCCATTAAGGACCTGCTTGCAGAACACTTTTCGAATCGATTCGGATTGGGGGCCGAATCAATTCGCCTGCCCGAATCAATTCGCAATTGGGGGGAATCGATTCGATTTGGTCAGAATGGCCAGTTTTCTTCCCTTAAGAGTATGGGGAGTTAAATTACGATTTGGGGTCTTATATGGGGGATCCTAATTATGATATTGGTACTCCTCAATTATGGTTTTGAGGGTAAGAAAACCTTTAGATGAAAGAGAATGCCTTGGATTGGTGAAGGGCATAATCCGGGGAACGAACATAGTTAATGTTCTGGACGAACAAGATTTAAGAGAGAGAGTTTGGCTACCATCGAGCCTAGGTATTTATGTAATTGAATGTATGTGAGGGACTACTTTGGGTTTAGTATCATGCGTATATGAATGCATGATTGTGATTCTTTGAGAGAATCTTTGGAATTCTTAGTCATCGTTAGATGTGACTGGCAAATATGGCCATTTCTATATATTCGAGGAGGAATATATGGTATATGTATATACTATGTGATTAAAGTATATATATGATATGATGTAAATGATTTTGAAAATAAAAAAACGAATGTTTTCAAAATGGAAAAGAAATGATTTTTCATAATTAATAAATTATGGTTACACACCTCCCTAAATCGCTATCATAAGGAAAGTTGCGTGCGTATGGTGATGCCCCCTGGCTAATGAATGTAGGGTGGATATAGTCCTAGTCCATATGAGCGATTATATGTTTTACTGTGTTGGTGAGGTGATTTTGGGTGTGGTCATGACTATCCCGCAGGCATATGGACGCTTCCCGACGTTGGTAGGTTCCCAGGTTGTCTTGTTTGATAGGCCCTGGAAGATGATAGCCATTTAGGGGCGCGTCCAGTGGGGAAACTCGGAGGGACGGTCTTAGATTTGTTAAAGCAATTCATGATAATGGATTTTCTTTAAATACGTTTCCCGGATATAAGAAGGAAAATTGGATAATTGATTTGGCTTCGGATACATTTCCTGCATGGAAGAAGGGAAATGGAAGCATGTGGTATAGTAAAAGCATTTTTATGATAATAAAAATGGCTTTAAATACATTTCCTGGATATAAGAAGGGAAATGGGATGTTATAAAACGGAAAAGCATTTTTATGATAATAAAACTGGCTTTTAAAAAGTTATATGATGTGTTAAAGCAATTCATGATAATGAATTGGCTTTTAAATATATTTCCTGGATATAATAAGGGAAATAGAAAGTTTTTAAATGAGTATAGAATACACCTCAGTCCGGGAGATAGATCCGGATGTGTATTATAGAGACGAATATAAAGTAAACCTCAATCCGGGAGATATTATCCGGATGTATATGGTAAAACGTATATAAAATGAATGTGATATGTATATATATAAGAATGTATTTATACATTAGTTTTGTACTACGGGCCTAATGGATCTCTACCATTAACCCTGCCAAGTAGTAGTGTATCGGGGGGGTTCCTTGTTTGGATTTCGCTTCGCGAGACACCCCACGCACGAACTTAGTGCAGTGTTGAGAATGGAGGGAAGTTTAGCCCTTAGTGCTCGGGATGGATAGGTTTCTAGTAGACGGGTGGATTAGACTAGTTAGGAGGGATAGCTTGACTGGGGTATTTTGTTAGGAAGCGTTAGGTGTGCACTACTAGAGGAGAGGTGAGGGGTATCTCATGGGACTGCGATACTAATTTAAATATGAGATAAAAATATTTTTCTAAAAATAAAGCATTTATGCACTTGCTAAATATTTTTCAAACTCGTGCTCTGACCTGTTTATCTACTTTTCCCTTTCTTATTATATATATATATATATATAGGTGTCCAGAAGCAGGGACGCCTGGATGGCACTTCTTTCGAGTCAGACGTCGGTTGCAGCAGCTGTGGATGCGTGCAGGTTCTCGATATACGCTTTCATTCTTGTACTCTAGATAGGAGGTACTGTATAAACATTTGGGTCAATACCCCAAATGCATTTATTTATTCTTTTAGCACGGCATTCAATATGGTTGTATAATTTTGACCGAGTGTTCGGTTATTTTATTTTATTTCAGTTTCACTTACGCAAAACTGTGTGGATATTTTAATTATAGTCGTTTAAAAAGATTAGTTAAGTAAAATTTTGACACCGACCTAATAGGTTATTAGTAATTAAATGGACTTTCAACAGTGATGCTTAGAATGATCCATATGAGACTCCTGTCATAATTTGATATAGGAGTGATTGTTCGGTATTTTATTAGGCGGGGTGTCACAGATGGTATCAGAGCATCCAGTTCTAGTGTCCTTAGGAATCTGTGCGGATGTACTATGCTTTCAGTGTTGCTCTCGATTTGATATAGAGCCTCAAGATTCGGATTGTTGATTTCTCTTGTGAGATTTCGTTCTCCTTCCATCTTAAGAGATTATATAATCTTTTGCGCGCTCGTTCGAGATTCGTGTGCGGGGCGGAATGAGGACCGTAGTAGAGGTCACTTCCTTTGCAGAGTTTGCCAAGGATTGTCTCAACGACTACTAAAGTATAGTAGTTATGAGTACCGTAGTACCACCGTAGTAGAGAGTGGTGCTAAAGTTGAATTTCCCAATGACGATAAGGATTCGAAAAGGGATCTTACGAATATTTTTAACTATGAGTCCCCGTGATTCAAAAAGAATGAGAAGAGTGTTGTTTTGGCTTATTCACGAAGGTTCGGTCAAAGGCCGATAGTGGATAAAGGCGAAGATGTTGTTATGAGTTTTACCTCAGAAGGAGGAGGTATATTTAGGGTGACTAGATAAAGTCGCGGTGTTTGTTAGCCCTAGACTCGTGTGTGTAATTTGAGTCGTGGCTGTATCGATAACATTATATCATGTATGCCTATGTGTTTTCCGCGGTAGCGGAGTTTTATTTTTCTTCATTCGCCATGAAGGCGGGTGTTGATATTTTGAATATATATATATATATATATATCTGGGGTGTGATACTCGTTTTATATGTTTATACGAGTATGGTACTATGGTGAGTATATAATGTTATTGGTTGTTCGGAGCGATAGCAGGCTAATGATGGCAAGACTATCGTGTTCGCAGTTCCAGGGTGGAACAGGTTGTTGTTGCGATATCTCACCTGGATACATGTTGAGTTCGCCTTTATTGATATGGGTAAATGGAACTTCGATGAGCAGAGGTTTCATTATTATGATTTGAGTGCGTGGTGACCTTATAGATATGATTTAAGGCCGCAGGATTATGGTTGAGCCGTAGGATAAAGCTCACCATTGGTTTGCACGAGGACTGAATATTAGTACGAGCGCTAGGTCGGGTGACTCTTAGCTAGAGATAGGAGTTCAGACCACCTTTTATTGGAAGGGGATAGGATTTTCCCGGTTGCATGTTCGAAATAACGGACCTCCATGACCGACGAAGTTAAATAATAGTGTGTGGAGGGGTTCCTTGTTTGGATTTCGCTTTGCGAGACGCTCCACACATGAACCTTAACGACGTTGGGAGTGGAGAGATGTTATAGGATGCAAGGATATTGGTTTCGTGGAAAAGTCTTATAGTGTGGACGAACCACTATAGACTATGAACCATGTGATGATAGTATGTTTATGGAAATGTCGTGCTATGGAAAAGCACTGAAATATTTTCCTCACCACAAGAATGAAGGTGAGGCAAGGTGAAAGGATTTGATTTGAGGCATATGGACAAGCCTTAATGAAAATGAAATTTTTGGAGAAGTAATGTTTTGGGTATAATGACCGTAACATCTCGATAGAAAATAGGTGCCCGACGATAGGATGGAGTAGTAGAAATGCGTTCGTAGGTTAGCGAGGTAGGATTTAGGACGTCCCGCTGGTGTGCCTTGGGTCGTTACATCTCAATGACTGACAACGCGAGGGAGTAGTGTAACGGGAAGGTTCCTTGTTTGGATTTCGCTTTTGCGAGACGTCCCACGCATGAAACCAAGCAAATGTCGGAAGTTGAGAGAGGCCTTGGGAACTAGGGATATACTTAGGATATTACTCGTTTCGCGTAGGTAGGGTAACGCATAGATCGTAGCATTTGTAGGATGTAAGTTTAGTAGAGTTAGTGGCGCCGAGGTTAGGAGAATTGAATTTCGCGGGTTGGGAGGACCCATGTGTGAGTATTACACCGAGGAAAGGAGACCCTCATTTAGAGAGAGTGTTATGTGTCCGACGTTCGAAGTGGATGTGTAGATGTGCACGGGTTAAAAATATGTATAGGCACCTTAGTAAGTTGGTTTATATACCGCCTGAAATAGGAAAGGCATAGTATATAAAGTTGAAGATTATGCCGGGAGGCACTAGAAATGATGAGTGCAATGTGACGCTATTGGAGTCACTTTACGACTGTGATAGCTGTATGGTATTTGGTTAGGAACCATTGGGTTAGTATCGTTCCCTTTGAGGTATTAGGATTTGGAGCGATCCTAGGTTAATGTAGGTAGCATTGGTTGTATCTGAATTTCGAGGACGAAATTCCGTTGTAAGGGGGGGGGGGGGGGGGAGTATGTAACAACCCGTCCTTTTTGGAGACATTAAATTCCATAATTTAGTATAAATTGGAATTTGGAGAAATTATCGTGAATAGTGATTTTTTAGATTTTCGAGGATTAGATGATTATCGATGGGTGATATGTTTACTTTTGGGATTAAGTAAATGAATTGGAGTATTTTAATAATATGTCGCCATTGGGTAAAGCGACAGAAGAAAATATTTTAATGGGAATACCGCATTTATTTATTTTGGATTGAAATAGTGATTTGCGGTCAAATACCTCGGATGGGAATTTTGACTGCGCAGTGAGTCTCGAAATGTCCGAGATAGTCGGAAAAGAGTGTCCGATTGTCAAAATTGAGTTTCGGCGAATTTTAGAGTTAAAAAGGGCTCGTAATTGAGTAAACGAGTCGTTTTTGGATTTTAAGGGTTAAAACCCCTTTTCTTCCTATGTAAAGAGGGAGAGGGGGAAGAAAAGAGTCAGAAAAGAGAGAAGAGAGAAAGGAGGAGAGAAAAGAGAAGAAAAGGGGAAACTCCTACCAAACTCAGCCAGACTCGACTCGGGATCGTCTGATTTAATCCACGAGGCAAATGTTTACTTGCTTTATTTCATTTTATGCTATTATCTCATATCATAGTTGGCAAAAAAATATGATTTTTGGGTTAGAACCCTTAATATAAATTTGGGAAAATTGGATATGAGTTTACATATTGATGTAATGTAAACTCTTAATGATTTCCAAGGTTCTAAAAAACGCGGGGCGTGACTGAGGCGTGGAGGCCAAGCCTTAAGCCTTAGAAGCCTAGGCGGGCCTAAGCGTGAAAAAACATGAAAAGGCGTTGAGGCCTTCTTAATATATTTTAATATTTTTTAACCATAACAAGGTTATTAAAATACAAAAATTGCACATATCATAAAAATATGTCTGAATATATGCAAATTTAAATACTATTTGATTATTTTGGATGAGATAATGGTCCGGTTTGTAAACAAATTCTTTAAAAGGCGACATCGTTTCACTAAAACATTGTTGTTTTTAGAAAAAAGTGCGCCTTAAGAGTTTTACCAAGAATAAGGCATGAAAAGCGTAAGGCGATGCGTTTCTCCCAAGCCTTAAGCCTAGGCATGCCTAGGCGGAGCCTATGCGGATTTTTTAGAACAGTGATGATTTCTAGTGTTAAAACTATGTTAATGGAGTGTAAGGTTGAATTGAAATGGGAGAAATGACAAAACTAGTTTTTTATGGTTTTAGGGTTTAAATCTAAGGTAAATGGTTTAATACCCCAAAATAATTGATGTTTTAGTTGTAAAACATAGATTAGATGTTTATTGAGTTGTTGGATGAGGTTAGAAACAACAAAAATGGAGAAAAATGGAGTTTGGGATTTTGGGGAAGATGATAAATAGTAAACCCGTAGCTTGTGGGGCCAGTTAGGCCAGGAAGGGAATTGATTTAGCTCTTGGCCAAAACACGAAAGTTGTAGATCTTTTCGATACGGTCGCTTGATCGCTGACCACATATTTGTTTGATTTTTTTACGATTTCATATGATTTTTATAAGATAGCAGTTCCGGAGTTGAAATCATCAACTCGGATATCAAATCGGAAATTGGAAAAATAAAGGCTAGAATTAATTGTGTAGATGTTTGGGATGATTTTTGGTGTAGATTAGAAACCATGAAAATGAATTTGGATTGAGTTTTGGGTATTTTGGAGATTGAAAAAAAAAATTGCCCAAACAGTGCCCCTCGAACAGGCCGAATCGGTTCGGGTCTAGGCCGAATCCATTCACCTAAGGGGATCTGTGATTCTGCAGTGGGCCGAATCGATTCGGATTTAGAACGAATTGATTTGCCATTAAGGACCTGCTTGCAGAACACTTTCCGAATCGATTCGGATTGGGGGTCGAATCGATTCGCCTGCCCGAATCGATTCGCAATTGGGGGGAATCGATTCGCCTTGGTCAGAATGGTGAGTTTTCTTCCCTTAAGAGTATGGGGAGTTAAATTACGATTTGGTGTCTTATATGGGGGATCCTAAATATGATATTGGGACTCCTCAATTATGGTTTTGAGGGTAATAAAACCTTTAGATGAAAGAGAATGCCTTGGATTGGTGTAGGGCATAATCCGGGGAACGGACATAGTTAATATTCCGGACGAACAAGATTTGAGAGAGAGAGTTTGGCTACCATCGAGCCTAGGTATTTATGTAATTGAATGTATGTGAGAAAATACTTTGGGTTTAGTATCATGCGTATATGAATGCATGATTGTGATTCTTTAAGAGAATCTTTGGGATTATTAGTCATCGTTAGATGTGACTGGCAAATCTGACCATTTCTATATATTCGAGGAGGAATAATGGTATATGTATATACTATGTGATTCAAGTATATATATGATATGATGTAAATGGTTTTGAAAATATTAAAATGAATGTTTTCAAAATGGAAAAGAAATGATTTTTCATAATAAATAAATAATGGTTACACACCTCCCTAAATTGCTATCATAAGGGAAGTTGCGTGCGTATGGTGATGCCCCCTGGCTAATGAATGCAGGGTGGATATAGTCCTAGGCCATATGAGCGATTATATGTTTTATTGCGCTGGTGAGGTGATTCTGGGTGTGGTCATGACTCTCCCGCAGACATATGGCCGCTTATCGACGTTGGTAGGTTCCAAGGTTGTCTTGTTTGATAGGCCGTGGAAGATGATATCCATTTAGGGGCGCGTCCAGTGGGGAAACTCGAAGGGACGGTCTTAGATTTGTTAAAGAAATTCATGATAATGGATTGGCTTTAAATACGTTTCCCGGATATGAGAAGGGAAATGGCATAATTGATTTGGCTTCGGATACCTTTTCCGGATGGAAGAAGGGAAATGGAAGCATGTGGTATAGTAAAAGCATTTTTATGATAATA
The DNA here is from genome assembly GCA_949130495.1 of Sambucus nigra. NCBI lineage: Eukaryota > Viridiplantae > Streptophyta > Magnoliopsida > Dipsacales > Adoxaceae > Sambucus > Sambucus nigra. The sequence goes on along the minus strand of OX422209.1, from coordinate 377,071,112 downwards.
AAAATGGCTTTAAATACATTTCCAGGATATAAGAAGGGAAATGGGATGTTATAAAATGAAAAAGCATTTTTATGATAATAAAACTGGCTTTTAAAAAATTATATGATGTGTTAAAGCAATTCATGATAATGAATTGGCTTTGAAATATATTTCCTGGATATAAGAAGGGAAATAGAAAGTTTTTAAATGAGTATAGAATACACCTCAGTCCGGGAGATAGATCCGGATATGTATTATAAAGACGACTATAAAGTAAACCTCAGTCCGGGAGATATTATCCGGATGTATATAGTAAAACGTATATAAAATGAATGTGATATGTATATATATAAGAATGTATTTAAACATTAGTTTTGTACTACGGGCCTAATGGATCTCTACCATTAACCCTGCCAAGTAGTAGTGTATTGGGGGGGTTCCTTGTTTGGATTTTGCTTCGCAAGACACCCCACGCACGAACTTAGTGTAGTGTTGAGAATGGAGGGAAGTTTATCCCTTAGTACTCGGGATGGATAGGTTTCTAGTAGACGGGTGGACTAGACTAGTTAGGCGGGATAGCTTGACTAGGGTATTTTGTTAGGAAGCGTTAGGTGTGCACTACTAGAGGAGAGGTGAGGGGTATCTCATGGGAGTGCGATACCAATTTAAATATGAGATAAAAATATTTTTCTAAAAATAAATCATTTATGCACTTGCTAAATTTTTTTTCAAACTCGGGCTCTGACCCGTTTATCTACTTTTCCCTTTCTTGTTATATATATATATATATGTCCATACACAGGGAGGCTTGGATGGCACTTCTTTCGAGTCAGATGTCGGCTGCAGCAGCTGTGGATGCGTGCAGGTTCTCGATAGACGCTTCCATTCTTTTACTCTAGATAGGAGGTACTGTATAAACATTTGGGTCAATGGAACAAATGCATTTATTTATACTTTTAGCACGGCATTCGATATGGTTGTATAATTTTGACCGAGTGTTCGGTTATTTAATTTTATTTCAGTTTCACTTACGCAAAACTGTGTGGATGTTTTAATTATAGTCGTTTAAAAAGATTAGTTAAGTAAAATTTTGACACCGGACTAATAGGTTATTACTAATTAAATGGACTTTCGACAGTGATGCTAAGAATGATCCATATGAGACTCCTGTCATAATTTGATATAGGAGTGATTGCCCGGTATTTTATTAGGCGGGGTGTCACATTTAAATTCCACTTAAAACCTTATTTTTATATATAAATGCCAACCTTTTACATACCAAAATTAAATAGATTCCAAAAGTTTGTTTTTTGTATTTTTGTTTCAGAAATGTATTATAGACTCAAGCCCAACGAAGTGGAAACTTAATCCTCTTACAAATGCTCAGTTTTAATTTTTAACAATTTTGAGATACAATAATATTGTCACGACATTGGATAATATATATAAATCACATGAATTAAAATTATTTAATGTGACGATGACATATCACAGTGCCTACAAATTAAAGTTGAAAACTAGACTTTTCTAGCATTTTCTTTTCAACATTAATATTTCATTTAAGCCATTTGAAGTCTTTGTCTGCCGTGTGTGCAAATGGTTTGCACTTGTTTTTATACCAAGAAATAGTCAATTTCTAGTCTATTGAGGTTACGTCAGATCCTCTAATTCCTACCACTTGCAAAACAACCACTGTCTAATATTTACTCAATTACAAAACAACTCCTATTATAGTTTGTGTGTGTTGACAATATAAAAAAACATGTTTTCAAATAAAAACCATGTATAGAAAAACTGTAGTCACGCGCATATAAAAAAAGCATAAGAGCCCGTCATACATTATCCCCAAAAAGGTAAGGGCCAGTCATATCACTATTTTCATACTTCCCAAGACGAGTTTTAATTCCAGATAAAATAAGACACTAAAAATCACTTTGTATTAACTTTCGGCTCTCACAGACTTTCCACTATTAGTTTCCATAGTTTAGCGACCCAACTCTGCGTTTCATCCTTATCTTCCATAGCTTCCACATCTTTACCTTCCCCCTCTTCTTGATCCGCATTTCCCTTTCCCGAAACCTCCTCCTTCCCATCTTTACCCTCTTTTTTCCCATCTTCCTTCCCATTTTTACCCTCTTCCTTCCCATCACCCTCTTCCTTTTTATCACCACCTTTTTCACCACTTTATTTTTTTCCATCTTTAACTTCACCATTCTTTTTTTCACCACCTTTTTCATCACTTTCTTTTTTCTATCTTTAACTTGACCATTCTTTTTTTCCAATTCGGTCTTTTTGTTGACCATTCTGGAGGTGGTTCGTAATAGGCTCTGTACAATTTGTAGATATGATACAATATTAAAAATCTTTTTTATTCTCGATCCCTTGACTCCGTGACCTGCCGCAGCTAATGCTTCCATTGGACCATCGATTATAGTTTGTGTTAGTTTTAGGAGTAGTTTGGAATGTAGTTAAATGTTTAGTTTAGGAAATTGAAATTGCTAGGATTAATATTAATATGGGCAACCAAAGATTTGAAGGGTGATAATCTGGGAACTTGGAATATTGAAATATAGGAGAAGTTATTGTATTAGACTTGATGATAAATTACAATTCTTAGCTTTGATTGGATGGTTTGGCCAAATGACTTCCCCACCTATTTATAGGCATCTCACCTCCTTAATGGATTTTGGAGATTAAAGTACATCAATGGTTTAGATTAATTCTCCCGAAGGTTCCCACCTCCTTATGGGAACATTCTATAAGCCTACATACTTCCTTACTATTCTAGAATATTCTATACATTACAAGTATGCTCTATCTTATCTAATATGGATTAACTTATATTTAATAGTTGACATTATCTAGAATATTCTAGACTATTCTAGGAATTAGTCTCACATTTCAACATTCCTCTTTGATGTTAATTCCTGAAATCCCACGCATGGTTCGTAGTTGTTCGAACTTGGCCGTTGGTAGTGCTTTTGTGAAAATATCTGCAACTCATTCTTACAGCGGTATGGATTCAGACGGGAAAATACTGATATTCCCTTTGGCGATTCAATAATTTTTGAATTATTTACAAATATGCCATTTTCAAACAGTATCAGCATAAATTTTTACAAGTATGGGAGGTCGACTGTAGACCAAATATACTAATAGACTGCCGAGCAACTTCCTGAAGTAAATACTCCGTGTACTTTCATGCAAGCATCAAGCATGAAGGATTGGGGGCTTATTTTGTATGTAAAAAATATACTCCCACAAGAACTAATTATGAGCATACACCTGTCATCCAGCATGACTCACCAGCCTACTTGATCGTCCCGAGAGACACATAGTCGGTTAGAATGTGGACCAACTCTAGAAGGTCAACCAACTGAAACAACAATAATTACTCGGACGAGAGTGCCAACTAGCCCTAAATGTCAACATAGTGTCACTCATTATATACAGATGTAAACGCCTGGAAATATAAAGGCATTCCATCTCTAGGATTTCGAGCCATATATAAATACATATTCCCCTATAGCTAGAGGGGACAAGTCAATTAACTACTACTCAAATCACTCACTTCTGAACTATTGTAAACCCTTGAATATAATAACAACGGATGTAGGTTTTCTTCTACACCCGAACCAATTTAAAAATCCTTGTCTTCTGTGTGTGGTTTGGGTTACTTTTCTTTTATTTATCTAGTGATTACATATATGGTACTGATCCATTTTTAGACATCAACAGTTTACTTCTCGTGTTTTTGCTCACGAGCAGTTGGTTTTCGACCTCTCGATCGACCCTTGCCTCACTTAAGCACAGACAACTCAAATAGCCTAGCAGTGGTGGGACACCCTATGTCCTTCAGTTTTCTTAGCATGGCCCTTTACTCATCTAAAGTTGACCTTTCCCACATATAGTTAAATAGTATCATTTCCATCTCATAATCAACCATGTGATACTTTGCTAAGTTGGGCACCATAATTAATTTGCGCCAATATCCATTCACATCCCTCAAAGTATAACCCGACCCTCAATCCGGTAGATGACCAACTCATGAGCGCAAGGTATGTCGTAGACATTGTGCGCCACATGTAGGCAAGATTTAAAATCCATGCCAACATTATCTCACATTTTTAGATACTCGATAATTAGATCGATGGCATAGTGCGAAACCCGGTCAATTAGCTCGCGCAAAATATGAATGTTGTGCGAGTGCTTTAATTTTTGCTATAAATCTTCAAACTCCCTCATAATCTCGGTCACTTGCAACTCAATGTAGTTTTCCATGTCGGCAAAAACCTTGTCAAAAGGTAGTTGAGAGTTCTTCAAGTTTCTTTTCAACTTACAGTGCTCCTTCACATCGATTGGTAGTTTTGTTTCCTCTGTGCTTAATCATATTTGTCCATTCATGAATGAAGGTTTCCATTAAACTACCCCATGTGAAATCAATTTACTTCAGAGTGTTGGGGTATGCGACCCAAAAGAAGAGTGTTCGTAATAAGAAACTGTTAAATTTGTAAAGCAGTTGCATTTCGAATCGATTCGGCCTTGTTTCAAATCGATTCGGCAGGGCGAATCAATTCGGCTATGAAACCGAATCGATTCGATCCTACTGAAAGGCTGTGTTTGGGCCAGAATTTATTGCTGAATATTTTTAGAACCCCATACGATTTGGTGGGACGATGTTTGGTGTAACAAGGAATTTATTAAAAATATAAATGTGACCCACAAATTAATTGAAATGTTATATTTAACTAGATGGTTAAATAATTGTTAAGGGAAATGGAAGTAATAATTAACTAGATGGTCAATTATTAATTGATGAACATTTGTGGATATCACGTGGGACATTTTGGTAATTATAAAGTAGTTACCTATACATATTTTATGGGGATAAATAATATGTACTTATGTGTATCTATGTGGACATACCAATGTTCGTGGACGGTCCTATCAGCTTGAGGTTTCGTGCATTCAGACTGCATAGCACACGTCGACACAAGTGGGATAGACGATGCGTAGGACATTTAGGTACTATATAGTAGCACCATCTACGAGAGGTAGGTGTTGATGCTAAGATCCTTTGTCATCACTAAGTATGGACCGTGAACTGGTATACTGCGTAGGGACTGCCCCAACTTATGTGTGTTTTGAGGTGTTCGCTTTGGATAAAAGATTTCCTCCGGACTTGTGGATAGAGTACGAACGAGACACCAACGATAGATGCCTTTGTGTGTCAAATATATATGAAAGGACTTATACATAAATTGCTCGAATTAAATAAGATTAATTAAATTGTCTAAGAATGTAGACCTAAATCACAGACTTTTGACATATTGTGCATAATAGATGTTTATGCCATTTTTATGAGAAATATAAGACCGGGACTCCCTGGGATTGGGTAATTAAACATAGTCGGCTCCATTGTAATAATTGGGTGTAATTAATCCAATAAATATTACTCTGGTATGGTGGTCAGATATATTATTTGGCCTTGTTGGGATGCGGGTAATATCGCACTTAGTTGAGGGATGTTAACTGCATCCGAGTGGTGATGGGCAATATTCATTTTACGTCAACTGTATTTATTGAATTTTAAATTGATTAACTTAATTCTTGCACATTTAGGGCTCTGTCCCAAATTTAAATATTGTTTCCTCGAGGTGCTCCTAGACAAGGATCTTGGCAGCCTTGCATTCTCATTTTGCTCCTCAGGCTTTGTGATCAGTTGATTACAGTTTAGGTTCTTTTCATCTTCAGTACTTATATTATTTGTGATTACTATATGGTCATAAGCCCGAGATTTATTCACTTTATGTTGGGTTATTATACTTACTTTCATGTCATACTGATTATATACTTGGTTTTGGTTTGGATTTAATTATTATGGAAATGTTGATTTAAAATTCAATTATGGGCCTTTAATATATAATTTATATCACGTTGGTGATGAGAATGGTATTAATTGACAAGAAAGACCCATCTTCAGTGTATCGTTCATGACCAGCCTTTACATGAGAAATTAGGTGTTGTTATAGTTGGTATCAGAGCGCGGTTCTAGTTTTCTAAGGATCTGTGTTGCGTTCATTACGTTTTGCATTGCGTTCTTTGATATGTAGAGCCTATGCTTAGGATTCATTATATTCTTACATTTGTACTAATTCGAACCTTGTTTGTTTTTGGATGGAAAATGAACGAATAGGTAGGCCGAGGCGCATAGTCTTACCTGCTATCAAGGAGGAGGCTCAGCCAAAGCCACAACAGCAGCCACAAACCCCACCAGCCCCACAGTTAATTACACATGTGGAAATCACCCCTATTGTGTCTCAGGCGGTCTCCACAGCTATGGTAGCCATGCTTCAGCACTTCCCATCGCCACAGGCCCAGTAGCAGCTACCACCACCACAACAGGTTGGCCATACCAGCTCAGGCACCAGGATTTATGTGGGACAGGGCAAGGGAGGCCTTTGTTAAGGGTCACCCTCCAGAGTTTTCAGGCAGTCCAGATATATTGATGGAGAGCAAGTGGAAGAAAGACATAGAGATAAATTTACGGATGGTAGAGTGCATACCAGTGCAGAAGCGGATGCTAGCTTCATTCTGGTTAGTGTGGGTTGTGCTTCAGTGGTGGGAGGTGGTTACGACGGTTGCAGAGAGGCACAGTTTGACTATTGACGAGTTTTGGGAGAGGTTTGAAGGGAAGTACTTTCCCCTAGCCATGCTGTCTGAGATAATGAGCAGGTTTATGGAACTTAAGCAGGAAGGTCGTACCGTAGCCGAGTACGAAAAGGAATTCACCGCCCTTTCGTACTTCGCAAAGGAGGATGTTAGCACTGAGCAGAGGACGATGGACATGTTCATAGTAGGATCAGCTTGGCACATCAGGAAGGCTCTTATGGGGAATTCAACCTTCATAACGTATAATCAGCTACCGCACTCCTCCATTGCCAGAATCACAGGGCATTCCAGAAAAATAAGGGTGAGAAATGCCACGGAGTGGAGTCGCCAAGCCGACAGGGCAAGATGGGTGGGGGGTGCGGATCCGGGACCCAGCAGTTCCGGGGCACCTCATCCGTCGATCAGAATATGAAGTTCAGGGGTTCAAATGACCGGCATAGACAGGGCCAACAGTACATAGGCCATCAGGGCCAGGGATAGCAGGGTAGAGGCTAGTAGGGACGGTAGACTGAGCCATTTCCCGTTTCACAAACTACATAATAAAAGCATACTTCGAGGCGGTGTCCTCGGGGTAACTCGACAGCTCAGGAGTAGGGAGGTCGTAGGGGACAACAGGCGCCACATGGACAACGCCCACCATTTCTAGCTCCGGGAGTTACAGCACCAGCTGATACATTACTCGTCGCCCCACCTCAGGGACAACAACCATTACAGTATGGGCGGGTTTATCACGTCACAACCGCAGAGGGGACAGCATCTGTACAAGCAGTTATGGGTATGTTTCCCATCTTTGGTCACATAGGTAGCATTTTATTCGATACGGGTGCATCTCATTCTTTTGTTAGCACGGGATACTGGGATGGTAGATTATGCTTTCGATATTGTACTACATGTAGATTCACTGATGGGTAAAGGGGTACCCATACGCTCAGTGTGTCGGGATTGTGATAGGACAACTCACCTTCATAGTTGACTTATTAGTACTTGATATGCACGAGTACAACGTTATTCTGGGGATGGACTGGCTAGCTACGTACAGAGCCTGTGTGGATTGTTATGGGAGGTCCATCGTCTTTGTCATTCCGGGGAAGGAGATGTACCTAGTTGCGATGCCGCGCCCTGAGGGTGGGTCGAGCATGCATTTGTACTATATCGAGGAGGATACTTCTTCGAATATTGTGGTGATGCTAGATTCCATCCCGGTGGTGAGTGAGTTTTTTGATATTTTTGGGGAGATTCCGGGGTTGCCACCTAGTCGGGAGATAGACTTCGTGATCAACTTGACTCCGGGCACGAGACCCATTGCCTGTACACCATTATCTAAAACCATCACGTTATCTGAAAATATATACACGCGTTTAGGCATAATACTCCAAATTTCATTTTAACAACTAATAAGTGAGAGGATTTTTTTTTAGAAAAAGAAATGAATTCATAAATAACAAAAAAAATGTAGTATCAACTTCGAAACAAAGATGATTCCTAAAAAAAATAATGAGCGAATAAAATGAATAATTCTCGTGCAAGACATGCCGTTTTGGCACATATTTTATGGCACAGTTTCATAACAAAACAAAAGAATATGGGTTGGTATTTTAAATGTAAATCACTTGACCTAAAATTACTTTAATAAAATTATTTATTTAGCAGATATTAATTTCCGGAAATCCCATTAGTGTTTGGATTGGGTAGGGTTCCTTGGTTTAGTTTGTTATGAGTGTGTTGAGAATGGGTGATTGTGAGACCTGAACACCTACATGGAACCGAAAATGAAAATGGAGTCCCTCCTGAACACTACAACGCATTATCCTACTCATACTCTAAATCTTACTCCTATTCCTACTCCCTGTTGGTTTAGGATTAGTAAGTCTCTCTATTCTCTGTTCTCCCTCTCTATATATATATATGTACCTTGGGATATTACTCGACCATCATCAAACGCTCTCTCTCTCTCTCTCTTAGCTCTATCTACTTCCAAAATCAACATGCAGAACAACAACCAAATAACTTTTTCCTCGATCAACATGGAGAACAACCACTACCAAATAACTTGTGAACAAGATGCTTTACTAACAAACTTTGTGGTAAGGCTGTATTCCGGGGAGGACGACAGCACCCTCAGAGAAGCGGCGTCTGATTTACTGGACAAAGCCGGTTATGATAAGAGTAATCCGACGGAGTTATCTCCCTGGATGATCCGGGTGTTGAACCGTCTTCCGGGTGAGCAACATGCAGATTGTCACGTAGTAAACAACTCCAAGAACAAGAAGAACAACTCCAACTCAAACGACAAAGAGCTGCCCCTAAGATACCAGAACAAAATCATGGAGTTGGGTGGTTGTAGCGTGGAGTTTCTTTTAGAGAAGAGGTTGACTGCCACGGACACCAACCAAGCCCACGGGTGATTATCAATGCCCGTGAGAGAAATTCAAACTGAATTCCTCACGCCACAAGAGAAGCAAAGCCTGCAGAAATGTCGGCTCGAGGTCCAACTAATCGATCCAAGTTTGCGTACATGGACTTTGAATTTGGCCCTGTGGACTAGCATGTCTAGCCACACTTACAACTTATGTACCAATTGGAGGTATATTGTGGAGAGGCAGATCAACCGCCTAAGGGAAGGTGTCACAGTGCAGCTCTGGTCATTCCGGGTCGGCACCCGACTTCATATGGCGCTCGTTAGACTCTGAATACCGATGACTGCGTTTTAATTGTTTGATATTAATATAAAGTTGTTATTTGTTTTTGTCAAATTGTTCTTGTTATTTTTGGTTATTAATTTATTGCTATTAATTTTTCATTTTAAATTCAAATGTTAATATGTCGTTAAAAAATTAGCATTAGCATCAACAAATTTACTATAAAAAATTAACATCAACTAGTTAACAACAACAAATTTACTAGAAAAATTATCATGAACTACTTAATAAAAACATTCATTATTATCTCGTAAAGATACATATATATATTTTTAGTAAAAAAATCATTATATAAAAGGTCCCGTTTTACAACTTTTTCTTAGGCCCCAAATCCTTGAGGCCAACCCTCAAGAGGGATTTTCCATTAATCCTCTACGATTTCTTCCACTAACATCAAGCTACTTGTGATAAGTGATTTCAATGTCATTTGTGACTTCATGTTGTTTGAGATGGTTTGCAACTTGTTGCACTTGTTTATACTCGCTATAATTAAATTGAAAGAATGGTTGATTTATATCATCTAAGATGAGTTGCGCTACTATTACTACTGCGTGGATGAATTACATAGACATGTGCATTCGATAATAAGATGGGGTTTTGTTACTTTAGGAACTATTGTAATATGTATTTTGGAAATAGGACAACCAACATTTCATTTATAATTTTAGTCCCTATATTTTAATAAAATCGTTGGTGCGGACCCACGTCCATCAAACGCCAACTAATCATAGCATACCATGTCAATCGATGATTTGAAAACAGGGACTAAAAATGAAAATCAAATGTTTGTTTTCCTATATCCATAATTGATATTATTTTAGGCTCTAAAACTATATTAACTATAATAAGATATCCAAAATTTTTATTTGATAAATCACGACTAGAGGTCCAACTAATCGATCCAAGTTTGCGTACATGGACTTTGAATTTGGCCCTGTGGACTAGCATGTCTAGCCACACTTACAACTTATGTACCAATTGGAGGTATATTGTGGAGAGGCAGATCAACCGCCTAAGGGAAAGTGTCACAGTGCAGCTCTGGTCATTCCGGGTGGGCACCCAACTCCATATGGCGCCGGTTAGACTCTCATCAAATGTAGTATATTCCGTACTAATAGAATTAGTAGTGTATAGTCCAGTCATAGTAGTATTAGTAATATTATGTTTAGTTATCTTAGGCTTCCGATTTATGCTTTACAACAATGTTAAATTTATTTTTTGCCTTTCTTTATGCCATGTTTGTTAGTTGAGAAATTGGAAGAGTTTAACGTGATGAATGTGAGGATCCATCGGATTTTCCATTAATTCCCTACTTATTTCTGGAATTTTTCTAAGGTGTTTATATGGTTAATCTTTAAGAAAAATCAAGTTAAGAATATATATTTTTTACTATTTTAATGAATATATGAAAACTAACATACATTGACTGGTTTTTATAAGTAGTAAAATAACTTGCTCCTTTCAAGAATTTACTTCTTGGTCAAGCCCTATCGATTACATAATAAAGTTTGCATTCTATAATATAATTTGAATGAGTGATGCTACCCTTACCGAAACCAACTTACCGATTCCATACCCAATTGACATCTTCCTTTATCTTTTTTTTTTCCCAACATTTCTCTCTTTTATTTTCAATCACAACAAACTTACTAATATTAAATTACAATTTCAACAACACAAAAAAATGCACATTTCAGCTAATAAATAAAATGCAAATTTTAGACACTAAAAAAAAGGAACACGAAATACGAATATGACCTAATTAAAACACGACATGACACGGCACAAATTTTTTATTACCAATCAGAACTCGACCCAATTAAATGCGACAAAAATAATTTTTTTTACCAAATACGAATATGACCTAATTAAAACACGACATAACACAGCACAAATTTTATAGTTAACATTTTTTTTTGTTAAAATCAGTTCTACGTCTTCTTTTAGGTAGTAATTTTTTTTTCTTTTAAAAAAAACATTACATACTTTTTTTCTTGAGTAATTCTACAGCGATGCACAAATCTGACTCATTTTGTGCGATGCACTAACGTGTCGCATCTGTATGAGTTCATTTTTAGTCCTGGCGGGACCCACACCATAGGAATCTCAAAATGAACCGACAGCGACGCACAATGACCAATGAAATAGTGCGACGCACAAATTCGACTCATTGACGTGTCGTGGCTGTATTGCTTCATATTTGGGTCCTAGCGGGACCCACATCATAAGACTAGGGCTGTAAACGGATATTAAAAATTCGAATCCGTCCGATATCCGAATTCGAATTTGCGGATATTTATTCGAAAATATGGAAACAGATACGAATATGGATACTATATAAAAATATCCGAGAAAATAGATACGGATACGGATAGTACTAGTATCTGACACGGATAATCCGTATCCGATACTAAGTATCCATTTTATCAGATATCCGTTTTACCGGATATCCGTATCCGTCAAACATATGTTTAAAATATTACTAATAATATTAGTATTAGTATTACTAATAAAACAATATTAAAAAAACCTTAATCGTTTATTCCCTAAAACAAAATAAACACATACTCCACTCAAAACAAAAACACCCTAAAATTATTATTTTATTGGGTATATTATAAAATGTCATGTATTATTATTTTATTGGGTATATTATCATGGAGTTACACTAAAGTTACAATACACCCTATCACACACAACATACACCCACTAAAGAACATATACACCACTAAAAAAAAAACTAACTTCATTTCATTTCTCTTTCGTACAAAAACAAAACAATAGAAAAGAAACCCTCATGTGGTTGTTCGTTAGTTTCCTTAATTATAAATAAATGTAAGAGAGAAACAGAAAAGAATGTAAGAGAGAAACATAATAGAATGTAAGAGAGAAACAGAAAAATAAATAGATGATTTTGATTGTGATGAGAACTGAAGTTAACAACAGGTATATTATATACAAAATAAAAAAGTATATTTATTAAAATAAAAATATCAGTATGTTTTGAAGAGAAAAGGTTCATGAGGTTATCATTCTCAATAAATTCGATTTAATCTAAAATATGCATATTTATTTCTACTGTCATGGAATGCGACGGTTATTTTTTTTGGATGACTTTAAGATTATATGGTTGTAAAGTATGGATGACTTTAAGCCATATTATCATTATGGAATACTATTATTATGAAATTCATATTTGCTGATGTTAGAAGGCAGTAATTTTGTTATATATTGAATTGGATTGGATATTTTAATAGTTATTTTTTGCGATAGCTAAATAATGTAAACGGATACGGATATTATCCAAATCTGAGGTATCCGAGCGGATACGGATATGGATAGTTGTTTTAACTATCCGGGCGGATATGGATACGGATACGGATAGTACATTCAGATGGCGGATATGGATATGAAATACATGGTATCCGATCCGTATTCGTCCGTTTACCACCCTTACATAAGACCCTCAAAATGAACCAATGTAGACACGGCTAGGGCCGTAAACGGATATTAAAAATTCGCATCCATCCGATATCCGAATCCGAATTTGCGGATATTTATTCGAAAATATGGAAACGGATACGAATATGGATACTATATAAAAATATCCGAGAAAATAGATACGGATACGGATAGTACTAGTATCCGACACGGATAATCCGTATCCGATACGAAATATCCATTTTATCAGATATCCGTTTTACCGGATATCCGTATCCGTCAAACATATGTTTAAAATATTACTAATAATATTAGTATTAGTATTACTAATAAAACAATATTAAAAAAAACCATAATTGTTTATTCCCTAAAACAAAATAAACACATACTCCACTAAAAAAAACACACCCTAAAGTTATTATTTTATTGGGTATATTATAAAATGTCATGTATTATTATTTTATTGGGTATATTATCATGGAGTTACACTAAAGTTACAATACACCCTATCACACACAACATACACCCACTAAAGAATATATACACCACTCAAAAAAATTAAACTAACTTCATTTCATTTCTCTTTCGTACAAAAACAAAACAAGAGAAAAGAAACCCTCATGTGGTTGTTCGTTAGTTTCCTTAATTATAAATAAAATGTAAGAGAGAAACAGGAAAGAATGTAAGAGAGAAACATAATATATTGTAAGAGAGAAACAGAAAAATAAAGAGATGATTTTAATTGTGATGAGAACTGAAGTTAACAAGAGGTATATTATATACAAAATAAAAAAGTATACTTATTAAAATAAAAATATCAGTATGTTTTGAAGACAAAAGGTTCATGAGGTTATCATTCTCAATAAATTTGATTTAATCTAAAATATGCATATTTATTTCTACTGTCATGGAATGCGACGGTTATTTTTTTGGATGACTTTAAGATTATATGGTTATAAAGTATGGATGACTTTAAGCCATATTATCATTATGGAATACTATTATTATGAAATCCATATTTGTTGAGGTTAGAAGGCAGTAATTTTGTTATGTATTTATTTGGATTGTATTGGATTGGATATTTTAATAGTTATTTTTTGCGATAGCTAAATAATGTAAACGGATACGGATATTATCCAAATCTGAGGTATCCGAGCGGATACGGATATGGATAGTTGTTTTAACTATCCGGGCGGATATGGATACGGATACGGATAGTACATTCAGATGGCGGATATGGATATGAAATACATGGTATCCGATCCGTATTCGTCCGTTTACCACCCTTACATAAGACCCTCAAAATGAACCAATGTAGACACGGCTAGGGCCGTAAACGGATATTAAAAATTCGCATCCATCCGATATCCGAATCCGAATTTGCGGATATTTATTCGAAAATATGGAAACGGATACGAATATGGATACTATATGAAAATATCTGAGAAAATAGATACGGATACGGATAGTACTAGTATCCGACACGGATAATCCGTATCATATACGGAATATCCATTTTATCAGATATCCGTTTTACCGGATATCCGTATCCGTCAAACATATATTTAAAATATTACTAATAATATTAGTATTAGTATTACTAATAAAACAATATTAAAAAAAACCATAATTGTTTGTTCCCTAAAACAAAATAAACACATACTCCACTAAAAAAAAACACCCTAAAGTTATTATTTTATTGGGTATATTATAAAATGTCATGTATTATTATTTTATTGGGTATATTATCATGGAGTTACACTAAAGTTATAATACACCCTATCACACACAACATACACCCACTAAAGAACATATACACCACTCAAAAAAAAAAAACTAACTTCATTTCATTTCTCTTTCGTACAAAAACAAAACAAGAGAAAAGAAACCCTCATGTGGTTGTTCGTTAGTTTCCTTAATTATAAATAAAATGTAAGAGAGAAACAGAAAAGAATGTAAGAGAGAAACATAATAGAATGAAAGAGAGAAACAAAAAAATAAAGAGATGATTTTAATTGTGATGAGAACTGAAGTTAACAAGAGGTATATTATATACAAAATAAAAAAGTATACTTATTAAAATAAAAATATCAGTATGTTTTGAAGACAAAAGGTTCATGAGGTTATCATTCTCAATAAATTTGATTTAATCTAAAGTATGCATATTTATTTCTACTGTCATGGAATGCGACGGTTATTTTTTTTGGATGACTTTAAGATTATATGGTTGTAAAGTATGGATGACTTTAAGCCATATTATCATTATGGAATACTATTATTATGAAATCCATATTTGTTGATGTTAGAAGGCAGTAATTTTGTTATGTATTTATTTGGATTGAATTGGATTGGATATTTTAATAGTTATTTTTTGCGATAGCTAAATAATGTAAACGGATACGGATATGGATAGTTGTTTTAACTATCCGGACGGATATGGATACGGATACGGATAGTACATTCAGATAGCGGATATGGATATGAAAAACATGGTATCCGATCCGTATTCGTCCGTTTACCACCCTTAGACACGGAAAAAAAAAACGCGACACTAATTGACTGGTTTTTTCATTTTTTTATATACCAAATCCAAAATAACCCAATTAAATATTAATTTAATATTAAATTTATTTACTTTAAAATAATTGGGGGGATGAGGTGGGAGTGCCGTTGGCGCGGACACTTAAAAATGATTGGACTAAATGTGTATTAAAAATGTTTGAAGGGTTTTTTGGTAATTGATCCATTAAATATTAATTTAATGTAAAGTTTATTTAATTTTAAAATAAATCATAACTCTAGTTATTTATCAATCTAAAATAAATTTTAAAAAATTAAAAGAATATCTTTAAAAGAATAAATCATAACTCTCACATGCATAATGCATTGTTTTAGAAAAATAGATTAAGGGTGAAGATTGTTCTCGCATTTAAAGAAGGGTGGAGATTACTTTGGGTATGGAATCGGGGAGGGAGCTTTCGGGAAGTATATCATTATTCAATTTGAATTGTTCGAACTAGGATATTCTGGCTCGATAGCATATCGTATCGTGTTCGTACCATAGGTTTGACATGAAACCAGTCCGAAATTAGATTGTTTTGGTCCAATGACAACCCGATTTTGGAACCCGATTTGACCGAATTACAATGCCTTAATAAATAATATATTTCATGCAATATAAAATTTAAAAGGGGACATATATATATATATATATATATATATATATATATATATATATAAAGCGATTTGTCGTATTGGGTCATGTTGAAGCACGAAATTGATTTATCGTGCCATTTGCGTTCTGTCGTGTTCATAACGGTTCATGTTCGTGTTAAGAAAAAACATGACATCGTGTCGTGTCATGATAAAATGAAATTGCGTCGTATAGGATCAAGCCTAAACACGACCCGTTACCTGAACTACCACCCCTAGATTTTTGGGAACATAGGTTGTGGTTAGATAATCATTACCAAATAAATTGTGACGGCTTAAGGCCGTTATAATATTTAGATTTTGCAAATATTAAAAATCGTTGGTAATTTACTATTTACAACTATTCACAACCGTTGTAATATGTAATAAGAAGCTATTGCAAAAAATGAATAGTTCAAACATTTTTGTGGATTAAAATCAATTTAGATAAATTTCTTACCAAACTTGCACAATCGATGGATATGCAATTTGCCTTACATTATATATGTGTGCATGTGTTATGTAAAAAATTATTGATTGAGTTTCTCAGAAGCCATTATAGTTACCAACAACAATTACTGATGGGACTCACATTATGGTAATCACATCTAAAATACTTTTGATAATTTTTCGTTACTAGTTGTAAGTACGAATAACATTTTTCATTTTTTTATGAAAAGAAAATCAAGCATTTTGTCTTTAATCATTAAAGTGTTTTCTCGGCTTTGAAGTGGACTAACTATTTTGTAATATAAAAATAATTTTATACATAAATATGCATATGTACATAAAAATATAAACATATATGTATGTAGTACGACTATGAAATATACATTTTATTATAATAATTAACAATATAATAGATAGTTTTCTAAAATTTATTAATTATTAAATAATCAAAGTATCAAATATCCATGATGAAACCAAATTCGTTCCTCACAAATTAATTAATCAATAGTATTAATAAATTATCAACAATATTAATAAATTATCAAAAAATGCATAGCTCGACACATTTTTTGTGAAACAATGGCATGTCAAAATTGTATTGGTTGAAACCAACGTTGTCTGAATGTGTAAGTGTGTCAAAAAAATGCGTTGAGCTAAAATTATTCAAATAAAATAAGACATTTTTGGATAATTAATGTTTAGCTTATAATAGTTATATATTTAGAGAAAAAAATATCATTCACTTAATGCACCACGTGTCCATACTCAACATCAACAAATACATGACACTTATGAAATACGTGTCTCACCTTTTCCCTACTATAAAGACAATTTTTTATATGTGCAAATATCCCATTATTGCTGCCAAGCATAGATATGTGGTGCTTAACTGCGTGATATTTTTTCTCATATATTTGGGTCGTTAAATTGAGGATGGCAGTTCGGGCTAGTCAAGTCATAATGGGGTTGTGTTGATTTTTATTTGATTAACGATTTTAGATTTATGTTATTTTTAATCGAATTTAATATGAGCATCAGTCGCAACGTTAGTGTTGGTGATGACTTTGCAAATGAGCCTGTTAAGAAATGTTGATATGATACTACCACGTTATCTAAAAATATATACACGCGTGCGAGGCATAATACTCCAAATTTCATATAATAAATGCGTTCAATAGATGAAATCTAACATATTAACCAGTTTTTTAAAGTAGTAAAATTACTAACTTCGTTATTATTTTTTTCACATGGTATTTAAACATTCTATGGATACCCAAAAAATGAGGCCAAAATATTTTTTTCACAGTTTCAAAATATAGGACATCACACGAGCTTAACTAACTAACTAACTAACCACGTGAACAATGTACACACACATAGAGAGAGCAAGACTTCTATACATCATGCTTCATATATTACCCATACATCACACCTAGTTCTAAGCCCTAAAATACTTTTTATTTTTTATTTTTTTTATTTTACCATGGATTTAACCTTCCAATCAACACATGTTCAAATAATTAGATCAAAATACAATTTCTAGCTACTTTTTAAAAATTCAACAAAAAACTTTTGAAAATAACTTATTTATAAGGGTCTGCACAGCAGAATTTTGTAAATTTTTTAAAAATAGCTAGAAAATGTATTTTGGCCTAATTTTTTGAACATGTGTTGATTGAAAGGTTAATTTCAAAAGAAAAATAACAAATTTGGAAAAAATGTTTCTTAGGGTCTAAAACTATGTATGATGTGCGGTGTGATGTAGGAGAGTCTTTCTCTATCTCTCTCTCTCTCTCTCTCTCTCTCTCTCTCTCTCTCTCTATATATATATATATATATATATATATATATATATATATATATATATATATATATATATATATATATATATATATATATATCACGTGAAGTCACATGTTGCAGACCAATCGTGAAAGAATAGTAAAAAATATTTTGGGGCTTATTTTTTACAAGGTATCGTAATACTCTATCTGTATCCTCTAAAACACGACCTAATCGGTAACAAGTATTGATCGTTTTTTAATAATAAGTAAAAAGTGGTTGATTTTTTACATGGTTCTCATAAAATAATCATATCACTTGTAAAAAAAATCACCCCAATATATTTTAACTATTTCTTTTAAATTGGTTCGGAATTTATGACCTCATTTCAGTATTTCACATGATATATATATATATATATATATATATGTGTGTGTGTATGTGTATGTGTATGTGTATGTGTTTGTGTGTTTGTTACCAAAAAATTCGCTCGTAGGGGGTGCCCAACAATCATGATGAGAGAATAAAATTAAATAAGTTATAGACAAAGATTTATGTGGTTCGACCATTGATGACATACGTCCACGAGACTTCAACAATGTTTCACTATAATCTTGAGAGAAATTATATGACATTTTTTTCTAGCCTCTAAGCTCCCCTTTCACAATGGGGGATATCCCTTTTATATAGAGTTAGTGGTTTCAATTGAATAAGTTCTATCCCGTAGAGTTTGAGTTACAATAAAATAGTGCTTCTTAGTCTTCTACTTTATCAAGGACTCTAGTTGTCCTTATCTTGTTAGAATGGATGCAGGTCTCCATCTTGATCGATATGCTCATCACGCATCATGCTATTATTGGAGGCGTGTTTTCCCCCCACAATAACCCCACAGGTCGCAGTTCAACTAAGTTGATTCCGAGATGAGCTGGGAGCTGGTTCGTAACCTCTTTAAACAAGTGTAGTCGTCAATGTGAACTGGATTGCTGTTCTTTGAATTCTCGGTCGACTTTGTAAGGGCAAATATTTTAGCTTAAGCTTTTTATTTGTAAATATTTACCGTTTGCAATATTTGGCGTATCCCCCGTTACAAACTGACACGTCGAACCGAACTCCAACATCTCCAAGTTTAAGACTCCTCTAAATCTCATGAAGGTATAAAACTTTTAGAAGTTCTTAATTTTTCATATTTATATTTGGGATGACTTTTTATAAAAAAAATTGAGATTGAACTTTTTAAGTTTTAAAAATAATTTTTTTGGACCTCGTTCAAAAGAGATTGATATCTGTGCTGCAAACGAACTTCGAACGAGAACCTACTGCCTAACAAATTTTTCTTCGTTGTAAGCTCATTAGAAGTTGGTTCAATCGAGATTGTTGTCTCGTTCAAACGAGATGATATTCTCGTTCGAACGACTTCAGTTTTTGTTTGAACGAGCCACCGCCTTGAAATTCATGTTAGACTTATAAATACCTGTTTCGAAAAGATTTTTTATTGGACTTTTGAAAAAACATTACTTGAACATCTGTTGTAAAAGTTTCCAATTTTTGTGTTTTCCAAACACTTTTGATTCACAACTTTACATTCCCAAATATTTTGTGAATCATTTTTAAACTCAGGAAAGTTTTTGTATCTTGCATACATGTTAGGGAGAGGATTCTCTACAGCTGAGCTTGTGACCCAAGTGATCTTTGATGAAGAAGGAAGAAAGACTAATCGATGGCTATCGAGGGTAGAGCACCACTTGTGGACGACTCTGGACTGAGCCGTATTCTTTAGGAGTTTTGTAAGTAGGAAGTCTTGTAAAACTTTCTATAGTGATGTAATATAGGTTCTCCTGAAAATGGATTTTTCCTCATTTTTGTGTGTTTGCATGTTTGGTTTGATATTTGCAATTATATATTTAGAATACGTATTTTCATGCATACCTAATTTAATCAAAGATTAAAATTGGATTTGTGTGTGTTGGGATTTAAAATTGCAAATATAAAAAAATTAAATCTTTTTTTGTAACCATCCTTGTCTGGCCTTTTCACGCGCTTATAAGTGGTATCAGAACATCCACCTTTGCAAGTGGTTTCAGAGCATCTACTGTTACACCGAAGGTAGACTTTGAGATCTTTCGTTAGTGGTATCTCAATCCTTCTTGCACATGTATTATGATCATCTATGTTGATTAACATATGAAATATGTTTAGACCCCTACATTCCGCATTCATGATTCGGGTATTTTTGTATTAGTTCATGGTGTGTTGTATTTGTAAAATCTTATACTTGAGAAAAATTTGAAAATTTCCTAAAAAATAGTTTGTGAAGCCTTTGAGATTATCATTACATGTTCATTATTTCTATACCTTTGTGATGATATCTTACTTCTTTTATGTTATGCTTTATGCTCTAAGTTTAGATTTTCTCCTTTGTCTATTTCGGACAAAAAAGGGGTAGAAAAAAATAAAGGGGAGATTTGATGATGAGTTTGATTTATAAAAGACAAAATATATTATATGTTGTTATTTTAGATTTCAACTCTATGCATAAAGGGTATTTTTTTTGTTTCATGTGTGTAGGTATTCAGGAGAAAGAACATATTACACTGGGTGGAGACAAATTTGCCCAAGGGAAGAATAAAATGAGATTGAATACAAAGTTTCACTATGCCGTTCCATTTTTAGGGTTTGGGAAGGGTATTAGGATTTTTGTCATAGAGAGGTAATTTTTGCAATATGAGTTTTGGTTAGTTTAGTGCCGGAATAGAGAAAGGGGGAGATTTGTAAGAACGAATATTTTAGCTTAAACTTTTTATTTGAATTTATTTGCACTTTGGCATATATGGCGTATCTTGTTACAAACTGACACGCACCGACACGTCGAACCAAACTCCAACAACTCCCAGTTCAAGAGTCACCTACATCTCATGAAGGTATAAACTTTTAGGATTTCTTAATTTTTCATATTTATATTTGCGATGACTTTTTATAAAAAATCGAGGCTGGATTTTTTAAGTTTTAAAAATAAATTTTGTTTGGACCTCGTTCAAAAAAGATTGCTATCTTGCTCGAACAAAATTGGCTTTTTATTTTTATCTCATTAGATCTTTTCTTCAAACAATCTTCGTATGAAAATCCACTACATAGCGATTGATGTCTCGTTTGAACGAATTGAGATTTTCGTTCAAACGAGATGTTATTCTCTGTAACATCATGTGCATTCTGGCAAGCGAGGTGGCCAACCACCATCACCAAACTACGCTGGACGTTACTAAATAAGTTATTATTCTCAACATATGACAAATATATGAGCTCATATAAAAAATTTCCACGAGATAATAATCAAATATAAACATTTAAGAAATATTAAATCTATCACCATTCTAATCTCCAAAATAAAATCAGCTCCAAATAAATATAACTCCCAATGAAATAATCCAACAACGAATATCTGACAGAAATCGTAAAATATTGTGGAACCGAATTGGCCCACCAAATCCATAAATAATAATGTCATAATAAAATCAACAGAATAGAAAACAATCCTAAACTACTAAAGCATCTAAAATAAGACTCGATCTGTATCTCCAAAAATATCTCCAATCACTCTTATGCAGCTACTCCAACTCTAAACTTGAAATATTAGTCAACGCAATGGGTCATGGCCACTGCATGAATACTATCTACTCTCCCCAATTTGGGTCCGTGAACCCAGATAATAGCATTATACATGATAAACATCACAATAGAGTATTTTAATTTAAACAAAATATAAATATTATCATGCGAATAAAAATAACTATCACCATCTACCCACATAACTAGGCCACCCCATTATTTATATCCAATTGTCATGTGACAATATTTAACAAACTTTTATAATTTAATTTAATTAATCCATCTCATTTTATTTATGCGACACCAGCATAGACAGTTCACCCTATCTCGGGTCCTGCACATATTGCTGTCACACCCTAAGTTTTACACCACAGACAATACCCTGACTATAGCTAGTTCGCCCAATTTCGTTAGCCCTGCACATATTAGTGATGTTCCAAAGATGACATGCCACCATAGTCAGTTCGCCCGTATTCTGTCAGCGTTGTACATACTGGTGACGCCAACACATACCCACGTGGCTATAGCTAATTCGCCCCTTATTGTTAGCCTTGAACATATTAGCGACGTCAATCCATTTAATACCCGTTTATTATCATTGGCATTAATTCTCAATTTCTCATTATTTTTTATTAGCCTCACCCTATTATGGGGCATAAATCCTCAAATATGTCCCTAGTCTCATACCTAGAGGTCTCCAAAACACAAGTACAATCTACCCTATTATATAGGACGGATCTCTACCATTAATTTCCTCCTTGTCTCGCGCCTAGACAATCGAATCAATGGAACGAAACAAAAATTAGCTCCACCCCAGAGCATCTCATCCGTAGAAATCTACACTAACTAGTCGCATATCTTGATTGTGTTAATACCCACTATTCCATACTCACTAGTCTCATACCTAAAAAGCACTCCTAAAATTTAGGTGAGAGCATTACTACCAAAAAATCCCATCGTTCTCGCGGTGTCAAATATAATTAAAATTCACAAGTCGCATAAGACGTTTTATCAACAATTCTACCAATTTCACATAAGGTCACAAATAAATCTAATTTCATCCGTTCAATCAATTTTTGAAATTAAAAAACTTACTTTATACGACTAATATAACTTCATCATCATGCAAGTTTATGGTGTACACAACAACAGTTTCTCTTTTATCACACTTACATAATTTTATGTGATTTCACAAGCCACTTTTAATTAATACATCTACTATGATTTTCAACATGCAAATCTACATCCATATTGACAAAGAATTCAACCTCTACCCTAATCACACAAAGGTTATAAGTCTTAATTCATATTAAAAAAGTTCATAAAAACAGTCCCAACATAGATTTCACTTTCCCTACTTAAGGTTTTTAGTTTGTTTTAACAAAACCACACAAATTAATGTTTAGGGGATATTTGAAACGCATAATAAAGTATTCAAGTCTGTAGAAAAGTTGGTTGAAAATTCTGACCAGATGGTTTTGTTCCTCCCGAAAAATTAGTAAAGACTCGTTCTTGAGCGATCTTGAGAAAATACGGTTTGAGCCATCAAAACTTGGGTTGAATATTGATTTTAAATGGAGCTACGGGTTGTAGATGAGAGAGAATGAAATTAGGGGAGACTACTGACTTTTGAGATGCTAAAGTGTGTTTGGAAAGTCCTAAACCCGTCACTTTATGTTTATAAACAAAAAAAAATTGAGTCCTAATCAAACACAAATGCTAAAAAATATATTTCGGATGAATGGACCGCAACAATTAGCTGATATTATGATATGTTGTAGCTGAAGACGACACGAAGCTGCTAAAAAAAATTAAGCTCGATCGAACAGTCAAATATTTTGATTTATTTATTTTCTTCTTAGGTCGGATCCTCCCCCGATTTTTATACAAAAAGTTATAATTCCAAATTTTAATCTCGATTCAAATTTCACTTAAAACCTTATTTTTATATATAAATACCAACCTTTTTACATACCAAAACTAAATAGACTCCAATTTTTTTTTTTTTGAAAATTTTAATTTCACAAAGATTTTTACGGCTAAAAAATCACGGGGTATTACATACTCCCCCACTAATATAGGAATTTCGTCCTCGAAATTCGATGAAGCATAAACGTCAAATGTAAAGTCGTGCAAATAAAATAAGGCTTACATATGCCTACCCGTAGAATATTACAATAGGTCACCCATACACCAAATCCCACATGCACTTACCCCGTGAACAAAATACAACATATATCGCAACTGTATATAGAAGTAAATATATCAATGAAAATAACGATGTTCTACGCTCTCCCACGTATCACCACTCGATTTTCTCTCCAAAAGTCATCGAACATTGAAGTTCTCAAATCAAATCACATCACCAAATTGATAAGGGAGATACGTAACATCTGCACTAACGATATCGAAAATAAATCTCGTCACCAAAAATCACTTCTAAGTATATTCACATCAAGATTACTCGTTATAACCTCAATGCCTACAACGTCCTTAACCCAAAACTCCCTATCTCCAATCAACACAGCTAACACGTATGCTAGATCCAATACCTTAAGGAGTGCAAATCAACAAAGGGGATCAAAGATCGTTAACGTGGAAGCTAAATGGACTCACCACCAACGAGACCTAAGACCGTGATCTAATATCATTTATAACACCCCGTGCATGAATACTATCTAATCTCTCCAATTAGGGTTTGTGAACCCAGACCGTAGCATTATGCATGATAAACATCACAATAGAGTATTTTAATTTAAACAAGAAAAAAATATTAGCATGTGAATAAAAATAACTATCACTATCTACCCACATAACTAGGCCACTCCATTATTTATATCCAATTATCATGTGACAATATTTAACTAACTTTATTAATTTAATTTAATTAATCCATCTCATTTTATTTATGCGAAACCAGTATAGCCAGTTCACCCTCTCTCGGGTCCTGCACATATTGCTAGCACGTCTAAAGTTTTACACCACACACAATCCCCTCACTATATAGCCAGCTCGCCTAATTTCGTTAGCCCTGCACATATTAGTGAGATTCCATAGACGACACGTCACAATAGCCAGTTCGCCCATAGTCTGTGAGCCTTGCACATATTGGTGATGCCAACACACACCCACGCCGCTATAGCTAGTTGCCCCTTATTGTTAGACCTAAACATATTGGCGATGCCAATTCATTTTAATACCCGTTTATTATATTCGGCATTAATTCTCAATTTCTCAATTTTTCATTATTTTGTATCATCCCCACCATATTATGGGGCATAAATCCTCAAACCTACCCCTAGTCCCATACCTAAAGGTCTCCAAAACACAAGTATGTGCTACTCTATATACCATTAATTTCCTCCTAGTCTCACGCCTAGACTATCGAATCAACGGAACGACACAAAAATTAGCCCCACCCCGGAACATCTCATCACTAGAAATCTACATTAACTAGTCCCGTACCTAGAAAGTGTTTATACCCATTATGCCATACTCACTAGTCCCATACCTAGCAAGCAATCCTAAAATTTAGATGAGATCATAACTATAAAAAAAAAACCATCGTTCTCGTGGTGTCAAATATTATTAAAATCCACAAGTCGCATAAGACGTTTTATCAACAATTCTACCAATTTCTCATAAGGTGAAAAATAAATCTAATGTCATCCATTCAATCAATTTTCAAATTTAAAAAAATTATTTATGCGGCTAATATAACTTCATCATCATGTAAGTTTATCGTGTACACAACAAAAAATTCTCTTTTATCACACTTAAATAATTTTATGTGATTTTACAAGCCACTTTCAATTAACACATTTACTATGATTTTCTACATGCAAATCTACATCCATTTTAACAAAAAATTCAACCTCTACCCTAAGCACACAAGGGTTATAAGTCTTAATTCATTTTCAAAAAATTCATTAAAATAGTCCCAACATAGATTTCACTTCCCCACATAAGGTTTCTAGTTTATTTTAAGAAAACCATGAAAATTAATGTTTAGGCAATATTTAAAATGTATAATACTAAAGAGAAAGAATAGAAGTATTCATGTCTATAGAAACGTCGGTTGAAATTTCTGATTGGATGGTGGTGTTCCTATCGAAAAATCAGTAAAGATTCGTTCTTGAACGATCTTGAGAAAATACGGTGTGAGCCTTCAAACCTTGGGTTGAATCTTGGTTTTAAATGGGGCTAGGGTTTGTAGATGAGAGAGAATGAAATTATGGGAGGATACTTACTTTTGAGAAGGCTAAAATGTGTTTTAAAAGTCCTGAACCCATCACTTTATGTTTATATACAAAAAAAAATGAGTCATAATCAAACACAAACACTAAAAAAAACATTTCGGATGAACGGATCGTCAGAATTGGCTGAAATTTTAATATGTTGTAGCTGAAGGCGAGGCAAAGTTGCTAAAAAAAATTCAACTCGATCGAACGGTTAAATATTTTTATTTATTTATTTTCTCCTTAGGACGGATCCTCCTCCAATTTTTATACAAAAAGTTATAATTTCCAAATTTTAACCTGATCTAAATTCCACTTAAAACCTTATTTTTATATATAAATCCCAATATTTTTACATACCAAAATTAAACGTATTCCGAAATTTATTTTGTTTTGAAATTTTTAATTAAACAAAGATTTTTACAGCTCAAAAATCACGGGATGTTACATACTCTCCCACTAATATAGGAATTTCGTCCTCGAAATTCGACGAAGCGTGAACATCAAACGTAAAGTCCCGCAAATAAAATAACTCTTATATATGCGTACCCGTAGAATAATTCAATAGGTTGCCCATACACCAAATCTCACATGCACTTACCCCGTGAACAAAATACAACATATATCTCAACAATATATATATAAATATATCTATGAAAATAACGACGTGCTATGCTCTCCCACGTATCACCACTCGATTATCTCTCCAAAAGTCATCGAACACTGAAGTCCTAAAATCAAATCACATCACCAAATTAATACGGAAGATACCTAACATTTGCACTAATAATATCGAAAATAAATCTCGTCCCCCAAAATCACTTCTAAGTATCTTCACATCAAGATTACTAGTTATAACCTCAATGCCTACAACATCCTTAAAACAAAACTCCCTATATCCAATCAACACAGCTAACACGCATGCTAGATCCAATACCTTAAGGAGTGCGAATCAACAAAGGGGATCAAAGATCGTTAATGCGAAAGCTAAACGAACTCACAACCTACAAGACCTAAGATCATGCTCTAATATCATCTGTAACACTCCGTGCATTCGGGTAAGCAAGGTGGCCAGACACCGTCGCCAAACTATGTTGGACGTCCCTAAATAAGTTATCATTCTAAATATGTGACATATATTTGAGACATACAAAATTTTTCCACGAGATAATAATCAAATTGATCCAATAAATATAGACATTCAAGCAATATTAAATTCATCACCATTCTAAGCTCCAAAATAAAATCAACTCCAAATAAATATAACTCTCAATGAAATAATTTAACTATGAATATCTGACAGAAACCATAAACAACTGTGGAACCGATTGGCCCACCAAATCCATAAATAAAAGTCTCATAATAAAAGCGACGAAATAGAAAGCAATCTGAAACTACTAAAGCATATAAAATAAAACTCCAGCTACACCTCCAAAATATCTCCAATCACTCCTATGCAGCTACTCCTGCGCTATACCTAAAATGTTAGTCAACGCAATGAGTCAGAACCCACCGCATGAATACTAGTTACACTCCCCAAATAGGGTCCGTGAACCCAGATAATAACATTATACATGATAAACATCACAATAGAGTATTTTAATTTAAACAAAATATAAATATTATCATGCGAATAAAAATAACTATCACCATCTACCCACATAACTAGGCCACCCCATTATTTATATCCAATTGTCATGTGACAATATTTAACAAACTTTTATAATTTAATTTAATTAATCCATCTCATTTTATTTATTCGACACCAGCATAGACAGTTCACCCTATCTCGGGTCCTGCACATATTGCTGGCACGCCCTAAGTTTTACACCACAGACAATCCCCTGACTATAGCCAGTTCGCCCAATTTCGTTAGCCCTGTAAATATTGGTGAGGTTCCATAGATAACATGTTACTATAGCCAGTTCGTCCGGTAAGGACATTGTCCGTCACAATTTATTATGTCGTATATCGCTACAAGTCGTCAAAGAATTGATGAAGCTAGCATCTACAAACTTCGGATCCGAATTACAAGTGCACATCAACATTCAAGCTCCAACGAGATAATTTAGTTAAAAATATGTTTAAGTTCCACTTGCAATTTATATTTAAAGTGTTGGGATAATTTTTAAAAGGTTAGAACTTGTATTTATAAAAATTCTTTGGAATAAAAGAAGTTTTATTTAAAATTATAAAAAATGGAAACAAAAGTTTTTTTAAATCAAAATGAGTTGGCAGATAAATGAATACATCATTTGTTTTAGGCTTCTCGCTGCTTGTTTAAAAAAAAAGTGAGGCAATTTTTTTTGCTATTGTCAGCGCCATTTATTTGAGAGTAAGCCAATGGCTTAAAAAATGCCATGCCGCCTTTTTTAATAATCATTGGCATAATGATTTTTTGAAAAAATCTTTGGTGAGTTTTCGTACAGAAGGATTCCAAAAAGCCTTAAAGGCCTTTTTCTTTTTCTTGCCTATCAGGTAGCGGCCACGCGACTTGGTGAAAAAAAATATGGGGTGCCGTTTTTTATTATTTTTCCAACGATTGGCTTATGTCAAAAGGTTTCATAAAAGTTGTTTTTGAACCAAAAGAAAGTTACGTACAAGAGCTTTTTTCTTAAGGCTAAACTTAACTCCTTTCTTTTAAAGACTTACGCATCTGCCTTTGTTAAAAACTTATGCATCTTTTGTTTTGGATAACCTGCATGTCAATAGTTATCAACTTTAACAAATCTCTTCTATTTAAAGGCCATCTCGTACAGTTTTCAAAAATGAGAAGAAAAGTTTTCGGCAGAACACTTTCTGGATAAAAAATCTTTGTGTTCAATATTTTTCCAGTATGTCTTCTTCTCACTTTTAAGGGTTCAAAACCTTTTGTCCATTTAATTCATAATCCCTTCTACTTTTTATGAATTGTTTTGTGGAACCCAAGACATATTTTTCTGAAATTTTATGGTGCTGATTTTGGTACCGTTCATGGTGCTAATCAAAGTCTGAGGATATTAAGGACTGCTGAGTATGGATCTTTGTTGAAATAGAACTGTGTGTTCTTGTGGGGATGCTGAGGTTGTTCCATTGCTGACGACGCCGATTGACGCCTGCGGGTATTCGTGTGTTAAATTATTTCATTATAATTCGTGTAAGTTGTGACCTACAAAATTATAGTGAAATAATGGGTTTTGCCCTTCGAAGATTTTTTCCTCATTTGTGACTGTCTTGCATACTTAGATTAATTTTTTTAATCAATCACATTTATTTGTAAGAGTAAAAAATTGTTGGGTCTGGAATTGGAATTTAATTAAATAATTAATTCATTTGAATGCACGCACACTCTCAAATTGGTATCAAAGCCAATTACACAATTATACCGTGTAATTTTTGCCAAAATTTTTCTGAGATACCAATTTTCTGAAAAAAATGATTTTTGAAAAAAAAGACGTGTTCAAAAAATGGAGAAATTATATAATAAAATTAAAGTTTTTGACGAGACTAATTATGCTTACTGGAAAGCCCGTATGAAATCTGCTCTAAAAGCCATAGATGAAAGAGTTTGGATTTTGGTTGAAAGAGGGTGGACAGCTCCCTCCATCACTATTGACAACGTGACAAATTAAAAATCTGTGACTGCATGGACTGGAGATGAATTTAAATGGTCATCTTTTAACTCTAAGGGTCTTAGTGTTATTTCTGGATCCATCACACCTGACGAGTTTCGGCGGATAATGACGTGTACCACGTCAAAAGAAGAATGGGATGTTTTACAGCTTACCCGTGATGGAACTAATGTTGTGAAAGAGTCTAAACTGCAAAATTTAACAACTGAATTTGAGACTATCACCATGCTTGAGTCTGAAGGCACTAAACCAAAAACAAGAATCTGGCACGGTTTAAAACTGTGCCAGATCAAATCTGGCACGGTTTTGAACTGTGCCAGAATCAGGTGTTCCAAAATGGCCATTTTTTTCTGGCACGGCTCAAAAGTGTGCCAGATTTGGCCAAACAGGAACACTTCTGGCACACTTTTAAACCGTGCCAGAATTTGATATTTCTGGCACACTTTTGGCACAGTTTTTAACTGTGCCAGATTTAGCACAGTTTAAAAAAATTTGGCACAGTTCAAAACCGTGCCAAAATATGATACACTTTTGCCACGGTTTTGAACTGTGCCAATTTTTTTTATAAAAAGAAAAAAAATAATTATTTGAAAGAACAAAAATTCACAAATTAAAAATATTGCAGGTTGTTGATAAACTAATGTACATACAAACTTCAAAATATTACAAGTCTTTAATAGTTCACAGGCCAAAAAAAAATTGGGTAGAGTTTCCTCTATTTTTTGGACATTCCAAAACTTGCTAATACAAAACCTGCCTAACATAAAGCCCGCACGGCCACAAAATATAACAATTAACTTACAAAAGCCCGCACGGCCATAAAAGTTAACAATAAAACTACAAAAGCCGCACGGCCATAACACAAAAAAATGGAATCATGAATAAACCCCTTGTTGTAAACCATTGAGTTCACTGTGTGTTTCACGTGAATAAATGCCAACGATAAACTGTTATCCTGCAAAAAAAATAGGCCACAAAAAAGATACGATATTAGTAACCCAATAATTTATAAAAAAAAAATATACTCAAACAAAAAAATTACATATAGGAGTGGAAATTATCATTATATTCTCAAACCAGGAGACCCGGGACTACGCGGTCAGTTCCTACAAGTTACATTGGTCCCGTGCGAGGTGTTCGTGCCTCCTACGGGGTCGTTTGGGGTTGGTTTGGGTTTTCACCCTTTAACGGCTTATTTTTAAGTTTAAGTGTTGATTTTTGCAAATTATCGTCATATTCACAAACCGGGAGACCCGTGACTACGCGGTCAGTTCTTACAAGTTACATTGATCCCGTGCAAGGTGTTGGTGCCTCCTACGGGGTCGTTTGGGGGCTGGTTTGGGTTTTCACCCTTTAACGGCTTGTTTTTAAGTTTAAGTGTTGATTTTTGCAAATTATCGTCATATTCACAAACCAGGAGATCTGGGACTATGCGGTCAGTTCCTACAAGTTACATTGGCCCCGTACGAGGTGTTCATGCCTCTTACGGGGTCATTTGGGTGCTGGTTTGGGTTTTCACCCTTTAACGGCTTGTTTTTAAAGTGTTAATTTTTGCAAATTATCGTCATATTCACAAACCGGGAGACCCGGGACTACACGGTCAGTTCCTCAAAGTTACATTGGTCCCGTGCGAGGTGTTCGTGCCTCTTACGGGGTCGTTTGGGGGTTGGTTTGGGTTTTCACCCTTTATAGGCTTGTTTTTAAGTTTAAGTGTTGATTTTTGCGAATTATCATCATATTCACAAATCGGGAGACCCGGGACTACGCGGTCAGTTCCTACAAGTTACATTGGTCCCGTGCGAGGTGTTCGTGCCTCCTACGGGGTCGTTTGGGGCTGGTTTGGGTTTTCACCCTTTAACGGCTTGTTTTTAAGTCTAAGTGTGATTTTTACAAATTATCATCAAATTCACAAATCAGGAGACCTGGAACTACGCGGTCAGTTCCTGCAAGTTACATTGGTCCCGTGCGAGGTGTTCGTGCATCTTACGGGGTCGTTTGGGGACTGGTTTGGGTTTTCACCCTTTAACGGCTTGTTTTTAAGTTTAAGTGTTGATTTTTGCAAATTATCATCATATTCACAAACCGGGAGACCCATGACTACGCGGTCAGTTCTTACAAGTTACATTGGTCCCGTGCGAGGTGTTGGTGCCTCCTACGGGGTCGTTTGGGGGCTGGTTTGGGTTTTCACCCTTTAACGGCTTATTTTTAAGTTTAAGTGTTGATTTTTGCAAATTATCGTCATATTCACAAACTGGGAGACCTGGGACTATGCGGTCAGTTCCTACAAGTTACATTGATCCCGTGCGAGGTGTTCATGCCTCTTACGAGGTTATTTGGGTGCTGGTTTGGGTTTTCACCCTTTAACGACTTGTTTTTAAAGTGTTGACTTTTGAAAATTATCATCATATTCACAAATCGGGAGACCCGGGACTACGTCGTCAGTTCCTCAAAGTTACATTGGTCCCGTGCGAGGTGTTCGTGCCTCTTACGGGGTCGTTTGGGGGTTGGTTTGGGTTTTCACCCTTTATAGGCTTGTTTTTAAGTTTAAGTGTTGATTTTTGCGAATTATCATCATATTCACAAATCGGGAGACCCGGGACTATGCGGTCAGTTCCTACAAGTTACATTGGTCCCGTGCGAGGTGTTCGTGCCTCATACGGGGTCGTTTGGGGCTGGTTTGGGTTTTCACCCTTTAACGGATTTTTTTAAGTCTAAGTGTGATTTTTGCAAATTATCATCATATTCACAAATCAGGAGACCCGGGACTACGCGGTCAGTTCCTGCAAGTTTAATTGGTCCCGTGCGAGGTGTTCGTGCATCTTACAGGGTTGTTTGGGGGCTGATTTGGGTTTTCACCCTTTAACGGTTTGTTTTTAAGTTTAAGTGTTGATTTTTGGGAATTATCATCATATTCACAAACTGGGAGACCCGGGACTATGCGGTCAGTTCCTACAAGTTACATTGGTCCCATGCGAGGTGTTCGTGCCTCTTACGGGGTCGTTTGGGGGCTGGTTTGAGTTTTCACCCTTTAACGGCTCGTTTTTAAGTCTATGGGTGATTTTTGCAAATTATCATCATATTCTA
The DNA here is from genome assembly GCA_949130495.1 of Sambucus nigra. NCBI lineage: Eukaryota > Viridiplantae > Streptophyta > Magnoliopsida > Dipsacales > Adoxaceae > Sambucus > Sambucus nigra. The sequence goes on along the minus strand of OX422209.1, from coordinate 377,038,361 downwards.
AAACCGAGAGACCTGAGACTATGCGGTCAATTACTACAAGTTACATTGGTCCCGTGCGAGGTGTTCGTGCCTCTTACGATGTCGTTTGGGGGCTGGTTTGGGTTTTCACCCTTTAACGGCTTGTTTTTAAGTTTTAAGTGTTGATTTTAGCAAATTATCACCATATTCATAAACCGGGAGACCCGGGACTACGCGGTCAGTTCCTACAAGTTACATTGGTCCCGTGGGAGGTGTTCGTGCCTCCTACGGGGTCGTTTGGGGTCTGGTTTGGGTTTTCATCCTTTAACGGCTTGTTTTTAAGTCTAAGTGTGATTTTTACAAATTATCATCATATTCTCAAACCGAGAGACCCGAGACTATGCGATCAGTTCCTACAAGTTACATTGGTCCCGTGCGAGGTGTTCGTGCCTCTTACGGGGTCATTTGGGGGCTGGTTTGGGTTTTCACCCTTTAACGATTTGTTTTTAAGTTTAAGTGTTGATTTTTGCAAATTATCATTATGTTCACAAACCTGAAGATCCGGGACTACGCGGTAAGTTCCTACAAGTTACATCGGTCCCGTGCGAGGTGTTCGTGCCTCTTACGGGGTCGTTTGGGGGCTGGTTTGGGTTTTCACCCTTTAACGGCTTGTTTTTAAGTCTAAGTGTGATTTTTGCAAATTATCGTCATATTCTCAAATCGAGAGACCCAGGACTACGCGGTGAGTTCCTATAAGTTACATTTGTCCCGTGCGAGGTGTTCGTGCCTCTTACGGGGTCGTTTGGGGTTTGGTTTGGGTTTTCACCCTTTAACGGCTTGTTTTTAAGTCTAAGTGTGATTTTTGAAAATTATCGTCATATTCTCAAACCGAGAGACTCGGGACTATACGGTCAGTTCCTACAAGTTACATTGGTCCCGTGCGAGGTGTTCGTGCCTCTTACGGGGTCGTTTGGGGGCTGGTTTGGGTTTTCACCCTTTAACGGCTTGTTTTTAAGTTTTATGTGTTGATTTTTGCATATTATCATCATATTCACAAACCGGGAGACTCGGGACAATGCGGTCAGTTCCTACAAGTTACATTGGTCCCATGCGAGGTGTTCGTGCCTCCTACGGGGTTGTTTGGGGGCTGGTTTGCGTTTTCACCCTTTAACGGCTTGTTTTCAAGTCTAAGTGTGATTTTTGCAAATTATCGTCATATTCTCAAACCGAGAGACCCGGGACTATACGGTCAGTTCCTACAAGTTACATTGGTCCCATGCGAGGATTTCGTGCCTCTTACGGGGTCGTTTGGGGGCTGGTTTGAGTTTTCACCCTTTAACGGCTTATTTTTAAGTCTAAGTGTGATTTTTGCAAATTATCGTCATATTCTAAAATCGAGAGACCCGGGACTATGCGGTCAATTCCTACAAGTTACATTGGTCCCGTGCGAGGTGTTCGTGCCTCTTACGAGGTCGTTTGGGGGCTGGTTTGGGTTTTCACCCTTTAACGACTTGTTTTTAAGTTTAAGTGTTGATTTTTGCAAATTATCATCATATTCACAAACCGGGAGATCCGGGACTAAGCGATGATTTCCTACAAGATAAATTGGTCCCGTGCGAGGTGTTCGTGCCTCTTACGGGGTCATTTGGGGGCTGGTTTGGGTTTTCACCCTTTAATGGCTTATTTTTAAGTCTAAGTGTGATTGTTGCAAATTATCGTCATGCTACTAAGAGTACCCATTATCACGAACCATCAAAAACTTAGATGTTGAAAAATAAAAACACTATGAAAACTCAGGTGAGTCTCCGACTAGCTTAACAACCCAGTCAGAATAATATCATAGACATTTATCTTAAATTTAGACCTCCCGAATCCAATATAATATTACTAGATATTGTCCACATGGAAGAGAGCTGTGAGGATGAAGCTCTGATTTCGAAAGTAGCAGTTTTCCTAAAAAAAACTCATTCAATAGTTTACATGAGCTGAATCAGTTCTCAACAGAGTCTAGCGCAGAGAAAATCGCCCAGAAAAATTCAAATCATAATGATACTCTCGTGGCAGATCATGGGGACTTTTAGATAGTTATAAAACCCACTATCGTTATGGACGTGGAATCTATAGTCTCAAAAATGAGAACTACATTTGATCTTGTAAATACATTTATCAAGAATCAAGAAAATATTATCTAATTAGCTGCTATGAGTGATCCCCATAAATTTGATGATACGCCTCCTTTGGAGGGAATCACGTTCCTAAAACAGTTTATCTCATCCCCATAAATCACGTACCTACATTTGATCTTGAAGAATTTTGCAACATTAAAGACACTCAAATGGCTGGGGTTTATGAGGTTACCTGATCCGGAGAGAGAGAATGAGGTTACCTGAGCTGGAGAGAGAGAGAGCTGAACGGAGCTACGCTGATGGAGAGATGATCGGCCGAAGAGAGAGATGATCGGCTGGAGAGAGAGAGAGCTGAACGCAGAGGTTAAAGCAAGAGAGGGGTGAGCGGGGTGAGCGGGGCGAGCGGGAAGATAGAGGGGGGAATTTTTTGGGGGGATTTTATATTTTAGTGAAGTGTGCTTAATTTTGGCACACTTTAAAACAGTGCCAAATTTTGGCACTGTTTTAAGGTGTGCCAAATTATCTTTAAACCGTGCCAAAATCTGGCACAGTTTTAAAATGTGCCAGATTTTTAATATCAGGGTGTGCCAAAATGCTGTTTTTGGTGTAGTGATGTTTTGATGAATTCTATGCTAGATTATCTTATATTATAAACACTAGCTTTAATTTTGGTGAACACATTCCTAATGCTAGAGTTATTAAAAAGATTCTAAGATCACTTCCTCAGTGTTTTATCCCTAAAGTCACTGTGTTAAATTCAATGGGTAATTTAAACACGCTTAAATTAGAGGAATTGGTTGGAGACTTACAAACCATTGAAATTGACATGTTTGTTAAGTCTCTTAAACCAAAAGATAAGGGAATTGCACTTAAAGCCCAGGCTAGAAAGGGTGAGGGGTCCGTTAAAAGGAAAGAAGTGTCTAAACAGAGAGAGATAGAAACATCTGATTCTGAAGGAGAATTTGATTTAGATAACTTGGTTCTTTTTGCCAAAAACTTCAAAAAATTCTCAAATTAAAAAATGGCAATTTTAAAGATAAAAAGAATTTTGAGAAAAATATATATGGAAAGAAAGATGAAAAAGATAAAAAGGACACCCCCAAGAGAGATGCTATGAATGCGAAGGTAGAGGTCATAAGGCTTTTGAGTGTTCCACTAGGTTGAAGCATCAAGGCAAGGGCAAAGATGTCCTAAATGCCACATTCAATGATGACAGTGAGGTTGAGTCGGTGGATTATGTAGATGAATCATCGCATGAATGCAACTTCACCGCATTCATGGCTAGTCATGGAGGTATCCCACTGCATCTCATGACGATGATGATGCCACCTCACATGGACACCTTGCCAGTAATGAGAGTGAGGGAGAGGATGATGGAAATGAGAGCGATCTTAGACGCGCCTATGCCAATTTATATGACGAATCATTCAAAACCAAAAAGCGTAATAAAGCGTAATAAAGCGTTAGTTCTTAGGATCGTCGTCGTTTAAAAGGAATTAATAGAGACTAGAGAGAGAGAGTCGTCATTTAGCACTGCCTTGAGAGAGAGAGAGAGAGAGTTAGTTTGTGATGAGAGAGAGAAGAGTTTTGAGAAAGTAAAAGGGGACTTGACTAAACAAGTGGCTAATCTGACGAGAGACCTCTGTGCATTCGAAGAGGCTCGAAAGATTCTGGAACCCTTATTGCCCAGCTCACTCATGATCTTGAGAGAGCATGAGAAGTCAAGGTTCAAATTGAGGAGGATTTGGTGAAAGGCTGGGAATTGTTTTTTATGGTGCTTACACCTCTCAGATTGCACCTGGACCAGTCCCTAAGTTTATGACTACTCCATATGGCCGCCCATCAAAGCCCAAGAGAAGAGTTCGACCGAGAAAAGCAAACCAAGGTCTGCATAAAACTGTGTTCTTCTGTACGTATTGTTAAAGAAAAGGCCACCTGAGAGAGTATTGCTATAGTTTGGGTCGGACTTCACGTACTTATGCTCCACCACATCGTACTGATGATTTTACCATTCTGAGAGAGCGTGTTGAGTTTTTATCTGCCACATCACAGAGTTTGATGGAGGAATTCCGACGAATGTCTTTACCGTCACTAAATGCTTCCCGCATCTTGGCTAAAACCAATAACAACAAGGCTAAACAAAAGGTTACCTATTGGGTACCTAAAAAAGACGAAAAGGCCCTTGTTGTTCATATCGCTCTCAAAGCACATAATACCTCCCAATGGTATTTTGACAGTGGCTGCTCCAGGCATATGATTGGTGACGTATCCTTATTTACCTGCCTTGAGGATCGAAAGGAAGACAAGGTCACATTCAGAGATGAGATCAAATCTAGCATAGTAGGATGAGGCACTGTAGAGATATCTAGATTTCCTATGCTAGAGAATGTATTGTATGTGAAAGGTTTGAAAGCTATTTTACTCGGCATTAGCCAGTTGTGCGATGCTAACTTTGCAGTAAAGCTTGATCGGAATGATTGTACTGTCTATGATCAAGCCGATAAATTATTATTGCAAGGCGTGAGGACCGATAATAACTTCTATGGGATTATACCCATGTCCTCATTTATGTGTAACAGCGCCACGATCACTCCTATGGATCTGTGGCATCAACGTCTAGGTCACGTGAACTTTAGAGATTTAGATCGTCTTGTTAAAAAGATCCTAGTATGTGGCTTGCCATCCCTTGGAAAGCCAACTTTCGATGGTTGTGGGCCCTGTCAGTTGGGTAAACAATTCCGTAGTCCCTATAGGAAGATGCATTCTATTACCACCTCTCGTGTGATTGAGCTAATTCACATGGATCTTATGGGTCCTACACGTACTGAGAGTCTGGGTGGTAAGAGGTATACCCTCGTGATGGTGGATGATTTATCCATATATTCGATTGTAGGTTCTTTGAGAGAGAAATTCGATGTTGTAGAGTTTTTAACGACCTAGTGTTGTGTCCCACAAAACCAACATAAATTCACTATTAACAGGATACGTAGTGACAACGACACGAAATTTATGAAAGCAAAGTTAGATCTTTACTGTGATATCCTTTGAATTAAACATGATTTTTTTACTGTAAGGACTCCTCAACAAAATGGGATTGTTGAGAGGAAGAATTGGACGATTCAGTAAATGGCTAGATCAATGCTTTTGGGTCGTAAGGTTGCTAGGAGATTTTGGGCAGAGGCGGTGTCTACCGCATGCCACACCGTGAATAGGGTTTACCTGCGTCCACACACACTTAAAAGGCCTTATGAATTGTGGACTGGCAAGAAACCCAACCTTGTATATTTCTGTGTCTTTGGGAGTAAATGCTACATCCTATGGGATAGAGATTAATTAGGAAAGTTTAACTCCCAGAGCGACGAGGGAATTTCGCTTGGATATTCATCAAACAGTAGAGCATACAGGGTTTTCAACCTGAGTAGCTCTAAGGTTGTGGAGTCAATAAACATCACCGTGCAAGATGACTAACCTTCAGCGTTTGTTGATCCTAGCCTTTAGTGTGAGGATAAGGACTTTTCTGGCAGCGATTTACTTGTCCCTCACACACACCTTGTGAACCCTACTCCTATGTTAGGGGACACACCGGTTTGGGTTCGCAAGAGTCATGACCCTGTCACTATTGTAGGCGATCCTACCTTAAGGGTCAAAACTCGTGCTCAGATAGAGAACGTTGTTAGTCATTTTTGCTACACGTCCATAGTCGAGCCCAAGAATCACAAAGAAGCACTCAAGAATGAACACTGAATATCTACTATGCAGGATGAGTTGCTTCAGTTTAAAAAGAACAATGTTTGGGAACTTATCCCCCTACCTAGTGAGATGAATGTGATAGGTACCAGGTGGATTCTCAAGAATAAAATGGATAAAAATGGTACCATAATAAAAAAACAAAGCTAGGTTGGTCACTCAAGGATACACACAGATAGAGGGTGTAGACTTTGGGGAGTAATTTTCTCCTCTTGCAAGGCTTGAGTCCGTACGCTTACTACTCACCATTGCATGTCATCTGCGCTTCAAGCTATATCATATGGATGTCAAGAGTGCCTTTCTAAATGGCATTCTACATAATGAGGTTTACGTGGAACAACCAAAATGGTTTGAAGACCCTAATCATTCGGAGCACGTCTACTATCTGATGAAAGCCTTGTATGGTTTGAAGCAAGCACCCCGTGCTTGGTACGAGAGGCTTACTTCATATCTCTTAGCCCGTGGCTTTAAGAGAGGGGGAGTTGATATGACATTGTTCGTCAAGAGAGATGACAGTGCTATTTTGGTTTCCCAGGTCTATGTGGACGACATAGTCTTTGGATCCGCATGCTCACAACTTTGAGGAGGAGATGAAAAGTGAGTTTAAGATGAGCATGGTAGGTGAGCTTACTTTCTTCCTTGGTCTCTAGGTTCGTCAGATAGAGGATGGGATGTTCCTCTAACAATCCAAGTATGCTAGATACCTAGTGAAGAAATTTGATTTAGACTCCGCTAAGCATGCACGTACACCTACGAGTACTTATACCAAGCTTAGTAAGAACACTTCAGGTAAGGACGTAGAGCAAACCTTGTATCGAAGTATGATAGGTAGTCTTCTCTACTTGACCACCATCCATCCCGATATAGCCTTTAGTGTTGGATTCTGTGCGCGATATCAGGTATCCTCGAAAGAGTCACACTTACTTGCTCTAAAACGTATAATCAAATACGTGAGTGGGACTCTCTCCTACGGTATTTGGTATTCCTTTGATACCGATGACCGTCTATCCGCCTATTCAGATGCCGATTAGGCCAAGGATGTAGATGGTTGTAGGAGCACTTCTAGTGGGTGTTTCTACTTTAGTTCTTCTCTTGTCTCCTGGCTGAGCAAGAAGAAAAACTCCATCTCTTTGTCTACTGCGGAGGCTGAGTACATCATCGCCGGGAGTTGTGGCACATAACTGTTATGGATGAAGAAAATATTGGAGGATTATGGGATTTCACAGGACACCATGACCATCTCTTGTGATAACACGAGAACGATACACATATCTCATAATCCAGTCGAACGTTCGCGCACAAAGCACATCAGAATATGTGAGCACTTTATACATCATTTAGTTGAGGAGAAAGTCGTATCCTTGAGTTTCATACCCACGAACCTTCAGTTAGCCAATATTTTCATGAAACCTTTATATGCCCGTCGATTAGAGAGTCTTAGGAAGTCTTTAGGGATTTGCACAGTTGACTGAGGGGATGGTCTGTGTCTAGTATATGATGCATTTTTTTTCATGATCACATAATTCTGCTCCTATTTCTAGTTTGTATCATTTTTGTTTTTATATACATTTAGTTCTTTTCTTATTTCTTAAAAAATGTAAAATACAAAAAGATTTTCTTTTATTTTGAGAAAACCAAAAAAACTCAAAAAGATTTTTGTAGTTTGTTTTGCACCGTTTATGAATAAACACTTAGGATGACCAAGTCACAACTTCATGCCATATCCATGTGACTGTTTGATAGTGATTTGAGACAATATGTTATGTCATTCATGTGCTTTACAAAGTTTAGAGTCTTTGAGTTGCTATAGTGTTGATACCTACATGTTTGACTCACTTTGTCCTTTATTGCACACATGCACGGATTTGTTTGATGTTTGTTCTTGACAAATCACATGTTGGTTACGTATTTTCATCTCAATTATTTCTATTACAACGAACCAAATGCGGTAAAATAAAATAATAAAAGGTGTGCATGTTTTTACTGTTTTGCAGTAAGTTTGTGTGAATTTTATAATCAGTGAAGGTCTACGAAAGGTACTTATATATCCTTTGCGATTAAGCCTCCGTTTAAATTGGACCTAAAAATTGAGGAATTTTAATTATCCGGGGTCCAAAGAGGTTTAAAAGAGCCCGAAAATATTGAAAGGCAATAAAAAGGAATGCATGCAAATCATGGACCATTAGGTTTATTCGCCAATTCTCCAATGTTTGAGAATTTATATCACCTCGAAAAGAAAATATTTATGAGGGAGTTTGGCTAGAGAATTAAAATGGCTTTGCACATCCTTAAAAAGTCTTGAAAAAACATGAAATCGTTTTGGACGTTATTGGTGTGAAAATCATGTTGACTTTGATTTGTTGATTTTGATTTAAGACAATGTCATCTAAATTCATCAGTTTTACACCAAAGGACTATTTTTTATGTTCATTCGTTAAGAGTACACTTATGCATCTTGCACATATGATATGATTGAGTTGATTTTCTGATCGAATTTGTTCACACCCATTCATTCCGTTTCCATGATTTGGTCGTCTTAGTATAAATTCATGGTGTGTGATTTTTGTAACATCATTTTTGTTTTTGTATAAAACATTTGTAAAATAAAAAAATAGTTGGTTTGTTCTGTTTTTCGTGACACCCCGCTTTTCTTTATGTGATTTATTCTTTTCCTTGTCTATTTCGGACAAATAAAAAGGGGGAGAACGAATTATGATATTATGGGGGAGTTTTAGTATGGGGGAGATTTGATTTTTCTAACATTCATTATGTTTATATCATTTCAAACTCAATACGTCATGAGGGTTTGTTGCCTTATCTCATGTGTGTAGGTACGAAGATTTAAAATCAAACTATTGCACACCCTGATGAGAAAAGCTTGGAGTTTGAAAAGCATGTCATTTTATCTTTCCTTGATTGTCTTGAGAGGCTAGATTTGTATAGGTCATTCTTGTGATTAATAATTCGAATTTTTTATTTTTTACCAACATAGACATAGGGGGAGATTTGTAAGGACATTGTTCGTCACAATTTATTATATAGTATACCGCTACAAGTCGTCAAAGAATTGATGAAGATATCATCTACAAACTTCAGATCCGAATTACAAGTGCACATCAACATTCAAGATCTAACGAGATAATTTTGGTTAAAATATGTTTAAGTTCCACTTGCATTTTATATTTAAATTGTTGGGATAATTTTTAAAAGGTTAGAACTTTTATTTATAAAAATTCTTTTGAATAAAAGAAGTTTTATTTAAAATTAAAAAAAAATGGAAAGAAAAGCTTTTTTAAATCAAAATGAGTTGACAGTTAAATGAATACATCATTTGTTTTAGGCTTCTCACTGCTTATTTAAAAAAAAAAAGTGAGGCAATTTGTTTTGCTACTATCAGCGCCATTGATTGGCGAGTAAGCCAATGGCTTAAAAAAAATGCCATGCCGCAATTCTTAATAATCATTGGCATAATGATTTTTTGAAAAAAATCTTTGGTGATTTTTCGTACAGAAGGATTCCAAAAAGGCTTAAAGGCATTTTTCTTTTTCTTGCCTATCAGGCAGCGGCCACGCGACTTGGTGAAAAAAAATATGGGACGCCGTTTTTTGTTATTTTGCCAACGATTGGCTTATGTCAAAAGGTTTCATAAAATTGTTTTTTGAACCAAAAGAAAGTTGCGTATAGGAGCTTTTTTCTTAAGGATAAACTTAACTCCTTTCTTTTAAAGACTTACGCATCTGCCTTTGTTAAAAACTTACGCATCTTTTGTTTTGGATAACATGTATGTCAATAGTTATCAACTTTAACAAATATCTTCTCTTTAAAGGCCATCTCGCACAGTTTTTAAGGATGAGAAGAAAAGTTTTCGGCAGAACACTTTCTGGATAAAAAATCTTTGTGTTCAATATTTTTTCAGTATGTCATCTTCTCACTTTTAAGGGTCCAAAACCTTTTGTCCATTTAATTCATAATCCCTTCTGCTTTTTATGAATTGTTTTGTGGAACCTAAGACATATTTTTCTGAAATCTTATGGTGCTGATTTTGGTACCGTTCATGGTGCTAATCGAAGTCTGAGGATATTAAGGTCTGCCCAGTATGGATCTTTGCTGAAATAGAACTGTGTGTTCTTGTGGGGGTTGCTGAGGTTGTTCCATTGTTGACGAAGCTGACCGACTCCTGCGGGTATTTGTGAGTCAAATTATTTCATTGTAATCCGTGTAAGTTGTGAGTTACAAAATTATAGTGAAATAAATGATTTTGCCCTTCGGGGATTTTTTCCTCATTTGTGACTGTCTTACATGCTTAGATTAATTTTTGTAATCAATCACATTTATTCGCAAGAGTAAAAAATTGCTGGATCTGGAATTGGAATTTAATTAAATAATTAATTCATTTGAACGCACACGCACTCTCACGCCCGTATTCTGTCAACCTTGCACATATTAGTGAGCCAATACACACCCACGTTGCTATAGTCAGTTCGCCCCTTATCGTTAGCCCTGCACATATTGGAGACATTAATCCATTTTAATACTTGTTTATTATCTTCGGCATTAATTCTTAATTTCTCAGTATTTTATATTATCCCACCATATTATGGGGTATAAATCCTCAAACCTACCCCTAGTCCCATCCCTAGAGGTCTTCAAAACACAAGTACGCGCTACTCTATCTACCATTAATTTCCTCCTAGTCTCGCGCCTAGACTATCGAATCAACGGAACGACACAAAAATTAGCCCCACCCCAAAACATCTCATCCTTAAAAATCTACATTAACTAGTCCAATACATAGAAAGTGTTAATACTCACTATTCCATAACCACTAGTCTCATACCTAGTAAGAACTCCTAAAATTCAGGTGAGAGCATAACTACCCAAAAATCCCATCGTTCTCACGGTGTCAAATATAATTAAAATCCACAAGTCTCATAAGACATTTTATCAACAATTCTACCAAGTTCTCATAAGGTCACAAATAAATCTAATTTCATCCGTTAAATCAATTTTCGAAATGAAACAACTTACTTTATGCAACTAAATATAACTTCATCATCATGCAAGTTTATAATGTACACAATAATAATTTCTCTTTTATCACACTTACATAATTTTATGTGATTTTACAAGCCACTTTAAATTAACACATTTACTATGATTTTTTACATGCAAATCTACATCCATATTAACAAAAAATTCAACCTCTACTCTAAGCACACAAGGGTTATAGTAAATGTGTTAATCATCATGCAAATCATCATGCAAGTTTATAATGTACACAATAATAATTTCTCTTTTATCACACTTACATAATTTTATGTGATTTTACAAGCCACTTTAAATTAACACATTTAGTATGATTTTCTTCATGCAAAACTACATCCATATTAACAAAAAAATTCAACCTCTACCCTAAGCACACAAGGGTTATAAGTCTTAATCCATATTAAAAAAATTCTTAAAAACAGTCCCAACATAGATTTCACTTTCTCTACTTAAGGTTTCTAGTTTATTTTAAGAAAACCATGCAAATTAATGTTTAGGCGATATTTTAAACGCATAATACTAAAGAGAAAGAACAGAAGTATTCATGTCTGTAGAAAAGTTGGTTGAAAATTTTGATTGGATGGTTGCGTTCCTCCAAAAAAACCGATAAAGACTCGTTTTTGAACGATCTTAAAAAAATACGGTTTGAGTCTTCAAAACATGGGTTGAATCTTGATTTTAAATGGGGCTAGGGTTTATAGATGAAAGAAAATGAAATTATGGGAGGCTACTGACTTTTGAGAAGGCTAAAATGTGTTTTGAAAGTTCTAAACCCGTTACTTTATTTTTATAAAAAAAAATTGACTCCTAATCAAACACAAACACTAAAAAACATTTCAGATGAACGGACAATCAGAATTGGCGAAAATTTTGAATGTTATGGCTGAAGGCAAGACGAAGCTGTTAAAAAAAATTCAGCTCTATCGGATAGTCAAATATTTTTATTTATTTATTTTCTCCTTAGGTCGGATCCTCACCCGATTTTTATACAAAAAGTTATAATTTCCAAGTTTTAATCCCGATTTAAATTCCATTTAAAACCTTATTTTTATATATAAATGCCAACCTTTTTACATACCAAAATTAAATAGATTTCAAAAATTATTTTTTTTCGAACTTTTCAATTTAACAAAGTTTTTTACGGCTAAGAAATCACGGGGTGTTACATACTCCCCAACTAATATAGGAATTTCGTCCTCGAAATTGGAGGAAGCATAAACGTCAAACGTAATGTCACGCAAATAACATAGGGCTTACATATGGCTACCCATAGAATATCCCGTGAACAAAATACAACGTATATCTCAACTATATATATATATATATATATATATATATATATATATATACAGTCTTGCTCTTGTGGGGACTAGTCCACATTTTAAGAATGCGGACCGGACATGTGTCACCTGGCGGTGAGCCCAGAAAAGAGAGAGAGTGTGTCTATAATTTAGGCGATAATTTCTAGGCTCACCATTATGTGACACATGTCCGGTCTGCATTCTTAAAATGCGGACTAGTCCGCACAGGAGCATTATATATATATATATATATATATATACGAAAATAATGATGTACTACGCTCTCCCACATTCCACCACTCGATTATGTCTCTAAAAATCATTGAACACTTAAGTCCTCAAATCAAATCACATCACCAAATTGATACTAGAGATACCTAACATCTACACTAACAATATCAAAAATAAATCTCATCCCCCCAAATAATTTCTAAGTATCTTCACATCAAGATTACTAGTAAGAACCTTAATGCCTACAACGTCCTTAACACAAAACTCCCTATCTCCAAGAAACAGAGCTAACACGTATGCTAGGCCCAATACCTTAAGGAGTACAAATCAATAAAGGGGATCAAAGACCGTTAATACGGAAGCCAAACGGACTCACAACCTACGAGACCTAAGACCATTCTCTGATACCATCTGTAACACCCCACGCATTCCGAACAGCGAGGTGGCAACCCACCGTCGCCAAACTACGACGGACGTCACTAAATAAGTTATGATTCTCAACATGTAACAGATATATGTGAAATATAAAAAATTTCCACGAGATAATAACCAAATTGATCCAATAAATATAAACATTCAAGCAATATTAAATTTATCACCATTCTAATCTCCAAAATAAAGTCATGTTCATAAGGATGTGACAAAGTTTTACGTTGGCTGTCAGCTACCTAACGCAGCCCTCCTCCTTTTTCCGGGCTTGGGACCGGCAGTGTCAAAAAAATAAGAAGTTAAGCACGACACAGGCGGAGTTCAAAATAAAGTCATCTCCAAATAAATATAACTCCTAATGAAATAATTCAACTATGGATATCCGATAGAAATCGTAAAAAACTGTGGAAACGATTAGCCCACCAAATCCATAAATAAAAGTCTCATGATAAAATCTATGGAATAAAAAACAATACTAAACTACAAAGCATCTAAAATAAAACTCCATCTCCAAAAATATATGCAATCACTCATATGCAGCTACTCCAGCGCTATACCTGAAATGTTAGTCAACGCAATGGGTCAGAGCCCACCGCATGAATACTAGCTACTCTCCCCAATTAGGGTTCGTGAATCCAGACAGTAGCATTATACATGTTAAACATCACACTAGAGTATTTTAATTTAAACGAGATATAAATATTAACATGCGAATAAAAATAACTATCACTATCTACCCATATAACTAGGCCACCCCATTATTTAAATTCAATTTTCATGAGACAATATTTAACTAACTTTTATAATTTAATTTAATTAATACATTTCATTTTATTTATGCTACCCCACTATAGCCAGTTCACCCTCTTTCGGCACCTGCATATATTTCTTGCATGTCCAAAGTTTAACACCACACACAATCCCCTCAGGATAGCCAGTTCGCCCAATTTCATTAGCCCTGCATATATTAGTGAGGTTCCATAGACGACACGTCACTATAGTCAGTTGGAGAGGCCAACCACATGCCTTTAAGGACTCATGGTTCGAGGCTTGCTCAAGCATGCACCTAGTCTAGGGTATTACCACGTATTATGATTTTTGTATAGTCCAATTAGAGAGGTCGACCACAAGCCTATTAAGCACTCATTTATCGATGACTGCTTGGGCGTGCACCTAGTCTAGGGTATTGCTCTGTATTAGGACTTTGTATGGTTTAATTGGAGAGGCCGATCACAGGCCTATTAAGCACTTATGCATCGAGGCTTACTCGGGCGTGCAGCTAGTCTAGGGTATCGACATGAATTAAGATTTTTGTATGGTCCAATTGGAGAGGACGCCCACAAGCCTATTAAGCACTCATGCACCAAGACTTTCTCGGGCATACACCCAGTCTAGGCTATCGCCCTGTAATAGGGTTTTTGTACATTCCAATTAGAGAGGCCGACCATAGGTGTATTAAGAACTCATGCGCTAAGGCTTGCTCGAGCGTGCACCTAGTCTAGGGTATCACCCTGTATTAGGATTTTCGTATGGTCCAATTGGAAAGGCCGACCACATGCCTATTAATCACTCATGCGCGGAGGCATGCTCGGGCGTGCACCCAGTCAAGGATATTAGGATTTTTATGTGGTATAATTGGAGAGGCCGGCCACAAACCTATTAAGCACTCATGCGCCAAGGCTTTTTGAATGCTTGTTATCAATCATGACTTTTTAAACCCACTTGACACGGGGAAACCAATCTTATGGTTTTTCAGCTTGATGTCTAATTTGCTTTCTTGCTTGACTACTATAGAGGTGAATTTTTGTCACATGTCCACGTTATCGCAGAGCCCCCAATCGGGGGGTTGTGAAGAGAAGACTAAATAATGATAATGCCCAACCATCCATTGGGAATTTAATAGGAGTCATGTTGATTATTCGTTGGGTGCATAAATGAGAAGATCCAATGGTCATCAAGCCCGACCATTCATTGGCGGCTAAGATTAAAAGACCAAATAATGATGACGTCCACCATCTATCAGGACTATGATTCAATATGATGTCGATTGTTTGGAAAAGCTGAGATAATAAGTATGCCTAACTGTCCATCGAGTTTTTGTTGTAATAAAAAATATTCCGCTGATCAACAGTTGAGTTGGATACAAAAAAGATTTATCTCACCCAACTTCTTGTTGGGGCTTAATAAATTAGGTTAAATCACTAATACAAGTTCGACCATCTGAACTGGATCACAAAAATATAATGTTGACTAATGAATGGCCATGCAATAATAAGCCTAGGTTGAATTAAATAAGAATTATGTTATCCAACCAGCCATTAGGGCTAATTTCCACTGTTCACATAATGTACCTTATGTCGACTATCCATCAACACTAATACGAAATCCAGAAAACTAATATAACTGATGTCCATCTGTCGGAGCATTAATAAAATTTCCAACAAAATAATATGAGGCCCAAGCATCCGTCGAGGCAAAAATTAAAGGACCGAATAAATGCTACGAATGTTCTTGCATTTTTAGAGAAAGATAAATTTCCAGATCATCCATTAGGATTGGATCACAATAGTAAATATAATGTCGACTAACAATCGACCACACCGACCATTCGTCGGGACTGAATATAAATAATAATTATCCTGGCCAACCATCCGTTGGGGATAAGATGCAAATTATATAGTAGATATTATGTCGATCGTCCTTTGGGACTAAGTTAGAAATATATGAAAATAAATATTTTACTCACCACCCATCTGTCTAAGTTCTGAATATGTCTGATTGTCCATCATGTTATGGATTGTAGAGTCAAATAATCAATAATGAAGTTAAAAAAATATCAATGCCCGAGCGTTCGTCAGAGCTAAAATCACAATGTCAAATAATTTATGATTATCATGCTTGAGAATCCGTCGGGGCTATAGTAGTGATACTGAATAATATATCACATTAAATAATTCATATCCTTGACCATCCGTCGAGGAAAAATTCATAGTATCGAATGAGTGTCACGAATGATCCCGCATTAATGCTCTATTAGAGCTACATAATAAATAAATTCCATGTCCATCTGCCAGGGTTGAGATACAATTCATAGTATAGAGATTAGTAGATCATTTATCGAAGCCACCAATAAATCCAAAGAGAATCAATTTAACCCTAACAAGATTAAGGCAATGACCCAATGGAAATTATGATGGGACCTCATGTAACAACCCCCATTTTCTCACGTAAAGACTATCCAGGCACGATACGCCGTAGATAGGTCGTGCTTGTAAATTAATACCATTATTAGCACAAATGTAATTAAAAATTATTATATTTAAAGACCCCCAATTGAAATGTCATTAATATATCCATAATATTTAAATAGATCCAAACCATCACCAACTAAATAATAAATCCAACCAGTATGAAAAAACTCAACCAACATAAAGTAAAGAAGTCTCGGGCTTATGCCCTTACAAATGTTACAAATAAAATAACTAACTCTGGCAGAAAAAAACATATGCTAGAGTCAATAAATCTGAATACTGAGGAGCAATAGAGAATACAAGACTGTCGCAGCACAAACCAACTATCCCTGTCTAGGAGCACCTAGGGGGAGAAAATATTTAAATTTGGGTGAGAGCCCAAGGTGTGCAAGAATTAACTTATTTAATTTAAGATCCAATAACATAGTTGATGCAACAATGATTAATCCCCCTCGTCACTCGCATGCGTTTAACACCTCACCCCTCATCTGAATGTGATATTATCCGCATTCCAATAAGTCCCAAATAATAATTATGACAACGTGTCAAATTGATAATAATGGATTTGTCGATAATTAAATGCTTAAGTGTATCGACTACATTTAATTGCCAATGCTCGTAATATCTCAGTCTCATAAGTTTCACATAAATGGCATAAACATTTATTATGCATTATAGAATCAAAATTATAGTTTATGTCAACAATCTTAGACATTTCAATTCATCTCATATAATGTTCGGGTAATTGTATATATGTCTTTCATATATTTGACACACAAAGGCATCTACCATTGGTGTCTAGTTCGTACTCTATCGACAAGTACGGAGGAAACTCTTATCCTAAGCGGACATCACAAAACACCCATAAGTTGGAGGCGATCCCTATGCAGGATACCTGTTCACAGCCCATACCCAGCGGTGACATAGGTTGGGTCAGCGTCAACACATACATCTCGTAAATGGCGCCACCAAGTAGTACCTATATGACCTACACAATCGCCAAGCCCACCTGTACCGGCGTGTGGTACTCGGTCCGAACGCACGAACCCCCAAGTCTATAGGACCGTCCACGAACATTGGTATGTCCACACAAATACATATAAGTACATATTATTGTCTCATATAATATGTATTGGTAACTACTCCATAATTACCATAGGTAAGTCCGACATAAGATTCACAAATTTTCATTTATTAATAATTTATCATCTAGTGAATTATTAATTCCACCTCATTGATTAATTACTTAACCAACTAGTCAATTGTAATTTTTACTATTTAATGTGGGTACATTTGTATTTTTAATAAGTTCTTTATTGTCCCAAACACGGTTCCACCCACTCACGTAGAATCCTAAATATATTCATAACCAAACCCCAGGCCTAACTCGCTTAGCCCCCAGGGCCGAATCGATTTAGTTCTTGGACGAATCGATTCGCTCTGAAGCCAAATTGATTCAGACCTGGGTAGAAGCCCAAATATGTTCGTCTGTTTTAACACGGGGTTTCTATATTTCATTCCAAATCCACTTCAAAAGGTTTATACTACTTCATAGTTATATAGTTGAGTCCCTACAACTTAATTAGTCCTATTAGGATCATTAATTACATGAATTAATCCCAATTGCATGCCCAATTTTCCCAGAATTTATAAACATTAAATACCAATTTCAACTCAAATTTTAATCCCAATTCCCACACTATTTAATTCATATTATGGGGTATCTATAATGGGGTTTACATCAGAATTTTAGTCCACAGTCCAACATTAATATTCTCTACATTAAACAATCAAGGTGACCCCATTTATTATTAAGAACCCTAAGGAACATAACCTCAATTTCAATAATTTGATACCCAAATTTTTGGGACTAATCCTATATTAAATTCAGTCCTCTACATGCATAGAATATTCATTCATCATCAAATCATTCGTATTAAACCTAAGTCCCAAAATTTTTAAGGGTTATCATCATGCATCAAGAAAATACTTTGAAAAACTTAAATTAAGCAAGAGAAAGGAAGTTGTGGGAGGAATATCATATCAAGTCAGAAGCCTTTGAGATTGGTGTAACTCATGTAGGTAATTTTCTGAGCTTAGATTTAGGATCTTGTATTGCATGCTTAGTGATGTAACTTGTGCCTTGTGATTTTAGTGTATTTTTCGTTTTGTGGCGTAGAGATCACCGTGGATGTTTCCCTTATGTTCTCCCTAGACAGACCACTCACTACTCTAACCATAAAAAGAAGGGAGGACCTAAACACTAATTAATCCTAATCATGAGCCTGGCTTAAAACTCAATTTTTGGACCCCCAAATGGACCCAAATCCATACCCAAATTTGCCCAAAATTTCCCAACTTATATACCATTGATCCAGAACTATTTTTAAAGGTCTAAAAAATCTAAACAAGACCATATGTGCCCCGAAATATGTCTCGAATTATTTTATGTTAACATTGGGTACTTTTAAATTGTGTCACACATTAATTATATATTTTCCCACAATGCATGTGATACGATAATTATACACATAAATACATATAGGAAATGAATCACACATAAATATAACTAAATAAAAAATTTCACCCATGCAATTATTAAATTAAAATTTTCAATTAAGTCCAATTTCCGCAAATATTTATTTATTCCAAAAATATTTTTTTATTATTTATTTTAGAAAAATTACGGGGTATTACATTCTCCCCCTAATAACGGGATTCCTTCCTCGGAATCAATAAAAGTATGCGCCTAGCTAGAAGAGTTTGGGTTACTTTGTGCGCTTATCATCCTCCCTCTTCCAAGTCGTCTCGTCCTCCCGATGGTGTCCCCAATGCACCCGAACTAAAGGAATAATCTTTGATCAAAGTCGGCGCTCCCGAAGGTCCAGAATGGCTACCGGTCTCTCCTCATATGTAGCGTCTGGATGGAGCTCTATCTCCTCAATAACAATGTGCTGGTATGCTTCCTCATCTCTAAGGAATCTCCGTAGTGAAGATATGTGGAAAACATCGTGCATCCCTTGCAAGTGATCCGGTAATCCCAATCGATATGCTACGGGCCCAATACTCTCCAGTATAGGGAATGGTCCCACGTATCGGGGAGCCAACTTCCCTTTCTTCTCAGATCTCATAACCCCCTTCATGGGAGACACTTTAATCAACACCTGGTCTCCAATATCGAAGTCTAAGTATCTCCGACCCGCATCCACATATCTCTTTTGCCTGTCCTGGGTAATTCGTATCCTGGACCGAATCATCTCTACCTTCTCTGAGGTGTCCATAATGAAGTATGTCCCAAGTAGCTTGTTCTCCCCCACCTCCAACCATCATGAGGATGAACGAAAAGGTCTTCCATAGAGTGCCTCAAACAATGCCATCCCTATCATGAACTGGAAGTTGTTGTTGTATGCAAACTCCACTAGAGGAAAATACTTCTCCCAGCTCCCCTTAAAATCTAATATGCACATCCGTAACATGTCCTCCAACATCAGGTTTACCCTCTCTATCTGCCCGTCGATCTGAGGATTATATGACGTGCTCAATATCAACTCGGCCCCCAAGGCCTGCTGAAAACTTCTCCAAAAGTGGGACACAAACGTCATGTCCCTGTCTGATTCAATGTTAAACGGTACCCCATGCAGCTTAATAATTTCTGCAAGGAAGAGTATGGCATACTTCTCAGAGCTATAATATGTCCGGACTGATAGGAAATGAGTCACCTTCATCAATCTGTCAACAATCACCCATATTGAATCAGGCCCCTCTATGATGGAGGTAGCCCAGTAATGAAGTCGATGGAGATGCTTTCCCATTTCCACACCGGGATCTCCAAAGGTTGTAAAACACCTACGGGATGCTGATGGTTCACCTTCAACAGCTGAAACGTAGCACATCTGGACACAAAATCGGCTATATCCATTTTCATTCCGACCCACTAATACTGACGTCGCATATCGTTGTACATCTTATCCCCTCCGAGATGTATCGTAAATCTTAACCTGTGAGACTAAGACATAACGGCTCGTCTCAAATACTCATCATCAGGAACAACCAATATCCCCTAAAATCTCAAACCACCATCCGACCCAATGGAAAGTGATCCACTCCCTCGGCGAGCAACTGTCTCATCCTCTCCTGGCAAAGTTAATCTCCTGCCTATGCCTTCACCAACTAAATAATGATCTCGGGGGTGATGGTGATAACTACCATAAATGCGCGGGTCAAGTCATCATCCCCACGAAGTGACTTCCACTTCGCCCTCCACACTGCCGCTAACTCCAAAATTGATGTGCGGCTCAAAGCATCAGCCACGACATTCGCCTTCCCCGAGTGACACTGAATGTTGAACTGATAGTCTTTCATAAACTCCAGACACCTCCTTTATCTCATGTTTAGTTCCCGTTGTGTGAACAAATACTATAGGCTTTTGTGATGTTTGAAAAGCTGAAACTTCTCCCCCAGAAGATAGTGTCTCCACACTCACAAGGCAAAAACCATGGATGTTAGCTCCAATTCGTGGGTGGGGTAATGTCCCTCGTGAGGCTTAAGCTTTTGGGAAGCATAAGCTATCGGCCTCTCCTCCAACATAAAAACCCCTCCAAGTCCATTTAAAGACGCATCTATGAAGACTCTATAGTCAACCCCGGCCTAAGGCAATGCCAAAATGGGTGTTGTAGTCAATCTAGTCTCCAGCTCCTCAAAAGCCTGCTGGCACACATCATCCCACACAAATGGTACTCCCTTCTTCGTTAGATTCATTAAGGGCCTAGTTATCTTGAAAACCCTTGGATGAATCGACGGTAATCCCCGGCTAGTCCCAAAAGGCTGCGCACCTCAGTGGGTGTAGTGGGTTGTCCCCATTCAATCACAGCAAAAACTTTCCCTTGATCCACGGATATCCCCCGTTTGGACACAATGTGGCCCAAGAACTGTACCTTTATCAGCCAAAACCCGTATTTCTCGAACTTTGTATACAACTGATGATCCCAAAGCATCTGTAAAACCACCCGTAGATGCTCTGCATTCTCCTCCGTAGTTCGAGAATAAATCAAGATATTGTCTATAGACACGATAATAAATCAATCCAAATAATCCCTGAACACTCGGTTAATCAAGTCCATAAATACTTTTCGTGCATTGGTTAGATCAAATGGCATCACCAAAAACTTATACAATCCATATCTAGTAAGGAAGGTTGTCCCTGAGATGTCCTGCTCCCGAACTCTCAACTGGTGGTACTCTGACCTCAAATTAATCTTTGAAAAATATGCAGCACCCCTCATATGGTCAAATACATCATCTATACGTGGAAATGTGTACTTATTCTGAATAGTGACTTTATTCAACTCCCGGTAGTCGACACTTACTGTAGAGATCTGTCCTTCTTCTTAATGAATAACATTGGAGCACCCCAAGGATAAGTACTCCTCCTAATAAACCTCTGCCCTTACAACTCCTCAATCTGCTCTCGTAGCTCCCTGATCTCTAATGTAGCCATATGATATGGAGTACAAGCAATAGGCCTCGTGCTCGAAATCAAGTCAATCACGAATTTGATCTCCCGACTAGGTGCTAACCCCGGAATCTACCCAAAAACATTAGAAAACTCACTCACCACCGGGATGGAATCTAGCGTCACCATAACCTCCGAAGAAGTATCCTCCTCGATGTAATACAAATACGTGCTCGACCCACCCCCGGGGTGAGGCATCATAACTAGGTACATCTCTTGCCCCAGAATGGTGAAGACGATGAACCTCCCATAGAAATCCACACATGCTCTATACGTAGCTATCCAATCCATCCCCAAATAACGTCGTACTCGTTCATGTCAAGTACTAATATATTAGCTACGAATGTGAGTCGACTTATCTCAAAACTGATACCCCGACATACTGGGCGTATGGGTGCCCCTCTATCCACTGGTGAGACTATGTGCAAAATAGTGTCGGATGAAAAATCTATCATACTCATCTCCCATGCAAACCCCATGCTAACAAAATAATTAGATCCACCCGTATCAAATAGAATGCGACCAATATGACCAAAAATGGGAAACATACCCTCGACTGCCTGTGGTGGTGCTAGCCCGTCTGCGGCTGCGACATGATAGACTCACCCATATTGCAATGGTTGTTACCCTTGAAGTCGGGCGACAGGTGCTGGAGTAGCTGGTGCAGCGGCTCCCTGAGACAAAAATGGTGGGCAATGTCCTTATGGCACTTACTGTCCCCTATAGCCTCCCTCTGCCTAGGTTGCCTGGTCTCCCCGAGGGAAATTATTCAGGTATGCCCTTTATCCACACGTATAACAATTTCCCTAAAACGAACCTTGCTTAAATCGTCGGCCCTGCTATCCCTGGCCCTGATGGCCTATGTACTGCTGGCTCTAATAGCCTATGTACTGCTAGCCCTGATGGCCTCTGTACTACTAGCTCTGATAGCCTTTGTACTACTGGCCCTGCTGGCCTTTGTACTACTGGCCCTAGTTGCCCTGCCCTATCTGTCCCTAGCCCTACCTCTATCGGTCATCTACACCTCTAAATTTCTTATTCTAATCAGTGGATGTGGTGCCCCTATACTGCTGGTTCTGGATCCGCTTCCCCCACTCGCTTTGCCCTGCTGGATAGATGACTCTGTTCTGTGAAGTTTCTCTCCCTTGCATTTCAGAATTGCCTTGTGATCCTGGTTTTGGAGAAGTGCAACATTAACTAACTGATTATATGACGTGAAGGTTGGATTCCCCAGAAGAGCCTTCCTAATGTTCCATGTCGATCTCGCAACAAACCTATCCATCTGTCTCTGCTCGATGTTAACATCCTCTTTTGCGAAGTATGAGAGGGAGGTGAACTCCTCTTCATACTCGGCGACAGTACGCCCCTCCTTCTTAAGCTCTATGAACCTGTTCCTCATCTCATATTGCATGGCTAGGGGAAAGTATTTCCCCTTAAACCTCTCCCAAAACTCATCAATAGTGAGATTGTCCCTCTCAACAACTGTCGTAACCGCCTCCCACCACTGAAGAGCAGCCCCCACTAATCTGAACGAAGCTAACATCTGCTTTTGTACTGGTGTGCACTCAACCATCCGTAAGTGCCTCTCAATATCCTTCTTCCACCTACTCGCCATCAATATATCAGAACCGCCTGTGAACTCTGGAGGCTAGCCCTTAAAAAAGGTCTCACTCGCTCTGTCACACATATAACTCGGTGCATGTGCTGGTATAGCCACCTGATGTGGTGGTGGTGGCTGCTGAGGTGCATGTGGAGGTGGGAAGTGCTGAAGCATGGCTCCCGTAGCCATAGAGACCACCTGAGACATAATGGATGTTATCTCAGTGTGTCTAATCAGTTGTGGGGCTTGTGGCTATTATCGTGGCTCCGAGTGAGCCTCCTCCTCATCAACAGGTGGGACTACTTGCCTCGGTCTGCCCCTTTGTCTGTTTTCCATCTGAAGGAAAATAAATTTCAAATTAGTACCAATGTAAGAATACAATGAACCCTAAGTATAGGCTCTGCATATTAAAGAACGCAACGCAGAACGTAATGAGCGTAGTGCAGTACCTAAGGACACTAGAATCGTGCTCTGATTTCGACTGTAATAACTCCTATTTTCTCACGTAAAGTTTGACCAGGCACGATACGTTGAATATAGATCTTACTTGTCAATTAATACCATTATTATCACAAATGTAAACATAAATAATTATATTTAAAGTCCCCCAATTGAAATGCCATGAATATATCCATAATATTAAAATGGATCCAAACCATCACCAACTAAATAATAAATCCAACCAGTAAGACAAAAATCTCAACCAACATAAAGTAAAGAATTCTTGGGCTTATGCCCTTAAAAATGTTCCCAATAAAATAACTAAGTCTGGAAAAAAATCACCAATGCTAGAATCGATAAATCTGAAGACTGATGAGCAATAGAGACTGCAAGATTGTCGTAGCACAATCCAAATATCCCTGTCTAGGAGCACCTGGGGGGAAAAATATTTAAATTTGGGTCAGATCCCTAGGTGTGCAAGAATTAAGTTATTTAATTTAAGATGCAATAATACAATTGATGAAAAAATGAATAATCCCCCTCATCACTCGCATGCGTTTAACACCAAACCACTTGTCTAAGTGTGATATTATTCGCATTCCAATAAGTATTAAATAATAATTATGACAGTGTGTTAAATTGATAATAATGGATTTGTCGATAATTAAATGCTTAAGTGTATCGACTACATTTAATTACCATTGCCCATAATATCCCAGTCTCATAAGTTTCACATAAATGGCATAAACATATATTATGCATTATAGAATCAAAATTATAGTTTACGTCCACATTCTTAGACATTTCAATTCATCTCATATAAAGTCCGGGTAAATGTATATATGTCTTTCATATATTTGACACACAAAGGAATCTATCGTTAGTGTCTAGTTCGTACTATATCGTAAGTCCGGAGGAAACTCTTATCATTAGCGAACATAAAAAAACACACATAAGTTGGGGGCGGTCCGTACGCAGGATACCTGTTCACGGCCCATACCCAGAGGTGACACAGGTTGGGTCAACGTCAACACATACCTCTCGTAGATAGCGCCTCCACGTAGTACCTATATGACCTACACAATCTCCAAGCCCACCTGTGCCGACGTGTGTTACCCGATCCGAACGCACGAACCCCCATGCCGATAGGATAGTCCACGAATATTGTTATGTCCACAAAATAGATATAAGTACATATTACTGTCTCATATAATATGTATATGTAACTACTCCATTATTACCATAGGGAAGTCCCACATAAGATTCACAATTTTTCAATTATTAATAATTTACCATCTAGTGAATTATTAATTCCACCCCATTGAGTAATTACTTAACTAACTAGTTAATTTTAATTTTTCCAATTTAATGTGGGTGCAGTTGTATTTTTAATAAGTTCTTTATTGTCCCAAACACGGTTCCACCTACTCGCTTGGACTCTTAAAAATACTCATAACCAATCCCCACGCCCAACTCGCTTAGCCCCTAGGGCCGAATCGATTCGGTTCTTAACCGAATCGATTCGATGCCAAGCCAAATCAATTCTCTCCAAGGCCGAATCGATTCGAACCTGGGCAGAAGCCCAGATATGTTCGTCGTTTTTCTGAGAACACACTATATGGTTGACTTACTTGAGTCTATGCCATATAGGAGTTTCAACTAGTTATGATATCGAGACAAAATAGGATTAGAACTTTTTATGAGTTACTCTATCTCAAAAAGGTATCCAAGCTTCATCAAAGGAATCCCAGTCCAAGAACTCCAATGCTCCGATGCTCGATAAAAAGGGAAGTATTTGAACCACATTAGGACACACACATACACACACACACGGCATACACGGCATATATGTATTTATGTGTGCACATATTTCATTTGGTGGTTAGGCCTTTTAAAACATTTTTTTTAAAATTCATTTTAACATTTTTTATAATCATTTGAAATGATTTTTTCGTTTAATTAAAATTGAATTTTAAAATGTTTGAGGCTAAATCAAAATTATGTTTTGTGGTAAAAATTTTGTGGGTAAGAATTAATTCCGCTTAAAAATTTTGGGGTTATAACTTGAATAGTTCAAAATCCGTAACAAATCTTGTAGGTGCCTTATCTTTTTAGAAGGTTGTACGCACGTTTCATTTTTAAAACGCAACAATTGTCTTTGTTACCAAATCTGAGATGCTGTGATCAATCGTGACCTTTGATGGAAGTTTATCGACGGACCAATTACGTGCGTATTTCCACCGCCTTCTATATGCCATTAGATACGAAGTCTAATCGTTCGAGCTGATCTCCACCATTAGTTTAACAGTCCGAATGTTGCAAACTGATCCACACCGTTAGTTCATAACCGCTCGTCTCGATCCTTTGGCATTCTTGTATATAAAGAGAATTAGGGTTTACATTTATGAGGTTGGTTAGAGTGAGAAGAGGTCGGCGCCTCAAGAGAGAGAGAGAGAATAAAGAGAAATCAGAGAGAGAGTTTGGTGCTCCATTTGAGAACCCGAAAGAGAGAAACCCACTTCCAAACCAAACACGTTTCTTTCTTCCAAACCAAATACACCAAAGTCTTGTTTGATTACAAAAATAGTAAACCCATATTTTTGAGAGTTAATATATTTGGGGTTAATGTGAGTTGGGGTATAGCTGGTTTGATTCAAGATTGAAGACCTCTTCAATGATATATCTCTCTAAGAACCATATAGTTCACTGAATTTTCTAGGTTCTTTATATCTGATTTGTTTGGATCTCATTGTTGTTGTTTTGATCCAATATTCTGGTTTTAAATAAATTTTGAAACGTAAGACTTCTTATTGTGTATATATTCAGATCTGTGTAAAGGGATTTTTCTTATATCAAAAATTAATTTCACATTTAGTGAAATAAGGTTGTGCATAAATAAAATTTTGAAACAAATTTGATTTAAAAGATTTTATTCCAAATCTTAAATTTTTGAAGTCTAGTATTCAAAGAATATTTGAGATTATTTGCATATCATATAGAATGATTTGTAATTTGTAGGAATTTGTTGTATAATTGATTGAGAGATGTGAGATGCATTTTTGCATTTAGATTAATTCACAAACACTTTCCCTCTCACACGAACACTTAGATATTGTGGTTCTAGGTGAGATATATTGTTTGTTGGAGCTGCTATAATCAAGTGGACAAGGAAAAAGCAAGAAAGCTGTGGGAGGAAGATCATATCAAGTCAGAATCCTTTGAGAGTGGTGTAACTCTTGTAGGTAATTTTCTGAGCTTAGATTTAGGATCTTGTATTGCATGCTTAGTGTTGTAACTTGTTCCTTGTAATTTTAGTGGATTTTTCATTTTGTGGTGTAGAGGTCACCGTAGAGGTTTCCCTTATGTTCTTCCTAGACAGACCACTCACTACTCTAACGATAAAAATAAGGGAGGACCTAAAACTAAGAAGAAATCATTTAGAAAGACCCAACAAAAAGTTTTCTAAATCAAAGGCCAATAAAACTGTCAAAATCAGGCCTATTTGGATTAGAAAAGATGACTTGTTACCCCAACTCAAGTGCAACATTGTCATATCTTCTTTGAAGGCACAACGCACTTCATCTTGATGGTACTTTGACTCCAGATGTTCTAAACATGTGACCGAATATGAGACAAAATTAACAAACAAAATATACTTCTTTGGAGGTAGTGTTGTGTTTGGTGATGGAGTTTTATCTAAGATCATAGGTAAGGGAACATTGTGTGAGGAAAGTCTCCCCGATCTAAATGATGTCCTCCTAGTTAAAGGTCTCAACGCTAACCTACTTAGCATATCACAATTTTGTGATTCCAATCATACTGTTACCTTTTCTAAAACTGATTGCAAAAATTTTTATGGAAAGGGAAATTGCATTTTAACTAGAAACAAAAATGAGGATAACTGTTACACAGTCATTCCTAAGTCTAAATCCTGTAATGTTGCCAAATTAGATGACACTAATCTTTGGCACAATAGATTGGGACATACAAATTTTGATAATATTTGTAGGATAAGTTCCCAAGAAATTGTTAGAGGATTGCCTAAAATCAAAAATTCGTTTAATCATGTCTGTGGTCCCTGTCAGGAAGGGAAAATAAGTAAATCTCCTCACGAGAAAGTTAAAAATGTTTTAACTACAAAACCTTTGGAATTAATCCGCATGGACCTTATGGGTCCCTCTAGAACTGTCAGCTTCTGTGGTAAGAGTTACATACTTGTTATTGTGGATGACTACAAACGATATACATGGGTTGCCTTTTTGAAAAATAAATCCGATACCTTCGATGAACTCTTAAAAATATTTTTAAAAATAGAGAACGAGAAGGATACCCAAGTATGTCACATCAGAAGTGACAGAGGTGGAGAATTCAAAGATTGTGCTGTTGCAAAATATTGTATAGGCAATGGTTATAAACATGAATTTAGTGCGCCTAAGACACCTCAGCAGAACGACATTGTTAAAAAGAAAAATAGAACTTTACAATAGATGCTTAGCCATTATAGCATCACCAAAAATACATTAACCATGTATTTTGATAACCAGAGTGCCATAAATATATCTACAAATCCAGTCCAGCACTCTAGAACTAAGCACCTAAAAATTAGACGTCATTTCATACGTGACCTTGTACAGTCTAACGAATTGGACATTGAGTATCTCAATACTGAAAAACAGTTAGCTGATTTGTTTACAAAATCTTTTAACAATATTAGATTTGAGTATCTTCGTAATGCCATTGGTATGATATTTCTTACTTAATTCAACACATCATTCATATCCTCGGTAGCTGCACGCTAATAATTGGTTTCTGAGGATTTAGGGCATGGACGTTTCTCAAATGACAAAAGATGCCTCCTAATATCTGTTTTATATAGGAGACCCTCGCATTTGCCCTTGTATATGTTATGGCTTGTGTTCACATATTATATCATATTCTCTTGATTTATATTCCTTTACCCCATTGTATATTTGAGCAAAATTAGGGGAGAAGAACTTGAGTACATGTGCTACAATTTATATCTTTTCTCGTACTAACTCAACTAATATGCCATTGAGTGTTTATCTTTTTCATGCATTCTTCAGTCCCGGTTGTATATCTAGTCCGATTTATTAGGGTATTGGTATGTATTGTAGTTGAGTAATGTATTTTCTTATCTTATTTTAGGTTCTAGGATGGGAATGGGTAGATAAATATTTTTGTATAGGGAATCTAGGATTTTTCATTTTTACCCACAAGTACAGGATACTCCAGGGAATTTTGTCTCTAATATCCAAAGGGGGAGATTGAGAACATACTATATGGTTGACTTACTTGAGTCTATGCCACATAGAAGTTCCAAATAGTTTGGATATCGAGACAAATTAATATGAGAACTTTTTATGAGTTACTCTATCTCAAAAAGGTATCCAAGCTTCATCAAAGGAATCGCAGTCCAAGAACTCCAATGCTCCGATGCTTGATAAAAAGGGAAGTATTTGAACCATAATAGGACACACACACACACACACACTACATACACTGCATATATGTTTTTATGTGTGCACATATTTCATTTGGTGTTTAGGCCTTTTAAACATTTTAAAAAAAAATCATTTTAACATTTTTTTTAATCATTTTAAATGATTTTTTCGTTTAATTAAAATTGAATTTTAAAATGTTTGAGGTTAAATCAAAATTATGTTTTGTGGTAAAATCATTGTTGGGTATGAATTAATTCCGCTTAAAAATTTTGGGGTTATAACTTGAATAGTTCAAAAGCCTTAACAAATCTTGTGCGAGCCTTATCTTTTCAGAAGGTTGTACGCACATTTCATTTTTAAAACACAGCAATTGTGTTTGTTACCAAATCTGAGATGATGTGATCAATCGTGACTTTTGATAGGAGTTTATTGACGAACCAAATTTGTTCAACTCAATCCGTGTGCCTCATATTCAACCAACCAGCGTTCGTATTTCCACCGTCTTCTATACGCCATTAGATACGAAGTTTGATCATTCGAGCTGATCTCCACCGTTAGTTTAGCATTCCAAATGTTTTAAACTGATCCACAGTTAGGGTGTGTTTGATAAATAAGATGGAAAATAAGCGCCAAGAGTTAATTTCCATGGAATTGAAAACTTGAAAATATTTTCCATGGAAAAAATTTGTTGGTGTTGTTTGATTGCAATTATTTTTCAGGTGGAAAATGTTCTACTTTCCATCTTTTGTGTTTGGTTCTCCATATTTTCCATGGAAAAAAAGTATAAAATATATATATAAAATAGAAAAATAATAAATATCCCAGAAAATTAATAAAAATCCCAAAGAATAAATAAATAAATCTAAAATGTGAATAAAACCCCAAAAATAAGGAGAAAAATTCATAAAATGAATAAAAATCCAAAAATAATGAAAAAAATTCAGAAAGTGAATAAAACCCCAAAATAATGTGAAAAAAATCCAGAAAGCGAATAAAATCCAAAAAATAATGCAAAAAATGAATAAAAACTCAAAAATAATGAAAAAAGTACAGAAAGTGAATAAAAACCCAAACCCAAAAATAATGAAAAAATACAGAAATAGAATAAAACTCCAAAAATAATGAAAAAATTCCAGGAAATGAATAAAAACTCAAAAGTAATGAAAAATAATCCAGCAAAGTGAATAAAAACCCCAAAAAATGAAAAAAATCCAAAAAGTGAATAAAATCACCAAAATAATGGAAAAAATCCAAAAAATGAATTAAAATAATGAAAAAAAATAAATAAATTAATAACCCCCCCCCCCCCCAAAAAGGTGAATATGACCCCAAAAATAATGAAAAAAAATCCAAAAAATGAATAAAAACCCAAAAATAATGAAAACAAAATCCAGAAAGTGAATAAAAATCCAAAAATAATGAAAAAAAGTACAGAAAGTGAATAAAATCCCAAAAATAAAGAAAAAAAAATCCAGATAGTGAATACAAACCCAAAAATAACGAAAAAATACAGAAAGTGAATAAAACCAATAAAATAATATTGAAAAGATCTGAAAAGGAATAAAATTCCAAAAAATAAAAAATATAGAAAATTAATAAAAAAACAAGAAAATAAATATTAACCTCATAATAAATTTCTGGATTTTCTTCATGATTTCTTGATTTTTATTCAACATCTTGATTTTTTTTAATTTTTTTCTGGATTGTTATTCATCTTGTGAATTTTTTTCAATATTTTTGTTTTTTTTCATTTTCTGTATTTTTTCCATTATTTTTGGATTTTTATTCACTTTATGTATTTTTATTATTATTTTTCAGTTTCTTTTTCATTTTTCGTATTTTTTCATTATTTTTGGAGTTTTATTCTCTTCCGGTATTTTTTACATTGTTTTTGGGTTTTTTCATTTTTTTGGCGTTTTATTCACTTTCTGTATTTCATTAATTTTTGGTTTTTATTCATTTTCTTAATTTTTTTCATTATTTTTGAGGTTTTATCCACTTTATTTATTTTTTTCATTATATTTGGGTTTTTGAAGGCGGGTTTGGATCCCCGGTGATTAATTATCTCAAATTAAAATAAAAATTACCTTTTTAAATAGATGCGGAAGCGTTGAGATGGTTTTAACAAAACAAATTAAAACAACATAATTCAAGTCCTAGAATTTGCCTAAGTCATAATTAACCATTATTCAAAGTTAGGCGAAACCATATTAATGCAAGTGACTTGAATAAACCAAATTTTACCCAATATTAAATTAATGCCCCAATTTAAATTAGTGTGATTGTAAAACCAAATTTTATCTTGAAATTAATCTAGCATGCGTTCTAAGTGATAAAGAGCAAGATAAAATCAACAGTCACACAACACCGCGATGTACGAGGAAAAACCCACTAACGGGAAAAAACCTCGGGACGGCCCTAGCCTCAAATCCACTAAAAACGGTATTACAAAATACAAGACAAAAGACTTACTTCCTAAACTCGAACCCTCTCAAGCCGTGATGCTTCTTCTTGTATCAACCTCCAATTAGCGGATAACCAACGGAGCTCCACCGTGGTCTCGGAATTCATCGATTGGGCAATTAGGCACACCGTCACCCTAACATGGAGCCTTTCTCCAAATGGGTAGAAATGAAACAAACTTCTCTTCAATTCGGTGTAGAGAAAAACCGGTGCCAAAACAATCTCCAAGCAATTGATATCTATATATGGAACTTGGAATAAACAACAATGGGTGTAAACTAAGTGTTTAAAGATTTTTCTTTAAGTTGAAGAACACTTAAAGCATGAACATTTTCCTTTTTGGAATGATCTCTCAAACTCTCTCTAGGAGATGTATTAGGATGTAAAAGTTATCTTGGAAAATGTGTTTCCCGCACATAATAATGCATGAAAAAGTTGGTTGAAAACCAAGTGGAGAAGTGGGGAAAAAACTGTCAAAAACTGCTCAAAACCGTTCCCGCCTGACGTCTCGTTCGAACGAACTTGACTCTCGTTCGAACGAGACTTCTAACGAGCGACCAGCCTGGGCTCGTTAGAATCTCGTTAGATATCTCGTTAGAACGAAAACTCGTTCGAACGACATATCGAACGACATATCGAACGACTGACCAGATTAGGGTCGTTGGCAAACTCGTTCGAACGAACCTGGTTCGAACGACAAAACTCGTTCGAACGAAATCTGGTTCGAACGAAAAAACTCGTTCGAACGACATTTCTAACGAACGTCCAGAAAGTTTATAAAATGCGATTTTGGCCCAGAAACTTTTATATACTTATTTTTAAGTTTCTAATTGATTCTTTCTGAAAAATAAAATGCAGTTTTTATTAACCTAACACCCAATACATATTGTTCCAAGCTCCTATATACATATAAAAATACATTCATACCTTGGGAGCATGGAACCTAAGTTGATGACGTACAAACGAGGCACATAAACTACGGAATGTTGATGATGCTTTATACTCTTTGCCGCTACGTCTTCAACAAACACTTCATAGGTCTTGAATATTACAATTAAATAAAATCCTATGAATAAATGTTTTTATCCGGAATTGAGCCAAAACTATAAGAGGACTCAATTGGAAATTTGTGTCCTTACAAATCTCCCCCTTTGGCTATTCCGGGACAAAAACCAAACAAAAATCCTAAAGGGCCGTCAAGCTCTACTAGACTCAAAACATAACCCGCCCAATCTTGACTCAACCCAAGGATTAAACTCTTTGCCATAGAAAGATGCCTCTTTAGAATAATTCCTGCACACTTAAGCAAACTCATCAAATGCATAGGGAATATCAAAATATTAAATGCAATTAATTAATTACTCCCCCTAAATTAATTCTCCCTTTAAACACATAACCTACTTAGAAAGACGTCTCCCCCTAAGATAAATCTCCCCCAAACGAAGATACGATAATAATAGGATTAGATACCATTTCTCCCCCTATCATCATTCTCCCCCTTTTTGTTCGGGAATAGGCAAAGGATAAAGAACTAATAAACCGCATGTGAAAGCTTAAAGTGTTAAGACATGAAAGCATATGGGCAATTAAAAGCAAGGCAAAGATAAACGAATATCATATATATAGACATTAGAAATATACCAATATAGAACTTGCATATATATAGATATAAACACACACATGACACAAAATACAATAAGTTTGCACACTCGTATGGCAAAAATGTGTCATATGGAAACGGAAGTGTAGGGGTGTGAACTAGCAACAATTAAATTTAGACCTAAACACTTAGGAAACATTCACGGAGTTCTCATTTGATTGCAAACTTCATCACAGTTAAATATAACCTCATGTGACAATATAAAGATTGAACTCAATGAACAAACATACACAATGCATACAAGCCTAGCATGATGATGATTCTACAAACCAAATAGAGTCATGACATTAAAGACAACTAGGATAAACGGACATTGTGCAAACCGTTGATATACCATCCAATTCTCCCTCAATGAGCATATATATTCTTTTGTTTGTGAATGAATATATCAAACAAGCATAGGCCTTGGCAATTGCTTTTTGTTTAATGCCAAATATTCTGTTTTTAGGCCTTTGGATCACGTATTTCTTTTAGATCCAATCAACGGTGGCTTACTATCGCAAAGGACTTAATTCATCCTTTCGGAGCCCTTCCCCGTGCATATATGAATTTATCATGTTTTCATTTTTCACACAAATCTCACATGCAACGGATTTTGACATGCACTAGTCCTCCTAGGTCATAGATATGTAGATGACTAGATTGATAGGAGAACACCTCAAAAAGCTGAAATATAACATGTGACATTACGATTTCAAAAGAGCTCGTGCATGTGTGAATAGAGGCATATAGAAATAGAATCCATTTAAACAATACAAAATCCAACTACTCCATATAAAACATGGTAAAGAACATTTTAAGGATTGAAAATCTAAACCAAAAGTTCTAGCCACATGGAAGCGTAAACGATAGGATTCAAACACAAATATATGCCACATAAAGTGTGTCAAACAAAAATACACACAAAACAAAATCTTTTTGAGTTTTAACATTTTTAATCAAAAATAAATATTTACTCAAAAGGACAAACAAAAATCATTTGTATTTTTCATTAAGCTTAAATGAAATAAATAAAACACAAATGATAAACAAAAATCTTTTTATATTATGTAGTCGATTCAAACACAAAATATAATACAAAAAGATAAACAAGTCATAATTTCTAGCATGTGATATGAAATAAGGCAATGACTAGAAAATGCATAAACAAGCATACATTTAGCATATGAATATAGCATGAAGTACAAACGCTAAAGTATGCAAATACTAACACATTCATCCATTAGATTTAGCAAGGGAGGAAGGATGTGAAAGTAAATGAGAATCAAAATCCCTATTTTGTAAGGCAACCAAGTCGGATTTCCTAACCCAAATTAATGAAGAATTACTATCTTGGGGTGTAGGAACGTTAGCTATCGTGGTTACTTTACTATGGGATTTTCTAGGAATTCGTTTAAGATCTAAACAAAATTTCCTAAGATGACCTTTTCGACCACAATGTGTACAAGTAAGAATATGTCGAGAAGATTTATCTAAGGAGTGATCATTAAATGCATTCCTAGAAGATTCTCCTAAAACATTGGTTTTGACTTTAGGGTTAAAATCATTACAAGAATTGAAGCCTAAACCAAAAGTGTCATTTTTAATTTGGACCGTTCCTAACATTTTATCTAGTTTTTCCGAACGACACTCCAAATCAAATTTGACATTACTAGAATCTTTTAATTTATTTTCCAATTCTAAAATTTTAGATTCTAGTAAAACATTTCGCTCTTCAAAAGCAAGAAGCTCCTTTTTCAAGGATTCCATTAAACCCATAAGGCTATCTCTCTCGCCTTCTATATAGTTAAGCTTCTCTTGAAGAGTCCTCTCATGTGTCCTAAGGTCTTCTATTAAGGCACTTTCATCAATGACCTTGACACTCTCTCTTAAACTCGCTTCTAACTTCAAATTAGCTCTTTTCAATTTAATAGATTCTTTATATAATTCATGAAAAGCATTTTGAAGTTCACTCATATCAACCTCTTCTTCATTTTCACTCTCTTCTTCTTCTTCACTCTCACTATCATAAAAAATAAGAGAATCATGTACAATGACCTTGGAAGTGGCATGTGCTATAATTTCATCATCCGATGAGTTCTCATTATCACTCACATGTGCCATAAAAGCCACAAAATTTTTCTTAGTGGGGGATTCGGGCTTCTCTTCCTTATCACTATCACTAAGGGTCGCATTATATGAAATGGGTCGTTTACCCTCTTTCCTTAGTTTAGTGGGGCACTCATAAGCCCTATGGCCATAACCTTCACAACCAAAACATTTATCAGACTCGTCCCTATCAACATTTTCATTACTTGGTTTAGGGATCTTATCGGCTTTAGAAATCTTCTCGTTTTTATCATGTTTAGAAGATTCAAATTTCTTAAAATCATTTTTAACTTTATCTTTGTTAAATTTAAGAAATTTTCTAAATTTACGAGCAAACAAAGCCATATCTTCCGAGTCACTATCACTATCGCTCTCTACTACTTGTTTGACCTCTTTTCGGGCTTTTAAAGCAACGCCCTTTTCAATTTTCTTTTCAGTTTTAGAGGGAAACATATCTAGTTCATAGGTTTGTAAATCACCTACAAGCTCTTCTAATTTCGTAGAGGCTAAAGTGGGTAAAGAATTTAAAACGGTCACCTTTGGAATAAACATATCGGGTAGGGAATAAACATATCGGGTGGAGTCCAACCGTTAACAACAGACATCCAAACACGTTCATCGATAGATTTAAGTGCCGATTTCATTCGCGCTTTCCAATACGCGTAGTTAGAACCATCAAAAATAGGAAATTTTGAAAATGGAGAAAAATCCATTTTAGCCAAAAATTAAAGGATCTTAACGAAATAATTTATCGTTTTTGGCTCTGATACCAATTTGAAGGCGGGTTTGGATCCCCGGTGATTAATTATCTCAAATTAAAATAAATAATTACCTTTTTAAATAGATGCGGAAGCGTTGAGATGGTTTTAACAAAACAAATTAAAACAACATAATTCAAGTCCTAGAATTTGCCTAAGTCATAATTAACCATTATTCAAAGTTAGGCGAAACCATATTAATGCAAGTGACTTGAATAAACCAAAATTTACCCAATATTAAATTAATGCCCCAATTTAAATTAGTGTGATTGTAAAACCAAATTTTATCTTGAAATTAATCTAGCATGCGTTCTAAGTAATAAAGAGCAAGATAAAATCAACAGTCACACAACACCGCGATGTACGAGGAAAAACCCACTAACGGGAAAAAACCTCGGGACGGCCCTAGCCTCAAATCCACTAAAAACGGTATTACAAAATACAAGACAAAAGACTTACTTCCTAAACTCGAACCCTCTCAAGCCGTGATGCTTCTTCTTGTATCAACCTCCAATTAGAGGATAACCAACGGAGCTCCACCGTGGTCTCGGAATTCATCGATCGGGCAATTAGGCACACCGTCACCCTAACATGGAGCCTTTCTCCAAATGGGTAGAAATGAAACAAACTTCTCTTCAATTCGGTGTAGAGAAAAATCGGTGCCAAAACAATCTCCAAGCAATTGATATCTATATATGGAACTTGGAATAAACAACAATGGGTGTAAACTAAGTGTTTAAAGATTTTTCTTTAAGTTGAAGAACACTTAAAGCATGAACATTTTCCTTTTTGGAATGATCTCTCAAACTCTCTCTAGGAGATGTATTAGGATGGAAAAGTTATCTTGGAAAATGTGTTTCCCGCACATAATAATGCATGAAAAAGTTGGTTGAAAACCAAGTGGAGAAGTGGGGAAAAAACTGTCAAAAACTGCTCAAAACCGTTCCCGCCTGACGTCTCGTTCGAACGAACTTGACTCTCGTTCGAACGAGACTTCTAACGAGCGACCAGCCTGGGCTCGTTAGAATCTCGTTAGATATCTCGTTAGAACGAAAACTCGTTCGAACGACATATCGAACGACATATCGAACGACTGACCAGATTAGGGTCGTTGGCAAACTCGTTCGAACGAACCTGGTTCGAACGACAAAACTCGTTCGAACGAAATCTGGTTCGAACGAAAAAACTCGTTCGAACGACATTTCTAACGAACGTCCAGAAAGTTTATAAAATGCGATTTTGGCCCAGAAACTTTTATATACTTATTTTTAAGTTTCTAATTGATTCTTTCTGAAAAATAAAATGCAGTTTTTATTAACCTAACACCCAATACATATTGTTCCAAGCTCCTATATACATATAAAAATACATTCATACCTTGGGAGCATGGAACCTAAGTTGATGACGTACAAACGAGGCACATAAACTACGGAATGTTGATGATGCTTTATACTCTTTGCCGCTACGTCTTCAACAAACACTTCATAGGTCTTGAATATTACAATTAAATAAAATCCTATGAATAAATGTTTTTATCCGGAATTGAGCCAAAACTATAAGAGGACTCAATTGGAAATTTGTGTCCTTACAGTTTTTAGTCACTTTATGAATTTTTTTCGTTATTTTTGGATTTTTATTCACGATCTCGTTTTTTTCCTCATTATTTTGGGGGGTTTTAGTCACTTTCTCTAGTTTTTTCATTATTTTTGGGTTCTATTCACGTTCTGGATTTTTTTCATTATTTTTGGATTTTTATTCATTTTTTGTATTTTTGGAGTTTTATTCACTTTATGTAATTTTTTTCATTATTTTTGGTGTTTTTTTTCGTTTTTTGGAATGTTTCCATTATTTTGGGGGTTTTATTCACTTTCTGTATTTTTTTCATTATTTTTGGATTTTTATTCACTTTATGGATTTTTTTTCATTATTTTCAGATTTTTATTCTTTTTCTGGATTTTTTTCATTATTTGTGGGGATCACATTCTGCATTTTTCCATTATTTTTGGGTTTTTATTTACGTTCTCAATTTTTTAATTTTTTTTTTTGTGATTATTCATTTATTGTATTTTTTTTCATTATTTTTGAAGTTTTATTCACTTTCTGTATTTTTTCATTATTTTTGGATTTTTATTCATTTTCTGGATTTTTTTCATTTTTTGGGGGGTTTGATTCACTTTTTGGATTTTTTTCATTATTTTTGAATTTTTATTCATTTTCTGTATTTTTGGAGTGTTATTCATTGTCTGTATTTTTTACATTATTTTTGTTTTTTTTTTCATTTTTTTGCTTTTTTTTCATTATTTTTTTATTTTTATTCATTTTCTGGATTTTTTTTCATTATTTCTGGCGTTTTAATCACTTTCTGGGTTTTTTCATTATTTTTTGTTTTTATTCACGTTCTCGAATTTTTTTAATTTTTTATCATTTTCTGTATTTTTTTCATTATTTTTGGAGTTATTCACTTTCTGTAGTTTTTCATCATTTTTAGGTTTTTATTCATTTTATGGATTTTTTTCATTATTTTGGGGGGTTTATTTACTTTGTGGATTTTTTTTCATTATTTTTGGGTTTTTATTCACTTTGTGGATTTTTTTTCATTATTTTTGGGTTTTTATTCATATTTTGGATTTTTTAAAATTATTTATGGGGTTTTAATAAGATTCTAGATTTTTTTTTCATTATTTTTGGGTTTTTATTCATTTTGTGAATTTTTTTCATTATTTTTGGACTTTTTATTTATTTTTTGTATTTTTTTAATTATTTTTGGGGTTTTATTCACTTTCTGTATTTTTTTTCATTATTTTTGGGTTTTTAGTCATTTTCTGGATGTTTTTCATTATTTTTTAGGTTTTATTCACTTTTGGATTTTTTTATATTACTTTTGGGTTTTATTCACTTTCTGCATTTTTTTTCATTATTTTTGGGTTTTTCTTCATTTTATAAGTTCTTTATCAATTTTTTTGGTGTGGTAAGTCTTTTTCCTGGAAAATGAATAACAGGGTGGGAGGAGGTTTTTTAATTCCATCTTTTGTGGAAAAAGTGGTTACGTAATTTGTTTTAAATAAACCAATTCCATAGAAAATTTTGTTTATCAAACATCCAAAAGATGGAAAATAATTCCATATATTGCATTTTCCATGGAAAATTATTGTTATCAAACACACCCTTAGTTCATTACTGATCTTCTCGATCCTTCGGCATTGTTGTATATAAAGATAGTTAGGGTTTACATTTATGTGGCTAGAGTGAGAAGAGGTCGGAGCCTCAAGAGAGAGAGAGAGAATAGAGAGAAATCAGAGAGAGAGTTTGGTGCTCCGTTTGAGAACCCGAGAAAGAGAAACCCACTTCCAAACCAAACACGTTTCTTTCTTCAAAACCAAATACACCAAAGTCTTCTTTAATTATAAAAATAATAAACCCATATTTTTTAGAGTTAATATGTTTGGAGTTTATGTGAGTTGGGGTATAGCTGGTTTGATTCAAGATTGAAGACCTCTTCAATGATATATCTCTCTAAGAACCATATAGTTCATTGAATTTTCTAGGTTCTTTATATATGATTTATTTGGATCTCATTGTTGTTGTTTTGATCCAATATTCTGGATTCAATAAATTTTGAAACATAAGACTTCTTGTTGTGTGTATATTTAGATTTTTGAAAAGTGATTTCGCTTGTTTCAAAAATTAATTTCACATTTAGTGAAATAAGGTTGTGCATAAATAAAATTTTGAAACAAATTTCATTCAAAAGATTTTATTCCAAATCTTAAATTTTTGAAGTCTAGTATTCAAAGAATATTTGAGATTATTTGCATATCATATAGAATGGTTTGTAATTTGTAGGAATTTTTTGTATAATTGATTGAGAGATGTGAGATGCATTTCTACATTTAGATTAATTCACAAAAACTTTCACTCTCACACGAACACTTAGATATTGCGGTTCTTGGTGAGATATATTGTTTGTTGGAGCTGCTATAATCAAGTGGACAAGGAAAAAGTAAGGAAGCTGCAGGAGGAAGACCATATCAAGTCGGAAGCCTTTGAGAGTGGTGTAACTCTTGTAGGTAATTTTCTGAGCTTAGATTTAGGATATTGTATTGCATGCTTAGTGCTGTAACTTGTGCCTTGTGATTTTAGTGGATTTTTCGTCTTGTGGCGTAGAGGTCACCCTGGATGTTTCCCTTATGTTCTTCCTAGATAGATCACTCACTACTCTAACCATAATAAGAAGGGAGGACCTAAACACTAATTAATCCTAATCCCGAGTCTGGTTTAAAGCTCAATTATTGGACCCTCAAATAGATTTGAATCCATACCCAAATTAACCCAAAAGTTCCCCAAATTATATACCATTGACCCGAGACTAATTCTAAAGGCCTAAAACATCTAAACGAGACCAAATGTGCCCCAAAATACGTCCCGAATTATTCATGTTAATGTTGGGTACTTTTTAATTGTGTCACATTAATTATGTATTTTTCCCACAATACATGTGATACGATAACTATACACAAAGATACACGTAGGAAATCACTCACTCAAAAATATAACTAAATAAAAAAAAAATCCCGCGCTATTATCAAATTAAAATTTCCAATTAAGTCCACTTTCTGCAAATATTTATTTATTCAAAAAATATTATTTTAGAAAAATTACCGGGTATTACACCTCACTGAGATTATCGCACCCGAGTATCTGTTGGTACCACAATCAATACTTATCAAATTATGACGTCGACCATCCATTGGTTATACCCAACTCATGATTCTTGGCTAACTCAATAACTTAGTAGCCAACTCATAATTGCTAATTGAAGTTGGACCGAGACAACCGTTTAAGCTGAAAGATGCTGGATAAAGGACCTGGTCGCTTCTTGGGAGTTTGGATTGGATGCGTCCGGTAGGTTTTGATCGGATTAAAAAAAATCCTTCATGATATTCGTTGACTTTGTAACAACCTAATATTATAGGAATTTTTCATTTCCGAATTCAAGGGCACTCATCACTCACATGTTGAATGGATCAGGAGAAAGAAACGAGTGATGCATCATCCTCGGAGCACGTTCTCTACTCGAAAATCATAGTTGTTCCATTCGCCGGAGGAGAAATTTTCATCCGTTTCTTTTAAATGATTCTTATGGAAAAAATAAGCCAAATTTCTTGATAATAGAATTGGGGGTATGGGTGAAACTTTCTTCCCCTCTTGAAATAGTGCAGGCGACTTTTTGGCCAGTCCCAATTTTCAACAATATGCCTTATCTCTGGTTTTGTCAGTAATTTAAATGTTTGCATAATAATATGAATACAAATGAGCAACTCGACTATTATTGCCAGTGAGCATTAGTATTGTGAGGTCCAATTATATATGCGTTTAAATAATTATGAAATTACTGATAGCATAAAAAAGAATAAGTGAAAGGATTTATCTGCACGACTTTTTTCAAGTAATTATGTCAATTAGTTGATTGGCATATTCATAAAAATATTAAACGGAATCCTAGAACCAATGCCCATCATTTTCTTGTAGATCTGTTCTTGGTTATGAATAATAACATGAAGAGAATGAGAATGATAAGAGTAGGATAATCACAAATAGCTCATCTTCGTCCCTTAGAATATGACAGGAAGGATTTTTATGCTGATTCCCACATACGGAGCGGATTGTTGTGTCAAAGCTCAGAGGGGGTGCCCAACAATTATGATGAGAGTATAAAAATAAATAAGAGAGAGACAAATATTTACGTGGTTCGACCATTGATGGCCTACGTCCACAACGCTTCAACAATATTTCACTATAATCTTGAGAGAATTTACATGAGAGTGTTTTTCTAGCCTCTAGCCCCCCCCCCCCCCCCCCCCCCCCTCTTTCCCTTTATATAGAGTCAATGGTTACAATTGCATAAGTCCTATCCTCATAGATTTTGAGTTACAGTAAAATATTGCTTCTTAGTCTTCTACTTTATCAAGGACTCTAGTCGTCCTTATCTTGTTAAAGTGGATGTGGGTCACTATCTTGACTAATATGCTCACCAAGCATCACGTGTATTTCCCCCCCACCCCATAATAGACCCAGAGGTCGCAGTTCAGATGAGTTGGGAACTGTTACGTAACCTCTTTAAACAAGTGTAGTAGTTAATGTGAACTGGACTGGTGTTCTTTGAATTGTCGTTCAATTTTAAGTCTTCTTTAATTGATCCGCTTGCCTTTGTAAGGTCTTATAGGAATGCTTTACTTGAGTTGAGAGACGTTCACTCGACATGTGAATCAGACTCGAGCATGTCTAATTACCTACGTACCCTCATAGGCTCAGGTCGATCATAGTTCATTCTTCTATTTTATTATATGGTCCAATTGGAGTGGCCGAGCACATGGCTTCAAGCACTCATGGTCCGAGGCTTTCTTGGGCGTGCACCCAGTCTAGGATATCGCCCTATATTAGGATTTTTGTATGGTCTAATTGAAGAGGGAAGTCACATGCCTATTAAGCACTCATGCGCCGAGGCTTGCTCGAGC
The DNA here is from genome assembly GCA_949130495.1 of Sambucus nigra. NCBI lineage: Eukaryota > Viridiplantae > Streptophyta > Magnoliopsida > Dipsacales > Adoxaceae > Sambucus > Sambucus nigra. The sequence continues at coordinate 376,995,773 of OX422209.1, read as the reverse complement.
GTGCACTCAGTCTAGGGTATCGCCCTGTATTAGGATTTTTATATTGTCCAATTGGAGAGGCCGACCACAGGCCTATTAAGTATTCATGGATCGAGGCTTGTTGGGGCATGCATCTAGTTTAGGGCATCACCTTATAATATAATTTTTGTATGGTCCAATTAGAGAGGCCGACCACAGGCCTATTAAGCACTCATGTGTTGAGGCTTGCTCGGGCATGCACCTAGTCTAGGGCAACGCCCTGTATTAGGTTTTTTATTTGTTCTAATTGGAAAGGCTGACCACAGGCCTATAAGAACTCATACGCCGAGGCTTTCTTAGGTGTGCACTTAGTCCATGGTATCACCCTGTATTAGGATTTTTATATGGTCTAATTGGAGAGTCCCACTACAGGCCTATTAAGCACTCATGCACCGAGACTTACTCAGGCATGCACATTCTCTAGGGTATCTCCCTCTATTAGGATGTTTATATGATCTAATTGGAGATGCTGCCCAGAGGCCTATTAAGTACTCATGCCATGAGTCTTGCTCGAACGTGCACCTAGACTAGGGTATTGCCCTGTATTAGGATTTTTGTATGGTCCAATTAGAGAGGCCAACCACAGGACTATTAAGAACTCATGCACTGAGGGTTTCTCGGGTGTGAATCCAGTCAAGGGTATTGCCCTGTATTAGGATTTTTTATGGTCCAATTAGAGAGGCTGACCATAGGCCTATTGAGCACTCATGCACTAAGGCTTTTTGGAATGTTTGTTATCAGTCAGGACTTCTTAAAACCACTTGTCATGGGGAAAGAAATCTTATGGATTTTTAGCCTAATGTTTAATTTTCTTTCTTCTTTGATTAATGTTGAGGTGAATTTGTTCACATGTGAACGTTGCCACAAATCCCCCAATAGGGGTTGTGAAGAGAAAACTGAATAATGATAATGCCTGACCATCCATCGAGAGTCTGTTACGAGTCATATTGACCATTCGTTGGGTACTGAAATTAGAAGATCCATTGATCATCATACCCCACCATCCATCGGGGATCAGATTAGAAGACCAAATAATGATGACGCCCACCATCCATCGGGACTATGATTCAATATAATTTTAATTATTTGGAATAACTGAGATAATAAGTATGCCCGACCGTCCAATGGGGCTTTATTGTAATAAAAAATATCGCATCGATCATCTGTAGAGCTGGATACAAATAAGATTTATCTCACCTAACATCTTGTTGGGTCTTAATAAACGAGGTTAAATAACCAATACATGTCCGACCATCTGAACTGGATCAAAAAAATATAATGTTGACTGATGAATGACCATGCAATGATTAGCTAAGGTTGAATTAAATAAGAATTATATTATCTAACCAACCGTTGGGGCTAATTTACAATCTTCACATAATATACATTGTGTCGACTATCCATCAAAGCTAATAAGAAATCCATAGAACTAATATAACTGATGTTTATCTGTCGGAGCATTAACAAGATTTTCAAGAAAATAAAATGAGGCCTGAGCATCCGTCGATAAATGTTATTAATGGTCCTGCATTTTTAGAGAAAAATAAATTTCTAGATCATCCATTAGGACTGAATCACAATTAATATGGTCGACTAACGATCAACCACACTGACCATTATTCGGGACTTAATATAAATAAGAATTATCCAGGCCAAACATCCATTGGGGATAAAATGCAACTTCTGTAGTAGATATTGTGTCGAACGTCCTTGGGGACTAAGATAGAAATATGTGACAATAAATATTTTATAGATCACCCATCTGGCTAAGTTCTGAATATGCTTGACCGCCCATCATGTTATGGATTGCAATGTTGAATAATCAATAATGAAGTTAATAAAATCAGTGCCCGAGCGTCCGTCAGAGCTAAAATCACAATGTCGAATGACTGATAATTGAAGTGCTTGAGAATCCATCAGGGATACAGTAGTGATACTGAATAATATATCACATTAAATAATTCATTTGCTTCACCATCCGTTGAGGAAAAATTCACAATATCGAATAAATGTCACGAATGCTCTCGCACTAGTGCTATATTAGAGCTACAGAATAAATAAATTGCATGTCCATCTGTCAGGGTTAAGATACAATTCATATCACAGAGATTAGCCGATCATTTATCAATGCCAATGAGAAACCCCAAAAGAATCAATTTAACCTTATCAAGATTAAAGTAATGACCTAATGACAATTATGATGGGACCTCATTGAGATGATCACGCCCGAGCATCCGCCGGTACCACACTTAATACTTGTAAAATTATCACGCCGTCCATCCATCGATTATAACCAATAATCTTGCATCATTGAGTCTAAATTGTAGTAGCTTATTTTAGAGAGAGAAATCTAGTCACATAAGATGAGAATCGAGATGAGAAGGAATGGCATCTGTTTTCGCCTTAACTTTAATTTATTACTTTATATATATTCTCTTATGCATTCATACCAAAAAGATGGATGTGATAGAACTCTAGTCACATAAGATGAGGATCAGGATGAGAAGATTCTGCTATTTCTAAAAATAAGAACGAGAATCATGAGACGCAAGGACTCGTCTGAGACCTATAGTCATCAAACTCCTCAAAAGTTTACTTATTAAAAGTTTAACACCGTTAGCATCCTGGTTGCTCTCGAATAAATAATATGAACATCCTTTGAAAAATGGAGTAGGGGAAAACTTTACAATCATGGATACTTTCAATTGGCAATGAATGCAATGGTTAAATATTTGATGGTCCACGAAAAAAGTTGAGTTTCATGACTGATGTCGTTGATTTCCATTGGCGCCTTGAGAAATAGAGATATAGAGGGAGTTTCAACCTTGAAATAACTAGAATTCTCCATTTCCTGCGAAACGAAGAAATATAAACCCAAATTCTCTTTTTATATAAATCATCTACCTCGCTTCCTAACCCATTTGGGAAAATATATAAACAAAATAATAGTAGACAGGTAAAGTCAGAATTCATCCAGATTGTTATCGTATGCTAAAAACTTCTTGGCTAACTCAATAACTTTGTAACCAACTCATGATTGGTGATCGGAGTTGGATCGAGACAAACATTCATGCTGAAAGATGCCAGATAAAGGATTTGGTCACTTATAGGGAGTTCGGGTTGAATGCGTCTGGCAGGTTTTGGCTGAATTAAAAAATCCTTTATGGGCTTTATTGATTCTGTAGCAACCCAATAGTATTGGAATTTTTCATTTCTGAATTCTAGGGCGCTCATCACTCACACGTTAAATGGATCGGGAGATAGAAATGAGTGCTACATCATCCTCAGAGAACATTTTCTACTCGAAATTCATAGTTGTTCAGTACGTAGGAGGACAAATTTTCATCAGTTGCCTTTCGTTGAATCTAATGGAAAAAATAAACCAAATTTCTTGATAATGGAAATGGGGTTAGGGGTTCATCTTCCCCCCTTTTGAAATAGTGCATGCTACTTTCTAGATAGGTTCAGTTTTCAATAACATGCCTTATCTCTTGTTTTGGCTGTAATTTAAGTATTTGCATAATAATACGAATACAAATGAGAAACTCCACTTTTGTTGCCAGTGAACATTAGTATTGCGAAGTCCAATTGGATATGATTTTAAACAATTATGAAATAGGAGATACCATAAAAATTGAATAAGTGAAAGGACTTATCTGCATGAATTTTTTCAAGGAATTACGTCAATTAGTTTATTTGTATATCCAAAAAAATTAGGAATGGAATACTAAAGCCAATGCGTATCATTTTTTTTGTAGATCCATTCATGGTTATGATTAATAACATAAAGATAATGAGAATGATAATTGTAAGGACATAAATTTTCAATCGAGTCCTTTGTTATTTTGGCTCAATTCCGGACAAAAACGGTTGAGTCATAGGATAGAATACTTGATCATCCTTCAAGCCTATGACATACTAGAGTTGAAACGTAGAAGCCAAGTTTATAAAGCTTCATCAAATACCGGTTTAGTGTGCCTCGTTTCTACGTCATCAACATGGTTCCATTGCTCCTAAGGTATGAATGCATTTTAGTATATATATATACTTGGAATAATAGTTAATTGGGTGTAATTTATAATTTTTATAAATTAATTTTTACGACTTTGTTTTTACTCGGAAAAATAATTTTTAGAACTTTCCATAAAAGTTTTGGGCTTAAAATTAATATTTTATTTTTTTGACACGTCGTTCGATCCACACTGGGATCTCGTTTGAACGAGATTGTCAAGTCGTTCGAACGAACTGACATATCGTTCAAACCAGATGCCAGGTCGTTCGAACGAGATTTCTGACGATTTTCTTTTTTCCATTCTAGAACATCATTAGTAAAAATCTCGAACGAAAAGTCGTTCGAACGAGTTTTGGTGGGAAATTTTTTTGGGCAGTTTTTGACAGTTTTTCCCACTTTTTCCACTACTTTACCCCACTATCTCTTGCCAGATTTTATTAGTGCGGGAACCAACATTTTTGGATTAACTTTTTCATATCCTACAACCTCCTAGAGAGTGTTTTTGAGAGTCCAACTTTCCAAGAAAAAGTTCATTGTTTAGAGTGTTAATTTTTCAAGAAAAATCTTTAAAACACTTTTGTTTTACACCCAAAGTTTGTTTATCCAAGTTACTCTATATATATACTTTTCTTGGAGTTTGGCACCGGTTTTATCTCTACTGTTTGAAGAGAAGTTTGGTTTTGCTTCTAAATCCCACAAAGAAGAAGATTGTTTGCGTTGAGTTACCCACTTGGAGAAAGGCTCCTTGTTCGGGTGGTGGTGTTCGAAAAAGTCCGATCGGTGGATTCCGAGACCGCGGTGGAACTCCTTGGTCATTTGCTAGGCAGAGGTGTGTACAAGAAGAAGCGTCGGGGCTTGGACGGAGTCAAGTCGAGTGTTGTAAGTCTTACGTGTCTTGTACATGTAAATCCATACTTAGTAAATTTGTGGCTAGGACCGTCCGAGGTTTTTTCCTGTTGTGGATTTTTTTCTCGTACATCGCGGCGTAGTGTGACTGATTTACTTTTATCTTGCTAAATAACTTAGAACGCATGCTTAGGCTAATTCAAGATAATAATTGTCACACTTAATTAAATTTGTGCAAATTGAATATCGGTAATGTTTAGAAGAAGTTAAAATTTGTTGTTTAAGTTGAATCATCTCGCTTCCGCATCTCATAAAAGGAAATTACTTTTAATAGTAAGAAGTATTTAAAAATTGGGGGGCCTTGTGTTCCAACAAATTGGTATCAGAGCGAAAATGATAAATTACTTCGTTAAGATCCTTTAATTATTTTTGGCTAAAGTGAAATTTTCCCGATTTTCTAAATTTCCTATTTACGATGGTTCTAACTACGTGTATTGGAAAGTGCGAATGAAATCGGCACAAAAATATATCGACGAGAGAGTTTGGTTATCTGTCGTTAACAGGTGGTCCCCACCTACACATCTAGTAGATAATGAACGTGTTCCCAAATCGGCCGATAAGTGGAGTGAGAATGAATTTAAACTTTCAAATTTTAATTCTCGTGGTTTAAATGCCTTGTTTAGCGGGGTCAGTCAGGATGAATTCCGTCGTATTATGACGTGTGAAACCGCTAAAGAAGCTTGGAATATTTTACAACTCACTCATGAAGGTACTAGTGTCGTTAAAGCTTCTAAACTCTCAAACCTCACCACTCAATTTGAAACCATCAAAATGAATGAAAAAGAAACTTTTGATGAATTTTATGCTAGACTTTCCGATATTGTTAATTCATCTTTTAACTTGGGAGTGAAAATATCCGACAACCGAGTAGTAAATTTTTTTTTAAGGTCCCTACCCGATAGATTTATTCCAAAAGTGACCGTTTTAAATTCTTTACCAACTTTAGCCTCTACGAAATTAGAAGAGCTCGTAGGAGATTTACAAACCTATGAACTGGACATGTTTCCCTCTAAAACTGAAAAGAAAATAGAAAAGGGCGTTGCTTTAAAAGCCCGAAAAGAGGAAAAATAAGTAGTAGAGTGTGAAAGTGATAGTGACTCGGAAGATATGGCCTTGTTTGCTAGGAAATTTCTTAAATTTCTTAAATTTAACAAAGATAAATTTAAAAATGATTTTAAGAAATTTGAAAATTCTAAGTATGACAAAGCCGAAAAGATTCCTAAGACTATTAATGAAAATTTAAATAGGGACGAGTCAAATAGGTGTTTTGGTTGTGAGGGTTATGGCCATAGGGCTTTTGAGTGCCCCACTAAACTAAGGAGAGATGGTAAGCAACCAATGTCTTTTAATGCAACCCTTAGTGATAGTGATAATGAAGAGGGACCCGATTCCCCCACTAAGCCCAACTTTGTGGCTTTTATGGCTAGTCATGTGAGCACCGATAATGAATCTTCCCATGAAGATATTCAACTACATGACACTCCTGTGGTCAAAGTTTATGATTCCCTTGTTTTTATGGTAGTGAGAGTGAAAAAGAAAGAGAGAGTGAAAATGAAGAAGAGGTTAATGTGAGTGAACTTCAAAATTTTTTTCAAGAATTATATGAAGAATCTATTAAATTAAAAAGAGCTAATTTTGAAGTTAGAAGCGATTTTAAGAGAGTGTGTCAAGGTCGTTGATGATAATGTGTTGGTTGAAGACCTTAGGACACGTGAGAGGAATCTTCGAGAGAAGCTTGAATATATAGAAGGCGATAGAGATAGCCTTAGAGGTTTAATGGAGTCTATGAAAAAAGAGCTTCTCGAGTTTGAAGAGAGAAATGTTTTGTTAGAGTCTAGAATTTTAGAATTATAAAATAAACTAAAAGACTCTAGAAAAGTCAAATTTGATTTGGAGTGTCGTTCGGAGAAATTAGATAAAGTCTTAGGAACGGTCCAAATTAAAAATGACACTTGTGGTTTAGGCTTCAATACTTGTAATGAATCTACTCATAAAGTTAAAACCAACATTTTAGGAGCATCACCTAGGAAATCCTTTAAAGATCAATCCTTAGGTACAAATTTTCGACGTGTTTTTACTTGTGCACATTGTGGTCGAAAAGGTCATCTTAAGAAAAAAAAATTGATCTTAAAAGATTTCCTAGAAAATCCCAACGTAAGGCAACCGAGGTAGCCAATATTCTTACACCCCGAGATAGTCATTTGTCATTAGTTTGGGTTAGGAGATCCGACTTGGTAGCTTTACAAGATAGGATTTTTTATTCTCATTTACTTTCACATGCTTCCTCCCTTGCAAAATCTAAAGGTTGAATATGTTAGTTTTTATTTGCATACTTTAGCTTTTGTACTACATGCTATATTATCATGCTAATTGTATGCTTGTTTAATCATTTTCTAGTCTATGCTCCATGCTTAATCACATGCTAGAATACTGATTTTTGTTTATCTTTTGTATTATATTTCCTTTATTTTGTTTGCATTAAATGAAAAATACAAAAATATTTTTCTTTATAATTTGTGTTTTACCCTTTTCGTAATTTATGCTTAATGAAAAATACAAATGATTTTTGTGTGTCTTTTGAGTAAATATTTCTACTTTTGGTTAAAAATTTAAAAAAAAAAACTCTAAAAGATTTTTTTTGTGTGTATCGTAGTTTGACACACTTTATGTGGCATATACTTGTGTTTGAATCCCATCTTTTTCGCTCCCATGTGGCTAGAACTTTTGGTTTAGATTTTCAATCCTTAAAATGTTCTTTACCATGCTTACATGGAGTAGTTGGATTTTGTGTTGATTAAATGGATTCTATTTTTATATGCCTCTATTCACATACGCACCAGCTCTTTTGAAATTTAATCGTCACATGTTATATTTGAGCTTTGTGAGGTGTTATCCTACCAATCTTGTCATCTATATATTTGTGACCTAGGAGGACTAGTGCATGTCAAAATTCGTTGCACGTGAGATTTGTGAGAAATAAAAATATTATATATAAATGTGCACGGGGAAAGATTCTGAAAGGAATTATTATCCTTTGTGAATAGTAAGCCACCGTTTGTTTGGACCTAAAGAAATACGTGGTCTAAAGGCCTAAAAATAGAATTATGGCATTAAAAATAAAAATAATTGCCAAGGCCTAATTCTTGTTTTATTTATTCATTCAAATATATATGCTTATTGAGGGAGCTTGGATGGTATATCAACGGTTTGCACAATGTCCGTTTATCCTAGTTGTACTTTCAATGTCATGACTCTATTGGTTTGTAGAATCATCAAAAGTCTAGGCTTATATGCATTGTGTATGTTTGTTCATTGAGTTCAATTTATATTGTCACATGAGGTTATATTCATATGTGATGAAGTTTGAAAGAAATTAAGAACTCTGTGAACATGTTTTAAGTGATTGGGTCTACATCTAATTGTTACTAGTTCACACCCCAACACTTTCGTTTCCATATGACACATTGTTTTCATACGAGTGTAAAAAGCTTATCTTATTTTGTGTCATTTGTGTGTTTTTATCTCTATATATATGTGCGTGTGCATCTTTGGTATATCTAGATTATGTATATATATATATATATGATATTGTTTTTGGTCTTTGCCTTGCTTTCTAGTCCATCTATACTTTAATTCATAATTGGTATTTATCTTGTTGCATTCTTTGTTGATATCACATGATTAATAGTTATATATCATATTGGTATCGTTTTCTTGCATCTTGGTTAGTATTCGTTATTATTTGCATGGATTAGTTGTGCTTTTGTTGCCCATATGCTTCCATGTTCTTATCACTCTAAGCTTCATGTTTAAATTAGTTTGTTAACCTTTATCTATTCCTGAACAAAAAGGGGGAGAATGATAGGGGAGAAATGCTATCTAATCCTATTATAATCATATCTTAGTTTGGGGGAGATTTAACTTTGGGGAGTCGCTATCTTCTTAGGTTGTTCATAGTTGATAAAGGGGAGAATTAATTTAGGGGGAGTGTTTATTTTAATTGCATTTAATATTCTTGATATTCCCTATGCATTTGATAGTTTGCTTAAGTGTGCAGGAATTCTTATAAATGGCAACGTTCATCATCGGGCAAAGACATTGATCCTTGGGGTGTTTGAGTCAAGCTATTGTAATTTTATTTTGGCTGGGACATTTTTGTCAGTCTAGTAGAGCTTGACGGCCCGTTAGTATTTTTGTTAGTTTTGTCCCGGAATAGCCAAAGGAGGAGATTTGTAAGGACACAAATCTCTAATTGAGTCCTTTGTAGTTTTGGCTCAATTTCGGAAAAAAACGATTGAGTCATAGGATAGAATACTTGACCATCCTTCAAGCCTATGACATACTAAAGTTGAAGACGTAGCGTCCAAGTTTATAAAGCTTCATCAAATGCCGGTTTAGTGTGCCTCGTTTCTACGTCATCAACATGGTTCCATTGCTCTTAAGGTATGAATGCATTTTAATATATATATAGGAGCTTGGAACAATAGTTAATTGGGTGTAATTTATAATTTTTATAAATTAATTTTAACGACTTTGTTTTACTCAGAAAAATAATTTTTTAGAACCTTCCATAAAAGTTTTGGGCTTAAAATTAATCTTTCATTTTTCTGACGCGTCGTTCGATCCACATTGGGATCTCGTTCGAACGAGATTGCCAGGTCGTTCGAATGAGATTTCTGACGATTTTCTTTTTTCCATTCTGGAACATCGTTAGTAAATCCGTTCGAACGAAAAGTCGTTTGAACGAAAATGTCATTCAAACGAGTTTTGGCGAAATTTTTTTTTGGGCAGTTTTTGACAGTTTTTCCTAGTTTTTCCACTACTTTACCCCACTATCTCTTGACATATTTTATTACTGCGGGAACCAACATTTTTGGATTAACTTTTTCATATCCTACAACCTCCTAGAGAGTGTTTTTGAGAGTTCAACTTTCTAAGAAAAAGTTCATTATTTAGAGTGTTAATTTTTCAAGAAAATCTTTAAAATACTTTTGTTTTACACCCAAAGTTTGTTTATCCAATTTACTCTATATATACTTTGCTTGGAGTTTGGCACCGATTTTATCTCTACCATTTGAAGAGAAGTTTGGGTTTGCTTCTAAATCCCACAAAGAAGAAGATTGTTTGCGTTGACTTACCCACTTGCAGAAAGGCTCCTTGTTCGGGTGGCGGTGACCGAAAAAGTCCGATCGGTGGATTCCGAGACCGCGGTGGAGCTCCGTGTTTTTTTTATTGGTGGAGGTGTGTACAAGAATAAGTGTCGGGACTTGGACGGAGTCAAGTCGAGTGTTGTAAGTCTTTCGTGTCTTGTACTTGTAAAACCATACTTAGTGAATTTGTGGCTAGGGTCGTCCGAGGTTTTTTTCCGTTGTGGGTTTTTCCTTGTACATCACGGCGTAGTGTGACTGATTTAATTTTATCTTGCTGAATAACTTAGAACGCATGCTTAGGCTAATTCAAGATAAAATTTGGTTTAATTGTCACACTTAATTAAATTGGTGCAAATTTAATTTTGGTAATGTTTAGAAGAAGTTAAAAATTGTTGTTTAAGTTGAGCCATCTCGCTTCCACATCTCATAAAAGGAAATTACTTTTAATCGTAAGAAGTATTTAAAAATTAGGGGCCTCGTGTTCCAACAATAATATTGGGATAATCACGAACATTTCATCTTGCTCCTTAGAATACGATGGGAAGGCTTTTTGTGTTGATTCCCATGGATAGAGCGAATTGTGGTGTCAAAAATTTTTCCCAGAGGGGAGTGCCCAACAATCACGATGCGAATATAAAAATAAATAATAGAGAGACAAAGATTTACATGGTTTGACCATTGATGGCCTACACCCACAGGGCTTCAATAGTGTTTCACTATAATTTTGAGAGAATTTATATGAGAATGTTTTTCTAGCCTCTAGGCCCCCCTTTCACAATGGGGGTGTCCCCTTTATATAGAGTTAGGGGTTATAATTGGATAAGTCTTATCCCCATAGATTTTGAGTTACAATAAAATAGTATTTCTTAGTCTTATACTTTATCAAGGACTCTAGTTATTCTTATCTTGTTAGAGAGGATGCGGGTCACCTCCTGACCGGTACGCTCGCCACGCATCACGCTATTATTGGAGACATATTCACCCTCCACAATATATATATATATGTGTGTGTGTGTGTGTGTGTGTGTGTGTGTGTGTGTGTGTGTGTGTGTGTGTGTGTGTGTGTGTGTGTGCGCTCGGGGATTCAGCTAATAGAAAGCCATTGAAAAAGTATAACGGTTTATATGGGAAGAAAGTAAGAGATTTTATCTTCGATAGATAAAATGCGATTTGAAAAATTATAATATAATTTTTAACCTGATGGTAAGTTTATCCATAAATGTGAATATGCGTGCGCGCGCACACACACACACTATATTTATTATGTAATTGGAAGGTTCTCCTTATCTAATTATTTAAGCACGAGAAGTGATGTTACTTTTCACTGTATATAGAGCTGAATCTTGTACATTTTGATTTATTGTGTGGAGATTTTTACGGGGGGGCGGAGTAGGTTCAAGAGTTATTCTTTAATCGTTGTATTCTTACTCGTGATGTGAATAATGGAGATTTAATTTATCCGATTATAAACTTTTATTGAGTTTTATTGATTCGGTTATTGGACACATGTATGCGCAATACTTCAAAATTTCATTTTAATACATGTGGCATCCTAGTAATTTATAATCACGGGAGATTAAAAAATTATTAATCAATAGAAGCATTACATTCGCTAAATATATAATGAGCCAAAAAATTATTATATATAAATGCTCGCACAAAAAATCAACACTATTTTTATGTATAATTTTAAAACATTTAGCATTAATAGAAGAATCTTTGCAAAGAATGCATAGTTCAAACATTTTTGTGCATTAAAATTAATTGAGATAAATTTCTTACCAAACATTCACAATCGAAGGAAATGCAATATATATATATATATATATATATATATATATATAAATCCTTAGCTAAAATCTCAGGCCAAATCACACAATGGATGAATTGCCAAACACCCCTTAACGTCACTCAAACGACATCTGGGGTCATTCGCGCTCTAACACCCGTAGCACTAGTCAAATACACACCCAAGTCTATATCCCGACTTGTAATTGTCATACCCCGTATTTTTTAGGGATTTTATGTTAATTATTGGATTGGCATTAATTAATTTAAAAGGAGAAAATTTATTTATAATCAATTCGGATTTTAAATTTAATAACTACTAGCATGATGAGAGTTAGTAGTTATTGGTGATAATTATGTTGAATATAACTTAGCGAGTAAAGTAATATATGATTAGGAAAATATTATTATGGCTAGGAGTGAAAAATACGGCAGTTGCAATACACTTAATTGGGACGCGCGTGTAACAACCCGCCTAATGGGATGCCGGGAGATCACTCCTATATCAAATTAAAACAGGAGTCACATATGGATCATTCTTAGCATCACTGTCGAAAATTCATTTAATTACTAATATCTTATTAGGCGAGCGTTAAATTTTTTACTTAACTACTCTTTTTAAACGACAATGATTAAAACATCCACAAGTTAATGCGTAAATGAACTGAAATGAAATAAAATAACCGAACACTCAGTTCAAATTATACAACCATATCGAATGACGCTCTAAAAGAATAAATAAATGCAATTGGACCATTGGCCCGAATGATTACACAATACCTCCTATCTAGAATACATGAATGAAGCGGCTATCAAAAACCTGCACGCATCCACAGCTGCTGTAGCTAACGTCTGACTCGAAAGAAGTGCCATCCAGGCGTTCCTGTGTCTGGACACCTATATAATATATAATATATAGCAAGAAAGGAAAAGTAGATAAACGGGTCAGAGCCCGAGTTTTAAAAATATTTAGCAAGTGCATAAATGCCTTATTATTTTGAAAAAGGTTTTATCTCATATTTAAATTTGGTATCGCACTCCCATGAGATACCCCTCACCTCTCCACTAATAGTGCACTCCTAGCGCATCCCTCTAAACATCCTAGTCAAGCTACCCTGCTAGACTAGTCTATCACCCAACCACTATCAACCCTAGATAGTCCAAGTACTAAGGGCTAAACTTCACCCCAGTCTCAACGCTATGCCATGTTCGTGCGTGGGGTGTCTCGTAAAGCGAAATTAAAATAAGGAACCCCCCCGATACACTACTACGCGGCACGGTCGATCGTCGAGATCCGCCAGTCCCCCAGTACAGAAATATATATATAAATATATATACCATAAGAATTAATAATATAAGAGCACTAAGGATTAAACTTCTCCCCAGTCTCAACACGTTGCCATATTCGTGCGTGGGGTGTGTCTCGCGAAGCGAAATCCAAACAAGGAACCCCCCGATACACTACTATGCGACAAGGTCGATCGTCGGACCCTCGGTACTCGATTCACCCATATATATTCATTTTACCATAAACATCCGGATCTATCTCCCGGACTGAGGGTTCATATAACAAGTATTTATCAATACTTTTATTTTTCTCAAAATTTCCCATTTCTCTTTTTATACTGAGGAAATGTAAATATAAAAGCCAATTCTTTATCATGAATTGCTTTAACAAATCATATACTTTTAAAAGCCAATTTTATTATCATAAAAATGCTTTTCCATTTTATATCATCCCATTTCCCTTTTTATACTCAGGAAATGTACCCAAATCCATTTTCATTATCATGAAAATGCTTTGATCATATCATATGCTTCCACATCCCTTCTTCCATCCGGGAGTGTTACCGAAGCCAACCATTTATCCCATTTCCCTTCTTCCATCCGGAAAATGTATTTAAAGCCAATTTATTATCATAAATTGCTTTAACATATCTAAGACCGTCCCTACGGGTTTCCCCACTGGACGCGCCCCTAAATGGCTATCATCTTCCAGGGCCTATCTATACAAGACAACCTGGGAACCTACCAACGTCGGGAAGCGGCCATATGCCTGCGGGATAGTCATGACCACACTCAGATTCACCTAACCAGCGCAGCAAACATATATAATCGTCCATATGGCCTAGGGACTACATCCACCCTGCTCAATAGCCAGGGGCTTCACCACAACGCGCGCAACTTCCCTTATGATAGCGATTTAGGGAGGTGTGTAATCCATAATTTATCAATTATGACAATTATTTATCTTTCCATTTTGAAAATATTCATTTTTATATTTTCAAAATCATTTACATCACATCATATATATATATATATATTTTAATCACATAGTATATACATATACCATATAATCCTCCTCGAATATATATATAACGGCCCTATTTGCCAATTACATATAGCGATTACCACTAATCACAAGGATTCTCTCAAAGAATCATAATCATGCTTTCATATAAGCACGATACTAAACCCAAAATAATAATTACCTTAATCATCTCTTAAGGATTTATTGGATATCTCCAACTATACTAATTCACTCTAAGTGAATATATATATATTCCCAAATCCATAAGTCCTATAGGACATAACCCTCTATAATACTTTAATTTAGAAGGCCCTTAAACTTTAATCTCAAAGAGGAGAAGTAATAATAATCTCCAAAATCTTGGGCTGAAAACAGGGCACCGGTCGACCGGTCCCCGATCGATCGCGGGTTGCAAATAAGCCTATGAAACAAAGCAGTAGGCCATTTCTCCTTGACGCGGTCGACCGGCCTTAGGGGCACGGTCGACCGGTCACACCAGGTCCTCAACACTAATCTCCTCAAATCCTCCATCCAATAACCCGATTTCATTATCAGGGTTTCTAAACTACCCCAAAAATTATCCCAAACATCTACGCAATTAATTCTAGCCGTTATTTTTCCAATTTCCAATTTGCTTTCCGAGTTGATGATTTCAACCCGGAGCTGCCATCTTATAAAAATCATATCAAATCGAGGAAAAATAAAAAAAATACGCGGTCAGCACCCACGGGACCGTATCGAAAAGATCTACAACTTTCATGTTTTGTCCGAGAGCTAAATCAATTCTTTTCCTGGCCAAAATGGCCCCCTAAAGTCACGGGATACTATTCATCGTCTTCTCCGAGACGATTTCGGCCATTAAAGCTTCTCCCAAGCTTTTGTCGCCTCACCTAACGTCCTACAACCTTAACCAACTAAAAATACACATATATTAAGGTTTCTAAACATCCTAGAACCCAAAACCGCCAATTAATTTAGGTTAGAACCTAAGTTCGACAAATTGAAATATTATTGGGGTTTAATTGTTTTAACTCCCAAAAACCCATTTTATCCATGATAACCCACCCCAAAACCTTTAGGGTTTGTTTATACCAAACTACGGTATGAGATATTTATGCAAAAAGATAAATAAAGCAAGTAAACACTTGCCTCGTGGATAAAATCCGACGACCTCGAGTCGAATCCGGCGGAGTTTGACCCGAATCTCCATTTTCTCCTCCTCTTTCTCCTTCCTCTCTCTCTCTCTCTCTCTCTCTATCTATCTCTCTCTCTCTCTCTCTCTCTCTCTCTCTCTCTCTCTCTTTTCTTTCTTTCTTTCTTCTTTTCTCCCTATCCCCCTCTTTATATAAGAAGAAAAAAAGGGTTATACCCCTTAAAACCCCAAAACGACTCGTTTACCCAATTACGAGTTACTTTTACCTCTAAAATTACCCGAAACTCATTTTCGACAATCGGACACTCTTTTCCGACTATCTCGGCCATTCCGGGTATCATGGCGCAGTCGAAATTTCCATCCGAGGTATTTGACCGCAAATCACTATTCCAACCCAAAATAAATAAATGCGGGTTTTTCCAATTAAAAATCTTACCTCGTGTCTCTTTACTCAACGACAACATATAATTAAAATATTTCGACCTATATAGTCCCAAAAATAATCACAACATCCTTCGAAAATCATTTAATCCTCGAAAGTCCCAAAAATTACTATTTAGGAAAATTTCCCAAATTGCCAATTTATATTTAATTATGGAATTTAATCGTCTCCAAAAGGGCAGGTTGTTACATACTCCCCCCTTACAACGGAATTTCATCCTCGAAATTCAGGCATAACCTACACCACCAAATCCTAATACCTCAAGGGAAACGATACTAACCCAACGGTTCCCAACCATATACTATGCGGCTACCGCAATCGTAAAGTGACTCTAATAAGTCACATTGTACCCATCATCTCTAATGCCTCTCGGCATGAATTTCAACTTTATATACTACGCCCATTCTATTTCAGGCGGTATATAAAACCATTTCACTAAGGTGCCCATACACCTTTCTAACTTATGCACATATGCACAAACATTGCGAACGTCTGACACGTAACACTCTCTCCCAATAAGGGTCTCCTTTCCTCGGTGTAATACTCACCTATGGGTCCTCCCAACCCTCGAAATTCATTCTCCTAACCTCGGCGTCACTAACTCTATCAAACCTATATCCTAAAAATGCTACAATCTATGCGTTACTCTACCTACGCGAGACGAGGATACTCCTAAATATATCCCTAGTGACCAAGGCCTCTCTCAACTCCCGACATTTGCTTAGTTTCGTGCGTGGGACGTCTCGCCAAGGCGAAATCCAAACAAGGAACCCTCCCGTTACACTACTCCCTTGCGTTGTCGGTCATCGAGATATAGCGACCTAAGGCACACAAGCGGGACGTCCTAAATCCTGCCTACGCTAATCCTACCAACGCATTTCTACTATCTTATCCTTCCGCCCATACGGAAGGAAACCTAACCGATCACAGTGCCTACTCTCTAAAAATCACCACGTACATCATACCCAAATCATATTTCCTCAAAATTTGCCTTTTCATTAAGGCCTGACTGTTATCCTCAAATCAATTTCTCTAGGTCCTACTCCACCCAACTACTTGTGGTGAGAGGACCACTTTAGTGCTTTTCCATAGCACAATATTTTCATAAACATACCATCATCACAGGGCACATAGTCTATAGTGGTTCATCCACACTATAAGACTAACCCACATCCTTGCATCCTATAACAGCTCTCCACGCCCGGCGTCGTTAAGAGTCATGTGTGGAGCGTCTCGCAAAGCGAAATCCAAACAAGGAACCCCTTCACACATTGACACTTGACTTCGTCGGTCACGGAGTCCCATTATTTCAAACATGCAACCGAGATAATCATATCCCTTATCAACAAAAGGTGGTCTGAACTCCTATCTCTAACTAAGAGTCACACCACCCAGCGATCGTACTAATTCTAAGTCCTTGCGCAAACCAGCACTGAGCTTAATCTTACAGCTCAACAATAATCCTATGGGCCTTAAATTATATCTATAAGGTTTCCACATATACAAATCACGATAATGAAACCTCTGCTCATCTAAGTTCCATCTACCCATAACAATAAAGGTGAATTCAACCTGTATTAAGGTGAGAGACCGCAACAACAATCCATTCCACCCTGGAACTACGGACACGATAGTCTTGCCATCATTAGCCTGCTATCGCTCCGATAATACCATAATATCTTACATATATACATAAAATATAAACACCCGCCTTTATGGCGAATGCAGGAAAATAAAACTCCGCTATTGCGAACAACACATAGGCATACATGATATAATGTTATCGATACCGCCACAAAACTCAAAATACACACACGAGTCTAGGGCTAACAAACATTGAGACTTTATCTAGCCACGCCACTTATACCTCTTCCTTCTGAGGTAAAACTCATAACAACATTCTTCTCATTCCGGCTAAATTATGGGGACTCACGGTTAAAAATATCCTTAAGATCCCTTTTCGATTCCTTACTTCACTGGGAAATTCAACTTTAGTACCACCCTCTACTACAACGGTACTACGGTGCTCATAACTACTATACTTTAGTAGTCGTTGCAACCATCCTTAATAATTGCCATAAGGGGAGTGACCTCTACGGCGGTCCTAATCTCCTGACTTCTACCAGCTACTCCAGTTAAGCCTCACCTACTCTGCCATCCAAGCCCCGCACACGAATCTCTAACGAGCGTGCAAAAGATTACTATAATCTTCTACTATGACAGGAGAACGAAATCTCACAAGAGAGATCAACAATCCTAATCCTGAGGCTCTATAACAAATAGAAAGCAACGCTGAAAGCGTAGTACGTCCGCACAGATTCCTAAGGACACTAGAACCTGATGCTCTGATACCATCTATAACAACCCGCCTAATGGGATACCGGGCGATCACTCCTATATAAAATTAAAACAGGAGTCACATATGGATCATTCTTAGTATCACTGTCAAAAATCCATTTAATTACTAATATCCTATTAGGCGAGCGTTAAAATTTTTACTTAACTACTCTTTTTAAACGACAATGATTAAAACATCCACAAGTTAATGCGTAAATGAACTGAACTGAAAATGAAATGAAATAAAATAACCGAACACTCGGTTCAAATTATACAACCATATCTAATGATGCTCTAAAAGAATAAATAAATGCAGTTGGACCATTGGCTCGAATGATTACACAATACCTCCTATCTAGAATACAAGAATGGAAGCGACTATCAAAAACCTGCACGCATCCACAGCTGCTGCAACTGACGTCTGACTCGAAAGAAGTGCCATCCAAGCGTCCCTGTGTCTGGACACCTATATAATATATAATATACAACAAGAAAGGAAAAGTAGATAAACGGGTCAGAGCCCGAGTTTTAAAAATATTTAGCAAGTGCATAAATGCCTTATTATTTTGAAAAAGGTTTTATCTCATATTTAAATTTGGTATCGCACTCCCATGAGATACCCCTCACCTCTCCACTAATAGTGAACTCCTAGCGCATCCCTCTAAAAATCCTAGTCAAGCTACCCTGCTAGACTAGTCTATCACCCAACCACTATCAACCCTAGATAGTCCAAGTACTAAGGGCTAAACTTCACCCCAGTCTCAACGCTATGCCATGTTCGTGCGTGGGGTGTCTCGCAAAGCGAAATCCAAATAAGGAACCCCCTCGATACACTACTACGCGGCACGGTCGATCGTCGAGATCCGCCAGTCCCTTAGTACAGAAAGATATATATAAATATATATACCATAAGAATTAATAATATAAGAGCACTAAGGATTAAACTTCTCCCCAGTCTCAACATGTTGCCATATTCGTGCGTGGGGTGTATCACGAAGAGAAATCCAAACAAGGAACCCCCTCGATACACTACTATGCGGCAAGGTCGATCGTCGGGATCCATTAGACCCTCGGTACTCGATTCACCCATATATATTCATTTTACCATAAACATACAGATCTATCTCTCGGACTGAGGGTTCATATAACAAGTATTTATCAATACCTTTATTTTTCTCAAAATTTCTCATTTCCCTTTTTATACTCAGGAAATGTAAATATAAAATCCAATTCATTATCATGAATTGCTTTAACAAATCATATACTTTTAAAAGCCAATTTTATTATCATAAAAATGCTTTTCCGTCTTATATCATCCCATTTCCCTTTTTATACTCAGGAAATGTACCCAAAGCCATTTTCATTATCATGAAAATGCTTTGATCATATCATATGCTTCCACATCCCTTCTTCCATCCGGGAGTGTTACCGAAGCCAACCATTTATCCCATTTCCCTTCTTCCATCCGGGAAATGTATTTAAAGCCAATTTATTATCATAAATTGCTTTAACATATCTAAGACCGTCCCTCCGGGTTTCCCCACTGGACGCGCCTCTAAATGGCTATCATCTTCCAGGGCCTATCTATACAAGACAACCTGGGAACCTACCAACGTCGGGAAGCGGCCATATGCCTGCGGGATAGTCATGACCACACCCAGAATCACCTAACCAGCGCAGTAAACATATATAATCGCCCATATGGCCTAGGGACTATATCCACCCTGCTCAATAGCCAGGGGGCTTCACCACAACGCGCGCAACTTCCCTTATAATAGCGATTTAGGGAGGTGTGTAATCCATAATTTATCAATTATGAAAATCATTTATCTTTCCATTTTGAAAATATTCATTTTTATATTTTCAAAATCATTTACATCACATCATATATATATATATATATATATATATATATATATATATATATATATATATATATATATATATATATATATATACTTTAATAACATAGTATATACATATACCATATATTCCTCCTAGAATATATATATAACGACCCTATTTGCCAATTACATATAGCGATTACCATTAATCCCAAGGATTCTCTCAAAGAATCATAATCATGCTTTCATATAAGCACGATACTAAACCCAAAGTATTTTCTTACTTCGACAAATAATAATTACCTTAATCATCTCTGAAGGATGTTTTGAATATCTCCAACTATACTAATTCACTCTAAGTGAATATACATATATATATATATATATATTTCCAAATCCATAAGTCCCATAGGACATAACCCTCTATAATACTTTAATATAGAAGGCCCTTAAACTTTAATCTCAAAGAGGAGAAGTAATAATAATCTCCAAAATCTTGGGCTAAAAACAGGGCACCGGTCGACCGCGGGTTGCAAATAAACCTACGAAACAAAGCAGTAGGCCATTTCTCCTTGACGCGGTCGACCGACCTTAGGGGCGCGGTCGACCGGTCACACCAGGTCCTCAACACTAATCTCCTCAAATCCTCCATCCAACAACCCGATTTCATTATCGGGGTTTCTAAACTACCCCAAAAATTATCCCAAACATCTACACAATTAATTCTAACCGTTATTTTTCCAATTCCCAATTTGATTTCTGAGTTGATGATTTCAACCCGGAGCTGCCATCTTGTAAAAATCATATCAAATCGTGGAGAAATCAGAAAAATACGCGGTCGGCGCCCACGCGACCGAATTGAAAAGATCTACAACTTTTGTTTTTTGGCCGAGAGCTAAATCAATTCTTTTCCTAGCCAAAATATCCCCCTAAAGTCACGGGTTACTATTCATCGTCTTCTCCGAGACGATTTCGGCCATTAAAGCTTCTCCCAAGCTTTTGTCGCCTCACCCAACGTCCTACAACCTCGACCAACTAAAAATACACATATATTAAGGTTTCTAAACATCCTAGAACCCAAAGCCACCAATTAATTTAGGTTAAAACCTAAGTTCCACAAATTGAAATATTATTGGGGTTTAATTGTTTTAACTCCCAAAAACCCATTTTATCCATGATAACCCACCCCAAAACCTTTAGGGTTTGTTTATACCAAACTACGGTATGAGATATTTATGAGAAAAGATAAATAAAGAAAGTAAACACTTGCCTCGTGGATAAAATCCGACGACCTCGAGTCGAATCCGGCGGAGTTTGACCCGAATCTCCATTTTCTCCTCCTCTTTCTCCTTCCTCTCTCTCTCTCTCTCTCTTTTCTTTCTGTCTTTCTTCTTTTCTCCCTATCCCCCTCTTTATATAAGAAGAAAAAAAGGGTTATACCCCTTAAAACCCAAAAACGACTCGTTTACTCAATTACGAGTTACTTTTACCTCTAAAATTACCCGAAACTCATTTTCGACAATCGGACACTCTTTTCCGACTATCTCGGCCATTTCGGGAATCATAGTGCTGTCGAAATTTCCATCCGAGGTATTTGACCGCAAATCACTATTCCAACCCAAAATAAATAAATGCTGGTTTTTCCAATTAAAAATCTTACCTCGTGTCGCTTTACTCAACGGTGACATATAATTAAAATATTTCGACCTATATAGTCCCAAAAATAATCACAACATCCTTCGAAAATCATTTAATCCTCGAAAGTCCCAAAAATTACTATTTAGGAAAATTCCTCAAATTGCCAATTTATATTTAATTATGGAATTTAATCGTCTCCAAAAGGGCAGGTTGTTATAGCGCGTGTGAGTCGTGTCGGGATTAATTTATTGGGTTAAAAAGATAATTTATTTTTAAGTAACTCATATGGTCATTTCGAGTGCATGGATAGGTCCGGAAGGGTCGAGATAGTCAGAAAACTCTACTCAGGTGTTTTATTTAGATTCTGGGGCAAGTTAGGCCAAACCGACACCCCGGAGGAGTATTTTGGTCTTTTGAAATTTTGAGGAATTAAAATGGACGAAAATAGGTAATTAAAAAAGAAGTGTACGTGGGTGATAGGTTATCTGTCAGTTTCCAAACCTAAGTGAGAGAGAGAAAACCAAAGAGGGAGAAGAAGAACTCAAGCTTTCGCACCAAAAGTTCCACCAACGTGTAAATCGGGAAGAGATGAACAAGCTCATATAAATTTCAAGTGACGAATCAGAGCTTCGTGAAAAGTTAAGTGTTTATATTGCTGATATTAGAGTATATAATTGTCCATGTTAAATTAATAGATGTGATAATTGTGATATGATGAAATTGGGAATGAATTTGGGTATCAATCTATGACTGGGGTATAGGATTTGCATGTAGTTGAGTAGCCTTGTTTTGGGAATGATAAATCTGGATTCATATGTTAAAATAACAAAATTTAATTTAGGGGTTTAATTATTGTTAATGGTGGTTTTATGAATTTAAAGCTTTTAAAGATTTGAGGAATTTGTTTTAATCCCTAATATAATTCTAAGGATTTGATGCTAAAAACATGTTAGAAATTACTCTATTACCAATAGGTACAGTTTAGAATTGTTGAAGGAAAGTTAGAATAAGTTTTGGGTGAATTGTATGTTGAAGAAGTTGGAAAAATGCAGATTTTAGAGGACAGGGATGAATTCGGAATTCTCATTCGAAGACCTGCCCGGGTCGTTCGAACGATAATTCCAACAATAATAATAACGAGATTTGGTTTATAGTTCGTTCGAAGTGAGATCGAACGACCTCAGTCGAACGAGAATTCCTAGCTTCTAACGAGAAGTCAAAAATTTTAATTTTTTCCTGGACAAGTTAAAATCCTTCTAAGTTGATTCAAGTGAGAGAAATGACCTAAATTAACATTGAGTGACTTAAATTACTAGTTTAGTGGTGAGATGAGTGTGTTAATACTCAGGGAATATGTTAGAATAAGAGAGCTCTAAAAGTATATACGATAGAGAGATAAATCGTACGGTTAGTTTATTATGAGTAGTAGGGATAATAATACTACTTATAAATTCGGGGATATTGGTTGCTTGAATACCTAATGAATATAATAAGTTGTGTGTATAATTATTGATTGAAGTATTATGTGTATGACATACCTACGTTGCTTGCTATCGGGTGGAGGTTGCATATTGTGGATGATCATGTCTTGAGGAGCCTTCGGGGGGATTTTGATTTGTACCACTAGAGCATAGAACCTAGGTACGGGATATCTGTGAGACTGATAGTGATGACTATCGTATGGTTGCATAGGTATGTGCATAGCCCATCGACTTGGAACTATATTCGCCTCCAATATGTGTGTTTGTTTATGATGGTTCGTGAGAGATTGAACCTATAGTCCTTTATGCAATCAGCGATGCACCGTGACATGATAGCAGAGTATGCATGGCACCAAGGGGATCTTTACCCAGGGGTGCAGTATTTGTATATATATATATATATATATATATATATATATATATATATATATATATATATATATTCTACTATGCATGTTTATTATTCTACTATGCATGTTTAGTATATTTGGAGGTAATAATAGTTATTACATTAACTTAATGGGAAAGAGAATGTTATGAGAATAATGGGTGAATTTATAAATAACTATCCTTAACATATAGCAATGCGGGATATCTAATTAGGCGGGGTAGCATAACTAGGATGGGTTAGTACATGCATTAGGTGTGCACATTAGATGAGAGGTGAGAATCTCAAGAGAGAGTTCGAAAATCTAATATGAATAATATATGTGCTATTGATTCATTTAAGCACTTGCTGATTTTTAAACTGTTTTTAACTCGGGCTCTGACCCGTTTTCTGCAAATCTCTTTTCTTTGTCAAATTATTTTAGGTGCCCATCCACAGGGACACCAAGCTTGGGAGTTCCATTCATTCGATGAGTTGTAACTGCTCTGGAAGTTACAGGACATTGGTAGTAGACGCCTCTAGGTCTATCATCTCTTCCTTTTGAGTTATTATTTAAGTTAGGGCATATTGCCCCTTTTCCATTAGACAGTCAGAGATTTATGGATTTACTCATTTATTCCTTTCAGTTGTTGGTTTATTTGATTGGATTATTGTACTTGATTTTAGGCTGGAAGTGTTTAATCCAGTCACATTTATTATGTCCGTCACTATATTTCTTATGAGACTGGTTTGAATGGTGAATGTTTAGTTATTTCGTTAATTGGTCTTTATATAAATTCAAAAGATAAAATTTTGACATCAACCTTTTTAAATATTAGGTGGTTAGTATTTAATAATAAATTTTTCAACAGTGATGCATAATCTGAACCAACTGGATATTCTGATTTAATTTAATGTATGAATGATCACCCGGTATTTAATTAGACGGGATGCTACAGTAACTTATATTCATATTTGTTTTATTCATGATACTAAGCACATCTCAATCCAGTCGTATCCTAATTTCATCCAAAATTTACACTTGAATCTGTTCATATATTTTCGAGTGTTGTTCACCCTAGACACTCTAATTCCATACCCCGAATTCATTCACATCCAATTTCAAGGTAAACATAACGTTCCTTAATATTTTTCCAAGTCCTACACTCATCTACGGACATCCCTAAGTAATTCAGATTTGATTTCTCACAAAGGATTTCAGTTTTGGACACCCTTCAGTAATAAATTGTAACTAATTAAAAAAATCAGAAAAATATGAAACTTGCGGCCATGCGTTCGTAATGAAAATATCTATCTCCTTTGTTCTTGCCCCTGCTCTTCTCTTTTGGCCCTTCTCCTATTTTCTCCCGTTAACTGTTGTTTTAGGTTTTGTGGAAAGATAGTGGGGGAGTTGTTTACCCCCACTTAAACACTAAATAAAAGGCTAATCCCGAGTTGGGCCTAAAACCCAACTTTTGGACCCCCAAATGGACCCGAATCCATAATCCATCTAGCCCAAAAGATCCCCAAATCATATACCTATGACCCGAGACAATATTTAAAACACTAAACCGAGTCTCTAACGCTCCCCAAAACGCATCCCAATTATTTTTATTTCACTTAGACATTTTATTATGTTCCAACGACACGCGCCCACAAAAATTTAATGTGTGATTTATTTTCACTAACAAACCCATAATGTCAAATTGGTTTTTGTAATTATATAACCATGAATAGATGTTTATTTTAAATTTAAATTTTACTCATCTAGATTTAAATTCATCCGATTTAATTTATTCTCCAAATTAATATTTAACTATTAAATTTAAATTAATCGAAATATTTTATTCTAAAAATTTTGGGGTATTACATTCTCCTCCCCTTATAACAGAATTCGCTAAACCCCAACCTTATGTTTTTATCCGCGTTATTAACCCAAGTTTTACACCCAATTAGTCCATACTCATATCCCATGAGATAAAATAAAGGGCTCACCTATGCCTATCATAACATCACTGGGGTGTTCATATTCCACATTATATGTACACACACATAACACTAACAAAGATGGATGGAACATATACATCTAATTTGTACCATTCATATCAAGCATATCCATACACCAAGTCCACCACCACATATGTACATGAGAAAGAAAATAATGATCTTAGTATCCAACTTCCCTCAACTCCCGACTTTTGCCAATTTTATGCGTGGGATGTCTCACAAGCGAAGTCCAAACAAGGAACCCTCCCGATACACTATTGTACGGCTTAGTCAGTTATTGAGATCCATCGGCCCAAGATTAAAAGAAAATGAAATAAAATAAATGTGTGCGGTAATCATGCAAATTTTAAGTTTTTCCCATTGCCAATTAAAGTCTCATATCGCAAAAGGAATAGACTAAATCCCAATAAATTTACTCATTTAATTATACTAATAATCATAATCCCAAAATGTCATGGGGTTTAACATCTCTTAGCTCCCGACCTGTGCTACTTTCATACGTGGGATGTCTCGCAAGAGAAATCCAAACAAGGAACCCTCCCAATACACTACTACGCATCTTTATCGGTTATTCAGATCTGTCGATCCAAGACCTAAGTCTATTAATGTGTTTAAATCAATTTATACGTCTTCACAAACCTACACATCCCCATAAAGGCTATCACTGCCCATTTCCACTGGCATCATCATTATAATAACATTGTTATGATTGTACACTTCATCATGTAATCGGGACTACCACTAGTCCTAATACTCCCAAAGGATCCAAATACTTCTAAAATACGAATTCCTTTCGCTTTCCATACTCTTAACACAAATAGGAAGGTTTCATCGCTGGATAATTATCTTACTACGATATATCTTAACAATTTCTCCTAAAATAAGCATAAGCCTCCTTGTAGGCCTTTCTATACATCTACTAACCAACCTAAGATTGTCCTTTCTTACCCACGGTGAACCAATGTAAAACACTATCCCAAGTACGAAGTCCAACTTCTCCAATGTACTAACAAAACCCAAGTGAACACTAAGTTTCAATGTCAAATAAAACATATCCTACGTACTCCAAAATGGGGAAAAACATATCCTTTACCATCGATGCTATCACTAGTCTCTTTTCCCAAATAATTTTATCTATAATCCAATGCTCATCTCGCTGTGGGTCCTTATTTACACGAACTAACCTCTGCTGGTACATTATCGTACATTACCACCTCCTCAAATTCTCTAAATGTCTTTCATAAAATTACTAGACACTAAATTTCCTGAACTCCTCGAAATTCTAGCATGCGACCCACACTAAGGTCTCTATGGCTCTCTCTCCAAAACTAACCCTTTCTTGAACGAGTAATAATGACTCGTAAATAATACAATGATTCCTAATCATAGGGCTCTACATTAAATAACACAACGTAGAACATAACGAGCTCAAACACAGATCCTAAGGACACTAGAACCGTGCTTTGATACCAACTGTAACAACCCCCATTTTCACACGTAAAAGCTGCCCCGGCACGATACACCGAAGATGGGGATTGTCGATCAATTAATACCATTCTCAACACAACGTAATATAAATACTGTTAATTTAAAGGCCGATACTTTAAAACTTTATAAATATCTCACTGACAATAATTTAAACTCAACCAAACCATCTAAAATAATATATTTAGCAACAAGTAAATATTACAACTCCAGCAAAATGTAAATAAATAAATAAAACTTGGGCTTATGCCCTTCCAAATTTTCTAAATAAAATATCCAAACTCTTACAAAAAAGCACATAGGCTAGAGTCAAGAATCTGGAAATCTGCTAATCACCGAGAGATCACAAGGTTGGTACAACGACAGTCGTGATATTCCTGTCTAGAAATAACCTGGGGGGAAACCTTTATAATTTGGGTCAGAGCCCGAGGTGTGCAAGAATTAACTTGAATAATTTATGATTACAATATTACAGTCAATGCATAATAAGTAACCCCATTCGTCCCTCACATGCATATAACACCTCACCCCTCATCTAAATGTGATATACTCGCACCCCAATACGTCCCAAATACTAAATTGTGACATCACTTCAACTATAGAAATGATTATATCAATAATTAATTAATTAAATGTAATCCCTACATTTAAATTGTTAACTTACATTTATTCCAATCTCATCAGTATCATGTGTAAGGCATAAACACCTATTATGCATTATAGGGTCAAGAATAATCTTTATTGTCCACATCCATAGACAAGTTGATTTATTTCCATAGTATCCGGGGAATTAATAATATATGTCCTTCCATATATATGACACACAAGGGCATCTACCGTTGGTGTCTAATTTGTGCCCTATACGTAAGTTCGAAGGAATCCCTTATCCTAAGCGGACACCACAAAATACACAAAAGTTGGGGGCGGTCCCAACGCAGGACACCTTTACACGGTCCATACCCAGTGGTGATACAGGAACGTTCAGCTCCAGCCCTACCCCTCGAGGGTGGATCCTCTACGCAGTACCTATATCGCCTACACATTGTTAAGACCACGTGTGTCGATGTGTGGTACGCGACCCAACGCGTGAACCCTCGAGCCGATAGGACGGTCCAATTGTATGTCCACACAATTACATAATAGTACATATTATGATCTCATATAATATGTATAGGTAATTACTCCATAATTACCATAAAAATCCCACATAAAGTCCATCATACTTTTATTTATTAATAATTTACCATCTAACGAATTATTGATTCCATTTCATAGAATAATTTCTAGCCATTTAATTAAATGTAATTTTCCCAAATTAAATGTGGAATATTCGTATTTTTAATAAATTCCCCGTTAATTCAGACACGCTTCCATTAACTCGCATGGCCGCCTAATAAAAATCCTTAGCTAAAATAGCAGGCCAAATCACACAAAGGACGAATTGCCAAACACCTCTTAACGTCACTCAAACGACATCTGGGGTCCTTCGCGCTCTAACACTAGTTCAAGACACACCCAAGTCTATATCCTGACTTGTAATTTAGTTAATCTCTTATTAATTTCAAGGTAAAAATCATAACTATACATCCAATTTCAAGGTAAAAATAATGTTCCTTAATATTTTTCTAAGTCATACACTCATCTAAGGACATCCCTAAATAATCCAGATTTCATTTCTCAAAAAGGATTTCAGTTTCGGACACCCTTCAGTAATAAAATCATAACTATTCAAAAAAATCAAAAAAATACAAAACTCGCGGCCACGCGTTCGTAACAATCTCGTTCGAACGAGATAACAATCTCGTTTGAATGACAATAAGTGTCGTTCAAACGACCCTTCCCCACTCCGCCTTCTCCATTTACAATTATTCCTGTTCAACATCTCCAACCTAGAAAACAGTGTGCGAAAACCCAGAAAATCCACATGGGGCAATGTATATCTAAACCCAAAATGTCTCATTTGTTAGGACTTTTAATGAGGGAAGTATCCTTAAATTCTAAATCTAATTAATTTATTTCATGAGGCAATCACCGTGATATTTCTACCAAAATTCAGTAGATAAATTTACAATAACATCTCTACATCAATCAATCAAATTATCCCCAATTTAACTATCAAAACCCTAAAGGAATCTATCACCAATTTTTTAGATTTACGATACCTAATTTATGGGACAAATTCTATACAAAAAAATTAGTCCTCCATATGTGTTGTTCATCATAACATCAATCATATTCAAACCTAAATCCCAGAAATTAAAGGGGTCATTACATGCATCGAGAAATATATTGGAAACATAAATTAAGCAAGAGAATTCTTGCTTTAATGATCTGTAGAAGAAAAGCTTCTTGAAAATCCCTTAATTTCTCCTTTGTTCTTGCCCCTTCTCTTCTCTTTTGGCCCTTCTCCTATTTTCTCCCGTTAACTGCTATTTTAGATTTTGTGGAGAGATAGTGGGGGAGTGGTTTACCCCCAGTTAAACACTAAATAAAAGGCTAATCCCGAGTTGGGCCTAAAACCCAACTTTTAGACCCCCAAATGGACCTGAATCCATAATCCAACTAGCCCCAAAGTTCCCCAACTCATGTACCTATGACCCGGGACCATTTCTAAATATTTAAAACACTAAAGCGAGTCTCTAACGCTCCCCAAAACGCGTCCCAATTATTTTTATCTCACTTAGACATTTATTTTGTTACAATGACACGCGCCCACAAATTTATTTAATGTGTGATTTATTTTCACTAACAAGCCCATAATGTCGAATTGGTTTTTGTAATTATATAACCATGAATAGATATTTATTTTAAATTTAAATTTACTCATCTAGATTTAAATTCATCCGATTTAATTTATTCTCTAAATTAATATTAAATTATTAAATTTAAATTAATCGAAATATTTTGTTCTAAAAATTTTGGGGTATTACAATATATGTGTGTGTCTGTGTCTGTGTCTGTGTCTGTGTGTGGAGTTAAAAATCCTCGACTGAGTTTATCGAAAGCCATTATAAAAGTTTACAAGTGTTTTTTAAAATTATTGGCACACATATCAACAAGAGGTACTAATGGGTCTCACATCATGGTGATCAAGTCTAAAATATTTTGGGTAATTTTTCGGTACTAGTTGTAAGTACGTATAACATTTTCCACTTTTTTATGAGAAAAAACCAAGCATTTTGTCTATAATCATTAAAGTGTTCTCTAGGCTTTGAAGTGAACTAAGTATTTTGTAATATAATAATAAGTTTACACATAAATTTGCATATGTACATAAATATATAAACCCACTTGTATGTAGTACTATTGTGAAGTATACATTTCATTCTTATAATTAATAATGTAAGAGATAATTTTTCAAAATTGATTAAATATTAAATAATAAAAGTATTAAATATCCACGGTGAAACGAAATTCGATCCTCAAAAATTAATTAATCAATAATATTAATAAATTTTCAAATATGAATTCGTAAGTGAGTTAATTGTGGTTAATAATTTAAGAAAAAAATCAAATAATTCAATTTCTATACAACGGAATGTTAATTATCACATGTGAAACAAATGTTGTCCTAAGATTTTATGAATCAATAAAATGAATAATTTTTGCAGGGTATTTTTTGTGACACAATGACATGTCAAAATTGTATTGGCTCGAACCAACGTTGTCTGCGTGTCAGTGTTTCAAAAAAATGTGTTGACCTAGAATTAGTGAAATAAAATAAAATATTTTTGGATAATTAATGTTTAGTCTGTAATACTTATATATTAAAAGAAAAAGTATCAAGCACTTAGTACACCACGTATCCGTAATAACAATAATAAATATATGACACTTATGAAATACGTGTCCCATATTTCCCCTACTATAAAGACAATTTTTTACATGAGCAAACATCCTGTTATTGCCATCAAACATCGGTATGTGGTGCTTAATTGTGTGACATTTTTCTCATACATTTGGGACCTTAACATAGGGATGTGATTTCGGGTTAGTCGTGTCATAATTGAGTTGTGTTGATTTTTGTTTGATTAATGGTTTGAGAATAAGATTTTCTTTAGTCAAATTTAATGTGAGCACCAATCGCAATGTTAGTGTCGGTCTCCAAACGAGCCTCTTAAGAAATGTTGATATGAAACCACCACGTTATCTGAAAATATATACACGCGTTTAGGCATAATACTCCAAATTTAGTGGAGTTTGCGTATAATAACAGCTATCAATTCACGATATCGGGGAGCAGTATTCGCCTTTAGTGGAATTTGCGTATAATAACAGCTATCAGTTTACGATAGGGATGGAACCATTTGAGGCACTCTATGGGAGACCTTACCGTTCACCCTCATGCTAGTTAGAGGTGGGGGAGAGCAAGTTACTTCAAGACACCTCAGAGAAGGTAGAGATGATTTGGGTCAGGATATGGATTGCCCAGGATAGGCAAGAAGCTACGTGGATGCGGGCCGAAGACACTTAGACTTTAATGTTGGGGATCAGGTGTTGATTAAAGTGTCTCCCATGAAGGGGGTGATGAGGTTTAGGAAGAAAGAGAAGTTGCCCCCTGATACATGGGACCGTTCCCTATTCTGGAGAGGATTGGGTCCTTGGCATATCGATTGGGATTACCGAACCACTTTCAGCGGATGTATGACGTTTTCCACATTACGGAGGTTCCTTAAAGATGAGATAGCTT
This sequence comes from Sambucus nigra, assembly GCA_949130495.1. Taxonomy (NCBI): domain Eukaryota; kingdom Viridiplantae; phylum Streptophyta; class Magnoliopsida; order Dipsacales; family Adoxaceae; genus Sambucus; species Sambucus nigra. Next base: position 376,964,144 of record OX422209.1, on the reverse strand, counting down.
GACACCACATTGATATTGACGAGATATAGCTCTAGACAGATGCTACTTACGAGGAGAGATCGGTAGCCATTCCGGACCAATGGGAGCGACGACTTAGACCGAAGGTTATTCCTTTAGTTAGGGTGCAGTGTGGATACCATCGGGAGGATGAGTCGACTTGGGAGAGGGAGGACAACATGCACAAAACGTATCCTGAACTCTTCTAGCTAGGTACGTACTTTTCTTGATTTCTAGGACATAATTCCGTTATTAGGGGAGGGTATGTAATACCCCGTATTTTCTAGAATAAATAATAGAATTATATTTTTGGATAAAATAAAAACTTATGGAAATTTGACTAAATTGGTGAACTAAAATTATAAAATGCGAACAAATAAATTGTTGCTATGTTGTATTTTAGTGAGATGGACTTGTGTTATGTTAATGTTATAACAATTACTTGTGTCGTAGGAAATACATAAATGATGTATGACACAATTAAAAATATATTATGTTGGGATAACATAATTAGGACATATTTTGGGGAATATACGGGCTCGTTTAGGTGTTTTAAACCTTTAGAAATGGTCCCGAGGCACAAGTATGTAAGTTGGGAGACTTTTGGGCTAGTCTGGGTATGGATTCGGGCCCATTTGGGGGTCCAAAAATTGGGATTTTAATTCAACTCGGTATTAGGAAAGTTAATGACTTATATTAAAAACTGACTAACTCGTTGGAGGTTTTCTTTAGAATTCCTAACACAAACCACTGTGAGAGAGAGGGAGAAGAGAAGAATTCACAACAAAATGTGAAGGGGAACTCAAATTGGGGGATTTCATCTACCGCATACTCAGGCAAGAATTCTCCAGCTCGATTTAATTTCCAATCTGCTTCTTGATGCATTATAATAACCCCTTATGATTTTTGGGTTTTAGGTCGGATTTTAATGAATAAATTCTAGGAATTAATCTCATGTTTCTAGAGGATTAATTGTAACATAGGTTGTAACCTAGAAATCTAGGAATCGATTCTTGAAATTTGACGGTAGAAACCTAGGGTTCTTGATATGAAATTGGGGATTCTTAGAAATATTATGTAAAGGACTGTAGTACATGTTATGATCTGTAAATTGGTGACTCTAATTACATATTTATGCCCTATAATCTAACCTACACTTAGTAGTCCTTGGAGAATAAATCTGAGATTAAAGATCTTAAATCCTCTCATGAAATCTGGGAAATTTGGGGAAGAAATTAATGTGGTAATGTGGATTAAATGGTTATAAGATGTATAACTAAGTGTTAAGTACCTATTTATATGTTTATGTAAATGAAATCAAGATTAGATTGAAACTTGGGAACAAAAGAAGAGAGTTCGTATTAAGAAACTATTAAATTTGGAAAGCAGTTGCATTTTCAATCGATTCGGCCTTGTTCCGAAATCGATTCGGCAAGGCGAATCGATTCATCCAAGAAACTGAATTGATTTGGTCCTGCTGAAAGGGTGAGTTTGGTCCAGAATTTGATGCTAAATATTTTTAGAATCACGTACGAGTTGGTGGGACGCTGTTTGGAGTAACAAGGAATTTATTAAAAATGTTAATGTGACTCACATATTAATTGAAATATTATATTTAACTTGATGGTTAAAAAATTGTTAAGGGAAATAGAATTAATAGGTAACACTACACCAAAAACAGCAATTTGGCACACCCTGATATTAAAAATTTGGCACTGTTTTAAAATGTGTGCCAAAATTCTGGCACGATTTAATGACAATTTGGCACACTTTAAAACAGTGCCAAATTTTGGCACTATTTAAAGTGTGCCAAAATTAAGAACACTTGACTAGAATATAAAATGCCTTAAAATTTTGGGACACTTTAGTTTCCCTCTTCTCTCTCCTCCCTCGTCTTCTCCCCCGCTCCATCCTCTCTCTCTCGACCAAAATCCCTACCCTCTCAATCTCTCTACCGCTGTCGTCGCCCCTATTCCTCCTCTCATTCTTCGAAGTCGCACGTGGTCCTGGACTCTATCAACAAAGACAACTCCGACCTCTCCTCCCATCAAAAGAAAATCTTCAAGTTCGACGATCACATTGGCGTCGCCATCGCTGGTCTCACCGTCGACTGTCACATCCCCTCCCCGTCGGTCGACTCGTTGTTCAGAGGGGTGATTCGCGGAGAACTCGGCTGCTGTGGTGGCGCTTAATGCCTTTGCGAGCCGTGGACCGTCGAATTCGCTGGCTGCCAGGATACTTGTGAGTTTTTATTTAGGGTTTTGGTTTAGTTGGTTTTGAATTTTTGTTGTGCTGTTTTATTTGTGACATGCAATGCAACTAATTGGTAGTGAATCATTAAGAATGCCTTTTTTTTGGATTGACTAGTTTTATGATGTATCTGAATATACGTTTGTGGACTAGGGCTGAAAAAGCTTATTGTATGGAATTAAATTGGGAGGCTCCCCAAAAGATGCAATTATAGGTATGAGATGTTGTCATTGTGTTATTAGATGGGCGGTTTTGTTTTGTTATGAATTGGGTGTTTGAAAGTCAAGTATTGTTGGTTCATTATTTTTTTTATCGTTTAGCGTTAGTAAGAAGATAAGGTTGAATGTCTCCATCACCCACGGCCATAATGCCCTCTTGATCGTGATGTATATGAAACAATTAGAAGCCCAAGCAAAGATGGTTCTCAAGATAAAACAAATTGGTCTGAGTTGATGGACTAGAATGAACATAATATAGGTTTCTACATGACCGTGTAAGTAAATTGAATACACCCCAGATCTTTTCATTGCATTTATCATAAAAAATAGCAGTGATGTACCTAAACAGTTTTCGATAATACTTGGGGGGAAAACATCAGTCATTGTGTCTAGTTGGAAATGCGTAATGGTATCAAAAATGGTTCATATGATAAAAGGAGAAAACCATATTGACATATCGATTTCAATTCTTATGTTGATAGAAAGTTAACTATATTTGCAACAACATTTATGATTGTTAAGTAAATGAAAGTAGTTTTGGCATTTAATTTAAGACACTTAAGAAATGAGACCTTCAATTTCAGTAATTGCACTCGTTTCACATGTTCAGGATTCTAAACTAGTTTAAATGTTTACATTTCAGAAATGTGACATACATTTATTTAAGATTTTTGTTGCTTTCTCTTCATACATTTATTTAAGGTTTTTGTTGCTTTCTCTTCATTTGGGGTTTAGAATACAAAGAAAGAGATGTTGGGCCTTTAGACCATACATGTTTATTACTCTCTCTCAGTCCCAAATTAAGAGTCAGGCCACTATTCTCTTTTGGTTCGTACTCCACTTTTCCTTTTTGAACATAATTAACGTACCAAATTTCATCGTAGTGAACGAATGTTGATTTTGGCAATTGATTTAGAGAACCATCTTTGTTTTATCCGCGTAGAAACCTATATTATGACCAATTTGTTCCGTCGGATAAAACAAATTAAGAGTCCTTATATAGGTTCCTTAATCTATGCGAAAAAAGGAATCGTTTGCCAAGATGGTCCTTATCCTTAATCTATGCGAAAAAAGGATAAGGACTCTTAATTTGGGAGGGAGGGAGTACTTAGGGTGTGTTTGGGAAACCCTATACCGTGCTTTGGAATTGGAATCGGAATTGGTAAATTTTTAAACTTGGACTGAATATTTTTCATCCAGGGAATGGAATTTAAATTATGATCATGGTTGATTTTTGTGGATTCTTATGTGTAGGATGATAAAGCTTATTTGCTTAATTTGTCTTGTTTTGGAGGGTACGAGGTGTTAGTGTCTATGTGTTAGGCAACGGTAATATACACACAAGACCTACCCTCTTTTGACGCAACCTCTTCATTTCCTCTAACCTCAAGCGCAGTATCTCTAAGGTCCACCTTAAGAGTGTTGGTCAGCCCTTAGCTCCGGCAGGTAAAGCTCACCATTACATCGTCCTCTGGCTCAGGCGGGTTTCTACATCTCGAGTAGGACCACTTCTGGGGGTTTGAGGAGCGTGGGGGAGTACAGTGGCGGTGTTTGCTTTTCTTCTTCTGTACAAAAAAACCATATTCCAGTATATTTATTTATATAATCATTTCAGTTTAAATACTAGAGTACATGTATTCTTATTCTTGAGTAACATTGACCATATGTGTTTTTGCAGCCATAGGGAATGGCTAGATTTAATTACCTGATTCAGTATGCCCTTTCAATTGTAAGTAATTAATTCTATGAATATTATTAATTTATATAGGTTTGATTATACATTTACCCCTCATCTTTTTATCTACTTTAGATTGTAGCTGAAAGTGTTAAAATGTATGTAGCAATTACCGACGGAACTCTCAATTTGGTTGACAAGGTAACATTTGATTTTATCTGTTTGCCATAATCAAATTGGTCTCATTCGTATCATCTTATAAAAATAGAATTCACTTTGTGTTCTGTAACAGTTTTTTGAGATGCAGCGCCATGATGTCGTTAGAGCACTTGAAATTTATAAGAAATCAGGAGATCAAGTATATATATCATATGTGTGTTATTTGTGTCTTGTTAGAGCATTCACAATGGTTTTCCAAACAGAAGGAACTGGATAGCTTAAATGTGTCATATCCCTGTAGCAGCAGCACAATGGTGGAGGATAGGATAGATAATAAATGACCCCTGAATACACACAATCGTCCTGATATTAAGATGTTCAAGCAGATGACTGTTAACCATCCCAGGTTGGATAGTTCAAACTAGTGACAGTCAACCGTCCCAAATTTTATCCACCACTCACCCATTCCACTTTGTTGTTTTACTCACCAGATGGTTAACACTTTGTTGGGGTGGGTGATATAGGAGGTGATTGTGTTTTCTTGGCAAGATCTGATTGCTGATTGCTGCAGTAGGATCTTGTACTCGACAACAATTTCAAAACAAAGTTGTTATGTCGAACTTGACTAGTCAAAAATTGTCTTCACAATCATACTCGTGTCTAATACTACAGCTGATTATTACTTGTTCATGCGATAATCCAGTACCTAATCCCCCTAAATGGAAAAAAAAATCTTGTCATTGATATCCACTTTTGAGTTCCCCCCCCTCCCCCCCCCCCCCCCCCCCCCGGTATTAACAATCTATGGTGCCCCTCTTATACTGAATTGTTTGCATAAGGCTTGTATACCCTGTTAAGATGTTATACCGTCCTGTATTTAAAAGCATAGTACTGCTGAACATTATGGATTTGCATGGAGTATCAATGACATGCAAGTTGTATCCTTGTTTTGTTACAAGTCATGATATTTGCCAACTCCTTTTCTCATTCAAAGAAGGAATTTATAAATTTAAAAATGAAGACGCAACATGTATAATTTTCTGGTCGTAATTACATATTTTCTTTATCTTTATTGTATTTTCCTTGTCAGCGAAAGATTTCAGAATTTGTAGACATTATTGGACCAAATGGGATACTTTCGAGAAGTTACAGCGCGAAGAGTTCATCAGGTGGGTATCAAAATACAAATGAAATCTGGTTAGTCTCAAATTCTCTTTGAATGTTGCAGCATTAAATAAAAAAATAGCCTGAAATAGCGGCGACAAGTAACCAAACGTAAAATGGCTTACTTTATGAGCTTATTTAGTTAAATTGGTGGAAGGGATTTGTTGGTGGTTTGGTTTTGGAATTTGCTGATGCTATTGAGTTTTTTTAAAATGTTAAAACATGTTGAATTTAACGAATAAACAAATGAAACTTTGTCAAAATTTTCTAAAATCAATAAACGTTCTAAATTGATTAAAAACATATCGTTATAGGATGAAAACCCAATGTAACTTGTAGGAACTGACCGCGTAGTCCCGGGTCTCCCAGTTTGTGAATATGACGATAATTTGTAAAAATCAACACTTAATCTTAATAATAAGTCGTTAAAGGGTGAAAACCTAAACCAACCCCCAAACAGACCCGTAAGAGGCACGAACACCTCGCAAGGGACCAATATAACTTGTAGGAACAGATCGCGTAGTCCCGGGTCTCCCAGTTTGAGAATATGATCATAATTTGTAAAAATAACACTTAGAATTATAAACAAGCCGTTAAAGGGTGAAAATCCAAACCAGCCCCCAAACGACCCTGTAAGAGGCACAAACTCCTCGCACGGGATCAATGTAACTTGTAGGAACTGACCGTGTAGTCCCGGGTCTCCCGATTTGTGAATATGACGATAATTTGCAAAAATCAACACTTAAACTTAAAAGCAAGCCGTTAAAGGGTGAAAACTCAAACCAACCCCCAAACGACCCCGTAAGAGGCACGAACACCACACACGGCACCAATGTAACTTGTAGGGACTGACCGCGTAGTTTCGGGTCTCCCGGTTTGTGAATATGATGATATTTTGCAAAAATCAACACTTAGACTTAAAAACAAGCCGTTAAATAGTGAAAATCCAAACCAGCCCCCAAATGACCTCGTAGGAGGCACGAACACCTCGCAGGGGACCAATGTAACTTGTAGGAACTGATCGCGTAGTCCCGGGTCTCTCGGTTTGAGAATATGGCGATATTTTGTAAAAATAACACTTAGACTTAATAACAAGCCGTTAAAGGGTGAAAACCTAAACCAACCCCCAAACGATCCCGTAAGAGGCACGAACACCTCGCACGGGACCAATGTAACTTGCGGGAACTGATCGCGTAGTCCCGGGTCTCCTGATTTGAGAATATGACGATAATTTGCAAAAATAACACTTAAACTTAAAAATAAGACGTTAAAGGGTGAAAACCCAAACGACCTCGTAAGAGGCACGAACACCTCGCACGTGACCAATGTAACTTATAAGAACTGACCGTGCATTCCCGAGTCTCTCAGTTTGAGAATATGACGATAATTTGAAAAAATAACACTTAAGACTTAAAAATATGCCACTAAAGGGTGAAAATCGAAACCAGCCCCGAAACGACCCCGTAGGAGGCACGAACACCTCGCACAGGACCAATGTAACTTGTAGGAACTGATCGCGTAGTCCCGGATCTCCCCGGTTTGAGAATATGACGATAATTTGTAAAAATCAACACCTAAACTTAAAAACAAGCCGTTAAAGGGTGAAAACTCAAACCAGCCCCCAAACGACACCGTAGGAGGCACGGACACCTCGCACGGGACCAATGTAACTTGTAGGAACTGACCGCGTAGTCCCGGGTCTCCCGGTTTGAGAATATGATGATAATTTGCAAAAATAACACTTAGACTTAAAAATAAGCCGTTAAAAGGTGAAACCCAAACCAGCCCCCAAACGACCCCGTAAGAGGCACGAACACCTCGTACGGGACCAATGTAACTTTTGGGAACTGATCGCGTAGTCCCGGGTCTCCCGGTTTGTGAATATGATGACATTTTGCAAAAATCAACACTTAGACTTAAAAACAAGCCGTTAAAGGGTGAAAACCAAAACCAACCCCCAAACGACCCCGTAGGAGGCACGAACACCTCGCACGGGATCAATGTAACTTGTAGGAACTGACCGCATAGTCCCGAGCCTCCCGTTTTGAGAATATGATGATATTTTGCAAAAATAACACCTAGACTTAAAAACAAGCCGTTGAAGGGTGAAAACTAAAACCAGCACCCAAATGACCCCGTAGGAGGCACGAAGACCTCGCACGGGACCAATGTAACTTGTAGGAACTGACCGCGTAGTCTTGGGTCTCCTGGTTTGTGAATATGATGATAATTTACAAAAATCAACTCTTAAACTTAAAAATAAGCCGTTAAAGGGTGAAAACCCAAACCAGCCCCCAAACGACCCCGTAGGAGACACGAACACCTCGCACGGGATCAATGTAACTTGTAGGAACTGACCGCATAGTCCTGGGGTCTCCCGGTTTGAGAATATGATGATATTTTGCAAAAATAAAACTTAGACTTAAAAACAAGCCGTTAAAGGGTGAAAACCCAAACCAACCCCCAAACGACCCCGAAAGAGGCACGAACACCTCGCACGGGACCAATGTAACTTATAGGAACTCACCGCATAGTCCCAGGTCTCTCGGTTTGAGAATATGATGATAATTTGTAAAAATAACACTTAGACTTAAAAACAAGCCGTTAAAGGGTGAAAATCCAAACCTGCCCCCAAACGACCCCATAGGAGGCACGAACACCTCGTACGGGACCAATGAAACTTGTAGGAACTGATCGTGTAGCCCCGGGTCTCCCGGTTTGTGAATATGATGATAATTTGTAAAAATCAACACTTAAACTTAAAAACAAGCCATTAAAGGGTGAAAACCAAACCTGCCCCCAAACGACCCCGTAAGAAGCACGAACACCTCGCACGGGACCAATGTAACTTGTAGGAACTGACCGCGTAGTCCCGTGTCTCCCGATTTGTGAATATGACGATAATTTGCAAAAATCAACACTTAGACTAAAAAACAAGGCGTTAAAGGGTGAAAACTCAAACCAGCCCCCAAACGACCCCGTAAGAGGCACGAACACCTCGCACGGGACCAATGTAACTTGTAGGAACTGACCGGATAGTCTCGGGGTCTCCCGGTTTGTGAATATGATGATAATTTGCAAAAATGACACTTAGACTTAAAAACAAGCCGTTAAAGGGTGAAAACCTAAACTTACCCCCATACGACCCCGTAAGAGGCACGAATACCTCGCACGGGACCAATGTAACTTGTAGGAACTGATCGCATAGTATCGGGTCTCTCGGTTTGAGAATATGACGATAATTTGCAAAAATCAAAACTTAAACTTACAAACAACCCGTTAAAGGGTGAAAACCCAAACCAGCCCCCAAACGACCCCGTAGGAGGCACGAACACCTCGCATGGGACCAATGTAACTTGTAGGAACTGACCGCGTAGTCCCGGGTCTCCCGGTTTGTGAATATGATGATAATTCGCAAAAATCAACACTTAAACTTAAAAACAATGCGTTAAAGGGTGAAAACCCAAACCAGCCCCCAAACGATCCCGTAGGAGGCACCACGGGACCAATGTAACTTGTAGGAACTGACCACGTAGTCCGGGGTCTCCTGGTTTGAGAATATGATGATAATTTGCAAAAATCAACACTTAAACTTAAAAACAAGTCGTTAAAGGGGGGAAAACCCAAACCAGCCCCCAAACGACCCCGTAGGAGGCACCGAACACCTCGCACGGGACCAATGTAACTTGTAGGAACTGACCGGTGATACGGCAGAAATATTACGTATTTCACCCGTTAACCTACGCATTATTAGCCCCCTCGGGTATCTTATTCCCTATATTTATGCTCGCTAACCAGACAACCCTCGGATTTCTATGTTAACATGTTTTGCAGGAGTTAATTGAGCTTTTGTAGGTGTTTGGATGCTTAGTGTGAACTTCGGATGCGTTTCGCTCGATTTCCGTACACTATCGCATGCGCAAGGGCATTTTAGTCTTTTGACAGCTTGGGCACCTGGCCCGACATCTACACGGAAGTTGTAGCTCTCCTCGCTATCTTCGCGTGGCCGCGAAGGGTGCGCGATTCCGATGCATAACGACCAAGTTACGGCGATTTGAGCGACGTTGGATTGTATGCCAATGCAGGGGGAATAGCAGGCTGCCCCTGCTTGATCGATCGATCGAGCCTGGGGGTCAATCGATCGAGCATTATTATTTTTGCCACGTTTTTCACTGTCGATCGATCGACACCAAAGGTCGATCGATCGATCCCCTGTTTTTCCCCTGCAGATATTTTCTTCCTTTTATTCCAGAAAATGGAGAGGCATATTCTGATTTAGAGAGTTGTAGTTAGGGTTTGGTTTTGGAGAGTTCATTTCTCTCTTCTTCTTGGATTGACAACCCATGTGGTTTGTAAGATTGAACCATTCACTTCCTCTCCATTTATATAGTTTGTTCTTCTTCTTCTCTTGCCTTGTAATTTAGTTTCAATGCTTTCTAACTAGTTTACATGTTTTAATTCTTGCTTTCTTAGTTTAATTAGCATAATTTAGTTTAACTCACCATGCACCCTTAGATAAATAGGGTTGGGATTTCATTTTCGCCATTTTCGGGCCCCGAGCTCCGAAAACTAGGTCTAGTGCAAAATCGCGTTTAATTGAAACCGCGTGTATTAAAGTTGGATTGTTATGCATTTAACTTTATTTGTCACGCAACTTTAGTGTTTATAGCGACAATCCGAATTTAATCCGCGTGCGACCATTTTCCATTAAATGTTTAATCTCGCAACTTTGGGTTAAATTCCTTCTTGTGTGATGTTTATGCTTAATTGTAAATGCTCGATTAGATTGCTTTCGAGCCTTAACTCTAGTTAGTAGTTGTTTCGATCCGTTTGGTAGAATGCAATCCCGATCCTCGCTTTCCTTTAATCTAGCATTAACTTATTCTTTTCTTTTGTCACCATAACCACCTATCATCTTTTACACTTTTATTCCTGAAGTAATTAAACAATTAACATCTAAAATTCAATCACTCCCTGTGGATTCTCGATACCCGACTTACCGCTCTACTTGCATGTCAAGTGTAGCTGTAGCTTAGGTTCTTTTGCATGTCGAGCGGGAACCGAAATCAACGATAGTGTCCCTACACGAACACTCGGTTTCCCTCGCATCAAATTGGCGCCGTTGCCGGGGAGTTTGTTTTAGATTGTAATTGTTTTATTATTTCGTAGTATTTTTCCTTTCCTATTTGTATTCTTTCTTTTAACCTTTCTTGCAGGATTTGCATACTTTGAGCGCTAAGAAACTTCTATTCGCGGTTGCTCACTTTCTTTCTCGGATTCTCCATCTACAAACAACGAGGTAATCATGTCTTTCTTTTATAGTTATTACGGTTATTATAATGATTCTTACTTTGGGGATAGTTTTCAAGTTTTCCATTTTCAAGACTTTCTTGAAAATGAAAGACTTGAAAACATTTATCGAAATGAAAATCGTTATTGGGAGCTTGAGTTGGATTCATTATTCGAATCCAATGACGATTCTTATTTCCTTACTTTCGAAGACGAGTTTCAACCAAATGAGGAGTCCGAGGCTCTTGAGCCGAGGAAGCCTACTTTGGAAGAGACTTTTCTTCTTTACTCCCAAGGTTTGGAAGGCTTAAATGATGCTGGAATGAGACTTGGTTCACTTTGCGATGAGATGAATTCTTATGCACAAAACAACGAGGAGGTGGAAACTTGTGTTTCACCTCAATTTTTCAAAGAATTTCTCATCGAGTGTGAATCCCTCTCCCCCGACATTCAATCTCCTTCCGACGATATGTTGACGGAGATTGAATTTATTTCATTACCATATACGTTTTCCGTGATCGAACCATTAGAATTACCGGTTGATTCCTATGAGTCGGTAGAAACTTTTAAAATTTCTACACTTTTTGCCGATGAGGATTCTTTACCGGACTTGTTTTCGATGGATGTTATCCCCACGTGTGCACCATCTCCCATTCCATTTGAAAAACCTTTGGGAGATGAATTGATTTTTCTTGGACCTCAAGTGTACTTTTCCCCCTTATTATCCAAATCCCCCATCGTCCACCTCGAATTTCAAATTGACGATGGTTCATTTCTTTTACCGCCCACATGCCTTCCGTTGTTCAAACGGAATTCCTATTTTCCGGGAGGCATGCATACTCGGGAGGGTCCACCGTTGATCCTGCAAAGTCAAATCATGTTTTGGATGGACCCTCAAAAATTTCAACTTTTGGTATATAGTTAATTGCACATCCAAAGTGTAGGTTGTATATACTAACTTCTTTATTTTTGTTTTTCTTGATTTTAGCCTAGTGTAATTAGCTAATCTCTTTTTCTTTCTTTTTGTATGCTTGGTTCTAACTCTTTTGTAGGTTCAACGGACTTGAACTTGCGGAGATATGCGCCCCGGCACACATTTGTTAAGAAAACAATCAAAAATCACAAAAACATTTTTTTTCCCTTTGATTTTCACACACGCATCCTCACACATTTGCATTTGTTTTTTTTTTCTTTTATTTTATTTTTCATTTGTTGTCGTGAATATGCGTGTGCGTTGCTCATTGTACATATTTTTGTTTTTATTTTTTTATTTTTTTTAGCTTAGGCCTTTTTGGTATGTATAATTAGGCCTATGTGCATTTTATTTTTATTTTTATTTTTATTTTTCTATTTTTATTTCATATTTTTATGTGTATATATATATATACTATATTTATAGTTATTTTGATTTTATACCCCATAATTGTCCCCAAATTGCATTCCCCCCCCCCCCCCCCCCCATAAAAATTTGGATGCAGTAGGCTTTAACCTGCTCGATCGCCTGGGGGTCGATCGATCGATCGACCAGGTTAAAGCCGAGGTCTGCCTTATTTTTTTCCCCCATTTCTCTTATTCTCTCCTTCCTCTCTCAAAACCGTTTGTGCCCTAGTTTTCCCCTCACCACATTTAATCACTTTTCTTCCAATCACTACACTTCCAAGGTATATTCTTAACTAGTTTTACATGAATTTGTAGTTTTTGGTAGAATTGTGTCACAAATTGCATGTTTAAACCCTTGTTTGACACATTTTTTAAATGTTGGTTTATCCCCTGATTTCGATTTGTTCCAACTGAAATTTTGCATGTTTCTTGTTATAAATCCACTCATGAACATGTTTTGATTGCTGCATTGTTGGTTGTTCATGAGTGGGGTGGTTTTGTTGGTTCAAACTCGGTGTTTTCGACCTTGACGCACATTGCGCACGCCAAGTGTTCGTCAAAATGCCTAAAACAGATTTCAATCCTTATTTTGACGAACACTTGGGTGATTTTCATGCCTAGTCGCATTTCGACATTTTTCATCGCATTGTTGCTTGTTTTCACCTCGGTTTTTGCGCACTTGCACCACCATTTCAATTTTCACACTACTAACCATAAATTGTGCTTACACTTGCTTGTATTGTGTAATTTGTGTTTTGTAGGTTGAAATGGCACCGAAAAAATATTCTTCTACTAGGTGTGTGCCCGCCGGGGGAGTCGATGGGTTCCGCTCAGAACATGAGCGAGATTGGTTCCGTGCACATTTCTACACTTCCGAGCGACCGCTTGGTAATCATTTTTCATGGGTTCTTAAGGACTTACCGAGAGAGGCGCGGGTACTATTGCGCCGTCAGGGGTGGGAGCCTTCCTTTCTACTAACGGGCGCGTCAACGAGGAGTTGGTACGGATTTTCTACGCGACGTTAGTAGAGGTGAAGAGCAGTGATGGGCCGACTACATATGAGGCCATGGTTCGTGGGGTGAGGATTCCCTTTACTATTTCAGACTTGGCATCTTTTATGGATGTTCCTCTCCCCGCGGATCCAGTCAGCTTTCTCGATGGGTCTATCTTCGGCCGTGGGACATTGATAGAGGCCCTTGCACCGGGCGAGCCGTGGAAGAGGGGTGCTTTCTGCTCGGCTGCGATGGAGGACTTACCTAGACTACTACACTACATCAATGTCCATTCCTTCATGGTGACGAACAACCGGTCTAAGGTTCGTCACAAACATGCTGCATTGATCTATACTATGCTGAATGGATTGGGCAGTATCAGCTTGCCTGCTATTTTTCTAGATATGATGTGCGCTATGGCGAAGGAGGTCGCCTGGAGATATTCCCTTCCTTTTCCTGCCCTTATCACGAAGATATGTATTTCACACGGTTGCCAGGAGTTAGACGCAGACCGTAATCATGTGCCACTCGGGCTTCTCTCTAAGGACAACATCGCAAAAATGCTGAAGCGCGAGTGGGGGCAACCGGATGAGAAGAGACAGAGGGCAGAGACACCTGACTTGCCTGACGAGGAGGAGGATGAGATCAGAGAGATGGAGACGGGTGAGGGTTCTCACGTGCCACACACAGAGGATGATGCCCGCTTTGCGGCATACCAGGTCGTACAGGACCAGCGCTGGGAGGAGACCCAGCTCAGGTGGGCGACTTGGGAGTCGCGCCTGGACCAGTTGCAGGCCGATCAGCGGCAACAGTGGGATCAGCAGGAGCAGTTTCAGGTCGAGCAGCGGTAGGAGTGGGCTTTGCAGAGGCAGGCTAGGGCACAGAACAGACAGGATTACCGGATGATGCAGCGGATGATGAGAGATCTTTATCTGCAGCGCAGTGATTCCGACTCACCAGTGCCTCCTCATTTTCAGGACCCCTCCGATCTTAGTGGTTCTGGCCACTAGGCTGTTGCTATGTTGGGTTTCATTTTTGTATTTTGGGGATCGGATAGTATATTGTACTTTTTATTTTTATTTTTTTATTTTTATTTGTATTTGTATTTCTTTTATTTCAGAAGTTGTAATGTATTAAGTAATTTTGTATTGAACTTATGAAATGAGAAATGAAAATGTAGTTTGTGGTTGTTTATTGGATTTTGATGTGTGTGACCTTCCATTTTATAAAATCAAAAAGTTCACCATCAATTTATCTAGTATTTGCACTTCAGCCCCTCTATATTATTGTGACTTGTGACATAGATTCTCTTAACTTAATACATCGGTACATATTCTTCATATGCTTTGTACTAACTTGTTTTGCAGCTTCATTTGGACTTGTACTTATGGAGATCGCTCCACGTGTGGGTAATATCATTCTTTTTCCTAGCTTTGTGTTGTGTTCTTTAATGGACGCATTGGGGACAATGCAACATTTAAGTTAGGGGGTGTAGGATATTTTATCCATTTTGCTGTTTAGTCCTTGGATTTGATTACAATTTAGTTACAAAGCATGTTTTTGTTAAAAATTTGAAAAATTTCAAAAATATTTTCTTTCTTTTTTCTCCTTTATTGGGCATTTTGCCCTGTTTCCGATGATAAATTTTAATAATTGCCCGATCAAATAGACAATTCAACTATGCATGTTCTCGATTTTAGAAGTTATTAGGTTTTAGTCCCTAAATCATTGATATTATGAATAACTTCATGAATTAAACTTTATCCGTGAACATATGCACCATTCTTCTTACATTGATTTGGTTTAAGATTTTTATAACTCGGTATGCTTTTGTTGCATTGTATATACTTACACCGAGTGAGATTAGAGACTTATCTTCATTTGTGAGTGTATACACTATTCTTTCCTCTTTGAAAACGTTAAATTCGTCGGTAATCTCTTTATTCTTTCATTGACCGTTCATTAATTGAGTTCATACTTGAAATGTGTTACTTGAGCATGATTTTCATATGTTGTTTTGACTCGTGAATTGCGTTTACTTTGTGAAATGATCATAGGCCCTCTTTGGTATATCACCCATATGACCTTGACCTCACCTTTTATATGTTCCCTAGTCAACCCACTTGAGCCTAAATACTAGCCTTTCGTTTCATTACCCAAAATCCCATAACCAACTCCAAATTGGAGTTTTATACCATATATATTACCTTACATACCCTTGTTTGGATTGTTTCTTGGAATTGAATGTTATTATTGTTGTGTGGTTGCAATTTGAGTATGAAAAGAGTAAGAAGTGTCAGAAAAGAAAGTAGTGAAAAAGAAAGAAAAAGAGAAAGCAAAAAGCAAAAGAAAACAAAAGAAAAAGTGAGAAAAAGGAAGAAAATAAAAAGAAAGAGAAAGTTGTAAATATTGGTTGTAGTGTTTCAATAAGCTTTGATTACTCTCTCGATTGTTATATCTATGCTCGTTTGGACATTTCTGTCCAACTTTTGATATTGCCCACTTTTTCACATTATTCCGAGTTTCATCCCCAAACACTTTGAATCCGTATATACATCCCTTTCATTTCGTACCTTAACCTAGCCATACATTACAACCCTATTACAAGTCCTATGTGATCTTAAGTAGATGTAATTCAAATGTTTAAATAGTTTTGATAATCTGTGAAAATGCATTTCGCCTCTTTTATATGTGCGGCATCTTTTCACTGAGATTGCAATTTTTATTTCCTATTTAGCGTTCTTCTTTTGTGACATGTTCACGGCCTAGTTTCCATTTACATTTACTCCTTATGCCCGCATGTCCCGTGTATTACCTCCCTTTTCATAGTGAATTCATTTGTTGAGCGTAATGCCCGTGAGGATTGAATGTATGCATGCTTTGATGTCTAGTATCCGAATTATTTAAGTTTTTCGCCAAATCATTCTTTGCATATGCTCACTCCCCTACAACATGTTAGAGTTTCAATTCATTGAGGTGCATTCGATAATGTTAATAACTACGGACTTCTCATGCGAATCCGTTTGCTATGCTAATAACATGTTGAAATCTTGTTCGCACTGATGAGTTTGTCTTACTTGATTGGGCATATTTTGAGGAAACTTTATGATGTTTGTGGGTTCCATCACTGAAAACCCTCACGAGACGACACTCGTCCACTAGGGTAACCTAGGGGTTTAACGGCTTATTGCATACGCTAAATGCAATCGAATCGCCCGCGAAAGTGGCCTTATCTTTTTTATTGCTTTTATACCATACTTTTGTACTCTCTCATGTGTTGGTTTACTAGTTCTTCTTGTTGTTTCCTATTTCATTGCTAGGGACTAGCAATGTGTAAGTTAGGGGGTGTGATACGGCAGAAATATTGCGTATTTCACCCGTTAACCTACGCGTTATTAGCCCCCTCGGGTATCTTATTCCCTATATTTATGCTCGTTAACCAGACAACCCTCGGATTTCTATGTTAACATGTTTTGCAGGGGTTAATTGATCTTTTGTAGGTGTTTGGATGCTTAGTGTGAACTTCGGATGCGTTTCGCTCGATTTCCGTACACTATCGCACGCGCAAGGGCATTTTAGTCTTTTGACAGCTTGGGCACCTGGCCCGACATCTTCACGGAAGTTGTAGCTCTCCTCGCTATCTTCGCGTGTCTGTGAACGGTGCGCGATTCCGATGCATAATGACAAAGTTACGGCGATTTGAGCGACGTTGGATTGTATGCCAATGCAGGGGGAATAGCATGCTGCCCCTGCTTGATCGATCGATCGAGCCTGGGGGTCGATCGATCGAGCATTATTATTTTTGCCACGTTTTTCACTGTCGATCGATCGACACCAGAGGTCGATCGATCGATCCCCTGTTTTTCCCCTGCAGATATTTTCTTCCTTTTATTCCAACTTACTATATAAGTTGGTTTTTGTTGTAATATACATATAGATACTTAGAGACATATTCTGATTTAGAGAGTTGTAGTTAGGGTTTGGTTTTGGAGAGTTCATTTCTCTCTTCTTCTTGGATTGACAACCCATGTGGTTTGTAAGATTGAACCATTCACTTCCTCTCCATTTATATAGTTTGTTCTTCTTCTTCTCTTGCCTTGTAATTTAGTTTCAATGCTTTCTAACTAGTTTACATGTTTTAATTCTTGCTTTCTTAGTTTAATTAGCATAATTTAGTTTAACTCACCATGCACCCTTAGATAAACAGGGTCGGGATTTCATTTCGCCATTTTCGGGCCCCGAGCTCCGAAAACTAGGTCTAGTGCAAAATCGCGTTTAATTGAAACCGCGTGTATTAAAGTTGGATTGTTATGCATTTAACTTTATTTGTCACGCAACTTTAGTGTTTATAGCGACAATCCAAATTTAATCCGCGTGCGACCATTTTCCATTAAATGTTTAATCTCGCAACTTTGGGTTAAATTCCTTCTTGTGTGATGTTTATGCTTAATTGTAAATGCTCGATTAGATTGCTTTCGAGCCTTAACTCTAGTTAGTAGTTGTTTCGATCCGTTTGGTAGAATGCAATCCCGATCCTCGCTTTCCTTTAATCTAGCATTAACTTATTCTTTTCTTTTGTCACCATAACCACCTATCATCTTTTACACTTTTATTCCTGAAGTAATTAAACAATTAACATCTAAAATTCAATCACTCCCTGTGGATTCTCGATACCCGACTTACCGCTCTACTTGCATGTCAAGTGTAGCTGTAGCTTAGGTTCTTTTGCATGTCGAGCGGGAGCCGAAATCAACGATAGTGTCCCTACACGAACACTCGGTTTCCCTCGCATCAACCGGGTAGCAATTTTTTAGTTTGAGTAAGTTTTTTTTTGTAAATTACTGGGTTACTAATATCGTATCTTTTTTGTATCCTATTTTTTTTGCAGGATAACAGTTTATCGTTGGCATTTATTCACGTGGAATACACAGAGAACTCAATGGTTTACAACAAAGGGTTTATTCATGATTCCATTTTTTTATGTTATGGTCGTGCGGACCTTTGTAGTTTTATTGTTAACTTTTATGGTCGTGCGGGCTTTTGTATGTTAATTGTTATATTTTGTGACCGTGTGGGCTTTATGTTATGCAGGTTTTGTAATAGTAGGTTTTGGAATGTCCAGAAAATAGAGGAAACTCTGCCCAATTTTTTTTTTTGGCATGTGAACTATTAAAAACTTGTAATATTTTGAAGTTTGTATGTACATTAGTTTATCAACAACGTGCAATATTTTTAATTTGTGAATTTTTGTGCTTTCAAATAATTAATTATTTTTTTTTTATATAAAAAATTTGACACTGTTCAAAACCGTGGAAAAAGTGTATCATATTTGGGCACGGTTTTGAACTGTGCCAAATTTTTTTAAGCTGTGCTGAATCTGGCACAGTGAAAAATAGTGCCAAAAGTGTGTCAGAAATATCAAATTTTGGTACGGTTTAAAAGTGTGCCAGAAGTGTTCCTGTTTGGCCAAATCTGGCACACTTTTGAGCCATGCCAGAAAAAAATGACCATTTTGGAACACCTGATTCTGGCACAATTCAAAACCGTGCCAGATTTGATCTGGCACAGTTTTAAACCATGCCAGATTTCTGTTTTTTGTGTGGTGTAACTAAATGGTCAATTATTAATTGACGAACATTTGTGGTGTAAGATGTGAGTGAAGATTTGAGTGGGACATTTTGGTAATTGTAGAGTAGTTACCTATACATATTTTATGGGGATAAATAATATGTACTTATGTGTATCTGTGTGGACATACCAATGTTCATGGACGGTCCTATCGGCTTGGGGTTTCGTGTGTTCAGACTGTGTATCACACGTCGGCATAGGTGCGATAGACGATGTGTAGGTCATTTAGGTACTACATAGTAGTGCCATCTACGAGAGGTAGGTGTTGATGCTGAGTGCCTTTATCACCGTTAGGTTTGGGCCGTAAATTGGTATACTGCGCAAGTACCACCCCAAATTATGTGTGTTTTCTGGTGTTCGCTTTGGATAAGAGATTTCCTCCGGACTTGTCGATAGAGTACGAACGAGATACCAACGGTAGATGCCTTTGTGTGTCAAATATATTTGAAAGGACTTATATATAAATTGCTAGGATTAAATAAGATGAATTAAATTGTCTAAGAATGTAGACCTAAATAACGGACGTTTTCCATGTTGTGCATAATAGATGTTTATGCCATTTTTATGAGAAATATAAGACTGGGACTCCCTGGGATTGGGTAATTAAACATAGTCGTCTCCGTTGTAATAATTGGGTGTAATTAATCCAATAAATATTAATCTGGCACAGTGGTCATATATATTATTTGGCCTTGTTGAGATGTGGGTAATATCGCACTTAGTTGAGGGGTGGGATGTTACCTGCAAGCGAGTGACGATGGGGAATATTCATTTTGCATCAACTGTATTTATTGCATTTTAAATTGATTAAGTTAATTCTTTCACATCTAAGGCTCTGTCCCAAATTTAAATATTTTCTCCCCCCAGGTGCTCCTAGATAGGGATAGCGGGACTATTGACCTAGCAGCGTTGCATTCTCATTTTTCTCCTCAGGATTTGGGCTTAGTTGGTTATAGTTTAATACTTACTTTCATGTCATACTGATTATATACTTGGTGTTGGTTTGGATTTAATTATTATGGGAATGCTGATTTAAAATTCAATTATGGGCCTTTAATATATAATTTATATCACGTTGGTGCTGAGAATGGTATTAATTGACAAACAAGCCCCATCTTCGGCGTATCGCGCCTGACCAGCCTTTACGTGAAAAAATGGATGTTGTTACAATTGGTATCAGAGCACGGTTCTAGTGTCCTAAGTATTTGTGTTGCGTTTATTACATTCTGTATTACGTTCTTTGATGTGTAGAGTTTATGCTTAGGATTCATTGTATTATTACGTTTTACTAATTCAAAACTCATTTTCTTTCAAATGGAAAATGGACGAAGAGGTAGGCCGAGGTGCGTAGTCACACCTACTACCGAGGAGTAGAACAATCCAGAGCCACAGTAGCAGCCACAGGCCCCACCAGCCCCACAATTGATTACACCTGCAAAAATTGCCACTATTGTGTCTCAGGCGGTCTCCACAGCTATGGTAGCCATGCTTCAGCACTTCCCACTGCCACAGGCCCAGCAGCAGCCACCACCACCACCACAGCAGGTGGCCATACCAGCTCAGACACTAGGATTTATGTGGGGTAGGGCAAGGGAGGCCTTTGTTAAGGGTGAGCCTCCAGAGTTTTTAGGCAGTCCAGATATATTGGTGACGAGCAGGGGGAAGAAAGACATAGAGAGAAATTTACGGATGGTAGAGTGTACACTAATGCAGAAGCACATGCTAGCTTCATTTAGATTAGTGGGACCGCGCTTTAGGGGTGGGAGGCAGTTAGGATGATTGCGAAGAGGGACAGTCTGACGATTAATGAGTTTTGGGAGAGGTTTGAAGGGAAGTACTTTCCCCTAGCCGTGTTGTCTGAGATAAGGAACAAGTTTATGGAGCTTAAGCAGGAAGGGCGTACCATAGACGAGTACGAAGAGGAATTCACTGCCCTTTCATACTTCGCAAAGGAGGATGTTTGCACTGAGCAGAGGAGGATGGACATGTTCATAGCGAGATCAGCCTAGCAAATCAGGAAGGCTCTTATGAGGAATTCGACCTTCACAACGTATAATCAGATGTCGTACTCCTCCATTGCCAGGATCACTGGGCATTCCAGAAAAATAAGGGTGAGAAATGCCACGAAGTAGAGTCGTCGAGCCAAAAGGACAAGATAAGTGGGGAAGCGAATCCGGGACCCAGCAGTTCAGGGACACCTCATCAGATCGATCAGAATAAGAAGTTAAGGGGTTCAGATGACCGACATAGATAGGGCCAACCGGGCTAGAGGTAGTCGGGACAGGGCCAGCAGTACAGAGGCCATAAAGGCCAGGGACAGTAGGGTAGAGGCCAGCATAGTCGGCAAACAGAGCGGCACCCGTTTCACAAGAATTATTTTATGTGTGGAGAGAAAGGTCATACTTCGAGGCGGTGTCCTCGGGGTAACTCGACAGCTCAGGAGCAGGGAGGTCGTAGGGGACAGCAGGTGCCACATGGACAACGCCCATCATTTCTATCTCCGGGAGTTACAGCACCAGCTGATACATTACCCGTCGCCCCACCTCAGGGACAACAACCATTACAGTATGGGCGGGTTTATCACGTCACAACCGCAGAGGGGCCAGCATCGGCACAAGCAGTTATGGGTATGTTTCCCATCTTTGGTCACATAGGTCGCATTTTATTCGACACGGGTGCATCTCATTCTTTTGTTAGCATGGGAGACTGGGATGGTAGATTATGCTTTCGATATTGTACTACACGTAGATTCACTGATGGGTAGAGGGGAACCCATACGCTCAGTGTGTCGGGATTGTGATAGGACAACTCACCTTCATAGTTGACTTATTAGTACTTGATATGCACGAGTACAACGTTATGCTGGGGATGGACTGGCTAGCTACGTACAAAGCCTGTGTGGATTGTTATGGGAGGTCTATCGTCTTTGTCATTCCGGGGCAGGAGATGTACCTAGTTGCGATGCCGCGCCCTGGGGGTGGGTCGAGCACGCATTTGTACTATATCGAGGAGGATACTACTTCGAAGATTGTGGTGATGCTAGATTCCATCCCGGTGGTGAGTGAGTTTTTTGATATTTTTGGGGAGATTCCTGGGTTTCCACCTAGTCGGGAGATAGACTTCGTGATCAACTTGACTCCGGGCACGAGACCCATTGCCAATACACCGTTATCTAAAACCACCACGTTATCTGAAAATATATACACGCGTTTAGGCATAATACTCCAAATTTCATTTTAACAACTAATAAGTGAGAGGATTTTTTTTGAGAAAAAGAAATGAATTCATAAATAACAAAAAAAATGTAGTATCAACTTCGAAACAAAGATGATTCCTAAAAAAAATAATGAGCGAATAAAAGGAATAATTCTCGTGCAAGACATGCCGTTTTGGCACATATTTTATGGCACAGTTTCATAACAAAACAAAAGAATATGGGTTGGTATTTTAAATGTAAATCACTTGACCTAAAATTACTTTAATAAAATTATTTATTTAGCAGATATTAATTTCCAGAAAGCCCATTAGTGTTTGGATTGGGTAGGGTTCCTTGGTTTAGTTTGTTACGAGTGTGTTGAGAATGGGTGATTGTGAGACCTGAACACCTACATGGAACCAGAAATGAAAATGGAGTCCCTCCTGAACACTACAACGCATTATCCTACTCATACTCTAAATCTTACTCCTATTCCTACTCCCTGTTGGTTTAGGATTAGTAAGTCTCTCTATTCTCTGTTCTCTCTCTCTCTATATATATATATGTACGTTGGGATATTACTCGACCATCATCAAACGCTCTCTCTCTCTCTCTATTAGCTCTATCTACTTCCAAAATCAACATGCAGAACAACAACCAAATAACTTTTTCCTCTATCAACATGGAGAACAACCACCACCAAATAACTTCTGAACAAGCTTCTTTACTAACAAACTTTGTGGTAAGGTTGTATTCCGGGGAGGACGACAGCACCCTCAGAGAAGCAGCGTCTGATTTACTGGACAAAGCCGGTTATGATAAGAGTAATCCGGTGGAGTTATCTCCCTGGATGATCCGGGTGTTGAACCGTCTTCCGGGTGAGCAACATGCAGATTGTCACGTAGTAAACAACTCCAAGAACAAGAAGAACTACTCCAACTCCAACAACAAAGAGCTGCCCCTAAGATACCAGAACAAAATCATGGAGTTGGGTGGTTGTAGCGTGGAGTTTCTTTTAGAGAAGAGGTTGACTGCCACGGACACCAACCAAGGCCACGGGCGATTATCAATGCCCGTGAGAGAAATTCAAACTGAATTTCTTACCCCACAAGAGAAGCAAAGCCTGCATAAATCTCGACTAGAGGTCCATTAAATATAGATATGTTTAAAAAATTTAACTAATCAATGTAAAAAATAAGGCCTGGACTGGAAAGAAATATAAAGGAATAGCATCAAAGGATGAACAGGGGATATAACAAAATGAAATATAAGAACATAACATAAATATAATCAGGTTTTATAAATAAGATGTAATTTGGAGAATTAATAATTAAAAATTCAAATGCATACCTTCAATTTCAGATAACACGGAATCTATATCTATACAGCATGTATTTGAAGGATTGAACAAGAGTGAATTTTATATAACATTAAGTGTTAAATTGGAAATCGAAATAGGCGACTAAAATGTAAATATTTATGAGGAAACACTACATACCTAAAGCACGATTAATGTATTATTAAGCAATCCCTCTTCAATCGTGCTTTAGGTATGTAGTGTTTCCTCATAAATATTTACATTTTAGTCGTCTATTTCTATTTCCAATTTAACACTTAATGTTATATAAAATTCACTCTTGTTCAATCCTTCAAATACATGCTGTATAGATATAGATTCCGTGTTATCTGAAATTGAAGGTATGCATTTGAATTTTTAATTGTTAATTTTCCAAATTACATCTTATTTATAAAACCTGATTATATTTATGTTATGTTCTTATATTTCATTTTTTATATCCCCTGTTCATCCTTTGATGATATTCCTTTATATTTCTGTCCAGTCCAGGCCTTATTTTTTACATTGATTAGTTAAATTTTTTAAAATGTTTTAAATATACTCACGTGCTACTGATTTTTACAAATTCGTCCACTTTCTTCACTGTTACATTGTAAGTCTGTCCATGATAATAGTTATGGTATAGTTTTAAGGTCTGTACTTTACATGTACATGATATCAGTTCAATGGGAGGTCCATTTTCAATGTCCACTTATTTTTAGAAAATAGCTATGGTGTGGGTTTATTTTAAAGTCCATCTCAAGTCCCTTTGTTTTCATAAAACAGTTATGGTGGCAGTCCATCTCAATAGGATGGATGTCCATTTTGCAGTCCATCTCCAAATGCATAAATCTCTAAATCAAAATCAACATTACCTTCCCCCTCTTCTTGATCCGCATTTCCCTTTCCCGAAACCTCCTCCTTCCCATCTTTACCCTCTTTTTTCCCATCTTCCTTCCCATTTTTACCCTCTTCCTTCCCATCACTCTCTTCCTTTTTATCACCACCTTTTTCACCACTTTATTTTTTTCCATCTTTAACTTCACCATTCTTTTTTTCACAACCTTTTTCATCACTTTCTTTTTTTCTATCTTTAACTTGACCATTCTTTTTTTCCAATTCGGTCTTTTTGTTGATCATTCTGGAGGTGGTTCGTAATAGGCTCTGTACAATTTGTAGATATGATACAATATTAAAAATCTTTTTTATTCTCGATCCCTTGACTCCGTGACCTGCCGCAGCTAATGCTTCCATTGGACCATCGATTATAGTTTGTGTTAGTTTTAGGAGTAGTTTGGAATGTAGTTAAATGTTTAGTTTAGGAAATTGAAATTGCTAGGATTAATATTAATATGGGCAACCAAAGATTTGAAGGGAGATAATCTGGGAACTTGGAATATTGAAATATAGGAGAAGTTGTTGTATTAGACTTGATGATAGATTACAATTCTTAGCTTTGATTGGATGGTTTGGCCAAATGACTTCCCCACCTATTTATAGGCATCTCACCTCCTTAATGGATTTTGGAGATTAAAGTACATCAATGGTTTAGATTAATTCTCCAGAAGGTTCCCACCTCCTTATGGGAACATTCTATAAGCCTACATACTTCCTTACTATTCTAGAATATTCTATACATTACAAGTATGCTCTATCTTATCTAATATGGATTAACTTATATTTAATAGTTGACATTATCTAGAATATTCTAGACTATTCTAGGAATTAGTCTCACATTTCAACATTCCTCTTTGATGTTAATTCCTGAAATACCACGCATGGTTCGTAGTTGTTCGAACTTGGCCATTGGTAGTGCTTTTGTGAAAATATCTGCAACTCATTCTTACAGCGGTATGGATTCAGACGGGAAAATACTGATATTCCCTTTGGCGATTCACTAATTTTTGAATTATTTACAAATATGCCATTTTCAAATAGTACCAACATAAATTTTTACAAGTATGGGAGGTCGACTGTAGACCAAATATACTAATAGACTGCCGAGCAACTTCCTGAAGTAAATACTCCGTGTACTTTCATGCAAGCATCAAGCATGAAGGATTGGGGGCTTATTTTGTATGTAAAAAATATACTCCCACAAGAACTAATTATGAGCATACACCTGTTATCCAACATGACTCACCAGCCTACTTGATCATCCCGAGAGACACATAGTCGGTTAGAATGTGGACCAACTCCAGAAGGTCAACCAACTGAAACAACAATAATTAATCGGGCGAGAGTGCCAACTAGCCCTAAATGTCAACATAGTGTCACTCATTATATACAGATGTAAACGCCTGGAAATATAAAGGCATTCCATCTCTAGGATTTCGAGCCATATATAAATACATATTCCCCTATAGCTAGAGGGGACAAGTCAATTAACTACGACTCAAATCACTCACTTCTGAGCTATTGTAAACCCTTGAATATAATAACAACGGATGTAGGTTTTCTTCTACAGCCGAACCAATTTAAAAATCCTTGTCTTCTGTGTGTGGTTTGGGTTGCTTTTCTTTTATTTATCTAGTGATTACATATATGGTACTGATCCATTTTTAGACATCAACAGTTTACTTCTCGTGTTTTTGCTCACGAGCAGTTGGTTTTTGACCTCTCGATCGACCCTTGCCTTACTTCAGCACAGACAACTCAAATAGCCTAGCAGTGGTGGGACACCCTATGTCCTTCAGTTTTCTTAGCATGGCCCTTTACTCATCTAAAGTTGACCTTTCCCACATATATTTAAATAGTATCATTTCCATCTCATAATCAACCATGTGATACTTTGCTAAGTTGGGCACCATAATTAATTTGCGCCAATATCCATTCACATCCCTCAAAGTATAACCCGACCCTCAATCCGGTAGATGACCAACTCATGAGCGCAAGGTATGTCATAGACATTTTGCACCACATGTAGGCAAGATTTAAAATCCATGCCAACATTATCTCACATTTTTAGATACTCGATAATTAGATCGATGGCATAGTGCGAAACCCGGTCAATTAGCTCGCGCAAAATTTGAATGTTGTGCGAGTGCTTTAATTTTTGCAATAAATCTTCAAACTCCCTCATAATCTCGATCACTTGCAACTCAATGTAGTTTTCCATGTCGGCAAAAACCTTGTCAAAAGGTAGTTGAGAGTTCTTCAAGTTTCTTTTCAACTTACAGTGCTCCTTCACATCGATTGGTAGTTTTGTTTCCTCTGTGCTTAATCATATTTGTCCATGCATGAATGAAGGTTTCCATTAAACTACCCCATGTGAAATCAATTTACTTCAGAGTGTTGGGGTATGCGACCCAAAAGAAGAGTGTTCGTAATAAGAAACTATTAAATTTGGAAAGCATTTGCATTTCGAATCGATTCGGCCTTGTTTCAAATCGATTCGGCAGGGGGAATCAATTCGGCTATGAAACCGAATCGATTCGATCCTACTGAAAGGCTGTGTTTGGGCCAGAATTTATTGCTGAATATTTTTAGAACCCCATACGAGTTGGTGGGACGATGTTTGGTGTAACAAGGAATTTATTAAAAATATAAATGTGACCCACAAATTAATTGAAATGTTATATTTAACTAGATGGTTAAATAATTGTTAAGGGAAATGGAAGTAATAATTAACTAGATGGTCAATTATTAATTGATGAACATTTGTGGATATCACGTGGGACATTTTGGTAATTATAAAGTAGTTACCTATACATATTTTATGGGGATAAATAATATGTACTTATGTGTATCTATGTGGACATACCAATGTTCATGGACGGTCCTATCAGCTTGAGGTTTCGTGCATTCAGACTGCATAGCACACGTCGACACAAGTGGGATAGACGATGCGTAGGACATTTAGGTACTACATAGTAGCACCATCTACGAGAGGTAGGTGTTGATGCTAAGATCCTTTGTCATCACTAAGTATGGACCGTGAACTGGTATACTGCGTAGGGACCGCCCCAACTTATGTGTGTTTTGAGGTGTTCGCTTTGGATAAAAGATTTCCTCCGAACTTTTGGATAGAGTACGAACGAGACACCAACGATAGATGCCTTTGTGTGTCAAATATATATGAAAGGACTTATACATAAATTGCTCAAATTAAATAAGATTAATTAAATTGTCTAAGAATGTAGACCTAAATCACAGACTTTTGACATATTGTGCATAATAGATGTTTATGCCATTTTTATGAGAAATATAAGACCGGGACTCCCTGGGATTGGGTAATTAAGCATAGTCGGCTCCATTGTAATAATTGGGTGTAATTAATCCAATAAATATTACTCTGGTATGGTGGTCATATATATTATTTGGCCTTATTGGGATGCGGGTAATATCGCACTTAGTTGAGGGATGTTAACTGCATCCGAGTGGTGATGGGCAATATTCATTTTACGTCAACTTTATTTATTGAATTTTAAATTGATTAAGTTAATTCTTGCACATTTAGGGCTCTGTCCCAAATTTAAATATTGTTTCCTCGAGGTGCTCCTAGACAAGGATCTTGGCAGCCTTGCATTCTCATTTTGCTCCTCAGGCTTTGTGATCAGTTGATTACAGTTTAGGTTCTTTTCATCTTCAGTACTTATATTATTTGTGATTACTATATGGTCATAAGCCCAAGATTTATTCACTTTATGTTGGGTTATTATACTTACTTTCATGTCATACTGATTATATACTTGGTTTTGGTTTGGATTTAATTATTATGGAAATGTTGATTTAAAATTCAATTATGGGCCTTTTATATATAATTTATATCACGTTGGTGATGAGAATGGTATTAATTGACAAGAAAGCCCCATCTTCAGTGTATCGTTCATGACCAGCCTTTACATGAGAAATTAGGTGTTGTTATAGTTGGTATCAGAGCGCGGTTCTAGTTTTCTAAGGATCTGTGTTGCGTTAATTACGTTTTGCATTGCGTTCTTTGATATGTAGAGCCTATGCTTAGGATTCATTATATTCTTACATTTGTACTAATTCGAACCTTGTTTGTTTTTGGATGGAAAACGAACGAATAGGTAGGCCGAGGCGCATAGTCTTACCTACTATCAAGGAGGAGGCTCAGCCAAAGCCACAACAGCAGCCACAAACCCCACCAGCCCCATAGTTAATTACACCTGTGGAAATCACACCTATTGTGTCTCAGGCGGTCTCCACAGCTATGGTAGCCATGCTTCAGCACTTCCCATCGCCACAGGCCCAGTAGCAGCTACCACCACCACAACAGGTTGGCCATACCAGCTCAGGCACCAGGATTTATGTGGGACAGGGCAAGGGAGGCCTTTGTTAAGGGTCACCCTCCAGAGTTTTCAGGCAGTCCAGATATATTGATGGAGAGAAAGTGGAAGAAAGACATAGAGATAAATTTACGGATGGTAGAGTGCATACCGGTGCAGAAGCGGATGCTAGCTTCATTCTGGTTAGTGTGGGTTGTGCTTCAGTGGTGGGAGGTGGTTACGACGGTTGTAGAGAGGCACAGTTTGACTATTGACGAGTTTTGGGAGAGGTTTGAAGGGAAGTACTTTCCCCTAGCCATGCTGTCTGAGATAATGAGAAGGTTTATGGAACTTAAGCAGGAAGGTCGTACTGTAGCCGAGTACGAAAAGGAATTCACCGCCCTTTCGTACTTCACAAAGGAGGATGTTAGCACTGAGCAGAGGACGATGGACATGTTCATAGTAGGATCAGCTTGGCACATCAGGAAGGCTCTTATGGGGAATTCAACCTTCATAACGTATAATCAGCTACCGCACTCCTCCATTGCCAGAATCACAGGGCATTCCAGAAAAATATGGGTGAGAAATGCCACGGAGTGGAGTCATCAAGCCGACAGGGCAAGATGGGTGGGGGGTGCGGATCCGGGACCCAGCAGTTCCGGGGCACCTCATCCGTCGATCAGAATATGAAGTTCAGGGGTTCAAATGACCGGCATAGACAGGGCCAGTAGGGCCAGAGGCAGTTAAGACAGGGCCAACAGTACATAGGCCATCAGGGCCAGGGATAGCAGGGTAGAGGCTAGTAGGGACGGCAGACTGAGCCGTTTCCCGTTTCACAAACTACATAATAAAAGCATACTTCGAGGCGGTGTCCATGGGGTAACTCGACAGCTCAGGAGCAGGGAGGTAGTAGGGGACAGCAGGCGCCACATGGACAACGCCCACCATTTCTAGCTCCGGGAGTTACAGCACCAGCTGATACATTACCCGTCGCCCCACCTCAGGGACAACAACCATTACAGTATGGGCGGGTTTATCACGTCCCAACCGCAGAGGGGACAGCATTGGCACAAGCAGTTATGGGTGTGTTTCCCATCTTTGGTCACATAGGTAGCATTTTATTCGATACGGGTGCATCTCATTCTTTCGTTAGCACGGGAGACTGGGATGGTAGATTATGCTTTCGATATTGTACTACACGTAGATTCACTGATGGGTAGAGGGGCACCCATACACTCAGTGTGTCGAGATTGTGATAGGATAACTCACCTTCATAGTTGACTTATTAGTAGTTGATATGCACGAGTACAACGTTATTCTGGGGATGGACTGGCTAGCTACGTACAGAGCCTGTGTGGATTGTTATTGGAGGTCCATCGTCTTTATCATTCCGGGGCAGGAGATGTACCTAGTTGCGATGCCGCGCCCTGAGGGTGGGTCGAGCATGCATTTGTACTATATCGAGGAGGATACTTCTTCGAAGATTGTGGTGATGCTAGATTCCATCCCGGTGGTGAGTGAGTTTTTTGATATTTTTGGGGAGATTCCGGGGTTGCCACCTAGTCGGGAGATAGACTTCGTGATCAACTTGACTCCGGGCACGAGACCCATTGCCTGTACACCGTTATCTAAAACCATCACGTTATCTGAAAATATATACACGCGTTTAGGCATAATACTCCAAATTTCATTTTAACAACTAATAAGTGAGAGGATTTTTTTTGAGAAAAAGAAATGAATTCATAAATAACAAAAAAAATGTAGTATCAACTTCGAAACAAAGATGATTCCTAAAAAAAATAATGAGCGAATAAAATGAATAATTCTCGTGCAAGACATGCCGTTTTGGCACATATTTTATGGCACAGTTTCATAACAAAACAAAAGAATATGGGTTGGTATTTTAAATGTAAATCACTTGACCTAAAATTACTTTAATAAAATTATTTATTTAGCAGATATTAATTTCCAGAAAGCCCATTAGTGTTTGGATTGGGTAGGGTTCCTTGGTTTAGTTTGTTACGAGTGTGTTGAGAATGGGTGATTGTGAGACCTGAACACCTACATGGAACCGGAAATGAAAATGGAGTCCCTCCTGAACACTACAACGCATTATCCTACTCATACTCTAAATCTTACTCCTATTCCTACTCCCTGTTGGTTTAGGATTAGTAAGTCTCTCTATTCTCTGTTCTCTCTCTATATATATATATATATGTACGTTGGGATATTACTCGACCATCATCAAACGCTCTCTCTCTCTCTCCATTAGCTCTATCTACTTCCAAAATCAACATGCAGAACAACAACCAAATAACTTTTTCCTCTATCAACATGGAGAACAACCACCACCAAATAACTTCTGAACAAGCTTCTTTACTAACAAACTTTGTGGTAAGGTTGTATTTTGGGGAGGACGACAGCACCCTCAGAGAAGCGGCGTCTGATTTACTTGACAAAGCCGGTTATGATAAGAGTAATCCGACGGAGTTATCTCCCTGGATGATCCGGGTGTTGAACCGTCTTCCGGGTGAGAAACATGCAGATTGTCACGTAGTAAACAACTCCAAGAACAAGAAGAACAACTCCAGCGACAAAGAGCTGCCCATAAGATACCTAAACAAAATCATGGAGTTGGGTGGTTGTAGCGTGGAGTTTCTTTTAGAGAAGAGGTTGACTGCCACGCGATTATCAATGCCCGTGAGAGAAATTCAAACTGAATTCCTCACGCCACAAGAGAAGCAAAGCCTGCAGAAATGTCGGCTCGAGGTCCAACTAATCGATCCAAGTTTGCGTACATGGACTTTGAATTTGGCCCTGTGGACTAGCATGTCTAGCCACACTTACAACTTATGTACCAATTGGAGGTATATTGTGGAGAGGCAGATCAACCGCCTAAGGGAAGGTGTCACAGTGCAGCTCTGGTCATTCCGGGTCGGCACCCGACTTCATATGGCGCTCGTTAGACTCTGAATACCGATGACTGCATTTTAATTGTTTGATATTAATATAAAGTGGTTATTTGTTTTTGTCAAATTGTTCTTGTTATTTTTGGTTATTAATTTATTGCTATTAATTTTTCATTTTAAATTCAAATGTTAATATGTCGTTAAAAAATTAGCACTGGCAGCAACAAATTTACTATAAAAAATTAACATCAACTAGTTAACAACAACAAATTTACTAGAAAAATTATCATGAACTACTTAATAAAAACATTCATTATTATCTCGTAAAGATACATATATATATATATTTTTAGTAAAAAAATCATTATATAAAAGGTCCCATTTTACAACTTTTTCTTAGGCCCCAAATCCTTGAGGCCAACCCTCAAGAGGGATTTTCCATTAATCCTCCACAATTTCTTCCACTAACATCAAGCTAGTTGTGATAAGTGATTTCAATGTCATTTGTGACTACATGTTGTTTGAGATGGTTTGCAACTTGTTGCACCTGTTTATACTCGCTATAATTAAATTGAAAGAATGGTTGATTTATATAATCTAAGATGAATTGCACTACATAGACATGTGCATTCGATAATAAGATGGGGTTTTGTTACTTTAGGAACTATTGTAATATGTATTTTGGAAATAGGACAACCAACATTTCATTTATAATTTTAGTCCCTATATTTTAATAAAGTCGTTGGTGCGGACCCACGTCCATCAAACGTCAACTAATCATAGCATACCATGTCAATCGATGATTTGAAAACAGGGACTAAAAATGAAAATCAAATGTTTGTTTTCCTATATCCATAATTGATATTATTTTAGGCTCTAAAACTATATTAACAATAATAAGATATCCAAATTTTTATTTGATAAATCACGACTAGAGGTCCAACTAATCGATCCAAGTTTGCGTACATGGACTTTGAATTTGGCCCTGTGGACTAGCATGTCTAGCCACACTTACAACTTGTGCACCAATTGGAGACATGTTGTGGAGAGGCAGCTCAACTGACTAAGTGAAGATGTCACAGTCTAGCTCTGGTCATTCCGGGTGGACACCCAACTCCATATGGCGCCGGTTAGACTCTCATCAAATGTAGTATATTCCTTACTAGTAGTATTAGTAGTGTATAGTCCAATCATAGTAGTATTAGTAATATTATGTTTAGTTATCTTAGGCTTCCGATTTATGCTTTACAACAATGTTAAATTTATTTTTTGCCTTTCTTTATGCCATGTTTGTTAGTTGAGAAATTGGAAGAGTTTAACGTGATGAATGTGAGGATCCATCGGATTTTCCATTAATTCCCTACTTATTTCTGGAATTTTTCTAAGGTGTTTATATGGATAATCTTTAAGAAAAATTAAGTTAAGAATATATATTTTTTACTATTTTAATGAATGCGTTGAATATATGAAAACTAACATACATTGACTAGTTTTTATAAGTAGTAAAATAACTTGATCCTTTCAAGAATTTACTTCTTGGTCAAGCCCTATCGATTACATAATAAAGTTTGCATTCTATAATGTAATTTGAATGAGTGATGCTACCCTTACCGAAACCAACTTACCGATTCCATACCCAATTGACATCTTCCTTTATCTTCTTTTTTTCTAAACATTATCACAACAAACTTACTAATATTAAATTACTATTTCAACAACACAAAAAAATGCACATTTCAGCTAATAAATAAAATGCAAATTTTAGACACTAAAAAAAAGGAACACGAAATACGAATATGACCTAATTAAAACACGACATGACACGGCACAAATTTTTTATTACCAATCAGAACTCGACCCAATTAAATGCGACAAAAATAATTTTTTTTACCAAATACGAATATGACCTAATTAAAACACGACATGACACAGCACAAATTTTTTAGTTAACATTTTTTTTTGTTAAAATCAGTTCTACGTCTTCTTTTAGGTAGTAATTTTTTTTTCTTTTAAAAAAAACATTACATACTTTTTTTCTTGAGTAATTCTACAGCGACGCACAAATCTGACTCATTTTGTGCGATGCACTGACGTGTCGCATCTGTATGAGTTCATTTTTTAGTCCTGGCGGGACCCACACCATAGGAATCTCAAAATGAACCGACAGCGACGCACAATGACCAATGAAATAGAGCGACGCACAAATTCGACTCATTGACGTGTCGTGGCTGTATTGCTTCATATTTGGGTCCTGGAGGGACCCACATCATAAGACTAGGGCTGTAAACGGGTATTCGAAAATTCGCATCCGTCTGATATCCGAATTCGAATTTGCGAAAATTTATCCAAAAATTTGGAAATGGATACGAATATGGATACTATATAAAAATATCCGAGAAAAAGGATACGGATACGGATAGTACTAGTATCCGACACGGATAATCCGTATCCGATACTGAGTATCCATTTTATCAGATATCCGTTTTACCGGATATCCATATCCGTCAAACATATGTTTAAAATATTACTAATAATATTAGTATTAGTATTACTAATAAAACAATATTAAAAAAACCTTAATCGTTTATTCCCTAAAACAAAATAAACACATACTCCACTCAAAACAAAAATACCCTAAAGTTATTATTTTATTGGGTATATTATAAAATGTCATGTATTATTATTTTATTGGGTATATTATCATGGAGTTACACTAAAGTTACAATACACCCTATCACACACAACATACACCCACTAAAGAACATATACACCACTCAAAAAAAAAAACTAACTTCATTTCATTTCTCTTTCGTACAAAAACAAAACAATAGAAAAGAAACCCTCATGTGGTTGTTCGTTAGTTTCCTTAATTATAAATAAATGTAAGAGAGAAACAGAAAAGAATGTAAGAGAGAAACATAATAGAATGTAAGAGAGAAACAGAAAAATAAATAGATGATTTTGATTGTGATGAGAACTGAAGTTAACAACAGGTATATTATATACAAAATAAAAAAGTATACTTATTAAAATAAAAATATCAGTATGTTTTGAAGAGAAAAGGTTCATGAGGTTATCATTCTCAATAAATTTGATTTAATCTAAAATATGCATAATTATTTCTACTGTCATGGAATGCGACGGTTATTTTTTTGGATGACTTTAAGATTATATGGTTGTAAAGTATGGATGACTTTAAGCCATATTATCATTATGGTATACTATTATTATGAAATTCATATTTGCTGATGTTAGAAGGCAGTAATTTTGTTATATATTGAATTGGATTGAATTGGATTGGATATTTTAATAGTTATTTTTTGCGATAGCTAAATAATGTAAACGGATACGGATATTATCCGAATACGAGGCATCCGAGTGGATACGGATATGGATAGTTGTTTTAACTATCCGGGCGGATATGGATACGGATATGGATAGTACATTCAGATAGCGGATATGGATATGAAAAACATGGTATCTGATCCGTATCCGTCCGTTTACCACCCTTACATAAGACCCTCAAAATTAACTAATGTAGACACGGCTAGGGCCGTAAACGGATATTCGAAAATTCGCATCCATCCGATATCCGAATCCGAATTTGTGGATGTTTATTCGAAAATATGGAAACGGATACGAATATGGATACTATATAAAAATATCCGAGAAAATAGATACGGATACGGATAATACTAGTATCCGACACGGATAATCCGTATCCGATACGGAATATCCATTTTATCAGATATCCGTTTTACCGGATATCCGTATCCGTCAAACATATGTTTAAAATATTACTAATAATATTAGTATTAGAATTACTAATAAAACAATATTAAAAAAAACCATAATTGTTTATTCCCTAAAACAAAATAAACACATACTCCACTAAAAAAAAATACCCTAAAGTTATTATTTTATTGGGTATATTATAAAATGTCATGTATTATTATTTTATTGGGTATATTATCATGGAGTTACACTAAAGTTACAATACACCCTATCACACACAACATACACCCACTAAAGAACATATACACCACTAAAAAAAAACTAACTTCATTTCATTTCTCTTTCGTACAAAAACAAAACAAGAAAAAAGAAACCCTCATGTGGTTGTTCGTTAGTTTCCTTAATTATAAATAAAATATAAGAGAGAAACAGGAAAGAATGTAAGAGAGAAACATAATAGAATGTAAGAGAGAAACAGAAAAATAAAGAGATGATTTTAATTGCGATGAGAAGTGAAGTTAACAACAGGTATATTATATAAAAAATAAAAAAGTATACTTATTAAAATAAAAATATCAGTATGTTTTGAAGACAAAAGATTCATGAGGTTATCATTCTCAATAAATTTGATTTAATCTAAAATATGCATATTTATTTCTACTGTCATGGAATGCGACGGTTATTTTTTTTGGATGACTTTAAGATTATATGGTTGTAAAGTATGGATGACTTTAAGCCATATTATCATTATGGAATACTATTATTATGAAATTCATATTTGTTGATGTTAGAAGGCAGTAATTTTGTTATGTATTTATTTGGATTGAATTGGATTGGATATTTTAATAGTTATTTTTTGCGATAGCTAAATAATGTAAACGGATACGGATATTATCCAAATCCGAGGTATCCGAGCGGATACTGATATGGATAGTTGTTTTAACTATCCGGGCGGATATGGATACGGATACAGATAGTACATTCAGATAGCGGATATGGATATGAAATACATGGTATCTGATCCGTATTCGTCCGTTTACCACGCTTACATAAGACCCTCAAAATGAACCAATGTAGACACGGCTAGGGCCGTAAACGGATATTCGAAAATTCGCATCCATCCGATATTCGAATCCGAATTTGGGGATATTTATTCGAAAATATGGAAACGGATACGAATATGGATACTATATAAAAATATCCGAGAAAATAGATACGGATAGTACTAGTATCCGACACGGATAGTACGTATCCGATACGAAATATCCATTTTATCAGATATCCGTTTTACCGGATATCTGTATCCGTCAAACATATGTTTAAAATATTACTAATAATATTAGTATTAGTATTACTAATAAAACAATATTAAAAAAAACCATAATTGTTTATTCCCTAAAACAAAATAAACACATACTCCACTAAAAAAAAACACCCTAAAGTTATTATTTTATTGGGTATATTATAAAATGTCATGTATTATTATTTTATTGGGTATATTATCATGGAGTTACACTAAAGTTACAATACACCCTATCACACACAACATACATCCACTAAAGAACATATACACCACTCAAAAAAAAAAAACTAACTTCATTTCATTTCTCTTTCGTACAAAAACAAAACAAGAGAAAAGAAACCCTCATGTGGTTGTTCGTTAGTTTCCTTAATTATAAATAAAATGTAAGAGAGAAACAGGAAAGAATGTAAGAGAGAAACATAATAGAATGTAAGAGAGAAACAGAAAAATAAAGAGATGATTTTAATTGTGATGAGAACTGAATTAACAAGAGGTATATTATATAAAAAATAAAAAAGTATACTTATTAAAATAAAAATATCAGTATGTTTTGAAGACAAAAGGTTCATGAGGTTATCATTCTCAATAAATTTGATTTAATCTAAAATATGCATATTTATTTCTACTGTCATGGAATGCGACGGTTATTTTTTTGGATGACTTTAAGATTATATGGTTGTAAAGTATGGATGACTTTAAGCCATATTATCATTATGGAATACTATTATTATGAAATCCATATTTGTTGATGTTAGAAGGCAATAATTTTGTTATGTATTTATTTGGATTGGATATTTTAATAGTTATTTTTTGCGATAGCTAAATAATGTAAACGGATACGGATATTATCCAAATCCGAGGTATCCGAGCGGATACGGATATGGATAGTTGTTTTAACTATCCGGGCGGATATGGATACGGATACGGATAGTACATTCAGATAGCGGATAATGGATATAAAAAACATGGTATCCGATCCGTATTCGTCCGTTTACCACCCTTAGACACGGAAAAAAAACGCGACACTAATTGACTGGTTTTTTCATTTTTTTATATACCAAATCCAAAATAACCCAATTAAATATTAATTTAATATTAAATTTATTTACTTTAAAATAATTGGGGGGGTGAGGTGGGAGTGCCGTTGGCGCGGACACTTAAAAATGATTGGACTAAATGTGTATTAAAAATGTTTGAAGGGTTTTTTGGTAATTGATCCATTAAATATTAATTTAATGTAAAGTTTATTTAATTTTAAAATAAATCATAACTCTAGTTATTTATCAATCTAAAATAAATTTTAAAAAATTAAAAGAATGTCTTTAAAAGAATAAATCATAACTCTCACATGCATAATGCATTGTTTTAGAAAAATAGATTAAGGGTGAAGATTATTCTCGCATTTAAAGAAGGGTGGGGATTACTTTGGGTATGGAATCGGGGAGGGAGCTTTCGGGAAGTATATCATTATTCAATTTGAATTGTTCGAACCAGGATATTCTGGCTCGATAGCATATCGTATCGTGTTCGTACCACATGAAACCAGTCCGAAATTATATTGTTTTGGTCCAATGACAACCCGATTTTGGAACCCGATTTGACCGAATTACAATGCCTTAATAAATAATATATTTCATGCAATATAAAATTTAAAAGGGGACATATATATATATATATAAAGCGATTTGTCGTATTGGGTCATGTTGAAGCACGAAATTGATTTATCGTGCCATTTGCGTTCTGTCGTGTTCATAACGGTTCATGTTCGTATTAAGAAAAAACATGACATCGTGTCATGTCGTATCGTGTCGTGTCATGATAAAATGCAATTGCATCGTATCGGATCAAGCCTAAACACGACCCGTTACCTGAACTACCACCCCTAGATTTTTGGGAACATACGTTGTGGTTAGATAATCATTACCAAATAAATTGTGACGGCTTAAGGCCGTTATAATATTTAGATTTTGCAAATATTAAAAATCGTTGGTAATTTACTATTTATAACTATTCACAACCGTTGTAATATGTAATAAGAAGCTATTGCAAAAAATGAATAGTTCAAACATTTTTGTGGATTAAAATCAATTTAGATAAATTTCTTACCAAACTTGCACAATCGATGGATATGCCATTTGCCTTGCATTATATATGTGTGCATGTGTTATGTAAAAAATTATTGATTGAGTTTCTCAGAAGCCATTATAGTTACCAACAACAATTACCGATGGGACTCACATTATGGTAATCACATCTAAAATACTTTTGATAATTTTTCGTTACTAGTTGTAAGTACGAATAACATTTTTCATTTTTTTATGAAAAGAAAATCAAGCATTTTGTCTCTAATCATTAAAGTGTTTTCTCGGCTTTGAAGTGGACTAACTATTTTGTAATATAAAAATAATTTTATACATAAATATGCATATGTACATAAAAATATAAACATATATGTATGTAGTACGACTATGAAATATACATTTTATTATAATAATTAACAATATAATAGATAGTTTTCTAAAATTTATTAATTATTAAATAATCAAAGTATCAAATATCCATGATGAAACCAAATTCGTTCCTCACAAATTATTTAATCAATAATATTAATAAATTATCAACAATATTAATAAATTATCAAAAAATGCATAGCTCGACACATTTTTTGTGAAACAATGGCATGTCAAAATTGTATTGGTTGAAACCAACGTTGTCTGAATGTGTAAGTGTGTCAAAAAAATGCGTTGAGCTAAAATTATTCAAATAAAATAAGACATTTTTGGATAATTGATGTTTAGCTTATAATAGTTATATATTTAGAGAAAAAATATCATTCACTTAATGCACCACGTGTCCATACTCAACATCAACAAATATATGACACTTATGAAATACGTGTCTCACCTTTTCCCTACTATAAAGACAATTTTTTATATGTGCAAATATCCCATTATTGCTGCCAAGCATAGATATGTGGTGCTTAACTGCGTGATATTTTTTCTCATATATTTGGGTCCTTAAATTGAGGATGGCAGTTCGGGCTAGTCAAGTCATAATGGGGTTGTGTTGATTTTTATTTGATTAACGATTTTAGATTCATGTTATTTTTAATCGAATTTAATATGAGCGTCAGTCGCAACGTTAGTGTCGGTGATGACTTTGCAAATGAGCCTGTTAAGAAATGTTGATATGATACTACCACGTTATCTAAAAATATATACATGCGTGCGAGGCATAATACTCCAAATTTCATATAATAAATGCGTTCAATAGATGAAATCTAACATATTAACCAATTTTTTAAAGTAGTAAAATTACTAACTTCGTTATTATTTTTTTCACGTGGTATTTAAACATTCTATGGATACCCAAAAAATGAGGCCAAAATATTTTTTTCACAGTTTGAAAATATAGGACATCACACGAGCTTAACTAACTAACTAACTAACCACGTAAACAATGTACACATACACACAGAGAGCAAGACTTCTATACATCATGCTTCATATATTACCCATACATCACACCTAGTTCTAAGCCCTAAA
The DNA here is from genome assembly GCA_949130495.1 of Sambucus nigra. Taxonomy (NCBI): domain Eukaryota; kingdom Viridiplantae; phylum Streptophyta; class Magnoliopsida; order Dipsacales; family Adoxaceae; genus Sambucus; species Sambucus nigra. The sequence goes on along the minus strand of OX422209.1, from coordinate 376,924,137 downwards.
AAACTATTTATTTTTTATTTTTTTTATTTTACCCATGGATTTAACCTTCCAATCAACACATGTTCAAATAATGCGATCAAAATACAATTTCTAGCTACTTTTTAAAAATTCAACAAAAAACTTTTGAAAACAACTTATTTATAAGGGTCTGCACAGCAGAATTTTGTGAATTTTTTAAAAATAGCTAGAAAATGTATTTTGGCCTAATTTTTTGAACATGTGTTGATTGAAAGGTTAATTTCAAAAGAAAAATAACAAATTTGGAAAAAATGTTTCTTAGGGTCTAAAACTATGTATGATGTATGGTGTGATGTAGGAGAGTCTTTCTCTCTCTCTCTCTCTCTCTCTCTCTATATATATATATATATATATATATATATATCACGTGAAGTCACATGTTGCAGACCAATTGTGAAAGAATAGTAAAAAATATTTTGGGGCTTATTTTTTACAAGGTATCGTAATATTCTATTTGTATCCTCTAAAACACGACCTAATCGGTAACAAGTATTGATCGTTTTTTTAATAATAAGTAAAAAATGGTTGATTTTTTACATGGTTCTCATAAAATAATCATATCACTTGTAAAAAAAATCACCCCAATATATTTTAACTATTTCTTTTAAATTGGTTCGGAATTTATGACCTCATTTCAGTATTTCACATGATATATATATATATATATATATATATATATATATATATATATATATATATATGTGTGTGTGTGTGTTTGTGTGTTTGTTGCCAAAAAATTCGCTCGTAGGGGGTGCCCAACAATCATGATGAGAGAATAAAATTAAATAAGTTATAGACAAAGATTTATGTGGTTCGGCCATTGATGACATACGTCCACGAGACTTCAAAAATGTTTCACTATAATCTAGAAAGAAATTATATGACATTTTTTTCTAGCCTCTAAGCTCCCCTTTCACAATGGGGGATATCCCTTTTATATAGAGTTAGTGTTTTCAATTGAATAAGTTCTATCCCGTAGAGTTTGAGTTACAATAAAATAGTGCTTCTTAGTCTTCTACTTTATCAAGGACTCTAGTTGTCCTTATCTTGTTAGAATGGATGCAGGTCTCCATCTTGATCGATATACTCATCACGCATCATGCTATTATTGGAGGCGTGTTTTCCCCCCACAATAACCCCACAGGTCGCAGTTCAACTAAGTTGATTCCAAGATGAGCTGGGAGCTGGTTCGTAACCTCTTTAAAGAAGTGTAGTCGTCAATGTGAACTGGATTGCTGTTCTTTGAATCCTCGTTCGACTTTGTAAGGGCAAATATTTTAGCTTAAGCTTTTTATTTGTAAATATTTACCGTTTGCAATATTTGGCGTATCCCCCGTTACAAACTGACACGTCGAACCGAACTCCAACATCTCCAAGTTTAAGACTCCTCTAAATCTCATGAAGGTATAAAACTTTTAGAAGTTCTTAATTTTTCATATTTATATTTGGGATGACTTTTTATAAAAAAAATTGAGATTGAACTTTTTAAGTTTTAAAAATAATTTTTTTTGGACCTCGTTCGAAAGAGATTGATATATGTGCTGCAAACGAACTTCGAACAAGAACCTACTGCCTAACAAATCTTACTTAGTTGTAAGCTCATTAGAAGTTGGTTCAATCGAGACTGTTGTCTCGTTCAAACGAGATGATATTCTCGTTCGAACGACTTCAGTTTTTGTTTGAACGAGCCACCGCCTTGAAATTCATGTTAGACTTATAAATACCTGTTTCGAAAAGATTTTTTTATTAGACTTTTGAAAAAACATTACTTGAACATCTGTTGTAAAAGTTTCCAATTTTTGTGTTTTCCAAACACTTTTGATTCACAACTTTACATTCCCAAATATTTTGTGAATCATTTTTAAACCCAGGAAAGTTTTTGTATCTTGCATACATGTTAGGGAGAGGATTCTCTACAGCTGAGCTTGTGACCCGAGTGATCTTTGATGAAGAAGGAAGAAAGACTGATCGATGGCTACCGAGGGTAGAGCACCACTTGTGGACGACTCTGGACTGAGCCGTATTCTTTAGGAGTTTTGTAAGTAGGAAGTCTTGTAAAACTTTCTATAGTGATGTAATATAGGTTCTCCTGAAAATGGATTTTTCCTCATTTTTGTGCGTTTTCATGTTTGGTTTGATATTTGCAATTATATATTTAGAATACGTATTTGCATGCATACCTAATTTAATCAAAGATTAAAATTGGATTTGTGTGTGTTGGGATTTAAAATTGCAAATATAAAAAAATTAAATATTTTTTTGTAACCATCCTTGTCTGGCCTTTTCACGCGCTTATAAGTGGTATCAGAACATCCACCTTTGCAAGTGGTTTCAGAGCATCTACTTTTACACCTAAGGTAGACTTTGAGATCTTTCGTTAGTGGTATCTCAATCCTTCTTGCACATGTATTATGATTATCTATGTTGATTAACATATGAAATATGTTTAGACCCCTACATTCCGCATTCATGATTCAGGTATTTTTGTATTAGTTCATGGTGTGTTGTATTTGTAAAATCTTATACTTGAGAAAAATTTGAAAATTTTCTAAAAAATAGTTTGTGAAGCCTTTGAGATTATCATTACATGTTCATTATTTCTATACCTTTGTGATGATATCTTACTTCTTTTATGTTATGCTTTATGCTCTGTGTTTAGATTTTCTCCTTTGTCTCGGACAAAAAGGGGGAGAAAAAAATAAAGGGGAGATTTGATGATGAGTTTGATTTATCAAAGACAAAATATATTATATGTTGTTATTTTAGATTTCAAACTCTATGCATAAAGGGTATTTTCTTTGTTTCATGTGTGTAGGTATTCAGGAGAAAGAACATATTACACTGGGTGGAGACAAATTTGCCCAAGGGAAGAATAAAATGAGATTGAATACAAAGTTTCACTATGCCATTCCATTTTTAGGGTTTGGGAAGGGTATTAGGATTTTTATCATAGAGAGGTAATTTTTGCAATATGAGTTTTGGTTAGTTTAGTGCCGGAATAGAGAAAAGGGGAGATTTGTAAGAACGAATATTTTAGCTTAAACTTTTTATTTGAATTTATTTGCACTTTGGCATATATGGCGTATCTTGTTACAAACTGACATGCACCGACATGTCGAACCAAACTCCAACAACTCCCAGTTCAAGAGTCACCTACATCTCATGAAGGTATAAACTTTTAGGATTTCTTAATTTTTCATATTTATATTTGCGATGACTTTTTATAAAAAATCGAGGCTGGATTTTTTAAGTTTTAAAAATAAATTTTGTTTGGACCTCGTTCAAAAAAGATTGCTATCTTGCTCGAACAAAATTGGCTTTTTATTTTATCTCATTAGATCTTTGCTTCAAACAATCTTCGAACGAAAATCCACTACATAGCGATTGATGTCTCGTTTGAACGAATTGAGATTTTCGTTCAAACGAGATGTTATTCTCTGTAACATCATGTGCATTCTGGCAAGCGAGGTGGCCAGCCACCATCACCAAACTACGTTGGACGTTACTAAATAAGTTATTATTCTCAACATATGACAAATATATGAGAGATATAAAAAAATTCCACGAGATAATAATCAAATATAAACATTTAAGAAATATTAAATCTATCACCATTCTAATCTCCAAAATAAAATCAGCTCCAAATAAATATAACTCCCAATGAAATAATCCAGCAACGAATATCTGACAGAAATCGTAAAATATTGTGGAACTGAATTGGCCCACCAAATCCATAAATAATAATCTCATAATAAAATCAACAGAATAGAAAACAATCCTAAACTACTAAAGCATCTAAAATAAGACTCGAGCTGTATCTCCAAAAATATCTCCAATCACTCCTATGCAGCTACTCCAACTCTAAACTTGAAATATTAGTCAACGCAATGGGTCATGGCCACTGCATGAATACTATCTACTCTCCCCAATTTGGGTCCGTGAACCCAGATAATAGCATTATACATGATAAACATCACAATAGAGTATTTTAATTTAAACAAAATATAAATATTATCATGCGAATAAAAATAACTATCACCATCTACCCACATAACTAGGCCACCCCATTATTTATATCCAATTGTCATGTGACAATATTTAACAAACTTTTATAATTTAATTTAATTAATCCATCTCATTTTATTTATGCGACACCAGCATAGACAATTCACCCTATCTCGGGTCCTGCACATATTGCTGTCACACCCTAAGTTTTACACCACAGACAATCCCCTGACTATAGCTAGTTCGCCCAATTTCGTTAGCCCTGCACATATTAGTGATGTTCCAAAGATGACATGCCACCATAGTCAGTTCGCCCTTATTCTGTCAGCGTTGTACATACTGGTGACGCCAACACATACCCACGTGGCTATAGCCAATTCGCCCCTTATTGTTAGCCTTGAACATATTAGCGACGTCAATCCATTTTAATACCCGTTTATTATCGTTGGCATTAATTCTCAATTTCTCATTATTTTTTATTAGCCTCACCCTATTATGGGGCATAAATCCTCAAATATGTCCCTAGTCTCATACCTAGAGGTCTCCAAAACACAAGTACAATCTACCCTATTATATAGGACGGATCTCTACCATTAATTTCCTCCTTGTCTCGCGCCTAGACAATCGAATCAATGGAACGAAACAAAAATTAGCTCCACCCCGGAACATCTCATCCGTAGAAATCTACACTAACTAGTCGCATATCTTGAATGTGTTAATACCCACTATTCCATACTCACTAGTCTCATACCTAAAAAGCACTCCTAAAATTTAGGTGAGAGCATTACTACCAAAAAATCCCATCGTTCTCGTGGTGTCAAATATAATTAAAATTCACAAGTCGCATAAGATGTTTTATCAAAAATTCTACCAATTTCACATAAGGTCACAAATAAATCTAATTTCACCCGTTCAATCAATTTTTGAAATTAAAAAACTTACTTTATACAACTAATATAACTTCATCATCATGCAAGTTTATGGTGTACACAACAACAATTTCTCTTTTATCACACTTACATAATTTTATGTGATTTCACAAGCCACTTTTAATTAATACATATACTATGATTTTCAACATGCAAATCTACATCCATATTGACAAAAAATTCAACCTCTACCCTAAGCACACAAAGGTTATAAGTCTTAATTCATATTAAAAAAATTCATAAAAACAGTCCCAACATAGATTTCACTTTCCCTACTTAAGGTTTTTAGTTTGTTTTAACAAAACCACGCAAATTAATGTTTAGGGGATATTTGAAACGCATAATAAAGTATTCAAGTCTGTAGAAAAGTCGGTTGAAAATTCTGACTAGATGGTTTTGTTCCTCCCAAAAAATTAGTAAAGACTCGTTCTTGAGCGATCTTGAGAAAATACGGTTTGAGCCATCAAAACTTGGGTTGAATATTGATTTTAAATGGAGCTATGGGTTGTAGATGAGAGAGAATGAAATTAGGTGAGACTACTGACTTTTGAGATGCTAAAGTGTGTTTGCAAAGTCCTAAACCCGTCACTTTATGTTTATAAAAAAAAAAAAAAATTGAGTCCTAATCAAACACAAATGCTAAAAAATATATTTCGGATGAACGGACCGCAACAATTAGCTGAAATTCTGATATGTTGTAGCTGAAGACGACACGAAGCTGCTAAAAAAAATTAAGCTCGATCGGACAGTCAAATATTTTTATTTATTTATTTTCTTCTTAGGTCGGATCCTCCCCCGATTTTTATACCAAAAGTTATAATTCCAAATTTTAATCTCGATTCAAATTTCACTTAAAACCTTATTTTTATATATAAATACCAACCTTTTTACATACCAAAATTAAATAGACTCCAATTTTTTTTTTTGAAAATTTTAATTTCACAAAGATTTTTACGGCTAAAAAATTACGGGGTATTACATACTCCCCTACTAATATAGGAATTTCGTCCTCGAAATTCGATGAAGCATAAACGTCAAATGTAAAGTCATGCAAATAAAATAAGGCTTACATATGCCTACCCGTAGAATATTACAATAGGTCACCCATACACCAAATCCCACATGCACTTACCCCGTGAACAAGATACAACATATATCGCAACTGTATATAGAAATAAATATATCAATGAAAATAACGATGTTCTACGCTCTCCCACGTATCACCACTCGATTCTCTCTCCAAAAGTCATCGAACATTGAAGTTCTCAAATCAAATCACATCACCAAATTGATACGGGAGATACCTAACATCTGCACTAACGATATCGAAAATAAATCTCGTCCCCCAAAATCACTTCTAAGTATCTTCACATCAAGATTACTCGTTATAACCTCAATGCCTACAACGTCCTTAACCCAAAACTCCCTATCTCCAATCGTCACAGCTAACACGTATGCTAGATCCAATACCTTAAGGAGTGCAAATCAATAAAGGGGATCAAAGATCGTTAACGTGGAAGCTAAATGGACTCACCACCAACGAGACCTAAGACCGTGATCTAATATCATTTGTAACACCCCGTGCATGAATACTAGCTAATCTCTCCAATTAGGGTTTGTGAACCCAGACCGTAGCATTATGCATGATAAACATCACAATAGAGTATTTTAATTTAAACAAGAAATAAATATTAGCATGCGAATAAAAATAACTATCACTATCTACCCACATAACTAGGCCACTCCATTATTTATATCCAATTATCATGTGACAATATTTAACTAACTTTATTAATTTAATTTAATTAATCCATCTCATTTTATTTATGCGAAACCAGTATAGCCAGTTCACCCTCTCTCGGGTCCTGCACATATTGCTAGCACGTCTAAAGTTTTACACCACACACAATCCCCTCACTATATAGCCAGCTCGCCCAATTTCGTTAGCCCTGCACATATTAGTGAGATTCCATAGACGACACGTCACAATAGCCAGTTCGCCCATATTCTGTGAGCCTTGCACATATTGGTGATGCCAACACACACCCACGTCGCTATAGCTAGTTTCCTCTTATTGTTAGCCCTAAACATATTGGCGATGCCAATCCATTTTAATACCCGTTTATTATATTCGGCATTAATTCTCAATTTCTCAATTTGTCATTATTTTATATCATCCCCACCATATTATGGGGCATAAATCCTCAAACCTACCCCTAGTCCCATACCTAAAGGTCTCCAAAAGACAAGTACGTGCTACTCTATATACCATTAATTTCCTCCTAGTCTCGCGCCTAGACTATCGAATCAACGGAACGACACAAAAATTAGCCCCACCCCGGAACATCTCATCACTAGAAATCTACATTAACTAGTCCCGTACCTAGAAAGTGTTTATACCCATTATTCCATACTCACTAGTCCCATACCTAGCAAGCAATCCTAAAATTTAGATGAGATCATAACTATACAAAAAACACATCGTTCTCGTGGTGTCAAATATTATTAAAATCCACAAGTCGCATAAGACGTTTTATCAACAATTCTACCAATTTCTCATAAGGTGACAAATAAATCTAATGTCATCCATTCAATCAATTTTCAAATTTAAAAAAAATATTTATGCGGCTAATATAACTTCATCACTATGTAAGTTTATGGTGTACACAACAAAAAAATCTCTTTTATCACACTTAAATAATTTTATGTGATTTTACAAGCCACTTTCAATTAACACACTTACTATGATTTTCTACATGCAAATCTACATCCATTTTAACAAAAAAATCAACCTCTACCCTAAGCACACAAGGGTTATAAGTCTTAATTCATTTTTAAAAAATTCATTAAAATAGTCCCAACATAGATTTCACTTCCCCACATAAGGTTTCTAGTTTATTTTAAGAAAACCATGAAAATTAATGTTTAGGCAATATTTAAAATGTATAATACTAAAGAGAAAGAATATAAGTATTCATGTCTATAGAAAAGTCGATTGAAATTTCTGATTGGATGGTGGTGTTCCTATCGAAAAATCAGTAAAGATTCGTTCTTGAACGATCTTGAGAAAATACGGTGTGAGCCTTCAAACCTTGGGTTGAATCTTGATTTTAAATGGGGCTAGGGTTTGTAGATGAGAGAGAATGAAATTATGGGAGGATACTGACTTTTGAGAAGGCTAAAATGTGTTTTAAAAGTCCTGAACCCATCACTTTATGTTTATATACAAAAAAAAATGAGTCATAATCAAACACAAACACTAAAAAAAACATTTCGGATGAACGGATCGTCAGAATTGGCTGAAATTTTAATATGTTGTAGCTGAAGGCGAGGCAAAGTTGCTAAAAAAAATTCAACTCGATCGAACGGTTAAATATTTTTATTTATTTATTTTCTCCTTAGGACGGATCCTCCTCCAATTTTTATACAAAAAGTTATAATTTCCAAATTTTAACCTGATCTAAATTCCACTTAAAACCTTATTTTTACATATAAATCCCAATCTTTTTACATACCAAAATTAAACGTATTCCGAAATTTATTTTGTTTTGAAATTTTTAATTTAACAAAGATTTTTACGGCTCAAAAATCACGGGATGTTACATACTCTCCCACTAATATAGGAATTTCGTCCTCGAAATTCGACGAAGCGTGAACGTCAAACGTAAAGTCCCGCAAATAAAATAAGTCTTATATATGCGTACCCATAGAATAATTCAATAGGTTGCCCATACACCAAATCTCACATGCACTTACCCCGTGAACAAAATACAACATATATCTCAACAATATATATAAATATATCTATGAAAATAACGACGTGCCATGCTCTCCCACGTATCACCACTCGATTATCTCTCCAAAAGTCATCGAACACTGAAGTCCTCAAATCAAATCACATCACCAAATTAATACGGAAGATACCTAACATTTGCACTAACAATATCGAAAATAAATCTCGTCCCCCAAAATCACTTCTAAGTATCTTCACATCAAGATTACTAGTTATAACCTCAATGCCTACAACATCCTTAACACAAAACTCCCTATATCCAATAAACATAGCTAACACGCATGCTAGATCCAATACCTTAAGGAGTGCGAATCAACAAAGGGGATCAAATATCGTTAATGCGAAAGCTAAACGAACTCACAACCTACAAGACCTAAGATCATGCTCTAATATCATCTGTAACACTCCGTGCATTCGGGCAAGCAAGGTGGCCAGCCACCGTCGCCAAACTATGCTGGACGTCCCTAAATAAGTTATCATTCTAAATACGTGACATATATTTGAGACATACAAAATTTTTCCACGAGATAATAATCAAATTAATCCAATAAATATAGACATTCAAGCAATATTAAATTCATCACCATTCTAAGCTCCAAAATAAAATCAACTCCAAATAAATATAACTCTCAATGAAATAATTTAACTATGAATATCTGACAGAAACCATAAACAACTGTGGAACCGATTGGCCCACCAAATCCATAAATAAAAGTCTCATAATAAAAGCGACGGAATAGAAAGCAATCTGGAACTACTAAAGCATATAAAATAAAACTCCAGCTACACCTCCAAAATATCTCCAATCACTCCTATGCAGCTACTCCTGCGCTATACCTAAAATGTTAGTCAACGCAATGAGTCAGAACCCACCGCATGAATACTAGTTACACTCCCCAAATAGGGTCCGTGAACCCAGATAATAACATTATACATGATAAACATCACAATAGAGTATTTTAATTTAAACAAAATATAAATATTATCATGCGAATAAAAATAACTATCACCATCTACCCACATAACTAGGCCACCCCATTATTTATATCCAATTGTCATGTGACAATATTTAACAAACTTTTATAATTTAATTTAATTAATCCATCTCATTTTATTTATTCGACACCAGCATAGACAGTTCACCCTATCTCGGGTCCTGCACATATTGCTAGCACGCCCTAAGTTTTACACCACAGACAATCCCCTGACTATAGCCAGTTCGCCCAATTTCGTTAGCCCTGCAAATATTGGTGAGGTTCCATCGATAACATGTTACTATAGCCAGTTCGTCCGGTAAGGACATTGTCCGTCACAATTTATTATGTCGTATATCACTACAAGTCGTCAAAGAATTGATGAAGCTAGCATCTACAAACTTCGGATCAGAATTACAAGTGCACATCAACATTCATGCTCCAACGAGATAATTTAGTTAAAAATATGTTTAAGTTCCACTTGCAATTTATATTTAAAGTGTTGGGATAATTTTTAAAAGGTTAGAACTTGTATTTATAAAAATTCTTTGGAATAAAAGAAGTTTTATTTAAAATTAAAAAAATGGAAAGAAAAGTTTTTTTAAATCAAAATGAGTTGGCAGATAAATGAATACATCATTTGTTTTAGGCTTCTCGCTACTTGTTTAAAAAAAAGTGAGGCAATTTTTTTTGCTATTGTCAGCGCCATTGATTTGAGAGTAAGCCAATGGCTTAAAAAATGCCACGCCGCCTTTTTTAATAATCATTGGCATAATGATTTTTTGAAAAAATCTTTGGTGAGTTTTCGTACAGAAGGATTCCAAAAATCCTTAAAGGCCTTTTTCTTTTTCTTGCCTATCAGGCAGCGGCCACGCGACTTGGTGAAAAAAAAATATGGGGCGCCGTTTTTTATTATTTTGCCAACGATTGGCTTATGTCAAAAGGTTTCATAAAAGTTTTTTTTGAACCAAAAGAAATTTACGTACAAGAGCTTTTTTCTTAAGGCTAAACTTAACTCCTTTCTTTTAAAGACTTACGCATCTGCCTTTGTTAAAAACTTATGCATCTTTTGTTTTGGATAACCTGCATGTCAATAGTTATCAACTTTAACAAATCTCTTCTATTTAAAGGCCATCTCGTATAGTTTTCAAAGATGAGAAGAAAAGTTTTCGGCAGAACACTTTCTAGATAAAAAATCTTTGTGTTCAATATTTTTCCAGTATGTCTTCTTCTCACTTTTAAGGGTTCAAAACCTTTTGTTTATTTAATTCATAATCCCTTCTACTTTTTATGAATTGTTTTGTGGAACCCAAGACATATTTTTCTGAAATTTTATGGTGCTGATTTTGGTATCGTTCATGGTGCTAATCAAAGTCTGAGGATATTAAGGACTGCTGAGTATGGATCTTTGTTGAAATAGAACTGTGTGTTCTTGTGGGGCTGCTGAGGTTGTTCCATTGCTGACGACGCCGATCGACGCCTGCGGGTATTCGTGTGTCAAATTATTTCATTGTAATTCGTGTAAGTTGTGACCTACAAAATTATAGTGAAATAAATGGTTTTGCCCTTCGAAGATTTTTTCCTCATTTGTGACTGTCTTGCATACTTAGATTAATTTTTTTAATCACTCACGTTTATTTGCAAGAGTAAAAAATTGTTGGGTCTGGAATTGGAATTTAATTAAATAATTAATTCATTTGAATGCACGCACACTCTCAAATTGGTATCAAAGACAATTACACAATTATACCGTGTAATTTTTGCCAAAATTTTTCTGAGATATCAATTTTCTGAAAAAATTGATTTTTGAAAAAAAAGACGTGTTCAAAAAATGGAGAAATTATATAATAAAATTAAAGTTTTTGATGGGACTAATTATTCTTACTGGAAAGCCCGTATGAAATCTTCTCTAAAAGCCATAGATGAAAGAGTATGGATTTTGGTTGAAAGAGGGTGGACAGCTCCCTCCATCACTATTGACAACGTGACAAATTAAAAATCTGTGACTGCATGGACTGGAGATGAATTTAAATGGTCATCTTTTAACTCTAAGGGTCTTAGTGTTATTTCTGGATCCGTCACACCTGACGAGTTTCGGCGGATAATGACGTGTACCACGTCAAAAGAAGAATGGGATGTTTTACAGCTTACCCGTGATGGAACTAATGCTGTGAAAGAGTCTAAACTGCAAAATTTAACAACTGAATTTGAGACTATCACCATGCTTGAGTCTGAAGGCACTACACCAAAAATAGGAATCTGGCACGGTTTATAACTGTGCCAGATCAAATCTGGCACGGTTTTGAACTGTGCCAGAATCAGGTGTTCCAAAATGGCCATTTTTTTCTGGCACGGCTCAAAAGTGTGCCAGATTTGGCCAAACAGGAACACTTCTGGCACACTTTTAAACCGTGCAAGAATTTGATATTTCCGGCACACTTTTGGCACAGTTTTTAACTGTGCCAGATTTAGCACAGTTTAAAAAAATTTGGCACAGTTTAAAACCGTGCCAAAATATGATACACTTTTGCCACGGTTTTGAATTGTGCCAAATTGTTTTATAAAAAGAAAAAAAATAATTATTTGAAAGAACAAAAATTCGCAAATTAAAAATATTGCACGTTGTTGATAAACTAATGTACATACAAACTTCAAAATATTACAAGTCTTTAATAGTTCACAGGCCAAAAAAAAATTGGGCAGAGTTTCCTCTATTTTTTGGACATTCCAAAACCTGCCTAACATAACGCCCGCACGGCCACAAAATATAACAATTAACTTACAAAAGCCCGCACGGCCATAAAAGTTAACAATAAAACTACAAAAGGCCGCACGGCCATAACACAAAAAAATGGAATCATGAATAAACCCCTTGTCGTAAACCATTGAGTTCACTGTGTATTCCACGTGAATAAATGCCAACGATAAACTGTTATCCTGCAAAAAAAATAGGATACAAAAAAGATACGATATTAGTAACCCAATAATTTATAAAAAAAAAATCTACTCAAACTAAAAAATTACATATAGGAGTGGAAATTATCATCATATTCTCAAACCAGGAGACCCGGGACTACGCAGTCAGTTCCTACAAGTTACATTGGTCCCGTGCGAGGTGTTCGTGCCTCCTACAGGGTCGTTTGGGGCTGGTTTGGGTTTTCACCCTTTAACGGCTTGTTTTTAAGTTTAAGTGTTGATTTTTGCAAATTATCGTCATATTCACAAACCGGGAGACCCGTGACTACGCGATCAGTTCTTACAAGTTACATTGGTCCCGTGCAAGGTGTTGGTGCCTCCCACGGGGTCGTTTAGGGGCTGGTTTGGGTTTTCACCCTTTAACGGCTTGTTTTTAAGTTTAAGTGTTGATTTTTGCAAATTATCGTCATATTCACAAACCGGGAGACCTGGGACTATGCGGTCAGTTCCTACAAGTTACATTGACCCCGTGCGAGGTGTTCATGCCTCTTACGGGGTCATTTGGGTGCTGGTTTGGGTTTTCACCCTTTAACGGCTTGTTTTTATAGTGTTGATTTTTGCAAGTTATCGTCATATTCACAAACCGGGAGACCCGGAACTACGCGGTCAGTTCCTCAAAGTTACATTGGTCCCGTGCGAGGTGTTTGTGCCTCTTACGGGGTCGTTTCGGGTTGGTTTGGGTTTTCACCCTTTATAGGCTTGTTTTTAAGTTTAAGTGTTGATTTTTGCGACTTATCATCATATTCACAAATCGGGAGACCCGGGACTACGCGGTCAGTTCCTACAAGTTACATTGGTCCCGTGCGAGGTGTTCGTGCCTCCTACGGGGTCGTTTGGGGATGGTTTAGGTTTTCACCCTTTAACGGCTTGTTTTTAAGTCTAAGTGTGATTTTTGCAAATTATCATCATATTCACAAATCAGGAGACCCGGAACTACGCGGTCAGTTCGTGCAAGTTACATTGGTCCCGTGCGAGGTGTTCGTGCATCTTACGGGGTCGTTTGGGCACTGGTTTGGGTATTCACCCTTTAACGGCTTGTTTTTAAGTTTAAGTGTTGATTTTTGCAAATGATCATCATATTCATAAACCGGGAGACCCGTGACTACGCGATCAGTTCTTACAAGTTACATTGGTCCCATGCGAGGTGTTGGTACCTCCTACGGGGTCGTTTGGGGGCTGGTTTGGGTTTTCACCCTTTAACAGCTTATTTTTAAGTTTAAGTTATGATTTTTGCAAATTATCGTCATATTCACAAACCGGGAGACCTGGGACTATGCGGTCAGTTCCTACAAGTTACATTGGCCCCATATGAGGTGTTCATGCCTCTTACGAGGTTATTTGGGTGCTGGTTTGGGTTTTCACCCTTTAACGGCTTGTTTTTAAAGTGTTAATTTTTGCAAATTATCATCATATTCACAAACCGGGAGACCCGGGACTACGCGGTCAGTTCCTCAAAGTTACATTGGTCCCGTACGAGGTGTTCGTGCCTCTTACGGGGTCGTTTGGGGGTTGGTTTGGGTTTTCACCCTTTATAGGCTTATTTTTAAGTTTAAGTGTTGATTTTTGCGAATTATCATCATATTCACAAATCGGGAGACCCAGGACTACGCGGTCAGTTCCTACAAGTTACATTGGTCCCGTGCGAGGTGTTCGTGCCTCCTATGGGGTCGTTTGGGGCTGGTTTGGGTTTTCAACCTTTAACGGCTTATTTTTAAGTCTAAGTGTGATTTTTGCAAATTATCATCATATTCACAAATCAGGAGACCCGGGACTACGCGGTCAGTTCCAGCAAGTTACATTGGTCCCGTGCGAGGTGTTCGTGCATCTTACGGGGTCGTTTGGGGGCTGATTTGGGTTTTCACCCTTTAAGGGCTTATTTTTAAGTTTAAGTGTTGATTTTTGCGAATTATCGTCATATTCACAAACTGGGAGACCCGGGACTATGCGGTCAGTTCCTACAAGTTACATTGGTCCCATGCGAGGTGTTCGTGCCTCTTACGGGGTCGTTTGGGGGCTGGTTTGAGTTTTCACCCTTTAACGGCTCATTTTTAAGTCTAAGTGTGATTTTTGCAAATTATCATCATATTCTAAAACCGAGAGACCTGAGACTATGCGGTCAATTCCTACAAGTTACATTGGTCCCGTGCGAGGTGTTCGTGCCTCTTACGATGTCGTTTGGGGGCTGGTTTGGGTTTTCACCCTTTAACGGCTTGTTTTTAAGTTTTAAGTGTTGATTTTAGCAAATTATCATCATATTCACAAATCGGGAGACCCGGGACTACGTGGTCAGTTCCTACAAGTTATATTGGTCCCGTGGGAGGTGTTCGTGCCTCCTACGGGGTCGTTTGGGGTCTGGTTTGGGTTTTCATCCTTTAACGGCTTGTTTTTAAGTCTAAGTGTGATTTTTGCAAATTATCATCATATTCTCAAACTGAGAGACCCGGGACTATGCGATCAGTTCCTACAAGTTACATTGGTCCCGTGCGAGGTGTTCGTGCCTCTTACGGGGTCGTTTGGGGGCTAGTTCGGGTTTTCACCCTTTAACGACTTGTTTTTAAGTTTAAGTGTTGATTTTTGCAAATTATCATCATATTCACAAACCTGGAGATCCGGGACTACGCGATAAGTTCCTACAAGTTACATCGGTCCCGTGCGAGGTGTTCGTGCCTCTTACGGGGTAGTTTGGGGGCTGGTTTGGGTTTTCACCCTTTAACGGTTTGTTTTTAAGTTTAAGTGTTTGCAAATTATTGTCATATTCTCAAATCGAGAGACCCAAGACTACGCGGTGAGTTCCTATAAGTTACATTTGTCCCGTGCGAGGTGTTCGTGCCTCTTACGGGGTCGTTTGGGGTTTGGTTTGGGTTTTCACCCTTTAACGGCTTGTTTTTAAGTATAAGTGTGATTTTTGAAAATTATCATCATATTCTCAAACCGAGAGACCCGGGACTATACGGTCAGTTCCTACAAGTTACATTTGTTCCGTGCGAGGTGTTCGTGCCTCTTACGGGGTCGTTTGGGGGCTGGTTTGGGTTTTCACCCTTTAACGACTTGTTTTTTAAGTTTTAAGTGTTAATTTTTGCAAATTATCATCATATTCACAAACCGGGAGACTCGGGACAATGCGGCTAGTTCCTACAAGTTACATTGGTCCCGTGCGAGGTGTTCGTGCCTCCTACGGGGTTGTTTGGGGGCTGGTTTGCGTACCCTTTAACGACTTGTTTTCAAGTCTAAGTGTGATTTTTACAAATTATCGTCATATTCTCAAACCGAGAGACCCGGGACTATACGGTCAGTTCCTACAAGTTACATTGGTCCCGTGTGAGGTGTTTGTGCCTCTTACGGGGTCGTTTGGGGGCTGGTTTGGGTTTTCACCCTTTAACAGCTTATTTTTAAGTTTAAGTGTTGATTTTTGCAAATTATCATCATATTCACAAACCGGGAGACCCGGGACTATGCGGTCAGTTCCTATAAGTTACATTGGTCCCGTGCGAGGTGTTCGTGCCTCTTACGGGGTCGTTTGGGGGGTGGTTTGGGTTTTCACCCTTTAACGACTTATTTTTAGGTCTAAGTGTGATTTTTGCAAATTATCATCATATTCACAAACCGGGAGATCCGGGACTACGCGGTCAGTTCCTACAAGTTACATTGGTCCCATGCGAGGATTTCGTGCCTCTTACGGGGTCGTTGGGGGCTGGTTTGAGTTTTCACCCTTTAACGACTTATTTTTAAGTCTAAGTGTGATTTTTACAAATTATCATCATATTCTAAAATCGATAGACCCGGGACTATGCGGTCAATTCCTACAAGTTACATTGGTCCCGTGCGATGTGTTCGTGCCTCTTACGAGGTCGTTTGGGGTCTGGTTTGGGTTTTCACCCTTTAACGACTTGTTTTTAAGTTTAAGTGTTGATTTTTGCAAATTATCATCATATTCACAAACCGGGAGATCCGGGACTAAGCGATGAGTTCCTACAAGATAAATTGGTCCCGTGCGAGGTGTTCGTGGCTCTTACGGGGTCGTTTGGGGGTTGGTTTGGGTTTTCACCCTTTAACGGCTTATTTTTAAGTCTAAGTGTGATTGTTGCAAATTATCGTCATATTCTCAAACCGAGAGACCCAGAACTATGTGGTCAGTTCCTACAAGTTACATTTGTCCCATGCGAGGTGTTCGTGCCTCCTACGGGGTCATTTAGGGGCTGGCTTGGGTTTTCACCCTTTAACGGCTTGTTTTTAAAGTGTTGATTTTGACATAGTGTCGTTTGTTTATTCATTAAATCCAACCCTTTTTAACATTTGAAATAAACTCAACAGCAGCAGCAAATTCCAAAACCAAACCACCAGCAAATCCCTTCCACCAATTTAACTAAATAAGCTCAAAAATTAGCCATTTTACATTTGGCTACTTGTCGCCATTTCAGACCACTTTTCTATTTAATGCTACTACAAATTTTAAGAGAATTTGAGACTAACCATATTTCATTTGCATTTTGATAGCCACCCGATGAACTCTTCGTGCCGTGACTTCTTGAAAGTATCCCATTTTGGTCCAACAATGTCTGCAAATTCTCAAATCTTCTATTCTGAGCGGCATTTAGTTGTTCATCAGACGATATCTTATCTTTCAAGTTTCTCAGCTCTTCATTATGAGATCGAGACTGTGCTATGTCTGTTGAAGTGTCAGAAGACTTATATTAGAAGATTTTTCTTATAAAATACAAAAAGGATAAAAGGGGGAAAGAACTGAAACATACATGTGTATCATTGCACTTATCATTCATCAAATCACCCAACAAAAGTATGAAGCCCATCATTGTGCCAAGAATTGTCCAAGAGCATCAATAAATGGCATTGACTCAATGTCTCCTGCTTCAAGCAAAAGTCCATTTTAACCCAATAAAAGTATGAAGCCCCTCATTGTGCCACAGGTTGCATATAGTTATTAATTTACCTATAGTACCAATTCTATGACACAAACATCAGGTGGACGTTCTTCCCTGTCCACCAGTATAGCTGTTACACGTTCAATCCAATCTTGAATGGCATCCGTGATATGAGGTGCAACCTGACCAAGGGAAGTAACATGTGAGGACATGAATATAAGTGACTGAATAATATAATAGATACATTTCAGCAACAGTGAAAGAATCAGAACAGTTTTTTCAAGATAATCCCCCTTTCTCTCTTTATCAATGACAAACTAACAGAGAAGAAAAGTAGTCAATACAATAAGTCAAAAAAAATAAAGATTGCACTAAACACTTCACCTTGAATTGCAGTTATACAAGCGTCAACACCAATTTTTTTTCCACTAAACACTTCACCTTGAATTGTGGCTTATGTTAGTATTAATTAAAAGCATAATCAACAAATTTTGCAAAAGACAAACACGCAAATTAAAAATAAACATACCTAAGAAAATAACCTTCGTCATTCCCTAAAAATAAACATACCTAAGTAAATACGATATGCATATGAACAACCCAAAAGCCATTCCCTGAAATGGCATTTAATTCAAAAAAAATATGAAGACAAAAGTACACATCTTATAATGAATACAATCAAGACTTTATAATATTGCAAACACTCAAGGCACACATTCCGACATCATAAGTACATACATTTGTTATCCAGTATTAGCCCAGTAGATCACAATAAAACTTTTAATGTATTATAATACTTTTTAAATAAAAAAAGAGCCGTAAGGACAACATATCAAGCAATCCAAACGTACGTATCAAACAGAGTACAACCAAAACAACCACATATCTGCCAAACTAAGAATCAATAATTGCACAAACACTAATTTAAGCTGAAACTAACTTTGATTACCAATGAATATAAACGATCCATATATAAAAACGTATACAAATACATGTAGGCATCTACATTTTACATTCGTATACGTATGTGTATAATATGTATGTGGTTGGGAAATTTCAAGAGAGGCAAGATTAAATAGAGTAAAAGATCGATTAAGAAACACTTAAAAAAGATCTACACTGATTATGCTATCAAATACAAAGCGTAGACTGTAAATGGATACAAAATAAACCAAACCAATGTAGATGTTCTATTTTCGTTCTCACTAAAGACACTCAAATGGCTGGGGTTTATGATCTTTACGTTCTCTTCTCGTTGAAAGTGGATATTGCAATAGTTTCACTATCTAGACTAAATGTTGCAAGATATGGATCTTCAAAAAAACTTCCCATCAAGATTTTGGCTTAGGGTTGAAGAAGATGGTTATTGGCAAGATGTGGAGTATGAAAATATTACTCACTATTATGATTACTTTTTAAAGTGGGGTCATGACCAATTTTATGGTAAACTCACATACAAAAAGTCACATCCAAATGATGAGAACCATGCTACTAAGAGTACCCATTATCACGAACCATCAAAAACTTAGATGTTGAAAAATAAAAACACTGTGAAAACTCAGGTGAGTCTCCGACTAGCTTAACAACCCAGTCAGAATAATATCATAGACATTTATCTTAAATTTAGACCTCCCGAATCCAATATAATATTACTAGATATTGTCCACATGGAAGAGAGCTGTGAGGATGAAGTTCTGATTTCGCAAGTAGCAGTTTTCCTAAAAAAAACTCATTCAATAGTTTACATGAGCTGAATCAGGTCTCAACAGAGTCTAGCGCAGAGAAAATCGCCCAGAAAAATTCAAATCATAATGATACTCTCGTGGCAGATCATGGGGACTTTTAGATAGTTATAAAACCCACTATCGTTATGGACGTGGAATCTATAGTCTCAAAAATGAGAACTACATTTGATCTTGTAAATATATTTATCAAGAATGAAGAAAATATTATCTAATTAGCTGCTATGAGTGATCCCCATAAATTTTATGATACGCCTCCTTTGGAGGGAATCACGTTCCTAAAACAGTTTATCTCATCCCCATAAATCACGTACCTACATTTGATCTTGAAGAATTTTGCAACATTAAAGACACTCAAATGGCTGGGGTTTATGAGGTTACCTGAGCCGGAGAGAGAGAATGAGGTTACTTGAGCCGGAGAGAGAGAGAGCTGAACGGAGCTACGCTGATGGAGAGATGATCGGCCGAAGAGAGAGATGATCGGCTGGAGAGAGAGAGCTGAACGCAGAGGTTAAAGCAAGAGAGGGGTGAGCGGGGTGAGCAGGGCGAGCGGGAAGATAGAGGGGGGAATTTTTTGGGGGGATTTTATATTTTAGTGAAGTGTGCTTAATTTTGGCACACTTTAAACAGTGCCAAATTTTGGCACTGTTTTAAGGTGTACCAAATTATCTTTAAACCGTGCCAAAATCTGGCACAATTTTAAACTGTGCCAGATTTTTAATATCAGGGTGTGCCAAAATACTGTTTTTGGTGTAGTGATGTTTTGATGAATTCTATGCTAGATTATCTGATATTATAAACACTAGCTTTAATTTTGGTGAACACATTCCTAATGCTAGAGTTATTAAAAAGATTCTAAGATCACTTCCTAAGTGTTTTATCCCTAAAGTCACTGTGTTAAATTCAATGGGTAATTTAAACACGCTTAAATTAGAGGAATTGGTTGGAGACTTACAAACCATTGAAATTGACATGTTTGTTAAGTCTCTTAAACCAAAAGATAAGGGAATTGCACTTAAAGCCCAGGCTAGAAAGGGTGAGGGGTCCGTTAAAAGGAAAGAAGTGTCTAAACAGAGAGAGATAGAAACATCTGATTCTGAAGGAGAATTTGATTTAGATAACTTGGTTCTTTTTGCCAAAAACTTCAAAAAATTCTCAAATTAAAAAATGGCAATTTTAAAGATAAAAAGAATTTTGAGAAAAATATATATGGAAAGAAAGATGAAAAAGATAAAAAGGACACCCCCAAGAGAGATGCTATGAATGCGAAGGTAGAGGTCATAAGGCTTTTGAGTGTTCCACTAGGTTTAAGCATCAAGGCAAGGGCAAAGATGTCCTAAATGCCACATTCAATGATGACAGTGAGGTTGAGTCGGTGGATTATGTAGATGAATCATCGCATGAATGCAACTTCACCGCATTCATGGCTAGTCATGGAGGTATCCCACTGCATCTCACGACGATGATGATTCCACCTCACATGGACACCTTGACAGTAATGAGAGTGAGGGAGAGGATGATGGAAATGAGAGCGATCTTAGACGCGCCTATGCCAATTTATATGACGAATCATTCAAAACCAAAAAGCGTAATAAAGCGTTAGTTCTTAGGATCGTCGTCGTTTAAAAGGAATTAATAGAGACTAGAGAGAGAGAGTCATCATTTAGCACTGCCTTTAGAGAGAGAGAGAGAGTAAGTTTGTGATGAGAGAGAGAAGAGTTTTGAGAAAGTAAAAGGGGACTTGACTAAACAAGTGGCTAATCTGACGAGAGACCTCTGTGCATTCGAAGAGGCTCGAAAGATTCTGGAACCCTTATTGCCCAGCTCACTCATGATCTTGAGAGAGCATGAGAAGTCAAGGTTCAAATCGAGGAGGATTTGGTGAAAGGCTAGGAATTGTTTTTTATGGTGCTTACACCTCTCAGATTGCACCTGGACCAGTCCCTAAGTTTATGACTACTCCATATGGCTGCCCATCAAAGCCCAAGAGAAGAGTTCGACCGAGAAAAGCAAACCAAGGTCTGCATAAAACTGTGTTCTTCTGTACGTATTGTTAAAGAAAAGGCCACCTGAGAGAGTATTGCTATAGTTTGGGTCGGACTTCACGTACTTATGCTCCACCACATCGTACTGATGATTTTACCATTCTGAGAGAGCGTGTTGAGTTTTTAGCTGCCACATCACAGAGTTTGATGAAGGAATTCCGACGAATGTCTTTACCGTCACTAAATGCTTCCCGCATCTTGGCTAAAACCAATAACAACAAGGCTAAACAAAAGGTTACCTTTTGGGTAACTAAAAAAGACGAAAAAGGCCCTTGTTGTTCATATCGCTCTCAAAGCACATAATACCTCCCAATGGTATTTTGACAGTGGCTGCTCCAGGCATATGATTGGTGACGTATCCTTATTTACCTCCCTTGAGGATCGAAAGGAAGACAAGGTCACATTCGTAGATGAGATCAAATCTAGCATAGTAGGACGAGGGACTGTAGAGATACCTAGATTTCCTATGCTAGAGAATGTATTGTATGTGAAAGGTTTGAAAGCTATTTTACTCGGCATTAGCCAGTTGTGCGATGCTAACTTTGCAGTAAAGCTTGATTGGAATGATTGTACTGTCTATGATCAAGCCGATAAATTATTATTTCAAGGCGTGAGGACCGACGATAACTTCTATGGGATTATACCCATGTCCTCATTTATGTGTAACAGCGCCACGATCACTCCTATGGATCTGTGGCATCAACGTCTAGGTCACGTGAACTTTAGAGATTTAGATCGTCTTGTTAAAAAGATCCTAGTATGTGGCTTGCCATCCCTTGTAAAGCCAACTTTTGATGTTTGTGGGCCCTGTCAGTTGGGTAAACAATTCCGTAGTCCCTATAGGAAGATGCATTCTATTACCACCTCTCGTGTGATTGAGCTAATTCACATGGATCTTATGGGTCCTACACGTACTGAGAGTCTGGGTGGTAAGAGGTATACCCTCGTGATGGTGGATGATTTCTCCAGATATTCGATTGTAGGTTATTTGAGAGAGAAATTCGATGTTGTAGAGTTTTTAATGACCAAGTGTCGTGTCCCACAAAACCAACATAAATTCACTATTAACAGGATACGTAGTGACAACGACACGAAATTTATGAAAGCAAAGTTAGATCTTTACTATGATATCCTTTGAATTAAACATAATTTTTTTACTGTAAGGACTCCTCAACAAAATGGGATTGTTGAGAGGAAGAATTGGACGATTCAGTAAATGGCTAGATCAATGCTTTTGGGTCGTAAGGTTGCTAGGAGATTTTGGGCAGAGGCGGTGTCTACCGCATGCCACACCGTGAATAGGGTTTACCTGCGTCCACACACACTTAAAAGGCCTTATGAATTGTGGACTGGAAAGAAACCCAACCTTGTATATTTCTGTGTCTTTGGGAGTAAATGCTACATCCTATGGGATAGAGATTAATTAGGAAAGTTTAACTCCCAGAGCGACGAGGGAATTTTGCTTGGATATTCATCAAACAGTAGAGCATACAGGGTTTTCAACCTGAGTAGCTCTAAGGTTGTGGAGTCAATAAACATCACCGTGCAAGATGACTAACCTCCAGCGTTTGTTGATCCTAGCCTTCAGTGTGAGGATAAGGACTTTTCTGGCAGCGATTTACTTGTCCCTCACACACACCTTGTGAACCCTACTCCTATGTTAGGGGACACACCGGTTTGGGTTCGCAAGAGTCATGACCCTGTCACTATTGTAGGCGATCCTACCTTAAGGGTCAAAACTCGTGCTCAGATAGAGAACGTTGTTAGTCATTTTTTCTACACGTCCATAGTCGATCCCAAGAATCACAAAGAAGCACTCAAGAATGAACACTGAATATCTACTATGCAGGATGAGTTGCTTCAGTTTAAAAAGAACAATGTTTGGGAACTTATCCCCCGACATAGTGAGATGAATGTGATAGGTACCAGGTGGATTTTCAAGAATAAAATGGATAAAAATGGTA
This sequence comes from Sambucus nigra, assembly GCA_949130495.1. Taxonomy (NCBI): domain Eukaryota; kingdom Viridiplantae; phylum Streptophyta; class Magnoliopsida; order Dipsacales; family Adoxaceae; genus Sambucus; species Sambucus nigra. The sequence continues at coordinate 376,900,811 of OX422209.1, read as the reverse complement.
CCATAATAAAAAAAACAAAGCTAGGTTGGTCGCTCAAGGATACACACAGATAGAGGGTGTAGACTTTGGGGAGTAATTTTCTCCTCTTGCAAGGCTTGAGTCCGTACGCTTACTACTCACCATTGCATGTCATCTGCGCTTCAAGCTATATCAGATGGATGTCAAGAGTGCCTTTCTAAATGGCATTCTACATAATGAGGTTTACGTGGAACAACCAAAATGGTTTGAAGACCCTAAGCACTCGGAGCACGTCTACTATCTGATGAAAGCCTTGTATGGTTTGAAGCAAGCACCCCGTGCTTGGTACGAGAGGCTTACTTCATATCTCTTAGCCCGTGGCTTTAAGAGAGGGGGAGTTGATATGACATTGTTCGTCAAGAGAGATGACAGTGCTATTTTGGTTGCCCAGGTCTATGTGGACGACATAGTCTTTGGATCTGCATGCTCACAACTTTGAGGAGGAGATGAAAAGTGAGTTTAAGATGAGCATAGTAGGTGAGCTTACTTTCTTCCTTGGTCTCTAGGTTCGTCAGATAGAGGATGGGATGTTCCTCTAACAATCCAAGTATGCTAGATACCTAGTGAAGAAATTTGGTTTAGACTCCGCTAAGCATGCACGTACACCTACGAGTACTTCTACCAAGCTTAGTAAGAACACTTCAGGTAAGGACGTAGAGAAAACCTTGTATCGGAGTATGATAGGTAGTCTTCTCTACTTGACCACCATCCATCCCGATATAGCCTTTAGTGTTTGATTCTGTGCGCGATATCAGGTATCCTCGAAAGAGTCACACTTACTTGCTCTAAAACGTATAATCAAAGACGTGAGTGGGACTCTCTCCTACGGTATTTGGTATTCCTTTGATACCGATGACCGTCTATCCGCCTATTCAGATGCCGATTAGGCCAAGGATATAGATGGTTGTAGGAGCACTTTTGGTGGGTGTTTCTACTTTAGTTCTTCTCTTGTCTCCTGGCTGAGCAAGAAGAAAAACTTCATCTCTTTGTCTACTGCGGAGGCTGAGTACATCATCGCCGGGAGTTGTGGCACATAACTGTTATGGATGAAGAAAATATTGGAGGATTATGGGATTTCACAGGACACCATGACCATCTCTTGTGATAACACGAGCATGATACACATATCTCATAATCCGGTCGAACGTTCGCGCACAAAGCACATCAGATGTGAGCACTTTATACATCATTTAGTTGAGGAGAAAGTCGTATCCTTGAGTTTCATACCCACGAACCTTCAGTTAGCCAATATTTTCATGAAACCTTTATATGCCCATCGATTAGAGAGTCTTAGGAAGTCTTTAGGGATTTGCACAGTTGACTGAGGGGATGGTCTGTGTCTAGTATAGGATGCATTTTTTTTCATGATCACATAATTCTGCTCCTATTTCTAGTTTGTATCATTTTTGTTTTTATATACATTTAGTTCTTTTCTTATTTCTTAAAAAATGAAAAATACAAAAAGATTTTCTTTTATTTTGAGAAAACCAAAAAAACTCAAAAAGATTTTTGTAGTTTGTTTTGCACCGTTTATGAATAAACACTTAGGATGACCAAGTCACAACTTCATGCCATATCCATGTGACTGTTTGATAGTGATTTGAGACAATATGTTATGTCATTCATGTGCTCTACAAAGTTTAGAGTCTTTGAGTTGCTATAGTGTTGATACCTACATGTTTGACTCACTTTGTCCTTTATTGCACACATGCACGGATTTGTTTGATGTTTGTTCTTGACAAATCACATGTTGGTTACGTATTTTCATCTCAATTATTTCTATTACAACGAACCAAATGCGGTAAAATAAAATAATAAAAGGTGTGCATGTTTTTACTATTTTGCAGTAAGTTTGTGTGAATTTTATAATCAGTGAAGGGCTACGAAAGGTACTTATATATCCTTTGCGATTAAGCCTCCGTTTAAATTGGACCTAAAAATTGAGGAATTTTAATTATCCGGGGTCCAAAGAGGTTTAAAAGAGCCCGAAAATATTGAAAGGCAATAAAAAGAAATGCATGCCAATCATGGACCATTAGGTTTATTTGCCAATTCTCCAATGTTTGAGAATTTATATCACCTCGAAAAGAAAATATTTATGAGGGAGTTTGGCTAGAGAATTAAAACGGCTTTGCACATCCTTAAAAAGTCTTGAAAAAACATGAAATCGTTTTGGACGTTATTGGTGTGAAAATCATGTTGACTTTGATTTGTTGATTTTGATTTAAGACAATGTCATCTAAATTCATCAGTTTTACACCAAATGACTATTTTTTATGTTCATTCGTTAAGAGTACACTTATGCATCTTGCACATATGATATGATTGAGTTGATTTTCTGATCGAATTTGTTCACACCCATTCATTCCGTTTCCATGATTTGGTCGTCTTAGTATAAATTCATGGTGTGTGATTTTTGTAACATCATTTTTGTTTTTGTATAAAAAATTTGTAAAATAAAAAATAGTTGGTTTGTTCTGTTTTTCGTGACACCCCGCTTTTCTTTATGTGATTTATTCTTTTCCTTGTCTATTTCGGACAAATAAAAAGGGGGAGAATGAATTATGATATTATGGGGGAGTTTTAGTATGGGGGAGATTTGATTTTTCTAACATTCATTATGTTTATATCATTTCAAACTCAATACGTCATGAGGGTTTGTTGCCTTATCTCATGTGTGTAGGTACGAAGATTAAAAATCAAACTATTGCACACCCTGATGAGAAACGCTTGGAGTTTGAAAAGCATATCATTTTATCTTTCCTTGATTGTCTTGAGAGGCTAGATTTGTATAGGTCATTCTTATGATTAATAATTCGAATTTTTTATTTTTTACCAACATAAACATAGGGGGGAGATTTGTAAGGACATTGTTCGTCACAATTTATTATATAGTATACCGCTACAAGTCGTCAAAGAATTGATGAAGATATCATCTACAAACTTCAGATCCGAATTACAAGTGCACATCAACATTCAAGATCTAACGAGATATTTTTGGTTAAAATATGTTTAAGTTCCACTTGCATTTTATATTTAAATTGTTGGGATAATTTTTAAAAGGTTAGAACTTTTATTTATAAAAATTCTTTTGAATAAAAGAAGTTTTATTTAAAATTAAAAAAAAATGAAAAGAAAAGTTTTTTTAAATCAAAATGAGTTGACAGTTAAATGAATACATCATTTGTTTTAGGCTTCTCACTGCTTATTTTAAAAAAAAAGTGAGGCAATTTGTTTTGCTACTATCAGCGCCATTGATTGGCGAGTAAGCCAATGGCTTAAAAAAAATGCCATGCCGCAATTCTTAATAATCATTGGCATAATGATTTTTTGAAAAAAATCTTTGGTGAGTTTTCGTACAGAAGGATTCCAAAAAGGCTTAAAGGCATTTTTCTTTTTCTTGCCTATCAGGCAGCGGCCACGCGACTTGGTGAAAAAAAATATGGGGCGCCGTTTTTTGTTATTTTGCCAACGATTGGCTTATGTCAAAAGGTTTCATAAAATTGTTTTTTGAACCAAAAGAAAGTTGCGTATAGGAGCTTTTTTCTTAAGGCTAAACTTAACTCCTTTCTTTTAAAGACTTACGCATCTGCCTTTGTTACAAACTTACCTATCTTTTGTTTTGGATAACATGTATGTCAATAGTTATCAACTTTAACAAATATCTTCTCTTTAAAGGCCATCTCGCATAGTTTTTAAGGATGAGAAGAAAAGTTTTCGGCAGAACACTTTCTGGATAAAAAATCTTTATGTTCAATATTTTTCCAGTATGTCTTCTTCTCACTATTAAGGGTCCAAAACCTTTTGTCCATTTAATTCATAATCCCTTCTGCTTTTTATGAATTGTTTTGTGGAACCTAAGACATATTTTTCTGTAATCTTATGGTGCTGATTTGGTACCGTTCATGGTGCTAATCGAAGTCTGAGGATATTAAGGTCTGCTCAGTATGAATCTTTGCTGAAATAGAACTGTGTGTTCTTGTGGGGGTTGCTGAGGTTGTTCCATTGTTGACAACACCGACCGACTCCTGCGGGTATTCGTGAGTCAAATTATTTCATTGTAATCCGTGTAAGTTGTGAGTTACAAAATTATAGTGAAATAAATGATTTTGCCCTTCGGGGATTTTTTTCTCATTTGTGACTGTCTTGCATGCTTAGATTAATTTTTGTAATCAATCACATTTATTCGCAAGAGTAAAAAATTGTTGGGTCTGGAATTGGAATTTAATTAAATAATTTATTCATTTGAACGCACACGCACTCTCACGCTCGTATTCTGTCAACCTTGCACATATTAGTGAGCCAACACACACCCACGTTGCTATAGCCAGTTCGCCCCTTATAGTTAGCCATGCACATATTGGAGACATTAATCCATTTTAATACCTCTTTATTATCTTCGGCATTAATTCTTAATTTCTCAGTATTTTATATTATCCCACCATATTATGAGGTATAAATCTTCAAACCTACCCCTTGTCTCATCCCTAGAGGTCTTCAAAACATAAGTACGCGCTACTCTATCTACCATTAATTTCCTCCTAGTCTCGCGCCTAGACTATCGAATCAAGGGAATGACACAAAAATTAGCCCCACCCCAAAACATCTCATCCTTAAAAATCTACATTAACTAGTCCAATACATAGAAAGTGTTAATACTCACTATTCCATAACCACTAGTCTCCTACCTAGTAAGAACTCCTAAAATTTAGGTGAGAGCATAACTACCCAAAAATCTCATCGTTCTCGCGGTGTCAAATATAATTAAAATCCACAAGTCGCATAAGACATTTTATCAACAATTCTACCAAGTTCTCATAAGGTCACAAATAAATCTAATTTCATCTGTTCAATCAATTTTCGATATGAAACAACTTACTTTATGCAACTAAATATAACTTCATCATCATGCATGTTTATAATGTACACAATAATAATTTCTCTTTTATCACACTTACATAATTTTATGTGATTTTACAAGCCACTTTAAATTAACACATTTACTATGATTTTCTACATGCAAATCTACATCCATATTAACAAAAAAATCAACCTCTACTCTAAGCACACAAGGGTTATAGTAAATGTGTTAATCATCATGCAAATCATCATGCAAGTTTATAATGTACACAATAATAATTTCTCTTTTATCACACTTACATAATTTTATGTGATTTTACAAGCCATTTAAATTAACACATTTACTTTGATTTTCTACATGTAAAACTACATCCATATTAACAAAAAAATTCAACCTCTACCCTAAGCACACAAGGGTTATAAGTCTTAATCCATATTAAAAAAATTCATAAAAACAGTCCCAACATAGATTTCACTTTCTTTACTTAAGGGTTCTAGTTTATTTTAAGAAAACCATGCAAATTAATGTTTAGGCGATATTTTAAACGCATAATACTAAAGAGAAAGAACAGAAGTATTCATGTCTGTAGAAAAGTTGGTTGAAAATTTTGATTGGATGGTTGCGTTCCTCCCAAAAAATCGGTAAAGAATCGTTCTTGAACGATCTTGAAAAAATATGGTTTGAGTCTTCAAAACATGGGTTGAATCTTGATTTTAAATGGGGCTAGGGTTTATAGATGAAAGAAAATGAAATTATGGGAGGCTACTGACTTTTGAGAAGGCTAAAATATGTTTTGAAAGTCCTAAACCCGTCACTTTATGTTTATAAAAAAAATGACTCCGAATCAAACACAAACACTAAAAAACATTTCAGATGAACGGACAGTCAGAATTGGCAAAAATTTTGAATGTTATGGCTGAAGGCGAGACGAAGCTGTTAAAAAAAATTCAACTCGATCGGACAGTCAAATATTTTTATTTATTTATTTTCTCCTTAGGTCGGATCCTCACTCGATTTTTATACAAAAAGTTATAATTTCCAAGTTTTAATCCCGATTTAAATTCCATTTAAAACCTTATTTTTATATATAAATGCCAACCTTTTTACATACCAAAATTAAATAGATTTCAAAAATTATTTTTTTTCGAAATTTTCAATTTAACAAAGTTTTTTACGGCTAAGAAATCACGGGGTGTTACATACTCCCCAACTAATATAGGAATTTCGTCCTCGAAATTGGAGGAAGCATAAACGTCAAACGTAATGTCACGCAAATAAAATAGGGCTTACATATGGCTACCCATAGAATATCACAATTGGTCGCCCATACACCCAATCCCACATGCACTTACCCCGTGAACAAAATACAACGTATATCTCAACTATATATATATATATATATATACAGTCCTGCTCTTGTGGGGACTAGTCCGCATTTTAAGAATGCGGATCGGACATGTGTCACCTGGCGGTGAGCCCAGAAAAGAGAGAGAGTGTGTCTATAATTTAGGCGATAATTTCTAGGCTCACCATTATGTGACACATGTCCGGTCCGCATTCTTAAAATGCGGACTAGTCCGCACAGGAGCATTATATATATATATATATATATATATATATATATATATATATATATATATATACGAAAATAATGACGTACTACGCTCTCCCACATTCCACCACTCGATTATGTCTCTAAAAATCATTGAACACTTAAGTCCTCAAATCAAATCACATCACCAAATTGATACTAGAGATAACTAACATCTACACTAACAATATCGAAAATAAATCTCGTCCCCCCAAATAATTTCTAAGTATCTTCACATCAAGATTACTAGTAAGAACCTTAATGCTTACAACGTCCTTAACACAAAACTCCCTATCTCCAAGAAACAGAGCTAACACGTATGCTAGGCCCAATACCTTAAGGAGTACAAATCAATAAAGGGGATCAAAGACCGTTAATAGGGAAGCCAAATGGACTCACAACCTACGAGACCTAAGACCATTCTCTAATACCATCTGTAACACCCCGCGCATTCCGAACAACGAGGTGGCAACCCACCGTCGCCAAACTATGCCGGACGTCACTAAATAAGTTATGTTTCTCAACATGCAACAGATATATGTGAAATATAAAAAATTTCCACGAGATAATAACCAAATTTATCCAATAAATATAAACAATCAAGCAATATTAAATCCATCACCATTCTAATCTCCAAAATAAAGGCATGTTCATAAGGATCTGACAAAGTTTTACGCTGGCTGGTAGCTACCTAACGCAACCGTCCTCCTTTTTCCGGGCTTGGGACCGGCAGTGTCAAAAAAATAAGAAGTTAAGCACGACACAGGCGGAGTTCAAAATAAAGTCATCTCCAAATAAATATAACTCCTAATGAAATAATTCAACTATGAATATCCGATAGAAATCGTAAAAAACTGTGGAAACGATTAGCCCACCAAATCCATAAATAAAAGTCTCATAATAAAATCTATGGAATAAAAAACAATACTAAACTACAAAGCATCTAAAATAAAACTCCATCTCCAAAAATATCTACAATCACTCATATGCAGCTACTCCAGCGCTATACCTGAAATGTTAGTCAACGCAATGGGTCAGAGCCCTCCACATGAATACTAGCTACTCTCCCCAATTAGGGTTCGTGAACCCAGACAGTAGCATTATACATGTTAAACATCACACTAGAGTATTTTAATTTAAACGAGATATAAATATTAACATGCGAATAAAAATAACTATCACTATCTACCCATATAACTAGGCCACTCCATTATTTAAATCTAATTTTCATGTGACAATATTTAACTAACTTTTATAATTTAATTTAATTAATACATTTCATTTTATTTATGCGACCCCACTATAGCTAGTTCACCCTCTCTCGGCACCTGCATATATTGCTTGCATGTCCAAAGTTTAACACCACACACAATCCCCTCAGGATAGCCAGTTCGCCCAATTTCGTTAGCCCTGCATATATTAGTGAGGTTCCATAGACGACACGTCACTATAGTTAGTTGGAGAGGCCAACCACATTCCTTTAAGGACTCATGGTTCGAGGCTTGCTCAAGCACGTACCTAGTCTAGGGTATTACCACGTATTATGATTTTTGTATAGTCCAATTAGAGAGGTCGACCACAAGCCTATTAAGCACTCATTTATCGATGACTGCTTGGGCGTGCACCTAGTCTAGGGTATTGCTCTGTATTAGGACTTTGTATGGTTTAATTGGAGAGGCCGATCACAGGTCTATTAAGTACTTATGCATCGAGGCTTACTCGGGCGTGCAGCTAGTCTAGGGTATCGCCATGAATTAAGATTTTTGTATGGTCTAATTGGAGAGGACGACCACAAGCCTATTAAGCACTCATGCACCAAGACTTTCTTGGGCATACACCCAGTCTAGGCTATCGCCCTGTAATAGGAGTTTTGTACATTCCAATTAGAGAGGCCGACCATAGGTGTATTAAGAACTCATGCGCTAAGGCTTGCTCGAGCGTGCACCTAGTCTAGGGTATCACCCTGTATTAGGATTTTCGTATGGTCCAATTGGAGAGGCCGACCACATTCCTATTAAGCACTCATGCGCGGAGGCATGCTTGGGCGTGCACCCAGTCAAGGATATTAGGATTTTTATGTGGTATAATTGGAGAGGCCGACCACAAACCTATTAAGCACTCATGCACCAAGGCTTTTTGAATGCTTGTTATAAATCATGACTTCTTAAACCCACTTGACACGGGGAAACCAATCTTATGGTTTTTCAGCCTGATGTCTAATTTGCTTTCTTGCTTGACTACTATAGAGGTGAATTTTTTTCACATGTCCACGTTATCGCAGAGCCCCCAATCGGGGGGTTGTGAAGAGAAGACTGAATAATGATAATGCCCAACCATCCATTGGGAATTTATTAGGAGTCATGTTGATTATTCGTTGGGTGCATAAATGAGAAGATTCAATGGTCATCATGCCCGACCATTCATTGGCGGCTAAGATTAAAAGACCAAATAATGATGACGCCCACCATCTATCAGGACTATGATTCAATATAATGTCGATTGTTTGGAAAAACTGAGATAATAAGTGTTGATACCAAAATTAGTATGCTGATATAGACGAATAATAAGAAGACACGTGTCGATCTACGTGGCACAATAGCAACGAGGAAGTTTATTTCTCCGACCAAGTCATACTCACTCCGAGCAGCAAGTGTACTCCGAGGAACTCCAACACTCCGAGGAACTCCTAAACAACGAGCAACTAAGGCGGTCCGAGCTGCATCTCGGCCACAGCATTGATTGCCAGATAATCAACAGTTCAACTATTCATTGAATGCTTATCATACAGACGTATACTCTTAAAGGGCATTAATTGTTTACCCTTTCACATGTATAGCCTAAGGGCTATAAATACATTGTATCACCCTCATTCAGAGGGAGGGGACTTTCTTGATAGAATTACATATCGAGAACTCCAAAACACTTGGCAATAACATAAACAGTGGACGTAGGCCATTCTTATAAGGCTGAACCACTTTAAAATTCTTTGTCTCATTTATATTTATCTGTGATTAAATAATTAGAAGCAATCTAATTTTTAACATCAATAATAAGTATGCCTAACTGTCCATCGGGTTTTTGTTGTAATGAAAAATATTGCGCTGATCAACAGTTGAGTTGGATACAAAAAAGATTTATCTCACCCAACTTCTTGTTGGGGCTTAATAAATTAGGTTAAATCACTAATACAAGTCCGACCATCTGAACTGGATCGCAAAAATATAATGTTGACTAATGAATGGCCATGCAATGATAAGCCTAGGTTGAATTAAATAAGAATTATGTTATCCAACCAGCCATTAGGGCTAATTTCCAATGTTCACATAATGTGCCTTATGTCGACTATCCATCAACACTAATACGAAATATAGAAAACTAATATAACTGATGTCCATCTGTTGGATCATTAATAAAATTTCCAACAAAATAAGATGAGGCCCAAGCATCCGTCGAAGCAAAAAATTAAAGGACCGAATAAATGTTACGAATGTTCTTGCATTTTTAGAGAAAGATAAATTTCCAGATCATCCATTAGGATTGAATCACAATAGTAAATATAATGTCGGCTAACAATCGACCACACCGACCATTCGTCGGGACTGAATATAAATAAGAATTATCCTGGCCAACCATCCGTTGGGGATAAGATGCAAATTATATAGTAGATATTATGTCGATCGTCCTTCGGGACTAAGTTAGAAATATATGAAAATAAATATTTTACTCACCACCCATCTGTCTAAGTTCTGAATATGTCTGATTGTCCATCATGTTATGGATTGTAGAGTCAAATAATCAATAATGAAGTTAAAAAAAATATCAATGCCCGAGCGTCCGTCAGAGCTAAAATCACAATGTCAAATAATTTATGATTATCATGCTTGAGAATCCGTCGGGGCTACAGTAGTGATACTGAATAATATATCACATTAAATAATTCATATCCTTGACCATCCGTCGAGGAAAAATTCATAGTATCAAATGAGTGTCACGAATGATCCCGCATTAATGCTCTATTAGAGGTACACAATAAATAAATTCCATGTCCATCTGCCAGGGTTGAGATACAATTCATAGTATAGAGATTAGTAGATCATTTATCGAAGCCACCAATAAATCCAAAGAGAATCAATTTAACCCTAACAAGATTAAGGCAATGACCCAATGGAAATTATGATGGGACCTCATGTAACAACCCCCATTTTCTCACGTAAAGACTATCCAGGCACGATACGCCGCAGATAGGGCGTGCTTGTAAATTAATACCATTATTAGCACAAATGTAATTAAAAATTATTATATTTAAAGACCCCCAATTGAAATGTCATTAATATATCCATAATATTTAAATGGATCCAAACCATCACCAACTAAATAATAAATCAAATCAGTATGAAAAAAAACTCAACCAACAAAAAGTAAAGAAGTCTTGGGCTTATGCCCTTACAAATGTTACAAATAAAATAACTAACTCTGGCAGAAAAAAACATATGCTAGAGTCAATAAATCTGAATACTGAGCAGCAATAGAGAATACAAGACTGTCGCGGCAAAAACCAACTATCCCTGTCTAGGAGCACCTAGGGGGAGAAAATATTTAAATTTGGGTCAGAGCCCAAGGTGTGCAAGAATTAACTTATTTAATTTAAGATCCAATAACATAGTTGAGGCAACAATGATTAATCCCCCTCGTCACTCGCATGCGTTTAACACCTCACCCCTCATCTGAATGTGATATTATCCGCATTCCAATAAGTCCCAAATAATAATTATGACAATGTGTCAAATTGATAATAATGGATTTGTCGATAATTAAATGCTTAAGTGTATCGACTACATTTAATTGCCAATGCTCGTAATATCTCAGTCTCATAAGTTTCACATAAATGGCATAAACATTTATTATGCATTATAGAATCAAAATTATAGTTTATGTCAACAATCTTAGACATTTCAATTCATCTCATATAATGTTCGGGTAATTGTATATATGTCTTTCATATATTTGACACACAAAGGCATCTACCATTGGTGTCTAGTTCGTACTCTATCGACAAGTATGGAGGAAACTCTTATCCTAAGCGGACATCACAAAACACACATAAGTTGGAGGCAGTCCCTATGCAAGATACCTGCTCACAGCCCATACCCAGCGGTGACATAGGTTGGGTCAGCGTCAACACATACATCTCGTAAACGGTGCCACCAAGTAGTACCTATATGACCTACACAATCGCCATGACCACCTGTACCGGCTTGTGGTACCCGGTCCGAACGCATGAACCCCCAAGCCTATAGGACCGTCCACAAACATTGGTATGTCCACACAAATACATATAAGTACATATTATTGTCTCATATAATATGTATTGGTAACTACTCCATAATTACCATAGGTAAGTCCGACATAAGATTCACAAATTTTCATTTATTAATAATTTATCATCTAGTGAATTATTAATTCCACCTCATTGATTAATTGCTTAACCAACTAGTCAATTGTAATTTTTACTATTTAATGTGGGTACATTTGTATTTTTAATAAGTTCTTTATTGTCCCAAACACGGTTCCACCCACTCACGTAGAATCCTAAAAATATTCATAACCAAACCCCAGGCCTAACTCGCTTAGCCCCCAGGGCCGAATCGATTCAGTTCTTGGACGAATCGATTCGTTCTGAAGCCAAATTGATTCAGACCAGGGTAGAAGCCCAGATGTGTTCATCTGTTTTAACACGGGGTTTTTATATTTCATTCCAAATCCACTTCAAAAGGTTTATACTACTTCATAGTTATATAGTTGAGTCCCTACAACTTAATTAGTCCTATTAGGATCATTAATTACATGAATTAATCCCAATTGCATGCCCAATTTTCCCAGAATTTATAAACATTAAATACCAATTTCAACTCAAATTTTAATCCCAATTCCCACACTATTTAATTCATATTATGGGGTATCAATAATGGGGTTTACATCAGAATTTTAGTCCACAGTCCAACATTAATATTCTCTACATTAAACAAAGGTGACCCCATTTATTATTAAGAACCCTAAGGAACATAACCTCAATTTCAATAATTTGATACCCAAATTTTTGGGACTAATCCTATATTAAATTCAGTCCTCTACATGCATAGAATATTCATTCATCATCAAATCATTCGTATTAAACCTAAGTCCCAAAAATTTTAAGGGTTATCATCATGCATCAAGAAAATACTTTGAAAAACTTAAATTAAGCAAGAGAAAGGAAGCTGCGGGAGGAATATCATATCAAGTCAGAAGCCTTTGAGAGTGGCGTAACTCGTGTAGGTAATTTTCTGAGCTTAGATTTAGGATCTTGTATTGCATGCTTAGTGTTGTAACTTTTGCCTTGTGATTTTAGTGTATTTTTCATTTTGTGGCGTAGAGGTCACCGTGGATGTTTCCCTTATATTCTCCTTAGACAGACCACTCACTACTCTAACCATAAAAAGAAGGGAGGACCTAAACACTAATTAATCCTAATCATGAGCCTGGCTTAAAACTCAATTTTTGGACCCCCAAATGGACCCAAATCCATACCCAAATTTGCCCAAAAATTTCCCAACTTATATACCATTGATCCAGAACTATTTTTAAAGGTCTAAAAAATCTAAACAATACCATATGTGCCCCGAAATATGTCTCGAATTATTTTATGTTAACATTGGGTACTTTTAAATTGTGTCACACATTAATTATATATTTTCCCACAATGCATGTGATACGATAATTATACACATAAATACATATAGGAAATGAATCACACATAAATATAACTAAATAAAAATTTTCACCCGTGCAATTATTAAATTAAAATTTGCAATTAAGTCCAAAAATATTTATTTATTATTTATTTTAGAAAAATTACGGGGTATTACATTCTCCCCCTAATAACGGGATTCCTTCCTCGGAATCAATAAAAGTATGCGCCTAGATAGAAGAGTTCGGAATACTTTGTGCGCTTATCATCCTCCCTCTCCCAATTCGTCTCGTCCTCCCGATGGTGTCCCCAATGCACCCGAACTAAAGGAGTAATCTTTGATCAAAGTCGGCGCTCCCGGAGGTCCAGAATGGCTACCGATCTCTCCTCATATGTAGTGTCTGGATGGAGCTCTATCTCCTCAATAACAATGTGTCGGTATGCTACCTCATCTCTAAGGAATCTCCGTAGTGAAGATATGTGGAAAACATCGTGCATCCCTTGCAAGTGATCTGGTAATCCCAATCGATATGATACGGGCCCAATACTCTCCAGTATAGGGAATGGTCCCACGTATCGGGGAGCCAACTTCCCTTTCTTCTCAGATCTCATAAACCCCTTCATGGGAGACACTTTAATCAACACCTGGTCTCCAATATCGAAGTCTAAGTATCTCTGACCCGCATCCACATATCTCTTTTTCCTATCCTGGGTAATTCGTATCCTGGACCGAATCATCTCTACCTTCTCTGAGGTGTCCATAATGAAGCATGTCCCAAGTAGCTTGTTCTCCCCCACCTCCAACCATCATAAGGATGAACGAAAAGGTCTCCCATAGAGTGCCTCAAACAATGCCATCCCTATCATGAACTGGAAGTTGTTGTTGTATGCAAACTACACTAGAGGCAAATACTTCTCCCAGCTCCCCTTAAAATCTAATATGCACATCCGCAACATGTCCTCCAACATCAGGTTTACCCTCTCTATCTTCCCGTCGATCTGAGGATTATATGACGTGCTCAATATCAACTCGGCCTCCAAGGCCTGCTGAAAACATCTCCAAAAGTGGGACACAAACGTCGTGTCCCTGTCTGATTCAATGTTAAACGGTACCCCATGCAGCTTAATAATCTCTTCAAGGAAGAGTATGGCATACTTCTCAGAGCTATAATATGTTCGGACCGATAGGAAATGAGTCACCTTCATCAATCTGTCAACAATCACCCATATTGAATCATGCCCCTCTATGATGGAGGTAGCCCAGTAATGAAGTCGATGGAAATGATTTCCCATTTCCACACTGGGATCTCCAAAGGTTGTAAAACACCTACGGGATGCTGATGGTCCACCTTCAACAGCTGAAACGTAGCACATCTGGACATAAAATCGGCTATATCCTTTTCATTCCGACCCACTAATACTGACGTCGCATGTCGTTGTACATCTTATCCCCTCCGAGATGTATCGTAAATCTTAACCTGTGAGCCTCAGACATAACGGCTCATCTCAAATACTCATCATCAGGAACAACCAATATCCCCTGAAATCTCAAACCACCATCCGACCCAATGGAAAGTGATCCCCCCTCGACTAGCAACTGTCTCATCCTCTCCTGGCAAAGTTAATCTCCTGCCTATGCCTTCACCAACTGAATAATGATCTCGGGGGTGATGGTGATAACTACCATAAATGCGCGGGTCAAGTCATCATCCCCACGAAGTGACTTCCACTTCGCCTTCCACACCGCCGCTAACTCCAAAATTGACGTGCGGCTCAAAGCATCAGCCACGACATTCGCCTTCCCCGGGTGGCACTGAATGTCGACCTGATAGTCTTTCATAAACTCCAGACACCTCCTTTATCTCATGTTTAGTTCCCATTGTGTGAACAAATACTATAGGCTTTTGTGATGTTTGAAAAGCTGAAACTTCTCCCCCAGAAGATAGTGTCTCCACTCTCGCAAGGCAAAAACCATGGATGTTAGCTCCAATTCGTGGGTGGGGTAATGTCCCTCGTGAGGCTTAAGCTTTTGGGAAGCATAAGCTATCAGCCTCTCCTCCAGCATAAAAACCCCTCCAAGTCCCTTTAAAGACGCATCTATGAAGACTCTATAGTCAACCCCAGCCTAAGGCAATGCCAAAATGGGTGTTGTAGTCAATCTAGTCTTCATCTCCTCAAAAGCTAGCTGGCACACATCATCCCACACAAATGGTACTCCCTTCTTCGTTAGATTCATTAAGGGCCTAATTATCTTGAAAACCCTTGGATGAATCGACGGTAATCCCCGGCTAGTCCCAAAAGGCTGCGCACCTCAGTGGGTGTAGTGGGTTGTTCCCATTCAATCACAGCAAAAACTTTCCCTTGATCCACGGATATCCCCCGTTTGGACACAATGTGGCCCAAGAACTGTACCTTTCTCAGCCAAAACCCGTATTTCTTCAACTTTGTATACAACTAATGATCCCAAAACATCTGTAAAACCACCCGTAAATGCTCTGCATGCTCCTCCGTAGTTCGAGAATAAATCAAGATTATCTATAGACACGATAATAAATCAATCCAAATAATCCCTGAACACTCGGTTAATCAAGTCCATAAATACTTTTCGTGCATTGGTTAGATCAAATGGAATCACCAAAAACTTATACAATCCATATCTAGTAAGTAAGGTTGTCCTTGAGATGTCCTGCTCTCGAACTCTCAACTGGTGGTACTCTGACCTCAAATTAATCTTTGAAAAATATGCAGCACCCCTCATATGGTCAAATACATCATCTATACGTGGAAATGGGTACTTATTCTGAATAGTGACTTTATTCAAATCCCGGTAGTCGACACTTATTGTAGAGATCTGTCCTTCTTCTTAATGAATAACATTGGAGCACCCCAAGGAGAAGTACTCCTCCTAATAAACCCCTGCCCTTACAACTCCTCAATCTGCTCTCGTAGCTCCCTGATCTCTAATGTAGCCATATGATATGGAGTACAAGAAATAGGTCTCATGCTCGAAATCAAGTCGATCACGAATTTGATCTCCCGACTAGGTGGTAACACCGAAATCTACCCAAAAACATTAGAAAACTCACTCACCACCGAGATGGAATCTAGCGTCACCATAACCTCCGAAGAAGTATCCTCCTCGATGTAATACAAATACGTGCTCAACCCACCCCCGGGGTGAGGCATCATAACTAGGTACATCTCTTGCCCCAGAATGGTGAAGACAATGAACCTCCCATAGCAATACACACATGCTCTATACGTAGCTATCCAATCCATCCCCAAATAACGTCGTACTCGTTCATGTCAAGTACTAATATATTAGGTACGAATGTGAGTCGACTTATCTCAAAACTGATACCCCGACATACTGGCCGTATGGGTGCCCCTCTATCCACTGGTGAGACTATGTGCAAAATAGTGTCGGATGCAAAATCTATCATACCCATCTCCCATGCAAACCCCATGCTAACAAAATAATTAGATCCACCCGTATCGAATAGAATGTGACCAATATGACCAAAAATGGGAAACATACCCTCGACTGCCTATGGCGGTGCTAGCCCATCTGCGGATGCGACATGATAGACTCACCCATATTGCAATGGTTGTTGCCCTTGAAGTCGGGCGACAGGTGCTAGAGCAGCTGGTGCAGCGGCTCCCTGAGACAAAAATGGTGGGCGATGTCCTTATGGCGCTTACTGTCCTCTATAGCCTCCCTGTGCCTGGGTTGCCTGGTCTCCCCGAGGGAAATTATTCAGGTATGCCCTTTATCCACACGTATAACAATTTCCCTGAAACGGACCTTGCTTAAACCGTCGGCCCTGCTATCCCTGGCCCCGATGGCCTATGTACTTGCTAGCCCTGATGGCCTCTGTACTACTAGCTCTGATAGCCTCTGTACTACTGGCCCTGCTGGCCTCTGTACTGCTGGCCCTAGTTGCCCTGCCCTATCTGTCCCTGGCCCTACCTCTATCGGTCATCTATACCTCTAAATTTCTTATTCTGATCAGTGGATGTGGTGACCCTATACTACTGGTTCTGGATCCGCTTCCCCCACTCGCTTTGCCCTGCTGGATCGACGACTCCGTTCTGTGAAGATTCTCTCCCTTGCATTTCAGAATTTCCCTGTGATCCTGGTTTCGGAGAAGTGCAACATTAACTAACTGATTATATGACGTGAAGGTTGGATTCCCCAGAAGAGCCTTCCTAATGTGCCATGTCGATCTCGCAACAAACCTATCCATCCGTCTCTGCTCGATGTCCCTCTGTCTGTTTGCCATCTGAAGGAAAATAAATTTCAAATTAGTACCAATGTAAGAATACAATAAACCCTAGTATAGGCTCTGCATATTAAAGAACGCAACGCGTAACGTAATGATCGCAGTGCAGTACTTAAGGACACTAGAATCGTGCTCTGATTTCAACTGTAACAACTCCTATTTTCTCACGTAAGTTTAACCAGGCACGATACGTCGAATATAGAGCTTACTTGTCAATTAATACCATTATTAGCATAAATGTAAATATAAATAATTATATTTAAAGTCCCCCAATTGAAATGCCATGAATATATCCATAATATTAAAATGGATCCAAACCATCACCAACTAAATAATAAATCCAACCAGTAAGACAAAAATCTCAACCAACATAAAGTAAAGAAGTCTTGGGCTTAAGCCCATACAAATGTTCCCAATAAAATAACTAACTCTAGCAAAAAATCACCAATGCTAGAATCGATAAATCTGAAGACTGATGAGCAATAGAGACTGCAAGATTGTCGTAGCACAATCCAAATATCCCTGTCTAGGAGCACCTTGGGGGGGGGGGGAAATATTTAAATTTGGGTCAGATCCCTAGATGTGCAAGAATTAAGTTATTTAATTTAAGATGCAATAATACAGTTGATGAAAAAATGAATAATCCCCCTCATCACTCGCATGCGTTTAACACCTAACCCCTTGTCTAAGTGTGATATTATTTGCATTCCAATAAGTATTAAATAATAATTATGACAATGTGTTAAATTGATAATAATGGATTTGTCGATAATTAAATGCTTAAGTGTATCGACTACATTTAATTACCATTGCCCATAATATCCCAGTCTCATAAGTTTCACATAAATGGCATAAACATCTATTATGCATTATAGAATCAAATATATAGTTTACGTCCACATTCTTAGACATTTCAATTCATCTCATATAATGTCCGGGTAATTGTATAGATGTCTTTCATATATTTGACACACAAAGGAATCTACCATTAGTGTCTAGTTCGTACTATATCGTAAGTCCGGAGGAAACTCTTATCATTAGCGAACATCAAAAAACAAACATAAGTCGGGGGCGGTCCGTATGCAGGATACCTGTTCACGGCCCATACCCAGCGGGGACACAGGTTGGGTCAGCGTCAACACCTACCTCTCGTAGATAGCGCCTCCACGTAGTACCTATATGACCTACACAATCGCCAAGCCCACCTGTGCCGACGTGTGTTACCTGATCCGAACGCACGAACCCCCATGCCGATAGGATAGTCCACGAATATTATTATGTCCACAAAATAGATATAAGTACATATTACTGTCTCATATAATGTGTATATGTAACTACTCCATTATTACCATAGGGAAGTCCCACATAAGATTCACAATTTTTCAATTATTAATAATTTACCATCTAGTGAATTATTAATTCCACCCCATTGAGTAATTACTTAACTAACTAGTTAATTTTAATTTTTCCAATTTAATGTGGGTGCAGTTGTATTTTTAATAAGTTCTTTATTGTCCCAAACATGGTTCCACCCACTCGCTTGGACTCTTAAAAATACTCATAACCAATCCCCACGCCCAACTCGCTTAGCCCCTAGGGCTGAATCGATTCGGTTCTTAGCCGAATCGATTCGATGCCAAGCCAAATCAATTCTCTCCAAGGCTGAATCGATTCGAACCTAGGCAGAAACCCAGATATGTTCGTCGTTTTTCAGAGAACACACTATATGGTTGACTTACTTGAGTCTATGCCATATAGGAGTTTCAACTTGTTATGATATCGAGACAAGATAGGATTAGAATTTTTATGAGTTACTCTATCTCAAAAAGGTATCCAAACTTCATCAAAGGAATCCCAGTCCAAGAACTCCAATGCTCCGATGCTCGATAAAAAGGGAAGTATTTGAACCACATTAGGACACACACACACACTGCATACACGACATATATGTATTTATGTGTGCACATATTTCATTTGGTGGTTAGGCCTTTTAAAACATTTTTTTTTAAATTCATTTTAACAATTTTTATAATCATTTGAAATGATTTTTTCGTTTAATTAAAATTGAATTTTAAAATGTTTGAGGCTAAATCAAAATTCTGTTTTGTGGTAAAATCTTTGTTGGGGAAGAATTAATTCCGCTTAAAAATTTTGGGGTTATAACTTGAATAGTTCAAAATCCGTAACAAATCTTGTGGGTGCCTTATCTTTTTAGAAGGTTGTACACACGTTTCATTTTTAAAACGCAACAAGTGTCTTTGTTACCAAATCTGAGATGATGTGATCAATCGTGACCTTTGATGGGAGTTTATCGACGGACCAATTACGTGCGTATTTCCACCGCCTTTTATATGCCATTAGATACGAAGTCTGATCGTTCGAGTTGATCTCCACCATTAGTTTAACAGTCCGAATGTTGCAAACTGATCCACACCGTTAGTTCATAACCGCTCGTCTCGATCCTTTGGCATTGTTGTATATAAAGAGAGTTAGGGTTTACATTTATGATGTTGGTTAGAGTGAGAAGAGGTCGGCGCCTCAAGAGAGAGAGAGAGAGAGAATAAAGATAAATTAGAGAGAGAGTTTGGTGCTCCATTTGAGAACCCGAAAGAGAGAAACCCACTTCCAAACCAAACACGTTTCTTTCTTCCAAACCAAATGCAACAAAGTTTTGCTTGATTACAAAAATAGTAAACCCATCTTTTTTAGAGTTAATATATTTGGGGTTAATGTGAGTTGGGGTATAGCTGGTTTGATTCAAGATTGAAGACCTCTTCAATGATATATCTCTCTAAGAACCATATAGTTCACTGAATTTTCTAAGTTCTTTATATCTGATTTGTTTGGATCTAATTGTTGTTGTTTTGATCCAATATTCTGGTTTTAAATAAATTTTGAAACGTAAGACTTCTTGTTGTGTATATATTCAGATCTGTGTAAAGGGATTTTTCTTATATCAAAAATTAATTTCACATTTAGTGAAATAAGGTTGTGCATAAATAAAATTTTGAAAGAAATTTGATTTAAAAGATTTTATTCCAAATCTTAAATTTTTGAAGTCTAGTATTCAAAGAATATTTGAGATTATTTGCATATCATATAGAATGATTTGTAATTTGTAGGAATTTGTTGTATAATTGATTGAGAGATGTGAGATGCATTTTTGCATTTAGATTAATTCACGAACACTTTCACTCTCACACGAACACTTAGATATTGTGGTTCTAGGTGAGATATATTATTTGTTGGAGCTGCTATAATCAAGTGGACAAGGAAAAAGTAAGAAAGCTACGGGAGGAAGATCATATCAAGTCAGAATCCTTTGAGAGTGGTGTAACTCTTGTAGGTAATTTTCTGAGCTTAGATTTAGGATCTTGTATTGCATGCTTAGTGTTGTAACTTGTTCCTTGTGATTTTAGTGGATTTTTCATTTTGTGGTGTAGAGGTCACCGTAGAGGTTTCCCTTATGTTCTTCCTAGACAGACCACTCACTACTCTAACGATAAAAATAAGGGAGGACCTAAAACTAAGAAGAAATCATTTAGAAAGACCCAACAAAAACTTTTCTAAATCAAAGGCCAATAAAACTGTCAAAATCAGGCCTATTTGGATTAGAAAAGATGACTTGTTACCCCAACTCAAGTGTAACATTGTCATATCTTCTTTGAAGACACAACGCACATCATCTGGATGGTACTTTGACTCCGGATGTTCTAAATATGTGACCGAATATGAAACCAAATTAACAAACAAAACATACTTCTTTGGAGGTAGTGTTGTGTTTGGTGATGGAGTTTCATCTAAGATCATAGGTAAGGGAACATTGTGTGATGAAGGTCTCCCCAATCTAAATGATGTCCTCCTAGTTAAAGGTCTCAAGGCTAACCTCCTTAGCATATCACAATTTTGTGATTCCAGTCATACTGTTACCTTTTCTAAAACTGATTGCAAAAAATTTTATGGAAAGGGAAATTGCATTTTAACTAGAAACAAAAATGAGGATAACTGTTACACAGTCATTCCTAAGTCTGAATCCTGCAATGTTGCCAAATTAGATGATGCTAATCTTTGGCACAATAGATTGGGACATACAAATTTTGATAATATTTGTAGGATAAGTTCCCAAGAAATTGTTAGAGGATTGCCTAAAATCAAAAATTCATCTAATCCTGTCTGTGGTCCCTGTCAGGAAGGGAAAATAAGTAAATCTCCTCACGAGAAAGTTAAAAATGTTTTAACTACAAAACCTTTGGAATTAATCCACATGTACCTTATGGGTCCCTCTAGAACCGTCAGCTTCTGTGGTAAGAGTTACATACTTGTTATTGTGGATGACTACAGACGATATACATGGGTTGCCTTTTTGAAAAATAAATCCGATACCTTCGATGATTTCTCAAAAATATTTTTAAAAATAGAGAACGAAAAGGATACCCAAGTATGTCACATCAGAAGTGACAGAGGTGGAGAA
This sequence comes from Sambucus nigra, assembly GCA_949130495.1. NCBI lineage: Eukaryota > Viridiplantae > Streptophyta > Magnoliopsida > Dipsacales > Adoxaceae > Sambucus > Sambucus nigra. The sequence goes on along the minus strand of OX422209.1, from coordinate 376,878,860 downwards.
TTCAAAGATTCTGCTGTTGCAGAATATTGTATACGCAATGGTTATAAACATGAATTTAGTGCGCCTAAGACACCTCAGCAGAACGACATTGTTAAAAAGAAAAATAGAACTTTACAATAGATGCTTAGCCATTATGGCATCACCAAAAATTAATTAACCATGTATTTTGATAACCAGAGTGCCATAAATATATCTACAAATCCAGTCCAGCACTCTAGAACTAAGCACCTAAAAATTAGACGTCATTTCATACATGACCTTGTAGAGTCTAATGAATTGGACATTGAGTATCTCAATACTGAAAAATAGTTAGCTGATTTGTTTACAAAATCTTTTGACAATATTAGATTTGAGTATCTTCGTAATGCCATTGGTATGATATTTCTTACTTAATTCAACACATCATTCATATCCTCGGTAGCTGCACGCTAATAATTGGTTTCTGAGGATTTAAGGCATGGACGTTTCTCAAATGACAAAAGATGCCTCCTAATATCTGTTTTATATAGGAGACGCTTGCATTTGCCCTTGTATATGTTATGGCTTGTGTTGACATATTATATCATATTCTCTTGATTTATATTCCTTTACCCCATTGTATATTTGAGAAAAATTAGGGGAGAAGAACTTGAGTACATGTGCTACAATTTATATCTTTTCTCATACTAACTCAACTAATATGCCATTGAATGTTTATCTTTTTCATGCATTCTTCAGTCCCAGTTGTATATCTAGTCCGATTTATTAGGGTATTGGTATGTATTGTAGTTGAGTAATGTATTTTCTTCTCTTATTTTCGGTTCTAGGATGGGAATGGGTAGATAAATATTTTTGTATAGGGAATCTAGGATTTTTCATTTTTTCCCACAAGTACAGGATACTCCAGGGAATTTTGTCTCTAATATCCAAAGGGGGAGATTGAGAACATACTATATGGTTGACTTCCTTGAGTCTATGCCACATAGAAGTTTCAAATAGTTTGGATATCGAGACAAATTAATATGAGAACTTTTTATGAGTTACTCTATCTCAAAAAGGTATCCAAGCTTCATCAAAGGAATCCCAGTCCAAGAACTCCAATGCTTGATAAAAAGGGAAGTATTTGAACCATAATAGGACACACACACACACACACACACACACACACACACACACACACACACACACACACTACATACACTGCATATATGTTTTTATGTGTGCACATATTTCATTTGGTGTTTAGTCCATTTAAACATTTTAAAAAAAAATCATTTTAACATTTTTTTAATCATTTTAAATGATTTTTTCGTTTAATTAAAATTGAATTTTAAAATGTTTGAGGTTAAATCAAAATTATGTTTTGTGGTAAAATCCTTGTTGGGTAGGAATTAATTCCGCTTAAAAATTTTGGGGTTAACTTGTATAGTTCAAAAGCCTTAACAAATCTTGTGCGAGCCTTATCTTTTCAGAAGGTTGTACCGCACATTTCATTTTTAAAACACAGCAATTGTGTTTGTTACCAAATCTGAGATGATGTGATCAATCGTGACTTTTGATAGGAGTTTATTGACGAACCAAATTTGTTCAACTCAATCCGTGTGCCTCATATTCAACCAACCAGCGTTTGTATTTCCACCGTCTTCTATACGCCATTAGATACGAAGTCTGATCATTCGAGTTGATCTCCACCGTTAGTTTAGCATTCCAAATGTTTTAAACTGATATACACAGTTAGTTCATTACTGATCTTCTCGATCCTTCGACATTGTTGTATATAAAGATAGTTAGGGTTTACATTTATGAGGTTAGATAGAGTGAGAAGAGGTCGGAGCCTTAAGAGAGAGAGAGAGAATAGAGAGAAATCAGAGAGAGAGTTTGGTTCTCCGTTTGAGAATCCAAGAAAGAGAAACCCACTTCCAAACCAAACACGTTTATTTCTTCAAAACCAAATACACCAAAGTCTTGTTTAATTACAAAAACAATAAACCCATATTTTTTAGAGTTAATATGTTTGGAGTTTATGTGGGTTGGGGTATAGCTGGTTTGATTCAAGATTGAAGACCTCTTCAATGATATATCTTTCTAAGAACCATATAGTTCACTGAATTTTCTAGGTTCTTTATATATGATTTATTTGGATCTCATTGTTGTTGTTTTGATCCAATATTCAGGATTCAATAAATTTTGAAACATAAGACTTCTTGTTGTGTGTATATTTAGATTTTTGAAAAGTGATTTTTCTTGTTTCAAAAATTAATTTCACATTTAGTGAAATAAGGTTGTGCATAAATAAAATTTTGAAACAAATTTCATTCAAAATTTTTTATTCCAAATCTTAAATTTTTGAAGTCTAGTATTCAAAGAATATTTGAGATTATTTGCATATCATATAGAATGGTTTGTAATTTGTAGGAATTTTTTGTATAATTGATTGAGAGATGTGAGATGCATTTATACATTTAAATTAATTCACAAACACTTTCACTCTCACATGAACACTTAGATATTGCGGTTCTTGGTGAGATATATTGTTTGTTGGAGCTCCTATAATCAAGTGGACAAGGAAAAAGTAAGGAAGCTGCAAGAGGAAGACCATATCAAGTCAGAAGCCTTTGAGAGTGGTGTAACTCTTGTAGGTAATTTTCTGAGCTTAGATTTAGGATCTTGTATTGCATGCTTAGTGCTGTAACTTGTGCCTTGTGATTTTAGTGGATTTTTCATCTTGTGGCGTAGAGGTCACCCTAGATGTTTCCCTTATGTTCTTCCTAGATAGATCACTCACTACTCTAACCATAATAAGAAGGGAGGACCTAAACACTAATTAATACTAATCCCGAGTCTGGTTTAAAGCTCAATTATTGGACCCTCAAATAGACCCGAATCCATACCCAAATTAACCCAAAAGTTCCCCAAATTATAAACCATTGACCCGAGACTAATTCTAAAGGCCTAAAACATCTAAACGGGACCAAATGTGCCCCAAAATACGTCCCGAATTATTCATGTTAATGTTGGGTACTTTTTAATTGTGTCACATTAATTATGTATTTTTCCCACAATACATGTGATACGATAACTATACACAAAGATACACGTAGGAAATCACTCACTCAAAAATATAACTAAATAAAAAAAAATCCCGCGCAATTATTAAATTAAAATTTCCAATTAAGTCCACTTTCTGCAAATATTTATTTATTCAAAAAATATTATTTTAGAAAAATTACCGGGTATTACACCTCACTGAGATTATCGCACCCGAGTATCTGTTGGTACCACAATCAATACTTACCAAATTATGACGCCGACCATCCATTGGTTATACCCAACTCATGATTCTTGGCTAACTCAATAACTTAGTAGCCAACTCCTAATTGCTAATTGAAGTTGGACCGAGACAACCGTTTAAGCTGAAAGATGCTGGATAAAGGACCTGGTCGCTTCTTGGGAGTTTGGATTGGATGCGTCCGGTAGGTTTTGATCGGATTAAAAAAAAACCTTCATGATATTCGTTGACTATGTAACAACCTAATATTATAGGAATTTTTCATTTCCGAATTCGAGGGCACTCATCACTCACATGTTGAATGGATCAGGAGAAAGAAACGAGTGATGCATCATCCTCGGAGCACGTTCTCTACTCGAAAATCATAGTTGTTCCATTCGCCGGAGGAGAAATTTTCATCCGTTTCTTTTAAATGATTCTTATGGAAAAAATAAGCCAAATTTCTTGATAATAGAATTGGGGGTATGGGTGACACTTTCTTCCCCTCTTGAAATAGTGCAGGCGACTTTTTGGCCAATCCCAATTTTCAACAATATGCCTTATCTCCTGTTTTGTCAGTAATTTAAATGTTTACATAATAATATGAATACAAATGAGAAACTCGACTATTATTGCGAGTGAGCATTAGTATTGTGAGGTCCAATTATATATGCGTTTAAATAATTATGAAATTAATGATAGCATAAAAAAGAATAAGTGAAAGGATTTATCTGCACGACTTTTTTCAAGTAATTATATCAATTAGTTGATTGGCATATTCATAAAAATATTAAACGAAATCCTAGAACCAATGACCATCATTTTCTTGTAGATCTGTTCATGGTTATGAATAATAACATGAATATAATGAGAATGATAAGAGTAGGATAATCACAAACAGCTCATCTTCGTCCCTTAGAATATGACAGGAAGGATTTTTGTGATGATTCCCACATACGGCGCGGATTGTTGTGTCAAAGCTCAGAGGGGGTGCCCAACAATTATGATGAGAGTATAAAAATAAATAAGAGAGAGACAAATATTTACGTGGTTTGACCATTGATGGCCTACGTCCACAACGCTTCAATAATATTTCACTATAATCTTGAGAGAATTTACATGAGAGTGTATTTCTAGCCTCTAGCCCCCCCCCCCCCCCCCCCCCCCTCTTTCCCTTTATATAGAGTCAATGGTTACAATTGCATAAGTCCTATCCTCATAGATTTTGAGTTACAGTAAAATATTGCTTCTTAGTCTTCTACTTTATCAAGGACTCTAGTCGTCCTTATCTTGTTAAAGTGGATGTGGGTCACTATCTTAACTAATATGCTCACCAAGCATCACTTTATTATTGGAGGTGTATTTCCCCCGCACCCCATAATAGACCCAGAGGTCGCAGTTCAGATGAGTTGGGAACTGGTACGTAACCTCTTTAAACAAGTGTAGTAGTTAATGTGAACTGGACTGGTGTTCTTTGAATTGTCGTTCAATTTTAAGTCTTCTTTAATTGATCCGCTTGCCTTTGTAAGGTCTTAGAGGAATGCTTTACTTGAGTTGAGAAACGTTCACTCGACATGTGAATCAGACTGGAGCATGTCTAATTACCTACGTACCCTCATAGGCTTAGGTCGATCATAGTTCATTCTTCTATTTTATTATATGGTCCAATTGGAGTGGCCGAGCACATGGCTTCAAGCACTCATGGTCCGAGGCTTGCTTGGGCGTGCACCCAGTATAGGATATCGCCCTATATTAGGATTTTTGTATGGTCTAATTGAAGAGGGAAGTCACATGCCTATTAAGCACTCATGCGCCGAGGCTTGCTCGAGCGTGCACTCAGTCTAGGGTATCGCCCTATATTAGGATTTTTATATTGTCCAATTGGAGAGGCCGACCACAGGCCTATTAAGTATTCATGGATCGAGGCTTGTTGGGGCATGCATCTAGTCTAGGGTATCACCTTATAATATAATTTTTGTATGGTCCAATTAGAGAGGCCGACCACAGGCCTATTAAGCACTCATGTGTTGAGGCTTGCTCGGGCATGCACCTAGTCTAGGGCAACGCGCTGTATTAGGTTTTTTATGTGTTCTAATTGGAAAGGCTGACCACAGGCTTATAAGAACTCATACGTCGAGGCTTTCTTAGGTGTGCACTTAGTCCATGGTATCACCCTGTATTAGGATTTTTATATGGTCTAATTGGAGAGTCCCACTACAGGCCTATTAAGCACTCATGCACCGAGACTTACTCAGGCATGCACATTCTCTAGGGTATCTCCCTCTATTAGGATGTTTATATGATCTAATTGGAGATGCTGACCAGAGGCTCGAACGTGCACCTAGACTAGGGTATTGCCCTGTATTAGGATTTTTGTATGGTGCAATTAGAGAGGCCAACCACAGACCTATTAAGCACTCATGCACTGAGGGTTTCTCGGGTGTGAATCCAGTCAAGGGTATTGCCCTGTATTAGGATTTTTTATGGTCCAATTGGAGAGGCTGACCATAGGCCTATTGAGCACTCATGCACTAAGGCTTTTTTGAATGTTTGTTATCAGTCAGGACTTCTTAAAACCACTTGTCATGGGGAAAGAAATCTTATGGATTTTTAGCCTGATGTTTAATTTTCTTTCTTCTTTGATTAGTGTTGAGGTGAATTTGTTCACATGTGAACGTTGCCAAAAATCCCCCAATAGGGGTTGTGAAGAGAAAACTGAATAATGATAATGCCTGACCATCCATCGAGAGTCTGTTACGAGTCATATTGACCATTCGTTGGGTGCTGAAATGAGAAGATCCATTGATCATCATACCCGACCATTTATCGGGGATCAGATTAGAAGACCAAATAACGATGACGCCCACCATCCATCGGGACTATGATTCAATATAATTTTAATTATTTGGAATAACTGAGATAATAAGTATGCCTGACCGTCCAATGGGGCTTTATTGTAATGAAAAATATCGCACCGATCATCCGTAGAGCTGGATACAAATAAGATTTATCTCACCTAACTTCTTGTTGGGTCTTAATAAACGAGGTTAAATAACCAATACATGTCCGACCATCTGAACTGGATAAAAAAAATATAATGTTGACTGATGAATGACCATGCAATGATTAGCTGAGGTTGAATTAAATAAGAATTATATTGTCTAACCACCCGTTGGGGCAAATTTACAATCTTCACATAATATACATTGTGTCGACTATCCATCAAAGCTAATAAGAAATCCATAGAACTAATATAACTGATGTTTATCTGTCGGAGCATTAACAAGATTTTCAAGAAAATAAAATGAGGCCTGAGCATCCGTCGATAAATGTTACGAATGGTCCTGCATTTTTAGAGAAAAATAAATTTCTAGATCATCCATTAGGACTGAATCACAATTAATATTGTCGACTAACGATCAACCACACTGACCATTTTTCGGGACTTAATATAAATAAGAATTATCCAGGCCAAACATCCATTGGGGATAAAATGCAACTTCTGTAGTAGATATTGTGTCGAACGTCCTTGGGGACTAAGATAGAAATATATGACAATAATTATTTTATAGATCACCCATCTGGCTAAGTTCTGAATATGCTTGACCGCCCATCATGTTATGGATTGCAGTGTCGAATAATCAATAATGAAGTTAATAAAATCAGTGCCCGAGCGTCCGTCAGAGCTAAAATCACAATGTCGAATGACTGATAATTGAAGTACTTGAGAATCCATCGGGGATACAGTAGTGATACTGAATAATACATCACATTAAATAATTCATTTGCTTCACCATCCGTTGAGGAAAAATTCACAATATCGAATAACTGTCACGAATGCTCTCGCACTAGTGCTATATTAGAGCTACAGAATAAATAAATTGCATGTCCATCTGTCAGGGTTAAGATACAATTCACATCACGGAGATTAGTCGATCATTTATCAATGCCAATGAGAAACCCCAAAAGAATCAATTTAACCTTATCAAGATTAAAGCAATGACCTAATGACAATTATGATGGGACCTCATTGAGATGATCACTCCCGAGCATCCGACGGTACCACACTTAATACTTGTAAAATTATCACGCCGTCCATCCATCAGTTATAACCAATAATCTTGCATCATTAAGTCTAAATTGTAGTAGCTTACTTTAAAGAGAGAAATCTAGTCACATAAAATGAGAATCGAGATGAGAAGGAATGGCATCTGTTTTCGCCTTAACTTTAATTTATTACTTTATATGTACTCTCCTATGCATTCATACCAAAAAGATGGATGTGATAGAACTCTAGTCACACAAGATGAGGATCAGGATGAGAAGGAAGAGATTCTGCTATTCCTAAAAATAAGAACGAGAATCATGAGACGCAAGGACTCATCTGAGACCTATAGTTATCAAACTCCTCAAAAGTTTACTTATTAAAAGTTTAACATCGTTAGCATCCTGGTTGCTCTCGAATAAATAATATGAACATCCTTTGAAAAATGGACTAGGGGAAAACTTTACAATCATGGATACTTTCAATTGGCAATGAATGCAATGGTTAAATATTTGATGGTCCACGAAAAAAGTTGAGTTTCATGACTGATGTCGTTGATTTCCATTGGCGCCTTGAGAAATAGAGATATAGAGGGAGTTTCAACCTTGAAATAACTAGAATTCTCCATTTCCTGCGAAACGAAGAAATATAAACCCAAATTCTCTTTTTATATAAATCATCTACCTCGCTTCCTAACCCATTTGGGAAAATATATAAACAAAATAATAAAAGAGAGGTAAAGTCAGAATTCATCCAGATTGTTATCATATGCTAAAAACTTCTTGGCTAACTCAATAACTTTGTAACCAACTCGTGATTGGTGATCGGAGTTGGATCGAGACAAACATTCATGCTGAAAGATGCCAGATAAAGGATTTGGACACTTATAGGGAGTTCGGGTTGGATGCATCTGGCAGGTTTTGGCTAAATTAAAAAATCCTTTATGGGCTTTATTGATTCTGTAGCAACCCAATAGTATTGGAATTTTTCATTTATGAATTCGAGGGCGCTCATCACTCACACGTTAAATGGATCGGGAGATAGAAATGAGTGATACATCATTCTCAGACAACATTTTCTACTCGAAATTCATAGTTGTTCAGTACGTAGGAGGACAAATTTTCATCAGTTGCCTTTCGTTGAATCTAATGGAAAAAATAAACCAAATTTCTTGATAATGGAAATGGGGTTAGGGGTTCATCTTCCCCCCTTTTGAAAGAGTGCATGCTACTTTCTAGATAAGTTCAGTTTTCAATAACATGCCTTATCTCTTGTTTTGGCAATAATTTAAGTATTTTCATTATAATACGAATACAAATGAGAAACTCCACTTTTGTTGTTAGTGAACATTAGTATTGCGAAGTCCAATTGGATAGGATTTTAAACAATTATGAAATAGGAGATACCATAAAAATTGAATAAGTGAAAGGACTTATCTGCATGAATTTTTTCAAGGAATTACGTCAATTGGTTTATTTGCATATCCAAAAAAATTAGGAATGGAATACCAAAGACAATGCCTATCATTTTTTTTGTAGATCCATTCATGGTTATGATTAATAACATAAAGATAATGAAAATGATAATTGTAAGGACATAAATTTCCAATCGAGTCCTTTGTTATTTTGGCTCAATTCTGGACAAAAACGATTGAGTCATAGGATAGAATACTTGATCATCCTTCAAGCCTATGACATACTAGAGTTGAAACGTAGAAGCCAAGTTTATAAAGCTTCATCAAATACCGATTTAGTGTGCCTCGTTTCTACGTCATCAACATGGTTCCATTGCTCCTAAGGTATGAATGCATTTTAGTATATATATACTTGGAATAATAGTTAATTAGGTGTAATTTATAATTTTTATAAATTAATTTTTACGACTTTGTTTTTACTCAGAAAAATAATTTTTAGAACTTTCCATAAAATTTTTGGGCTTAAAATTAATATTTTATTTTTTTGACACGTCGTTCGATCCACACTGGAATCTCGTTCGAACGAGATTGTCAGGTCGTTCGAACGAATTGACATATCGTTCGAACGAGATGCCAGGTCGTTCGAACGAGATTTCTGACGATTTTCTGTTTTCCATTCTGGAACATCGTTAGTAAATCTCGAACGAAAAGTCGTTCGAACGAGTTTTGGTGGGAATTTTTTTTGGGCAGTTTTTGACAGTTTTTCCCACTACTTTACCCCACTATCTCTTGCCAGATTTTATTAGTGCGGGAACCAACATTTTTGGATTAACTTTTTCATATCCTACAACCTCCTAGAGAGTGTTTTTGAGAGTCCAACTTTCCAAGAAAAAGTTCATGGTTTAGAGTGTTAATTTTTCAAGAAAAATCTTTAAACCACTTTTGTTTTACACCCAAATTTTGTTTATCCAAGTTACTCTATATATATACTTTTCTTGGAGTTTGGCACCGGTTTTATCTCTACCGTTTGAAGTGAAGTTTGGTTTTGCTTCTAAATCTCACAAAGAAGAAGATTGTTTGCGTTGAGTTACCCACTTGGAGAAAGGCTCCTTGTTCGGGTGGCGGTGATCGAAAAAGTCCGATCGGTGAATTTCGAGACCGCGGTGGAACTCCTTGGTCATTTTCTAGGAGGAGGTGTGTACAAGAAGAAGCGTCGGGGCTTGGACGGAGTCAAGTCAAGTGTTTTAAGTCTTTTGTGTCTCTTACTTGTAAATCCATACTTAGTAAATTTGTGGCTGGGACCGTCCGAGGTTTTTTCCCGTAGTGGATTTTTCCTCGTACATCGCGGCGTAGTGTGATTGATTTACTTTTATCTTGCTAAATAACTTAGAACGCATGCTTAGGCTAATTCAAGATAATATTTTGTTTTAATTATCACACTTAATTAAATTTGTGCAAATTTAATTTGGGTAATGTTTAGAAGAAGTTAAAATTTGTTGTTTAAGTTGAACCATCTCGCTTCTGCATCTCATAAAAGGAAATTAATTTTAATAGTAAGAAGTATTTAAAAATTGGGGGGCCTCGTGTTCCAACAAATTGGTATCAGAGAGAAAATGATAAATTACTTCGTTAAGATCCTTTAATTATTTTTGGCTAAAATGAAAATTTTCCCATTTTCTAAATTTCCTATTTTCGATAGTTCTAACTACGCGTATTGGAAAGCGCGAATGAAATTGGCACAAAAATCTATCGACGAGAGAGTTTGGTTATCTGTCGTTAACAGGTGGTCCCCACCTACACATCTAGTAAATAATGAACGTGTTCCCAAACCGGCCGATAAGTGGAGTGAGAATGAATTTAAACTTTCAAATTTTAATTCTCGTGGTTTAAATGCCTTGTTTAGCGGTGTCACTCCGGATGAATTCCATCGTATTATGACGTGTGAAATCGCTAAAGAAGCTTGGAATATTTTACAACTCACTCATGAAGGTACTAGTGTCGTTAAAGAAACTTTTGATGAATTTTATGCTAGACTTTTCGATATTGTTAATCCATCTTTTAGCTTGGGAGAGAAAATATCCGACAACCGAGTAGTAAAAAAAATTTTAAGGTCCCTACCCGATAGATTTATTCCAAAAGTGACCGTTTTAAATTCTTTACCAACTTTAGCCTCTACGAAATTAGAAGAGCTCGTAGGTGATTTACAAACCTATGAACTGGACATGTTTCCCTCTAAAACTGAAAAGAAAATAGAAAAGGGCGTTGCTTTAAAAGCTCGAAAAGAGGAAAAACAAGTAGTAGAGTCTGAAAGTGATAGTGACTCGAAAGATATGGCCCTGCTTGCTAGGAAATTTCTTAAATTTCTTAAATTTAACAAAGATAAATTTAAAAATGATTTTAAGAAATTTGAAAATTCTAAGTATGACAAAGCCGAAAAGATTCCTAAGACTATTAATGAAAATTTAAATAGGGACGAGTCAAATAGGTGTTTTGGTTGTGAGGGTTATGGCCATAGGGCTTTTGAGTGCCCCACTAAACTAAGGAGAGAGGGTAAGAAACCAATTGCTTTTAATGCAACCCTTAGTGATAGTGATAATGAAGAGGGACCCGATTCCCCCCACTAAGCCCAACTTTGTGGATTTTATGTCTAGTCATGTGAGTGATAGTGAGAACTCATCTATAGATGAAAATTTAACACATGACACTTCCAAGGTCATAGTTTATGATTCCCTTGCTTTTGATGATAGTGAGAGTGAAGAAGAAAGAGAGAGTGAAAATGAAGAAGAGGTTAATGTGAGTGAACTTCAAAATGCTCTTTAATAATTATATGAAGAATCAATTAAATTAAAAAGAGCTAATTTGATGTTAGAATCTAGTTTGAAAGAACGTGCCAAGATCATTGATAATAGTGTGTTGGTTGAAGACCTTAGGACACGATAGAAGCTAGAATATGTAAAAGGCGAGAGAGATAGCCTTAGAGGTTTAATGGAATCCTTGAAAAAGAAGCTTCTCGAGTTCGAAGAGAGAAATGTTTTATTAGAGTCTAACATCCTAGAAATAGAAAATAAATTAAAAGACTCTAGTAATGTCAAATTTGATTTGGAGTGTCGTTCGAAAAAATTAGATAAAATATTAGGAACGGTCCAAATTAAAAATGACACTTGTGGTTTAGGCTTCGATACTTGTAATGAATCAACTCACAAAGACAAAACCAAGTTTTTAGGAGAATCGCCTAGGAAAGCCCTTAGAGATCACCCCTTAGGTAAATCTTTTCGATATGTTTTTACTTGTGCACATTGTGGTCGTAAAGGTCATCTTAAGAAATATTGTTTTGATCTTAAAAGATTTTCTATAAAATCCCAATGTAAGGCAACCAAGGTAGCCAAGATTCCTACACTCCGAGATAGTCACTCTTCATTAGTTTGGGTTAGGAGATCCGACTTGGTAGCTTTACAAGATAGGGTATTTGATTCTCATTTACTTTCACATGCTTCCTTCCTCGCAAAATTTAAAGGTTGAATGTGTTAGTTTTATTTGCATACTTTAGCGTTTGTACTTCATGTTATATTCACATGCTAAATGTATGCTTGTTTAGTCATTTTCTAGTTTATGCTCCATGCTAAATCACATGCTAGATAATGATTCTTGTTTATCTTTTGTATTATATTACCTTCATTTTGTTTGTATTAAATGAAAAATATAAAAAGATTTTTGGTTTATCATTTGTGTTTTATTTTTTTAGTAATTTAGTCTTAATGCAAAATACAAATGATTTTTGTGTGTCTTTTGAGTATATAGTTTTATTTTTGGTTAAAAATTTCAAAAACTCAAAAAGATTTTGTTTTGGTGTGTATTTTAGTTTGACACACTTTATGTGGCATACACTTGTGTTGGAATCCCATCTTTTACGCTCTCATGTGGCTAGAACTTTTGGTTTAGATTGTCAATCCTTATTATGTTCTTTACCATGCTTACATGGAGTAGTTGGATTTTGTATTGTTTAAATGGATTCTATTTTTATATGCCTCCATTCACGCATGCACGATCTCTTTTGAAATTTAACTTCATATGTATATTTGAGCTTTGTGAGGTGTTCTTCTACCAATCTAGTCATATACATATTTGTGACCTAGGAGGACTAGTGCATGTCAAAATCCGTTGCATGTGAGATTTGTTAGAAATAAAAATGATAAATATAAATGTGCACGGGGAAGTGCTCCAAAAGGATTTATTGTCCTTTGCGAATAGTAAGCCACCGTTTGTTTGGACCTAAAAGAAATACGTGTTCCAAAGGTCTAAAAGAAAATATGGCATTGAAATAAGGATAATTTGCCAAGGCCTTATATGTTTTATTGATATATTCATTCAAAACTAATATATAAATGCTTATTAAGGGAGATTGGATGGTATATCAACGGTTTGCACAATGTTCGTTTTATCCTAGTTGTGCTTTCAATGTTATGACTCTATTGGTTTGTAGAATCATCAACATGCTAGGCTTGTATGTGTAGACACCCCATTCTGTCACCCCCTAACTCTCCTTAGGTCCATAGTACCTCCCTTCATCATTACAAACCCAGTTCATACCCCGAGTACTGACCTAGAAGCCATCGAGCACTCCCCAGCTCCATTTGACCAAAAAGTCAAACCCTTCAACTCGACCGAGGCTAAATGAATCTTCTAAGGGAACTGAATTCCCTTTCCAATGGTCCATCCTGTGCATGATTCTGACTTACCATGCGGACGAACGATCCGTTTGCGTCCGAAACTTGATCCAGAGGCCACCAGGCGCTCCCGGGCTCTGTTTGACCTAAGTTAACTCTTCAGATCGATCGAGATTGAATGTTGGTTGAAGACCTTAGGACACGTGAGAGGACTCTTCGAGAGAATCTTGAATATATAGAAGGCGATAGAGATAGCCTTAGAGGTTTAATGGAGTCTATGATAAAAGAGCTTCTCGAGTTTGAAGAGAGAAATGTTTTGTTAGAGTCTAGAATTTTAGAATTATAAAATAAACTAAAAGACTCTAGAAAAGTCAAATTTGATTTGGAGTGTCGTTCAGAGAAATTAGATAAAATCTTAGGAACGGTCCAAATTAAAAATGACACTTGTGGTTTAGGCTTCAATACTTGTAATGAATCTACTCATAAAGTCAAAACCAACATTTTAGGAGAATCACCTAGGAAATCCTTTAAAGATCAATCCTTAGGTACAAATTTTCGACGTGTTTTTACTTGTGCACATTGTGGTCGAAAAGGTCATCTTAAGAAAAAAAAAATTGATCTTAAAAGATTTCCTAGAAAATCCCAACGTAAGGCAACCGAGGTAGCCAAGATTCTTACACCCCGAGATAGTCATTTGTCATTAGTTTGGGTTAGGAGATCTGACTTGGTAGCTTTACAAGATAGGGTTTTTGATTCTCATTTACTTGCACATGCTTCCTCCCTTGCAAAATCTAAAGGTTGAATATGTTAGTTTTTATTTGCATACTTTAGCTTTTGTACTACATGCTATATTATCATGCTAATTGTATGCTTGTTTAATCATTTTCTAGTCTATGCTCCATGCTTAATCACATGCTAGAATACTGATTTTTGTTTATCTTTTGTATTATATTTCCTTTATTTTGTTTGCATTAAATGAAAAATACAAAAATATTTTTCTTTATAATTTGTGTTTTACCCTTTTTGTAATTTATGCTTAATGAAAAATACAAATGATTTTTGTGTGTCTTTTGAGTAAATATTTCTATTTTTGGTTAAAAATTAAAAAAAAAAACTCAAAAAGATTTTTTTGTGTGTGTATCTTAGTTTGACACACTTTATGTGGCATATACTTGTGTTTGAATCCCATCTTTTTCGCTCCCATGTGGCTAGAACTTTTGGTTTAGATTTTCAATCCTTAAAATGTTCTTTACCATGCTTACATGGAGTAGTTGGATTTTGTGTTGATTAAATGGATTCTATTTTTATATGCCTCTATTCACACATGCACGAGCTCTTTTGAAATTTAATCGTCACATGTTATATTTGAGCTTTGTGAGGTGTTCTCCTACCAATCTTGTCATCTATATATTTGTGACCTAGGAGGACTAGCGCATGTCAAAATTCGTTGCACATGAGATTTATGAGAAATAAAAATATTATATATAAATGTGCACGGGGAAGGGTTCTGAAAGGAATTATTATCCTTTGTGAATAGTAAGCCGCCGTTTGTTTGGACCTAAAAGAAATACGTGGTCTAAAGGCCTAAAAATAGAATTATGGCATTAAAAAGAAAAATAATTGCCAAGGCCTAATTCTTGTTTTATTTATTCATTCAAATATATATGCTTATTGAGGGAGCTTGGATGGTATATCAACGGTTTGCACAATGTCCGTTTATCCTAGTTGTACTTTCAATGTCATGACTCTATTGGTTTGTAGAATCATCAAAAGTCTAGGCTTATATGCATTGTGTATGTTTGTTCATTGAGTTCAATTTATATTGTCACATGAGGTTATATTCATATGTGATGAAGTTTGAAATAAATTAAGAACTCCGTGAACATGTTTTAAGTGATTGGGTGTACATCTAATTGTTATTAGTTCACACCCCAGCACTTTCGTTTCCATATGACACATTTTTTCCATACGAGTGTGAAAAGCTTATCTTATTTTGTGTCATTTGTGTGTTTTTATCTATATATATATGTGCGTGTGAATATTTGGTATATCTAGATTATGTATATATATATGATATTGTTTTTGGTCTTTGCCTTGCTTTCTAGTCCATCTATACTTTAATTCATAATTGGTATTTATCTTGTTGCATTCTTTGTTGATATCACATGATTAATAGTTATATATCATATTGGTATCATTTTCTTGCATCTTGGTTAGTATTCGTTATTATTTGCATGGATTAGTTGTGCTTTTGTTGCCCATATGCTTCCATGTTCTTATCACTCTAAGCTTCATGTTTAAATTAGTTTGCTAACCTTTATCTAATCCTGAACAAAAAGGGGGAGAATGATAGGGGAGAAATGCTATCTAATCCTATTGTAATCGTATCTTAGTTTGGGGGAGATTTAACTTTGGGGAGTCGCTATCTTCTTAGGTTGATCATAGTTGATAAAGGGGAGAATTAATTTAGAGGGAGTGTTTATTTTAATTGCATTTAATATTCTTGATATTCCCTATGCATTTGATAGTTTGCTTAAGTGTGCAGGAATTCTTATAAATGGCAACGTTCATCATCGGGCAAAGATATTGATCCTTGGGGTGTTTGAGTCAAGCTATTGTAATTTTATTTTGGCTGGGACATTTTTGTTAGTCTAGTAGAGATTGACGGCCCGTTAGTATTTTTGTTGGTTTTGTCCCGGAATAGCCAAAGGGGGAGATTTGTAAGGACACAAATCTCTAATTGAGTCCTTTGTGGTTTTGGCTCAATTCCGAAAAAAAATGATTGAGTTATAGGATAGAATACTTGACCATCCTTCAAGCCTATGACATACTAAAGTTGAAGACGTAGCGTCCAAGTTTATAAAGCTTCATCAAATGTCGGTTTAGTGTGCCTCATTTCTACGTCATCAACATGGTTCCAGTGCTCTTAAGGTATGAATGCATTTTAATATATATATAGGAGCTTGGAACAATAGTTAATTGGGTGTAATTTATAATTTTTAAAAATTAATTTTAACGACTTTGTTTTACTCAGAAAAATAATTTTTAGAACTTTCCATAAAAGTTTTGGGCTTAAAATTAATCTTTCATTTTTCTGACGCGTCGTTCGATCCACACTGGGATCTCGTCCGACGATATTGCCAGGTCATTCGAACGAGATTTCTGACGATTTTATTTTTTCCATTCTGGAACATCGTTAGTAAATCCGTTCAAACGGAAAGTCATTTGAACGAAAATGTCGTTCGAACGAGTTTTGGCGGAAATTTTTTTTGGGCAGTTTTTGACAGTTTTTCCTAGTTTTTCCACTAATTTACCCCACTATCTCTTGACAGATTTTATTAGTACGGGAACCAACATTTTTGGATTAACTTTTTCATATCCTACAACCTCCTAGAGAGTGTTTTTTAGAGTTCAACTTTCTAAGAAAAAGTTCATTGTTTAGAGTGTTAATTTTTCAAGAAAATCTTTAAAATACTTTTGTTTTACACCTAAAGTTTGTTTATCCAATTTACTCTATATATACTTTGCTTGGAGTTTGGCAACGATTTTATCTCTACCGTTTGAAGAGAAGTTTGGGTTTGCTTATAAATCCCACAAAGAAGAAGATTGTTTGCGTTGACTTACCCACTTGCAGAAAGGCTCCTTGTTCGGGTGGCGGTGACCGAAAAAGTCCGATCGGTAGATTTCGAGACCGCGGTGGAGCTCCGTGGTTTTTTATTGGCGGAGGTGTGTACAAGAAGAAGCGTCGGGGCTTGGACGGAGTCAAGTCGAGTGTTGTAAGTCTTTCGTGTCTTGTACTTGTAAAACCATACTTAGTGAATTTGTGGCTAGGGTCGTCCGAGGTTTTTTTTTCGTTGTGGGTTTTTCCTCGTACATCGCGGCGTAGTGTGACTGATTTAATTTTATCTTGCTAAATAACTTAGAACGCATGCTTAGGCTAATTCAAGATAAAATTTGGTTTAATTGTCACACTTAATTAAATTGGTGCAAATTTAATTTGGGTAATGTTTAGAAGAAGTTAAAAATTGTTGTTTAAGTTGAACCATCTCGCTTCCGCATCTCATAAAAGGAAACTACTTTTAATCGTAAGAAGTATTTAAAAATTAGGGGCCTCGTGTTCCAACAATAATACTGGGATAATCACGAACATTTCATCTTGCTCCTTAGAATATGATGGGAAGGCTTTTTGTGTTGATTCCCATGGATAGAGCGAATTGTGGTGTCAAAAAATTTTCCCAGAGGGGAGTGCCCAACAATCATGATGCGAATATAAAAATAAATAAGAGAGAGACAAAGATTTACATGGTTTGACCATTAATGGCCTACACCCACAGGGCTTCAATAGTGTTTCACTATAATTTTGAAAGAATTTATATGAGAATATTTTTCTAGCCTCTAGGCCCCCCTTTCACAATGGGGGTGTCCCCTTTATATAGAGTTAGGGGTTATAATTGGATAAGTCTTATCCCCATAGATTTTGAGTTACAATAAAATAGTATTTCTTAGTCTTATACTTTATCAAGGACTCTAGTCATTCTTATCTTGTTAGAGCGGATGCGGGTCACCTCCTGACCGGTACGCTCGCCACGCATCACGCTATTATTGGAGACATATTCCCCCTCCACAATATATATATATATATATATATATGTGTGTGTGTGTGTGTGTGTGTGTGTGTGTGTGTGTGTGTGTGTGTGTGTGCTCGGGGATTCAGCTAATAGAAAGCCATTGAAAAAGTATAACGATTTATATGGGAAGAAAGTAAGAGATTTTATCTTCGATAATTAAAATGCGATTTGAAAAATTATAATATAATTTTTTTAAACTTTCAGGTGGACTATTTTTTAATATATATATGTGTGTGTGTGTGTGTGTGTGTGTGTGTGTGTGTGTGTGTGTGTGTGTGTGTGCTCGGGGATTCAGCTAATAGAAAGCTATTGAAAAAGAATAACGGTTTATATGGGAAGAAAGTAAGAGATTTTATCTTCGATAATTAAAATGCGATTTGAAAAATTATAAAATAATTTTTTTAAACTTTCAGGTGGACTATTTTTTAACCTGATGGTAAGTTTATCCATAAATGTGAATATGCGTGCGCGCACACACACACTATATTTATTATGTAATTGGAAGGTTCTCCTTATCTAATTATTTAAGCACGAGAAGTGATGTTACTTTTCACTGTATATAGAGCTGAATCTTGTACATTTTGATTTATTGTGTGGAGATTTTTACGGGGGGGCGGAGTAGGTTCAAGAGTTATTCTTTAATCGTTGTATTCTTACTCGTGATGTGAATAATGGAGATTTAATTTATCCGATTATAAACTTTTATTGAGTTTTATTGATTCGGTTATTGGACACATGTATGCACAATACTTCGAAATTTCATTTTAATACATGTGGCATCCTAGTAATTTATAATCACGGGAGATTAAAAAATTATTAATCAATAGAATCATTACATTCGCTAAATATATAATGAGCCAAAAAATTATTATATATATATGCTCGCACAAAAAATCAACACTATTTTTAAGTATAACTTTAAAACATATAGCATTGATAGAAGAATCTTTGCAAAGAATGCATAGTTCAAACATTTTTGTGCATTAAAATTAATTGAGATAAATTTCTTACCAAACATTCACAATCGAAGGAAATGCAATATATATATATATATATAAAATAAAAATCCTTAGCTAAAATCTCAGGCCAAATCACACAATGGATGAATTGCCAAACACCCCTTAACGTCACTCAAACGACATCTGGGGTCGTTCGCGCTCTAACACCCGTAGCACTAGTCAAATACACACCCAAGTCTATATCCCGACTTGTAATTGTAATACCCCGTATTTTATAGGGATTTTATTTTAATTATTGGATTAGCATTAATTAATTTAAAAGGAGAAAATTTATTTATAATCAATTCGGATTTTAAATTTAATAACTACTAGCGTGATGAGAGTTAGTAGTTATTGGTGATAATTATGTTAAATATAACTTAGCGAGTAAAGTAATATATGATTATGAAAATATTATTATGGATAGGAGTGAAAAATACGGCAGTTGCAATACACTTAATTGGGACGCGCATGTAACAACCCGCCTAATGGGATACCGGACGATCACTCCTATATCAAATTAAAACAGGAGTCACATATAGATCATTCTTAGCATCACTGTCGAAAATCCATTTAATTACTAATATCCTATTAGGTGAGCGTTAAAATTTTTACTTAACTACTCTTTTTAAACGACAATGATTAAAGCATCCACAAGTTAATGCGTAAATGAAATGAAATGAAAATGAAATGAAATAAAATAACCGAACACTCGGTTCAAATTATACAACCATATCGAATGATGCTCTAAAAGAATAAATAAATGCAGTTGGACCATTGGCCCGAATGATTACACAATACCTCCTATCTAGAATACATGAATGGAAGCGACTATCAAAAACCTGCACGCATCCACAGCTGCTTCAGCTGACGTCTGACTCGAAAGAAGTGTCATCCAGGCGTCCCTGTGTCTGGACACCTATATAATATATAATATATAGCAAGAAAGGAAAAGTAGATAAACGGGTCAGAGCCTGAGTTTTAAAAATATTTAGCAAGTGCATAAATGCCTTATTATTTTGAAAAAGGTTTTATCTCATATTTAAATTTGGTATCGCACTCTCATGAGATACCCCTCACCTTTCACTAATAGTGCACTCCTAGCGCATCCCTCTAAACATCCTAGTCAAGCTACCCTGCTAGACTAGTCTATCACCCAACCCCTATCAACCCTAGATAGTCCAAGTACTAAGGGCTAAACTTCACCCCAGTCTCAACGCTATGCCATGTTCGTGCGTGGGGTGTCTCGCAAAGAGAAATTCAAACAAAGAACCCCCCCCCCCCCCGATACACTACTACGCGGCACGGTCGATCGTCGAGATCCGCCAGTACCTCAGTACAGAAAGATATATATAAATATATATACCATAAGAATTAATAATATAAGAGCACTAAGGATTAAACTTCTCCCCAGTCTCAACACGTTGCCATATTCGTGCGTGGGGTGTCTCGCGAAGTGAAATCCAAACAAGGAATCCCCCCGATACACTACTATGCGGTAAGGTCGATCGTCGGGATCCATTAGACCCTCGGTACTCGATCCACCCATATATATTCATTTTACCATAAACATCCGGATCTATCTCCCGGACTGAGGGTTCATATAACAAGTATTTATCAATACCTTTATTTTTCTCAAAATTTCCCATTTCCCTTTTTATACTCAGGAAATGTAAATATAAAAGCCAATTCATTATCATGAATTGCTTTAACAAATCATATACATTTAAAAGCCAATTTTATTATCATAAAAATGCTTTTCCGTTTTATATCATCCCATTTCCCTTTTTATACTCAGGAAATGTACCCAAAGCCATTTTCATTATCATGAAAATGCTTTGATCATATCATATGCTTCCACATCCCTTCTTCCATCCGGGAGTGTTACCGAAGCCAACCATTTATCCCATTTCCCTTCTTCCATCCGGGAAATGTATTTAAAGCCAATTTATTATCATAAATTGCTTTAACATATCTAAGACCGTCCCTCCGGGTTTCCCCACTGGACGCGCCCCTAAATGGCTATCATCTTCCAGGGACTATCTATAAAAGACAACATGGGAACCTACCAACGTCGGGAAGCGGCCATATGTCTGCGGAATAGTCATGACCACACCCAGAATCACCTAACCAGCGCAGTAAACATATATAATCGTCCATATGGCCTAGGGACTATATCCACCCTGCTCAATAGCCAGGGGACTTCACCACAACGCACGAAACTTCCCTTATGATAGCGATTTAGGGAGGTGTGTAATCCATAATTTATCAATTATGAAAATTATTTATCTTTCCATTTTGAAAATATTCATTTTTATATTTTCAAATTCATTTACATCACATCATATATATATACTTTAATCACATAGTATATACATATACCATATATTCCTCCTAGAATATATATATAATGGCACTATTTGCCAATTACATATAACGATGACCATTAATCCCAAGGATTCTCTCAAAGAATCATAATCATGCTTTCATAAAAGCACGATACTAAACCCAAAATAATAATTACCTTAATCATCTCTTACGGATTTATTGGATATCTCCAACTATACTAATTCACTCTAAGTGAATATATATATATATATATATATATATATATATATATATATATATATATATATTCCCAAATCCATAAGTCCCATAGGACATAACCCTCTATAATACTATAGTTTAGAAGTCCCTTAAACTTTAATCTCAAAGAGGAGAAGTAATAATAATGTCCAAAATCTTGGGCTGAAAACAGGGCACCGGTCGACCGGCCCTAGACCCCCGGTTGACCGCAGGTTGCAAATAAGCCTACGAAACAAAGTAGTAGGCCCTTTCTCCTTGACGCGATCGACCGGCCTTAGGGGCGCGGTCGACCGGTCACACCAGGTCCTCAACACTAATCTCCTCAAATCCTCCATCCAACAACCCGATTTCATTATCGGGGTTTCTAAACTACCCCAAAAATTATCCCAAACATCTACGCAATTAATTCTAACCGTTATTTTTCCAATTCCCAATTTGATTTCCGAGTTGATGATTTCAACCCGGAGCTGCCAACTTGTAAAAATCATATCAAATCAAGGAAAAATCATAAAAATACGCGGTTGGCGTCCACGCGACCGTATCGAAAAGATATACAACTTTCGTGTTTTGGCCGAGAGCTAAATCAATTCTTTGGCTGACCAAAATGGCCCCCTAAAGTCATGAGTTACTATTCATCATCTTCTCCGAGACGATTTCGGCCATTAAAGCTTCTCCCAAGCTTTTGTCGCCTCACCCAACGTCCTACAACCTTAACCAACTAAAAATACACATATATTAAGGTTTCTAAACATCCTAGAACCCAAAACCACCAATTAATTTAGGTTAAAACCTAAGTTTCACAATTTGAAATATTATTGGGGTTTAATTGTTTTAACTCCCAAAAACCCATTTTATCCACGATAACCCACCCCAAAACCTTTAGGGTTTGTTTATACCAAACTACGGTATGAGATATTTATGCAAAAAGAAAAAATAAATCAAGTAAACACTTGCCTCAAAATCCGACGACCTCGAGTCGAATCCGGCGGAGTTTGGCCCGAATCTCCATTTTCTCCTCCTCTTTCTCCTTCCTCTCTCTCTCTTTCTCTCTCTTTTCTTTCTTTCTTTCTTCTTTTCTCCCTATCCCCTCTTTATATAAGAAGAAAAAAAGGGTTATACCCCGTAAAACCCCAAAACGACTCGTTTACCCAATTACGAGTTACTTTTACCTCTAAAATTATCCGAAACTCATTTTCGACAATCGGTCACTCTTTTTCGACTATCTCGGCCATTCCGGGAATCATGGCGCAGTCGAAATTTCCATCCGAGGTATTTAACCGCAAATCACTATTCCAACCCAAAATAAATAAATGCGGGTTTTTCCAATTAAAAATCTTACCTCGTGTCGCTTTACTCAGTAGTAACATATAAATAAAATATTTCGACATATATAGTCCCAAAAATAATCACAACATCCTTCGAAAATCATTTAATCCTCGAGAGTCCCAAAAATTACTATTTAGGAAAATTTCCCAAATTGCCAATTTATAGTTAATTATGGAATTTAATCGTCTCCAAAAGGACGGGTTGTTACATACTCCCCCCTTACAATGGAATTTCGTCCTCGAAATTCAGGCATAACCTACACCACCAAATCCTAATGCCTCAAGGGAAACGATACTAACCCAACGGTTCCCAACCATATACTATGCGTCTACGGCAATCGTAAAGTGGCTCTAATAAGTCACATTGTACCCATCATCTCTAATGCCTCTCGGCATGAATTTCAACTTTATATACTACGACCATTCTATTTCAGGCGGTATATAAAACCATTTCACTAAGGTGCCCATACACCTTTCTAACTTGTGCACATCTGCACAAACATTGCGAACGTCTGACACGTACCACTCTCTCCCAATAAGGGTCTCCTTTTCTCGGTGTAATACTCACCTATGGGTCCTCCCAACCCTCGAAATTCATTCTCCTAACCTCGGCGTCACTAACTTTATCGAAACTACATCCTAACAAATGCTACAATCTATACGTTACTCTACCTACGCGAGACGAGGATACTCTTAAATATATCCCTAATGCCCAAGGCCTCTCTCAACTCCCGACATTTGCTTAGTTTCGTGCGTGGAACGTCTCGCCAAGGCGAAATCGAAATAAGGAACCCTCCCCTTACACTACTCCCTTGCGTTGTCGGTCATCGAGATATAGCGACCTAAGGCACACAAGCGGGACGTCCTAAATCCTACAAATGCATTTCTACTATCTTATCCTTCCACCCATACGGAAGGAAACCTAACCGATCACAGTGCCTACTCTCTGAAAAGCACCACGTACATCATACCCAAATCATATTTCCTCAAAATTTGGCTTTTCATTAAGGCCTGACTGTTATCCTCAAATCAATTTCTCTAGGTCCTACTCTACCCAACTACTTGTGGTGAGAGGACCACTTTAGTGCTTTTCCATAGCACAATATTTTCATAAACATACCATCATCACAGGGCACATAGTCTATAGTGATTCATCCACACTATAAGACTAACCCACATCCTTGCATCCTATAACATCTCTCCACGCCCGGCGTCCTTAAGAGTCATGTGTGGAGCGTCTCGTAAAGCGAAATCCAAACAAGGAACCCCTCCATACATTGACACTTGACTTCGTCGATCACGGAGTCCCGTTATTTCAAACATGCAACCGGGATAATCATATCCCTTATCAACAAAAGGTGGTCTGAACTCCTATCTCTAACTAAGAGTCACACCACCCAGCGCTCGCACTAATTCTAAGTCCTTGCACAAACCAGCACTGAGCTTAATCTTACAGCTCAACAATAATCATGTGGGCCTTAAATTATATCTATAAGGTTGCCACATATACAAGTCACGATAATGAAACCTCTGCTCATCGAAGTTCCATCTACCCATAACAATAAAGGTGAACTCAACCTGTATCAAGGTGAGACACCGCAACAACAATTCGTTCCACCCTGGAACTGCGGACACGATAGTCTTGCCATCATTAGCCTGCTATCGCTCCGATAATACCATAATATCTTACATATATACATAAAATATAAACACCCGCCTTTATGGCGAATGCAGGAAAATAAAACTCCGCTATTGCGGACAACACATAGGCATACATGATATAATGTTATCGATACCGCCACAAAACTCAAAATACACACACGAGTCTAGGGCTAACAAACATTGCGACTTTATCTAGCAATGCCACTTATACCTCTTCCTTCTGAGGTAAAACTCATAACAACATTCTTCTCATTCCGGCTAAATCATGGGGACTCACGGTTAAAAATATCCGTAAGATCCCTTTTCGATTCCTTACTTCACTGGGAAATTTAACTTTAGTACCACCCTCTACTACAGCGGTACTACGGTGCTCATAACTACTATACTTTAGTAGTCCTTGCAACCATCCTTAATAATTTCCATAAGGGGAGTGACCTCTACGGCGGTCCTAATCCCCCGACTTCTACCAGGTACTCCAGTTAAGCCTCACCTACTCTGCCATCCAAGCCCCGCACACGAATCTCTAATGAGCGTGCAAAAGATTACTATAATTCTACTATGACAGGAGAACGAAATCTCACAAGAGAGATAAATAATCCTAATCCTAAGGCTCTATAACAAATCGAGAGCAACGCTAAAAGCGTAGTACGTCCGTACAGATTCCTAAGGACACTAGAACCTGATGCTCTGATACCATCTATAACAACCCGCCTAATGGAATACCGGGCGATCACTCCTATATCAAATTAAAACAGGAGTCACATATGGATCATTCTTAGCATCACTGCCGAAAATCCATTTAATTACTAATATCCTATTAGGCGAGCGATAAATTTTTTACTTAACTACTCTTTTTAAACGACAATGATTAAAACATCCACAAGTTAATGCGTAAATGAACTGAAATGAAATAAAATAACCGAACACTCGGTTCAAATTATACAAACATATCGAATGATGCTCTAAAAGAATAAATAAATGCAGTTGGACCATTGGCCCGAATGATTACACAATACCTCCTATCTAGAATACAAGAATGGAAGCGGCTATCAAAAACCTACACGCATCCACAGCTGCTGCAGCTGACGTCTGACTCGAAAGAAGTGTCATCCAGGCGTCCCTGTGTATTTTAATCCCCAATAAGAATCCATTGGTTAATAAAACATAATAAAAGGATTTAGAATCCTTATAAAAGGTTTCCTAATAATCACTTTCCCGATAATTTCAATCCATCCCATATATTACCACATGCCAAACGTGTTGGAATTTCAAAATATGATTTATTAATTAAATTTTATTATTGAGTTTTATTTTTAGAATACAATTTAGTATTAATATTGTGCAAGTGAGTTTTTATTTATTGGGTTTTTATATTAGGTCTTCTAGTAAAGAGAGAGAACTAAAGAAAAATGGGGGTAACCTTGTAGGCCTTTCTATACATCTACTAACCAACCTAAGATTGTCCTTTCTTACCCACGGTGAACCAATGTAAAACACTATCGCAAGTACGAAGTCCAACTTCTCCAATGTACTAACAAAACCCAAGTGAACACTAAGTTTCAATGTCAAATAAAACATATCCTACGTACTCCAAAATGGGGAAAAACATATCCTTTACCATCGATGCTGTCACTAGTCTCTTTTCCCAAATAATTTGATATATAATCCAATGCTCATCTCGCTGTGGGTCCTAATGTACACGAACTAACCTCTGCTGGTACATTATCTTACATTACCACCTCCTCAAATTCTCTAAATGTCTTTCATAAAATTACTAGACACTAAATTTCCTGAACTCCTCGAAATTCTAGCATGCGACCCACACTAAGGTCTCTATGGCTCTCTCTCCAAAACTGACCCTTTCTTGAACGAGTAATAATGACTCGCAAATAATACAATGATTCATAATCATAGGGCTCTACATTAAATAACACAACGCAGAACATAACGAGCTCAAACACAGATCCTAAGGACACTAGAACTGTGCTTTGATACCAACTGTAACAACCCCCATTTTCACACGTAAAAGTTGTCCCGGCACGATACACCGAAGATGGGGATTGTCGATCAATTAATACCATTCTCAACACAACGTAATATAAATACTGTTAATTTAAAGGCCGATACTTTAAAACTTTATAAATATCTCACTGACAATAATTTAAACTCAACCAAACCATCTAAAATAATATATTTAGCAACAAGTAAATATTACAACTCCAGCATAATGTAAATAAATAAATAAAACTTGGGCTTATGCCCTTCCAAATTTTCTAAATAAAATATCCAAACTCTGACAGAAAAGTACATAGGCTAGAGTCAAGAATCTGGAAATCTGCTAATCATCGAGAGATCACAAGGTTGGTACAACGACAGTCGTGCTATTCCTGTCTAGAAATAACCTGGGGGGAAACCTTTATAATTTGGGTCAGAGCCCGAGGTGTGCAAGAATTAACTTGAATAATTTATGATTACAATATTACAGTCAATGCATAATAAGTAACCCCATTCGTCCCTCACATGCATATAACACCTCACCCATCATCTAAATGTGATATACTCGCACCCCAATACGTCCCAAATACTAAATTGTGACATCACTTCAACTATAGAATGATTATATCAATAATTAATTAATTAAATGTAATCCCTACATTTAAATTGTCAACTTACATTTATTCCAATCTCATCAGTATCATGTATAAGGCATAAACACCTATTATGCATTATAGGGTCAAGAATAATCTTTATTGTCCACATCCATAGACAATTTGATTTATTTCCATAGTATCCGGGGAATTAATAATATATGTCCTTCCATATATATGACACACAAGGGAATCTACCGTTGGTGTCTAATTTGTGCCCTATACGTAAGTTCGAAGGAATCCCTTATCCTAAGCGGACACCACAAAATACACACAAGTTGGGGGCGGTCCCAACGTAGGACACCTTTACACGGTCCATACCCAGTGGTGATACAGGAACGTTCAGTGCCAACCCTACCCCTCGAGGGTGGATCCTCTACGTAGTACCTATATCGCCTACACATTGTTAAGCCCACGTGTGTCGATGTGTGGTACGCGGCCCAACGCGTCAACCCTCGAGCCGATAGGACGGTCCAATTGTATGTCCACACAATTACATAATAGTACATATTATGATCTTATATAATATGTATAGGTAATTACTCCATAATTACCATAAAAATCCCACATAAAGTCCATCATACTTTTATTTATTAATAATTTACCATCTAACGAATTATTAATTCCATTTCATAGAATAATTTCTAGCCATTTAATTAAATGTAATTTTCCCAAATTAAATGTGGAATATTCGTATTTTTAATAAATTCCCCGTTAATTCAAACACGCTTCCATTAACTCGCATGGTCGCCTAATAAAAATCCTTAGCTGAAATAAGGCCAAATCACACAAAGGACGAATTGCCAAACACCCCTTAACGTCACTTAAATGACATCTGGGGTCCTTCGCGCTCTAACACCCGTAACACTAGTTCAAGACACACCCAAGTCTATATCCCGACTTGAAATTTAGTTAATCTCTTATTAATTTCAAGGTAAAAATCATAACTATACATCCAATTTCAAGGTAAAAATAATGTTCCTTAATATTTTTCCAAGTCATACACTCATCTAAGGACATCCCTAAATAATCCAGATTTCATTTCTCAAAAAGGATTTCAGTTTCGGGCACCCTTCAGTAATAAAATCATAACTATTCAAAAAAAAATCAAAAAAATACAAAACTCGCGGCCACGCGTTCGTAACAATCTCGTTCGAACGAGATAACAATCTTGTTTGAATGACAATAAGTGTCGTTCAAACGACCCTTCGTCATCCCCCACTCCGCCTTCTCCATTTACAATTCTTCCTGTTCAACATCTCCAACCTAGAAAACAGTGTGCGAAAACCCATAAAATCAACATGAGGCAATGTATATCTAAACCCAAAATGTCTCATTTGTTAGGACTTTTAATGAGGGAAGTATCCTTAAATTCTAAATCTAATTAATTTATTTCATGAGACAATCACCGTGATATTTCTACCAAAATTCAGTAAATAAATTTACAATAACATCTCTACATCAATCAATCAAATTATCCCCAATTTATCTATCAAACCCCTAAAGGAATCTATCACCAATTTTTTAGATTTACGATACCTAATTTATGGGACAAATTCTATACAAAAAAATTAGTCCTCCATATGTGTTGTTCATCATAACATCAATCATATTCAAACCTAAATCCCAGAAATTAAAGGGGTCATTACATGCATCGAGAAATATATTGGAAACATAAATTAAGCAAGAGAATTCTTGCCTTAATGATCTGTAGAAGAAAAGCTTCTTGAAAATCCCTTAATTTCCTCTTTGTTCTTACCCCTTCTCTTCTCTTTTGGTCTTTCTCCTATTTTCTCCCGTTAACTGCTATTTTAGATTTTGTGGAGAGATAGTGGGGGAGTGGTTTACCCCCACTTAAATACTAAATAAAAGGCTAATCCCGAGTTGGGCCTAAAACCCAACTTTTAGCCCCCAAATGGACCTGAATCCATAATCCAACTAGCCCCAAAGTTCCCCAACTCATGTACCTATGACCCGGGACCATTTCTAAATATTTAAAACACTAAAGCGAGTCTCTAACGCTCCCCAAAACGCGTCCCAATTATTTTTATCTCACGTAGACATTTATTTTGTTACAATGACACGCGCCCACAAATTTATTTAATGTGTGATTTATTTTCACTAACAAGCCCATAATGTCAAATTGGTTTTTGTAATTATATAACCATGAATAGATATTTATTTTAAATTTAAATTTACTCATCTAGATTTAAATTCATCCGATTTAATTTATTCTCTAAATTTATATTAAATTATTACATTTAAATTAATCGAAATATTTTGTTCTAAAAATTTTGGGGTATTACAATATATGTGTGTGTCTGTGTGTGTGTGGAGTTAAAAATCCTCGACTGAGTTTATCAAAAGCCATTATAAAAGTCTACAAGTGTTTTTTAAAATTATTGGCACACATATCAACAAGAGGTACTAATGGGTCTCACATCATGGTGATCAAGTCTAAAATATTTTGGGTAAATTTTCGGTACTAGTTGTAAGTACGTATAACATTTTCCACTTTTTTATGAGAAAAAACCAAGCATTTTGTCTATAAT
The DNA here is from genome assembly GCA_949130495.1 of Sambucus nigra. Classification (NCBI taxonomy): domain Eukaryota; kingdom Viridiplantae; phylum Streptophyta; class Magnoliopsida; order Dipsacales; family Adoxaceae; genus Sambucus; species Sambucus nigra. The sequence goes on along the minus strand of OX422209.1, from coordinate 376,849,091 downwards.
CATTAAATTGTTCTCTAGGCTTTGAAGTGAACTAACTATTTTGTAATATAATAATAAGTTTACACATAAATATGCATATGTACATAAATATATAAACCCACTTGGATGTAGTACTATTGTGAAGTATACATTTCATTCTTATAATTAATAATGTAGGAGATAATTTTTCAAAATTGATTAAATATTAAATAATAAAAGTATTAAATATCCACGGTGAAACGAAATTCGATCCTCACAAATTAATTAATCAATAATATTAATAAATTTTCAAATATGAATTCGTAAGTGAGTTAATTGTGGTTAATAATTTAAGAAAAAAAATCAAATAATTCAATTTCTATACAACGGAATGTTAATTATCACATGTGAAACAAATGTTGTCCTAAGATTTTATGAATCAATAAAATGAATAATTTTTGCAGGGTGTTTTTTGTGACACAATGACATGTCAAGATTGTATTGGCTCGAACCAACGTTGTCTGCGTGTCAGTGTTTCAAAAAAATGTGTTGACCTAGAATTAGTGAAATAAAATAAAATATTTTTGGATAATTAATGTTTAGTTTGTAATACTTATATATTAAAAGAAAAAGTATCAAGCACTTAGTACACCACGTATCCGTACTAACAATAATAAATATATGACACTTATGAAATACGTGTCCCACATTTCCCCTACTATAAAGATAATTTTTTACATGAGCAAATATCTTGTTATTGCCATCAAACATCGGTATGTGGTGCTTAATTGTGTGACATTTTTCTCATACATTTGGGACCTTAACATAGGGATGTGATTTCGAGTTAATCGTGTCATAATTGAGTTGTGTTGGTTTTTGTTTGATTAATGGTTTGAGAATAATATTTTATTTAGTCAAATTTAATGTGAGCACTAATCGCAATGTTAGTGTCGGTCTCCAAATGAGCCTGTTAAGAAATGTTGATATGAAACCACCATGTTATCTGAAAATATATACACGCATTTAGGCATAATACTCCAAATTTAGTGGAGTTTGCGTATAATAACAGCTATCAATTCACGATATCGAGGAGCAGTATTCGCCTTTAGTGGAATTTGCGTATAATAACAGCTATCAGTTTACGATAGGGATGGAACCATTTAAGGCACTCTATGGGAGACCTTACTGTTCATCCTCATGCTAGTTAGAGGTGGGGGAGAGCAAGTTACTTCAAAACACCTCAGAGAAGGTAGAGATGATTTGGGTCAGGATACGGATTGCCCAGGATAGGCAAGAAGCTACGTGGATGCGGGCCGAAGACACTTAGACTTTAATGTTGGGGATCAGGTGTTGATTAAAGTGTCTCCCATGAAGGGGGTGATGAGGTTTAGGAAGAAAGAGAAGTTGCCCCCTAATACATGGGACCGTTCCCTATTCTGGAGAGGATTGGGTCCTTGGCATATCGATTGGGATTACCGGACCACTTTCAGCGTATGCATGACGTTTTCCACATTACGGAGGTTCCTTAAAGATGAGATAGCTTGACACCACATTGATATTGACGAGATAGAGCTCTAGCTAGACGCTATTTACGAGGAGAGATAGGTAGCCATTTCGGACCAATGGGAACGACGACTTAGACCGAAGGTTATTCCTTTAGTTCGGGTGCAGTGTGGATACCATCGGGAGGATGAGTCGACTTGGGAGAGGGAGGACAACATGCACAAAAAGTATCCTGAACTCTTCTAGCTAGGTACGTACTTTTCTTGATTTCTAGGACATAATTCCGTTATTGGGGGAGGGTATGTAATACCCCGTATTTTCTAGAATAAATAATAGAATTATATTTTTGGATAAAATAAAAACTTATGGAAATTTGACTAAATTGGTGAACTAAAATTATAAAATGTGAACAAATAAATTATTGCTATGTTGTATTTTAGTGAGATGGACTTGTGTTATGTTAATGTTATAACAATTACTTGTGTCGTAGGAAATACATAAATGATGTATGACACAATTAAAAATAGATTATGTTGGGATAACATAATTAGGACATATTTTGGGGAATATACGGGCTCGTTTAGGTGTTTTAAACCTTTAGAAATGGTCCCGAGGCACAGGTATGTAAGTTGGGAGACTTTTGGGCTAGTCTGGGTATGGATTCGGGCCCATTTGGGGGTCCAAAAATTGGGATTTTAACCCAACTCGGGATTAGGAAAGTTAATGACCTATATTAAAAACTGACTAACTCGTTGGAGGTTGTCTTTAGAATTCCTAACGTAAACCACTGTGAGAGAGAGGGAGAAGAGAAGAATTCACAACAAAATGTGAAGGGGAACTCAAATTGGGGGATTTCATCTACCGCATACTCAGGCAAGAATTCTCCAGCTCGATTTAATTTCCAATCTGCTTCTTGATGCATTATAATAACCCCATATGATTTTTGGGTTTTAAGTCGGATTTTAATGAATAAATGCTAGGAATTAATCTCATGTTTCTAGAGGATTAATTATAACATAGGTTGTAACCCAGAAATCTAGGAATCGATTCTTGAAATTTGATGGTAGAAACCTAGGGTTCTTGATATGAAATTGGGGATTCTTAGAAATATTATGTAAAGGACTGTAGTACATGTTATGATCTGTAAATTGGTGACTCTAATTACATATTTATGCCCTATAATCTAACCTACACTTAGTAGTCCTTGTAGAATAAATTTGAGATTAAAGATCTTAAATCCTCTCATGAAATCTGGGAAATTTGGGGAATAAATTAATGTGGTAATGTGGATTAAATGGTTATAAGATGTATAACTAAGTGTTAAGTACCTATTTATATGTTTATGTAAATGAAATCAAGATTAGATTGAAACTTGGGAACAAAAGAAGAGAGTTCGTATTAAGAAACTATTAAATTTGGAAAGCAGTTGCATTTTGAATCGATTCGGCCTTGTTCCGAATCGATTCGGCAAGGCGAATCGATTCATCCAAGAAACCGAATCGATTTGGTCCTGCTGAAAGGGTGAGTTTGGGCCAGAATTTGATGCTAAATATTTTAGAACCACGTACGAGTTGGTGGGACGATGTTTGGAGTAACAAGGAATTTATTAAAAATGTTAATGTGACTCACATATTAATTAAAATATTATATTTAACTTGATGGTTAAAAAATTATTAAGGGAAATGGAATTAATAGGTAACATTACACCAAAAACAGCAATTTGGCACACCCTGATATTAAAAATTTGGCACTGTTTTAATATGTGTGCCAAATTCTGGCACGATTTAACGACAATTTGGCACACTTTAAAACAGTGCCAAATTTTGGCACTGTTTTAAAGTGTGCCAAAATTAAGAACACTTGACTAGAATATAAAATGCCTTAAAATTTTGGGACTCTTTAGTTTCCCTCTTCTCTCTCCTCCCTCGTCTTCTCCCCAGCTCCCTCCTCTCTCTCTCGACCAAAAGCCCTACCCTCTCAATCTCTCTACCGCTGTCGTTGCCCTATTCCTCCTCTCATTCTTCGAAGTCGTACGTGTTCCTGGCCTCTGTCAACAAAGACAACTCCGACCTCTCCTCCCATCAAAAGAAAATCTTCAAGGTCGACGATAACATCGGCGTCGCAATCGCTGGTCTCACCGTCGACTGTCGTATCCCCTCCCCGTCGGTCGACTCATTGTTCAGAGGGGTGATTCGCGGAGCACTCGGCTCCTGTGGTGGCGCTTAATTCCTTTGCGAGCCGTGGACCGTCGAATTCGCTGGCTGCCAGGATACTTGTGAGTTTTGATTTAGGGTTTTGGTTTAGTTGGTTTTGAATTTTTGTTGTGGTGTTTTATTTGTGACATGCAATGCAGCTAATTGGTAGTGAATCGTTAAGAATGCCTTTTTTTTGGATTGACTAGTTTTATGATGTATCTGAAAATACGTTTGTGGACTAGGGCTGAAAAAGCTTATTGTATGGAATTAAATTGGGAGTCTCCCCAAAAGATGCAATTATAGGTATGAGATGTTGTCATTGTGTTATTGGATGGGCAGTTTTGTTTTGTTATGAATTGGGTGTTTGAAAGTCAAGTATTGTTGGTTCATTGTTTTTTTTATCGTTTAGCGTTAGTAAGAAGATAAGGTTGAATGTCTCCATCACCCACGGCCATAATTCCCTCTTGATCGTGATGTATATGAAACAATTAGAAGCCCAAACAAAGATGGTTCTCAAGATCAAACAAATTGGTCTGAGTTGATGGACTAGAATGAACATAATATAGGTTTCTACATGACCATGTAAGTAAATTGAATACACCCCAGATCTTTTCATTGCATTTATCATAAAAAATAGCAGTGATGTACCTAAACAGTTTTCGATAATACTTGGGGGAAAAACATCAGTCGTTGTGTCTAGTTGGAAATGCGTAATGGTATGAAAGATGGTTCATATGATAAAAGGAGAAAACCATATTGACATATCGATTTCAATTCTTATGTTGATAGAAAGTTAACTATATTTGCAATAACATTTATGATTGTTAAGTAAATGAAAGTAGTTTTGGCATTTAATTTAAGCCACTTAAGAAATGAGACCTTCAATTTCAGTAATTGCACTCGTTTCACATGTTCAGGATTCTAAAGTAGTTTAAATGTTTACATTTCAGAAATGTGACATACATTTATTTAAGGTTTTTGTTGCTTTCTCTTCATACATTTATTTAAGGTTTTTGTTGCTTTCTCTTCATTTGGGGTTTAGAGTACAAAGAAGGAGATGTTGGGCCTTTAGGCCATACATGTTTATTACTCTCTCTCAGTCCCAAATTAAGAGTCAGGCCACTATTCTCTTTTGGTTCGTACTCCACTTTTCCTTTTTGGACATAATTAACGTACCAAATTTCATCGTAGTGAACGAATGTTGATCTTGGCAATTGATTTAGAGTATCCTTAATCTATGCAAAAAAAGTATAAGGACTCTTAATTTGGGAGGGAGGGAGTACTTAGGGTGTGTTTGGGAAACCCAATACCGTGCTTTGGAATTGGAATCAGAATTGGTAAATTTTTAAACTTGGACTGAATATTTTTCATCCAGGGAATGGAATTTAAATTATGATCATGGTTGATTTTTGTGGATTCTTATGTGTAGGATGATAAAGCTTCTTTGCTTAATTTTTCTTGTTTTGGAGGGTACGAGGTGTTAGTGTCTATGTGTTAGGCAATTGTAATATACACACAAGCCCTACCCTCTTTTGACGCAACCTCTTCGTTTCCTCTAACCTCAAGCGCAGTATCTCCAAGGTCCACCTTAAGGGTGTTGGTCAGCCCTGAGCTCCGGCAGGTAAAGCTCACCATTACATCGTCCTCTGGCTCAGGCAGGTTTCTACATCTCGAGTAGGACCACTTCCGGGGGTTTGAGGAGCGTGGGGGAGTACAGCGGCGGTGTCTACTTTTCTTCTTCTGTACAAAAAAACCATATTCCAGTATATTTATTTATATAATCATTTCAGTTTAACTACTAGAGTACATGTATTCTTATTCTTGAGTAGCATTGACCATATGTGTTTTTGCAGCCATAGGGAATGGCTAGATTTAATTACCTGATTCAGTATGCCCTTTCAATTGTAAGTAATTAATTCTATGAATATTATTAATTTATTTAGGTTTGATTATACATTTACCCCTCATCTTTTTATCTACTTTAGATTGTAGCTGAAAGTGTTAAAATGTATGTAGCAATTACCGACGGAACTCTCAATTTGGTTGATAAGGTAACATTTGATTTTATCTATTTGACACAATCAAATTGGTCTCATTCGTATCATCTTATAAAAATAGCATTCACTTTGTGTTCTGTAACAGTTTTTTGAGATGCAGCGCCATGATGTCGTTAGAGCACTTGAAATTTATAAGAAATTAGGAGATCAGGTATATATATCATATGTGTGTTATTTGTGTCTTGTTAGAGCATTCACAATGGTTTTCCAAATAGAAGGAACTGGATAGCTTAAATGTGTCATATTCCTGTAGCAGCAGCATAATGGTGGAGGATAGGATAGATAATAAATGACCCCTGAATACACACAATCGTCCTAATATTAAGATGTTCAAGCAGATGACTGTTAACCATCCCAGGTTGGATAGTTCAAACTAGTGACAGTCAACCGTCCCAACTTTTATCCACCACTCACCCAGCCCACTTTGTTGTTTTACTCACTAGATGGTTAACACTTTGTTGGGGTGGGTGATATAGGAGGTGATTGTGTTTTCTTAGCAAGATCTGATTGCTGATTGCTGCAGTAGGATCTTGTACTCGACAACAATTTCAAAACAAAGTTGTTATGTCGAACTTGACTAGTCAAAAATTGTCTTCACAATCATACTCGTGTCTAATACTGCAGCTGATTATTACTTGTTCATGCGATAATCCAGTACCTAATCCCCCTAAATGGAAAAAAAATATTGTCATTGATATACACTTTTGAGTTCCCCCCCACTCCCCCCCCCCCCCCCGGTATAACAATCTATGGTGCCTCTCTTATACTGAATTGTCTGCATAAGTCTTGTCTACCCTGTTAAGATGTTATACCGTCCTGTATTTTAAAGCATAGTACTACTGAACATTATGGATTTGCATGGAGTATCAATGACATGCAATTTGTATCCTTGTTTTGTTACAAGTCATGATATTTGCCAACTACTTATCTCATTCAAAGAAGGCATTTATAAATTTAAAAATGAAGACGCAACATGTATAATTTTCTGGTCGTAATTACATATTTTCTTTATCTTTATTGTATTTTCCCTGTCAGCGAATGATTTCAGAATTTGTAGACATTGTTGGAACAAATGGGATACTTTCGAGAAGTTACGGTGCGAAGAGTTCATCGGGTGGGTATCAAAATACAAATGAAATCTGGTTAGTCTCAAATTCTCTTTGAATGTTGCAGCATTAAATAAAAAAATAGCCTGAAATAGCGGCGACAAGTAACCAAACGTAAAATGGCTTACTTTATGAGCTTATTTAGTTAAATTGGTGGAAGGGATTTGTTGGTGGCTTGGTTTTGGAATTTGCTGATGCTATTGAGTTTTTTTTAAATGTTAAAACATGTTGAATTTAACGAATAAACAAATGAAACTATGTCAAATTTTCTAAAATCAATAAACATTCTAAATTGATTAAAAACATATTGTTATAGGATGAAAACCCAGTGTAACTTGTAGGAACTGACCGCGTAGTCCCAGGTCTCCTGGTTTGTGAATATGACGATAATTTGTAAAAATCAACACTTAAACTTAAAAATAAGTCGTTAAAGGGTGAAAACCTAAACCAACCCCCAAACAGATCCGTAAGAGGCACGAACACCTCGCAAAGGACCAATGTAACTTGTAGGAACATATCGCGTAGTCTCGGGTCTCCCGGTTTGACAATATGATGATAATTTGTAAAAATAACACTTAGACTTAAAAATAAGCCGTTAAAGGGTGAAAATCCAAGCCAGCCCCCAAACAACCCTGTAAGAGGCACAAACTCCTCGCACGGGACCAATGTAACTTGTAGGAACTGACCGTGTAGTCCCGGGTCTCACGATTTGTGAATATGACGATAATTTGCAAAAATTAACACTTAAACTTAAAAGCAAGCCGTTAAAGAGTGAAAACTCAAACCAGCCCCCAAACGACCCCGTAAGAGGCACGAACACCACGCACGACACCAATGTAACTTGTAGGGACTGACCGCGTAGTTTCGGGTCTCCCGGTTTGTGAATATGATGATATTTTGCAAAAATCAACACTTAGACTTAAAAACAAGCCGTTAAATAGTGAAAACCCAAACCAGCCCCCAAACGACCCCATAGGAGGCACGAACACCTCCAGGGGGCCAATGTAACTTGTAGGAACTGACCGCGTAGTCCCAGGTCTTCGGTTTGAGAATATGACGATAGTTTGCAAAAATAACACTTAGACTTAATAACAAGCCGTTAAAGGGTGAAAACCTAAACCAACCCCCAAACGACCCCGTAAGAGGCACGAACACCTCGCACGGGACCAATGTAACTTGCGAGAACTGACCGCGTAGTCCCGGGTCTCCCGATTTGATAATATGACGATAATTTGCAAAAATAACACTTAAACTTAAAAATAAGCCGTTAAAGGGTGAAAACCCAAACGACCCCGTAAGAGGCACGAACACCTCGCACGTAACCAATGTAACTTATAAGAACTGACCGTGCATTCCCGGGTCTCTCGGTTTGAGAGTATGACGATAATTTGAAAAAATAACACTTAAGACTTAAAAATAAGCCACTAAAGGGTGAAAATCCAAACCAGCCCCGAAACGACCCCGTAGGAGGCACGAACACCTCGCACAGGACCAATGTAACTTGTAGGAACTGATCGCGTAGTCCCGGGTCTTCTGGTTTGAGAATATGACGATAATTTGTAAAAATCAACACCTAAACTTAAAAACAAGCCGTTAAAGGGTGAAAACTCAAACCAATCCCCAAACGACCCCGTAGGAGGCACGAACACCTCGCACGGGACCAATGTAACTTGTAGGAACTGATCGCGTAGTCCCAGGTCTCCCGGTTTGAGAATATGACGATAATTTGCAAAAATAACACTTAGACTTAAAAATAAGTCGTTAAAAGGTGAAACCCAAACCAGCCCCCAAACGACCCCGTAAGAGGCACAAACACCTCGCACGGGACCAATGTAACTTGTGGGAACTGACCGCGTAGTCCCGGGTCTCCCGGTTTGTGAATATGATGACATTTTGCAAAAATCAACACTTAGACTTAAAAACAAGCCGTTAAAGGGTGAAAACCCAAACCATCCCCCAAACGACCCCGTAGGAGGCACGAACACCTCGCACGGGATCAATGTAACTTGTAGGAACTGACTGCGTAGTCCCGAGCCTCCCGGTTTGAGAATATGACGATATTTTGCAAAAATAACACCTAGACTTAAAAACAAGCCGTTGAAGGGTGAAAACCAAACCAGCCCCCAAATGACCCCGTAGGAGGCACGAACACCTCGTACGGGACCAATGTAACTTGTAGGAACTGACCGCGTAGTCCTGGGTCTCCCGGTTTGTGAATATGATGATAATTTGCAAAAATCAACCCTTAAACTTAAAAACAAGCCGTTAAAGGGTGAAAACACAAACCAACCCCCAAACGACCCCGTAGGAGGCACGAACACCTCACACGGGATCAATGTAACTTGTAGGAATTGACCGCATAGTCCCGGGTCTCCCGATTTGAGAATATGATGATATTTTGAAAAAATAAAACTTAGACTTAAAAATAAGCCATTAAAGGGTGAAAACCCAAACCAGCCCCCAAACGACCCCGAAAGAGGCACGAACACCTCGCACGGAACCAATGTAACTTATAGGAACTCACCGCATAGTCTAAGGTCTCTCGGTTTGAGAATATGATGATAATTTGTAAAAATAACACTTAGAGTTAAAAACAAGCCGTTAAAGGGTGAAAATTCAAACCAGCCCCCAAACGACCCCGTAGGAGGCACGAACAACTCGTACGGGACCAATGTAACTTGTAGGAACTGATCGCGTAGCCCCGGGTCTCACGGTTTGTGAATATGAAGATAATTTGTAAAAAACAACACTTAAACTTAAAAACAAGCCATTAAAGGGTGAAAACCCAAACCAGCCCCCAAACGACCCCGTAAGAGGCACGAACACCTCGCACGGGACCAATGTAACTTGCAGGAACTGACCGCGTAGTCCCGTGTCTCCCGATTTGTGAATATGATGATAATTTACAAAAATCAACACTTAGACTTAAAAACAAGGCGTTAAAGGGTGAAAACCCAAACCAGCCCCCAAACGACCCCGTAGGAGGCACGAACACCTCGCACGGGACCAATGTAACTTGTAGGAACTGACCGGGTAGTCTCGGGTCTCCCGGTTTGTGAATATGACAATAATTTGCAAAAATAACACTTAGACTTAAAAACAAGTCGTTAAAGGGTGAAAACCTAAACCCACCCCCATACGACCCCGTAAGAGGCACGAACACCTCGCAGGGGACCAATGTAACTTGTAGGAACTGATCGCGTAGTCTCGGGTCTCTCGGTTTGAGAATATGATGATAATTTGCAAAAATCAAAACTTAAACTTAAAAACAACCCGTTAAAGGGTGAAAACCCAAACCAGCCCCCAAACGACCCCGTAGGAGGCACGAACACCTCGCATGGGACCAATGTAACTTGTAGGAACTGACCGCGTAGTCCCGGGTCTCCCGGTTTGTGAATATGACGATAATTTGCAAAAATCAACACTTAAACTTAAAAATAAGGCGTTAAATGGTGAAAACCCAAACCAGCCCCCAAACGATCCCGTAGGAGGCACGAACACCTCGCACGGGACCAACGTAACTTGTAGGAACTGACCGCGTAGTCCGGGGCCTCCCGGTTTGAGAATATGACGATAATTTGCAAAAATTAACACTTAAACTTAAAAACAAGTCGTTAAAGGGGGAAAACCCAAACCATCCCCCAAACGACCCCGTAGGAGGCACGAACACCTCGCACGGGACCAATGTAACTTGTAGGAACTGACCGGGTAGCAATTTTTTAGTTTAAGTAAGTTTTTTTTTTTGTAAATTACTGGGTTACTAATATCGTATCTTTTTTGTATCCTATTTTTTTTGCAAGGTAACAGTTTATCGTTGGCATTTATTCACATGGAATAGACAGAGAACTTAATGGTTTACAACAAGGGGTTTATTCATGATTCCATTTTTTTGTGTTATGGCCATGCGGACTTTTGTAGTTTTATTGTTAAGTTTTATAGCCGTACGGGCTTTTATATGTTAATTGTTATATTTTGTGGCCGTGCGGGCTTTATGTTAGGTAGGTTTTGTATTAGTAGGTTTTGGAATGTCCAGAAAATAGAGGAAACTCTTCCCAATTTTTTTTTGGCCTGTGAACTATTAAAAACTTGTAATATTTTGAAGTTTGTATGTACATTAGTTTATCAACAACGTGCAATATTTTTAATTTGCGAATTTTTGTGCTTTCAAATAATTAATTTTTTTTTCTTTTTATAAAAAATTTGGCACAGTTCAAAACCGTGGAAAAAGTGTATCATATTTGGGCACGGTTTTGAACTGTGCCAATTTTTTTTAAGCTGTGCTGAATCTGGCACAGTTAAAAATAGTGCCAAAATTGTGCCAGAAATATCAAATTTTGGTACGGTTTAAAAGTGTGCCAGAAGTGTTCCTGTTTGGCCAAATCTGGCACACTTTTGAGCCATGCCAGAAAAAAATGGCCATTTTGGAACACCTGACTTTGGCACAGTTCAAAACCGTGCCAGATTTGATCTGGCACAGTTTTAAACCGTGCCAGATTTCTATTTTTGGTGTAGTGTAACTAGATGGTCAATTATTAATTGACGAACATTTGTGGTGTAAGATGTGAGTGCAGATTTGAGTGGGACATTTTGGTAATTGTAGAGTAGTTACCTATACATATTTTATGAGGATAAATAAAATGTACTTATGTGTATCTGTGTGGACATACCAATGTTCATGGACGGTCCTATCGGCTTGGGGTTTCGTGTGTCCAGACTGTGTATCACACGTCGGCACAGGTGCGATAGACGATGTGTAGGTCATTTAGGTACTACATAATATTGCCATCTACGAGAGGTAGGTGTTGATGCTGAGTGCCTTTATCACCGCTAGGTTTGGGCCGTAAACCGGTATACTGCGTAGGGACCGCCCCAAATTATGTGTGTTTTCTGGTGTTCGCTTTTGGTTAAGAGATTTCCTCCGGACTTATCGATAGAGTACGAACGAGATACCAACGGTAGATGCCTTTGTGTGTTAAATATATTTGAAAGGGCTTATATATAAATTGCTAGGATTAAATAAGATGAATTAAATTGTCTAAGAATGTAGACCTAAATAACGGACGTTTTCCATGTTGTGCATAATAGATGTTTATGCCATTTTTATGAGAAATATAAGACTGGGACTCCCTCGGATTGGGTAATTAAACATAGTCGTCTCCGTTGTAATAATTGGGTGTAATTAATCTAATAAATATTAATCTGGCACAGTGGTCATATATATTATTTGGCCTTGTTGAGATGTGGGTAATATCGCACTTAGTTGAGGGGTGGGATGTTACCTGCAAGCGAGTGACGATGGGGAATATTCATTTTGCATCAACTGTATTTATTACATTTTAAATTGATTAAGTTAATTCTTTCACATTTAAGGCTCTGTCCCAAATTTAAATATTTTCTCCTCCCAGGTGCTCCTAGATAGGGATAGCGGGACTATTGACTTAGCAGCGTTGCATTCTCATTTTTCTCCTCAGGATTTGGGCTTAGTTGGTTATAGTTTAATACTTACTTTCATGTCATACTGATTATATACTTGGTGTTGGTTTGGATTTAATTATTATGGGAATGCTGATTTAAAATTCAATTATGGGTTTTTAATATATAATTTATATCACGTTGGTGCTGAGAATGGTATTAATTGACAAGCAAGCCCCATCTTCAGCGTATCGTGCCTGACCAGCCTTTACGTGAGAAAATTGATGTTGTTACAATTGGTATCAGAGCACGGTTCTAGTGTCCTAAGTATTTGTGTTGCGTTTATTACATTCTGCATTGCGTTCTTTGATGTGTAGAGTTTATTCTTAGGATTCATTATATTATTGCGTTTTACTAATTCAAAACTCATTTTCTTTCAAATGGAAAATGGATGAAGAGGTAGGCCGAGTTGCGTAGTCGCACCTGCTACCGAGGAGGAGGACAAGCCAGAGCCACAGTAGCAGCCACAGGCCCCACCAGCCCCACAGTTGATTACACCTGCAAAAATTTCCACTATTGTGTCTCAGGCGGTCTCCACAGCTATAGTAGCCATGCTTCAGCACTTCCCACTGCCACAGGCCCAGCAGCAGCCACCACCACCACCACAGCAGGTGTCCATACCAGCTCAGGCACCAGTATTTAGGTGGGGTAGGGCAAGGGAGGCCTTTGTTAACGGTGAGCCTCTAGAGTTTTTAGGAAGTCCAGATATATTGGTGGCGAGCAGGGGGAAGAAAGATATAGAGAGAAATTTACGGATGGTAGAGTGCACACTAATGCAGAAGCACGTGCTAGCTTCATTTCGGTTAGTGGGGCCGCGCTTTAGGGGTGGGAGGCAGTTAGGACGATTGCGAAGAGGGACAGTCTGACGATTAATGAGTTTTGGGAGAGGTTTGAAGGGAAGTACTTTCCCCTAGCCGTGTTGTCTGAGATAAGGAACAAGTTTATGGAGCTTAAGCAGGAAGGGCGTACCGTAGACGAGTACGAAGAGGAATTCACTGCCCTTTCATACTTCGCAAAGGAGGATGTTTGCACTGAGCAGAGGAGGATGGACATGTTCATAGCGAGATCAGCCTGGCAAATCAGGAAGGCTCTTATGAGGAATTCAACCTTCACAACGTATAATCAGATGTCGTACTCCTCCATTGCCAGGATCACTGGGCATTCCAGAAAAATAAGGGTGAGAAATGCCACGAAGTATAGTCGTCGAGCTTAAAGGACAAGATAAGTGGAGAAGTGAATCCGGGACCCAGCAGTTCAGGGACACCTCATCAGATCGATCAGAATAAGAAATTCAGGGGTTCAGATGACCGAAATAGATAGGGCCAGCCGGGCCAGAGGTAGTCGGGACAGGGCCAGGGACAGTAGGGTAGAGGCCAGTACAGTCGGTAGACAGAGCGGCGCCCGTTTCACAAGAATTGTTTTACGTGTGGAGAGAAAGGTCATAATTCGAGGCGGTGTCCTTGGGGTAACTCGACAGCTCAGGAGCAGGGAGGTCGTAGGGGACAGCAGGCGCCACATGGACAACGCCCACCATTTCTAGCTCCGGGAGTTACAGCACCAGCTGATACATTACCCGTCGCCCCACCTCAGGGACAACAACCATTACAGTATGGGCGGGTTTATCACGTCACAACCGCATAGGGGCCAGCATCGGCACAAGCAGTTATGGGTATGTTTCCCATCTTTGGTCACATAGGTCGCATTTTATTCGACACGGGTGCATCTCATTCTTTTGTTAGCACGGGAGACTGGGATGGTAGATTATGCTTTCGATATTGTACTACACGTAGATTCACTGATGGGTAGAGGGGCACCCATACGCTCAGTGTGTCGGGATTGTGATAGGACAACTCACCTTCATAGTGGACTTATTAGTACTTGATATGCACGAGTACAACGTTATTCTGGGGATGGACTGGCTAGATACGTACAGAGCCTGTGTGGATTGTCATGGGAGGTCCATCGTCTTTGTCATTCCGGGGCAGGAGATGTACCTAGTTGCGATGCCGCACCCTGGGGGTGGGTCGAGCACGCATTTGTACTATATCGAGGAGGATACTTCTTCGAAGATTGTGGTGATGCTAGATTCCATCCCGGTGGTGAGTGAGCTTTTTTATATTTTTGGGGAGATTCCGGGGTTGCCACGTAGTCGGGAGATAGACTTCGTGATCAACTTGACTTCGGGCACGAGACCCATTGCCTGTACACCGTTATCTAAAACCACCACGTTATCTGAAAATATATACACGCGTTTAGGCATAATACTCCAAATTTCATTTTAACAACTAATAAGTGAGAGGATTTTCTTTTGAGAAAAAGAAATGAATTCATAAATAACAAAAAAAATGTAGTATCAACTTCGAAACAAAGATGATTCCTAAAAAAAATAATGAGCGAATAAAATGAATAATTCTCGTGCAAGACATGCCGTTTTGGCACAGTTTCATAACAAAACAAAAGAATATGGGTTGGTTTTTTTTAAGGGTCAATTATTAAATAGTCTCTACTATAAATATATATTTTTTAAAATGGACACATATTTTTAGTTTAACACATTTAGTCCCTCAAGCACTCAATATTCTCTTATTTTTAGAGGTCCGCGCCAGCGGCACTCCCTCTCCAAAATATGTGGCAAAGGACTTTTTGACGCAAAATAAAAAAGTTTGGACTAAATGGGTATTAAAAAATGTCCGAGGGACTATTTGGTATATCTCCCTTTTTTTAAATGTAAATCACTTGACCTAAAATTACTTTAATAAAATTATTTATTTAGCAGATATTAATTTCCGGAAAGCCCATTAGTGTTTGGATTGGGTAGGGTTCCTTGGTTTAGTTTGTTACGAGTGTGTTGAGAATGGGTGATTGTGAGACCTGAACACCTACATGGAACCGGAAATGAAAATGAAAATGGAGTCCCTCCTGAACACTACAACGCATTATCCTACTCATACTCTAAATCTTACTCCTATTCCTACTCCCTCTTGGTTTAGGATTAGTAAGTCTCTCTATTCTCTGTTCTCTCTCTCTATATATATATATATGTACGTTGGGATATTACTCGACCATCATCAAACGCTCTCTCTCTCTCTCTTAGCTCTATCTACTTCCAAAATCAACATGCAGAACAACAACCAAATAACTTTTTCCTCGATCAACATGGAGAACAACCACCACCAAATAACTTCTGAACAAGCTGCTTTACTAACAAACTTTATGGTAAGGCTGTATTCCGGGGAGGACGACAGCACCCTCAGAGAAGCGGCGTCTGATTTACTGGACAAAGCCGGTTATGATAAGAGTAATCCGGCGGAGTTATCTCCCTGGATGATCCGGGTGTTGAACCGTCTTCCGGCTGAGCAACATGCAGATTGTCACGTAGTAAACAACTCCAAGAACAAGAAGAACAACTCCAACTCCAACGACAAAGAGCTGCCCCTAAGATACCAGAACAAAATCATGGAGTTGGGTGGTTGTAGCGTGGAGTTTCTTTTAGAGAAGAGGTTGACTGCCACGGACACCAACCAAGCCCACGGGCGATTATCAATGCCCGTGAGAGAAATTCAAACTGAATTCCTCACGCCACAAGAGAAGCAAAGCCTGCAGAAATGTCGGCTCGAGGTCCAACTAATCGATCCAACTTTGCGTACATGGACTTTGAATTTGGCCCTGTGGACTAGCATGTCTAGCCACACTTACAACTTATGTACCAATTGGAGGTATATTGTGGAGAGGCAGATCAACCGCCTAAGGGAAGGTGTCACAGTGCAGCTCTGGTCATTCCGGGTCGGCACCCGACTTCATATGGCGCTCGTTAGACTCTGAATGCCGATGACTGCGTTTTAATTGTTTGATATTAATATAAAGTTGTTATTTGTTTTTGTCAAATTGTTCTTGTTATTTTTGGTTATTAATTTATTGCTATTAATTTTTCATTTTAAATTCGAATGTTAATATGTCGTTAAAAAATTAGCATTAGCAGCAACAAATTTACTATAAAAAATTAACATCAACTAGTTAACAACAACAAATTTACTAGAAAAATTATCATGAACTACTTAATAAAAACATTCATTATTATCTCGTAAAGATACATATATATATTTTTAGTAAAAAAATCATTATATAAAAGGTTCCATTTTACAACTTTTTCTTAGGCCCCAAATCCTTGAGGCCAACCCTCAAGAGAAATTTTCCATTAATCCTCTACGATTTCTTCCACTAACATCAAGCTAGTTGTGATAAGTGATTTCAATGTCATTTGTGACTTCATGTTGTTTGAGATGGTTTGCAACTTGTTGCACTTGTTTATACTCGCTATAATTAAATTGAAAGAATGGTTGATATATATAATCTAAGATGAGTTGCGCTACTATTACTACTGCGTGGATGAATTACATGCGTGGATGAATTACATAGACATGTGCATTCGATAATAAGATGGGGTTTTGTTACTTTAGTAACTATTGTAATATGTATTTTGGAAATAGGACAACCAACGTTTCATTTATAATTTTAGTCCCTATATTTTAATAAAGTCGTTGGTGCGGACCCACGTCCATCAAACGTCAACTAATCATAGCATACCATGTCAATCGATGATTTGAAAACAGGGACTAAAAATGAAAATCAAATGTTTGTTTTCCTATATCCATAATTGATATTATTTTAGGCTCTAAAACTATATAAACTATAATAAGATATCCAAATTTTTATTTAATAAATCACGACTAGTGGTCCAACTAATCGATCCAAGTTCGCGTACATGGACTTTGAATTAGGCCCTCTGGACTAGCATGTCTAGCCACACTTACAACCTGTGCACCAATTGGAGACATGTTGTGGAGAGGCAGCTCAACTGACTAAGTGAAGATGTCACAGTCTAGCTCTGGTCATTCCGGGTGGGCAGCCAACTCCATATGGCGCCGGTTAGACTCTCATCAAATGTAGTATATTCCGTACTAGTAGTATTAGTAGTGTATAGTCCAGTCATAGTAGTATTAGTAATATTATGTTTAGTTATCTTAGGCTTCCGATTTATGCTTTACAACAATGTTAAATTTATTTTTTGCCTTTCTTTATGCCATGTTTGTTAGTTGAGAAATTGGAAGAGTTTAACGTGATGAATGTGAGGATCCATCGGATTTTCCATTAATTCCCTACTTATTTCTGGAATTTTTTTAAGGTGTTTATATGGATAATCTTTAAGAAAAATCAAGTTAAGAATATATTTTTTTTACTATTTTAATGAATATATGAAAACTAACATACATTGACTGATTTTTATAAGTAGTAAAATAACTTGCTCCTTTCAAGAATTTACTTCTTGGTCAAGCCCTATCGATTACATAATAAAGTTTGCATTCTATAATATAATTTGAATGAGTGATGCTACCCTTACCGAAATTAACTTACCGATTCCATACCCAATTGACATTTTCCTTTATCTTTTTTTTTCCCAACATTTCTCACTTTTATTTTCAATCACAACAAACTTACTAATATTAAATTACAATTTCAACAACACAAAAAAATGCACATTTCAGCTAATAAATAAAATGCAAATTTTAGACTCTAAAAAAAGGAACACGAACACAACTCAATGAAAATAAGACTATACACGAAATTTTGTTTTTATTACCTAATCTGAACTCGACCCAATTAAATACGACAAAAATAATTTTTTTACCAAATACGAATATGACCTAATTAAAACACAACATGACACGACACAAATTTTTTAGGTCATAAATTTTTTTAGGTGATATTTTTTTTTGTTAAAATCAGTTTTATGTCATCTTTTAGGTGGTAATTTTTTTTCTTTTAAAAAAAACATTACGTACTTTTTTCTTGAGTAATTCTACAGTGACGCACGAATCCGTCTCATTTTGTATGATGCACTGACGTGTCGCGTCTGTATGGATTCATTTTTTGTCCTCGTGGGACCCAGCCCATAGGACCCTCAAAATGAACCGACAGCGACGCACAACGACCAATGAAATAGGGTGACGCACAAATTCGACTCATTGACGTGTCGTGGTTGTATTACTTCATTTTTGGGTCCTGGCGGGACCCACACCATAAGACCCTCAAAATGAACCAATGTAGACACCGCAAAAAAAAACGCGACACTAATTGACTATTTTTTTCATTTTTTTATATACCAAATTCAAAAGAACCCAATTAAATATTAATTTAATATTAAATTTATTTAACTTTAAAATAATTGGGGGGGGGGGGGATGAGGTGGGAGTACCGCTGGCGCGGACACTTAAAAATGATTGGACTAAATGTGTATTAAAAAATATTTGAGGGACTTTTTGGTAATTGATCCATTAAATATGAATTTAATTTTAAGTTTATTTAATTTTAAAATAAATCATAACTCTAGTTATTTATCAATCTAAAATAAATTAAAAAAAAATAAAAGAATATCTTTTAAAAGAATAAATCATAACTCTCATATGCATAACGCATTGTTTTAGAAAAATAGATTAAGGGTGAAGATTGTTCTGGCATTTAAAGTAGGGTGCGGATTACTTTGGGTATGGAATCGGGGAGGGAGTTTTCAGGAAGTATACCATTATTCAATTTGAATTATTCGGACCAGGATATTTTGGATCGATAGCGGATCGTATCGTGTTCGTACCATAGGTTTGACATGAAACTAGCTCGAAATTAGACTGTTTTGGTCCAATGACAACCCGATTATGAAACCCGATTTGACCGAATTACCATCCCTTAATAATTAAAATATATTTCATACAATATAAAATTTAAAAAGGGACACACACACACACACACACACAAATATATATATATATATATATATATATATATATATATATATATATATATATATATATATATATATATATATATATTTATAAAGCAGTTTATCGTATTAGGTCATGTTGAAGCACAAAATTGATTTATCGTGCCATTTGCGTTGTATCATGTTCTTAACAGTTCATGTTCGTGTTAGGAAAAAATCATGACATTGTGTCATGTCGTGTCGTGTCATGGTAAAATGCAATTGGGTCATATCGGATCAAGCCTAAACACGACCCGTTACCTGAATTACCACCCCTAGATTTTTGGGAACATACGTTGTGGTTAGATAATCGTAACCAAATAAATTGTGACGGCTTAAGACCATTATAATATTTAGATTTTGCAAATATTAAATACCATTGGTAAATTACTCTTTGCAACTGTTCACAACCGTTATAATATGTAATAAGAAGCTATTGCAAAAAATGCATAGTTCAAATATTTTTGTGGATTAAAATCAATTTAGATAAATTTCTTACCAAACTTGCACAATCGATGGATATGCAATTTGCCTTACATTATATATGTGTGCATGTGTTAAGTAAAAAATTATTGATTGAGTTTCTCAGAAGCCATTGTAAAAGTATTCAAGTGTTTTTTTAATTATTATTGATACAGTTACCAACAACAATTACCTATGGGACTCACATCGTGGTAATCACATCTAAAATACTTTTGATAATTTTTCGTTATTAGTTGTAAGTACGAATAACATTTTTCAATTTTTTATGAGAAGAAAATCACGCATTTTGTCTCTAATCATTAAAGTGTTTTCTAGGCTTTGAAGTGGACTAACTATTTTGTAATATAAAAATAATTTTATACATAAATATGCATATGTACATAAAAATATAAACATATATGTATGTAGTACGACTATGAAATATACATTTTATTATAATAATTATCAATATAATAGATAATTTTCTAAAATTTATTAATTATTAAATAATCAAAGTATCAAATATCCACGATGAAACCAAATCCGTTCCTCATAAATTAATTAATCAATAATATTAATAAATTATCAAAAAATGCATAGCTCAACACATTTTTTGTGAAACAATGACATGTAAAAATTGTATTGGTTGAAACCAACGTTGTCTGAATGTGTAAGTGTGTCAAAAAAATGCGTTGAGCTAAAATTATTCAAATAAAATAAGACATGTGATAGAGGTGCGAAAGGTAGCGCGTGTAAAGACGCTAATCGTTGTTTTCGTTTCGCCAACTCAATACAAAAATCTAAGTTACTACACTTACGAGGCAAGCACAGCGGTAAGTCGGGTATCGAGAATCCACTGGGACGAGATGCTAGAATTCAAGTGATTTAATACTCCGAAATAAAAGTATAAAAGATGATTACAAACTAAAAGGAAAAGTTAATCTAGGCAATGTGTTGAAACTAGATTATGAAAGCGAATAAAACTATAGGTTGCGTCGAATATCCCTCACCCGAGTTAATTAGTATAAAATGATTACATGCGTCGACGGATTATTACAAGTACATCTCGTTTCGACAGTTAATTAAATCAAGGGTTGTTACGCCCTAAATCATCATAAAAGCCTAATAAGATTTTGGCGTCAACAAATATCCCGGAAATTACGCGCGAAAGGTCGTAAGCACGGGACATACATGATATGCCCCGTCAAATCTCCTAGGCGTAATAACTAGGACAACGCACCCGAAATAGACTTGTAAACACCATCACCAAACCAAAGCAACGCGCCAACCCGAGTGAGTTCTATTCAAACACAACCTAATTTAAATTACCTAGAAAGCATGTTAAAAACGCGATAAATGGAAAGCGGTAAATAAACGCGATAAAACTATACTACAAAGAAAGTAAATCAAAGCATGTAAATAAAGCATGTAAACCTAAATTAGAAAGCTTGTAAATTAACTAGAAAGAAAGAAATGAAGAAATACAAACTATATTAATGGAGAGGATGATGAATAGTCAACATTCAAGCCCAAAAGTGTGTCAATCCAAGAAGAAATGAAGAAGAACTAAGAAAATCATCCAAACCCTAACCTATTCTATCTTTTAAAACTATCTAAAAACGCTCCCCCTCTGTTTATTACATCAACATTGGCTTATATACCAAGTGGGAATTAAATTAGAAAAGAAAAGAGAAAAGAAATGCAAAATATCTACTGAAAAACAGGGGGTCGATCGATCTACCATTTGGTCGATCGATCGATCATATAAGACGGGGAAAAAATGGGAAGGGTCGATTGATCTACCATTTGGTCGATCGATCGATCAAGCAGGGGCAGACTGCATTTTTCTCCTGTTTTGGCTTGCATTTCTTCTCCGCTAAAATCGTCGTAACTTCTTCGTTCTGAATCGGAATCGCGCACCGTTTGCGGCCACGCGAAGCTTACAACTTTTATGAAGATGTTGGGCCAGGTGCCCAATCTGTAAAATGACTAAAATGCCCTTGAACGTGCGGTTGTGTACGGAAATAGAGCGGAACGCGTCTGAAGTTCACACTTAGCATCCAATTACCTACAAAAGCTCAATTAACCCCTGCAAAACATGCTAACGTAGAAATACGAGGTTGTCTGGTTAACGAGCATAAATATAGGAAATAAGATACCCGAGGGGGCTAAAATGCGTCCGTTCGGAGAATGAAATACGCAGTATTTGCGTATTATCACACCCCCTAACTTACACATTGCTAGTCCCTAGCAATGAAATAGGATGCAACAAGGATCAGGGTGTGGATATTCCCAAGGTCATAGTCGTCCATTGTGTTATTATGTGATATGCATTTCTTTTTGGATGGGACGTGGTGGGTATGTCTCGTCTCATTGACCGGTTAGGAGTTATGACCGCTTCCCAGGAAATCGTGTGTGTGTGTGTGTGCGTTTGGCCCCGATGTCGATGATATTGAGTCCGACCGTGGTCCCCAGGATGGTATGTGAGTAATGCCCTGGAAGATGATAGGATGGTGCAGTTTATCGGCGATATATATAGCCGGGTATATTATGTTCATGGCCATTGTACATCATATGTGGTATGTACACTTGGTCATGGGAATGGATGATTGTATATATATATATCCTATAGGTGAAAGGATATGGAATTTTTATGGAGTAAATCTTGGATGATTATGATGTACTAGATTGATGGGGGTTGATGTATCGCATTTAAGGAATATTTCGGTTACGTCATCCCAAGGATATTATTGGAGATTTTGAGTTATTCTTATATGGTAATCTAAATTTAGTAGTTTTAATAGTAGAATTGTATGTATGGCATAATGGATCTCTAGGATCGATATTGTCAAGGAGTAGTGTAACGGGGGGGTTCCTTGTTTGGATTTCGCTTTGCGAGACGCTCCACGCACGAAACGTAGTGCAATGTTGAGATTGGAGAGAAGTTTTGTCATTAATAATCTGTATGAATGTTATCTAGAAATTAAATCATATGATTCAACCCAACTGTGTATGGGTAACGTATTAAGAATTATAATTGATTAAATTATAAACCGGAATCCATTAAGCCTAGTATGGCATATATGTTTGTAAAAATAATTAAGTGTGTTTAGAAAGAGTTGGATTCTTGGGATATGATAGGAAGGCAGATCTCGTGGGTATAGGCTATGCCTTTGGTAAGTTAGGTTGTCCTTATAGGTGGGGTAACTTAACTAAAATTTCAGGACGCGAATAGGTGCGCGCCGTTAGATGAGAGGTGAGTTGGGGTTTCACGAGAGTGAGATTCCACTTTAATTATGAAATAAATGCATTGATATTTATTATGCACGGTTAACACACTTGCTAAATATTTTTACAACTCGGGCTCTGACCCGTTTACTACTTTCTCTCCTGCATGTATATGTATATTACTATAGGTGTCCTACCGCGTGGATGTCGGATGACCTTCTATCCAGAGTCTTGGGAGTCGTGACAGGTGAAGACTGTTGCGGGATGTAGAATGTAGTCGCTTCCTACTTCTTTAAAAATCTAGGTAGGATTCATGTTGTATATCGGGTTTACACCCAAGGGATATTTATAAATGTTTATATTTATTCCATTTCAGTTATTGTATTGTCTGTGACCTGACAGCTTATTCGGGTTTATTTCTTTGTGGTATATTCGGTTGTAGTTACTCATTTCATTTTATTCTAGCATTTCATTCATCTGAGTATTTATGCATTTTTCCTTTATTAGTTGTTCTATAGTGTTGGTTGTTGTATGTTTTATGTTTTATTTAATTTTAGCATTTCGCTTAGATGATTTCGGGTAGTTAGTCTTATACTACTTACTACTGACAGTTGATGTTGAAATTGAGCCATCCGAGACTCCTGATTTAAGGTAGTATAGGGTTGGCCACCCGTTATTATTTTAAGCGGAGTGTTACAATTCATGATTCGGGTTTTTTTTGTATTAATTCATGGTGTGTTGTATTTGTAAAATCTTATACTTGAGAAAATTTTAAAAAATTTCTAAAAAATAGTTTGTGAAGCCTTTGAGATTATCATTACATGTGCATTATTTCTATACCTTTGTGATGATATTTTACTTCTTTTATATGATGCGTTATACTCCGTGTTTAGATTTTCTCCTTTGTATATTTCAGACAAAATGGGGGAGAAAAAACTAAGGCGGAGATTTGATGATGAGTTTGATTTATAAAGGACAAAACAGATTATATGTTGTTATTTTATATTTCAAACTCTATGCATCAAGGGTATTTTCTTTGTTTCATGTGTGTAGGTATTCAGGAGGAAGAACATATTACACAGGGTGGGGACAAATTTGCCCAAGGGAAGAATAAGATGAGATTGAATACAAAGTTTCACTATGTCGTTCCATTTTTAGGGTTTGGGAAGGGTATTAGGATTTTTATCATAGAGAGGTAATTTTTTGTAATTTGAGTTTCGGTTAGTTTTGTACCGGAATAGACAAAGGGGGAGATTTGTAAAACCGAATATTTTAGATTAAATTTTTTATTTGAATTTATTTGCACTTTGGCATATATGGCGTATACTGTTACAAACCGACACGAACCGACACGTCGAACCAAACTCCAACATCTTGTAACAACCCGCCTAATAAGATACCGGGCGATCACTCCAATATTAAATTAAAACAGGAGTCACATATGGATCATCCTTAGCATCACTGTCGAAAATCTATTTAATTACTAATATCCTATTAGGTGGCCGTTAAAAACTTTTACTTAACTACTCTTTTTAACGAATAAATTACAACATCCACAATTAAATGCGTAATGAACTGAAATGAAAAGAAAGGAACTAAAATAACCGAACACTCGGTCCAAATATACAACCATATCGAATGTTGTACTGAAAGAATAAATAAATACAATTGGACCATTGGCCCGAATATTTATACAGTACCTCCTATCTAGAGTACAACGATGGAAGTGGCTATCAAAAACCTGTACGCATCCACAGCTGCTGCAGCTGACGTCTGACTCGAAAGAATTGTCATCCAGGCGTCCCTGTGTCTGGACACCTATGTATATATATAATATAGCAAGAAAGGAAAAGTAGACAAACGGGTCAGGGCCCGAATGTTTTGAAAATATTTTGCAAGTGCATAAATGCTTTATTTTTAGAAAAATAGTTTTATCTCATATTTAAATTGGTATCGCACTCTCATGAGATACCCCTCACCTCTCCTCTAACAGTGCACACCTAGCGCATCCCGAAAAACATCCTAGTCAAGCTACCCTGCTAAACTAGTCTAATACCCAACCACTATCTAACCTAGATAGTCAAATAGATGTACTAAGGGCTGACTTCACTTTAATCTCGACGCTATGCCATGTTCGTGCGTGGGGTGTCTCGCGAAGCGAAATCCAAACAAGGAACCCCCCCGATACACTACTATGCAGCAAGGTCGATCTTTAAGATCCGCCAGTCCCTCAGTACAGAAAGATATATAATATATATATACCATAAACATTTAATGATATAAGAGCACTAAGGATTAAACTTCTCCCCAGTCTCAACACAGTGCCATATTCGTGCGTGGGGTGTCTGGCGAAGCGAAATCGAAACAAGGAACCCCCCCCGATACACTACTATGCGGCACGGTCGATCGTCGGGATTCATTAGACCCTCGGCACCCAATTTATACATATACATACATCTACAATATACTTCCGGATAATATAAATATCTCCCGGACTGAGGATTACTTGATATATAAAGTATTTATAAATACTTATCCTTTTCATTTCAAAAACTTCCATTTCCCTTCTCATATCCAGGAAATGTATTTATAAAAGCCAATTCATTATCATGAATTGCTTTAACAAACCATATACTTTTTGAAAGCCAATTTTATTAACATAAAAAGCTTTTCCTTTATCAATTATCCCATTTCCCTTTTTATACTCAGGAAATGTATTCAAAGACATTTTCATTATCATAAAAATGCTTTGATCAAAACATATACTTCCACATCCCTTCTTCCATCCGGGAAGTGTTACCGAAGCCAATTTATATATAACCCATTTCCCTTCCTATATCCAGGAAATGTAATTAAAGCAAATCCATTATTATGAACTGCTTTAATATAAACGCGTTCTAAGACCGCCCGTCCGGATTTCTCCACTGTGCGCGCCCCTAAATGGCTATCATCTTCCAGGGCCTCCAAGACAACCTGGGATCCTATAACGAAAGACGTCGGGAAGCGACCATGTGCCTGCGGGATAGTCAAGACCACACCCGGAATCTCCTAACCAGCGCAGAAAATATAACAACAAACGCTCACATGGCCTATAGGACTATATCCACCCTGCATCATTAGCCAGGGGACTTCACCATACGAACGCAACTTCCCTTATGATAGCGATTTAGAGAGGTGTGTAATCCATATTTTATTAATTATGAAAAACATTTATTTTTCCATTTTGAAAATATTCATTTATATATTTTCAAAATCATTTCCATCATCATATATATATACCTAAAACACACAGTATATACATATCCTATATTTTCTTCCTAGAATATATATAACCGGCCTTAGTGGCCTATAGCATCTAGCGATGACTAAATATCCCAAAGATTCCCTCCAAGAATCGTAATCATGCTTTCATGGTTGCATGATTCTAAATCCAAAGTATTTCTTACTTTAATAATCACTATATACTTCAATCCTATTCTAAGGATTTTATTGGATATCTCCAATGATACTATTCTCCTCTAAGTGAAGCATATATATATATATATATATATATATATATATATATATACCCCAAAATTATCCTAATTGGTAATTCAACTCCCCATACTCTTAAAGGGAGAAAACTAGAAATTCTGACCTAAGCGAATCGATTCGCCCCTTTAGCGAATCGATTCGGGTGGGCGAATCGATTCGGTTCCCAATCCGAATCGATTCGGAAAGTATTCTGCAAACAGGTCTGTAAATGGCGAATCGATTCGGTCTGTACCCGAATCGATTCGGCCCATTGCAGAGACCCAATTCCCCTTAGGCGAATCGATTCGGCCTATTCGAGGGTCACAGTTTGGGCGATTTCTCAAACTCCAAAATACCCAAAAATCAATCCAAATTCATTTTCATGGTTTCTACTCTACACCAAAAATCATCCCAAACATCTACACAATAATTTCTAGCCTTTGTTTTTCCAATTCCCGATTTGATTTCCGAGTTGGTACTTTCAACTCGGAGCTGTCATCTTGTAAAAATCATATCAAATCGTAGAAAATTCATAAAAATACGCGGTCAGCGCCCACGCGACCGTATCGAAAATATCTACAACTTTCGTGTTTTGGCCGAAAGCTAAATCAATTATCTGTATGGCCGAAAATGACCCCAAAGGCTACGGGTTCACTATTCATTATCTTCCCCAAACTCCCAAACTCCATTTTTCTCCATTTTTGTTGTTTCTAACCTTATCCAATAACTCAACAAACATCTAATCTATGTTTTACAACTAACACATCAATTATTTTGGGGTATTAAATCATTTCTCTTAGTTTTAAACCCTAAAACCATAAAAACCCCAACTTAACATTTCAACCCATTTTTATACTCCATTAACATGGTTTTAACACTAAATATCATTAAGAGTTTACACTACATCAATATGTAAACTCATAATCAACTTTTACCCAATTTATTTTAAGGGTTCTAACCCTAAAATCATATTTATACCAAATGTGATATGAGATTAATGCACAAAAGTAAATAAAGCAAGTAAACACTTGCCTCGTGGATAAAATCCGACGACCTCGAGTCGAATCCGGCGGAGTTTGCCCGAGATCTCCCATTTCTTCTACTCTTTCTCCTTCCTCTCTCTCTTCTCTCTCTTTTCTTCTCTTTTCTTCTTTCCTTTCCCTTTCTCCCTCTTTAAATAAGAAGAAAAGAGGTTTAAACCCTTAAAACCCAAAAACGACTCGTTTACCCAATTACGAGTTACTTTTACCTCTAAAAATATCCGAAACTCATTTTCGATAATCGGACACTCTTTTCCGACTATCTCGGCCATTCCGAGAATTATGGCGCAGTCGAAATTCCCATCCGAGGTACTTGACCGCAAATCACTATTCCAACCCAAAATAAATAAATGCGGGTTTTCTACTCAAAATCTTACCTCTTTTGTCGCAATACTCCACGGCGACATATAATTAAATTATTTCGACCTATATAGTCCCAAAATAATTTATAACATCCTTCGAAAATTATTAAATCCTCGAAAATCCCAAAAATCACTATTTCGAGAAATTCTCCAAATTGCCAATTTATATTTAATTAGGGAATTTAATTGTCTCTAAAAAGGACGGGTTGTTACACATCTCCAAGTTCAAGACTCATCTACATCTCATGAAGGTATAAACTTTTAGGAGTTTTTAATTTTTCATATTTATATTGGGGATAACTTTTTTATAAAAAATAGAGGCTGGATTTTTTAAGTTTTAAAAATAAATTTTGTTTGGACCTCGTTCAAAAAAAACTGCTATCTCGCTCGAACGAAATTGGCTTTTTATTTTTAGCTCGTTAGATATTTGCTTCAAATGATCTTCGAATGAAAATCCACTGCATAGCGATTGATGTCTCGTTTGAATGAATTGAGATTTTTGTTCAAACGAGATGCTATTCTCTGTAACACCATGTGCATTCTGGCAAGCGAGGTGGTCAGCCGCCGTCGCCAAACTACGCTGGACGTTACTAAATAAGCTATTATTCTAAACATGTGATAAATATATGAGAGATATAAAAAATTTCCATGATACAATAGTAAAATATAAACATTCAAGAAATATTAAATCTATCACCATTCTAATCTCCAAAATAAAATCATCTCCAAATAAATATAACTCCCAATGAAATAATCCAACTATGAATATCTGACAGAAATCGTAAAAAATTGTGGAACCGATTGGCCCACCAAATCCATAAATAAAAACCTCATAATGAAAGCAACGGAATAGAAAGCAATCCTAAACTACTAAAGCATCTAAAATAAAACTCCAGTTGTATCTCCAAAAATATTTTCAATCACTCCTATGCAGCTACTCTAATGCTATACTTGAAATATTAGTCAACGCAATGGATCATGGCCCACCGCATGACTACTAGTTATTCTCCTCAATTTGGGTCCTTAAACCTAGACCATAGCATTATACATGATAAACATCACAATAGAGTATTTTAATTTAAACAAAATATAAATATTATCATGCGAATAAAAATAACTATCACTATATACCCACATAACTAGGTCACCCCATTATTTAAATCCAATTGTCATGTGACAATATTTAACTAACTTTTATAATTTAATTTAATTAACCCATCTCATTTTATTTATGCAACACTAGTATAGACAGTTCACCCTCTCTCAGGTCCTACACATATTGCTGGCATGCCCAGAGTTTTACACCGCACACAATCCCCTCACTACATCCAGTTCGGCCAATTTCATTGGCCCAGCACATATTAGTGAGGTTCCAAAGATGACATGTCATCATAGCCAATTTGCCCGTATTCTGTCAGCCCTGTACGTATTGGTGACACCAACATATACCCACGTTGTTATAGCCAGTTCGCCCCTTATTGTTAACCTTCCACATATTAGCGACGCCAATCCGTTTTAATACCCGTTTATTATCTTCGACATTAATTCTCAATTTCTCATTATTTTTTATTAGCCTCACCCTATTATGGGGCATAAATCCTCAAATATTCCCCTAGTCCCACACCTATAGGTCTCCAAAACAAAAGGACAATCTACCCTATTATATAGGATGGATCTCTAACATTAATTTGCTCCTTGTCTCGCGCCTAGACTATCGAATCAACGGAACGACACAAAAATTAGCCCCATCCCGGAACATCTCATCCGTAGAAATCTAAACTAACTAGTCTCATACCTAGAATGTGTTAATACCCACTATTCCATACTCACTAGTCCCAAGCACTCCTAAATTTTAAGTGAGAGCATAACTACCAAAAAATCCCATCGTTCTCGCAGTCTCAAATATAATTAAAATTCACAAGTCACATAAGAAGTTTTATCAACGATTCTACCAATTTCTCATAAGGTCACAAATAAATCTAATTTCATCCGTTCAATCAATTTTTGAAATTAAACAACTTACTTTATGCAACTAATATAACTTCATCATCATGCAAGTTTATGGTTTATACAACAACAATTTCTCTTTTATCACACTTACATAATTTTATGTGATTTCACAAGCCACTTTTAATTAACACATCTACTATGATTTTCTACATGTAAATCTACATCCATATTAACAAAAAATTCAACCTCCACCCTAAGCACACAAAGGTTATAAGTCTTTATTCATATTTAATAAATTCATAAAAACAGTGCCAACATAGATTTCACTTTCCCTACTAAAGGTTTTTTGTTTATTTTAACAAAACTATGCAAATTAATATTTAGGCGATATTTAAAATGCATAATACTAAAGAGAAAGAATAGAAGTATTCAAGTCTGTAAAAAAGTCGATTGACAATACTTACTGGATGGTTGCGTTCCTCCCGAAAAATCAGTAAAGACTCGTTCTTGAGTGATCTTGAGAAAATACGATTTGAGCCATCAAAACTTGGGTTGAATCTTGATTTTAAATGGGACTACGGTTTGTAGATAAGAGAGAATGAAATTATGGGAGGCTACTGACTTTTGAGAAGGCTAAAATGTATTTTGAAAGTCCTAAACCCGTCACTTTATGTTTATATACAACAAAAATGAGTCATAATCAAACACAAACGCTAAAAAAACATTTCAGATGAACGGACCGCCACAATTGGCTAAAATTTTGATATGTTGTAGCGGAAGGCGAGACGAAGCTGCTATAAAAATTAAGCTCGATCGGACGGTCAAATCTTTTTATTTATTTATTTTCTCCTTAGGTCGGATCCTCCCCCGATTTTTATACAAAAAGTTATAATTTCCAAATTCTAATCCCGATTTAAATTCCACTTAAAACCGTATTTTTATATATAAATACCAACCTTTTTAAATATCAAAATTAAATAGATTCCAAAAATTATTTTTTTTGAAATTTTTAATTTAACAAAAAAATTTACGACTAAAAAATCACGGGGTGTTACATACTCCCCCACTAATATAGGAATTTCGTCCACGAAAATCGACGAAGCGTAAACGTCAAACGTAAAGTCACGCAAATAAAATAAGGCTTACATATGCCTACTCGTAGAATATTACAATAGGTCGCCCATACACCAAATCCCGCATGCACTTACCCCGTGAATAAAATACAACATATATCTCAACTATATATATATATATATATATATATATATATATATATATATATAAATAACGACGTTCTACGCTCTCCCACGTATCACCACTCGATTCTCTCTCCAAAAGTCATCGAACATTGAAGTCCTCAAATCAAATCACATCACCAAATTGATACTAGAGATACGTAACATCTGCACTCACGATATCGAAAATAAATCTCATCCCCCAAAATCACTTCTAAGTATCTTCACATCAAGATTACTAGTTATAACCTCAATGCCTACAACGTCCTTAACACAAAACTCCCTATCTCCAAGAAACACAGCTAACACGTATCAACAAAGGCGATCAAAGATCGTTAACGTGGAAGCTAAATGGACTCACCACCTACGAGATCTAAGACCGTGCTCTAATATCATCTGTAACACCCCGTGCATTCTGGCAAGTGAGGTAGCCAGCCATCGCCACCAAACTATGTCGTACGTCATTAAATAAGTTATCATTCTCAATAGGTTACATATATATGAGACATACAAAAATTTTCACGAGATAATAATCAAATTGATCTAATAAATATAAACATTCAAGCAATAATAAATCCATCACCATTCTAACCTCCAAAATAAAATCAGCTCTACATCAATATAACTCCCAATGAAATAATCCAACTATAAATATTTGATAAAAACTATAAACAACTGTGGAACCCATTGGCCCATCAAATCCATAAATAAAAGTCTTATAATAAAAGCGACAGAATAGAAAGCAATCTTAAACTACTAAAGCATCTAAAATAAAACTCCAGTTGCACAACCAAATATATCTCTAATCACTCCTATGGAGCTATTCCAGTGCTATACCTAAAATATTAGTCAACGCAATGGGTTAGAGCCCACCGCATGAATACTAACTACTCTCCCCAATTAGGCTCTGTGAACCCAGACCGTAGCACTATGCATGATAAACATCACAATAGAGTATTTTAATTTAAACAAGATATAAATATTAACATGTGAATAAAAATAACTATCACTATATACCCACATAACTAGTCCTCCCCATTATTTATATCCAATTATCATGTGTCAATATTTAACTAACTTTTATAATTTAATTTAATTAATCCATCTCATTTTATTTATGCGACACCAGTATAGCCAGCTCACCCTCTCTCGGGTCCTACACATATTGATGGCACGCTCAAAGTTTTACACCACTCACAATTCCCTCACTATATAGCTAGTTCCCCCAATTTCGTCAGCGCTGCACATATTGGTGAGGTTCCATAAACGACTCATCACTACAGCCAGTTCGCCTATATTCTGTCATCCTTGCACATATTGGTGATGCCAACACACACCCACATCGCTATAGCCAGTTCGCCCCTTATTGTTAGCCCTGCACATATTGGGGACAGCAATCCATTTTAATACCCGTTTATTATCTTCGGCATTAATTCTCAATTTCTCATTATTTTATATTATCCCCACCATATTATGGGGCATAAATCCTCAAACCTACCCCTATTCACATACCTAGAGGTCTCCAAAACACAAGTACGTGCTACTCTATATACCATTCATTTCCTCCTAGTCTCGCGCCTAAACTATCGAATCAACGGAACGACACAAAAATTAGCCCCACCCCGGAACATCTCATCCCTAGAAATATACATCAACTAGTCCCATACCTAGAAAGTGTTAATATCCACTATGCCATACTCACTAGTCCCATACCTAGCAAGAACTCTTAAAATTTAGGTGAGATCATAACTACCCAAAAAACACATCGTTCTCGCGGTGTCAAATATTATTAAAATCCACAAGTCACATAAGATGTTTTATCAACAATTCTACCAATTTCCCATAAGGTCACAAATAAATCTAATGTCATTCGTTCAATCAATTTTCGAATTTAAAAAACTTACTTTATGCAGCTAATATAACTTCATCATCATGCAAGTTTATGGTGTACACAACAAAAATTCTCTTTTATCACATTTAAATAATTTTATCTGATTTTACAATCCACTTTCAATTGACACATCTACTATGATTTTCTACATGCAAATCTACACCCATTTTAACAAAAAATTCAAACTCTGCCCTAAGCACACAAGAGTTATAAGTCTTAATTCATATTTAAAAAAAATCATAAAAATAGTCCCAACATAGATTTCACATTCCCTACTTAAGGTTTCTAGTTTATTTTAAGAAAACCATGAAAATTAATGTTTAGGCGATATTTAAAATGTATAATACTAAAGAGAAAGAATAGAAGTATTCATGTCTGTAGAAAATTCGGTTGAAATTTCTGATTGGATGGTGGCATTCCTCCCGAAAAATCAGTAACGACTCGTTCTTGAACCATCTTAAGAAAATATGGTGTGAGCCTTTAAACCTTGGGTTGAATCTTGATTTTAAATGGGGCTAGGGTTTGTAGATGAGAGAGAATGAAATTATGGGAGGCTACTGACTTTTGAGAAGACTAAAATGTCATTTAAAAGTAATAAACCCATCACTTTATGTTTATATACAAAAAACATTGAGTCCTAATCAAACACAAACACTAAAAAAACATTTCGAATAAACGGAATGTCAGAATTGGCTAAAATTTTGATATGTTGTAGCTGAAGGCGAGACGAAGCTGTTAAAAAAATTCACCTCAATCGAACAGTCGAATATTTTTATTTATTTATTTTCTCCTTAGGACGGATCCTCCCCCGATTTTTATACAAAAAGTTATAATTTCCAAATTTTAACTCGATCTAAATTCCACTTAAAAACGTATTTTTATATATGAATACCAACCTTTTTACATACTAAAATTAAATATATTCCAAAATTTATTTTGTTTTGAAATTTTTAATTTAACAAATATTTTTACAGCTTCAAAATCACGGGGTGTTACATACTCCCCCACTAATATAGGAATTTCGTCCTCGAAATTCGATGAAGCATAAACGTCAAACGTAAATTCGCGCAAATAAGATAAGTCTTACATATGCGTACCCGTATAATATTACAATAGGTTGCCCATACACCAAATTCCACATGCACTTACCCCGTGAACAAAATGCAACATATATATCAACTATATATATAAATATATCTATGAAAATAACGACATAATATGCTCTCTCATGTATCACCACTCGATTCTCTCCCCAAAAGTCATCGAACACTGAAGTCCTCAAATCAAATAACATCACCAAATTGATACGGGAGATACCTAACATCTGATATCAAAAATAAATCTCGTCCCCTAAAATCACTTCAAAGTATCTTCACATCAAGATTACTAGTTATAACCTCAATGCCTACAACGTCCTTAACACAAAACTCCCTATCTCCAAGAAACACAGCTAACACGTATGCTAGATCCAATACCTTAAGGAGTACGAATCAATAAAGGGAATCAAAGAACGTTAATACGAAAGCTAAACGAACTCATAACCTACGAGACCTAAGACCATGCTCTAATATCATATGTAACACCCCGTGCATTCTGGTAAGCAAGGTGGCCAGCCGTCATCGCCATACTATATCGGACTTCCCTAAATAAGTTATCATTCTCAATATGTGAGATATTTGAGACGTACAAAATTTTTCCATGAGATAATAATCAAATTGTTCAAATAAATATAAACATTTAAGAAATATTAAATCCATCACCATTCTAAGCTCCAAAATAAAATTAGCTCTAAATAAATATAACTCCCAATGAAATAATTTAACTATGAATATCTGACAGAAATCGTAAACAACTGTGGAACCGATTGGCCCACCAAATCCATAAATAAATGTCTCATAATAATAAAAAAATTATAAAAACTGTCCCAACATAGATTTCACTTTCCCTACTTAAGGTTTCTAGTTTATTTTACGAAAACCATGCGAATTAATGTTTAAGCGATATTTAAAACGCATAATACTAAAGAGAAAGAATATAAGTATTCATGTCTGTAGAAAATTCGGTTGAAAAATTGGATTGGATGGTTGCGTTCCTCCCAAAAAATCAGTAAAGACTCGTTCTTGAACGATCTTGAGAAAATACGGTTTGAGTCTTCAAAACTTGGGTTGAATCTTGATTTTAAATGGGGCCAGGGTTTGTAGATGAAAGAAAATGGAATTATGGGAGGCTACTGACTTTTGAGAAGGCTAAAATAGGTTTTGAAAGTCCTAAACCCGTCACTTTATGTTTATATACAAAACAAAAATTGACTCCTAATCAAACACAAACACTAAAAAAGCATTTCGGATGAACGGATCGTCAGAATCGGCTGAAATTTGGTTATGTTGTAGCTGAAGGCGAGACGAAGCTGTTAACAAAAATTCAGCCTAATCGGACGGTCAAATATTTTTATTTATTTACTTTCTCCTTAGGTCGGATCCTCCCCCGATTTTTATACAAAAAGTTATAATTTCCAAATTCTAATCACGATTTAAATTCCACTTAAAACCTTATTTTTATATATAAATGCCAACCTTTTTACATACCAAAATTAAATAGATTCCAAAAACAAAAAATTGAAATTTTTAATTAAACAAAGATTTTTACGACTCAAAAATCACGGGGTATTACATACTCCCCAACTAATATAGGAATTTCGTCCTCAAATTTTGACGAAGCATAAACGTCAAACGTAATGTCATGCAAATAAAATAGGGCTTACATATGGCTACCCATAGAATATCACAATTGGTCACCCATACACCCAATCCCACATTCAGTTACCCCGTGAACAAAATGAAATATATATCTCAACTATATATATATATATATCTACGAAAATAACGACGTACTACGCGCTCCCACGTATCACCGCTCGATTCTGTCTCTAAAAATCATCGAACACTGAAGTCTTCAAATCAAATCACATAACCAAATTGATACTAGTGATACCTAACATCTACACTAACGATATCAAAAATCAATCTCGTCCCCCCAAATAATTTCTAATTATCTTCACATCAAGATTACTAGTTAGAACCTCAATACCTAAAACGTCCTTAACACAAAACTCCCTATCTCCAAGAAACACGGCTAACACGTATGCTAAACCCAATACATTAAGGAATACGAATCAGCAAAGGGGGTCAAAGATCGTTAATGCGGAAGCCAAACGAACTCACAACCTATGAGACCTAAGACCATGCTCTGATACCATCTGTAACACCCGCGCATTTCGAAAAGCGAGGTGGGAACCCGCCATCGCCAAACTACGTCAGACGTCACTCAATAAGTTATGATTCTCACCATGTAACAGATATATGTGAAATATAAAAAAAAATCGCGAGATAATAACTAAACTGATCCAATAAATATAAACATTCAAGCAATATTAAATCCATCACCATTCTAATCTCCAAAATAAAATCATCTCCAAATAAATATAACTCCCAATGAAATAATTCAACTATGAATATCTAATAGAAATCGTAAATAACTGTGGAACCGATTATCCCACCAAATCCATAAATAGAAGTCTCATAATAAAATCTACGAAATAGAAAACAATCCTAAACTACAAAGCATCTAAAATAAAACTCCATCTCCAAAAGTATCTGCAATCACTCCTATGCAGCTACTCCAACGCTATACCGAAAATGTTAGTCAATGCAATGGGTCAGAGCCCACCGCATAAATACTAGTTACTCTCCCCAATTAGGGTTCGTGAACCCAGACAGTAGCATTATACATGATAAACATCACACTAGAGTATTTTAATTTAAACGAGATATAAATATTAACATGCGAATAAAAATAACTATCACTATCTACCCATATAACTAGGCCACCCCATTATTTAAATACAATTATCGTGTGATAATATTTAACAAACTTTTATAATTTAATTTAATTAATCCATTTCATTTTATTTATGCAACCCCACTATAGCCAGTTCACCCTATCTCAGCACCTGCACATATTGCTGGCACGTCCAAAGTTTACACCACACACAATCCACTCAGGATAGCCAGTTCGTCCAATTTCGTTATCCCTGCACATATTGGTGAGGTTCCACAGACGACACGTCACTATAGTCAGTTCATCCGTATTCTGTCAGTCCTGCACATATTGGTGACGCCAACACACACCCAGTCGCTATAGCCAGTTCGCCCCTTATTGTTAGCCCTGAACATATTGACGACGTCAATCCATTTTAATACCCGTTTATTATCTTAGGCATTAATTCTCAATTTCTTATTATTTTATATTAGCCCCACCCTATTATTGGGCATAAATCCTGAAACCTACCCCTATTCCTTTACCTATAGGTCTCCAAAACATAAGTACGTCCTACCTAATTATATAGGTCTACTATTAATTTCCTCCTTGCCTCGCGCCTAGACTATCGAATCAACGGAACGACACAAAAATTAACCCAACCCCAAAATATCTCATCCGTAGAAATCTACACTAACTAGACCCATACCTAGAAGTGTTCATACCCACTAAGCCATACTCACTAGTCCCATACCTAACAAGCACTCCAGAAATTTAAGTGAGAGCATAATTACCCAAAAATCATATCGTTCCCGTGATGTCAAATATAATTAAAATTAACAAGTCGTATAAGACGTTTTATCAACAATTCTACCAATTTCTCAAAAGGTCGCAAATAAATATAATCCATCCGTTCAATCAATTTTTTATATTAATCAACTTACTTTATGCAACTAATATAGTTTCATCATCATGCAAGTTTATGGTGTACACAAAAATAATTTCTTTTTTATCACACTTATATAATTTTATGTGATTTTACAAGCTACTTTCAATTGACACATCAACTATGATTTTCTACATGCAAATCTAGATCCATATTAAGAAAATATTCAACCTCTACCCTAAGCACACAAGGGTTATAAGTCTTAATTCATATTAAAAAAAATCATAAAACAGTCCCAACATAGATTTCACTTTCCCTATTTAAGGTTTCTAGTTTATTTTAAGAAAATCATGCAAATTAATGTTTAGGCAATATTTAAAATGCATAATACTAAAGAGAAAGAATAGAAATATTCATGCCTATAGAAAAGTCAGTTAAAAATTCTAATTGGATGGTTGCGTTCCTCTCAAAAAATTAATAAAGACTCGTTCTTGAACAATCTTGAGAAAACACGGTTTAAGCCTTCAAAACTTAGGTTGAATCTTGAATTTAAATGGGACAAGGGTTTGTAAATGAGAGAGAGTGAAATTATGGGAGGCTACTAATATTTGAGAAGGCTAAGATATGTTTTAAATGTCGTAATTCTATCACTTTATGTTTATATGCAAAAAAGAATTTCAATCCTAATCATATACAAACACTAAAAAAACATTTCGGATGATCGGACTGTCGAAATTGGCTGAAATTTTGATATATTGTAGCCGAAGCGAGATAAAGCTGCGCAAAAAAAAATTCAGCTCGATTGGATGATCGAATATCTTCACTTATTTTTTCCTCCATAGATAGGATCCTCCCCCGATTTTTTATACAAAAAGTTATAATTTCCAAATTTTAATCTCGATTTAAATTCCACTTAAAACCTTATTTTTATATATAAATACCAACCTTTTTACATACCAAAATTAAATAGATTCCAAAAAAAAAATCATTTTTTTTAATTTAACAAAGATTTTTACTGCTAAAAAATCATGGGGTGTTACATTCTCGTTCGGGCGACTTCAGTTTTCATTCGAACGAGCCGTCACCTTGAAACTCATGTTTGAGTTATAAATACTTATTTTAAAAATATTTTTGATAAGACTTTTGAAAAGGCGTTTCCTGCATATATGTTGCAAAAGTTTTCAAGTTTTGTGTTTTCCAAACACTTTTGATACACAGCTTTACATTCCCATATATTTGGTGAATCGTTTTAAAACCCGAGAAAGTTTTTGTATTTTGCATACACCATGTGGAGAGGATTCTCTACGGCTGACCTTATTACCCGAGTGATCACGACTGAAGAAGGAAGAAAGTCTGATCGGTGGATACCGAGGGTGGACCGCCACCTGTGAATGACTCTGGACTGAGTCGTATTCTTTATGGGCCTGTTTGGTTGTCCCCAAAATTGTAAATTAGTTCATTTAAAATTAACTCATTCATGAATTGCTTTATTATTAGTGTTTGGTTACAAGAATGAACAAATTCAAAAATGAACCAATTCATGTTGATTCACAAAAACTTAAATTAGTTCATTTCACCAAAAACTTGAAATTGCACAATTTATAATTACAACATGAATCTTAAATGCATCACTCCCATAGAGTAGCTCTCACCATACGACTCTCTCTCTCTCTCTCTCTACACACACACGCACACACACACACACACACACATCAAAAGTAAATAACTACATTTTCTTTTCCAAACACACCACATATTAGATTTAAACCCATTTAAAATTAGTACATCTACAATCTATTCATTTCAAATTGATCAATTTATAAAATTAAATAATTTACGCAACCAAACGGGCCCTATGAGTTTTGTAAGTAGGTTGTCTTGTAAGACTTTCTAAAGTGCTGAAATATAGGTTTTGACCTGAAAAGTATTTTTTTTCTCATCTTTATGTATTTGCATGTTTAGTTTGATATTTGTAATTATATATTTAGAATACATATTTTCATGAACACCTAATTTAATCAAAGATTAAAATTTGACTAAAATTGGATTTGTGTGTCTTGGGATTTGAAATTGGAAAAATACAAAAAATTGAATTTTTTATTGTAATTATCATTGCCACGCGTTTTCATGTGCTAACAAGTGGTATCAGACCATCCACCTTTACAAGTGGTATGACAGCATCAACCTTTATAAACTTTTAAGTCTTCTTTGGTTGAAATGCTTTCCATTCTAAGGTTTTAGAGGAATGTTTTACTTGAGTTGAAAGATGTTCAATCGACATGTGAATTCGACTTGAGCATGTCTAGTTATCTACGTACCCTCGTGGGATCAAGTTGATCCTAGTTCGTACTTCTATTTTACTATATGGTCCAATTGGAGAGGCCGGCCACATGCCTTTAAGGACTCATGGTTGGAGGCTTTCTCGGGCATGCACCTTGTCTGAGGTATTACCACGTATTAGGATTTTTGTATAGTCCAATTAGAGAGGCCGACCTATTAAGCACTCATTTGTCGATGCCTGCTCGGGCGTGCACCTAGTCTAGTATATTTCCCTGTATTAGCACTTTGTATGGTTTAATTGGAGAGGTCGATCACAGGCCTATTAAGCACTCATGCACCGAGGCTTGCTCGGGCTTGCAGCTAGTCTAGGGTATTAGGATTTTTGTATGGTCCAATTGGAGAGGCTGACCATAAGCCTATTAAGCACTCATGCGCCAAGACTTTCTCGGGCATACACCCATTCTAGGCTATCGCCCTGTAATATGATTTTTGTATAGTCCAATTAGAGAGGCCGACCATAGGCTTATTAAGCACTCATGCACTAAGGCTTTCTCGAGCGTGCACCTAGTCTAGGGTATTATCTGTTATTAGGGTTTTTGTATGGTCCAATTAGAGAGGTTGACCACATGCATATTAATCACTCATGCGCTGAGGCATGCTCGGGCGTGCACTTAGTTAAGGATATTAGGATTTTTATGTGGTCCAATTAGAGAG
Organism: Sambucus nigra; assembly: GCA_949130495.1. Classification (NCBI taxonomy): domain Eukaryota; kingdom Viridiplantae; phylum Streptophyta; class Magnoliopsida; order Dipsacales; family Adoxaceae; genus Sambucus; species Sambucus nigra. The sequence continues at coordinate 376,808,612 of OX422209.1, read as the reverse complement.
GCCGACTACAAACCTATTAAGCACTCATGCGCTAAGGCTTTTTTGAATTCCTGTTATCAGTCAGGACTTCTTAAACCCACTTGACATGGGGAAACCAATCTTATGGTTTTTCATCCTGATGTCTAATTTGTTTTCTTACTTGACTAGTATTGAGGTGAATTTTTTTCACATGTCCACGTTATCGCAGAACCCCCAATCGGGGCTATGAAGAGAAGACTGAATAAAGATAATGCCCAACCATCCATTGAAACTTTATTGGGAGTCATGTTGATTATTCTTTGGGTGCGTAAATGAGAAGATCCAATGGTCATCATGCCCGACCATCCATCGGAGCTAAGATTAAAAGACCAAATAATGATGATGCCCACCATCTATCGGGGCTATGATTCAATATAATGTCGATTATTTGGAAAAAACTGAGATAATAAGTATGCCTAACCATCCATCGGGGTTTTGTTGTAATGAAAAATATCGCGTTGATCATCCGTTGAGTTGGATACAAATAAGATTTATCTCACCCAACTTCTTATTGGGGCTTAATAAATTAGGTTAAATCACTAATACATGTCCAACCATTTGAACTGGATCGCAAAAATATAATGTTGACTAATGAATGGCCATGCAATGATAAGCCTAGGTTGAATTAAATAAGAATTATATTGTCAAACCATCCGTTAGAGCTAATTTCCAATGTTCACAAAATGTACATTGTGTCGACTATCCATCAAAGCTAATATGAAATCCAAAAAACTAATATAACAGATGTCCATCTATGGGAGCATTTATAAAATTTCCAAGAAACTAAGATGAGGCCCGAGCATCCGTCGAGGAAAAAATTAAAGGACCGAATAAATGTTACGAATGTTCTTGCATTTTTAGAGAAAGATAAATTTCCAAATCATCCATTAGGATTGAATCACAATAGTAAATTTAATGTCGACTAACGATCGACCACACCGACCATTCGTCGGGACTGAGTATAAATAAGAATTATCCTGGCCAACCATCCGTTGGGGATAAAATGCAAAGTGTATAGTAGATATTGTGTCGATCGTCCTTCGGGACTAAGCTAGAAATATATGACAATAAATATTTTACTAACCACCCATCTGTCTAAGTTCTGAATATGTCTAATTGTCCATCATGTTATGGACTGCAGAGTCGAATAATCAATCATGAAGTTAAAAAAAAATATCAATGCCCGAGCGTCCATCGGAATGTCAAATAATTTATGATTATCATGCTTGAGAATCCATCGGGGCTACAGTAGTGATACTGAATAATATATCACGTTAAATAATTCATATCCTTGACCATTCATCGAGGAAAATTCATAGTATCGAATAAGTGTCACGAATGATCCCGCATTAATGCTCTATTAGCGCTACACAATAAATAAATCTCATGTCCATCTGTCAGGGTTGAGATACAATTCATAGTATAGAGATTAGTAGATCATTTGTCGAAGCCAACAATAAATACAAAGAGAATCAATTTAACCCTGACAAGATTAAAGCAATGACCCAACGGCATTTATGATGGGACCTCATGTAGCAACCCCCATTTTCTCATGTAAAGACTGCCCAGGCACGATCAGCTGAAGATAGGGCTTTCTTGTCAATTAATACCATTCTTAGCACAAATGTAATTACAAATAATTATATTTAAAGACCCCCAATTGAAATGTCATTAATATATCCATAAAATTTAAATATATCCAAACCATCACCAACTAAATAATAAATCCAACCAGTATGAAAAAAAAACTCAACCAACATAAAGTAAAGAAGTCTCGGGCTTATGCCCTTACAAATATTCCAAATAATATAACTAACTCTGGCAGAAAATCACATATGCTAGAATCAATAAATCTGAATACTGATGAGCAATAGAGGCTACAAGACTATCGCAGCACAATCCAACTATCTTTGTCTAGGAGCACCTGGGGGGGAAAATATATAAATTTGGGTCAGAGCACTAGGTGTGCCAGAATTAACTTATTTAATTTAAGATGCAATAATACAGAGGATGCAAAAATGATTAATCCCCCTCGTCACTCGCATGCGTTTACAACCTCACCCCTCGTCTACGTGTAATATTATCCGTATTCCAATAAATCCCAAATAATAATTATGACAATGTGTCAAATTGATAATAATGGATTTGTCGATAATTAAATGCTTAAGAGTGTCGACTACATTTAATTGCCAATGCTTGTAATATCCCAGACTCATAAGTTTCACATAAATGGCATAAACATCAATTATGCATTATAGAATCAAAGTTATAGTTTATGTCCACATTCTTAGACATTTCAATTCATCTCATGTAAAGTCCGGGTAATTGTATATATGTCTTTCATATATTTGACACACAAAGGCATCTACCGTTGGTGTCTAGTTCATACTCAGCAAGTCCGGAGGAAACTCTTATCCTAAACGGACATCACAAAACAAACATAAGTTGGGGGCGGTCCCTACGCTGGAAACCTGTTCATAGTCCATACCCAATGGTGACATAGGTTGGATCAGCATCAACGCCTACATCTTGCAGATGGCGCCTCCACGTAGTACCTATATGACCTACACAATCGCCAAGCCCACCTGTGCCGGCGGGTGGTACCCAGTCCGAACGCACGAACCCCCGAGCTGATAGGACCATCCACGAACATTGGTATGTCCACACAAATACATGTAAGTACATATTATTGTCTCATATAATATGTATAGGTAACTACTCCATAATTACCATAGGGAAGTCCCATATAAGATTCACAATTTTTCATTTATTAATAATTTACCATCTAGTGAATTATTAATTCCACCCCAATGATTAATTACTTAACCAACTAGTTAATTGTAATTTTTCAAATTTAATGTGGGTACATTTGTATTTTTAATAAGTTCTTTATTGTCCCAAACACGGTTTCACCCACCCGCTTGGAATCCTAAAAATACTCATAACCAAACCCCATTTATTATCAACCCTAAGGGATCTAACCTCAATTTCAAGAATATGATACCCAAATTTCTAGGACTAATCCTATATTAAATTCAGTCCTCAACATGCATAGAATATTCATTCATATCAAACCTAAATCCCATAAATTTTAAGGGTTAGCATCATGCATCAAGAAAATACATTGAAAAACTTAAATTAAACAAAAGAAAGAACGCTGCGGGAGGAAGATCATATCAAGTCAGAAGCCTTTGAGAGTAGTATAACTCGTGTAGGTAATTTTTTGAGCTAAGATTTAGGATCTTGTATTGCATGCTTAGTGTTGTAACTTGTGATTTTAGTGTATTTTTTGTTTTGTGGCATAGAGGTCACCGTGGATGTTTCCCTTGTGTTCTCCCTAGACAGACCACTCACTACTCTAACCATAAAAAGAAGGGAGGACCTAAACACTAATTAATCCTAATCCCGAGTCTAGCTTAAAACTCAATTTTTGGACCCCCATATGGACCCGAATCCATACCCAAATTATCCCAAAAATTTCCCAACTTATATACCATTGATCTGGAACTATTTTTAAAGGTTTAAAAAATCTAAACGAGCCCATATGTGCCCTAAAATATGTCCCGAATTATTTTATGTTAACATTGGGTACTTTTAAATTGTGTCACACATTAATTATATATTTTCCCATAATACATGTCATACGATAATTATACAGATAAATACTTGTAGAAAATCAATCACACATAAATATGACTAAATAACAAATTTTACCCGTGCAATTATTAAATTAATATTTTCAACTAAGTCCAATTTTTTAAAATATTTATTGTTTCCAAAAATATTATTTTATTATTTATTTTAGAAAAATTACGGGGTATTATATTCTCCCCCTAATAACGGGATTCCTTCCTCAGAATCAAGAAAAGTATGCGCCTAGCTAGAAGAATTTGGGATACTTTGTGCGCATACCGTCCTCTCTCTCCCAAGTTGACTCGTCCTCCCGACTGCACCCAAACTAAACAATCTTGGATCCAAGTCGGAGCTCCCTTCGCTCCAGAATGGCTACCGATCTCTCCTCGTACGTAGCGTCTGGATGGATCTCTATCTCGTCAATATCGATATGCTGGTATGCTACCTCATCTATCTAAGGAATCTTCGCAGTGAAGATATGTGAAAAATGTTGTGCATCCACTACAAGTGATCCGGCAATCCCAATCGATATGCTACGGGCCCAATCCTCTCTAGAATAGGGAATGGTCCCACGTATTAGGGAGACAACTTCCCCTTCTTACCATATCTCATCACCCTCTTCATGGGAGACACTCTAATCAACACTTGGTCTCCAACATCGAAGTCTAAGTATCTCCGATCCGCATCCACATAGCTCTTTTGCCTGTCCTGGGCAATTCGTATCCTGGACCGAATCATCTCTACCTTATCTGAGGTGTCCATAATGAAATATGGCCGAAGTAGCTTGTTCTTCCCCACCTCAAACCAGCATAAGGATGAACGAAAAGGTCTCCTATAGAGTGCCTCAAACGATTCCATCCCTATCATGAACTGGAAGTTGTTGTTGTATGCAAACTCCACTAGAGGCATATATTGCTCCCAGTTCCCCTTAAAATATAATATACACATCCGCAACATGTCCTCCAACATCAGGTTTACCTTCTCTATCTTCCCGTCGATTTGAGGATTATATGACGTGCTCAATCTCAAATCGCCCCCCAAGGCCTACTGAAAACTCCTCTAAAAGTGGGACACAAACGTCGTGTCCCTATCTGATATAATGTTGAGCGGTACCCCATGCACCTTAACAATCTCTGCAAGGAAGAGTCTGGCGTACTGTTTGGAGCTATAATATGTCCAGACCGGTAGGAAATGAGTCACCTTCGTCAATCGGTCAATAATCACCCATATCGAATCGTGCCCCTCTGCTATGTAGGTAGCCCAGTAATGAAGTCGATGGAGATGCCTTCCTATTTCCACACCGGGATCTCCAAAGGCTGTAAAACACCTGTGGGACGCTGATGGTCCACCTTCACCAGCTGACACGTAGAACATCTGGACATAAAATCGTCTATATCCCTTTTCATTCCGACCCACTAATACTGACGTCGCATATCGTGGTACATCTTATCCCCTCCGAGATGTATTGAAAATCGTGACCTGTAAGCCTCACACATAACGGCTTGTCATAAATCCTCATCATTAGGAACAACCAGTCTCCCCTGAAATCTTAAACCACCATCCGACCCAATGGAAAAGTGCTCCACCCCCTCGGCTAGCAACTGTCTCATCCGCTCCTGGAAAGTTGATCTCCTGCCTATGCCTTCACCACCCGAATAATGATCTTGGGGGTAATGGTGAGAATTTCCATAAATGCGCGGGTCAGGTCATCATCCCCATGAAGTGACTTCCACTCACCTTCCACACTGTCGCTAACTCCAAAATCGTCTTGCGGCTCAAAGCATCAGCCACGACATTCGCCTTCTGTGGGTGGTACTGAATGTCGAACTAATAGTCTTTCAAAAACTCTAGACACCTCCTTTGCCTCATGTGTTATCTCCCATTGTGTGAACAAATATTATAGGCCTTTGTGATCTGTGAAAAGATAAAACTTTTCCTCCAGGAGATAGTGTCTCCACACTCGCAAGGAAAAAACCACGGCTGCTAGCTCAAATTCGTGGGTGGGGTAATGTCCCTCGTGAGGCTTAAGCTTTTGGGAAGAATAAGCTATCAGCCTCTCCTCCTGCATCAAAACCCCTTCAAGTCCCCTTAAAAATGCATCTATGAAGACTCTATAGTCAACCCCTGCCCGAGGCAGTGCTAAAACGGGTGTTATAGACAATCTAGTCTTCAGCTCCTCAAAAGCTTGTTGGCACACATCATCTCACACAAATGGTACTCCCTTCTTCGTTAGATTCATTAAGCGCCTAGCTATCTTGGAAAACCCTTGGATGAATCGACGGTAGTACTCGTCTAGTCCCAAAAGGCTGCGCACCTCGGTGGGTGTAGTGGGTTGTCCCCATTCTATCATGGAAGAAACTTTCCCTAAATCTACAGATACCCCCCCGTTCGGACACAATGTGGCCCAAGAACTGTACCTCTCTCAGCCAAAACCCACATTTCTCAAACTTTGCATACAACTGATGATCCCAAAGCGTCTATAAAACCACCTATAGATGTTGTGCGTGCTCCTCCGCAGTCCGAGAATAAATCAAGACATCATCTATAAGCACGATAATAAATCGATCCAAATAATCCCTGAACACTCGGTTAATCAAGTCCATAAATGCTATCCGTCCATTGGTTAGCCCAAATGGCATTACCAAAAACTCGTACAATCTGTATCTAGTAAGGAAGGTTGTCCTTGAGATGTCCTGCTCCCGAACTCTCAATTGGTGGGACTCCGACCTCAAATCAATCTTTGAAAAATATGCAGCACCCCTCATCTAGTCAAATACGTCATCTATACGTGGAGACGGCTATTTATTCTGAATAGTGACTTTTTTCAACTCCTAGTAGTCAACACAAAGCAGTGGAGATTTATCCCTCTTCTTGACAAATAATACTGGAGCACCCCAAGGCGAAATACTCCTCCTAATAAACCCCTTCCCTAACAACTGTTCAATCTTCTCTCGTAGCTCACTCATCTCCAACGGAGCCATCCGATATGGAGTACATGCAATAGGTCTCGTGCCCGAAATCAAGTCGATCATGAATTTGATCTCCCGACTAGGTGGTAACCCCAAAATCTCCCCAAAAACATCAAAAAACTCACTCCCCATCGGGATGGAATCTAGCATCACCATAACCTCCGAAGAAGTATCCTCCTCGATGTGCAAACAGTGCCGGATGAAAATATATCACACCCATAGCTCGTGTAAACCCCGTGCTAACTAAAGAATTAGATGCACTCGTATCGAATAAAATGCGACCAATATGACCAAAAATGGGAAACATACCCTCAACTGCCTATGGCGGTGCTAACCCATGTGTGGCTGCCACATGATAGACTCGCCCATACTACAATGGTTGTTTCCCTTGTGGTGGGGCGACAAGAACGGATGGTGCAGAGGCTCCCTGGGCCGAAAATAGTGGGCGATGTCCTTGTGGCGCTTACTTTCCTCTATAACCTCCATGTGTCGGGGTTGCCTGGTCTTCTCGAGGGCAATTATTCGAGATATGCCCTTTCTCCACACGTATAAAAAATTTCCCTGAAACAGACCCCGCTTAAACCTTCGGCCCTGATGGCCCTGGCCCTGGCCCTGATGGCCTCTGTACTGCTGGCTCTGATAGCCTATACTGCTGGCCCTATTGGCCTCTATACTGCTGGCCCTGGTCAATCTATACCTGGCCCTACCTCTGTTGGTCGTCTACACCTCTAAATTTCTTATTCTGATTAGCGGATGTGGTGCCCCTATGCTTCTGGGTACCGGATCCGCTTCCCCCACTCGCTTTGCCCTGCGGGCTCGACGACTCTGTTACATGATGTTTCTTTCCCTAGCTTTTCAGAATTGACATGTGATCCTGGTTTTGGAGAAGAGCCACATTAACTAATTGATTATATGTCATGAAGGTTGGATTCCCCAGAAGAGACTTCCTGATGTGCCACGTCGATCTCGCAACAAACCTATCCATCCGTCTCTGCTCGATATTAACATCCTCTTTTTCGAAGTATGAGAGGGAGGTTAACTCCTCTTCCTACTCGGCGACAGTACGCCCCTCCTTCTTAAGCTCCATAAACCTATTCCTCATCTCAGACTGCATGGCTAGGGGAAAGTATTTCCCCTCAAACCTCTCCCAAAACTCATCAATAGTCAGATTGTCCCTCTCAGCAACTGTCGTAACCGCCTCCCACCACTGAAGAGCGTCCCCCGCTAATCTGAACGAAGCTAACATCTGCTTCTGTACCGGTGTGCACTCAACCATTCGTAAGTTCCTCTCAATATCCTGTGACACCCCGACTAATTAAATACCGGGTAGCTACTCCTTTATTAAATCAATACAAAATGCCAAGTTGGTTCAGTTAATAGCATCACTGTCGAAAACATTTTAATAATTACTAACCACCTAGTATTTAAAAGTAAGTTGCCAAATTTTAAATTAAGTCTGATTAACATGCAATAAAAGAATAATGGAAGAACAACATAATCCATTCACCATAATGAAGTAATGAAATGACCAACAAATAAATATAAGCCCGGAGGAAAACTCCTCACAACAATCCCACGAATGAAAATAATAACATAAGTCTGAATCCTGAATTAATTACATGCCCGAAGTCTGAATAACTGAAATAAATGAAATGCCTCTAAAAGAAATGGGCGACATGCCCTACAACTGCTAAATACTGAATATAGAGTCAATATAGCTGAAGCGTCTACAAGCAAGGTCCTGTAACTTCCACAAACAGCTACAGCTCGTCACCTGAATGAGGATCCTAAGCATGGTGTCCTTGTGGCTGGGCACCTAAAATGGTTTTTACAAAAATAGATTTGAAAGCAAATGGGTCAGAGCTCGAAAGTGGAAATCATTTTAAAAAACAGCAAGTGTTTTAATAACATTAAAACATTAAATGCAAAATACATGTTAGGACGTGCACTCACATGAAATTCTCACCTCTCGACTACATGTGCACTCCTAACGTACCGTACCCATCTACATGACATACATATTTAACCAGACCGTAATAAGTTCTACCCCTTACTACTCGATTCCCATATTACATTCTAGCATTATCAAATAAATAGAGGGTTTTATTTAAACTCAGATTCTCGATTAGTAATACCATTCACTAACAATTAACCCGTTATGTATTTCCCAAAACATTACCATAATATTATTCACAATACCAATCATGAAAGTTCCCATTAATTAAGTGTATATTATTCACGTCATAAATATACAATACAAGCACCCCGAGACTAGCTACGGTGCACACATACTCTGCTATCCATCCCGGTACATCACGTGCATAAGGATTACGCATTCCGAATCTCTCTGAAATCGTTCTCAGATAACAACATCACAAATAATGGAGGCAAACACAGTCACATCACATGGGTCACGCACATACCTGCGCTCCCACGATCAGCAGACTTATTAATATCCCAATAAGCCCTTCTCTGACCTATGTTCATCGAGGTAAACAATCTAAATCCGGGCAACACAAGGATTAGAAGGCCCTAAGCGAACGTAAACCTCCCGTGATAGCAAGTATGGTAGGTATGTCATACACATAAAGTCAATACATATACAAAGTATTCACACATCTTAGTAATCACCATAATATATTGGTGGTACACTTCTCAATTTCGTACCGACATATAATACTACACAATTTATATGTTCTAGGTTAATATAATAAATTAGGCCGTTAATAGTTCTCGCATCGTAATGGACACTCACGTCCTACTTCATATTTTCCCTTAGGTTCAAACTACACTTCTAGGTTTGACTCCTCATTATATCCCAAACATCCCAAATATATAAATTAATCATCAAGGGAAGGTTATCTCTACATATACACAAGGTTATGGGACACTCGGGATCGAAACAGGCTAAAAAGCCTAAACTGTCAACTCGTTCGAAGTCTCGTTCGAACGAGTTCGTTCGAACGAGAGTTCGTTCGAACCAGAGTTCGTTCGAACGAGAGTTCGTTCGAACGAAGTGGGACTTCTAACGAAGTCTCATTCGAACGAAATCATCGAACAAACTTCACCCTCGTTAGAATTCAAAGGTCAACTCGTTAGAAGCTCGTTCGAACGAGCTCGTTCGAACGACCTGGGCAGGTCTTCTAACGAGTGGCCAGATTCGAGCCCAGATTTCCCTTTTTTCATTTTTCCAATTTTCTTCACTCCTAATCCCACATAAAAATCGTTCCAACATCATTTTAAGGTTCCTAATTCGTACTAAACATTCATAGATCATAATCAAACGTTTATATAGGGCTAACTCATCTTAAACATCATCAAATCTTCAAATCCCTTTATTTATCCCCAAATTATATGAACATGAACCCTAACATTTATAAATCATCAATGAGCCTAATAAAATCCATTTTTGTTTCATCCAAGATATTATTAACATCAGAATAATCGCCTACATATAATTCTACATGCAATTCCTCATCAATATGCAAGATTCTAGTTCCAAATTTAATGGGTTTCTCATCTAACTCCCAAAAAAATACGATTATAACAAATTTCTACGCATGGAAGAAGCATTCTCTGCAATTAATTGAAATTAAACCACTTGCCTTATTTGAATCTCTGATTTTTGATGTCGATTTGATGGAGTATACTCTCTCTCTCTCTACAGAATCCTTCTATCTCTCTCTCTACAAGCCTTCTTCTCCAAAGTGCTAAAGGTGGCTAGGGTTTGCCTTAGGAATTTTTGAAACAACTCTAATAAGCCCCGTAGTCCAATAAGTCTTAAGATGTGGTTAGTGGGTTTAGTGGGGAATTACCAAGTCATCTTTTTAATTCCCAATTTTTGTAGGTTTTAATTCCCAAAACTCCAAAATTAGCAAACTACCCTTATACGTTGCCAGTATGGCCTAAAAATGTCCCGGGACCCAAACTAAACCCCCGGCTAGTGTTTTCTGACTATTTCGACCCTTTCGGACGCGTTGGTGCACTCAAAACGACCATACGGTTAATAGAACTAAAATTCACTTTTTAATTAAAATAAATATTTCCCTGACGCGACTGTCACACGCGTCTCAATAAAATTTCCAAATTGCTGTATTTCAATCTCACGACAAATTTCATACTTCAATATTCGTATATAATCATATATGCACATTATATTCAAATACCAACTCGTATCTCGCTAGTATTTTAATCCGAATTAATTTCTAATTAATACGCATTTAATTTAATTAATCCCATAAATAAATATCACAAAAATACGGGGTATTACATACTTCCCCCCTAATAACTGAATTTCGTCCCGAAATTCGGAACTAGAAAGTACCTGGTAAGAACAACTCCGGATAACGTTCGCGCATCTCATCCTCGCGCTCCCATGTGGACTCCTCGACATTATGATGTCGCCACTGAACACGCACTAACGAAACTATCTTTGACCGCAGTTTCCGCTCACTTCGATCCAAAATAGCAATCGGTCCCTCCTCGTAGGAGCTATCCGGCTGGAGATCGATGTCCTCCAAAGCAATGTGAGAATGATCCAAATCGTCTCTAAGATATTTCCTTAGCGAGGAAATATGAAACACATCGTGAATCCGATGTAAATGCTCCGGTAACCCAAGCCTATACGCAACCGGTCCAATCCTCTCAATAATAGGAAATGGTCCCACGTATCTCGGTGCCAACTTCCCTTTCTTTTCGAAACTCATAATCCCCTTCATAGGAGATACTCTGAGCAAAACCTGGTCCCCCACTTGGAACTCCCTGAAGAACCTCTTCGCATCAGCATAGCTCTTCTGCCGATCCTGAGCTACCCGAATGCGACTCCGAATCAATTTTATCCTAGCCGAAGTATCCTGAATCACTTCCGGCCCAAGTAGTTTGTTGTCCCCCACCTCCAACCAACATGCTGGGGAACGATAAGGTCTACCGTACAATTCCTCAAATGGAGCCATGCCAATGGTGAATTGGTAGGAGTTGTTGTAAGCAAACTCCACCAGTGGAAGATACTGCTCCCATCCGCCCCCAAAATCAATGATACTCATACGTAGCATGCCTTCCAACATCTGGTTTGTACACTCAGTTTGCCCATCGGTCTGCGGGTGATACGTCGTACTCAATCGCAATTCCGTGCCCATGGCCTCCTGAAAACTCTCCCAAAACCGTGAAACAAATATCTTGTCTCGGTCAGACACGATATTTAGGGGCACACCGTGAAGTCTCACTATCTCTGAAATAAAGAGCTGGGCATACTGTCCCGTAGTGTAGTCTATCCTTACGGGTAGAAAATGAGCGACTTTGGTTAACCTGTCCACAATTACCCAAATGGAGTCGTGACCTCTTTGTGACGTAGGCAACCCCGTGATAAAGTCCATGGAGATGCTCTCCCACATCCACATCGGGACCTCCAATGGCTGTAGAAGTCCTGCCGGTCTCTGATGATCCACTTTTACCAGCTGACAAGTGGCGCATTTAGAAACAAACACGGCAATATCTCTCTTCATCTCGCTCCACCAATACTGACGTCTCATGTCTTGGTACATTTTGTTCCCACCAGGATGTACCGCGAACCGTGAGCCGTGCGACTCTGCCATCACCTCGTGCCACAATTCCTCCCCTTCCGGAACTACTAATCTCCCATTGAAGCGTAATCCTCCGTCTGAGCTAACGGTATAGGACTCGACTCCCTCTACTAATAATCGAACTATCTGCTCCTGACAGAACGAGTCATTTGCCTGTGCCCTTACTACATTCGTGACAATCTGCGGTGTAACGGTCATCACAGACATGAACGATCGGGCCACTGTATCCTGGTGTCCCAATTCCTTCCACTTGGCCTTCCACACCCCTGCCACTTCATCTGCTGGCCTACGGCTCAACGCGTCTGCTACCACGTTAGCCTTCCCCGGGTGATACTGGATATCAAACTGATAGTCCTTCACAAATTCAAGCCACCTCCGTTGCCGCATATTCAACTCCTTCTGCGTGAATAGGTACTGTAGGGACTTGTGGTCCGTGAACAATCGAAACTTCTCCCTCAGAAGGTAATGTCTCCATATCCGAAGGGCAAATACAACTGCCGCCAACTCCAAGTCATGAGTGGGGTAATTCTTATCGTGAGGCTTTAGCTTACGGGAAGCATAAGCTATGGCCTGACTCTCCTGCTGTAAGACACCTCCAAGTCCTTGTAAGGACGCATCGGTGTAGACTAGATACTCAACTCCCGGTCTCGGCAATGCTAACACAGGTGCTGAGGTTAACTTATCCTTCAACTCATCGAATGCCAACTGATAGGCATCACTCCAGATGAACGGCACACCTTTACGAGTCAGATGTGTAAAAGGACCTGCTATCTTTGAAAATCCCCGAATGAACCTCCTGTAGTATCCTGCTATACCCAAGAAACTACGGATCTCCGTTGGTGTCGTGGGCTGTCCCCACTCCCTCACCGCGGATACCTTCCCCGGATCAACAGATATCCCCCGGTCGGAAATAATGTGTCCCAAAAATTGGACCTCCTTCAACCAAAACCCGCATTTCTCATATTTTGCGTACAGCTCGTTCTGACGTAGCGTCTACAAAACTTGCCTCAAATGCTCGGTGTGCTCCTCCTCTGTCTGGGAGTAAACCAGAATATCATCGATGAAGACAATGACAAACTGATCTAGGAAATCTCTGAACACCCTATTCATCAAGTCCATAAACACGGCTGGAGCATTGGTCAAACCAAAAGGCATAACCCGAAACTCGTAAGAACCATATCTCGATAAGAACACAGTCTTCGAGACATCCTCCTCCCTGATACGCAACTGATGACATCCCGATCGCAAATCAATCTTCGAGAAGAAAGAAGCTCCTCTCAACTGGTCTAATAGGTCATCGATTCGAGGCAACGGATACTTATTCCGTATCGTGACCTTGTTCAACTCTCGGTAGTCCACACACAATCTCAGTGAACCATCTCTCTTCTTTACGAACAACACAGGGGCACCCCACAGTGAAGTACTCCTCCGTATAAACCCCTGACCCAACAACTGCTCAATCTGATCCCGTAACTCCCTCATCTCAGTTGGAGCGATATGGTACGGTGCGCGTGCTATAGGTCTCTTATCTGGTAATAAGTCCATGACAAAGTCTATCTCTCGACTGGGGGTAGGCCTGGTATCTCCTGAAATACATCTGAGTACTTCCTGACAACTGGGATCGAATCTAAAGGGATCACAACCTCCTTAGAGGTATCCTCCTCTATGTAATACAAATGAGCGGTCGAACCTCCCTCTGGGCGAGGCATCGCCACTACAAACATCTCTTGCCCCGGAATGGCAAAAACAATGCTCCCACCGAAGCAATCAATCATGGCTCTATAATCCGCGAGCCAATCCATACCGATGATCACATCGTGAACATGCATATCTAATACCAACATGTCTCCAGGTAATACCAAACTACCAATCTCTACCCCCACTCCACGGCATATAAAGAAAATAAGTGACCCACTCCCCAATGGTGAGTCTACACACGTCACTGTGCTCTCTGCTGTGGCTAACAACCCTAAGGCCTTCGCAAAATGTGTAGCTATAAAGCAATGTGTTATCCCCGTATCAAACAAAACCCGACCCATAGTACCATGGATAGGAAACATACCCTCAATCGCGGGTGGTGCCTGTGGAGCTGCTGCCTGGTGGACGTTATGGACGCGTCCATACTGTAACTTTCCCTGCTGCACAGGTGTTGCTGGAATGGCTGGAAGAGCTGGCACCTGGGCTGGAGCTGGGAGGGCTGGTGGAAAAATTGGTCTTTGTGGCTCATGTCGAGCACCCTGCTGCTGCTGCGGGGCCCTGCCCCTATCAGGACAGTCCTGGCGTTTATGGCCAGTCTTGCCACAAACGAAACACTTCCCCGGGAAGTTCCCCCCTCTCTGTCTCTACTGCCCCCGGCCCTGGTGGCCGTTACCGTTCCTCCACTGGCCCTGCTGGCCCTGCTAAAATTGCTGTTGACCATTCTGACCCTGCTGGTTCTGATGGCCGTTCGGACCCTGATGGCCCTGCCAGAAACCTCCCTATCCGTGCCTAAAATTTCCCGATCTGAACCTCTTGTTATCCCCCTGCTGGGAACCCTGGTCTCCCTGTCTCTGCCCTTGAACAGATTGTGCCCCACTGGCACCATTCCCTCCAGTCCTGCCCTGATGGCTGGACTCTCCCGATCGCTTGCCCTCAGCCATGTGAAAGCGGTGATCCTGACAATGGAGCAATGCAGCGTTAACCACATCAGAATAAGTGGCCAACGATAGGTTACCCAACAAATGCTGAGGGATCCTCCAAGTCAACCCGTCTGTAAATTTCTGTATCTTCTTCTCCTATGTCGGTATCTCATCTGGGACAATGTTCAGAAGATTAGTGAATTCGGCCTCATACTCGGCCACAGTCTTACCCTCCTGTCAAAGGCTCATCAACTTCCTCCTCATTTCTGTATGAACAGCTGACGGAAAGTACTTGCGGTCGAACTGCACCCAGAACTCCTGAATAGTGAGAGTGTCTCTCTCCTCCACGATGGTAATAGACTCCCACCACTGCAGTGCAGATCCCACTAGCTTAAAGGTAGCTAGTATCTGCTTCTGAACCTCAGTGCACTCATATATCCTCAAGTGCCGCTGAATATCCTTCCTCCACTGACTCGAAACTACAACATCGGAGCTACCTGCAAACTCCGGTGGGTGTGCTTTCTGAAAAGCATCACGTACACGTTCCCAAGCATACGGGAATGCATGTGCCTGAACTGGCGCGGCTACTGGCGCCTGAGGTGGTGCCTGCTGAACTACTGCTAGTGCGGCATTTACCGCCTGGGCCACAATGGCTGCAACCTCGGCGGCATTCATCGTGCCCTGAACTGGTGCGGGCTGTGGTTCTGGCGTTGCATTCCTGGGGATCCGTTGTGCACATCGTGGAGGCATCTGAAATAAGAATGAAGTTTATAAGTTCACAGTTATAAACTCAAAATAGCTGAAGAACGTAGCATATACAAAAGAATACAACAGTCCTAAAATATAGGGCTCTACATCAAAGAAAGCTCAGCGGAAACATAATAAGCCGTACAGATCCTAAAAGACACTAGAACCTGATGCTCTGATACCACCTGTGACACCCCGACTAATTAAATACCGGGTAGCTACTCCTTTATTAAATCAATACAAAATTCCAAGTTGGTTCAGTTAATAGCATCACTGTCGAAAACATTTTAATAATTACTAACCACCTAGTATTTAAAAGTAAGTTGCCAAATTTTAAATTAAGTCTGATTAACATGCAATAAAAGAATAATGGAAGAACAACATAATCCATTCACCATAATGAAGTAATGAAATGACCAACAAATAAATATAAGCCCGGAGGAAAACTCCTCACAACAATCCCACGAATGAAAATAATAACATAAGTCTGAATCCTGAATTAATTACATGCCCGAAGTCTGAATAACTGAAATAAATGAAATGCCTCTAAAAGAAATGGGCGACATGCCCTACAACTGATAAATACTGAATATAGAGTCAATATAGCTGAAGCGTCTACAAGCAAGGTCCTGTAACTTCCACAAACAGCTACAACTCGTCACCTGAATGAGGATCCTAAGCATGGTGTCCTTGTGGCTGGGCACCTAAAATGGTTTTTACAAAAATAGATTTGAAAGCAAATGGGTCAGAGCCCGAAAGTGGAAATCATTTTTAAAAACAGCAAGTGTTTTAATAACATTAAAATATTAAATGCAAAATACATGTTAGGACGTGCACTCACATGAAATTCTCACCTCTCGACTACATGTGCACTCCTAACGTACCGTACCCATCTACATGACATACATATTTAACCAGACCGTAATAAGTTCTACCCCTTACTACTTGATTCCCATATTACATTCTAGCGTTATCAAATAAATAGAGGGTTTTATTTAAACTCAAATTCTCGATTAGTAATACCATTCACTAACAGTTAACCCGTTATGTATTTCCCAAAACATTACCATAATATTATTCACAATACCAATCATGAAAGTTCCCATTAATTAAGTATCTATTATTCACGTCATAAATATACAATACAAGCACCCCAAGACTAGCTGCGGTGCACACATACTCTGCTATCCATCCCGTTACATCACGTGCATAAGGATCACGCATTCTGAATCTCTCAGGAATCGTTCTCAGATAACAACATCACAAATAATGGAGGCGAACACAGTCACATCACATGGGTCACGCACATACATGCGCTCCCACGATAAGAAGACTTATTAATATTCCAATAAGCCCTTATCTGACCTATGTTCATCGAGGTAACCAATCTAAATCTGGGCATCACAAGGATTAGAAGGCCCTAAGCGAACGTAAACCTCCCGTGATAGAAAGTATGGTAGGTATGTCATACACATAAAATCAATACATATACAAAGTATTCACACATCTTAGTAATCACCATAATATATTGGTGGTACACATCTCATTTTCGTACCGACATATAATACTACACAATTTATATGTTCTTGGTTAATATAATAAATTAGGCCGTCAATAGTTCTCGCATCGTAATGGACACTCACGTCCTACTTCATATTTTCCCTTAGGTTCAAACTACACTTCTAGGTTTGACCCCTCATTATATCCCAAACATCCCAAATATATCAATTAATCATCAAGGGAAGGTTATATCTACATATACACAAGGTTATGGGACACTCGGGATCGAAACAGGCTAAAAAGCCTAAACTGTCAACTCGTTCGAAGTCTCGTTCGAACGAGTCTGTTCGAACGAGAGTTCGTTCGAACGAAGTGGGCTTTCTAACGAAGTCTCGTTCGAACAAAATCATCGAACGAACTTCACCCTCGTTAGAAGTCAATGGTCAACTCGTTAGAAGCTCGTTCGAATGAGCTCATTCGAACGACCTGGGCAGGTCTTCTAACGAGTGGCCAGATTCGAGCCCCGATTTCCCTTTTTTCGTTTTTCCAATTTTCTTCACTCCTAATCCCACATAAAAATCGTTCCAACATCATTTTAAGGTTCCTAATTCGTACTAAACATTCATAGGTCATAATCAAACGTTTATATAGGGCCAACTCGTCTTAAACATCATCAAATCTTCAAATCCCTTTATTTATCCCCAAATTATATGAACATGAACCCTAACATTTATAAATCATCAATGAGCCTAATAAAATCCATTTTTTTTCATCCAAGATATTATTAACATCAGAATAATCGCCTACATATAATTCTACATGCAATTCCTCATCAATATGCAAGATTCTAGTTCCAAATTTAATGGGTTTCTCATCTAACTCCCAAAAAAATACGATTATAACAAATTTCTACGCATGGAAGAAGCATTCTCTGCAATTAATTGAAATTAAACCACTTGCCTTATTTGAATCTCTGATTTTTTATGTCGATTTGATGGAGTATACTCTCTCTCTCTGCAGAATCCTTCTATCTCTCTCTCTACAAGCCTTCTTCTCCAAAGTGCTAAAGGTGGCTAGGGTTTGCCTTAGGAATTTTTGAAACAACTCTAATAAGCCCCGTAGTCCAATAAGTCTTAAGATGTGGTTAGTGGGTTTAGTGGGGAATTACCAAGTCAGCTTTTTAATTCCCAATTTTCGTAGGTTTTAATTCCCAAAAATCCAAAATTATCAAACTACCCTTATACGTTGCCGGTATGGCCTAAATGTCCCGGGACCCAAACTAAACCCCCGGCTAGTGTTTTCTGACTATTTCGACCCTTCCGGAAGCGTTGGCGCACTCAAAACGACCATACGGTTAATAGAACTAAAATTTACTTTTTAATTAAAATAAATATTTCCCTGACGCGACTGTCACACGCGTCTCAATAAAATTTCCAAATTGTCGTATTTCAATCTCACAACAAATTTCATACTTCAATATTCATATATAATCATATATGCACATTATATTCAAATACCAACTCGCATCTCGCTAGTATTTTAATCCGGATTAATTCCCAATTAATACGCATTTAATTTAATTAATCCCATAAATAAATATCACAAAAATACGGGGTATTACATATCCTTCTTCCACCTACTCACCACCAATATATCAGAACCGCCTGCGAACTCTGGAGGCAGACCCTTAACAAATGCCTCCCTCACTCTATCCCACATATAACCCTGTGCATGTGCTGGTATAGCCACCTGATGTGGTGGTGGTGGGAAGTGTTGAAGCACGGCTCCTATAGTTGTGGAGACCACCTAAGACATGATTGTTGCTATATCAGTGTGTGTAATCAGTTGTGGGGCCTGTGGCTGTTGTCGTGGCTCCGGGTGAGCCTCTTCCTCATCAACAGGTGGGACTACTCGCCTAGGTCTATTTGTTTTCCATCTGAAAGCAAATAAAATTCGAATTAGTACCAATATAAGAATACAATTAACCCTAAGTATAGGCTCTACATATCAAACAACGCAACGCAGAATGTATTGAGCGCAACACAGATCCTAAGGACACTAGAATCGTGCTCTGATTCCAACTGTAACAACCCTTATTTTCTCACGTAAAGTCTAACCAGGCACGATACGTCGAAGATAGGGCTTGCTTGTCAATTAATACCATTCTTAGCACAAATGTAAATATAAATAATTATATTTAAAGGCCCCCAATTGAAATATCATGAATATATCCATAATATTAAAATAGATCCAAACCATCACCAATAAAATAATAAATCCAACCAGCATGACAAAAATCTCAACCAACATAAAGTGAAGAAGTCTTGGGCTTATGCCCTTACAAATGTTCCAAATAAAAAACTAACTCTGGCAGAAAAGCACCTTTGTTAGAATCGATAAATCTGAAGACTGATGAGCAATAGAGACTAAAAGATTGTCGTAGCACAATCCAGATATCCCTGTCTAGGAGCACCTGGGGGGGAAATATTTAAATTTGGGTAAGAGCCCTAGGTGTGCAAGCATTAACTTATTTAATTTAAGATGCAATAATACAGTTGATGCAAAAATGAATAATCCCCCTCATCACTCGCATGCGTTTAACACCTTACCCCTTGTCTAACGGTGATATTATCCGCATTCCAATAAGTGTTAAATAATAATTATGACAATGTGTCAAATTGATAATAATGAATTTGTCAATAATTAAATTCTTAAGTGTATCGACTACATTTAATTTCCAATGCCCGTAATATCCCAGTATCATAAGTTTCGCATAAATGGCATAAACATCTATTATGCATTATAGAATCAAAATTATAGTTTATGTCCACATTCTTAGACATTTCAATTCATCTCATATAAAGTATGGGTAATTGTGTATATGTCTTTCATAAATTTGACACACAAAGGCATCTACCGTTAGTGTCTAGTTCGTACTCTATCGTAAGTCTGGAGGAAACTCTTATCATAAGCGGACATCATAAAACACACATAAGTTGGGTCCTTACGTAGGATACCTGTTCACGGCCCATGCCCATCGGTGACACGGGTTGGGTTAGTGTCAACACCTACATTTCTTAGATAGCTCCTCCATGTAGTACCTATATGACCTACACAATAGCCAAGCCCACCTATGCCGGCGTGTGGTACCCAGTCCGAACGCCCGAACCCCCATGCCGATAGGACAGTCCACGAACATTGTTATATCCACAAAATATATATAACTACATATTATTATCTCATATAATATGTATATGTAACTAATCCATAATTACCATAGGGAAGTCCCACATAAGATTCACAATTTTTCATTTATTAATAATTTACCATCTAGTGAATTATTAATTCCACCCCATTGAGTAATTACTTAACCAAATAATTAATTATAATTTTACCAATTTAATGTGGGAACGTTTGTATTTTTAATGAGTTCTTTATTGTCCCAAATATGGTTCCACCCACTCGTTTGGACTCTTAAAAATATTCATAACCAATCCCCACGCCCAACTCGCTTAGCCCCCCAGGGATGAATCGATTTGGTTCTTGGCCGAATCGATTCGCTGCCAGGCCAAATGGTTTCTCTCCAAGGCCGAATCGATCCGGACCTGGGCAGAAGCCCAGATCTATTCGTCTGTTTCTGAGAACACACTATATGGTTTACTTACTTGAGTCTTTGCCATATAGGAATTCCAACTATTTTGGATATCGAGACAAAATAGGATTAGAACTTTTTATGAGTTACTTTATCTCAAAAAGTTATCCAAGCTTCATCAAAGTAATCCTAGTCCAAGAACTCCAATGCTCCGATGCTCGATAAAAAGGGAAGTATTTGAACCACATTAGGACATACACACACACACACACTGCAACACCCACCTCTAGTATTCAAACAATATTTGAGATTATTTGCATATCATATAGAATGATTTGTAATTTGTAGGAATTTGTTGTATAATTGATTGAGAGATGTGAGATGCATTTCTTCATTTAGATTAATTCACAAACACTTTCACTCTCACACGAACACTTAGATATTATGGTTCTTAGTGAGATACATTATTTGTTGGAGCTGTTATAATCAAGTGGACAAGGAAAAAGCAAGGAAGCTATGGGAGGAAGATTATATCAAGTCTGAAGCCTTTGATAGTGGTTTAACTCGTGTAGGTAATTTTTCGACCTTAGATTTAGGATCTTGTATTGCATGCTTAGTGTTGTAACTTGTTCCAGGTGATTTTAGTAGATTTATTGTTTTGTGGTGCAGAGGTCACCGTGGATGTTTCCCTTATGTTCTTCCTAGACAGACCACTCACTACTCTAACCATAAAAAAAAGGAGGACCTAAAACTAAGAAGAAGTCATTTAGAAAGACCCCACAAAAACTTTTCTAAATCAAAGGCTAATAAAACTGTCAAAATCAGGCCTATTTGTATTAGAAAAGATGACTTGCTACCCCGGCTCAAGTGCAACATTGTCATATCTGCTTTTAAGGCACAACGCACTTCATCTGGATTGTACCTTAACTCCGGATGTTCTAAACATATGACTGGAGATGAAACAAAATTAATAAACAAAACATACTTCTTTGGAGGTAGTGTTGCGTTTGGTGATGGAATTTCATTTACGATCATAGGTAAGGGTACATTGTGTGAATAAGGTCTCCCCGATCTAAATGATGTCCTCCTAGTTAAAGGTCTCAAGGCTAACCTACTTAGCATATCACAATTTTGTGATTCCAATCATACTGTTACCTTTTCTAAAACTGATTGCAAAAAAATTTATGAAAAGGAAAATTGCATTTTAAGAGGAAAAAAAATGAGGATAACTGTTACACAGTCATTCCTAAGTCTGAATCCTGCAATGTTGCCAATTAGATGATGTTGATCTTTGGCACTATAGATTGGGGTATACAAATTTTGATAATCTTCGTAGGATAAGTTCCCAATAAATTGTTAGAGGATTGCCTAAAATCAAAAATTCATTTTATCCTGCCTATGGTCCCTATCAGGAAGGGAAAATAAGTAAATCTCCTCACAAGAAAGTTAAAAATGTTTTAAATACAAAACCTTTGGAATTAATCCACATGGACCTTATGGGTCCCTCTAGAACTGTCATCTTCTGTGGTAACAGTCACATACTTGTTATTGTGGATTATTACACACGACATACATGGGTTGCCTTTATGAAAAATAAATTTGATACCTTCGATGAGTACTTAAAAGTACTTCTAAAAATAGAGAACGAGAAGGATACCCAAGTATGTCACATCAAAAGTGACAGAGGTGGAGAATTCAAAGATTCTGGTATTGCGTAATATGGTATAGGCAATGGTCATAAACATGAATTTAGTGCGCCTAAGACACCTCAGCAGAATGACATTATTGAAAAGAAAAATAGAACTTTACAAGAGATGCTAAGCGATTATGGTATCACCAAAAATTAATTAACCATGTTTTGTGATAACCAGAGTGACATAAATATATCTAGAAATCGAGTCCAACATTCTATAACTAAGCACATAAAAATTAGACGTAACTTCATACGTGACCTTGTAGAGTCTAACGAATCGAACATTAAGTATCTCAATACTAAAAAATAGTTAGCTCATTTGTCTACAAAACCTTTTAACAATATTAGATTTGAGTATCTTCGTAATGCCATTGGTATGATAGTTCTTACTTAATTCAACACATCATTCATATCCTCGATAGTTGCACGCTAATAATTGGTTTCTGAGGATTTAGGGCATGGACGTTTCTCAAATGACAAAAGACGCCTCCTAATATATGTTTTATGTAGGAGACCCTTCCATCTGCCCATGTACATGTTATTGCTTGTGTTGACATACTATATCATATTCTCTTGATTTATATTCCTTTACCCCGTTGCATATTTGAGCAAAATTGGGGGAGAAGAACTTGAGTACCTGTGCTACAATTTATATCTTTTCTCGTACTAACTCAACTAATATGCCATTGAGTATTTATCTTTTTCAGGCATTCTTCAGACCCGGTTGTATAGTTAGTCCTATTTATTAGGGTATTGGTATGTATTGTAGTTGACTAATGTATTTTCTTTTCTTATTTTCGGTTCTAGGATGGGAATGGGTAGATAGATATTTTTGTATAGGAAATCTAGGATTTTTCATTTTCACCCACGAGTACAGGATACTCCAAGGAAATTTGTCTCTAATATCCAAAAGGGGAGATTGAGAACACACTATATGGTTGACTTACTTGAGTCTATGCCATATAGGAGTTTCAACTAGTTATGATATCGAGACAAAATAGGATTAGAACTTTTTATGAGTTACTCTATCCCAAAAAGGTATCCAAGCTTCATCAAAGGAATCCCAGTCCAAGAACTCCAATGCTTCGATGCTCGATAAAAAGGGAAGTATTTGAACCACATTAGGACACACACACACACTGCATACACTGCATATATATTTTTATGTGTGCACATATTTCATTTGGTGGTTAGGCTTTTTAAAACATTTTTTAAAAAATTCATTTTAACATTTTTTTAATCATTTTTAATGATTATTTTCGTTTAATTAAAATTAAATTTTAAAATATTTGAGGTTAAATCAAAATTATGTTTTGTGGTAAAATCTTCATTGGGTATGAATTAATTCCGCTTAAAAATTTTGGGGTTATAACTTGAATAGTTCAAAAGCCTTAACAAATCTTGTGGGTGCCTTATCTTTTTAGAAGGTCATATGCACATTTCATTTTTAAAACACAACAATTGTGTTTGTTACCAAATCTGAGATATTGTGATCAATCGTGACCTTTCATGGGAGTTTATCGACGGACCAAATATGTTCAACTCAATCTATGTGCCTCATATTCAACCAACCAGTGTTCATATTGTCACTGTCCTCTATACGCCATTAGATAGGAAGTTTGATCATTCGAGATGATCTCCACCGTTAGTTTAGTAGTCTGAACATTGTAAACTGATCCACACCATTGGTTCATAATCGATCTTCTCGATCCTTCGGTATTTGTGAATATAAATTAGGGTTTACATTTATGAGGTTGGTTAGAGTGAGAAGAGGTCGAAGCCTCAAGATAGAGAGAGAGAATAAAGAGAAAACAAAGAGAGAGTTCGGTGCTCCGTTTGAGAACCCGAGAGAGAGAAACCCACTTTCAAACCAAACATGTTTCTTTCTTCCAAATTAAATACACCAAAGTCTTGTTTGATTACAAAAATAATAAACCCATATTTTTTAGAGTTAATATGTTTGGGGTTTATGTGAGTTGGGGTATAGCTGGTTTGATTCAAGATTGAAGACCTCTTCAATGATATATCTCTCTAAGAACCATATAGTTCACTAAATTTTCTAAGTTCTTTATATATGATTTATTTGGATCTCATTGTTGTTGTTTTGATCCAATATTCTGGATTCAATAAATTTTGAAACATAAGACTTCTGGTTGTGTGTATATTCAGATTTTTGAACAGTAATTTTTCTTGTTTCAAAAATTAATTTCACATTTAGTGAAATAAGGTTGTGCATAAATAAAATTTTGAAACAAATTTCATTCAAAAGATTTTATTCCAAATCTTAAATTTTTGAAGTTTAGTATTCAAAGAATATTTTAGATTATTTTCATATCATATAGAATGGTTTGTAATTTGTAGGAATTTTTTGTATAATTGATTGAGAGATGTGAGATGCATTTCTACATTTAGATTAATTCACAAATACTTTCACTCTCACACGAACACTTAGATATTGCAGTTCTTAGTGAGATATATTATTTGTTGGAGATGCTATAATCAAGTGGACAAGGAAAAAGTAAGGAAGCTGCAGGTGGAAGACCATATCAAGTGAGAATCCTTTGAGAGTGGTGTAACTCGTGTAGGTAATTTTCTAAGCTTGGATTTATGATCTTGTATTGCATGCTTAGTGTTGTAACTTGTGCCTTGTGATTTTAGTGGATTTTTCATTTTGTGGCATAGAGGTCAACCTGGATGTTTCCCTTATGTTCGCCCTAGACAGACCACTCACTACTCTAACCATAAAAAGAAGGGAGGACCTAAACACTAATTAATCCTAATCCCGAGTTTGGCTTAAAACTCCATTTTTGGATCCTCAAATAGACCCGAATTAATACCCAAATTAACCCAAAAGTTCCCCAACTTATATATCATTGACCCAGGACTATTTCTAAAGGTATAAAACATCTAAACGAGCCCATATGTGCCTCAAAATATATCCTGAATTATTCATGTTAACATTGGGTACTTTTAAATTGTGTCACGCATTAATTATGTATTATTTCCCACAATATATGTGATACGATAATTATACACATAGATACACGTAGAAAATCACTCACACAAATATATAACTAAATAACAAACGTTTCCCGTGCAAATATTGAATTATAATTTTCAATTAAGTCTAATTTCCGCAAATATTTATTTATTCATAAAATATTATTTTAAAAAAATTATGGGGTATTACACTTCACTGAGCATCTGTTGGTACCACAATCAATACTTATCAAATTATGACGCTGACTATCCATCGGTTATACCCAACTCATGATTATTGGCTAACTCAATAACTTAGTAGCCAACTCATAATTGCTAATCAAAGTTGGACCGAGATAACCGTTTGGGCTGAAAGATGTCGGATAAAGGACATGGTCGCTTCTTGTGAGTTTGGATTGGATGCGTCTGGTAGGTTTTGATCGGATTAAAAAAATCCTTCCTGATATTCGTTGATTTTGTAACAACCTAATATTATAGGAATTTTTCATTTCCGAATTCCAGGGCGCTCATCACTCACACATCGAATGGATCAGGAGAAAGAACCGAGTGATGCATCATCCTCGGAGCACGTTCTCAACTCGAAAATCATAGTTGTTCAGTTCGTCGAAGGAGAAATTTTCACCGTTTCCCTTAATTGAATCTTATGGCAAAAATAAGCCAAATTTCTTGATAATAGAATTGGGGGTAGGGGTGCATCTTTCTTCCCCTCTTGAAATAGTGCAGGCGATTTTCTGGCCAGGCCCAATTTTCAACAATATGCCTTATGTCCTATTTTGTCAGTAATTTAAATGTTTGTGTAATAATATGAATAAAAATGTGAAACTCAACTATTATTTCCATTGAGCATTAGTATTGTGAGGTCGAATTAGATATGCATTTAAATAATTATGAAATTGCTGATAGCATAAAAAAAGAATAAGTGAAAGGATTTATCTGCACGACTTTTTTTAAGGAATTATGTCAATTAATTGAATTGCATATTCATAAAAATTATGAATTGAATCCCAGAACCAATTCCTATCATTTTCTTTTAGATCCTTCCATGGTTATGAATAATAACATGAAGAGAATGAGAATGATAATAGTAGGATAATCAAGAACAGTTCATCTTCGTCCCTTGGAATATGACAGGAAGGCTTTTTGTGTTGATTCCCACATACGGCACAGATTGTTGTGTCAAAGCTCGGAGGGGGTCCCCAACAATTATGATGAGAGTATAAAAATAAATAAGACAGAGACAAATATTTACGTGGTTTGACCATTGATGGCCTACGTCCACGACGCTTCAATAATATTTCACTATAATCTTGAGAGAATTTACATGAGGGTGTTTTTATAGCCTCTAACCCCCCCCCCCATGCTTTCACAATGGGGGAGTCCCCTCTATATAGAGTTAGGGGTTACAATTGGATAAGTCCTATCCTCATAGATTTTAAGTTACAGTAAAATAATGCGTCTTAGTCTTCTACTTTATCAAGGACTCTAGTCGTCCTTATCTTGTTAGAGTGGATGTGGGTCACTATCTTGACTAGTACGCTCAACAAGCACCACTTTATTATTGGAGGTGTATTTCCTCCCCACCCCAGAATAGCCCTAGAGGTCACAGTGCAGATGAGTTGGGAACTGGTCCGTAACCTCTTTAAACAAGTGTAGTAGTTAATGTGAACTAGACTGGTGTTCTTTGAATTGTCGTTAAATTTTAAGTCTTCTTTAATTGATACGCTTGACTTTGTAAGGTCTTAGAGGAATGCTTTACTTGAGTTGAGAGACGTTCAATCGACATGTGAATCAGACTGGAGCATGTCGAATTGCTTATGTTCCCTCATGGGCTCAGGTCAATCATAGTTCATTCTTCTATTTTGTTGTATGGTCTAATTGAAGAGGCCGAGCACATGTCTTCAAGCACTCATGGTCTGAGGCTTGCTTGGGCATGCACCCAATCTAGGATATCGCCCTATATTAGGATTTTTGTATGGTCCAATTGAAGAGGGAAGTCACAGGCCTATTAAGCACTCATGCATCGAGGCTTGCTCGAGCGTGCACTTGGTCTATGGTATCGCCCTATTTTAGGATTTTTATATTTTCCAACTACAGAGGACGACCATAGGCCTATTAAGTATTCATAGATCAAGGCTTGTTGGGGCATGCATCTAGTGTAGGGTATCACCTTATAATAGGATTTTTGTATGGTCTAATTGGATAGGACGGCCACGGGCCTATTAAGCACTCATGTGTCGAGGCTTGCTCGGGCGTGCACCTAGTCTAAGGCACCTATTCAGGACTTCTTAAACCCACTTGCCATGGGGAAAGCAATCTTATGGATTTTTAGCCTAATGTTTAATTTTCTTTTTCCCTTGATTAGTGTTGAGGTGAATTTGTTCACATGTGAACGTTGCCACAAATCCCCCAATAGGGTTTGTGAAGAGAAAACTGAATAATTGTAATGCGGAACCATCCATCGAGAGTCTGTTACGAGTCATGTTGACCATTCGTTGGGTGCTGAAATGAGAAGATCCATTGATCATCATACCCAACCATCCATCGGGGCTAAGATTAGAAGACCAAATAATGATGACCCCCACCATCCATCGGGACTATGATTCAATATAATTTCGATTATTTCGAATAACTTAGATAATAAGTATGCCCGACCGTCCAATGGGGCTTTGTTTAAATGAAAAATATCGCACCGATCATCCGTCGAGATGGATACAAATAGGATTTATCTCACCTAACTTCTTGTTGGGGCTTAATAAATGAGGTTAAATAACCAATACATGTCTGACCATCTGAACTGGATCGTAAAAATATAATACTGACTAATGAATGACCATGAAATGATTAGCCGAGGTTGAATTAAATAAGAATTATATTGTCCAACCAACCGTTGGGGATAATTTGCAATCTTCACATAATATACATTGTGTCGACTATCCATCAAAGCTAATAAGAAATCCAGAGAACTAAAATAACTGATGTTTATCTGTCGGAGCATTAACAAGATTTTCAAGAAAATAAAATGAGGCCCGAGCATCCGTCGATAAATGTTACGAATGGTCCTGTATTTTTAGAGAAAAATAAATTTCCAGATCATCCATTAGGACTGAATCACAATTAATATTGTCGACTAACGATCAACCACGCCGACCATTTTTCAAAACTTAATATAAATAAGAATTATCCTGGCCAAACATCCATTGGGGATAAAATGCAAGTTCTATAGTAGATATTGTGTCAATCCTCCTTGGGGACTAAGCTAGAAATATACGATAATAAATATTTTATTTATCACCCATCTGGCTAAGTTCTGAATATGCCTGACCATCCATCATGTTATGGATTGCAGTGTCGAATAATCAATAATGAAGTCAAAAAAAATCAATGCCCGAGGGTCCGTCAGAGCTAAAATCACAATGTCGAATGACTGATAATTGAAATACTTGAGAATTCGTCGATAATATAGTTTTAATATTGAATAATATATCACGTTAAATAATTCATTTACTTAACCATCCGTTGAGGATAAATTCACAATATCGAATAAGTGTCACGAATGCTCTCGCACTAGTGCTATATTCGAGCTACACAATAAATAAATTGCATGTCCATCTGTCAGCGTTAAGATACAATTCATATCACAGAGATTAGTCGATCATTTATCAAAGCCAACGAGAAATCCAAAAAGAATCAATTTAACCTTGTCAAGATTAAAGCAATAACCTAATGACAATTATGATGGGACCTCATTGAGATAATCGTGCCCGAGCATCCGCCGGTACCACACTTAATACTTGCAAAATTATCATGCCGACCATCCATCAGTTATAACCAATAATCTTGCCTCGTTGAGTCTAAATTGTTGTAGCTTATTTTAGAGAGAGAACTCTAGTCACACAAGATGAGAATCGGGATGATAAGGAAAGGCATTTGTTTTCTCCTTAACTTTAATTTATTACTTTATATATACTCTCTTGTGCATTCATAACAAAAAGCAGGATATGACATAAATCTAGTCACACAAGATGAGAATCAGGATGAGAAGGAAATGATTCTGCTATTCCTAAAAATAAGAATGAGAATCATGAGACACAAGGACTCATCTGAGACCTATAGTCATCAAACTCCTCAAAAGTTTACTTATTAAAAGTTTAACATCGTTAGCATACTGGTTGCTCTCTAATAATTAATATGAACATCCTTTGAAAAATGGAGTAGGGGAAAACTTTACAATCATGGATATGTTCAATTGGCAACGAATGCAATGGTTAAATATTTGATGGTCCACAAAAAAAGTTGAGTTTCATGACCGATGTCCTTGATTTCTATTAGCACCATGAGAAATAGAGATATAAAGGGAGTTTCGGCCTTGAAATAACCGGAATTCTCCATTTCCTACACAAAGAAATATAAACCCCAATTCTCTTTTTATATAGACCATCTACCTCACTTCTTAACCCATTTGGGAAAATATAGAAACAAAATAATAGTAGAGAGGTAAAGTCAGAATTCGCCCAGATTGTGATCGGGTGCTAAAAACTTCTTGGCTAACTCAATAACTTTGTAGCCAACTCATGATTGGTGATCGGAGTTGGATCGAGATAAACATTCAGGCCGAAAGATGCCAGATAAAGGATCTAATCGCTTCTAGGGAGTTCAGGTTGGATGTGTCTGGCGGGTTTTGGCTGAATTAAAAAATCCTCTATGATCTTCATTGATTCTGTAGCCACCCAATATTATTGGAATTTTTCATTTTCTAATTCCAGGGCGCTCATCACTCACATGTTGAATTGATCGGGAGATAGAAATGAGTGTTGCACCATCCTCAGAGCACGTTTTCTACTATAAATTCATAGTTGTTCAGTATGTAGGAGGATAAATTTTCATCAGTGCCTTTCATTGAATCTAATGGCAAAAATAAGCTAAATTTCTTGATAATGGAAATGGGGTTAGGGGTGCATCTTCCGCCCTTTTGAAATAGTGCATGCTACTTTCTGGCGAGGTCAAATTTTCAACAACATGCCTTATATCTTGCTTTGGCAGTAATTTAAGTATTTGCATAATAATACGAATACAAATGAGAAACTCCACTTTTGTTGCAAGTGAACATTAGTATTGCAAAGTCCAATTGGATATGAGTTTAAACAATTATGAAATAAGAGATAGCATAAAAATTGAAAAAGTGAAAGGACTTATCTGCATGACTTTTTTTAAGGAATTACATCAATTAGTTTATTTGCATATCCATAAAAATTTGGAATGGAATCCCAAAACCAATGCCTATCAATTTTTTGTAGATCCATTCATGGTTATGAATAATAAAATGAAGAGAATGAGACTGATAATACTTATATAATCACGAACAATTCATCTTGCTCCTTAGAATACGATGGGAATGCTTTTTGTGTTGATTCCCATGGATAGAGCGAATTGTGGTGTCAAAAACATTTCCCAGAGTGGAGTTCCCAACAATTATGATGAGAATATAAAAATAAATAATAGAGAGACAAAGATTTACATGGTTTGACCATTGATGGCCCACACCCACGGGGCTTCAATAGTGTTTCACTATAATCTTGAGAGAATTTATATGAGAGTGTTTTTCTAGCATCTATTCCTTCCTTTCACAATGGGGATGTCCCCTTTATATAGAGTTAAGGGTTATAATTGGATAAGTCTTATACCCATAGATTTTGAGTTAAAATAAAATAGTATTTCTTAGTCTTATACTTTATCAAGGACTCTAGTCGTTCTTATCTTGTTAGAGCGGATGCAGGTCACCATCCTGACCGATACGCTCGCCACACATCCCACTATTATTGAAGACGTATTCCCCCTCCACAATATATATATATATATATATATATATATGTTTTTATGTGTGTGTGTGTGTGTGTGTACTCGGGGATTTAGCTAATAGAAAGCCATTGAAAAAGTATAATGGTTTATATAGGAATAAGAGATTTTATCTTCGATAATTAAAATGCGATTTGAAAAATTATAATATAATTTTTTGAGGCTTTCAGGTGGACCAACTATTTTTTAACCGGATGATAAGCTTATCCATAAATGTAAATATGCGTGCACACACACACACTCTACGTTTATTATGTAATTGAAATGTCCGCCTTATTTAATTATTTAAGCACGATAAGTGATGTTACTTTTCACTGTATATAGAGCTGAATCTTGTACATTTTGATTTATTGTGTGGAGATTTTTACGGGGGGCGGGGTAGGTTCAAGAGTTATTCTTTAATCATTGGATTCTTACTCGTGATGTGAATAATGGAGATTTAATTTATCCTGTTATCAACTTTTATTGAGTTTTATTGATTCGATTATTGGACATATGTATGCACAATACTTCGAAATTTCACTCTGATACATTTGGCATCCGAGTAATTTATAATCACGGGAGATTAAAAAATTATTAATCAAAATGAGTCAAAAAATTATTATATGTATCTACTCGCACAAAAAATCAACACTATTTTTATGTATAATTTTAAAACATTTAGCATTAATAGAAGAATCTTTGCAAAGAATGCATAGTTTAAACATTTTTGTGGATTAAAATTAATTGAGATAAATTTCTTACCAAACTTTCCCAATTGAAGGAAATGCAATATATATATATATATATAAAATAAAAATCCTTAGCTAAAATCTCAGGACAAATCACACGATGGATGAATTGCCAAACACCCCTTAACGTCACTCAAATGACATCTGGGGTCGTTCGCGCTCTAACACCCGTAGCACTAGTCCAAGACACACCCAAGTCTATATCTCGACTTGTAATTGTAATACCCCATATTTTTGAGGGATTTTATTTTAATTATGGGATTATGATTAATTAATTTAAATGGAGAAAATTTATTTCCAATTAATTCGGATTTTAAATATAATAATTATTAACGTGATGAGAGTTAGTAGTTATTGGTGATAATTATGTTGAACATTACTTAGAAAGTAAAGTAATATATGATTATGAAAATATTATTATGGTCGAGAGTGAAAAATACAGCAGTTGCAATACACTTAGTTGGGACGCGCGTGTGAGTCGTATCGGGATTACTTTATTGGGTCAAAAGATAATTTATTTTTAAGTAACTCGTATGGTTATTTCAAGTGCACCGATAGGTCCGAAAGGGTCGAGATAGTCAGAAAACTCTACTTGGGTGTTTTATTTGGATTCCAGGGCAAGTTAGGCCAAACCGACACCCCAGAGGGGTATTTTGGTCTTTTGAGGTTTTGGAGAATTAAAATGGACGAAAATAGGTAATTAAAAAAGAAGTGTACATGGGTGATAGGTTATCTGTCAGTTTTCAAACCTAAGTGAGAGAGAGAAAACCAAAGAGGGAGAAAAAGAACTCCATAGGTGCCCTTGGATAAAAACTCAAGCTTTCACACCAAAAGTTCCACCAACGTGTAAATCGGGAAGAGAGGAACAAGAACATATAAATCTCAAGTGATGAATCAGACCTTCGTGAAAAGGTAAGTGTTTATCTTACTGATATTAGAGCATATAATTGTCCATGTTAGATTAATAGATGTGATACTTGTGATATGATGTAATTGGGACTGAATTTGGGTATCAATCTATGACTGGGGGTATAGAATTTGCATGTAGTTGGGTAGCCTTATTTTGGGAATGATAAATCTGGATTCATATGTTAAAATCACAAAATTTAATTTGGGGTTTTAATTTTTGTTAATGGTGGTTTTATGAGTTTAAAGCTTTTAAAGATTTGAGGAATTTGTCTTAATCCCTAATATAATTCTAAGGATTTGATGCTAAAAACATGTTTGAAGTTACTCTATTACCAGTAGGTATAGTTTAGAATCGTTGAAGGAAAGTTAGAATAAATTTTGGGTGAATTGTATGTTAAAGAAGTTAGAAAAATGCAGATTTTAGAGGACATGTATGAATTCGTAATTCTCGTTCGAAGACCTGCCCAGGTCGTTCGAACGACCTCATTCGAACGAGAATTCCAATGAGATTAATAACGAGATTTGGTTTATAGTTCGTTCGAAGTGAGATAGAACGACCTCGGTGTTGAGTATGGATACGTGGTGAAGAAAAAGTATCAATCACTTAGTATACCGCGTATCCATACTAAACAACAATAAATACATGACACTTATGAAATATGTGTCCCACATTTCCCCTACTATAAAGATAATTTTTTACATGAGCAAACATCCTGTTATTTCCGTCAAACATGGGTATGTGGTGCTTAATTGTGTGAGATTTTTTTCATGAATTTGGGACCTTAACATAGGGATGTGATTTCGGGTTAGTCATGTCATAATTGAGTTGTGTTGATTTTTGTTTGATTAATGGTTTGAGAATAATATTTTCTGTAGTCAAATTTAATGTGAGCACCAATCGCAATGTTAGTGTCGATCTCCAAACGAGCCTGTTAAGAAATGATAATATGAAACCACCACGTTATCTGAAAATATATACACGCGTTTAGGCATAATACTCCAAATTTAGGGGAGTTTGCGTATAATAATAACAGTTATCAATTCACGATATCGGGGAGCAGTATTTTCCTTTAGTGGAGTTTGCGTATAATAACAGCTATCAGTTCACAATAAGGATGGAACCATTTGAGGCACTCTATGGGAGACCTTGTCGTTCACCCTCATGCTAGTTAGAGGTGGGGGAGAACAAGTTACTTCAGGACACCTCAAAGAAGGTAGAGATGATTTGGGTCAGGATACGGATTGCCCACGATAGGCAAAGAAGCTACGTGGATGCGGGCCGGAGACACATAGACTTTGGTGTAGGGGATCAGGTGTTGATTAAAGTTTCTCCCACGAAGGGGGTGATGAGGTTTGGGAATAAAGAGAAGTTGTCCCTCCGATACGTGGGACCGTTTCCTATTCTGGAGAGGATTGGGCCCGTGTCATATCAGTTGGGATTACCGGACCACTTGCAGTGGGTGCATGACGTTTTCCACATATTTGCATTATGGAGGTTCCTTAAAGATGAGATAGCGTACCACCACATTGATTTTGACGATATAGAGCTCTAGACAGACGCTACTTGCGAGGGGAGATCGGTAGCCATTCTGGACCGATGGGAGCGACGACTTAGACCCAAGGTTATTCCTTTAGTTCGGATGCAGTGTGGACACCATCGGGAGGATGAGTCGACTTGGGAAAGGGAGGATGACATGCGTACAAAGTATCCCGAAATCTTCTATCTAGGTACGTACTTTTCTTGATTTCAAGGACGTAATCCCGTTATTAGGGATATGTAATACCCCGTATTTTTCTAGAATAAATAATAGAATTATATTTTTTGATAAAATAAAAACTTATGGAAATTGGACTAAGTCGGTGAACTAAAATTATTAAATGCGAACAAATAAATTATTGTTATGTTGTATTTTAGTGAGATGGATTTTTAGTTACGTGAATGTTATAACAATTACTTATGTCGTAGGAAATTCATAAATGATGTGTGACACAATTAAAAATATATTATGTTGGGATAAAATAATTGGGACATATTTTGGGGAATATAAGGGCTCGTTTAGGTGTTTTAAACCTTTAAAAATGGTCCCGAGGCACAGGTATGTAAGTTGGGAGACTTTTGAGCTAGTTTGGGTATGGATTCGGGCCCATTTGGGGGTCCAAAAATTGGGATTTTAACCCAACTCGGGATTAGGGAAGTTAATGACTTATATTAAAAGGTGACTAACTCCTTGGAGGTTATCTTTAGAATTCCTAACATAAAACACTGTGAGAGAGAGGGAAAAGAGAAGAATTCACATCAAGATGTGAAGGGGAACTCAAATCGGGGGATTTCATCTACCGTATACTCAGGCAAGAATTATCTTGCTCGATTTAATTTCCAATTTGGTTCTTGATGCATTATAATAACCCCATATGATTTTTGAGTTTTACGTCGGATTTTGATGAATAAATGCTAGGAATTAATCTCATGTATGTAGAGGATTAATTGTAACATAGGTTGTAACCCAGAAATCTAGGAATCGATTCTTGAAATTTATTGGTAGAAACCTAGGGTTCTTGAGATGAAATTGGGGATTCTTGGAAATCTTATTAGAGGACTGTAGTACATGTTATGATCTATAAATTGGTGAATCTAATTACATGTTTATGCCCCATATTCTGACCTACACTTAGTAGTCCTTGTAGAATAAATCTGAGATTAAATATCTTAAATCCTCTCATGAAATCTGGGAAATTTGGGGAATAAATTAATGTGGTA
Source organism: Sambucus nigra (assembly GCA_949130495.1). Taxonomy (NCBI): domain Eukaryota; kingdom Viridiplantae; phylum Streptophyta; class Magnoliopsida; order Dipsacales; family Adoxaceae; genus Sambucus; species Sambucus nigra. The sequence continues at coordinate 376,773,012 of OX422209.1, read as the reverse complement.
ATGTGGATTAAATGGTTATAAGATATATAACTAAGTGTTAAGTACCCATTTATATGTTTATGTAAATAAAATCATGATTGGATTGAAACTTTGGAACAAAAGAAGAGAGTTCTTATTAAGAAACTGTTAAATTTGGAAAGCAGATGCATTTCGAATCGATTCGGCCTTGTTCTAAATCGATTCGACAAGGTGAATCGATTCGGACAAGAAACCGAATCGATTCGGTCCTGCTGAAAGGGTAAGTTTGGGCCAGAATTTGATGCTGAATATTTTTAAAACCACGTAGGAGTTGGTGGGACGATGTTTGGAGTAACAAGGAATTTATTAAAAATGTAAATGTGACCCACATATTAATTGAAATATTATATTTAACTAGATGGTTAAATAATTGTTAAGGGAAATGGAATTAATAATTAACTAGATGGTCAGTTATTAATTGACGAACATTTGTGGATATCATGTGGGATATTTTGGTAATTATAGAGTAGTTACCTATACATATTTTATGAGGATAAATAATATGTACTTATGTGAATTTGTGTGGACATACCAATGTTCGTGGACGGTCCTATCGACTTGGGGTTTCGTGTGTTCAGACTGCATAGCACACATCGACATAGGTGAGCTAGACAATGTGTAGGTAATTTAGGTACTAAATAGTAGTGCCATCTACGAGAGGTAGGTGTTGATGCTGAGAGCCCTTGTCACCGCTAGGTTTGGGCCGTGAACTGGTATACTTCATAGGGACCGCCCCAACTTATGTGTGTTTTGTGGTGTCCGCTTTGGATAAGAGATTTCCTCCGAACTTGTCGATAGAGTACGAAAGAAACACCAACGGTAGATACCTTTGTGTGTCATATATATTTTAAAGGACTTATATATAAATTTCTCAGATTAAATAAGATGAATTAAATTGTCTAAGAATGTAGACCTAAATCACGGACTTTTTCCATGTTGTGCATATTAGATGTTTATGCCATTTTTATGAGAAATATAATATTGGGATGTAATACCCCGTAATTTTATCGATATTTATTTAAGGGGGATTAATTAAATTAAATCTTAATTAATTGAAAATTAATTTGGATATAAATACTAACGAGATGTGAGTTGGTATGTGAGTATGATGTGTATATATGACAATATATGAATATTGAAAATATTAAAATTGTCGCGAGACTGAAATATGATAACTTGGGAAATTTAGTTGGGACGCGCGTGTCAGTCGCGTCAGGAATGTAATTATTTGAATTAAAAAGTGAATTTTATTTTTATCAACCGAATGGCCATTTTGAGTGCGCCAACGAGTCCGAAAGGGTCGAAATAGTCAGAAAATACTAGTCGGGGGTTTAGTTTGGGTCCCGGGGCATTTTTGGGCCATACCGGCAACTTAAAAGGGTATTTTGGTAATTTTAAAAATATGGGAATTAAAACCGACGAAAATTAGAGTTGATATTTATTATTCTAAAGGGGCCACTAAGTCCATTACCAGCAAAAGTTTAGAAAGTGGGCTACGGGAGTTTTGAGAGAAGTGGGAGAGAGGTTACAAGAACCAAAACCAAGCCATCTTCAACCTTGGGAGAAAATCTGTAGAGAAAGGAGAGAATCGACCTTTTTCCACCAACATCAAATTCGAAAGAACAATCCAAGGCAAGTGATTTAGTATTTTTAATGCATTGAATATGTCTTCCATGCTTAGTGTAGGAATTATCTCATATTGATCCCTTTTGAAGAAAACCCATGAAATTTGTTAGAGAAACTTTGAATTTGGGTTAGGATTTGCATGTAGTATGATAATGGACTGATTTAATACTTGAATAGTTATATATGATGATTTAAAAACGGATTTATGAGGAGTAATTTGGCATAAGCAAATTTGGAGTTCATGTTCATAGGGTTTGGGGAAATATTTGAAATTTCATATTAATTCCATGATAATTTGTAAGATTTGACCCTTTAAATATGATAAGGAATGATCTAGGGTGATTAGAAATGGTATATATACGTTAAAGCATAATTTGGATGGTCTTAGGGTAGACTTAGAGGAGAGAAGAATTGAGAAAAACGGAATTGGGATTTTCTGGGTTGAAACTGCCATCTCGTTAGAAGACCTGCCCAGGTCGTTCGAACGACCTCGTTCGAATGAACTTCTAACGAGATGACAGTATGACTTCTAACGAGTTGGTATTTCGTTCGAAGCCCTTCGTTCGAACGTCCTCGTTCAAACGAGACTTCTAACGAGTTGACAGAATGGCCTTTTTTCTTGAATTGATTTCTAGTATCCCGTAGACTTATTTATATGATGTGATAACCTTCCCATATTAACTAGTGGATATAGTTGGGAGATTGGGGTACATTGAGGAGTAAAACTTAGAGTAGTGTCTTGAATCGGATGACATTTGTGGATTGGGAAGCGAGTAACTAATCACGAAGTGAGAATAATTGATAACTTAAATACATATAAACCGGGGACTTGTGATTTGTATAACACTAAGTGTTGGTATAAGAACGAGAAGTATACCACTAATGAAATATTGTAACATCTAAGATCTGAGAATGCTTAGTATATGTAATTATCTGTGTATGACATACCTACCGTACTTGCTATCATGGGAGGTTGGCGTTCGTTTAGGGCCATCTAATCTTTGTGTGCCTACTGGGGGGATTTAGATTGGTACCTCGAGGACATAGGTCAGAGAAGGACTTATTGAGAAGTTATTAAGTCTATTGATCATGGAAGCGTAGGTATGTGCGTGACCCATGTGATGTGAACTATGTTCGCCTCCATTGTTTGTGATTCTTGTTAATGAAACGTTTCCTGAGAAATTCGGAATACATGGTCCTCATGTACGTGATGTACAGGGATTTGATAGCAAAGTATGGGTGCACCGCAGCTTAGTCTCGGGGTGCTAGTATTGTATATTTATGGTGAGAATAATATATTGTTGATTGAAATGAATTGTCATGAATAATTGTGAGTATAAATAATAGCAACGGTTTGTAAAGTGAAAATGTAAGATTCCTAATAAATTGTAGCGCTAAGTGGGGAAACTGTGTAATAAGGTACAATACTCTATTACATAAAAGATGTTGGGATTTGAATTGGGTATCATATAGAAATGTTAGATTTATCATTGAACTAGATAGATATGGGAGCAACTAGAAAGGGGTACGGGTACGATAGGAGTGCACAATTAGTTGAGAGGTGAGGAACTCATGCGAGTGCACACACTATCATGTACTTTATATTCACTGTTTAATGATATTAAACACTTGCATATTTTCAAATTATTTTCACAATCGGGCTCTGACCCGTTTGCTTTCAAATCTATTTTTGTAAAAACCTTTTTAGGTGCCCAGCCACAAGGACACCATGCATAGGAGTTATATTCAGGTGACGTGCTGTAGCTGCTGTGGAAGTTACAAGACCTTGACAGTAGATGCCTCCATTTCTGATCTTGACTCCATTATCAGTTTTTATCATTTGTTGGGCATGTCGCCCATTCCTTTTGGAGACATCTTACTTATTCAGTTATTTCAGACGTTGGGATGTAAATTAATTTTAGTGATGCGGACTTTGTATATATTTATTTCGGAATTCGGTTTGTTATGAGGAGTTTTCCTCCAGACTCATTATTATTGGATGGATATTCTATTGTGACTATATTGTTGGTTATGTTAACTTTTCCTAATTCATTGATTGTATGTTAATCGGATTTAATTAAAATGGACAACTCACTTTTTAAATACTAGGTGGTTAGTAAATATTAAAATATTTTTGACAGTGATGCTATGAACTGAACCAACTTGGCATTTCGTATTAATTTAATAAAGGAGTAGCTACCCGGTATTTAATTAGTCGGGGTGTCACAGTTGGTATCAGAGCATGAGGTTATAGTGTCCTTAAGATTTGTACGGCTTGTTATGTTTCCGCTGAGCTTTCTTTGATATAGAACCCTATATTTTAGGACTGTTGTAATCTTTTGTGTATGCTTCGCTCTTCAGCTATTTTGAGTTAATAACTGCGAACTTATAAGACTTTACTCTCATTTCAGATGCCTCCACGACGTACGCAGCGAGTTCCTAGGGATGCACAGCCCGAACCACAGCATGCACCAGTTCAGGGCACTATGAATGCCGCCGAGGTTGCAGCTATCGTAGCCCAAGTGATAAATGCCGCCCTAGCCGTTGTACAGCAGGCACCACCCCAGGCGTCGGTAGTCGCGCCAGCTCAGGCTCATGCATTCCCGTCTGCTCGGGAACGTGTCTGTGATGCTTTTCAGAAAGCACACCCTCCGGAGTTTGCAGGTAGCTCCGATGTTGTGGTATTCAGTCAGTGGAGGAAGGATATTCAGAGGCACTTAAGGATGTACGAGTGCACGGATGTTCAGAAGCAGATATTGGCTACTTTCAAGCTAGTAGGATCTGTATTGCAGTGGTGGGAGTCCATTACCACCGCAGAGGAGAGGGACACCCTCACTATACAGGAGTTCTGGGTGCGGTTCGACCGTAAATATTTTCCGTCAGCTGTTCACACGGAGATGAGGAGGAAATTGATGAACCTCAAGTAGGAGGGAAGGACCGTAGCCGAGTATGAGGCTGAGTTTACCAATCTCTTGAACATTGTTCCGGATGAGATACCGACTGAGGAGAAGAAGATTCAGAAGTTCACGGATGGATTGACTTGGAGGATCCGTCAACACTTGTTGGGGAATATCTCGTTGGCCACTTATTCTGATGTGGTTAACGCTGCATTACTTCACTACCAGGATCATCGCTTCCACATGTCTGAGAGCAAGAGATTAGGGGAATCCAGCCAACAGGGCAGGACCGGGGGAAATGGTGCCAACGGGGAACAATCTGCTCAGGGACAGCACAGGCAGGATGACTAGAGTTCCCAACAGGGGGATTCTAAGTGAATCTGGGGGTTTCAAAAGTGGACAGGGAGGTTTTAGACATGGCCATCAGGGTCAGAATGGCCATCAGGGCCAGCAGGGTCAGAATGGTCAACAGCAACAGTTTCAGCAGGGCCAGCAAGGCCAAGGTAGGAATGGTAACGGCCATCAGGGCCGGGGGCAGCAGGGACAGCGAGGGGGAAACTTCCCGGGGGAGTGTTTTATTTGTGGCAAGACTGGCCATAAATGCGAGGATTGTCTTGACAAGGGCAGGGCCCCACAGCAGCAACAGCAGGGTGCCCGACACGAGCCACAGAGGCCTATGTTTCCCGCCGCCCTACCAGTACCACCACAGATGGCAGCACTACCACCCATTCCACCGGTCCCGGTCCAGCAGGGACAGCTTCAGTATGGGAGAGTGTATCAGCTCCAGCATGCAGCAGCCCCACAGGATCCACCGGCCATTGAGGGTATGTTCTCTATTCAGAGGACTATGGAGCGTATTTTATTTGACACGGGGGCCACACATTGTTTCATTGCCATGAGATTTACACGCACAATTAGGTTATCAGACACCGCCGAGAGAACGGTTACTTGTGTAGATTCACCGTTGAGTAGGGGTTCCGTGATTTCCCTTATTTGTAGAGGTATGGGTATAGAGATCGGTAGGTTTAATTTACCCGCTGATATGTTAGTGTTAGAGATGACTGAGTACGATAGTTGCGTACCGAGCCATGATTGACTGTTTCAGTAGGAGTATAATCTTTGCCATTCCCGGGCAGGAGATGTTTTTAGTGGCGATGCCTCGCCCTGAGGGAGGATCATCCACTCACTTGTACTATATAGAGGACGAGACCTCTAAGGAAGTGGTGATACCATTCGATGCGATTCCAATTGTTAGGGAGTTTGCCGATGTATTTCAGGATATACCTGGACTACCTCCGAGTAGATAGATAGATTTTATTATCGATTTGATGCTGGGTACTCGGCCGATTGCCCGCGCACCTTACCGTATGGCTCCGGCAGAGATGAGAGAGTTACGAGATCAGATCGAATAGTTGTTGGGTCAAGGGTTTATCCGGAGGAGTACTTCGCCACGGAGTGCCCCTGTGTTGTTTGTAAAGAAGATGGATGGATCGTTGAGGTTGTGTGTAGATTACCGAGAGTTGAATAAGGTCACGATACGGAATAAGTATCCGTTGCCCCGAATCGATGAATTATTCGACCAGCTGAGAGGAGCTTCTTTCTTCTCAAAGATTGATTTGCAATCAGGATACCATCAGTTGCGTGTCAGGGATTAGGACGTCTTGAAGACTGCTTTCTTGATGAGATATGGTTCCTACGAGTTTTGGGTTATGCCTTTTGGCTCAGCCAACGCTCCATCCGTGTTTATGGACTTAATGAATAGGGTATTCAGAGAGTTCCTAGACCAGTTCGTCATTGTCTTTATTGATGACATTCGGGTTTACTCCCAGACAGAAGAGGATCACGCCGAGCATTTGAGACAGGTTTTGCAGACGCTACGTCAGAACGAGCTGTATGCAAAGTATGAGAAGTGTGGGTTTTGGTTGAAGGAGGTTCAGTTTTGGGGGCATATCATTTCAGACCGAGGGATATCGGTAGATCCGAGGAAGGTATCCGCGGTGAGGGAGTGGAGACATCCCACGACACCGACTGAGATCCGTAGTTTCTTAGGCCTAGCAGGATACTACAGGAGGTTTATTCGGGGTTTATCCAAGATAGCGGGTCCTTTGACACATCTGACTCGCAAAGGTGTGCCATTTATCTGGAGCGATGCCTGTCAGTTAGCATTCGATGAGTTGAAGGATAAGTTGACCTCGGCACCTATGTTAGCGTTGCCCAGACCGGTAGTTGAGTATCTAGTTTACACCGATGCGTCCTTACAAGGACTCGGAGGTGTGCTGCAGCAGGAGAGTCAGGCCATAGCTTATGCTTCCCGTAAGCTTAAGCCTCACGAGAGGAATTACCCCACCCATGACTTGGAGTTAGCGGCAGTTGTATTTGCCCTTCGGATTTGGAGACATTATCTCCTGGGGGAGAAGTTTTAGTTATTCACGGACTATAAGTCTCTACACTACCTCTTTAAGCAGAAAGAGTTGAATATGCGTCAACTACGGTGGCTTGAGTTTGTGAAGTACTATCAGTTTGATATCCAATATCATCCGGGAAAGGCTAACGTGGTAGCAGACGCGTTGAGCCGTAGGCCAGTAAATGAGGTGGCCGAAGTGTGGATAGCAAAGTGGAAGGAGTTCGGACACCAGGATGCAGTGGCCCGATCGTTCATGTCTGTGATGACTGTTACACCGCAGATTGTCACGAGAGTGGTAAAGGTCCAGGCAAATGACTCGTTCTGTCAGGAGCAGATAGTTCGATTACTAGCAGAGGGAGCCGAGTCCTATACCGTTATCTCAGACAGGGGATTACGCTTCAATGGGAGACAAGTCATTCCGAAAGGGGAAGACTTACGACACGAGGTGATGGCAGAATCGCACGGCTCACGATTCGCGGTACACCCTGGTGGGGACAAAATGTACCAAGACATGAGACGTCAGTATTGGTGGAGCGGGATGAAGAGAGATACTACCGGATTTGTTTCTAAATGCACCACTTATCAGTAGGTAAAAGTGGATCATCAGAGACCGACAGGACTTCTACAGCCATTAGAGGTTCCGATGTGGATATGGGAGAGCATATCCATGGACTTTATCACGGGGTTACCTACATCACAGAGGGGTCACGACTCCATTTGGGTAATTGTGGGCCGGTTGACCAAAGAGGGTTATTTTCTACCCGTAAGGACAGACGACACTACGGGACAGTATGCCCAGATTTTCATTTCGGAAATAGTGAGACTTCACGGTGTGCCTCTAAATATCATGTCTGACCGAGATAAGATATTCGTTTCACGGTTTTGGGAGAGTTTCCAGGAGGCCATGGGCGCTGAATTATGGTTGAGTACGGCTTATCACCCGTAGATCAATGGGCAGACCGGGCGTACAAATCAGATGTTGGAGGACATGTTGTGTATGTGCAGCATAGACTTTGGGGGTGGATGGGAGCATTACCTTCCACTAGTGGAGTGTAACACCCCGCTTAAAATAATAACGGGTGGCCAGCCCTATACTATATTAAATCAGGAATTCCAGATGGTCCAGTCTCAACATCAACTGTCGGTACTATATAATATAGGACTAACTACCCGATATCATATAAGCGAGATGTTAATATAAATTAAAACATGTAACATAACACAAATCAACACTACAAAATTTCTAATAAATAAGAGAGATGCAAGAAAGAACTATAAGAAGTGAAAGGAATCACTATACATGAATATTCCATAAATAAATAAACCCGAATAAGCTGTCGGGTCACAGCAAATACAATATCTGAAGGGAATAAATATAAACATGTAAGTAATTATCCCTTGGGTACAAACCCGATATACAACATGAATCCTACCTAGAATTTTAGAGAAGTAGGAAGCGGCTACATGAAACATCCCGCAACAGTCCGCACCTGTCACGGCTCCCGAGACTCTGGATAGAAAGTCATCCGGCATCCATGCGGTAGGATACCTGTGGAAATAGATATATGTATATACAAGAAGGAGGGAGAAGTAAACGGGTCAGAGCCCCGAATGTGTAAAATATTTAGCAAGTGTGTTAACCGTGCATAATAAATACCGGTGTACATAATTTCATAAATAAGTGAGACCACACTCTCGTGGAACCCCAACTCACCTCTCATCTAAAGGCGCGCACCTATTCGCGTCCTCAAATTTTAGTTAAATTACCCCCATATATTTTAGGACAACCTAACTTATCAGGCCTAGCCTATATCCACGAGAGCTACCTTCCCGTCATAATCTAAGGATCCACCCATTTCTAATCCTATTAGATTATGATTACAACAATTATGCCATAAAAGGCTTAATGAATTCCGATTAATAATCTCATGAATTATAATTATCATAATTCTTAAAACCTTACCCCTATACATATACACATATATATACATACCTATATAGGCTAAAAGCGTAAGAATGAATATACTTAATAATATGCACATGGAATATTGGCAAGACTTCTCTCTAATCCCAAAATTGTACTACGTTTCGTGCGTGGGGAGTCTCGCAAAGCGAAATCCAAACAAGGAACCGCCCCGTTACACTACTCCTGACAAGGTCAAGACCAGAGATCCGTGATGCCACCTATGGAATTACTTCTCTCAAATCTCGACATGGCACTGCGTTTCGTGCGTGAGGTGTCTCGCAAAGCGAAATCCAAACAAGGAACCACCTCGTTACACTACTCCTGGGCAATGTCGATCCTAGAGATCCATAATCCTCAACATACAAGTTAATACTACCATTACTACTAACTATAACTACTAAAGAAAGAAAGAAGAAAAGAAAACAAATAAAATAAAATAAAAGAACCTCCAATAATATCCTTGGGATGATGTAACCGAATAATACCTTATGTGCGATACATCTACCCCCATCAATCTAGTACACCATAATCATCTAAGATGTACTTCATAAAAGTCCATATCCTTTCATCTATCGGATATATATATAAATATATATATATATATATATAGGTATTTATTTCTAACCGTATATATCATCATCAATCCAATAGACAAGTGTACATACTACATATGATGTACAAGGCCATGCACATAATGTACCCGGCTATATATATCGCCGATAAACTGCATCAATGCTATCATCTTCCCAGTGCCCGGCTCATGTAGCAATACTGGGGCCACCATGGTAGGACTAAACGACACCCATCTCGTGGTAAACACACGCACACGACGTCCCGGGAAGCGGTCATAGTTCCAACCGGCAATGAGACGAAACATACCCACCACGTCTCATCCCAAAAATATATATCTATATGTATAATAATCACAAGGGACGACTATGACCTGGGGAATATCCACACCCTGCTTTTCTAGCCAGGATGCTCACCCTCTACGCGCGCAACTTCCCAATGATAGCATGAGCGGGGTATGCTTAACCAATTAAGTATATGTATTATTCACATGCACAATATATATACATCCATATGATCCAATTATAGGATCAAATAATAAACCACCATATACGGTTTAAATATCCATACCATGTATATTATATCCACGATATGAAGATATCCATATATCTATATACATACATGTATATATATATATATATATATATATATATATATATATATATATATATATATATATATATATATATATATATATATATATATATATATATATATATATATATATATATATATATCAACACATATTCACATATCCTTATCTATATATATAAACTAATTCTCGTTCATATGTATAAGATATATATATATCTGGCTATAAGTATACATAGTCCTCAATATACAAGTCGTCACCACAATTCCTTTAATTTACCTCGATACGTGAATATAATCCCATACATGAAACATATTCGATCATTTTCCTATGATGAATAGTCTCCCAAAACCATATGTATATATCTATACCTATATATATTCAACATTAGGGCTATCACCCAAGAGTTTGTGTAGGAATCTTTCACTACACATATCATCTATATCTCCGAGTACATTAAAGAATCTAGTAATCATTTTGACTATCGGCATACATATAACTAATAGTCTATCAGCCTCAAGCTCATTCTTTCAATCATCACATAATCTCATTTCCCTCGATTTCGACTATGGTTCGATCACTTTGTGAATACCCTAATCTAAGATCTCTCTAAGAGTTCTTAGCCTCACATCACATCTACACTTACTTTTAATCTACAATTAGGATTCCCAATCCCAAAGGGTTTTCCCCCAAAATCTCTATACATAACTCCAAATACATACATGGATACATTTCTCCCAAATTACCCTAAGGAGTCCCCAAATCCCAATATGTGAGAAACTCCTTATATGACTCCAACAATATATCTCTTACATCATAAGAGAAGGCCCCAAATCAATAAACCCAACCAAAAAGGGTTTGAAATCACTATGGAGAAAAAATACCTCAAAATGCCCTGTTTCCGAATCAATTCGGCCCTGTTCCGAATCGATTCGGACTAGCGAATCGATTCGGCCTCCAAGGCGAATCGATTCGGGTCCAAAGACCTGGGCTTCTGCAATAGGCCGAATCGATTCGGCTTGGGGTCCGAATCGATTCGGTCAATGCAGACCTGCCAATTTTACCAAACCGATCGATTCGCTAGAGGGGGCGAATCGATTCGGACCTGCAATTTTTGAAGGTTTCATCTGTTTCTTCAAAACCCACGAATTCTAAACCCTAAATTTCTCATTCCAACCCCCAATCCTTCATCAAATCATGATTTTAGGCCCATTAACCAACCCAAAGTTGATCCCAAACATTTCTATTCCATTAAATCCATATTTAATCATTGATTTCAAGATTTAAACCTAAAATCTAGGTTTTGACATTAATACCCAAAAACCATTTCTTTACCCCATAATTTATGAAATGAAATACACAAATAGCTATTTAGCAAGATTAAACACTTGCCTCAGATTTGTAGAGGTTGGATCATCCTCGATGTTGCGGTTGTACCGGAAATCCCAAGCTTTTTTTTCCTCTCTCTCTTCCTTTCTTCTTCTTTCTCTTCTTCTTCTCTCTCTAGGGCTTTTCTCTCTTTCTCTCAAATGAGAAATGGCTTCATCCGTAAGCCTCCAACCTTTTAAAACAAAATCCCAGTTTTAAATGTTAATACACACTTTAAATGACTCGTTTACTCTAATTCAAGTCAAAACAACTTAAAAACATTCCGGAGCCGAAATAAGACCCAATGACAGTCATTTTGACTATCTCGACCCTTCCGGGATCGATGGTACCCTCAAAAATATCATCCGGAATACTTTGAAACGTTCTCTATTTTTGGACCTCATTTCCCAAATTCTAAAATTCTCCAATTTAATTAAATTTTATTTTCCCAAAATTTAAATTTCTCAGTCTCCAAAGTCGTGGGGTGTTACAATCTTCCCCCCTTACAAGAATTTCGTCCGCGAAATTTGAGACATGCCTAGGACCTCAATATCATCTAGTCCTTACATCAATCCTCAAGATCACTATGCCGATCCTTTCTAGTTCTCATGTCGAACTATATAGATCCTTACGGATCCCTAAAATCAACTAGCTACCCAGGGCGCCCATACACCCTGTACCCGAGTTTCTACTCGTAAAATCTTAATCAGACTCCATTAGCCTCAAATTGTAAGATAACCCTCGGTAACATAATCTATAACAGTATACTAAATATATAAAAGTTTGAAAATTTCCACTGGTTGAACTCTCCTCAATTCCTGACGCTAGCCACCTTCGTGCGGGGGAGGTCTCGCAAGCGAAATCCAAACAAGAAACCCTCCCAATACACTACTGTGTAGCTAGGTCGGGGATTGAGATTAGTTGAACCAGGGTTAAGGTTTTATAAAAGATTTTTCATATTTTAGATATTGCCCGAGGGCCTATACAATAATACAATATAAATATATTCCGCGTCTTTCGACACGCTAAACAAACACCTTATGTTTAAAACACAAGGCCTCAATCAATACAATACTCTAGCCAATATCTAGTTCTCAAAACTAGCACAACTATGAGCTAAACTATCCGTTCCTCACGAATCTACCAAACTCTGAACCTCTCAGTTATGAAATTCCTATACATCATATTAACACCTTTATATAAAAATAAATCCTTCCCTCATGGGATTCTAAAACTTCCCTACTACTTCGTTACGAAAAGGTGTATCATCTCCCAAGACGCCATACCAAGGCCACACTTGATCACTTCCTTCTCTAGGAAAATTCCATACCCCCTAGCGGTATAGCGGCTAGCTACTCATCACACCTCACACGCGACGTTCCCACTATCGCACAAAGCGTAACTTAAACTCAAAGAAAGGTATTCTACCTTACAATTCCATAACCTAATGGTTTCCCCTCACCCTAGAATCTCAACTCAGGGTCCTCAACTCCTTCCAGGAAAATCATTATCCCTAAGCCTATTTCTTCACAAGAGAAACATCTTCCTCAAAATCCTTCCTAACCATATTGAAGGGCAAGGTGCGATTGCAACTGCCGAAAACTCCCTCAGTCCTTCACCGCGAAACGGAGTCTCCAAAGGCATTATCCCTCATCTTAGAAGGCGATGCTCCTAATATTGGGACAACTACACCAACCTCACCTCGGTAAGAGTCACCAACATTAGGTTTCCTAACTAAGGTTAACAGATTCTCAATCTAAACCTCCCAAGAACTACACTACATGCCTCTCCTCGGGTTTACCTTACTAGGACCAAGATTCGCAATTCGAGTAAATGTCCCTCCTTACTCAACTGCCGATAAATCACCTCGAACCACTGCTAGAAATCTCCTCAATAACTCCTCCAAAACCGGGGAAGACAAATACCCCCGATTGAAGCGTACCCAAAATATACTATGGGTATTGTACTTCTAATCCTATCCTTTCCTAGACGACAAAATCTAGGCGACGTCTGAAACGAAACAAGAGCAACTGTTACCAGAACGCCAATCAAGTGAATGCACTTCACAGAAGAAACAACGCAGTGAACACAACAGTCCTATTTGTAGGGCTTTATGTCAAGAACGTTAACGAAAGAATCCATAACTCGCACAGATCCTAAAGACTCTAGAACCTGAAGCTCTGATACCATCTGTAACACCCCGCTTAAAATAATAACGGGTGGCCAGCCCTATACTATATTAAATCAGGAATTCCAGATGGTCCAGTCTCAACATCAACTGTCGGTACTATATAATATAGGACTAACTACCCGATATCATATAAGCGAGATGTTAATATAAATTAAAACATGTAACATAACACAACCCAACACTACAAAATTTCTAATAAATAAGAGAGATGCAAGAAAGAACTATAAGAAGTGAAAGGAATCACTATACATGAATATTCCATAAATAAATAAACCCGAATAAGCTGTCGGGTCACAGCAAATACAATATCTAAAGGGAATAAATATAAACATGTAAGTAATTATCCCTTGGGTACAAACCCGATATACAACATGAATCCTACCTAGAATTTTAGAGAAGTAGGAAGCGGCTACATGAAACATCCCGCAACAGTCCGCACCTGTCACGGCTCCCGAGACTCTGGATAGAAGGTCATCCGGCATCCATGCGGTAGGATACCTGTGGAAATAGATATATGTATATACAAGAAGGAGGGAGAAGTAAACGGGTCAGAGCCCCGAATGTGTAAAATATTTAGCAAGTGTGTTAACCGTTCATAATAAATACCGGTGTACATAATTTCATAAATAAGTGAGACCGCACTCTCGTGGAACCCCAACTCACCTCTCATCTAAAGGCGCGCACCTATTCGCGTCCTCAAATTTTAGTTAAATTACCCCCATATATAGGACAACCTAACTTATCAGGCCTAGCCTATATCCACGAGAGCTACCTTCCCGTCATAATCTAAGGATCCACCCATTTCTAATCCTATTAGATTATGATTACAACAATTATGCCATAAAAGGCTTAATGAATTCCGATTAATAATCTCATGAATTATAATTATCATAATTCTTAAAACCTTACCCCTATACATATACACATATATATACATACCTATATAGGCTAAAAGCGTAAGAATGAATATACTTAATAATATGCACATGGAATATTGGCAAGACTTCTCTCTAATCCCAAAATTGTACTACGTTTCGTGCGTGGGGAGTCTCGCAAAGAGAAATCCAAACAAGGAACCGCCCCGTTACACTACTCCTGACAAGGTCAAGACCAGAGATCCGTGATGCCACCTATGGAATTACTTCTCTCAAATCTCGACATGGCACTGCGTTTCGTGCGTGAGGTGTCTCGCAAAGCGAAATCCAAACAAGGAACCACCTCGTTACACTACTCCTGGGCAATGTCGATCCTAGAGATCCATAATCCTCAACATACAAGTTAATACTACCATTACTACTAACTATAACTACTAAAGAAAGAAAGAAGAAAAGAAAACAAATAAAATAAAATAAAAGAACCTCCAATAATATCCTTGGGATGATGTAACCGAATAATACCTTATGTGCGATACATCTACCCCCATCAATCTAGTACACCATAATCATCTAAGATGTACTTCATAAAAGTCCATATCCTTTCATCTATCGGATATATATATAAATATATATATATATAGGTATTTATTTCTAACCGTATATATCATCATCAATCCAATAGCCAAGTGTAGATACTACATATGATGTACAAGGCCATGCACATAATGTACCCGGCTATATATATCGCCGATAAACTGCATCAATGCTATCATCTTCCCAGTGCCCGGCTCACGTAGCAATACTGGGGCCACCATGGTGGGACTAAACGACACCCATCTCGTGGTAAACACACGCACACGACGTCCCGGGAAGCGGTCATAGTTCCAACCGGCAATGAGACGAAACATACCCACCACGTCTCATCCCAAAAATATATATCTATATGTATAATAATCACAAGGGACGACTATGACCTGGGGAATATCCACACCCTGCTTTTCTAGCCAGGATGCTCACCCTCTACGCGCGCAACTTCCCAATGATAGCATGAGCGGGGTATGCTTAACCAATTAAGTATATGTATTATTCACATGCACAATATATATACATCCATATGATCCAATTATAGGATCAAATAATAAACCACCATATACGGTTTAAATATCCATACCATGTATATTATATCCACGATATGAAGATATCCATATATCTATATACATACATGTATATATATATATATATATATATATATCAACACATATTCACATATCCTTATCTATATATATAAACTAATTCTCGT
The DNA here is from genome assembly GCA_949130495.1 of Sambucus nigra. NCBI lineage: Eukaryota > Viridiplantae > Streptophyta > Magnoliopsida > Dipsacales > Adoxaceae > Sambucus > Sambucus nigra. The sequence goes on along the minus strand of OX422209.1, from coordinate 376,757,205 downwards.
TCATATGTATAAGATATATATATACCTGGCTATAAGTATACATAGTCCTCAATATACAAGTCGTCACCACAATTCCTTTAATTTACCTCGATACGTGAATATAATCCCATACATGAAACATATTCGATCATTTTCCTATGATGAATAGTCTCCCAAAACCATATGTATATATCTATACCTATATATATTCAACATTAGGGCTATCCCCCAAGAGTTTGTGTAGGAATTTTTCACTACACATATCATCTATATCTCCGAGTACATTAAAGAATCTAGTAATCATTTTGACTATCGGCATACATATAACTAATAGTCTATCAGTCTCAAGCTCATTCTTTCAATCATCACATAATCTCATTTCCCTCGATTTCGACTATGGTTCGATCACTTTGTGAATACCCTAATCTAAGATCTCTCTAAGAGTTCTTAGCCTCACATCACATCTACACTTACTTTTAATCTACAATTAGGATTCCCAATCCCAAAGGGTTTTCCCCCAAAATCTCTATACATAACTCCAAATACATACATGGATACATTTCTCCCAAATTACCCTAAGGAGTCCCCAAATCCCAATATGTGAGAAACTCCTTATATGACTCCAAGAATATATCTCTTACATCATAAGAGAAGGCCCCAAATCAATAAACCCAACCAAAAAGGGTTTGAAATCACTATGGAGAAAAAATACCTCAAAATGCCCTGTTTTCGAATCGATTCGGCCCTGTTCCGAATCGATTCGGACTAGCGAATCGATTCGGCCTCCAAGGCGAATCGATTCGGGTCCAAAGACCTGGGCTTCTGCAATAGGCCGAATCGATTCGGCTTGGAGTCCGAATCGATTCGGTCAATGCAGACCTGCCAATTTTACCAAACCGAATAGATTCGCTAGAGGGGGCGAATCGATTCGGACCTGCAATTTTTGAAGGTTTCATCTGTTTCTTCAAAACCCACGAATTCTAAACCCTAAATTTCTCATTCCAACCCCCAATCCTTCATCAAATCATGATTTTAGGCCCATTAACCAACCCAAAGTTGATCCCAAACATTTATATTCCATTAAATCCATATTTAATCATTGATTTCAGGATTTAAACCTAAAATCTAGGTTTTGACATTAATACCCAAAAACCATTTCTTTACCCCACAATTTATGAAATGAAATACACAAATAGCTATTTAGCAAGATTAAACACTTGCCTCAGATTTGTAGAGGTTGGATCATCCTCGATGTTACGGTTGGACCGGAAATCCCAAGCTTTTTTTCCTCTCTCTCTTCCTTTCTTCTTCTTTCTCTTCTTCTTCTCTCTCTAGGGCTTTTCTCTCTTTCTCTCAAATGAGAAATGGCTTCATCCGTAAGCCTCCAACCTTTTAAAACAAAATCCCAATTTTAAATGTTAATACACACTTTAAATGACTCGTTTACTCTAATTCAAGTCAAAACAACTTAAAAACATTCCGGAGCCGAAATAAGACCCAATGACAGTCATTTTGACTATCTCGACCCTTTCGGGATCGATGGTACCCTCAAAAATATCATCCGGAATACTTTGAAACGTTCTCTATTTTTGGACCTCATTTCCCAAATTCTAAAATTCTCCAATTTAATTAAATTTTATTTTCCCAAAATTTAAATTTCTCAGTCTCCAAAGTCGTGGGGTGTTACATGGAGTTTGCTTATAATAACTCCTACCAGTTCACCATTGGCATGGCTCCATTTGAGGCATTCTACGGTAGACCTTGTCATTCCCTAGCATGTTGGTTAGAGGTGGGGGATAACAATCTCCTTGGGCCGGAAGTGATTCAGGACACTTCGGCAAGGATAGAATTGATACGGAGTCGCATTCGAGTAGCTCAGGACCGGCAGAAGAGCTATGATGATGCCAAGAGGTTCTTCAGAGAATTCAAAGTGGGGGACCAGGTTTTACTCAGAGTATCTCCTATGAAGGGGATTACGCGTTTTGGGAAAAAGGGGAAACTGGCACCGAGATATGTGGGGCCATTTCCTATCATCGAGCGGATTGGGCCAGTTGCGTATAGACTTGGGTTATCGGAGCACTTGCATAGGATTCATGATGTGTTCCATATTTCCTCCCTAAGGAAATACCTTAGAGATGATTTGGCCCATACTCACATTGCTTTGGAGGACATCGATCTCCAGCCTGATAGTTCCTATGAGGAGGGGCCGATTGCTATTTTGGACCGAAGCGAGCGGAAACTGAGGTCGATGATTGTACTGTTAGTACGTGTTCAGTGGCGGCATCATAATGCTGAGGAGTCCAGATGGGAGCGCGAGGATGAGATGCACGAACGTTATCCAGAGTTGTTTTTACCAGGTACTTTTTAGTTTCGAATTTCAGGACGAAATTATGTTATTAGGGGGGAAGTATGTAATACCCCGTAATTTTATCGATATTTATTTAAGGGGGATTAATTAAATTAAATATGAATTAATTGAAAATTAATCCGGATATAAATACTAACAAGATGTGAGTTGGCATGTAATTATGATGCGTATATATGACAATATATGAATATTGAAAATGTTAAAATTATCGCGAGACTGAAATATGACAATTTGAGAAATTTAGTTGGGACGCGCGTGTCAGTCGCATCAGAAATGTAATTATTTGAATTAAAAAGTGAATTTTATTTTTATAAACTGAATGGCCATTTTGAGTGCGCCAAACGAGTCTGGAAGGGTCGAAATAGTCAGAAAACCCTAGCCGGGGGTTTTGTTTGGGTCCCGGGGCATTTTTGGGCCATACCGTCAACTTAAAAGGGTATTTTGGTAATTTTAAAAATATGGGAATTAAAATCCACGAAAATTAGAGTTAATATTTATTATTCTAAAGGGGCCACTAACGCCAATACCAGCAAAAGTTTAGAAAGTGGGCTACGGGAGTTTTGAGAGAAGTGGGAGAGAAGTTACAAGAACCAAAACCAAGCCATCTTCAACCTTGGGAGAAAATCTGTAGAGAAAGGAGAGAATCGACCTTTTTTCTACCAACATCAAATTCGGAAGAACAATCCAAGGCAAGTGATTTAGTATTTTTAATGCATTGAATATATCTTCCATGCTTAGTGTAGGAATTATCTCATATTGATCTCTTTTGAAGAAAACCCATGAAATTTGTTAGAGAAACTTTGAATTTGGGTTAGGATTTGCATGTAGTATGATAATGGACTGATTTAATACTTGAATAGTTATATATGATGATTTAAAAACGGATTTATGAGGAGTAATTAGGCATAAGAAAATTTGGAGTTCATGATCATAGGGTTTGGGGAAATATTTGAAGATTCATATTAATTCCATGATAATTTGTAAGATTTGACCCTTTAAATATGATAAGGAATGATCTAGGGTGATTAGAAATGGTTTATATACGTTAAATCATAATTTGGATGGTCTTAGGGTGGACTTAGAGGAGAGAAGAATTGAGAAAAACGGAATTGGGATTTTCTGGGCTGAAACTGCCATCTCGTTAGAAGACCTGCCCAGGTCGTTCGAACGACCTCATTCGAACGAACTTCTAACGAGATGACAGTATGACTTCTAACGAGTTGGTATTTCGTTTGAAGCCCTTCGTTCGAACGAACTCGTTCGAACGACGTCGTTCGAACGAGACTTTTAACGAGTTGACAGAATGGCCTTTTTTCCTGAATTGATTTCTAGTATCCCTTAGACTTATTTATATGATGTGATAACCTTCCCATATTAACTAGTGGGTATAGTTGGGAGATTGGGGTACATTGAGGAGTAAAACTTAGAGTAGTGTCTTGAACCGGATGACATTTGTGGATTGGTAAGCGAGTAACTAATCACGAAGTGAGAATAATTGATAACTTAAATACATATAAACCGGGGACTTGTGATTTGTATAACACTAAGTGTTGGTATAAGAACGATAAGTATACCACTAATGAAATATTGTAACATCTAAGATGTGAGAATGCTTAGTATATGTAATTATCTGTGTATGACATACCTACCGTACTTGCTATCATGGGAGGTTGGCCTTCGTTTAGGGCCATCTAATCTTTGTGTGCCTACGGGGGGGATTTAGATTGGTACCTCGAGGACATAGGTCAGAGAAGGACTTATTGAGCAGTTAATAAGTCTGTTGATCATGGGAGTGTAGGTATGTGCGTGACCCATGTGATGTGAACTATGTTCGCCTCTATTGTTTGTGATTGTTGTTAATGAAACGTTTCCTGAGAGATTCGGAATACGTGGTCCTCATGTACGTGATGTACCGGGATTTGATAGCAGAGTATGCGTGCACCGCAGCTTAGTCTCGGGTGCTAGTATTGTATATTTATGGTGAGAATAATATATTGTTGATTGAAATGAATTGTCATGAATAATTGTGAGTATAAATAATAGCAACGGTTTGTAAAGTAAAAATGTAAGATTTCTAATAAATTGTAGCGCTAAGTGGGGAAACTGTGTAATAAGGTACAATACTCTATTAAATAGAAGATGTTGGGATTTGAATTGAGTATCATATAGAAATGTTAGATTTAGCATTGAACTAGATAGATATGGGAGCAACTAGAAAGGGGTACGGGTACGATAGGAGTGCACAATTAGTTGAGAGGTGAGGAACTCATGCGAGTGCACACACTATCATGTACTTTATATTCACTGTTTAATGATATTAAACACTTGCATATTCTCAAATTATTTTCACATTCGGGCTCTGACCCGTTTGCTTTCAAATCTATTTTTGTAAAAACCTTTTTAGGTGCCCAGCCACAAGGACACCATGCATAGGAGTTATATTCAGGTGACGTACTGTAGCTGCTGTGGAAGTTACAAGACCTTGACAGTAGACGCCTCCATTTCTGATCTTGACTCCATTATCAGTTTTTATCATTTGTTGGGCATGTCGCCCATTCCTTTTGGAGACATCTTACTTATTCAGTTATTTCAGACATTGGGTTGTAAATTAATTTTAGTGATGCAAACTTTGTATTTATTTATTTCGGAATTCGGTTTGTTGTGAGGAGTTTTCCTCCAGACTCATTATTATTGGATGGATATTCTATTGTGACTATATTGTTCGTTATGTTAACTTTTCCTAATTCTTTGATTTGCATGTTAATCGGATTCAATTAAAATGGACAACTCTCTTTTTAAATACTAGGTGGTTAGTAAATATTAAAATATTTTTGACAGTGATGCTATGAACTGAACCAACTTGGCATTTCGTATTAATTTAATAAAGGAGTAGCTACCCGGTATTTAATTAGTCGGGGTGTCACAGGTGGTATCAGAGCATCAGGTTATAGTGTCCTTAGGATCTGTACGGCTTGTTATGTTTCCGCTGAGCTTTCTTTGATATAGAGCCCTATATTTTAGGACTGTTGTAATCTTTTGTGTATGCTTCGCTCTTCAGCTATTTTGAGTTAATAACTGTGAACTTATAAGACTTTACTCTCATTTCAGATGCCTCCATGATGTACGCAGCGACTTCCTAGGGATACACAGCCAGAGCCACAACCTGCACCAGTTCAGGGCACTATGAATGCCGCTGAGGTTGCAGCTATCGTAGCCCAAGCGATAAATGCCGCCCTAGCCGTTGTACAGCAGGCACCACCCCAGGCGCCGGTAGTCGCGCCAGCTCAGGCTCATGTATTCCCATCTGCTTGGGAACGTGTCCGTGATGCTTTTCAGAAAGCACACCCTCCGAAGTTTGCAGGTAGCTCCGATGTTGTGGTATTCAGTCAGTGGAGGAAGGATATTCAGAGGCACTTAAGGATGTACGAGTGCACGGATGTTCAGAAGCAGATATTGGCTACTTTCAAGCTAGTAGGATCTGCAATGCAGTGATGGGAGTCCATTACCACCGCAGAGGAGAGGGACACCCTCACTATACAGGAGTTCTGGGTGCGGTTCGACCGCAAATATTTTCCGTCAGCTGTTCACACGGAGATGAGGAGGAAATTGATGAACCTCAAGCAAGAGGGAAGGACCGTAGCCGAGTATGAGGCTGAGTTTACCAATCTCTTGAACATTGTTCCGGATGAGATACCGACTGAGGAGAAGAAGATTCAAAAGTTTACGGATGGATTGACTTGGAGGATCCATCAACACTTGTTGGGGAATCTCTCGTTGGACACTTATTCTGATGTGGTTAACGCTGCATTACTTCACTACCAGGATCATCGCTTCCACATGTCTGAGAGAAAGAGATTAGGGGAGTCCAGCCAACAGGGCAGGATCGGGGGAAATGGTGCCAGCGGGGCACAATCTGCTCAGGGACAGCACAAGCAGGGTGAACAGAGTTCCCAACAGGGGGATTCTAAGAGATTCAGATCTGGGGGTTTCAAAAGTGGACAGGGAGGTTTCAGACATGGCCATCAGGGTCAGAATGTCCATCAGGGCCAGCAGGGTCATAATGGTCAACAGCAATAGTTTATCAGGGCCAGCAAGGCCAAGGTAGGAATGATAACAGCCATCAGGGCCGGGGGCAGCAGGGGAACCGAGGGGGAAACTTCCTGGGGAAGTGTTTTATTTGTGGCAAGACTGGCCACAAATGCCAGGATTGTCCTGACAGGGGCAGGGCCCCACAGAAGCAGCAGCAGGGTGCCCGACATGAGCCACAGAGGCCTATGTTTCCCACCACCCTACCAGCACCACCACAGATGGCAGCACTACCACCCATTCCAGCGGTCCCATTCCAGCAGGGACAGCTTCAGTATGGGAGAGTGTATCAGCTCCAGCATGCAGCAGCCCCACAGGATCCACCGGCCATTGAGGGTATGTTCTCTATTCAGAGGACTATGAGGCGTATTTTATTTGACACGGGGGCCACACATTGTTTCATTGCCATGAGATTTACACACACTATTGGGTTATCAGACACCGTCGAGAGCACGGTTACTAGTGTAGATTCACCGTTGAGTAGGTGTTCCGTGATTTCCCTTATTTGTAGAGGTGTGGGTATAGAGATCGGGAGGTTTACTTTACCCGCTGATATGTTAGTGTTAGAGATGACTGAGTACGATGCGATTATTGGTATGGATTGGCTAGTTGCGTACCGAGCCATGATTGACTATTTCAGTAGGAGTATTATCTTTACCATTCCCGGGCAGGAGATGTTTTTAGTGGCGATGCCTCGCCCTGAGGGAGGATCATCCACTCACTTGTATTATATAGAGGAGGAGACCTCTAAGGAAGTGGTGATACCACTCGATGCGATTCCAGTTGTTAGGGAGTTTGCCGATGTATTTCCGATTATACCTGGACTACCTAGGAGTAGAGAGATAGATTTTGTGATCGATTTGACGCCGGGTACTCGGCCGATTGCCCGCGCACCTTACCGTATGGCTCTGGCAGAGATGTGAGAGTTATAAGATCAGATTGAGCAGTTGTTAGGTCTGGGGTTTATCCGGAGGAGTACTTAGCCATGGGGTGCCCCTGTGTTGTTTGTAAAGAAGAGGGATGGATCGTTGAGGTTGTGTGTAGATTACCGAGAGTTGAATACGGTCACGATACGGAATAAGTATTCATTTCCCCGAATCGATGACTTATTCGACCAGCTGAGAGGAGCTTCTTTCTTCTCAAAGATTGATTTGCAATCAGGATACCATTAGTTGCGTATCAGGGAATAGGACGCATCAAAGATAGCTTTCTTGACGAGATATGGTTCCTACGAGTTTCGAGTTATGCCTTTTGGCTTGACCAATGCTCCAGCCGTGTTTATGGACTTAATGAATAGGGTATTCAGAGAGTTCCTAGACCAGTTTGTCATTGTCTTTATTGATGACATTCTGGTTTACTCCCAGACAGAAGAGGAGCACGCCGAGCATTTGAGACAGGTTTTGCAGACGCTACGTCAGAACGAGCTGTATGCAAAGTATGAGAAGTGTGGGTTTTGGCTGAAGGAGGTTCAGTTTTTGGGGCATATCATTTCAGACCGAGGGATATCGGTAGATCCGAGGAAGGTATCCGCGATGAGGGAGTGGAGACATCCCACGACACCGACTGATATCCGTAGTTTCTTAGGCCTAGCAGGATACTACATAAGGTTTATTCGGGGTTTCTCAAAGATAGTGGGTCCTTTGACACATCTGACTCGCAAAGGTGTGCCATTTATCTTGAGCGATGCCTGTCAGTTGGCATTCGATGAGTTGAAGGATAAGTTGACCTCCGCACCTGTGTTAGCGTTGCCCAGACTGGGAGTTGAGTATCTAGTTTACACCGATGCGTCCTTATAAGGACTTGGAGGTGTGCTGCAGCAGGAGAGTCATGCCATAGCTTATGCTTCCCATAAGCTTAAGCCTCACGAGAGGAATTACCCCACCCATGACTTGGAGTTAGCGGCAGTTGTATTTGCCCTTCGGATTTGGAGACATTATCTCCTGGGGGAGAAGTTTCGGTTGTTCACGAACTATAAGTCTCTACAGTACCTCTTTACGCAGAAAGAGTTGAATATGCGTCAACGACGGTGGCTTGAGTTTGTGAAGGATTATCAGTTTGATATCCAATATCATCCGGGAAAGGCTAACGTGGTAGCAGACGCGTTGAGCCGTAGGCCAGTAAATGGAGTGGCCGAAGTGTGGAAAGCAAAGTGGAAGGAGTTGGGACACCAGGATGCAGTGGCCCGATCGTTCATGTCTGTGATGACTGTTACACCGCAGATTGTCACGAAAGTGGTAAAGGACCAGGCAAATGACTCATTCTGTCAGGAGCAGATAGTTCGATTACTAGCAGAGGGAGTCGAGTCCTATACCGTTAGCTCAGACAGGGGATTATTCTTCAATGGGAGACTAGTCATTCCGGAAGGGGAAGACTTACGACACGAGGTGATGGCAAAATCGCACGGCTCACGATTCGCGGTACACCCTGGTGGGGACAAAATGTACCAAGACATGAGACGTCAGTATTGGTGGAGCGGGATGAAGAGAGATATTTCCGCGTTTGTTTCTAAATGCACCACTTATCAGTTAGTAAAAGTGGATCATCAGAGACCGACAGGACTTCTACAGCCATTAGAGGTTCTGATGTGGATATGGGAGAGCATATCCATGGACTTTATCACGGGGTTACCTACATCACAGAGGGGTCACGAATCCATTTGGGTAATTGTGGACCGATTGACCAAAGTGGCTCATTTTTTACCCGTAAGGACAGACGACACTACGGGACAGTATGCCCAGATTTTCATTTCGGAAATAGTTAGACTTCACGATGTGCCTCTAAATATCATGTCTGACCGAGACAAGATATTCGTTTCACGATTTTAGGAGAGTTTCCAGGAGGCCATGGGCACTGAATTATGGTTGAGTACGGCTTATCACCCGCAGACCAATGGGCAGACCGAGCGTACAAATCAGATGTTGGAGGACATGTTGCGTATGTGCATCATAGACTTTGGGGGTGGATGGGAGAAGTACCTTCCGCTGGTGGAGTTTGCTTATAATAACTCCTACCAGTTCACCATTGGCATGGATCCATTTGAGCCATTGTACGGTAGACCTTGTCGTTCCCCAGCATGTTGGTTAGAGGTGGGGGATAACAAACTCCTTGGGCCGGAAGTGATTCAGGACACTTCGGCAAGGATAGAATTGATACGGAGTCGCATTCGAGTAGCTCAGGACCGGCAGAAGAGCTATGCTGATGACAAGAGGTTCTTCAGAGAATTCAAAGTGGGGGACCAGGTTTTACTCAGAGTATCTCCTATGAAGGGGATTATGCGTTTTGGGAAAAAGGGGATACTGGCACCGAGATATGTGGGGCCATTTCCTATCATCGAGCGGATTGGGCCAGTTGCGTATAGACTTGGGTTACCGGAGCACTTGCACAGGATTCATGATGTGTTCCATATTTCCTCCCTAAGGAAATATCTTAGAGATGATTTGGCCCATACTCACGTTGCTTTGGAGGACATCGATCTCCAGCCTGATAGTTCCTATGAGGAGGGGCCGATTGCTATTTTTGACCGAAGCGAGCGAAAACTGAGGTCGAAGATAGTACCGTTAGTATGTGTTCAGTGGCGGAATCATAATGCTGAGGAGTCCACATGGGAGCGCGAGGATGAGTTGCTCGAACGTTATCGAGAGTTGTTTTTACCAGGTACTTTTTAGTTTCGAATTTCGGGACGAAATTCTGTTATTAGGGGGGAAGTATGTAATACCCCGTAAGTTTATCGATATTTATTTAAGGGGAATTAATTAAATTAAATATGAATTAATTGAAAATTAATCCGGATATAAATACTAACAAGATGTGAGTTGGTATGTAATTATGATGTGTATATATGACAATATATGAATATTGAAAATATTAAAATTATCGTGAGACTGAAATATGACAATTTGGGAAATTTAGTTGGGACGCGCGTGTCAGTCGCATCAGGAATATAATTATTTGAATTAAAAAGTGAAATTTTTATCAACCGAATGGCCATTTTTAGTGAGCCAAACGAGTTCGGAAGGGTCGAAATAGTCAGAAAACACTAGCCGGGGTTTAGTTTGGGTCCCGGGGCATTTTTGGGCCATACCGGCAACTTAAAAGGGTATTTTGGTAATTTCAAAAATATGGGAATTAAAATCCACGAAAATTAGACTTAATATTTATTATTCTAAAGGGGCCACTAAGGCCATTACCAGCAAAAGTTTAGAAAGTGGGCTACGGGAGTTTTGAGAGAAGTGGGAGAGAAGTTACAAGAACCAAAACCAAGCCATCTTCAACCTTGGGAGAAAATCTGTAGAGAAAGGAGAGAATCGACCTTTTTTCCACCAACATCAAATTCAGAAGAACAATCCAAGGAAAGTGATTTAGTATTTGTAATTCATTGAATATGTCTTCCATGCTTAGTGTAGGAATTATCTCATATTGATCTCTTTTGAAGAAAACCCATGAAATTTGTTAGAGAAACTTTGAATTTGGGTTAGGATTTTCATGTAGTATGATAATGGACTGATTTAGTACTTGAATAGTTATATATGATGATTTAAAAACGGATTTATGAGGAGTAATTAGGCATAAGAAAATTTGGAGATCATGATCATAGGGTTTGGGGAAATATTTGAATATTCATATTAATTCCATGATAATTTGTAAGATTTGACCCTTTAAGTATGATAAGGAATGATCTAGGATGATTAGAAATGGTTTATATACGTTAAAGCATAATTTGGATGGTCTTAGGGTGGACTTAGAGGAGAAAAGAATTGAGAAAAACGGAGTTGGGATTTTCTGGGCTGAAACTGCCATCTCGTTAGAAGACCTGCCCAGGTTGTTCGAACGACCTCGTTCGAACGAACTTCTAACGAGATGACAGTATGACTTCTAACGAGTTGGTATTTCGTTCGAAGCCCTTCGTTCGAAAGAACTCGTTCGAACGACCTCGTTCGAACGAGACTTCTAGCGAGTTGACAGAATGGCCTTTTTTCCTGAATTGATTTCTAATATCCCGTAGACTTATTTATATGATGTGATAACCTTACCATATTAACTAGTGGGTATAGTTGGGAGATTGGGGTACATTGAGGAGTAAAACTTAGAGTAGTGTCTTGAACCGGATGACATTTGTGGATTGGGAAGCGAGTAACTAATCACGAAGTGAGAATAATTGATAACTTAAATATATATAAACCGGGGACTTGTGATTTGTATAACACTAAGTGTTGGTATAAGAATGAGAAGTATACCACTAATGAAATATTGTAACATCTAAGATGTGAGAATGCTTAGTATATGTAATTATCTGTGTATGACATACCTACCGTACTTGCTATCATGGGAGGTTGGCGTTCGTTTAGGGCCATCTAATCTTTGTGTGCCTACGGGGGGGATTTAGATTGGTACCTCGAGGACATAGGTCAGAGAAGGACTTATTGAGCAGTTAATAAGTCTATTGATTATGGGAGCGTAGGTATGTGCGTGACCCATGTGATGTGAACTATGTTCGCCTCCATTGTTTGTGATTGTTGTTAATGAGACATTTCCTGAGAGATTCGGAATACGTGGTCCTCATGTACGTGATGTACCGGAATTTGATAGCAGAGTATGCGTGCACCGCAGCTTAGTCTCGGGGTGCTAGTATTGTATATTTATGGTGAGAATAATATATTGTTGATTGAAATGAATTGTCATGAATAATTATGAGTATAAATAATAGCAACGGTTTGTAAAGTGAAAATGTAAGATTTCTACTAAATTGTAGCGCTAAGTGGGGAAACTGTGTAATAAGGTACAATACTCTATTAAATAGAAGATGTTGGGATTTGAATTGGGTATCATATAGAAATGTTAGATTTAGCATTGAACTAGATAGATATGGGAGCAACTAGAAAGGGGTACGGGTACGATAGGAGTGCACAATTAGTTGAGAGGTGAGGAACTCATGCGAGTGCACACACTATCATGTACTTCATATTCACTGTTTAATGATATTAAACACTTTCATATTTTCAAATTATTTTCACATTCGGTCTCTGACCCGTTTGCTTTCAAATCTATTTTTGTAAAAACCTTTTTAGGTGCCCAGCCACAAGGACACCGTGCATAGGAGTTATATTCAGGTGACGTGATGTAGCTGTTATGGAAGTTACAGGACCTTGACAGTAGACGCCTCCATTTCTGATCTTGACTCCATTATCAGTTTTTATCATTTGTTGGGCGTGTCGCCCATTCCTTTTGGAGACATCTTACGTATTCAGTTATTTCAGACGTTGGGTTGTAAATTAATTTTAGTGATGCAGACTTTGTATTTATTTATTTCGGAATTCGGTTTGTTGTGAGGAGTTTTGCTCCAGACTCATTATTATTGGATGGATATTCTATTGTGACTATATTGTTGGTTATGTTAACTTTTCCTAATTCATTGATTGCATGTTAATCGGATTTAATTAAAATGGACAACTCACTATTTAAATACTAGGTGGTTAGTAAATATTAAAATGTTTTCGACAGTGATGCTATGAACTGAACCAACTTTGCATTCCGTATTAATTTAATAAAGGAGTAGCTACCCGGTATTTAATTTGTCGGGGTGTCACATGGGACTCCCTGGGATTGGGTAATTAAACATAGTCGGCTCCGTTGTAATATTTGGGTGTAATTAATCCAATAAATATTAATCTGGCATGGTGGTCATATATATTATTTTGCCTTGTTGAGATGCAGGTAATATTGCACTTAGTTGAGGGGTGGGATGTTAACTGCATGCGAGTGACGATGGGGAATATTCATTTTGCATTAACTGTATTTATTGCATTTTAAATTGATTAAGTTAATTCTTTCACATCTAAGGCTCTGTCCCAAATTTAAATATTTTCTCCCCCCAAGTGCTCCTAGACACGGATAGCGGGACTATTAACTTAACAGCCTTGCATTTTCATTTTGCTCCTCAGGCTTTGTGATCAGTTGGTTATAGTTTAATACTTACTTTCATGTCATACTGATTATATACTTAGTGTTGGTTTGGATTTAATTATTATGGAAATGCCGATTTAAAATTCAATTATGGGCCTTTAATATAAAATTTATATCACGTTGGTGCTGAGAATGGCATTAATTGACCAGCAATCCCCATCTTCGGCGTATCGTGATTGGCCAGTCTTTACGTGAGAAAATGGATGTTGTTACAGTTGGTATCAGAGCACGGTTAGAGTGTTCTAAGGATCTATGTTGAGTTTATTACGTTCTGCATTGCGTTCTTTGATATGTAGAACCTATGCTTAGGATTCATTGTTCTTACATGTGTACTAATTCGAACCTTATTTGCTTTCAAATAGTAAATGGACGAAGAGGTAGGCCAAGGCACATAGTCGCACCTACTACCGAGGAGGAGGCCCAGCCAGAGCCACGGCAGCAGCCACAGGCTCCACCAGCCCCACAGTTGATTACACCTGAAAAAATTGCCACCATTGTGTCTCAGGCGGTCTCCACGGCTATGGTAGCCATGCTTCAGCACTTCCCAGCGCCACAGGCCCAACAGCAGTCACCACCACCACCGCAGATGGCCATAACAGCTCAGGCACCAGGATTTATGTGGGATAGGGCAAGGGAGGCCTTTGTTAAGGGTCAATCTCCAGAGTTTTCAGGCAGTTCAGATATATTGATGGCGAGCAGGTGGAAGAAAGACATAGAGAGAAATTTACGAATGGTAGAGTGCACACAAGTGAAGAAGCAGATGCTAGCTTCATTTCGGTTAGCGGAGGGCGCGCTTCAGTGGTGGGAGGCAGTTAGGATGATTACAGAGAGTTACACTTGGACTATTGATGAATTTTGGGAGAGGTTTGAAGGGAAGTACTTTCCCCTAGCCATGTTGTCTGTGATAAGCAACAAGTTTATGGAGCTTAATCATGAAGGGCGTACCGTAGCCGAGTAAGAAAAGGAATTCACCGCCCTTTCATACTTAGCAAAGGAGGATGTTAGTAATGAGCAGAGGAGGATGGACATGTTCATAGCGGGATCAGCCTGGCACATCAAGAAGGCTCTTATGAGGAATCCGACCTTCACAATGTATAATCAGTTTCCGGAATCCTCCATTGTCAGGATCACTAGGCATTCCAAAAAAATAAGGGTGAGAAATGCCAGGGAGCAGAGTCGTCGAGCTAATAGGGCAAGATGAGTGGGGGGAGCAGATCTGGGACCCAGCAGTTCAGGGGCACCTCATCCGCCAATCAGAATAATAAGTTCAGGGGTTCAGATAACTGACATAGATAGGGCCATTAGGGCCTAAGGTAGTCAGGACAGGGCCAGCAATACAAAGGCCATCATGGTCAGGGACAACAGGGTAGAGGCCAGTAGGGCCGGCAGACTGAGCGACGCCCATTTCACGAGAATTATTTTACGTGTGGAGAGAAAGGTCGTACTTCGAGGCGGTGTCCTCGGGGTAACTAGACAGCTCAGGAGCAGGGAGGTTGTAGGGGATAGCAGGCGCCACATTGACAGTGCCCATCATTTCCAGCTTCGGGAGTTGCTGCACCAGCTGCTCCATTACCCGTCACCCTACCTCAGGGACAGCAGCCATTACAGTACAGGCGGATTTATCATGTCACAGCCGTAGAGGGGCCAGCACCAACACAGTCAGTTGAGGGTATGTTTTCCATCTTTGGTCACATAGGTCACATTTTATTCGACATAGGTACATCTCATTATTAGCACAAGTTATGCACAGGATACTGGGATTGTAGATTATGCTTCCAATATTGTACAACACATAGATTCACTAGTGGGTAGAGGGGCACCCATACGCCCAGTGTGTCGGGGTATCGGGATTAAGATAGGACGACTCACCTTCGTATCCAACTTATTAGTACTTGATATGCACGAGTACGACGTTATTCTGGGGATAGACTGGCTAGCTACGTACAGAGCCTGTGTGGATTGTTATAGGAGGTCCATCGTATTTGTCATTCCGGGGCAGGAGATGTACCTAGTTGCGATGTCGCACCCTGGGGGTGGGTCAAGCATGCATTTGTACTATATTGAGGAGGATACTTCTTCGAAGATTGTGGTGATGCTAGATTCCATCCCGGTGGTGCGTGAGTTTTCAAATATTTTTGAGGAGATTCCGGAGTTGCCACCTAGTCGGGAGATAGACTTCGTGATTGACTTGATTCTGAACACGAGACCCATTTCATGTACACCGTTATCTAAAACCACCACGTTATCTGAAAATATATACACGCGTTTAGGCATAAAACTCCAAATTTCATTTTAACAACTAATAAGTAAGATGATTTTTTTTTAGAAAAAGAAATGAATTCATAAATAACAAAAAAAAATGTAGTATCAACTTCAAAACAAAGATGATTCCTAAAAAAAAATAATGAGCGAATAAAATGAATAATTCTCGGGCAAGACATATCGTTTTGTCACATATTTTATGGCACAATAACATAACAAAACAAAAGAATATGGGTTGGTATTTTAAATGAAAATCACTTGACCTAAAATTACTTTAATAAAATTATTTACTTAGTACATATTAATTTTCCGGAAAGCCTATATGTCTTTGGATTGGATTGGGTTCCTTGGTTAGCTTGTTACGAGTGTGTTGAGAATGGGTGATTGTGGGACCTGGACACACCTACATGGAACTGGAAATGAAAATGGAGTTAGTCCCTCCTCAACACTACAACGCATTATCCTACTCCTACTCTAAATCTTACTCCTATTCCTACTCCCTCTTGGTTTAGGATTAGTAAGTCTCTATATTCTTTGTTCTATATATATATATATATAGAACAAATATATATATATATATATATATATATAAGTTTAACCATTAGACTAAGGTCTTCTAGTTTCTTAGTAAGATCTTTCACTATCTTCTCTAGTCTAGAGCTTTTCTTCAGATTTTTGGCATAAAGTGTGTGAACAGCAGGGAGGTCTTCAGTGTCCGAATCACTAAGTTTAGTGTGTGAAGTGACCCCTAAGGATTCAAATCTTGAACTCAAACACACATTTACATTGTCATTGTCGCTTTCCCTTTGACTCACGCACCCCGCTGTAGAACTAGCAATGTTCTCAGAAATTAAAGCACATAAACCAGTAGCAGCATCATTCATTACAACAGAAGTAGAGCTATTATCATCATTCTCATACAAAGGTGAAGGCATATCATCATTATAGATTATCTTGGCAAATAAGGACATGTAAGGATCAAAAACATCAGATGACTCAGGTTTCTCATTATCAGAGTCACTTGAATCATCCCATGTCTTGCAAATGTTGGCCCTAGTATGTTTATTGGTCGTGTTCACTTTAACTCTATAGTCTTGTGCTATATGACCCAAATTTCCACATCTAAAGCATTAAATATTCTTAAAGTCTTTGTTAGGTCTCGTATGAATGTCCTTGTGATATTTGTCTTTACCTTTCTCATGAAGTTTGTGATTAGACTGAGTTAGATAATTTGGATTGCCTTGTTTAGTTGCCATTTTATTTCTAAATTTGACAATTTTCTTAAACTGTTTTAACATTAAGGCAATTTAATTTTCCAGGCTATCTATATCACATTCATCATCAAAATCATTATTGGGAATACTAAACTCAGGTTTCATTAGCTTAGAGGAGAAACTCAAATTGGAACTCGTATGTTTCCTATGGGACTGAGTCGATTGTTTCTTAAATTCTAGTTCCATTTCCACAGTTCTTAGTTTACTATTGAGTAATTCAGGAGTGATATTTTGATCACTCATTTCCTCAATAGCATATCTTTTGTTATCAAATTTCTGTGGCAATGACCTTAGAATTTTCGAGACAATTTCATGTCTATCATAGGTTACCCCATTAGAGTGCAATTTAGTCACAATGTCAGTCAATTTCATGTAAAGGTCATCAAAAGATTCAGAGTCTGACATAATTAAAGTTATACTGCTGGACAAGCATCTTTGTTTTAGCAGCCTTAACTCTAGTGTCACCTTCATGTGCAGTAATCAGTGTATCCCAAGCTTCCTTAGAAGTGGCATAAGATGAGATCCTTTTGAACTCATGTTCATTTATAGACATAAAAATGGCATTCTTGCCTTTGCTATTGTTTCGAGAAACTTGATTCTCTTCTTGAGTGACTTCACTTAACACTTTCTTAATCCTCTCATTACTTTCTTCAGTGGATGATTTTGTAGGATAAGTATATCCATTTTCAACAATATCCCAGACATCATCTCCCAAGGTTCCTTGTATGAAATCAACCATCCTTACTTTCCAGTAAGCAAAGTTATTTCCATCAAAGAGAGGGGGTCTGGTCAAGTTACCAAATCTTTCATTTTTCTCGTCCATTGTTTGATTTTAAGAAAACAATTTCAGAAACACACGATCTTTAAAGAAAATTTTCAAAGCTCTGATACCAATTGAAAAAGCTGTTACTTAGGCCGTTTAATATAAGATTAAACTATTGAAGTAACTCGAAACTGTTTTTTTAAGAAAATATTTTCTTTAAATAAAAATAGATTAATCGCATGATGTGTTTAATAAAACATGCACGAGATAAGTTCAAGATTTTATAACAGGTTTTGAAAAACAGTTTAAACCAATTAAACTCAGCACACCAACCAGAATGAGATGAGGAGATGTAGAAAGATTAAGAACAAGTCGTTTTTAACGTCGTAAAACCTCACCCAACTGAGGAAATATTCACGGTGGCTTCTAAGTCACAAACCAAAAATCCACTAAAACAAAATATACAAGTTGCAAACTATTTAACACACATGCAAACTAATAAGACCTATACAAGTTTACAAAATATACCCACTGGTTTGATTCTAACTTCTCTGCAGATCTGATGTTGATGTTACATTCTCAGTTTACTAAATTCTCCCCTTTATTCCAGTCTTTACGTCCACTCTTGTTGTTTCAAGATCTTATAGCTAATATTTTTGTGTTGTAGTGTGACAAGTGTTTGTGAAAGTGTTCTAACACATGCATGCACACACACACTTATTTATACAAACAAGTCCTAGCAAATTACAGATCAGATCTAAATGATGTTGTTTTTCAGTTTCTCTCTTCTTTATAAACAAAAAGAACTTTATTTGACCTTTCAAATAATCCCATAATCCAAGGCTACCTTGCTCGAAAGACAATTCAAGGTCTTAATCAATTTTAGAGGGTTTTGAAAATATTTTTGAAATTAAAAACCGCCAATTATGATTCCAACTAGGTCAAAAGTCTTGTTTCATAAGAAGTAGAAACAGAAAATATATTTGTTGATTCTAACGTTTTGAAAAACATTTACAGAACAGTAATCAACAAATGTGTTTTCTCAAGATGAGAAACTAAATAATGTAGATCTAAGTGTAATATAACATAAAATAGCCAGATCTATAATTTCTATGAAAAAAGAATATAGATCTAACTGAAATGCTTAAGTTGGACACAAGATCTCAAACTCAGAGGATTCAAACCATGACTTGCCTTCAAACCTCTACCAAAGTAACTCTCAAACACTCAGGTATGGTTCTTAGTGTAAAAGATTTAAGAAAGAATAAATTAGGGCTTGAAACAGGTTAGGGTTTCTCTCTGTATTCTAACTTCTCTCTCTTCTCTTTCTCTCTCTTCTCTCTCCTTTCTCTATTTAGACGAACTGCCAAAAGTTCGCAAATGTTGAGGGTAAGCCTACTTATATAGTAGGCTAGGAAGGATCGAGAAGGTTGATGGGTGAGATTTGGTCTAAGGCAATAGACTTTGATCCAATGGTGAAATAAAAGCGGTGGATTAAACGTCCTCTGATTGGTTTAGATAGGTTACACAGGGATTGGGTTCGAACGCATGCAGAGCGTTGATTACGATAATCCAAGGTCTGAGATAACACTAGGGTTATGTGTCTTGCAATAAACACAAATCTGGCCAGTATAACATGGAGAGGTGTAGGGCTGAGATGAGCTCTCACACTCGTGTTTTAAAAATAATTACACACGCACCCTCAAGTCTCAAGAGCATTCGGATCCTACCCAACCCAACTTTGAGGTATAAAAAGGTAATAACAGTAATTACAAAATGACCCCAAAAGTTTTATAAACCAAATTTTAATATTTTAAAAAATCATTTAAAAATTATTAAAAATTCCCAAACAATTATTAAAATCAATGGGATTAAACATACACAGCTCACACACAATCAAATAATACACTATATGAACAATGTATGCAACCCTAGTGTGTGTGATTAATATTTATACCTATAATTGAATCATGTGTGGCTTAAGAAGAAGATTCTGAGGCTCTTTGGTAGCTAGGTAATGGGACTCTAATTTTATCACAATTTCCAAACTAGATGATCACTTATATAATGTAGACTCAAGTGAGTCAAGAGTATAAGGTGCTTCAATATACCCTTTTGGAAATATGAGATAAAATCTACTTTGAGTCATCTAGGACTCGTAGGGCTACAAAGAAATAAGGAAAAATCTATTCCTATACAAAAATTCTATCTACCCATTTCCTAGAAATAGAAAATTACATAACTCAACTAATTACAAACCAATATCCTAATAACATCTGTTGAATAAAACTATACAGATTCCTGCAAATAAGACTAAGATCAAGCTTATTAATCAAAGTATAAATAAGAATGAACTCATAAGACTCAAAACTTCTCCCCCATTTTGTCTCAAATGGACAAAGGGAATAATACTTAAGTCATAGGAGTTTATTCAGCACACACCATTCCTATCAATTTTCGCAAAGCAAGAAATCTATTGCAATCTAAAGGTTTGGTAAACATATCTGCGAGTTGCAAATCAGTAAGAAGATAATTAATTTCTAATTCCTTAGTCTTAACTAATTCGCGTATAAAATGAGGTCAAATTTTTATATGTTTAGTTCGTGAGTGTTGAACAGGATTTTTAGAGATATTGACCGCGCGTTGATTATCACAATAGAGATTTAGTTGATCTTCTCGAATACCATAATCATTTAGCATTCGCTTAAGCCAAAGTAATTGGGCACAGCAACTACCAGCAGCTATATATTCAGATTCAGTTGTAGATAAAGAAGTGCAGTTTTGTTTCTTACTACTCCATCCTACCAAATTATTACCGATATAGTAACATGCTCCTGATGTGCTCTTACTATTATCAATACACCCTGCCCAATCGGCATCAGTGTATCCTATTATAGTACTAGGAGTATCATTGGTGGACCAAATTCCTAAATTTAGAGTGCCTTTTATATATTCAATGATTCTTTTTACGCAAACTAAGTGGCTCTCTTTAGGATTGTTTTGATAACGGGCACACATGCAAATTGCGTACATAATATCAGGACGCGAGGTAGTAAGGTATAGCAAGGTTCCTATCACACTACAATACAGAGTAGGATCTATGGATTTTCCATTCTCATCCTTAGATAATCTGATTGTAGTACTCAAGGGAGTTCTATCATCTTTTGCACTTTCAAGCCCGAATTTTTTGACAATCTAAAGCATATTTAGATTGCGAAACAAATAAACCTTCTGAATTTTATTTTACTTGAAGACCCAAGAAAAATTGCAACTCTCCCATAAGAGACATTTGAAATTCTTTATGCATAATTTCAGAAAAAGATTTAACTTCTGAAGGGGATGTTGAGCCAAAAATGATATCGTCAACATAAACTTGAGCTATAATAATATGTTTGTCAAAATGTTTGACAAATAGGGTTTGACCATTTCCACCTCTCTTAAAGCCTTTATCTTGGAGAAAATTGGAAAGACACTCATACCAGGCTCTTGGCACTTGTTTTAGACCATACAAAGCCTTTTTAAGACGATAAACATGGTTTGGATACTGAGGGTCAATAAACCCTTTTGGTTGTTCGACATAGGTCTCTTAATTCAAGATACCATTAAGGAAGGCAAACTTTACATCCATTTGATAAAGTGTAAAATGCAAGTAACAAGCTATGGCAAAGAGAAGACGAACTGATTCTAATCTAGTAACAGGAGTAAATGTCTCGTTAAAATATATTCCTTCAATTTGAGAATAACCTTGAGCCACTAATCTGTCTTTGTTTCTAATGATTATCCCACTTTCATTAGTTTTATTTTTAAATATCCAACGTGTTCCAATAACCTTTTTATGATCAGGCCTAGGTACAAGATACCAAACATCATGAATGACAAATTAAAGAAGTTCTTCCTGCATAGCAGAAATCCAATGAGGGTCATTCAATGCCTTATTTACATTCTTTGGTTCCACAAGGGAAATAAAACATGCATAATGAGTATAGTTTCTTAATTGAGATCTTGTACGTACAGGCTCACCGATAATATTATCTGTGGGATGATCTTTAGAAACCCAGTTAGGTACTTCAGGAGTCTCAATTTGTAAAGAATCATCTATTTCTGGATAGTCATTTTCTAAAACATTTTTAGACTCTTCCACAACAGTTGGTTCTCCAGTCTTACTCTCAACAGTAGTGTCACTCACAAGAACGTTTATGGATTCCATTAAGGTCTTTGTGCGAAGATTATAGACACGGTATGCTCTACTATCAGGAGAATATCCTAGAAAGATAGCTTTATCTCCATGAGTCTCAAATTTGGATAAGTGTTCTCTGTATTTGCACAGATAACACGTACAACCAAAAGTTCTAAGGTATTTAAGATTGGGCTTTTTCCCATACCATAGTTCGTAAGGAGTTTGTTTAGAATTCTTCCTAAGATAGGCCCTATTGATAATGTGACAAGCAGTATGAACAGATTCTACCCAAAAATACTTAGTTAAACACTTGGCATGAATCATAACACGTGCCATCTCTTGAAGAGTACGATTCTTTCTCTCAGTAATTCTATTTTGTTGAGGAGTCTTAGGAGCACTAAACTCATGTTTGTAACCATTGTAGTCACAATACTCTATAATACCAGTATCTATGAATTCTCCACCTCTATCACTACGAATTATTTTACTTGAGTGTCGTTCTCATTTTCAATCCGAAGTAGAATTTTCAAAAAAGTTTAGAAAGTGTCAAACTTTTGTTTTAAGAAGGACACCCAAGTAAATCTGGTGAATTCATCAACCATAACAAGAATGTAACTGTGTCCACAGAGACTAACAGTTCGAGAGGGACCCATTAGGTCCATATGGAAGAGCTCTAAGGGTTTAGGGGTAAGGATATCTTTAACTTTCTTATGAGGTGCCTTAATAATTTTTCCTTCCTGACATGATCCACAGACAGAGATAGGTTTGATCTTTGGAATACCCCTAACTATTTCTTATGAAGATAATCTACTAAGCTTATCGTAATTTATGTGACCCATTCTATTATGCCATATTTCATTGTTATCCATTTTGACAACGTTACAGATTTTAGTATTGTTCATGACAGTATAATAATTGTCAGGAGTCCTGAATCCTGTAATTATGCACTCACCTTTTTTATTTAAAATTTTGTAATTATTCTTTAAAAAGGTGACATTATGATTTGATTCACAAAATTGCGAGATACTAAGTAGATTAGCCTTAAGACCTTTTACTAGAAGAACATTTTCAAGTATAGGTAATCCTTCTTCTTGGAGTGTTCCTTTACCAATGATTTGAGATGATACACCATCACCGAAAATAACTTTTCCTCCAGCAAAGCTGGTTTTATTTAAAAGTTTTGTATCATCCCCAGTCATATGTTTTGAATACCCAGAGTTTAAATACCAACCAGAAGAGGTGTGTTCAGCTTTTAAAGCGGTAATCACAATGTTACACTTCATCTGGGGACTAGCTCATCTTTTCTAACCTAAATAGATCTTGTTTTTATTTTGCGCATATTTGCTCTCATTTGATAAAATTTGCGAGCTTTAGATTTTTGTTGAAAAATGTTTTGCGCATGAGTTTGAATTTTATGAAAAATATGAGCATTCGGTTTAGGAAAGTATTTAGGACTCCTTCTTGTAAATGATCTTTTAGGTTTGGTCTTTCTCTTTCTATAGTTAGAGTTTTTGTCTAGCTATCTAGGCAAAACATAATTGTTAGGACTTTTCCTAGAGTAGTTAAAGTTTTGTTATACAAGAGTATTACATACAGGATTAGCTAAACGTCTCGAGTAGCAACCTTCAAAAGAATGACTGTATATGTCACAGCATGAGCAATATAGATTTCTTGAAGAGGGTATCTCCTTAGGAAAGGCTCTAAACGTAGGTTTCATGGGATTTTGATGTTGAACCTTATTCTTAGGGAGTACGGTTTGAAAAGTAGAATCACTATTCCTAATCGGGGGGCAGACGTAATTAGCCTTAGGTTGACTATCACACTTAGAGTTACTTGATTCCCCAATATCAAACTTTTGTTATTTTTCATCAAACTCATCTTTTAGGGAAGGAAAATCTGGGCAAGTTTCTATGGGTCTTTTGCCTCCTGACACAAACTTGATTGATTCAAAGTTTTTAGTTTGTGTCTTTAACTTTGGGCAAAATCCTATTCCAGTTCGATCATTAGAATTGGTTTATGAGTCAGCAACAAAATCATCAAAACAGTTGGAATTGTTTTCAAGCTTAGCAATTTTTTTGAAAGCAGTTGCTATTTTTTCTTTAGCTTGTTTCAATTTTAATAATGTCCCTTTAAATTTTTCTCCAAAATTTCATTTGTTTCAATCAAATCTTTCAATTTTTGATCAAAAATTTGGACTTCATTTTCATGAGTTAGACATTGGGTAGTAAATTCTTCAGCATTAAGTTTAACCATTAGACTAAGGTCTTCTAATTTCTTAGTAAGATATTTCACTATCTTCTTCGTCTAGAGCTTTCTAGAGAGTTTTAGCATAAAGTGTGTGAACATCAGGGAGGTCTTCAGTGTTCGAATCACTAACTATAGTGTGTGAAATGACCCCTAAGGATTCAATTCTTGAACTCACACACACATTTACATCGTCATTATCACTTTCCCTTTGACTCACACACCCCACTGTAGAACTAGCAATGTTCTCAGAAATTAAAGCATCAAAACCAGTAGCAGCATGATTCATAACAACAGAAGTAGAGTTATCATCATCATTCTCATACAAAGGCACAGGCATATCATCATTATAGATTATCTTGGCAAAGAAGGACATGCAAGGATCAAAAACAGTATATGACTCAGGTTCCTCATTATCAGAGTCACTTGAATCATCCCATGTCTTGCAAATGTTGGCCTTAGTATGTTTATTGGTCGTGTTCAATTTAACTCTACAGTCTTGTGCTATATTACCCAATTTTCCACATCTAAAGCATTCAATATTCTTAAAGTCTTTGTTAGGACTCGTATGAATGTCCTTGTGATATTTGTCTTGACCTTTCTCATGAGGTTTGTGATTAGACTGAGTTGGACAATTTGGCTTGCCTTGTTTAGTTGCCATTTTATTTCTAAATTTGACAATTTTCTTAAATTGTTTTGACATCAAGGCAATTTGATTATCCACACTATCTATATCACATTCATCATCGAAATCATTATTGGGAATACAAAGCTCAGGTTTCATCAGCTTTGAGGAGAAACTCAAATTGGAACTAGTATATTTCCTATGGGACTGAGTCAATTGTTTCTTAAATTCTAGTTCCATTTCCACAGTTCTTAGTTTACTACTGACTAATTCAGGAGTGAGATTTTAATCACTCATTTCCTCAATAGCATATCTTTTGTTATCAAATTTCTGTGGCAATGACCTTAGAATTTTCGAGACAATTTCATGTCTATCATAGGTTATCCCATTAGAGTGCAATTTGGTCACAATGTCAATTAATTTCATGTAAAAGTCATCAAAAGATTCAGAGTCTGACATAATTAAAGAGTTATACTGCTGGACAATCATCTGTGTTTTAACAGCCTTAACTCTAGTGTCACCTTCATGTGCAGTAATCAGTGTATCCCAAGCTTCCTTAGAAGTGGCATAAGATTAGACACTTTTGAACTCGTGTTCATTTATAGACATAAAAATGGCATTCTTGACTTTGTTATTGTTTCGAGAAACTTGCTTCTCTTCTTGAGTGAATTCACTTAACACTTTCTTAATCCTCTCATTACTTCCTTCAGTGTCTGGTTTTGTAGGATAAGTATATCCATTTTCAACAATATCCCAGACATCATCTCCCAAGGTTCCTTGTATGAAAGCAACCATCCTTACTTTCCAGTAAGCAAAGTTGTTTCCATTAAAGAGAGGGGGTCTGGTCAAGTTACCAAATCTTTCATTTTTCTCATCCATTGTTTGATTTTAAGAAAACAATTTCAGAAACACAAGATCTTTATAGAAAATTTCCAAAGCTCTGATACTAATTGAAAAAGTTGTTACTTAGGTCGTTGAATACAAGATTAAACTAATGATGTAACTCCGAACTGTTTTTTGAGGAAACTCTTTTCTTTAAATCAAAATAGATTAATCACAAGAAGTGTTTAATAAAACATGTACGAGATAAGTTCAAGATTTTATAACAGGTTTCGAAAAATAGTTTAAATCAATTAAACTGAGCACACCAACAAGAATGTGATGAGGAGATGTAGAAAGATTAAGGACAAGGCGTTTTTAATGTGGTAAAACCTCACCCAACTGAGGAAACATCCACGGTGACTTATAAGTCACGAACTAAAAATCCACTCAACAAAATATCCAAATTACAAACTATTTAACACTCATGCAAACTAATTAGACCTATACAAGTTTAGAATTATACCCACTGGTTTGATTCTAACTTCTCTGCAGATCTGATGTTGATGTTGCTTTCTCAGTTACTTCTGCACTTTGTTTCAGTCTTTACGTCGACTCTTGTTATTTCAAGATCTTATAGCCAACACTTATGTGTTGTAGTGTGACAAGTGTTTGTGAAAGTGTTCTAACACATGCATGCACACACACACTTATTTACACAAACAAGTCCTAGAAAATTACAGATCAGATCTAAATAATGTTGTTTTCAGTTTCTTTCTTCTTTAGAAACGAAAAGAACTTTATTTGACCTTTCAAATAATCCCAGAATCCATGGCTACCTTGCTCGAAAGGCGGTTCAAGGTATTAATCAATTTCAGAGGGTTTTGAAAATATTTTTGAAATTGAAAATCGCCAATTGTGATTCCAACTAGGTCAAATGTCTTGTTTCATAAGAATTAGAAACTAAAAATATATTTGTTGATTCTAACATTTTGAAAAACATTTACAGAACCGTAATCAACAAATGTGTTTTCTCAAGATGAGAAACTAAATAATGCAGATCTAAGTGTAATATAACATAAAATAGCCAGATCTATAGTTTCTATGAAAAAGATATACAAATCTAATCGAAATGCTTAATTGGACATAAGATCTCAAACTCAGAGGATTCAAACCACGACCTGCCTTCAAACCTCTACCAAAGTAACTCTCAAACACTCAGGTATGGTATTTGGTGTAAACAATTTAAGAAAAAAATGAATTAGGGTTTGAAACATGTTAGGGTTTCTCTCTGGATTCTCTCTTCTCTCTCCTCTCTTTATTTAGACGAACTGCCAAAAGTCCCCAAATGCTGAGGGTAATCCTCCTTATATAGTAGGCTAAGAAGGATCGAGAAGGTTGATGCAAATATAAAGGCTGAGATTTGGTCTAAGACAATCGACTTTGATCCAACGGTGAAATAAGAGCGGTGGATTAAACGTCCTCTAATTGGTCTAGATAGGTTACATAGGGATTGGGTTCGAATGCATGCAGAGCGTTGATTACAGAAATCCAAGGGCTGAGATAACACTAGGGTTATGTGTCCTGCAACAAGCACAAATCTGGTCGGTATAACATGGACAGGTGTAGGGTTGAGATGAGCTCTCACACGCGTGTTTTAAAAATAATTACACACGCACCCTCAAGTCTCAAGCGCATTCGAATCCTACCCATCCCAACTTTCAGGTATAAAAAGGTAATAACAGTAATTACATAATGACCCCAAAATTTTTATAAACCAAATTTTAATTTCCAAAAAATCATTTAAAAATTATTAAAAATTCCCAAACTATTATTAAAATAAATTTAAATAGGATTAAACACACACAACTCACACACAATCAAATAATACACTATATGAACAATGTATGCAACCCTAGTGTGTGTGATTAATATTTATACCTACAATTTAATCAAATGTGGCTTAAGAAGAAGATTCTGAGGCTCTTTGGTAGCTAGGGAATGGGACACTAATTTTGTCACAATTTCCAAACTAGATGAGCACTTATACAATGTAGACTCAAGTGAGTCAAGAGCATAAGGTGCTTCAAACGGGGGGTGGGGTGGGGGAGGGGGTTGAGGGCTAGGGGTAAGGGGGTCTCGGGTTGCACGCGTTCGTTGCCGATGGCACAGTCCAATTACACTATATGAATTAAAATTAATGGGTTGTTAGGTGCTTTTTATTAAGGTCCATTAAAAAGTCCGTTTTTGGGGTCCACTTGTGAACCTCTCCACATATATATATATATATATATATATATATATATATACACGTTTGGATATTACTCGACCATCATCAAACGCTCTCTCTCTCTCTCTCTTAGCTCTATCTACTTCTTGGATCAACATGCAGAACAACAACCAAATAACTTCTTCCTTGATCAACATGGAGAACAACCACTACCAAATAACTTCTGAAATAGTCTCTTTAGTAACAAACTTTGTGGTAAGGCTGTATTCCGGGGAGGACGACATCACCCTCGGAGAAGCGATGTCTAATTTTCTGGACATAGCTGGTTATGATAAGATAATCCGGTGGAGTTATCTCCCTGGATGATCTAGGTGTTTAACCCTCTTCCAGGTGAAAAACATGCAGATTGTCACGTAGTAAACAACTCCAAGAAAAACTCCAACAAGAAGAACAACTCCAACTCCAATGACAAAGAGCTGCCCCTAAGATACCAACACAAAATCATGGAGTTGGGTGGTTCTAGCGTGGAGTTTCTTTTAGAGAAGAGGTTGACTACCACAGACACCAACCATGTCCAGGGTCGATTATTAATGCCCGTGAGAGAAATTCAAACTGAATTCCTCACGCTAGAAGAGAAGCAAAGCCTGCAGAAATATCGGCTTGAGGTCCAACTAATCGATCCAAGTTTGCGTACATGGACTTTGAATTTGGCCCTGTGGACTAGCATGTCTAGCCACACTTACAACTTATGCACCAATTGGAGGTATATTGGGGAGAGGCAGATCAACCGCCTAAGGTAAGGTGTCACGCTACAGCTCTGGTCATTCCGAGTGGGCACCCGACTTCATATGGCGCTCGTTAGACTCTGAATACCGATGACTGCGTTTTAATTATTTGATATTAATATAGAGTTGTTATTTGGTTTTGTCAAATTGTTCTTGTTATTTTTGGTTATTAATTTATTGCTACTAATTTTTCATTTTAAATTCAAATGTTAATATGTCGGTAAAAAATTAGCATTAGCGACAACAAATTTACTATAAAAAATGAACATGAACTAGTTAACAACAACAAATTTACTAGAAAAAATTTTCATGAACTACTTAATAAAAACGTTTATTATTATCTCGTAATGATACATATATAGTTTTAGCAAAAAATCATTATATAAAAGGCCCCATTTTACAAGTTTTCAATAGGCCCCAAAATCCTCGGGGCCAACCGTCAAGAGGGATTTTCCATTAATCCCCTGATTACTTTCATTATTTTTTTGTGCGATTTTGTAACACCCCGCTCAATTAATACCGGGTGATCAGTCCTGTACCCAATTAAAACAGAGTATACATTTGGTTCATTCTTAGCATCACTATCGAAAAACATTATTAATTTAATAAATCACCAAATACTCAACTAACCTGGTGTTAAAACCTTCAAATTTTAATTTAATAAAAATTAAACTTTAACAACATAAAACATTTAACACAATCCATTCACGTAATTAATAATAAGTGAATAGATACCATAATAGAATTTAAAAATAACTGGAATAAAACTTTCCAGTAAAATATCTCAATACAATAATCCCAACAATATCAAATGTACCACAATGACATAAGAATATAATCCGACTCGGATAGAAAGGAAATAACTAGAATCCTTTTGGGCGACATTCCCTAAACGAAAGATCAACTACTAGATATGTATGAATCAAGAATATGAAAGCGTCTAGACAAGGTCCACAACTCCATAACATCCATAGCATCGTCTACTGTGTGAATAAAGTAGAATTGAAAGATAATGAAATCTGGAATTAATTAAGTACGAGAACACTTAATTACGTTGAATAATAAAAGGGCTTATCCATGTTGAATCTAAATGGATTTATTATTACATGTATTGCGAGATAAATACGTGGGGAATGAATTGGGATATGGTTAGTGGACACACTAGAAGGAAATAATTAGCATGAAACTGTAACTAGAATAATTTGGGTATACGTTAGGCGTGCACAATAGTTGAGAGGTGAGAATCTCAAGTGAGAGAGTCCGATAATTTAACATGTATATAGTAATTGCTGAGTCTAGCATTTGTTCACTTGCTGTTTTCAAAACTATTTGACAATCGGGTTGTGACCCGTTTTCTTGCATATTCTCTTTTCTCTTGTATCTTCTATATCAGGTGTCCAGCCACACGAACGCCAACAATAGGGGATTGAGATTCTTGACGATGCTATGGATGTTATGGAGTTGTGGACCTTGTTTAGACGCTTTCATATTCTTGATTCATACATTTCTAGTAGTTGATCTTTTGTTTAGGGAATGTCGCCCAAGAGGATTCTAGTTATTTCCTTTCTATCTGAGTCGGATTATATACTTCTGTCATTGTGGTACATTTGATATTGTTGGGATTATTGTATTGAGGTATTTTACTGGAAAGTTTTATTCCAATTGTTTTTTAATTCTATTATGGTATCTATTCACTTATTATTAATTACGTGAATGGATTGTGTTAAATGTTTTATGTTGTTAAAGTTTAATTTATATTAAATTAAAATTTGAAGGTTTTAACACCAGGTTAGTTGAGTATTTGGTGATTTATTAAATTAATAATATTTTTCGACAGTGATGCTAAGAATGAACCAAATGTATACTCTGTTTTAATTGGGTACAGGACTGATGACCCGGTATTAATTGAGCGGGGTGTTACAAAATCGCACAGAAAAATAATGAAAGTTATGAAGGGATTAATGGAAATCCCTCTTGACGGTTGGCCCCAAGTATACATATATATATATATATATGTATACAATATGGCACCCCGAGGCTTAGCTGCGGGGCATGCGTTACTCTGCTATCATGTCCCAGTACATCTATTCACTGTATAAGGGACTAGACGTTCAGTAAAGATCCCTCGAACGATAAATATCAAACACAAGTATTGGAGGCGAACATAGTCCTAAGCTTTTTGGCTACGCATAAACCTACGCACCCAAATGATCGGTCACACCGTGCTCAACCCTAAGTTCTATGTTCTGAGGCAACAAGTCAAAAATCCTCCATAAGTCTCATCCGGATCTGACAGCCCTCAATGCGCAAACCTCCCCAGATAGCAAGTAAGCTAGCTATGTCATACACGTAAATAATTATTCAATAGGCATTATCATCTACCTAATTTAGAATTAGGTACTCACACGACCTATAACATATTAGTAATTTACCCTATCCCAAGTACACGTCCTATTTCTCGAATACTACCCGTACTTGTAATCACGATTATCATCGTATAATTTTTATGTAGGTATTGCTCACATAATTTTCTATCCAACTCAATTACCCGCATATATTCTCAATATTACACGTACTTGTCATAACGATTATTCTCCTCTAAATCGTATAATAATTATGTAGATATCTTTCACATAATTTTAATACTCAATGTCATATAATTTTTCAACATTAACCTAAATTCCTCACTCTATTAATGTACCAAAATTATTTAAAAACTAGTTGTGGGCCAGAGTATAATTTTTCAAACTTTTCTGGGCAAAACTATACATTTCAGAAATCTCGTTTGAAGTCCAGTAATCTTGTTAGAATGAGATAAGATCTCGTTCGAATGACATCAGGTCTCATTCGAATGAAATCAGCGTCGTTCCAGTTCGTCTTCAACCTCAGTTTTCTGCGTTTTTCTTAATGTTCTTACACCCAAACCTTACTGGATTATGTTCTAACAGAACTCAGATATTCAAAACATCATTCTAACATTATTCTAACATGTTCAAGGGTGATTTTCACATAAGAGAAACATCAAATTCACATGTTCATAAGGGTATCGTCATCAAACCCATTAAATCCTTAAAATTTCAATTATCTAAATTCTCCATTTTTATACTTCTTAAAACCCATAATTTAGGATTATCATTTCATATCTAAATCACCAAATTACATATTCAATATGAGTAGGATTTATCTAGATGAATTTCCTATCATCATTTTCATATCTTCAATAAACATACATATCTTCTACGTGTAAAACCTATCCATTTTCATGTTCATAGCCTTTACATGTATAAATCTCCAACTACATGAATTTGCCTATCCATTAATATTGATTTATCAATCATTTTAATGCCAAATTCATAAGTTCATCAATCCAAGTAAAATCATATTCTAACATGAATATAATAAGCACTGAAATGAAGCAAGAATTACACTTACCTTTTGTGTAGGTCTGAACCTTTGGAGAAGGCAGGTGTTTGGAAACTCCTCTTCTTTTTTTTGATGACTTTTCGTGGTGGTTCAAGTTGTAGAGATGGTGGTTGTCCCCTTTATTTGCCCTAGGTGACCCTTCCTCTCCAAGCAACCCTTCCTCTCCTCAAAATCCCTTTCACTTTCTCTCTAAGCCTTTTCACTCTCTCTCAAAAGACTTCACTTTGTGATATAATGAAATGAATTTTACGTACATTCTAAACCCACATATATAACAAGTCTCCCAGGTTAGCTAAAAGACAAAAAAAAAAGGGAATTATTCATCTCATAAGCAAAATGACTAAAATGTCCTCTCGGGGTGTCTTTTCATCTTCCAATTAGCCTGAGACCCAAATCAAGCCCATGGGTAGAATTTTCTGCCTATTTCGACCCTTTCGAATGCAACAGCGCACTCGAACGACCATACGGATGATATAAAATAATCTTTCTTTTATTTATTAAAATTAGTCCCGACACGTCCCATAACCGCGTCCCGACTCAATTTCCATTATTGTCGTATTACTAACTCGCGACAATATAAATAACATCATATTCATATACTACTTATATATCACTAAGTAGTGTTGGATATCAAAAACATATTACTTTATTCACTAGTAATATTCAATCCGTATTAATCCCAATTAATTTTTCACATAATTAATTCCAATTAATCCAATTAATTTGACCCATTTACTTAATTTATCTCAATTTAAAAGTTATAAAATTACGGAGTATTACATACTTCCCCTTTATAACAGAATTTTGTCTCGAAATTCAAAAAATAAAGCATATCTCATAAGGACAACTCTGGGTATTAATCTTACATCTCATGTAACTTCCGACATACCGCCCATACAGTACATTATCGAATACCCCTAATAATGAACATCTCACTGATGTTATTCTCCAAGCCTTACCATTTAAGTTTCACTACTTAAATTTTAATTTTAGATAATTGTTGATGTAAAAAATTAGATCATATCTAATTATTCAATCACAGATAAATAAATGAGACAAAGAATTTTTAAAGTGGTTCAGCCTTATAAGAATGGCCTACGTCCACTATTATGGTATTGCTGATTGTATTGGAATTCTTGATTACAAATTATTTCAAGAAATTCCGGTCCCTTTACAATGAGGATTGTACAATGTATTCATAGCCCTGAGGCTGTAATGTGAAAGGATAATACATTAAAATGATGTACGTATGAAAGGGTAATACATTCAATGATGTACATATGAAAGGGTAATACATTCAATGCCCCTTAAGCGTGTGCATCTGAATGATAAGCATTTAGTGAACAGTCAAATTGTTGGTTATCCAGCTATTAACGCTTTGTTCGAGGTGCAGCTCGGACCGCCTGAGTTGCTCGGATCGCCTAAGCTTCTCGGTGTCTAAGAGTTCCTCGGAGCATCTGAGTTCCTCGGAGAGTTCTTGTTCCTCATTGTAGTATGGTTCCTCGGAGCGTGTGAGCTCCTCGGAAGTATTTAGTGTTGCCATGTAGATTGCCACGCGTCATCATTCAATTGTGCCATGTCAGCAGACTAAATTTGGTATCAACAGAACCCCCAATGTTTCATAGTTCGAAATTTGAGGAGTGTGGAACATTCTTTCTCGGAATATGATAGCTTTAAATAGTCTTCCTGATTTTTAGGAGTGTTTCCCTTGCATTTATTTCTCTTTCCAAATTCGTAGAATCAGGCTTTTTTGAATTTTCACAACCGCCTCGATCTCTGCGTACTTTTTATCCTTTTAGCCGCCGGTAGCGTAATCGTTTCTTCTCGCTTTGATTGCCGTGCCCTTTTTGTTTCCCTAGCCGCCGGTAGCGTAATTGTTTCTTTTTGTAATCATTACTTTACCATTTCCCAAGGCAAGGTATTTAAACTTCACAGACACTCCCATCGCCTTCTACCTTTTCAAATTTGTATTTTCGAGTTTTCCATCGTCTCTTTTTCTCCTGTGTATTCATCTCTTCCATTGTTCGTTGTCATCAGATCCACTCTTTTCTGTAATATTTTCTTCCTTCTTCTTCATTTATTTTATTCATCATGGTTTACCCTGTTAAATCTCTTGATAAGTTTCGTTCTGATTTTTTTATTCCCTCCTGGGTTGTTCTGGAAGAGCTTTCTGAGCCTTCTGATTATTTTCGCTTGGCTGAGGGACATTGGTTCCCTAGTCTCTTTATTGCTGAGTGTGGATTTTCTTTTCCCCCCAATCCCTTATGTCTGGAATTTTGTCAATACTTTGACGTTGTTCCTGCAAGAATAGCCCCCAACACATGGAGAATAGTTAATGGGGTGCATAGGTTAAATCAAATCCATGGAACTCGTATAGGGATTCCAGAGATCATGTTTTGCTATAGATGGGCAGTTGGTGATAACACCTTTTATTTAAAAACTAGATTTTTGAATAGGGCCTTAGTAGTCAATCTCCCGGATGCTAATAGAGATTATTTTGAGCACGGGGTTGTCATAAAAAATTGGCAACATGCTCCTTTATCTGGAGATGAGGTTTATCAGGGTCCCAGATGCCCTCCCTATGGCAATGGGATAGGTTATTTTTATTTTATTTTACTTATTTTGAAATCATGCTTCTTTTGTGTTTGATAAAATGTGCAACTGATATTTTATTTATTTGCAGTTGATAGCAAAAGAAAGTGCTCAAAAGAAGCAGATGTTAATATAAGTCACTTGAAACTTATCTGGAGTCTGCATCAATCTGTTGCCGACGAGCATATTAGGTCGGCTTCATATCTGTTGCAATACAAGAGCTACACCACCTCTTTTACTGCTCGTCCAGTAATAAGTGAATCAGAGCCAGTACCAGCTTCCACTAGCTCCTTGTCTGAATCTCACATCCCTTTGAGTGAAAGAATGAAGAAGAGAAGACCTCCCACTCTCTTCGAGAAGCATGCCTCTGGTTCTGTAAAGGCAAAAAGAAGTAAAGTTGATGTCCCAGGGGAGGGGACAAAGAAGAATGATGCACCTTCCTCGGCTGCTGTTGTGAAGGTTGCCGAGAAGCCCGTAGTGGCTCCGAGCAGGTCTGCTGCTCCTGGAGAGGTGATTGTAATATCACCGACCAAGGGTTATTCCTTGGTTGAATCTGTTCCTGTTCCCCCGAGGAGGATGAAGAAGAGCTCCTCGGTCAATTTGGCTGACACCATCACTCAGCCTCCTGCTACTGGAAATGGGGTTCCAACTTTTGTTCCTCCGAGCTCTGCCATGAGCTCGGTAAAGTCCTGGATCATTCCCGAGGTCCAAGGTACTGAAGAAAACCTTACTCGGGACATGGTCACTTCGTTAGCTGCTCGCCACCTTGCTTCTGTAAGTCTTCTTACTTTGAACTTTCCATATTTCCCTTGTCATTTCTATTTCTGACTTGCTTTCTTTTTACTTTCACAGTTGACGAGCTGCTTTAATATAATTCTGAAGAAGGATGAAGCAATTAAAGCTCCATGCTCCTCGTCCAGTATGGAGGGAGCTCTGGAAGAAGTTATCAAGTCTTTGGACGATTCTCGCCAAAAATATGCCACTGACAAGGTTGTCTGGGAGAAGAAGCTTGCCTCCACCGAGCAGGAAAAAGCTCGAGCTGTTGATGTCTCCAAGGAGTAGGAGAAAAAAGTGAATAGTCTGTAGAAGAAGAATAAAGAGCTTGAAGAAAAGCTCAAAACTGCTGGGGAGCTTGAGGATAAGCTCAGGATTGCTGAAGAGGAGTTGTCTCAACTTCGGGAGGTAAATCGGCAGAAGGAGGAGGCTGAGAAAAAACTGAAAGCTGCTGATGACCTGCTGTCCGAGAAGCTTTCCTCGGAAAAGTTGAAAAGGAGATTGGCTGTGAAGAAGTCCTTCAGTGCTGGCTGGGACAAGGGGTGGAACAAGGGATTGGCTGCCATGGTGTCGCAAGTGGACTATGGCAGCCTCAAATACTTTAGGGATGGATGGGTTGATGCTCTTCAGGAGATTAAAGTGGATGAAAATTTCGAGCTCTTTCAGCAACACATCCCTGGTCCCCCTCCAACTCCTGAAGACTTAAAAGAGGACAGAGCTGCCTCCGAAGAGTCTTCTATGGTGATGGGAGATCATCCCTCAGCCATTTAGCCTGCTGCCGAGGAACTTCAGCAAATTGTTACTTCCTCCGAGCAATTGCCAGTGCTTACCGAGCAATTATCCATTCCCTCCGAGCAACCTACTTCCTCGTCCCAGCCTCCCGAGAAGGTTTTGGGAGACAAGAAAAAGGTGTAGAGTTGTTCGGGTTTATCTTTACATTTTATTTTTCTTTTCACAATTGTAACCCAGCACATGTAACTCTGAATTTTATGATCTAATAAAAATTGGACTTTTTTGCATATTGTTGTCTATTTTCTATTCATACTCTGCTTGTACTTCTTATTGATTATTGGTTTTTCTTTCTCTGCTAGTTTCTCGCCAGGATGGAATTACTATCTGCCCATGATACAAAGCTGCTGCGATAATGTAATGAATACTTTAAGGCTGGTCACACAGACCTGAGTGCAGCACAAGTCGTCAACATCCTGGGCCAAGATGCTTCAGAACAGGCAGTTGAAGCATATCAATATCTGAAGTGTCTACTTGATCGAGCAGTGGCCAATAATGTGGCCTATTATGATATGATCGAGGATCTCCAAGGCACCCTCGAAGACCTTCATCTACAATACAAAGAATCCACTGCCCTGTTGCATGAGGGGTACGAGAAGAAGTATCAGCAACTCAATGCTGACAAGGGGTACGAGAAGCGCTTTGCTGGCTACGAGGTAAGGGAGAGAACTCTGAGGGGCGAAGTCGAGGAATGCAGACAAATAGCCGAGTTATTAGAGCAAGAAAACAACAATCTCCAAAGAGAGTTGTCACAATTGAAGTCTGTCGCTTCTACTTCAAACGCCTTAATCCCAGTGAATGATGAGGGATTCTCATTCTTGAGGTTGAGAACGCCAAATTGAGGGACGAATTGGAGAACTTGAAGATAACTGGTCCCTCCACATCTTCCCGTGGTCGAGAAAGAGCTCCTCGGGGATGAGCAAGAGCAGCTCGAATTCCTATCGAGGAACAGAGGACTCAGTCTGCCTTAGAAAACCAGGCCTTCCAATTAATGGCGAAGAACCAGGCTTTGGCTGAAATGTCAAAGAAGATCAGGGACCTGGAAGAGCAGCTCTCCACTCAGAAGTCTACTTTGGAGAATAAAGAGATCTTCATCAAAAATCTCCACGAGCAGCTGGATAGATTAACATATCAATTCCACAAACAGCCCAGGGAGTTCTGGATGGCTGGATACAACGAAGCTCTCTTTCACTTGGACGATCGTATCCAGAATGCCAATAATGAGGGCTACAAGTAAGGCTGGTTGAATGCCTTAGGTGTGCTGCAACTCGAACAGGGTCATTACCTGTGGGACTATCATGATCCTGGGCAGCTCGACTTACCCGTGCCACCATTCAAACTGGACATGAGTTGGATCCCTGCTCGGGCCATTCCTAAGAGCTTGATTTCCAAATATCTCGGTGACTACAATCCCCATTCAATTGTTGAAGTATCTCGCCCCGAGCACCTTCTAGATCGACCATCCGTGATGAATATCAGGATGTTAAAGGATCTCAACTTCATAAATTCTCCCCTGGCTTTAAATGATCCGCCTGCTGGCGAGGAGCCTGTGTCAAAAGCAGAAGGGAAAAAACCAGTAGAGTAGGAATTTTGATGTAATAGTTAGTATACATTTCAATATAAATGTAACTTTCATTTCATTATCAATGTAATTTGTTTTTGGATTTAATGAAAGACTTTCATTTTTGTTCGCAATTTTAACTGCTATTGTCTTGTAAAACACTTTATATTTGTGCATGTGTATCTGATAAAAAGATAACAATATTATGTGGTTTGTCGATCAACTTATTGTCGAGTAGTTTGAACTTGTGGTAGTCATTTGGCAAAAATAATATTTTGTTTCTCGACCAACTTAGTAATAATTAAAAAGTTACGAGTATCAAAAATGTTGCTCGATCATTTTAAATTTTACTTGTCGACCAACTACAGTTAGTGGGTTTTTATCCCCGACCAGCCATAGTTGGTAGATTTTTCTCTTAAATGTTTCCGACCAACCAAGGTCGGTAAATTTTTCTTGTCGACCAACTACAGTTGGTGGGTTTCTATCCCCGACCATCCATAGTTAGTCTTTTTGAAATAATTTTACCTCCCGACCAACTCAAGTTGGCATTTTCGAGAATATATTTACTTCCTAAACAACATAAGTTGGCATTTTTAGGAATACTTTTATTTCAAGAGAAACATATAGTTTTATTTCCCTTAGGAATATAAATTTTACTTCCCGGAGGAATACAAGTAGCTTTACTTCCCGGAGGAATATAGGTAGCTTTACTTCCCAGAGGAATATTGGTAGCTTTACTTCCCGGAGGAATATAGGTTTCTCGACCAACCTTAGTTGGCAATATCGAGAAAAAATTTGAGTGGCCTGAGCTTTGCCGAGTAGTGTGTAGCACTAGTATTCCCCAAAAAACTTTCAATAAAAAGAAAGAATTCGGCAGAATATCTTCATTTTATTCATCACTGATAATATTTGCGCAAGTGCTCTGCGTTCCATGCATTCTTAAACTCCTCCCCTTCTAAAGTTGCTATTCGGTAAGTTCCTGGTCGAACAACTTTTGTAACTCGGTACGGTCCATGCCAATTTGCCTCCAGCTTATTGTGCTTTTGAATGACTTTCTTCAGCACATAGTCTCCTTCTTTCAGGTCGCACTTCTTCACCCTCTTGTTGTAGAACAAAGTTGTTCGCTGCTGGTAAGCAGCATTTCTAATGGTTGCTTCTTCTCTAACTTCCTCGAGCATGTTTAAATCCAATCTTCTCATTAAGTCACTGACAGGGGAGTTGAAATTTAGTACCCTGTGTGTTGGGAGGCCCAACTCGACAGGTATAACAGCTTCACTTCCAAACGCTAGCATATAGGGAGATTCTCCAGTCGCTACTCGGGGAGTAGTTCGGTAAGCCCACAGTACTGATTGTAACTCGCGGATCTAATTTGCTTTCGCATCGTCCAGTCTTTTCTTCAAACCATTCAGCAGTGTTTTGTTTGTCACTTCAGTTTTCCCATTGCTTTGAGGGTGGCCTGGTGCTGAGTGGACCTTCAAAATGTTTGACTGATGGCAATAGGCAGCGAACTCCTCGTTATCAAATTGTGTTCCATGGTCTGTGATGAAAGCATGAGGAAGACCATATCGGCAAATAATGTTCTTCCAAATAAATTGGTACACCTTCTCGTACGTCATATCAATGAGAGGCTCAGCTTCCACCCACCTAGTAAAATAATACACTGCGACGACGAGGTATTTGAACCTTCCTCTAGTCGTTGGCAGTGCTCCAACCAAATCTATTCCCCACATGGAAAATGGCCAAGGGGAAGTGATGGGTGTCAATAATGCTTGTGGAGTTCTTCGGATGGAGGAAAAGCGCTGGCACTTGTCACATTTCTTGGCATAGGCTACACAATCAGCCCTCATCGTTGGCCAGTAATATCCCTGCGTCATCATCCTTTGCAAAAGTGTCTGACCTGCTACATGGGCTCCACAGGACCCTTCATGGATCTCTTCAATCAATTCTTTCACTTCGGAGGGATGTACACATCTCTATAAACCTACCATAATTCCTCGTATATATAAAATACCGTTAGTTAATACGTACCGAGCAGCTTTAAACTTCAATTTCTTGGCTGCGAGCTTGTCAATTGGTAATTCTCCCTCCTCAATATATGCCCTGATGGGATCCATCCAAGATGGTCCTAAATCAAAGGTGACAAAGTTCATCACCAAATCTTCATCTATACTCCGATCATCCAAAACTTCAATTGGGATTGTTCTTCGTAGCTCGGTACGAGTAGCTGATGCTAATCGAGCTAAGGCATCTGCTCTTGCATTCTCCATTCTCGATATTCTGACCAGCTGAATAGCAGCAAATTCTGATACCAACTCCATCACCTTTGCATGGTATTTTATCATTAATTCTCCTTTGGCTGCATATATTCCCAACATTTGATTTACGATTAATTGAGAATCACTGGAGACAATTATTTGCTGCGCCTCCATAATTTTTGCCAAATTAAGACCTGCAATCATGGCCTCATACTCAGCTTCATTATTGGAAGCTTTGAATTGGAAACGTAGGGCGTACTCTATGTCGACCTCGTCCGGAGTGCTCAAAACTATCCCAGCCCCACTGCCTGTTGTGCAAGATGAGCCATCTACATATAGCCTCCATATAAGTAACTCGTCTTCAAACTTCTGATCTGACAGAGTTCATCAGCGAAATATTTGTTGCTTCCTTTCATCTTCCCCTGATATTTCTCGCTCTTCGTCGATCATATTTTCTTTCCCTTTTACCAACCGGAGTTGGTCTGAGCTCGAATTTGATGATCCCGTAACATCCACTTGCTCTTTTACCAACCGGAGTTGGTCTGAGCTTGTGTTTGTTGAGCCTGTAACATCCACAGGTTGATCAGCGAGCAACTTTTTCTCCTCGGGGGTATCAGGATAAGTGAACTCTGCTATAAAATCTACTACAGCTTGCCCTTTTAGCGATGATCTGGGTTCATAGACTATATCGTATTCATCGAGCTCTATTGCCCAGTACATCAATCTCCCTGATTTTTCTGGTTTATGAAGGGCTTGCCTCAACGGCATATCAGTATATACGACTATAGTATGAGCCTGAAAATATGGCCTCATTCTCCTACTCGCCTCAATCACCGCCAGTGCTAACTTTTCCAGCCTTGGATATCTGATCTCTGCTCCTCGAAAGGACCTACTTGTGTAATAGATTGGTTTTTGTACTCCATTCTCCACTCTTATCAACGCCGAGCTAACTTCATTCTCCGATACTGCTAGGTACAGGTACAATTTTTCTCCCATCACTGGCCTGGATAACAGTGGAGGTGCTCACAAGTATTTCTTCAAGTCTTGAAAAGCATTCTCACATTCATCATTCCACTCAAAAGTATTTCGGAGTGTCTTGAAGAATGGGAGACATCGATCAGTTGCTCGTGATACAAATCTGTTGAGTGCTGCTACTCTTCCTGTAAGACTTTGCACCTCTTTCTTCGTCGTTGGAGATCGCAGCCCTAATAGAGCTTTGATCTTTTCAGGATTCTCCTCAATGCCTCGTTGGTTGACAATGTATCCGAGAAACATGCCTTCTCGTACTCCAAATATGCCCTTCGTCAGGTTCAGCTTCATTTGGTATTTATCTAGTTGATCAAAAGTCTTACTTAAGTCAACTAGATGATCAACAGCTTTTTTGCTCTTCGTCAGCATATCGTCAACATAGACTTCCATATTGCAACTGATTTGTTCAGCAAAGACTTTGTTCATCAGCCTCTGATATGTCGCACCGGCATTTTTCAAACCAAAAGGCATAACATTATAACAATAAGTTCCCCTAGGGGTAATGAAAGAAGTACTCTCCCTGTCTTCAGGTTTCATTTTAATCTGATTGTAGCCAGAATAAGCATCCATGAAGCTTAGCAGCTCGTGTCCCGAGGTAGCATCGACTAGTTGATCAATTCGGGGCAGTGGAAAGTGATCCTTTGGGCATGCTTTGTTGAGGTCAGTGAAGTCTACACACATCCTCCATTTGTTGTTCTTCTTCTTTACCATCACCACATTGGCTAACCAGTCTGGATATTTAACATCTTCAATGAAGCAAGCTTTCTGGAGCTTCTCGACTTCCTCCTGTATAGCTTGATTCTTCTCGGGACTGAATACTCTTCTTCTCTGCTTCACAGGCTTAATCTCCTTATTCACATTGAGTTCGTGATATAAGAAATTTGGATCTATTCCTGGCATATCCTCATGACTCCACGCAAAAGTTTGCTTTCTGCTTCTAAGGAAAGTTATCAATTCCTATTTTAATGAGGTTTCCAACGACGAACCTATTTGAGTAGTTCGTTCAGGGTGCTCGTCGTCCAGAATGATGTTTTCAGTAGCTTCCACCACTTGACTCTTCACGAGTTGCGACTCATCTCTCGGATCCAATGTTTCAATTTCGGCACCTTCATCCACTTGATAGGTAGTAGTCTTTTTCCTTGATTCTTCCAGTTCTTCTTGCTCAGCGGATGAATAATAGCATTCCCGAGCTACTTTCAGATCACCTTTCACAACTCCTACTCCAAAATTTGTTGGAAATTTTAGGCACTGATGCACTGTAGATGGTACAGCTTCGAACTTCTTTAATCCTACTCTTCCCATGGTGATATTGTATGATGATTGAACATTCTTATCCATCACGAAGAAGCGTATTCTTTCTGTTCGACAAGCAGGCCACGTACCAATGAATATATCCAACTTGATCGTCCCAATTGGAAATACTTTCTCGCCAGCAAAACCGATGAGGGGTCTATGATAAGGCTCCAATTGAGATAGCTTTAGATTTAAACTATCGAAGCACGAGTAGAACATGATGTCTGTCGAGCTACCATTGTCGACCAGTACTCTTGAAATTATAACCTCCTTCATTCTCATCTTGATTACCAGTGGGTCATCATGAGGATATAGAACACCTGCAAGGTCATTCTTTGAGAAACCAATGACCAATTTCTCTTTATTCACCTTTCTTGGGGGATCCTCCTCAGCTAGATTTATTCGTTGAATGTACGAGCAAGCTTGAGCCTCACAGAGATAAGCTTTTCTCTCGGCAGTAAGGTCTCCTCCTCCTGCATCTCCACCTGTTATAACATTACAGTCAAATGACCCAAAGCGTATTGAAAATACCTCTCGTTCTGGCTGCCTTGGTCTCTTGGGAAGATCGGGGTCATCCTCGGGATCGACTTCATGGTTTCTCTTCTTGTTCTCCTCTGCTCGACGAGGAGATCTAGATCTCTCTCTTGTTCGATCATTGTTCCTTCTTTCGCTTCCACGATCAACATACTTTGATAGCTTTCCTCGTCTGATGAGTGTTTCAATTTCATTCTGAAGAGCTATGCAATTTTTGGTCATATGGCCATGATCTTTATGAAACTCGCAATACTTCGCCTTATTCCTCTTGTCAGGGTCTGCCTTCATTT
The DNA here is from genome assembly GCA_949130495.1 of Sambucus nigra. Classification (NCBI taxonomy): domain Eukaryota; kingdom Viridiplantae; phylum Streptophyta; class Magnoliopsida; order Dipsacales; family Adoxaceae; genus Sambucus; species Sambucus nigra. Next base: position 376,714,093 of record OX422209.1, on the reverse strand, counting down.
TCTCTGGCCAGTTTAGTTCCTCGTTGTTCTTGATTTCCTCTAGAACATGGTTGATATCATTCTTCAAAGGAGTATAATTATCATATTTCTTCATCACGTCCCATACCGACCTGTTTTTTGAATGTTTGTCATTACCATTGTTCTTATGCTCTTTCTTCTTAGCTTTATCACCTTCCACCTTGGTTTCTTTAGCATCCATGTTCTTCTTCGCAGCCATAGCCTCCTCGGCATTCATAATCTTGGACGCTTTTCCCATCACGTCTGACATGGTTCTAGGTGGATCTTTGGCCAAAGTGTAGTACAACTTATTAGGCAGTAGTCCACTCATCAAAGCGGTAATCGTTGTTTTCTCCTCATAATTAATGACTTCAAGTTTCTCGTTATTAAAACGAGTTATATAATCTCTGGTACTCTCACCAGTTTTTTGTCTAACACTTAACAAATGTGCTACTCGTTTAACTGGCTTTGCCCCAAAACAGAAATTTCCAATGAATAACTCGGTTAGTTGAAGAAAAGTTGAGATCTTACCCCGAGGAAGATTATTATACCATATTTGAGCAGATTCGGTAAGAGTTCCCGAGAATGCCCTGCATCTCATCTCATCTGGAACAGCATAGATATCGGCTGCAGCTTGGTATTGTTCTATATGAAGGACAGGGTCTGTCTTTCCATCATATTTGGGGGTCACAACAGGTGCTTTGAACTTTGATGGTGTTGGAAAATCTACAATGGCCTGGACAAAAGGTGTTCCTCGAACAAAGGTTCGTTGTAGAGGGTTCTTAGCTTTAACCATTTCCCCCAATCTATCCTCCAGCCTTTGAATAGAGACTTTCCATGCATCATTTCCTTCCTCGGGCCTATTGGTCCGAGCAACTGATCGCGTTGATGTAGCTTCCTGGGATCTCTCTTGACGAGCAGCTAGTCGCGACTGGGCAGATCCTTCCCTTAAATCTAATGGTCGTAGAAACTCCTCGATGGGGCTCTAGCAGGACTTTTGCCCCTCCTAGGACCTAATCGATCGAAAGGTGATACTCTGCTTAATCTTTCTAGCGCACTGGTCCTTTCTGGGGAGAGAGTGATACGTTGTTCAGTATTTGTGGCTCGCACTGACGAAGTTCGTCCAGGTTGATAAGAAAAATCTTCAGACTCCTCATTGCGATATGAATTGGTATGCCTAGTACGTGAAGAAGATGCACGGGTATTTCTTTGAATACTTCGTGGTCTTGGGGGTTGGTGCACCGCCATGGAGGGTTTGTATGAGTTGTCGCATTGTTTCTTGCATGACGGTCTGGCCCTGAGCCAAATTCGTCATTATTCCAGCCATATCTGGAATATTTGGCGGAGCAGATGGATTTGGAGGACTCCCAGCGTTTCGATTGCTGGATTCTGGAATATCATCCATTTCTGATGAGTTGTTTTTATGAAAAATGATATTACCAGTCATTTCCCACAGACGGTGCCAATCTGTTGATGTAAAAAATTAAATCATATCTAATTATTCAATCACAGATAAATAAATGAGACAGAGAATTTTTAAAGTGGTTCAGCCTTATAAGAATGGCCTACGTCCACTGTTATGGTATTGCTGATTGTATTGGAATTCTCGATTACAAATTATTTCAAGAAATTCCGGTCCCTTTACAATGAGGATTGTACAATGTATTCATAGCCCTGAGGCTGTAATGTGAAAGGGTAATACATTAAAATGATGTACATATGAAAGGGTAATACATTCAATGATGTACATATGAAAGGGTAATACATTCAATGCCCCTTAAGCGTGTGCGTCTGAATGATAAGCATTTAATGAACAGTCAAACTGTTGGTTATCCAGCTATTAACGCTTTATTCGAGGTGCAGCTCGGACCGCCTGAGTTGCTCGGACCGCCTAAGCTTCTCAGTGTCTAAGAGTTCCTCGGAGCATCTGAGTTCCTCGGAGAGTTCTTGTTCCTCGTTGTAGTATGGTTCCTCGGAGCGTGTGAGTTCCTCGGAAGTATTTAGTGTTGCCATGTAGATTGTCACGCGTCATCATTCAATTGTGCCATGTCAGCAGACTAAATTTGGTATCAACAATAATCACTATCTATCCTCCTACTATTTGCATTATAGTAGATTAATCAATCTTTAGATATATACAAACTTGTTTTACTACTATGTCTCATAAGTAGTCTATTCTTGTTTGTGCGGTATATATTTCACACACAATGTATACTATACATGCCAACACATTTTTGAAATACTGCCTCAGTAAAGGACTATAGAACCCAAGCCTGTAAGCTACCGGTCCAAATCTTTACAATAACAGGAAATGGTCATATGTATCTCGGCGCCAATTTCCCTTTTTCCAACATGCAATAACGTAACACCAAATTATTTTAATTCTGGCTTACCCATGAATCCCTCCGCCCGAGTAGCTCATTGTCCTAACTGGCATATCGTGAGCTACTTCGATCACCCTACCCACTATATCCCATATAAGGTCGTGATCCCTTTGCGAAGTAAATTTACACTATGATAAATTCAGGGAAATGCTCTCCCATTTCTACCGATCAATTCCTATCGGCTGTAGGACCCCTACTAATTTTTTATGGTCCACTCTCAATTAGATCTCAACAGTGTCTTGACTTGTTTTATATCATCACTACTACTGTTTTATATCATGATGCAATTTATCTTTCTCTCAAACGCATCCCCATCCATGACTCATGCGGAGATGCCATCACTGTGTGTCGCAAGTTCTCCCCCTCTCTTCAAATTTTAGATTCTCATGAAACGTAGGCCTCCACATACCTTACCAAGTAAGTTTCAACTTTCTTGAGTTAATTTTATCGAATTCATCCTATACCATCCTCGTGGCAAATTTGGGGAGTAGTGGTCCTAACAGACCTAAACCATCGAACAACTAAGTTTTGTAGTCACAACGTCTACTTTCATTAACCTCAAAAGTATGTACTGTGCCACAATTCTTGATTATGGAAAATACTACAATCCAACTATCTAGGGCTCACATACACCTTAGGTTTTGTGCATTTCACCATAAAATCTAAATGGATGTGATTACTCTGTAAGGTTATACTTTACCAACTTACTACTTATAATATAATCCGTATCACACTGGTTTACACATTCACTTTTGGTGACTCCAATGGCCTCAAATCGTACTATAACCCATAACTCTCAATTTTAACAAATACATATTATAACAAAGGTTCTAAACCCATATCCTAAAGACCCAACTTACTTCGACTCCCAATGTTCGCTAGTTTCATATGTGGGGTGTTTCGCAGAGCGAAATACAAACAAGGAACCCCCCTGATACACAACTACCTAACCTAGTCGGTCGTCGAAACCTTTCAGGTCCTTAGTCCATAGTATGTACCTTCCCAACAGGTTTTGTTCGTTTATATAAAAGTCTACTGATCCACTCTCATGTCCTGGAATAGCAAAAATAATACACCAGCTATAACAGTCAATCATGGCCCTGTATGCAACAAGACAATCCATTCTTATAATCACATCATTCTCCAGCATGTCTAACATAAATAAATCCGCCAGTAAAATCAGACTCCCAATCTCTATACTCACTCTCCGACATATAAAGAAAATAGGTGTACCACTGCCCAACGGTGAGTCTTCTTAAATAATAGTGTTGTCGGTCGTATCTAATAACCCTATGGCCCATGAAAATCTAGTGGCTACAAATGAATGTGACGCCCCCGTGTCAAACAAAATGCACCCCATGGACCCATAGATAGAAAATATACCCTCAATCGTGGGCGGTGGCTGCTGAATCGCTGTCTGATGGACATTATACACACGCCCATACTGTCCCAGCTATGCTAGAGCAACTGGAATGGCAGGCAATGCTGACACCTGAGTTGGTAATGGGAGAGCGGATAGTGGGAACATTGGTCTTTGTGGCTCCTGACGAGCACCCTGCTGTTGAGGAAATTTGCCTTTATCAGGACAATTTTATTATTTTTGGCCATTCTTTCCACACACGAAACATCTGCCAGTAAACTTTCACCCATTTTGTCCCTGCCAGCCATTATCACCTCTCCCTTATCCCTGATGACCCTACTGCCCCTGCCTATTACCTCCTTGCCCAACCCGAAAACCTCCTGATCTTAAAAGCTTAGAATAGTCCCTCGGCGGGGAACTCTACTCATCCTGGCACTGCTGACTCTGAACTGACTGTATCCCGCTAAAACAGCCTCCACCAGTCTTGCTCTGCTGGCTCGAATCAAATCCCCGCTTACCACCACTACCATGTAGGCGGTTATCCTGGCAGTGAAGCATTGCAACATTAAGAACATCTGCATAAGTGTGTAGTGAGAGATTTCCCAATAAATGCTAGAGAATCTTATAGGTCAGGCCATCAGTGAACATCTGAATTCTCTTTTCTTCAGTAGGTACCTCTCATGGCACCAAGTCAGTCATCCGAGTAATTTCCTCTTCATATTATTCCACTGTCCTCCCCTCCTGGGTCAAGTCAAGTAGTTTTCGCCTCATCTCAGTCTGGACGGCAAAAGGAAAGTACTTGCAATCGAACCGCACCCAAAAGTCCTGGATAATCATCATGTCTCTCTCCTCAGTAGTGGTAATTGCCTCCCACCACTGTAAATATGCCCCTACTAGCTTGAATGTAGCTATTATCTGACGTTGAACCTCCCTATATTCGAATATTCTCAAGTGCCTCTGGATATCTTTCTTCCATTGGCTAGCAATAACAACATCAAAACCCCCTTGAAACTCTGGTGGATGCACCTTCTAAAAGGCATCCCTAACACTTTCCCAAGCAGTAGGAAAAAATTGCCCTGGTGAGGGTGGCACAACTGATGCCTGCGCCAGTTCCTGCTGTACAACTGCCAAAGCTGCATTGGCCGCCTCAGCAATAATGGCAGCAACCTCTATAGCATTCATTGTACCCTAGACTTGGGCGGGCTGAGGTGCACGTCAAGGAGGCATCTGAAACGAGAGAGAATATAGCATCAGTATTTGATATTACAGAATAACTGAAGAACGTATATGCGTATATAGGAATGCAATAGTCCTAATGATAGGTCTTTAAATTAAAGGACGCTAAGCTGAAAGCATAGTAAACCGTACAGATCCTAAAAGACTCTAGAACCTGATGCTCTGATACCACCTGTAACACCCCGCTCAATAAAATATCGGGTCATGAGTCTTATACCCAATTAAAACAGAGTATACATTTTGTGCATTCTTCACATCACTGTCGAAAAACATTGTTAATTTAATAAATCACCAAATACTCAACTAAGTTGGTGTTAAAACCTTCAAATTTTAATTAAATAAAAATTAAACTTTAACAACATAAAACATTTAACACAATCCATTCACGCAATGAATAATAACTGAATAGACACCATAATAGAATTTAAAAACAACTGGAATAAAACTTTCCAGTAAAATACCTCAATACAATAATTCCAACAATATCAAATGTACCACAATGACATAAGAATATAATCCAACTCGGATAGAAAGGAAATAACTAGAATCCTCTTGGGAGACATGCCCTAAACGAAAGATCAACTACTACATATGTATGAATCAAGAATATAAAAGCTTATAAACAAGGTCCACAACTCCATAGCATCCATAGCATCGTCAAGAATCTCAATCCCCTGTTGTTGGCATCCCTGTGGTTGGACACGTGATATAAAAGATAAAAGAGAGAAGAGAATATGTAAGAAAATGGGTCAGAGCCCGATTGTAAAATAGTTTTAAAAACAGCAAGTGAATAAATGCTAGACTCAGCATTTATTATATACGTGTTAGATTATCGGACTCTCTCACTTGAGATTCTCATCTCTCAACTAGTGTGCACGCCTAATGTATACCCAAATTATTCTAGTTATAATTTCATGCGAACTAGTTACTTCTAGTGTGTCCGGTAACCATAGCCCAATTCATTCCCCACGTATTTCTCTCGCAATACATGTAATAATAACATATGTGTATCCATTTAGATTCAACATGGATAAGCCCTTTTATTATTCAATGTAATTAAGTGTTCTCGTACTTAGTTAATTCCAGATTTTATTATCTTTCAGTTATAGTTTATTCACACAGTAGACATTATCACCAGTATATATATATATATATATATATATATATATATATATATATATATATATATATATATATATATATATATATATACAATACGGCACCCCAAGGCTTAGCTGCGGTGCATACATTACTCTTCTATCATGTCCCACTACATCTCTTCACTGTATAGGGGACTATAAGTTCGGTAAAGATCCCTCGAACCACAAATATCAAACATAAGTATTGGAGGAAAACATAGTCTCAAGCCTTTGGGCTACGCACATACCTACGCACCCAAATGACCGGTCACACCCTTATTCACAAAAGTGGTGCTCAATCCCTAAGTTCTATATTCTGATACAACAAGTCAAAAATTCCCCATAATGCTCATCCGGATATGAATACCCTCAATGCGCAAACCTCCCCAAATAGCAAGTAAGATAGGTTTGTCACACGCGTAAATCATTAATCAATAAGCATTATCATCTACCTAATTTAGAATTAGGTACTCACAAGACCTATAAAATATTAGGAATTTACCCTATCCCAAGTACCCGTCGTATTTCTCGAATACTACTCGTACTTGTAATCACGATTATCATCGTATAATTTTTATGTAGTTATTGCTCACATAATATTTTATCCAACCCAAGTACCCGTATATATTCTCAATATTACCCGTACTTGTCATAACGATTATTCTCAATTAAATCGTATAATAATTATGTAGATATCTTTCACATAATTTTAATCCTCAATGTCATATAATTTTTCAACATTAACCCAAGTTCCTCACAATATTAATGTACCAAAATTATTTAAAAACTCGTTATGGGCGAGATTATAATTTTTCAAACTTTTTTGGGCGGAACTAGACATTTCGTAAATCTCGTTTGAAGTCCAGTAATCTCGTTAGAACGAGATAAGATCTCGTTCGAATGACATCAGGTCTCGTTCGAACGAAATCAGGGTCGTTCCAGTTCGTCTTCAACCTCAGTTTTCTGCGTTTTTCTTAATGTTCTTACACCCAAACCTTACTGGATTATGTTCTACCAGAACTCAGATATTAAAAACATCATTCTAACATTATTCTAACATGTTCAAGGGTGATTTTCACATAAGAGAAGCATCAAATTCACGTGTTCATAAGGGTATCGTCATCAAACCCATTAAATCCTTAAAATTTCAATTATCTAAATTCTTTATTTTTATACTTCTTAAAAACCCATAATTTAGGATTATAATTTCATATCTAAATCATCATATTCAATATGAGTAGGATTTATCTACATGAATTTCCTATCATCATTTTCATATCTTCAATAAACATACATATCTTTTACGTGTAAAACCTATCCATTTTCATGACCATAGCCCTTTTATGTATAAATCTCCAACTACATGAATTTGCCTATCCATTAATCTTGATTTATCAATCATTTTAATCCCAAATTCATAAGTTCATCGATCCAAGAAAAATCCTATTCTAACATGGATATTATAAGCACTGAAATAAAGCAAGAATTACACTTACCTTTTGTGTAGGTCTGAACCTTTGGAGAAGACACGTGTTTGGCACCTCCTCTTCCTTTTTTCGGAGACTTTTTGGTGGTGGTGCAAGGTGTAGAGATGGTGGTTGTCCCATTTATTTTCCCTAGGTGACCCTTCCTCTCCAAGCAACTCTTCCTCTCCTCAAAAGCCCTTTCACTTTGTCTCTAAGTCTTTTCACTCTCTCTGAAAAGACTTCACTTTGTGATATAATGAAATGAATCTTACGTATATTTTAAACCCACATATATAACAAGTCTCCAAGGTTAGATAAAAGACAAAAAACGGAATTACTATTTATCTCCCAAGCAAAATGACTAAAATATCCCTTTCGAGGTGTCTTTTCATCTTCCAATTAGCCTGATACCCAAATCAAGCCTACGGTCAGACTTTTCTGCCTATTTCGACCCTTTCGGATGCAACGGCGCACTCGAAACGACCATACGAATGATATAAAATAATCTTTCTTTTATTTATTAAAATTAGTTCCGACACGTCCCATAACCGCATCCCGACCCAATTTCCATTATTGTCGTATTACTAACTCATGACAATATAAATAACATAATATTCATATACTACTTATATATCACTAAGTAGTGTTGGATATCAAAAACATATTACCTTATTCACTAGTAATATTCAACCCGGATTAATCCCGATTAAGTTTTCACATAATTAATTCCAATTAATCCCATTAATTTGGCCCATTTACTTTTAATTTACCTAAATTTAAAAGTCATAAAATTACGGGGTATTACATACTTCCCCCCTTATAAAGGAATTTCGTCCCAAAATTCGAAAAATAAAGCATATCTCGTAAGGAAAACTCCGGGTATTAATTTTACATCTCATATAACGTCCGTCATACCGCCCATACAGTACATTACCGAATACCCCTAATAATGAACACCTCACTGATGTTATTCTCCAAGCCTTACCATTTAAGTTTCACTACTTAAATTTTAATTTTAGATAATCACTATCTATCCTCCTACTATTTGCATTATAGTATATTAATCAATCTTTAGATATATACCAACTTGCATTATAGTATATTAATCAGTCTTTAGATATATACAAACTTGTCTCATCAGTAGTTTATTATTGTTTGTACGGTATATATTTCACACACAATGTATGCTATACATGCCAACACATTTCCGAAATACTACCTCAGCAAAGGACTTTGGAACCTAAGCCGACAAGCTACCGGTCCAAATCTTTACAATAATAGGAATTGGTCCTACGTATCTCGGTGCCAATTTCCCTTTTTCCAACATGCAATAACGTAACTTTCCCTTTCATAAGTTGCATGAAATAACGTAACACCATGCAACTTTATCGTAACCATCACTTTTCATAACCACTCATTTTCATAACCATCACTTTTCTCGTAGTTGCAATAACGTTCGAACGACCTGGGCAATTTTTTGACAATTTTGTTTTTAACCTCCCACTTGCCCACTTATTTTTCCCACTACTTTTTCCTGAATAACTAAGTGGGGGAAACACATTTTTTAGATAACGTTTTCATTCCCTCTAAGAAAGAAAGAGAGAAACATATTTGAGAGAAAAAGTTCCTTTGTGCGTTTATTCCAAAATGATTTAGTCTCATAAAAACACAATGTTTACACCCATTGTTTTGTTTTAATCCAAGTATCCACACACACACACACACACACACACACATATATATATATATATATATATATATATCTTGCTTGGAGTTTGGGTTTGGCACCATTGGTTCATATCTACCACATAAAGGAGAAGTTTTGGTTTTATTCTCTACCCACAAAGGAGAGAAATTGTTTGCTGCGATGTTCCCACTCGAAGAAAGGCTTCGCGTGAGGGTGACGGTGTCCAATAGCCCTATCGATGGATTCCGAGACTATGGAGGAGTCCATGGTTATCAACTAGGCGTAGGTGTTTACAAGAAGGAGCGTCAAGGCTTGGACAGAGTCAAGTTGTTGGTGTAAGTCTACTGTCTTATAATTGTAATTTCACACTTAGTGGATTTGTTAGGCCAAGGTCGTCCGAGGTTTTTTCCATTTGGATTTTTCTCGTACATCGGCGTGTAGTGTGATGTGATTTATTTTTGTCTTGCAAAACATCTTAGAATGCATGCTTAGGTTTAAGTAAGATAAAATTGGGTTTAATCAAACGTTAGCTTAATTTGGTGCTAAATTAGTTTGGGTGAATGTTAGATTAATTTAATTCAAAAGTCAAGATAATTTAATTTGATAAAATTTGGTTAGACCTAATTAGAAAATTGAATATTTATCATTAGGCAAATTTTTAGGACTTGAGTTGAGTTAATTTTGTTTAAGTGAAAATATATGTTAGAGTAATTTAATTTCACTTTTAGTTTAGTTTAATTTTAATTTGAAAGAAATTAAAATTTGAAGTTTGTTTATGTGTTTGAACCATCATATTCCGCATTTAAGAAAATTAATTTAAAGAATTTTAAAATTTGGGGGCATATATTTCAAAGTGGTATCATAGCATTGAATATTTAAAAAACCGCATTTTCAACACACAACCCAATCATATAAGTCTGTATGTAGTATATCTCTCTCGCATACTCAACTTACTATCAATTACAGTTATAACCACTTATTGTATACTTTTGAGTATCGGTCACTACCCGAAGGGTCCTAGTTACTCCTTAATTAATATCGGTAGCTATAACATCCCTTTACTACTGATATGATCTTAGGTCCACTCATACTCTCCGTGATCCATTCTGATTATCGCGAATTTATTAATCTTCAGATTATGCCCGATAGGTTCTAGCCTTAATTCTCCACTTTCGCTAAGCCTAAGCTATATCATATGCCTACTGAAATATACTATATCCATCACTGTAGTTTAAAAATAACCCAAAAGTCTCTGGATTAGTTATTCGCAAATTTGGGGCATAAACGAAAGAAACTGGGCAATTCTGTCTAACTAAATCGATTCGGTGAAGAGATCGAATCAGTTCTCCACCTGAATTGATTCTCTCTTGGACCTGGATCGATTCTAAATACTACTGATCGTCTCCTTCCTTATGTTGTTACGTTTTTCCACCATTTTTAACCCAAAAATCTTCATGCAACATACCCAAACTCCAACATGATTTATCCCAACATCAATTAAGAGTATATAGGCAATTTCTAACGTAACTAACACATTAAATCCATACAAATCCTACTCAAGAATGGATTAAAACCCAAATTTCTACCCAAAACCCTAGTACATGTGTTCTTCATGCTTAATCATTCATATTTCTAGATTTCTCTTATATTTATCATCATACATGTTTTGATTTCATACTACCAACATACATATATTCATTCTACTTACAATCCTATCACAAATCATGATTTCTATTCATTTAATCCCAAGAACATCATCAATTATTAAACATTTTTGTCCTGATTGCCATTTTTATTTTTCTCAAAACTTTTTTTTCTTTGGAAGAATTTTATTTGTTAAATTTGAGAAATGTTTTGAAGTTTTTGGCAAACAATGCAAGATTATCAAGCTCAAAATCAAACTCCGACTCGCAATCATAAAAGAATTCCTTTTTTCTTTTTAGACTGAGCTTTCAAAGCATTCCATATTTCCTTTTTATTTTGAATTTTGAGAAACATACCAATTTCGTAAGTTTGAAGGTCTCCTACGAGTTCTTCTAACCTAAGAGTGTCTAAAATTCCCAAATAATTTAGGACAATGACTTTAGGGATAAAATGAGACTGTATGGATCTCAACATATTTTTCACGACTCTCGTCTCAAGAATTCTCTCACCCAAAATAAAACTAGAATTAACTATATCAGATAAATGTGCGTAAAATTCTTCAAAAGTCTCTAATTCTAGCATGACAATAGTCTAAAATTATGTTGTGAGATTTTGAAGCTTAGAGGTTTTCACAGCGTTGGTAGTCTCTTGAATGAGTTAGAGAGTATTCCACACTTCCTTAGATGTAGTGCATGTCATAATCCGACGAAACTCATACGAAATGACGACTCCAGAAATTGTGATCAAGCCACGGGAGTTAAAATTACACTATTTAAATTCATCATTTGTTCAAGAGGTGACAGGTTTAGGACTTATGACATAGACATTATTCATAGGGAGTGGTTTCCACCCTCTTTCACCAAAAATCAAGACATACTCGCCAATCGTTTTTAAATCCGACCTCGTTCGAGCTTTCTAATGTACATAATTTGACCCATCAAAAATAGGCACCCTATTATACAAATAATCCATATGCACCCAATTTAGAGACCAGGCGATAAATTAGTGTAATATGCTTTGATACCGATTTGAAAATTTGGTATCTAAAATAAAACTTTGCACAAAAATGATGATCACACAATAACATAGTGCAACCTGCTCTGATATCGCGGGGCTATATGGAATTATTCGTATCTTAGGTTACACACACAAAGATCCCATTTTTTAACTAAATTTTATCTTGATTATAATTAGGTGTGCATTCAAGATAAAGTCCAAATTAAATATACATATCACACAATCAAATCAAAACAAACCAAGTCGAAGAAGAAGTTTTCAGGAAATATCACTTTCGGGCAAAACCTATATTCCATCACTGTAAAAGAGTTTGACATACTTGATGCCTTACACGGTACTTAAATGTCCACTAAGTATAATACACAAGGTCTTCAAATCTTTGACAGAAAGTGATGCAGTCCAGCACCACCCACGGGAAGCAGCTCTTCCCTCGGTATCCACCGATCAGCCTCAGGATCCGAAATCCTTTATTTTTCAAAAGTAGATTTGAAACTCCACAATTAGTCTCTACAAGTGTTTGATGTCGTGTATGGAAATTGGGTTTGACTAAACTCAACAAATCATATTAAGGGATGTATGATTTGGAAAAGAAAAATGTCTTTATGAAACAAAAGAAAGAAAACTTTCGGTGCAAGTAAAGCAGTTGATGTCCCGTGTATGTTACACCCCATAAAGAGCGTTTTCCTTTTTTGAGTGCAATCATCGGAGAGGTTTGATCCATGCATGCTTTAATGTTTATCCGGATTATAAAAGTTTTGCTAAATCATAATTTTCACTTGTGCTCGCTCTTCATTCCACATTTAGGGTGTGTTTGACTGAAAACATGAAAAATGCGTGGAAAATAGTTCATTTGGATGAGAAATTGGAAAATGAGTGGAAAAACATATGAGTTTTTGGTCTTATTTTTTCTATTTTCCATGGAAAGCAATTCTTTTGTGGGTGGATAAGAAATATTTTCCACTAAAACTGATGTTTGAGATGGAGCACTTGTAACGTGGATGAGTGTTGTTTTTACGCGAAGTATTCACAATCAAGGTACTACAAAAGCAAAACATGAGTCAAAACACTTATTTTTCATGAAAAATTTTCCATGTCAATCAAACACACCCTTAAGGTTTCGATTGTGATGAAGTTATTCTAACAATGTTAATGATTACGAACTATTGGATAATTTCTTGTTTCCTTTATTAGTGACTTGTTGAAATCCTTTTTCGTTACTATTGAGCTTATTTTATTGGTTATTTGGGCATACTTTTGTGGAAACTTGATGTTTATGCATCTCATCCCTGAAAAATCCTCACAAGACAACACTCGTCCACTAGCATAACTCAGATTGCATTCACAAAATACAACCGCGGGCCCGCAAAAGTAACATTTATCCTTTGTACTTATCTCTTTTTTTCTCTCTCTGTGGGTTGGTTATATTTTTATTCGACTAGCAATCTCTAAGTTAGGGGGTGTCATTAGTCTCGATTATTATTTATTAGCACCCTTTACGTTTATGCATTCTGGGACTGGTAAAACCTATATTTATGCTCATTAATTGGTTAACCTTCATTTCGATATGTATGTTTGCAAGGTTTATTTGAGCTTTTGTAAACGTTGGAATGGCTAGCGGAACAATTACTTGCAATTCGAAAAAGTTATGTCGCATGATGCAACTTCGAGGACAATTTTGTAATTTCAAACTTTGTGTTCCAATTGGTTGAATTCCATGGAAGCGTAGTTTGTCGAGTTAGCTTCACGTGGCCGCAAACGTCATATGTCATTTCATCACCATATGACCGATCTCATTCTCCCGAAGTCCCTTTGCTCTTGAAATGATGAGAAAAGTGTGATGAAAAAGGGGGATTGATCAAGATCATTGTGGCTTTGGTGCAGACCTACAAACAATGTCGAGATTTTTACTTCATCGATCGATGAATCCCAATTTTGTGAAGATCTAAAGACAGTGGGGAAACTTACTGAAGTATATCACCTATGCGCCAAGTTTACAACGTTTCCCGTAAATATCGAGAATATTTGTTGACGCCCAAACAAATTAGGTTTTTATGAGAACTTAAGGGGTGACAACTCTAGGTTTGATTATCAAAATAAGATTTAATCGTGATAAAGTTTTTCTTCGAGTGTAACCGTGTATCTAATTAGTCTGAGGCGAGGGATATTATTCTCAATCTATAGGTTTTATTCTTATTGTTTAATTTAGTCTAAATACTTATCAAGATTAACTTAATTAAAACAATCACCTTTTACACTTTTATTCGGAAGAAATAAATAGATTAAAGTCCAAACAACATTTTATGTAGATTCGATACCCAGACTCGTCGTTATACTCCCATAAAAGTGTAGTTAAGGTTTAGATTTTTGTATTGCGGTGGGAACCAATAACAACGATTAGCGTATTTACATGACACTCGTTTTTTTTTCGCATCAGAGACATTTAAAACATTTTTCTAACAAGATATGAAATGAAATATCGAACGATAAATATAGGAGGTATGAAATGAAACATCTGTAAGATTCATATTTCCAACTATCCAAATACCATATATAAAAAACACTATGACAACACACATACTGTGGATACCCGAAATTTAGAACTATGGGCCTGGACGAGTAGCCCAGTCCTGGCGGCCCAAAGTCCAAGCCCCTCATCTTTTATAATTGATCCGGTCTCCCCCCACGATCCCATGAAGGGAAGTTATGGGGGAAATGGAAAACATGGAGGAACCCATCACCTCCACTCATCTACATGCACATGTATATATTAAACCCTAGGTCCAAGGCAAAAGGACAAGTTGTATTCTCTGTAATCACTCTCCGGAGTATATAGAAATAATATCGACTGCACCACCGTGGACGTAGGCACATCTTGGCTGAACCACGTACATCCTTTGTTGTGTGATTGGCATCTTGTATTCCTTATCCTCTTCTTGATAATCTCTCTCTCATATTTATTTGTGTTGCATAATAATTGCATCCACAATTGGCGTCGTCTGTGGGAAGCGTTCATCTTTCCCTGAGAAGAGCCCACATCAAGAAAGGAGTTTAAGATGTCTGGTCACAGCAGCAATGCCCCCCAAGCAGGAGATATTCAAGAGCCACCTGCTCCTCGCAGGATTAGGTCTGAAGTCCGACGTTCAAATGAGAGAGCTCGCTTGGAAAGACCAGCCTCAGAAGAAAGTCAGGGACCAGCGAGGTCCACGCAGATATCCAGGTTGATTGATGCGTACGAGGCAAGGCTCCACGAGCAGAGGGAGTCTTCTCGCAGATACGAGGCTGAGAATGCTCGCTTGAAAAGAAGGCTGGTAAGACTAGAAAGGGAGCTTCGCCCTGATAACCGGAGACGCCCATATCGCACTCCTAGCCCTCAGGCGAGCAAGTCTCGCAGCCGAGGAAGGAGACCTAGGCGAGAATTTCAAAGGGACGAAGGAGGCGAATCAAAAGCCGACCTCCGCGAACAGCTGCGAAGAGCTCGCCGCCACCAGAGCCCTGCTCGCAGCGACGAGCACATACGAAACATGGTCCGCAGGGAGATGGACCAGCATCCCGCTCACCATGGAACAAGATCAACTAGAGAGCTCGCGAGGCGAGCTCTCAAAACCCAGATGAAGTCACCTTTCACGAGAGAAATCGAAGAGGAGGAAGCTCCCAAGAAATTTGCCATTCCAAGGTTCAAGATTTACGACGGAAAGACTGATCCCATCGATCACGTCAGACAATACCGACAGGCCATGACCCTCTGGAGTCACCGGGATGCCCTGATGTGCCGTATTTTCCCCTCGAGCCTTCATGATGTAGCACAGAAGTGGTTCGAAAGGCTCCCCCACCGGTCGATCAAGAATTTCAAATCCCTAGCCGAACTCTTTACGGCCCGATTCATTACCAGTAGCTCCCATCCCAAAAGGATGGATGTTCTACTGACAATGAAGAAAACGCCTCAAGAGACCCTCCGAGAATACGCGAAGAGGTACTGGGAGTTATTCAATGAGATCGAGGATTGCGCGGAGGAGGTGGCAGTGGCCTCCTTCAAAATTGGGCTCCCTAGTTCTTCCCTCCTCTACCAATCCCTGACGAAGAAGGAAGCTATGACTATTGACAACCTTATGGCCCGAATCGAGAAATACGCAAAGGTGGAAGATGTCACCCTCTCTAATACAGGAGAAAACGGTCGAGCTAAGCTCACTACCAGGGTAGGTGAGAAAACTGAGAACCAGAGGAAAGGAGGAAAGAACGGAGGCAAAAATGGCTCCAAGAATGGAGGGAACCAGGACGCGTCGAAAGCATTCCAGGCGGTCAACACCATCTTCAAAGAACCAATTTACAAGGTTCTCGCGAAGATCAAGGATGAGCCATTCATCAAGTGGCCCAGGAAGATGGAGGGAGATCCCTCAAAGAGGAACAATGCGTTGAGATGCGCTTTTCACAAAGAGGGAGGGCACAAGACCGAGCACTGCAAAGCTCTTAAGTCTCACCTCGAAGAACTGGCCCAGTCCGGGCATTTGAACGACTTTGTGGAGAAAAGGGCAGAGAAAGTGACTGCCAACAGAGAGATGAGACCCGACAATGTGCTGGAGGATGATGCTGGACATGAGTTTGCCATAATTCACGGAGTATCTGACGTCAAGCAGATACAAGGGAACTCAACTCGAATGGAGATGAAAAAGCTTACAGCGGTAATGCAGGCTTTTCAAATCGATCCAGCAAAGTCACAGTCAGGAAAGCGTCGACGAGCAGAGGACGTCAACTATAACAAGCATATTGTTTTCACGGATGAAGATTTGATGAGAGTAAGGACCCCACATCATGATGCCCTGGTCATTACACTCAGGATAGCCAACTTTGACATCGACAAGCTGCTCGTCGATCAAGGAAGCTCATCCGAAGTAATGTACCTCGACCTGTTCAGGAAATTGAAGTTGAGTGTCGCCGACCTAAAGGAAGCTACTGTTCCTTTGGTCGGCTTCGCTGGGAAAATGACCATGCCCCTAGGCAAGATAGTGCTGCCAGTTCGTGCTGGGAACGTCTCCAAGATGATTGAGTTTTTGGTAGTTGACATCGAATCACCGTACCAGGCCATCCTCGGCAGAGGATGGCTTCATGCAATGAGGGCGGTCTCCTCGACCTACCATCAGAAGCTCAAGTATGTAACCGAGCGAGGAGTAATGGAGATCCACGGCGACCAAGCGATGGCGAGGAAGTGCTTCATAGCAGCCATCCGACCAAAGCCAGAGAAGAAAGCCGGTCAACTCAGCGAGAAAGTTGAAGAGGGTGTGATACCTTCCAAATAGCAACTAAAGTATGGAAGACCAGGAGTAGAGGAGACCAGGCTCCTCCCCTCCGAGCGTGTTATCGAGGACCTGGTAGAAGTTATAGTCGAAGTTAGTGACAGTAGCAGAGTCTTCTTGATTGGAGCATCTCTCACCGATCAAGAACAGAAGGAGTTGACGACCTTGCTGAGACGCAATGTAGATGTTTTCGCATGGGAACCATACGAGCTGCCTGGCATTGATCCTGATATGGTCTGTCATCAGCTGCACGTCGACCCCACATTCAAGCCAGTCACGCAGAAGGCACGAAGAACTGCACCCGAGAAGGCTAAAGCGGTCGAAAAGGAGGTCGAAAAACTATTGGATGCAGGATCCATACGGGAAGTACAATTCCCCAAGTGGTTGTCCGTAGTAGTTCCGAAGAACAATGGGAAGTGGAGAGTTTGCATCGACTTCACTGACCTCAACAAAGCATGCCCTAAGGATAGTTTCCCCCTCCCAAAGATAGACCAACTAGTAGACGCCACTGCAGCTCACGAGCGAATGAGTTTCCTGGACGCATACTCAGGATATCACCAGATCCCCTTGTATGCCCCGGACCAGGACAAAACGGCGTTTATCACGACGGTTGGGTTGTATTGCTACAAGGTCATGCCATTTGGGCTCAAGAATGCAGGGGCAACCTACCAGCGGCCGGTCACAAAAATGTTCAAGGATCAAATGGGAGACACAATGGAGGTCTACATCGATGACATGCTCGTTAAGAGCAAGAAGAAGGAAAATCACCTCTCAGACCTGTCAAAGACCTTCGAAATCCTCAGGAAGTACCAAATGAAGCTTAATTCGAGCAAGTGTTCCTTCGGTGTCCAGACAGGAAAATTTCTTGGATACTTGGTCAGTAAGAGAGGCATAGAAGCTAATCCGGACCAGATCGATGCAATCAACAGGGTACAACCCCCTCGAACAGTTCGAGACGTGCAGAAGCTCACTAGAATGCTCGCTACCTTAAATCGCTTCATTTCCAAATCCTCCGAGAAGTGCAAGCCTTTTTTCCAGCTTCTACAAGGGAGTAAACCAATAGAATGGAGCCCGAACTGATCGCGAGCTTTGGATGAGCTCAAGTCTTACTTAAGCTCTCCACCGCTGCTTGTCATACCACAGCAAATGGATTCTTTATACCTGTACCTCTCGGTATCCAGTCACACTGCCAGCTCGGCATTAATATGCGAGGTCGCAGGAATCCAACACCCCCTCTACTACGCGAGCAAGACCTTATTAGACGCCGAGCAAAGATACCTGCCATTGGAGAAGCTCGTCTTTGCACTAGTGATAGCCTCGAGGAAACTAAAGCATTATTTCGAAGCTCATACTATCATCATCCTTACATCGCACCCCCTTAAGGCGGTCCTAAGGAAAGCGGATTTGTCGGGCAGTTGTGGTCAGTCGAGCTCGGCCGATTCGACATCCAATTTCAACCAAGGACCGCTATCAAGGGTCAGATCCTCGCTGATTTCATAGCCGAATTCACTGGCGAAGAACTCCCCGACCAACCTCAACCAACAAAGAAAAAAGAGGACCCAGCAACAGTGGAAACCTGGAAACTATTCGTTGTTGGAGCCTCCAACTCAAAGGGGGCAGGCGTAGGCATCGTTCTCATCACCCCAGAAAACACCATCCTTGAGCAAGGAATCAGGCTTGGATTTGCAGCCTCCAACAACGAAGCAGAGTACGAAGCCCTAATAGCCGGTCTCCAAAAGGCGCAAACTCTGGGAGCAAAACGTTTACAGGTGTTCGGCGATTCTCAACTAGTCTCCAATCAGATAAGTGGAGATTACAACGCGAAGGATGAAAGAATGGCAGCCTACCTCGCCCTGGTGAGGAAACTAATGACGAGCTTTGAGGAGATCAACATCCAGCAGTTTCTCAGAGGGCAAAATAGTCATGCCGACGCCTTAGCAGCCCTAAGCTCGGCAGTTGATTCTAGCCTTAAAAGGGTCATTCCCATCGATTTCCTCATTTGTCCAAGCATTAACCACAACAGCAAGCTGCCAAACGTGGAACAAATACTCCAGGTGGGATCAACTCCCAGCTGGATGGACCCCTTAAGAGACTATTTAAAGGAGGGCACGCTCCCCGAGGACAAGAAAACCGCCCACCAGATAAGAGTCAAAGTTGCTCACTTTCACTTATCCACAGGAGGCGACTTGTATAAGAAGTCCTTCTCCGGTCCCTACCTTAGATGCGTCCACCCAGGCGATGTCGAGCAAGTGCTGCGCGAGCTTCACGAAGGAATCTGTGGAAGTCATGTCGTAGGAAGGTCTCTAGCCTTTCGAGCAATGAAGGAAGGCTATTGGTGGCCATATATGCAAAAGGACTCCGCAGTATATGTCCGCAAATGCCCGAAATGCCAGCTTCACGCTCCAATGGTCCACCAACCAGCCAGCGACCTAAACTCCCTGACCAGCCCGTGGCCCTTCGCCCAATGGGGGATGGACATCGTGGGACCACTACCCACTGCTGCCGGCAATCGCAAATACATGTTGGTTGCAACTGACTACTTCACCAAATGGATCGAGGCAGAACCATTGGCAAACATCCGAGACGCTGACATGATAAGATTCATATGGAGGAATATCATCACTCGATTCGAAATCCCCAGAACCATCATCACTGATAATGGGACACAATTCGAGAGTGGCCCCTTTCAAGACTTCTGTAACGAACACGGGATCAGGCACAACTTTAGTTCGGTGGCCTACCCTCAGAGCAATGGGCAAGCAGAAGCTGAAGAAGCGACTAGAGCGAGCCAAGGGCGCATGGGCAACCGAGCTACCCCATGTCCTATGGGCATACCGAACAACTCCTCGGCGAGCAACAGGAGAAACCCCATTTTCGCTAACATATGGCATGGAAGCAGTCATTCCACTAGAGGCGAGCTTGCCAACAATGAGATCCGACCTTGTCGACCAAGGCCAGAATGATGGAGCGTTGCTCGCTGAACTCGACCTCGCCGACGAGCGTAGGGAACTGGCTCTGGTGAAGCTTGCGAGTTATCAGCAACAGCTCGCAAAGCATTCCCACAAAAGGGTTAACCCGAGAAGATTCCAAGTTGGGAACTATGTTCTAAGGAAAGTCCTGGGCAACACAGTAAGGTCATCAGACGGCAAGCTAGGCCCAAACTGGGAAGGACCCTTTAAAGTAACTAGGGACGACCTGCAAGGTGCATATCATTTGGAAACGATGGAGGGCAGAGAGATACCACGAGCATGGAATGAAGCTAATCTCAAGAAATTCTATTTTTAGATTCTCAAGGAATTCTATTGTTGAATCTTTTTCTTGTATTTGTTATGTGAAAGGAGCAGTTCATTCCCCTTATTACTAATGAAATCAGTAACTGCATTTTATCACACATCTTTTTTCCAAATCACAGGCACGATGGTCGATATAGCAGGGGGATACCTCTCCTCAGGTCATCGTCATGAAACACGAGAGACCTCTTAGCATTGCCCCTGGCAATATATAAAGCCCTACAGAGGATTCTTAGGCAATGCGACCAGATTTTATACTGGCCATCAAACCTACTTTGGTTGACCAAAATCCTGACCGGATGAAGACATCCAATACCAGGTGTGTCCTCGCCAATTGCCCTACTTAGGCCTAAGGGAGTGTGACGACACAACCTAAAAGGTAAAATGGGGCACAATGGTATTTTGGTACTATACTGGACTAGGGGGACACTTGCATGGCAAAACAAAAAGAATTATGAAGCAGCAAGAATATAAAAAGATTGGATGAACACGTTTAGTCGGCAAAATTGCCCAAAACACGAACTTTTCATTAATCTCTTATATTTACAACAGTGATAATACATGTTTAGTCGGTGAAGCTCGCCCAAAGCATTTACATTATCAAAAAAGACAAAAGAATAACAACTTGTTATATTTACAACAACGATAATACACGTTTAGTCAGCGAAGCTCGCCCAAAGCGTTTACATTATCAAAAGAAAAACAACTTGCAAAAAATTCAAGAAGGTGGAAGCCTCCGAACAAGATAGTCTGTCACTCTAGCTCTTCGTCCATCATCAGGAGCAGGGACCAGCTCTTCCACAACCTCATCTGCGTCCAACTCTAATAGTTGCCGAGGAATAGCATCAATGGGGATCCATCTATCATCCCTCCTGAATGGATTGGGCATCAGAGTGGAGGAGGACATCTCGTGACGATACCATAACATCGAGTTTCTCGGGACCTGAAGCTCTTTCAAGGCACTCAACCACCCTCTGATGAAAGAAAGTTCCTCGAACTCGGATAGTCTTGTGGGAGCATCTAGCCAGCCTTGATCTTAACCGTCGGCCCACGCTTATCGAGGACCCCTCTTGAATAAATGCCGCAATCGAGTAACGTCCCTTTGAAGCCCTGGAGCAGTTACATATGCTCGGCGGACAACATCACGGAGCTCTTCCATCTCCTTATCCCGCTGTTTTTCTGCTTCCCTGTTCCTGCCCCTGGTGCTCCTACCAGCTCGCGGAAGGGGAGGACGAGTGGAACCTCGCAGCATAGGAGGAGTATGTCCAGCTCGCGAAGACGAGGAGCCTTGCAGAACCGCTGAAACAGTGCTCGGCGCATGCTCTCTAAGTTGCAGGACTTCCCTCCTCAGGTTTTCATTCTCCTGCTGGAAGTCCCCAACTTGATTTATCTCGGTGGCCTCCAGCAACCTAGCTCTCAGTACATTGACTTCCTCTTGTACAGAGGCACCAATGTCTTCCATATCCTAGAACCTGTCCTTCAGCCTAGCCACTAGCTCGGACTGCTCCTTATACTTTTGATTCCTTGACCTAAGAGACTTGCAAAGCCTAACAAAGGCCTGACGAACCTAAGGACTGGCATTGGGACCAAGAGTCCTGCCCAATTGAGATGTGGCAGGAATATACTCTTCTACATTAGTCAACTACAAGACATAAAAGGGCAAGGAAAAGAAAAATCAATCAATGCATTGAAAAAAGAAGCCTTTTTATTTCATTAATAAAGGTCAAGTACATCGAGCAGAAAATGGAAAAATTACAAGCAGAAGTACAAAAATAATCCTAAGAGAGGATTAACTAGCAACCTCAGGCTGCCCAGAGGTGGCTGGCTACTTCCCCTTGTCAGCAGCAGCAGAGGCATCCCCCTCTACAGGGATGCCCTCATTCGCCTGGGCAGGACCAGCATCGGCAGGAGTTGTCTGAGAGGTAAGATCAACACCCTCGATGGTTGGGGCAGGGGCTTCTTCGTCCACAGTTGGCCTTGGACCCGGGTCATGCTCGTCGAACAGAGGAGACTCAGCATCAACACCAGCAGCTAGGAGGGCCTTGTTCCAGCCCTTCTTGAAATTCAAACGGCTGATATAGCCTATCTGAACTTCGGCGTCTTCATAAGCAGCAGTCCACCCGGAGTTGTATGAATCCTCCTTGATGGTGGCTACCTGGGACTCCTTATCCTTCAGCTGCTCGGTCAGAGCCTTGTTCTCCTCCACAACACCCAGCTTGCTCGAGCAGACTAAGTCATAGGCCTGCCTCAGCTCGCTCAGCTCCTTAACCGCCGCATCCCTCTCTCGGTTAGAATTGATAAGGGCCAGATCAGATGAAGCTCGGGCGGCATCAGCAGCCTTCAAATCAGCCTCCAGCTGAGAACCCCTGACTTCCAGAGCGGACTTCTGCTGCTCCAGCTCGCCATTCATTCTCACCAACTCGTCGCGAGAACGGTAAAGCACGGCGAAGTTAGTCACAAACTGCCAAAAATAAAGAAGAAATCAAGAAGGAGAAACAATTAAAACTTGTTAAGGAATTGAAAAAGGGAGAGAACCTTACCAAGGCTAGTCTCTGGCTAGCTTAAAGGGCTAATTGGTGAGACCCCAGCGCCCTCTGGCGATCTGCAGGAAGAACTTCCCTCTCGAGCAGCGCAGGAGCCATCTGAGGAGAAGTGGCAACCGAGGCCCCCTCGGGCAAAGCAGACACCGGGACCAAGGCTTGCCCAGCCTTCGTCCTCGACTCCATCCTCCTCCTATCTTCCTCTCTCTCCCTCTCCATCCTCTTCCTCTCCTCCACCCTCTTCTTTTCCTCCACCTTCTTTCTCTCCTCCTCCTTCTTTCTCTCCCTCTCTCTCACCTGCTCTTCCTCTCTCCTCTTCCTCTCTTGCTCCTGAGTGGAAGACCGAGAACCAGTAGCCACGGCCCCAGAAGAAGACTTTTGTTTCTTTGACCTCTGTGCAAAAAGCACATGGTCCTCATCATCATCGTCTCTAATCAGGTTCTTCCTTGGAGGCATCTCTTCGCTTGAACTGCTGGAAGTGCTCGACGATCCTCGAGCTTCAGAATCCTCTTCAGAAGAACTGCTACTATCAGAGCTCCCTCCACACAAATTACTCGCAGCTCCTGCAGGCTCACTCTCAAAGCTGCTCTCCTCTTCGTCCAACTGGATAGGCTCAGCAGTAGTCTCTCCGAAAGAATCAAACTCTGGAACACTATCCACAGGTCGTGCTATGAAGCTAGAGCCTGCGTTCTTGTACTCGAGCAAAAAGGCAGCAGACCTGGGATGCTCGCCGTCACCCAGAGGCTCCCTGATATTCCAAGCTTTCACCAACTCCGAGATACGAACCTCGCTGAGAGCAGGCTCCAAATTCTTTGTCCTCGCTGTGGGAGAAAAAGCAAAGAGAGGTTAGAAAAGTCACAAGTCAGCAAAGGTTGAAGCAACAGTACAATGTCTACCTATATATTCTTTCCCGTAAAAAGGGACGATGAACCTCTCAGACCTCGACCCTTCAAACTGGGGAGGGAACTGCCAATTCCTAACAAGGAAACCCTCTTGTCAGTAGTCCTTATGGGAATCAGGTAGGTTTACTACCAATACCCTATCAGGACTCCTAGCTTTGAGGTATAAGACACCTGAGCTAGTTCGAGAGAAGGAATAACAGAAACAAATCTCGGCAAGTCCTAACCTAGTACAATACAACTGGTTTATTCTATGGACGTCATTTACTATCTTCCACACATTGGGCGAGCACTGTGCGGGAACAATATTGAAATAACCAAAAAAATGCAGAAATAGATCATTAGGGGGAAAATTAAGTCCCCCCTGGGAGAGCAACAAAACATGGATCCAGTGGGCATCCTCTATATCCCTAACGTTCCTATGAGGGGAGGCACAACATTCAATATCTACCCACTCAGGAATATTGTAGAACTTCCTGAACTCAGAGATTGACCTATTTCTAATCTTCGCCATTGAAAAACTCAAGAAATTCTACAAACCAAAGAGAAAGTGCAAAGAAAGGGCACGAGAAACTTACAAAACAGAAGATCGGTTCGAGTGATGAAGAAGCACGAGCTCAAGACGACTAAGAAGCAATGGGAATGGGGATTCAGAGAAGAAGGTACGAGGCGCTAGAGTTCTCAGAAGAAGGAAGAGTACTGGAAAGGCTGAAACGACGGAAGAAAAAGTGGCTATCCCAATAAGCCTTCAATTCTAATCATAGCGCACAGATAGCGAAGCGAGTGCCGCCAAAGCAACTTCACAGTTTTCGAAGAATCACAAATCAGCCATAATGGTTGATCATTTAAATCCATTGGACCCATAAACGCGGCCCAACAAATTTAGGGGCAATTGTGGATACCCGAAATTTAGAACTATGGGCCTGGACGAGTAGCCCAGTCCTGGCGGCCCAAATTCCAGGCCCCTCATCTTTTATAATTGATCCGGTCTCCCCCCACGATCCCATGAAGGGAAGTTATGGGGGAAATGGAAAACATGGAGGAACTCATCACCTCCACTCATCTACATGCACATGTATATATTAAACCCTAGGTCCGGGGCAAAAGGACAAGTTGTATTCTCTGTAATCACTCTCCGGAGTATATAGAAATAATATCGACTACACCACCGTGGACGTAGGCACATCTTGGCTGAACCACGTACATCCTTTGTTGTGTGATTGGCATCTTGTATTCCTTATCCTCTTCTTGATAATCTTTCTCTCATATTTATTTATGTTGCATAATAATTGCATCCACACATACCAATTGAAAGGGTACATTGCATCAAGGTTAACATCAATTATGACAAAGTGCCGTGCGACAAATGTCTTGAAACAAGTGTGACATTTTCATATATCATCCAGCTTTAAAATCAATAATTTTGAAAAATAAATTTACCATTATATAATATATTTGCCATTCTTCGTATGTACATGTTGAAAATGATTGTACTGGATGGGCAACATCATACTAGTCACGCAACAAAAACCTTTATTGGTTGCTCGCATTTCACCCTCTTATCTAAGAAAATTGTAAAAAATAACTTCATTTACAAATTCTTTACATAAACATTGCATGCAAATCGAATTTAAACTTTATCACAGGAAGACTTGGGATCGAAATTTTATCAAAGGTTGTATATATGCAATGACAAACATTTCAGGCTCTCCATTAAACGAAAGATATACAATGACGACTAATGAGCAAAAGGGCATTTTTTTTTTTTTTTGCCAAGTGGAAAGGACCGGTGTATGACGAATTACATGCAAATAAAAAGTTAAAACGATAAATATTATTTTATTCAGGCATTCATTTATGTTTAATATTGATTGCAATCCCACATAAGTTCTTTAGGCATTATTTACAACATATTTATACACCCTTTCTTCATTTCTTAAATATCTAATCATTTTATATAGTTAGGAAACATTTTTTTCCACTTGGCACCAATTGGTTGGATCAATTGTGCATTGTCAGGCGATCTCAAAGGTTAGATCTTTATATCCCAGGTGTCGATCTCTTCTTGGATACTTTTTTCACTTTTTTTATCGATAGAAAAGTTTATAAAATAATATCTCCAGTGATTTCATTTCTATAGGACCCGAAATTTCTATATGTAGAATTTTCTATAAAACTTCCTATACCTTGACCCCGCTTCACCATACAAGTATGGAGGTAGAAGTACCAATTTGAGAATTGTGTTTACATTTTCCATTGCCAAATACCATTGGAGAGAGCCTCATATTAGATGCACGTCATATATATGTACACAGAGAGAGAAATTAAATAGTTTGTAATTCACCCCTATATGGTTTTCAAATATTATGCATATCTAAATATATGTGTACATAAATATTTATTGAAGAAAATGAATATTTTTTTTTATTTATCTAACTAAACTTATTTTAATAATCAGATATATTTAAATGTAATTACAAAAAATGAGGTCAAAATGAAAATCAACAAAAACTTTAGGGTTTAAGATATTTTTCGTCATTTTTCTGTTACCTAAACTTCACTGAAACACTTTCAAAACATCGAGGGAACATCACAAAAACTAAAACATTAATGGAGAAAATGATGTTTTACCTAATTGCACTACCCCTTTTCGCCATGCATAAATTGAACCAACAATTAAGATAAGCACAAAAATTAAAGCTTCTATAAATACTGATACACCCAATTAGGCCTGTAAACGGATCGAATTCGGACCAAATTAGGCAAATCCAAATCCATATCCGTTTATGTTAAACGGATTCGGATCCGATCTGATTATCCGATGATCCGTTTATGTTAAACTTAATTTGCAACATTTTTATTTTCAACTCTTATCTCATAAATTTATTTTGCAAATATTCCAAAAAAACATATAATGAAATAAAGAACTATTATAATAAATATTTATTATCATATTATAGTTCTTATATATTATATTTAAATATTTATTATCATATTTAAATATGAAATTATTTAAATATTTATTATATCTATTTAAATATTTAAATATTTATTATTATTATATCTATTATAATAAATAAAGAACTATTATTATATCTATTATTAATAAATATTTATTATCTATTATAGATATAATATTAATATTTATTAATATTTTTTATATTATAAATATTATTAATAAATAGTTCTTTATTAATAATATTATAAAGATTTATTAATAATATTATTAATAAATATATTATTAATAAACATAATATTATTAATAAACATAATATTATTAATAATATTTAAATATGATATTATTAAACATAAATATTAATAAAGAACTATTATTATATCTATTATTATTATATCTATTATTAATAAAGAACTATTATTTTCAATTAATAAAGAACTATTATAATAAATATTTAAATAATATATATAATATATCCACTCTTATTTCATGCTATTAATTGAAAATATATTATATATAATTTATATATCCACATAATATGATAGCATGATTTTTTAAAAAAATTTGAAAAATATCTTTACATTTTGAATGTATGATATTTTCATCTTTCATGTCCATGCATGAAATGTCATGCTAAAGGGAAATTATTATTTTTAAAAAGGAAAATATTTTTAAATAATTTAATTTATATATTTTTTAAAATATTTATATTTTTTAATTTATATTTTTAAAATATTTTAATTTATATTTTTTATATTTTTTAATTTATATTTTTAAAATATTTTTTTATTTTTTTTTTATTTTTTTTTTTTATCATGGGGGAAAATTTATAGTCGTGCCCTTGGCACGGGCATTCGCTAGTATATATATATTAAAAATATTAATCGGATCGGATTATTAACGGATTGAAATATATGAATCCAAATTCGCTCCATTTAATAAACGGATAATCAGGCATGATCCATATCCACTTAAATGGATCGAATTCGGATTCGGATAGAATCCGATCCATTGACAGGCCTACACCCAATACATCGAAACTCATTGCCCATGAATAAAGAAAAAACGTTTCAACATCAAAAACAACAAATACCAGAGCAAACATAAAACTTAAAATGTCTTTCCTTTCAGAGTTACATAAATTTCTTGTACGAGTGTGCAAGTTAAAACTATTAGAGCTAGGGGTAGAACTTGAGGTATCAATTAGATTTTTCTAGATACCCTTCCTTTAATTTCTTAAATTATATTAAAAATGTTCAACCACGATTTCATTAGAAAATTTTCAGTTCAAAGCATGAAATTATGATAAAACAAATTCACTGTAAACCACTTGTCAGAGTTTGTGCAACTTGTAAGAATATCAATAAGACTTAATTCCAGTTATAACACATTAAATTGGGATTCCCAAACGCAATCTAATTTTATCACAGTTTGTATCCTTTTGTGGTTGATACTGATACGATTTTATACGAAGAAATTGAACTCCAGGTATTATAGTTTAAAGGAAAACTAAGATTAAAGAGTAGAAATGTTTTGTTTTATTCTAACTTCTTTCTATCTTCCCCTTCAAAATTTAATTAGAAATTGAAGAAACAAAAATAAAAACTTCAGTTAAACAATATTAACTTATTAAATTGTATAATTGAACACTTGTCTTTTTGTATTAAAAAAATATATATCTTCGCAGATCTGACAAGTAAAGATACTCCCTTATTTACTTTTTAGCATATTAGATCTTCGTTAAACCTTCTGGCTCGGGTTTCTCATAAGAAAAATTATATACACCCTCCATCTATAGAGAGAGAGAGAGGCAACATCAAGTAAGGAGCAATTATTTCATAAAGACCATTTTTTCAAATAGTAGGTAAATATTTGACTAGTTTTAAGCAACTTAAAATAGGCATACATCGACCTTTTTTTTAAAACAGCAAAAAGAGACATTTTGAGCTGATTTTTTTAGGGGGTGGGGGAAGTCGCTAAAATATTTAAATACCCCAATAAAATTAGTTCAAAATGCTTTTTCTACTATTTCAAAACAATGGTCCTTAACAAGTCCTCTCTCTCTCTCTCTCTCTCTCTCTCTCTCTCTATATATATATATATATATATATATATATATATATATATACCGCAGAGAGGACCAAAAAAGCGGGTATAGTAAAAAAAATTGAGCAATTTTTTTTGTACGGTACTTAAACATTTCAAAGAACTTACAAAAAAAAATCAGTTTAAAATAATTTTTTTGCTATTCAAAAAAAAATAATAAATATGCCATTTTTGACATCTTCAAAGTTGGCAGATATTTGACCGATTTTTTTATAGTTTTTTTGAATTTAGTCTCATATCCAAAGTTTTGTAAGGTTCTCATCCATGTATTTTTTTACTTTTATTAAATCTCATAACTACCCAAAACTGTCATCAACATGAGGGCGGTTACAAATGAATTTTAAAAAATGACTAAATACTTTCGATCCCTTTTTTTTAAATAGCAAACAAATTCATTTTACGCTAAAAAAAAATTTTAGGTTCGTTGAAATGTTTTAATACCGTACAAAAAAAATCAACTCAAAGTAATTTTTTTTTACTATTTTTAAAGGGGGGTAAAAGGCATTTAATCCTCTATTGTGATTTTATTTAGTGCCCTGTTCCAACTAACTTCTTTGTTGTTTTGAGTCCGATTTTTACTCTCATCCAAAACATGGGGTACATGAGAGGGAATTAAGACAGAAATGCCCATGTTATCAAGGAACGGTAACAAACCTAGGAGATCTTCCCTGTGTGTTTGTGTGTGTGTATAAGTTACAACATGGAGCATTTCTTTATCGGTGTGGGATCCTAGAGCGAACAACGAAGGATAGGGCAACCATGAACAACACAAACACGATATAGCAATCTTCGGTAGATTGTGATGACAAAGGGAAACATATCAGGTAGATATTTCAAATAAAACGATTTCCAGAAGTCCAAAAATATTCAAAAGTTCATGTGTACAAAAAGATCACAATATAAAAACATGAAAACGTCAATAGAAAGGGCATTTCCAATTTCTTTTTTCCCCTTCAATGTTGAGGAATTATGAGAATGAAACAAAAGGAAATTAAAAGCAAAAATAAAGACAAAACAAGAGGAAGGCGGAGGGAGAAGAGAAGAGAAGAGAAGAGAAGAAAGGAAAAACAAAAAATAAAAAGGTAAAAGGTAAAAGAAAACAAAAAAATAAAAATAAAAATAAAAAACAGAGGACAGCAACATTACAAGCCCACATAAAGTATTATTATGTACACATAGAAGATAAGATATTTAAGCACCTGAATTTACAGAACAGTGTTGATATGGAGTGCTTTAAGCAGTGAAGTAGCCATTTGCTTCACCAAAACTTGGCCACCAGAACTCTGCCCATCTCTACGCTCCTCAATCAAATTCTGAAGCTTTTGAGGCAGATCATTCTCCACTATGAGTTGCTTTGGACGTGGGTGGTGCTCATATACAGCCTGAGGCACACAATGCTCAAACTAAGTGAGCCATATATAGTGGATGATGAAGAGGAAACAATAGTTTCTATATTTACTTGTACTACAATGTTGAACTGAAAAAGAAAATCAACAACAGGTAACTAAGCTTACAACCAAATATTTTAGTAACACAACTATATTCTAACCTGCAAGCAGAAGTTTGGTTGTTGAGTAGGCTATATTAGGAATGGATTTAAAGGAAGGAAAAATAAATGTACACCGAAGAGTATACAATATAGAAAATGTCAAAAAACGATCCTATTCTACCACATATTTTTCACAAAAAAAAAAAAAAAAAAAAAAAAAAAAAAAAAAAAACAGATTTCACAAATTGCTCAACAATATTCAAAGATTTCCCAAATCAGATCAATTTGGAAATTTTGATTCTCCTCCAAGTGGCCCTAGCTAGAGGTATTTGAAGGAGAATGGGTAAGATTTTCCATTTCAATCCTAATTATGGATTGTTTTGGGAAGCCTTTTGAAGGTGCACATTTTCGTAAAGACATGTCGTAAAATGATCGTTTTGACATTAGCCCATATAACAAGTGAATGTGTCTAATAACTTATGAAAGGGAATGGCGAGTCTGAGCAAAGAGGACAGACCAAAAAAGAACATCTTCAAACTGTAAGTCAAGAGAACCACCACAACGTTACGAGGTTCTATAAGCAATCCATTCTCATCACCTCTCATATTTCTAAAGAAGATTCTAGTACCACCAACTAACCGAACATTATTCACAAGACAGTTTTCACGCATTTCTAATTCCTTTCCACAAGCGGATACCGTCTGAATGACAGATTGTAATGCCCCGTACTTTTAAAGGTATTTAAATTACACTGTGGATGTAATTTGACAATTTGAGGAATTATTGTGAATAGTAATTTTGGGATTAATGAGTGAAATTAAATAAATTTAATGTTATAAAGTAAATAGTAAATATTAGTTTGTAAGTGTCAGATTAATATTTACATGGATTATATTTTCTTACGAGACTAAGTATATGAGTGGATTATTTTTAATTACATGTCGCAAGTTGGGTAAAGCGACAAAGGAAATATCTTAATTTGGAAAATACGCGTATTGAACGTGTTGGGTCAAAATAGTGAATTTTAGTTAAGTGACTCGGATGGAGATTTCGACTGTGCCATTGGGTTCGGAATGGCCGAGATAGTCTAAATAGAATACCCAGGGGTAGTATTTGGGTTCCGGGCATTTTTGGACTAGTAGGGACCCGTAAATGAGTACACGAGTCATTTAACAATTGAGTATATACCCAATTTCGGATTTAAAGAGGTGGCAACCCTCATTTCCCCCAAATATCAGCCCTAAGAGAGAGAGAGAGAGAGAGAGAAGAGAAGAAAGAAAGAAAAGAGAAGAGAAGAAAAGAAGAGAAGAGATTTCCGGTCAAAATTCGCGGGATTCGACTCGTCGTCGTCGGATTTAATCCACGAGGCAAGTGTTTAACTTGCTTTATGATTTAGTGTGTTTAATTTCTCATATTGTAGTTGGTATAAAACTAAACATTTTTGGGTTGAAATTTCGTGGATCAAACGGGTTTTCGAAAGATTAAAACGGATATAACTCGATTAATACCCAATTTGAGAAACTTGGAATTTATTGAAATTAATTGTTGAATATGGGTTCTAGGATGATTAGAACCCTTTCTATATGTGTATTTATGGTTGTTTGAAGTTGGTTGATGATGAGAGAGGAGATAAAAAGCTTGGAGGTGTTTTAATGGAGGTTTGGATTTTTGGAGAAGAAGGTGAATAGTGACCAGCGTCACTTCCGGACTGTTTCGGATAGGAAGACAGCCGATTCAGCTCTCGGTCAAAACACGAAAGTTGTAGATCTTTTCGATACGGTCGCGTGGGCGCTGACCACGTATTTTTCTGATTTTTCTTCGAATTGTTATGATTTTTATAAGATGGCAGTTCCGGGGTGAAATCACCAACTCAGAAATGCACTCTGAAATTGGAAAAATAAAAGGCTAAAATTGTTTGGAGATAAATATTTGGGGTTCCTAAAAATAGTGTGGGGACTTCTAAATATTTTTTTTTAGTAAGGCGTGTATTTTGGATTAGTTGAAAGTAAAATCCAAGATTTACCCAAATAGGGGTGTTCGTGAGGAATAATACTTAAAGACATATTTAGGTGTGATTTGAATATTAAATAAGGGAATACGTATTGGGGCATTTTAATTGTGTGACGGCTTATATTATTGCGAATGAGAATATTCGAGGCTACTGGCTATCGCTATAAGAGTTTGGAGATTTTAGCCATAAAAGATTGAGAAGAGATATAAATAATATATATCGATGTTGTTGATATAATCATTGTGCGGTGAGAAAAGCTCAGAAAATAAAATATTGGGGATTGGTAAAATTGATAAATGCGTAGGATATCCAAGATATAAATATACTACGTATGGGATGTATTATATGGGTTATGAGTATGCCCTTATATTATATATGTGTAAAAATCATGCCCGCGCTACTTGCTATCACGGAGGTTACCGCGCCGGGACAGTCTTATCTCGATGCGACCTTTATGGGGGATATTGACTTGTACCCTAGAACATAGGACTCCTAGGTACAGGCTATCTGATTGATAGTCAGACGGTCCTAAGAGACGTGAGGGTATGTGCTGACCTCTTAGTGACTTGGAACTATACTTCGCCTCCATTTGTATGTATTTTGTGTTAATACAGTTCGAGAGTAATTCCGAACTAGTATTTCTCTTAGTTTGTGTGATACGGTGACTTGATAGCAGAGTATGCCAGCACCATAGATCTTATGTGAGGTGCCGTTAGTATATATATTATATGTGTGACTAATATATATACATATATTTATATGGGAACTTTTTATTGTTATATAAATTGATGTGTATGCATAAAGAGAATAATGTGCGTATACCGAAATCTTGTTTGGTGTCCTATATGGATAACTAATATACTTATTGCGAAAAGTATATTGTATATATATGAGATGAGATATCATATAACCTAACCCTGTATAAAAGGGGAAGAATGAATAAAGTGATATACTCCTTCCGGTAGATTTATATCCGGATTTATATGAATATGGATCATAGGTTCTAATGAGAACTATCAATAAATACGGGATGGTATAAATATGGTATGTACTGAAGGCCTAATGGATCCCGATGATCAACATTGTCACGTAGTAGTGTATCGTAGGGTCCCTTGTTTGGATTTCGCTTCGCGAGACACCCCACGCACGAACGTAACGTAATGTTGGGAATGGGGAGAAGTTTAGTCCATAATACCCGAATTGATGAGGTTTATTAGAAGATGGGTAATTACATTAGTTAGGCAGGGTAGCTTAACTAGGTTGTTTAAAATGGTATGCACTAGTTGTGCACTGTTAGAAGAGGGGTGGGGTGTATCTCATGTGAGAGCGATACCAGTTTAAATATGAGAAATAACATATTTTAAAATATGGATTTTAAGCACTTGCTAAAATATTTTCAAAAATCGGGTCTGACCCGTTTCTCTATTTTCCCCTCTTGCTATATCTATATATATATATATAGGTGTCGAGACACAGGAACGCCTGGATGATAATTCCTTCGAGTCAGACGTTTGCTGCAGCAGCTGTGGATGCAAGCAGGTTTATTGTAGACGCTTCTATCATTGAGATCTAAATAGGAGGTATAGTACAAACATTCGGGGTTATAGCCCAACTGTACACATTTATTCTTTCATCGCCTTTTAGTGCGGCATTCGATTTGGTTGTATTATTGTACCGAGTGTTCGGTTATTTTATTTTATTTTATTTCATTTCATTTCAGTTGCTGCATAAAAACTGTTGTAATTGTTTTATTTGAATGGTTAGATTAAAAAGATTAGTTAATTAAAAATTTGACGCCAACCTAATAGGATATTAGTAATAAAATTAGTTTTCGACAGTGATGCTAAGAATGAACCATATGAGACTCCTATTTTAATTTGATATAGGAGTAATCGCCCGGTATTTTATTAGGCGGGGTGTCACACAGATTTCATTAGGTGTCCCCAAGCATCACCCCCACCTCCGTAAAGCTTCTCTGATGTGAAAACGTAATCTCTACTAAACTCTCATTAATATTGATTTGTGTTAATTGAATGAATACAATGAAGCCAAGGGACTGATTTATAACAAAAAATAAAATGAAGTCATAATCCTATCATCTATCCTACCATCTAACTAAGAGAGAATTCTAGAAAATCAAGGATTTTAATTAACTAAACCTACTAACCTAAGGATAATAACAAAAGATAACTAAAATAAATAAATAAAGTAGATAAATCTTTCTCACTCCTAGGCGGATAGCCCCTGGGCTCAGTCACATCACTCTCCCCTGCATGAAAGAGTTCGGATTGAACCCAAAGTATGAGCAGCGGCGGGGCTTATTTTTTCGGCATATTCAATAACAAAACGATCAATACGAGCTGTTCCAAAGCACCAAATTAGCATGGGACTCGAACTCATTCCAAATCGGGTCCACGTGCATGTAACAAAATGGGCCCAAACAAATTGCTAAATCCGCAGTGGAAAACGTGGGTTCATCATCAAAAACTGGTAGGCCATCATAAAGCGGCAACTCATCCATGGATACGAAATGATCCCCAAAATACTAAATAAATATATGGAACGATGGAGTCTTATTCTCCTAGCCGATCCTTATAGAATGATTTTTTTTCCCTGTCAAAATATTATCAACCTTTCAGTAACAAGCTTGTCCATATACGAACATGTCCATATGTTTTCCCTTATAAGATGATGTGACATTTGTGATTAGTTTGACAATGATAGATGGCGGAGCCCACCAACCAACCAATCACGGTTTCTATTATTTTGTGAGCAACTTTATGTGATCATTGATGTGTGTCGTGCATTACGCCCGAAACAACATTTTCTATATAATGTCATTTCTATATAATCCTCAACATTTTCCAGTGTTCTAAAAAGCGCACCTAGGCTTGAAGCTTGGGAGAAACGCCCCGCCTACGCCTTATTCTTGATAAAAGGCTTAAGGCGCATTTTTTTTTTAAAAAAAAACGCTTTAGTGAAACGATATCGCCTTTTAAAAACTTTTTTTACAAACCGGATCAATATCTCATCCAAAACAATCAAAAGACAATCAGTAATCCCAAATCTCTCTGCCTCTCGTCCAAAAAAAAGAACATTGCCAACCGACTTCCGACCAAGACTCTATTTGTTTCATTTGAATAGTGAAAAATACATTTCTTATATTGAATCATTTTGTATTAATTATTGATTATCGATTATTGAATGATTATTGATATTGATTATTGAATGATGAAAAATACATTTTGTATATTGCTTATTAAATGTTGAGAAATACATCTTGTATATTGATTATGGAGCATGCATATGAGAAAGATGGCTATCAAACATACGGATATATTTTCAAAATTCAAGGTTTGTATTATTTTATTATATTACTAGCCTTAGAATAATTAAAATAACAAAAAGAGGGGAAAACGCCTTTTTACACCTAGGCTCCTAAGGCTTGAGGCTTCATCTCTACACCTCGACCATGCCTCGCGCCTTTTAGAACCTTGACATTTTCTATATAATGTCATTTCTTGTTACTTCAAACCCTGGTATCTAATACCACTTTCTTAAGTTGTGTTATTAGGGAACTCGTATCAAGGGGAGGAGCTTCCTTAGAACAGAAAGTTCCAAGTGCATTACTTTCAAAAACCCATCATCCATCCAAAATAGCACAAACATTTGTCAACCTATTTAAGCACTAAGACAGTAAAATTTTACTATGGGCAAGTTGGGGGGAAAATTTACAAAACATGCTACATACATACAAAAACAAAAGGAAAAGGCCCAGTTTCCAACCTTTATTAGTTTGAGCAGATTCAGACGAGCTATAGCATCCTGGTGGTCAAGCCTTGAAATGAGCAGTGGAGTCAAACCATTAACAGCCAAAGTTGTATTTATTCGAGATGATTTCCTGCACCAGAAGGATATTTTGCTTATTCACAATTCAAAAATATGAATCACAACAATTGATATGCAAAACTATTACAAACAATCCTTTATAACAGTCACCAAACCATTTAGAGTTCAGGGAAAAATCAATCCCTACCCCCCTTCCCCCTTCACTGGTCATTGATAAGAGGAAAAGTCACTGATCACCCATTCTATAGACTTTTCAAGAAAATATATATAAAAAAAACGCAGTAAATGAAGATTCTGAAATGCAATATACGAACCTATCAACACGACTGAGGGAAGGGGGGGCACTGTAACGTACTTTAATACACACACACACACACATATATATATATATATATATATAGAGAGAGAGAGAGAGATAATTATACATAACTATTAATGTGCGTGAGTAAGTTGTTTATATATAAAATATAAACTGACAGGTATAAAACCACATACGTGATAATTTTCAAGAACGGCTCCAATATATGGAGAAAATGCTGTTCTGGACAGAACTGGAAGAACTTGACCAATTTCTGAACTGCATCCTTTTTCAGTAAAGCTTGTTCGACCTTCCTGTTATCATTGTCATGGGCTAAGCAAACTGCAATAGAATCTAATGCTGTCACGGACCAGAGTTCGTCCTCAAGTAGGCTCAGGTACACATCTAACCCGCCGTGAGCCCGTAACTGCTCCCTTGAATTCCGTGATGCGTGGGCCATATCGCATAGCAGAGGCAATGCATATTGTTTCAATGGAGAATCTGACATGATAAAATGCATCAAATGTGGGATGATTCCATTTTCTGCTGCTTGTTCCTGCCTCCTCTTATTTATCTTGCACAGATTAAATAGTGCATTGAGGACCTGAATTCAGTAAACGAAACTAAGTTAGAAAGCATCCACATGTAGGTCACTTGTAGAATTCGGCACCCCAGAAACCAGTGTGATGCAAACCACATGCATTCACATATTGTGCAATCAAATTCCCATTATATATATAAGACAGAAAATGGGTAATGGTTACATTCAACAACATATAGATCAACAAACCAATCTTAAACTTTATATACTGTTGCATGACCACTTTGGTAAAGAGGTAACCTTAAACGAAAAACGATATTTGACAAGAAGAAGCTTTTAAGGTTGAAGAACAAGGTTCTAATTAACTTAAATTAAGTCAATATACAAGGACAAGAGGCACACAGCAGCATTCCAAGTTCTAGGCATGGGAATGGCTATATACTTGGTAATTGTACTCCCTTTGTCACAAATTAAGAATCCATGTCTTTATTTTGTATAAATTAAGGAAACACTCAGTCAACGACCAAGATTTAATCTTGTTCACCATCGTGGAACTCGGTTCATTGATTATGTACAAAGGAGGAAAGTGGACCCTATCTTACTATATCATTTAAAAATGATTATCAGTGTTGTTCTGCTTTTATGTTGTCACAGCGGAATCTTAATCTGTACTGGTTTTCATTTGATTAATATCAATGTATATCTCGTTTTCTGTCTAAAAAAGAGTGTATACATGGGAAAACAGGTTGTATGCGTCATGAATCATTACATTCATGGTTTAGGCCTCTCAATCAGGATAACAACTTGTTTATTTAACAATTAACACGATTTAAGAGGACAAGAGTTGAACATATATATGTTTGTTCCTTAATTAGGTCACCTGTTTAAATGTATATTAAAATGGAGTTAATGTTCATCCTCCAACTGTTTAAAGCTTGACCTGTTCAATTGAACATATTATGTAACTTGAATAACATGAAGAGAGAAACTCATATGAACCAATAAGTACTTGGATAAGCAAGGGTATTAGTAATATATGCATCATATATAATTACATTATGATTACTTCAAAAAAATTAATGTATCAATTCAAGTAAACAAGGTAAATAGGTTAAATTGACTGTATTATCAGGTCACCATGTTATGTCGTGTTATTCGTGTAATAAACAAAAAATTAAAAGTGAAGCTTGAGATGATTGATTAAATGTATTGCATTCAAACTAATCTATTCAGTCTAGTACCTATAGCAGAGACAACACAAACCCACCTCCCACATCGAAACTGCCAACCCTACTGCTAACAGTAAAGAGGTTTTAAGTTCCAATATGAAAGCAGCTACTTTGTACAAACAATACCAAAGATTATGTCAATACATCCATTCCACCTATCCGCAAACTCTCGTTTAATACGGGACGGAAATGGATAAACTATTCCAAGGGAGAAAATGGATATTTCGTATGCGTATAAACAAGTGAATGGAAAGACATCAATTCAGTAGATCAAAAGATAAAAGGAAAGCTATAACTAATGAGGAAGACTAAAATAACCATGGCCCATCATGCAACTAGGGAAGAGAGTTGAAAGTGTCACAATACAAGCCTCAAGAATTTCTACACTATAGTTCCCAAGAAAAACCTGTCCACATTCCATGATTGTAAATGCATTTTTTATATCTTCAACTCAATAGTATGTACTTAAATTTTAAAAACATGTAAGAAGAAACCCCACCCTTGGCGAGAGGGGCACCCAAATTTATATAACTAAACAACAAATAATAGAAGTACAACATACTAATCCTAAATCAACCAGGGACTCGATAATTTAAGCAACACTATCATATATTGAGCTTGCAATATGCTGCAAAAGGTAAACGCAGCTCATAGCGGAACAATCTAACAACTGTGCGCCGTTTAGAAGGCTCACCTCGTGATGTATTTGAGATATAAGAGGATCTTCTTTGAGGTCAAGGTTTGGAATCAAATGTTTAATTGCATCTGCCCGCTGAAGATTCTCTAAGCAATGTGGGTCGGTTGACAGATGATAAATACACTTCAACAACTATAAAATAACAGAAACAAGAAAGAAAACAAAGTAACTAAATAGAGCTGAAACTCAAAATTAACAATAAAATAAGTTATGTGTGGTACCTTCAAAAGAATTGCTGGCTCTATCTTATTGAACATCTGAAAAAGACGACTAAGCATACTCTGGCTACACATGTAGGATTTCACGGTTGTGTCTGCTCGAGCAAACTCAAGTAGAAGGTCTGCAACCTTTTCTAAGTATTCGCGAGCAATGTCAACGTTCCAATGTGATACCATATTGGAAAGTAATCCAGATGATGTTGCACTCCCTGGTCTAGCATTTAGAACTCCGGAACCAGACAGTACACCAGATGCCGTCTGAGATGCAATTCCAGATGCAGAAGCAGTTCCTTCTCCTACCTTCTTATTTACAACTTTATGTGAATTTCTAGGCATAGACTCAAGGTTTGCATTTTCTCTTCCTCGACCAGAAACCTCTGTTCAAAGATAAATACAACAACCATATCAGGACATATCATGTAAGTTCCCAAACATGTAAAAGAAGAAACACCTGTGCGACCAAGCAAAAAAAGAGGACAGCGTAAAAATAAGATAAGATGGTAAAGAGGAGTGGGGAGCATAAACGAATACTTGAAAATCCGAATCTGTTTCGGCTTGAATGCGAATTTTGTGGATAAAGATAGCTTTATTAAATATCCAGAAAAACATATATGAATATTGAGTTAGATGATACTGATAATTTGTATCCGAGACTGAACATATATATATATATACAGATTTCTATAGCCGGATCTGTATTGGCTTATATAATCCTTTTTATCCTTATAGAACTATAAATCTATATTAAAAAAATATTAAGTTATGTTATCAAATAGAGATCATCAGGACTGTTCATTGATATAAGAAACACTAAAAACACGCTTAATTTTTATCGTAAAGTCTTTCGAACATGTGACTCACATGAAAAACCATAGTAGTTCAACTGGCCAAGCTTTTTGACACGATTTTCGCAATAATCGCTTGGTCGACAGCGGGATTAACCGCATTTTATATGTTTCGGATCAGTTTACTTACTTTTGAAGGACATTTAAATGCCCATTTTCAAAATTACAGTGGAAAAAAAATACCCCCTTCTATTCAATATCTCTATGGGGTAAAGAGTCCAATCAGTGATTGTTCATTAAATTCAAAGTTGTAATAAATTCTCCTCCTATCTCGCAGAAAGTTCATATAGCAATTAAAAAAACCAGATGAATCCATAATGTGATACTTGTGTATGATATATGTCAACACCAGGATGTAGGTCGCAGCTTTCATGATCATATTTACCTGCAAATTCAGCCATCAAGAAATCGAGCCCATTTGTTTTCTTTTCACTAGATGCATGTAGAAGAGGCAAAATACTTTCATGTTTTTCCAATCCGGTGAGGTGACGTACATACTCAAGCTGCCCAGAGAAATGTCGCGATGGGGGTTCCTTATCCAACAAACTAAGAAGAGGCCTAACATTTTCTTGATGAGTAGTTGGAGTAGCAGGAAATCCATTTGATGCCCCTTCCATTGACTTTGGAGGCCTGTCTGTGGATGTTCTATTTGCAGAAATAGTAGTACCCCGTTGCTGTCTAAGGTCAACATCTGCTCGCAAATGATCAACTTTCCACCTGTCGACATTTTCTCTTTCTTTAGAACTACTTGCAGAATCTGGTGATTTTGAAGCGACTGATGCATCCCCAAAGGCATTGCTTGACGACTGAGGTCTATCAGTATCCAAAGCGACATATCTTGAATCGGGTGAATGAGAAGCCGAAACACGTGAAGATTCATAAGTTCCAGTTGACATGGGATTATCAATGACTCCGTGCTTAAGCTTAAGGTGATCAGGATGATCCAGTCCATATGGTAGTGTCTCACTCTGAACAAAAGCAGGGTTGCTGGGATCCAATGGACCAGAACGTGGTTGTAAAGCCAAGTTGTCAACTGGAAATCCACCTCCACCAGACATTGAAGCTAGTCGAGTTGACTCATTCAAGCTATAAAGAGTGTTGATGAGCCTAAGTAAAATCCCATTCTTTGCAGCTATGCGACAAAAATCATTTCTAGGGGTTGACCTCTGAAGCTTAAATACCTGCCACATGCCATCAATAGCCAGATGAACCATTTCCCTGAATGTCATAAAACTCAATTAATACAAAACTTAAGAAAAAAATAAAAACATAATAGATATATACAATAGATATTCAACTTCTGATAAACATGCATCTAAGAAATTAATATGCTGTTGATGTAAATAAAATTAAACAACATCCATATTACAAAATATTTTACATCATACACTACTTCCACATATCCAAACACATGATGGGAAGGATTCAAACTTGGTCCCAGGTTTTCCAACTAGAAACTGTCGTTTGCATTAACTTCTGATATTTCATTTGATTGTAGTTCATACCAGTTAAGCCAAGTGAGGTAGACCCACATGCTTTCAGGCTAGCAAACAATAGACAGAGTAGCTTAAGAATAGAAGAAGTAAGGTAAGATCAGAGCTGATTGCTGGCGATGACTTGGTGAAGGGAATCTATGAGAGAAGGTTGGGTTCCGACCTAATAGTTATGGAGGATACTACACAACTGATAAACCGGAATATCATCGCTTTTATATTCTTTTGCACCATTTGTGAACCGAGCAATGCCTGCCCTGCTAGGTGCCGCAATTAAGTGAGAACCCATTTGTGGGACCAGGGGTTAGAGTTTTTAGCTGATTTTAATATTAATGTGAAAAGGCCTTCAATCCAATAGTATACTTCTAGGTGTCCAGTGTTTGAGATATATATATATATATATATATATATATATATATAGAGAGAGAGAGAGAGAGAGAGGTTCTTAAGTGAACCAAAATAATGAACTTTTTAATGAACCTAATAAGATATTAAAAAAAAACCTTTAATTCCTCGTTGTAATTGATCCGCGCCAGCGGCAACGGGCACGAGTTTTTTTAATATACAACCCCCCAACCCAACCCATCTCACTTCCAAGAAAATCGTCCATGACCCATTTCATCCAAGCATGGCAGCCCTGCCATAGTCCTTCAAACCCGAATCCATCCGATGTCAGGCCATCAACCCAAACCTCTCCGGCGATCTCCCAAATTCGGCGACCATACCTGCCGGAATCCGCCATACCCGTCGGCAGCTACCTGCCCCGGATTGAACCCACCTGCTGTATCCTTAAAAACCGGCGACATCCACCATTTACTAACCAAAGACCCGACCCCAACATCGACCCAAATCCAAATCGGACCAGCTAAACCCGGATCTCCATGGCAGCCCTTACCCGCACACTAATAATGACACGACGCTAAATTTTTCATGAAATTTTAGTCTTTGATCCAACCTCGAGATTTTTCAGGAACGTAATGCCCGAACTGTTCATCGAATTCAATACAGCTTCAGTTGTGGGTCCCACACCTGCCGACCTGTACAAATGCACAGCAGCACTCATTATAAACCTATCTGGTTCAACAAACCCATTAATCTTTTCAAACAACGCAATCCCTTTCAGCCAAATCAACAGTAGCTTCGAATCGGGGGAGCTTCGAATGGAAGATGTGGGGGGGTTAAGGGGGTGCCGCTGGCACAGACCAATTACAACAAGGAAT
Source organism: Sambucus nigra (assembly GCA_949130495.1). Taxonomy (NCBI): domain Eukaryota; kingdom Viridiplantae; phylum Streptophyta; class Magnoliopsida; order Dipsacales; family Adoxaceae; genus Sambucus; species Sambucus nigra. The sequence continues at coordinate 376,671,194 of OX422209.1, read as the reverse complement.
TAAAATTTATGCTAAAGGGTTACTCTTGTGTAAGGTTCATTAAAAAGTTCATTTTTTAGGTTCACTTGTGAACCCTCTCTCTCTCTCTCTCTCTCTCTCTCTCTCTATATATATATATATATATATATATATATATATGTACGGAGAGGATCTCCAACATACCTCAAAGAGAGGACCAAAAAAAGGGATCATTTTTAAAAATAGTAAAAAAATGATTTTGAGCTGAGTTTTTTGTACGGTATTTAAACATTTCAACTTCCCCACAAAAAAAATATTTAAAAATTTTTTTTGCTATTTTAAAATAATCGGTCAAAATATGTTAGTTTTTAGCCGCTTAAAAACTGACATATATTTGACCGATTTTTTTAAAATAGCAAAAAAATAATCATAACTTTTTTTGTAGGTTCATTGAAATGTTTAAATGTCGTATAAAAAAATCAACTCAAAATAACTTTTTTTATTATTTTTAAAAAATGGTCCGTTTTTTCGGTCCTCCTTTGAGGTATGATGGAGATCCTCCTATATATATTCAGACATCAACATTTATCAAATAATCAACAAAAGCAAAATAATTTAAATTAAATATATGAAGCAATTGTAGTCCAATGTGTGAAAAGAAAAATCGAAAAGAAAATATTAATTGTTCTCCACTGTTGGGTGTTTTTTTAGTTTCTTTGCCTACATAGTCGCTCGTGAGAAAAGAGAGTTTCACCAGAGAACTAAGGAACTTTTTATGCTTTGACATTGGTTAGTTTTGGGGTGGGGAATGATCCAATTCGCCATTTCATTGGAAAATATGTAAAATCAACATATAAATTGGACCATTCTTGCATTGGGGGCATATTTCAGAAAAATATAACCAGGCAGGGCGCACTTTGAGCCTAGAGACTAGGCGCACAAGGCGCATGGCTCACTAAAGGAGCCTCGCCTGAGGTAAGATAAGGCACCAATCTTGAGCCCTTGTGAGTCTGGGGCAGTGCGTCATATTAATGGGGGGAAAAAGGCTGGGGCTTTCCATCCTCGTTGTAGCACCCATTTTATCAAGAAATCAAAAATATCACTCAGCCTTTTGAAGGGAGCTGTTTATTCTTCAAGAGTTCCACGGTTTTTTTCTACCCAGTTTCATTAGTAGGTCTGAGTGATTTACTCTCCTACCCATGGTTCAAAGTCTCGGCCGAGTCAACTCGGTATCGGCCGAGTTGACTCGGTATTGTAAGTCGACAATCCGATTCCGAGAAGCGATTCGATTATAGATTGAAATCGGTGAGATCTCGCCGAGATATTCGATATTTGTTAAAACTCGGAGAGAATCGGTGAGATCTCGGAGATATCGGCCGAGACAGGATGAAAACAAGAAGAAAAAAGAAGTGTCCAAAAGTTGACGATCAAAAGAATAGAGGAATCTTAACTGTAGATCTTCGTAACGGAAGCCCTAGACCATGGATGTTGTCGGCTTATATTTCCTTCGCATGTGGGTTTTTTCTTCACAGTCTCAAGCGTTAAAAAAATAGGCGGGTAGGGTTTTGGTTTGTGGGGTTTTGTCTGAGGTATTTGTTTAATAGGTTTTTTGTGTTCCCTTCACGCTTTATATGGTCTCTCATAAGTGAGATTTTTGTTCACTTTATTTTTTTTTTATTCTCACTTTGTCGGGGGGTTTTCTTACTTTTTTTTGTGCATGTTTTTCTTCTTTTCTGACTTAAATGTTTTTGGAAATGATATTTTTCAAGATTCTTTAAAAAAATGTTTTTAATTAAAAAAAGGTAATGTTTTAAAAAAAATCTTATCAATAAATTGGTACTATTTAAAAAAAAATTATTGGTCTTGATTTGTAGCTAAAATAAAGTTGTGTTAATTCCAAAAAAAATATCACTATATTTAACAGATTTATCAATAAATTGGTATTAATTTTTTATTATGTACTATTTTCCACTGTTCTAAAAAACCCGCCTAGGCTTAAGGCTTGGGAGAAACGCCTCGCCTTACGCTTTTTACGCCTTATTCTTGGTAAAATCCTTACGGCGCACTTTTTTCTAAAAACAACAATGCCTTAGTGAAACGATGTCGCATTTTAAAGAATTTGTTTACAAACCGGACCATTATCTTATCCAAAATAATCAGATAGTATATTCAGACATATTTTTATGATATGTGCAATTTTTGTATTTTAATAGCCTTGTTATGGTTAAAAAATATTAAAATATATTAAGAAGGCCTAAACGCCTTTTCACGCCTTTTTACGCCAAGGCCCGCCTAGGCTTCTAAGGCTTAAGGCTTGGCCTCCACGCCTCAATCACGCCCCGCGTTTTTTAGAACCTTGCAATTTTCAGAATGTTTATGTTTTTAAAAAAATAATTAATAATTTTTTTAGTTGTTATAAAATCAATATTATTTTTTAAAATAAGAAGTATTATTAGTTTGTTCAACTTTTAAAAAACATATTTTTTTGTTTTATTTCCTACTAAAAGTTAACAACTTTGTTTTAAAAAAAAGAGAGTAACAGTTTTGGATAAGAAAAAGAGTACTAACAATTTTCAAGCACCAAAACATTTAATGCACATTTTTGATAAATCAGTATAAATTAATTTTTTCGTACAAAATAAAAAATGTTTAGAGCTCACTTTTATTTAAAAATGTACAAAATGAAAAATGGTCACAACTCACTTAACTTATGTACAAATATTGTTTAAAAATGGTCGCAACTCAGTTATGTTTTGTACAAAATTCCTAAAACTTGTGTACAAGTAATGTTTTGTACAAACAATGTTCAAATATTGTTTAAAATAATGTTTAATAATTCTAAAAATTCCAAAAAATAATATTGTGTACAAATGATGTTTTGTACAAATTACTAGAACTTATGTTCAAATAATATTTATAATAATGTTTAGTATATTAGCAATATGTCAAGTCCGTCATGTTTCAGTATAACCAATTTTACATTGCAATGCATATTAAAGGATGGTTTTGAACGTATCTGATTGGTCCACATTTTTAATCTTTTTTTTTTTTAAATTCTATATTTTTTTCAGAATTTTTTGCGCTCTCTAAATAGCGTATCGCCCGATACCGCGACCGAGTTGAAAATCGAGTGTCCGATACCGGAACCGATACCGAGACTTTGAACGATGCTCCTACCGTTCATTTTCTCCTCCTATTTTTGCAAAGTGTAATCTGTGTAGGACAACAATTCCCCTTCCCCCTTTGCATCTTTCTCTTTCTATAATCATATTGTTTTTAATAAAATATTCCATTATGTTCAATCACTAATGTACCAGGCCTATTTTTATCCATCTCTATAATAGGCTTACTTCTTGATCCTGAATAGTACCAAATTTGTTATTCACAACCTAACGAAGATACTGACAATAGGGATCAAAGAGAGATAAATGAAACATGTACTTTGCATAATAAAAATATATCTGCTTCGCTCTAATAGCACGTAAAACTACCGACCTGTACTTTGCATAATCAGCCTCAAGAAAGCCCACAAGAATAGGTATTCCACGGCAAGCAATAAACATCTGCAATGTCAAGGGGCTGCACAAAGAAGCGTCCAAACTCAATCCATTATTCTAGAGTGATTATTATAACAGTGAAAACATCAATGTGAAGAAACTGTAAACCTTGACTGGCAAAGCTGCTGCAAAAAATAAGCTGCTTCCATACGAACTTCTCGGGGGCGATCAGGTACCGCAAAGCCCATGACCGTGGGGATCTATGATGCAACTTAGCAATTAATTCAACTCAAAACCACAATTATCTTCAAGAATGATGAGGACTTTAGATTAACACCTATGAAGCACGGACTCGACACGTGATACGGGATACGAAACGACTCAGAATACGACATACGTGATTTTTCCAAAATGCCCACGCTAGGATACATATTATATATATATATATATATATATATATATATATATATATATATATATATATAATATGTATACATACCCCATTTTCATAAATGATTTTGATTTGAATTTTTTTATATGGTATTTAAACATTTCGGAGGGCCCATGTAAAAAAAATCAGCTCAAAATAACTTTTTTTGCTATTTTTAAAAAACGGGTCAAGCTTTCACAACTTTTAAAGCACTTAAAAGCTGTGAAAGTTTGACCGATTTTTTAAAAATAGTAAAAAAAGTTATTTTGAGCTGATTTTTTTATATGGGTCCGTTGAAATGTTTAAATACCACAAAAAAAAATCAACTCAAAAATAATTTTTTTACTATTTTAAAAAAATTGGTATGTAAAATTTGGTATGTATGAGAGCCTGGTTCTATATATATATATATATGTGTGTGTGTGTGTGTGTGTGTGTGTGTGTGTGAATGAAATAAAACAGAAATTGTTTAGTAAAATACGTAAATAAAACATACTTAACTTGAAATTCAATAAAATTAAATACAATAACAATACAAATTTAAACAAGAAAATATAAAATTCAATAAATCGGAAATAGAAGGAATATGGTTTGCAAAAGTTAGGGTTTGTTTGAAAATTTTGCTTATTGATCATTTGTGAATGAATATGGCCTCTTCTTTTTCTTTTTATATTTTACAATCGATGTTTTAAGTCATTAAATATTTGACCCCATTTTAAAATTTTAAAATACTAAAAAACTATCCCCAGCGTGTCAAAATAACGTATCCCCCAGTGTGTCCCGTGTCAAACAGGATTCGCTTCGCTGCCTTTGGGAGAGTGTCCATGCTTCATAGATACAAAATAAATTAATTAATTTAGAATTCCACGCAACAATCATCTAAACCAGAAAGTATAGAACAGCTAATGCACAGCCCGAGACTAGTATTCATCCAATTTTGCCCCGTGTCTCATTTAGAACAATTGGCTAATAAATTTTAATATGACCAAATGCTCATTTGCTTGCTATTTTTTGAAGGAATTCGAATAACTCTATATAAATGAGATTCACAGATGTCAGATATTGCAAGATAAACCTCACTAGGAAGCAATTGAACCCCTCATCTTCATACGGTTAAAGTTAAGACCACAGAAATATATAGATTACTTACAAGGCCAACAAGACAAGCATTTTCCTGAAAATCAGTGTTATCCTTGATTATCTGGTTTAAAACTTGCAGTACGGAACATGTAACCTGCATGAGAGAATACGTTACCCACATAGTGGTTAAAATTGCTACAAAAATCCAGGACAACAATAAATCATAGAACAGTAGAACATTTGATAACGCCTCCTAAGGATGACATACACGAGTTCTAGGAAGTTCAAGCAACTCCATTAGAGGGAGCAAACCATGTTGGGTAACAAAAACGATTTTCTGCTCAGGGCGTTGGTGAAAGAAAGCTATTAATTTCTGGCAAGCAGATACAATCACATCTTCTGGTTCCTCTGGTCTCAATGATGAAACTAATTTGCTGAACTCAACAGCCTACATATAAATACATAAACAAATGAATTCATCAAAGGGGAACAGTCCAATGCAACAAGTGACAAGATTGCTTTTGTGATAACATAGAGATAAGGTTAATTGAAGACAAGACTGAGTGAAAGGCTGCTTTCAACACCATTATAATGATAACGCAATTTCTGCGGCAATGATACTAGTTGCCATAGTGATAGTGTGGGTCTATAATAAACAATTTGGTGCAGAAGAAAAAAAAATAAGCAGCTAGGTTTAAGTCTTCCTCTGATACTGAGTTGATGCCGACTAGAATTTAAAAATTATATATTAGGATTATATTAAGACAAGAAACTCATATACCCAGCTTGACACATGCTAGAAAATAAAATTTTACCAAAATAATTTTACCTCCTAATACCTAATTAAACATAAATAGTAATAGTAAATTACATAACATTTTACTCAATTTAGCCTAAATACATCTGCTTAATGTTCCAAGCATGCTCCATGTGAAGTCACACTTTTTCAAATTTTATAGATAGAGCATCTCGCACAACATACTATCTCAGACATAAAAACAACCCAGCAAGAAGCAGTTTTCTTTGACAACTGAATGAGAGGAAAAAATGAGGGCGCTAGTCAAGAATCTTCCTTTCCAGAAAATACAAAATCCAACAAACTAACCACGATCAAAGAATTAATCACACTGCCATTGCAGAAAAAAGAATAGAGTACCTGTAGGTGAAAAAGATTATCTGCAGGCAATTTATCATCAAAACCCTGATAAGAAAAAATAATCAAAAACAGAAACTGTGATAAATAAAATAAGACAACAACCAAGTCTAATTTATACACCAGGCTTACCAAACCATCAATATCAAGTACATCTTCTTTTAAAACACCCATCATTATACGAAATAAATCTCCACCATTTGACTGCCCGGTTCCATTCTCCGTTTGTTTTTGAGCAATTGTCGCTCTCAACTTTGTTGCCAGATCATTTTTTCCACCATCTGTTGCAAATGCATTTCCTTGATTCACATGTGAAGAGGATCTAGATGTTGAGGCTTCAGCTGCCCGATCCTCCGGGTTTTTATCCAGTGGATGAAACAAGTCATCCAAGGAAGCATCTCCAGGAGTGTCACTAAATCTACTCAACTCATTACCTCCAGAAGTTATTGATGCCTTCGGAGCCTTCAGACATGGCCATTCCAAAGATCAATTAGAATGCATAAAATAAATATCAACTTACTCTTAAGCATAGATTCAGGATTATTATATCAACAGACATAAATATTAAAAGAGGACATCACAATACTATATAATGAATGAAAGAAAGAATACAGTTCTTATAACTTTCTAAACATTTTATTGTCTGCAGTAAGTCAGTCTTCTTCTCTGATGACTAGAAAATAAAATTGAGACAATCACAATTCAGCAAAATAATTATTGTCAGGTAGAATCGGAAGAAGAAACTACCAACACCCTTATCACTCATCCAAAATGACGAAGAAGAACCTTCAACCATCAGAAACAAGAACAAAAACTCATTGAACTCTCTATCGTTAAGATTTCTTTTAAAGAACAAACTCCATGGAGAACATGGAATCCAAATATACCACTGAGGCAATTAAGTCATTTGATTACGAGAGAATCTGTACAATCGAGAGAACAAAGAAGATGGAAAATCATTGCCAACCTGTGCATCTGACCCTTTTACTTCCTCAGCATTGATCCCTACCACCACATTTTTCTTGAAACTCAAAAAGGTCAATTAAGTTAGAAATTTTACCTTCATCTCCTGAACCACAAAAATTTTACCTTCATCTACTTAACCACAAAAAAAATTGTATTGTCAAAAAATTGTAAGTGTCATAGTCCTACCTTATCCTTCCCAGTAGCAAATCACTCTATAAAGCTATTGTCACATGCATTCTTCATCAGTCTACTCATCACGCCCTCCACCAAGATGAAAACGAAGGGGAACAAAGGATCATGGGGCCCTGGACCTCCAGTCACCCAAACCTAGCTCTAAGCCTCCCACTAATCGCAATCCATTTCCCTCATTAAAAATCTTTCTTTTTCAACACACAATACAACAAAGTTTTAGTCAATGATAAGACTTGAGCCAATTACAATCATAAAACTTCAGCCAAAATCCTAAATATCACTAAATGGTCTTAAAATCATTCAAGCCCTGGGAACCCTCTTTTTGTAAAGTCAAATAAATATACTTGCATTGTCTTTAGCATTCAGCATCCCCGACTCTAAAGACTCCTGAAATTTTTTTTACAATAATCCTTTGTAGCATCCCAAGAATCTTGAAAATTCGACATAATAAACCCATCTGGCCTTGGGTATTATCCCTCGTACATTCAAAGACAACCTTTCGGTCCTTTCTAACTTCATCTTGGCTATAACTTATGATGTAACCACACGTCTAATGGCAACTCTAGAGGCACCACACCAATTTAGAGAGAGAAATATAACTAATCTTTTACTCAAAAGTTCGGTTCCCCAAATGAGGAAGAGGAGGGATCTATTTATAGGATAGGGAGGTGAGCACTTAAGGAGTAACTAACCAATGTGGGACTTATGTCCATCTATACAATAAGCCTAATACTCAAGTGTTCACCTAAAGCCCATCCTCTAAATAGACCAATACAATTTGAAATGAAATAAAATAAAATACAACATGAGAAGAAACTATGATTAACTAATATATGTAGCCAAAAATAAAAGAGGATATGACCAAAATATCCCTCGGATCACATCACTCTCCCCGTCTTCCAAAAAGCTCATCCTCCAGCGTGTGGGGGAATGCCACCAAAAGGAACCAATCCTCCATGGGCTCCGCCGCGTGCCATGGAAGTCGTCCCTTAACTCAACCCGAATACCGGCTTGAAAAGTGGCGGAGCATCGAGGCCAAAAACATCCAATGAGAGTCTTCCACCATAAAACCATCATCATACCCAAATAAGATAAAACTCGTGTCAACCATGGGGGCATACGGAGGGCGAAACTCCAAAAATGGGTCATGGTAGGGGGTGGGGGTGAAGTTGGGTGGGGTTGTGGGTATAGAGTTGGGATTTTAGAGGGGTGAGGGATAAAAATGGGTTAGGATAGGGTGGGGACTGAAATTTTGAAGTTTGGTGGGTATTAATGGTTGGAGGAGAGTTCAAAAAGGGTGAGGAAGTGAGAGAGAGGTGGTAAGTGGGTGGGAAAGGGGTATAAAACCCTAGAATTAGGTGGTTGAGATAATTCAGGAGTTATTCGGATTAAAAAGCTGGAAAAAAGAGGGGTTTGGGAGGCTTGGTGGGCTGCTCCACCCCGGTTGGCCGGAGTTCCGGTGACCGGAGTTGGCCAAATGAGATGAAAATAGAGGGAGTGCGTGACGATCTGGAAATGACTATGATAAACCATGTTTAAATCATGCTTACCATATGGGATGGGGATAATGTGTTATTATAATATATAATGTTCAGTTATTGTGTTTAGTCTAATCCTACCTTCATAACTTATGAAATATTGAATTAGTCACAAACACAAATTTGTGAAGTCTTCGGTAGGAATGTTCGAGTTCCGCACTAGTTTTGGTCACTATAATATAATAATTGACTTGAAGTGAAAACTAGATAGTTGTAGATATATGAGTTAAGTTTGTAACACAACAAACGGTGTGTAAAACGGAGGTCCGATCAAGAAGTTATGCTGGAATTACGAAGCAGGGGCAAATTTGTCCATTCGTTAAATGATATTTCGTCTTATTAGGCTAGCAAATGGTGGATTTCGATTGGTTAAGGAAGGAGGTGGGTTTTGGCCGACTTTAAAGGTTTAAAATAAGCTCCTCCTTTAGGATATTTCAGCCATTAAAGAGTTTGGCTTGAGAGGAAGAGAAGTGGGAAGTCGAAGAAGAAGAATTGAGGAGAAAAATTGTAGAAAAACCCGTGGGAAATTACGGAAGAGTCCTTAAGGAAGGGAAGGAGTACCGGTTGGACAAGTGTGAGATAAGGACCCAGGGAAAACCCATTAAGTCACCAAGGTATTGTGATATCACTGCCAAATCTAGGAGGTCGGTGGGGTTAGCAAGGGATGCATAAAACCATGATTTTGGTCAAACGTAGAATGGGTAATTTAAGCCTACTTATCTTTTCAGTAAGTTTGAATAATCATAATTACCTCAAAAATTGTGAAAAGTTTTAGTTTTATTGATTAATATTAATAACTGAAAAAGGATACTCGTTTTTATGGTTTGGTTAAGGTAGTTATGATTTGACTCACTTTGACTTTCAAACTTAATTATAAGTAACCGGGTTGGGGTGTGTCAACTGGGTCGCCCAGGGTGGGAAATATGGATCCAAAGTCGGGTCGTTGATCGGATCACCGAAAGGGGGTAGGGGACGAGTGTCGAATTCGCCAGAGCCGAGGAAAAAATGAGCGGTAGAGGTTGTTTTAGGGGTATTTTGGGGTGGGGTCTTTGAGGTAAGTTGTAGATCGAGATGAGAAGAGGGCGTGGGAGAAGTTTGGGGAATTTGGAGGAGTTTAAAAAATTTCCGGCAGCCGGAAAAATGACAGCGGCAAGGGGCTAGTGGAGGGGGCTAGTGGCGGCAGGAGGGTGGTGTAAGGTTGGTGGTGAAATATTAGTAGGTGGGTGGGTAGTTAGGGCAGTGATGTAGTGAGTGGTGGAGTTAGGGTTAGGGTTTAAGTGGGGGGAAGATGAAGATGGGTCTTGGGGGCATTTGGGTATGGGGTTCGGGTAGGGTTAGGGTTTTGCAAAAGTGATGACATTTGTTGGATGAGGGTGGCCATGTGTTGCCCCATGAAGGCCATTTTTTCTCTCATTTGTTCTAGCATTTGGATAAATCTCTCATCAAGTGTTGCCTTTTTGGGAGCCATTAAAATGTGGAACACGATTTAAATGGAAAAAAAAATTATTGTGACACCTAACAAATGAAAAAAAAAATTATGGTGATACCTCACACACAAATGGGGGGGGGGGGGGTGTAACACCTCGCTCTGATACCAATTGGCGTAACCACACATCTAATGGCAACTCTAAAGGCACCACAACAATTTAGAGAGAGAAATATAACTAATCTTTTACTCAAAAATTTGGTTCCCCAAATGATGAAGAGGAAGGGTCTATTTATAGAATAGGGAGGTGAACACTAAAGGAGTAACTAACCAATGTGAGACTTATGCCCATTTATACAATAAGCCTAATACGCCTAATACTCAAGTGTTCACCTAAAACCCATCCTCTAAATAGACCAATATAATTTGAAATGAAATAAAATAAAATGCAACATAAGAAGAAACTATGATTAACTAATATATGTAGCCAAAAATAAAAGAGGATATGACCAAAATATCCCTCGGATCACATCAACTTCAGAATCTCATCATCTCCCCCACCCCCAAAAAAAAAAAAAAATAGATAAATAATAAACTCCCACGCCATCACTTTCTGAACTATCCAAGATTTACTCCATTTTATTCCCACTATCAATCTTTTCCCACTATCAATCTTGTGGAACAATGTCAGTTTATCATCCCACTGCCTTATCAATTTGACCTTGGCTTTTTTTAATCCAAACACAAGGTAAATATTCATTTTACAACTGAAACAAACAATTGGTAAAGAAATTGAAACCACAAAAGGAGGGTAAAAGAAAGCCCTTGAATACATTATGCAAGGCTGAACAGCAGTTAAGACAATATCTGTGTTAATCGGAAACAAATAATCAGACAGAAGCAAAAATTACAACAAGGAGACAAGCAGTGTAGTCTTAATTATTGAAGACTCTGTAAGGCCTTAATTGAAGAATGTAAGAAATACAATATACGATGAACCCACTCCAAAAACCAGACTCTATGCTCCACCTAAAAAGGCATTTGATCACCACACCACATGATTCAGTAAAGACATCAATAAGCAATTATTCCATGACATTGACATAAAAAGAAATGGGAAACACCGAAAAATTTGGAGATAAACATGCCCATGAGGTTGCTGAAAAATTCATCTTCTCCTAAAGACTCTCTCTTCTTATCTTCAAAAGTTCATGTGTTTCTTTCGTTTAAAATTATCCAAAAGAAGCCATCACTATACATCTCCAAAGATGTCTTCTTTTCTTCTCGCCATAGTTGAGTCCAACGATTCTCATACAACCCGTAAACGATTTTAATAATGAAGGACAATAGATTTTCTTTTTCTATGAGATAACACCACAAGCATTTACCTCAAAAGGGACTTCCTTAAACAAAAGTTACCTATACACAAACCCCCAGTTTTTTTAATCTCGAGAGAGACTTTCTCATTTCTTTTTCTTATAGAAAATAAAATTTCATTAATAGCAAAAAAGAGATTACAGAGGGGGGAAATTGTCCCCTAGAGCCTATAAAGAAAACCTCTAACAAATAAAGCTACAAATGGATCTCCACTTAATTAATGCTACTAGCCCAGTTCAATAACGGCAAATAAGAAGCAAATTTTACTACATTTTTGGACCAATGGACACTTTCTCAATTAACAAGGTGGTTTCCTTTATCTTCTTCTTCACTCCTATCCCAAAAACTTTAGCAACGCATTTTGGAAGTCTAAAAATGGATAAAAAAGAGATAAACTACTCAAAACTGCCCTAATTAGAGTACCCTTGGGAGGCAACTCTTTTCCCATCCATGTAGCCTCTTTTTCACCTCCTCTAATATTGAGTTCCAAAATACTAAAGAGAGAGGGTTACCCCCCGAAGGCAGTATGGAATAGGTCATAGCCCCATAGGCCACTTCACACCCCACCGCACTAGCCTTTAACTATTAACCAAATTTCCTCACATTTATACACGTTAACATACTCTTCCCCAAGTTGATTTTCAAACCAGCCACCATACCAAAAATGTTTGGTGTTAACAAGTTCTCTACATTGTCTTCCTTATCCCCCATAAAAAATATGGTGTTATCCGCAAATTGGAAGCGTAAAACCTCCACCCTTCCTTTTTTACTTTAAACCCTTATAAAATCCTTTCTCGGTTGTTCTTACTACCAATCTATTTTGGACATCCGCCACAAAGGTTAAAAAAAAAAAAAAAAAAAAAAAAAAGGTGAGATAGGATCCCCTTATCTCAACCCCCTTGAAGCACCAAATATCCTCTATGCTGACCATTCACAAGGTGAAAACGCCCCAAGGGCCCCCGAATTTAAAATCCTTATACTTAAAATCAATTTCCATGTTGAAATAGATATGCGAAAGCGTAAATGTGATGGTTCAATAAAACGAATTACCAAATTTTAATTTATTCATAAATTAAAATTAAACCAAGTGAAAATATGATTAATACACACACACTATTGATTTCACGTAAACACAATTAATTCATTCAAGTCCTAGAATTTGACTAAGTCATATTTATCATTATTTCCAAGTTAGGTCAAACCAGTTTTAACAATAGACTTGAATTAAATAAACTTTACCCAAATATAATTATGCACCAAATTAAATTAAGTGTGACAATTAAAACCAAATTTATCTTGAATTATCCTAAGCATGAGTTCTAAGTCATTACGCAAGATAAAATAAATCAATCACACTACGCCGCGATGTACGAGGAAAAACCCACAACGGGAAACAACCTCGGACGGCCCTAGCCTCAAATCCACTAAGTACGGAATTACATTTAAAAGACAGATGACTTACTTATTCAACTCGAACCCTCTCTAGCCTTGACGCTTCTTCTTGTAATCACCTCTTCCTAGCGGATAACCACGGAGCTCCACCGTGATCTTGGACTCACCAATCGGACAATAGGTACACCGTCAACCACACGTGGTGTCTTTTACCACATGAGAATGCCGCGGCAAAACGAATTCTTCTTCTTTAAGGGATGTAGAAGAAAACCTAAACAATCTCTTCAATTCGGTGTAGAGATAAATCCGGTGCCAAACTCCAAGCAAGATGTATATATATATGAACTTGGATAAACAAAACAATGGGTGTGTATGTGTTTTTTGATGAATTTATTCCATAAAAATCAAACACAAAACATGAAAAAATTTCTTAAAAGTTTTGCTCTCAAAAGACTCTTAGAATGTGAAAAAGTTGTCTACAAAAAGTTAGTTCCCGCACTTAAGAAGTATGTCAAAAAGGAAGTGGGGCAAAGTAGTGGAAAAAACTGGCTTAAAACTGTTCCCGCTGTTTTTTCGTTAGAAATCTCGTTCGAACGAGACTTCTAACGAAGAGACAAAACGGAAAAAAAAAAATCTCGTTTGAAAACTGGTTCGAACGACTTCTCGTTCGAACGACCTATCTAACGATTTCTCAGGTCATGGTTCTAGATAATTTCGATACGAACGCGTGGCCGCCAGTTTCGTATTTTTCTGATTTTTTTTGGATTTGATATGATTTTTCTACTGAAAGGTGTCCGAGAACAAAATATTTAGAACTACGAATTCAAAAAAAGTTTAACAAAAAAATACTAACACCCAAAATAAATTTCTAAAATACACCCGATAAATAATGTTCCAAGCTCCTATATATATATATATATATATATATATATATATATATATATTAAAATGCATTCATACCTTAGGAGCAATGGAACCATGTTGATGACGTAGAAACGAGGCACAACATACACGACATTTGATGAAGCTTTAATATCTAGGCCGCTACGTCTTCAACAAACACGTCATAGGCTTGAATGGATAAACTTGAACTCTATCCTATGACTCAAATGTTTTTGTCCGGAATTGAGCCAAAACTACAAAGGACTCAATTGGAAATTTGTGTCCTTACACAAGGATTGGAAGGTTTGCCCAACCAACGCACCCTCTAGTCCAAATCCTCCTTCTTGACGAAAATCTTTTGTTCTCGAACACAAAATCCCAAAAGTCCCACTTCACATCGCCATATACTTCTTCAAAGCCAATTTAAACACCACACCTTTCTTCTTTTTACTCGGATAATCATCCACCACCTCATTTGCTATCAGATCCAAATCGAGTATTTGTCTATTCCTTCTCACTCAAGAAGTCGTAACTCGAATGGATAGAACTTTTGTCAAAATCCTGTAAAGACTAGTAGCCAAGCTTTAATTCTCAAAGAGTGACTCTTCTTAGTTATCAACCAAATGTATGGCCAAACTCCATCCACTCTTCTAAAAAAATTCTAGTGTAACGCTGCCACACCCACGTGTACTCAAAAAGTCACAAGCCATAACATTTACATAAAAGAAAGCCAATGTCTCAGTCTATGGAAGAGTGCAACCGTGCTGATACTTGTGATTGGGAAAAAAAATATGAAATGTGTGGGATTTATTAAAAATAATTGCTATTAGATACAGTTAGAAAACCGATATATAAGATTCCTTAAGTTCACCGAAGGATACCATAATGTGATAAAAGTTGTGATAGAACAATGATCGTCACTTCATTGTCAGAATTAAAATTCAATTCGTTAGTATCAAAGAGTAATACCTGATAGTATTACATATACCCTTATCTTCGCTTTTTTCTCTTTGTTTTTTCCACTTCTTTTGCGAGAATAGGTCTTATGTTATCTATTTTTATCAAGGTTCTAAAAGGCGCGAGGCGTGGTCGAGGCGTAGAGGTCAAGCCTCAAACCTTATGAGCCTAGGCGCGCCTAGGCGGAGCCTAGGCGTAAAAAGGCGTTTTTCCTTTTTTTATTATTTTAATTATTCTAAGGCTAGTAATATAATAAAATAATACATACCTTGAATTTTGAAAATATATTCATATGTTTGGTAGCCATCTTTCTCATATTCATGCCCCATAACCAATATTTGTTAACTAATCCTTCGTTTTTTTTAAAAAAAGTGTGCCTTAAGCCTTTTACCAAGAATAAGGCGTAATAAGGCGTGGGCGATGCGTTTCTCCCAAGCCTCAAGCCTAGGCGGGCCTAGGCGGAGCCTAGGCGGGCCTTTTAGAACACTGATTTTTATGGCAGTTTTTTTTTTTGGTTGGTGGGGGTGGTCGGGTGGGTGGGGGTGGAATAGATGAGTTCAACTTCAGCTTGCAACGCAAACTTGAAGAATGATTTTGGTGACGAAGGGAATGCCACTATCTGCAGAAGACAAACAAATACCAAATCCAACTATTTTGTTGATGAAGGAAATGTCGCTATCTACCGAAGACAAAAATGGTGTGTTGGGTGGGTGGGTGGGTGGGAAATGAGCTGAAGAATGAGTTTTTGTCTCAGCAGGAGGAAACGAAAACGCACACAAAAATAGTAATAAAAATAATCTCTGCAGTAACATAACGCAAGTACTCAGCACAAAACCTTGCATTCACTATGTTAATCATCAGATAGCAGCAGTAATTAGTGACAGCTTTACCTTTTGAGGATTTAAATCATGGCTCCTTGGTACAGAACTGAATGAACTATCTTCAACATGAACAGAACTTCCTTTGCCTTCAATTTTTCTGGCTACGATGCTTTTCCGTCTCGACTCAGGAGATCCCAGTTCACCATTCACCGGAACTTTCTCTTGGGAAACCAAGTGGGATGATTCATGAAGCTCTGTCGAATTAGCTGTTTCATTATTAGCAGCGAGCCCAACAGAATTAGTGTGTATTGGGGACTTCTCGTGGAAAGCTAAGGTGGGAACTTGATCTGAATAAATATCATCATCAGAGTTATCTACGCTTTCCTCAACAGGAAGACCACTGGAATTGTTGTCCTCAACAGGCCTGCCAAGATCAGTAGCCTCTGCCAATAACAACTCTGTCTTAGAGCCCTGCAATTTAGGTGGAGAGTAAATACATATGAATTTAATGAAATTCAACATGTTGGCTGATATTTCCCAGTGTTAATAATATATACAATGTCATTAGGAAATGGGAAACTTGAAAATTAGTAACAAAAAGTCTACAGAATCACAAGTTTCAAATTAAAGAAATTACATTAACATCTGCAGAAAGGCTTTTAACCATCCTCTGATCATCTCGATTTGAAGTAGCTGCATCCATTGAACCATCTACCTCTATATTTCTGCAAGAAAATGGTCTTTTACAATAATAACCATGAAACATTTCCAAGATAAGGCATGTAATTTCCCAAATTTTCACCCATTGCACATGAATAGGACATCCACTCAAGTCTTATAGGAAAATTCCTCAAAAGGAACATAATATATATCATGATATGAAACTGCTTCTCCATTAAACCTGTCACGTACTCTGCATGAAAAATGGTCTTTTACAATATTGAATCACAAAACATTTCCAAGATAAGGCATGTATTTGGAGGGGTAAATAATTGAATTTCTCGATGAAATTTGGTGGAGATGATCTTAACGAGTGAGATGATGATCCAAAACTTCAACGATCGAAATGCATGCATATATTCAATGTTACATAAAACCCACTAAACAGTTGAATTTTTTGAAAATATTTGGTGGAGAATAAAAAATTTAACCATTTGCGAGGTCTGTACATTCCTTAATTTAAGAAAACCGTGTCTAGAGCCTCACCATTTATACATGAATATGACATTAGTTTGAACGAAAACTCATAAACACGAGCAAACGACAAATAGTCAGCATTTCAGCAAGAACTTCACTTCACTTCACTATACGTTTTGTTTTATGAGAAACAAGATAGTTTTTAATAAACCGTTCCTTTATCTTTTATTATGTTAAGATATGTTTGCTTGTAGTAATCCATGACCATGAGTCTATACGCACATAAATTTTCATATAAAACAGAGCATCTCTTTAAGTGGAACAAAAACGATGAGATTTTACTTAAATAAATTTAAAAAATAATAGTAAATATAGTGTCAAATGTAATATACTGACCTGTAATAATCGAAACAAAAGTAAGAGGAAACTATGGCTTACATAACAAAGTTTTCTTCACTATACTTTTTCTTTGTACTTTTTTCTGTTGGGGGGAGAGATTTGATATTAGTCAACTAAGTGATGAAAGTTTGCCATTCAAGGGAGAGAGAGAGAGAGAGAGTCTGGAAAGTTCACGACATCTACCTCAACGTCCCACTATGCCGGAGGGAAGACTGTAAAACACGCCGGCTTGAGTTTTGTATCCAAGGATGCGAAAGAAGAGTCTTTGCATCAGGCCTCTGCCTAGCATCCTGAAACATGCTAATTAGTGTCAACAAAAGCAAAAGGGAAATTACATATCTGGTACACAATCTTTCGGCAACCTAAGATGAAACCGCATAACATGGGTTTAAATTTCAGAGCCAAATCAGTAAATAAATTTGCTAAGCTATGCTGATTATTTTAAGAGTCAGGTAACATATTTCACTACATTACAAAGGATTGAAAGGCCAACTAGTGATGGATCCACACCCAATGAACATAGTGTCGCAAAATAATCAAGTCAATTCAAATTCCGAGCCAGAAAGGAAGGGTATACTTCTGGAATGTCTAGAAACATGAACCCAGAGATCGGGGCCCCACAATTGGTTTCGTTGGTTTTGAATTAATGTAGATATTAGGTTGAACAAAAGTTAGGACCGGTCTTGGCGCAAGAGTAAGGTTGCATCATTGTTAATAGGTGCCGTGAGTTCGAATCACAGAAAGTTTCTCTGGACACATGATAAGGTCACACAGACCTAACGTTGCATCATTGTTAATAGGTGTCGTGAGTTTGAATCACAGAAAGTTTCTCTAGACACATGGTAAGGTCACATAGACCTAGCTCTTCCAAGACCCCACAATGACAATATGACGTAAACTACACATCAATGGCTAAAAGAAACAAACCAACCCTAACTTTAAGAGAGACACAAAAGATGTCTTATATTCAAAAATGAGAAGTTACCTCCAATTGGGAATACGTTGAGTATTTATATGGGCTGAACTACTTGCTAATCAAGTAAATAGCTAAAATGACCAACTAAAAATAAAAGAATGTCCAATTAGTCCCAAACATACTTGGAAGCTAATTAAGGAGAGAAAATGGCTAAAAAAGAACTAAAATAGAAAATTGAAAATTGAAAAATGAAAACAACGGATTCTCATCACTCTCTCCCCCTCAAAAAGAGTTCGTCCACGAACTCAAAGAGGTAGGCCTTCTAAATCGCCCTCTAAAACTGTGATCAGTGCATCGCCAGGAGGGTGTTCGATCTCATCAAGGTACTCCGGTGGCTAATCCATCGCTAGGACGACGCGGAAGAGAGCAATTTGAAGCTCGGTGTCCCATGTTCCCGCAATTAAAACATCGGAAAGTGGAGGAACTCAAATGTGTCGCAGCGAAAGTAGTGGCAAAAGGTGTCGGTGCTGAAGGAGCTGTAGCAGCTGCATGATAGGCCTCGACCTTGGTAGCATACTCTACCGCTTTTAGAAAAGTCGGTATGTCTCTTAATCCAAGATCCCGTTGAATATATGGATGGAGTCCTAATATATAGCGGTTGATCCGCTAATCCTCGGTCTCGGGAAGGCGAGCTTTAGTGCAAAGGAACTGAAACTGCTCTGTGTACTCTACCACTGAGGATGTATCTTGCCGCAGGGACTCAATGCGCGCAAAGAGGTCTCGCTCGTATGCCAGGGGTATAAATGAGGCCTGAAGAGCGGCCTTGAGGTCGAGTCAGTCCTGAATGGGAGGGAGTCCTGCAGCCGTCTTACGGTAGCAAAGATCATTCCACCAAACTCGGGCAAACCCCTAATATTTGGTAAGAATACATGAGTGATCCTGAACCTGCTTGTAGTCGAAAACTGTCTCCATAGCGGCTAGCCAATCGATCATATCATCTGGGGAGAATCTACCATCGAACATAGGAATATCTATGAGTACCTCCCCATAGAAGACTCCGAGAAATAATCTGAACTGCTAATGAAAGTGAATCTCCATCCAGTGCCTAAACCCATCACATCACCCGGCGCAAGTGTAGCATGATCGGCGAGTATCGGTGGTATCTAGGCAGGGGTGGATGATGAGGACGATCATGGGGCACTATAATAGGTAGAAGGGAGCCTCGAGGGTGATGGGGACATGTATCAATCAAATGGCCACGCTCCCCACAATAGTAGCATTGACGGTCTCGTCAAGGGACAAAATTAGGGCCACCGGGTGGGGGAATCCAATCCAAAATGCTATAATGGGTGTCCCTCATGTCAGGAGATGAAGAGGTGTCGGAATGGAGGGAGAGAGCATGGTGAGAAGGTGCATGATGTCAGGACGGAGGGAGTGGGTGGTGGAACATTCGTGGGTCATAAGGTGAGCCACGGTGGTCTAATGGGGCGGTAGAATCATACACGTGGAATAGGTCGAGATCAGGTGGACGTCCGGGGAAACCCAATTTGATGACCAATAGCCCCGGGATAACCGGAAAAATAGTGGTGGCCGAAAATATCATGTTTTTGAGGGTTTGGGTTATGTTCAGAGTGCTCCAGGTGTCCAACGGGTAACCCTAGGGTTGTGGTCTTCTCAAGTAGGGGAGGAAAACATCCAACTGAATTTTTTTTTAGATTTCGGCTCGGTCAGAGGTGTCAATGAAGTCAAGGGCATGAGTCGGGTAGAGTAGGTCCAATTTCTTGAATTTTTTTTTGTACATCAGAATTGTTTGGAAAAGCCGCCGGTTTTGACAAACCAAGGGGGGCGGAAGGGTCGTCTAGTTCGGATTGTCCACAACGTCCAAAATTTTCTTGCGTTTCTTGATAACCCGGTTGATCAACCATCGGTGTCTACCTTTCATCCCTTTGTTGGTCAGAGACCTCTCCATAGACGAAACCTCCATTCTTGAGGATTTCGGCTTGGATGCAGGTGGCGGGTTTGTTGCCTTGGGCCGGCGTTGACTTTCCTCTATGTTCTTGTTCAGAATTTTCACCAATAGTCTCTTTTCCGGGGTTTTGTGAGATGTTTTCAGGTAATTTTTTTGTGATGGTGGGTTGAATTTGGGAAAATTGTTGCAAAAAAGCCGCAAATTGTTCTTGTTGTTTTTTAACCACCTATTCTATTCTTGCCATTTGTACCTTCACTTCTTAAATATCGTCCAATTGAGTCTTGGATTTTCTTAGAGCCATTACGAGTAGTGTACGATTTGTTGATACACTTACACACACCGATACAAACTAACAAACGAATACCAATGTTTGGAGCGACACCCGCTCTAATACCAATTTGACGTAAACTACACATCAATGGCTAAAAGAAACAAACAAGACCTAACTTTTAGCGAGAGACTCAAAAGATGTCTTATATTCAAAAATGAGCTCCAATTGGGAATACATCGAGTATTTATATGGGCTGAATTACTTGCTAATCAAGTAATTAGCTAAAATGACCAACTAAAAATAAAAGAATGCCTAATTAGTCACAAACATGCTTGGGAGCTAATTAAGGAGAGAAAATGCCTAAAAAAGAACTACAATAGAAAATAGAAAAATGAAAACAACGGATTCCCATCACAATATCTGCATGCACTGGGGTGCCCTTTCTTATTTGGTTGAAATCAAAACTACACCAAATTCATTTTCAGGCCAAGAAACACATTTCTTGCAGTACCAGGATCTCTACACCCCCCTAACGTGGTGTCTTATGCGATCTCTACAAAGTGGTACACCCTGTTTTTTAGCATTGGCTGCTTTAGCTATTATCAAAACTAAAGCAAATATTAATTTCAACGACAGGAAAAAATGGGAGGAAAGAGAGCTCCCACTAAGACTGATGTAAGCGAAAGCAAAAACAGTCAATAGGATGTATAATCATGGCTCCTTTGGGGGGTAGTTTGGAATAAGAAGAACAGAAGTGGGGGAGGTTCCAAGTCAGATTGACAAGATTATAATTTGGCTGGAATCTAATTGATTTATGGATGGTCATGTATTTATTTTGAGACGATGGTTCATGTAAATGTTAGAACTTGCTTATATTTTCAATAAATTTGTTAGGAGAGTTTTTAACCCAAAATATATAAGTATAAAAGGATGTTCTTTATATAGATTGTGCGCTACATACATACCTAATTCAACGTTCCGTACCAACCAAAGCAATGCACTATGTAGCCGTACCAATACCACATACCAGAGTTACTAATGTTCCAGATATAGCATTGAGAAACAATAGCTCAAAATTTAAACACACGAAATCACACTTCACTAAGTATATAATAAATCAAAGATATAATGTTTCGAGATACAAAAAAAAATATTTCCAATTGATACCAAGTATGTGTAATACCATTTATTGCATTAGACTAAAGAGCAGAGGGGGTGGCACTACTAAAATTAAACTCCCCAGTTTTTATAGCTTTTGTTTTCACTTGTTTGAGATGTTTTATTGTCTGGCTTTAAGTACTTAGTATTTCTCATTTTTTTAAATAGGAACAGAAGGATAATGAAAGGTAAGAGAAAAAACGTGCATACAAAAATTTATATGGATAGAGATAACAGCAGAGTCCAAGAGTTAGAATGGTGACATCACAATTAGGAGCCCAGGAATTAAATATTTCTTCCACCTCACCTTCTTAAAGCACTGGCGCAAAAAATCTGTAAGGCCAGGAGATAGGCTATCTGGTATTGGAGGATGCTCATCCTGAAATAACAATATGGAAATGAAATCAGTTAACAACCAAAGACACAGTAATTTGACCATAACTATTATCAGGAACAAAGCAGGTTATTAAAATACAAAATAGTAAGCGTTATTTTAATGAAATTATGTTTTCTAGCAGAAAAATTAATATAAAAGAGTTACAAAAGGAGGGGGACAATATGTCCACCAAAATACAAAAAACATCTATATTTATGCATAATAAAATAAAATAAGCTCACACGGTCATTCAACATATAATATCTCCCAAGTTCAACGATAAATGAGAAAATGGAATATCATTAGCTCTATGGTCAGTAATTTGACCATAATTAACCATCTCAATGAACTTGGTCCATTGACTAAAAAAAAAATGAATACTGGAGGATACTACTATGCATTAACAAACACTAAAAAGTAGCAATGCAGCTTTATCACAAGAGATGACAAGGATAATGGAGATAGACTAAAGAGAACCTGCACGATCCTAAAGAGAGCTGGCATGGGCTGGAGATCATAATAGGGAGGTAAACATGTAAGAAGCTCAATTACAGTGCATCCAACACTCCATATGTCAGAGGCAGCACAAACTCCAGACATTTCAATCACCTGAAACATTAATCAGTTTTAATGGTAAGGCCGTCTTTCAGTATCACCTTCAATACTACGTAAGAAATAAGAGCATAATTATGTTATCCTTCCAAACCACGTTACTGGATGATTCATACTTCGCCCTATGCAAAGGTATCCATCTAGACATTTTTTGCCTTTAACTTCAAGTGCAAGTGTAACTAGTAATAAGTATCATGAACATAGTGGCCTCAGCCCTGGTACGCTGTGAAACATCTGTGCAATATCAATATTTCAGCAAAGATACATTTGTTAGGTTAATTGATCTATAGTGATATTTGGGGACACAAACTGCTTTTCACATTAATACTATTTCTATTTGTACCTTCAACTGTGTTAGTAGGCCTAGCATAAGATGTAGTCCATTTGTGTTCAAAATGAGAGTTCAGCACCTTGCCCCGAGGCATCACTTTGTTTAGTTAACCCGTAAAAGGTTAAGTCGTCTCTTCTTAACACCAATTGATTTTATGTAGATGGGGGCTATAGATCTGACAAATGGTATCAAAGCCAATGGTCACAAGCTTGACTCTAACCGTGTCATTTGTTGGAGGGTTGTGTTGGAATGAGAGTACAACAAATTTCTTGCACTGGGGCACCTTGTTGAGTCAACCCATGAAAGATATGGTTGACCTTTCTTAACACCAATTGAGTTTACCCACTATTTTGTTTTCATACTTTCAGCTTGCTTTCAATAAAGGATCATTTGGCTTTGGCCCCACTAATTTGTTCAGTTTACAGTTTGTATTTGACACTAATGTTTTTCATAATGTACCCTTGACCCCCATTTTGGACGGAATCCGTCCAATCAACATAGTTGACCATTACTTAATACCTACGCTTTGTTTAAATCCAAAATTACCCTTATAAACAAAAAACTATCAATTTACCTTCAACCTTCATTAATAATTTGAAATGGCATATATAAATTAATCAAGGTTCTAAAAGGCACGATGCGTGATCGATGCGTGGAGATCAAGCATCAAGCATTAGGGGCATAGGCGCGCCTATGCGTGAAAAGGCGTTTTGCCGTTTTTGTAATATTTTTTAATTATACCCAGGCTTGTAAATAATAAAAGTAGAAATATAAGCATAACTTATACACTGCTTTCGGTGTATAATTTCTTAAAATTATAGACTGACATTTTTTTAATTTTCATAAATATTTCTTAAAACCATTATAAACATTTCTTAAATTTTCGTTCAATAAACCTTAAGTGACAATATAAATATTTCATAAAAAATGGCTCATTTCATAAACAATTCTTAAATTTTCAGCCTTCAGTGATACTTAAACATTTCGTACAGTAAACCAAAGTAGAAATCAGAGGTAAAGAAAGAAACATTTCGTCCAGAGGTAAAGAAATCATAAACATTATAAACTTACAACAAAGGTAAAGAAAGAAATCAAAAGGCAAGAAATCTTACAACAGCGGTTGTTTTTCGGCAGTAAAGAAATCAGAAAACTTACTTGGTTTTCGGGTATAGGTCGGCCAGAAGGTAGGGTTTTAAGGTTTTCGGTAAAGTCCGGCCGGAAATCAGAGGTCGGAGGTAGCATTTTAAGGTTTTCGACAGAAGGTTTTTCTTTCTTGGGTTTTAGGGTTTTCGGTGGAACGAGTAGGGGAAAAGGAGAGATCGTTTTATTGTTTACGTTTGTTTCTTTGTTACAAGTTTTTTTTTTTTAAGTTTGTTAAAAAGCAAAGATCGTTTTTAAAGTTTGTTAAAAAAATGACTTTTTTTTTAATATCTGTTTAATCAACTTAGTACCTTAGAAAAATAAAATAAAATAAAAATGGGTCAAACGACGTCGTTTAGCTAAAAAAAGCGCTTAATGCGCGCCTTGCGCGCCTATGACCACCTTAAAAATCGTTGACCACGCATTTTCCCACGCATACCCCTAATGCGTTGCGTTTGTAAAAAGCATCACGCATAGACGCAGCTTATGCGCGTCTTTTAGAACACAGAAATTAATGTAAAAATTAAAATTATATCAATATGTACATCATCATCATCATCCTTGCTTTGATCCCACATGGATTCTCCTTTTCCATTCTAATCTATTATATGCAATATTATCACTCAAGTTTAATTCCTTAAGATCTCTCTTAATAATTTCCTCCCACAATAGCTTGGGACAACCTCTTTCTCTTTTACCCTCTATTTCCAACGGTCTTCCTCTTGTTATACGGGCATCTACTGGCCTACGCAACACATGTTCGTACCACCTAAGTCTACTTTCTCTTAATTTATCGGTAATGGGAGCTACACCTAACTTTTCTCTCACGTATTGGTTTTTAATTTTGTCATTTCTAGTAATTACTATCATCCACCGGGTCATCCTCATCTCACTAACGTGAAGACTTTGTTCATATTTTCTCTTTAACGCACCCAACACTCCGCTCCATATAGGTCACTGGCCTAACATCTATTCTATAAAATTTTCCTTTTAATTTATTAGTTATCCTTTTATTGCATAACACCCCACTCGCTTGTCTCAATTTCATCCGACCAGTTGATATTCTACTCGTAACATCCTCATCAACATCCCCATTACTTTGTAACATTGAACCTAGATAACGAAATTTATTAGTTTGGTTTATCACTTTTTCTTCAATCTTTAACATTATGTTACTCGACGCCGCATTATTAAATTAATATTCCATAAATTCTGTTTTATTTCTACTGATTTTTAGTCCCTTAGACTCTTTAAGGCTTTTCTCCCAGTATCTACTCAACCAAAATATACACATATCTATGTATATGTATCAATAAATAATTTTCCAATATACTTGTTTCTATATTTTTTATTTGAGAGAAAAAATCACTATATATATATCATACCATAATGACTCGTTTGTAAAAAAAAATATTTCTACCATAATAAAATTTTTAAACAAAAAAATAAAGAGGATCGCAAAAAAGATATAACACAAATAGTAAACATCACCAACAAATTTGACGGACGATGTTTCATACTAAAAATACCAACCCAATTTGCAACTTTACAAAAATTGCATCTTAAATGCAATCATTTATCACCCACTGTTTCACAATAATTTCATGTTCAATAGCTTTCTTTTTCTTAGCCATTTTCTCAAGAAATTAATATTCAAGTAACCAAGTGGCACTTAATGATGAATGTAAAAACCAAACTATGTGGTCCTTTCATTAGGCTGAGAGAAGAATCGTACAATTAAAAGCCCAAAATAGTTTGGACTTAAAGGGTTTATTTTTTGAAAATTTTGGCCCAAAAATCTCAACTATGTATCGCTATATGCATCGGGTATCGTAAAACACACGTATCGTATCGTCATACGGAATGATATACTTGGGATACAGAATATTTGCGACACAAAGGTATAATTCGTATCATTGTACTTGTGTATCATGTATTGTATTGAGATACGTATTGCATATCGTAGGATACTGACAATTGTGACTATAATAGAATTGTTTGCCTTCTCCTAAAAAAACTACATATTAAACAAGATTTATACTTCTAACTCTCGTCTTTCTTACCCCTTGTCTCATAAGTGATCACTAAACCTTCGAAAAATCAAAGCTTCTAAACGTAACGTGGCTCTAAATCTTAGCCAATCAATTTGGTATCGGTCGAGTTGACTCGATGTCAAAGGCTACCAATATGATACCATGGCACGAGTTGAAATTTTTTACGATTTTGGTTCGAATCGGCCAATATCGACGATATCTATCGAGCTATATTGGCAATATTTCCAAGTTGAACCGAATCTCAAACAAGATGGGAAAATAAGAAGCCAAAGTTGACATAAAGAACACATTACGAAGAAATCACACCTTTTGCAACCGAGTGTGAAGTATCTTTGGCTAGGTCATGGATGACAATTTCAGTTACAGCTTGGTTGAAGCCCTTTAAATCTAATTGTGTGACATTTTCCATTCAAATCCACATATCCCTATATGCGAGATAGGGAGGATTACTAAGACCCCATAGTGTTTGAACGATATATCTGAGGGTAATGATAGCTTGGACGAGTTCACATCAATTGGTTACATGAAGGTACTCAACAAAGAAGGGGGTAGGAGTGGGAGGTCACAATCAACCAAAATCGATGATAAATAAGGTAATGGTGGTTATGATATTCTTGTTACTTGTGGAATTGATGATGATGGTGAGTCAAACAACGATGATGACCAGGGTGATGGGGTAGGGCCAACGAAGGGGGGGTAGCCAATGAACGGGTGGTGGGGTGTTGTATATCATGGACAACATTGTGACATAGTATCTCTCGAATAATAAGATAGCTATATGTATACGAAACAAAAAGAACCATTTTTTTAAAATTCCTATGATGCACTTGGGGCTTATCGGCAGAAATGAATCAATTTAGATGGTCCTTTGCGGCTCCGGCAATGACTAGATCAATGTGTTATTGCTGCAAGAAAAGCTCTCATCAAAGTGCACTATGAATCTTTAGGTACTTATTATGAGATTTATGGGCGCACTATCTAATACTAAGTATCAGATATGGTCCTGCACAACTTTCGAGATCCATTAATTCTAGTATACTGATGGATACTACTAGTCGTAGCAATGTGTTGCTGACGGTTACAATGGATATTATAGCACGTGATTTGGGTATTATCATCATAGAGGAGATCGTTACCACATTTTCTACATTATGGTTATTCTAGGCAGTTAATATGGTTCATAATTGTATACTGGTGGAAATATGCTTATTGATATCTTTATGAGGATCGATATCGGAAATCTATCGCAAGGATGTCGCAACTAGATTGGGAGTTGAAAATGTTGATAACAATCTATTTTAATCTATGTAACTTCTTTAAAAAGTTTTTTGTGTACAAAATATTAAAACTGACAAGTGCAACACGCGTCATTAAAATCAATTAGATAATGAAATGCATATTAAATGATAGTTTTGAACTTACCCAATTAATCCACATTAATATTCTTATTTTTTTTACGAAAAAAAAATAGGGGTTCTCTAAATAGCCTATCGTTGTGTATCACCAGCCATTACTGAGACCCAAGTTGAAAATTGTATGACGACTTTGAACCTTGATAAATAAGGAACAAAAATATATTGAAATTCATTGGCCATGGATAAAGACCGTTTCAACATAAAAAACACATAAGGCAGCGGATTCAAGATCCCAGAGAAAATAATAGAAATATTGTCCCCGTGGATCCTCATCCTCCAAATTTCCCTGAAACGCCACACTATATGCTTATTACTGCTTCGGACTTACAATCTTGCTTTGGACACCACTAATGAACATCTTTGCGGAAACGACAAAAGGTCAAGTGGAATGTGAAACCTATACGCAGCACTAATTTCTCCCAAGCGCATTGTATGGCTTTGTTCTTGGTATTTTTAATGCAAGCAACAGGTATGAGCTCAGTGCGAAGGCCACGGGGATAGTATTTCATCTGTTCTTCTCTTTGAACAAACTCATAGGTTGATCTTGACCAAACAAAGTGGTATATGTTGGCTAGGTAACTGTAAACAGTAGCAACAAATAACCAACTCTACCTCCCTCCTCTTAAGAACAAAGAAGGAAACGGATGAAGAAATAAGATATACACTGTACTAATACCAACGTGAAAAAATACTATTTTATTTTTATTTTTTGTTTGAAAGGGGGGGAGGGAGGGTAAGGATACGGAACATAAAATAAAATGCCAACACCAAACATTCAGAAACATTAAATACACTCCCATCAAAAATAAACAAAAATACTGAGAAAAAATGATGAAAAATACCTCAGGGGCCATCCAGTACGGTGTTCCGACAACTGAATGTGTATTAACATCTGCCTCGGTTAATTTTGTTGCAACCCCAAAATCAGCAAGCTTTACAAGACCCTGAAAAGTTCAAACAAGGATCTAGTAAAACCAGTTTTTATCATTTATATTAGATAGAAGGAAAAAGGCAGAGATGAAACTAAACAGAGATATATCAGTTCACACTTTAAGGATCTTGATTAGAGCTAACAATTTTTAATAGAAGTAAAGTCTAAATGGGCGTATCATCCTAATGCCTCCATTGATGCATCTAATATCCATCTACTCTTTCCAGTAAAAGTAAATTTATCTCAAGCTCACTAAATTCTTGCGAAGAATTTGTGGCACATGACACCACCCAAAAGTGCACTAGTATTGAAGACATACCATGCCTTTGGGAGATATAGTGGTGAGTATAGAAGTATTAGACCCTGTTGTTTGCATTAACAACACCAAGAAGTACAAACCCAAAAGTACAGAAGCACTAGACCCCGCAATCACAATGATTCACTTGGAATCAAAATGTTACCCGAGAAAAGGGACATAGAGAGAAATGGAAAGTTGAAAACATCCTCGAAACAAATGAAGCTACAACAGCAACAAAGCACTGGAAAGACAGTCTATAGGTAAGACAGATATGCTCTTGTAAGGGCCTAAAATAAGAACTTAAAGTAAGGACCGTTATTTTCACCATTAAATACATTCTCTCCCCTCATCTCTAAATACATTCAAAATGCATCTAATGGTGGAAACCATTGTCCTTACTTCAAGTCCTTACTTTATTTTAGCTCCTTACAGGAGCATTACTAATTGGTAAGATACCTCTTTGGTAGTCAATATATTTGCACCCTTGATATCCCGATGAATTACACCCTGTTCATGTAGATAAACCAAACCTTCCAAAACCTGGTCACAAGTGTATAATTATCACAATAAACCCTTGACAAATAGAGTAAACAGTGAGGTAATAGACAAACCTGTGCTATGTAAACAGCCACCAATGATTCTGGAAATGGACCAAATTTATTTGGCTTAATAATGTTTGCAAGCGAACCATTCTCTACATACCTTTGGAAGAAATGTTCAAAATCACCATAAGATTTTGCCCTGTGACTGTCTACAAGTGTTCACTGGTCCATACAATATAAGAAAAGTGGAAACTTCAGGCATACTTACTCAAGAATTATGTGAAGATGACTCTTCGTCTTTAATGATCCAAGATATTTCACAATATTTTTGTGATTCAAGTTCTGCGAAGGAAAAATGTATGCCTCAAATCACAAAGTATAATGGTAATTTAATCTGTTAATAAAATTTCTTGTCTATTCTTAGAAGTAAACAGTCCATTAAAACCCAAATGGCTATATAACATTAAACAATACAAGTGCAGCACAAAACAGCCAGGCAGATCCAGATCTAGTTTGACTAAAGTTTAAGACGTTAAGAATGATAATTAGCATTTTTATCAGAACAAAAAAATTTATTACTCAAAACTAAAGCGGCAGTCCACAAATAATCAGCAAACAAAGAAAATAAAAGAACAAACAAAATATACATTCTAAGCTATCAACAAACAGCTGGACAGAAATCAACAAAATCAAGACCAAACAATTAATCCATAGCATTATTCCATCTGAGTGTGATAAAAGACAGCGGGAGCGTAATACCCAGCAATTTTTAATTGATTAATTAAATGATTTTAATAATTCAAGAGAATATATTAAACAGGTGGATTTTGATGGAAGAGAATTGATTAAATGAGTAAAGTTGAATTTATAGAATTTTCGATAATTTTGTGTTAATTATTTGAATATAATGGAATTTTATTTGACTTAAGGGCATTGTGGGAATTAGATTAGAACCTTGGAGGCAAGAAGATCTTTTGGTATGTCTTGTTGGCCAAGTCAGGTTTTGGAGAAGTATCACTTGTGTGTAATATAGTGTAGTGTAGCTTGTGTGTGAATAGAAGGAAGAGAGAGGGGGAGGACAGCTGGCGAGAAGGGAGGCTGCGACCGCGGGTATCAGAAGCAGGACCGTGACCTTTGTGGGCCGCCCCCTCGCGGCCTATGTGGGATCAATCTGGTTGAACCTTAGGGTCCGTTTGATGGTAAATGAAGGATTTGCCAACCATTTTGTGTTTGATAATGGTAAATTTTGCATGGAGACCGTGTTCACATGCATGCTTTGCCATCCCTTTAGCAAATTTGTGAGCAAATTTTGCTCCTAAACAGGATGGCAAAGTTTTCCCATAGATTTGCCATCCTATGAAAATTGTTTTTTTTTAACTTTTTTTTTCTTGGTTAAAACATTTTTTATTTTGTTAAAAACTGTTTTTTTAAATATTTTTTATTTTTCATTATAAATGTTTTTTTGAGCTAAAAACCATTTTTTTAATAAAAAACTGTTTTCCCCTAAAAAAAAAAAGGGGGGGGGGGGGGGTTAAAACTGTTTTTCTTAAAAAAAAAAGGTTTTTTAACTTTTAAACTGTTTTCGTTAAAAAACTGTTTTACTTTTGTCCAAACTGCTTTTTTATTGTTAAAATTTGCTTTTCATTAAAACTTTTTTAAATGTTTTTTTATTTTTTGTTACAACTGTTTTGGGGGGCTAAAAACTGTTTTGTTTTTTTTTAAAACTGTTTTTCATCAAAAAACTGTTCTATTTTTGTCAAAACTGTTTTTTTTTTAAATTTGCTTTTCATTAAAAACTGATTTTTGGTATTAAAAAAAAAAAATCGTTAAAACATTGTTCATTTTGGGCTAAAAATTGTTTTTTTGTATTAAAACTAGCTTTGTTTGAAAAAACTATTTTTTGTGTTATAATTGTTTCACTTTGGGGCTAAAAACTATTTTTTTAAAATGTTTTTTTTGTTACAAACTGTTTTTTCTTGAAAAAAAACAGTCTTTTTCCCTCATTATAAACTGTTTTTATTGTTAAGAACTATTTTTTAAGAACTATTTTTTTTCGTTTTAAGTTTTTTTTGGTTAAAATCATTATTTTAGAAACTATATTTTTTTGTTAACTGTTTTTTTGTTGAGAATTGTTTTTTGGGTTAAAAATATTATTTTATATATCAATTTGTTTACATTTGCCACTTTTACCATTAATTCTATCAAACATCTCACTTTTGCCACATGAAAAATTGATGTTATCAAACAACCCTAATCTTTTTGCCATAGGATTTGCTATGGAAAACTTTACCGTACCATGGAAAAAATTTGTCATCCAAGCCATTTGCTCACTTTGCAACCAAACGGGCCCTTACTTCGTTTCTTATGTGCCAAGTTTACCTCATTTTCTACACTCCTCTCTAATTAAACCTACAGCCCCTAAATCCTCTTTATCCCTAACCTCTAAAACCTTATACATACCCCATTAAAATACAATCTTCAAACATCCATTTGAGGACTTTAAGTTTGGAATTTGGGATTGCTTCATGATCAGAATTCAGAGGAGAACAAAGATTTGAAGTCAAATTTTAGATATAGTAGGCAAGAATACTCTACTTTTCTCCTTCAGTGCTTAATGACTTAGATATTGCCTAAACATGCTTAGTAAATTAAAAATGATTTGAGGTTTCATTAGGGCAAGATAAACCTAACTAATTTCCTATTGTTGTTATTTGATTTTGAAATTGGTGAAATCCCTATATAATGAGAATGCTTAGAATATGATTATGTGAATTAAATGGTGTAAACATGAGAAGATTAACATATAAATTGGCTAAGAGTTGAATAATGTGCCTTTGAACTTTGAGAATTGAAATGTGAGTTATGAGTATACTCGTTCCGTGAAATTTTAATATCAATTGCTTATGCTTATCTTGGGACATTGTGATAGTTGGAAAAATCACATGAACCCCACTTGAAATACGTACAAATTATCGATTTACGAAATTGTATTTGAAATCTTGAGAATTGGGTTGATCCGCATGTGAACTGGCAATAATAAATGTTATGAGTAAAAGAGGATATTATTCGAGACTATAAACTGTGTTTATCAAGGGTATTATTGTTTTAGCCCTATGTTGTTGGTGTTCACACTTAGATGTTGGTTAGTTGTTGTTATTGAAGAGACTATGTTGTGAGTTATTGATTTTCTCATAGGTGTTATAATTGTTGGTTATTTGGTGTCGTTGAGTGTAGATGGGATATTAGTCGTGCTATTAAGGAGAAAATTGTGTTGTTAGACTAACTGTCAAATAGAGGATTTGTGTGATTGATCCGTCGTTCTTACTGTCGATGAGATTTAGGAGGCTGGATGAAGGTTGTTATTGGCAAGATTTCTTTGTTGTTAGATATGGGTAGTTGTGAATGTAGTTTATGTCGATGGATATATGATGTAGTTAAAGGAGTATATTTTATTAGCCTAATGATGTTATGTTATGAGGACTTTGGGTTACTTATTGGGGGCATGGCACCTAGGATAGGTACATGTAGAGTTTGAAATGAATGAGATGAGGTTCAAGGATACTTGTAGTGACATGGAGAGTTGACTTGTGACTTTACTATAGTAATCGTTATTTATAAGGATTGTTAGGATGAATGAGAAAGAAGATAATGTTGTGGTAAGTGAGGAATTTAAGAGTGAATTGGATACTTGGGAGAACGATGAATTTTCGGGGGGTTAGGTCAGTTAATTGCAATAGATTGCCAAGATAAAGATGATAAAAATGAGGCAAGAAAGTGGTAATCGGTCAATGCCTGCCTGAACGTATAAATTTAGAAAGGTCGTTCGGACTATTCTCGAATGGTTAAGCTTCGAAGTCCACAACGATGCAAAACTTGATTCTCTCACAAATCCATTCCTTGCCTTCCTCTTTTTTCTTCACAATTACTTTTGTTTTGTTCCATCAAAGTATTCCTAAAAGTAGCCATAACCGCACACCTCCGCAAGAAATTAACTTTCGAGAAAACACCCAAGCCCTCCCCTACACAAAGGAGAATACCAATTGGATTTCGAGGTCTTGCCTAGACTATATTGAACTCTAGAAGCAGCTTCTTCCAAAAGAAATCAGCAAAAGCACAATGGAGAAAGATGTGTCAATTGGTCGACTCTCCACACTATTCTTGCATAGACAACACCAAATTAGGGATATGCTCATATTCTCCTTTAAATCAAGTCACATGCCAAGTATCTTGCGACACTAGCCATGCAAACACCTTAACTTAAGAGGGAATTTTAGTTGCCCAAATTTCTTAGGAAGAGAAAACAAAGAAAAGGAAGGACTATCACAACGATAGTCAAGATAAAATTTACAAGAGAAGACTTGATTGTAGAAATTTAATTTATTTCATCCCTCACCCCACACCCCCAAGGGTAAAGAGGAACCCCCCCCCCCCCCCCCCTCCCCCCTCCTTTCCTCGTCAGTCCCAAAAAACAGATAAATTCCTCCATCTCAACATCATTAAGATTTATTTGAAAAGAGATGCACCAAAAAGCTGTGAGTCCAACGAAGCTAAAGAAGGAATAGAGCAATTAGAAATTGTTGAATAAACGAGGAAAACTAAGTTGGAAAAAGCTCCCCCTCTCTCGTGTACCGCCTCAACCTAGCAGTCAGTTTGGGGTGAAAGGCCTTGAAAACTTAAGGGAACAACGCAACAAGCTCCCAAGTGTTCTGCAAAAGTGAGCCATAAACCAGATGTCACTACCGAAGGTGATACTGCGGGACACAACGTCTACTCGAACAATCTCCTTAAAATAGAGGGTAACTATATGGGATGCATTCGTGGCGCAGGAGCTCAGAATGAAATGGGTCATCTTTGAGAACATGTCGAAGACAATAAGGGTGGAATCATGACCCCGAACCGTGCGAGGAAAGCCAAAGATAAAGTCCATAGAGACATCTTGCTGCGTTGGACAGGCCTCGAAAGAAAAACATCAATCAATAAGCAATGAAAGAAAAAAGAAAGAAAGATGATGGAAGATTTATTACTCATTACGCCAAGGCAAATTTGTTTTATACCTCCCTTCTCGCTTGGAATCGGGCTCAAATGAAGGGACCTCCTCCCTTTCTTGTTTCCTAAGACCCCTCCCACAAAGATGATAAAGCCACACTCAAACCATGTTTGCCTTTTTCTCTAAGGGTTGCTCGCCTTTTGAATAGAATGTAATGGGATAGCGGAGGTGATTCGGTAAACTGACGCATGAGCTGAAGCCTACCCTCTCTATGCTAAATCGAAGGAGCTACTAAAAAAATCAACAAATTTGATGAATTGGTTCAAAGATGAAAGATGATAAAAAAGCGTCTGCGTCTACTCGTCTGCTCCTCTATAACAACCTAATCCGCGGTTTCAAATGTTTATAAGGATATCATCAATCGATTGGAGGTAATCCAAACCGATATTTGCTCTCTGACACGTACAGCAACGTTGGATCAAGGCGTTTGTGACCCGCCTCATGGCAGAGCAGAAGAACCTCTCCCGTAGAGTGGAGAGTGTGCAGGACCAAATATCCATCCAAGCCTCCATAACAAACTTCTCCCAAATGGAGGAAGCAGGTATGCGAAGGGCAATGTCCTATAAGTGAAAACCATCCTGGAGTAGAAAGTCCAAGACGTCACCACAGCCATGGTGCTGCTAGCAATCCACGAGAATGAAGCCAAAACGTGAATCCAAAGCCTTATTAGCTAGTAAGGGTGACTTGAAAAGGTGAAAATAAAGAATGTATCCAAACTAATGTACCAAGAGATAAAATGACCTCCCACCCTAAAACAAAGGTGTACTAACATAAATAAAATAAAGAGCTGGTCATGGCCTTGATATGGCTCCTTCCCATCTATCTTGACCGAGGAAGAGGGGAAGTTCTTGTGGAAGCCCTGCCCGCCCTTCTCTATTTGGAGGGATCCCTCAGCGACTGGGAGAGTCGACTACTTGATTTTACCAAAGGTAAGCGGTCCACTTAACATGCCACCCATTAAACCGCCTCGGATTATGAAAGTACCGAAAGGCCTCATGGTCCGATTTGATGACGAACACCATGTGCATAAGGTAAGATTACCACTTGATGGCTTTGACAACGCCATAGAACTCTAGATCGTACGTCAAGTAGTTTAAGGTGACCCTTAAATCTTCAAGGTGAAAAAGGAGACTAACTTGCCATTCTAGCTCAAGACAGCACGATGCTTGCTTTGCAATCGCAAGAGAACTCAAAAATTTGAGTGAAATCCAGAAGGGGCAAGACCATGACCAATGTCATGAGGGTTTTGATGCACCGAAAAGATCGACCAATTGCATTAGTCGACGAGGTCGGATCAGTCCATGAGTATGTGATGACAAAAGAGACACCCATAAAATAATTGGGGCCATAACGGCGCCAAACCCATAGATAAAACCCCGCAAGACCATGAAAACTACGCAACTGTGTGATAGGGAAGTGGTAGTCGGCCAAACGATGATGTCCAAGACCTTAGACGAGTCAACAAGCACGCCATCACCCAAAACCACACATCCCGAGAAGATCACAGACGACACTATAAAGGTTCATTTCTTTTAAGCAAAGATAAAATTGCTCAACCAGGAGAACTGTTATAAGTAGGCCATATGAGATAAATAATCCTCCTCGAATCAATTGTTGATGAGGATATCGTTGAAATACACTAGCTCAAACTAGCCAAGAAACGACCAGAGTGTCAAGACCGTCGTGGACAGAGCATGGGATAATTCGAAGGGCATGACATCCACTCATATAAGTCATCATTTGTCTTGACGATTGTCTTCCGCCTGTCCTAGGTCGCGTAAAGATCTGGTGATACATGTTCTTCAAGTCGAGTTTGGATAAAACTCGTTCCCCATGTAGCTTGTAAAGCATATCCTCGAGGCATGGAAAAAGGAACCGATACGTGACACTCATCTTGTTAACTGCCCCGCTATCAACGCAAGTCCACCAACTCCTGCCCTTCGGGGTTAAAAGGCTAAAACAGGGCACGAAGATATACTCTCCCTGATGAGTACATGTTCGCACATATTTAAAACTTGCTTATATAGCATCTCATTGCTTAATGGGTGGCGATAGTGAGGCAAATTAAGTAACGATGCCTAGGGCACAAAATTAATGATGTCGCAGCGGGGGTAGCTAGTCAGGTGGAGTACAAGTGTCCATATAAGCATTTTAAAGATCATGGATCCCGAGTGATATGTCGGCCTCTGGTGTGGCACTCGCACTATCATGCAAACTCGAATGATCGTACTGCCATGCCACATCCAACAATAATGACAAATACACATGTCAACGATTGTACAAAGGATCTCATCTACATAAAACCCAATCGAGAGCAAGTTGTGCAACACTATTCTAGGAAAGCGTCCATTCACAGGGGCTGCTTTGTCATTACCAAGCCACCCTATGCAACTAGGTCGAGTGAGAGGGCCAATCGACAGCCCAAGCTTATCAAGCAATAATGACAGTATGCAATCGCCCTTCAAAAGTGAAGCCAGTGTAGAAATTACTGGTCTGCAACCAATTGAAACCATCAGCAAGGTATGTTATAACGATGAGAGCCCGAGAAATCACCAGGGTGGGCGGAGAGACTTCTGAGCTAGGTAAGAGAAGTGAGTGCAGTCAGCCTTGCTCAGTAGTGGCAAAAGGTGTCACGTGCGTAGACGCCAGATAAATCAAGCATCCGTGAGTAAAATGTCGGGAGGAATGGGTAAAATACCAAAAGAGGGGCAGCCTGTGTGGAGGTGGGTAGTATCCGAGACGATTTGGTTTGAAGGGGGCTCCATTGGACCGAAAAGGGTGTAATGGTGATGCAGGATGGCGGGAATGGGTCAAGTGGTTGATTTAGTGGTTAGGGAGCTAGGGCATGGACATTAGGATTTGAAAAAGGGAGAAGTTGCTCTCCCATCGGATCCGAGCATAGGTAAGTCCAATTGGGATCCACTGGAGGGGGCGCGAGGGTGGTCGTCCGTTCAGGGTGATTTAAGGTCGTCGGTGAGGGCTGATCCAGTGCGGATCCGCAAAATCAGGTCGAATCCAAGGTCGGAGATTGCGTTGTGAGTCGGATCAGGTATGGTTAAACTCGCAACGATGTCACATGCATTCTACATAGGGTCAAAGTCGGATTCACTTGCTTCAAGACTGGTTCACACATGCATAGCTTTTCAGACCCTAGCTGAGGTTGGTTGGTTCG
The DNA here is from genome assembly GCA_949130495.1 of Sambucus nigra. Lineage (NCBI taxonomy): Eukaryota > Viridiplantae > Streptophyta > Magnoliopsida > Dipsacales > Adoxaceae > Sambucus > Sambucus nigra. The sequence goes on along the minus strand of OX422209.1, from coordinate 376,633,757 downwards.
TTTACAATGAGCGATAACGGAAACAGATCGAATTGGTAAAAACTAGAAGATGTCGAACAGGGCACCTCTGATATGGGGCCTACTAGGTTGTAATGGTTGAAGGAGGTGGAACCATGTGATTGTGGGCATCACCCAAGCTTCCAATCGTAGGAGTCCATGAGCGAATAATCAAGAGCGAGCGTTGTTCCGTCACCAACTTGATGTGTAAAAGAGACCGAAAATACTAAATTTAACTAGGCAACTACAACACTATCGAATGAAGGAGCATTCTCTCTTTAATTTTCATACATCTCAAAAGTATCATAAGTGAGTAAAATACTAGAGGTAGCCCCTTTTATAGAGGCAAGGAAAGGCTTTGGTCCAAGTATGTGTGATGTCACTAGTAATGCCATGTGTGATGTCACTGGAGAGGGACATGACGCATGACATGACTGGACCTAGAATAAAAAAGGAAAAGGACTAAAGATAACGAAAATATAAAAGTGGCACTCGAATTTCATGCTCTGCATCACAGTGAGGCAAATATAAAACTCCTTGAAACAAGCATAGTTGTCGAATCGAGATACATACCACATATCGGTATATATGTATCGTAAGATAGTACAAAGAATAAAATAAATTGTAAAAACTAAATAAATCCATTGAAAATACGTTACAATCAATTATACAACATATTTTATAATTTAAAACCAATTTCATGACATGACTACATTGTCTATTGTAAGAAAGTTTGTCTTTCGCGGTAAAAACGCAATATGAAAGAGACAAGAAATGTAAAAATAAATTAAAGAAATTGGATTTTTCAATTCATGGTTCAAAATCTTGGGCGTTGTCTACGACTCGAACGCACAGTTTTCAACTCGGTCGCAGTATTGGGCAATACACAATGACAAGCTATTTAAAGAGGTCTATAAATTTAGAAAAAAATATACGAAAAATGTTTTTAAAAAATAAGATCACTAATGTTAATATTATATAGATTAAAATCTATCATTTGATATTCCATAATTAATTAAGACTAAGTTAGCAAATCAATCTAATGACATAAAACTCATAAAGAAGTTACATGAAGGTTGCATAAAAGAAAAATGATCCAACGAAAGCGACTTAATGAGATTCGCAAAGTGATGAATTGTACAAGAGAAGGAATTAAGAGAAGGGTTTATTTTATTCTAGGGTATCGTTATTTTTTTCAATCCTTTCAAAAGACTGAGAGGAGAATCATATACTCGAAAGTCCAAAAGAGTTTGGAATTAGAGTTTTTTGGCTAAAAATTTGGCCCGAAAATTTCTTGACTCAGTATTCTTGTGTATCGTGTATCATAAGATACGCATACCATTTCGGGATATGGAATGATAAGCTTGGAATACAGGACATTTGCTATGCGGTTGTGTGTTCATATCGTTTTACTTGTGTATCGTGTATCGTATTTGGATATCAAACGCATATCATGAGATACTAACAGATGGCCCAACCATTCACTAAACCATTATCACAAAATTCCCTGAAAAACTTCAATAGATCATCCTTCACAATGTTGCACCACTCCTTATAGAAAAGCTAGCTACAGAGAAACTGCGGGGCCCCGTGGACTTAGCCCCGTTACAATCCAAAACAGCCTAATTAATCTCTTGTTCTTCAAAAGGCCTTCAAGCCACCCAGCTTTCTTTCCTAATAGGAAACAAATTTCAATTTAAAATTTCAAATTTAAAATACATTCAGCTCCAGAACAGAAGCCCACTCATAATTACAAAGAAGCATGACGGCAAAACAAAAGCAATTTTTAAAATCATGTTTGGGGTTCAAACTTCAAAGCTAGCTTCCTCAATCCCTCCTCCTCCCCCCCTCCTCCTCTTAAATAATTTCCATGTTTCTGATCCAACTGTAGCTGCTGTCCGACCTCAATTAAAAGATCACATCCTGCCAGCTAAACAAAATACCAGGTAAAGGAATGTCCTGGAAAAGCATGAGAATATATGTCTATAATGCGGCCCCCGAATATAATTTTTTTCCAAATCCGCTCCTTTTCTACCTCTTTTTCCTTAAAAAATTCTATAATTTTGTTCCATCCAAATCACTTGAAAACTGCCAAATTTATACACTTCCGCGGTCCATTAGCCTTCAACTATTCTCCCTCCACTACCTCCAAAAGCATCATACCTACCCCCTTTCTTTACATACCAAGCCACATTAAGTTCATCAGCACCTACTGCATAAACACGGTGCAATTAAACAATGTAGTAAGGTGTGATCTAGATCATCCTACTTGGATAGTGTAGACGGGTAGTAAAACTGTGGTATCACTACTCGAGAGTCAACAAGGAACAGAATCTAGAGGGCCTTTACCAGAGTGCAAGAGAGACTTGAGAGTGATGACGGGTGAGAGAGCAAGCCACTTATCCGGGAGAAAGACAAAGCAGTTCCAAACAGTGAGAGGTTGGGTTATAGATGCAAAGACTTATCAAAGAGGTGGTGGGTTGTGGGAAGGATAACTCTGGAATGTTCCTAAGGAGTTTTGATGGTCAGTTAATGGAGCCTCATGGGCCAGGCCATGGGCACCCGCCAACGAGTGGGCCACCTCATGTCCAGAATCCGCCACCATCTATAGGGAAGGGCCAATAGGTTGCAGGAAGGATCTAGGTTGATATTACACCGCCTCATTTGCTCCTCCGCTCCTCCGCTCCTCCGCTCCTGCCACAATCGAGTTCGTCGGTTTGCTCAACCACGCGCCATTTCGGAGGCACGGGTAGAGGTGCACCATCCCAATCTGTTGCCAACTTTTCCAACAACTAGAAATCTGTATGACATGTATTTGGTTCCCTAAATTTCACCTTTCAGTTAAGACATTCTTGATTATTCCATGTCCAACAGATAACAGGGAATTAGATCTGAGAGATCACTTAGATATGTACAGCGCCGTCATGGCCTTCCAGGGGCTACCCAGACCAGATAAGATGTGGAGCATTTGTCCCAACGCCTAAGGTTTCAACAAGGACTAAGGTTGAATAGGCTCCTTGTCTGTCCCGTCATCTCAAGTTATGAGTCATTCGTCGGCCGGTGTCTCGCCCATGGCTCGTGAGGATGAATCCTGAAGAATTAGGTCTTGCTCCTTTCCAATAAGTCGCATGTATTAACTTTTCCGTGTCACTACCATGCAAACATTCGCACCTTAATTGAAACCGGCCGCCCAAATTAATTTACAATGTGCAAAAGAAACAAGTGGAGACTCGAGAACGGCATGAATGAAAAAATATACGTGGAAATCTATTATTATCTAGACCCTCCCCCCCTCCCTCATCTATTATTACACCCCAGATGTAAACAGAACCTTCAATATTTTCTGTTAGAAAAGCAAATAGTTTCATAATCTTTTAATTTACCTTGAGGGAAGTTTCCAAAAAGCAATATTAGAATTAGTCAAGGATGCCAAGGAAGAAATAGGATTGTTATGATCCAAAGACACTCGATATAACTGACGAAGGAAAGAGGGAGATGGCTTCCCAATCCATACGTATTCCCAAAAGTATTTAAGGGCTATTAGAAAAGGCCTTATGGAACCCTATCTCAAATTTTGCTCAATGGCCATTCTCCAGAACCATTTTTAGCAAATTCCAAATCCCCAATCCCCCCCCCCCCACCCCACCCACCCCACACACACACTCCCCTCTTTTAATTACATTCCATAATCCATTCAATTAGATGATATTTTGTCCTTCCACGCTACCCTCCTATAATTAGTCTCGCATCATGATTACTCAAATTAATTAATTTTGACAGTGATTTGAACAAAGACAAAAAAATAAGATGAATTAGCTTACACATTGAAACTCCGTATCAATCATTATGATTGTTTTCACTGATGGAAATGGGAGAAGGGATGATTATGGGGAGAGTTAAATTCATAACATCTTTATAGGCCTCTACATTAAAACATATGCAGCATATTCCATTTTCTTGTATCATTTTAAATTGGAAATTTTATCAAGTGAAAAGGAATCTTTTACGAGGTGGAAAGGAATCATATTGAATACTTATTTCAAATAGAAAAAAGGTGAAATTTTGGGGAAGATTACTGGTATTGTGGACAAGTTGTCCTCTTTACTGTGACCTTTCTTATTTGTTCGGTAAAATTGTGTCATAAAAATAAAAACAAATGACAAATGGATTTTTTATGGTGGACAACGTGTTCATTTTATCTCAAATAAAAAATAAACTGCAACTCAAAGTATGAATTGAAGGTTGGATCAACTTAAAAATTAATGATCAGTAAATAGCATGCACCTGTGAAACATAGTAGCATTCCTCCTTTAACATACATTTTAATTTACGCAAAACAGAATTATAAGAACAGATATAACAGGAAAAACTCACCTTGAGCAAATCAATTTCTTGCTGAGATATTAACGCGCCCCACAAATGACATGATAACCCAAAACGAAGCGAAAATAAGATTAGTCAATTTATAAAAGAAGAAACCACACATTATTGAAAGAGTAAATGTGAAGCAAAAAAGTAATACAGTGGCATTAATTAAACTGAAAATCAGTGAGGTGCTAAACAACAACAAGAACCAAGTACTTGCTAGGTCATCACAAAAAATGTCTGCGTGAATATGTTGACATATGATTATCAACTCAGAAAATTAAAAACGTTGCTAAAATTGACATCAAAATAGTAATACAACCTCGTATTAACATGCTCATTGACTGTAAAGCATAAGTTGATTATGTTAATTAGCCAAACAGTGTTTGCTCCCTCCATCCATCCATCCATCCATCCTCTCTCTCTCTCTCTCTCTCTCTGGGCAGCTGTAGCCATTTTTTCAAAGTTGTCCCTCTCTCTTATCTATCCCTAATCTCTCTCCCCGGCTGTAGCCTTTTTTTCAAAGTTGTTCCTCTCTCTTATTTATCCCTAATCTCTCTCCCCCCCATCTCGGCAACTCCCCTCTCTCTCAACTACTAATAAAACTCGAGATTTAAAAAAACAAAATAAACTCATTGCTGAAAAAATAACCCACATATGGTTCTTTAAACTAGAAAACTTATTTGAATAGGTAAAGAGAACAAAGTATATTAATGGGGCTCTCGCTTTCATGTGATTTAAGGGTTGTATCGGAAAGGGTCAATCCTTTCACACCTAAACATTTTAGTGTCCCACTCCTAGAAATTTATACACTTAAATGACTTACAAACTTACAAATTCATTATATACAATGAATACAAAAGTAAAGAAAACACTAGTAAGAAACGTCAGTGGCCCCATTCATATGTGCTCTTAGCTATATTCATATAAGGTGTCATGGCTATTTTAATATTATACTATTTTTATTTTAGAAAAAACATCTAGTATGCTAGTTATCTTTTTAGCTTATATTCCCCAAGCATATGTATACATATCTATATTTAACATGAATTGAAGTTAAAGCTTCTGTACACATTCTATACATACACTAGGGTAATTAGCATACACATTCTATACATACATATGTGCTCTTAGCTATATTCATATAAGGTGTCATGGCTATTTTAATATTATACTATTTTTATTTTAGAAAAGACATCTAGTATGCTAGTTATCTTTTTAGCTTATATTCCCCAAGCATATGTATACATATCTATATTTAACATGAATTGAAGTTAAAGCTTCTGTACACATTCTATACATACACTAGGGTAATTAGCATACACATTCTATACATAGTGTATGTATAGAATGTGTATGTATAGAATGTGTATGCTAATTACCCTAGTGTATGTATAGAATGTGTACAGAAGCTTTAACTTCAATTCATGTTAAATATAGATATGTATACATATGCTTGGGGAATATAAGCTAAAAAGATAACTAGCATACTAGATGTCTTTTCTAAAATAAAAATAGTATAATATTAAAATAGCCATGACACCTTATATAAGAAAGTCAAAATATCACCCACATCACATGTTACACATTTATCATGTATAAACAAATAACAAAATTTATTTAATATAATTATAACTTTATCTTAACATTAATGTCAAATACTAGTCGTGTACTAGCAAAATATTTTATGTGATTCACACGACCAGACCCCTGAGGTCGTGAGTAAAAGTTCTTTCACTAATTAGACATCTCAAAAGTCGTTTTAAAATTATACAGATAGATAAATTACTAATTTCGCACTAATTGGATTATAGATTTTAAGTTATACAATTTATACTGCCAAATTTTTCAATTAGTTAAAACACGACTCTCAAATTGTTTATTAGTTACCATTCCACCTTACAAAAAAAAATTACCTCCTACCATGCAGCTTCTATTGGGATTAATTTGATCAGTCATGGTATTCTCGTTAAATTTGTTACTCTTTCAGTTATTTTTCCTTGCTACTCCGGTGGACAACTTATCCACACATAACATTTCAATTAAGTTATAATTCATGCTCTGTTTCCAACAAAAGAAAAATCTAAACTCTCTGCAACTTATTCACTGTTCATTTGAATTAGTTATGATTTAATGCCCATCCACAAATGGCTTATAACAGTTATACCCCCCAAGTAACTCCAAACAACACAATATATTTATATTATATACATGTACATATACAAATACGGGAAGTAGATATTTTTAAATTGCAAACAGGCCAATGCCAATGTTTCCTTGAGCTGAGTATTCATTACCAGTCATAAACATGAAGGGAGATCCAGTTGCATCAATTGAAGAATAAAATCATACAAGACAAGTAAGCAAACAAGGGGGAGAAGGCATGAGATAATGCACTTTCTGTTTCCAACATACATGCTTTAGAAAATTGAGCAGATACAATTTATATAGAAAACGAATGGAATCATACCATGATAATGTTAAGATCTTCCTGAGCAATATTCTCCAGAGAAACTTGTTTAATAGCAACGAAGTCTGCATTCTCTATATCCAACCCCTTGTATACTCGACCGTATGCTCCTTTCCCAATCTCATCTCCAAGAATCTTCAACAAATTCAAAACACACGTTCAGAAAGAAGAATTTCTTAACTACACTAAATCCTTAGTGATGAGTAACATTTTGAACTCTAATCTAACCCTCTAATTCAAGTAACTAGATAAAATAAATCTTAATTGTCTCGAGTCTTGAAGTTAACACGATTATGAGCTAATAACCATGTTGAAACTCACATTCACTAAGCCACATAATCAACTGCAATCTTGAGTGAGTTAATGGAGTTGAAAATAGTTAAAAACCATTAAAAAAAATTCCAGCCATAAATGAATCTTAAAAAGAAATTTTACCCTCTCCCGCCCATCCTATTAAGCACATTCTTTATCATCAAGCACTCGTGTAGTCACATTTCTTTCCAACCAAAATGACTGTGACGAAGCCAAAATAGTACGCCTCCAAAGACATTGTGTCTTCTTATTCTCACCTCCATAATCCCAACCCATAGCAACTAAATCATACGATTTAAAAGGGAGCACTCATTTAAACTTCAACACCTTCATTACACTCCACTGACAAAACCAAACAAATTTGGAACAAAGAAGGTGCCTAACTTTTTTGAAACATGATGCACCATGAGGGAGATAAAAAATTATTGAGCCGTTGGCATGTTTGCCAGCAACAAAACCACAACAAAAATACCTTGTGCTTCTGAAATGTTGAACAATTATTTTTTTGTGAGAAAGGTTTGTTGGTGTTGGTGTTTTACCAGAGAAAATAGTGGACATAACATTTCTGGAAGTAATGATTAATGATCGGTGAAATTCAGAGGGCTAATGTCAAACGATCCTTTCACATGTTTTTACCCAAATAAAAGTCCACCTCCAAAAGAATATACCAAATTAATCCCTAATGTATTTAATTGCCTCTACAGAGGACCACTATTTGGGAAATCTTTTGATTTTCATTTTTTGGAAAAAATGTGGTAGAGCAGCATGATATTGTAAATTTCTAAAATTCATAAACTAGGGGAAACCTAATATAACTGTCGATATGGCGGAGGATAAATAAGAAATTTGGGGAAAATGAAGTTTTAAGGCTTCAGAAACAGTCCAAAGAAAGAAATTCCTCATCTTGTACTCTGTTGACTGCAAAAATGTCATTTGTCAATATAAATTGAACTTTAATGTATGTAGTGCCTGTCTGATCTCAATTGAATGTTTGCAAAGTCAAAAGGTAGACTGCTGATTTACCCAATCTCGAACTCCTTTTGAGTGTCACTTAAAAATTAATGTTTCCCTTCCAAAATAACAAATGTAATCAAACTTTTAACGACCTATAGTAAAGGACAAAAACCCTAATGCTCCATTTGGTTACAAAGCAAATGTCCGAAACGGATGCAGCTCAATAACAAAGCAGAAACAAAATTTAAACTCAACAATAACAAATGAAGAATTCAAAACAATAATAATGAGAAGAATTCTCACGTATTTCTCGCCGAGAGTCTTCCCCTTGTGAAAAGCAGCTGATGTAGCCTGACGAGACATTTCGCTCCCCCTTTTACCGCTGACAAATCTCCAAACCCTAAAGTAGTTTCATTTGGGGAGAGATTGATAATTTTACAGGCTGTTTTTGGAGAGGAAAATGTAAAAAGGAAATAAAGAGATCTCCGGAGAGTGACCGGAGCCAAAAAGTGGTGGAGGAGTAATACAATTTACAACTCAAACGATTTAATCGTGCACTTGGAGGACAGTTGGTCACAAATTCCGGGCTGTGATGTGCTGTTGCTTGTCACTATAGCCCGGTGTCAATTAAATGGAGAAACTGTTACAATGCTGATCGAATACAGAGAAACATTCCAAGTGCTATCGTACTTTAGTTGAATTTCGTGAGACTTTTAAATTGAATTTAGTTTAAATCCAAAGTAGAATAAAAATAGGTAATCGAATTAGTTTTAATGGTTGCAATATAATAGCCTTTTTAAATAAACCTAACCTCTTTTCAAAAATATTACTATATTCATTTTAATTTAATAGTCGCTATTTGAAAATAACATTTTTTAAGGATTTATTCAATCAATGAGCAAGATCAAAACTTAGTCATGATCGTGGAAATTAGTTTGTGGATTATGTCCAAAAACGAAAAACGACTATTGATTTGGAACGATTTAAAAATCAATGCGGGATTATTAATTTAGCATGAGGGAGTAGTGATAATAACGAACAAGTGTTACTTTAATTGGCGATCATTTGTCAATCAAAACTTGTTTAATTGAAAATAATACCGTAATTGTTTTTGTTTCTTTCGACGATTCTTTGGTATTTCATATATACAATGTTTGGAGAGAGGGACGTATCAATAAGGATTGTATGAATAATTGTGTGTTGTAGAAAATTAGGAATGTGGGGTATTATTGTAGGTTGTACCAGTAGTTAAGTTGTGAATGGAGGGAATTATATCTCTTTATGTGAGAAAGAGAGAGATGTGAAAAATGTTTGTAGCTTTAGCAATGGATGACAATATTGATACAATAAGCAGATGAAAAGGATTTGATATTCATCTCCAAAATAACACAATTCATCAGTTTTTTGACACAAAGCAACCTTATTCTTAGTAGTGTTATCGAATTTTCTTACCATTTATGTAGCCCAAAACTCCGCCACGAGTCCTTGAAATACTTACATGTTCGTTGGCATTTCAAACTCTCCATTTTTCTTTCTTGAAGCACCCTGAGATTACTCAAACATCTCAGAGTTTCACACTTTATCTCTTGTTTCTTATTATTTTCTCACCTCCCACGAATCCCACCTAACCGGACCCCAGTTTATAAACTAGTGTGAAGCTCAAGCTTTGTAAGGGAGAGTGTTAAAGGGACTTGAAATAGTGTCTACAGTTAAGAAACGTGATAAATCCCTCATACATATGTGTATGCCTCTTTTAATGAGCATTATGTTAGCTTATACCTTTGGCCCAAAAGTTATCTTCCCCGTTTTACCCTTTGCCTGAATTTTCATCAAATATCCTAGTATAGCAACCTCATCTCTTAAATGTATTTTTAAATGGTAAATTATATCCTAGAATCCAATCAAGATTTTAACAAAAATCGATCCAACTTTAATGTATCTCAAGATAAAACCTACATGTAATTAAGCACAAAGATTAATTTCAACATTTATAATTATTTTAAAATATCTAGTAATTCTGATAAAATATTAAAATACACTAAAATTGAAAAATGAATTATGAACATTAATATAATGTTAACTATTACTAAGTAATCAAGCTCGTGGGATTATAAAAAGATGTAGTGGTCAAGGTGGGTTTAAGAACTACTTGTGTTATGTATGATTGGAATGTTTATTGGGTTTATGCACACATATTGGTAAGGGTGGGAGAATTATTTCCATCTCTCGTTAGTGTTGAAAAGATAAAGTTTTCCACTATGACTCTCCCCATCGGTTATATTTTCCCTCCTTATTCCCTAGCCACCCACTACTAGAATAACACATTGTTCAAAATATTTATTGGGATAATTGTTCAAATAAAGCTATGGACAACATAAAATCCCACAATACCTTAGTATTCAGATTGGGTCCCTTAAAGGTCCAATGTTAAATGTTGGGACAAAATTTGTAAACTCTGGCTAACGAAAAAATTTATCGCAATAACATTATATATTGTAAAAGACTATGTTTGAACTTAATTATAGGTGACATGAATTATCTTCTCATTTTCATTCTTTCCCATTACCAAAACATTGTCTCCAAAATCACTATGAAGACTTGCTCTAAGTAAAATGTGTAAGTGCGTGGATTTATATCCCCCTTCGTTTTTGTTTTCATTTTATCCTAAAACATAATAAAACTAGGTTTATGCATCTTTTTTAGTCTTTGGTTGTAAATTGAATAATTTAAGACAAAGAAAAAGTACCGAGACACTACATTGTCATACTGAAAAATGTCATTACATTTGACGTTTTTTAAGCATTTATGGTTTCATAAATTACTCAAGCTTTACATTTTAAGTTAAGAATTGAGAGTGCAAAGTCATCTTTTGGTAAAAGAATTTTGATCTTTTGTGGGATTTATTAGAGGGGGTTTAGGTTGACATCTCGTTTGAATGAGAGGAACTTGTGACGCCCCATTTATTCAAATACCGAGTGATCAATTATTTATAAGAATAAAATAGGAATCCAGTATAATTTCATTCTCATCATCACTATCGCAATGAGTAATAAAACATAAGACAAAAAAATCCTTCATACAACTGAACAAAATAAACTGATGTGCATAAATAAATAATCGTGAACCTAGTAAACCATCGGCCACTACAAATAACCATCCAACGTAGATAAAAACTTATAAATAAATCCAGTCTGATATAAATAAAATCCTATCCAACCACGGAAAACACGCCCAAAAGAAAAGACTGAAATAAAAATGCATCATGTCTAGATGGAAACGACTGAAGTGACTAATATCAAATCCAACAGCATCCTCAGCTACTGCTCACAACGATATGAAAGATTTACCCATGTTGTCTCCGTTACGGCTGCAAACCTAAGGTTTTAAAAGAAAAACAAGAAAAAAGAATTGCTCGCGGGTCAAAGCCCAAAAATGTTTAAAAATATTTGCAAGTAAGTAAATGTTTAAAATCAACAAAACGCGCAGTGTATTACTTTCATAATTTATCTACCGGTCGCACTCACGTGAGACTTATCATCACCTCTCATCTACAATGAGATTATTTAATTATGTTACTAGTCTACGGTAACACCCCGCGCAATTTGACAAGCGAGGTGGAAGCCGCCGCTGCCAAACTACGTCGGGCGTCACTAAACAAGTGATCATTTTTAGCATGTGACAGATATGAGACATATAAAATTCATTCCACCAGATAATAATTAAATTGATCCAAATAAATAATCATTCAAGCAATTATAAAATCCACCACCTTTCTAATCTCCAAATAAATCCAATCTCCAATAAATATAAATTCAAATAAAAGAATCTAACTGTATATATTTGAATAAAACCGTAAACAACCGTGGAACCGATTGAGCCACCAAATCCATAAATAAAGTCTCGTAATAGAAATGTGATGGAAAGAAAAATAAATCTAAACTACTAAGCATCTATAATAAACTCCAGTTGCACCTCCAAAATATTTTCAATACTCCCCTGCGGCTACTCCAGCGCTAAACCTGAAATGTTAGTCAACGCAATGGGTCAGAGCCCACCGCACGAATATAAGCTACTCTCCCCAATTAGGGTTCGTGAACCCAGACAATAGCATTATGCCTAATAAATACCACGATAGAATATTTTAATTTAACGATATAATTAATAACGAGCGAATAAACATAAACTACCACTATCTACCATACGACTAATGCACCCTAAAGTGTAATCCCAAATATTCCAATAACATTAGTATTTACAATATAATTCTTATCCTTACTCATTTTAATTAATTAATTAATTTAATTCACGGGACACAAATATGGCCAGTCGACCCCTTATCGGTCCTGCACACACTCTTGGCAAGCTTAAAGTTCTACACACCGCACCCATTCCACTCATTATAGCCAATCAACCCGTATTTTGTCAGTTCTGCACATACTCGTGAGATTCCACGCACGACACGACACTACAGCCCGTCAGCCCATTTAACTGTCAGCCCGCACATACTCATGACGCCAACACACACCCTCATCGCTATAGCCAGTTGGCCCGTTTAACTGTTAGCCCTGCACATACTCGCACCACAAATTCATTTTAATACCCGTTTATTATCTTAGGTATCAATTCTCAATTTCTTACTTTCTCATCATCTCATTTTCTCATTATTTTATTTTAGTCTCACCCTATTATAGAGCATAAACCTCAAACCTATCCCTAGTCCCATACCTAGAGGTCTCCAAAACACAACCTTGTCATATCCTATTTCGTAAGATGAATTTCTATAATTTATCTCTTCCTAGTATCGCACTCAGGTTATCCAAATCAATGCAAAGACACAAAAAATCAGCCCCTCCCCCGAAATATCTCAATCGTAAAAATATAAACTAACTAGTCCCATACCTAGAAGGTGTTACCCTCAACTAAGGCACTAGTCTTATACCTAGAAAGTATTCCTAAAATTAAGGTGAGAGCATACTACTCGAAATCCCGTCGTCCCCGCGATGATAAGTATAATCAACACAATAAGTCGCACAATTCAATTTATCAACAAGTAGGAAATTTATCATATAATTACAATTAATCTCAATTTAATTTATTCATTCCATCGTCGTAATTAACACAATTTATTTTATTCAACAAATATAATCTCAACATCATGCGAATTTATGAAGCGCATAATAATAAGTCATTTTAACCATACCTACGTAATTTTATGTGGTTGTCCAGAACTAGTTTTCATTTAAATTAAATTACTACGGTTTATACATGCAATGATGCAAACCTATCCCCGTATTACCTAAAATTCAACCTCTACCCTAAGCACACAAGGGCTATAAGTATTTATTCAGATCAAGATTTTTAAGAAAAAATATTCACAAATTAGTTTTCATTTTTCCTAATTAAGGTTGCTAATCTCTTTTAAGAAAAACATATGAATTAAGGTTTAGGCGATATTTAAAACGCATAATACTAAAGAAAGAGAATAGAAGTATTCGTGCATACTGAAAATTCGTTTAGAAATTATGATTAGACGGTTGTAGTCCTTTCGAAAAATTAAAAAATATTAATTCTTGAACGATCTTGATAAAACACCAATTAATCCTTCAAATCTTAGGCTGAAACTTGATACGTTTGGGGCTAGGGTTTATGGGTAGAAGAAGATGAAAATTAAAGGGGACTACTGCTCTTAGAGTGTATGAAATTATGTTTTAAAAGTCCTAACCCCGAATTAATTTAATGTGGAAAAGATTAGAGTTTTAGTGGCATTAGTATTCTTACTAAAATCCAACACTGCCGCCGCCTCTGATACAAATCGAATTGATTCGGCTATAAGGTCAAACTCAGCCCCGACTACCAGCCAAGGATGCTCCCAAAATTGTATATGTAAATAAAATCCCAATTTCACCCCCGATTTCAATTTCGATTAAAATCTTACTTTCCATAATTAAATCCCAACATTTTAAATTGCTAAAAATAATTAAATCCAAAAATTTTATTTTTTCGAATTCCAAACTAATTTAATTAAATTGCGATTTAAAATCTACCGGGGGTACATCTAACTAGGACAATAACCTCTATCAAAGTCCATCCCCCTAATCGTCACCATTAGCTAACCATATGCTACCCTCACCGGGTATACTTTCATAAACAATAACGTAGTTACACACTTGCTATAAATAGATATCCAAATAATATAATAGCATAGCTACGCTTGAGCTTAGGCCTGTAAATTGAGCCGACGAGGCCCGAATCCCGCCCTTAGGTCCGCTATTTTTTGGCCGAGCTTTATTTTAGTTTGAGCCGAGCGGAGCCGACCCCGAGCCAAAATTTCAAGCCTGAATGAATTTTGGGCCGAGCTTGAGCCAAACCTTTCAAAGCCCGAATTGGGCCCGAAGCCCGAACTTTGAATATATAAATAAATAAATAAAAAATATTATATAATATAACATATTTAAGTTAACATTGTTTACTATAATGTAACACCCCGCGAAATCTGGACAACGGGGTGGCCAGCCGCCGCCGACAGACTATGTCGGGCATTACTAAATAAAGTATCATTCTTAGCATGTGACAGATGTGAGACATAATAAAATCATTCCACAAGATAATATTTTAAATCAATCCCAATAAATAATCATCAATGCGATATAAAATCCATCACCATGCTAAACTCCAATAATATCCAAATCTCAAATTAAATAAAAACTCCAATAATACTGAATCTATAATGAAATATCTGAATGAAATCGTAACAACTGTGGAACCGAATGGCCCACCAAATCCATAATAAGAGTCTCATAATCAAATGCGACGGAAAGGAAACAAAACTAAACTACTAAGCGTAAAATAAATACTCCAGCTGCACCTCTAAGATAAATCTCCAAATACTCCTATGCAGCTACTCCAGCATCACTATTTAAAAAATGATAGTCACCGCACAGGGTCAGAGCCCCGAGCATGAATACCGACTGCTCCCTCCAATTAGGGTCCGTGAACCCAGACATTAACATTATACACGATAAACATCACAGTATAATATTCTAAATTAGGACGAGATAATTAAAAACGATGCGAGTAAGATAAACAACATATGCTAACGCACGAAAACTACTATCCAAAGTCCAAGTCCGAATATCCCATTTTCAATAATGTTATTAAATCAATTTACTCAACTATATTATTTTTCTCATTTTATTATTATCAGTTGCAGTGCTCCCGCATATAAATCATTCACAATTTTAATAGCGGGAGAGTTGCGGGACTCCCATCAATTATCATTATTTTAGTGCAGGACTCCCGCTTAAAGTCTTTATTTGTTTGGTTGTGGGACTCTCACATATTTTACACCACACCCTTCCCCTCACTATGGCCAGTCAGCCCGCTATACTGTCAGCTCTGCACACACTTGTGAGGTTCCACGCACAACACGTCACTATAGCTCGTCAGCCCGTTTAACTGTCAGCTCGCACATACTCGTGGCGTCATACACACCCACGACGATATAGTCAGTCGACCCGCTTAACTGTCAGCACTACACATACTTAGGCCACAAATATTTTTCACTACTCGTTTTATTATCTTAGGTATTAATTCTAAATTTCTCATCTTCATATTTTTTATTTACCCCACCCTTATTATTGATGTTATATCCTAAAAAAACACCCTTAGTCCCATACCTAAGGGTCCCTAACACATAAATATGCCATACCTTAATTATAGGATGAAAGTCTATCAAACATATCTTCTTAGTCCAGTCAACGGAACAACATAAAAATCAGTCCCAACCCGAAATCACCCATTCATAAAAATCTACACTCACTACTCCCATACCTAAAAAGTATCCTAAAATATAGGTGATAGCATACTATCAAAATCCCATCATCCACGCGATGATAAATATCAATAACAATAAGTCACATAATCCAACAACACATATAAACAATATCACAGATTTATTCGTGATGGCACAATTTAATTTAATTCAATTAATAATACCATCATCGTTCTTAATGCAATTATTTTCATTTAATCATTATGGATTAATCAACATGCAAGTTTATGAAACACACCAAAATTGTCCACTTTTATTAACTACAAAATTTTCATGCGTATGTACACGCCCCGATTTCATTTAAATAAACTCCATACAATTCTACATGCTGTTCTACACCCATAAAAAACAAAATGCACTACTCACTCATACGCGTCCAATGGTTTCAAGTCTTATTCCATAATAAAAAATTGCAACAAAATAATACCAAATTTAGTTTTCACTTTCTCTAATTAAGTTGTTAATTTATTTTAAGAAAAACATGTGATTAAAGGTTTAGGCAACACTTAAAACGCATAATACTAAAGGAAGAGAATAGAGTATCCATGCCTGAATAAAAGTTGATTGATAATTCTGATTTCAAAGATGTATTTTTCTCAAAAAGTTGACAAATATTTGTTCTTAATGCGTCTTGAGAAAATCTAGTTAATCTTGACAAATCTTGAGTTGAAAGTTATGTAGAATGGGGCTAGGGTTTAGCGGTTGAAGAAGATGTAAAAGATGAGAGGCTTCTGCTCTAAGGATTGATGAAAATATGTTTTAAAAGTCCTAACCCCGAGTTGGTTTTATACCAAAATAAATAAAAGTTTGAGTGGTAAAAGAATTCTAAAAAAAACAGGATTGCTTGGCGAAACAGACTGACGAATCGGTCCAGACAACTTTATCGGTTTGGTTCGATCGAAAAAAATAAAAAATTTAAATCCCAATTCAAATTCCCATTTTAACTCCGATTTGAATTTCGATTAAAATCTAACTTTTCAATACTAATACCTACATGTTAAATTACTAAAAATTAATAAATTTCAAAATTTTATTTTACCCAAGAAATTTCGAATGAATTTAAATAAGACCTTTTAAATTTACGGGGTGTTACATACTTCCCCACTAACATAAGAATTTCGTCCTCGACATTCGATGAAGCATAAATGCGAAAAAATAAAATAAGACTTACATATGCTTACCCATAAAGTACCACGATTAGGCGCCTATACACCCAAGCCTACCCGCACGAAATCCCACGGTAAAAATGCAATATATAACAACACCTATATATATAAGTATCTAAACAAAAATACGTCACATACCACTAGTCGCATCTTGGATACTGTTGGGCTGCATCGACCTGAGGTTGAAGTAAATGGCATCTACCCACTCCAGTTGTTGTTGGTGCCACGGGCACTCCCTGTACACCTGACACTAGTGGTGCTGCTGGCACTCCCCGTACACCAGTCCTTGCCGGTACTAGAGGCCTTTGGCCTTGCTAGCCCTGTGCCCCTTGACCCTGCTAGTCCTGTGCCTTCGGACACTGCGAAGCTCTGTGCCCTACCTCCCCATAACTGAAACATGATCCCCTAAAAGGTCCACATTGCACATTCGACGCTTGCTCACCCGACTGTCCTTGCCCTTGAGGACCCTGCTGAACATTATAGACCTGTTGCTCCTATCCCATTCTCTGTCTCTTTCAAGCTTGGTCATTGCGACCCTTATTCTCCTCTCCCTGTCCATTGGACTCTTGCCTTTTTCCCAACTTCTTTTGATAATTAATTTTCTCCTACCATAACAACATCACAAAATCCACCGCCTGAGTGTAAGTAGTGTATGCCAGATTCCCCAAAACCATTTGCCTAATCAACCAAGATAAACCTTTGATAAAACATTCCATATTCCTTGCCTCAATATTGACCTCCTCTGATACAAGCATCGATAAATTCACAAACTCCTATTCATACTCAACAACCGACTTCAATCCCTGCTCCAAATCCAGAAATTCCCTCTTCTTTGCACATCGAATAGCATACGGAAAATACTTATTATTGAACTTTATCAGGAAGTTCGCACAATTCAGACGATCTCTATCCTCAGATGTGGTGACACTCTCTCACCACTGCAACGCATCACTAGTTAGCTTGAACGTAGCCAACATCTGCTTCTGCACATCCGTGCAGTCCACTATCCTCAGATGACGCTCTATGTCCCTCCTCTACTGGTGAGCAACCGTTGGGTTAGATCCCTCTGTAAAGGTAGGAGGATTGCCATTGTGAAAGTTGGCCCTCACTCTATCCCAGTTTGAAGCGGGTGTACCATGTTGTTGCGCATCTAAAGTCAACCATCTCTATCTCCCCATATCCATGTTGACCGTCGTGGCCTCATGCACAATCGCCGCTAACTCCTCGGCATCCAACATAAACTGTCTCTCGTAGACCACGGATCCAAAAACTGACCCCTATCTCCTATCTTCAGTCCTACTAATGTTCGTTATTTGAAAAGACAGGAACAAAAATAACGCCAGACTCAGAATAGCTAAGAGTAAAAATCATCAAAAGGAATCAAAGATGGCAACGCAGAAAATGAGAGCGGACTCACAACCTACGAGACCTAAGACGATGCTCTGATACCATTTGTAACACCTCGTAAAATCTGGACAACGGGGTGGCCAGACGCCGCTGCCAGACTACGTCGGGCATTACTAAATAAAATATCATTCTTAGCATGTGACAGATATGATACATAATAAATTCATTCCACAAGATAATATTTTAAATCAATCCCAATATATAATCATCAATGCGATATAAAATCCATCACCATGCTAAACTCCAATAGTATCCAAATCTCAAATTAAATAAAAACTCCAATAAGCTAAATCCATAACGAATTATCTGAATAAAATCGTAACAGCTGTGGAACCGAATGGCCCACCAAATCCATGATAAGAGTCTCATAACCAAATGCGACGAAAAGAAAACTAAACTAAACTACTAAGTATGAAATAAATTCTCAAGCTGCACCTCCAAGATAAATCTCCAAATACTCCTATTCAGCTACTCCAGCACTACTACCTGAAAAATGTTAGTCGGCGCATAGGGTCAGAGCTCGAGCATGAATACCGACTAATCCCTCCAATTAGGGTCTGTGAACCCATGCATTAACATTACACATGATAAACATCAAAGTAAAACATTTTAAATTAAGACGAGATAATTAAAAACGATGCAAGTAAAATAAACAACATATGCTAACGCACGAAAAGAACTATCCAAAGTCCCAAGTCTGAATATCCCATTTCCAATAATGTTATTAAACCAATTTACTCAACTTTATTATTTTCCTCATTTTATTATTATCAGTTGCGGTGCTCCTGCATATAAATCATTCACAATTTTAGTAGTGGGACTCCCACCAATTATCATTATTTTTGTGCGGGACTCCCACTTAAAGTCTTTATTTGGCTGGTTGTGGGACTCTCACATGTTCTGTACCAAATCCTTCCCCTCACTATGGCTAGTCGGCCCGCTATACTGTCAGCTTTGCACACACTCGTGAGGTTCCATGCACGACACGTCACTATAGTCCGTTTAACTGTCAGCCCGCACATACTCGTGGAGGGCTGTGTTTTTTTTGAACTTTTTGATTTTTTTGATTTTCGATCTGATTTTTTCCGAATTTGGAGTGAAATTTTAGTTTGTCGATTTCTGATTTTTCCAAAAAAAATCGGATCAGAAATCGAAAATAATTCGAATTTCCGATTTGATTTTTTCGAAACTATGTAGATCCGATTTTTTCGAATTATTTTATATTTTTTCAAAATTATTTTTCGATTTCTAATGTTTTTCGTTTTTTTAGAGTTTCTCATATTCCACATCGGTTGGGAGAGGGAGAGTAAGAGGGCTCCAAAATATGCTCTATAAAAGGAGAGCATCCTCCTAACTTCTACACAAATGAAAATATGGGTCAAATCCTCATGTATTTATATGTTGGGTTAAGCCATTTTCTTTGTTTCTTTAAAATGAGAATTTCGAGTGATCGAAAATCAATATTTTTTTTTTAAATTTGGAATTTTCAAAATTTATGGATTTTTAATATATTTTGTGAATTTTCAATTTATTCATTTTTTGTCGATTTTTTGATTTTTCCTAATTCGTATTTTTTTTTTAATTTTCGAAAAAAATCGGAACAATTATTTTATTTTTGAAAAAATCGGATTTTTTTCCGAATAGGCATTTTTCGACCCGTTTTGGCCGAAACACAACTCTACCCACGACGGTATAACCAGTCGACCCGTTTAACTGTCAGCCCTGCAGATACTCTCGCCGCAAATGTATTTTAATACCCGTTTTATTATCTTAGGTATTAATTCTAAATTTCTCATCTCCATATTTTTATGTACCCTAGCCTTGTTATCGATGTGAGATCCTAAAAAAAAAACCATTAGTCCCATACCTAAGGGTCCCCAACACCTAAATACATCATACCTTAATTATTGGAAGGAAGTCTATCAAAAATCTCTTCCTAATCTGGCGCCCAGGCTAACCCAATCAACGAAACGACATAAAAATCATCCCCACCCCGGAATCACCCATCCATAAAAATCTACACTCACTAGCCCCATACCTAGAAAGCGTAAACCGTAACTAAGGCATATCCACTAGTCCCATACCTAGCAAGTATCCTAAAATATAGGTGAGAGCATACTGATAGAGAAAAAATTACGTCTCTTGCGTATTTTGTCGTTGTTGCAACTTCTTTTTCATTAAAATTCCCTTGAACCTGGAAAAATATAACCAAACAAGTGTAGATGGTAAGTAAGGGTGTATCAATCCAACTCTAAGGATGAAACACAAAATATGAGGAGACAAAAGTGTAATTTCATTTGCATTTTATTATATTTTTCTATTTTTTCTTTTTCTATTTTTTATGGATTTTCCAAGGGATTATTAATTAACTAACTATGTACTAATTTTTAAAGTACTAACTGAGATGTAAAAGCTAATAAAAAAAATGAGGCAAACAAAATTGTTCTAAAAGGTAAACTAACGAAATTGGACTCATGAGGGCTTCAAAATACATCCCATGAATGGGAGATTAGCCCTAATAATCATCATCCAAAAATATAATATAAACAAATGAAAGCATGTGTTGATTAAAATAAAAGAAATAAGAGAGGAATCGATCAAATCCATTTGTACTTGAATTAGATCAACTCTTCAATTATACACCAAAATTCTCTCAATCACTATCCCTCACTAACGTATTTATTGAATCTAAAATAAAAACTACAAAATAAAAATAAAATAAAAAGATAATGGATGAATTCATAATGGACAATTAAATAATAAAAGAGATTTGCTAAAAATGCAAATCCTAACATTATAAAATTGTACATTAGAACTTATCCAAGAAATAAATTCTAGATCATTACTTTATATTGAGATAATTGCTAAAAATGCAAAATCTCAACATAAAGGAATGGAATAGAATTTACCTCTCACAAGGGACGAATTGAACTGCATCAATCTATTTTGAAATAATTGCCAAAAATACAAAAATTCATTATAGAGGGGTGGGGTGAAATTCATCCTAGAGATAAATTTCACTACACACCTCTATATTTAGATATTTGCTAAAAATGTAAATACCCTCTATAGAGGAGTGTAGAGAAATTTATCACACATGGTTTTAAAAACTAAGTTGGAGATCCTTTTCTCAAATGGTCTTCATCTCTTTAAACAGTGTGGACATGGAGCTAGGGGTAAATTGGGTAGATAATAGGTGAATGTGGGTTGAGAGAGGTGAGCACAAGTGCATGGAGTGTGGGGATAAAAATCTGATTTGGTTAGAGCGTCATTTGGGTAAATGGTTAAAATGAGTTAGTTGGGGGTAAAATGGGTATATGGGGTAAAGTTGGTTTAAACATGTGGGCTAAATGGGTTTTGTTATTTTTGGCTTTGGGTCTTTGCAGATAGAAATCATTTTAGGTGTGATGTGGCTTTGAAAATGGGACATGGGTATTGTTGAAGCAAGTGGGTTGAGATATGGGTATATGGGGTTTGAATGATTTTTGGGATCAAAATCGGGTTTTGGTAGTTTTCAGATTTGAGGCAAAGTCGTAGATGGGCTCAACAGGCCGAAAGGGGCATGGGTCGTCGGGGGTGCCGGGTTAGCGGTTTAGGGGTGGTTTACGAGTTGTCAGGCAGATGTGTCGGAGGGAACGCCGATGGGTTTGGGTTATGGCTCCAATCAGGGTCGTGGTTTTAGAGGGAACGCCGACGTGGGTGGTTTCATGGATCGGGGCTGTTGGGTATTGGGTTAGGAAGGATCGCGATCCGGGTTGTTGTTTGTTCAGGTCGGAGTTGGTAGACGGGTTTGACAAGGAGGTTGCGATTTTGGTTAATGTTTGGTTGGAGGAGAGAGAGATGATATGGTTGTTTGGTGGTTGGGTTAATGTGTGATGAGGTTGTTGGAGAAGATGATGTTGTTAATGGAGGAGAGAGAGTGAGGATGGGTGACAGGAAGAAGATGAGTGTGGGGGTTATAGGGTGTAGTGGAGGTGTATGATATTGGTGTGTGGGTGAGGAGTTTAGTTAGGTATGTTTTAGGTGTATGGGATAAGGGTGAGGGTGAGTTGGCTTAGTTTGGGTGTACGCGAGTGTGTGTTAGTTTGGGTGTTATATGTGTGGGGATTTAGGGTACGTGTGTGTGTGTGTTTAATTTGTAAACATAACTAAAAATTAGAACGAACTAACTAAAATAAAATTAATAAAATTAAAGTCTACTAAAAAAATAAAATCGTAATCTATAAATAAAAGACACAAATTAAAAATGAAAATAAAAATAAAAATCTATTAAAACAAAAAACTAAAATCTTAAAAAAATGTAAAATCTAATTAAACTAAAAATAAATGAATTCTTAAATAAAAAATTAATATAATAAAATAAAAACTAATCAAAATCAAAATAAAATTATACTAAATAAAAAGAAATAGAAAATAAATCCTAAAAAGTAAAAAAAAATAAAATAAAAAATAAAAAATAAAACAACACACAATAAAAATCTAAAATCAATCTAAAAAGTACAAACTAAACACACACGGACTCGGGTTAAGATTTGGGCTAAGTTCAGGCTTGATTTGGGGTAGGCTAGGGTTACGAGATTAAGCCACTTTTATCGCGTATTTACCCTGAATTAACACTTTAAACTCCGCAAACGCTTATTGAGTTACAAAACAAACAAATACTATCATAAGTTCGATTTTACCGAGAATTAACAAATAAAAATTTTCTATTGGGGGTTTTATTTAAACACTTTTGGGTGCTTGTCACACCACCCCCAAACAGAGCGTTGCTAGTCCTCGAGCAATAAGATAGAGAGAAAGAGAAGGATAAGAAACCAAAAGTGTACCACTTTCGCGGGCACTAGGAATTGCACTTAGCATGTGCAATAAGCCTTTAAATCTATAGGTTGCCCTACAGGATGAGTTTTATCTCGTGAGGGTTTGCAGGAAATATACCCACAAAATTCTTTATTTAAAATAATTTGTTGAAAGCCAGTCAATATCTTATTAGACATAGAATGATCGCAGAATCCATCATAAGAGAAATAATTTGATAAATATAAGCTAGAAGTGCATAAAAAGTTTACCTATGCGAATACTTAAGGCACATCCTTCCTAGAACTCAACGTGTGTAGTGTGAATCAATCGAAACGGGTCGAATATCACAAGAGTAATTCCTAGATTTCCTTTTCAGAATCAACGCTTCAACTTCAAAATCTCACTGGACATATCTCTCTCAAACGAACTATCGAGATTAGGGTAAGTGTATCGCTATTGTGTATGAGGAGGTGAGTAAATGTAAGCAAAGTAAAACGTCTTACACACACATAAGAAAAAACGTACATTAAGAAAGAAAATGATCTCATAAAAGAATACTAATCACTATAGTGAGAACGTCGAGTTATTCACCACGTTGACTTTCATTTTCCCGAACACCTAAGGGAAAATATGGATGTATATAGGTGAGGGCGAAATGGGATGAGATGGGAAGGATATGATGAGGTAAGGAATGGATGGATGATATGAACGATGAGTGATGGATGTGTGGGAAGAGTGTGTTACACCTTGACGAATAAATGTCTTCATATCTTAACTGCAACTTTCTCTTTTTCTTCTTTTCCAAATACTCATCAATGTATGAGATAAATTTGCTAAAAATTCAAATAACCCCAACATAGATTTGTATCAAATTTTTCTCCATCTGAATCGGCCTTGGGAGAGATATTCACTAAAAATGCAAACACTCTCTTTGACAGATCTTCTCCTTTTACTTTCAACACTCTTCTCTGTGGATGAAAAATGGAATTGATATAGAAATAGGTGATATGATATATGGTGATGATATGAAAAATGGAAGGTGTATGAATGAGGATAAATGTATGATATAATGGAATTTGGTTAGTGTATAAATGAAGGTCTGGTAATCGGAACAACTTCAGGACACGTGTTTCTTACAATTCGAAAGTGATATCGTTCTCAGTGATCAAGCCAAAATTTTTAATGAAGAATAATGAAATCATGCTACGATTTAAAGTGTGGACTCAAAATAAGTTGAATCAACTTATGACTCGGAGATTGCGTAAAACACTCTGAAAGGGTAAAAGACACAAATCTTTCAAGCTAAAGTCTCCACTAGTGATCCTTAAGATTTTCTTGAGAATTATAGTACTCTTCAACTCTAAATCGCAGTGACATGATAAGTGTGCAATTTTGTTGAGTCTAGAAATTCATGGTGCAAAATGCCTTGTTATGTATTACATAAGCTTTTATAAAAGGACAATCCTCTAGCTTGATTCCTAGACTTGAAAGATGGATGATAGAAAATTCCCATCAATGAGTGAGATGAAAGAAATTACACGAAATTTTTAAAAATCCGGTTTTGAAATTAATTTTTTTCAAAAGAGGTACGATTTTGATAAAATTCCCCACCCTCAAATAAAAAGGAACATCGTCCTCGATGTTAAGTAAAATAATTTTTAAAATTGAGAGCGTAAGGTAGGAAAGGGATTACTATAATCAATCGCTAATGAAATGGATGAGATGAATCCAAGAAGAAACCTGACTAAAAAGTAAGATAACAAAATTTGTATAAGTCTAAAAATATGATAAAGCATTGGGTGGTGTGACACGCCACTCCCAAACAGGATGAGACTCGCACTCGAAAACAACGAGTTGCCTCCTGGTAGCGCTAAATTCAATGTCTTCAGCTAGACCGAAGGGATCTCACCCTAAGGATAAGAACTAGAAAAGCACGGGGCGAAATTGACAAGGGTGAGGGTGAAGAAACACCGATTACGAGCCTTATTATTTTATTTTTTTTCAAGAAAATATTTTTTTTTTGTTAATGGTTTTTGCATATTTTGAAAAAGAAAGGAAATATTTATGTGATTTTTAGAGAATGAAAGGAAGAAAATATTTTTCAATTTTTATAAAAATAAAGGGAGGAGATATTTTTGGATTTTTTGGAGAAAAAGAAGGAACAAAATATTTTTGGATTTTCTAAAAAAAATAAATAAAGAAAATGTTTTTGGATTTTTTTTTTCTTTTGAAAAACAAAGGAAGAAAATAGTTTTTGATTTTTTTGAAAAATAAAGCAAGAAAATATTTTTGGATTTTTTTTAAGAGAAGAGAAGGAAAAATATTTAGACTCTTTAAATTTGACAAACTCACTAAAACCGACTACCGAAAGATTGAATTAGACACACACAAGTCGAGGAGAATTCCTAACTAGCACATAGCCAATTTTTATCTTTAAATTTAGAGAAAGGGTAGTCAAATTTTAATTAAGTCCGTGGGCGATAAAAATCACGAAAATTATCTTTGTGATCGCCTTTTCAAAAATGTTATCCTATTGGGTTACCTAGTTTATTGATTTTAAATTTAATGGTGGCTAGGATAGCACACAAATGGTAAGCGAGTGAGTCGGGTGATGAAATATCTTCTCGTGAATGACCGAGCGTAGGTCTTAGTAATTTAATTCATCACACCATTCGAAAATAAATGCGAGAATAAAATCACACAATAGCACGTAATCACACACAAAAATTAACTCGCTGACAGGAGAGGCGCGATGGTTTAGTAATGTACCTCCCACGATTTTTACGCCATGGGATGCTGAAAATTTTGAGTTGACCGGGGGAAGATTACGCCTATTTCAGTCTACCACGGGAGTCCTACCGACCCAAAGTATAGAGGCTTATTTTTCTCGCCTTTCGACGCCCTGTCTCTACCTTGTCCGATTTTCCTATCAATCTTTTCTTTCCAATTAATTATTACAAATTTAAATAAAAAATAAATGGTGTCTCTATTCACCGCAATACAAGCAAAATAATGAAATCCTAATACAAGCCTTCTAAAAACAATGAAAAATGGTACAAAAATGAAAAATGCAATACGAATGAATCACAAAATGGGGGAAATCCTCTCAAGTGCTTCAAGCTCCAAAAATTGGCAACGACACCATTTGATATAGTTAAAAAAATTACGTCTCTTGTGTCTTTTGTCGTTGTTGCAACTTCTTTTCTATCAAAATTCCCTTGAACCTACAAAAATATAACCAAACGAGTGTAGAGGGTAAGTAAGGGAGTAGCAATCCAACTCTAAGGATGAAACACAATATATGAGAAGACAAAAGTGAAAATTCATTTGTATTTTATTATATTTTTCTATTTTTGCTTTTTATATTTTTTATGGTTTTTTCAAGGGATTATTAATTAACTAACTATATACTAGTTTTTAAAGTACTAACTAAGATGTAAAAGCTAATAAAAAAAATGAGGTAAACAAAATTGTGCTAAAAGGTACACTAACTAAATTGGACTCATGAGGCTTCAAAATACATCCCATTAATGGGAGATTAGCCCTTAATAATCATCATCCAAAAATATAATATAAACAAATGAAAGCATGTGATGATTAAAATAAAAGTAATAAGAGAGAAATAGATCAAACCCATTTGTACTTGAATTGGAGCAACTCTTCAATTATACATCAAAATTCTCTCAATCATAATCCTTCACTAATGTATTTATTGAATCTAAAATAAAAACTACAAAAAAATAGATAATTGAGGAATTCATAATGAAAAGTTAAATAATAAAAGAGATTCGCTAAAAATGCAAATCCTAACTGTAATATCCCATGATTTTTATGATTTTTAAAATGAGTTATATTTTAAATTAATGGATTAATTGGATTTTATTATTAATTAATTCATTCGGGTTTTATCCGGACTGTGGATATTAAAATGGATGATTCTGAATATTACTTAAAGATATTTAGGTAATATATGAATGTGATGTCATTGATATGACGGTGTGATATAATTTCGGTAATTTGGACTTTTAGTCAGACGCGGTATGGGACGTGTCGGGACTAATTTATTAAATTAAAAAGGAAATTTATTTTCTATCGACCTTATAGTCATTTCGACTGCGCCGTTGCGTCCGGAAGGTTTGAAATAGTCAGAAAAGTCTATTTGGATGTTAATTTTGAGTCTCGGGTCATTTGGAAATGAATAGACAACCCGAAAGGGCATTTTGGTCATTTTTCTAGGGGGGGTGAATAGTGATTTCGGATTTTGTCCTATTATAAGTATTGGTAGATTAAGTGTATGTGGGTTATTCATCTCCTCTACACAAATTAGAGAAATCATCTTCCTAGAGAGAGTGAAAGGGTGCTTGGGAAGGGAAAAGCCTACTTGGGAAGGAGAAGAACAAGAACCAAGGTTCACCACCACCAACCACCAACCACCACCGGAGTTTGACCGAAGAAGGGACAACCAACTGAGATATACTACACCAAAGGATCAGACCTTCAGTAAAGGCAAGTGCTTGATAATGGCAATTTAAGTTCGTATATTGTCCATGTTAGAATAGTTATGAAAAGAGAAGATTATTCATGTTTGGAACAAATAATGGAGTGATTAAATGGATTTCTAGAAACTGAAATGATATAGGAATTAAACTCATGTTGTAGGATGAAAATAATCACGAAATAATCATATATCTATGGAAGAAAAATCTGAAAACCATTGAAGTGTTCTTGAAGTTAATATGTTGATGATTTTCTGGAAAATGAGGAGATAAACATGCTTTTTAATCCAATCCCTTGATGATTCTAGGATGTTTAGAGTATTGAAAATCGTTTATATATGTTGATATATCATGTAGTAAAGATTATAAGTCATTTGGGATGTTTAGATGAAGGTTTAAATGATCATAAGTTGCTAAACCCGTAGTTGCAGAAAATGCAGAAAACCAGGCTGTGACCTGAGGGATCGATCGATCGACCCCTGCCTTCGATCGACCGACCTCCCCAGAATATGTAAAGTTGTTTATTTTTAAATGTTGATTCTTATCCCAAAACTTTTGTGGATCTTTGGTGATTATTATTTAGAGATTATGGGACTTAGAAAATATCAGTAAACCCTTGATAAGATTTGAATTAATTTGATTTGGATTCAAGTGATTAAAATGATGAAAATTATATTGAATGGAATTTCGGTTGCTAGATTCATTTGTTAAATTCCAAATGGGGATGTATGAGGATTTAAGATAGGACCAGTAGGGGTGATTTAATATAACACCTGGGTATCCTTAAGTTTACAAGAGGGTTTAATCCAAAGTGAAAGAAGATGTGTTTATAAGAGATTTGAAACTATCGATTTTAACCTTAATCAAAAGGAAAACTAAACTCGTAGTAATTCGGGAGAAATGATGTTATGGACCAGTAGGATATTAGTGAATTCTTACTGAATATATGTTGAGGAAAACCTATTTGAATCATGTGTATTGAGTGAGGGTAGCCTTAGGGTTACAATTTGAACATCAAGGACTGAGTTTAAGCTCATTATTGATTTCGCAAGGACAGAGTGTAATACAAGAGCGTAGTGGTGTGTCTCCTGGATAGAGATGGGAGTTTAGAACACATTTGGTTGAAAGAAGGTATGAGGCTATCCCGATCGCATAGTTGAAGTTGTCGGACCTCCTCGATCGACAAAGTTAAGTAGTAGTGTATTGAAGGGGTTCCTTGTTTGGATTTCGCGTTGCGAGACGCTCCGCGCATGAACCTTAACGACGTCGGGAGTGGAGAGATGTTATAGGATGAGAGGATAATTAAATTATGAAGTAAAGATATGATATTTTAATACGTGGAATTTAAAAGAGATATAATGCTACGTATGGGAAATATCTTAGGGTAGTGATATTACCTTATTGATATTATGTTATAGGTATGATAATACCTATTTGATTGATTGATGATTTATGTGTATGACATACCTAGCTTACTTGCTATAGGTGGGAGGTTTGCACGTGAGGGCAGTCATATCCTGATGAATCCATGGGATCTTTGATTTGTCGCTCGAGAACATAGGTCTATGAAAGACTTATCGGGTGTAATACCCCGTATTTTTGGCGATATTTATTTTTTAGATTAATTAATTAAATGAGAATTAATTGGGAATTAATCCGAATAAAATACTAGCGAGATGTGAGTTGGTATTTGACTCTATTGAGTATATATGATGATATATGAATATTGAATTATGAAATTTGTCGTGAGATTGATATACGGCAATTTGGACATTTTATTAGGACGCGTGAGACAGTCGCGTCAGGATATAATTATTTTAATTATAAAAGTGAAATTAAATTCTATTAATCGTATGGTCGTTTTGAGTGCGCCAACGCGTCCGGAAGGGTCGAGATAGTCAGAAAACACTAGCCGGGGGTTTAGTTTGGGTCCCGGGGTATGTTTAGGCCATACCGGCAACATATAGGGGTAGTTTAGTAATTTTGCATTTTTGAGAATTAAAAGTGACGAAAATTAGTAAATTATATCTGATGTGGATTTGACCCACTAAACCACTAACCAACTCATTTTAACCTAATAGGCTACGTAGGTTATTAGAATTAGGTTTCTAATTTTTCCCAAAACAAACCCTAGCCACCATAGCCATTGGAGAAGAAAGCTTAGAGAGGGAGAGAAAGAGGAGAAATTTGCAGAGAGAGAGAGATAGAACCTCATCAAATCGTCATCAAAATCAGAGATTAAATCAAGGCAAGTGATTTAATTCCGTTTAATTCAGAGAATGTTTCTTCCATGTTAGATAATTCTAAGATTTACATTTGTTCTTGAGAGTTAATGAAAACCCATGAGTTTGGAATTAGAATACTATATTTTGAGGAAAGTATTGCATGTAGAATCGTATTTAGAGGACTAATCTGATGTTGATATATCTTGCAAGAAACAAAAAACGGATTTAATTGGATAAATTAAAGACTTAAAATTTTAGGGTTTATGTTCTTGTAGAAAGTTGGGGAAAAGTGTAGAGACTTGTGATTTAATGATGATTAGGACGAATTAATCCTTTAAAACACGTTAGTATGTGATTATAATATGTTTAGGATTGATTAGAGACCTTAAAACATGGTGGGGACGAATTTTAGAGGAGAATTGAGGAGTAGAAATTGGTGAAAAACGAAAGTAGAAATTCTGGGCACGAAACTGGTCGTTCGTTAGAAGGCCTTCCCAGGTCGTTCGAACGAGCTTCTAACGAGTTGACCAGTTGCTTCTAACGAGGGGAAATTTTGTTCGATACCTTCGTTCGAATGAGATGTCGTTAGAAGGTACAGTTCGTTCGAACGAACTGAATCTCGTTCGAACAGACTCGTTCGAACGAGACTTCTAACGAGCTGGCAGTTTAGGCCTTTTTGGCCTGTTTTGATTTTGGGAGTCCCGTAAACTTGTTCGAGGATAGAGATAACATTCCTTTGATGATGTATTGGTATACTTGGGACATTTGGGATATAATGAGGAGTAAATTATAATTGTGGAACGAATTAAATAGACACTTGAGTCGAGACGTGAGTGCCTACTACGACGTGAGAATAAATTATGGCGTGTATGATTATGAACCGGGAATATATAAATTGTATAAATTATAAAATGGTACGAGAATGCGATAAGTACTACAATTAAACCACGGTGATTACTAAGATGCGTGTTTACTTAGTATTGATATATGATTTGTGTGTATGACATACCTACCATACTTGCTATCACGGGAGGTTTGCGTTCGCTTAGGGCCCTCTAATCCTTGTGTTGCCCGGATTTAGACTGGTTACCTCGATGAACATAGGTCAGAGAAGGACTTATTGGGATGTTAATAAGTCTGCTGATCGTGGGAGCGCAGGTATGTGCGTGACCCATGTGATGTGACTGTGTTCGCCTCCACTGTTTGTGATTTGTGTTATCTGAACTATTCCTGAGATTCGGAATACGTGATTCCTTATGTACATGATGTACCGGGATGGATAGCAGAGTATGTGTGCACCGCAGCTTAGTCTTGGGGTGCTTATATTGTATATTTATGTTGTGGAAAATATACACTTAATAAAATGGGAACTTTCATATGGTATCGTGTGTATAACTATGTAATAACATAAAAGGGATAATCTATAATGAGTGGTAGTACTTTTATATGAGAACCTGAATTTACGTTAAGCCCCCTATTTAATTGCGATCGTTATAATGTTAATGGGAACCGAGTAATAAGGGTAGAACCTATGACAGTCTAGCTAGATATGATGTCACTTAGCTAGGGATTTGTGTCATTTTAGATGGGTGCTTACGTTAGTATTGCACAGTTAGACGAGAGGTGAGAATTTCATGTGAGTGCACGTCCTAACATGTACTCTGCATTTAATGTTTTAAATGTTTTTAAAGTACTTGCAGGTTTTTAAAATATCTCCACTTTCGGGCTCTGACCCGTTTGCTTTCAAATCTATTTTCTTGTAAAACCATTTTAGGTGCCCAGCCACAAGGACACCACGCATAGGATTCTCATTCCGATGACGAGCTGTAGCTGTTTGTGGAAGTTACAGGGATTTTCTTTTAGACGCTTCTATCATTTGGATTCCATGTTCAGTATTCCTCAGTTGTAGGGCATGTTGCCCAAATTCTATTAGAGACATTTCCATTTCAGTTTTTCAGACTTTGGCATGTATTAATTCAGTATTCAGTATTTCGTTACTTATTTCAGTTGTGGGATTTGTTGTGAGGAGTTTTTCCTCCGGATTTATTTATATCATGTGATGGTTATTCTATTATTTCGTTATGGTGAATGGTGATATTATTCTTGCTTTAAATCTTTTACTGCATGTTAATCAGACTTTAATTAAAATTTGACAACTTACTTTTTAAATACTAGGTGGTTAGTAATAATAAAATGTTTTCGACAGTGATGCTATTAACTGAGCCAACTTGGCATTTTGATTTAATTTAATAAAGGAGTAGCTACCCGGTATTTAATTAGTCGGGGTGTAACAGGTGGTATCAGAGCATCAGGTTCTAGTGTCCTTTAGGATCTGTACGGCTATTATGTTTCCGCTAAGCTTTCTTTGATATAGAGCCCTATATTTTAGGACTGTTGTACTCTTTTTGTGTATGCTTCGTTCTTCAACTATTTTAAGTTTATAAACTGTGAACTTATAAACTTTATTCTTATTTCAGATGCCTCCACGACGTGCACGACGAGTTCCCAGGGATGCAACGCCAGAACTCCAGCCCGCTCCAGTTCAGGGCATGATGAACGCCGCTGAGGTTGCAGCCATTGTAGCCCAAGCGGTAAATGCCGCAATTGCCGTAGTTCAACAGGCACCACCGCAGGCGCCGGTTGCCGCGCCAGTACAGGAAAATGCATTCCCGTCTGCTTGGGAACGTGTACGTGACGCTTTTCAGAAAGCGCATCCGCCAGAGTTTGCAGGTAGCTCAGATGTGGTAGTCTCGAGCCAATGGAGGAAGGATATGCAGAGGCACTTGAGGATGTATGAGTGCACGGACGTTCAGAAGCAGGTGCTAGCTACTTTCAAGCTACTTGGATCTGCACTGCAGTGGTGGGAGTCTATTACCACCGTGGAGGAGAGGGATACTCTCACTATTCAGGACTTTTGGGTGCGGTTCGACCGCAAGTACTTTCCGTCAGCTGTTCACACGGAAATGAGGAGGAAGCTGATGAATCTGAAGCAAGAGGGTAAGACCGTGGTCGAGTATGAGGCCGAGTTCACGAATCTGTTGAACATCGTTCCGGATGAGATACCGACAGAAAAGAAGAAGATTGAGAAATTCACCGACGGGTTGACATGGAGGATCCGTCAGCATCTGTTAGGGAACCTTTCGTTGGCCACTTATTCTGATGTGGTTAACGCTGCTTTGTTACACTGCCAGGATCACCGCTTTCATATGGCTTAGGGCAAGAGATCGGGAGAGTCTAGCCATCAGGGCAGGACCGGAGGACATGGTGCCGGTGGGGCACAATCTGTTCAGGGGCAGAGACAGAGTGAGCAGGGTTCCCAGCAGGGGGATCAGAAGAGGTTCAGATCAGGAAATTACAGGCACGGACAGGGAGGTTTCAGTCAGGGCCATCAGGGTCCAAACGGCCATCAGGGCCAACAGAGGCAGAATGGGCAGCAGTTTCAGCAGGGCTAGCAGGGCCAAGGGAGGAACGGTAACGGCCACCAGGGCCGGGGACAGCAGGGGCAGAGAGGAGGGAACTTCCCAGGGAAGTGTTATGTTTGTGGCAAGACTGGCCATAAACGACAGGATTGTCCTGATAGGGGCAGGGCCCCACAGCAGCAGCAGCAGCAGCAGGGTGCTCGCCAGGAGCCGCAGAGGCCTATGTTTCCCCCCTCTCTCCCCGCACCGCCACAGATGGCAGCATTGCCACCCATTCCAGCAGTCCCAGCTCAGCAGGGGCAGCTACAGTATGGACGTGTCTATAACGTCCACCAGGCAGCAGTTCCACAGGCACCGCCCGCGATTGAGGGTACGTTTCCTATCCATGGCACTATGGGTCGGGTATTGTTTGATACGGGGGCTACACATTGTTTTATAGCTACACATTTCGCGAAGGCTTTAGGGTTGTTAGCCATAGCAGAGAGCACAGTGAGGTGTGTCGACTCACCATTGGGGAATGGGTCACTTATATTCTTTATATGCCGGGGAGTGGGGGTAGAGATTGGTGGTTTGGTATTACCTGCAGACATGTTGGTATTAGATATGCATGTGCACGATGTGATTATCGGTATGGATTGGCTCGTAGCTAATAGGGCCATGATTGATTGCTTCAGTGGGAGCCTTGTTTTTGCCATTCCGGGGCAAGAAATGTTTGTAGTGGCGATGCCTCGCCCAGAGGGAGGTTCGACCGCTCATCTGTATTACATAGAGGAGGATACCTCCAAGGAGGTTGTGATTCCTTTAGATTCGATCCCAGTTGTGAGGGAGTATTCGGATGTGTTTCAGGAGATACCAGGCCTACCCCCCAGTCGAGAGATAGACTTTGTTATAGACCTATTGCCAGATACGAGACCTATAGCACGCGCACCGTACTGTATGGCTCCGACAGAGATGCGAGAGCTACGAGATCAGATAGAGCAGCTGTTAGGTCAGGGCTTTATTCGCAGGAGTACCTCACCTTGGGGCGCTCCAATTTTGTTTGTGAAGAAGAGGGACGGTTCACTAAGATTGTGTGTGGACTACCGGGAGTTGAACAAGGTCACGATACGGAATAAGTATCCGTTGCCTCGAATCGATGACCTATTTGACCAGTTGAGAGGAGCTTCTTTCTTCTCGAAGATTGATTTGAGATCGGGATACCACCAGTTGCGTATCAGGGAGGAGGATGTCTCGAAGACTGCGTTCTTGTCGAGATATGGTTCTTACGAGTTTCGGGTTATACCTTTTGGTTTGACCAACGCTCCAGCAGTGTTTATGGACTTGATGAACAGAGTGTTCAGGAATTTCCTAGATCAGTTTGTCATTGTCTTCATCGATGATATTCTGGTTTACTCCCAGACAGAGGAGGAGCACGCCGAGCATTTGAGGCAAGTTTTGCAGACACTACGTCAGAACGAGTTGTATGCAAAATATGAGAAATGCGGGTTTTGGCTGAAGGAGGTCCAGTTTTTGGGACCTATTATTTCTGATCGGGGGATATCTGTTGATCCGGGGAAAGTATCCGCGGTGAGGGAGTGGGGACAGGCCACGACACCGACAAAGATTCGTAGTTTCTTGGGCCTAGCAGGATACTACAGGAGGTTCATTCGGGGATTCTCGAAGATAGCAGGTCCTTTGACACATCTGACTCGTAAGGGTGTGCCATTCATCTGGAGTGATGCCTGTCAGTTGGCATTTGATGATTTGAAGGATAAGTTGACCTCAGCACCTGTGTTAGCATTGCCGAGACCGGGAGTTGAGTATCTAGTATACACCGATGCGTCCCTACAAGGACTTGGAGGTGTATTGCAGCAGGAGAGTCAGACCATAGCTTATGCTTCCCGTAAGTTAAAGCCTCACGAGAAGAATTACCCCACTCATGACTTGGAGTTGGCGGCAGTTGTATTTGCCCTTCGGATATGGAGACATTATCTTTTGGGAGAAAAGTTTCGGTTGTTCACGGACCACAAGTCCCTACAGTACCTGTTCACGCAAAAGGAGTTGAACATGCGGTAAAGGAGGTGGCTTAAGTTTGTGAAGGACTACCAGTTTGATATCCAGTATCACCCGGGTAAGGCTAACGTGGTAGCAGACGCGTTGAGCCGTAGGCCAGCAGATGAGGTGGCAGGGGTGTGGAAGGCAAAGTGGAAGGAGTTAGGACACCAGGATGCAGTGGCCCGATCTTTCATGTCTGTGATGACCGTTACACCGCAGATTGTCACGAAGGTAGTACGGGCACAGGCTAATGACTCGTTCTGTCAGGAGCAGATAGTTCGATTACTAGCAGAGGGAGCCGAGTCCTATACCGTTAGCTCAGATGGGGGATTACGCTTTAATGGGAGATTGGTGGTTCCGAAAGGGGAGGGATTGCGACACGAGGTGATGGCAGAGTCGCACGGCTCACGGTTCGCGGTACATCCCGGAGGGGACAAAATGTACCAAGACATGAGACGCCAGTATTGGTGGAGCGGTATGAAGAGAGATATCGCTGTGTTTGTTTCGAAATGCACCACTTGTCAGCTAGTAAAAGTGGATCATCAGAGACCGACAGGACTTCTACAGCCGTTGGAGGTTCCGAGGTGGATGTGGGAGAGTATATCCATGGACTTTATCACGGGGTTGCCTACGTCGCAGAGGGGTCACGACTCCGTTTGGGTAATTGTGGACAGGTTGTCCAAAGTCGCTCACTTTTTACCCTTAAGGACTGACTACACTACGGGACAGTATGCCCAGCTCTTCATTTCAGAGATTGTGAGACTTCACGGTGTGCCCCTAAATATCGTGTCTGACAGAGACAAGATATTTGTTTCGCGGTTTTGGGAGAGTTTCCAGGAGGCCATGGGCACGGAATTGCGGTTGAGTACGGCTTATCATCCGCAAACCGATGGGTAGACCGAGCGCACAAATCAGATGTTGGAGGACATGCTACGCATGTGCATTATTGACTTTGGAGGTGGATGGGAGCAATACCTTCCACTGGTAGAGTTTGCTTATAATAACTCCTACCAGTTCACTTTTGGCATGGCTCCGTTTGAGGCGTTGTACGGTAGGCCTTGTCATTCCCCAGCATGTTGGTTAGAGGTGGGGGACAACAAACTACTTGGACCGAAAGTGATTCAGGATACTTCGGCAAGGATTGAGTTGATTCGGAGTCGCATTCGGGTAGCTCAAGACCGGCAGAAGAGTTATGCTGATGCGAAGAGATCTTTCAGAGAGTTCCAAGTGGGGGACCAGGTTTTGATCAGAGTATCTCCTATGAAGGGGATTATGAATTTCGGGAAGAAGGAGAAGTTGGCACCGAGGTATGTGGGGTCGTTTCCTATTATTGAGCGGATTGGACCAGTTGCGTATAGACTCGGGTTACCGGAGCATTTACACCGGATTCACGATGTGTTTCATATTTCCTCGCTAAGGAAATATCTCAGAGATGATTTGGCTCATTCTCACATCACTTTGAAGAAGATTGATCTACAGCCTGATAGCTCCTACGAGGAGGGGCCGATTGCTATTTTGGACCGAAGTGAGAGGAAGCTGCGGTCAAAGATAGTTCCGTTAGTGCGTGTTCAGTGGCGACATCACAATGTCGAGGAGTCCACATGGGAACGCGAGGATGAGATACGCGAACGTTATCCAGAGTTGTTTTTATCAGGTACTTTCTAGTTCCGAATTTCGGGACGAAATTCTGTTATTAGGGGGGAAGTATGTAATACCCCGTATTTTTGGCGATATTTATTTTTGGAATTAATTAATTAAATGAGAATTAATTGGGAATTAATCCGAATAAAATACTAGCGAGATGTGAGTTGGTATTTGACTCTATTGAATATATATGATGATATATGAATATTGAATTATGAAATTTGTCGTGAGATTGATATACGGCAATTTGGACATTTTATTGGGACGCGTGAGACAGTCGCGTCAGGATATAATTATTTTAATTATAAAAGTAAAATTAAATTCTATTAACCGTATGGTCGTTTTGAGCGCGCCAACGCGTCCGGAAGGGTCGAGATAGTCAGAAAACACTAGCCGGGGGTTTAGTTTGGGTCCCGGGGTATGTTTAGGCCATACCGGCAACATATAGGGGTAGTTTAGTAATTTTGCATTTTTGAGAATTAAAAGTGACGAAAATTAGTAAATTATATCTGATGTGGATTTGACCCACTAAACCACTAACCAACTCATTTTAACATAATAGGCTACGTAGGTTATTAGAATTAGGTTTCTAATTTTTCCCAAAACAAACCCTAGCCACCATAGCCATTGGAGAAGAAAGCTTAGAGAGGGAGAGAAAGAGGAGAATTTTGCAGAGAGAGAGAGAGATAACCTCATCAAATCGTCATCAAAATCAGATATTAAATCAAGGCAAGTGATTTAATTCCGTTTAATTCAGAGAATGTTTCTTCCATGTTAGATAATTCTAAGATTTACATTTGTTCTTGAAAGTTAATGAAAACCCATGAGTTTGGAATTAGAATACTATATTTTGAGGAAAGTATTGCATGTAGAATCGTATTTAGAGGACTAATCTGATGTTGATATATCTTGCAAGAAACAAAAAACGGATTTAATTGAATAAACTAAAGACTTAAAATTTTAGGGTTTATGTTCTTGTAGAAAGTTGGGGAAAAGTGTAGAGACTTGTGATTTAATGATGATTAGAACGAATTAATCCTTTAAAACACGTTAGTATGTGATTATAATATGTTTAGGATTGATTAGAGACCTTAAAACATGGTTGGGACGAATTTTAGAGGAGAATTGAGGAGTAGAAATTAGTGAAAAACGAAAGTAGAAATTCTGGGCACGAAACTGGTCGTTCGTTAGAAGGCCTTCCCAGGTCGTTCAAACGAGCTCGTTCGAACGAGCTTCTAACGAGTTGACCAGTTGCTTCTAACGAGGGGAAATTTTGTTCGATACCTTCGTTCGAATGAGATGTCGTTAGAAGGTACAGTTCGTTCGAACGAACTGAATCTCGTTCGAACAGACTCGTTCGAACGAGACTTCTAACGAGCTGGCAGTTTAGGCCTTTTTGGCCTGTTTTGATTTTGGGAGTCCCGTAAACTTGTTCGAGGATAGAGATAACATTCCTTTGATGATGTATTGGTATACTTGGGACATTTGGGATATAATGAGGAGTAAATTATAATTGTGGAACGAATTAAATAGACACTTGAGTCGAGACGTGAGTGCCTACTACGACGTGAGAATAAATTATGGCGTGTATGATTATGAACCGGGAATATATAAATTGTATAAATTATAAAATGGTACGAGAATGCGATAAGTACTACAATTAAACCACGGTGATTACTAAGATGCGTGTTTACTTAGTATTGATATATGATTTGTGTGTATGACATACCTACCATACTTGCTATCACGGGAGGTTTGCATTCGCTTAGGGCCCTCTAATCCTTGTGTTGCCCGGATTTAGACTGGTTACCTCGATGAACATAGGTCAGAGAAGGACTTATTGGGTTGTTAATAAGTCTGCTGATCGTGGGAGCGCAGGTATGTGCGTGACCCATGTGATGTGACTGTGTTCGCCTCCACTGTTTGTGATTTGTGTTATCTGAACTATTCCTGAGAGATTCGGAATACGTGATTCCTTATGTACATGATGTACCGGGATGGATAGCAGAGTATGTGTGCACCGCATCTTAGTCTTGGGGTGCTTATATTGTATATTTATGTTATGGAAAATATACACTTAATAAAATGGGAACTTTCATATGGTATCGTGTGTATAACTATGGAATAACATAAAAGGGATAATCTATAATGAGTGGTAGTACTTTTATATGAGAACCTGAATTTACGTTAAGCCCCCTATTTAATTGCGATCGTTATAATGTTAATGGGAACCGAGTAATAAGGGTAGAACCTATGACAGTCTAGCTAGATATGATGTCACTTAGCTAGGGATTTGTGTCATTTTAGATGGGTGCTTACGTTAGGATTGCACAGTTAGACGAGAGGTGAGAATTTCATGTGAGTGCACGTCCTAACATGTACTCTGCATTTAATATTTTAAATGTTTTTAAAGCACTTGCAGGTTTTTAAAATATCTCCACTTTCAGGCTCTGACCCGTTTGCTTTCAAATCTATTTTCTTGTAAAACCATTTTAGGTGCCCAGCCACAAGGACACCACGCATAGGATTCTCATTCCGATGACGAGCTGTAGATGTTTGTGGAAGTTATAGGGATTTGCTTTTAGACGCTTCTATCATTTGGATTCCATGTTCAGTATTCCTCAGTTGTAGGGCATGTTGCCCAAATTCTATTAGAGACATTTCCATTTCAGTTTTTCAGACTTTGGCATGTATTAATTCAGTATTCAGTATTTCGTTACTTATTTCAGTTGTGGGATTTGTTGTGAGGAGTTTTTCCTCCGGATTTATTTATATCATGTGATGGTTATTCTATTATTTCGTTATGGTGAATGGTGATATTATTCTTGCTTTAAATCTTTTACTGCATGTTAATCAAACTTTAATTAAAATTTGACAACTTTCTTTTTAAATACTAGGTGGTTAGTAATAATAAAATGTTTTCGACAGTGATGCTATTAACTGAGCCAACTTGGCATTTTGATTTAATTTAATAAAGGAGTAGCTACCCGGTATTTAATTAGTCGGGGTGTAACATCGGGGAGTTGATAAGTCCGCTGACTGTGGGTACGTAGGTATGTGCGTGACCCATGGATACGAGAACTATGTTCGCCTCCAATTTGTTTGTTGTTGTTTGTGGTTCGAGGAATCCTTACCGAACCTTTAGTCCCCTATTCGACGACCTGCGATGATGGGACATGATAGCAGAGTAATGCATTGCACCGCAGCTGTGACTCGGGGTGCCGTATTATATATGAATATATATATAATGGATGAAATGGACGAATGGATATTTATTATGGTTATATCTATCTACGGTGATAATTGTAGATAACGGTGAATAGAGAAAGATAATGGAATTAAGTTAATGAATGTTTATTCTTACAGAATTGAAAAGCTTAATTCATATTAATGAGAAATGATTCATGTTAATGAGAAACGATTCATATAAATGAGAAATGTAAATGAATAATAATGTGACGTATGGTATGGGACATACGGGGATTATGATATGGCAATGGAATTATATTATGGAATTGCTAGAGGAACCATTAACTAGGAGGTTAATAGGAAACGTTAAGTGTGCACTCTAGTTGAGAGGTGAAAATAGCAAGTGAGAGTTGGATCTAACATGTACATAATAAATGCTTTATTGCACTTATTAAATACTTGCTGTTTTAAAAATCATCTACACATTCGGGCTCTGACCCGTTTCCTTGCATATTTTCTTTTCTATTATATCTTCTATATCAGGTGTCCAGTAACAGGGACGCCAACCTTAGCGGATTTTTGTTGAACTATGGAGCTATGGAGTTTTTGCTTAGACGCCTTTCATCTTTTGATTCACAGTATTCTTAGTTAGGGCATGTCGCCCAAAGGATTCAGTTATCTTTTCTATCGGGGTTAAATACTTTTGTATTTGTGTCTTTTTAATACATTTGACATTGTTGGGATTATTGTAATGGATTTATATTATTTGGGAATGTTTATTCCAATTGCATTTAAATTCTTTTGTGTTATTTATTGTGTTATCAGTGTTGTAGAATAAAATGTGTAGTGTTATTCTTAAACTAAAAATGGATTTTGTTGAATTAAAATTTGGAAAGTTTTTTTTAACACCAGCTTAATTGGGTATTGGGTGAGTTGTAAATGTTTTCGACAGTGATGCTAAGAATGAGCCAACTGTATATTCTGTTTTAATTTGGTATGGGACTGGCCACCCGGTATTTAATTAGGCGGGGTGTTACAGGTGGTATCAGAGCATCAGGTTCAAGTATCCTTTAGGATCTGTACGGCTTACTGTGTCTTCAGCTTAGCGTTCTTCGATGTAGAGCCCTATGAGTAAGATTATTGCTTTTCTATTTACGCCTTCGAACTTCAGCTATTTTGAAATATCAAATACTGATAGTTTTCTCTCGTTTCTGATGCCTCCTCGACGTGCACCTCATCCCTCCCCGGCTCAGGGTACGATGACTGCGACCGAAGTTGCTGCAATTGTCGCTCAGGCAGTCAATGCAGCTTTAGCTGCTGTTCAGCAGGCTCCTGC
Organism: Sambucus nigra; assembly: GCA_949130495.1. Classification (NCBI taxonomy): domain Eukaryota; kingdom Viridiplantae; phylum Streptophyta; class Magnoliopsida; order Dipsacales; family Adoxaceae; genus Sambucus; species Sambucus nigra. The sequence goes on along the minus strand of OX422209.1, from coordinate 376,592,115 downwards.
ACTGGCACCGGTTGTGCCACCCGCGCAAGGGCAAGTGTTTCCTACTGCATGGGAACGAGCGAGGGATGCCTTTCAGAAAGCGCACCCACCTGAGTTTCAGGGAAGATCAGATGTTGTGACTGCTAGCCAATGGAAGAAAGATATCCAACGGCACTTGAGAATGATCGAATGCACTGAGGTTCAACGTCAAATACTAGCTACATTCGAGCTAGTAGGGGCACCTTTGCAATGGTGGGAAGCTACGACCACTATGGAGGAGGGGGACATAATGACTATCCAAGACTTTTGGATACGGTTTGATGGGAAGTATTTTCCTTCCGCCATCCAGACAGAGATGAGGCGGAAGCTACTTGATTTGAAACAGGGAGAGAAAACTGTGGCGGAATATGAGGAAGAATTTACGATATTAACAAATTTGGTACCGGTAGAAGTACCCACTGAGGAGAGGAAAATTCTAATGTTCACTGATGGGTTGAACTATAAGATTCGTCAACATTTATTGGGGAATCTTTCACTACGTACGTATGCAGATGTTCTTAATGCTGCAATGCTCCACTGCCAGGATAACCGCTTCCATAATCAGGGTGTCAAGCGGGGGTTTGGGTCAAGCCTACAAGGCAAGACTACTGGGGGCAGTTCTAGTGGGACTCAGCCAGGGCAGAGTCATCAGCGTCAGAGTGAGCAGGGTTCCCAGACAGGGGACTATGCTAAGCGTTTGCGATCTGGAGATTCTCGATTTGAGGATAGAGGTATTGGGCAAGGACAACAGGGCCACCAGGGCCAGAGACAGGCTCATCAGGGCCAAGGGAAGGGAGGTAATGGTCAGCAAGTTCGGGGTCAACAGGGGCAAGGTGGTGGAAAGTTTATGGGAAAATGTTTCGTGTGTGGCGAGTATGGCCATAAACGTCAAGATTGTCCTGAGAAAGACAAATTCCCTCAGCAACAACATGCTCGACAGGAGACACATGTACCAGTGTTTCCACCAGCTGCTCTTCCAGCTCCAGCTCCGGTGCTAGCACTACCTCCCATTCCAGCAGCACCCGCGCAGCAGGGTCAGTACGGGCGTGTATATAACGTCCGTCAGGCAGCGAATCAACAACCACCACCCGCGAATGAGGGTATGTTTTCTATCTAAGGGATTATGAAGCGTATATTAATTTTTGTAGCGATTGATATTGTGTGGGAAAAAGGGTTGCTAAACTTAGCCTATAGCACCGTTATTTACGTAGACTCACTGAGGGGTATGGGACACCTACATATTACATGTTATCACGTGGGTTTGATTTTTATCATGGGATTACTTACCTTGGGCATGTCCGAGCATGATGAGACTATCGGCGTGCATTGACTTGTGGTATAAGAGAGCGTATGTACTACTACTATCCTGCATCTTGTCTTCTATAAGAGAGTAGATGCGTAGATCCATAAACCATTTTTTTTTTTAAAAAAAAAAAAATCGATAAACCAAATTTTTATATACTATTGACTAAGGACCTTAGGAGTTTCGATGATCGACTACTTTAGGAAGTAGTGTATCGGGGTGGTTCCTTATTTGGATTTCGCTTGCGAGACACCCCACGCATGAAACTAATAACCGTTGGGAGTCGAAATAAGTTAGGTCTTTGGGAAACGAGTTTAAAACCTTTGCGAAAATATTAATATTGAAAGCGGTACGAGAGGGTGTATGGGCGCCCTGGATGATTGGATTGTAGTAGTTTTCATTATTGTGAAAAAGGTAAGTAGTTGGAACTCCAGGATTTATTTGTTCAATGTGTGAGGCTCAGTTTTCCCAAAGTTTGTCACAAGGACGGTATAGGGAAGATTAGGTAAAGTCTAAATTTGATTCAGTTGAAACTATATGGTGAGGCTTGGCGTATAACATCGATAGGGATTTTGTTAATGTACTGTATGGGCGGTACATCTTGGATTTCTAGCGATGTGAGATTTATACTCGGAGTTGACCTTACCGGTATGACTTATATTCCTGAATTTCGGGACGAAATTCTGTTATGAGGGGGGAAGTATGTAATACCCCGTCATTTTTATGATTTTTAAAATGGGTTATATTTTAAATTAATGGATTAATTGGATTTTATTATTAATTAATTCATTCGAGTTTTGTCCGGACTGTGGATATTAAAATGGATGATTCTGAATATTACTTAAAGATATTTAGGTAATATCAAGGTTCTAAAAGGCGCGAGGCGTGGTCGAGGCGTTGAGGTCAAGCCTCAAGCCTTAGGAGCCTAGGCGCACCTAGGCGAAGCCTAGGCGTAAAAAGGCATTTTTCCTTTTTTTATTATTTTAATTATTCTAAGCCTAGTAATATAATAAAATAGTACATACCTTGAATTTTGAAAATATATCCATATGTTTGGTAGCCATCTTTCTCATATTCATGCTTCATAACCAATATTTGTTAACTAATCCTTTGTTTTTTAAAAGAAAAGTGTGCCTTAAGCATTTTACCAAGAATAAGGCGTAGGCGATGCGTTTATCTCAAGCCTCAAGCCTAGGCGGGCCTTTTAGAACATAGGGTAATATATGAATGTGATGTCATTGATATGACAGTGTGATATAATTTCGGTAATTTGGATTTTTAGTCAGACGCGGTATGGGACGTGTCGGGACTAATTTATTAAATTAAAAAGGAAATTTATTTTCAATCGACCTTATAGTCATTTCGACTGCGCCGTTGCATCCGAAAGGTTCGAAATAGTCAGAAAAGTCTATTTGGATGTTAATTTTGAGTCTCGGGTCATTTGGAAATGAATAGACAACCCGAAAGGGCATTTTGGTCATTTTTCTAGGGGGATGAATAGTGATTTCGGATTTTGTCCTATTATAAGTATTGGTAGATTAAGTGTATATGGGTTATTCATCTCCTCTACACAAATTAGAGAAATCATCTTCCTAGAGAGAGTGAAAGGGTGCTTGGGAAGGGAAAAGCCTACTTGGGAAGGAGAAGAACAAGAACCAAGGTTCACCACCACCAACCACCACCGGAGTTTGATCGGAGAAGGGACAACCAGCTGAGATATACTACACCAAAGGATCAGACCTTCAGTAAAGGCAAGTGTTTGATAATGGCAATTTAAGTTTGTATATTGTCCATGTTAGAATAGTTATGAAAAGAGAAGATTATTCATGTTTGGAAGAAATAATGGAGTGATTAAATGGATTTCTAAAAACTGAAATGATATAGGAATTAAACTCATGTTGTAGGATGAAAATAATCACGAAATAATCATATATCTATGGAAGAAAAATCTGAAAACCATTGAAGTGTTCTTGAAGTTAATATGTTGATGATTTTCTGGAAAATGAGGAGATAAACATGCTTTTTAATCCAATCCCTTGATGATTCTAGGATGTTTAGAGTATTGGAAATCGTTTATATATGTTGATATATCATGTAGTAAAGATTATAAGTCATTTGGGATGTTTAGATGAAGGTTTAAATGATCATAAGTTGCTAAACCCGTAGTTGCAGAAAATGCAGAAAACCAGGCTGTGACCTGAGGGATCGATCGATCGACCCCTGCCTTCGATCGATCGACCTCCCCAGAATATGTAAAGTTGTTTCTTTTTAAATGTTGATTCTTTTTCCAAAACTTTTGCGGATCTTTGGTGATTATTATTTAGAGATTATGGGACTTAGAAAATATCAATAAACCCTTGATAAGATTTGAATTAATTTGATTTGGATTCAAGTGATTAAAATGATGAAAATTATATTGAATGGAATTTCGGTTGCTAAATTCATTTGTTAAATTCCAAATGGGGATGTATGAGGATTTAAGATAGGACCAGTAGGGGTGATTTAATATAACACCTGGGTATCCTTAAGTTTACAAGAGGGTTTAATCCAAAGTGAAAGAAGATGTGTTTATAAGAGATTTGAAACTATCGATTTTAACCTTAATCAAAAGGAAAACTAAACTCGTAGTAATTCGGGAGAAATGATGTTATGGACCAGTAGGATATTAGTGAATTCTTACTGAATATATGTTGAGGAAAACCTATTTGAATCATGTGTATTGAGTGAGGGTAGCCTTAGGGTTACAATTTGAACATCAAGGACTGAGTTTAAGCTCATTATTGATTTCGCAAGGACAGAGTGTAATACAAGAGCGTAGTGGTGTGTCTCCTGGATAGAGATGGGAGTTTAGAACACATTTGGTTGAAATAAGGTATGAGGTTATCCCGATCGCATAGTTGAAGTTGTCGGACCTCCTCGATCGACAAAGTTAAGTAGTAGTGTATTGAAGGGGTTCCTTGTTTGGATTTCGCGTTGCGAGACGCTCCGCGCATGAACCTTAACGACGTCGGGAGTGGAGAGATGTTATAGGATGAGAGGATAATTAAATTATGAAGTAAAGATATGATATTTTAATACGTGGAATTTAAAAGAGATATAATGCTACGTATGGGAAATATCTTAGGGTAGTGATATTACCTTATTGATATTATGTTATAGGTATGATAATACCTATTTGATTGATTGATGATTTATGTGTATGACATACCTAGCTTACTTGTTATAGGTGGGAGGTTTGCACGTGAGGGTAGTCATATCCTGATGAATCCATGGGATCTTTGATTTGTCGCTCGAGAACATAGGTCTATGAAAGACTTATCGGGGAGTTGATAAGTCCGCTGACTGTGGGTACGTAGGTATGTGCGTGACCCATGGATACGAGAACTATGTTCGCCTCCAATTCGTTTGTTGTTGTTTGTGGTTCGAGGAATCCTTACCAAACCTTTAGTCCCCTATTCGGCGACCTGCGATGATGGGACATGATAGCAGAGTAATGCATTGCACCGCAGCTGTGACTCGGGGTGCCGTATTATATATGAATATATATATATATATATATAATGGATGAAATGGACGAATGGATATTTATTATGGTTATATCTATCTACGGTGATAATTGTAGATAACGGTGAATAGAGAAAGATAATGGAATTAAGTTAATGAATGTTTATTCTTACAGAATTGAAAAGCTTAATTCATATTAATGAGAAATGATTCATGTTAATGAGAAACGATTCATATAAATGAGAAATGTAAATGAATAATAATGTGACGTATGGTATGGGACATACGGGGATTATGATATGGTAATGGAATTATATTATGGAATTGCTAGAGGAACCATTAACTAGGAGGTTAATAGGAAACGTTAAGTGTGCACTCTAGTTGAGAGGTGAGAATGGCAAGTGAGAGTTGGATCTAACATGTACATAATAAATGCTTTATTGCACTTATTAAATACTTGTTGTTTTAAAAATCATCTATACATTCGGGCTCTGACCCGTTTCCTTGCATATTTTCTTTTCTATTATATCTTCTATATCAGGTTTCCAGCAACAGGGACGCCAACCTTAGCGGATTTTTGTTGAACTATGGAGCTATGGAGTTTTTGCTTAGACGCCTTTCATCTTTTGATTCACAGTATTCTTAGTTAGGGCATGTCGCCCAGAGGATTCAGTTATCTTTTCTATCGGGGTTAAATACTTTTGTATTTGTGTCTTTTTAATACATTTGACATTGTTGTGATTATTGTAATGGATTTATATTATTTGGGAATGTTTATTCCAATTGCATTTAAATTCTTTTGTGTTATTTATTGTGTTATCAGTGTTGTAGAATAAAATGTGTAGTGTTATTCTTAAACTAAAAATGGATTTTGTTGAATTAAAATTTGGAAAGTTTTTTTTAACACCAGCTTAATTGGGTATTGGGTGAGTTGTAAATGTTTTCGACAGTGATGCTAAGAATGAGCCAACTGTATATTCTGTTTTAATTTGGTATGGGACTGGCCACCCGGTATTTAATTAGGCGGGGTGTTACAGGTGGTATCAGAGCATCAGGTTCTAGTGTCCTTTAGGATCTGTACGGCTTACTGTGTCTTCAGCTTAGCGTTCTTGGATGTAGAGCCCTATGAGTAGGATTATTGCTTTTCTATTTACGCCTTCGAACTTCAGCTATTTTGAAATATCAAATACTGATAGTTTTCTCTCGTTTCTGATGCCTCCTCGACGTGCACCTCATCCCGCCCCGGCTCAGGGTACGATGACTGCGGCCGAAGTTCTGCAATTGTCGCTCAGGCAGTCAATGCAGCTTTAGCTGCTGTTCAGCAGGCTCCTGCACCGGCACCGGTTGTGCCACCCGCGCAAGGGCAAGTGTTTCCTACTGCATGGGAACGAGCGAGGGATGCCTTTCAGAAAGCGCACCCACCTGAGTTTCAGGGAGGATCAGATGTTGTGACTGCTAGCCAATGGAAGAAAGATATCCAACGGCACTTGAGAATGATCGAATGCACTGAATTAGCACTTTAAACTCCGCAAACGCTTATTGAGGTTCAAACAAACAAATACTGTCACAAATCCGATTTTACTGAGAATTAGCAATTAAAAATTGTCTATTTGGGGTTTTATTTAAACACTTTTGGGTGTTTGTCACATACTACCAAAATGCCGTCGTCCTCGCGATGATAAATATCAATAACAATAAGTCACATAATCCAACAACACATAAAATCATATCACAACTTTATTCATGATGGCACAATTTAATTTAATTCAATTAATAATATCATCTTCGTTCTTAGCGCAATTATTTCCATTTAATCATTATGGATTAATCAATATGCAAGTTTATGAAACACACAAAAATTGTCCATTTTTATTAACTACAAAATTTTCATGCGTATGTACACGTCCCGATTTCATATAAATAAATCCCATAAAATTCTACATGCTATTCTACACCCATAACAACCAAAATCCACTACTCTCACCTACGCTCCCTAGGGTTACAACAAAAGAATACCAATTTTAGTTTTCACTTTCTCTAATTAAGTTGATAATTTATTTTAAGAAAAATATGTGATTAAAGGTTTATGAGACATTTAAAATGCATAATACTAAAGGAAGAGAATAGAGTATCCATGCCTGAATAAAAGTTGATTGAGAATTCTTATTTCAAAGATGTATTCTTCTCAAAAAGTTGGCAAAGATCCGTTCTTGACGCGTCTTGAAAAAACTCAATTAATCTTGACAAATCTTGAGTTGAAAGTTATGTAGAACGGGCCAAGGGTTTAGAGGTTGAAAAAGATGTAAAAGATGAGAGGCTTCTGCTCTAAGGGTTGATGAAAATATGTTTTAAAAGTCCTAACCAAATAAGAGTTTGAGTGGTAAAAGAATTCTAAAAAAAGGACTACTTGGCGAAACAGACCGGCGGACCGGTCCGGCTAACTTTTTCTACTCGATTCGATCGAAAAAAATAAAATTTTAAATTCCCATTTTAACTCTCATTTGAATTTCGATTAAAATCCAACATTTCAATATCTTAAATTACTAAAAATTAATAATTTTCAAAATTTTATTTTTCCCAAAAAGTTTCGAATTAATTTAAATATTACCTTTTAAATTTACGGGGTGTTACATATAACATATTTATTTTAATTTTGTAGATTTTCACTCTTATATATTTTTTGTTTATTTAATATATTTCATAATTATATATTTTATTTTATGAAATATCAATTAGATTTTAGTGTGTATATTTTCTCCATGACGGAAATAGAAAAAAAATACTAATTCAAACTTTTTTAACAAAAAAACTAAAATCAGGCCCGAAGCTCGAAATATCGATGAGCCGAGTTCGGTCTTAGGTGGAAAAATTAATTCGGGCCGAGCTCGGGCTTAAGCTTGGGTTAGGTAGTTCGGGTCGGGCCTGAGCAACCCCAAGCCCGGCTCACCTAGCTTGATTTACAACCCTACTTGAGATATAAACAAATATTCACATATCATAATAACATAACTACACACGTGCTATAAATAGATATACACATCACATCTCGTACATATACATATATAACACTCGCTATATAAGTATAATCGCATCCTTAGAGCCTAAACCTCACAAATGCATCCCCCGTGTGCTATCAGGCTCCAAGCATATCACACATCGCACTTAGCCACCTGGACGAAATCTCACTACCGAACCCAAAATGTAAATACAAACAACGGAGGCGATCATAAACATACGTCCGGAGGTCACACCCATACCACATCACACCAAATCGGTCTCCAAACTAACACCTATCCTCACACACGGTTAATGGCCATACAACAGTACCCTGACCTGTAATTACAATACAATACTGTGACACCCCGCCTAATTAAAAATCGGGTGATCAGTCCTTTATTAAATTATAACCAAGGTGAACGGTTGGTTCATTCTTAGCATCACTGTCGCAAAAATATAACTTTTCAAATTAAACACCCTAGATAATTAAGCTAAGTGACAAAACCATTTCTTTAGGACATAAATTTAAGATTTTAATTTAAAACCAACATTTAAAACCTTTCATAATCCATAGTTTAAGAATCACACAACAACTATATTGAAAAAATATAATCCAAGCAATTTAAGCATCCAACTAAATAAATTCCAACATTTGAAACTTTAAAAGAAAACATTCTGACAGTAAAAATCCCAAAGTATAAATACTGGAAATAAACGAATCACAATCCCTGGGACAACCAACTGAATAATGGAAATAGGGTGACACATCTCCAACTGGATAGAATAAACTAGAAGTGGAATAATAATGAGGCTGTCTAATCAAAAGGCCAGCAACTTCCACCTAAGCTGCAACACGTTCCTTCCAAAGGATCCTATGCAAGACGCTCCTGTGGCTGGGCACCTGTATACATACATATATATATACAAGAGAAGAGAAAATATGAAACGGGTCAGAGCCCGATTGTAAAACAGTTTAAAATAGTTTAGCAAGTATTTCAAATGCTTACCGGCTAATGCAACAATCATATTAATGCGGCACTCCCTTGAGAAATTCTCACCTCTCTTCTAATGTGCACACCTATCGCACTAATACTCCAAACAGTTTAACTTATCTTAAGTTATTCAAAAGATTTCATGCCGAAAATTTCTAATGTTAAGAAAGTTAATGTTATTTAGAAGTAAGGTTCTCACATAAGCCTCATTTGATTATAAAGTTTCTCAGTATTGCATCATACTTTTCAAACACTTATTCCCAAGTTGAATAATTATACATTTCTTACTTACCATAGTCACAGTAGGTAGTTCCCAAATTCCAGGTTTAAATATATACGTTAAATACTCATATAATATATATATTCTAACGGCACCCCACATAAAATTTATGGTGCGGGCATACTCTGCTATCCAGTCCTCGTATCACTCGTACTAAGGGAAATACAAGTTCGGAATCACTCTCGAACTGTATTAACACAAAACACATACAAATTGAGGCGAAGCATAGTTTGAAGTCACTAAGAGGTCAGCACATTCCAAGTCACTAAGAGGTCAGCACATACCCTCACGTCTCTTAGGACCGTCTGACTATCGACCCGATAGCCTGTACCAAGGATTCCTATGTTCTAGGGTGCGAGTCAATATCCCCCATAAAGGTCCCATCGAGATAAGACTGTCCCAGCGCGGTAACCTCAGGGATAACAAGTAGCGCGGGCATGATTTTTACACGTATATAGTATATGCATAAACACAGTCATATATGTATACTACTATTCCCATATCAAATTTAGGTACACCCTCACGACCCATAATTATGATATTTATTCTAATTGCAACATTATTAGATCATTACGTATAACGGTTTGTCTCTCATTCTTATTTATGGGATTATTCCAACTTACTACGTAACACTCGTGAATTCCTATCTCCCCGAGTGTAATTTCAGTAGATACTCATTTATTTTACAACGTAATTTCCTTACGTGTCTCACCCTTTAACACATGTTCCCATTGTCCCTAATGTCTAAAACACCCCCGTGAAATGTTAATCTTGTCCCACATTCATGGTTACATTTTTTTATAAAGTCCTACTGGTCTTCTTTATACCCCAAAATCTTCTAACATTAATATCCAAGAATGTCTAATCATTTAAGCCGGGACAACCTATTAAAAAGGGAAAGTGAGTTATACAGGAGGGGTCGATCGATCGAGGGCAGGTGTTCGATCGATCACTGAATCGATCGATCGATGCTCTTGGTTCGATCGATCGATCAAGCAGGTATGGCGAATCTGCAGAATTTTCAGTTACGGGTTTCCTCTTCCAAAATCATCCAAAACAATATTTTTGACTACCAAACTCCAAACCATAAAAATATAATACAACTGTCATAACCTCAAATAAGTGATATTCTACGTCAGGCATGCGGATTTTCATCATAAATAACGAATTAAATGGGGTATAATCCATAAAAATATCAAGAACCCTAATATTTTCCTTGTTTAGTTTCTTCCCATTCTTTTACCAGATTTCATACTCTTAATTTACTGTAATTTCGTGGTTCAATCTCTACATGTGAATTGGGTTTCCATAATACATCTATTACTCATACATCATGCGAATTCAAATCTCCAAAATAGGTTTTTCTTTGACAAAAACTAGTCCTAATCAATCCTAGGCTAATATTATTGGAGCATTAACTGAAATAGAGCAAGATAGATACTTGCATGGGAATTCTTGGTTCATATTAGTGGACAAGATTGGTGTGGTTGCGATCCTCGTTGCGCGATCTAAAGTTTGGCGGCGACGGCGATGCAAACGGTGGAGTTATTGGCCTTGAACTCCTTGGAGAGCTTCTCCTCTTCCCTTCCAATGGCCGTCTTAGGTTTTGGGTTGTTCTAACCCTAGAAGACAACTCCTATTATCTGATATACTCTTAGGAATTTCGTGGGTTTTCATGCCCAAAAAAGTAAAATGTCCAAAACGTCCTCCCGGGATGTTAATTAGGCTTAGAAACGCCCCGAGACCCAAACTAAACCCCCGGGTACATTATTTTGACTATCTCGACTCTTCCAGACACATTGACGCACTCAAAATGACCATACGGGTGACTTATAATTTATTCACTTTTAATAGTTCGAATTTAATCCCGACACGACACAAGTGCGTCCCGATAAATTTCCAAAATTCTCAAATTAGATTCTCGTGATAATTTTACTAATCATAATTACACCACTTACTTACTAATCACAATTACACCACTTACTTTGCCCATAAAGTAACTTACAACAAAATAATAACTAACTCTCATCACGCTAGTAAGTATTTAAATGATTTTTCGAATTAATATTAAATTAATATCTCTAATTAAATTTAATAAATCCCCAAAAAGTAAAAGTCATAAAAATATGGGGTATTACATACTTCCCCCCTAATAACGGAATTTCGTTCCGAAATTCAAAAAATAAGGTGTACTTGGTAAGAATAACTCTGGGTACTTCTCACGCATATCCGCCTCACGCTCCCAAGTGGATTCCTCCACATTATGATGCTCCCATTAGACCCGGACAAGTGGGACTACCTTTGACCTCAATCTCCTTTCGCTATGGTCTAGGATAGCCACTGGTCTCTCCTCGTAAGAGTTGTCGCGCTGTAAGTTAATCTCCTCAATCGCGATATGAGTATGGGCTATGTCATCCCGAAGGTATCGTCTCAACGACGAGATGTGGAATATATCGTGAATGCGATGTAAGTGCTCTGGCAGTCCCAATCTGTATGCTACCGGCCCAATCCTCTCGATAATGGGAAATGGTCCCACGTACCTCGGGGCCAATTTCCCTTTCTTCCCGAACCTCATCACTCCTTTCATAGGAGATACACGTAGTAATACTTAGTCCCCCACATTAAATTCTCGGAAGAACCGTTTTGCATCAGCGTAGCTTTTCTGCCTGTCCTGGGCTACCCGAATGCGATTCCTGATAATCTCAATCCTAGCAGAGGTTTCCTGAATCACCTCTGGTCCGAGCAACTTGTTATCCCCCTCCTCTAGCCAACAAGTTAGGGAACGACAAGGCCTGCCATACAGTGCCTCAAATGGATCCATGCCAATCGCGAACTGATAAGAGTTATTATAAGCGAACTCTACCCGTAAAAGATGTGGCTCCCAACCTCCTCCAAAATCAAGGACACACATGCGTAGCATATCCTCCAACATCTGATTGGTACGCTCTATTTGTCCATCTGTCTGTGGGTGATAAGCTGAACTCAACCTCAACTCTGTACCCATGGCCTCCTGAAAGCTCTCCCATAAACGCGACACGAAAATCTTGTCTCTATCTGACACAATATTCAGGGGCACCCCATGTAATCTGATAATCTCAGCAATGAACAACTGAGCATACTGACCCGTGGTATAGTCTGTCCGCACTGGAAGAAAATGAGCCACCTTGATCAAATGGTCCATAATCACCCAGATGGAGTTGTGGCCCCGTTGTGATGTAGGCAACCCAGTAATAAAATCAATGGAAATACTTTACCACTTCCACGCGGGTATTTCCAATGGCTGAAGCAACCCCGATGGTTTCTGGTGGTCCACTTTTACCAGCTGGAGTGTAGAACACTTGGACACGAACTCATCAATGTCCTTTTTCATCCCACTCCATCGGTATTGTCGCCTCATATCCTGGTATATCTTATCTCCCCCAGGATGCACCGTAAATCGGGACCCGTGAGACTGGGTCATCACTGCATGACATAAGTCTGCTCCTTCTGGGACCACCAATCTCCCATTAAACCTCAAACCTCCATCAGAACTAACAGAATAGGACTCAGCACCCTCAGCTAAAAGTCGTACAATCTGCTCCTGGAAAAATGGGTCTGCTGTCTGTGCCTGCGTTACCCTCGTAACAATCTCGGGTGTCACTGTCATGACAGATATGAAGGAATGGGCTACTGCATCCTGGTGACCCAACTCTTTCCACTTTGCTTTCCAGACGTCCACTACATCGTCTACCGATTTACGACTTAACGTATCAGCAACTACGTTGGCCTTCTCCGGATGGGACTGTATATCGAAATAATAGTCCTTCACGAACTCTAACCACCTACGCTGACGCATAATCAGCTCTCGCCGAGTGAACACGTACTGCAGTGACTTGTGGTCTGTGAATACACGAAATTTCTCCCCCAATAAATAGTGTCTCCATATCCTCAATGCAAAGATGACCGCTGCTAAATTTAGGTCGTGTGTGGGGTAATTCTTCTCGTGCAATTTAAGCTTACAGGAGGCAAAAGCTATAGCTTTCTCCTCTTGCTGAAGTACTCCCTCGAGTCCCCGTAAAGAGGCGTCGATGTAAACCAGATACTCCACGCCCGGCTTAGGTAAAGCAAGGACCGGTGCTGAGGTAAGCTTGTCTTTCAGCTCGTTGAAAGCCAATTGACAAGCATCGTCCCAAATATATGGTACCCCCTTGCGAGTCAGGTTCGTCAATGGACCCGTTATTTTGGAGAACCCTCGAATGAATCTTCTGTAGTATCCAGCTAACCCCAAGAAACTACGCACTTTCATCGGTGTCGTGGTATATCCCCACTCCCTCACCGCTGACACTTTATTCGGGTCAACCGTTATCCCCTGTTCAGAAACAACATGTCCCAAAAACTGTACTTCTCGTAACCTGAACCCGCACTTTTCGTACTTAGCATACAACTGATGCTCTCGTAGAGTCTGAAGAATTTGTTTCAAATGCTCAGCATGCTCTTCCTCAGTGTGTGAATATATCAGGATGTCATCTATGAAGACGATGACAAACTGATCCAAGAACTCTCTTAACACCCGGTTCATCAAGTCCATGAATACGGCTGGAGCATTTGTGAGTCCAAATGGCATCACTCTGAACTCGTAGGACCCATATCTCGTCAAGAAAGTAGTCTTCGAAACATTATGCTCCCTAATACGTAGCTGATGGTATCCTGACCTCAAATCTATCTTCGAAAAGAACGTTGCTCCCCTCAGCTGGTCGAACAGATCATCGATTAGAGGTAACGGATATTTATTCCGTATCGTGACCTTGTTCAGCTCCCGGTAGTCCACACATAGCCTCACTGAATCGTTTCTCTTTTTCACAAACAAAACTGGAGCGCCCCAAGGTAAGGTACTCCTATGAATGAAGCCCTGACCTAACAGCTGCTCTATCTGATCTCGTAACTCTCGCATTTCTGCTGGAGCCATGCAGTATGGAGCATGTGCTATCGGTCGAGTATCCGGTAATAAATCTATGACAAAATCTATCTCTCGACTGGGGGGTAGGCCTGGTATCTCATGAAATACATCAGAATACACACGAACAACTGGGATTGAATCTAAGGGAATCACGACCTCCTTATAGGTATCCTCCTCTATGTAATACAAATGAGCGATAGAGCCTCCCTCTGGGCGAGGCATCACCACTACAAACATCTCTTGCCTCGGAATGGCAAAGATAATACTCCCACCGAAATAATCTATCATGGCTCTGTATGCTGCGAGCCAATTCATACCAATAATAACGTCGTGCTCATGCATATCTAAGACCAACATATTTGCTGGTAAGATTAAGCTACCAATCTCCACTCCCACGCCTCGACATATAAAGAAAATTAACGATCCATTTCCCAGTGGTGAGTCCACACATGTCACAGTGCTCTCTGCCGTGGCTAATAACCCTAAGGCCTTCGCAAAATGAGTATCTATAAAATAGTGTGTCGCCCCGATATCAAATAAAACCCGACCCATAGTACCATGGATAGGAAACGTACCCTCAATCGTGGGTGGCGCCTGTAGAGCTGCTACCTGGTGGACGTTATAGACACGTCCGTACTGTAACTGCCCCTACTGCACTGGAGCGGCTGGAATGGCTGGTAGGGCTGGTGTTGGGAGGGCAGCATGAAAAAGTGGCCTCTGTGGTTCATTACGGGCACCCTGCTGCTGTGGGGCCCTATCACCCTTTGGACAATCCTGGCGCCTGTGGCTATTTTTACCACACCCGAAGCATCGGCCCCTGAAATTTCCTCCCCTCTGTCCCTGCTGATTACGGCCCTGCTGGCCATTACCACCCCGTCATTAGCCCTGCTGGCCCTGCTGAAAACGCTGCTGGCCCTGCTGCTGACCCTGCGGCTGACGATGTTGGCCCTGCTGACCTTACCTAAATTCCCTAAATCCCTACCGGGAGTCACCTAATCGAAACCGCTTTGCAGGGTCCCCCTGATGGGAACTCTGCTCATGCTGACGAGCCTGCCCCTGAGATGTCGGTGCTCCACTAGCACCACTACCCCCTGTCCTGCCCTGCTGGTTGGACTCTCCTGCTCGCTTGCTTCCCTGTAGGTGGAAGCGATGATCCTAGCAGTGTAACAAAGCAGCATTGAGTACATCCGTATAGGTACTCAGTGACAGATTGCCTATGAGGTACTGGCGGATCCTCCAAGCCAACCCGTCCACAAACAATAGTATCTTCTTTCCCTCAGTGGGTGCCTCATCTGGCACTATAGTGAGAAGTCTTGTGAACTCCTCTTTTTACTCAGCAATAGTCGAATTCTTCTGTTTCAAATTCAGTAACTTCCGCCTCATCTCAGTCTGCACAGCGGATGGAAAGTATTTGCTGTCGAATCATGCCAAAAATGACTGAATAATGATAGTATCCCTCTCCTCCAAGGTGGTAGTGGATTCCCACCAATGCAAATCAGCTCCCACTAACTTAAAGGAAGCTAACAGCTATTTTTGTACGTCCGTGCACTTGTATATGCACAGATGCCTCTGGATATCTTTCTTCCATTGGGTTGCCACAATGATATCCGAACTACCCACAAACTCTGGAGGATGCGCCTTCTGAAAGGCATCCCTAGCTCGCTCCCATGCAGATAGAAGCTGTGCCGGTACTGGCGCCACTGCCTGAACTTGGGGTGGAGCCTGCTGCACTACCGCTAGCGCGGCATTCACCGCTTGAGCAACGATAGCGGCTACCTCAATTGTGTTCATCATTCCCTGAGCCGGAGCTACTGGCTGCTCTACTTGGGCACGCCTATCCTTAAGTGCACGTCTCAGAGGCATCTGAAACATGAAGAAATTTATTAGTCTACTGTTATTATCAAATCTCAAATAGCTGAAGACGTAATCATAAAGGTAAGAATACAACAATCCTAAAATAGGGCTCTATAGCAAGAATGCTATGCTGAAAGCGAAATAAGCCGTACAGATCCTAAAGGACACTAGATAATGATGCTCTGATACCACCTGTGACACCCCGCCTAATTAAATACCGGGTGATCAGTCCTTTATTAAATTATAACCAAGGTGAACGGTTGGTTCATTCTTAGCATCACTCTCGCAAAAATATAACTTTTCAAATTAAACACCCTATATAATTAAGTTAAGTGACAAAACCATTTCTTTAGGAAATAAATTTAAGATTTTAATTTAAAACCAACATTTAAAACCTTTCATAATCCATAGTTTAAGAATCACACAACAACTATACTGAAAAAATATAATCCAAGCAATTTAAGCATCCAACTAAATAAATTCCAACATTTAAAACTTTAAAAGAAAACATCCTGACAGTAAAAATCCCAAAGAATAAATACTGAAAATAAACGAATCACAATCCCTGGTACAACCAACTGAATAATGGAAATAGGGTGACACATGCCCAACTGGATAAAATAAACTAGAAGTGAAATCAATAATGAGGTCGTCTAATCAAGAGGCCTGCAACTCCCACCTAAGTTGCAGCATGTTCCTTCCAAAGGATCCTATACAAGACGCCCCTGTGGCTGGTCACCTGTAATATATACATATATATATATACAAGAGAAGAGAAAATAGAAAACGGGTCAGAGCCCGATTATAAAACAGTTTAAAATTAGTTTAACAAGTATTTAAAATGCTTACCAACTAATGCAACAATCATATTAGTGCGGCACTCCCTTGAGAAATTCTCACATCTCTTCTAATGTGCACACCTATCGCACTAATGCTCCCAACAATTTAACTTATCTTAAGTTATTCACAAGATTTCATGCCGACAATTTCTAATGTTAAGAAAGTTAATGTTATTTAGAAGCAAGGTTCTCACATAAGCCTCATTTGATTATAAAATTTCTCAGTATTGCATCATACTTTTCAAACACTTATTCCCAAGTTGAATAATTATACATTTCTTACTTACCATAGTCACAGTAGGTAGTTTTCAAATTCCAGGTTTAAATATATATGTTAAATACTCATATAATATATATATTCTAACGGCACCCCACATAAAATTTATGGTGCGGGCATACTCTGCTATCCAGTCCCCATATAACTCGTACTAAGGAAAATACAAGTTTGGAATCACTCTCGAACTGTATTAACACAAAATACATACAAATTGAGGCGAATCATAGTTCCAAGTCACTAAGAGGTCGGCACATACCCTCACGTCTCTTAGGACCATCTGACTATCGATCCGATAGCCTGTACCAAGGATTCTTATGTTCTAGGGTACGAGTCAATATCCCCCATAAAGGTCCCATCGAGATAAGACTATCCCAGCGCGGTAACCTCAGGGATAGCAAGTAACGCGAGCATGATTTTTACACGTTTATAGTATATGCATAAACACAGTCACATATGTATACTACTATTCCCATATCAAATTTAGGTACACCCACATGACCCATAATTATGATATTTATTCTAATTGTAACATTATTAGATCATCACGTATAACGGTTTGTCTCTCATTCTTATTTATGGAATTATTCCAACTTACTACGTAACACTCGCGAATTCCTATCTCCCCGAGTGTAATTTCAGTAGATATTCATTTATTTTATAAAGTAACTTCCTTACGAGTCTCACCCTTTAACACATGTTCCCATTGTCCCTTATGTGTAAAACACCCCCGTGAAATGTTAATCTTGTCCCACAGTCAAGTTTCCATTTTTTTATAAAGTCCTACTGGTCTTCTTTATACCCCAAAATCTTCTAACATTAATATCCAAGAATGTCTAATCATTTAAGCCGGGACAACCTATTAAAAAGGGAAAGTGAGTTATACAGGAGGGGTCGATCGATCGAGGGCAGGTGTTCGATCGATCACTGAATCGATCGATCGATGCTCTTGGTTCGATCGATCGATCAAGTAGGTATGGTGAATCTGCAGAATTTCCAGTTACGGGTTTCCTCTTCCAAAATCATCCAAAACAATATTTTTGACTACCAAACTCCAAACCATAAAAATATAATACAACTGTTATAACCTCAAATAAGTGATATTCTACGTCAGGCATGCGAATTTTCATCATAAATAACGAATTAAATGGGGTATAATCCATAAAATATCAAGAACCCTAATATTTTCCTTGTTTAGTTTCTTCCCATTCTTTTACCAGAATTCATACTCTTAATTTACTGTAATTTCGTGGTTCAATCTCTACATGTGAATTGGGTTTCCATAATACATCTATTACTCATACATCATGCGAATTCAAATCTCCAAAATAGGTTTTTCTTTGACAAAAACTAGTCCTAATCAATCCTAGGCTAATATTATTGGAGCATTAACTGAAATAGAGCAAGATAGATACTTGCATGGAAATTCTTGGTTCATATTAGTGGACAAGATTGGTGTGGTTGCGATCCTCGTTGCGCGATCTAAAGTTTGGCGGCGACGGCGATG
Source organism: Sambucus nigra (assembly GCA_949130495.1). NCBI lineage: Eukaryota > Viridiplantae > Streptophyta > Magnoliopsida > Dipsacales > Adoxaceae > Sambucus > Sambucus nigra. The sequence goes on along the minus strand of OX422209.1, from coordinate 376,573,611 downwards.
CAAACGGTGGAGTTCTTGGCCTTGAACTCATTGGAGAGCTTCTCCTCTTCCCTTCCAATGGCCGTCTTAGGTTTTGGGTTGTTCTAACCCTAGAAGACAACTCCTATTATCTGATATACTCTTAGTAATTTCGTGGGTTTTCATGCCCAAAAAAGTAAAATGTCCAAAACGTCCTCCCGGGATGTTAATTAGGCCTAGAAACGCCCCGAGACCCAAACTAAACCCCCCAAGTACATTATTTTGACTATCTGGACCCTTTCGGACATATTGACGCACTAAAAATGACCATACGGGTGACTTATAATTTATTCACTTTTAATAGTTCGAATTTAATCCCGACACGACACAAGCGCGTCCCGATAAATTTCCAAAATTCCCAAATTAGATTCTCGTGATAATTTTAGTAATCATAATTACACCACTTACTTACTAATCATAATTACACCACTCACTTTACCCATAAAGTAACTTACAACAAAATAATTACTAACTCTCATCACGCTATTAAGTATTTAAATGATTTTTCGGATTAATATTAATTTAATATCTCTAATTAAATTTAATAAATCCCCCAAAATTAAAAATCGTAACAATACGGGGTATTACAAATACCTATTGGTCAACACCACACACACACACACACACACACACACACATATATATATATATATAAAGTACTGACCTTGTACGCAAATCCCACAACGTACTAGTCTGCCAATCTCGGAGTCCGAACTGACTTTTTGATTATACATATAAGTGGTCACTCACTTGAATCTCCCGTTCTTCTCACTCGAACCCATTTAACCATTGGCCTGACAAATGTACCAAACCCTGAAAATATTCCCCAGTAGTCACATTCTACCTCGGAAGCTCCTACGCTCGTTTCCCTAAGCTCTAACGGGTCAAAACAGTGCGTAAACTAAATCTGGGCATGCCAACAAACCGAACAGATTTGGTCAAATAAATCGATTCGCTCCCCTAGCAAACCGACTCGATTTGCTGGGTTGCCAATCGTCTTTTTCGTCATTTTTTACCTATAAAACCCTCCAATAGAGGCCCCAAGCCTCCCAAAATTTAAAACTAATACCCACATCAATATAATATCATCCCAGGAGTACTCTAACATCAAATTAAACCCGAATCCATCATATAAATGCAAGGATTCCAAATCATAATTCAATTATATCAACTCCTAATTAATCGAACTTTAATTTTCATTGATTCAAATTCCCTATCCATGTTCTATATGTTCATACTTGTAAAAATATAATTTTAATCATAGAATTCTTATATGTTCATCATCACTTAATATCCAAAACAAATCAGAGGTTACACAACTTGAATCTCTTCATTCTAAAGGTTACACAGCTTGAATCTCTTCATTCAAATTCTCAAAGTTTTAAACTTTAAATCTGAGATTTTAGTTTCCAATTAATCATGAATGTAATTAACTACATAATTGCAATCCAAAGCAAGTAAATACTTGCTTTATGGATCTAAATCTGAAGTCTTTTCACGTAGGGATGATTATGAACCCAGAGATGCTCTTCTTCTCTCTTCTCCAAGATTCTTCTCTCCATTTCTTCTCTTTTGCTCTTCTCTTAAAGTCCCTCCACACTATAAAAAAACTGCATTTTGAGACGGTGCTCTAGCCATCTCAAAACATACTCTGGCCATCTCAAAAGCCTTTTGGGACTCCATTTAGGACAACAAAGGAGAGTCATATTAGATCCCCATTTTAAAAGCTTTTTGAGACAACAATAACCATATTAAAAGGGTTTTTTGAGACGAGGAATAAGCCATCTCAAAAGGTCATTACTTATAGGACCCTTTTGAGATGGAGAAAAAGTCATCTTTTAGACCTATTTTTTTAGATGACAACAGTTGTGCCAAAAGGGTTTTTTGAGATGGTAACTTATCTATCTCAAAAGTCCTCGTTTATGGGATTCTTTTGAGACGCCAAAAAAGCAGTCTTTAATAATCTTGGCACCAAAATTAGAATTTCATCAATTCCAAAATATATTTTATATAATTTTAAACAAAACCTCTTAAAAACAATATGATATATTAGACATCCTATTTCAACATATATAACATACAATTTTCCATTCAACTATAATTATAATTCATACAAGTAAGATCTCTCTACGCAATCAACAATTCCAATATCTTATCCACCAACATAAATCTCTTTACACATTTTCACTCATCTCATTAAAAAAAATACATAAAACCCATTTACTCCTAACTTAAAATGATGTGAGTAAAGTAAACCCATAATCTTGAAGCATATGACCTCTAACAAAATGATTGTAATGACTTGCCTCGTCCACAAAAGGTTTCCACCTGTAATAAAATTTAGTTGGTGTCAGCTACATTAAACAAAGAAGTTATATTTTTTAACAGTTCCTACAGATTACAATCTTTAAAAACATTATCAAATTTGTATATCTTCGTATTAATTACTTTTAAAAACACCTAATATCTTTAAAAAAATCATCAGAGTCTCCTTTCTTTATTCATAAAAACCAACCTGTTTAAACATAAAAATTAACTCAAAATCAACTACAACAATAGCCACGACACTATAAACAACTAAGGACGAAAAATTTCAATACATATAGCCTACCTAACACTCCATCACATACATCTATAGAAATATAATAAAGATGTGTTATTACCTAGTCAGTGTGGGTTGTTAAGGTATTTAAAGCTTGATGAGGGATAATACTCCTAAACAAACTTTGCATTTTGCTTCTCATGTCAGTCTTTATCTGTAGTAGCATTTATTGGTGGTGAATCTCTAATTGTTCGAGCTATTGTCCATCCATAAGTTGCTTTATTGCACATTTAAAAACATTACTAACTAAATACTAGAAAACATGTTTATCTATATGTAGTAATTAATGTATGTACTGGACATAGCTCACAATCATAGATACATGATCCTCACTTTATATGAAATTTAAAATTCTACGATGGAAATAATACAGTGCATTACTTATGCATAAACATGTAGTAAATAACAGACGGTGCATACGCGATGCATGTGCAATGGGCATTAATCATATATTTTGAAAAGATATTATAATAAAAAAAAATTAGATATTCAGAATTCAAACCGTCAACATATTTGTTATTATATTTTACCCAATTCAGTATGTACATGCCAAGGAAGTAATACTAAGAAGTCATTACGCTGACCTGTACATGTCAATGGGACTAATTGATAGCTTTAATTATCACTGTTGAAACAAAATCAAAAGAAATAGTCCAAACAAATTCATATTAATTTGAATTCCAAATAAGTCCTTACTACACTATGTTGACAGAAAAAACAATTGAAATGTTCTATTTGTTGTCAAAATAACAATTTTTTATCCATTATTTAAAAACTAAATTGCAAACTCAAAGCCCCCCCAAAAACCCCATGTCACCACACCGGCAAAACCCCCTCCTTCCCACGGTCAATATGCGACACCTCAAGGATTCGTCATCAGAAACAACCTATTATACAAAACAAATGATCTGTGAAATTTACATTTAAAATCACAGATCCATTACTGAATTGAACACATAAGATTTATCTACAAGTGTGAGGGGCAGACAGTACTACAAATAAGAGAGAAAGAGATAGATAGATAGATAGATAGATAGATAGATAGAGAGAGAGAGAGAGAGAGAGAGAAAGAGAGAGAGAGAGAGAGAGAGAGAGAGAGAGAGAGAGAGAGATCACTTGTAAAACGTAAAGTGGTTGACGATAAACAAGGAGTTTTTTACCCAAATTGAGTATCTGTATGTTACCAAAAAAGCTATAAAAAGATGTGATAAGTGTGCAAGAGTGATAACCACTATAAAAGACATATATTGGAACTTTTACAATGCCATTATAAACATATGAATCCACATCAATTTATAGTAAAATGATAAAAATGCTATAGGATTCATACAAAATACCTTTTTATAAAACTCATCATAACCTTGAGGATCATTTTTAATGAGTTTCACCAAGGACTCATTTGCTAGCAAGCTCAAGCCACTGAATAACTATTCCACTCGTTACAAATACAAACCATAGTTATTTTCCATAACGAACTATTGGACTAGAAAATATATTCAATGAGCCATAACTGCATTATTAATCCCCTTCCCTCTCTTTGCTCTGATCGCGTCTTTGTAATTGGAATAGAGTATCAAATTTATACACTTTGTACGCCTTTGTTGCTGGAGATCAAACTATTATGCCACGTAATATTGTGAATGTTGGTTCCCATCACGATAATTTTTATCCCGAACGAGGAAATTAACATTATTGCTAACTCTACGTATTAGGCGTGGAATGTTGACCACCAATTTTCCAGGCTTAGATCATTTACTCAATCAAATGCGCCATGAAATCAATATTTTGTAAGTAGGGTCAAAGTTTAAAAATAGAATAAAATAACCTTTATTTTTAGATGTATATATACAATTCTTGGAGTGGGAGATGATATACATGTATCTCCTGAATATTTCTACTTCTTGAATATTGATTTGATTATGAGAGTATCTACATGTAATAGACCCAACAAAAACTGTCCACCGGACCATTTAACACTAGCCGAACACCGCATGATAAAAAATGATTGAGTTTATTTTTATCACTCTTAGACCCTATACACTTGAAGAAAATAGTTATAGGAACCACGATAAACACATTTGCATTATACAAAAATCATCATCCATAGTTAAGCATTTGAACTTGAATGTGACACGTCTACAAGAAAATCAAAAGTTTATAATTTTAGTGGGAAACTAGGCTAGAATGTTCTTAGACCGAGTGGAATAGTTTAAGAAAGTATAGCATAAATATTTAGATACATGAAATTTTACAGACTGGTGGTTTCATCACAATAACTAAAAAGATAAAACATTACTTCGAAAAAACAATAAATAACTGCAGGTTAAACAAAATAGACTTCCAATTCAAACTTATCATAAAACCTTATAATGATGTGAATATAGAAAATTATAGGATTAATGGTATTTAGGAAAATATTGATTCCTTGTCTCAAATTAGTGTAATTTGAAAATGTTTTCACAGTTTTAAAATTCTATCAAACATCACCTTGTATGATTATAAAGCATTTTTGGTAACTTGGGCAATAAACTATACATTATGCCCACATAAATATTTTGTTTCCATACTATACAAGTTTATAATCATGTAAACTAACACTCGTGGTAAATGTAAACAAACTTAAGAGATTTCACTAGTACGGGTCACATACAATTATTAACATATAATTCTTGAGTTGGGGCAACTACTAGTTGAGATATAAGGTTTAAAATTGCTAATAATTTAAATTCTATCTTTCGAACATTAAACAAGTTTGCAAATACAAAAGGAGGGGTGATTGAAAGAATAAAACAAAGGAAGAAACATGATTGCTTACCAATGTGATACCCCATATTTTTATGGCTTTTAATTATGAGAATAATTAAATGAAATTGCTTTTAATTATGGGATTAATTAAATTAATTTGGGATAATTAATTGAAAATTAATTCGGATTTAAATAACTAGCGAGACGAGAGTTAGTATTTGATTATGATGATAATGTTGAATATTACTGAGTGATTATGGTAATATATAGTTATTGAATTTATTAAAATTACCGTGAGTTGAAAATACGGCTGTTTCGGTAATTAAGTTGAGACGCATGTGTCAGTCGTGTCCGGACCCAATTTAATGAATTTAAAGATAATTTATTTTCATGTCATCTGTATGATCATTTTGAGTGCGCCAATGTGTCCGGAAGGGTCGACATAGTCAGAAAATACTAGCCGGGGGTTTAGTTTGGGTCCCGGGGCATTTTAGGCCCAACCGGCAGCCCGAGAGGGTATTTTAGTCATTTTGACTTTTGAGGAATTATAACCCACGAATTTTAGACTTAAAGTATCAGCCAACACTTAGGACTCTTAGGGTTTTAACAACCAAAAATCACCGGCGGCAGTTAGAGAGGAAGAGAGGGAAGTTCCCAAAGGAGAAACCACCATTTAGAGGCTTTTGCACCACCGTTACCACAACCGGATAGATCGGAAATAGAGAATCATTCCCATACCATCTAATTCAAAGGATCATAATCTTCATTACCAGGCAAGTGATTTAACTTGCGATAATTCAATGCATATATCATCCATGTTAGTTTAGAATTGAAGAATAACCTTGAAAAATAATAAAAGAATGGATTTGAGGAATTTAAAATCGTAATCTGGGTAGGTTTTGCATGTAGTCTATCTTCTGGGAATACAGCAGCCACGGAATTTTTATCCATGTGTAAAGAGTCACGAATTTATATTGTGTTATATGAAGATCTTGAAGAAAAGAAGGGAAATAGGGTTTCTATGAAAAATATGTGATTTGATGCCAAAAACTATTAATCCTTGTTGATTTAATGATTCTAATACATTAAAGTTTATGCATATATGTTGGTTTGATGATTAGAATACTTGGTTGGGAGTTTGGGACGTTGTAATGGAGGATTTGGGTGTAAATTATAGAGAACCCGTAACTGTTAATGGAAATTCTGGGCTGATACCTATTCGATCGATCGATCGACTCAAGAATATCGATCAATCGATCACCCCTTTTCATCGATCGATCGACCCCATCTGATTTTGTAAAAATTGTTCCCTTTAAGGTTCGCCGCCTCCCAAGATTGTAAAAAATTGTAGTGTGACTTACAAAATATTGTGGGACTTGATTGAGGGCAGTAGGATCGTAATTAGTGCCCGAAATATGTTATACATTATGGAGTTTAATGGAATAATTAGGAGTGGTTACCGAGTGAGGTATGGTTAGAAGTTTCATATAAATTGGGATTTAAAGTGTATGAATGTTAATTTAAGGTCGGGGCCAGTAGAAGAGGGACTTGGAATTACTGAGATAACCTTAGAGACTAGTGGATGACTTAGTAACCTTATGAGGTAGGTTTAAGTATTCGAACTTATACGACGAGCGTTGTTGCGCTAAACATATCACGTGGAATATTCGGGATGAAACTATGATACGTATGAGACTTAAGATATAGGGCTAGTGTATACAAATATTAATGTGATGACTACCAAAGTTGTGTGATTATTTAGTACCTGGATTATTGTGTGTATGACATACCTACCATACTTGCTATCACGGGAGGTTAATTTTCGAAAAAGGACCATCTTATCTTTGTGTGCCTTCAGGGGGATTTAGATTGGTACGTTAAGGACATAAGACTGTGAATGACTTATTTGTGAGTGGATAAGTCAGCTGACGATGGGAGCGTAGGTATGTGCGTACATATGGGTATGTGAACTATGTTCGCCTCTAATATGTGTGATTTGTATTGAGACGGTTCTTGAGTGATTCGAAATGCGTGATCCTTACGTACGTGATGTACTTGGATTTGATAGCAGAGTATGCGTGCACTGCAGCTTAGCCTAGGGGTGCCATATACGTATATTTGTACTGAGAGTGATTTATATATGTACTTGTGACTGGTTCACTATTGCATAGTAGATGTGAATAACTAAGATATTTGAATGGGCTAAGAATATGAGAATTTACATAACACTTGAGATAAGTAATTTAATGAATGTGAATATGGGATATAAATATGACTTGCTTGGGTAATACGAGTAGGCACCCTATATTAGAATGTGAAAGCAAGATTTAGTACGAACTAGTTAGTTAGTGTCATAACTATGATGGGTTAAGGGTATACGTTAGGCGTGCACATTAGTTGAGGGGTGAGAGACTCATGTGAGAGTACGTAACTAACATGTATATAATATCTACTATTTAATACAATTAAACACTTGTTGTTTTAAACTGTTTTCACCTCGGACTCTGACCTGTTTTCCTCCAAATCTATTTTGTTTTGTAAAAACCTTTTAGGTGCCCAGCCACAGGGACGCCAAGTATAGGAGTTCCATTCTGATGACATGCTGTAGCTGGCGTGGAAGTTACAGGATCTCGGTATTAGACACCTCTACATTTATCCCTGGTTCCTTCAGAGTCATTCATATCAGTTAGGGCATGTTTCCCATTCTTATTTAGAGATTGTAGATGCAGACTTTCATTATTTCAAATATTGGTTTATTTATTCAAACTCTTGTATTGAGATTTTATTTACTCCGGTATTATTATTATTGGAGTGTTTACTCTAGACTCAATTTATTTTCGTTGGTGATTCATATGAGATTGTTTATGCGATTGATGGATGATGATTTAATTACTTGGTTAATTGTTAACTTAGTTAATAAAATTTGGCATCTCTCTATTTTAAATATTAGGTGGCTAGTAATTAACTAAATATTTTCGACAGTGATGGTAAGACTGAACCAACTTGATATTCTGTATTAATTTAATAAAGGAGTAGCTACCCAGTATTTAATTAGTATTGGTGTCACATGTGGTATCAGAGCATCAGGTTCTAGTGTCCTCTAGGATCTGTGTGCCTTATTATGCTTCCAGCGTAGTTTTCTTTGATGTAGAGCCCTATGTTTAGGATTGTTGATTTCTTTGGTGAGATTTTGTTCTCTTGCTATAATGTATATGATGGTGAATCTTATTTGCATTCGGGTGTGTTCGTGTGCCGAACAATGCAGTATGTTAGGCGAGGGCAGTTGGGCGAACAACAGGAGGCAAAGCTCAGTTGAGGTTATTGGGTATATTCAAGAATGATGACCATAGTTGAGGTCACCCCTATTATGGCATGGAAAGCCAGGACAGTAAAGACGGCTAAGGCACAACATATGACTTTCAGGTACCACTATAGTAGAAAGTGGGGTCAAATTAGACTCACCCAGCAAGGTTGGTTTGGGAGAGAGTCAGACGAAACATGGAGGAGAACCAGAAGTGGAAATTCTAGAAACGCGAAAATGGCGTGTGTTAGCCAACGAAGGTAAAATATCCAAAGCCTTCAACATATATCGGAGTGTGGCTAACTGGGAGTGAAAATTTAGGGTAAAAATTTTCTTGGCTCGGAAGAGCAGAGTTACAATGGTGAGAGGTAACCACCATACTTATAAGTGGAATGTTCAGTCAAGAGAAGGCGCATAGATATGGTTTGACCACAAGTTCTTTCATCAGATGTTCAGGATAAGATGTGAACGTTCTGAACTCACACAAGAGGGTCGGATAGAGGTCACTTGGTGAAAAGAAATTTAATCAATTAGCGAACCTTGCACCGGATGAAGTAGGTGCAATGAAGAAGAGGACTTTAAAAGGGAAATTAACTTGCAAGAAGAATTGCTAGCACTTCTGGGGAATTTTGTTTGGACGGTCAATGCAGATGGTAACAATGTCGCGTTTTGTCAATATGGATGTTAACACTTTCTGGTGCGGGGAGATATGAGAATAGGAGAATGTAGTCAGAGAGTAAGACTGGGGGAAATGGTGTTGGTAAAGCACCATAAGAGGGATACCCATCAGGGGACCCATTTAAATGATTCGGATAGTCAAATGTTTATCGAGGGATGGTGAATTCAGTAAGGGCTGTTGAATCCAGTAGCATGTTTCTTAGGGCCATCAAAGCTAAGGGAACAACAGAGGTAGCCATCAGAGTCGAGACTACCAAAGTCCGAGAGAAGGACAACCCTAACATGATTAGTGTGACGGAGATAAGTGGATTACGTGTAGAGGTATTTTGGGGAGAGTAAAAAGCCCACGTGTTAAATTTTCTCGAAGTAAGTAAAGGGATGAGGGTATCGTGCCTAGCAAGGGCAATAGTGAAGCACCTTATACTCTTGACTCAATTGAGTCTACATTGTATAAGTGCTCATCTAGTTTGGAAATATGTGACAAATTTAGAGTCCCATTCCCTAGATACCAAAAAGCCTCATAATCTTTTTCTTAAGCCACACTTTATTCATTTCAAGGTATAATGCTCATTCACACACTAGGATTGCATACATTGTTCATATTGTGTATTATTTGATTGTGTGTGAGTTGTGTGTGTTTAATCCCATTTAAATTGATTTTAATAATTTTTGGAGAATTTTTAATAATTTTTAAATGATTTTTTTGGAAATTAAAATTTGGTTTATAAAACTTTTGGGGTCATTTTATAATTACTGTTATTACCTTTTTATACCTGAAAGTCGGATTGGGTAGGATCCGAAAGTGCTTGAGATTTCAGGGGAGCTATGTAATTTAGTGTAAAACACGCGTGTGAGAGCTCATCTCAGCCCTACACCTGTCATCCTTATAACGGCCAGATTTGTGTTTATTGCAAGACACATAAACCTTGTGTTATCTCAGCCCTTGGATTTTTGTAATCAATGCTCTGCATGCGTTCAAACCCAATCCCTGTGTAACCTATCTAGACCAATCAGAGGACGTTTAACCCACCGCTGATGTTAAACCGTTGGATCAAAGTCAAAAGGCCAAGACCAAATCTCAGCCTTTAGATTTGCACCATCCTTCTCGATACTTCCTAGCCTACTATATAAGGAAGCTTACCTTCAGTATTTGGGAACTTTTGGCAGATCGTCCGAGTAGAGAGAAGAGAGAGAGAGAAGAGAGAAACCAAAGAGAAACCCTAACTTATTTCAAACCCTAAACTCATTTCTTCTAAACAGTATTTACCAAACACTATACCTGTGTGTTTGAGAGTGTTGGGTTTGAAGGTTATTTAAAGAGTTTTATTCTCTGTGTTCGAGATCTTATTTCTAACTTAGACATTTCATGTTAGATCTCTATTTTTCTTTCATAGAAACAATAGATCTGATTATTGCATGTCATATTACACTTAGATCTGCATATTTTAGTTTCTCATCTTGAGAAATCATATTTGTTGATTATTCCTTCTGTAAATGTTTTTGAAAACTCCAGAATCAACAAATCTATTTTCTGTTTTTAGTTCTTATGAAATAAGATTTTTGACCTAGTTGGAATCGTAATTGGTGGTTTTCAATTTCAAAAATATTTTCAAAACCCTCTGAAATTAGATATGACCTTGGCAGTCTTTCGAGCAAGGTAACCCTGGATTTCAGGATTATTTGAAAGGTCAAATAAAGTTTTTTTTATTCTTAAGAAGAGAAAAACCGAAAAGAGTTCATTTAGATCTGATTTGTAATTCATTACGACTTGTTTATATAAAATAAGTGTGTGTGTGTGTGTGTGCATGCATGTGTTAGATCACCATCACAAACACTTGTCACGCTACAACACAAAAGTATTGGCTATAAGATCTTAAAATTAACAAGAGTCGACGTAAAGACTGGAACAAAGTGGAGAAGTTAGCAAACTGGGAAAGCCACATCAACTTTAGAACTGCAGAAAAGTTAGAGTCAAACCAGTGGGTATATTTCTAAACTTGTACAGGTCTGATTAGTTTGCATCTGTGTTAAATAGTTTGTAACTTGTATATTTTGTTTTAGTGGATTTTTGGTTTGTGACTTAGAAGTCACCGTGGATGTTTCCTCAGTTGGGCGAGGTTTTACCACGTTAAAAATGCCTTGTCCTTAATCTTTCTACTTTTCCTCATCTCATCCTTGTTGGTGTGCTGAGTTTAATTGATTTAAAATGTTTTTCGAAACTGGTTATAAAATCTTGAACAAATCTCGTGCATGTTTTATTAAACACATCTTGTGATTAATCTGTTTTGATTTAAAGAAAAGAGTTTCCTCAAAAAACAGTTCGGGGTTACTTCAATAGTTTAATCTTGTATTAAACGACTTAAGTAACAGCTTTTTCAATTGGTATCAGTGCTTTGGAAATTTTCTTTAAAGATCTTGTGTTTCTGAAATTATTTTCTTAAAATCAAACAATGGACGAGAAAAATGAAAGATTTGGTAACTTGACTAAACCTCCTCTCTTTGATGGAAATAACTTTGCTTACTGGAAAGTAAGAATGGTTTCTTTCATACAAGGAACCTTAGGAGATGATATTTGGGATATTGTTAAAAATGGTTATACTTATCCTACAAAACCAGCCACTGAAGGAAGTAATTAGAGGATTAAGAAAGTATTAAGTGAATTCACTCAAGAAGAGAAGCAAGTTTCTTGAAACAATAACAAAGGAAAGAATGCCATTTTTATGTCTATAAATGAACATGAGTTCAAAAGGATCTCATCTTGTGCCACTTCTAAGGAAGCTTGGGATACACTGATTACTGCACGTGAGCTGCTAAAACAAAGATGCTTGTCCAGTGTATAACTCTTTACTTATGTCAGACTCTGAATCTTTTGATGACTTTTACATGAAATGATTGACATTGTGACCAAATTGTATTCTAATGGGATAACTTATGATAGACATGAAATTGTCTCTAAAATTCTAAGATCATTACCATAGAAATTTGATAACAAAAGATATGCTATTGAGGAAATGAGTGATCGAAATCTTACTCCTGAATTACTCAGTAGTCAACTGAGAAATGTGGAAATGGAATTAGAATTTAAGAAACAATTGACCCAGTCCCATAGGAAACATACTAGTTCCAATTTGAGTTTTTTTTCTAAGCTGATGAAACCTGAGCTTACTATTCCCAATAATGACTCTGATGAGGAATGTGATATAGATAGTTTGGATAATCAAATTGCCTTGATGTCAAAACAGTTTAAGAAAATTGCTAAATTTAGAAATAAAATGACAAACAGACAAGGCATGCCAAATTATCCAACTCAGTTTAACCACAAACCTCATGAGAAAGGTCAAGATAAACATCACAAAAACATTCATATGAGACCTAACAAAGACTTCAAGAACATTGAATATTTTAGATGTGGAAAATTGGGTCATATAGCACAAGACTGTAGAGTTAAACTGAACACGACCAATAAACATACTAGGGTTGCAAGACATGGGATGATTCAAGTGATTCTGAAAATGAGGAACCTTAATCATCTGATGCTTTTGATCCTTGCATGTCCTTATTTGCCAAGATAATCTATAATGATGATATGCCTGTGCCTTTGTATGAGAATGATGATAATAGCTCTACTTCTGTTGTTATGAATCATGCTGCTACTGGTTTAGGTTATTTTAATTTCTGAGAATATTGCTAGTTTTACACCGGGGTGTGTGAGTCAAATGGGAAAGAGATAATGACGATGTAAATGTGTGTGTGAGTTCAAGAATTGAATCCTTAAGGGTCACTTCACACACTACACTTAGTGATTCAGACACTGAAGACCTCCCTGATGTTCACACACTTTATGCCAAAACTCTTAAGAAAAGCTCTAGACTAGAGAAGATAATGAAATATCTTACTAAGAAACTAGAAAACCTAAGTCTGATGGTTAAACTTAACGCTGAAGAGTATACTACCCAATGTCTAACTCATGAGAATGAAGTCAAAAGTTTTGATAAAAAATTGAAAGATTTGATTGAAATAAATGAAACTCTGGAGAAAAAATATAAAGGGACATTATTAGAATTGGAACAAGCTAAAGAAAAGACAACAACTATTTTAAAAAAAATTGCTAAATTTAAAAATAATTCCAACTGTTTTGATGATTTTGTTGCTGACTCAAAAACCAATTCTCATGATCGAACTGGAATAGGATTTTGCCCAAAGTTAGAGACACAAACTAAAAGCTTTGAATCAATCAAGTTTGTGTCAGGTGGCAAAAGACCTATAGAAACTTACCCAGATTTTCATTCCCTAAAAAATGAGTTTGATGAAAAATAACACAAGTTTGATATTGGGGAATCAAGTTACTCTAAATGTGATAGGTCACCTAAGGCTAAATACGTATGCCCCCCGATTAGGAAGAGTGATTCTGCTTTACAAACTGTACTCCCTAGGAATAAGGTTCAACATCAAAATCCCATGAAACCTATGTTTAGAAACTTTCCTAAGGAGATACCCTCTTCAAGCAATCTGTATTGCTTTTACTGTGACATATACGGTCATTCTTTTGAAGGTTGCTACTCTAGACGTTTAGTAAAACGTGTCTGTAATACTCCTCTATACCGAAACTTTAACTACTCTAGGAGAAGCCGTAACAATTATGTTCTGCCTAGACAACCGACAAAAACTCTAACTATAGAAAGAGAAATACCAAACCTAAAAGATCATTTCCAAGAAGGACAACAATGCACTTTCCTAAACCAAATGCTCATATTTTCCATAAAATTCAAACTCGTGCGCAAAACATTTTTCAATAAAAATCTAATGCTCGCAAATTTTATCAAATGAGAACAAATATGCGCAAAATAAAAACAAGAGCTATTTGGGTTATAAAAGATGAGCTATTACCCCAGATGAAGTGTAATATTGTGATTACTGCTTTAAAAGCTGAACACACCTCTTCTGGTTGGTATTTAGACTGTGGTGTTCAAAGCACATGACTGGGGATGATACAAAACTTTAAAAAAAACCAACTTCGCTGGAGGAAAAGTTATTTTTGGTGATGGTATATCATCTCAAATCATTGGTAAAGGAACACTCCAAGAAGAAGGATTACCTATACTTGAAAATGTTATTATAGTAAAAGGTCTTAAGGCTAATCTACTTAGTATCTCGCAATTTTGTGACTCAAATCATCCTGTCACCTTTTGAAAGAATAATTGCAAAATTTTAAATATAAAAGATGAGTGCATAATTACAGGATTCAGGACTCCTGACATTTATTAGACTATCATGAACAATACTGAAATCTGTAACGTTGCCAGAATGATGACAATGAAATATGGCATAATAGGATGGGTCACATAAATTACGACAATCTTAGTAGATTATCTTCACAAGAAATAGTTAGAGAAATTCCAAAATCAAACCTATCTCTAATATTTTATGTGGATCATGTCAGGAAGGAAAAATTATTAAGGCACCTCATAAGAAAGTTAAAGATATCCTTACCTCTAAACCCTTGGAGCTCATCCACATAGACCTAATGGGTCCCTCTCGAACTATTAGTCTCTGTGGACACAATTACATTCTTGTTATGGTTGATGACTTCACCAGATTTACTTGGGTGGCCTTCTTAAAATAAAAGTCTGACACTTACAAACCCTTTTGAAAATTCTATTTCGAATTGAAAATGAGAAGGACACTAAAGTAAATAGAATCCGTAGTAATCGAGGTGGAGAATTCATAGATACTGGTATTATAGAGTATTGTGACTATAATGGTTACAAACATGAATTTAGTGCTCCTAAGACTCCTCAACAAAATGGAATTACTGAGAGAAAGAATCGTACTCTTCAAGAGATGGCACGTGTTATGATTCATGCCAAGTGTTTACCTAAATGTTTTTGGGTAGAAAATATTCGTAGTGCTTGTCACATTATCAATAGGGTCTATCTTAGGAAGAATTCTAAATAAACTCCTTACGAACTATGGTATGAGAAAAATCCCAATCTTAAATACCTTAGAACCTTTAGTAGTACGTGCTATGTCTCCAAAGACAAAGAACACTTATCCAAATTCGAGACTCGTGGAGATAAAGCTATTTTTCTAGGATATTCTCCTAATAGTCGAGCATATCGTGTCTATAATCTTCGCACAAATACCTTAATGGAATCCATACAAGTTATTATAAGTGACATTATTGTTAAGATTAAGACTGGAGAACCAACTATTGTGGAAGAGTCTGAAAATGTTTTAGAAAATGACTCTCCAGAAATAGATGATTCTTTACCAATTGAGACACCTGAAGTACCTAACTGGATTTTTGAAGATCATCCCATAGATAACGTTATTGGTAACCCTAGTGATCCAGTACGTACAAGATATCAATTAAGAAACAATGCTCATTATACATGTTTTGTTTCCCTTGTGGAACCAAAGGATGTAAATGAGGCATTGAATGACCCTCATTGGATTTTTGCCATGCAGGAAGAACTTCTTCAATTTGTCATTCATGATGTTTGATATCTTGTATATTAGCCTGATCATAAAAAGGTTATTGGCACACGTTGGATATTTAAAAATAAATCTGATGAAAGTGGGATAATCATTAGAAACAAAGCCATATTAGTGGCTCAAGGATACTCTCAAATTGAAGGAATAGATTTTATCGAGACTTTCACACCTGTTACTCGCTTAGAATCTGTTTGTCTTCTCTTTGCAATAGCTTGTTACTTGCATTTTACGCTTTACCAAATGGATGTAATATCTTATTTTCTTAATGAAATCTTGACTGAAGAGACCTATGTTGAATAACCCAAAGGGTTTATTGACCCTCAGTATCCAAACCATGTTTATCGTCTTAAAAAGGCTTTGTATGGTCTAAAATAAGCGCCAAGAGCCTGGTATGAGCGTCTTTCCAATTTTCTCTTAGATAAAGGTTTTAAGAGGGTTGGAAATGATCAAACCCTATCTGTCAATCATTTTGATAAACATATTATTATAGCTCAAGTTTATGTTGACGATATCATTTTTGGATCAGCATCCCCTTCGGAAGTTAAATCTTTTTTTGAAATTATGCATAAAGAATTTCAAATGTCTCGTATGGGGGAGTTACAATTTTTCTTGGGTCTTCAAGTCAAACAAAATTCAGAAGGATTATTTGTTTCACAATCTAAATATGCTTTAGAAATTGTCAAAAAATTTGGCCTTGAAAGTGCCAAAGAAGCTAAAACTCCCATGAGTACTACGGTCAAATTATCTAAAGATAAGAGTGGTAAATCCATAGATCTTACTCTGTATCGTAGTATGATAGGAACCTTGATATACCTTACTGCCTCGCGTCCTAATATTATGTACGCAATTTGCATGTGTGCCCGTTATCAAAACAATCTTAAAGAGAGCCATTTAGTTTGTGTAAAAAGAATCATTAAATACATAAAAAATACTCTAAATTTAGGACTTTGGTACACCAATGATACTCTTAGTACTATAATAGGATACACTGATGCCGATTGGGCAGGGTGTACTGATGATAGTAAGAGCACATCAGGAGCGTGTTACTATATTAGTAATAATTTGGTAGGATAGAGTAGTAAGAAACAAGACTGCACTTCTTTATCTACAGTAGAATCTTAATACATAGTCGTTGGTAGTTGCTGTGCTCAATTACTTTGGCTTAAGAAAATGCTAAATGATTATGGTATTCAAGAAGATCAACTACATCTCTATTATGATAATCAAAGCGCGATCAATATCTCTAAAAATTTCGTTCAACACTCGCGAACTAAATATATAAAAATTAGACATCATTTTATACGCGAATTAGTTGGGACTAAGGAATTAGAAATTAATTATCTTCCTACTGATTTGCAACTCGCAGATATGTTTACCAAACATTTGGATTGCAATAGATTTCTTGCTTTGCAAAAGTCGATTGGAATGGTTTGTGCTGAATAAGCTTCTATGACTTAAGTATTATTCCCTTTGTCCATTTAAGAGAAAATGGGGGAGAAATTCGAGTCTTATGAGTTCATTTTTTTTATACATATTTCTAATAAGCTTGATCTTAGTGATTATTTGCAGGAATTTGTATAGTTGTATTCAACTAGAGTATTGGCTTGTAATTAGTTGAGTTATGTAATTTTCTTTTTCTAGGAAAGGGGTAGATGGAACTTTTGTATAGGAATGGGTTTTTCCTTTTTTTCTTTGAAGCCCTACGAGTCCTAGATGACTCAAAGGAGATTTTGTCTCATATTTCCAAAGGGGGAGATTGAAGCACCTTATACTCTTGACTCACTTGAGTCTACATGGTATAAGTGCTCATCTAGTTTGGAAATATGTGACAAAATTAGAGTCCCATTCCTTAGATACCAAAGAGCCTCAGAATCTTCTTCTTAAGCCACACTTGATTCATTTGAAGGTATAATACTCATTCACACACACTAGGGTTGCATACATTGTTCATATTGTGTATTATTAGATTGTGTGTGAGTTGTGTGTGTTTAATCCCATTTAAATTGATTTTAATATTTTTTGGGGAATTTTTAATAATTTTTAAATGATTTTTTGGGAAATTAAAAATTAGTTTATAAAATTTTTGGGGTCATTCTGTAATTACTGTTTACCTTTTTATATCTGAAAGTTGGATTGGGTAGGATCCGAAACTGCTTGAGACTTCAGGGGAGTTGTGTAATTTAGTTTAAAACATGCGTGTGAGAGCTCATCTCAGCCCTACACCTGTCATCCTTATAACAGTCAGATTTGTGTTTGTTGCAAGAAACATAAACCTTGTGTTATCTCAACCCTTGGATTTCTGTACTCAACGCTCTGTATGCGTTCGAACCCAATCCATGTGTAACCTATCTAGACCAATCAGAGGACATTTAATCCACCGCTGATGTTACACCGTTAGATCAAAGTCAAAAGGCCAAGACAAAATCTCAGCCTTTAGATTTGCACCATCCTTCTTGATCCTTCCTAGACTACTATATAAGGAGGATTACCCTCAACATTTGGGGACTTTTGGCAGATCGTCCAAGTAGAGAGAGAAGAGAGAGAGAGAGAAGAGAGAAACCTTAACTCATTTCAAACCCTAAACTAATTTCTCCTAAACAGTATTTACCAAATACTATACCTGTGTGTTTGAGAGTGTTGTTGGTGGGGGTTTGAAGGTTATTTAAAGAGTTTTATCCTCTGTGTTCGAGATCTTGTTTCTAACTTAGACATTTCATGTTAGATCTCTATTTCTCTTTCATAGAAATAATACATCTCATTATTACATGTCATATTACATTAGATCTGCATATTTTAGTTTCTCATCTTGAGAAATCATATTTGTTGATTGTTCCTTCTGTAAATGTTTTTCAAAACTCCATAATCAACAAATCTATTTTCTGTTTCTAGTTTTTATGAAACAAGATTTTTGAAATAGTTGGAATCGCAATTGGTGGTTTTCAATTTCAAAAATATTTTCAAAACCCTCTGAAATTGGATATGACCTTGGCAGTCTTTCGAGCAAGGTAACCTTGGATTCCAGGATTATTTGAAAGGTTAAATAAAGTTTTTTTTGGTTATAAAGAAGAGAGAAACCGAAAAGAGTTCATTTAGATCTGATTTGTAATTCATTAGGACTTGTTTGTATAAAATAAGTGTGTATGTGTGCATGCATGTGTTAGATCACCATCACAAACACTTGTTACACTACAACATAGAAGTGTTGGCTATAAGATCTTGAATTAACAAGAGTCGATGTAAAGACTGGAACAAAGTGGAGAAGTTAGCCAACTGGAAAAGCCACATCAACTTCAGAACTGTAGAAAAGTTAGAATCAAACCAGTGGGTACATTTCTAAACTTGTATAGGTCTGATTAGTTTGCATGTATGTTAAATAGTTTGTAACTTGTATATTTTATTGTAGTGGATTTTTGGTTTCTGACTTAGAAGTCACCGTGGATGTTTCCTCAGTTGGGTGAGGTTTTACCACGTTAAAAACGCCTAGTCCTTAATCTTTCTACATCTCCTCATCTCATTCTTGTTGGTGTGATGAGTTTAATTGATTTAAACTATTTTTCGAAACTGGTTATAAAATCTTGAACAAATCTCGTGCATGTTTTATTAAACACATCTTATGATTAATCTGTTTTGATTTAAAGAAAAGAATTTCCTCAAAAAACAGTTCGGAGTTACTTCAATAGTTTAATCTTGTATTAAACGGCCTAAGTAACAGCTTTTTCAAATAGTTAATGAAATTTTTGGTTTGGTTCGGACATGCGTGTTATGTCCAAGAATCATTTAAGCATCCAGGGCGTTTGACAAGGTAGAAGTATGAATTTTACCCTCAGAAGATGTGGCGTATTGTATGTGACACGAATGAGTCACTACATTTTTATTATTGCTAGATTCGCATGTGAGACGAGTTTTAGTGTGTGTAACGACAACATTATTATTATGTGTATATTTTCCTGGTATAGCGGGGTCACCTTTAGTGTATCCGCGGAGGATGAATGGGTGTATCGATAGTGGTATATGATTTATTGAGATGACTCGTTGTAGTGTTGTGTTATATGAGTATGATGTTATCCTGATTATGGTTTTATAGTGATGCTTAGACCGATAGTGGGCGAATGTCGCAAGTGTATCGGGGTTACTACTTTAGTGTAGGATGTTTTGTTCTGGCGAGACCTCACATGCGGGAGGGTTGGCTCGCGTTTATATATATACATATTTTAGAGACTTTGAAAGGTATAATGGTATCGGATATTTGATCCCGGTACGTGTAAGGACTTTATTGATATGATTCGGAGTGTATTGGATTTACTATTCAACAGAAAGATTTAGCTGGTTATTTTATTAACGCTCGGGACTTGGTAATAGGAAGAGTGCATTGTTATATCACCCTTTAAAGACGTGAAAGTTTATACTCATAGTTGTATGTCTGGGGATAGGACTTCGAGAGGCCCGATTATGTGTGCACGATGTTTATGAAATGTGACTACCACCAATGCTAAGTGACAGTGTATTTCGAAGTCAGTTCTTTGTTTAAGTGTAATTGCGGGAGGAGATGTAACTTTTGTGTCATGAGACGAAAATATAGGGGTACATGTTATGGACTGAAGACTTAACGGATTTCGATGACTGACAATGCTAGGTAGTAGTGTATCGGGGGGGTCCTTGTTTGGATTTCGCTTTTCGAGACATCCCACGCATGAAACTTAGCGTAAGGTTGGTATTAGGGAGATGTTTTTCCATTTGTCCATGAGTTCGGTAACTCGATCGTTATAGAGGTATGTAGTTATAACTATAGGTTAAAACGTAAATTACGATATAAGGCCAGTAGAGCCAGTTGTGGGGTGAGGTAGTACTGAAAATTCTGTTTTATTACGGCAGGTTGAAGGATGGAATGATGTTAAGGAGGATTTATAATTTCAAATTCTGGGGTGATTTAGAATTCCCAAGTGGTATAGCCACGTTGTGAATACAGGGGAAATAAAGAATTAGGCGTATGTATGAATCATATATGATGTTTAAACCCGTATGCGCGGTTTATTGGGGGTATGGACACCTTGGTTTGCTGGTGTCAGAATCGCCGGAAGAAGAGACATGGGAATAGATGGGTGAAATTTATGCTTGTGGGGCTAATATGACAAAATGAAAATGGTAGAGTGGATTAAGCGTCGTGGGAGAAGGACGAGAATCCATATATTCATGTGCAATCAGAGGAACACGTCCGAACTTGGTGGAAAGGCAGTGGGAAGCCATTTAAAAAAGGGGGTATCCCTTGAGAAGACAAATATTTAACTATTATGGACAAATTAGAACGAAGTTCTACCCAGTAGAATATTGAGAGTGATTTGCGCATAATTAGAATGCTGATGTCAATAAGGTATAAAGAGTCCAGAAGTGCACATCGTGGTGAAAAGTGCACGGGTCGGAACTTTTGGTGTACACCGAGGGAAGAACATGGTTATTAAGTATCACTTAATGGGAGGAATTATAAGTGGAAGTCGGTGTCGAGCGGGATATAATGAGTAGCCTCCACGTGCACCACTTATAGATAGGAGTCGGTTGGAGTAAGAGTATCAACCAGAAAATTTTGTATCAAGCCGACGATTCCAGTAGTGGAAGAGTCAAGTTGGTAAACTTCTTTGATGGGCTGCCAACCTAAAGATAATTAATGAGTTCCTTCGAATGTGTGGAACGGGTTGTCGAGAAGGAAAGTAATTGTTATATCCTTAGGTGATTTACACTATTAGATAGTGATCGCGCCGGTACGTGGTCCTGCCCAGTATTATTCCGAACTAGGATGAGATCTTTGAACCCACCTTCAATATGGGGTATCAGGAAATAGTGGGGATAACATTTCGTTTTGAGCAGGTTATATCACCTATAGCCCGAGGAGTAGGCGCAAGGTGATTGACGACAGGTGGATCTGTATGAAAGTACTTTTGGACTCATTGCGATCATTTTATTTTCACAACGAGTATAGCTAGTAAGTGAAGTATATATGGTAATGGGGAGAGGATATTAACCAATGGTAGAGTTACGTGAAAGCACCCGCACATATTTATAGTGGACAAGGTGCTTACTGAAGTTTTGTGTGAATAAACTTTACTATCCTTCCTCTGGATGTTTAGAGGTGAGCATATTATCAGAGTTTTGGATCAATCAGAAGTTAGAGTCCGATGACTATAATGGGATAACCAAAAACCGTCTTCGGTGGCTTTTTTTTCCTTTTATAAAAGTTACACCGCCAGGAACAGAGATTCGAAGAACGGACAAGAGTAGTCAGATGTTCTATGGTTTCTCCCAGGATGGGAGTTTTGTGTTTAGATAAACACGGGAATTGATACGAAGTGAGGTGCGACCTCCCAATAATATTGAGATAATGAGGCCATTGATGTATAGGCTATTCTTATTCGAATGCTGTTTAGTAATAACATAAGGTGAGGTGCATTTATAGAGGTGTGACCCTATAACTGAAAAGTGTCGAGAGTGTTCAACAAGCTTGTTGTGAAGCGGGGGTTGTAGTGATTGAGCCTTACCTTGAATTTTGTTTTGAGTACTGGAGGATACCTAATTTTTCCAAGTATGCCTTACTTTTCTGAATTTCGGGACGAAATTCCGTTATTGGGGGGGGGGGGGGGGGGGGGGGAAGTATGTAATACCCCGTATTTTTATAATTTTTAATTATGAGATTAATTAAATAAAATTGCTTTTAATTATGGGTTTAATTAAATTAATTAAGGATAATTAATTAAAAATTAATTCGGATTTAATTAACTAGTGAGACGAGAGTTAGTATTTGATTATGATGATAATGTTGAATATTAATGACTGATTATGGTAATATATGTTTATTGAATTTATTAAAATTGCCGTGAGTTGAAAATACGACAGTTTCGGTAATTAAGTTGAGACGCGCGTGTCAGTCGTATCAGGACCCAATTAACTGAATTTGAAGATAATTTATTTTATGTCATCCATATGTTCATTTTGAGTGCGTCAACGTGTCCGGAAGGACCGAGATAGTCAGAAAACACTAGCCGGGGGTTTAGTTTATGTCCCGGGCCATTTTAGGCCCAACCGGTAGCCCAAGAGGGTATTTTAGTCATTTTGACTTTTGAGGAATTATAACCCACGAATTTTAGACTTAAAATATCATCCAACACTTAGGACTCTTAGGGTTATCACAACCAAAAATGACCAACAACAGTTAGAGAGAGGAAGAGAGGAAAGTTCCCAAAGGAAAAACCGCCATTTCGAGGCTTTTACCGCCACCACAACCGGATAGATCAGAAAGAGAGAATCATTACCATACCATCTACTTAAAAGAATTATAATCTTCATTACCAGGCAAGTGATTTAACTTGTGATAATTCAGTGCATATATCATCCATGTTAGTTTAGAATTGAAGAATAACCTTGAAAAATAATGAATGAATGGATTTGAGGAATTTAAAATAGTAATATGGGTAGGTTTTGCATGTAGTCTCAGCCACGAAATTTTGATCCATGTGTAAAGAGTCACGAATTTATATTGTGTTATATGAAGATCTTGAAGAAAATAAGATAAATAGATTTTTTATGAAAAATATGTGATTTGATCCCAAAAACTATTAATCCTTGTTGATTTAATGATTCTAATACGTTAAAGTTTATGAATATATGTTAGTTTGATGATTAGAATACTTGGTTGGGAGTTTGGGACGTTGCAATGGAGGATTTGGGTGTAAATTATAAAGAACCCGTAACTGTTAATGGAAATTCTGGGCTGATACCTGTTCGAT
Organism: Sambucus nigra; assembly: GCA_949130495.1. Taxonomy (NCBI): domain Eukaryota; kingdom Viridiplantae; phylum Streptophyta; class Magnoliopsida; order Dipsacales; family Adoxaceae; genus Sambucus; species Sambucus nigra. The sequence continues at coordinate 376,550,000 of OX422209.1, read as the reverse complement.
CGACTCAAGAATGTCGATCGATCGATCGACCCCTTTCCATCGATCGATCGGCCCCTTCTAATTTTTGTAAAAATGGTTCCCTTTAAGGTTCTCTGAATACCAAGCTTGTAAGAAATTGTAGTGTGACTTATAAAAGATTGTGGAACTTGATTGTGGGTAGTAGGATAGTAATTAGTGCCCGGAATATGTTATACATTATAGGGTTTAATGGAATAATTATGAGTGGTTACGGAGTGAGGCACGGTTAGAAGTTTCACATAAATTGGGATTTAAAGTTTATGAATCTTAATTTAAGGTTAGGACCAGTAGAAAAGGGACTTGGAATTACTGAGATAATCTTAGAGACTAGTGGGTGACTTAGTAACCTTATGAGGTAGGTTTAAGTATTCGGACTTATACGACGAGAGTTGTTGCGCTAAACATATCTCGTGGAATATTCGGGATGAAACTATGATAGGTATGAGACTTAAGATATAGGGCTAGGGTATACCTATATGAATGTGATGAGTACCTAAGTTGTGTGATTGCTTAGTATCTGGATTATTGTGTGTATGACATACCTACCATACTTGATATCACGGGAGGTTGATTTTAAGAAAAGGACCATCTTATCTTTGTGTGCCTTCGAGGGGATTTAGATTGGTACCTTAAGGACATAGGACTGTGAATGACTTACTTATGAGTGGATAAGTCAACTGACCATGGGGGCGTAGGTATATGCGCGACCTATGGGTATGTGAACTATGTTCGCCTCCAATATGTGTGATTTGTATTGAGACGGTTCTTGAATGATTCAGAACGTGTGATCCTTACGTACGTGTTGTACTTGGATTTGATAGCAGAGTATGCGTGCACCACAACTTTGGATAGGGGTTCCATATATATATATATATATATATATATATGTACTGAGAGTGATTTATATATGTACTTGTGACTGGTTCACTGTTGCTTAGTAGATGTGAATAACTAAGATATTTAAATGGGCTAAGAATGTAAGAATTTAAATAACACCTGAGATAAGTAATTTAATGAATGTGAATATGGGATATAAATATGACTTGTTTGGGTAATACGAGTAGGCACCCTATATTAGAATGTGAAAGCAGGATTTAGTACGGACTAGTTAGTTAGTGGCATAACTAGGATGGGTTAAGGGTATACGTTAGGCGTGCACATTAGTTGAGGGGTGAGAGACTCACGTGAGAGTAGGTAACTAACATGTATATATTATTTACTGCTTATTGCAATTAAACACTTGCTGTTTTAAAATGTTTTCACCTCGGGCTCTGACCCGTTTTCCTCCAAATCTATTTTGTTTTGTAAAAACCTTTTAGGTGCCCAGCCACAGGGACGCCAAGCATAGGAGTTCCATTCTGATAACGTGTTGTAGCTGCTGTGGAAGTTATAGGATCTCGGTATTAGACGCCTCCACACTTATCCATGGTTCCTTCTGAGTCATTCCTATTAGTTAGGGCATGTTGCCCATTCTTATTTAGAGATTGTATATTCAGATTTCCTTATTTCTGATATTGGTTTATTTATTCAGACTCTTGTATGGGGATTTTATTTACTCTTGTATTATTATTATTGAAGTGTTTACTCTAGACTCAGTTTATTTCATTTCGTTGGTTATTCATATGAGATTGTTTATGCGATTGATGGATGATGATTTAATTACTTGGTTAATTGTTAACTTAGTTAATAAAATCTGGCATCTCTCTATTTTAAATATTAGGTGGCTAGTAATTAACTAAATGTTTTCGACAGTGATGCTAAGACTGAACTAACTTGATATTCTGTATTAATTTAATAAATTAGTAGTTACCCGGTATTTAATTAGTCGGGGTGTCACAACCAGTAGCTCCAACAATAAAATGTGCTAAATGGGCACTATGGTTAGGATGTGATTCTTCAATCCGCTTTTTATTAGACTCTATAACATCGAAATATATTTCTCCAGTAGTAAGTGATCCAGTGACCCCAGGTGTGATTCCTCTATAAAAGCCTATAAAAAAAATCATTTTAGAAAATATAGTAATGAAAGAACACCAAGTGGACTAATAAGAGCAGATGAAAAATGATAATGCATGTTAAACCATTAGTGACCCAACCATATGTATTATAGTTTTTTGTTCTAAAAGTAATAGAATAAAATTATATTAGGGATTTTAAAGCAGATTTTTTAAGGTCTCTAAAGTATCCATAACTAATTAAAATCAAGTACTATGCAGCATTGCTATCGATTTATCAGATTAAGAGAAATGGAAAAATTACAACCAAGTACTGTACAATATCGAGTGTGGTCATTACCATTGGCATAAAGTGTGGTGTGAAGCTGACAATTACGTTTAAATTTGAGGCATCGGATAATCCTTGTTCGATTTTAGGCACTGAAAAACACCAGTAGAAACCATATTACTGCCTCTAGTCATCTCAAATTTAGGAGAGGTCATTCATGAACAATAGCGAAATGAGTTTGTATGCGTTTAGTTTTTGAAGTCATTAAATACACTTCTTCTAAACAATTAGACGTTTAAAACGCTAGCAAACATAATCCAATGAATTAGAGTTCTCTAAATAATTAGGAAAAAATATACTCATGAAGATTTGTGTTGTACTACTGAGTAAATTTAAACGGGAGACTTAATTATTGAACATAAATAATAATGGAAGTAGAAAGGCATATAGAAAAGAATGGAACCTTGCTGCGAATTTTTGGACAGTGGCGCTATCATGATAGCTTTCGAGCATGTGATAGTGGGATAGAGAGTGTGTAGGGCAATCCACCATTGGGTCCAAAACAATTACTTCAATTTCCAATTAGGACGTTGCGATACAACATAAGACCCAATTGGCATCCTACCAAAACAATAAACATATATAATTTGTTTGTTTGTCTGTCAATAAGAATGTTTACATTATAACTAGTTTGTTTTTCCCTGAATATTTATCAGATTAGGTAGTGTTTACTATCATTTATCTGTACAACTCACACTTAGAATAGAGAGAGAGAATGATGAGCCTGGGCAGCTCTCCAATAGTTGTAACATATGCCCATCGACTTGATTCAGCTTCAATTTTAACTCGCAAGACTTTTGTTAGGATTATCAATGGACTAAAAATTTCCCATCACCTATTCTTCATCTCCTAATCTCCTTCTTAAACACTAACCTCTTAATTGTTGAGCATCTAATTTCAATTAAAATTCCAATTCCAATTCCATTTAAGCCGAACACGAGCACAAAGTAACAAATAAAATTGTTGGTGCTTTGGGAGGAGGCCAATTGGGTCGTATATTGTGTCAATCAGTATCCCAAACGTTAAACTTATACAAAAACATATAAGCCCTAATTTGCTCTGAATCAAAATAAGGACTATGGGTGTTCGAAGCCCGACGAATTGAGAAATCGTCTTATAAATCTATATGAATATGATTGGTCAATTGAGTATGAGCATAAATCGAAGTACTATTTGTAACAAATATATTTTCTAATCTAACACCTAATAAGATCATGAGAAGTGACAAATATAAGAACTCCTAACAAAATTGAATTGATGTCCCATTTAAAATGCACACTAACAATGCTAAGATATCCTCTGTGATATGATTATTACTTATAATCTAATTTGACATAACAAAATAAATTTGTGCAACAAGTATATGAGAAAATAGGTAGCAAAATACCTCATGGGGGTCCAACAACTTATTTGATGAATTGTAAGTGCCCTAAAAAATTAAAATAAATGTCGAACCTTTTACCATTTCGCCAAACCATCAACCACCTAGAGGCCATTCAACCTAATTATTATTTGAACATTACAAACTTCATTAAACCCAAGACCTAGCAACCTATGATGTGGACATCACTAATTTATATGAACAAAAGAATGCGAATATTGAGGAGAGCATAAACTGTATTTGCAAAATTAGACGCCTCGATGGTGATCTCGTATGCAATATCTCACTCGAAACACCATTCCCACATTCAAAAAACTCTAAATCCGTTTTGCAAAACCTTCTCAAACTCATGAACCCTTATATTATGCACATAATTCATGGCATTGTACCCAAAAAATGCTTGCTGCAAGTAATTAGCAATCACCCCCAACAAAAACAACATTCCAATCATGAACCCTTCGTCTCTCAACTGAACTCGCACTCATCCACCCCCACTCATATTTACATCTCCCTTTGAATATGTTGTATTTTAGTTCTTGAGATGAAGATTCTAAGAAAAATATCAAAAAATCCCATTGTTTAAGAATTGCCATCATACTTAATTTCCCCCAAAAGAACATTATTTAAGAATTTGGTTTAATGGAGGCTATTCCATAATACATGGTTGATGTCAGTGAGATGGATTTTAATTGAGGTGGTATTTTTCTCAACTGACATCGTACAATGAATTACTCAAAGAGACGTCAAGCTATATAAGAAATTAGTCCAACTTCTCCATAAATTCAAATTATAATTAAAGCACATATACAAGAATGTATTAAAAATCATGAACAATTAGAACCGAAAAGGCATTCCAAGTGCAAAACATATGTAAAGAATTATTCCAAATTATAAACCTAAATTTACAACACAAAAATATGTAACTAAACTATTGGATATACCCCCTAGATTATCAACTAATGATTCTTAATCACAATAATCATATACTTCAGTGAAGATCACAGACATTGAATGGTCACAAGTAAGTTAAAAACTAAAAAGGTAGTCCATTAACAAGTTATGGGTTCCATTCTCTTCTTGTTTTCATGTTTATATTATAAATACCACATAAGTCAATTCCTTTGATTATTACAAAACAAGGTTAGATGATAAGACACTCAAATTAACTTTTTGTTCATGTCAAATGGACATACTCACATATAAAATGCTTAACACGTAAACTTTATGATATAAAGATTTAAATCATATTTTATTTTGTGTTACTACCTCAAAGTATTTAATATAAATACATAAGCACACATAGAGAGAAAAAAGAAAATTTTAGGTAGGGAGAATACAAACATAAATATACTACTCCAGAACATAAACTGCATACACCACATTCTAGGACCACCCCTAAGCCTCTCCTAAGGTCCCTAACTACTCCCCAATACACTACAAACCCTAGGTCATACTCCGAGTACCGATCTAGAGGTCACTAGGCACTCTCGAGCCTCGTTTTGACTTTGATCAACTCCTTCGTCAGAGAGAAAGCTCAATGAATCTTAGAAGGGGTCTGAATCCCCTTTCCAACAGTCTACCCCGTGCACGAATTGGCATAACAGTTCGAATGAACGAGCCATTTTACTATCAAAAATCGATTTGGAGGCCACCGGACGCTCTTGGGCCCCGATTTGACCCCAATCAACTTCATCATCAAAGAGAAAGCTCAATGAATCTTCAAAGGGCATTGAATACCCTTTTTAACATTTCACCCCGTGCGCAAAATGCCATAACCGTTTGGACGAACGATCTATTTTCCCCCCAAAATTGATCTAGAGCCCATCAGGTGCTCCTGAGCTCCGTTTGACCAAAGTTAACTCCTTTGATTAAACGAGACTGAATGAATATTCAAAGGTCACTGAATACCCTTTCCAATGGTCCACCCGATGCACAAGTCAACCTTACGGTACGGACGAACGATCTATTTTACACTGAAGGGTCACCGGGCGCTTTCGGGTTCCGTTCGACCAAAGTCAACTCTTTAAACTGAGTGAAACTCTTTGGAGCATCGAAGTACCTTGCAAAAACATTCCAACGGTCTGCCCCGTACACGATTTGGATGAACGATCAATCGTCGTCCGATGATTTTTATCCAAAGGATCGACGGGCGCTTTTGAGCCCCGTTTGACCCAAAGTCAACTATCGGACCTGGGAGCGCCCCAAGTATTATCAAAGGTCTCTGAATTACCTTTCTAACAGTATACCCCATGCGCGATCTGGACGTACAGATTGTATTTTACGATCATTTTTCTGGAAAATCTGCACGAGACTGCTAATTGGCAGACCCTTGGTCGTGACTATCGGCAGTGTGTCTAGGGTTACCTGCCAATAGGCAGGACAAGGACAATGCCGATCGTCAGTCCCCCTACCCTAGATAAGGAGAGCATGAGATCACTTCGGAAGGCACCTCAGAAACATCAACTTCAGTGATCTCAGCAACATTCTTCTTAAGTCAGCGAGGTTTCCTTGTTTGAAACCTTTCTCCACCTTTCGTTCCCATCTCTTTCACACCCAATTTAACAAAAATCCTCTTCCTTCACTTTCAAGGAAGTTCATCGTCAATCAAGATCAATCTCCAAGTGTTAAAATAAGGTACAAACATTCTCCTCTCTCTTTAAATTTCTTTATTTTCGCATTAGTTATATAAATTCTTAATTTACCTTTTACTTTAGATCATATACATATTAATCTTTAATCCTTTATTACTTATATAGCACATAATATATTTTCTATAAAACAAACATAAAATAAGAAAAAGAGGGTTACACCTATAAATTACAACGGGATTTTTCACCACATTTTTTAAAAACTAAAAACATTTTTTTTTCTTACACACACATAATAAAATCTCCGTTTGAATTTATGGGATAAACACCACCCTCATGACGCATATGAACTATGTGGACTTTGATGCCTTTATAGGCTACGTAAGCGTTTCGAACTAAAACCCGAGACTCGAGTCCTATTTTATATATTTTTCATTTTCCTATTTTATTTGTATATTATTCATATATATATATCATACTTGTGATTCCTTCTTGCGTCTTATCCAACACATATTATCGTTTCGTCATAACGATCAATATCTCGATAAGCGCACAAATCATATTGTTTAATTATTATTTAAAAAACATTCCTATGGATGACCTCACTCCATCTCTTTCCATGATGCAAGTTGAGTGATTCCGATCTTCACTTATATATACACGCACACACACTTCGCGGATAAATTAAGAAAAATAGTAATATAAGCCCATGAGAGACCGAAAGGGCGGGATAGGTGCCTAACACCTTTCCATTCCGTAACTTAGCCCCCAAACCTCTGAACTATTGGTTTCGCAAGTATCAGTTTGTCTTTGATGTCGCTCTCTAGAGGCGGTTATATGTTATTTTACCTGTTTTGTGCAAAATAGGCTGACGACTCTATCTCTTTACATCACCCCAAAACCGACGACTGAAGGACCCCCGGAGTAGCGAGGGGCGAGGGACCTTTATCCTTCATCTTTTCCCCCAAAGCGCAGGGAGGGAAGATCTCGGGATTGCTACAGTGGTGACTCCGTTGGGGATTTACTTAAGAGGGCTAGACTCTGTTTGCATGGGTGTTATCATTCTCTGCTTATGTGCGTATGTACCTACCTGTATGTTCCCTTTTCTCCTCTATTACTTCTTGTATATATCTACCTCAAGTTTATATCACCTCTCACTCACTTTTCACTTCACACACTTGTAAATACTCTCCATATACACCTTAAACTACACACACTTGTATATATATTCACATATATCCACATATTGTAGACACCACTTAGAATATCCATGCTTAGGTGTCACCAACACACACCTCCACTTATCACACTTGTACATATACATGCTCACTCATACTTTTCACACACCACTTGTAGTTAATCCATGCTTAGTTTCACTACCACACACTCACTTATAGACATTCACACACCACTCGCTCTCACGTATCCATGCTTAGTGTAATATTTATGCTCCATGTTAGATTTACTTTTCATGATACTTGTACATTCTTCCTTATTAGCTTAGTGCTCATCATGCCAAATAAAAAACTCTCTGCATAATATACTAATTAAGATTCATGCATTTTGCCCACTACATCACCGAGAGCATGGTTATTAATTAAAATTTTATCCCGTACAGGGGGGTCACTTTGTGATGGGCGCTAGTCCGACAGGGCGCAGTTGGACTAAGCAATATGACTCTCACCTTTCGTTGGCCAAATACATTTAACTTATATCAAACGGTTCCCACTTGACCGAACTCACGAAGGGAGGTATATAACTGGGAACTTATTCACGTACGTCGAGCATATCGAATTCGCTCTCACACGTACTGTCCCCATGAGGTATATAGTGAGGTAATTCACGTTCACTCAGGTATATCAAATGGTTTGTTCACACGTAGCGATTGCCTTCAAAAGCAAGACGTATATGATGAAAGTCATGTTAAAGAGGGGAACCTTTCCACTATCCCAACAACTGCATACCCTTATATAGGTATCACACCTAGGGCACTCATATTTAGTTTCTCGGTCACTACCCAAAACTCTGTCGAAATGTTGGGTTGGTATGTCGCCCAAATTTTTGCGTGATTAATCTTTTTCCAAATTGGGACCCTGTCCATGAGCCTGGTAACAAGTCAAACCATGTTTTACATATTTTTCAAACCCAATTTTCCCAGGCTCGGGTACCATCTGACATTTCTTTTTGCATTTAGGTAAATCTAATACATGTGAAGACATAACAATAATAATAATAATCATGCTGAGACTCTTCTCTTGTTTTCCCTCTTTCCTTACTCAAAGTGTCAGAAATTTTTTTCCTCATCTTTTATTAAAATACCAAAAAAACATTTTTCCCCTCTTTTATCACCAAAAATAAATTTCTTCCTTTTTATTATAAATACCAAAAATATTTTCCATTCTTTTATAAAAAATACCAGAAACACTTTGTCCTCCCCTTTTTTTAAAAAATGTCAAAAACATTTTCTTCTTTTCCAGTAAAAGATTATTCCTTTTCTCTTTCAAAAATAAATTTGAATCATTTTCCTTCTCAGGTTGATCACATACCTGACCCTTGGCTTGGCTCCCTATTGGCTTCGGTCTTTCGTCGAACCGCCTCAAAGCTCTGTCAGTTCTCCAACTGCTTCCTCCGAGTTCGGAATCCACATTCACCAACTCTCCATGGATAATGCAGACCAAGTACCGAATATGCAACCTGGTTTGATAACGGTCCTAGTTTAACTTACCGTCAAGATTGACAACCTTCAAAATGATGTTCATGAGATGCAGCAAAACTGGGTCCCTATTTCCGAAGAGACCGAGGTCCTATTCCCTTACGTTATGAGTCCACCTGCACCTGAGCCTATTTGGATCCCGAAAGAATATCAACATGTACCACGTGCCCCTCCTGTTAATGGGCCACCACCATCTCAACTCCCTATACCGAATCTTGCCCAGCCAGGGGTTAACCTACCAGTACCTGCCAATCTGAAGGAGGAAGAGTTAAACATGGTCAAGGATGACCTTAAGCTGTTAACCAAGAAGTTTGACCAAGTTTGAATATTCGGGAACTATATGGATTACACCCATATGTCTCTATACCCTAAAGCGAGGCTATTAATAAAATTCAAGATGCCTAACATTAAGAAGTTCAGGGGTAGAGAACGCCCAATTATTCATCTCCAAAGTTACCACCGAGCCATGACTCTGCTAGGTGCCTTTGAGGAAATAATGGCCTAGATGTGCCAACAGACTTTGAAAGATAACGCTTCGTTGGTTCCCATCCCTTGAGGAATCCAGAATTTGCAGTTATGAGGATGTTGCCCGTGAATTCATGTTGTAGTATAAATACAACGAGGAGTTAGAGGTTACATATTATGATTTCAAACTTCTTAAGCAAAACCTCGGAGAAACCCTCAACAACTTCATAGCAAGATGGAGGGAGAAAACGGCCACCATGACCTACCTGCCTTCCGAAGAGGAGTAAGTTAGTATTGTGAAGAAAAACTTCTTACCTCATGTTCGAGTGAAGATGGAATGACAATATTACCCACATTTTTGAGCCCTCAGGGAAGCATGAGTGGAGGTTGAAGAAAGTATTACCAACATAGAAGTTAAGCCAAAGAAAGTATCCGGATAATTTACTAAAAGAAAATATGAAAAGCCTGCTAGAGTCTCGACCATCAATAACATCTCATAGCCTGCTACTTATTGAGCACCATAAAGTCAGGCTAGCCCTGTCAGAAAAGAATACACCGAGCTTTATGCTTCCCTATCTAAAGTATACTAAGCCATATTGAGCCAAAATCTCACCAAGTCGTTAGACCCTTATCCATTACCAAACTCGCTTCCTAAAAATTTCAAACCCGAGGCCCATTGTGATTTTCACCAAAATGTCAGCCATACCACTGATCAAATGCAATTCAATATTTAATTAACCAGGGTGTCATCACCCCATCGGCTAATACTAAACCTAACGTCACTCACAATCCACTCTTAAATCATGCAAATGCCATCTTCTTAGAAGATGATTCGAAATTTGACCCATCTACCCAGGTTGTACCTAGTAAATCACCTATTATACATGTTTCTTCACCTAAACCCCTAAAAGTCTACCCATATTTTCTCCTACACCCTACGTGCTTTACTGACCAAGATCTGTCACTTCTCATAAGATCGTGTATTACCATTTGTACCCGGTACAGAAGGAAATATGTGGAATTGCCAGCGGTACTGAACCAACTTCTAGAGTTTGGGATGAATTTGCCATATGAAATGACCATTGACTGTCATAAGTTCAACAACTTGTTCATGGAAGCTCGAAAGCGGGATCACGAGTCAGATAATTGGGTGGTACCCATTGACAGAGTTAGTTTGGACGATGCAGTTCAAATCATGGCAGACTTGTTCTGACAGATCGATGAGATTTGTAGTATGTCTGAGCTACTTGATGCTTTAAAACTACAAGGGTGACTGGTCCCTTCACTTATGTATCTCCCCGTTGAGCGGGAAGACCTATATGAGGAAGCCGTGGAAGATGTGGAATGTATTAACTTCTCATAGCAAGACGACATCATTGCCACCGGATGGGGGGGACGAGTTTGATAGCACAGATAAAGATCTAAGCCAAGAAAAGGTTAGCTCGGTGATCAGTATGTGTGGAATGATATCATTTAAAGATCTGTTAGGAGAAATCAATAAAGTGGTCGTACAACCCGAGTTGGCGAAGAAACGGGGTTTCTATTCTTCCCTTTTTCCGTTAATTATATGACAAGATCTGCGAGACACTACCAGAGTCCGAATCCTCGCTCAGCAGGTATAGATAAAGGAAAGGGAGTTATTGAGAAGCTCCCCATGCCAAAAATAACCATCGAGGAAAGCAAGATCCTCGACCAGCTCAAGAAAACTTTGGCCAACATCACTTTATGGGGAGTCTTCATATTTTCCCAATCGCATCGAAATGCGTTGATAAAATTACTTATCGGGCCCACAGTCCCTCCTTCCACCACTCTAGAAGAGGCCGTGAACCTGGTCAGGTCTCTAACCTTTATAAGATTACTATCCTTGTCTGAAGAAGAAATTATAAAGTTCGATCATAATCACAACTATGCCCTTAACATCTCTGTTGATGTAATGGGGAAGGTAGTCCCACTCTCACTCATTGACAACGGATTTGCACTCAATGTTTCCCCGTTAAGAACCTTCAACTGTTTGGGTTTGAAAGTAAGTGACCTTGCTCTAACTTTATTCGCAGTGCGTGCTTATGAAAATACTTGTCAAGAGGTGATATGATACATAAAGCTTACAACGGGAGTTGGCCCTATAAATCCCATTACTGAGTTCCAAGCTATTCACATACCTACTTGTTTCAATCTATTACTCAGTTGACTGTGGCTTCACAGCATTAAGGGAGTATCTTCCTCTTTCCATAAAAAAATGAAGTTCTTCGCTAAGGGGCAGGTTATCACCATCGTGGGCGACGATGATAATACTGAGAATGCAAGCACCAGTAACCCGGTACTAGAGACATGACATGGGGTAACTGACATGCTTTTGCCTGGCTTATGAGTCGAACCACTTCCACTCCCAATACGGGATGATTTCAAAGACCGAGTCTGTCCAGAGCATAACCTTCACGATAATGTCAACATAATACATATGTTCAAGAACATGAACTTCATGCCCAGACTGGGGCTGGGATGATGACAACAAGGGATACTAGAACCCATAGTACTGAAGAAGGCCTTTCCTCCATGTGGCTTAGGTTATCGACCATGATCAGAGGAACTCAAATTGCTCCGCCAACCCCGATTGAAGCGAAGGTTAGAAAGTGTCAATACTATTTTGGGGGATTACTTAAACAAGGTTCTAAAAAACGCGGGGCGTGATCGAGGCGTGGAGGCCAAGCCTTAAGCCTAGGCGGGCCTTGGCGTAAAAAGGCGTGAAAAGGCGTTTAGGTCTTTTTAATATATTTTAATATTTTTTAACCATAACAAGGCTATTAAAATACTAAAATTGTACATATCATAAAAATATGTCTGAATATTTGCAAATAAAAATACTATTTGATTATTTTGGATGAGATAATGGTTCGGTTTGTAAAAAAATCTTTAAAAGGGGATATCGTTTCACTAAAGCATTGTTGTTTTTTGAGAAAAAGTACGCCTTAAGGGTTTTACCAAGCATAAGGCGTCAAAATCTTAAGGCGGGGCGTTTCTCCCAAGCCTCAAGTCTAGGCGTGCCTAGGCGGATTTTTTAGAACAGTGCTTAAATGTAAGATTCGTTAAAGAGGGTGAATATTTTCCCTTTTGTGGCTTTCATGAACGATAATATGATCATGTGGACAAAAAGATGAATCCAGGGATGGATATCTTCTTCCAAGACAGCTACTCATAGTCCGAAAGTTCCCATCATCATATACAACCACTTATGAAGAAAGCTATAACTATTGCCGAGGATTTTGAGGGAAGTGACTCTGAGGACTCATTTAATCTGTAGGCACTGGGGTTGACACTCTGCATGATCCACTCAAGCGCTCCATCATCGGATCCGTCCATCCTGATTAAGGCAACTGATGAGCCCCTCCTTAAGTGGAATGTTATACGAATTCTACCCGCTGAAATGCAACCCAATCCAGATGTTTATCTTATTTCTTCATCTTTTTTTGTTCCTCCCTTTTCTGATAATAATGTAATCGAGACCTCCTTTGGTGAGGTTCTCAACACTATTTTTCTCAAGAATGAAATAAATGAAGATTTTGAGTATCTTTTCGTGCCTTACATTAATTGTCTTAATTCTAATCAAACTCGTAATGATGATGATTTTACAAATGAACAATTCTTAATTAATCTTAATAAGGTTAATAACAAACAATATAACCGCATTCAAATTAATGAAGATGAAACTATTGTTATTAATCTCGGTTCTAGTAGCCAACTCTGCGAGATTAGGATATGACCCACCCTTGATGAGCATGAGCGCGCGTATTTTGAAGAACTGTTAAAGGAATTTATGGACGTCTTCGCATGGTCCTACGACAACATGTTCGACATCGATCTCCAGATAGCTCAGCACAAGATTCCAACTCTCTCATTATGCAAACCAATAAAATAAAAACTGCTAAAGCTCCGCACTGAATGGTTGCTCAAAGTTAAGGAAGAGGTAGTCAAACAGTTGAATGTAGCTTCATCCAGGTGATTTAATATCCCACCTGGATAACCAACATTGTACCCACACCAAAATTATAAGAAAAAGTCAGCATGTGCATTGACTATCGGGATTTGAATAAATCCTCTCCAAAAGATGATTACCCATTGCTCAACATCGACAAGATATTGGACAACATTGTTAGTCACGCTCCCATATCATTCATCAATAAATTTATCGGATATAATGAGATCAAGATACAACCTGATCATTAAGAAAATCTCGCATTCATTACCCTTTAGGGAACCTTCTGTTACATAGTTATGCCATTCGGTCTAAAAAATACGGGGGTTTCCTACCAAAGGGATGCCACAACCATCTTGCATGATATGATAAACAGAGAGGTCGAGGTGTACGTAGATGATATAATCATCAAGTCTAAGACTCGGGAAGGTGATGTACCCGCTCTCCGAAAGTTCTTCAAATAACTACGACTATATCAGATGCGATTTAACCCATATAAATGTGTCTTTGGCGTCACCAAAGGAAAGCTTTTGGGATTTATGGTTAGCGAGAAAGGGATTGAAGAAGATCCTACCAAACTAAGAGCCAACTTGAAATGACACCAGCCCAAACGGAGAAGTAAGTGAGGGGATTCTTTAGAAAATTACAGTATATCAGTCGGTTCATCATCCAATTGACTTTTATTTGTGAATCCATCTTTAAACTCCTTCGAAAGGATTAAACCAAAGTCTAGAATGAATCTTGTCAGGAAGCCTTTGATTGAATAAAATAGTATCTTATCCGACCACTGGTACTTATGCCACTACAGCTTAGTCTCCCTCTACTCCTATACTTGACCGTAATAGACACTGTAGCTGGGACTTTACTAGCTCAATACCTTGAAGAATCCCATAAAGAGAGGGCCATCTACTAACTGGCCGGGTATGAAGTCAACTATACTGCCTTGGAGAAAGCATGTGCCGTCCTTATTCGGGTCACTTATAAATTATGGCACTACATGCTCGCTTTTCCCATTAGACTTGTATCCCGAATGGATCCTATCAAATACCTACTTAAGAAACCTGCCTTGTCTAGTTGAATGGAACGATAATTTATGTTACTAGCTGAATTTGATATTATGTATATCACGCAGAATGCCATAAAAGGGAGAGCCATATTCGACTACCTTACTGACTACCCTATGGAAGAGGCCGGCGTTTGGATCTCTGAATTCTCGAATGAAGATATCCTTTTCACCTCTCAAAAAGACCTCCGGTCGTAAATGTTCTTTAATGGTGATGCTAACAAAAAAGAATACGACATTGGGATACTCCTGATCGCCCCTGATAACTCTTACACTCCAATTGCCATCAAGCTAGTTTTTCCCTGTACCAATAACATGACCCAATACGAGGCATTAACTGTAGGCCTCAAAGTCAATCTCAAGAAAGGAATCCATTGCCCATATGTCTACGGGTATTCTTCCCTCATCATTGGCCATGTCCTTAGAAGATGGAAAGTTAAAGGCGAAAAGCTCTTACCCTTACACGCCCACCTAAAAGAGCTGGCCTCCCAGTTATGAGATATCACCTTCCACTACTTGCCCCGAGCAAGGAAAAACTTATTCGATGCCCTTGCTACCTTAACCTCCATGTCTACATGCCCGAGGGAATAGCGATGGCCCCTTTCCTAGTACAAAAACAAGCTAAATCAACCCACTGCTACCACATTGAGTTTATTACAGAAGAGGACTCCGATATGGCTGAATGTTAGTATTACGATATTTGGCACCTCCTCAAGCACGATAGGTACCCCCAAGATGCCAACAAGAAAGACCAAGCGACCCTCTACAAATCGGCTGCCCAGTACATTATCTGCGATAAGGCACTGTTCAAGAGAAACTTCGATGGAACCCATTTACACTGCATCGCAGGGGATGACATTGAAGAAATAATGCAAAAAATTCGCAGCTGGGAATGCAGACCTCATATGAATGGCCATATGCTCGCCAAGAATATTATCCGACAGGGGTACTATTGGACTACCATGGTTCAGGATTTCACGACTTATGTCCGGAGATGCCTTACACACCAATAATTTTCCAATCTTCAGCACTTGCCTCCGTAGGAATTATACAACATGACTTCTCCCTGGTTGTTCTCCACATAGGCCATCGATATCATAGGGAAAGTCACACCCAATTCCTCCAATGGGCACGAATTCATCCTGGTTGCCATTGATTATTTCACCAAATGGGTCAAAGACGAGTAATATACAATACCGAATGCCAAAAAGGTAGCTAAATTCATCCGGAATAACATCATCAACCAATATGGGGTTTCGCATGAGCTAGTGTAAGATAATGGGTGACATTTCGAGGCATAAGTCTCAGAATTGGTCGACGAGTATGAGATTCAAAGACATAAATATTCTCCCTACCGACTACGAACCAATAGTGCAGTTGAAGTTGCTAATAAGTACCTCAAAGCAATCATCAGTAAGATGACCAAGAGTTGCCGAGATTGGGCCGATCAGATCCTTTACGCCCTCTGGGGCTATTGTACTTCAGTCTGAGAATCTACTGGGGCTACCCCTTTCTCTTTGGTATACGTCATAGAAGCAATCCTACCCGTTGAACTAGAAATACCTTCATTACACGTCATGATTGAGAGCAAAGTCAACAAGGAAGATTGGCATCAGAGTCATCTCGACGAGTTATTGCTCTTAAACGAAAGGAGGCTAAAGGCTCATATCGTGAAGAAGGTCCTGTCCAATGGCGCCGCTATACTTACTGACCTTGACTGAGAAGAGATGGCACGTCCAGTCAACCTGAATCGTCTTAAGAAATTCTACCCTTAGTCCGAAATCTCGATGCGCTACGACCCCTCTCATCCCTCTTCTATTATAAAAAAATATTCTTTATTTTCCTCTACTCAGAACTACATAGGGCCTGATCCTGTAAAAAACCTTTTCACTCTAAAAAATGAAACTCAGAAAATTTTCAAAACCCCCAGAAGTACGTAAGCAACTTATACGCTTTACATGGGCATGGTCCCCTTCTTTTTTCACAAAATGCTATTCTTTTCTTACTAGCACGAACAACAGTTCAATTTATCATTTACATAAACAAAAGGATTATGTATGCCTTAGCGATTAGTATAGATTATTCACATGTAAAACTCATCAAGAGGGCCAATAATAAGATTAAAATCTTTTTTATTCCATAAAAGGAAAAATTCGGTACAATTACATGAAATATCAACACAGGGAGTCAAACAACTACCCCCGCGAACCAAACTATCCTAAAACAAGTCAAACCAAGCTACCCCTAAAAACAAACTAATCAAACCTTCCCAAAATTATTCCCCCAAACCAAAAATAACCAGACACATCTCCATCACAAATAAACACCAGCTTCACAAAAGACCTTATCCGCAGATACCGAAAGACCCAGCCCCATCATCATCTGCTCCTTGAGTCCTATAAACTTCCATAACTTGGATGGTATGCCGAAGACGTTCCATGGAACGGTAAGCCTGGACCAGCCTAGAGAAAACCACTACGCCCCCTCCATTGTGTCAATTATACCAAACTATCTCTATCCGGTCTCCTCTGCCAAGATTTTAGCCACTACCCTCTTCCATAGCCATTTCATATAGTCTCTAGAAACATGACAAACCCTGCTAATAGATTAAGAAGGATGGGTTGACGATCGATGATTCTCCCACAGAGAGCCCAATCGCATAGGCAAGCCTTCAGTCAAATCCTTTACAAGAAAGAAATCCAGGGTACGGGAAGGAACAATTAGGTCCCATCCGACTTGACATGAGAGATGCTAGGAGAAATAGAATGAGGTCTACTAGAGACCAACTAACCGAACATACCAGTATTCCCCCAGTTCTAGAATGGGCTACAACTCCCCCTACCAGGGCACTGACCAAAGTAGACATCGAGCTTTATGCTCCACAAACCAGTTCACCCAGTTCTCCATGGATGGGCCGAAGCTGATGAAATAAGGAGTGAAAAAATTCAGCATGACTGTCAAGGGATATTCAAAGGGGACCGTTAACGAAATCTCTGAGCCAACCATAAGAACAGTATAACCGGGCTTTCTTAAAAAAAATCAGAGAAACCTTCCCACCAAGCACCTGGACCGTTCAGGGTCTTCACCAATATCATCCCCGTAAGATTACATTGATGTGACATCCACGCTGTGATTGCAGCCTACTGAAAGTCCACCATCAGGTCACCTATCACCAACAAGAGCCTCAAAGTTAGGCCCAAAGCAGCAACCCTAGCAAAACCAGCATCATTACGGTATATTCAGCACACCAGATATAGCACAATCCAATGAAGGCGGTAAGCCCCACTTTGCAACTAAG
Source organism: Sambucus nigra (assembly GCA_949130495.1). Classification (NCBI taxonomy): domain Eukaryota; kingdom Viridiplantae; phylum Streptophyta; class Magnoliopsida; order Dipsacales; family Adoxaceae; genus Sambucus; species Sambucus nigra. Next base: position 376,532,221 of record OX422209.1, on the reverse strand, counting down.
TTTTTTATCCCCTAATCCTTATGCCAACCAAGCCGCCAAGGCCTTCCTCTATTAAAAAAATCCGAAAACCTCATTTTCCTACTTTTTCTCAAAATAAATTATATGAAAAGGGAAGCTCTTTTTTAACCGAGCCTTCGAGGCCATCTTCTACTCAAAGATATTCAAAAATTTCCAAAAAATAAACTTTTCCTACTCTTTCTCAAAGACAAAACTCATTAGAAAATTAAAGTGCATGTACAGTAAGCCACTAAATCAAGATAATAAAATAAAATATGCATATCTTTTTGCCTTCTTTCAATTTTCAGGTGCAATGCCGCTACATCAAGAATAAACATGGTCAACGCCGAGCTCCCCCGAATAATGATGAACCTATAAGAAAAATACCGAAGGGAAAGAACCCGAATTTGATGTCAACTCATTTGCCCCACAACCCTCTCTTCTAGGTACTACACGTACCCAAATTCACACGCCATCAATCGCCACATCTGCGTGTCCTGGGAGCCATCTTTCAAGGTCTACATCCCCAATAAAGATTCAGCAATCCTACCCAATGCCGCCTACCCCGCCTCCCACATAACCCTTCGTATACGATGCACCTCTATCTGAAAACCCCCCACAATCAATCCCCAACAGATATTGAACCCCATACCGATTGGCAACCCCTTGAAAATTTTGTAAAAAACTTTCCAGAAAATGCCTGAAAATTCTAAAAATTTCTTAGAAAATTCCTAAAATAGCCAAATAAATATTAAAATATTTCTTCACCAAGAAAAAAAATTTTCAAGCTCCCAAATCCCCAGTCGGATTAATACCACTTTTATCTCTAGCTTAAACCCTAAAAATCAGTGCACCCATGTCCCAAAAGCCCGCTACAACTCCCCAGCGAAATCCCAAAACCTCTTCCACAGGAGAAATCAAATGCTACCATAGCAGGGCTACGTAATATCCTACCCGTCTCCCCAGCAGGAGTTCCCGAATTAAACTTTCTCCTAAAAAAATTTCTATTTCCCTAAGCAAAGCTAGAAGCCCTAACCGGTCTCCAACGGCATCTCCAACAAATACGCTCCCCAGCGGAATCACAAGTGCATCAAAATCCCTAAAGGTAAAAAGCTCCCAGAGTGCAAACCCCTCGCATTTACAATAAAAAGGTCCTCAGAATCGACCTCGACCCTCAGAATTGGTCACCTTCACTTTTGGTCCTCATAATTAACCTCGACCCTCAAAATTGGTCACCTTCATTTACGGTCTTCATAATTAACCTCGTCCCTCAGAATTGGTCGCCCTTGCTCAAGGTCCTAAAAATTGACCTTGACCCTCAGAATTGATCGTCTTCACTTTAGGTCCTCAGAATTTACCTCGATCTCCAGAATTAATCGCGGTCCTATTTTAGGCCCTCAGAATTAATCGACCCTACTTGAGGTCCTCATAATGGACCTCGATATTAGAATTGGTCATCCCTACTTAAAATCCTCAAAATTGTTCGCCTCCACTTAAGGTCCTCATAATTGATCTCGACCCTCAGAATTGGTCACCTCCTTTTAAGGTCCTTAGAATTGACATCGACCCTCAAAATTGGTCGCCTCCACTTAAGGTCCTCAGAATTGACCTCGACCCTCAGAATTGGTCCCCCTACTAAAAAGTACTCAGAATTGACCTCGACCCTCAGAATTGATCGCTCCTACTAAAAGGTCCTAAGACTTGACCTTAACCCTCAGAATAAGTCGTCTTCACTTAATGTCCTCAAATTTGAACTCGACCCTCAGAGTTAGTCGCCTTCACTTAAGGTCCTCAGAATTGGCATCGACCCTCAGAATTGATCGCCTTTACTTAAAGTCCTCAGAATGGACCATGACCCTCAGAATTGGTCGCCTTCACTTAAGGTCCTCAGAATTGACCTCGACACCCTTAGAATTGGCACCCCTACCATAGAATTGGCCTCGCCATAGAATTGGTCACCTCTACTTTAGGCCCATAGAATTGGCCTCGACCCGCATAATTGGTCATTATAACTTTAGGTCCGTAAAATTGGTCTTGACCTATAGAATTGGTCGCTACAAATAAAGGTCCTCAGAATTGATCTCGACCCTCAGAATTGGTCGCCACAACTTTAGGTCCTCAGAATCGACCTCAGCCCATAGAATCAGCCATAATCAGCATGACCTTAGGTCCTCAGAATCGACCTCAACCCTCTGAAATGGTCATCCTCATCCCTTTGGTCCACATAATTGACTAATTTCCCAAAACATCATGTAGTGTCTATTCGACTGCTTTCACTTGTTCTAAGCTCACCCATTGAGGGGCTCTGTCACCACATTCTAGAATCCCCTTAATTATCTCCTTAGGTCCCTAGCACCTCTCTAATTCACTAAAAAACCTAGGTTATACTCTGAGCACCGATATATAGAGGTCACCGATGCTCCTAACACCCATTTATCTCTGATCAACTCCATCATCATGAAAGCTCAATAAATATTCGAAGGGCTCTGAATCCCCTTTCTAATGATTTGCCCCGTTCATGAATCGGCATAACGATTCAGAAGAACATACCATTTTACTGTCGCAAATCGATTTGGAGGCCATCGAACGCTCCCGGGCCCCGATTTGACCCCAATCAACTTTATCATCAGAGACAAAGATCAATAAATCTTTGAAAAGCACTGAATACCCTCTTTAACGGTCTGCCCTATGTGCAAAATGTTATAATTGTTTGGACACACGATCCATTTCCTTTTAAAAATTGATTTGAAGTCCATCGGGCGCTCTCGGGATTTATTTGACCAAATCAAAACTTCAGATCAAACGAGGCTAAATGAATCTTTAAATGCATTGGATACCCTTGTCAATGGTTCGCCCCGTGCGTGAATCAACCTTACAGTATGGATGAACGATCTATTTTACTCTGAAGGGTCATCGGCTGCTTTCGAGCCTCATTTGACTAAAGTCAACTCTCTGAACATAGTGAAGCTATTTAGAACATTGAAGTACCTCGCACAACCTTCCCAATGTTCTGCCCTGTGCACAATTCGAACTAACGGTTTGGAGGAACTATCTTCTGCCCCGTGCACAATTCGAACTAACGGTTTGGAGGAACGATCCATATTCATCCGACTATCTTTTGTCTAAAAGACTGACGGGTGCTTCCGTGCCCCGTTTGACCCAAAGTCAACTCCCAGACTCGGGAGCGACCCAAAATATTCTCAAAGGTATCTGAATTACCTTTTAACGGTTTATGGATTGCATTTTATGATTAATTTTTTTGAAAATTTTGCATGAGATTGCCAATTGGCAGGCCCTTGGACCCTCCTAGCGGTAGTGTGTCTGGTTTACCTACCGATAGGCAGGACAAGCACAATGCCCATCGGTAGTCCCCCTACCCTATATAAGGAGAGCATGAGCACACTTCGAAAGGCACCTCATAAACATCAACTTCAGTGATCTTAACAACATTCTTCTTAAGTTAGCGAGGTTTCCTTGTTTGAAACCTTTCTCCACCTTTCATTCCTATCTTTTTCACACCCAATTTAGAAAAAATCCTCTTCATTCACTTGTAAAGAAGCTCATCATCAATCAAAATCAATCTCCAAGTCTCCAAAAAAGGTCCAAACATTCTCCTCTCTCTTGAAATTTCTTTATTTTCACATTAGTTATATAAATTCTATATTTAGCTTTTACTTTAGATCATACTAGGGGTGCACACGGTTCGGTTTGGATCGGTTTTGGTACTAATTCGAGAACCGAACCAACCTGGGTCGGTTCCAAATTTTTGGAACCGGAACCGAACCGACTTTAATACAGAACCGAACCAAATCGAACCAGCGGTTCTCGGATCGGATCGGATCGGTTTTCGGTTCCAAAATCATATTTCATAACTAATTTTTTTTAAGATTAATGTGTTTCATAACTAATTTTTTTAAGGTCAAAATTAATTTTGACCTCAATAACTTAAGTTAGAAACTCAAATAATCTCAAAAATATAAATTACAATTGTTAAATATATTAAATAAATATATATATGTAATTATAAATCGGTTCGGTCCCGGATTGGTTCGGATCGGATCGGATCGGTTTTCGGATCGGATTGGGTTTTTTTACCCTGGAACCGAGAACCGAACCGATGTATTGTTTTTTTTTTCAAACCGCAAACGAACCATTGAGCAAAAAAACCGATCCAAACCGAACCAATGCAGTCGGTTTGGTTCGGTTTATCGGATTTTCGGTTTCGTTGTGCACCCCTAGATCATACACATATAATCTTCAATCCTTTATTAGTTATGTTACACATAATATATTTTCTTTAAGAAAAAGAAAAAAAAAAGGGTCACACCTATAAATTCCAATGAGATCTTTTACCACATTTTCTCAATACTAAAAACATATTTTTCTTACACACACATATAATAAAATCCCCGTTTGAATTTATGGGATAAACCCCACCCTCACGCCACATGAAAACTACATGGATATTAATTCCTTTATAAGCTACATACGCGTTTCAGACTAAAACCCGAGACTTGAGTCCTATTTTCATATTTTCATAATTTCCCCATTTTATCCATATATTATTCGTATATATCATACTTGTGATTCCTACTTGCGTCTTATCCAACACATATTATCGTTTCATCATCACGATCAATATCTCGATAAGCGCACACATCATATTTTTTAATTATTATTTTGGAAACATTCCTATAGATGACCTCATTCTATCTTTTCCATGATGCATGTCGAGCGATTCCGATCTCCACTTATATATACACGCACTTCATGGAGAAATTAAGGAAAATAGTAACATAACCCCGTGAGAGACCGAAAGGACAGAATGGGTGCCTAACACCTTTCGATTTCGTAACTTAGCCCCTGAACCTCTGAACTATTGGTTTCACAAGCATCAGTTTGCCTTTGATGCCGCTCTCTCGAGGCAGAAACATGTTCTCTTGTTTTGTGGAAAATTGGCTGGCGACTCTATCTCGTTACAACACGCCAAAATCGATGACGACCGAAGCACCCCCTGGAGTAGCGAGGAGTCCGGGACCTTTATCCTCCCTCTTTCCCCTGAGGTGCGGGGAGGGAAGATCTCGGGATGGCCACATAAACCATGGACAATAAGTATTTCTTCACCATTAATTGTGGATTATTGAGATCAATATTCAAATAAAGACACAATCTAAAGTTGAAATCACAGTCTAAATGTGAAATCAAGACACAAATATAACAATTTAAATTCGAAATCAATATTTATAAAAGGATGAAATTCAAAAAGAGAAAAAAAGGAAAAAGAAAGCAAGAAGAGATCAATTTATCTCAACTAATTTTATCTTGGTTACAAACTTAGTCTCCCAATAACATACACATCCCGTTTTTTTTATCTCAAAGGAGAGGACCAGTTTCAATATGTTTTAGAGCGCTTATGTAGATAAAGTCCCCTGACAAAATATCAAATGTGTCACCCATGACACAACCTTCATCACCGTTATTTCGTATTCCTAAAAAAATATGAATATAATTTGAAGCATGACATTTGCAATTAGGAAGCACACATGAATGATTTTTTTAAAACTATATAAACATGAAACTAATAACATATTATAGTACTAATGTTGTTAATTCGTGTAAAAACAAATTGGCATAGTAATTATGAGGCGAGCAAATGTATGGATGTGAATTTTTATTAATGATACAAAGAATTTTCCAACTAATGGTTTGTTAAAAATTGAGTTGAGGCCAAAAGATACGCTTGTTACATAAGCTTTACAGCTCTTCTTAGAGAGATTAAAGCTATTTTGAGGCTGGATGCTTCTAGTTTTCCCTTGTCGAGTCTTCACAATTTTTCTTATATATTTTGGTATTATAGTTTTTTGGTCATTATGATAAATGATAAGGTATAAATCCTACTTGATTTTTTCTTTATTTTTGGCTCATTGGTTTGGGAGGTAAAGTATCCCCTTATTTGGATTTTTAAGGTGCCTTGGGGGAGACCTTTTCCCTCATTTACATGTATAAATTACTATGGAGTTTTTTCCATCTTCTAGAAAAGGCACGCTCAATTGGATAAAAAATTAATCATTGTATTATTGGAGATATAGTAGGGCACCGCTCACATGTTCCACTTCCCGTATTGGGATACCACATTTACCATGCTCACGAATATACTAGTGAGTTCAAATGATATTTACCCTTCGAAAATACACATGTTAAACTTCAAGATGGTGTTTTGATGGGTATTCCCCAAGTAGAGATGTGGAACCTATATGTTTCATTCATGTATTGGTTATGGAAATCTGATATGAGACCATAAAACGTGAACGGGAATTCTTATTACAAATTATTGGTCCATTATCCTGCATAAATGGCCATAGCAACATCCAACCAGAATGGCTTACAATATTAAGGGACACAGTCGTTAAAAATGATATGACAATTAAGTGCCATACTAGCCTACGTGTATACATGATAAGACATTGTAGTCCGCTTAGATTCTATCGTTAGTCAGGTCCATAGTTTCACATTGATCATTTGGGTAACATTTAATAACATGTGTTCTAAGTTTGACTGTATAATTTTCATACATCTCTATATATGTTTGTAAATTGATAATATTTATGTTAGATATCAAATCCATTATCCGTTATCAAGACTTGTCCATCATTCTCACCAGATTGCATGTTAGTGAGGGTATAGTTTCCTGAATGTTTCACAATATACAAACATCCATGGAAATTGTGTTATTTAGTTGATGCAAGTTGGTAGATGACCCTTAGTGGCCACCTTGTCCTTAGGGGACAATAGGGAACTCTTAACAGTTATGGTACACTTGTTAATCCTTGTATCCCAACTTTCTCTTACTGACACAAGCACCTATATAAGGGCATACGTAGTTTGTTTCCACTTGATCAATGGCCTAAGTACATTACGACCTACGACAGTCGTCCCAAGTATATGTCAAATGACCCTCCTCATATTGAGATGTATTCCTCATATACATCTATTAGCAATAATGGATGGGGAATACAAATGTATGCTAGCACCCCCTAACTAATTAAGAATTTTAGTTGTATGATGTGTACACTAAGGGTCCACTTTGACATAGTTTTTCTCATGGATATGTAATTTGGTTGGGGAGAACATGTCAAAAGGGAGACGAATATGGAATAACGAGAAAATCATAGGAATTTTATCAATAAAGGTATTCCAATTATTATATTGACACGTCTAGATTAGAGAGTGTAGACACACGATTCTTGTTCCCCTCATACTCTGTAAGGGTCCCCACCGAGGATCTCCCTCTACATACCTTTATTGTCTGACTTTTTTAAATGCCAAATCAGTTCGACGTACCACGTGGCATGTTAGAGGAGTGACGCATAGATTTCGTGTTCGCGAGAGTGATCGACACGGGTACGTCATCTCCGATAAAGTGTTCATGTTCATAGGTCCCAGCACTTAGTTATTTGAATGTTAAGATTTTGCATTTGATATGGTGTTGGATAACATTGGAATTTTTTTTATGGTGATGCATGTGGGTATTAGTTTGGTCCATCACATATACTATAAATAAAATCATAATCGAATATTAAATCAAATTAATGGCATAAACTCCTTCCAAAGGACATGAATTAGATGATCAATTATAAACAAACATATCAATAATGTAACTCAAATTCACACAAACTCGTAAACAAATATTATCTTGTATTGATATACGAACATACTATAAATACCAATTGGCAATTCGAATTTTCAATTGGCTCACCTTCAACCTTTTATCACCATTACAAATCAATCCAAGTTTTTTATTTGGCTCACAATCAACTTCATATCACAACAACAAATTATATGTACAAAACTAATGATACAAATCAATAATTATGAATTAAAATTACCTCTTATCTGTATCAATTGAATGCTGTAACTTGAATGTTCGGGCTAAGATAAAATGTTTCAAAATGAATGAAAAACGGTCATGCAAGCAGTAGCTCCCTGTCAAATACCTATAAATAAAAAACACGTGTATCAGGGATGGAGCCAAATATGAAAAACAAATGGGTTTTCGAACACACTACCATAATTTACATGCTCAAACTATAAATCACGGAATAAAGTTATATATATTATTCAATTTGAATTTTTCTAATATTAATTTGTGTATGATCCATCTTCTATATAATATATGCATCGTAAGAACATAACGAATGGTCGTATAACAAAATGATTCACCAATACTACAATGATTTCATCATTTTTCTCTTTTTCAATTATAAAATACAAACACAATTAATAGCATCTATAAGGGTGAATTCAAAAACAAAATATAAACAACCCATTATCATGGGTGATACATGCTCAACTATGTAAAATCAACCTATAAGAGAAAACAAACAATTTATAATTGTCATAAAACCTAGTGTGATTGTTTGTACGAAATAAATACAATATAGTAAGATTCAAAATAAACACTTCACTTAATACCTTAAAAAATAAATCAACATACCAAATCTAAATGTTAAGACATAAACCTAATTAGATCTTGAAATGAAAAGATCCATTATCCAGATTGTCAGATTCAAATCAACCACAACTTTAAATAAAAAGCCTAATCGATTCTCATATTCTTCTACTACAAAGCTTAAATGCATAAATAAAGAAACACATTTGTAGGTATTAAATTATTTAACCTAGATAAGTAAAACAACGGTGGGAATCAACATGGAGGGTGAGCGAAGAGAATTAGAAGGACAGGTTCGGGGAGGATAATGGCTAAAGAACTAGGAAGGAATAAAAGATGAAAAAACGAAGACTTGTTTGCTTTTTTCCTTTTTTTTAATTTGCTTATGCTAATAGAAACAAGCGGGAGTGAAAATTAATAAAGGGGGATCCAAATTGGTTTTAACCGTTTAATAAGGTATACCTTTTGAGATGACTACTAATATATCGTCCCTTTAGTATTACCTTTTGAGATGGGTAGAATTTACGGACTTAAAAACTAATAGTTTTTAAGACCGCTAGTTTTACTCGTCTCAAAAGGTGGGTTTTAGAGACTCAAATTTTAGCCATTTTAAAAAGTTCAGTATTAAAAAAGTACTTTTTTGTAGTGTCAACTCACAATTATACAGAGATTAAAAAGTGGACTGCCATCTACCTCCTTAACCGTTAAATACCTATTGATTACAACCAAATCCGTTTTCCCATCAAACCATAAGCGTAAAAAGATTACCATACCCTTATATGGGTCCTGCTATATTTACCGAAACCTAATTATAACTCCCGGGTACCTATTCTGTAATATTACGACCCATTTTGGATCAACGGTGCACTAAAAAAAGTCATTCGAGTCACCCAACTATAAATACACCATCATCTCATTAAACGGGTCCGACATGTGTGTGACACCCCGCCTAATAAAATACCGGGTGATCAGTCCTATACCAAATTAAAACAGGAATCCCAGTTGGTTCATCCTTAGCATCACTATCGAAAACTTTTTAAAACTTACTAACCACCTAGTATTCCAAAAGCTAGTGCCAAATTTTAACCTTTTTAATTAACAAAAATAGTACATGTGGAGTTAAATATAAACCATTCACACAACTGAATGAAAATAACAGAATAAAATAATTAAACAACTTGTCGAATAAACCATCGGCCACCAAAGTAAAATAATTCAATATAAACATCCAACACCTGAATAATTACATCTGAAAACTGTACTGAGAAGTTTGGGCATCAAGCCCTAAATAAAACTGAACTGAGAAACGATTCCCATTCTAGGAATGAATGAATGATGCGTCTAATCCAAACTCCTACTAGCATCCACATATGCTGCAGCTCCGTGTTCCTGGAATATAATATCAATCCTGGCGCCTCTGTGACTGGACACCTAAAAGGTTTTGGAAAATAGTTTTATAGCAAGGGTTAGAACCCAAAACATTTTGAAAATATTTAGCAAGTGAATTAACTGCAGTAATTTAAAATGCATGAATGCACTTTATATAAAAGTTAGTGTCGCACTCTCTTGTGGACATTCTCACCCCTCCACTAATGTGCACACCTAACGGTTACCTTAACCCCACCTAGTTGTACTACCCTGTCCAACTAGTCCTGGTGTAACCACCCCTTGCCATACTACTCTAACCCGATTATAGTTATTCCTGAATTATAAGTTATCTCATCAATTAACTTAATTAATTCCTTCTTAATTAATAGCATATAACCGTAACACAAGTTATATAAACTAAATACATCACACACTGTATTATTTCCACAAATGATTAACTTAATTAATTTCTCATTAATTAATAGCATATAACTGTAACCTGAGTTATATACAGTAAATACATCTCACACTATATTATCACCTACATATAATATTTATTACCATATTATACTTACCTTTATTAACATCCACACATATATTATACGTGTATCCATCCTTCCGAGTATACCCTCACCGGATTATTCCCTCTAAAGTGCCATCTCACTAGGTGTGCTCACATAACCTAGTTAGCCAAGTTGGAATCGCTCACCAACCTGGCCCAAAACAAAAACGAAGTGGAGGCGGTCATATTCCTTCCCTGAAAGTGAGATAAGCCCCTCACCCATATACCGGACGCTATGACCTGGGGATATACTCACCCTACTCCTCAAGCTAGGGGATTCACCCACATCGTGCAACCTCCCTTGATAGCACTAGAGTATATAATTAAATACATATCTAATCACTGATATTTAATAGCACACACAATATATACACATATATATATATATACTATCACTACACTGTATATATATACAACATGAACCCTGACTTTTTCGTGTACTCATAACCCGTAACACTAGCCTGTAATGTCATGAGTCTCTCGCTTGACTCAACTAAATAATTTTCTCACTTATTTAATTTATCATTATCCCAAGTCTATGGTCCGATTCTAATTTAATTAATTCACACATTAATTAATATAATATTTTCCCCCAAGTCTAGGGTCCGACTCTAATATAAATACTTTACACAGTAATTTATATAATTCTTGCTCGAGTCCATGATCCGACTCTCATTTAATTAATTTACACATTAATTAATTAATATCAATCCGAGTCTGTGGTCCGACTCTCTTATAATTAATTTACACACTAATTAAGTTATATCATTCCGAGTCTGTGGTTCGACCCTAATTTTAATCAATTTACACATTAATTAATTATTACCAATCCGAGTCTGTGGCCCGACTCTCATATAATTAATTTACCCATTTAATTTATATAATACTTGCCCGAGTCTATGCTTCGACTCTTAGTTAATTTAATATCACCTAAATTAACTTATTACCTCCCCGAGTCTACCATCCGACTCTAATTAAATTAATTATCCCACCTATTAATTTAATAACTTCCCGAGTCTACAATTCGACTCTAATTTAATTAATCAACACATCCATTAATTTAATACCAATCCGAGTCTGTGGTCCGACTCTACTTAAATTAATTTACACACTAATTAATTATTACCAATTCGAGTCTACAACCCGACTTTAATCTAATTAATCACACATGAATTAAATTAACACTTTCCCGAGTCTATAGTCCGACTTTACTTTAATTAATTACTCATTAATTAATTTAACACTTGGTGTCACCTAACCATTTTACCCGGACTCGCTCACTTGGCCCGTAACTTAATATGTTCCCGAGCATATATTCCGACTCTAAATTAATTAGTTTATCTCCAAACTTAATTCACTACCTTGGCGTCGCTTAGCCAATATACCCGGACTCACTCACTTGATCCGTATCTCCCTATTTTGGAATAATATCCCTCAAATTCATCCATAAAGTGCCCCACATAAATTTTCCTTAGTCCCAATTACTCTTCCCCATAATTACTAGGAATATGTGTTTCATAATTATTTATCACAAATTAATGTATGGGAATTAAATTTCTAATTAATTTCCCCCTTATATACAACCTAGGCGAGCTGCCCAGAATTCTGCATCGTCGATCGATCGAACCCCTTGAGTCGATCGATCGATCGCCCCTGACTTTGTCTTCTTCGAGACGCAGTTCCACCATTAACGAAAACCTCCAACTTTCATTCTTTCCCCTGGACTAACCCAAGCCCAATCAACCCTATATCTATATAGGAATAAGATAAAAGCACCTTATGGAACATCAAACTGAAATTAAATATCACGATTTTCTACTTTTTCCGAGTTGGGTAATTTTCGGGTTTATACACGTTAAATCCAAGTTCCATCAATTCATCTCAATTTCGTTCATAATTTCTATTAGATTTCACATTCCAATCAGATATTCACACTCAGAATTATAACACAACTAATTCTCACCTTAAATCCCAATCAATTTGTTCCGTTAACAAAATCCCATTTTTGTACCCATTTATCCCCAAAATGAATTTTAGTTACACATCACTAAAATATGAATTGGATATCACAATTTAGAAATCAAAACAGTTAACCACTTGCCTGAATTTGTTCGTAGGGTCGGATCCGTTGTTGATGTCCCTTAATTTGGCTCCAATAGCCTCCAATTTGTTCTTGATTTGATTTCCCCCAAATCCCCTCTCAAACCCTAGGTTTAGAGTTATGTTGGATGCCATTCCTTAATCTCCCAATTAGGTTAAAAATCCTTAATCCCGTTTTTAGCCTAATGGCCTTAATTAAAATAGCCCAAATCACCCCGTGTGAGCCCGCCTATGCCCAAAAATGTCCCCAGACCCAATTACTACCCCCAGGAACTCTTTTCTGACTATCTCGACCCATCCGGACTCAACCGCGCACTCAGAATTGGCATCCAAATTAATTTATAAAAGTCCTTATCTCACACCCAATTTAGTCTATACCGACTCCCGGAAGAGATAAGTGCATACCCCGTCATAAATACCCGAAATGACGTAATTAAATTATTACTATTCACTTAGTAAATAAATTTCCCTAAACATTAACCATTCACTCCCCGATTAATATTTAAATATATATATTATCATAATTAATTCAATTAAAATTACAACACACAAGTAATTTAGAATTCTCGAATTAATTAAATATAAAATCCACAAAAATACGGGGTGTTACAATGTGCATACAGTACGCATCGCCCATAAAATATATAAATCCACCGATGTAATTCTCTATCGACATAACATAATAAAATGTCGGTTTTCACTTATAAACGACATGTAATAAATCACATATCTATTTACATATCACACTCATGTAAATAATAACCATAAAAAATGTTAATCCTTATCTCGTTAATTAATATTTACTCAAACCAATTTAATTTTATTAATTAAATTAATAAATCCACGCACACGTGGAAATTAAACACTCATAAAAGTATGGGATATTACATTCTACCCCATAATAACGGAATTTCGTTCTCAAAATTTGAACGTACTTGCCACAAAGAGATCTGCATACTTTTTCGGCATATCATCCTCGCGCTCCCACGTCGACTCGACGATTTTGTGATTTTCCCACTGCATACGCACTAACGGTACCACTTTTGACCAAAGCTTCCACTTGATACGGCCCAAAATGGAAATATGTCTCTCCTCATAAGAAATATCCGACTGTAAGTCAATCTCCTCCAACGTTATATGCCGACAAGCCACGTCATCCCTGAGATACCTTCTCAATGGCGACACATGAAACACGTCATGAATTCGCTACAAATACTCCGGTAAGGCGAGCCTATACGCAACCGACCCTTTGTTTTCAATAATGGGAGAATGACCCACAAACCTAGGGGCCAACTTCCCCTTCTTGTCGAACCACATCACTCCCTTTATGGGAGATACCCTCAGTAACACCCAATCATCCCCGCCAGTCTCTAAAAATCTTCGATTCATATCGATGTAACTCTACTGCCGTTCTTGAGCTACCCGAATACGACTCTTATCCAACTCAATCCTTGTCGACATATCCTAAATTATGTCCGGCCCGAGAAGCTTGTTGTACCCCACCTCAAACTAATAAGGAGGCGAGCGACAAGGTCTTCCGTACAAATCCTCAAATGGATACATGCCAATAGCAAACTAGTACGAGTTATTATACGAAAACTCTACTAAAGGTAATTACTGCTCCCAACTACCCTTAACATCTAGAATATACATCATTAATATATCCTCCAACATCCGATTCACCCTCTCCATTTGCCCTTCGATCTGCGGGTGATACGTCATGATAAAAAGCAACTCCATCATCACCACCTCTTAAAAACTCTGCCAGAAGTGGGACACAAAGATGTTATCCTAATCTGAAATAATATAGAGTGGCACCCCATGCACTCTCACTATCTTTGTAATGAAAAGATGGTTATACTGCCATGTCGTGTAATCCACCTGAACTGGTACGAAATGAGCTAAATTGGTCAATCGATACACACTAACCCAGATGAACTCGTGACCCCTCTACAAGGTCGATAACTCCTTAATGAACTCCATCAATATACTCTTTTATTTCCACACAGGAATCTCCGATGGTGGTAAAATATCGACTGGTCTTTAATGATCAGCCTTCACTATCTGACAAGTGGTTCACCTAGAGATAAACTCTGCTATGTCCCTCTTTACACCGGCAAACCAATACTGCCTCCTCCTAACCTGGTACATCTTATGCCCTCAGGGATGCCCCAATAACCGTCACCCATGTGCCTTCTTCATAACTGCATGCCATATGACCTCATTATTTGGGACAATCAACCTTCCATTGAAGTGTAAGCCACCCTCAAAATTGATTGAGTAAGACTTTTCTCCACCTGCTAATAACTGTTGTATCCTCTCTCGATAAGAAGGATCCCCTACTTGTGCCTTAATAACCCTTAAAATGATATCGCTGTTAAGTTCATCACTGCCATATAGGCCCGAACCACCTCCTCCTCCTGATGAAGTTCATCCTACTTTGCCTCCTTACACTGCTGCCAGCTGCCTTGCAGGCATACGACTCATTGCATCTACCACTACATTAGACTTTCCTGGATGATACTAAATATCGAACTAACTAGGGCTCCCATACACTCTATTCCATTATGGACACCCGCATTATCTCAGATTCAACACACACGACACATACCATGCGTGACCATACCGTAAAGGTATACTCAATTACCCTACTAGTTGAGATTCAAATCTTCTTGAGATTGACCCACTTATTCAATTAAGGCTGCAAACATTCCTAAGTGCTATCGACATTGAACTCTTTGGCTCCGTTGGCCTTAAATCATATAATATCTCATTGCTCGATGCAGTAAATTTTCATATGTGTAATTCCTAACGTATTGAACCAATATCCCAGGGCCCAAATGTCTCTCAACTCCTGGTACTTACAAAGCTTCATGCATGGGACGTCTTGCCAACAAAATACAAATAAAGAATCCTCCCAATACACTATTACCTAGCTTTGTCGATTATCGATATCCTTTGGCCCAAGACATATAACTGGAACATCCCAAGGTAATGTACTCTTATGGACAAAACCATGGCCCAAAATCTGCTAAATCTGAAGTCTCATCTCGCTTATCTATAAAGGAGTCATATTATACAACGCTCGTACTATCGGCCTAGTCTTCAGCGCGCGCTATCGGCCTAGTCTTCAGCACTAAATCAATCACTAACTAAATCTCTCGACTGAGCGGTAACTTTGGTATCTTTTGAATCACATCAGTAAAGTCCCTAACCATATGAATTGAATATAACGAGACAGATACACTCTCTGCAGTATTCTCCTAGATATAATACAAATGCTTGATCGACCCTCCCTCCAGACGAGGCATCGCCACAAGAAACCTATCATGCCCTGGAATACCAAACACGATAGTCTTACTGTAACAGTCCACCATCGCTCTATATGTCGCTAACCAATCCATACTTAGGATAACATCATACTCATACATCTCTAAAACGAGAATATTCGATACTAAGCATAATCTCTCAAGGTCCACACCCACTCCCCTGCCGATGGAATGAATGAGAGCCCCACTACCCAATGGTGAATCTATGGTCAGTATAATATCTTATGCTATATCCAATAAACCCGGCTCACACGCGAATCTAGTGCTAATAAAAGAATGTGACTCATCCGTGTTAAAAAATACCCGCCCCAAGTTCTTATGGATAGAAAACTTACCCTCACTCGCTAATGGCACTGATGATAAAATTGGTTCACGGACGTTATACACACGCCCAAACTGCAACTGGTGGGGTCGGAAGTTATTGTAACTA
Source organism: Sambucus nigra (assembly GCA_949130495.1). NCBI lineage: Eukaryota > Viridiplantae > Streptophyta > Magnoliopsida > Dipsacales > Adoxaceae > Sambucus > Sambucus nigra. The sequence continues at coordinate 376,515,986 of OX422209.1, read as the reverse complement.
CTGCCCTAAATGGGCATCCTATTATTGACCCCGAATACTATTCGTGCGTGCACGACGCATGTGACCCTGCTCCCCACAAATGAAACATATCCCTATAAAATATGCCTGCCCTTGGCCATGCTGGCCCTGACGAGGTTGCCCTGTCTCTGGCCCTACTAGCCTTCAATCTGGTTCACTTGGCCCTACTGGCCCTGAGGAGCATCTTGTTGGCCCTGTTGTCCCCGAGGAGCATGTTATTGGCCCTGTTTGTAACTACCATTACCCGGCCTGAACCTCTTAGTCGAGTCTCCCTAATAGAAACCCCACTCCTGCTGCCTACCCTGCTGCTGTGGCACCCCGCTGGCACCGTTGCCTTTAGTTTTATCCAGCTGGCTCGACTCTCCTGTCCTCTTCACTCCTCTTAGATGGAAGTGATGGTTATGGCAGTGGATCAACTCGATGTTAACGACATCAGTATAAGTCCTCAGTGTCAAGTTTCCTAATAAATTCTGGCAGATCCTCTAAGTAAGCTCGTACATATATTCGAGAATCTTGTTCTCATCAGTGTTCACCTCATTTGGCATAAAATTCTCCAGATGAGTGGACTCTTCCTCATAGTCAGCCACTGCCTGGCCCTTCTACTTAAGATATAAAAATCCCCTCCTTATCTCTGTCTACACTGATGACGAAAAGAACTTATGATCAAATCTCACCCAAAACTCCTGAATAGTAATTGAATCCCTCTCTTCCGATGTGGTAATCGACTCCCATTACTAAATAGTTGCCCCAACTAGGTTTAACGTAGCAAGTACCATTTGTTGAGTGTCACTGTGATCAACCATACATAAATGCTTCTAGATGTCCTTATTCTATTGGCTAGCTGCTACTATATCCGCCCTGTCCTCAAACTCTGGTCGGTGGCCCTTCTGAAAGGCATCCCGACTCGCTCCTATAGTCTGAACTGGTGCTGCCACTAGTGGATGTCATTGTACCTACGGCAAGTGGTGTGCTTTAGCAGTCATAGTGGCATTAAATTCCCGTGCTACTATAGCTGTAACCTCTGATGTGGTCATAGTCCCCTAAACATCCTATGGCTTCAGTTGAACCTATCCTTCTACGACCCTCCTCGCTATATGAATCGGTCCTCCTCTCCTGTTATTTGGCATCTAAAACCAAACCAAAATTGTATGAGATTCCATTTCATATATAAGAAATGACAGAAGAACATAAACGCATTATATGTGTAGGAGGGTAGTGAGACCGGGGTCTATGAATAACTGGAAAGGGTGAGGCGTGACCCACTCCAATGGACGCTGCCTGCAAGGTCTTCAAGGTCTCCTGGTGCAACTTCTGAAGAAAACTTCTCCTTCTGGTAACAATGGAGCTCAATCTTCAACTCACTCCCTGCAAGAAGATGAACTCTCACAGTAAAAAATAGTATTTTTCTCAAGAAAAACACCTGAGAGTGATGGCTGTCAGTGGGGAGTGAAGGAACAAAGCACTCAACACTATGAGAATGAGCAGGGAGAGAATACTTAGGTAGGTCTGGTGATATTTTGGCAGAGTAACAGTGCAATTTCTATTGTCCATCTCTTGACCTTGCCCAGAGGTCTATTTATACTGGGGCATTAGGGGTGAGTTGGCATTTTTTGGGCGCCAAAATTGAGAGAGTTGGTGGGGAATAATGTCTGAAGTATACCATTTGTCCTTACCTGTAGGCAGCCTGCCTGTCGCCCCTGCATGCGCCACCTGGCACCGACCAAAAGTCAAAAATCACATATGTCCCCTAATGGATACAAAATATGAGATTTGGTAGTTATCTTTTGAAACGGTAACTTGTGGTGCAATTTTGCAAATCTTGAGAGAGGAGACCTTAAGGAGTCATTTCCTCTAAAAAATGTTATTTTTCTTGAGAGGGACCTTGAGGACCCCCTCTTCTGGAAAAGTCATTTTCGTGTAAAGAGTTTATTTCTTGTGAGTAGCCAGCTCTTTGGCTGCTCACTTCACTTGTGACCAAGTGTGAAGTGTGTGTAGTCTTGAGTGACTTCTGGGTCTTCCTACTAGTATTCTCTCAATCATATAGTGCTAAGTGGTTGAGCTTGCTCAACATACCTTGTCCCTCAGCCGCCAAGCCAAAACTCCCAGGAGGTCCCAACGCGCCTGTTCGAGCCCTGCTTGCTCGACTAGGCAACATGTACAAGAAAGTAAAGTGTTAATGCTGTTGTTCATTTAAAGATTGATGTTTCATGATGAGGAGTTGCTCGTGATAGCTACTCCCTCATCCTGTCCACTCTGGGTGGGTTCCTTCTCAATATGAGTTTCTTCCGAAACCCTTGTAGCGGCACTTCTCGAATAACATTTTTGCAGTAACCCTTGCAGTGGCACTGAGCCTTGCAGTGACGCTGACTCTCTCGAATGTCATTACTGCAGTGACCCTTGCAGCGGCGCTGACCCTTGCAGTGGCACTTCTTAATTTTGGATTTCTGTGGTGACCCTCGCGGACACCTCTCGAATGTTATTGCTGTAGTGACCCTTGCTGTAGTGGCGCTGACGCTTGCAGTGGCGCTGACCCTTGCTGTGGCGCTGACACTTGCAGTGGCGCTGACCCTCTCGAATGTCATTACTGCAGTGACCCTTGCAGCTGTGCTGACCCTCGCAGTGGCGCTTCTCAATCTTGGATTTCTATGGTGACCCTCGCGGGCACCTCTCGAATGTTATTGCTGTAGCGGCGCTGATGATTGCAGCGACGCTGACCCTTGCAGTGGGCGCTGACACTTGCTGCGGTGCTGACCCTTGCAATGGCACCGATCCTTGTAGCTGCAGTGACCCATGCAGTGGCGTTGACTCTTGTAGTGGCGCTGACCCTTGCAGTGGCGCTGACCCTTGCAGCTGCAGTGACCCTTGCAGTGGCGCTGGGGGTTCCTACTCAATATGAGTTTCTGCCGGGACCCTGGGGTGGTTCTTTCTCAATTATGAGTTTCTGTCGGGACCCTAGTGGTTCCTGCTCAATATGAGTTTCTTCCGGGACCCTGAGTGGGTTCCTTCTCAATATTTCCAAAAAAAAATGTTTTTATTTATATTTTTTTTTGTAGGTAGACACCCTTCTACATTAGCCCCTCATGCAAAGTCTTTTGTGTTGGGTAGACCAAAAGGCTTTGTACGCCATAAATTCAGTTTTTTTTTTCTTTTCAGGGACCCTAGGGTTTCTTCATCATTTCTCTTAAGCTCATTAAATGTTATGTCACTTCATCCCAAGTTTTATAAATGAGGCCACTTATAGTGGACCTTTTTATCAGGATATAAACTTGGTCGGAGGGGTTACTCGCGGTGAGCACCTCATTTTTTAGCCTTCTTCTATGGCCTTCTACTTTGTTTAAAGGTGCTGCTCATGGTGAACCCCTCGCCCTTGGCCTTTTTTCTATGGCCTTCTATCTTGGGCGGAGGGTTACTCACGGTGAGCCCCTCACTCTTGGCCTCCTTATGTGGCCTTTCATCCTTGGCGGAGGGGTTACTCACGGTGAGCCCCTCGCCCTTGGCCTTCTTATGTTAGCCTTTCCTCTTAGGCGGAGGGGTTACTCGCGGTGAGTCCCTCGCCCTTGGCCTCCTTCTGTGGCCTTTCATCTTGGGCGGAGGGGTTACTCACGGTGAGCAGCTTGCCCTTGACCTTCTTCTGTTGGCCTTTCCTCTTAGGCGGAGGGGTTACTCGTGGTGAGTCCCTCGCCCTCGGCCTTCTTCTGTGGCCTTCTGTCTTGGGCGAAGGGGTTACTCGCGATGAGCCCCTTGCCCTTGGCCTTCTTCTGTGGTCTTGCATCTTGGGTGGAGGGGTTACTCGCGATGGGGCCCTCGCCCTTGGCCTTCCTTTGTGGCCTTCTGTCTTAGGCAGAGGGGTTACTCGCGGTGGGCCCCTCGCCCTTGGCCTTTTTCTGTGGCCTTCTATCTTGGGCGGAGGGGTTACTCACGGTGGGACCCTCACCCTTGGCCTTCTTCTGTGGCCTTCTATCTTGGGCGGAGAGGCTACTCGCGGTGAGCCCCTCGCCTTTGGCCTTCTTCTTTGGCCTTTCATCTTGGGCGAAGGGGTTACTCACGGTGGGCCCCTCGCCCTTGGCCTTCTTCTATGGCCTTCTATCTTGGGCGGAGGGGTTGCTCGCGGTGAGCCCCTCGCCCTTGGCCTTCTTCTGTGGCCTTTCATCTTGGGCGGAGGGGTTACTCGCGGTGAGCCCCTCGCCCTTGGCCTTCTTCTATGGCCTTCTATTTTGGGCGGAGGGGTTACTCGCGATGAGCCCCTCGCCCTTGGCCTTCTATCTTGGGCGAAATGGTTACTCGCGGTGAGCCCCTCGCCCTGAGTGCTTTTCTGCAGCATCAAGTTTGGGAAGAGAGGGCACTCAAGGTGGATCCCCTCGCCCTAGGCTATTTTCTGTCAAACTTGCAATCTTGGGCAGGTGGAGCCACTATAAATGGAACCCCACACTCCAAGTTATTTTACTATTTGTTCACTTGCTTGAGGACTTCTCAATATTATCCCCCTCGTGCAGAAGTGTCTTGTAATGTCGAGAGACTTGTGCACGAAACTGTCGTACCGTTTATTTATACTTGGCAGTTGCTCAAGACTGTGAGCACTTTGGTGCCCTTGGAGCCTTAGGTGCTAAACTGTCGCACCTTATATTTATACTTGACGCTTGCTCAAGACTGTGAGCGCTCCGGTGCCCTTAGAGCCTTAGGTGCTCAACTGGCGCACCTTATATTTATACTTGGCATTTGCTCAAGACTGTGAGCGCTCCGGTGCCCTTGGAGCCTTAGGTGCTCATTTGGAGCACCTTATGTTTGTACGTGGCATTTGCTCAAGACTGTTAGCACTCCGATGCCCTTGGAGCCTTAGGTGCTCAACTGGCGCACCTTATATTTATACTTGGCACTTGCTCAAGACTGTGAGCGCTCCGGTGCCCTTGGAGCCTTACGTTTATACTTGGCATTTGCTCAATACTGTGAGCGCTCCGATGCCCTTTGAGCCTTAGGTGCTCATCTGGAGCACCTTATGTTTATACTTGGCACTTGCTCAAGACTGTGAGCGCTCCGGTGCCCTTAGAGCCTTAGGTGCTAAACAGTCGCACCTTATATTTATACTTGGCCTTTGCTCAAGACTATGAGCGCTCCAGCGCCCTTGGAGCTTTAGGTGCTAAACTATCGCACATATACTTATACTTGGCAATTGCTCAATATTGTGAGCGCTCTGATGCCCTTGGAGCCTTAGGTACTAAACTGTCATACCTTATATTTATATTTATATTTATATTTATATTTGGCACTTGCTCAAGATTGTGAGCACTCCGGTGCCCTTGGAGCCTAAGGTGCTCATCTGGAGCACCTTATGTTTATATTTGGCCTTTGCTCAAGACTGCGAGCGCTCCGGTGACCTTGAAGCCTTAGGTACTAAACTTTCGTACCTTATATTTATACTTGGAAGTTGCTCAAGACTGTGAGCGCTCCGGTGCCCTTGGAGCCTTAGGTGCTAAACTGTCGCACCTTATATTTATACTTTCCAGTTGCTCAAGACTGCGAGCGCTCCTATGCCCTTGGAGCCTTAGGTACTAAACTGTCGTACCTTATATGTATACTTGGAGTTGCTCAATACTTTGAGTTACTCTTTTTTATATGAGAACCTCAAGATTGAACTTCCCGCTTCTAACTGTGGGGTATTTGCATATGATATGAGTAAGTTAAAATTTTGAAGCTCCCCTCTAACTATGGGGCACTTGCATATAACTGAGCAAGTAAAAATTTGGACGTTGCCCCTCTAACTGCGGGGTGCTTGCATATATCTGAGCAAGTTTAAAATTTTAAAAGTTTCCCCTTTAACTGCGGGGTACTTGCATATAATTGAGCAAGTTAAAATTTAGAAGCGGCCCCTAGCTGCGGGGTACTTCTTGCATATAGCTGAGCAAGTTTAAATTTTTTAAAAATTTCCCCTTTAACTGCGGGGTACTTGCATATAACTGAGCAAGTTGAAATTTGGAAGCGGCCCCTCTAGCTGCGGGGTACTTCTTGCATATAGCTGAGCAATTTATAAATTTTAAAAGTTTCCCCTTTAACTGCGGGGTACTTGCATATAAATGAGCAAGTTGAAATTTGGAAGCGGCCCCTCTAGCTGCTGGGTACTTCTTGCATATAGCTGAGCAGTTTATATATTTTTTTAGCGCAGCCCCGTGTGACTGTGCGGTACTTTTAGTGCAACCCCATTTTGTTATGCATATTCATTTCTTGGGAAGTAACTAAGAGATGGGTTAGCCCTTCTCCTTCCACAAACTTTGAATAAAATTTCACATATATCATAAATAAAGAAATAATTATTTCTTTATACAAAAAATTTCCCTTGGTCTGTAAGGTCCTTGTTCCAAACTTTTCTTGGGAACATTTTTTTTGTCTTTATAAGAATAACAAGTTTAGAGAGGGGTTAGACCCACTTCTCCCTATTTTCTGAAGACTGATCAATTACATTTTTCTTGAGAACAGAGGTTAGGACTTGTTCTCTAGGCTAAAAATCTATATTGAATAATAAAAAAACGTAGTGATTTTTTTTTATTATTATTACTAGGAGGATAACCTCCTTCTGGTCTTGTCGGGTCTTAGGGACTTTACTCACTATACTTTTACTTTTGGGTTGGATATCCCCCCAAGTATGATGAGGTAAGTTCCTTATATATCATGGGCCCTCTTCTAATCTAGTAGAGGTTCTGCCCTTCTTTTAAGAAAAGAACACATAAATCTGGTGTACCCACCGCACAATGTAGGTAAATGAGTCATGCACGAAATTTCAAGTGCCAACAAAAATAATGAGTATTACTTTTCTTCATTGCAGTCAGAGTTTATATTTCTTACAAGAAGTGTACTCATAAAACTAGAGCAGTCTATTCAAACTTTTTAAGAAAATGAAACTTGGCAGGAGTTAGGCATAGTACCTTCTCAGTCGTGGTGGTGAGAATGTCTGTAGACGACAGATTGAATTTTGGGGCGAGGACTTGTACGGGTCCCTCGCCACTTCCTGTAATGGTGGGGGGTTCCTCGCTTAGAAGTACCACTCTTGGAACTAAATTTATTCGGGGTCCCTCGCGCCCACATGTCATTGAGGAGGGTTCCTCTCTTGTGGGTTCCTCGTTTGGCGGGATGGGTTTTGGTCCCAAATTATTGGGGGGACCTATTGGTCATGAAGTCGAACACGGGGCGTTGTCTGGTGCGAGTCCCTCGTCGGGTATATTGGTGATTGTGGGTGTCTCACCAAATGATATGTTTATGGGAGACTCCTCGCAACTGTTTGAATTTGGGAGTTCCTCGCAGTCGGGGTTGCCATCTGGGGTCAAAATGGGTGAGGGTTCTGCGTCAGTAATTGGTTTGAAACCTCATCATCTGCTGGGTTCCTCGACGTCTTCTGTCAATACAGGCGACAGTTCCTCGTCAGACATGGATTTGAACCCTTATAGTGCAATGGCTTCCTGGTGTTCTGCCCCAGCCTTAGGGGTTCCTCGCCTGCTACTACTTCTATGAGGAATTCCTCGAATATATTTCAAGCCATGAACTTTTCGCGATCGTCGCAAGTTGAAAACATGGGAAGTTCCTCGCGTGTTGCGGTCATGGGTGGTTCCTCGTGAGCGTTTCTGCTTACGGCAGGTTCCTCGTGTCAGATTTCATTGCTAAGTTGGGTTCTGCGCTTGTCCCCTCAACATCTGGGGGTTCCTTCGCCATTTCCAACAGTGGGCTCCTCGCCATTTCCAGTAGTGGGTTCCTCGCCCACCATGTCTCAATTTGTTGATCTTGGTTGTTATTTTCTTTTAGCGAAGGTTCCTCATCTGGTAGAACTAGATTTGTGGAAAGGGGTGTCTCGTCTGGTGGAGCTTTATTTGGAGAAAAGGGGTCTCGTCTGATTTACTCGCGTCTTTAGGTTTTACATTTGGGGCAGCCACTGCCAAGGGTTCGTCATGGGAGGACCCAATACCCGAGGGTTCCTCGCAGACCAGTGTCTCGACCTTGCATTTTGTCAAGTGTTCCTCACTTGGGGTAGTCTTGCTAACGAGGGGACACCCCCAACACTTGTTCCCCTTTTACTAGGGCCGAGTTCCTCGTCACCAGAATTTCTAATTGTTGAATTGGCTTCTTCTATGAGCGAGGCTTCCTCGTGAGCCGGTCTTACCCCCACGAGTTCCTCACCGAATACGTTGTTTGCTAAGGGTTCCTCGTGGGTGGACTCTATACCCGGGGTTCCTCGCAGATGCCATTTCGTCAGCGGCTCATATGTCTTGTAATTTGCGTCTTTCTTGAAATAAGGGTGTCTCGACTTTGGGTTTCGTCGAGGCTTCCTCACGCGTTGACTTTATACTTTAGGGTTCCTCATCAGTTTCTATTGCCACGAGGTATTCACTGATTGATGAGGGTTCCTCGCGACCAACCTCGTTGGCGAGTTCCTTGTCCTCTATGAGTTCCACACACACTTTTTTTCATTGAGGGTTTGCCATCCTCAGATTCCTCGCGACCCCCCTTGCTGGAAGGTTCCTCGCGCGTTGATGATCTGAGACTTAGGGGTTCCTCGTCAAAGCACATTACAAGCAAGGGTACCTCGCCAGTTAACTTGGAACCAGCGGGTTCCTCCCCACCCGCCGCGACCTCGAGGGATTCCTCGAGTATCAAGAGTTCTGTGGTGGGTTCCTCGCCTTCCCCTTTAAATTCTTTATCATTTTTTTTGCCATTATCTTGGAACCTATGTGTTCCTCGCCGAACTCCATTCTCCATGAGGGGTTCCTCGTCTGCCATGTCCCAATTGCCTCCGGGTTCCTTATGGCTCTCCCCAGATATGGGGAGTCCCTCGCGTCATGCAACTGTGGGTTCCTCGCCTATTGGCGGGTGTTCCTCATGACAGCCTATGAGTATTGAGAGTGTTTTCTTAACGCCACTTATTCTGATCGATGATGGTTCCTCGCTGCTTTCCACCACTGCGAAGGCGGTTGGCATTCTTGACATGGGTTCCTCGCACGTCGACTTCACCTCTAAGGATGTCTCGACATCTGCCAATGTTGGTAGAGATTCCTCGCGTGTTGACCTCATGTCTGAGAGTGTCTCGCTGGATACCAATGCTACTAGGGTCTCCTTGTGTATTGACCTCGTGCCCCTCTCGCTAGCTGCCAAAACTAGTAAGGGTTCCTCCCGTACTGACCTTGTACCCGAGGGTGTCTCGCCGGATGCCCAAAGCTAGTAGGGGTTTCTCACGTACTGGCCTTGTACCCGAGGGTGTCTCGCTGGCCGCCAAAGCTAGTAGGGGTTCCTCGCGCTTTGCTCTAGGCATATAGGGTTCCTCGCATCACACAACTGAGGGTTTCTTGCCAAATCAACTGTTGGCGATTGGGGGTGTCTCGACCTCATGCATCGTCGACAATTTCTCGACTGGTTGTGCTGTATTTAGGGAAATGAGCAATTTGTAATTTGTTTTAAGTGGGGTGTCTCGACCTTGTGTCGCGTCGAGGGTTCCTCAGGCATCGACTTCATCTCTAAGGGTATCTCGCCGACTGCCAGCGCTACTAGGCGTTCCTCGTATTGACCTCATGTTCGAGGATGTCTCGCCAACTATTGGCACTATGGGGAATGTGTTGCTGGCCAAGGGTTCCTCGCGCCCCCCTTTGTTGGTGAGTTCATCATGTGCTGGTAATTAGGGGTTAGAGGTTTCGGATCTTTTAGGATTTCAACTATGGGACCCACGGCCGGGGGTCCTTCATTGTCAGCTGCTGCTGCTATGGATACTTTGTTGATGACGAGGGACACCCAGGGTTTCTCGCCCAGGGCTTCCTCGCGAGTTGGTATTTCTCTAGCCGAGGCTTTGGAACCAATGGGTTACTCGCCGAAAAATATTTTTCATGAGGGGTCCCCCCGCGCCACTGTTGGTGGGGAAGTACACTTGGGAAGTATGGGTTCTTTGCAATTGTGGATGCATCTCTCTCTGAGAAGAGGAGAGTTTCTCGTTTTGAGACCTCTACGACTGTGGGTTCCTCACTGTAACCAATGACCATTGGCACTTCTCCGACCACCTCATCTTCTCCTCAAGCTTGGGAAGACTATATGCGCACTTGTGGGTATGGGTCCCGCAACTCATCATACCGATGAGGAACCTCCCTATGAGAAGAGGAGAGCAACTTCTTGGCTTCCTCTATAGTAACAACTTTATAGGGTGATTCCTCCAAACCCATACCTAGTGAGCTTGACCGCACCACTACTTGCTCCGACACCACTTTTCGTGGCGGAGCTACTTCCACCGAAATCATTATAGAAGTGGTTGCCCCACCAGGGGGGGGCAGCTGCTGGTATTACACAGCCTTGACCCAAACTTGTCATGTCTACATTGTTTTGTTTCAAAAAACTCAAAAACATTCTCATAAGGTTGATACCTGTCACCGGAGCCACTACCGATGAACTGGTCTGCCCTCCCTGAGGAGCAGGTACTCTAGCTCCGGTCACCACCACATCCTCCTGAGTGGTTTAGTCTCTTTGAGCTCCATTACCAGATGGAATATATTCAAACACTAGCTCCTTAGAAACCTTAAAACCTTCTTTGTCCATGGAAGTGAGGATACGATCCCCAGCGGAGTCGCCAAATGTAGGAGGGTAGTGAGACCGGGGTCTATGAATAACTGGAAAGGGTGAGGCGTGACCCACTCCAATGGACGCTGCCTGCAAGGTCTTCAAGGTCTCCTGGTGCAACTTCTGAAGAAAACTTCTCCTTCTGGTAACAATGGAGCTCAATCTTCAACTCACTCCCTGCAAGAAGATGAACTCTCACAGCAAAAAATAGTAATTTTCTTAAGAGAAACACCTGAGAGTGATGGCTGTCAGTGGGGAGTGAAGGAACAAGGCACTCATCACTATGAGAATGAGTAGGGAGAGAATACTTAGGTAGGTCTGGTGATATTTTGGCAGAGTAACAGTGCAATTTCTATTGTCCATCTCTTGACCTTGCCTATAGGTCTATTTATACTGGGGCGTTAGGGGTGAGTTGGCATTTTTTGGGCGCCAAAATTGAGAGAGTTGGTGGGGAACAATGTCTGAAGTGTACCATTTGTCCCTACCTGTAGGCAGCCTGCCTGTCCCCCCTGCAGGCGCCACCTGGCGCCGACCAAAAGTCAAAAAGCACATATGTCCCCTAATGGAGACAAAATATCAGATTTGGTAGTTATCTTTTGAAACGGTAACTTGTGGTTCCATTTTGCAAATCTTGAGAGAGGAGACCTTAAGGACTCATTTCCTCTAAAAAATGTTGTTTTTCTTGAGAGGGACCTTGAGGACCCCCTCTTCTGGAAAATTCGTTTTCTTGTAAAGAGTTTATTTCTTGTGAGTAGCCAGCTCTTTGGCTGCTCACTTCACTTGTGACCAAGTGTGAAGTGTGTGTAGTCTTGAGTGACTTCTGGGTCTTCCTACTAGTATTTTCTCAATCCTATAGTGCTAAGTGGTTGAGCTTGCTCAACATACCTTGTCCCTCAGCCGCCAAGCCAAAACTCCCAGGAGGTCCCAACGCGCCTGTTCGAGCCCTGCTTACTCGACTAGGCAACATGTACAAGAAAGTAAAGTGTTAATGCTGTTGTTCATTTAAAGACTGATGTTTCATGATGAGGAGTTACTCGTGATAGCTACTCCCTCATCCTCGCCACTCTGGGTGGGTTCCTTCTCAATATGAGTTTCTGTCGAAACCCTTGTAGCGTCACTTCTCGAATAACATTTCTGCAGTAACCCTTGCAGTGGCACTGAGCCTTGCAGTGGCGCTGACTCTCTCGAATGTCATTACTGCAGTGACCCTTGCAGCGGCGCTGACCCTTGCAGTGGCACTTCTTAATTTTGGATTTCTGTGGTGACCCTCGCAGGGACCTCTCGAATGTTATTGCTGTAGTGACCCTTGCTGTAGTGGCGCTGGCGCTTGCAGTGGTGCTGACCCTTGCAGTGGCGTTGACACTTGCAGCGGCGCTGACACTTGCAGCGGCGCTGAGCCTTGCAGTGGCGCTCACCCTCTTGAATGTCATTACTGCAGTGACCCTTGCAGCGGTGCTGACCCTCGCAGTGGCGCTTCTCAATCTTGGATTTCTATGGTGACCCTCGCGGGCACCTCTCGAATGTTATTGCTGTAGCGGCGCTGACCCTTGCAATGGCGCCGACCCTTGTAGCTGCAGTGACCCATGCAGTGACGTTGACCCTTGTAGTGGCGTTGACCCTTGCAGTGGCGCTGACCCTTGCAGCTGCAGTGACCCTTGCAGTGGCGCTGGGGGTTCCTGCTCAATATGAGTTTCTGTCGGGACTCTGGGGTGGTTCCTTCTCAATTATGAGTTTCTGCCGGGACCCTGGTGGTTCCTGCTCAATATGAGTTTCTTCCGGGACCCTAGGTGGGTTCCTTCTCAATATTTCCAAAAAAAAATGTTTTTATTTATATTTTTTTTTGTAGGTAGACACCCTTATACAATATGAAATAAAAGTCCTAAACATATGGTTCTATATCAAAGAAACGCAATGCTGACAACGTAGCAAGTTAGCACATATCCTAAAGGACAGTATAAGCTGATGGTCTGATACCAACTTTGACACACCACCTATTCTAATACTAGGTGATCAATCCTTTATTAAAATAAAAAAGGAATCCAGTATGACTTCATTTTCAGCATCACCGCCGCAACAGTAATTAAACATAAGATAGAATAAAATCATATATACAACTGAACGGAATAAACTGATGTGCATAAAAAAGTAACCCTGAACCGAATAAAACATCGACCATTACAAATAAACATCCAAAATAAATAAAGATTGAAATATAAATTGAGTTTGTCATAAATAAAATCCCATCCAACTACGAGCAACACGCCCAAAAGAAAAAATGAAATAGAACTGCATCATATCTAAATAAAAACGACTGAAGCGACTAATATTAAATGAGTAGCATCCTCAGCTAATGCTCGCAATGGCATAAAAGATCTACTCCTGCTGTCCCTACTACTACTGCAAACCTCAAATTTTAAAAGAAAAAGACGAAAAGAGATTTGCCCGCGGGTCAATGCCCAAAAATGCTTGAAAAGATTTTGTAAGTAATTAAATGCTTTAAATCTATAAAACACGTAGGGTATTACTTTCATAATTAATTTACCGGTCGCACTCACATGAGACTTATCCTCACCTGTCGTCTATAGTGCGTACCCAACACATTCATTTTATTGACTTAATTATGCTACCCAGTCAAACTAGGACAATAACCGCTATTCATGCCCGTCTCGCTAATTGTCACTATTAGCTAACTAGATGCGACCCTCATAAGGTGTCTTTTCATAAACAATAACATAGCTACACACTTTCTATAAATAGATGTCCACACGATATAATATCATAGCTACACTTGTGCTATAAACATATATTCACGTGTCATAATGACATTGCTACACCCGTGTTATAAATAGATATACACATCACATCTCGTACACATGCATATATATATATATATATATATATATATATATATATATATATATATCACTTGCTATATACGTATAACAACATTCCCAGAGCCAAAACCTCGCGGATGCGTCCCTTGTGTGCTATTAGGCTCCAGGTATATCACGCATCACACTTAGCCACCAGGGCAGAATCTCACTATCGAAGTCAAAATGTAAACATAAACAATAAATGCGGTCATAAATATACGTCCGGGAGTGGCAACCATACCACATCGCACCCAATCGGTCTCCAAACTAACACCTATCATCACACTCGGATAGTGGTCATGCAACAGTACTATAACTTGTAGAATCAGTCCAGTACATTTTAGTCAATGCTAGGGTTGAATTGCCCACTACGCCCAACTTTTTAATGATAGTAATACCGAGTAGGTACATTTAATACAATCAACAACCAATCTCTCTCTCTCTCTCTCTCTCTCTCTCTCTCTCTCTCTCTCTCTCACACACACACACACACACACACACACACACACATATATATATATATATATATAGTACTAACTCGTATGAAAATCCCACAACGTATAGTCTACCAATCTCGAAGTCCGAACTGACTTCCTAATTATACATATAAGTGTTCACTCACTTGAATTTCCGTCTCATTTCATTGAAAACCATCTAACCGTTGGCCAAACACACGTACCAAACCCTTAAAAAATATTCCTCATTAGTGCCACTCTAACGTGAAAGTCCCTACGCTCATTTCCCGAAGGTCTAAGGAGTCAAAATAGCGCGTAAACTAAATTTGGGCAAGCTAAGAAACCGAACCAATTCACTTGGAAGACCGAATCGATTAGATCCCCCAACGAATCAATTCGGTTTGCTGGGCTTCCATTGTGTTATTTCTCAAGTTTTCACCTCTAAAACCCTCCAATGGAGGTCTCAAGCCTCCCAAACATAAAATTAATACCCCATGTGAATATAAAATCATCTCAGAAGTACTATAACATCAAATTAAACTCGAATTCATAAACAATAACACAGCTACACACTTGCTATAAATAGATTTCCACACGATATAATATCATAGCTACACTCGTGCTACAAACAGATACTCACATATCATAATAACATAGCTATACCCATGCTGTAAATAGATATACACATCATATCACATACACATAAATATATATCATTCGCTATATACGTATAAATGTATCCTTAGAATCGAAACCTCGCGGATGCATCCCTAGGATGCTATCAAGCCCCAGGCATATCACACATCACACTGAGCCACCAGGGTAGAATCCCTCTACTGAACCCAAAATGTAAACACAGACATCAGAGGTAGTCATAAATATACGTCTGAGGGTTGCAACAATACCACATCTCACCCAACCAGTCTCGAAACCAACACCTATCCTCATATACAGAAAATGGCCATGCAATAATACTATAATCTGGGGAATTAATCCAACAACTACTCGTCAATGCCATGGTGGACTTCCCACTATGTGTGCTACCTCCTAACGATAGCACTATCGAGTCGGTATATTCAATACAATCAAGCAACACACACACACACACACACACACACACACATATATATATATATATATATATATACAAGTCACCCCAATACGTATATATATAAAGTACTGACCTCGTACACAAATCACACAGGGTACTAGTATACCAATCTCGAAGTCTGAACCGACTTCCCGATTATACATATAAGTGTTCACTGACTTGAATTACTGGTTCATCTCACTCGAACCCATCTTACCATTGGCCTAACATACGTCCCAAACCTTAAAAATATTCCCCAGTAGTCCCATTCTACACCGAAATCCCCTACGATCATTTCCCAAGCTCTAACGGGTCAAAACAACATGTAAACCAAATTTGGACAGGCTAACAAACTGAAGTGGTTTTCTTGGTAGACCGAATCAGTTTGGTCAATTGAACCATTCGCTCCCCCAGCAAACTAGTTTGGTTTGTTGGGCTACCAATCGTCTTCTTCCTCGAGTTTTCACCTATGAAACTCTCCAAGGAGGTCCCAAGCCTCCTAAAACATAAAATTAATACCCCAGATCAATATAATATCATCCCAGAAGCATTCCAACATAAACTTAAACTAGAATCCATTGTTTAAACGGAAGGATTCATAATTCAATTCCATCAACTCAGAATTAATCAAACTTCACTTTTCATTGATTCAAATACGCTATCGATGTTCTATGTTTCATACTTGTATAACCGTAACTTAAATCATGAAATTCTTATACGTTCATCGTCAATTAATATCCACTACAAATCAGAGGTTACACAACTTGATTATCTTTATTCTAGAGGTTACACAACTTGTATTTCTTCATTCTAATTCTCAAAGTTTTAATCTTGAAATCTCAAATTTTAGTTCCTAATTAATCATGAATGTAATTAATTATATAATTAAAATCTAAAGTAAGTAAATACTTGCCTTATAGATCTAAATCTGAAGTCTCTTCACACAGGGATGATTCTGAATTCAAAGATGCTCTTATCATCTCTTCCCCAAGGTTTTTCTCTCCCTTTCTTATCTTTTCCTCTTCTTTTAAACTCTCTCTAACTCATAATTATGGAGAGATTGAGAAGTGGGTTGTCATCCACCTCCCTGACCCTTAAATACCTCCTGATTACACTTAAATCTCATTTTCCCATTAAACTCTATGCATAAAAAGACCATGATACCCTTACATGGGTAATGTTATGTCTAAAAATCCCCAAAAACCAATTATAACCCTCAGGTACTTATTCTGGACTATTTTAACCCATTCCGGATTATCGATGCACTTAAAAAGGTCATCCGAGTCACTCAAATATTGATACACCAATATCTCATTAACCGAACCCGATATGTGCGTACAGTACGCGTCGCTCATAAAATATATAAATCCGTTGATATAACTCTCTATCGACATAACATAATAAACTGTCGTTGTTCACTAATAAACGATAAATAATAAATCAGAGCTCTATTTACCTATCACACTCAAGTAAATAATAACCATAATAAATATGAATTATCTCGTTAATTAATATTTATCGAAACCAAATTAATTTCCCCAATTAAATTTCACGACTCGGTTATTGGTGGAGTGAATAAATCTGCCATTTCTTAAATCTCTCTTCTGATTCAGAGTCAAAGTGTTACGTGTGTTCTCCCCTGTTCCGATCGTGGATTGCCTCACGAAATTGTAATATAACTTTTCCAGATATTTGTAATTCGTGGTCTAATTAGACAGCATCTTGCTTCGAACATATGAGTTGCTAAGAGTAAAATTCGGGAAAAGAACCGATTGTATGGGAATTAGTTCAGGAAGTTATGTAGGGGCATCCTGTATTACTGAATAGAGCGCCTACTCTGAAAATTAAATACTCATAAAAGTACCGGGTATTACAGGATCCTTGCATGAAGCTCGCTTTGTACTAGAATTTTTATTTGAAGAAAATTCCTTATATAAAGATTAACTTTGCATGAGAGACCTCTAAGGTTATTAGAGCACCTAATAAGATGGAGGTTTTCATGAATGTTCCCTAAGAATCCCTCATTTTCATGAGAGACTATCTTGTTTGAATGAGTGATAAAACGTCGGGAAACTTGTTTTTGTATCGCTCGCCCTAATTTTGTTTTGAAGATAGATTTTTTTGAATAAGAGATGTTGTCAAAACTATGTTTTCAAAATATATTTTGATTTTACAAATCTTCTACAGTCTTCCATCTAAATATTTAAGAGTCAGAAATTAAAACGTGGATTAGTGTGGGTTTATCGTGCATCAATTAAGATCAGTGGATACCAAAACCTATGGGTTGTGCAAGATGTGTTTGGTGAGAGGAGCTGATTGCTAGTCACGGTTGAGGCATAAAAACAAGTAGCAAGGGAGAGATATAATGGCGGCTATTATTGTCCTATATGTAAGTCATGTGTTAATAGTAAGATCTGATTTATCAAGTGCAAGTGGATTGATTGGGGTTTGGCATAATAGTAGTTTTTTGTGCAAGGATTCCCACTAAAAAATCATGAAATGTGTTTATTATAGGATTTATTTTTATTTTCACATTTATTAATTGCACCAAAATATACTCAAACTAATTAATTTTATTCGATATATTAAAATTTCGTTCAATTAAAACATGATTTGATTCAAAGGATGTGTAATTAATTAAATTATAATTAATTTGGATTAGATCATCTAAGACGTATATTCTTCAAATCAGTTCGTATTGAGAATCTGGTATGCTATTCATATAGCCTTTTGTGTCACGTTTGTTTTAATTTATTGTGCCTATTTACGTTATTCTCATAGTTGTTTAGTTACGTTTCCTGGTTGCGGAATATGAAATAAGAGATATCACTACACAAAAAAGGCCAAAATAGCACCCTTCACCCGGCCACCCTTATCACGGTCAAAGATTGTGATAAAAAACATGAGTTTTTATCACGGTCTTTGACCGTGACAAGGGAGGGTTAGTGTGTGTGCGTGTATGTGGGCCAAGATTTTGGGGTGTGTGTGTGTGTGTGGAGGGGGGGGGGGGGGGGGTAGTGTGTGTGTGTTAGTATAAATTGAAATCAAAATTGGTATTTGAAATTGAAATTGGTATTATAGATTGAAATTGAAATTGGTATTTGGTATTTGGTATTTGGTTTCTCTCTCTAATTGCAGCAGCGATGACCACCTTTCCTTTTCCTCACATATTTTGGCGACCATCTCTCCTTTTCTCTACACACATTTCGGTACATCTCTCTCTCTCTATACACACACACACACACATAAATTATTGAATTATTAAATTGTTTAGGATTCTTGAATTGTTATTAACTAGTGGATTTGAATATTTAGATGGCCACTGAGTTGGTTGGCCCTTAAACCATACTAGAAATTTTAAAAGCTTGTTGTTAAACAATTAATAATGTGAAATACTTTCATAACTATGTATAAATCATCACTATAAATATTACTATCGAATAAATGAAACATACTTATCATGGAAATTTATAACTACTTTGAATTACATAAAGTGCGCATAGATACTAGCCTTCTAGTTATTTTGCGTACGGAGTCAATAGCCCTTAGACCCGTTCGAGAGTCATTACCCCTGTAATGAGATCTCTCGGATTGTCCCGTTTCAACAATTTGGAATGGCATAGTTTCTGTATAATAATATTCTTAGTAGCTTAAACTTATTAATTTTGGGGGAAGTTCTATTGTCGTCTCTTAATGTTCTCTAGGTACATACTAGATGATGAGGTGTTGGGTGTTATTTCAATTGACAAATTGAAATAATACTTACACTTGTGAACATATATCGTGTACTTGGAGAACTATGGGGACGTGCTGCCGAATTTTCCTCCAATGGAAATAATGTGCATGAGCTGTTAAGTATATTACATAAATATGCGGTCTTGAATGGGATAGGACCACTCTCCCTTTAAAGGAGATGGAGGAAATATGAAGTCTTCAGTACTATGCAATCAGTATTTGTATATTGAAATTGGTATTTTAAAATTAAAATTTATATATTAAAATTGGTAATTGGTATAAATTGATATATTGTGGTAATTGGTATAAATTGATTTATAGTGGGGTTGCCCTTATAACTCTCTCTCTCTCTCTCTCTCTCTCTCTCTCTCTCTCTCTCTCTCACTCACTCATTGCAGAAATGACGACCCCCTTTCCTCTTCCTCACATATTCCGACGACTATTTCTTTCTCTACACACATTCTGGTACATCTCTCTCTATATGTATATCTCTCTCTTTCTATATATACACATATATGTTTGTGCTCATAAATTGTTATAGAATACATGCATGCATGCATGTATTCTCATGTGAATGCATGATATAACAATACGGTAACATGACATAATGATTTTTATATTCTCATGTTCACTCCATAAGTTGTTGATTGGTGGATTTGAACATTTAGATGGACATTGAGTTGGATGGCCCTAGGTATTTTTAATGTTTTGCATTATTATTTGAATTGTTGTTTCGAGTTCTTGAATTGTTGTTGATTGAGGGATTTGTACATGTAGATGGCCATTTAGTTGGTTGGACCTACGCATTTATAATATTTTGCATTATTATTTAAATTGCTGTTTGGGATTCTTGAATTGTTATTGACTAGTGGATTTGAATATTTAGATGGCCTTTGAGTTGGTTGGTCTTAGGCATTTCTAACATTTAGGGTTGTGATTCTACCGAATATAAATAAGAAAGAAATGAAGCATACTATAAATTTTAAGATCTTGCTACTAAATAATTAATAGTGCGGAATGAAACATAACTATGTATAAATCATCACTATAAACATTACTACCGAATAAATGAATATATGCTTTTGTTTATACTAATCCATGAATATACGCTTCTTACCCATTATAGGTGATTATTTGTAGTAGTTGTGATGTAATATCCTAAATACAAAGAGTGGATGTGTGGGACAAATAGATTAGGGGATGTATTTCGCAGAGGTACTTATGAATTTGTGAAATATGCAAAGAGATGCCGTAATGATGAAGAGTTCCCATGTCCATGTGCTAAGTGTAGGAATGGTAAGGTGTTTGAGTGGAAAATAGTTGAACTACATTTTTTAAGACGGGGTATGCAAATAGTTATCAATTTTGGATTTTTCACGGGGAATCGAAAGTTCCTTTTATCCCCGAGCAACCTTCACAACAACCTTTAACAAGTAGGATAAATGTACAAGGGAATGAGGATAATGTAGATCATAATATGCTAGAGCATTTAGTTGATGACGCATGTGCAGTTTATGAAGTGGAAGAAAATGAGGTCGCTGACAATGTATAAGGTTCAGGTGCTCATGAAGATTTCGAGAGAAACCTTGACAATGACTACTAAAGCTTAAAATTTAAAGCGACCCAGGCGTTGTAGTCTGGCTGTGACAAAGATCAAATAACTTTACATTCCATGGTTGGTTTCCATAGTTTGAAGACCCACTATTATTTGTCTGGTAATAGCATGACATGAATTTTGAATTGGGTGAAGGGCTTGCTACCCAAGCAGAATACATTTCCAAATAGCTATCCTATTATGAAGAATAGTTTGAAAGGTTTGGGAATGGAGTATAAATCAATTCATGCTTATGTGTATGACTGCATACTATACCTAAAGGAGTATGAAAATCTCGATCGGTGTTCAGTATGCGATGAACCTAGATATGTGCAGTTTATTGGCAAAGAAAGCACAAGCTCAAAAGTGCTTTAAAAGTGTTGAAATATTTTCCCGTTGGGCCTAGATTGAAGTGGTTTTTCACAGTTCCATGGATAGCGAAAGCAATAACTTGGCATGCTAGGGCAGAAGTAGGGGATAATCTCATGCGTCATCCTATTAATTCTACAACTTGATATATGATGAATTATGAGTATCCCAATTTTGCTCGAGAACAATGTAACATTCATTTGCCAATATCAACAATTAGTTTTAATCCATTTGGAAATTAAGAACTAATCAGAGTGTGTGGCCAGTGATCCTAGCACCACTAAACCTCCCTCATTCACAGTGTATGAGACCTGAATTTTTTATGTTTCTTTGTTGATACCTGGGCTAAAGGCACCAAGTGAGGACATAGATGTCTACTTGTCTCCTTTGGTAGAAGAATTAAATGAGTTGTGGGAATAGGGTGTGCAAGCATTTGACTTTTTTAACAAATAAGAGTTTACACTGAAAGTTATGTTGATGTGGGTAATTCATGATTTTCCAACTTATGAGACATTATCCGGTTGTGTAGTACATGGTTATTTAGGTGTTGTATTTGTGGAGAAGAGATTAAATTTCTACGTCTTATCGATAGTGGAAAAAATATATACCATTGCCATAGGAGTTTTTTTACCCTCCGATCATTGTTTTAGATTTGAGAAAGGTTCTAATTTTGTACTAGGCGGGGTTGAACACAGGATACCTCTGAGAAAAATTTTAGGTTTAGAAATTGAAAGTAAATCATCTAATTGTGGCCCTAATATGCCAGGTAAGAATCCTAAATTCAAGAATGTCAAGCATAAGAAGAATCCAACTAGGAATGAAATTGAGACAAGAAATGCATTGTCTATGAGGTCAATTTTATTTGACTTGCCTTATTGGAAGAATAACCCGGTGCGCCATGTAGTAGATGTGATACATGTAGAGAAGAACATCACTGAACATATTATGGGCACATGCCTTGGGGGGAGTCATTCGAAGCATGAAGAAAATGCATGAAAAGACCTTAAATAGTTGAAATTTAATCCACAACTATGGTTGAAAGAAGATAGTAGGGGAAGGACGATAATTCCCCCTGGTGTGTTTACTTTGACGAGTGAGGAAAGAAAGGTGCTTTTAGACACAGTATATAATTTGAAGGTTCCATCTAATTTTTCATCCAACTTGCAAAGGATTGTGAATTATGTTACCCATGATTTACATAAGTGTAAGTCCCACGATTGGCATGTGATAATGCAATTGGTTCCTCTTATGTTTAAGCATTGTTTCTCCAAGCACAAGGATTTACGGAGGGATATTATGCAAATTAACATCTGCTTCTCATTTTTATATGAGAAGGTAGTCAATTGAGATCACATAGTGGCTGCAAAATTAGAGGTGATCGAAGCAATTTATATGTTAGAGAAGTACTTTCCCCCGTATTTTTTTGACATAAGTGTTCACTTATTAGTACACCTATGCAACGAGGCACTTCTTTGCAGCCCAGTTAGATATCCGTGGATGTATCCGTTTGATAGATTGATGAAAGTTTTCAAAGATTATGTCAAGAATACACGATACAATGAAGGATCAATTGCAGAGGAATACATCACCGTTGAGTCATCATATATACTCAGAAATATATGCCTGATCTAAGCAGGGTGGATAACAGTGATGAGTTCATCGATGAGGGTGGTCAGGTGATGGACAAACGAGTGAAATTAACGAGTTTACAACATGAACAAGTAGCTCGTTATGTATTTGACACACATGAAGATGTCAAAGAATGGAAAAAGTAAGTTTATATTATTTTAACTTTTAATTTTAATTTTATACATAATCAATTTCGTAATACGTTCGTTACGATCAATGCATAAAATATGATGCGTGTGAGAACAATAAAAGATGAAGAGCAATGGCACAATCAGATAACGAATTTAGGCTGTGGGTGTCACGCGAGGTAATTATAATGAAAATGTCTCTTATTAAATGTCATGTTGCAAGAAAGCATTAAAACTAACCTATTTAATTTATCTATAATCTCAGTTATTAAAGACGGGTGATGCAACATCAAGACTTGCTCGTCTAGCCACTGGACCCTTGTTCATGGCACATGAGTACAAAAAGTATCGATTGAACGATAATGTATTCGGTGCAAGTATGTACGAGAAAAATACAAATGTATAGAACCTGGGAATTTCATACAATGCTCTTACTTATTTTCGAGTGAGCACGAAAGATAAAAACCTCGTTAAAGATGAAATGACTTACTATGGTGTCATTCAAAATATATTTGAATTGGACTATATAAGATTCAAAGAGGTTGTATTTTACTATGATTGGGTAAGAGTTAAGGATAAAAATGCTTGTAAAGTTGATCCTCGCACCAATTTGACCATGGTTGACTTGACCAAGTTGAAGAGAAATAAGCATGTGCGCGATGAGCCGTTTATTTGAGATTTTCAAAAGGCCAAGCAATTTTTTTTGCTCGGAGTATATCAACAATGATCCGTGGTCAATCTTCTTACATGCGCCAAAGCGTTTAACCAGTAGTGTGGATGACTTGGCCACTCCCACAGAATATCAATCCATTTTAGATAATAACCCGAATTTGAAATAATTTTTAGATTTGTAAAGAGAATTCCAATTATTTAAAACAATGCTTAGTTTGGTTTATGATATGGATTTGTATTCTTATAATGTCATTAACTTGTGTGTCTTCTAGTGCTTTATTAATATTAGACAATAGTTTAATTCGTTTATTCATTTGGATTTGATCAGTTTCGGTGGATTTGAATCAAAATTGGTGGGTTGGTTATTGAATATGTTAATTTGGATCTTATTCAGTTTAACCATTAATTCTTAGACCGTGACATGACCCGAATTTGAAACAATTTTTAGATTTGTAATAAGTATTCCATTTATTTGGAACAATGCTTACTTTGGTTGATGATATGGATTAGTATTCTTTTAATGTTGTTAATTTGTATTCTTCTAGGGCTTTATTAATATCGGACGACATTTTAATTCAAATTTGGTGGGTTGGTTATTGAATATATTAATTTGGACCTTACTCTGTTTAATTATTAATTCTTAGTCCGCGACAAGACCCGAATTTAAAACATTTTTTAGATTTGTAAAAAGTATTCTATTTATTTGAAACAATGCTTAGTTTGGTTGATGATATGGATTATTATTCTTATAATGTCGTTAAATTTTATTCTTCTAGTGCTTTATTAATATCAGACGACATTTTAGTGCTTTTATTCATTTGGATTTGATCAGTTCCGGTGGATTTGAATAAAAATTGGTGGGTTGGTAATTGAATATGTTAATTTGGATCTTACTTAGTTTAACCATTAATTCTTAGTTCGTGACATGACCTGAATTTGAAACAATTTTTAGATTTGTAATAAGTATTCCATTTATTTGAAACAATGCTTAGTTTGGTTGATGATATGGATTAGTATTCTTGTAATGTCGTTAACTTGTATTCTTCTAGTGCTTTATTAATATTGGACGACAATTTAATGCTTTTATGGATTTGGATTTGATCAGTTCCGGTGGATTTGAATCAAAATTGTTGGGTTGGTTATTGAATATGTTAATTTGGATCTTACTCAATTTAATCATTAATTCTTAGTCCGTGACATGACCCGAATTTGAAATAATTTTTAAATTCGTAATAAGGTTTAACCATTAATTCTTAGTCCGTGACATGACCCGAATTTGAAATAATTTTTAAACTCGTAATAAGTATTCCATTTATTTAAAATAATGCTTAGTTTGGTTGATGATATGGATTAGTATTCTTATAATGTCGTTAAGTTGTATTTGTCTAGTGCCTTAATTCATTTGGATTTTAGTCAATTTAATGCTTTTAATCATTTTGATTTGATCATTTTCTCATATACATGTTTATACTAATAACAATAATTTTCGTAGGAAATGGCTTCATCAGGGCATCATGGTAGTGGAGCCGAGGAAGGCTCATCTGCCACTAGGGCCCCAAACTGGGACAAATTGGGGTCCATCGTCGAGAAGAAGACAACCTTATGGGCTAGAGGCCTGGAGTTTCCCAAGTCGATTGTCTGCTCGGGATATACGGATAGGAGGAAGGTGCCACGGGAGCTCAAGATGGCCAGCTGGGGGTCACTACAGGTAGTTACTCATTTTATTTTTATTTTGTATTTATATTTATATTTATATATTTATTTTATTATATTTTATAATTTAAATACAACTAACACTTACTTTTTTTTTGGTTTGTATTTGTTTGACAAGAACAATTCGACGTTCCCCCATATGTCCACGATTCCACGTTAGAAGAAATGAGAGATCAATACAAAACGTGGAAGAAAAACATGAGGGCATAATACTTTGGGCAAATCAGGAGTCCATATTGAGGGTCCGTGACATCGTACCATTGAAGGATCCGATTTCATTGGCACAGTGGCAATAATTTGTCGACAATGAGATCGAGGAGCGACAATTGGCATCTCGTCATTCAGGGAGGGACAACCAGGCAAAAAAGGTGAACGTGCACTACACTGGGCGAACATCTTACACCGAGGTGGAGCACAAGATGGTAAGTTTTTATTTCTCTTTAATTTTAGTTTTATGTTATTATAATTTATCATTACTTTGCGTTACATACTAATTCTTCATTATTTTATTTCAGGATACGTGGAGTGTCCCGGGGGTAGACCACATAGGCTCGATGCCTATGTGGTAATTCGGATAAAGAAGGGTAAGGATAAGGAGGTGTCCCCGAGCGTGGCATCCACGATTGTAAGTTATAAAAAGATCTTACAATTGATTTATTTTTTTAATTACGTTATAAATTTTTTATTGACTTAACTAATCGTGTACTTTTTGTCATTTCAGGCAAAGCTTAAGGAAGTACATGACAAGCAGTCTGATGCTGACAAGGAATCTTTGGCTACAGACGCATTGAGCCAAGTGCTCGGGGTAGATCACAAGGGAAGAACTCGGGTGTGGGTTCTCGGGTGGGGAAGTTGAAGCTCACCGAAATTAAGACGAGCAGCACCAGGTTGGATCGTATGGTGGACACCCATGACGATAAGTTAGAAAGGTTGGAGGAGACGGTCCTCGATTTGTTCGAGTTCATGAAGAGTCAGTTGGGGTCCACCTCATGCAATGGGAAGGGAAAGGGGAAGGAGGTAGACGAGTACGCCATTGCTCCATCTATCTTACCCCCATTACCAATACGTACCCATTCGCCGCCTGCATATGATCCATTTCCCATCTTGACCCCCGTCGAATGACTTATGTTTACTATAGGTTGGTCGAGCATGTTTTTAATAGACATCTTTGGTGGCACTCCGATAGATGGGGGTTGAGAGGCCTGAGCACACACCCTGGTAGTGTGGTTCATGGGCGTGTCATGCAAGATATAAAGGCAAAGGTTCGCGTCACCCATATTTTGCCTGAAAGAGATAATGCACCTTTGTGGTTGGAACAACAATACGGCGTTTGATGAATTGATGGATGTATCAATTCATATGTAGTTGGGACTACCTTCCTCCTCCGACCTGCCAAGACCATAGTCCGTGGCATTATTTGTATTTATTTGATTTGGATATTGATTATTGGATATTATTTGTATTTTTTTATTTGGTTATGGATATTTGTTGGTTGGTTATGGTTATGGATATTTGTATTTATTTGATTTGCTTATTGAATATTGAATGTTGCTTGATATATATGCTATTTGGACAGGTTTAATATGCTGTAACAAGTACAAATATACTGCTGGGTAGTGGTAGTGGCAGTGGCCATACTACCCAATAGTTTTTTTTTAATTCTGCCCAGATTTATCACGGACTTTAACCGTGACAATTACCTTTGTCACTCCCAAAATTGTCACGGTCTTTGACCGTGACAAGGTTGCCTCATCACGGTTTTTTACTGTGATAAGGTGGTAGTTTTGGTGTAGTGATATAATGTGTACTATATTGGTGATGCTTTCCTTCCCGACTTTGTGATTTCGAGTATCTTGGACTTGTGGAGATATTTTGATATTTATTTAGGAAGTTCCTAACGGTGTTGCTCTAATTATATCCTCATTCCCTCCAATCCTTTACACTACCCCTCTCGTGTCATAATTATGATGACATGTACATATATGCTAATGGCGAAGGAATTTATAGCCAAATGGTCAAAAACTTTATTTTATTTCAAAGGGAGTTAACCTAATCATGCAAGTGACTAGGTTGAGTAGTAAGCTCATATACAAATCATGACACAAAGCATTTGAATGAATTGACATGGCGTGTTTAAGGCGATCCATTGAGCTCGATTCTGTGGCTACTCCATCACTTACCAAGATGTTATTCGATAACGTTGTAACGCCTCAACCCAGATTTATGTTATCCGTAGTCAACCCGATCTAACCCCAGCGTTAGGTGTGGAGTACAATGAAATAACCTATATAATATTGCTAATTCAATTTTCATTTAATTAACGTTTCACTTATTAGAATGAGATTCGTGTTTCAAATTAAACTACACGAGGGACCCCTGGAAAGTGTCCCTGGAGTCCAAGATTACAGAGCTACTAATGTAAAACAAAACAGAGTACTTACCTGTATAACGCTCTCAAAATACGAAACTGCACCCAACCTGTCATAACAAAGACGAGGGTGTGAGACGAATGCTCAGTGGAAAATATATAACAATACTATATAGAATCGAATGACATAAATAAGATTCTAACACATTACACCTATTTTCACAGGCAATTAGTTTATATATATGCACGCATATATATATATACTTAATGTATGAAAACGTCTTACTTTTGAAAATGCTATTTATCTTGATTAATTGACCTTAATCTTATGAACGAATTCCTCTTTCTTAATTCAACATTTATTCTTCATTTAACACGCGGTTAAATACTTGAAACATCTACTATTTGTTTAACTGAAAGTACCCTTTCTATTTAAACCGATTCACATTTGTATTTTTATTAAAAATTACCTTTTCAACACATGTGAACACCGTGTTAGAAAATACTTATTTATCATTTGAAGCCCTTTCACAATCATACCATTGTGTTAATTATGGGTTACACCTTCTTAGGTTGCTTAACGACCAATCTACTCACTACACTTGACATTTCCTTTACTTTATGGACATTCATCAATAGTCACATTTCTTGTCCACTTTAACCTTTACCGGAACATTTATTAGTTCATTAAAATTAGGTTGTTCCTTTACATTTTCACCACACAACCCATTTCTCGACATGTTACTTATTCCTCTATCTTTTTCTCAAAATCTTCCAATAAATCTTGCACTTTGATGGGCTCCACACAGCCGATGAAGCTACCATATGCTCTGGCCAGTGATTTTGGATTTTTTACCCCAGAGCTCCGGGCCCTCCTTAATAATCCTGGTATTATCTGAGTTCCTTTTTAATGCATTTTAACATTTTACAAATATCCACATAACTTCACTTTTCCTTTTTACCCGATCGAAGCCAAAAATGCGGGGTTTCACCCCAACTTGTGTGATACTCTGAAAACCATCGTTTCATGTCCTTTACACTTTAGCATTAATTTTATTCAAAAATCACATTCCTTTAGGACCAATTTGTGCAACACCCTTTCCAACATTTTTGTTTCATAAAAATGTTATACTTTACGTAAAATTACCATTTTACCCTTTTATTTCCAAACTCGTCATTTCCTCCGCTTTCGCAAGTGTTATTTCCCAAAACACTATTAAATTATCCACACTAACTTCTTTAAGTGTTTTTAATACATTAACACCTTTTTAACATTTGGAGTAACATTCTTTCGAGTTGAAAACATATTTATTCAATTATTTCTTTTTCCCATTTCATAAGTGTTAATCTTTCAAAAATATTATTAAGTTGCACATGCCAACCTCCCAATGTTTTAACCATTAACACTTATTCAACACTTAAACTAACCACTTTTCCAAGTTAGACATTTCTTTATCCAAGAAACCCAATTACACTTAAAGACTACTTTTATAATAAAATACAATTTCCTTTTATTAACATTTGTAGTCTTAATTCCTTACACTTCTCACTTTTTCAACACATTTTTCACACACATTAAGGTCTGAAATTTCTTTCTTCTTTATTTTACGTTTAAACCCAACAAAATCTCTATTGAACTTGCTTTTATGTTGATCATCAAAATACTACAAGTTTATATGCATGAGAAGATGAATTTTAACTCCAAAAATCCTATTAATTGGGTTAAACATACATTTCATTTTAGAAATTCATAATACTTGCAAAAATGCAATTTCAAGACATGAAAGACATTTTCATTTCTTCAAACTCAACAAATGTCCACTTTGATAAAATCTTCATTTTTGCAAGAAACTTTGGAACATTATTTCACCAAACATTTTTAGCAAGATCAATGTTGTTTGTAAAAATTATACTCCCGTATGGACCAATGATAAACGCACACATGTTATCCGGTGTGGCTGACCTGCTTACTTGATCAGCATAAGGGACACTTAGTCGGCTGGAATGCCGACCAACGCCAAAAGGCCAACCAACAGGAACATCAACAGTTCCTCGGATGGGATACCAACCAACTCTGAATTCTAGGAGTTTTACTTATTGTATACATATCTAAACGCCTGTCAATATAAAGGCATTCCATCATTAGGGTTTGGCACCCGTATAAAAGGCAAACTAATCCCTTAGCTCAAGGGACAACTTAAATCACTCATTTACACACCATGCTGAGCTATTGTAATCGCAACTAAATAACAATAACGGTGGGCGTATGCTATTTTACAGCTGAACCACTCTAAAATCTTTGTCTCTTGTGTGTGTGGTTTGAGTTATTTTTATTATTTTTATCTGTGATTATAAAATTAGAGTAAGTCCATTTTTAGACATCAACAGATTGGCGCAGTCTGTGGGAACGTTTGTCTGTCATAGTTCTCTATCATCAATTTAGTTTATTTAATCCTGAAGAAATGACTGATCCTGAAAATAGTGCTTGAAATGAAAGTAACACCATCATTCCATCTTTTCCTACTAATGCGACAGATTTACAAAGCATTCTTCTCAACCTTGCCAAAGGTCAAGAAGCTATGAAAGAGACTATTAAACATTTGGCTCGCATAATATTGTCTAAGTCCTCTAATTATAGAAGGAAAATGCCACCACCACTACTAGTTAGGCATGAAATAAGTTATCATTCTCGCTTTTCTCATGATAAGTCATACCGCCTGGCTGTAAATTCTTCATTCCGCTCAACTGATTACTATGATGATGGATCTTTTCCAAAGAAAGACCCAGTGTCTTGAAAAGGCTCAACAGGGAATCTGCCTTTGATCGGCTAGGCCCTAGAGTAGCCAGGGGAAATTATAGGGAACAAGATCATTGTCGGGAATATAGAGAAGGTTCCATTAGATCAAGGGACAGTATAGGGGCTCTGTGTGCGCCGAGAAGACCTCTCAGGAACAGAGTTCAACACATAGGCACAACAAAGCCGCTAAATCAACCTCGAAAAAATATAAAATAGACGAGCATTAGTGGAAAGGATCCATGCAACGATTGGAAGATAGGCTAGGAAAAATAGACAAGATAAAAAATCCCTTACAGAGGAGTTTTATTAAAGGATCGCCTTTTATCTCAACTATTGTGGATTATCCCACACCTTTTAAATTCAAGCCACCAGTGGTTACTCCTAAGTACAATGGGAAAATTGATCCAGTCCTGCATATAGAATAATATCAGGCTGCTGCATCTACTCAGTGCCCGACGAGATGAGATGTAGAGCTTTGTCTAGTTTTATCACTGTCCCAGCTCAGTTTTGGTATAATAATCTTCCCAGAGGTAAGATCTCTAATTTTCATCAGTTAGCTGAACTGTTCATTGATAACTTTTCTTTTGGGGCTAAGCCAATCAAGAGTGTCACTCATTTCTTGACTCTGCGATAAAAGCCTGGAGAAAGCACTAGAGAATATATTACTCATTTTAAAAATAAAAAGTTGGAGGTGGTAGACTATGAAGAGAAAACAACCATAGTAACACTTATGAGTGGGTTACTTGCCAAAGATCTTTACTATGCCTTGGCAAAAAATCCACCTAAAATAATGACAGAACTAATGGCAAAAGATGGAAAAATAATGAATGCCGAAGAGGCCATAACAACCAAGGAAGCTCCTGAGACCAAAGGGGAAGGTCAGAAGAATAACTTTAATTCTATCGGATGAAAAAATATGACGAATAAACCCCGCTCAACAAAGGTGTTCACAATATCCTAGAGGAGATCAAGAGAAATATAGACTTGAATTGTCCAGGAAAATTAAAGACACTCCCCAACAAGAGGGATAAGTCCAAGTACTGCGGCTTCCATAGGGATCATAGGCACAACACCAACAGTTTTATTGCACTGAAAAATGAGATAAAAAATCTTATTTGGCGTGGGAAATTGAGCAAGTTTGTTGATCAGAATGGCAAATGAAATGCTCGGAAGAGGTCAAAATTTCCAGCCCGAGCAAGGGATGATAATAAGAGAGCCAGAAATGATGATTTTAAAGATGATCAAGACTTGTCGAAGAAGCCTGATGAACCAAAAATTGAAGTCGGCATGGTATCCTTTGGATGACATTTCATTGCAGGTGGTGATGCTGGAGGAGGAGATTCCATAGAAGATTGGAAAGCTTGTCTAAATGAAATCAAAGCCTACCCAACTGTCAAAAAGATTAATATCGTTGAATCCAGTGATGTTAGGCCGAGAAAGGTTAATAGAGCGAGGTTAGTAATTGGGTTTTTCAAGGATGATCTGAGTGGGGTTCTCTATCCTCATGACGATCTTTTGGTTATTACATGTAGAGTTCATCATGGCAGAGTGGCAAGGATCTTAGTTGACAATGATAGTTCAGTCGATGTAATGTTCCACATCTGCTTTGATAGCCTAGGACTGAAAATCAGCAAACTAGAACCATACTGTAATACCCCGTATTTTTACTGATTTTAATAATGAGATTAATTGAATTAAAATGGAAAATTAATTAGTAATTAATCTGGATTTAAATACTAGCGAGACGAGAGTTAGTATTTGATTATGATCATTTTGTTGAATATTACTGAGCGAGTATAGTTATATATGATTATGAAATTATTAAAATTATCACGAGTAGAAAATATGGTAGTTTTGGAAATTAAGTTGGGACGCGTGTGCGAGTCACGTTGGGACTAATTTAATGGATTGTAAAGTAAATTGTTTTTATATCATCCTTGTGGTCAATTTGAGTGTGCCGATGTGTCCAAAAGTATCGAGATAGTAAAAAAAGTCTACCCGGGGGTTTAGTTTGGGTCCCGTGGTAGTTTTAGGCCAAATCGGCTACTCGGGAGGGTATTTTAGTCAATTTATTAATTGATGAATAGTGACCTATGGAATTTTAAACTATTATATCAGCCAACTCTTAGGGTAATTAGGTCTATTGGCTACTACAAACTTGAGAGAGAGAATTAGAGAGAAATGAAGGGTTTTCTAAGGGTTGCTAGGGCCAAATAACCACCTTGCATCACCATCATCGTCGGAGTTTTGACTGGAGAAAGAACACCACCACCCTACCATCTTCTCCAAAGGATCAGAACCTCTATTTCCAGGCAAGTGATTTAACTTGTTAAGATTTAACAAATATAATATCAATGGTAGTTTATAATTGGAGACTAAACTTGATATATTGATAATTTCATGAATTGGGAGAATTAAATATTGAATATGGGTAGGTTATGCATGTAGAGAAATTTTGAAAATATTAGAGATTTGAATCAGAACCTTAATGATGTAAATCACGGATTAAATCTTAGTATTTAGTTATCTTAAATTGAGAGAAGTTATCCTAGGGTTTACACAAGAGAACTTGATGAACATATAGATTTGTATGCATTTTTCGTATTAATTTGATGATTCTGGAACGTTAGAAATCATGAGTTTAGGTTGGTATAACATCATATATGTTTACTTTGGAGATTGGGATCATGTAATGGATTTTGTAGATAAAACAATGGCAAAAAATGAAAGAACTTCTGGGCTATTACTAGTCGATCGATCGATCGACAGCTAGTTCAATCAATCGACATTCTTGAGTAGATCGATCGACTCCCCTGCATTTGTAACAGAATTTCCTTTTAAGTTTTAATCAAAATTCGACTTTTAAAAACTATTAAGATGGACTATTTGAACATATTGGGACTTAGGGAAGGTGAGTAGGGGTGTATTTGAGCCCAGAAAAATATTAGTTGGTTTGGGATTTAATGATAAACCGACGAGTGTCCGACGAGTGAGTTACGATTGGAAATTGTGAGAACTTGAATTTAATTTGCATAAACCATAACTTAAGGTTAGAGACAGTAGTAGGGGGACCTTAGATTACTGAAATATCCTTAGAGACAAGTGGGATACTTAATAACCTTTTGGGTTAGGTTTAAGTACTCGGAATTATACGACGAGAGTTATCGCGCTAAGAGTATTACGTGGAATAATTGGGATGATACTATTATATATATGAGACTAATGATATAGGGCATAAGTATACCTATATTGATATGATAATTACTTAGGTCGTGTGATTACCTAGTATATAGATTATTATGTGTATGACATAACTACCATACTTGCTATCACGGGAGGTTGTAGGAAGGGGAGAATCTTGTCTTGTGTGCCTTCGGGGGGATTTAGATTTGGTACCTCAAGAACATAGGACTGTGAAGGCTTATTTGTGAGTTGATAAGTCAGTTGACCATGGGTGCGTAGGTATGTGCGTGACCCATGGGTATGTGAACTATGTTCGCCTCCAATATGCATGATTTGTCCTGATACGATTTCTAAGTGATTCGAAACTCGTGATCCTTATGTACGTGATGTACCGGGATTCGATAGCAGAGTATGCGTGCATCGCAACTTAGCCTAGGGGTGCCATATGTATATGTATATATATATACTTGTGATTGTTCACTGTTTCTTAGTAGATGGGAATGGCTAAGATGTTCAATGACTTAAGACTTGTGAACTTAAATAATTCATGAGATAATTAATCTAAATGATGAGTATTTAAAATGTAATTATGTCTTAATTGGGTAATACGAGTAGGAATCGTAAAGAAGCCCGCATAGTCATATTTGGTATAGACTAGTTAGGTGGTCGCATAACTAGAATGGGTTAAAATAATGCGTTAGGCGTGTACAATAGTTGAGGGGTGAGAATCTTAAGTGAGAGTACGTGACTAACATGTATATAATATTTAATGTTTAATGCAATTAAACACTTGCTGTTTTTAAAATATTTTCACCTCGGGCTCTGACCCGTTTGCTTTCAAATCTATTTTATTTTTGTAAAAACATTTTAGGTACCCAACCACATGGACGCCAAACATAGGAGTTCCATTATGTTGACGTGTTGTAGCTGATATGGAAGTTAAAGGATCTCGGTATTAGACGCCTCCACATCTATCTTTGCTTCCTTCGGAGTTATTCATATCAGTTAGGGCATGTTGCCCACTCTTATTCAGAGACAACAGTTTTTAGACTTTCATGTTATTCCAGTTTTTGGCTGTTTATTCAGACTCATGTTTTGGGATTATTTTTCCATTTAGACTATTATTGGATTATTTACTCCAGACTCAGTTTATTTCAATACATTAGTTGTTCACATGATATTGTTTATGTGAATGTTGAATGGATTGTTATTCATTACTTAGTTGTAAGTTAATTTAATTAATAAAATTTGGCATCTCTCTTTTTAAATATTAGGTGGCTAGTAACTAATTAAAATTTTTCAACAGTGATGCTAAGAATTAACCAACTTGATATTCTCTTTAAATTTAATAAAAGAGTAGCTACCCGATATTTAATTAGACGGGTTATGACACATACCATTGACGTCTCATTGAATTTGCAGGAGAAAAAGTATACCCACTAAGGACCATTAAGCTGGAGGTCTTGGTCGGCACCTGTCTAGCAAGTAAGGAGAGAAATAATTTTTTTCTTCGTGTTGGATAAAAATGTCCCATCAACTTATAACATCATCCTGGAAAGAGTGGGAATCATGCAGTTAGAAGTCGTGCCATCTACAGTTCACCAATGTATGAAGTTTCTAACAAACTATGGAGTCAGAATAGTAAATGGCAATCAAAATGACGCTAGAGAGTGTTATTATACATCTGATGACCATCAGGAGATGCAAATGAAGAGAAAAACTACTTTCCACATTGACACTCTAGACCCTCAGGAAGAAGAACAAATGGTAAAGGGACAAGTGATGGAGGCGACATAAGCGGTGGTACTGGACGATGAGAAGCCAGAAAGAACCACTCACATCGGTTCTAAATTATTTCTCTCTAAAGCAAGAATTAATAACTTTCCTTAGATAATGGAAAAATGTTTTCGTTTGGAGCCATGAAGATATGCCAGGTATTGATCAAAATTTCATGTGTAATAAACTAAATATCTATCCAGGTTCCAAGCCAATTAAGAAAAGTAAAAGGGTCTTCAGTCCTGAGAATAATAAAGCAATTCAGGAGGAAGTAGAAAAGTTACAGCGAGCATAGTTCATTGAAGATGTTATGGTCAAGAAGAAAAATAACAAATGGCGTATGTGTGCGGACTTTACAAATCTCAACAAGGCATGTCCAAAAGATCATTTTCTATTACCAAGGATCGATCAATTGGTTGATGCTACAGCAGGTCATGAGTTGCTCAACTTTATGGATGCCTATTCTGCTTACAACCAGATTAAGATGAAGCCCAAAGATAGAGAAAACACTTCCTTCATTACTAGCCGAGGAACATATTGCTATAATGTCATGCCTTTTGGATTGAAAAATGTTGGAGTTACCTATCAGAGACTGGTAAATAAGGTATTTGAAGAGCAGATCGATGAAAATATAGAGGTCTACTTAGATGATATGCTCACTAAAAGCAAACATGATACCGACCACATAGCAAAATTGTATAAAACCTTTGATCAGTTGGAGAAGCACCAAATGAAGCTCAATCCAACCAAATGCATCTTCGAAGTCCAGGAAGGAATGTTCCTCGGGTATATTATTAACCAAAGGGGAATGAAAGCAAACCCCGACAAAATCAAAGCTTTGCTTGAAATGAAGTCCCCGACCAACAAGAAAAATGTTCAAAAGCTCATTGAAAGAGTAGACGCGTTGAAATGCTTTGTCTCCCGAGCAACTGATAAGTGCCTTCCATTCTTTAAAGTTATTAGAAAAACTTTTGAAAGGAATGACGAATGTGAAAAGGCTTTCTTAGAACTGAAGAAGTATTTAGTTTCTCCTCCACTCCTTTCCCGACCAGTTCTGGGAGAAAAATTATATTTATATTTAGCTATTTCAGAGTAAGCTGTTAGCTCGGCCTTGATCTGACGTGATAATAGAGTTCAAAGGCTGATATATTACACTAGTAAGGCATTTCGAGGAGCTGAAATAAGATATCCACACTTGGAGAAGTTGTCCCTAGCTCTTATTGAAGCATCTAGAAAGATGAGACCTTACTTCCAAGCTCAATCATTATCATTTATATAGATTTTCCCCTGTGACGGGCATTACATAAGCGAGAGAAGTCAGGAAGATTAATGTCTTGCACAGTGGAGTTAGGAGAATATGAAATTATTTATGAGCCAAGGGTTGCAGTAAAAGGTCAGGTACTGAATTTTTTTATTAATGATTTCACATATGCAGAGGAACAACATAATCCACGTTTACCTGTCGAGAAGACTTCTATAGAAGAGAGCTTAGCTCCGAAGCAAACATAGATTATGGCCGACCAAAATCGAATCGTCAAATGCTCAAGAGAAATTGTAATAAAGTCAGAAGATATTTATGCAAGGGGTACTGCTAGATAAAGAGTTCTCTGACGACATCTCAATTTGGCAATTACTTTTGGATGGGTCCTCGTGCGTTATATGAAGTGGAGTAGGTCTCATCATAAAAACTAAGAACAAATTGGATGTGTAATATGCGTTGAGATTTCGATTCAAGGCTCCTGACAATGAGGCTGAATATGAAGCGGTGATTAAAGGACTGGAACTAGCTTCCTCACTAGGTACCGACCAGGTAATAGTATATAGCGACTCCTATTTAATTGTTAATCAAATGTAACAGAATTATGGTGTAAGGGGAGAAACCATGATGAGATACCCCCCAAAATCAATGGAAGTTATCCTTCTAATCATTTTAGTTAAAAGAGTGAGGATTCCAAGGCTTGAGAATGCTCTTGCTCTTGCTCGGCTTGCTTCAACAACTCCAATAGATCTCAGACGAATAATTCCAATAGAGGTTCTTGATCACAGAAGCATTGATAGGATGGAAATAAGTGTCATAACTATGGAGTTAGGTTCTTCCTGGATGGACCCAATTAGAGAATACATCAAAAGAGGAACACCGTCTCCTGACCAGAAGGAAGCCAATAAGATGAGGTACAAAGCAGTTAATTATGTGCTCGATAAAAGGGTATTGTATAGGTGAGGATACATGGACTGCTTACTTAGTTAAGCTCATACAAATGAGGTATATGATTTGATAAAAGAAATGCATGAGGGTTCATGTGGAGCATATTCAACTAGAAGGTCTCTGAGGTAAAGAATAACAATGTAAGGGTACTACTGGCCAACAATAAAAGTAGATTGTGTTGCGTTCACAAAAAATGTGATAAATGCTAGAAGTTTGCTACCATTTATAGGAGATCGGGAGCAAGTCTAAATCCCTTTACTTCTCTATAGTCTTTCTCTATATGGGGAATTGACTTAGTCGGACAACTACTGACTACGAAAGGAAGAATCAAGTACCTTATTGTGGTTGTTGATTATTTTACCAAATGGGTAGAGGAAGAACCCTTAGTTGATATGCCCTATCAAAGAGTATTCCAGTTCATATGGAAACATATCATTTGTAGATATGGTATAAATTATACTTTCATCACCGACCATGGAACTCAGTTTGATAATGAAGAATTTGAAGAATATTTCATTCGATCAGGCATCCTAAAAACTTCATTCAGCACCTGGTCACCCACAATACAATGATCAAATAAAGATCACCAATAAAATCTTGCTGGATGGATTGAAGAAAAGGTTAGATGAAGCTAAAGGCAACTGTATTAATGAACTTTATAATGTCCTTTGGGCATACATAACTACTCCCAGAACAGCAACATGAGAAACTCCATATAGGCTATCTTTCGGCATTGAAGTAGTAATTCCAGTGGAGATAGGTCTGCCCACTCATAGGGTTTTGAACTTTAATTCACCCAAGAGTGATCTTATGAGGCGACTTGATTTGGATATAATAGAATAAGTCCGGAAAGATGCTGCCATTAGGATGGTTGCTTAGCAACAAAGGACTTCAAGGTTGTACAATCGAAGAGTCAAGCCGACCAACCTGAAATAAGAAAACCTAATACTTAAATAAGTGATCCAAAAAAGAAATAAGCTAGAGCCTAATTAACATGGTTCATACCATATGTCGGTGGTTATCCGACCATGAACCTACAAATTAGAGACTTTGGAAGGGGAAAAATTCAAAAATCCCTGGAACGCAGATCATTTACGCAAATATTATCGGTAATTTTCTTTGACAAATTTAGTTTTAATGTACCTACATCTTCAAATTAATGAAATTCCAGCTTTTCTCCGTTATACATCCTTTTTTGTTTTATTTTTTGAGGTATGATGCCTAACAAAGTTTAATTAGTTTAATTAACAATTAAAAAGTAAGTTCCTCGTCGATAAGTGCATGGTTCAAACCTTTTCAAACTTTTATAACTTCAGAAAAGTAAAAGTTCTTAAAAAGTTTCTCACCAAATGACATGGTTCAAACTTTTCTAACTTCAGAAAAGTTCAAACTTCATGTATGATTTTTCCTCGACAAGTCACGAACAAGAAGTCAGTAAAACTAAAAGTTTTACCCGACCATGTTAATATATTGGAATACTAATACATTCCTAATACACTTGGTCTCCAATGATAATTAATGCTGCAACTTAGTATATTAAAGTTATTCACAGTTTTATCTGAGTGCATTAGTCGAATCTAAGGCCATATACATGATTCAATCATGAATCAAATATAAAAATTTGAGCAGTTTATTTAGTCTATAAGCCGATTAACTAATCTTTATACAGTTTACTTAGTCGACAAAAAGATTAATCACAACTATAAGCTTAAATTAAATGACATTTCATTGATGAAAAAAATGCATTACAATATCCACTAATAAATAAAAGGCAGAACAAAAAATATAAAATTATTCTGTTGGTCGTTTTCCTTGAGTTTCGTTTTCTCCTAGTCTTTTTCTTTGGTCTTTGTCCATGCCAGCTGGAGGATCATCCAGAGTATATGGGGAGTTGATCGTGTTAAAATCCCTCAGCATCTGCTGATTAGTGTTGCTCGTCCTATTGATTAAATGAGGAGGACTAACAATATCAAGCTCATCGTGAAGGCCATAATCTCCTAAATATTTGGTTATCGGACATTGGGGGATCGAGTTAGGAGGAATCCATGAGGTATATAATTTAATGGAGGCTTACCATATTCCAATGCCATAAATCACTATTTTGATCAAACTTTAACAAAGTCAGTAAGTTGGTCCATCCCCATTTGTATCCTTCTCGGTTGCTCTGAGCAAGATGATCATCCATATGAGCCAAAGCTTCATTATATCCTTCAACCCAAACTTCCCTTAGCTGTTTATGATATTGGAAAGTCAGCCTCTCCACTTAGTTTTGGAGTTTTTTGAGAACACTGTCTTTGGCCTTTATTTGTGAAAATTAGTCGGTAATGGTATTATCCTTTGTTTTAAACTGAACAGCTTGCTCGACAAGAGCTTTCCTGGTCCTTTCTACATCAAAAGTTGGTCAAACAACCACCCTTTGTATACAAGTTTGCCCAGGTTTTGTGCTTTTCTTCTGAAGGGTCTCTAATTCCTCTAGCAATCTCGTATTTTCATTCTAAAAAAAAAGCACCTTCATCAAGACCACTGGTAGCTGATCTCTTTAAGCTTTCCAATTCATCCCTCAAAGCATTATTTTCCTTCTCTAACAAAGCAACAATAGACCTAACGCTCTCCTAATCTTACTTCAAGAAAAGATCTTTCTTGTTCAGAGAAGTTGCGAAATCCTTCAACTTGGTGTCAAAACCATATCCCTTACTCAATGCCTTGTATTTGGCTTCATAACTAGCATGGAGTAAAGCTTCATACGTCTTATGATCCCTCTGCATCCTCTCAATCATTTTATAGTAACCAACATTATTGACCACTGCTCTATCAAGGAGTACACGTAGATGGAGATAAGCATCCTTGGCTTAATTTGAAACATTTTTACTGAGCAAGCCATCTAATTTAGCATCAGTCAAAGTTAAGTGACTAGCTTTGAATAAGTCATTGCAATGTCTCAGCAGATCAGATCCAGCAGCTACAATCATCTCCTTTCTAACATCAAATTGTGAATATGATGAGTATAAGTACAAGTAACAGACCAACCAAAAATTAACCTCCATAAGCAGTATTAAAACTTAACAAATCTTCAGTAAGGACAAAAAGAAGAGAAGACAATAATATTCATTTCATTAATCTTCAAATAATTATAGAAGTGATTACATCTCTGAAGACAAGAAATGAAAAATACATAAGGTGGACTAGCTAAGGAGTTAATCTTTCACCTTATCCTTGGATTGATCTTGGATAGTAGCAAGTAAGTCGGCACCAGCCGCTGGCGCCATTGAAGACTCCTCAGACTCTTCATCATCATCAAACTCCTCATCCAAGTTGGGGGGGAGTACCAGGATCATGCCTTGAAAAGAGCTTTGAGTTTTCCTCAGTGCTGACCACCTTCAAAGCCTCAATACACCATTTTTTGAAGGATATTTTCTTTAGGTACTCAATTTGAGCAGAGGCAATAAAAAGGGCCTTCTCCCAACCTTTATCAAAAGCAGCTTTGCCTTTAGACTTCAAAGAAACCACCTCAGAAGTTAGGCCAATCACTTTTTCTTCAACGTTTTTAGCCTGGGTGATGACTTTTACAAGCTTATCCTCAGTAGTTTTGGCTTTGGCTTCAACAGCTTCAGCCCTCTCCTTGACAGTCTTTATTTTTCCTTGAGCAGTGGTGGCCCTATCATTGGCCTTCTTCAGCTCTTCTTCCCAAGACTTTTTCTTTGACTCCAAGGCTCGTCGGGAATCTGCCAGAGAATTCTTTAGATCTTCAAAGGCCTCTTCTACATCTTCAGAAGAAGAACATAGTTGGTCGTCCTTCTCCATCATCTGGATGAAATCAATCAATAACTACAAATAAAGGTAAGCGATCAAATAAATTCACTTCATAAAGAAAAAGGTAAATAAGCAGAATAAAGAAGAGAAAATTACCAAAGCCAAATTATGGCAAGCTCTCTTGATGAACCTAAATCTCGGCATAGGGGCTAAAGCAACTCGATCCACTGGACTAGTCCCTGATTTGATCAATCCTATAGGTAAACAGGGATAATAATAATAGAGGCTGACTAAATATCCAAGTCACCCTGGATTTTCTTCACTAACTCTTGTTGGCTGGTGGTTTTATTGGCAGCTAAGGCCTACTGCTTGGCTTGTGATTGTTGAAGCTGTTTTGAAGGAACATGCAAACCTCTTTTTATTCTCTTCAACTGATGGTCCTCGGCTTGAGTCTTATTATCACTAATAGGCCTCTTATCACTAGCCTTTGACTTCTTTTTGCTAGCATCAGCGGCTTTGGGAGGAGGAGATAAGGGACCACCCATCAAATTGGGCGTACTCTTCTTTGTTATATCTGTAGAAGGAGAAAGAGGAATTTTAAAAGCATCCAAGGATTCAAATGAAGAAGAAGTTCCTCTTAGAATAACTTCATCACCTGCAGATTTAGTAGCTGAAGAGGTGGGCACATGATCCTCTTCAAGGTTATTATCAATTTAGGGCAGAGCAACTGTAGGTCGGGCCACAAAAGATGCAATTGAACTTTGGTATTCCAACAAAAAGGATGCAGCCCTAGGATGTTCTTCCCCAAACTTCTAGTTTAAACCCCACAGAAATTTGAGGTCGCTAATGTTAATTTCCCCTTCCTTGGGGCACTTTTTCATACTATCCTCCGCATAAAAAAGAAACAACAATGTTAGTCAGTATACATCATCAATGCAAATCAAAAAAGAAAAAATCATTAATAAAATTTAACATATTCCACGTTCTGATTGGGGGCATCTGGGACCAATATAAGCTACACCAGTGGGGAGGGGAGCATATTGCCAGTTCTTGATAATAATACCATACTCCCAACTATCCTTATTGGAGTCTGGTAGATTGACCACTAAAGCCCTATTGGCTTACCTAGTCTTCAGATAGTAAGTGCGCTCTCTCCTACAGTGACCCACTTATAACAAAACATCAACTCTAAAACGCCAATATGGGTCCCATAAAGTTCATTCAGCTTATGAACTCCATTTACAACTCTCCAAGTATTGGGGTCTATCCTGGCGAGAACTACATCAAAATATTGGAAAAATTGAAGAAATGAAGGATTTGGTGGAAAAGTCATACCACACTCTTCTATGAATAAAGTTGGGATCCAATGACCCTCAGAAAGAGAATACATATAAATAGAACCCCTGGGTATCTCTAAATCCACCCAAGAAGGGATTTTGTTCTTTTCTCTAAATTCATCTAAGGAGTTCTCATCAACAATGTGAACCAAGGTGAAATAGAAGAAAAGATGATAAAATAGAGAGAAAGGAAGGAAAGCTTACAGGAATCTAAGGATTCAGCAAGAACTAAAAAAAAATGGCAGCAAATGATTGCACAGAGAAAAACTCGAAAGCAAAGACAAAGATAAAGTTCGAAAGATTTGATATAGAAAATAAAGAGGAAATTTTGTACCTACTTATAGGTTGCCTCGATAAATGGGAAATAAATGATTAACTGAACGAATCGTATAGCTATCGCGGACTGCACGCTTTTTGAAGCATCAAAAGACGATTGTGCCTTTTGGCGGTTCAAAAAAGTTCGAATTATTCACAAAAATGCCATCATCAAATAGTGCCAGTAAATTTTTTACAAACTATGGGATATCGGCTGCCGACCAAACACTAAAATCGTGCACCGAGAAATTTTTGGGATTAAATACTTCATACTTTCATGCAAGCATCAGGCATGAAGCATTGGGG
This sequence comes from Sambucus nigra, assembly GCA_949130495.1. NCBI lineage: Eukaryota > Viridiplantae > Streptophyta > Magnoliopsida > Dipsacales > Adoxaceae > Sambucus > Sambucus nigra. Next base: position 376,473,100 of record OX422209.1, on the reverse strand, counting down.
GCTTTTGTTATATGTAAAAATTATACTCCCACTTGGACCAATGATAAACACACACTTGTCATCCAGTGTGGTCGACCTGCTTACTTGACCGGCTTAAGAGACACTTAGTCGGCTGGAATGCCAACCAACACCAGAAGGCCAACTAACAGGGACATCAACAGTTACTCAGATGGGATACCAACCAACTCTGAATTCTAAAAGTTTTACTTATTATATACAGATATAAACGCCTAACAATATAAGGGCATTCCATCTTTAGGGTTTGGGACCCCCATAAAAGGCAATTTAATCACTTAGCTCAAGGGACAACTCAAATTAGGGCTGTAAACGGATATTCGAAAATCCGCATCCGTCCGATATCCGAATCCGAATTTGCGGATATTTATCCGAAAATATGGAAACGGATACGAATACGGATACTCTATAAAAATATCCAAGAAAACGGATACGGATACGGATAGTACTAGTATCCGACATGGATAATCCGTATCCGATGCGGAGTATCCATTTTATCGGATATCCGTTTTACCGGATATCCGTATCCGTCAAACATATGCTTAAAATATTACTAATAATATTAGTATTAGTATTACTAGTAAATAAATATTGAAGAAAACCTTAATCGTTTATTCCCCAAAACAAAAATAAACATATACTCCACTCCAAATAAAAACACTCTAAAGTTATTATTTTATTGGGTATATTATAAAATGTCATGTATTATTATTTTATTGGGTATATTATCATAGAGTTATACTAAAGTTATAATACACCCTATCACACACAACATACACCGACTAAAGAACATATACTCCACTAAAAAAAAAAAAACTAACTTCATTTCATTTCTCTTTCGTACAAAACAAGAGAAAAGAAACTCTCATGTGGTTGTTCGTTAGTTTTCTTAATTATAAATAAATGTAAGAGAGAAACAGAAAAGAATATAAGAGAGAAACATAATAGAATGTAAGAGAGAAATAGAAAAGTAAAGAGATGGTTTTGATTGTGATGAGAACTGAAGTTAGCAACATGTATATTATATACAAAATAAAAATGTATATTATTAAAATAAAAATATCAGTATATTTTGAAGACAAAAGGTCCATGAGGTTATCATTCTCAATAAATTTGATTAATCTAAAAGGTGCATATTTATTTCTACTGTCATGGAATGCGACTATTATTTTTTTTTGGCTGGCTTTAAACTTATATGGTTGTAAACTATGGATGACTTTAAGCCATATTATCATTATGAAATGATATTATTATTATGGAATCCATAATTGTTGATATTAGGAGGCAGTAATTTTGTTATATATTTATCTGGATTGGATTAGATTTCATTGGATTGGATATTTTAATTGTTATTTTTTGTGATGGCTAAATAATGTAAACGGATACGGATATTATCCGAATCCGAGGTATCCGAGCGGATACGGATATGGATAGTTGTTTTAACTATCCGGGCGGATACGGATACAAATACGGATACGGATAGTACATTCAGATAGCGGATACGGATATGGAAAACATGGTATCCGATCCGTATCCGTCCGTTTACCACCCCTAACTCGAATCACTCATTTACACACCATACTGAGCTATTGCAATCCCAGCTAAATAACAATAACAATGGATGTAGGCTATTTTATAGATAAACCACTCTAAAATATTTATCTCTTGTGTGTGTGGTTTGAGTTATTTCTATTATTCTTATGTGTGATTCTAAAATTGGAGTAAGTCCACTTTTAGATATCAACAATCAACATCATTTGTCAAAAACATTTTATTTCATAAAGTGTTTAGTATCAAATTTATAGGATTACACCATTTCCATAAAATCTCCAATCTTTATTTTAAGAAAACTTTAAAATAATTGAAAGGAAAAAGCCCTCAATTTTAGAATTATAAAATTTGGGATGGTTCACCAAATATTCCAAATTAAAATTAATTCAAACAATACAAGACAAATATTTGAATTTATCTTTTAATCTCAATTAAACAACATTAATTTAATTCAAGTTAAAATTATGCTAAATAACCCTAAGTATGCATTTGGCCAAATTATATATGTTTGCCAAATTAGTTATTCCGACTTGAATTAAATTAAACAAAAATTACCCAAATATTAATTAGCACCAAAGTAAACCAAAGTTGTGAATTAAACCAAATTTTATCTTTTTAACCTAAGCATGCATCTGGGTGATTTTGTGAGATAAAATAAAAATTCACAACCATAAGGCGCGATGTATGATGAAAACTCACAACAGGAAAAACCTCGGACTACCTAGCCTACAAGTCCACTAAGTATGGTATTTTTACAAAAGACGCGACAAGAGAAACTTACAACAACGACTTGCCATTCAAGCCTTGACACTCCCTCGCTCTTCAACCTCCGCCTAGTCAACAACTTCGGAGTCCACCAAAATCTTGGAATCCACCAATGGGGCATGGCTACCGTCAACTCACACACAGTGTCTTTCATCGTATGAGCACTCCGCAGCACAAACAGTCTCCTTTTTGGGGTAAAGAAGGAACCTAAACTTTCTCCTTAATGGGTAGAGAAGAAACCCGGTGCCAAATGATCTCAAGAAAAAGTGTATATATTAAAGACTTGGATCAACCAAACATGTTGGGTGTAAATATTCTGTTTTTATGAAAATAAATCATTAAGGGATAAAACATAAAATGTAACCTTTGTTATTGGAATTTTTTGCTCTCAAAGTGTTCTTAAAAACTCACAAAAGTTACATGTCAAAAAATTCTCCCGTATATATTAAAACAGGTATGTAAAAGTGGAAGAAGTGGGAAATTAGAAATTGAAAACGGTAAAAAAAAAATTCCCGCCCAGGCCGTTCGATTGACATTGTTTAAATGAGAAATCAAAAGATAAAAGGCCAAAATCTCGCTGGATAAATCTCGTTCTAACGATGTCGTTCTAACGACATTCTAATGATAATTCAGTAAAAAAATGGCAAAAGCTCGTTTGAAACATCTCGTTCGAATGAACTGGGCATCTCGTTCGAATGAGATCCCATTGTCGTTCGAACGACAATCCAGAAAAATCCTAATTCAATTTTAAGCCCAAAGCTTTTATGAAAAGTATAAAAATATGAAAAGTCGTTATGACAAAATTTTATAAAAAGACACCCATAAAAATTATCCAAGTCTCTCTCTATATATTAAATGCATTCATACGTTTCAGCGACCTTGGAATTGATGAAATGTTGATGACGCAAAACATGGCACTAGAAACACGCAATGTTGTCAATTTTAATATCTGGGCCGCTGCGTCTTCAACTAACTTGTCATAGGCTTGAAAGGATACACTGAACATCTATCCTATGACTCAATTAGTTTGTCCGAAATTAAGCTAACACTATAAATGAATCGATTAGAAATTTTCCCTTACAATATTCACTCATCATTTATTTATAACGAAATAATATTTTTGCCAACATTTTTATTTCGTAAAAATATTTAATACCAAATCTATTAGAAACCCATAATTTTATTCATATGTATTCTACTCTTAAATTCTAACAATTAAGACTACATATACACAAAATAGAGTCTTAAACTAAGAGTAGAGCTTCCCACCTCAAATGGAGCTCCAACACTAGTAGGCATGGAAGGTCTAAGAAGATGGCACCCTCCCTACCTCCTAAGGTGGCCTTAGAGATGTTGCCTTGCTCCACTAAGCTTGTCTCCGTAAAATCTCCATCAAGACCCTCTTCAAGCTTCACAAATCATCCATCTTCATCTTCTCCAAAACCCCCCAACACTACCTTCAAAATTCATAGCTATGCCCAACAATGGTGGAAGTGGGTATTTAGAACTTGGATATGGTGGAAGACTAGTTGGATATGGTTTCACAATGTGGATATATTGCGATGGAATGGTGGGGAAGGGATAAAAATGGTGGGGGAAGATCCACCCCACTCTCTCTATTTTATTCCAACTTTAAATAATCAAAATAAACCCAAACAAGCCTTATAAAAACCCATTAAACCCCAAAATCCTCTTTTTGTCCAATCTGGGCTCATCAGAGCTTGACATCTCATCCATCCCCAGAACGAGACAGCGCACAAGGGAAACCTGATTTACAAAGTTCAGTAACACTCGTTCGAATGAGAATCACCTCTCGTTCGAACGAGAAAGGCATCTCGCTCGAACTCGCCTTTGAACGACTTGGAACAATCTGGACCTGTTATTCAGTGGGATCTCGTTCGAACCTCATTCGATCCCCTACTTTGCACGACCTTGGTTTATCGTTCGAATGACCAAAATTTGTTCAAACGACCATTCTTCATTTTTTTCTCCAAAATTTTCAATTTTCATCCCACAATCTTCCAATAATTACAATTAAGGCCCCAAATAGTCAATTGTAGCTATAAACTCAATCATAATGATTCAAATTCCAAGGTTTTCATATGTATACCATTTATGCAGGGAAAAAATAATAAAATATTAGGAACGGGTATTACAAACCTACCCCTCATGGTGGTGGTTGATTATTTTTTGCTTGTTCATCATGTTCGACACTCTAAAAAAATCACTATTGGTTAAGATTTAGGTTAAATACTAAAAAGGATTAATTGCCTGTTGCCATTTTAAATTACTATCCAATGGCCTAAACATGTGATAATAATCATGTGAATTGCAAATCCAATTAACACATTGATTCACCATGCAAGAAGACCACTATATGAACCAACTGAACATCAATAAAAACAAAGTACTGTCTCTTAAACCTCTACATGACTACAATTATCCACAAAAGCAGCGACTTACCCTTATATTGTAAACTGTATTTCACAGTTTTGGGATGTCTATAATTAGTGTTTTGAACAATAAAAAGCTAACTATAAAGAGAAATGATATATAATGAATTAAAATTGTGTTATATAGTTGAGATTCTCGTTGACATGCCACACTTTCATTTCACCATTAATTTTTAAAAGAGGAGTAAATGTAAAGTTGAAAGTTTTTATTTTATTTATTTTTATCTCCCTCTCTTCACATCTGAATGAAACAAAATAATAATTTGTATGGGTTAAGAATATGAATCGATTCCCTCAATTTCGTTATTGCCTATCAATTTAAAAACATGCGAAGTGCTCATTTTAACTTTTATTTTGTTTCATTTAATAGATCTGAACATAGTGTAACAGTATTTCAAGGTAATAAAATCAAAAGTATTTATAAGGTAACAAAGTCACTATTTATATAGAAAATAATCTAATTAAAATAATTTCAATTATGTGGACCATTGTTGCATATGAGTAATCACACTTCTTATATTTTATTTATAAAACTAATTTAAATATAAACATAGTTTTTATAGCCTTCTTAACGTTTTACTAATTTAACAATTATTATATGTTTTAGTGATGGTGACTCCTCGTTAAAAAATTATGTACTTGTTTAAAAAAGCTCATAATGTTTTAACATGCTCATTATAAATGATTCACAAGTTTCGATATATCCACAACTTGTTTGCTTCATTATAAGTGATTTGAAATCTAAGTTAAAAAATTAATTAGTGAAAGGCTCAATTTATTTTCATTAAAGTGAACACATGGTTTATATTTTACAAAATATTAACTCATTTGTTTTTCTAAGTATATACTTTGATATGGTCACCTCCTAATCATTAGGACTTTAAGTATCATGTCGTCGTTATTTTCCCATCATCATTAAAATATCAAATATTAAAGTATTGTATATATTAAAAAAGCATTTGCAAAATATATTGTAATGACATTGAAAGTTTAGTACACTATATTTAGATATTAAAAAAATTGGTTAATGGGAAAATCTAAAAATCCACTCAGAATTTGATTAGGATGTAAGAACCTCATGTAATGATGTTCACGTCATATCTAATTTGTAAGGGCATACCTAAGATAGTTGAAAAAAAAAAAGTAAAATAAAACGATAAATACATGAAAATATTCACGATCTTTGAAAATTTTGATCAATGTGGAAGGGATGGATAAAATATTTATATACTTTTCGTTCAATTTCGGTGATATTTTTTTTATCCATTTTTGTTTTAGGTATTCTTTTATCCCATTTAACTATTTTTTATCTCCCCGTTTTTATTTTTTCATTGATGTTCTTAAAAACAAAATAAAATCACTAATTTAAGCAAAAGAAAACCTTTATCCCATCTCTCCCATCTCCCTGTCCCATCTGTGCCACCCTAAACTCTACCCTTTCAAACCCTAAACCACCTGATCCTCCTAACCCTCCTAACCATTGGTATAAATCCTTTGTTGATGTACTCAAAGGATCAAAACCTTTCCATGCAATTGATATCCTTCCACTGGAGAAATACAAAGGAAAACCAACCATCATATTTACCAGATATCAAATATCAGCTCTTGCTTCTCCTTTCAAACATGCTATCATGGGAAAATTCTCTCATGGAAAACCTTCTATGGAATTCATTCGCAAAACTTTGAATCTTTTGGATTGAAATCATCTTTCGATATTGTTTTATTGGATCATAAACACATTCTTATCAAAGTTCACTGTGAAGAGGACTTTATAAGATTATGGATGAAAGATCTCTAGTTTGTAGGGAGAAGCCCCATTCATACATTCAAATGGATTCTATCATTTAGAATTAATCAAGAGAGCCCTATAGTCCCAGTATGGATCAACTTTACTAGCCTTCCAGTTCACCTGTTCGTAAAAGAAGCTCTTTATTCAATAGCCCAAGCTGTGGGAAAGCCTCTCAAACTTGATAAACCTACCCTCAATTGTTCTAGACCTTGTGTGGCTAGAGTGTGTGTTGAAATGAACCTCCTTTAACCTCATCCGGATAGGTTATGGATTGGATGTGAAGACTATGGGTTTTCGCAGCCTATAAAATATGATGCCACCTCAAATTACTGTTATGGATACTTAAAATTAGGCTATAACATTGAAGATTGCAAGATGGGAAATAATTCTAGTAAGGTAGAGACTCTCATTCAAAATAAAAACAAAGCAAAAACAGTTAGTACCAAACAAATAGAAGGTGCAACTATAAACAAATTGGTGTATAAGGTTAGAGATAAGCTTGTTAAGAACTTGGAAATAGAAGAAATAGAAGATCAACAAGAAATTGTTACCTCTCAGGACCTAAAAGAAGGTGAAGTCCCAATCGTCCCAAATAAAGAATCCCCTGTTGACAATGTTAGATCAGTCTCAGACCATTGTTTAACCAACATCTGTTGTGAAGAGGAAGTTCAGGCTGTTGAAGACCTAGAAGAAGAATTCAATGCCATTATGGAGTGTGGAAACACGCCTATAGTAAAATCCTTTGAGATGGAAGACCTCAACTCCTCTTATAGGCATTTTCAATTCAAGAAATCCATAATCAGGAGGAGTAAATCAGCAACAGGTGCAGCATCTGATTCAGAAACACCAGAATACATTTTTGTAGATTTAGAAGATCTTAAACTCTTTTCTCCCCTTGTGAACAGAAACAAAAATACTTACACCAAGAAGAAAGAAGAATTGAGTAAGAAGAAGAAGCCTATGCCGCCAAGTCCTAAGGGTAGTATGATGCAGATAAAAAAAAGCACAGTATTCAAGGCCAGACATTTTATTCCAGAAGATCTTCAAGGCTAACTACAGTTGCTAAGATCCAATGTTTCCAATGATCATCTCCCTTATATGGAACGTTAGGGTAGTAGGTAACAAACCTACCAAAAGAAGATTAAAAAAACTTTGTAAGTCTCACAATATTTCTTTCTTAGATATTCTAGAACCAATGATAGATGGGGATATAATAGATTATTTAAGAAATCTTTTGAACTTTGAGGAATGTTATGCTAGTAGTTCCAATAAAATGTGGTGTTTCTGGAGGCATGGAGTCAGGTGTAATTCGATACCCGATTAAGGTCAATTTACATTCTTTTTATTGGAACATCCTCTACTTTCATCCAAAGTGGGCATAGGCGTAGTTTATGCTAAATGTAATAGATCTGATAAAAACTCATTATGGGATTCAATCTAACTATCATCAGATATGCATTCTACTATACCTACTATAATTGGTGGTGATTTCAAAATAGTCTGTTCTGCTGAAGAAAGAGTGAGAGGAAATGATATAAATTTGGGAGCTGCAAATGACTTTCAAAATTGTATTCGAAATAGTTCATTACAAGATATGGGGTATATTGGATCAAGATTCACCTGGTCCAAGTCAATTAATGAATCAATGATCTTTGAAAGACTGGATATAGGGCTTATTAATCAAGTTTGGCTAAATTATTTCCCCCGATCTCATCTCAAACATTTAAACAAGAGCTGCAGACCAGCCTCCCCTCCTTATTTTTATTCCTTGCCTTGTAGACCTTTTGAAGAAGCCTTTCAAATTTCTAAATTTTTGGACTTCCTATGATTCATTCTTCTCAACTGTTTCTTATTCCTAGATTAAACATGCCTCAGGTAAACCTATGGATGATTTTGCTTTCAAACTAAAAAGATTGAGAGTTGATCTCAGAAGTTGGAGTAAATCAGAAGTTCGAGACCTTTTTCAAGAGATTCAAGACTTAGAAGACAAGTTAACCATCGAAGAAATTAGATTTGAAGAAGACCTTAGTTCAGTCAATAGAACTTCCATGTGAAAAACAAAAGCAGACCTTACTCTTACTCTATCCAATGAGGAGAATATTGGTTTCAAAAACCAAAATGTTAATGGATTTCTGGAGGTGAAAGGAATATAAAATTCTACCACTCTCAAGTCAAATAACAAAGAAGAAATCAATGGATTCACTCAATTAATGAGGAGAATGGAAGATCTTTGGAAAATCAAGATGACATAGCTAACTGTTTTCTTTCTTATTTTATTGATCTTTTTTCTACAGGTCAACTAAGAAGTCATCATCCCATTCTTCAATTTATCCCCAAATTGGTTAATGTTGAAATGAACCAAAATCTCTCCATTGTCCCAGATGAAGAAGAGATCTGGAGGGCTATAAAAGATCTTAATGCAAATAGTGGAGCTGGCATAAATGGCTTTAATGGGTATTTCTTCAATTTTTGTTGGTTTACTACCAAAGAAGTTCTGATTCAAGTCATTCAAACCTTCTTTTTAGGAGAAGAAATTGCGAAATCTTGGAATTCTACTCTCATTTATCTCATCCCCAAATCCCCAAACCCCAAATGTTACAAAGACTTCAAGCCTATTAGTTTTTGTAATTTTTCTTACAAAATCTTATCTAAGATCCTCAACTCAAGATTGAGCCCTCTTTTGCCCTCATTGATTTCCCCTAATCAAACAGGTTTTGTAAAAGGCAAGGGTATACTTCATAATATTTTTCTTGGTCAAGAAATAATGCAACTTCTTGATAAAAAATCAGAGGGTGGTAATGTCATTCTAAAGCTAGATATGCACAAGGCATATGATAGAGTATCCTGGTTGTTTTTGATCAAATCTCTTAGAGCATTTGGCTTTGATGAGACATTTATTGACCCAATTTGGGATGCATATCTTCAACATGGTTTTCTTTTATTATCAATGGCAGCTCTCATGGATTCTTCCATCCTTCTAGAGGTTTAAGACAAGGGGACCCCCTATCCCCAAGTCTCTTTGTCCTTGCTGCTGAATCTCTTAGTAGAGGATTGCACAGTCTATTCTTTTAAGGCTCTATCAGAGTATTTTTACATCCTTAAGGCTGTAATATCATAAGTCATCTAAGCTTTGCAAATAATTTGATAATATTCTCTAATGGTTCAAAAAAGAGTTTGAAGAAGCTTTTGGAATTCCTATCCTCTTATGAAGCCCAGTCTGATCAGCTAATCAACGTGGACAAAAGTTTCTTTTATACCAGCTCTAAGTGCCTACCAAGATCTATTCATAAAGTGGCTGAGGTGACAATGTTTAAACATGGATCAGGTGCGATTAAATACCTAGGAGCTCTTCTTTTAAAAGCTAGAATGAAAGCTTTAATGTTTGATCCCTTGGTTCAAAGAAGAGCTGCTAATATTCTTAACTGGAAGAGAAAGTTCTTATCTTTTGGAGGTAGACTATTCTTTCTACAGTTAGTATTAAGATCCATGCCCATCTACCTTCTATTTGCAATTTCTCGTCCTAAAAAGACCTTTCAATTGATAGATAAGCTCTATAGTTCTTTTTATGGGGTTTTAATAAAGAAAATGGGAAAAAAAAATACCAGTGGGTTAGTTGGAAAAACATTTGTTTCCCAAAAATAGAAGGTGGTTTAAGAGTCAGGTATTTGGAATCAATATTCAAGGACACCCACTTAAAAATTGCTTGGGATTATAAGCAAGGATCTTCTATATGGTCTGCTTTTATGAAGTAAAATATTCAATTATGCCTATTGTTCAAGGGTCTATGGCAGCTAGAAGGATCAATAAAGTTTGGGATCTCTTGGAAGAAAATTCAATAGAAATCAGAAATATATGTGTTTGGTCTGCATCCTCTTCAGGGGAATTCAGTTTCTCTACAGAAGTGAACTGTAATACCCCGTATTTTTGTGATATTTATTTTATGGGATTAATTAAATTAAATGTGTATTAATTGGAAATTAATCCGGATTAAAATACTAACGAGATGCGAGTTGGTATTTAATTATATGTGCATATATGATTATATATGATTATTGAATTATGAAATTTGTCGTGAAATTGAAATACGACAATTTGGAAATCTTGTGAAGACGCGTGTGACAGTCGCGTCAGGAATATAATTATGTAAATTAAAAAGTGAATTTTATTTCTATTCACCGTATGGTCGTTTTGAGTGCGCCAACGCGTCCGACAGGGTCGAAATAGTCAGAAAACACTAGCCGGGGGTTTGGTTTGGGTCCCGGGACATTTTTAGGCCATACCGGCAACGTATAGGGGTAGTTTGATAATTTTGGATTTTTGGGAATTAAAACCTACGAAAATTGGGAATTAATATCTGATTTGGCAATAACCCACTAAGCCCACTAATAATCAAATAGACTACGGAGGTTATTGAAAGTTGTTCCAAAGAGTTCCTAAAGCACAAACCCTAGCCACCATTAACTTTGAAGAAGAAAAGGCTTGTTGAGAGAGATAGAGGAATTCTGCAGAGAGAGAGAGAGAATACTCCATCAATCCGTCATAAAAATCAGAGATTCAAATAAGGCAAGTGGTTTAATTCCAATTAATTTCAGAGAATGTTTCTTCCATGTGTAGGAATTGATAAAAATCTGATTGTTCTTGGGAGTTAATGAAAAACCCATTAAATTGGAAATAGAATCTTACATATTGAGGAGGAATTGCATGTAGAATTATATGTAGGCGATTATTCTGATGTTAATAATATCTTGGATGAAACAAAAACGGATTATAGTAGGTTCAATGATGATTTACAAATGTTAGGGTTCATGTTCATATAATTTAGGGATAAATGAAGAGATTTGAAGATTTGATGAGGTTTAAGATGAGTTAGCCCTATATAAACGTTTGATTATGACCTATGAGTGTTTAGTACGAATTATGAACCTTAAAATGATGTTGGGTCGATTTTTATGTGAGATTAGGAGTGAAGAAAATTGGGAAAAACGAAATAAGGATTTCTGGGCTCGAAACTGGCCACTCGTTAGAAGACCTGCCCAGGTCGTTCGAACGAGCTCGTTCGAACGAGCTTCTAACGAGTTGACCTTTGACTTCTAACGAGGGTGAAGTTCGTTCGATAATCTCGTTCGAACGAGATCTCGTTAGATAGCCCAGTTCGTTCGAACGAACTCTCGTTCGAACAGCCTCGTTCGAACGAGACTTCGAACGAGTTGACAGTTTAGGCTTTTTAGCCTGTTTTGATCCCGAGTGCCCCGTAACCTTGTGTATAGGTTGAGATAACTTTCCCTTGATGATTAATTGATATATTTGGGATGTTTGGGATATAATGAGGAGTCAAACCTAGAAGTGTAGTTTGAACCTAAAGGAAAATATGAGTAGGACGTGAGTGTCTATTACGATGCGAGAACTATTGACGACCTAGCTTATTATATTAACCGGGAATATATAAATTGTGTAGTATTATATGTCGGTACGAGAATGAGAAGTGTACCACCATCATACTATGATGATTACTAAGACGTGTGCATACTTAGTATATGTATTGATTTTATGTGTATGACATACCTACCATACTTGCTATCACGGGAGGTTTACGTTCGCTTAGGGCCCTCTAATCCTTGTGTTTCCCGGATTTAGATTGGTTACCTCGATGAACATAGGTCAGAGAAGGATTTATTGGGATGTTAATAAGTCTGCTGATCGTGGGAGCGCAGGTATGTGCGTGACCCATGTGATGTGACTGTGTGCGCTTCCATTATTTGTGATGTTGTTATCTGAGAACTATTCCTGAGAGATTCGGAATATGTGATCCTTATGTACGTGATGTACCGGGATGGATAGCAGAGTATGTGTGCACCGCAGCTTAGTCTCGGGGTGCTTGTATTGTATATTTATGGCGTGAATAATATACACTTTATTAATGGGAACTTTCATGTTGTTATTGTGAATAATATTATGGTAATGTTTTGAGAAGACATAACGGTTTAACCGATAGTGAATGGTACTCCTAATTGAGAATCTGAGTTTAAGTAAAGCCCTCTATTTATTTGCTAACGTTAGAATGTGATATGGGAATCGAGTAGTAAGGGGTAGGACTTATTACGGTTTGGTTAGACATGTATGCCATTTAGATGGGTATGGTACGTTAGGAGTGCACATGTAGTCGAGAGGTGAGAATTCCATGTGAGTGAACGTCCTAACATGTATTTTGCATTTAATGTTTTAGTGTTATTAAAACACTTGCTGTTTTCAAAATGTTTTCCACTTTCGGGCTCTGACCCATTTGCTTTCAAATCTATTTTTGTAAAAACCATTTTAGGTGCCCAGCCACAAGGACACCATGCTTAGGATCCTCATTCAGGTGACGAGCTGTAGCTGTTTGTGGAAGTTACAGGACTTTGCTTGTAGACGCTTCATCTACTTTGACTCTATATTCAGCAGTTATCAGTTGTAGGGCATGTCGCCCATTCCTTTTAGAGACATTTCATTTATTTCATTTATTCAGACTTTTGGCATGTAATTATTCAGGATTCAGACTTGTAGTATTATTTTCATTTGTTGGGATTGTTGTGAGGAGTTTTTCTCCGGATTTTCTTATTATTATTGTTGGTTATTTCATTACTTCGTATGGTGAATGGATTATGTTGACTCTTCCATTATTCTTTTATTGCATGTTATCCAGACTTAACTTAAAATTTGGCAACTTACTTTTTAAATACTAGGTGGTTAGTAATTATTAAAACGTTTTCGATAGTGATGCTATTAACTGAACCAACTTGGCATTTTGTATTAATTTAATAAAGGAGTAGCTACCCGGTATTTAATTAGTCGGGGTGTTACAGGTGGTATCAGAGCATCAGGTTCTAGTGTCCTTTAGGATCTGTACGACTTATTATGTTTTCCGCTGAGCTTTCTTTGATGTAGAGCCCTATATTTTAGGACTGTTGTATTCTCTTGTATATGCTACGTTCTTCAGCTATTTTAAGTTTATAACTGTGAACTTATAAACTTCATTCTTATTTCAGATGCCTCCACGACGTGCACAAAGGGTTCCCAGGGATGCGACGCCAGAACCACAGCCCGCACCAGCTCAGGGCACGATGAATGCCGCCGAGGTTGCAGCCATTGTGGCCCAGGCGGTAAATGCCGCACTAGCTGTAGTTCAGCAGGCACCACCTCAGGCGCCGATAGCCGCGCTAGTTCAGGCACATGCATTCCCGTCTGCTTGGGAACATGTTCGAGATGCTTTCCAGAAAGCACACCCTCCGGAGTTCGCAGGTAGCTCCGATGTGGTAGTTTCGAGTAAGTGGATGAAGGACATTCAGCGGCACCTGAGGATGTATGAGTGCACAGATGTCCAGAAGCAGATACTAGCTACTTTTAAGCTAGTGGGGTCAGCACTGCAGTGGTGGGAGTCTATTACCACCGTGGAGGAGAGAGATACTCTCACTATTCAGGAGTTTTGGGTGCGGTTCGACCGCAAATACTTTCCGTCAGCTATTCACACGGAGATGAGGAGGAAGTTGATGAGCCTCAAACAGGAGGGTGAGACTGTGGCCGAGTATGAGGCCGAATTTACTGATCTTCTGAACATTGTTCCGGATGAGATACCGACTGAGGAGAAGAAGATACAGAAATTTACGGACGGGTTGACATGGAGGATTCGTCACCACTTGTTAGGGAACCTCTCGTTAGCCACTTATTCTGATGTGGTTAACGCTGCATTGCTCCATTGCCAGGATCATCGCTTTCACATGACTGAAGGCAAGAGGTCGGGAGAGTCCAGCCATCAGGGCAGGGTTGGAGGAAATGGTGCCAGTGGGGCACAATCTGTTCAGGGGCAGAGACAGGGTGATCAGGGTTCCCAGCAGGGGGATCACAAGAGGTTCAGATCAGGAAATTTCAGGCACGGACAGGGAGGTTTCCGGCAGGGCCATCAGGGTCCGAACGTCCATCAGAACCAGCAGGGTCAGAATGGTCAGCATCAGTTTCAGCAGGGCCAGTGGAGGAACGGTAACGGCCACCAGGGCTGGGGGCAGCAGGGACCGAGAGGGGGGAACTTCTCGGGGAAGTGTTTTGTTTGTGGCAAGACTGGCCATAAACGCCAGGACTGTCCTGATAGGGGCAGGGCCCCGCAGCAGCAGCAGGGTGCTCAACATGAGCCACTGAGGCCACTTTTTCCGCCAGCCCTTCCAGCTCCAGCCCAGGTGCCAGCTCTTCCAGCCATTCCAGCAGTTCCTGTGCAGCAGGGACAGTTACAGTATGGACGTGTCTATAACGTCCACCAGGCAGCAGCTCCGCAGGCACCACCCGCGATTGAGGGTACGTTTCCTATCCATGGTACTATGGGTCGGGTTTTGTTTGATACGGGGGCAACGCATTATTTTATAGCTACACATTTTGCGAAAGCCTTAGGGTTGTTAGATACGGCAGAGAGCACAGTGACGTGTGTAGACTCACCATTGGGGAGTGGGTCACTTATTTTCTTTATATGCCGGGGAGTGGGGGTAGAGATTGGTAGTCTGGTATTACCTGCAGATATGTTGGTATTAGATATGCATGTTCACGATGTGATTATCGGTATGGATTGGCTCGCAGATTATAGAGCCATGATTGATTGCTTCGGTGGGAGCATTGTTTTTGCCATTCTGGGGCAAGATATGTTTGTAGTGGTGATGCCTCGCCCAGAGGGAGGCTCGACCGCTCATTTGTATTACCTAGAGGAGGATACCTCTAAGGAGGTTGTGATTCCTTTAGATTCGATCCCAGTTGTCAGGGAGTATTCCGATGTGTTTCGGAGATACCAGGCCTACCCCCCAGTCGAGAGATAGACTTTGTTATAGACTTATTGCCAGATACGAGACCTATAGCACGCGCACCGTACCGTATGGCTCCAGCTGAGATGAGGGAGTTACGGGATCAGATTGAGCAGTTGTTGGGTCAGGGGTTTATTCGGAGGAGTACTACGCCGTGGGGTGCCCCTGTGTTGTTCGTAAAGAAGAGAGATGGTTCACTGAGATTGTGTGTGGACTACCGAGAGTTGAATAAGGTCACGATACGGAATAAGTATCCGTTGCCTCGAATCGATGACTTATTCGACCAATTGAGAGGAGCTTCTTTCTTCTCAAAGATTGATCTGAGATCGGGATACCATCAGTTACGTATCAGGGAGGAGGACGTCTTGAAGACTGCGTTCTTATCGAGATATGGTTCTTACGAGTTTCGGGTTATGCCTTTTGGTTTGACCAATGCTCCAGCCGTGTTTATGGACTTGATGAATAGGGTGTTCAGGGATTTCCTGGATCAGTTTGTCATTGTCTTCATTGATGATATTCTGGTTTACTCCCAGACAGAGGAGGAGCACGCCGAGCATTTGAGGCAAGTTTTGCAGACGCTACGTCAGAACGAGCTGTATGCAAAATATGAGAAGTGCGGGTTTTGGCTGAAGGAGGTCCAGTTTTTGGGACACATTATTTCCGACCGAGGGATATCTGTTGATCCGGGGAAGGTATCAGCGGTGAGGGAGTGGGGACAGCCCACGATACCAACAGAGATCCGTAGTTTCTTGGGTCTAGCAGGATACTACAGGAGGTTCATTCGGGGATTCTCGAAGATAGCAGGTCCTTTGACACATCTGACTTGTAAAGGTGTGCCATTCATCTGGAGTGATGCCTGTCAGTTAGCATTCGATGAGTTGAAGGATAAGTTGACCTCAGCACCTGTGTTAGCATTGCCGAGACCGAGAGTTGAATATCTAGTATACACCGATGCGTCCTTACAAGGACTTGGAGGTGTATTGCAGCAGGAGAGTCAGGCCATAGCTTATGCTTCCCGTAAGCTAAAGCCTCATGAGAAGAATTACCCCACTCATGACTTGGAGTTGACGGCAGTTGTATTTGCCCTTCGGATATGGAGACATTATCTCTTGGGGGAGAAGTTTCGATTGTTCACAGACCACAAGTCCCTGCAGTACTTATTCACGTAGAAGGAGTTGAATATGCGGCAGTGAAGGTGGCTTGAGTTTGTGAAGGACTATCAGTTTGATATCCAGTATCACCCGGGGAAGGCTAACGTGGTGGCAGATGCGTTGAGCCGTAGGCCAGCAGATGAAGTGGCAGAGGTGTGAAAGGCCAAGTGGAAGGAATTGGGACATCAGGATGCAGTGACCCGATCATTCATGTCTGTAATGACCGTTACACCGCAGATCGTTACGAAGGTAGTAAGGGCACAGGTAAATGACTCATTCTGTCAAGAACAGATAGTTCGATTATTGGCAGAGGGAGACGAATCCTATACCGTTAGCTCAGACGGGGGATTACGCTTCAATGGGAGATTGGTAGTTCCGGAAGGGGAGGAATTGCGGCACGAGGTGATGGCAGAGTCGCACGGCTCACGGTTCGCGGTACATCCCGGTGGGGACAAAATGTACCAAGACATGAGACGACAGTATTGGTGGAGCGGGATGAAGAGAGATATTGCCGAGTTTGTTTCTAAATGCGCCACTTGTGAGCTAGTAAAAGTGGATCATCAGAGACCGGCAGGACTGCTACAGCCATTGGAGGTCCCAATGTGGATGTGGGAGAGCATCTCCATGGACTTTATCACGGGGTTGCCTGCGTCACAGAGAGGTCACGACTCCATTTGGGTAATTGTGGACAGGTTGACCAAAGTTGCTCATTTTCTACCCGTAAGGACGGACTACACTACGGGACAGTATGCCCAGCTCTTTATTTCTAAGATAGTGAGACTTCACGGTGTGCCCCTAAATATCGTGTCTGACAGAGACAAGATATTTGTTTCACGGTTTTGGGAAAGTTTTCAGGAGGCCATGGGTACGGAATTGCGGTTGAGTACGGCATATCACCCGCAGACGGATGGGCAAACTGAGCGTACAAACCAGATGTTGGAGGACATGCTACGTATGAGTATCATTGATTTTGGGGGTGGATGGGAGCAGTATCTTCCACTGGTGGAGTTTGCTTACAACAACTCCTACCAGTTCACCATTGGCATGGCTCCATTTGAGGCGTTATACGGTAGACCTTGTCATTCCCCAGCATGTTGGTTGGAGGTGGGGGACAACAAACTACTTGGGCCGGAAGTGATTCAGGATACTTCGGCGAGGATAGAATTGATTCGGAGTCGCATTCGGGTAGCTCAGGATCGGCAGAAAAGCTATGCTGATGCGAAGAGGTTCTTCAGGGAGTTCCAAGTGGGGGACCAGGTTTTGCTAAGAGTATCTCCTATGAAGGGGATTATGCGTTTCGGGAAGAAAGGGAAGTTGGCACCATGATATGTGGGACCATTTCCTATTATCGAGCGAATTGGACCGGTTGCGTACAGGCTTGGGTTACCGGAGCATTTACATCGGATTCACGATGTGTTTCATATTTCCTTGCTAAGGAAATTTCTTAGAGACAATTTGGCTCATTCTCACATTGCTTTGGAGGACATCGATCTCCAGCCTGATAGCTCCTACGAGGAGGGGCCGATTGCTATTTTGGACCGAAGTGAGCGGAAACTGCGGTCAAAGATACTTCCGTTAGTACGTGTTCAGTGGCGACATCATAATGTCGAGGAGTCCACATGGGAGCGCGAGGATGAGATGCGCGAACGTTATCCAGAGTTGTTCTTACCAGGTACTTTCTAGTTCCGAATTTCGGGACGAAATTCAGTTATTAGGGGGGAAGTATGTAATACCCCGTATTTTTGTGATATTTATTTTATGGGATTAATTAAATTAAATGTGTATTAATTGGAAATTAATCCGGATTAAAATACTAACGAGATGCGAGTTGGTATTTGATTATATGTGCATATATGATTATATATGATTATTGAATTATGAAATTTGTCGTGAGATTGAAATACGGCAATTTGGAAATCTTGTGAAGACGCGTGTGACAGTCGCGTCAGGAATATAATTATGTAAATTAAAAAGTGAATTTTATTTCTATTCACCGTATGGTCGTTTTGAGTGCGCCAACGCGTCCGGAAGGGTCAAAATAGTCAGAAAACACTAGCCGGGGGGTTGGTTTGGGTCCCGGGACATTTTTAGGCCATACCGGCAACGAATAGGGGTAGTTTGGTAATTTTGGATTTTTGGGAATTAAAACCTACGAAAATTGGGAATTAATATCTGATTTGGCAATAACCCACTAAGCCCACTAATAATCAAATAGACTACGGAGGTTATTGAAAGTTGTTCCAAAGAGTTCCTAAAGCACAAACCCTAGCCACCATTAACTTTGAAGAAGAAAAGGCTTGTTGAGAGAGATAGAGGAATTCTGCACAGAGAGGGAGAGAGAGTACTCCATCAATCCGTCATAAAAATCAGAGATTCAAATAAGGCAAGTGGTTTAATTCCAATTAATTTCAGAGAATGTTTCTTCCATGTGTAGGAATTGATAAAAATCTGATTGTTCTTGGGAGTTAATGAAAAACCCATTAAATTGGAAATAGAATCTTACATATTGAGGAGGAATTGCATGTAGAATTATATGTAGGCAATTATTCTAATGTTAATAATATCTTGGATGAAACAAAAATGGATTATTATAGGTTCAATGATGATTTACAAATGTTAGGGTTCATGTTCATATAATTTAGGGATAAATGAAGAGATTTGAAGATTTGATGAGGTTTAAGATGAGTTAGCCCTATATAAACGTTTGATTATGACCTATGAGTGTTTAGTACGAATTATGAACCTTAAAATGATGTTGGGTCGATTTTTATGTGAGATTAGGAGTGAAGAAAATTGGGAAAAATGAAATAAGGATTTATGGGCTCGAAACTGGCCACTCGTTAGAAGACCTGCCCAGGTCGTTCGAACGAACTCGTTCGAACGAGCTTCTAACGAGTTGACCTTTGACTTCTAACGAGGGTGAAGTTCGTTCGATAATCTCGTTCGAACGAGATCTCGTTAGATAGCCCAGTTCGTTCGAATGAACTCTCGTTCGAACAGCCTCGTTCGAACGAGACTTCGAACGAGTTGACAGTTTAGGCTTTTTAGCCTGTTTTGATCCCGAGTGCCCCGTAACCTTGTGTATAGGTAGAGATAACTTTCCCTTGATGATTAATTGATATATTTGGGATGTTTGGGATATAATGAGGAGTCAAAGCTAGAAGTGTAGTTTGAACCTAAAGGAAAATATGAGTAGGACGTGAGTGTCTATTACGATGCGAGAACTATTGACGACCTAGCTTATTATATTAACCGGGAATATATAAATTGTGTAGTATTATATGTCGGTACGAGAATGAGAAGTGTACCACCATCATACTATGATGATTACTAAGAGGTGTGCATACTTAGTATATGTATTAATTTTATGTGTATGACATACCTACCATACTTGCTATCATGGGAGGTTTGCGTTCGCTTAGGGCCCTCTAATCCTTGTGTTGCCCGGATTTAGATTGGTTACCTCGATGAACATAGGTCAGAGAAGGACTTATTGGGATGTTAATAAGTCTGCTGATCGTGGGAGTGCAGGTATGTGCGTGACCCATGTGATGTGACTGTGTTCGCTTCCATTATTTGTGATGTTGTTATCTGAGAACTATTCCTGAGAGATTCGGAATATGTGATCCTTATGTACGTGATGTACCGGGATGGATAGCAGAGTATGTGTGGACCGCAGCTTAGTCTCGGGGTGCTTGTATTGTATATTTATGGCGTGAATAATATACACTTTATTAATGGGAACTTTCATGTTGTTATTGTGAATAATATTATGGTAATGTTTTGAGAAGACATAACGGTTTAACCGATAGTGAATGGTACTCCTAATTGAGAATCTGAGTTTAAGTAAAGCCCTCTATTTATTTGCTAACGTTAGAATGTGATATGGTAATCGAGTAGTAAGGGGTAGGACTTATTACGGTTTGGTTAGATATGTATGCCATTTAGATGGGTATGGTACGTTAGGAGTGCACATGTAGTCGAGAGGTGAGAATTCCATGTGAGTGCACGTCCTAACATGTATTTTGCATTTAATGTTTTAGTGTTATTAAAACACTTGCTGTTTTCAAAATGTTTTCCACTTTCGGGCTCTGACCCATTTGCTTTCAAATCTATTTTTGTAAAAACCATTTTAGGTGCCCAGCCACAAGGACACCATGCTTAGGATCCTCATTCAGGTGGCGAGCTGTAGCTGTTTGTGGAAGTTACAGGACTTTGCTTGTAGACGCTTCATCTACTTTGACTCTATATTCAACAGTTATCAGTTGTAGGGCATGTCGCCCATTCCTTTTAGAGACATTTCATTTATTTCAGTTATTCAGACTTTTGGCATGTAATTATTCAGGATTCAGACTTGTAGTATTATTTTCATTTGTTGGGATTGTTGTGAGGAGTTTTCCTCCGGATTTTATTATTATTATTGTTGGTTATTTCATTACTTCGTATGGTGAATGGATTATGTTGACTCTTCCATTATTCTTTTATTGCATGTTATCCAGACTTAACTTAAAATTTGGCAACTTACTTTTTAAATACTAGGTGGTTAGTAATTATTAAAATGTTTTCGACAGTGATGCTATTAACTGAACCAACTTGTCATTTTGTATTAATTGAGTAGCTACCCGGTATTTAATTAGTCGGGGTGTTACATGAACTTAGCTAGAAATATCATGCTCAAGTCAGTCTCTTTATCATTCATATGGGAACTTAAAATCCCTCCTAATATCTCTGCCTTCTATTGTAAAGTCCTTCATAATGTAGTGCCTCTTGATATCAACATCAAGTCAGTTAGAATTTATTTGGCCTCTAAATGTCCCTGTTGTTCCAATTATGAAGAGTCCTTATCTCATTTGTTCTATACTGGTCCTTTAGCATAAAAAAATTAGTCATTCTTTAAATTTAGACTTGGGATCAATCCATTTTCTTCCTCTTCTTCTAAAATTATCTATTGGTGGTTAGGATCTAGCTTGGATCAAGGTATGAAATGGCTTTGCAAGGTCATATTTTGCTATACTCTTTGGGAAGTTTGGTTGAGTAGGAATAGAGCCAATTTGATAACTCCAAAATGGTTTATTCTTTCATCATCCAAAATATTCTTAAGAGAATTCATGTGTCCATTTTTTCTTTTGGTCCCATTCCTTATTATTAAAATAGATGCAAAGAGGATTTAAACTCTCTAGACATTTATTCTTATCCTCGTGAATCTACTTCTTGCTCTTTGATTTCTTGGTCAAAACCTCTTCATTTTTTAAAACTCAATACAGACAGTGCTTGTGATCTTAGTGGAAGTATTGGATTGGGAGTTATAATTAGAGATTTTAGAGGCAATATGATCTGAATTCTCATCAATATAAGGAGGATGGATCTAACAGTTTGGAAAAAGATTTGGCAATTAAAGAAAGCTTAGTTTACTGCATTCATCAAGACTGGATAAATTTACAGGTGGAATCAAACTCTCTTCTTCTAGTGAACTGCATCAATGATATCCTCAAAATTCCATGGACAACCACAGAGTATGTGTTTAAAATAAAATATTTGTTGAAGGGCCACAACATCAAAGTTTCTCACTGCTTTAGAGAAGGAAATTTTACCGTAGATCAACTCGCAAAGGAGGGTCATCTTTCTCAAGAATCAAAATGTTTTCATTTTATCCAGAATTAACCTAGGAACATTAAAGGAGCCATTATTTTAGATAGAAATAATTTTCCTTATTTAAGGCAACTTACTAATAGAAATAATATATAGCAATTTGGTTATTCTTTCTTGATGTAAACGCTCTGAGAGAAACTTTTTCTCTCTTCTAAATAAATATCATCCTTATTTAAAAAAAAAGAGTATTTCCATTTTATTCACTAATGAAAAAAACCTTTTTGCCAATGAAATGATATAAATAATCTTAAGATTTTAAACCCAATTTAATTGAAACTCCAATTAAAAGACATACGTTTGAAGAATTGTGTTATATTGGATAAAACTGTTAAAATCAAGTATGAAAAATATATCATGAAAAATTAGTCAAGGCATTCCACTCACACGGGTTATTGCAACAATATATATGGGATCATGATATGTACATATATTTTGCATTTTTTTTTGTCTTGAAAGATATTGGTGTGGATTCCATATTTTTGGGATATTTTGACTTTGCCTTAAGATTATAATGTATCTGGACTTATCCCCCTATGAAATAAAAAAATTAAAATTAACCCTTGTGTTTGAGTGACTCTTAATTACCATAATAAGTACCTGTAAGTGATAATTAGACTTTTCCCCTACATTTTTTTAACCAAAATACTCTCATCTTATTTATTTATGATCTTCTTCGCTATGCTTAAAAACAATACTTTTTCCTTAGAAGCATAACACAAATAAATATATTTGCTTACAAATTCTTATACAATATAATTTATTTAAAAGACTCACGTGCACACAACCTAAATATTAATAGATATTATGGTGTGCGTGATTTAGTATGGTCGGTCTTACTTACTTTTATAAGTCAAGATAGGGGGGAGATTTTATAATAAAATATACTTGGGAACAAGAGAGCGCTAGATGAGAGACAAGTGTTAGGGTTACACGTTTTATTATCTACGTTATATATAACTAGCATGCAACCCGCGTGATGCGCGGGCTCCTTATAGAATAATTTTCTGATAACTTTTTATATACATTTCTTCAACTATAAACTTAAAATTAATACAAAATGAAATGATAACCAATGTGTTTTTAGATAAGATGGAGTAAAGAACAAATTGAACGTTCATTGTGAATTATTAAGAACCGTAACACTAACTATGGTGAGAGTAAGTGAAGGAGTGCCTCCACGTATATATATGGTCGCATGCTATGATTTTGCTTCTTTTAATTCTATGGCTGAGCAAACCCATCTCTCTCTCTCTCTCTCTCTTGATTAGCATGTTAATTGAATATATATCTATATAATCACGTGTAATTGTACATAAAGGCATGCAAAAATCCAAATATTGGAGACAAAAGTACGGATACCTAACAGGTTGGGTAAAAACTAGAATAACACCTGAGTGGCCACTAGGGTGGAAAACAACTCAATTTTTTTGAAGTAGAAAGTTATAGACCATTTTTATTCTATCAACTATGTTTGAATGAGTTTCAAATTTCATGTTGGCCCTTTGGAAGTAATGTACATGGGGTATGTGCTTATTCTTCATCAGTCTAGAAGGAGAGAGTGAAAACCCCCAGTCCTATTATGATATCTTTCGTACTGATGTATGAGTTTGTTTAGTGTTAAACTCTCTTATACGGGTATACAATATCTTGCCTTTTGGATTTTCAAGATAATAGAGTCCTAATGTGCGTGTATCGGTGCATAAAAATTAAAGGTCAAAAGTAGCTAATAAGGGTGAGAGATAATTGCAACATTTATGAAGTGTCCATATTTCGTCGTGTGGGAACGACAAATATTTACATTGTATTATGATGATAACTTTAGATATATACTCTAATAGAAGTCATTCATATACCCTAAAAATCCAATACACGAGTCTTAGTGTACTTTTATAACATTTTTGTGGACATTGGGATTATCCTATTTAATAAAGCCTTTCTCGTGCTTGTGTGTGCATCCAGTGAGGTTATATTTGTATATTCATATAATTGATGTCATCATTATCGCATTCAGGTCGCTCACAACTAACCTGATGTCTATGTGTTCCAAAATCAATATAAAATCCCAATATTGGATCCCTTTTCTTATAACTAATAACTCGTTAGATTTTCATTCTTTTTTAGTATACCCTTTTCCTAGGACTCCTCAAAATTCATTTAACTTTACCTAAGCAACCTCTACCTCTAGTCACACCATTTATCCCCTGACATATGCTCGTAAGGTAACCCTATCATAATTTATAATCAAAAGCATCATCTCCATCATATTACCGACTATCATATAATTGTTTTAGAGTTCCATCCCATCCCATTGCATTTTTAGTATCTAGAGATCATATCATTTTTTCACTAGATTTATGTTAGACGTCGGTTGTTGATACTTGAGTTTGTTAAAGCATCTCGTGCTATGGCACCCAAGTTCTTATTAGGGGATAATATAGTATTTCTCACACGACTCCCTTTGCTATAAATTTGAGGCATTGTAGAAATAAAAACGAAAAGAAAACATTTGCACCGACTTTAATTCTTTCATCTTGAACCTCTAAATACGCGTCAAATCCTCGTGATCAATCCAACGCATTTTGTCATCCCTTATAAAATCTCTTTAAAATCCTTGTAACTTAAGAACACTCTCCTGAACATTATCAAATACCTCCTCCAAAATATAAATCCCTAACCAAGTCTTTACTAGGTCTTAACGAGGACCAAAAAAGGACACGAATGTGTTGTCCTGTTGTTGGAAATGGGTATTGGACAACTTATATTGGGCAACTTTGAGCTTAATATAAGATGGTACCCATACATCGATATTAATGGGACCACACTCAAACACATTCTCCTTCGCAAGGAGTATAAGGTAGTATATTTACATGTCCAATTCCATTAAGATATGAATGATAATTTTATCTCCAAAATGACCCATTAAGTAATGAAGTCTCATGAATTTGGGTGCGTATTACTCTTGTCCCATATTGGAACAATGGTGGGAATATGAAGAGTTAATAAAACCTAAAATGTGCACTAAGGCTTGGATGCCTTTGGGGTAACCCAACTCTTTGAAGGGGAGAGGTGTTCGCCAATTGGCTCGGCACATCACAGTATCGGGCTTAGGCTTGGGCTTGTAGTCTCCATTCCTTATGGGCCTATTTTCAATATTTGTTTGGGTCGGGATAAACCATCCAGATTGACAATTTTAAAATTTCCTATTTGAACAGTCACATACTGTTCCTATATATATATATATATATATATATATATATATGTCTCTTTTCCCTCTAGTTTTAAAACTCAAAAATTCCTACCAAAAATTCCTTTTGTTCCTTGTCAGTTCATGTATATTTTTGTTCGTGGTTTGAGTAATAAACACAAAATTGAGTTCGCTAGAATCAAAATATTATAGTGCTTCTTATTATGATTCGTAATCTATTATATCTTGAGAGACGATAATTCAGAACCTTGAGTATAGAGGGAATTAATTTTTCTTAAGGACATTGTGATTTCACAAGGATTGGATTTTTTATATAAATATACTGATCAAATCTTTCTCATTAAGAAGTAAGTTATTCTTATTTATATAATTACAATTATTTATAGTTTTGTAATTTTGATTTAATTTTGTACTATTTAATTTATAAAATTACTAATAGCATCAATTTTAGGACGAATTAAAATTTCTTTACTATTGTTTCATAAATAGGTACAAACATTTATAATGTTAACTGTACTCTTACAGATGGGCCTGTAAATGGATCGGATTCGGACCAATCCAATCTGATTATCCGATTATCCGTTTATGTTAAACTTGATTTGCAACATTTTTATTTTCAACTCTTATTTCATAAATTATTTTGCAAACGTTCCAAAAAAAACAGATAATGAAGTAAGGAACTATTATACTATATATTTAAACTATAAATTTAAAATATTATTAAATACAATATATATTAATTAAAAACATAATATATATATATATATATATATATATATATATATATTAAAAATATTAATCGGATTGGAGTATATGAATCCAAATTCACTCCATTTAATAAACAGATAATCGGATAATCGAATTTTAGGCATGATCCATATCCGCTTAAATGGATCAGATTCGAATTCGGATAAAATTTGATCCATTGACATGCCTAGTTACAGATATTTTAATTGTACCATTAGAGAAAATTTTAACTATTGCACATGTTTTTTTTAACTATTGTGATAAATTTATTATAAAATCTATTTTATTACATAAAATTTGAAAATTATTACAAATACTTTTGTTATAAAACAATTTTTATTATTAGATTAATTGTACTGTTCTGAGATACATATAAGAAATTTCGTTTAGAATTAAAAGTTCTGATTCATAGATATATTCAGTTATATATAATTTTTTCTTTCAAAATTGTTAGACAAAATTTTGTATTCTGTTTTAATAATTAAATTACCTATTGATAATATTATAAATAAAAATTATATTTTTGTAAGAGAAATGGATGATACAAGTGCAATTATTCTTCCACCAACCATGAGTGTGCCTTGTGGAACGACTGTTGCTGCACTCGTGACTCTGCCTCATTGGCAGAAGCCGAAAAAAGTCAAAGGAATGGACTTCAAGCGTTGGTAACAACAAATGTATTTTTACCTCACTACTTTTCATTCGACAAGGTTCTTACATGAGAAATATCCCCAACATATGTAGGGATATGAAAAATAGAAAGTCTAGGCAGTGGAGGCATAAAAAGATTTAAAATATATATGCCGAAATTAGGTTCTCACTTATTTCGACAATTCACTCTATAACCTGTATTGTTCCACATAGACTACAAAGGAACTTTGGGAATCTTTAGATAAGAAGTACAAGACCGAAGATGTTGGGGGCATGAAGAAATTCATAATTGGTAGATTTCTTGACTTCAAAATGGTAGACTCTAAGCCAGTGATAACGCTATTCCAATAACTTCAAGTTATTCTTCATAACGTTCATGGTGAAGGAATGTTTGTTAGTGATCCTTTTCAAGTGGCATCAATAATTGAGTAATTTTTGCCATCATGGAAAGAATTCAAGAACTATCTCAAGCATAATTGCAAGAGATGAACATGGAATAATTAATTTTGAGGTTGTAGATTGAAGAAGACAATAGCGGGTCGAAAAATAAAAGTAAGAAGAATTCGATGGAAGTAAAAGCTAATGTGGTAGAACAAGGTTCAAAACCCAATAAAAGAAACGTGATTTTAATTGGGTCATGCTAGATTGGGTCATGTTAATACTTTACGTAGATTAATTAACTTAGAATTTCTGCCAAAATTTGAAATTGATAAAAATCATAAATGTAAAGTATGTGTAGAATTAAAATTGGAAAAATTATCTTTTCATTCTGTTGAAAGAATTACTGAACATTTAAACCTTATTCATGCATATACATGTGATCTAAATTTTTTACAAACTGTAGAGGAGGCAAAAATAATTTTCTTACTTCTATTGATGAGTGTACAAAATATTGCTATGTTTATTCGCTACAAAGCAAAGATGAGGCTATAAATGTATATAAACAATAAAAAAATGAAGTTTAGAATCAACTTAGCAAAAAGATAAAGTCCTAAGGAGTTATAGTGGTGGTGGATATGAATCTCCTTCAGAAGTGTTTTGTTCAAAACATAGAATAATTCACCACAGTACTGTTCCTTACTCACCTCAAACTAACGACATTGCGAACTGTAAAAACTGTACATTGAAACAAATGATGAGCTCTACGTTAATAAGTTCTGGAAAACCACATAACTTGTGGGGGAAGCCTTACTTTTTAGCTAATTGTATTCTCAACAAAGTACCTCACAAGAAAAGTCACAAAACACCTTATGAGTTATAGAAAGGTCGAAGACCTTGTTATAAATATTTTAGAGTGTGGGGGTGCTTAGCCAAAGTGATGGTTCCTAAACCTAAAAGGGTCAAAATAAGACAAAAAATCATTGATCGTCTTTTCATGGCTTATGCAATTAACATCAGTGCATATCGATTTTTAGTTTATAAATTCTAGATTCCAAATATTCATGTTAATACAGTTATTGAGTCAAGGGATGCTTCATTTTTTGAAAATAAATTTTCGTATAACATGACCTAATAATATAGTTCGACTAATTGGACACATGATGCTACATCTAGTGGTAGTCATCAATCCAAAAATCAAGAATCTTTAAAGGATGAACCTAGATGTAGCAAAAGGACAAAAACATCTACTTCTTTTGGTCCTGATTTTCTAGCATAGTTGTGGGAAAACGATCCTCAAATGTACAAATAAGCCATATCTTCACCCGATGATTCAAATTGAAAAGAACCAATTAATAGTGAAATTGAATCCATAATGCAAAATCATATATGGGAACCCGTGGATCTACCACCAGGTTCAAAACCTTTAAGTTATAAATGGATCTTAAAAAAGAAGATAAAAGCTAGGTATAAACTAAGATTTGTTGCTAAATGATACAGATAAAAATAAGTATTGGATTACTTCGATACATACTCATCAATGAAAAGAATCACGTCCATTCGAATGTTGATGGAAATAATGTAATAAACAGACTTGAAATACATCAAATGGATGTGAATACTACTTTCTTGAATGGTGAATTAGATAAGGAAATATACATGGAGCAACCTAAAAGGTTCATAGCTCTATGACAAGAAAGGAAAGTATGTAATCTTGTGAAATCATTTTACGGATTAAAACAAGCACCAAAGCAATAGTATGGAAAATTTGATAATACTATGTTATCAAATGGTTTCTAAATTAACAGGTGTGATAAACGTGTTTATTGCAAAAGTACTCAAAATAGATATGTCATTGTATGCTTCTAATTGGATGATATGCTAATAATATGTAGTAAAATTAACATTGTCAAAACTACTAAACGTATGTTGAATAATCGTTTCAGCATGAAAGACCTATGTGTCGGTGATATTATATTAAGAATTAAAATCTCTAGAACATTTGATGGACTTATATTATCACAACCTCATTACATAGAGAAAGTACTTGAAATATTCAAGAAATATAATATCAGTCTCACTAAGACACCAGTAGATGTAAATTTACATATAGTAAGAAAGAATGATGATATCATATCCCAACTAGAGTACTCTTATATTATCGACATTTTAATGTGTACATCATGAATTGTACTCAATCGTACATAGCATACTTGATAAGTAAGCTAAGTCGATATACAAGTAATACAGGGAGAAACCACTAGAAGGAAATATTGAGAGTTTTAGGTTATTTAAAATATACTCAAAATTATGGATCGCATTATTCGAGATATCCATTCATACTTGAAGGCCATTGTGATGAAAACTGGTTATCCGATACGAAAGACTCGAAGTCAACAAGTGGGTATATATTTACCCTTGGAGGTGCAACCATCTCTTGGAAATCCTGAAAACAAACGTGTATTGCTAAATTAATAATGGAATTTGAATTAATTATAGTAGACAAAGCTGGGGAAGAAGTTGAATGACTTCGAAACTTCTGAGAGGATGTTCCAAATTAGTCAAAACCTATGCCCGTGATATGTTTACGTTGCGATAGTCAATCAGCAATTGGAAGGTCACAGAAACAAACACAAATGTGAAAACCAAATGTGTGAATACTGTTATATATGTTCATAAAACGGTTGACGATTCAAGGACGTATAGTTTACTAATTAACCAAGTAAATCCAATAGTATGTCGCTAAGGAAAGTTCGATGCCATTAGGATACTTCTCCCGATGCAATAAATTTTTAGTTTTACTCAAACCTGTGTCTGCCTCTGCATCTTGCATGTTATATATAGCCAAATATCATTCATGTGGGGGATTATTGAAAATGGATATTAAACAACTTATATTTGGCATCTTTGAGCTCAAAAGGCACAAACTCTAGGAGCAAAACGTTTATAGGTGTTCGGCGACTCTCAACTAGTCTCCAATCAGATAAGTGGAGATTGTAATGCAAAGGATGAAAGAATGGCAACCTACCTCGCCTTAGTGAGAGAATTAATGTCAAGCTTTGAAGAGATCAACATCCAGCAGTTTCCCAGGGGGCAAAACAGTCATGCTGATGCCTTAGCAGCCTTAAGTTTGGCAGTTGACTCTGACCTTAAGAGGGTCATCCCCATCGATTTCCTCATTTGTTCGAGCATTAACCACAACAACAAGTTACCAAACGTGGAACAAGTACTCCAGGTGGGTTCAGCCCCCAGCTGGATGGACCCCTTAAGGGGCTATTTAAAGGATGGCACGCTCCCAGATGATAAGAAAACTGCCCACTAGATAAGAGTCAAAGCTGCTCACTTTCAGTTATCCACAGGAGGCGACTTGTATAAGAAATCCTTCTCCGGTCCTTACCTTAGATGCGTCCACCCAGGTGATGTCGAGCAAGTGCTACACGAGCTTCACGAAGGAATCTGTGGAAGTCATATCGGAGGAAGGTCTCTAGCCTTTCGAGCAATGAAGGAAGGCTATTGGTGTCCATACATGCAAAAGGACTCCGCAGTATATGTTCGCAAATGCCTGAAATGCCAATTCCACGATCCTATGGCCCACCAACCCACCAGCGATCTGAAGTCCCTATCCAGCCCATGGCCCTTCGCCCAATGGGGAATGGACATCGTGGGACCGCTGCCTACTGCCGTCGGCAATCGCAAATACCTGTTGGTTGTGACTGACTACTTCACCAAATGGATCGAGGCTGAATCCCTGGCAAACATCCGAGATGCTGATATGATACGGTTCATATGGAGAAATATAATCACTCGGTTTGGAATCCCCAGAACCATCATCACCGACAATGGAACGCATTTCGAAAGTAGCCCCTTTCAGAACTTCTGTAACGAACACGGGATCAGACACCACTTCAGCTTGGTGGCCTACCCTCAGAGCAATGGCCAAGCTGAAGCTTCCAACAAAACTGTGATCGATGGATTAAAGAAGCGATTAGAGCGAGCCAAAGGCGCATGGGTAACAGAACTACCCCATGTTTTATGGGCGTACCGAACCACTCCTCGGCGAGCAACAAGAGAAACCCCATTTTCGCTGACATATGGCATAGAAGCAGTCATCCCACTAGAAGCAGGTTTGATAATAATGAGATCCAACCTTATCGACCAAGGCCTGAATGATGAAGCATTGCTCGCCGAACTCGACCTAGCCGACGAGCGTAGAGAGCTGGCCCTGGTGAAGCTAGAGAACTATCAGCAATAGCTCGCGAAGCATTACAACAAAAGGGTTAGCCCGAGGACGTTCTAAGTTGGGGACTATGTTCTAAGGAAGGTCCTGGGTAGCATAGTGAAGTCATCAGACGGCAAGCTAGGCCCAAACTGGGAAGGACCCTTTAAAGTAACTAAAGACGATCTGCAAGGTGCCTATCACTTGGAAACGATAGAGGGCAGAGAAATACCACGAGCATGGAACGCAGCTAATCTTAAGAAATTCTATTTTTAGATCTTTTTCTTGTATTTCTTTTGTTATGAAAACAGAAGTTCATTTTCCTTATTACTAATGAAAGTTACTTAGTTGGTTACACTCTGATTGGTGACAGTTGCATTCATCGCACATCTTTTCCAAATAACAAGCACCTTGATCACTACAGCAGGGGAATACCCCTTCTCATGTCATCATCATAAAACACGAGAGACCTCTTAGCGTTGCCCCTGGAAATATATAAAGCCCTACAGAGGGTTCTTAGGCAATACGACCAAATCTTATACTGGTCATCAAACCTACTTCGGTTGAATAAAATACTGATCGGATGAAGACATCCAACACCAGGTGTGTCCTCGCCAATTGTCCTACTTAGGCCTAAGGGAGTGTGACGACACAACCTAAAAGGTAAAGTGGGGCACAATGGTACTTTGATATTATACTGGACTGGGGGGACACTTGCATGACAAAACAGAAGAGATCATAAAGCATCAAGGATATGAAAAGTAGGATATACACGTTTAGTTGGCAAAATCGCCCAAAAACACAAACTTTTCATTAATCCATTTTACTTACAACAATGATAATACATGTTTAGTCGGCGAGCTCGCCCAAAGCATTTACATTATCAAAAATAAAAAAATAGCGATTGGCAAAATCTCAAGGGGGTGGAAGCCTCCGAGCAAGATAATCAGCCACTCGAGCTCTTCGTCCGTCATCAAGAGCAGGAGAAAATTCTTCCACAACCTCATTCGCATCCAACTCCAATAATTGTCGAGGAATAGCATCAATGGGGATCCATCGATCGTCCCTCCTGAATGGGTTGGGCACCAGAGTGGAGGAAGACATCTCATGACGATACCATAGCACCGAGTTCGTCGGGACTTACAGCTCCTTCAAGGCACTTAGCTATCCCCTAATGAAAGAAAGATCCTCTAACTCAGATAACCTTGTTGGAGCATCCGACCAGCCTTGATCATAACCGTCAGCCCATGCTTGCCGATGACCTTTCTTGAACAAGTGCCGCAACCGGGTGACATCCCTTTGAAGCCCAACAGCAATTACATATGCTCGCCGAACATCATCGCGGAGTTCTTCCATCTCCTTATCACGAAGTTCTTCTGCTTCCCTATTTCTCCCCCTGGTGCTACTACCAGCTCGCGGAGGGGGAGGGCGAGTAGAGCCTCGCATCACAGGACCAAATCTTGCTCGCGACGACGAGAAGCCCTGCAGAAATGTCAAAATAGTGCTCGGTGCATGCTCCCTAAGTTGTAAGACTTCCCTCCTCAGGTCTTCATTCTCCTGCTGAAGGAACTCCCCAACTTGGTTGACCTCAGTGGCCTTTAGGATTCTTGTTCTCAGCACATTGACTTCCTCTTGCACTGAGGCACCAATGTCCTCCATCTCCCGAAGCCTGTCTTTCAGCTTATCCACTAGCTCGGATTGCTCCTTATACTTCTGAATTATAGACCCGAGGGACTTGCAAAGCTTAACAAAAATGTGGCGAACTTCAGGGCTCGCATTGGGACCAAGGGTCCTACCCAACTGGGAAGTAGCAGGGATGTAATCATCCACATCAACTAACTACAAGCGAAAGAAAGATAAAGGAGAGAAAGAGATCAGCAGAAGCAGAAATGAAGATTTTTCATTAATAAAAATTGAAGTTACATCAGACTGAAGAAAGAAAATTTACAGACTAGAAAACGCAAAAATACAAAAACCCTATAAATTAGCAACCTCAGGAGGCCCAGAGGTGGATGGCCCCTTCTCCTTATCAGCATCAGCAGGAGCACTGTCCTCGGCAAGGCTGACCTCTATCCCCTCAACAAGAGAAACATCAGCAGGAGTTGCCTGAGGGACAGAATCAGGGCCTTCAATAGCTGGAGCAGGGTCCTCGTCTACGACTGGCCTCGACCCTGGGTCGTGCTCGTCAAAGAGTGGGGATGCAACATCCACCCCAGCAGCTACGAGAGCCTTGTTCCATCCTTTCTTGAAGTTCATACGGCTGATATAGCCATCTGAACTTTAGCATCTTCGTATGTCGTAGCCCAGCCGAAATTGTAAGAGTCTTCCTTGGCAGTGACAACCTCGGACTCCTTCTTCTTCAGCTCTTCAGAAAGCACCCTCTTCTCCTCCAACACAACAAGTTTGCTCGAGCAAACTAGGTCGTAGGCCTGCCTCAACTCCCTTAGATCTGTGATCGCCGCATCCTTCTCCTTGCTCGAAGTGGCAAGAGCCAAGTCGGATGAGATCCGAGCAGCGTCAACAGCCTTAAAATAGGCCTCGAGCTCCTTACCCTTCAGCTTCAGGGCAGAGTTTTCTTGCTCTAATTCACTATTCTTCTTCACCAGCTCGTCGCGTGAACGATACAGCACGGAGAAGTCAGTAACAAACTGCGAAAAAGAGAAGATATTAGAAGAGGAAAATGAGGGAAGTCGAAAAAATGCAAGAGAAAAAGAAACTTTACCAGAGCAAGCCTCTGACTATCCTGAAGAGTCAGGTGCTCTGAACCTACGTCCCTTTGGCGATCAGTCGGGAGGACAGCTCTCTCGAGCAGAGTCGGGGTTAGCTGAGGAGAAATTGCCACGGAGGCCCCTTCAGGCAGAGCAGATACTGGGACTAAGGCCTGCCCAGCCTCTTCCTCGCCTCACCCCTCCTTTTCTCCTCCTCCTTCTTTCTCTCCCTCTTCTTCCTCTCCTCCGCTCTCCTCTTCTCTTCCAACTTCTTCCTCTCTTCTTCCTTTTTCCTCTCTCTCTCTCTCTCTCTCTCTCTCACCTGCTCCTCTTCCTTCCTTCTCCTCTCCTGCTCCTGAGCGGAGGACCGGGAACCAGTAGCCACAGCCCCAGAAGTGACTTTTTATTTCTTTGACCTCTGTGCAAGGAGCACGTGGTCCTCATCATCATCATCCCTAATCAAGTTCTTCCTCGGGGGAACCATCTCTTTACTTGAACTGCTAGAAGTGCTCGACGAACTGCTACTATCAAAGCTCCCTCCACCCAAATTACTCACAGCTCCTACAAAGTCACTTTCAGAGCTGCTCTCCTCCTCGTCCAGCTGGATAGGCTCTGCAACAGTATCTTCGAAGGAGTCAAACTCTGGTATACTATCCACAGGCCTCGCTATGAAGCTAGATTCAATGTTCTTGTACTCGAGCAAGAAGGCAGCAGATCTGGGGTGCTCGCTGTCACCTAAGGGCTCCTGATTTTCCAAGTCTTTACCAATTCTGAAAGACGGACCTCGTTGAGTGCAGGTTCCATGTTCTTTGACTTCGCTGCGCAAGAAAAAGCAAAGAAGAGTTAGAAAGGTCACAAATCAGCAAAAGTTAAAACAACAGTACAATGTCTACCTATATATTCCTCCCCATAAAAAGGAACAGAGAACCTCTCAGACCTCGACCCTTCAAATTGGGGAGGGAACTGCCAATTCCTAACAAGGAAACCTTCTTGCCAGTAGTCCTTATGGAAATCAGGTAGATTTACTACCAATACCCTGTCAGGGCTCCTAGCTTTGAGGTATAGGACACCTGAGCTAGTTCGAGAAAAGGAGTAATAGAAACAGACCTCGGCAAGTCCTAACCTATTACCATACAATTAATTTAATCTATGGACGCCATTTACTATTTTCCACACATTGGGAGAGCATTGTGCAGGAACAATATTGAAATAGCCAAAGAAATGCAGGAACAAATCATTGGGAGGAAAAGTGAGTCCCCCTAGGAAATCAACAAAACATGGATCCAGTGAGCATCATTTATATCCCTAACATTCATAGGAGGGGAGGCACAACACTCAATATATAACCACTCAGGAATGTTGTAAAACTTCCTAAATTCAGAGATTGACCTATTCCCAATCTTCGCCATTGAAAGACCCAAGAAAAGATACAAACCAAAGAAAAAGTACAAGGAAAGGGCACAGGATACTTACAAAATAGACAATCAGCCCAAGTGATAAAGAAGCACAAGCTCAGACAATCAGTCCAAGTGATGAAGAAGCACGAGCTCAGACAACTAAGAAACTATGGGAATAGAAATTGAGAGAAGAAGGTACGAGGCGCTAGAGTTCTCAGAAGATAGGAGAGTACTAGAAAGACTGAAGCGACGGGAGAGAAAGTGGCTATTCCAACAAGCCTTCAAATTCTAATCATAGCGTACAATAAGCGAAGCGGGTGCCGCCAAATCAACTTCACAGCTTTCGAGGAATCGCAAATCAGCCATAATGGCTGATCATTTAAATCCATTGAGCCCATAAACATGGCCCAAAAAATTTAGGGGCAATTATGGGTACCCAAAATTTAGAACCATGGGCCTGGACGAGTAGCCCAGTCCTGGTGGCCCAAAGTCCGGGCCCCTCATCTCTTATATTGATCCGATCTCCCCCACGTTCCCACAATTGGAAGTTATAGGGGAGATGGAAAACGTGGAGAAACCCATCACCTCCACTTACCTACATGTACATGTATATATTAAACCCTAGGTCCGGGGCAAAAGGACAAGTTGTATTCTCTGTAATTACTCTCCGGAGTATATAGAAATAATATCGACTGCACCACCGTGGACGTAGGCACATCTTTGCTGAACCACGTACATCCTTTGTTGTGTGATTGGCATCTTATATTCCTTGTTCTTACTTGATAATATCTTCTCTCGTATTTATTTGTGTTGCATAATAATCGTCACCACAGTTCTCTTTCTAGTGTTTTTAGGCGATAAGTAACTGGTCGAATGATCGTAAAAATGCGGTAGGGACCATGCCAATTGGCTTCCAACTTATTTATTTTCTGGATCACTTTCTTTAGAGAATAATCTCCCTCTTTTAGGTTTCTCGGCTTCACTCTTCTATTATAGAACCTCGCAGTGCATTGTTGGTAGGCAGCCACACGAAGTATTGTATTTTCTCTCATTTTTTCTACTAAGTCTAAGTCTAGTTTTCTTATGAGATAACTTTTAGGAGAGTTACAATTTAGAACTCTGTGACTAGGTAAGCCAATCTCCGTAGGGACCACAACTTATGTTCCAAATGCTAACTTGTAAGGGGTTTTACCGATAGTTGTCCTCGACGTGGTTTTATAAGACCAAAGCACATTGTGTAATTCTTTGATCCATTTTTCTTTGGTGTCATCTAGCCTCTTCTTCAAACCATCCAGTGGTGTTTTATTAGTTATTTACTTTTGGCCATTGCATTGAGGACGCCCAGGTGCAAAATGCAATTTTTGGATTTTGGATCGGATGTAGTAGTCCTCAAACTTCTAGTTGTCAAATTGAGTCCAATTGTATGTGATAAAGGCATATGGCATACCATATAGGCATATAATGCTCTTCCATTTAAATTGGAAGACCCTCTCATTAGTCATTTCAACCAATGGTTCAACTTCCACCCATTTGGTGAAATAGTCTATAGTAACAACCAAAGACTTAAACCTTCCTCTTGTCTTCGACAAAGGGCTGACCAAGTCTTACCCCCTTATATCAAAAGGACATGGAGATGTGATTGGTGTCAAAGCAGCCCCCGATCTTCTATGTGTGGTGGAAAACTTTTGGCTCTTGTTGCATCGCCTAACATATGAGGCGCAATCTGCCTTCATGAATGGCCAATAATATCTATGCATGGCTATTCGTTGTAACATAGATCGTCCTGCTGAATGAACTCTTCACAATCCTTTGTACACCTCTTTAATCAAGTCTTTCACTTTAGAAGGACGAACTCATATGAGTAA
Organism: Sambucus nigra; assembly: GCA_949130495.1. Classification (NCBI taxonomy): domain Eukaryota; kingdom Viridiplantae; phylum Streptophyta; class Magnoliopsida; order Dipsacales; family Adoxaceae; genus Sambucus; species Sambucus nigra. The sequence continues at coordinate 376,435,747 of OX422209.1, read as the reverse complement.
AGAGATAATGAACCCTTTTTTATACAGAACCCGTCCTTCTAATACATAGCCAACTATTTTGTATATCAATTTCCTAGCTTCCTTTGGGTCTTTGGGCAAGGTTCTGCTTTCAATATACCCTTTGATGGGATCCATACATGGGGTACGTAAGTCTATTACAATCAGACTGATAGTTTCTTCATCGATGATTTTATTTTCTATAATCTCTACATGAATGGTCCTTCTTAATTCTGTCCTGGTCGTCGAGGCTAGGCAAGCAAGTGCATTTGCTAGGGCATTCTCGATCTTGGGAAATTTGATCATTTTGATTACCCAGAATTTAGAGAGGGTACTTTGAAATTTATCCATATATCTTGTTATTAACTCTCCTTTGACTATATATATTCCCAACACTTGATTGATGACCAATTGGGAGTCACTATGAGCTATTTACCTGCTTAGCACCCATTAAAATGGCTAATTCGAAACCTGCAATCAACTCTTCATACGCTTCTTCATTGCTAGAGGCTTGAAATTGAAAATGGAGTGTGCATTCCACATCTATATCATCAGGAGTGTTAATGATCAATCCAACACCACCAGTAGTAACACATGAAGATCCATCTACGTACATCTTCCATATAAGTAATTCTCTGTCAAAGTTCCCTTTCGCTCAAGGATCCTTACTTGAACACTTTTTGGATCTGATCTAAGTACCGATTAATTAATTCTCCTACAGTGAAGGATTATAGTTTATATGTTTTGGAGCTATCTTCTGAAGAAGTCTATTTTACTGGGTTTGATATTGAGCTCTCTTTTGAGGAAGTCTTCTCGTTTGGTTTCTCCTTAGTTAAATCTTGGTCCACAACCTTTTCTTTATAAGTGAACTCAATTATGAATTCTATCACTGCTTGACCTTTTAGCGTCGTCCTGGGTTCATAGTGTATATCATATTCTTCAAGTTCCACGGGTAAGCCATCAATATCCCTGACCTTTCTTGTTTGTTAGTGGAATAGCGTAATGGTAGGTCCGTGTAGACCACAATAATGTGTGCTTAGAAATGTGGTTTCATTCTTCGTGAAGCTTCTATGAGGGCCAAAATAAGTTTTTCCAGATGTGAATACTGAATGTTTGCTCCTTGGAAGGCCTTTTTAGTATAGTAAACTGATTTTTATATCCCATTTTCCAGTCGGATGGGTTCCGAGCTAAGCGCTGACTCAGATACCTCCATGTACAAATATAATTTCCCCCATGAATGTTCGAGAAAGCAATGGTGGAGATCCTAAATATTTCTTCAGCTCAAGGAAGGTATTCTCACATTCTTTGTTCCACTCAAAAGTCTTTCTTAGTATCTTGAAGAAGGGTAGTAATTTGTCAGTAGCTCGGGACACAAACCTCTTAAGGGTAGCTAATCTTCCACTTAGGTTATGTACATCCTTATTGCATTAGGTGTAACACCCTGCGCATTTTGACAAGCGAGGTGGCCAGCCGCCACTGCCAAACTACATCGGGCGTCATTAAGTAAGTTATCATTCCCAACATGTGACAAAAATATGAGACATTAATTTTTTTTCCACAAGATATAATCAAATTTCCAACAAATATAACCATTCACGCAATTTAAAAATCAATCACAATGCCATCTGTAAAATAAATCCAACTCCAAATAAATAGAAAACCCAAATGAAATAATCCAACTATAAGTATCTGACTGAAACCATAAACAACTTTGGAATCGGTTGGCCCACCAAATTCATAAATAAAAGTCTCATAATAAAAGCGATTGAATGGAAATAAATATAAACTACTAAAGCAGATAAAATAAATCTATAGTTTCACTCCCAAAAATCTCATATCACTCATGTGTAGCTACTCCAGCACTATACCTGAAAATGTTAATCAACGCAACGAGTCATAGCCCACCACATGAATACTAGCTACTCCTCCCAATTAGTGTCCGTAAACCAAACAATAACATTATACATGATAAACATCACAATAGAGTTTTTTAAATTAAACTAGATATATATTTACTGCGAGTAAAAATAAACTACGACTATCTACTCACATAACTAAGCCACCCAATCGTTTAAGTGTCATTATTCCATTTCAACTATAATTATACATTAACTCTTATTCTTACTTAGTTTAATTATCCAATTATTCTTATTTGTGTGACACCACTATGTCCAGTCAACCTCTCTACTGGCCCTGCGCACACTAGTTCCAACATATCACACCTATTCTCCTCACTATAGTCAGTCAGTCCGATTTCTGTCAGCTTTTCACATATCATGAGGTTCCATGCACAACACATCAATATAGCCAGTCGACCCGATATCTGTCAGCCCTGCACATACTCATGATGCCAACACACCCCCAAGTCGCTATAGCCACTCAACCCAATTATCGTTAGTTCTGCATATACTTGCGACACAAATTCATCTTAATACCCTTTTATTATCTTATGCATTAATTATTAGTTTTCTCAACTTCTCATTATTTTCTATTAGCTCCACCATTTTATCTTAAATTCCTTAAACTAGACCTAGTCCCATACCTAGAGGCCTCCAAAACACCAGTATGTCCTAGCCTATCATTTAGGAAGAATACCTACCAATAACAATTACCTAGCTTCACACCTAGGCTCACAATCCAACGAAAACAACGTGCAATTTAGCCCCACCCCGGAGTCATCCATCCATAAAAACCCACACTATCTAGTCTCATACCTAAAAAGATTTACCTACAACTAATGCCTACGTGTTAGTACCATACCTAGCAAACAACCAAAAAATAAGGTGAAATCAATAACTACCCCAATAATCCCGTCGTCCCCGCGATGTCAATTATTAATATAATTAACGAATCACATGTGGCATATTTCATGTTATCACAACAATTCTTTAAACTAATCGCACGATCACTATTTATTTAAATTATGTCCGTTTAATTATAACATTAATTAAAACTATTAGTTTTCTCATCATTTTATAGAATTTCTATTCACATGCATACTTTTGGGAGCATACAACAATAAATACTCTACAAGATGCACATAATTAACGTGGTTTTACATGTCGAAATCAATTTATAACATCCTTATGTTTTATTCTACATGCAAACGTCATAAATTCTAGTAGAAAGCATGCAAGGGTTTTAAGTCTTATTTCGTATTAAAGAATTGAATAAAATCAGTACCAAACTTTAGTTTCAATTTCCCTAATTAGTCTTTCTAATTGATTTTATGAAAACAATAATTATTGGTGTTTAAGCAAAATTTAAAATGCATAATACCAAAGGGGAATAATAGAAGTATTCATGCCTGTAAAAATCGTTTGAAGAATCTGATTTGATGGTTGAGTTCCTCTCAAGAAAACCACAAAAACATTTTCTTGGACGATCTTGAGAAATCTTGGTTTTGTTCTTCAAATCTTGAGTTGAAAGTTGGGTTTAAAGGATTTAGGTTTGGAGGAAAAGAGAGGATGAAAATTATGGGAGTTCTTGCTTTTGGAGAAGACTAACATGTGTTTTAAAAACCTTAAACCCATCGCTTTATGTTTTTATATAAAAAAGAATTTGAGTCCCGCACAACTCTATAATTAAAGAGTTTAAATTTTGCAAAACAGTGCAAGCGAACCGGTTCGGCCCTCCATCCGAACCGATTCGAATTCCCTAGCATTCAAATATCCCCTTATTTTATAAAATGCAAAACTCTCCTATTTTGAATCCGATTTCAATTCTGATAAATATACCTTTTTATATAAATCAAGATCATCATTTTTAAATATGAAAAAAAATTAATTTCCAAATATTTATTTTTACCCAAAATTTTAAATTCTCGACAGATTTTTATGTTTTAATAAAACACGGGGCGTTACATACTTCCCCACTAGCACATGAATTTCATCCTCGAAATTCGATGAAGCGTAAATGTGCAAAATAAAAGAAGGCTCACATATGCCTGCTCGTAGAATGCCACGATTGGGCGCCCACACACCCAATCCTACAGGCACCAACCCCGCGAACAAAATACAATACACACACACACACACACACACACACACACACACACACACACACACACACACATATATATATATATATATATATATATATATATATATATATATATATATATATATATATATATATATATATATTTATTTATTTATTTATTTATTTACTATGCATATATAGGAAAATAATTACGTACCATGCTCTCCCACTAGCCACGCCTTGGCTATAGCTGAGCATGTCCTGCTTACGGTTCACAATTCTAATGTAAGTAACACCTACCCACTGCGGGTGTTGCTGGCACTCCATGTGCACTTAGTATTAGAGGCCCTTGGCCCTACTGGCCCTGTGCGCCTTGGCCTTACTGGTCCCTTGTTTTCGGACACCTATAAGTTCGGTGCCCTACTTTCCCACAAATAAAACGTGGGCCTCTAAAATTCCCATACTGTTTATTTAGCGCTCGCTCACCCTACTGTCCATGTCTCTGTCCCTGAGGGCTTTGCAGTACAACATTGCCTTACTGAAAGGCCTACTGCTCCTGTCCTACTCGTTGTTTCTTCCACAGCTGATCATTACGACCCATGCTATCCCCTCCTTTCCCATTCAACTCCTGTCTCTTTCCCAACTTCTTTTGGTAGTTCATTTTCTCTTGCCATAACAACAGTGCGGTGTCCACCACTTGGGTGTAATTAGTGTACTCCAGATTCCCCAACACTATCTGCTTAATAGACCATGATAGACCCTTAATGAAATATTCCATTATCTTTACCTCGGTATTCACCTCCTCTAGTGCAAACATTGATAAATTGGTGAACTCCTGCTCATACTCAGCAACTGATTTCGAACCCTGCTCTAAGTTCGGAAACTTCCTCTTCTTCGTGGTCTAAATTGAATATGGGAAATATTTGTCGAGAAACTTCACTAGAAAGTCTCCATAGTTCAGGCGATTCCTATCCTCTGATACGGTGACACTCTTCCACCACTGCAACGTATCTCCGTCAACTTGAACATAGTCAACATCTATTTCTACCCAATAGTACAATCTGCCATCCTCAAGTGCCTCTGCATATCTCTCCTCCATTGGTAAGTAAGTGTTGGGTCAGATACCCCTGAGAAGGTGGGAGGAGTGCCCTTATAAAAACTGGCTCTCACCCTATCCCAAACTGAAGCTGGTGTATCCTACTACTGCGCCTCAAGATTTACCCACCTTTGTCTCCCTTTCTTAATACCTGCCGTTGTGGTCTCAAAAATGATAGGCGCTAACTCCTCGGCACCCAAAACAAACTTTCTCTGCCTCACCTGAACTGTGGGACCAGAAATCGAACCTTCTCTTATATCTCTAGATCTCCTAGTGTTCACCATCTGAAAAGATAAGAACAAACAAAAATCGTATTCGGAATAAGTAAGAGTACAAATCATCAAAAGGAATAAAAGATAGGCAATGTGGAAGCTAAAACAGACTCATAACTTACGAAACCTAAGCCTATGCTCTGATACCATAAGTAGCACCCCACAGATTATGGCAAGAGAGGTGGCCAAACGTCACCGCCAAACTACACCGGGCGTCACTAAATAAGTTATCATTCTCAGTATCTGAGAAACATATAAGACACAATTTTTTTCCCACAAGATATAATCAAATTTCCAACAAATATAACCAATCATGCAATTTAAAAACCGATCACCATGCTATCTCCAAAATAAATCCAACTCCAAATTAATATAAAATCAAAATGAAATAATCCAACTATAAGTATCTGACTGAAAACATAAATAACCCTAAATAGTTATCTCTAGACAAATGCAATATTTATGAATTTTCTAAATTTTATCTTTTAGCAAACTTAAACTTGTCTTGTAAAAACTAATTCGATTTACCAATTTCATCTTATTAACCCTATAGCATGCATCTACGTAATTAAGAAGATAAAGTAAATAAATCAACACAAGACATGCCAATGTACAAGGAAACCACCAAGGGAAAAAGTCTCGGATGGCCAGGATAGACAATTACTATGATATGGAAAATTACAAAAAGAAATATTGTCTTACTCAACACCTTGATCACCCAGAAGACTTAGCACCTCTTCTTCTATTATACCGCTCCTTCACAGTGACACATAGGAATTCACCCATGCAAGTGTACACAGTATATGAGTCCATATGCACCTCAGTATCCACTGGTGTTGCATCTGAAACGTCTACTAATCCGAACACAGAATCCATCGCTTTTTCTTCGTAATCAGAACGCATGGAATCCACCGTACGAAAAAATTGTTCAAAGTTATAGAACAATTTTTTGATGCCAAACTCAAGATCACAGACTATGAAAATATAAGATTTAATGTTGAAAACTTTGGATGATGGAAAACACTTAGGAACTTTTTGTAAATAGGTGCATAAACGTTTTAGCAAAAGTTCTCTCTGATTTTCTCAGTGAAAGAAGTCCTTAAATATAAAAAAATGAATTTCGACGCAGCACGTCATTCGAATGAGAAAAACATGTCATTTGAATGAGAAACTGATCTCGTTAGAACGAGCCCACATGTCATTTAAACGAAAGAAAAAATTTATTTTTATTTTAAAATTATCCTCAAATTTTTTAAAATAAAATTAACTCAGAAAATATTTAAAATACGTTTCCAATTTTTTTTTGTCAAATTCCCAACATTATTTTAATTTAAAACATCCATCATTAAATAAGATTCTAATTCTCATAATTCACTAAGTATCCATACCTATGTGATTTAGAATAAGCCAAGTGTGAAGAAATTTGAAAGAACTAAACACGACACGATATCATCTTCCAAGCTTTTATCGTAAAATCTTCAACACTGAATGTCACAGGCTCTATGAGATCACAAATAAATAACTAGCCTAGACTCAAACAGTTTTGTCCAGAATTAAGCCAATTACAAATAAATTGGCTCGATTGAAAATTTTCCCTTACAAATATCCCCCTTTGTCTATTCTAGGACTAAACCAAAAAATAGTGCAATGGTAAGCTGTCCCATCCCATAATCCAAAAAATAATAAAAATACAGGACACGACAAATCTTGGTAAAATATCCGGCGAAGCAATATCTAAATGTGATGTATCCAAAATGCCCGAATCTATGAAAATAACTACACACATGAAACAAACAAATCTACCACAAGTGAAGTATAGAGGAACATAAAAATTGAAAAGTAAATCATCAGTAAAACTCTCCCTACATCCCATATCTCTCCCCCTTTTTCCCTGGAATAGGCAAATCGTGGGACAAAATACACATGGATAACATATCTAGTAGAAGTTTAATGAGTCAATAAATATCATGTCTAGATAATAATCTCAACATCAACAAACAACGGAATCAGATGACAGTGGGTATCAAGCCAGCGGTGAATAAATATATGAAGCATATAAATAATAAATGAGTGAAATAAGATACACCAATAGAAATCATAAGCCTCAACAGAATAATATAACTACATAAAATGATAATCTCGAAATATCTATGTCCAACATATGAAATAAGTTGATATACAACTAACAGAGCTAAAATAGTAATGTGTCAACAAGCACATCATATCTGAATACACAATAAATAAATACATCATGAATATATAAGTGTCTCAAAATATAATGTAAAGTAGAATCTCAACAGTTAAAATCATCATCATCATCATCATCATCATCATCATCATCATCATCATCATCATCATCATCATCATCATCATCTATAGGAGTGACATCATCTCTACGTCGCCGAGAGGATCCTTCACCATTGCTCTGCTCGCGACAACGCATCTTATTAAAGAAAGCTGACAATTGCGACTGCTTGATCGCTCTCTCCTATGAATCTGCCTCAAAATGATCTATCACCCTCTCAGTCAATCTCCGATGCACCTCTAACTGGGTTTGCATAAACTGTCTATCCTCCTCATACCTACGCTCAACAGCATGTGCACTGGCTTTAGTCTCTGTGTGGAAGGATGTAAGGACATTTTTGTCCATTAACAATTTATTATGTCGCACGTCGTTACACAGTTGAAGAAATTCAAGATTCATACATTCATCAACGGATCCGAATATCAAAAGAAGAAGAGGAATCAAAGTCTGATAGACCGGACCGGTCCGCCTGTAATAAAAGAACTGATCCGGCTAACCGGACCGGTTCGCCTCAGACCTGGACCGATCCGTCTGCTGAAGGCCAGTATACCCCGGACCGCAAGCGAACCGATGAATCCTGTAATAAAAGAACCGATCCAGCTAACCGGACCGATCCGCCTCAGACCCGGACCGATCCGTCTGGGATAAACTTAAACAGATCGTGTTCAGATCGTGCTCAGATTTTTATGGCTCAAGACTTCTTATTTAATCCCACTACGGGAAGTGGTTTTCTAAGACTCATACACACGATTTTCAGAGTACAGAAAACTCTAAGTTTTCACCTATTGAGCATCAAGACTCTAGGTATTTGATTCACACAAATTGCCAAACATTTGTGAATCAGTTTGCAACCCAGGAACACACTTTTGCTGTTCACACCCTTGTGGAGAAGACCGTTTTTCTTCTTCATTGCAGCCCTACTGGAAAGGGGTAGTTCCAACCGCCGACTATAAAATCCGACACCTGAGGGTAATTCTTAGTCACTTGTATTTTCATTGTAATCCGAAATTGTACAGCTACAATATTATAATGAAAATAAATAGTTTTGCCCCTTTGGGGGATTTTTCCTCACAAGCATGTGTTTGAATGTTCTTGCTTAGTTCATCATCTTATTCAATCACATATTGTTGCATGTTTAGGGTTTATTTGGGTTAAAAGGAGTTTAATATATAATTTGCTCATTTGAACGTAAGCACATACGTTCTCAAATTGGTATCAGAGCAGGTTACGCTAACCTATCGCGTATTCCTATTTTCCGCAAAATTTTTCTAAGATATCAATTTTCTGAAAAAATTGATTTTTGAAAAAGTGCATGTTGAAATGGAGAAGTTATATAATAAAATGCCTGTTTTTGACGGGACAAATTATGCTTATTGGAAAGCCCGAATGAGGTCGGCTTTAAAAGCCATAAATGAAAGGGTTTGGATTTTAGTTGAAAGAGGGTGGACTCCTCCCTCCGTGACTGTTGATAATGTGATCAACTTAAAACCTGTCACTTCTTGGACTGATGAAGAATTTAAATGGTCATCTTTTAATTCTAAGGGTCTAATTGCTATTTCTGGGTCTGTCACACCTGATGAGTTCAAACGCATAATGACGTGCACCACGTCAAAAGAGGCATGGGATGTTTTACAACTCACCCATGAAGGAACTAATGCTATGAAAGAATCTAAGTTGCAAAATTTGACAACTCAATTTGAAACCATCACCATGCTTGAATCTGAATGCTTTGATGAATTTTATACTAGACTTTCTGACATTGTGAATACTAGCTTTAATCTTGTTGAACATATTCCTAATGCTAGAGTTGTTAAAAAGATTCTTCGTTCTTTACCTAAGCGTTTTATCCCTAAAGTCACTGTGCTAAATTCTATAGGTAATTTAAATACGCTAAAATTGGAAGAACTTGTAGGATATTTGCAAACTTATGAAATTAATATGTTCCCTAAAACTGCTAAATCTAAAGATAAGGGAATTGCTCTTAAAGCCCAAGAGAGAAGGAGTGAGGGGTCGGCTAGAAAAAGGGTAGAGTCGTCTAAAAAGAAAGAGACTGACACGTCAGATTTTGAGTGTGATTTTGACCTAGATGATTTGGCTCTTTTTGCAAAAAATTTCAGGAGGATTCTCAAATTTAAGAAAAATGGCAATTTTAAAGATAAAAAGAAATTTGAGAAAAATAAGTTTGAAAAGAAAAATGAAAAAGACTCCAAAAATCCTCCTAATAAAGAAAGTGAGAGATGCTTTGAGTGCGATGGTAGGGGTCATAGAGCCTTTGAGTGTGCCACTCGTCTGAATAGAGAGAAAGGGAAAGTTGTCCTTAATGCTACCCTTAGTGACGACAGTGAGGTCGAGACGGTGGATTCAGGAGATGAGTCACCGCATGAGTGTAACTTCACCGCATTCATGGCCAGTCAAGTGAGCACTCCTAGTTCTCTTCACGACGATGAGGATGATGCTTAACAGGGACACCTCGACAGTGAGATCGATGTGAGTGAGGTGGAGGATGACTCAAGTGAGAGAGAGAGTGATATTCAACGCGCCTACGCTGAGTTATATTTTGAGTCATTTAAAACTAAAAAACGTAACAAAGCGCTAGTTCTTAAGATCACCGGCTTAGAGGAAGATTTAAGAAAGGCGAGAGAAAGAGAGTCCTCCACCTTCACCGCCCTGAGAGAGAGAGAATCTACCTGTGTCGAGAAAGAGAGTTTGTTTAGAGAGAGAGAGAGAGTGTTTCTGAGAAAGAAAGAGGGGACTTGACTAAACAAGTGGCTAGTCTTACGAGTGAGCTCCATTCCTCCGTGGAGACTCGAAAGAAACTTGAAGCCCTTGTTGCCCAGCTGACTCATGATCTTGAGAAAGCACGGGAAGTCAAGGTTCAAATCGAGGACAGATCTGGGAAGATGGGAAAGATGCTCCTCGGCCCCACTTTAGGTTTTGGTGATCGGCAGGGAATTGGTTATGATGGTGCCTCCACCTCCTAAATTGCACATGGACCAGTTCCTGAGTTTACTACGAATCCTTATGGCCATTGTCAAAAACCTCGAAGGAAAGTTCGACCAAGAAAAGCAAACCAATGTCCGCCTTTGACTGTGTTCTTTTGTACTTATTACAAAAGAAAAGGCCACCTTAGGGAGTCTTGCTATAGCATGGGTCGGACACGACGTACTATTGCTCCACTACGTCATACTGATGAGTTTTTTACTCTGAGAGAGCGAGTTGAGTTCTTAGCTGCCACGACCCAGAGTTTAATGGAAGAATTTCGACGGATGTCTTTGCCGTTAGTGAATGCTTCTCACATTCCAGCTAAAACCAACAACAACAAAGGCAAACAAAAGGTCATCTCTGCTTGGGTAACTAAGAAAGATAAAAAGGCCTTCGTTGTTCATGTTGCTCTCAAAGCACACAATACCTCACAGTGGTATTTTGATAGTGGATGCTCCAGACATATGACAGGTGATGCCTCATTTTTTTACGACTCTTGAGTATTATCAGGATGGCAGAGTCACCTTTGGAGATGGGAGCAAGTCTAGCATTATAGGACGTGGTACTATCGAGTTACCTGGATTTCCTAAGCTAGAAAATGTTTTGTACGTCAAAGGTTTGAAAGCAAATCTTCTCAGCATTAGCCAGCTGTGCGACACTGACTTTGCAGTAAAGTTTGACCGGGACACGTGTAAAGTCTACAACCAAGCCGGTAAAATTTTGATGCAAGGGGTGAGGACCGAGGATAATTGCTAGGGGACTGAGCCCATGTCCTCACTTGTCTGCAACAGCGCCACGATCACTCCTATGGATATGTGGCACCAACGTCTAGGTCACGTGAACGTTAGAGATCTAAATCGCTTAGCTAAAAAGGACCTAGTACGTGGCTTACCATCTCTTGGAAAGTCAACTTAGACCATTTGTGGACCTTGCCAGTTGGGAAAACAAATTCGTAGTCTCATAGGAAGTTGCATTCCATTACCACTTCTCATGTTCTTGAGTTGATTCACATGGATCTTATGGGTCCCACTCGTACTGAGAGTCTAGGTGGTAAGAGGTACATCCTCGTGATGGTAGATGATTTTTCCAGGTACTCCATTGTAGGTTTTCTGAGAGAGAAATCCGATGCTGTAGAATTTTTAACGACCAAGTGCCGTGTCCTGCAAAATCAACACGGTGTCACTATTAACAGGATGCGTAGTGACAATGGCACTGAATTCACAGAAGCAAAGGTAGACCTTTACTGTAATAGCCTCGGGATCAAACATGAGTTTTCTGCTGTGAGGACTCCTCAGCAAAATGGGATTATTGAGAGAAAGAATAGAACGATCCAAGAGATGGCTAGATCTATGCTTCTAGGTCGTAAAGTTTCTAGGAGATTTTGGGCAAAGGCAGTGTCTACTGCATGCCACACGGTGAATAGGGTTAATTTGCGTCCACACACACTACAGACTCCTTATGAGTTGTGGACTCGTAAGAAGCCCAACCTGGCATATTTCGTGTTTTTGGGAGTAAATGCTACATCCTACGGGATAGAGAGCAATTAGGAAAGTTCGACTCCCAGAGCGACGAGGGAATATTTCTAGGATATTCATCGAATAGCAGAGCGTACCGGGTATTTAACCTGAAGAGCTCTAAGGTTATGGAATCATAAAACGTCACCGTGCAAGATGACGAACCTCCGACGGTTATTGATCCTAACCTTCAGTGTGAGGATGAGAATTGTTCCGACAGTGATTTACCTGTTCCTCTCTCACACTCTGTGGACCCTACTCCTGCGCTAGGGGACACACCTGCTTGGGTTCGCAAGAGTCATGACCCTTCTGCCATTGTTGGTGATCCCACTCTAGGGGTCAAGACTCGTGCTCAGCTAGAGAACGTTGTTAGCCATCTTTGCTACACGTCCAAAGTCGATCCCAAGAATCATAAAGAAGCACTCAAGGATGAACACTGGATATCTGCTATGCAGGATGAGTTGCTTCAGTTTAAAAAGAATAATGTCTGGGAACTTGTCCCCCGGCCTAGTGAGACTAATGTGATAGGTACCCAGTGGATTTTCAAGAACAAAATGGATGAAAATGGTACCATAATCAGAAATAAGGCTAGGTTGGTCGCTCAAGGCTACACACAGATAGAGGGTGTAGACTTTGGGGAGACATTTGCTCCTGTTGCGAGGCTTGAGTCCGTCCGTCTTCTGCTCGCCATCGCATGTCATCTGCGCTTCAAGGTATATCAGATGGATGTCAAGAGTGCCTTTCTGAATGGCATTCTACAGGAGGAGGTTTATGTGGAATAACTAAAAGGGTTTGAAGACCCTCAGCACCCAGAGCACGTCTACTATCTGAGGAAAGCCTTGTATGGTTTGAAGCAAGCACCCCGTGCTTGGTACGAGAGGCTTACTTCCTATCTCTTAGCTCGTGGCTTCAAGAGAGGGGGAGTAGATATGACGTTGTTCGTCAGAAGAGATGACGGTGTTATTTTGGTTGCCCAGGTCTATGTGGACGACATAGTCTTTGGATCCACATGCTCCCAGCATGCTCACCACTTTGAGGAGGAGATGAAAAGTGAGTTTGAGATGAGCATGGTTGGTGAGCTTACATTCTTCCTTGGTCTCCAGGTTCGTCAGCTAGAAGATGGGATGTTCATCTCCCAATCCAAGTATGCTAGAGACCTAGTGAAGAAATTTGGTTTAGACTCCGCTAAGCATGCACGTACACCTATGAGTACCACTACCAAGCTTAGTAAGGACACTTCAGGCAAGGATGCAGAGCAAACCTTATATCGGAGTATGATAGGTAGTCTTCTCTACTTGACTACCAGTCATCCCGACATCGCCTTTAGTGTTGGAGTCTGTGCGCGATATCAGGCGTCCCCTAAAGAGTCACACTTACTTGCTCTAAAACGTATTATTAAATATGTAAGTGGGACTCTATCATACGGTATTTGGTATTCCTTTGATACCGATGACCGTTTGTCCGCCTATTCGGATCCCGATTGGGCTGGGGATGTAGATGGTTTTAGGAGCACTTCTGGTGGGTGTTTCTATTTTGGTTCTGCTCTTGTCCCCTGGCTGAGCAAGAAGCAAAATTCCATCTCTTTGTCCACTGCGGAGGCTGAGTACATAGCCGCCGGGAGTTATTGCATACAACTCTTGTGGATGAAGAAAATGTTGGAGGATTATGGGATTTCACAAGACACCATGATCATTTCTTGTGATAACACGAGCGCGATACACATATCCCGTAATCCCGTCCAATATTCGCGCACAAAACACATCAGGATACGTGAGCACTTTATTCGACAGTTAGATGAGGAGAACACTGTATCCCTGAGTTTTGTTCCCACCGACCGTCAGTTAGCCGACATTTTCACGAAACCTTTAGATGCCCTTAGATTTGAGAGTCTTAGGAAGTCTTTGGGGATTTTCACAGTTGACTGAGGGGTTTGTCTTTGTCTAGAATAGGATGCTTCTTCATGTTCATATCATATGATTACTATTTCTAGTCTGTTTTATATGTACCATTGCTTAGGTGTACAGCTATTTATTTATTCTTTTTGCTTTTTATATTTCTTTTGGAAAAATACAAAAAGATTTTCTTTTATAATTTTTGAAAAAGACCAAATTTTTTTTTGTATTTTTAAGTACCTTTTATGGAGGAGCATTTAAGTTAGCCAAGTCACAACTTCATTCCATTTATCCATGTGACTGTTTGATAGAGATTTGAGAGGCTACATCATTTCATTTATGTGCTTTACATTGGTTGGAGTCTCTGAGATGTAATTAGTGATATCTTCCTACATGTTTGACTCCTATATCCTTTATTGCACACATGCACGGCTATATTTGATTATTGCACTTGTCTATCTCATATTGGCTTGAGTGTTTCCATCTCAATCCTGTCTATACAATGTACAATATGCGATAAAACTTGACAAGATTGGAATGCATGTAACAACCATTTTGGTGAGACTGTCTGTTTTTGTATAACGGGGAGGGGCTGCGAAAGGTAATTATCTATCCTTTGCGCAAAAGCCACCGTTAAAAAGGACCTAAAAAATGGAGGAATTTTAATATCCGAGGTCCAAAGAGGTTAAAAGAGCCCGAAAAAATTTAAAGGCAATAAAAATCACTTCATGCCAAATATGGGCCACTTAGGTTTCACCATTAATTCTCCAAAGTTTGAGAATTTAGAATGCCTCTATTCAAAATTATATCTGAGGGAGTTTGGTTGGAGAATCTTTAAACGGGTTTGCACTTCCTTGAAAGTCCTGAAAAAGTATAAAATCGTTTTGGACGTTATTGGTGTGAAAATCACTTTGAGCCTTGATTTGTTGATTTGATTGAGTCAATATCTTTTATTGTCATTATTTTACACTAAAGGACGCATTTGAGTTCATTCGCTAGGATTATCCTATATTCATCGTGCACATATGTCATGTTTGTATGCATTTATTTTCCTATCGAATTTGATCACACCACTTCATTTACGTTATCATCGTCTTGGTTGCTTTGTGTTCATTCCTGGTGTGTTTTTAACCTAGTGACACCCCGCACTTGCTTATTTGATTTATTTCTCTCATTTGTCTATTTGGGGACATCATAAAAAGGGGGAGAATGAATTATCTAATTATGGGGGAGATTTGAAAGTTTGAGTTTGCTCATAAATTGGTATATATGTTTATCTCATTTCAATCTCGATATGTCACTTGGTACTTTGATTTGTCTCATGTGTGTAGGTACTACATGGATTATCATTGGATTGCACACCCTGATGAGAAAAGTGTTGAGATTCCTGAAGAATTGAAGAGCAAACGCTGTAGTCTTATTCAATTGTATCTTTCCAGTTTTGGGTTCATGGAAGGGTAGATTTGTATAGGTGTTTTGTTAGTTATTTTGATAATTCGGATGTTCGTTTTTATGTATGTACCGGCATAGACATAGGGGGAGATTTGTAAGGACATTTTTGTCCATTAACAATTTATTATGTCACACGCCGTTACACCATTGAAGAAATTCAAGATTCATACATTCATCAACGGATCCGAATATCAAAAGAAGAAGAGGAATCAAAGTTTGACAGACTGGACCGGTCCGCCTGCAATAAAAGAACCGATCCGGCTAATCGGACCGGTCCACCTCAGACCCGGACCGATCCGTCTGCTGAAGGACAGTATACCCCGGACCGCAAGAGAACCGATGAAGCCTGGAATAAAAGAACCGATCCGGCTAACCGGACCGGTCCGCCTCAGACCCGGACCGATCCGTTTGGGATAAACTTAAACAGATCGTGCTCAGATTTTTATGGCTCAAGACTTCTTATTTAATCCCACTACGGGAAGTGGTTTTCTAAGACTCATACACGCGATTTTCAGAGTACAGAAAACTATAAGTTTTCACCTATTGGGCATCAAGACTCTAGGTATTTGATTCACACAAATTGCCAAACATTTGTGAATCACTTTGAAACCCAGGAACACACTTTTGCTGTTCACACCCTTGTGGAGAAGACCGTTCTTCTTCTTCATTACAGCCCTACTGGAAAGGGATAGTTCCAGCTGCCGACTATAGAATCCGACACCTGAGGGTAATTCTTAGTCACTTGTATTTTCATTGTAATTCAAAATTGTACAACTACAATATTATAATGAAAATAAATGGTTTTTCCCCTTTGGGAGATTTTTCCTCACAAGCATGTGTTTGAATGTTCTTGCTTAGTTCATCATCTTATTCAATAACATATTGTTGCATGTTTAGGGTTTGTTTGGGTTAAAAGGAGTTTAATATATAATTTGCTCATTTGAACGCAAGCACATACGTTCTCAAAGGAGACTATAAATGAGAGGGACCTATAGGGAGTGACGTGAAACCACCTCCCGAAGAAGATCCGACAGTAGAAAGAACAAAGCTTGCTACCTCACGTAAGTGACTCTCAGACCTATGAATAGTGATTGCATTGATCGGCAAAATAAATGACTTCTCAACCTCATCTTGGAGGAGAGGGACTAAGGCATCCTGACAAATACGAGTAATCAGAACACCGTAGGGTAGAGCAGAACGAACTAGAGTAGGTCCTATAAGTATAACAAATGACATGACAAGTAAAAGGATGGCTGATAAATCTATGGCCCACACTGGCTCACAGCATACATGAGGTAGACGATATCGAATGAAATACGGGTATGGTTAATCCTCAAATAAATGGCAGAAGACAAAAACCAATTAAGAAGATGGTAGTCAGGATGTAGATTCTGGTGATACATAATTACAGACTGGTGGGGAACCTTTCTAAAATAGTGATGAAGAACCCCGTTAGTATCAGGACCATTGGGGATGAGACCAGGAAAATTTGCATCAGGAACGCGGGGAATTTTTAGCAGCTGAGATATAAGGTCGACGGTGATGAACATGATAACACTGTGAATGGAGGTTTGGAGACTCGAAGAAGTCCGAACATCACGAAAATATAACTCACGGATAAGATCATGATAAATAACTTTATATAACTCAAACATCAGCTCCCAGCCTTTACCCTCTAACCACTCGGAGACATGGTACTACCCAAACTCAGTAACTCTAAATACTCTCTCTAACAACAGCACGAATGTGTAATCCAAGGACATAATAGTGCTCATACTCAATCCTAGTAGCCCACCTGTCGGCAGAATATCGAGGGCGGTTGGCCTGTGCGGCCTGAGAGTCAGCTGAGGTCGGCTTCTCATCCAAATGTCCACATGGACAGAATGTCGGCACTGACCCCTAGCCATATATAAACTGGATAGAGAAATATAAATGGGTAAAGTGTATAGGAAACGAACTAGTCATAGCCTAAAAACACACGAGTGCTAAAATACTATCTTTGTACAATATCTAACCGAACCACCGTGAAAACCAGAACAACTGCAACACAAATAGTATATGATAAGTATATACCAAAAACTCAACACGCGTAGAAAAAATACGCGACTAATCATGTGTAAGGACATAAATTTCCAATTGAGTCCCTGTATTATTTTGACTTAATTCCGTGAACAAAACTGTGTTTATAATATGTCATAGGGAGAATTTTATTTTGTCACGATCCCACTTGGTCTATGACGTATTGAAGAAATTGAAGGCGTTGTGGCAAAACTTCAAAGAAATAATCATGCCGAAGTTTAATTGGTGCAAGTTTAATCGTCTTCAAAGTTAATTTCATTTCGAGATCACTTAGGTATGAATGCGTATAATTAATGGTGCTCGAAATTATTTTTTAAAAAGATAAGGATGTAATTTTTATAAAGAAAAATGTTTTTAAATGTTTTAAAAGTGTTTTAAAGGTTTACACTACGTCTTATGATGATAAGCTCGTAAAAGAGTTTGATATTTTTGGATCTCTCATTCGAAGAGACGTTTTAAACAAAAAGTCAAACTTTCGCGCTGTCATTCAAACGACATCCAATCTCATACGAACGAGATGGGATGTCGCTCGAACGAGTTCCTTAAGTCGTTAGAAGGACAAGTTTTTTGGGGTGGCATTTAAATTCTATTTAAACAGTGTTTTCATCATAGTTCTGAAGAAGTACTTTCTGGAAAACAATTTTACGAACCAGAACCTTGTTTGCACATGTTTTCTAAGGTATAAAAGTCTTAAACACATCCTTAGAGTTTGCAAAGATCCGAGTTATCATTCTTATATGTTTAAGTGATCTTGCGGCACCAAAGTTGTTTATTCTACACATTAAACACAAAGGGTTTTGCGGTGAAGAAGCGACGGACATCGTGTTCGACATCGTAGATGAATCAAAGCCATTCAGTGGACACCGGACGCATGTGATGTGGACAGGTATCGTAGAAGACGGAATTTATGCGTGGGCACTAATGAAGAACGGTTGAAGATCAGAAGGAGCGTTAAGACCCGTGGGGGTCGAGTCTTAGTGTAAGGCTAATCTGTCTTTGTAAAACCATTGTTCATAGTGATTGTCTGGCTTGGGCCGTCCGAGGTTGTTTTCTCGTTTTTTGGGTTTTTTCCTCGTACAATCAGCGTTGTGAGTATTCTTTACTTTAATTTACTTGCTTTAATCACTAGATGTATGTTTAGGATTAATCAAGATAAAATTGGTTTAAAGTAAGAATTGGGGTTTTCACAACTTGGTTTGGTGCATAATTAAAAGTTGGATCTTTTTCGGAGAAAAAATGGTTTTGTTTAAAACACACATATTGGGAACTCTTCATCATGGTGTGTGTATCTCAAATATCCAAAAAAATGAAAAATAAATTATATGAAAAATAAATTTTTTCTTCGAATAAATGGGATACACACATCCAAACATGGGTAACCCAACGCAAGAGAAAAAATAACAAAATAAAAAATAAAACGAAATACACTATGATAGCCCCTGAAAATGATTTTTGATTGAAAAAATTTAATATGAGAACTCATACATACTAAATAAGATCAATACTCTGAAAATCATGTATTACTATTCCACATTAGATGTTTAAAATCAAAATCCAAAAAAATACTCAAAAACTAAACGAAAACTCAAAACAGTGGAGAATACATGAACTATGAAGAGAGATGACAAAACCAGTAGCAATACGGATCAAAATGAGTAGAAAATCAAACCTTTCAAAAGCTTGAATAGCACATCAATGGCAGACAGACGAAGCAGGTAGGAGAGAAGATAAAGGGGTAAATATAAAAGGGTAAACGACTGAAGTGATAAGGTAAAACCCTATAATCGAATTGCTACATCGTTGGAACGAAAAAAAGATGTTGTTCGAACGATAAGAGACCGTCATTCGAACCAAAGAAAGTGTCGTTTTAACGACATAAGCATCTCGCTTGAACCACTAGAGATATTTCTTATAATGACTTAAACGGTAGAACCTCGTTTGAAGCACACTTATAACGACCTACTAACAACCCCTAACCAACATATCTCGCTTGAAGATTTCTAGAACCCATACTTCGAATGACATGCCAAAAAATTCAAATGAGACTCATATCTCATTCTAACAACACTGAAAAACTTCGAGTCCTACTAAAAAAATATATAAAATCAATCCAGAATGATGAAATACTAAAATAAACAACTAACACTCCAGAAAACAGGTAAAATACCAACTCAAAAAACAAAACGAGTTACACTTTAATACGGTATCAATGTACCTAAACATGGAATGGAATGAATGGGTGTGAACTAACACAAATGAATTATAATTCAAACACGTAAATACATTCAAAAAGCTCTAATTTACTGCTAAATTTAATCAGATTATGGTTTATCCATATGTGACAGTTATAACTTGAACTTAATGAACTAAACATACATCTTGCATACAAGTCTAGAATTTTGACAATTTTACCAAAAAGTGGCGTCATGACACGACTTTTTCAACCTAGGACTCATTGTGCAAACCCGTTGATCTTCAACTAAACTCCCTCAAAAGATTAACATATATAACTATTATTTTATAATGTAATCTTCTTTTGAAGTTATACTTTATCTTTTAAAAGATATCCTATTGGTCCTTTTTGGAAAAATATGTTATTTTTAATGACTTAATTTTTGCTTGGGCTCTTTTAAACGATGGCTTTCACGACGAGTGAACTTGCCTCTCACATCCCTTTCCCGTGCACACATATATTTTTTTAATAAATAATAAATATCATCACTGTCAATGGTTCTTACATGCAAAACTCCCCCTAAGTCATATATGTGTGTAGATGACAAGATTGAGAGGATAATATCGCACCAAACTCAAATGTACATGAGAAGTCAAACATTCAAATAAGCTCGAGCATGTGTGTGCAATGTCATATGCATAGTCGAATCTAAATAAAAGTCAAGTTCAAAATGACTCCATTAAACACATGGCTAAGATCAACCTAAGCATATGAAGTCATGACCAAATGTACTAGTCACATGAAAATTGTGAAGTGAAGGGGGTCTTAGCACACCAATATGCCATACCATAAGTGTAAACTCAAAGCACAAAAAACAAAAATCTTTTTGAGTTTTTCAAAATATTTTTGACCCTAAAGAAAAATCCTTTTTTATTTTCAAAAAAAATATATGAAACCAAAAATCTTATGTGATTTTCTCAAAATGACTCAAAAAAAGAAAAAAAGATATAATAAAAAATGTACACGTCATAACCCTAGAAAATATATATCTAGGAGACACAACTAGAGTATGGCAAACCGGTGAACATGCTCAATCATAAGATCTAACATGGGAAAAAACATGTGCAATTGTACGAGAGTCACTAAGTCTAATGCCTAAAGCCTCTAGATTCGATTTCCTAACCCAATAGGTGTGTAACGACGAATAGTGATTTTTGTAATCGAAACGACTCTATTCTTAGACTTTCTAGAAGCGTTCTTAAGATCATAGTAATAACGTCTAAGATGAAATTTCCTACCACAATGAGTGCAAGTGTAAATATGATAGGGAGTTTTACCTAGATGTTAATATTTCCTAACGTTCCTAGGCGGCTCTCTCGTATGTATGGTTTTAGCTTTGGGAATGGGAGCAACATGATCATCGAAGCTAATATCACATATGTCATCTTTGATTTGGACAGTGCCTAACATTCGATTCAACTTTTTTGACCTACATTCCAAATCAAACTTAACTGTACTAGAATCTTTCAACCTCTCCTCAAGCTCTCCCATCCTAGACTCACTTAGACACCTAGACTCCTCAAAATTTAAAATATTTTTCTTCATAGTCTCTATAAAGCCATGAAGACTATTTCTCTCACCCTCATTGTATTTTAGTTTCTCCCGAAGAGTCTTATCCCGTGCCTTAAGATCCTTAATTAATGCATCATTATTTTCTATGGCATGATCTTTTAACTTAGCTTCTAATTTTAAGTTTTCCTTCTTGGCCTTTAACATTTTCGCATATAATTCATGGAAAGAAGCTCATAACTCACTCCCTTAATCTCCTTATCCTCACTCATTTCACGCTCACTCACTTTGGGTTCACTCACTATGGCTTTGGAAGTGTCATTCACGTGAGTATCTTCATGAGAAGATTTATCATCGTCGCTCACATGAAAAACCATGAACGTGGTGTAGTTGCGGTCATTATGGGAATCTTCTCCCTCTTTTGGATCACTATCACTAAAGTTGACGTTAAATGCTATCGGTTTCTTTCCCTCATTCTTACGTCTAATGGGGCACTCTGTTGCCCTATGTCCATAACCCTCACAACCATAACACCTATTCAACTCATCCTATTAATATTCTCGCTTCGATTTTTAGGGGAAGCGATCGGTCTTGTTGTTCTTAGATTTCTCAAGTCTTTGTGCATATTTTGATTACTTTCAGAACTTAAGAAACTTCTTGAACTTCTTTGCCAACATGGCCACATCTTTGGATTCGATGTCAGACTCATCATCCGAAACTTTAGTTTCCTTCTTCTAGGCTTTGAAATCAATACCCTTTTCCTTTCTTTATCACTTGCTTGGAGGTAAACATATCAAGCTTATAAGTTTTAAGTCATCTACAAGTCCGTCTAGTCTCGTAGAGTCAAGCATACCCAATGAGTTTAAAACGGTCACTTTTGGATTAAATCTATCGAGAAACGACCTTAATATTTTCTTTATGACTTGATTATTGGGTATCTTCTCTCCCAAGTTAAATGACAAGTGAACTATGTCGAACAATCTCGCGTAGAACTCATCATATATCTCACTCTCTGACATCTTAATCATCTCAAACTGGGTGGTGAAGTTTTGGAGTTTGTAAGCCTTAACATCGTTGGTTCCTTCATGAGTAAGTTGGAGTATATCCCAAGCCTCTTTAGACGTTTCACACGTCATGATACATCAAAATTCCTTCAGGGATACAGAACAAAAGAGTGCATTCAAAATCTTAGAATTATATTGTGCAAGTTTGTACCTGATATCAGTCCATGACTCAAATGGTTTTAATTGAATAGCCTCTCCATCTATCGTGACTGGTGGTGTCCACCCTTTAATTATGGCTAACCACACATGCTCATCTATAGCCTTAAGAGCTGACTTCATATGCATTTTCCAGTAAGCATAATTTGTTCCACCAAACATAGGAGTTCTAATAACCTTAAACCCTTCTAGATTCATTCCTAAAGATTAGGGATCACTGACATAGTAAAGTGTGTTCTTGATCTGATACCAATTTAAGAAGGCCCCTAAACAGTTATCTCTAGGCAAATACAATATTCATGAATTTTCCAAATTTTATCTTTTAACAAACTTAAACTTATCTTGTGAAAACCAATTTGATGAGCTAATTTTATCTTGTTAACCTTATAGCATGCATCTACGTGATTAAGTAGATAAAGTAAATAAATCAACACAAGACACACTGATGTCCGAGGAAACCACTAAGGAAAAAACCTCGGACGGTTAGGCCAGAAAATCACTATGATATGGAAAATTACAAAGAGAGATATAGTCTTACTCAATGATTCGATCACCCACAGGCCTTGACGCATCTCATTCTCTTATACCGCTCTCCCGCTGTGACACGTAGGAATCCACCCATGCAAGTGTCTACAATACACAAGTCAATTTTCACCTCGGTATCCACGTATGTAACCTCAGCAATGTCTACGAAGCCGAACACGAAATCCACCGCTTCTTCTTCGTAATCAGCACGCACGGAATCCACCGCACAAAAAGATTGTTCAATGTGATAAAATAATTTTTCGGTGCTAAGTGCAAGATAACAAACTAAGAAAATATAAGATTCGATCTTGAAAACTCCGGATGATGGAAAACACTTGGGAACTTTTTGTAAACAGGTGCAGAAATGTGTTAGCAAAAGTTCTCTCTGATTTTTTGAGCGAAAGAAGTCCTTAAATATGAAAACACGAATTTTGAGGGGCCATGTCGTTCGAACGAGAAACACATGTCGTTCGAAGGAGAATATGATCTCATTAGAACGAGGCCACATGTCATTTGAACGACATACAAAAATTATTTTTATTTTAAAATTATCCTCGAATTTTCTAAAATAAAATTAACTCATACAATATTTAAAATACGTTTCCAAAAATTAATTTTCAAAATCCCAACAAAATTTTAATTTAAAACATCCATCATTAAATAAGATTCTAAATCTCATAATTAACTAAGTATCCATACCCGTGTGATCTTGAGTAAACCAAGTGTGAAGAAATCTGAAAGAACTAAACATGGGACGATATCATCTTTAAATCTTTTATCGCATAATCTTCAACACTAAATGTCATAGGCTTTGTGGTATCACAACTCAATAACTAGCCCATACTTGAACTGTTTTGTTAAAATTAATCCAATTACAAACAAATTGACTCGACTGGAAATTTTCCCTTATAACTGTGGAACCAGTTGGCCAACCAAATTCGTAAATAAAAGTCTCATAATAAAGGAGACCGAATGGAAATAAATATTAACTACTAAAGAAAATAAAATAAATCTCCAACTGCCTTCCCAAAGATCTCCAATCACTCCTATGCAGTCACTCCAACACTATACCTAAAAATGTTTGACAATGTAATGGGTTAGAGCCCACCGCATGAATTCTAGCCACTCCTCCCAACTAGGGTCCGTAAACACAGACAATAACATTATACATGATAAACATCATAATAGACTATTTTAAATTAAACTAGACATATATTAACATGCAAGTAAAAATAAACTACTACCATCTACCCGCATAACTATGCCACCCCAATCGTTTAATTCCAATTATTCGATTTTAACTATATTTTAAACATTATCCAATTATTCTTACTCGTGCGACACTACAATGGCCAGTCAGTTTCTCTATTTTTCCTGCACATACTCTTAGCGTGCTTAAGTCCCAACACATCACACACATTCTCCTCACTATATCCAGTTAGCCCGATTTCTGTCATCTCTAAGCATACTCGTGAGGTTCCACTCATGACATGTCACTATAGTCAGTCGACCCGATATCTATCAGCCCTATACATACTCGTGACGCCACCACACCACCACGTAGCTATAGCTTGACAACCCAATTATCGTTGATTCTGTACATACTTGTGATGCAAATTCATTTTAATACCCGTTAATTATCTTAGGCATTAACTATCAATTTTCTCATGTTCTAATTATTTTCTATTAGCCCCACCCTTTTATCGAGCATAAATTCATCAAACTACTCCTAATCCCATACCCAGAGGTCTTCAAAACATAAGTGTATCCTAGCCTATCATTTAGGAATAATACATACCCCTAGCTACTACCTAGCCTCACACCTAGGGTCACTATCCAACAAAAACGACGTATAATTCAACCCCACCCCAGAATCATTCATTTGTAAAAACTCACACTATCTAGTCCCATACCTAGAAAGTATTATTGATAACTAAGGCCTATATACTAGTCCCATACCTAAGAAACAACCCGAAAATAAGGTGAAAGCAATAACTATCCCAACAATCCCATCGTCCATGCCGTGTCAATTATTAATACAATTAACGAATCAAATATGACATATTTTCAACTTATCATAACAGTTCTTTAAATTAATCGTAAGGTCACTATTTATCCAAATTATGTCTCTTTAATTTTAACATTAATTAAAAAAATTCATTTTCTCATCAATTTAAAGAATTTATATTCACACGCATATTTTTGGGAGCATAGAATAATAAATCTCTACTATATAAGATGCATATAATTAACGTGGTTTTACATGTCGAAATTTATTTATAACATCCCTATGATTTATTCTACATGCGAACGTCATTAATTCTAACAAAATTTCAACATATAATATAAGCATACAAGGGTTTTGGGTCTTAATTCGTATTAATGATTTGACTAAAATTAGTACAAAACTTTAGTTTCAATTTTCCTAATCAGTTTTTCTAATTGATTTTAAGAAAATAATCATTATTAGTGTTTAGGTAACATTTAAAATGCATAATACCAAAGGGGAATAATATAAGTATTCATGCTTGTAAAATTCGTTTGAAGAATCTGATTTGATGGTCGTATTCCTCTCGAGAAAACAACAAAAACACATTCTTGGACGATCTTGAGAAATCTTGGTTTAATTCTTCAAATCTTGAGTTAAAAGGGTTTAGGTTTGGAAGAAAAGAGAGGATGAAAATTAAGGGAGGTTCTTACTTTTGGAGAAGGCTAAAATATGTTTTAAAAACCTTAAACCCGTCACTTTTTGTTTTTATATAAAAGAAAATTGAGTCCTACACAACTCTAGGATTAAAGAGTTTTAATTTTGTAAAACAGTGCAAGCGAAACGATTCGCCCTTCCATCCGAACCGGTTTTGATTCTCTGACATCTGAATTTCCCCCTTATTTTATAAAATTCCAAACTCTCCTATTTTGAATCCGATTTTAATTCTGATAAAATACCTTTTTGTATAAATCAAGATCATCATTTTTAAATATAAAAATAATTAATTTCCAAAAATTTATTTTTACCCGAATTTGTAAATTCCCAACATATTTTTATGTTTTAAAAAAAATATGGGGTGTTCCATTAGGGAGATTGTATGTCAATCAACTCATTGATCTTGTTCGGGATGGCTTCAATTCCTCTTTTATTCACTATGAACACCAGGAACATTCTTTTTTGTACGTTGAACACGCATTTGGTAGGATTGAGCTTCATCTGGTGCTTTTTCAGTAGATCAAAATGTTTGTCCCAAGTCCATAATATGTTCTGCAATTTTCTTGCTTTTGGTGAGCATGTTACCCACATATACTTCCATATTTTTACCAATTTATTCTTCAAAATCCTTATTTACCAACTTTGGTATGTCGCTCTAGAATTTTTTAGCCCAAGGGGTATAACGTTGTAACTTTATGTACCTCGGTTGGTGATAAATGAAGTTTTCTTCATCTCTTCTGGCTTCATCTAGATTTAATTATACCCATAATAGGCATCAAACAGACTAAGAAACTCATGCCCGACTGTGGCGTCAACAATTGATCTATTCGGGGCAAAGGGAGATGATCCTTTGGACAAGCCTTGGTGAGATCTGTAAAATCAACACACATGCGCTATTTATTGTTCTTTTTTTTACCATCACCACATCGGCCAACCAATCAGGGTGTTTGAAATCTTTGATGAATTTTGTCTTCTGTAATTTGTTAACCTCCTTCTGGATGACCATGTTCTTCTCAGGACTAAACACACATCGCTTTTGCTTATTCGGCTTAGTATCTTTAACGATATTCAACTCGTGGCATATGAACTTCGGGTCAATTCCTGGAATATCCTCATGGCTCCAGGGTAATACACTTTTTCTTTCTTTAAGGAATTTTATTAATTCTCATGTGAGAGTTGGCTCTAAAGATGAGCCGATTTATGTAGTCCGCACTGGGGATCATCGTCCAGGATGATCGTTTCTGTTAAGGTTGTAAAGGGATATTCGAAAATTCGAATCCATCTGGTATCCAAGTCTGAATTTTGCGGATATTCTTTCGAGAAAATGGATATGCATACAGATATGGATAGTGTGTTGAAATATCCAAAAAAACGAATATGGATACAGATAGTATGTGTATCCGACTTGGATAATCCGTATCCGAGACGGAGTGTCCATAATTGCGGATATCTATTTTTTTGAATATCTGTATCCGTATTATATTTAAGATTTATTTATTATTAATATTAGTTATATAATAATAATATATTTCATTTTTATTCATAATATTTATTATATGTAAGGTTAAAATGTAAAATATAAATATAAAATAATATAATATAAAAATGTTATTAACTTATCATTTTTTTACTTATTTGAAAAAATATTATTAATTTATGTTTTGGCAATAAATAAGAAATAGAAAATGAATTAAAAAGAAAGAAAAAATAATGACAAAATAAGAAATGAAATGAACTGCCTAGACACTAGTTTTCATTTCCCCCTTCCCTTCAAAAAAAGAAAATAGGATACCAGACCTCATTTCATTTTTCTCGAAACCATCCCCTCCCTGATTTTGTCTAAAAAAAGCTCTAAGTTATGCTACCCCCCCTGCGCTGCCTCTCTACGCCTCCCTCCTTCCGCTGATCGCCCAACCTGAAGTCATCATTTCCCCGCAACAGTAAGATCCTCCTTTTTTGTCGCGCGACCTAAGTTTTTTTTCTTGTGCCTTTTTTGTGCTATTAGAAAAATCCTCCTTTTTATGCTATTTTTTTTTGTTTAAAGTCCTCCTTCTGTTTGAATGCTATTAGAAAGATCAAACTGTTAAAAAAAAAATGCTATTATGCAAAAAACATGATTTCAGTGCGGATAATTTTTTGTATGTTGTGCTGTATATATCTTGGTGTTTTTGTGTTGTATGTATCTTGAATTCATGGGAGAAGTACTGCTACTTTTGTGCCTTTTTTTGATGTGTTATATATATCTTGGTGTTCAGGTATCAAAAAATGCAATCTCACCTTGGATATTTTTTATAGGTTGTTTTTTTGTATGTTGTGCATTTTTGTTCAAGTTTTGGTTTTGAATATAAATGTCCAATAAACTTTGGCTTTTCAAATATAAATGTACAATATGAAGCACCCTATATCTTTGACTCATTTGAGTCTATATTATATAGGCGCTTGTCTAGTTTGGAAATAGTGACAAAATTTTAGTCATACCCTAGTCTACCAAAGAACCTCAGACTCTAGATGATATTTCCTCTATTAGTATCAAAGGTATAATACCAATAATGCACCTAGGATTGCATTTCTATGTTGCATTCATATCATGTTAGGTGTGTGAGTATTAATTCCCATTAAAATAATTTTCCTAATAATTTTTGTGATTTTTAAATAATTTTTAGAAATTTATAAAACATTTTTTAACAATTAAAATTTGGTTTTAAAATGTTGTGAGCTTATTTGTAATATCAATTAGTTCCTAAAAACGTTAGTTGGGTAGAAACCGAAACCGGCAGAAACTTTTGTGGTAACAAATTGTATTTTTTAAAAACTTAAAAACACCCATTTTTTGTTTGATCCATGCCTTACACGTGTTAGCTAGTTACCCATTAGATCTATGTTTGTTTACTCTCACAACCTTAAGATTCAATCCTGTTCGTTCGATCATTGTTAATCAATGGTCTGCATGTAATTGGATCAATTCTTGTATCGACTGAGATAACCAATGAGAGCTCGTTTAAAAACAGTGCGTCCTCTGCCCTTAGATTTACATCGGTTAAGTGAGAATCAATCTCATCCGTTGGTTTCAACCAACCCTTTTAGATCCTTCTCTTCGTTGTATAAATAGAGACTAAGTGTTATACATTTACAATCTTTGGATTAATTTTGTTTTGAGAGAAAATAAGAGAGAGAGAGAAAATTAAACCCTAAATCAAACTCTTGCAATTTTTCCTTAGAAATAACCCTTGTGAGTTTGAGTGTGTTCGATCGTGTGAAGATCCATCCTCTCTGGCCTTTAGTCTCCTGTCCAACTAAGTCACAAAGTTTGGATTTCATTTTCTCTTCATAGAAAGTGTAGATCTGAATCGTGTGTGATACAAAACACGTATACATACTTAGTTTGATTTCTTTCTTCAAGTAATCTTCATTTGTTGGTTATTTTACTCTTAAATGTTTACTTTAAAACCAGAACCAACAAATCTTTTTTTGTTTCCAGTTTCTGAGAAAAACCAGACTTAGATCTAGTTAATATCTTGATTGGGGTTTAATAGTTTCATATATTTCACATTTTTTGAAATAATTGTGTAAATAAAATAAAGAAAGTGTTTAGGACCTTGGCTCCTTTTGATAGCAAGGTCCCCTCGAGATATGTGGATATAAATAAATATATGAAGTATGAGATTTTCAAATAAACTGAGATTCAGAAATCATATCTGCATTTTAGAACGAAATCTGTAATTTGATAGGTATATTGTCTGTATAAGTGTGTGTGTGTGTGTGTGTTGTATGAATGTGTGTAGGCACTTCACCATTTACACTATTCACACTTCAACACAAAACAAGTGTTGGTAGAGAGATCATTGACTTTAGAGTCGACTGAAAGTTAAAAAGGAGAAGAGAAACAAAGCTGGGAGAACAACTTCAACATCATAGCCTTCAGAGAAGTCAGAATAACCTAACGGAGCTGGTATATTTTCTTGACTTATAATAGGTCTAATTGTTTGTTTAGTTTGTTATATAGACTGTAACCTATATTCTGTTTTAGTGGATTTTTGTTTTGATGTGTAGAGACCTCTGTGGATGTTTCTCCAATTGGGTGGGGTTTTACCACGTTAAAATCTTGTGTTCTTGTATGTTTCATCTTCCTCTCATCACCTTCTATTTGTGGGATGATTTAGAATTATTTAGTTTATTTTTCAAAACTTGGATACTTAATAACTGAAATATCTATACACATCTTGTGTTAGTTATTGTTTTGTAAAAAAAGGAGTTTCTCAAACAAACTGTTCGGAGCTATTTAAACTGTCTTAAACCTTTTAAATAACTTAAGTGGCATTATCTTTTTTTCACAATAAACTGTTCAAGTTTTTATATGATGAACTATTCAATATTATAAGAGGAAAAGAGAACTCGTGATTTATGAATATGAGCATTTGAGATTAAAATTTGATTTCAAACATTCTCTTGTGACTTTTTTTTATTGTTTTATAGTTATAGAAAAATTCCCTTGAACTTTGATCATATAACTTTGATTTAATATGAATTTTAGTTAGTAGGCATGGGATAAGCAACATAAACGGTTACGGATATTATCCGAATCCGAGGTATTTGAGAGGATACATATATGGATAGTTATTGTAACTATCCAGCCAAATATGGATAAAGATATAGATAGTGCATCCTGATAGCGGATATGAATATGGAAAAATGGTATCCGCTCCATATTCATCCATTTACTACCCCTAGTTTCTATTGCTTCCACTACCTGTCCTTTAACTAAATCAGCCTCATCGCGGGGATCTGGGATCTCAATTCGATAGGTGGTGGTGATTTTTTTTACTTCTTCCTTGTCAGCTAATGTATATTAGCATTCTCTAGATTCAATTTGATTTTTTGTGACAACTCTGTCCTCAAAATGAGTGGAGAACTTTAAACATCGGTGGACAGTAGATGGAACTACTTCGAACTTCTTTAAACTGACCCTTTCAAGGATCATATTATAAGTTGATGTCCTAGATGAAGAAATGAATCCTTTCAGTTTGACTTGCAGGCCAAATGCCGATAAGAACTTACAGTTTGATAGTTCCCAAAGGATATACCTTTTATCTAGAGAAGATTATTAAGGGCCTATGATAGGTTTCCAACTTGATTTTGCACAATCTAAATCTTCTTAAGCAATTGTAGAATATGACATCGATCGAGATGCCATTATCTACTAGGATTGGGTCCACCCTTGCTTCATGTACTCTCATAGTGATGAACAATGGATCATCATGGGGATAGAGCACTCCAGATAGATTAGTCTTAGATAAAATTATCACCAACTTATTTTTGTTCACTTTTCTTAGACGACCATCGACATCATTATACAGGTTGATTTCCTGAATATATGAACATGATTTGTCTTCATTTAAGTAGGATTTTCTTTCATCTATTTCGTCACCGCCACAAGCGTCTCTTCCTCTAATAAAATGACAGCCAAAATATATCATCTTTACCTCGAGTTCATGCTCCCGGGGTTTCTTCGACTGGTCTGGGTCATCTTTCAAATCATTATCTCTGCCACTTTTCTTATCTTCCCTTCCTTTGCAAGGGGATTCCCCTATCCTATCAACGAACCTAGAGATCTTTCCATGTTGGGTCTATCTTTTTATTTCATTCTTTGCGGCTATGCAGTTGTTAGTAGTATGTCCATGGTCCTTGTGAAATTCACAATACTTGGACTTGTCCCTTCTGTTAGGAGGGGACTTCAATTTTTCAGACCATCTGAGATATTTACTTACTCTAATCTCCTTCATGATATGATGTAAGCTAACAGTAAGGGGGTATATTCATAATAATTTTTAGGCTTTTCAGCATTCTTATCCTTTTATTCCTTCTTCTCGGAGTTCTTTTATCCATCGACCTTGGAACCAGGGGTCTACTTAACAGTCGTAGCCTCATCTGCGTTCCTAATCTTACCAGCTTTAGGCATTAACTTAGTCATAGTCTTGGGGGGTCTTTAGCTAGAGCATAATAAAACTTCTCAGGGACCAAACTGCTCATCAAGGCTGTGATAACTGTCTTTTCTTTATAATCTTCCACTTCCAAACTTTCGTTGTTAAAACGAGTCATATATTCGCGAGTGGTTTCCCCTTGTCATTGATGAATACTTAGTAAATGAGCCACCCTTTTAATTGGTTTGGATCCAAAGCAGAAATTACTGATGAATAGCTCGACAAGTTACTGGAAACTAGAGATTTGCCCAAGAAGCAAATTGTTAAACCAAATATGTGTCAACCCAATAATTGTGTTCGAAAATACTCGACAACGCATTTCTTCTGGGACTGAGTAGATGTCGACTGTAGCCTAGTATTGCTCTACATGAAGGATATGATTAGTTTTTCCATCATACTTCGGAGTAATCACAGGTTGTTTGAATTTAGTAGGTGTGAGGAAGTCCACAATAGCTGGAATAAAGGGCAATCCCTTCACAAAACTCTTCTGCGAGGGATTTTTAGATTTGGACATTTCTCCCAAGTGGTTTTCCAACTGTTGGATTGAACCTTTCCAGGGATGATCATCTGGATTAGTTTGATGGGAAGTAGTTTTAGCGACTCGATCGTGCGTTTTTGGTGATCTCTTTTCCTGGAAATTCTGCTTGGCGTGCGCAGACTCCCGCATGGTGGTTCTTAACTTGACATAATCTTCTATGTGATGTCAAGATCTAGATGTCTCCCTATGGTATTGGCCTCTATTTTCTCGAGGACCTAGAGCCCCTGCTTTATTTATCCAGGGCGCTCGACTATTATTAAGAGATAGACTACCATTGTAATTAATGGATGTGAGAGAGGAGGCTGCACTAGGGCGATAAGACATATCATTTGGTGATTTGGAGTATCTGGATTTGGTTCTTTCATTCCTGGGAGCTGGAGGTGGCATTTTTACTCTGAAAAATGACGCAAAAAGTGGTCTAGCTGTGACATCCCGCTTAATTAAATACCGGGCGATCACTCCTGTGCCAAATTAAAACAGGAGTCTCATATGGTTCATTCTCAGCATCACTATCGAAAAGCAAATTAATTACTAATAACCTATTAGGTTGGCATCAAAATTTTATCTAACTAATCTTTTTAACTAAACCATTTAATATAAAACATCCACAACAGTTATAGACATAACTGAATGAAATAAAATAATCGAACACTCGGTTTAAAATTATACAACCAAAAGGAATGGACGCACTAAAAGACGGTAAAAGAATAAATAAATGCGGTTGGATCATTATCCCGAATATTTATACAGTAACTCCTATATAGATTACAAGGATATAAGCATCTACAGTAAACTTGCATGCATCCACAGTTGCTGCAGCAGACGTCTAACTCGAAAGAATCATCATCCAGGTGTACCTGTGTCTGGACACCTATAATATATAATATATAGCAAGAGGGGAAAAATAAATAAACGGGCCAGAGCCTGAGTTGTGAAAATATTTTGCAAGTGCATAAATGCTATATAAAAAATATAGTTTATCTCATATTTAAATTGGTATCGCACTCCCATGAGATACCCCTCACCCCTCCTCTAATAGTGCACACCTAACGCATCCATTTAAGACATCCTATTTAAGCTACCCCACCTAACTGATCGATCTCGCCTATCCTCTAGAAACCTCAAAAAACCCGAGTATTAAGGGCTAAACTTCTCCCCATTCTCAACACTGCACTACGTTCGTGCATGGGGTGTCGGGCGAAGCGAAATCCAAACAAGGAACCCCCCCGATACACTACTATCTGGCAACGTTGATCGTCGAGATTCATGAGGCCCTCAGCACCTGAACCGTATATAAGACTCATATATATATATATATATATATATATATATATAGTTCTTACTAGAACTTCTGATTCATATTCATATAAATATACTGGAAGGGGGAAAATACACCTTATTAGGCCTTTCACCTTATATACATAAGTTTACTATATAATGTCTCATTTTCATATACAAACAATATACTATACGCAACCAGTAGATTATTATACCTATCACAAACAAAAGTATAATAACCATCCCACCGAGCTATAGCTCGAGGATGCAACCTCATAGTGCCAATCCAAAATCCGGGTTTACTCACTATACCACGGTACCAAGCCAGACTCTCTCATGGTCATGGTAAACAAATACACAACAGTGGAGGCGGTCATGTTTCCTCTACAAGTGGAATACACACATCACACTTGAACACGGGATGAGATGACCCGGGGATATACTCGCCCTGCTCCTCAAGCCAGGGGATTCACCCACATCGCGCAACCTCCTTGGATCGCACTAGAGAAAATATATAATGTGGTTGTTCCAATCCTACACCAAAGGAAATCCTGTGGAATCAGCCTCTAAAATACACATATACCAATCACACACAGATATATATGTATTCATATCGTATATAATATATACTATAATCACATCGTATATATATATATATGTACGTATACAATCCTCATTCCTCAAATGTATACATGGCTATAATTGACAATCTCATAAGTATTTAAGTATTCTCATACTTAAAATATTAATCCCATAACTATCCTCTTACATAGTTATACCTCGTACCTTGATCGCTGTTAAGGATATATATACTCTCCAAATATCCCAAACCATAACCATTTAATAAGTATACCCTTAACTTATCTTTAGCCCATATTCCATATTAGTCACCTCACAGGATTAACGAGCTAATTCCCCATACAATTACTTTTTCTACGCGCACAATTATTTATATAAAATCCCTCGCTAAAATACTCCCTCGGGTGTTACTCGTACCGAACATCCATAATTAAATAAGTCATGGATCCTATTTTTAATGAACTCATAGCTTACAGACCACTCAAAAATTAATTTAGAGGTCGCCACTCAAATTTAGGAACCCTAAACCTTTAATTCCTCAAACTCTTTATTTTCCCTGAATATATACTTTTAGTGTCACACCATTTTAGCACCCTCCTAGCCCCTATAAGTTTCCTCAAGTGGCTAGATATTAATTCCCTAAATGAATCTTTATATCCTCAATTAAATAAACTAGAATTAACTAAATTCGAAATTAATCCCATCTAATTAACCCTAACCAAAATTGCCAAAAATCCTGGACCATCAATTGATCGACCCTGGGACATCGATCGATCGATCGCCACGGACAGCTTCTTCTCCGAGAAGCTATTTCGGCCATTAAAGCTTCCCCTAAGCTTTTATATCCTCCCCTAACCTCCTCCGACCTCAATCAACTACATATACACATATAAAAAGGGTTCTAAACATCCTAGAGCCCGTAACCAACAATCGATTTTAATAAATTCCTAAGTTTCTCGAATTGGAAATTATTTGAGGTTTATTCGTTTAACTTTCGAAAACCCGTTTTGATTCACAAAAACCCATCCCGAAAATCTTTGTGGTTTATCACTACCAAATACGATATGAGATTTATGCTTAAAATAAAGAAAGCAAGTAAACACTTGCCTCGTGGATAAAATCCGACGACCTCGAGTCGAATCCCGCAGAGTTTGGCCGGAATCTCCCTTTTCCTCTCCCTCTCCTCCTTCCTCTCCTCTCTTCTCTCTTTTACTTTCTTATTTCCATCTCCCTTTCCTTATATAGGGAGAAATAAGGGTTTATCCCTTATAAATCCAAAAATAACTCGTTTACTCAATTACGAGTCCCTATTAGCCCAAAAATTCCGGGAACTTAAACACTACCCCCGAATACTCTATTCTGACTATCTCGGCCTTTCTAAAATCAACCGCGCACTCGAAATCTCCATCCGAGTCACTTAACATTAATTTACTAATTAAACCCAATGCCTCTCAAACCGCGTTTTCCAATTAAAATATTAACCGTTGTCGCTTTATCCAACAGCGACCTGTAATTAAAATACTCCAACTCATTTACTTAGTCTCAAAAGTAAATGAAATACACACCAAAAATAATCAAATGTTCATAAATCCTAAAATTACTATTCAGAGAATTTCCCTTAATCTGCAAATTACGCCCAGTTGTGAAATTTAATTTTCCCCAAAAGTACGGAGTGTTACATACTCCCCCCTACAACGTAATTTCGCCCTCGAAATTCGGATATAACCTACACCACCATCCTAGGATCGCTAATTCCACTATGTCCTAGTACCCTCATAATCGAAAGGTGCTAACACTATGGTCCCTTACCATATTCCACCTATCTCAAGGTGTATTCTCAAACGTACTAGCTTCACCATAAGCTCATCTAAATTTCTACATGCTAACGTACAATAACGACGCGTTACACCTATTGCTTCTATAACCGCCTATAAGAAGAACGAGCCTATAACTACCGCTCTAAAGTCTTGAAAAGCTGATACTCTTGCTAACACTCTAAGCTTCCGCTCGTCCACATCAGGATAACTGATCTCCTTTAAAAAGGAAACTCCACTAAGACTTGACTACTTTCGTTAGTCTTCTCTTTTACTTTAGGTGCGTGACTCTTCTCGCCCTATACAATTGGATTATCGCGATCCTCCTACGACGTTCCAATCGACAAACTTCAATCTCTCTTATAAGTGCTATACGTTATAGTCTCCCATTTTATATACAACGCCCCCTTCTATTCCTAGCGGAATATAACAAATCAATTTACTAAGGTGCCCATACTCCTTTTTACTCATGCACATCTGCACTTCCATTGTGAACGTCCGACACGTAACACTCTCTCTAAATAATGGGCCTACTTCCTCGACATAATACTCACATCGGGGTTTTCCTAACCCGCAAAATTCAATTCTTCCTCTACTAGAAAATCCAATCCTTCTCAAGGTTAACCAACCAATCTTCTTGTGGTTCACTCACAACTACCTCCTTACCTCAGCGCCACTAATCCTTCTTACTTAAAATTCTAATAATCCTACGATCGATGTGTTTCCAACACACGTAAAACTAGTACTATCCTAAGTATCCCTAGTGCCCAAGGCCTCTCTCAACTTCCGACATTTTCTCGGTTTCATGAGTGGGACGTCTCGTAAAGCGAAATCCAAACAAGGAACCCTCCCGTTGCACTACTTCCTCGCATTGTTGGACATCGAGATATAACGGCTTGAGGCACACTAGTGGGATGTCCTAAATCGTACCTCGCTAACCTACTAACACTCTTCTACCATTATATCCTTCTATCTTAATGAAATGGAAAGTATAACTAATCGGGCGCCTAATCCTTGCCAAGATGTTACGATCATCTTACCTAAAGATACCTCCTCTTAATTAGACTTCTATTCAAGGCGTGGCTATAAGCCTCAAATCAATATCCTTTACCTCGTCTCACCCACATACTTGTGGTGAGAGAACCATTTCAGTGCTTTTCCATAGCACTTTTATCTCCATAAGCATGCACTCATCACATGACTCTCAATCCATAGTGTTTTCTCTACACTAGGTAACTTATCATCAAAACCAATATCCTTGCATCTCATAACATCTCTCCACTCCCGACGTCGTTGAGGTTCATGCGCGGAGCATCTCGCAAGCGAAATCCAAACAAGGAATCCCTCCAATACACTACTACTCAACTTTATCGATCGTGGAGGTCCGTTAGTTTGAAGTATGCTACTGGGATAATCCCATTCCTACCTATTTTACAAAATGTGGTCAAAACTCCTATTTTTTCCAGGAGTTACACCACCAAGTGCTCGTACTAACACTAAGTCCTTTGCGCCACTATCAATGAGCTTAAACTCACAGCTTATCGGTAGGTTCTGCATACCTTAAATCACATTTATAAGGTCGCCACGCACTTAAAGAATAAAAATGAAACGTCTCCTCGTTGAGGTTCCATCTAAACATAATATAAAGATGAGCTTTACCTGTATCCAGGTGAGATATCGCAACTACAACTTGTTCCACCCTGGAACCACGGATACGATAGTTTTCCACTTAATAGACTGCTATCGCTCTGATAATTCACAAATATATTCCCCTTATGATAGTGCCATACTCGTATAACACACTCAAAATGAGTAATACAAACCTGATATAAGCCCAAAATACTAACACCCGTTTTTCATAGCGAATGAAAGAAAATAGATCCCCGCTATCGCGAAAAAACACGTAAACATACACTATATAATGTTATCGATACTACTAGTAAACTCGAATCACTCACGAATCTAGGGCTAATAAAATATTGTGACTCAATCTTGCCACACAGAATATACCTCCTTCATTCGAGGTGAAACTGATAATAACATTCTTGACAATTACTCTAGCTACCTCAAACTGAATCCCAGACTTGGTGAGATCTTAGCTCAATGCCTCATCTAGGTACCACACTCTTGTCCTTTTACCCCTACCACGAAAGGATGAACCATGTGGCTCAACACTCCACATCACCCTATTTTCCTCTCTATCCTTCCTGACCATATTAAAGTTGTTAGTATATCAGTCTCTATAGCCTCGATCCTGATAACCACCTTCCTAGTCCCCTTAACTTCTTCGTTAAAAGGAAACTCCACTACGGGCTTTAAACACCCTATTTCAATGAATTCCCCGAGTGGATGCCCACGGATGGGATTTTATGAAAATAGTTTATCCATAAGTGTTTTCAACACTTACTAGTGAGCCTATCATTCCTATGAAGGACTCTTCCTTCATTATACCTTCTCTATTCGTCACAAAGTTCGCTTATCCCTATCATTCTCTACTCACTTCCGACCTCTGATCTATCCTTATGTGAATAATTCAAAACTGCCTTCTTTTCATTTATGATAAACCAAAGAAACTCGCGGTTAAAACTGTTCGTAAGATTCCTCTACAAGCAAAACATCCTGCTCCCCCGAATATGGTGACTACAGTTCCCACCATTTTAACAATTCTCTCACGAGTGAAAAATTTTCCTCAATTTTTCACATATGGGTATTTTCCATAACCTGCTCTAAGCCAAAGCTCTCGATCCTTTTTCTTCCACTGAGTAAAGCTACACTAACTTTGTATAACTTATCTTTAGGGTATGGTCCTTATCGAAGACCTCTCTCACCTTTTTCCAACTCGACTTCACCGGGTAGTTCAACTTTAGCACCACACTCTACTACAACGGTACTTGGATACTCACAACTACTATACTTTAGTAGTTGTTGCAACAATCCTCGACAATGCCACAAAGGGAGTGACCTCTACTGCGGTCCTCATCACGGACTTCCATAGTCTCCCTTCCTCGATGAGCACACGAACCTCAAATGAGAGCGAAAAAGATTTACTATAATCTTTCATAATAGTTGGAGAACGAAATCTCACAAGAGGAATCACCAATCCTAATCCTAAGGCTCTATATCAAATCGAGAGCAACGCTGAAAGCGTAGTACGTCCGCACAGATTCTTAAGGACACTATAACCTGATGCTTTGATACCATATGTGACACCCCGCCTAATTAAATACTGGGCGATCACTCCTGTACCAAATTAACAGGAGTCTCATATGGTTCATTCTCTGCATCACTGTCGAAAACAAAATTAATTACTAATAACCTATTAAGCTGGCGTCAAAATTTTATCTAACTAATCTTTTAAACCAAACCATTTAATATAAAACATCCACAACAGTAATAAATAGAAGTGAATGAAATAAAATAACCGAACACTCGGTTTAACATTATACAACCAAAATGAATGGCTGCACTAAAAGGCGGTAAAAGAATAAATAAATGCGGTTGGGTTATTAGACCGAATGTTTATACACTACCTCCTATCTAGATTACAAGGATATAAGCGTCTACAATAAACCTGTATGCATCCACAGCTGCT
The DNA here is from genome assembly GCA_949130495.1 of Sambucus nigra. Classification (NCBI taxonomy): domain Eukaryota; kingdom Viridiplantae; phylum Streptophyta; class Magnoliopsida; order Dipsacales; family Adoxaceae; genus Sambucus; species Sambucus nigra. Next base: position 376,396,207 of record OX422209.1, on the reverse strand, counting down.
GTAGCAGACGTTTGACTCGAAAGAATCATTATCCAGGCATCCCTGTGTCTGGACAACTATATATAGATATAATATATAACAAGAGGGGAAAAATAAATAAACGGATTAGATCCCGAGTTGTGAAAATATTTTGGAAGTGCATAAATGATATACAAAGAATATAGTTTATCTCATATTTAAATTGGTATCGCACTCCCATGAGATACCCCTCACCCCTCCTCTAATAGTGCACACCTAAGGCATCCATTTAGGACATCCTAGTTAAGCTACCCCGCCTAACTAATCTATCCCGCATGTCCTCTAGAAACCTCGAAAAACCCGAGTACTAGGGCTAAACTTCTCCCCATTCTCAACACTGCACTAAGTTCCTGCGTGGGGTGTCTCGCGAAGCGAAATCCAAACAAGGAACCCCCTGATACACTACTATCTGACAATGTTGATCGTCGAGATCCATGAGGCCCTCGGCACCTGAAGCATATATAAGACTCATATATACACACACAAACACACACACATACACACACACACACACACACACACACACACACACACACACACATATATATATATATATATATATATAGTTCTTACTAGAACATCTGGTTCATATTCATATAAATAAACTGGAAGGGGGAAAATACACCTTATTAGGCCTTTTACCTTATATACACAAGTTTACTATATAATGTCTCATTTTCATATACAAATAATATACTATACGCAACCAGTATATGATTATACCTATCACAAACAGAAGTATAATAACCATCCCACCGAGCTATAGCTCGAGGATGCAGCCTCATAGTGCCAATCCAAAATTCGAGTTTACTCACTATACCACGGTCACAAGTCAGACTCTCTCATGGTCATGGTAAACAAATACACAATGGTGGAGGCAGTCATGTTACCTCTGCAAGTGGAATACACACATCACACTCGAACGCGGGACGAGATGGCCTGTGGATATACTCACCCTACTCCTCAAGCCAGGGGATTCACCCACATCGCGCAACCTCCTTGGATCGCAGTAGAGAAAATATATAATGTGGCTGTTCCAACCCTACGCCAAAGGAAAGCCCGTGGAATCAGCCTCTAAAATAAACATATACCAATCACACACAGATATATATGTATTCATATCGTATATAATATATACTATAATCACATCGTATATATATATATATATATATATATATATATATATACAATCCTCACTCCTCAAATGTATACATGGCTATAATTGCCAATCTCATAAGTATTTAAGTATTCTCATACTCAAAATACTAATCCCATAAGTATCCTCTTACATAGTTATACCTCGTACCTTGATCGCTGTTAAGGATATATATACTCTCCATATATCCCAAACCATAACCATTTAATAAGTATACCCTTAACTTATCTTTAGCCTATAACCCATATTCCATCCTAGTCACCTCACACGATTAACTCACTAATTCCCCATACAATTACTTTTTCTACGCGCACAATTATTTATATAAAATCGCTCGCTAAAATACTCCCTCAAGTGTTACTCATACCGAACATCCATAATTAAATAAGTCATGGATCCTATTTTCCATGAACTCATAGCTTACATACCACTCAAAAATTAATTTAGAGGTCCCCACTCAAATTTAGGAACCCTAAACCTTTAATTCCTCAAACTCTTTAGTTTCCCTGAATATATACTTTTAGTGCCTCACCATTTTAGCACCCTCCTAGCCCCTATAAGTTTCCTCAAGTGGCTAGATATTAATTCCCTAAATGAATCTTTATATCCTCAATTAAATAAACTAGAATTAATTAAATCCGGAAGTAATCCCATATAATTAACCCTAATTGAAATTTCCAAAAATCCTAGACCATCAATCGATCGACCCTGGGCCATCGATCGATCGGTCGCCCCAGAGAGATTCTTCTCCGAGAAGCTGTTTCGGCCATTAAAGCTTCCCCCAAGCTTTTATCTCCTCTCCTAAACTCCTCCGACCTCAATCAACTACATATACACTTATAAAAAGGGTTATAAATATCCTAGAACCCATAACCAACAATCAATTTCAATAAATTCTTACGTTTCTCGAATTGGAAATTATTCGGGGTTTTCTCGTTTAACTTACGAAAACCCGTTTTGATTCATAAAAACCCATCCCAAAAATCTTTGTGGTTTATCACTACCAACTACGATATGAGATTTATGCTTAAGATAAAGAAAGCAAGTAAACACTTGCCTCGTGGATAAAATTCGACGACCACGAGTCGAATCCCGTGGAGTTTGGCCGGAATCTCCCTTTTCCTCTCCCTCTCTCCCTTCCTCTCCTCTATTCTCTCTTTTCCTTTCTTATTTCCCTATCCTTTGCCTTATATAGGGAGAAACAAGGGTTTATCCCTTATAAACCCCAAAATAACTCTTTTACTCAATTACGAGTCCCCATTAGGCCAAAAATTCCCGAAACCTAAACACTACCCCCGGATGTTCTATTCTGACTATCTCAGCCATTCTAAAATCAACCGCGCACTCGAAATCTCCATCCGAGTCACTTAACTACAATTTACTAATTAAACCCAACGCCTCTCAAACCGGGTTTTCCAATTAAAATATTAACTGTTGTCGCTTTATCCAACTGCGACTTATAATTAAAATACTCCAACTCATTTACTTAGTATCAAAAGTAAATGAAACACACACCATAAATAATCAAATGTTCATAAATCCCCAAATTACTATTCACAGAATTTCCCTTAATCTCCAAATTACGCCCACTTGTGAAATTTAAATTTCCCCAAAAGTACGGGGTGTTACACTAGCTTAGAGTGTTTGAGTAAGCCGCCTTACGGTTTCCTCCATTGCTTCTTGTCCCTTTGTAATGTTCAATAGGATTCCTTAAAGATCTCCTATGCCCGAAGAGGCAGGAAGATTGAAGGCGTTGCCTCGAGCAAGACTCCCTTCTAGATAGTTTGTCATATCTCGATTATGTGATTAAAAAGTGAAACTTGAAAACAATTAGTAGTAAGCAACAATAACTTGTCGTTCCCACAGACGATATTAGTCTGTTGATGTCTAAATTTTAGATTTTATATTTAAGTAATGATCTTAGCTCAAGTGACCTAAACTAATAATCACAGATAAATATATACTAATAAAGAAAGGAAGGAGGTGTAAAGAGACACAATAGTTTTTGTGTGATTCATCCCAGGAATGGTGCCTACATCCACGGGGTTAGAACGAACTGGTTCTGGCCCCTAGATAAAAAAAGTAGAAGTCTATTTATAGTAGTTGGAAGTTAAAGAGATGGAATGCCTTTATACATGAGGCATTTACATCTTTACACGATAATATGAAGCTGGATATTTGTTCATGTGCATGTGTATGGTGGTTGTTGAATATCCCACATGTGGCTATTCATATTACTGATGGTTCATCTTCCAAAGTGTGGTCGGCTGGACAGCCGACCATGTTATATTTGAGTTGTTCGAGTTAATTCTCCATTTGAGGATCCAGTGGTAATGTTGATAGGTGTCACTATTTTATTGGTTTGCTTGGTCTAATTATTTTAGTTTACAAAAGGGAGTTTGACTATATATACATAAACATATATAAGTAATACAAATGTATACTTACATACATATATAAATGTATAAATACATATCATGTGTTATTTATGTATATTTAATGATGTATATTAGGGAGTTTGACTATATATACATAAACATACATATTTAATACAAATGTATACGTACATACAAACATATATATATATATATATATATGATATTGCATGTATAATACACAATAAAATTACATACATACATGAGTTGATAATATTATTTAATAGATATGTACTATACGTATATTTTAAATTATTCCATACATTAATAATACATGTATAAACTATATATAATTATCAAGTATGTATTGATGATATTATTTAATATATGGATCTTAGCATATTATATAATTTAATAAAATATATATATACATAATTGTATACATATACATAAATATTTTTTATTTATTGAAATTACACACATATTAATGTATTATGTATGTATATTATATATTAAGGTATAAAATGCATAAAAATATCAAGAACGAATAATTCTGAGATGAAAAATAAAAAACAGAAACTAGAAAAATACTCTTTTGTTGTTTTATGAAAAACTTGATTATAACATCATATTATTATAATTCATTATTTAAAAACAGGCGTGCATAACCTAAATTCTTGTCAGAATTGTATTTAAACACAAAAAATAGAATTATAATTGATAATCAAACGGGCCCTAAATATTATTTATAAAAACTTTCTTGTAATGATTTAGGAAAAATCCAATGAATCTCATATATATTAGAATATTGGGGATTAATCTGACTTCAAGATGTCCGACATTGAGAAATTCACCGGTCTCGGCATGCCTACCATTTACCTCGGGAATTACTCATGCTCTTACAAAGTACGCCACACCCAAAAGGGGATTTGTAACTCCTCTTTGTTGTCATGATTTAGGGGATTACAAAATGATAATTGTCACTCCTAACAGCAGTCACAATTTTTTATAACCCTTATGGAGGTTATGACATCGTAACCCCAATTTATAACTATTTTTTATAACTGCTGTCGGCAATTATGAATCTAATATTTGTAACTATTGTTAGCAGTTACGAATCTAATATTTGTAACTTCTCATGATGGTTAAAATATTGGCAGTTGTAGTAAATTGGTGACTGTTATTAGTAGTTACAAAGGTTGAATTTGTTAAATGTGGTAACAGCTGTTATAAATATCTTTATATTTTCACAAAATTATGAGAGTAAAATTAAAAAAAGTAAAGTAAAATAAAGAAGTAGATGAAATGTTATGATCATGTAACAAGTCTAAAAAAAATCGACAACATTTCATTTAAATTTCTGACATTCCAAATATCCGGTACACATAAAACATGTTTAAACTTAATTTAACATCAAACAAAGCCTTTTTGGGAGACAAATACAAAATGATTGAAATAAACTATTTTTTTTATATGCAGCGCCTCAGTATCCATTGTGGGGGGTATTGATACGGTGACATACTTCCTCGTGTACTCGGAGTATGCCTGCTGAGCAAGTTCAATAGACTCAATTTTTATATGCAGCACCTCAATATCTATTGACTTGTGCTTATGTTGCTTGCCATGAAGTGTGAACACCCTTTGAATACTATGTATGTCGGTTATGCCATGCTTATTCCTGTAGACAATAAAATATAATTGGATTCAGAATTATTGCCATCAACATCTTTTAAGACAAACGTGTAATTAAAAAAAATATGGTTTCAATCCATGTATGAAGATACAATACAAGTGAATATTTTCAAGAGATGCGACAAAACATGGTTATCAATTGCATATTTCATATTGCAACAAATATAGGTGCAATGGATATACAAAATCACAAAAGAGTGATCATTTTATTAACACAGTATGGAACTAAGGGCCAACACCTAAAAATGTATGAGCAAAGAAGTAATTGGGTGTTGGTATATTACCTGAATACTAACAACAAGAATTATGTCCTGCTTCAAAGTAAAACTGAAAGAAATAACCAGGCCATGGCTGGCCACAAATATACCACATCACGCCGAGATAATAAATCAAATATTAACATATCCATATGAAGAATCAACAGAGTCCAATATATAAAAGAGGCATACATGTTATTTTGATTATGTTATTGTAGATTTGAGTTTAAACTATGTAAATTTAGTATAATAACTTACAAATTCTATTAATGAATAGGAACTATGACCTCGTATTAAGGCACACCATTCATCCTCTTAGTTGCAATTACTTCATGCATACCAGCTATGAGGTCTCCTATAATCAATCTTTCAATCTTTACATAAAAGTAATGACCTCTTAGAACATTTACTTTTAACGATTAGAACTGACTAACGCTAACCAATTATCACTTGTCACATCTTAAGGAATTGGTTAGATAGGTAGTGATAAATTTTTAGCTGCTAGAGAAAAAGACAATCGATTCCAGATGAATATATAAGGAGGGAGAGTAACAAAGAAAAAACCAAACTATTCGTTATCATATCTATTCAGAAAGATATTATCCAAATAGTATTCTCGTTGTCCCGCACGACACATAGTATTCTCATTGAGACTAAAAGGACAGATTAGGTGTTAACACCTTTGTTATCCCTAACATTGTTCACATACTCAAACATTGATATCCTTTTAAATCCCATGAATTTGTATCTTCAGAAAGTACTAAATCGTAAAAACTAAACATTAAGCATGTATACGAGTGCATATATCTGACCATTATATAAATAGCAAGGATAAACCTAAAGTATTTCAGTAATTTTTTATGATTTGTAACAGTAAAATGAGTAAACCGTAAAAAATGAAAGCCAAAGTTACTGGATGCAAACTTTGGGAAGCTCACCAATCATTTTCTTGATCATCTCATCTGTAAAGCCTCTTAATAAGTGGTTACCATTAAGAACTCAGCCAGTTGGACTACCTCACTCTGAAACTCAGACAACTTGCTATCTCCATTCACTTGTGTGCTTCTGGAAGACGCCACATCTGGCAGTACCACTGCAACCAATTGACAGTACAGAGCCAATCAATTTTCTTATTGTGAAAGCTTAAGTTCAGTAGCTACTGGACAATTTATTACAAAACCCTACTTATGAACTTTTTTTTTTCATTTTACAGTACACGCCTAGTATGAAAATATTATGATCTTTCCTGATTATCTCAATTTAGATTTATTTTGGAATGAGATTTCCACGTTTACTCATAAGCAATATAAAATTATGAAATTTTAGCTAATGGGCTACAGGATGCTTACCTGACAATCAGTTCTAGGAGAGGTTAATTGCGCGATAATATGCTCGAATGTGGTGGACCAAGAATATCTGTGAGTGAAAAACTTGGATAAGAGGTTGAATATTTTCTTTATGGTAGTAGGGATTGAAGAGTGTTCAAACTTAAGAGTTTGGAGCAGGTGCTTTTTGGTTTTCTTATCATTATAAGAGGGAAAAAAACATATACGGATGCAAGCATCATAACAAAGAAAGTATAAAAAAATAGTAGAAAGAAAAAGTCTAGTGTGAAGTATGAAGTTAAAACTGCTCACTTTGTCACTAACACATCAAGTGTCAACAATTGTATACAAGTTGTGCAAAAATTGTGAATGTTGCAAGCATGCAGCTCCATAACAACTTTAAAGCCATTGAGCTTTAATCCTATCACTAACCATTCTACGACTACTCGCCACCATAAAAAGGTAGGATATAACAAAAATCCTATCATTAACCAGGTGATAAAATCTCAGTGTGAGTAGCCTCAGTGTCATAGTCTTCATCAGAGTCATCAATATTGATCCCCTTAGCAAACATTGGAGGTAAATGTGCAAGAACCTTAGCAACTGGAATAGTAGATTCTCGATAATCAATTATAAAGAATCATGGAATAAAAAATTATACATCGTGATGAATCATGTGACCAATTGGTTGGGCCTCATGAAATACATTAAAAGAACCTTGTCAAATAAGATCTAGGATAAGGGATTATAAATTAGTGGTGCACTGCATAGTATTAGAATGCATTAACCAAGCTAGATCAATTGAAAAATCATGTGCCTTATGTTTAGGAAAAAAATAATAGGTCATGACGAAGTGTATAACATTGTATCAGGGACTGAGATCTATCTGGCAAAATAAAGATCATGTCCATTTGAAATCCCTACCCATTAAGAAAGAAGCAATGAATTGATGTGTTCCATTGATAACATTGTAGACTAGTGATTATGTATTACAAATATCTAATCTTACCATTGATAATAACTTTCAATTAATTTCTATATATTTTCTAGATAAGTCTTGTACACATACATACATACATACATACATACATACATACATACATACATACATACATACATACATACATACATACATACATACATACATACATACATACATACATACATATAAAACTGAGAGAAGATATGGCAACAACAAGTGGACCAGCTCTAGCAGTTCATTGAATAACAGAAGTCAAAATAATAGCAATACAAACAAAATAAAATTTGAGTCATGGATACAACATAAGCTTCTAAGCATCCACGCCCAAATCTAGCAGATTTCACATCTATATATATTGACAATTATCCTCATAAAAATTCGTAAGACAATCTAAAGATGACATACAAATTCTCAAAAGACATTGAGCGACAGACATCCAAATAATCCCAAACGCCAGTAACTAATCAAAAACACCCTTACAATCTCAAAGACGCCTTCGACAAGAACTTTTGCTAAACCCTATAAGTCATGCAATATCAACAATGTAATAACTTTCAATATCAGTTAATTTAATGTATGATAACCACCTTAAACATAAATTCAATTCATCATTCTAGTATCTACAATCAGAATAAGTATTGGAGACTATAAGTCATGCAATATCAACAATACAATAACATGCAATATCAGTTTGTTATTTAATTCGTCATTCTAGTATGGACAATCAAAATATTCAATAAGTATTGGAGACTATTTGGGAATCAAATGAGGCATAAATAAGAAATATATTTATATACACGTGATAATGAAATTCAAGCAGTATGCATCTTTAAAGGAAAGAATGCCAGCTAGTATGAAAAAATGAGGCATAAATAAGTATTTTAGAACATCTTGCACAGTTAGTATGGAAAAATTCCATGTCATAGAGACTCTAGGAGGGATATGGTTTTGCAATAAGAACTTAAAACCTATATAGTTAGGTTTTTTAAACCTTATAAACTCATATGCATCTGTAAAGGAAAGATTACCGGACTTACTAGAAGGACAAATCAAGCAATCTTATTTGTCATTTACAAGAAGAGGGACTAATTAAATTTATCAATGTTGAAGCATCCATTAAGTTCCAAATATGAGAATTAATGCACCATTTACCATTATCTACAGTTTCAGCAACTTTGAGATTAATTTGAGAGGCATTTAATTGATGGGAGCACTAACTAAAATTAAGACCTCCTTTATTATAAGGTAGATAATAAGTTTTCTAGTCAACATTGACCATTTTATGGGAAGAAGTAGATCCACTCCAAGTGTCATACATTAAAAACTTATACACAGACACACAAATTCTTATCTCAGGACCCACGATCCTTACTCTTAAGTCCATACTTAAGGTCATTACAGAGGCACTCATATATACAGGTCGTGCGGTGGCCACGTCTTTGCAATCAGGTCAGCACATGATGAAGAAAGGGGACGTGGCACTAAACACGCAGGGGTTCACATAACCAATAAGCATGGTTGAGATAAACCAACCTTATAGAGGTCAAAGAAAAGGAACAAAAAATATATTACCAATCGAATATAATGACTAATTTTGCAGGAAAAGAGATATATAAAATAATTTAAACAAAAGAAAAATGATATGAAGTAATGTGGTGTAAGAAAAAAACCATCACGTACCAGTCCTCTTACTAGGAAGGCTGTTGGATTTCTCACTCCAATGGAGAACCTCCCTACTGCAGATTAGAAAGGAAAAAAAAGTTCAACCGCTACAAGGATTCAAGAAAGAGCAAAAGTATAAAACCTTACTTTTTAAGAAACCAACTGATGTTGGATCCTCTAGTGAGAAGTTCGTGGACCACACCTGCCTCTCATGCTCCCTTATTTCTATGAATACTTGACTTCTCATAACATCCCCTACCTGAACAAATTTTAGATAAACCAATTGATTTTTCCTATGCAAGTAATTGAAAGCTTACTAGTTCAGATTCCTTTAGTTTAGAGTGAAGAGAATTTTCATTTACTTAGAATTTTCACTATATTTGTCCAAACATATAATTATAGTGTGTACATTTATTTGCAATTTTATCAGAATAAAAAATTTAAACTCTTCTTAGGTTTGAAAAAATGACCATTTTAGTATGGACCAAGGTGAAGAATAATTCACCCCGAAGCAAATTGAGCTAAAAGTTGATGAGATTGTAGGGCTTGACCTACCTATACTACACTTTTGAAGTTACTTGAAGAAATTTGGATTTTGATATAGCCATTCCAACATGGTAATGAATATCACGATCTTCTTTTAAGATTGTTTCATATTAAAATACTTTGATTTTCTCATAAACACCAGTTGTTACAAAAAAATCTTCGTCACGGTAAAAAATAGAGAGCATACAAGGTTGGAAGATTCAAAAGATCCCCTTGTTTCAGGTTTGAAAGACAAGTATTTTCTCATATCCCGCCCCCAAAAATTGAGAATTTAAGTGAATTACAATATCATTAGTTATGTACCTAACTGATTTAGTAAATCACTAAAGATCAATATGTTAACGGAAAGCACAAGCCACACCTAGCTAGATGTGGCATGGACAAGAAAAATAACTTACCATCCCAAATAGATCCAAATGAAATAACACTCCATATTATAACTATACTAATAAGACCAGGTTCATGGCCACTCAGATCAATAGTCAACCAATAAAGACAGAATAGACAAAACATCAACATATCCATAATCGAAAATAACCAAACCTAGAGTTGTGTATTGGCCATCCCTCAGATAATTAAGGATTACTGATTGAGAAACTCAGTAAACAATATGTACCTAACTGATTGAGAAACTCAGTAATTGAACAACAAAGGATATTGATCCAACATATCGGTCCAACAAAATAAAAACAACATTGTTTAAGCCTATTGATAAGTCTAACTATTGATGTAGTGTTTAAGCCTACTGTTTGTAACATATTGTTCCTTATGACATGTTGTTTGTAACTATTTGTAACTACTAATAAGTCTAGGATCAAAAGTTAAACCAAAACAAAACCAAAAGTCAGATCAACATACATTCTAATCAGATTACATTCATAGCAACATAGATTAAAAAATGAGTACAAAACACTAAAATAGTCTCCAACAGTACTAATTGTTCACTTCGACAAATTATTCAAAATAAATTACTCCAGATCACTTAAGGTAAAGACAGAGCAAGGGTAAAACAACCTAAGATTTCTCTATGTCCTTAATAGTTCCCACCCCATGACTTATACGATATAATTCTTTTTTCCTAGTTTTACACTATTAACGAAACCTTGCATTAAAATATCAATAATTGCATTAACGAAACCTTGCATTAATGAAACCTTGCATTAAAATACAAATCTCTATGTCCTTAATAGTTCCCACCCACACAACTCTATAATTAAAGAGTTTAAATTTTGCAAAACAGTGCAAGCGAACCGGTTCGGCCCTCCATCCGAACCGATTCGAATTCCCTAGCATTCAAATATCCCCTTATTTTATAAAATGCAAAACTCTCCTATTTTGAATTCGATTTCAATTCTGATAAATATACCTTTTTATATAAATCAAGATCATCATTTTTAAATATGAAAAAAAATTAATTTCCAAATATTTATTTTTACCCAAAATTTTAAATTCTTGACAGATTTTTATGTTTTAATAAAACACGGGGCGTTACATACTTCCCCACTAGCACATGAATTTCATCCTCGAAATTCGATGAAGCGTAAATGTGCAAAATAAAAGAAGGCTCACATATGCCTGCTCGTAGAATGCCACGATTGGGCGCCCACACACCCAATCCTACAGGCACCAACCCCGCGAACAAAATACAATACACACACACACACACACACTCACACACACACACACACACACACATATATATATATATATATATATATATATATATATATATTTATTTATTTATTTACTATGCATATATAGGAAAATAATTACGTACCATGCTCTCCCACTAGCCACGCCTTGGCTATAGCTGAGCATGTCCTGCTTACGGTTCACAATTCTAATGTAAGTAACTCCTACCCACTGCGGGTGTTGCTGGCACTCCCTGTGCACTTAGTGTTAGAGGCCCTTGGCCCTGTGCCCCTTGGCCCTACTGGCCCTGTGCGCCTTGGCCTTACTGGTCCCGTGTTTTCGGACACCTATAAGTTCGGTGCCCTACTTTCCCACAAATAAAACGTGTGCCTCTAAAATGCCCATACTGTTTATTTAGCGCTCGCTCACCCTACTGTCCATGCCCCTGTCCCTGTCTCTGTCCCTGAGGTCTTTGCAGTACACCATTGCCTTACTGAAAGGCCTACTGCTCCTATCTTACTCGTTGTTTCTTCCACGGCTGATCATTACGACCCATGCTATCCCCTCCTTGCCCATTCAACTCCTGTCTCTTTCCCAACTTCTTTTGGTAGTTCATTTTCTCTTGCCATAACAACAGTGCGGTGTCCACCACTTGGGTGTAATTAGTGTACACCAGATTCCTCAACACTATCTGCTTAATAGACCATGATAGACCCTTAATGAAATATTCCATTATCTTTACCTCGGTATTCACCTCCTCTAGTGCAAACATTGATAAATTGGTGAACTCCTGCTCATACTCAGCAACTGATTTCAAACCCTGCTCTAAGTTCAGAAACTTCCTCTTCTTCGTGGTCTAAATTGAATATGGGAAATATTTGTCGGGAAACTTCACTAGAAAGTCTCCATAGTTCAGGCGATTCCTATCCTCTGATACGGTGACACTCTTCCACCACTGCAACGTATCTCCGTCAACTTGAACATAGCCAATATCTATTTCTACCCAATAGTACAATCTGCCATCCTCAAGTGCCTCTCCATATCTCTCCTCCATTGGTAAGTAAGTGTTGGGTCAGATACCCCTGCGAAGGTGGGAGGAGTGCCCTTATAAAAACTGGCTCTCACCCTATCCAAAACTGAAGCTGGTGTATCCTACTACTGCGCCTCAAGATTTACCCACCTTTGTCTCCCTTTCTTAATACCTGCCGTTGTGGTCTCACAAACGATAGGCGCTAACTCCTCGGCACCCAAAACAAACTTTCTCTGCCTCACCTGAACTGTGGGACCAGAAATCGAACCTTCTCTTATATCTCTAGATCTCCTAGTGTTCACCATTTGAAAAGATAAGAACAAACAAAAATCGTATTCGGAATAACTAAGAGTACAAATCATCAAAAGGAATAAAAGATAGGCAATGTGGAAGCTAAAACAGACTCATAACTTACGAAACCTAAGCCTATGCTCTGATACCATAAGTAGCACCCCGCAGATTATGGCAAGAGAGGTGGCCAAACGTCACCGCCAAACTACACCGGGCATCACTAAATAAGTTATCATTCTCAGTATCTGAGAAACATATAAGACATAATTTTTTTCCCACAAGATATAATCAAATTTCCAACAAATATAACCAATCATGCAATTTAAAAACCGATCACCATGCTATCTCCAAAATAAATCCAACTCCAAATTAAAATAAAATCAAAATGAAATAATCCAACTATAAGTATCTTACTGAAAACATAAATAACCCTAAATAGTTATCTCTAGACAAATGCAATATTTGTGAATTTTCTAAATTTTATCTTTTAGCAAACTTAAACTTGTCTTGTAAAAACTAATTCGATTTACCAATTTCATCTTATTAAACCTATAGCATGCATCTACGTAATTAAGAAGATAAAGTAAATAAATCAACACAAGACATGCCGATGTACAAGGAAACCACCAAGGGAAAAAGTCTCGGATGGCCAGGATAGACAATTACTATGATATGGAAAATTACAAAAAGAAATATTGTCTTACTCAACACCTTGATCACCCAGAAGACTTAACACCTCTTCTTCTATTATACCGCTCCTTCACAGTGACACATAGGAATTGACCCATGCAAGTGTACACAGTATATGAGTCCATATGCACCTCAGTATCCACCGGTGTTGCATCTGTAACGTCTACTAATCCGAACACGGAATCCATCGCTTTTTCTTCGTAATCAGAACGCATGGAATCCACCGTACGAAAAAATTATTCAAAGTTATAGAACAATTTTTTGATGCCAAACTCAAGATCACAGACTATGAAAATATAAGATTTAATGTTGAAAACTTTGGATGATGGAAAACACTTAGGAATGTTTTGTAAATAGGTGCATAAACGTTTTAGCAAAAGTTCTCTTTGATTTTCTCAGTGAAAGAAGTCCTTAAATATAAAAAAATGAATTTCGACGGAGCACGTCATTCGAATGAGAAAAACATGTCATTTGAATGAGAAACTGATCTCGTTAGAACGATCCCACATGTCATTTAAACGAAAGAAAAAATTTATTTTTATTTTAAAATTATCCTCAAATTTTTTAAAATAAAATTAACTCAGAAAATATTTAAAATACGTTTCCAATTTTTTTTTGTCAAATTCCCAACATAATTTTAATTTAAAACATCCATCATTAAATAAGATTCTAATTCTCATAATTCACTAAGTATCCATACCTATGTGATTTAGAATAAGCCAAGTGTGAAGAAATTTGAAAGAACTAAACACGACACGATATCATCTTCCAATCTTTTATCGTAAAATCTTCAACACTGAATGTCACAGGCTCTATGAGATCACAAATAAATAACTAGCCTAGACTCAAACAGTTTTGTCCAGAATTAAGCCAATTACAAATAAATTGGCTCGATTGAAAATTTTCCCTTAAAAATCTCCCCCTTTGTCTATTCTAGGACTAAACCAAAAAATAGTGGAATGGTAAGCTGTCCCATCCCATAATCCAAAAAATAATAAAAATACAGGACACGACAAATCTTGGTAAAATATCCGGCGAAGCAATATCTAAATGTGATGTAGCCAAAATGCCCGAATCTATGAAAATAACTACACACATGAAACAAACAAATCTACCACAAGTGAAGTATAGAGGAACATAAAAATTGAAAAGTAAATCATCAGTAAAACTCTCCCTACATCCCATATCTCTCCCCCTTTTTCCCTGGAATAGGCAAATCGTGGGACAAAATACACATGGATAACATATCTAGTAGAAGTTTAATGAGGCAATAAATATCATGTCTAGATAATAATCTCAACATCAACAAACAACGGAATCAGATGACAGTGGGTATCAAGCCAGCGGTGAATAGATATATGAAGCATATAAATAATAAATGAGTGAAACAAGATACACCAATAGAAATCATAAGCCTCAACAGAATAATATAACTACATAAAATGATAATCTCGAAATATCTATGTCCAACATATGAAATGAGTTGATATACAACTAACAGAGCTAAAACAGTAATGTGTCAACAAGCACATCATATCTGAATACACAATAAATAAATACATCATGAATATATAAGTGTCTCAAAATATAATGTAAAGTAGAATCTCAACAGTTAAAATCATCATCATCATCATCATCATCATCATCATCATCATCATCATCATCATCATCATCATCATCATCATCTATAGGAGTGACATCATCTCTACGTCACCGAGAGGATCCTTCACCATGGCTCTGCTCGCGACAACGCATCTTATTAAAGAAAGCTGACAATTGCGACTACTTGATCGCTCTCTCCTATGAATCTGCCTCAAAATGATCTATCACCCTCTCAGTTAATCTCCGATGCACCTCTAACTGGGTTTGCATAAACTGTTTATCCTCCTCATACCTACGCTCAACAGCGTGTGCACTGGCATTAGTCTCTGTGTGGAAGGATGTAAGGACATTTTTGTCCATTAACAATTTATTATGTCGCACGTCGTTACACCTTTGAAGAAATTCAAGATTCATACATTCATCAACGGATCCGAAAATCAAAAGAAGAAGAGGAATCAAAGTCTGATAGACCGGACCGGTCCGCCTGTAATAAAAGAACTGATCCGGCTAACCGGACCGGTTCGCCTCAGACCTGGACCAATCCGTCTGCTGAAGGCCAGTATACCCCGGACCGCAAGCGAACCGATGAAGCCTGGAATAAAAGAATCGATTCGGCTAACCGGACCGGTCCGCCTCAGACCCGGACCGATCCGTCTGGGATAAACTTAAACAGATCGTGTTCAGATCGTGCTCAGATTTTTATGGCTCAAGACTTCTTATTTAATCCCACTACGGGAAGTGGTTTTCTAAGACTCATAACACGATTTTTAGAGTAAAGAAAACTCTAAGTTTTCACCTATTGAGCATCAAGACTCTAGGTATTTGATTCACACAAATTGCCAAACATTTGTGAATCACTTTGCAACCCAGGAACACACTTTTGCTGTTCACACCCTTGTGGAGAAGACCGTTCTTCTTCTTCATTGCAGCCCTACTGGAAAGGGATAGTTCCAGCCGCCGACTACAGAATCCGACACCTGAGGGTAATTCTTAGTCACTTGTATTTTCATTGTAATCCGAAATTGTACAGCTACAATATTATAATGAAAATAAATGGTTTTGCCCCTTTGGGGGATTTTTCCTCACAGGCATGTGTTTGAATGTTCTTGCTTAGTTCATCATATTATTCAATCACATATTGTTGCATGTTTAGGGTTTGTTTGGGTTAAAAGGAGTTTAATA
The DNA here is from genome assembly GCA_949130495.1 of Sambucus nigra. Taxonomy (NCBI): domain Eukaryota; kingdom Viridiplantae; phylum Streptophyta; class Magnoliopsida; order Dipsacales; family Adoxaceae; genus Sambucus; species Sambucus nigra. Next base: position 376,379,767 of record OX422209.1, on the reverse strand, counting down.
TATAATTTGCTCATTTGAACGTAAGCACATACGTTCTCAAATTGGTATCAGAGCAGGTTACGCTAATCGATCGCGTATTCCTATTTTCCGCAAAATTTTTCTAAGATATCAATTTTCTGAAAAAAATTATTTTTTGAAAAAGTGCATGTTCAAATGGAGAAGTTATATAATAAAATGCCTATTTTTGACGGGACAAACTATGCTTATTGGAAAGCCCGAATGAGGTCGGCTTTAAAAGCCATAGATGAAAGGGTTTGGATTTTAGTTGAAAGAGGGTGGACTCCTCCCTCCGTGACTGTTGATAATGTGATCAACTTAAAACCTGTCACTTCTTGGACTGATGAAGAATTTAAATGGTCATCTTTTAATTCTAAGGGTCTAAGTGCTATTTTTGGGTCTATCACACCTGATGAGTTCAAACGCATAATGACGTGCACCACGTCAAAAGAGGCATGGGATGTTTTACATCTCACCCATGAAGGAACTAATGCTGTGAAAGAATCTAAGTTGCAAAATTTGACTACTCAATTTGAAACCATCACCATGCATGAATCTGAATGCTTTGATGAATTTTATACTAGACTTTCTGACATTGTGAATACTAGCTTTAATCTTGGTGAACATATTCCTAATGCTATAGTTGTTAAAAAGATTCTTCGTTCTTTACCTAAGCGTTTTTGTTCCTAAAGTCACTGTGCTAAATTCTATGGGTAATTTAAATACGCTAAAATTGGAAGAACTTGTAGGATATTGGCAAACTTATGAAATTGATATGTTCCCTAAAACTGCTAAATCTAAAGATAAGGGAATTGCTCTTAAAGCCCAAGAGAGAAGGAGTGAGGGGTCGGCTAGAAAAAGGGTAGAATCGTCTAGAAAGAAAGAGACTGACACGTCAGATTCTGAGTGTGATTTTGACCTAGATGATTTGGCTCTTTTTGCAAAAAATTTCAAGAGGATTCTCAAATTTAAGAAAAATGGCAATTTTAAAGATAAAAAGAAATTTGAGAAAAATAAGTTTGAAAAGAAAAATGAAAAAGACTCCAAAAATCCTCCTAAGAAAGAAAGTGAGAGATGCTTTGAGTGCGATGGTAGGGGTCATAGAGCCTTTGAGTGTGCCACTCGTCTGAATAGAGAGAAAGGGAAAGTTGTCCTTAATGCTACCCTTAGTGACGACAGTGAGGTCGAGACGGTGGATTCAGGAGATGAGTCACCGCATGAGTGTAACTTCACCACATTCATGGCCAGTCAAGTGAGCACTCCTAGTTCTCTTCACGACGATGAGGATGATGCTTCACAGGGACACCTCGATAGTGAGATCGATGTGAGTGAGGGGGAGGATGACTCAAGTGAGAGCGAGAGTGATATTCAACGCACCTTCACTGAGTTATATTCTGAGTCATTTAAAACTAAAAAATGTAACAAAGCGCTAGTTCTTAAGATCACCGGCTTAGAGGAAGATTTAAGAAAGGCGAGAGAAAGAGAGTCCTCCACCTTCACCGCCCTGAGAGAGAGAGAATCTACCGGTGTCGAGAAAGAGAGTTTGTTTAGAGAGAGAGAGTGTGTTTCTGAGAAAGAAAGAGGGGACTTGACTAAACAAGTGGCTAGTCTTACGAGTGAGCTCCATTCCTCCGTGGAGACTCGAAAGAAACTTGAAGCCCTTGTTGCCCAGCTGACTCATGATCTTGAAAAAGCACGGGAAGTCAAGGTTCAAATCGAGGACAGATCTGGGAAGATGGGAAAGATGCTCCTCGGCCCCGCTTTAGGTTTTGGTGATCGGCAGGGAATTGGTTATGATGGTGCCTCCACCTCCCAAATTGCACATGGACCAGTTCCTGAGTTTACTACGAATCCTTATGGCCATTGTCAAAAACCTAGAAGGAAAGTTCGACCAAGAAAAGCAAACCAAGGTCCGCCTTTGACTGTGTTCTTTTGTACTTATTGCAAAAGAAAAGGCCACCTTAGGGAGTCTTGCTATAGCATGGGTCGGACACGACGTACTATTGCTCCACTACATCATACTGATGAGTTTTCTAGTCTGAGAGAGCGAGTTGAGTTCTTAGCTGCCACGACCCAGAGTTTAATGGAAGAATTCCGACGGATGTCTTTGCCGTTAGTGAATGCTTCTCACATTCCAGCTAAAACCAACAACGACAAAGGCAAACAAAAGGTCATCTCTGCTTGGGTACCTAAGAAAGATAAAAAGGCCTTCGTTGTTCATGTTGCTCTCAAAGCACACAATACCTCACAGTGGTATTTTGATAGTGGATGCTCCAGACATATGACAGGTGATGCCTCATTTTTTACGACTCTTGAGGATTATCAGGATGGCAGAGTCACCTTTGGAGATAGGAGCAAGTCTAGCATTATAGGACGTGGTACTATCGAGTTACCTGGATTTCCTAAGCTAGAAAATGTTTTGTACGTCAAAGGTTTGAAAGCAAATCTTCTCAGCATTAGCCAGCTGTGCGACACTGACTTTGCAGTAAAGTTTGACCGGGATACGTGTAAAGTCTACAACCAAGCCGGTAAACTTTTGATGCAAGGGGTGAGGACCGAGGATAATTGCTATGGGACTGAGCCCATGTCCTCACTTGTCTGCAACAGCGCCACGATCACTCCTATGGATCTGTGGCATCAACGTCTAGGTCACGTGAACGTTAGAGATCTAAATCGCTTAGCTAAAAAGGACCTAGTACGTGGATTACCATCTCTTGGAAAGTCAACTTCGACCGTTTGTGGACCTTGCCAGTTGGGAAAACAAATTCGTAGTCCTCATAGGAAGTTGCATTCCATTACCACTTCTCGTGTTCTTGAGTTGATTCACATGGATCTTATGGGTCCCACTCGTACTGAAAGTCTAGGTGGTAAGAGGTACATCCTCGTGATGGTAGATGATTTCTCCAGGTACTCCATTGTAGGTTTTATGAGAGAGAAATCCGATGCTGTAGAATTTTTAACGACCAAGTGCCGTGTCCTGCAAAATCAACACGGTGTCACTATTAACAGGATGCGTAGTGACAATGGCACTGAATTCACAGAAGCAAAGGTAGACCTTTACTGTGATAGCCTCGGGATCAAACATGAGTTTTCTGCTGTGAGGACTCCTCAGTAAAATGGGATTATTGAGAGAAATAATAGAACGATCCAAGAGATGGCTAGATCTATGCTTCTAGGTCGTAAAGTTTCTAGGAGATTTTGGGCAGAGGCAGTGTCTACTGCATGCCACACGGTGAATAGGGTTTATTTGCGTCCACACACACTACATACTCCTTATGAGTTGTGGACTGGCAAGAAGCCCAACCTGGGATATTTTCGTGTTTTTGGGAGTAAATGCTACATCCTACGTGATAGAGAGAAATTAGGAAAGTTCGACTCCCAGAGCGACGAGGGAATATTTCTAGGATATTCATCGAATAGCAGAGCGTACTGGGTGTTTAACCTGAAGAGCTCTAAGGTTATGGAATCAATAAACGTCACCGTTCAAGATGATGAACCTCCGACGGTTATTGATCCTAACCTTCAGTGTGAGGATGAGAATTATTCTGACAGTGATTTACCTGTTCCTCTCTCACACTCTGTGGACCCTACTCCTGCGCTAGGGGACACACCTGCTTGGGTTCGCAAGAGTCATAACCCTTCTGCCATTGTTGGTGATCCCACTCTAGGGGTCAAGACTCGTGCTCAGCTAGAGAACGTTGTTAGCCATCTTTGCTACACGTCCAAAGTCGAGCCCAAGAATCATAAAGAAGCACTCAAGGATGAACACTGGATATCTGCTATGCAGGATGAGTTGCTTCAGTTTAAAAAGAATAATGTCTGGGAACTTGTCCCCCGGCCTAGTGAGACTAATGTGATAGGTACCCGGTGGATTTTCAAGAACAAAATGGATGAAAATGGTACCATAATCATTGGTCGCTTAAGGCTACACACAGATAGAGGGTGTAGACTTTGGGGAGACATTTGCTCCTGTTGCGAGGCTTGAGTCCGTCCGTCTTCTGCTCGCCATCGCATGTCATCTGCGCTTCAAGGTATATCAGATGGATGTCAAGAGTGCCTTTCTGAATGGCATTCTACAGGAGGAGGTTTATGTGGAACAACCAAAAGGGTTTGAAGACCCTCAGCACCCAGAGCACGTCTACTATCTGAGGAAATCCTTGTATGGTTTGAAGCAAGCACCCCGTGCTTGGTACGAGAGGCTTACTTCCTATCTCTTAGCTCGTGGCTTCAAGAGAGGGGGAGTAGATATGACGTTGTTCGTCAGAAGAGATGACGGTGTTATTTTGGTTGCCCAGGTCTATGTGGACGACATAGTCTTTGGATCCACATGCTCCCAGCATGCTCACCACTTTGAGGAGGAGATGAAAAGTGAGTTTGAGATGAGCATGGTTGGTGAGCTTACATTCTTCCTTGGTCTCCAGGTTCGTCAGCTAGAAGATGGGATGTTCATCTCCCAATCCAAGTATGCTAGAGACCTAGTGAAAAAATTTGGTTTAGACTCCGCTAAGCATGCACGTACACCTATGAGTACCACTACCAAGCTTAGTAAGGACACTTCAGGCAAGGATGCAGAGCAAACCTTATATCGGAGTATGATAGGTAGTCTTCTCTACTTGACTACCAGTCATCCCGACATCGCCTTTAGTGTTGGAGTCTGTGCGCGATATCAGGCGTCCCCTAAAGAGTCACACTTACTTGCTCTAAAACGTATTATTAAATATGTAAGTGGGACTCTATCATACGATATTTGGTATTCCTTTGATACCGATGACCGTTTGTCCGCCTATTCGGATCCCGATTGGGCTGGGGATGTAGATGGTTTTAGGAGCACTTCTGGTGGGTGTTTCTATTTTGGTTCTGCTCTTGTCCCCTGGCTGAGAAAGAAGCAAAATTCCATCTCTTTGTCCACTGCGGAGGCTGAGTACATAGCCACCGGGAGTTGTTGCACATAACTCTTGTGGATGAAGAAAATGTTGGAGGATTATGGGATTTCACAAGACACCATGATCATTTCTTGTGATAACACGAGCGCGATACACATATCCCGTAATCCCGTCCAATATTCGCGTACAAAACACATCAGGTTACGTGAGCACTTTATTCGACAGTTAGTTGAGGAGAACACTGTATTCCTGAGTTTTGTTCCCACCGACCGTCAGTTAGCCGATATTTTCACGAAACCTTTAGATGCCCTTAGATTTGAGAGTCTTAGGAAGTCTTTGGGGATTTGCACAGTTGACTGAGGGGTTTGTCTTTGTCTAGAATAGGATGCTTCTTCATGTTCATATCATATGATTCCTATTGCTAGTCTGTTTTATATGTACCATTGCTTAGGTGTACAGCTATTTATTTATTCTTTTTGCTTTTTATATTTCTTTTGGAAAAATACAAAAAGATTTTCTTTTATAATTTTTGAAAAAGACCAAAAATTTTTTTGTATTTTTAAGCACCTTTTATGGAGGAGCATTTAAGTTAGCCAAGTCACAACTTCATTCCATTTATCCATGTGACTGTTTGATAGAGATTTGAGAGGCTACATCATTTCATTTATGTGCTTTACATTGGTTGGAGTCTCTGAGATGTAATTAGTGATATCTTCCTACATGTTTGACTCCTATATCCTTTATTGCACACATGCACGGCTATATTTGATTATTGCACTTGTCTATCTCATATTGGCTTGAGTGTTTCCATCTCAATCCTGTCTATACAATGTACAATATGCGATAAAACTTGACAAGATTGGAATGCATGTAACAACCGTTTTGGTGAGACTGTGTGTTTTTGTATAACGGGGAGGGGCTGCGAAAGGTAATTATCTATCCTTTGCGCAAAAGCCACCGTTAAAAAGGACCTAAAAAATGGAGGAATTTTAATATCCGAGGTCCAAAGAGGTTAAAAGAGCCCGAAAAAATTTAAAGGCAATAAAAATCACTTCATGCCAAATATGGGCCACTTAGGTTTCACCATAAATTCTCCAAAGTTTGAGAATTTAGAATGCCTCTATTCAAAATTATATCTGAGGGAGTTTGGTTGGAGAATCTTTAAACGGGTTTGCACTTCCTTGAAAGTCCTGAAAAAGCATAAAATCGTTTTGGACGTTATTGATGTGAAAATCACTTTGAGCTTTGATTTGTTGATTTGATTGAGTCAATATCTTATATTGTCATTCTTTTACACCAAAGGACGCATTTGAGTTCATTCGCTAGGAGTATCCTATATTCATCGTGCACATATGTCATGTTTGTATGCATTGATTTTCCTATCGAATTTGATCACACCGCTTCATTTACGCTATCATCGTCTTGGTTGCTTTGTGTTCATTCCTGGTGTGATTTTAACCTAGTGACACCCCGCACTTGCTTATTTGATTTATTTCTCTCATTTGTCTATTTGGGGACATCATAAAAAGGGGGAGAATGAATTATCTAATTATGGGGGAGATTTGAAAGTTTGAGTTTGCTCATAAATTGGTATATATGTTTATCTCATTTCAATCTCGATATGTCACTTGGTACTTTGCTTTGTCTCATGTGTGTAGGTACTACATGGATTATCATTGGATTGCACACCCTGATGAGAAAAGTGTTGATAAACCTGAAGAATTAAAGAGCAAACGTTGTAGTCTTATTCAATTGTATCTTTCCAGTTTTGGGTTCATGGAAGGGTAAATTTGTATAGGGGTTTTGTTAGTAATTTTGATAATTTGGATGTTCGTTTTTTTGTATGTACCGGCATAGACATAGGGGGAGATTTGTAAGGACATTTTTGTCCATTAACAATTTATTATGTCGCACGCCGTTACACCAATGAAGAAATTCAAGATTCATACATTCATCAACGGATCCGAATATCAAAAGAAGAAGAGGAATCAAAGTCTGACAGACCGGACCGGTTCCCCTGCAATAAAAGAACCGATCCGGCTAACCGGACCGGTCCACCTCAGACCCAGACCGATCCGTCTGCTGAAGGCCAGTATACCCCGGACCGCAAGCGAACCGATGAAGCCTGGAATAAAAGAACCGATCCGACTAACCGGACCGGTCCGCCTCAGACCCGGACCGATCCGTCTGGGATAAACTTAAACAGATCGTGCTCAGATTTTTATGGCTCAATACTTCTTATTTAATCCCACTACGGGAAGTGGTTTTCTAAGACTCATACACACGACTTTCAGAGTACAGAAAACTCTAAGTTTTCACCTATTGAGCATCAAGACTCTAGGTATTTGATTCACACAAATTGCCAAACATTTGTGAATCACTTTGCAACCCAGGAACGCACTTTTGGTGTTCACACCCTTGTGGAGAAGACCGTTCTTCTTCTTCATTGCATCCCTACTGGAAAGGGATAGTTCCAGTCGCCGACTACAGAATCCGACACCTGAGGGTAATTCTTAGTCACTTGTATTTTCATTGTGATCCGAAATTGTACAGCTACAATATTATAATGAAAATAAATGGTTTTGCCCCTTTGGGGGATTTTTCCTCACAAGCATGTGTTTGAATGTTCTTGCTTAGTTCATCATCTTATTCAATCACATATTGTTGCATGTTTAGGGTTTGTTTGGGTTAAAAGGAGTTTAATATATAATTTGCTCATTTGAACGCAAGCACATACGTTCTCAAAGGAGACTATAAATGAGAGGGACCTATAGGGAGTGACGTGAAACCACCTCCCGAAGAAGATTCTACAGTAGAAAGAACAAAGCTTGCTACCTCACGTAAGTGACTCTCAGACCTATGAATAGTGATTGCATTGATCGGAAAAATATATGACTTCTCAACCTCATCTTGGAGGAGAGGGACTAAGGCATCCTGACAAATACGAGTAATCAGAACACCGTAGGGTAGAGCAGAATGAACTAGAGTAGGTCCTATAAGTAGAACAAATGACATGACAAGTAAAAGGATGGCTGATAAATCTATGGCCCACACTGGCTCACAGAATACATGAGGTAGACGATATCGAATGAAATACGGGTATGGTTAATCCTCAAATAAATGGTAGAAGACAAAAACCAATTAAGCAGATGGTAGTTAGGATGTAGATTCTGGTGATACATAATTACAGACTGGTGGGGAACCTCTCTAAAATAGTGATGAAGAACCCCGTCAGTATCAGGACCATTGGGGACGAGACCAGGAAAATTTGCATCAGGAACGCGGGGAATTTTTAGCAGCTGAGATATAAGGTCGACGGTGATGAACATGATAACACTGTGAATGGAGGTTTGGAGACTCGAAGAAGTCCGAACATCACGAAAATATAACTCACGGATAAAATCATGATAAATAACTTTATATAACTCAAACATCAGCTCCCAGCCTTTACCCTCTAACCACTCGGAGACATGGTACTACCCAAACTCAGTAACTCTAAATACTCTCTCTAACAACAGCACGAATGTGTAATCCAAGGACATAATAGTGCTCATACTCAATCCTAGTAGCCCACCAGTCGGCAGAATATCGAGGGCGGTTGGCCTGTGCGGCCTGAGAGTCACCTGAGGTCGGCTGCTCATCCAAATGTCCACATGGACAGAATGTCGGCACTGACCCCTAGCCATATATAAACTGGATAGAGAAATATAAATGGGTAAAGTGTATAGGAAACGAACTAGTCATAGCCTAAAAACACACGAGTGCTAAAATACTATCTTTGTACAATATCTAACCGAACCACCGTGAAAACCAGAACAACTGCAACACAAATAGTATATGATAAGTATATACCAAAAACTCAACACGCGTAGAAAAAATACGCGACTAATCATGTGTAAGGACATAAATTACCAATTGAGTCCCTGTATTATTTTGACTTAATTCCGTGAACAAAACTATGTTTATAATATGTCATAGGGAGAATTTTATTTTGTCACGATCCCACTTGGTCTATGACGTATTGAAGAAATTGAAGGCGTTGTGGCAAAACTTCAAAGAAATAATCATTCCGAAGTTTAATTGGTGCAAGTTTAATCGTCTTCAAAGTTAATTTCATTTTGAGATCACTTAGGTATGAATGCGTATAATTAATGGTGCTCGGAATTATTTTATAAAAAGATAAGGATGTAATTTTTATAAAGAAAAATGTTTTTAAATGTTTAAAAGTGTTTTAAAGGTTTACACTACGTTTTATGATGATAAGCTCGTAAAAGAGTTTGATATTTTTGGATCTCTCATTGGAAGAGACGTTTTAAACAAAAAGTCAAACTTTCGCGCTGTCATTCAAACGACATCCAATCTCGTTCGAACGAGATGGGATGTCGCTCGAACGAGTTCCTTAAATCGTTAGAACGACACGTTTTTTGAGGTGGCATTTAAATTCTATTTAAACAGTGTTTTCATCATAGTTCTGAAGAAGTGCTTTCTGGAAAACAATTTTACGAACCAGAACCTTGTTTGCACATGTTTTCTAAGGTTTAAAAGTCTTAAACACATCCTTAGAGTTTGCAAAGATCCGAGTTATCATTCTTATATGTTTAAGTGATCTTGCGGCACCAAAGTTGTTTATTCTACACATTAAACACAAATGGTTTTGCGGTGAAGAAGCGACGGACATCGTGTTCGACATCGTAGATGAATCAAAGCCATTCAGTGGACACCGGACGCATGTGATGTGGACAGGTATCGTAGAAGACGGAATTTATGCATGGGCACTAATGAAGAACGGTTGAAGATCAGAAGGAGCGTTAAGACCCGTGGGGATCGAGTCTTAGTGTAAGGCTAATCTGTCTTTGTAAGACCATTGTTCATAGTGATTGTCTGGCTTGGGCCGTCCGAGGTTGTTTTCTCGTTTTTTGGGTTTTTTCCTCGTACAACCGGCGTTGTGAGTATTCTTTACTTTAATTTACTTGCTTTAATCACTAGATGTATGTTTAGGATTAATCAAGATAAAATTGGTTTAAAGTAAGAATTGGGGTTTTCACAACTTGGTTTGGTGCATAATTAAAAGTTGGATCTTTTTCGGAGAAAAAATGGTTTTGTTTAAAACACACATATTGGGAACTCTTCATCATGGTGTGTGTATCTCAAATATCCAAAAAAATGAAAAAAAAAATTATATGAAAAATAAATTTTTTCTTCGAATAAATGGGATACACACATCCAAACATGGGTAACCCAACGCAAGAGAAAAAATAACAAAATAAAAAATAAAACGAAATACACTATGATAGCCCCAGAAAATGATTTTTGATTGAAAAAATTTAATATGAGAACTCATACATACTAAATAAGATCAATACTCTGAAAATCATGTATTACTATTCCACATTAGATGTTTAAAATCAAAATCCAAAAAAATACTCAAAAACTAAACGAAAACTCAAAACAGTGGAGAATACATGAACTATGAAGAGAGATGACGAAACCAGTAGTAATATGGATCAAAATGAGTAGAAAATCAAACCTTTCAAAAGCTTGAATAGTACATCAATGGCAGACAAACGAAGCACGTAGAAGAGAAGATAAAGGGGTAAATATAAAAGGGTAAACGGCTGAAGTGATAAGGTAAAACCCTATAATCGAATTGCTACATCGTTGGAACGAAAAAAAGATGTTGTTCGAACGATAAAAGACCGTCATTCGAACCAAAGAAAGTGTCGTTCTATTGACATAATAATCTCGCTTGAACCACTAAAGATATTTCTTATAATGACTTAAACGGTAGAACCTCGTTTGAAGCACACTTATAACGACCTACTAACAACCCCTAACCAATATATCTCGCTTGAAGATTTCTAGAACTCATACTTCGAATGACATGCCAAAAAATTCAAATGAGACTCATATCTCATTCTAACAACACTGAAAAACTTCGAGTCCTACTAAAAAAATATATATAATCAATCCAGAATGATGAAATACTAAAATAAACAACTAACACTCCAGAAAACAGGTAAAATATCAACTCAAAAAACAAAACGAGTTACACTTTAATACGGTATCAATGTACCTAAACATGGAATGGAATGAATGGGTGTGAACTAACACAAATGAATTATAATTCAAACACGTAAATACATTCAAAAAGCTCTAATTGACTGCTAAATTTAATCAGATTATGGTTTATCCATATGTGACAGTTATAACTTGAACTTAATGAACTAAACATACATCTTGCATACAAGTCTAGAATTTTGACAATTTTACCAAAAAGTGGCGTCATGACACGACTTTTTCAACCTAGGACTCATTGTGCAAACCCGTTGATCTTCAACTAAACTCCCTCAAAAGATTAACATATATAACTATTCTTTTATAATGTAATCTTCTTTTGAAGTTATACTTTATCTTTTAAAAGATATCCTATTGGTCCTTTTTGGAAAAATATGTTATTTTTAATGACTTAATTTTTGCTTGGGCTCTTTTAAACGATGGCTTTCACGACGAGTGAACTTGCTTCTCACATCCCTTTCCCGTGCACACATATATTTTTTTAATAAATAATAAATATCATCACTGGCAATGGTTCTTACATGCAAAACTCCCCCTAAGTTATATATGTGTGTAGATGACAAGATTGAGAGGATAATATCGCACCAAACTCAAATGTACATGAGAAGTCAAACATTCAAATAAGCTCGAGCATGTGTGTGCAATGTCATATGCATAGTCGAATCTAAATAAAAGTCAAGTTCAAAATGACTCCATTAAACACATGGCTAAGATCAACCTAAGCATATGAAGTCATGACCAAATGTACTAGTCACATGAAAATTGTGAAGTGAAGGGGGTCTTAGCACACCAATATCCCATACCATAAGTGTAAACTCAAAGCACAAAAACGAAAATCTTTTTGAGTTTTTCAAAATATTTTTGACCCTAAAGAAAAATCCTTTTTTATTTTCAAAAAAAATATATGAAACTAAAAATATTATGTGATTTTCTCAAAATGACTCAAAAAAAGAAAAAGATATAATAAAAAATGTACACGTCATAACCCTAGAAAATATATATCTAGGAGACACAACTAGAGTATGGCAAACCGGTGAACATATTCAATCATAAGATCTAACATGGGAAAAAACATGTGCAATTGTACGAGAGTCACTAAGTCTAATGCCTAAAGCCTCTAGATTCGATTTCCTAACCCAATAGGTGTGTAACGACGAATAGTGATTTTTGTAATCGAAACGACTCTATTCTTAGACTTTCTAGAAGCGTTCTTAAGATCATAGTAATAACGTCTAAGATGACATTTCCTACCACAATGAGTGCAAGTGTAAATATGATAGGGAGTTTTACCTAGATGTTAACATTTCCTAACGTTCCTAGGCGGCTCTCTTGTATGTATGGTTTTAGATTTGGGAATGGGAGCAACATGATCATCGAAGCTAATATCACATATGTCATCTTTGATTTGGACAGTGCCTAACATTCGATTCAACTTTTTTGACCTACATTCCAAATCAAACTTAACTGTACTAGAATCTTTCAACCTCTCCTCAAGCTCTCCCATCCTAGACTCACGTAGACACCTAGACTCCTCAAAATTTAAAATATTTTTCTTCATAGTCTCTGTAAAGCCATGAAGACTATTTCTCTCACCCTCATTGTATTTTAGTTTCTCTCGAAGAGTCTTATCCCGTGCCGTAAGATCCTTAATTAATGCATCATTATTTTCTATGGCATGATCTTTTAACTTAGCTTCTAATTTTAAGTTTTCCTTCTTGGCCTTTAACATTTTCGCATATAATTCATGGAAAGAAGCTCATAACTCACTCCCTTAATCTCCTCATCCTCAATCATTTCACCCTCACTCACTTTGGGTTCACTCACTATGGCTTTGGAAGTGTCATTCACGTGAGTATCTTCATGAGAAGATTTATCATCATCGCTCACATGAAAAACCATGAACGTGGTGTAGTTGCGCTCTTTATGGGAATCTTCTCCCTCTTCCGGATCACTATTGTAACACCCCGCCTAATTAAATACCGGGCGATCACTCCTTTATTAAATTAAATCAAGGTTAACAGTTGGTTCATTCTCAGCATCACTGTCGACAAAAATAAATTTTCCAATTTAACACCCTAAATAATTAAGCTAAGTGTCAAAAACATTTTTCATACAAACTTCCAAATTTTAATTAAAGAAAAAGATTTATTTATTTATATAAAACAACATTTCTACAATTAAGAATCACACCACGATAAACCAAATAATATAATTCATTCGTCAATCGAATGCCAACATATGAAAACTAAAATCACAAGTCCCTACTGAATAAATCCAAAAGAAACAATACTGGAATGACTGAAATATAAATGTCCTGATAACAAATAAATAATGGAAAGGGCGACACGTTCCCAATAAATGAGAGTGCTAGAAGTGGAGTCAATAAAAGAAGCCGTCTACTCAAGTGACCTGCAACTCCCACCTAAGCTGCAGCACGTTCCTCTCAAGGGATCCTAAGCAAGACGCCCCTGTGGCTGGGCACCTGAAAATATACATATATATATACAAGAGAGAGAGAGAGAGAAAAAGAAACTGGTCAGATCCCGAAAGTGTGTTTGATTTTAAAATACGTTTAGCAAGTATTTAAAATGATACAGGCCAATGTAATAACATATTAGCACATCACTCTCTTGAGAAAATACTCACCTCTCTTCTAATGTGCACACCTATCGCACTAACCTTCCCCACGGTTTCTTATCATTTACGCACTAGTCTTTCTAAAAGATTTAACTTAACTTAGATTACTCGCAAGATTTATAATTCACGAATCCATTTTAAAAAGAACGTTCCAAACAGTAATCAAAGTCCTCCATTTTAACTTTATAAAATCAATAAAGTTTTACAGTGATATCTTATACTTTTTCAAAACAAGTATTTAATAATTTAGTTCAGAATTATTCCTCACTTACTACGTTACAGCAATAGTTTAAATTCCTCTATCCAGATATATATATAAGGTACTCGTATAATTTATATATATATATTCTAACTGCACCAACATATAAACTATGGTGTAGGCATACTCTGCTTTCTCAAAACAAGTATTTACAATTTTTAGTCATCAACCATGTCCTACATATCAAATCATGGTAGGCAGTTCCAAATTTCAGAATTTCATATATATATATATATATTAACTACTCGTATAATATATATTATAATAGCACCCCAACTAAATTATGGTGCGGGCATACTCTACTATCCAAAGCCCCATATCACTCATATTAAGGGGAATATATTCGGAATCACTCTCGAAATGTATTAACAATACATACACAAACAATATTAAGGCGAAGAATAGATTCCAAGTCTCTAAGAGGATAGCACATACCGGCGTCTCTTAGGACCGTCTGAACTATCACGTCGATAGCCTATACCAAGGACATCTATCTTCTAGGGTACAAGTCAATATCCCCCATAAAGGTCCCATCGAGATAAGACTTGTCCCAGCGCGAAAACCTCAGGGATAGTAAGTAGCGTGGGTATGATTTTCACATGCATATAATATATGTACACACAATCATATAAATATACCACTTTATCCTATTAATATAGGTTCTTCACATTACCCATAATTATACCATTTATCCTAAATTTCACATTTATAGAAATACGTATAAGGTTTTGTTCCTAACCTTAACTCGAAGGGTTTTCTCACTTATTACCTAACACTCGTGGGCTATATCCTCACAAATCTAAATTTCAGTAAGTGTCTTTATTAGGTTCCAACGTAACTCTCTCTTACGCACCTCACCCTTTAAATTCATAAATCCATTAACCTAAAGTAAATATCCCATAAATACCATTTTCGTTAAAGATTAAAGGTTCCAACATTTATTCATATCCCCTACTGGTCCTCAATGTCTCCCAAATCAATTTATCAAGAGTGCCCAAGAATTATATCACGACAATTTGAATTTAACGCATTTAAAGAGGGAATTAGGAGTCTTCCAGGAGGGGTCAATCGATTGAAGCTTGGGGCTCGATCGATCGAACCTTCGATCGATCGAAGCTCTAGGCTCGATCGATCGATCAAGCAGGTCTGGGCAAAATTCTGCAGAATGCAGTTACGGGTTTCATCCAACTTCTTCATCTAAAACGATGTGTTTCCATTCTAATCGCCCCAAAAATCCTACTATCATCATTACAACATTATACCAGGTGATTATAACGTAAAGCATGCGTGTAACTATCATTAAACATGGATAATTAACTCGAAATCCCATCTAATCATCAAGAACCCTAGAGTTTTCCTAAAACAAGGTTCTAATTTGTTTTTACCAGAAATTCCTTCTAATTTAACATCAAAATTTCGTGGGTTATATTCCTCTACATGGCAAGGGTTCCAGAATTTCCATATTATCAAAACTACATGCATTATCCTAACACAATTTGAATTTTCTTCCATAATTTCCATCTCTAAACAATCCTAGACTAATATAAAGATTGCATTAACGAAAATACGCAAGTCAAATACTTGCCTGGGATTTTTGGTATGCAGATTTCCGGATGATTTTGGTATGGCTGCGTTCCTTGTCTCGCGATCTACGCGGTGGTGGTGGTGGTGGCGGTGAAATCCGGTGGCTTTTTGGCCTTGAATTTGCCTTGGAGCTCTCTCCTCTCTTCTCCAATAGCCGTCACTTGATTTCTGAAAGTTCTAACCCTAAAAGGCTAACCTAATGGCTGATAAAGATGGCTGAAATTCGTGGGTTTAATTACCCAATTAAGTAAAATGACTAAAATGCCCTCCCGGGGCACCAATTAGGCCTAAAAATGCCCCGAGACCCAAACTAAACCCCCGGGTACACTTTTTTGACTATCTCGACCCTTCCGGACGCGTTGGCGCACTCAAAACGACTATACGAACAACTTATAAAATATTCACTTTTTATTTAACAAAATTAGTCCCGACGTGACACGGGCACGTCCCAACTTAAATTTCCGAAATAGTCATTTAATTCACTTATGACATTCAATATAACCAATATAGCATATTACTATGCTCATTAGTAATATTCAACAAGTTTCCCATAATTACTAACTCTCGTCACGTTAATAATATAACATAATTAATTTCCGAATTTTTATTAAATAAACATTCCCATTAAATTTAATAAATCCCCAAATTAATATAGCATAAAAATACGGGGTATTACATACTTCCCCCCTAATAACGGAATTTCGTCCCGAAATTCGGAGAATAAGCATACCTCGTAAAAACAACTCTGGGTTCTCGCGTATATCTGCCTCACGCTCCCAAGTGGATTCCTCCACATTATGATGCTCCCACTGGACTCGCACAAGTGGAACTATTTTCGACCTCAATCTCCTCTCACTATAGTCTAGAATAGCCACTGGTCTCTCCTCGTAAGAGCTATCAGACTGTAAATCTATCTCATCTATCGCAATGTGAGTATAGGCCATATCATCCCGAAGATATCGTCTCAACGATGAGATGTGGAATACATCGTGAATGCCATGTAAATGTTCTGGCAATCCCAACCTGTATGCTACCGGCCCAATCCTCTCGATGATGGGGAAATGGTCCTACGTACCTCGGAGCCAACTTCCCCTTCTTCCCGAACCTCATCACTCCCTTCATAGGAGATACACGCAATAACACTTGATCTCCCACATTAAACTCCCAGAAGAACCGTTTTGCATCGGCGTAGCTCTTTTGACTGTTCTGGGCTACCCGAATACGACTCCTGATTATCTCAATCCTTGCGGAGGTCTCCTGAATCACTTATGGTCCTAGCAACTTGTTGTCCCCCACCTCGAGCCAATAAGTTGGAGAACGACAAGGCCTGCCATACAAAGCCTCAAATGGAGCCATACCAATCGTCAACTGATAATAGTTATTATAAGCAAACTCTACCAGTGGAAGATGTGGCTCCCAACCTCCTCCAAAATCGAGAACACACATGCGTAGCATATCCTCTAACATCTGATTAGTACGCTCTGTCTGTCCATATGCTGTGGGTGGTAAGCTGAACTCAACCTCAACTCAGTACCCATAGCCTCCTGAAAACTTTCCCAGAAACGTGACACAAAAATCTTGTCTCTATCTGACACAATATTCAGGGGCACCCCGTGTAATATGACAATCTCGGCGATGAACAACTGGGCATACTGACCCGTGGTATAATCTGTCCTCACTGGCAGAAAATGAGCTACCTTGGTCAAACGGTCTACAATCACCCAGATAGAATCGTGGCCCCGCTGTGACGTAGGCAACCCTGTAATGAAATCTATGGAAATACTCTCCCACTTCCACGCGGGTACTTCCAATGGCTGAAGTAATCCTGACGGTTTCTGGTGGTCCACCTTCACCAGCTGGCAGGTAGAACACTTGGACACAAACTCGGCGATGTCCTTTTTCATCCCACTCCACCAGTATTGACGCCTCATGTCCTGGTACATTTTATCACCTCCCGGATGTACTGCAAATCGGGACCCGTGAGAATGAGTCATCACTTCATGACGTAACTCCGCGCCTTCTGGAACCACCAATCTCCCATTAAATCGCAAACCTCCATCAGAACTAACAGAATAGGACTCAGCACCCTCGGCTAGAAGTCTCACAATCTGCTCCTGGCAAAACGGGTCTGTAGTCTGTGCATGTATCACCCTCATAACAATCTCGGGTGTGACTGACATCACGGATATGAAAGAACGTGCCACTACATCCTGATGACCCAACTCCTTTCACTTTGCCTTCCAGACGTCCGCTACATCGTCTACCGGTCTACGGCTCAGTGCATCAGCAACTACGTTGGCCTTCCCCGAATGATATTGTATATCGAACTGGTAGTCCTTCACAAACTCTAGCCATCTGCGCTGACGCATATTCAGCTCTCGCTGAGTGAACAGGTACTGCAGTGACTTATGGTCTGTGAACAAACGGAATTTCTCGCCCAATAAGTAGTGCCTCCAAATTCTCAATGCAAAGACGACCGCTGCTAACTCCAGGTCGTGGGTGGGGTAATTCTTCTCATGCGGCTTAAGCTTGCGGGAAGCAAAATCTATAGCCTTCTCTTCCTGCTGAAGTACTTCCCCAAGTCCCCGTAAGGACGCATCGGTATAAACCAGGTACTCCACACCCGGTTTCGGTAAGGCAAGGACTGGTGCTGAAGTAAGCTTGTCTTTCAGCTCGTCGAAAGCCAACTGACAAGCGTCGTCCCAAACATATGGTACCCCTTTGCCAGTCAGATTCGTCAATGGACCCGCTATTTTGGAGAATCCCCGAATGAATCTCCTGTAGTATCCGGCTAATCCCAAGAAACTACGCACTTCTGTCGGTGTCGTGGGCTGTCCCCACTCCCTCACCGCTGACACTTTGCTCGGGTCAACTGCAATCCCCTGTTCAGAAACAACATGGCCCAAGAACTGTACCTCTCGCAACCAGAATCCACACTTCTCGTACTTAGCATACAACTGATGCTCTCGTAGAGTCTGAAGAACTTGCCTCAAGTGCTCGGCATGCTCCTCCTCGGAGTGTGAATATATTAAGATATCATCTATGAAGACGATGACGAACCGATCCAAGAACTCTCTGAATACTCGGTTCATCAAGTCCATGAAAACGGATGGGGCATTTGTGATTCCGAACAGCATCACCATGAACTCATAGGACCCATATCTCGACAAGAAGGCAGTCTTTGAAACATCCTGCTCTCTAATAAGTAACCAATGGTACCCCGACCTCAGATCTATCTTTGAAAAGAAAGTCGCTCCCCTCAACTGGTCGAACAGATCATCGATTCGAGGCAACGGATACTTATTTCGTATCGTTACCTTGTTCAATTCTCGATAGTCCACACACAATTTCAGTGAACCATCTCTCTACTTCACAAACAAGACTGGAGTGCCCCAAGGTGAGGTACTCCTACGAATGAAGCCCTGACCTAACAGTTGCTCTATCTGATCCCGTAGCTCTCGCATCTCTGCCGGAGCCATACGGTACGGTGCGCGTGCTATAGGTCTCGTATCTGGCAGTAAATCTATAACAAAGTCTATCTCAAGACTGGGCGGTAGGCCTGGTATCTCTTGAAACAAATCGGAATACTCCCTGACAATAGGGATCAAATCTAAGGGAATCATAACCTCCTTAGAGGTATCCTCCTCTATGTAATACAAATGAGCGGTCGAACCTCCCTCTGGGCGAGGCATCGCCACTACAAACATCTCTTTCCCCGAAATGGCAAAAACAATGCTCCCACCGAAGCAATCAATCATGGCTCTATAAGCTGCGAGCCAATCCATACCAATAATCACATCATGCTCGTGCATGTTTAAAACTAACATGTCTGCAGGTAATACCAAGCTACCAATCTCTACCCCTACTCCCCGACATATAAATGAAAATAAGTGACTCACTCCCCAGTGGTGAGTCGACACACGCCACGGTGCTCTCTGCTGTGGCTAACAACCCTAAGGACTTCGTAAAATATGTAGCCATAAAAATAATGCGTTTTTCCCCAGTAACAAATAGAATTCGACCCAAAGTTCCATGGATAGAAAACATACCCCAAATCGCGGTTGGTGCCTGTGGGGCTGTTGCCTGGTGGATATTATAGATATGCCTGTACTGTAACTGCCCCTGCTGCAGTGTAGCTACTGGAAAGGTTGGTAGGTCTGGTACCTGAGTTGGTGCTGGGAGAGCGACTGGAAAAAATGGCCCTTGTGGCTTCGTACGGGAACATTGTGGCTGTGAGGCCCCAACACCCTTTGGGCAATCTTGGCGTTTATGGCCATGCGTGACACACACAAAACATTTGCCTTTGAAGTTACTCCCCCTCTGACCCTGCTGCTGTTGGTGTCGGCCTTGCTGACTTGGGGCTTTATTCCTCTTTCGAAACTACTTTTTCTTACCACGTTGTTGACTAGAATTTACCCGGTCTTGGGTAGTTTGCTGTCGCAATTTCGGAGTCTTCGCACATTTGTCAGCTTTGGTCACATGCATTTGGCTAACCTCTCTAGGTCTTTTGCCTTCTCTAAGTTGCATGCTGCGTTCTTGGTATTGTAAAATTGCAGTGGTGACTGCTTGTGCTACGATGCCTGCTAACTCGGCGGTTGATACTCTCTCTGGGGGTACCTGAGGTGTGAGTCGATCTTGCTCGTTGACTCCCTCAACCGTTTTAGCTAGTTCTTCACGACGGTCCATCTGAAAATTTAAATAAATTTGGTTGAGTTCATCATTCAAATAAACAGATCGCAGAAGCACAAATTCCCAATATATAGAGATGAACACAACATTCCTAGTATTAGGGCTCTATATCAAAGAAAGCAGCGCTGAAAGCATAATAAGCCGCACAGATCCTATGGACACTAGAACCTGATGCTCTGATACCACCTGTGACACCCCGCCTAATTAAATACCGGGCGATTACTCCTTTATTAAATTAAATCAAGGTTAACAGTTGGTTCATTCTCAGCATCACTGTCGATAAAAATAAATTTTCCAATTTAACACCCTAAATAATTAAGCTAAGTGTCAAAAACATTTTTCATACAAACTTCCAAATTTTAATTAAAGAAAAAGATTTATTTATATAAAACAACATTTCTACAATTAAGAATCACACCACGATAAACCAAATAATATAATACATGCGTCAATCGAATGCCAACATATGAAAACTAAAATCACAAGTCCCTACTGAATAAATCCCAAAGAAACAATACTGGAATGACTGAAATATAAATGTCCTGATAACAAATAAATAATGGAAAGGGCGACACGTGCCCAATAAATGAGAGTGCTAGAAGTGGAGTCAATAAAAGAAGCCGTCTACTCAAGTGACCTGCAACTCCCACCTAAGCTGCAGCACGTTCCTCTCAAGGGATCCTAAGCAAGACGCCCCTGTGGCTGGGCACCTGAAAATATACATATATATATACAAGAGAGAGAGAGAGAGAGAGAGAAAGAAACGGGTCAGAGCCCGAAAGTGTGTTTGATTTTAAAATACGTTTAGCAAGTATTTAAAATGATACAGGCCAATGCAATAACATATTAGCACGTCACTCTCTTGAGAAAATACTCACCTCTCTTCTAATGTGCACACCTATCGCACTAACCTTCCCCACGGTTTCTTATCATTTAAGCACTAGTCTTTCTAAAAGATTTAACTTAACTTAGATTACTCGCAAGATTTATAATTCACGACTCCATTTTAAAAAGAACGTTTCAAACAGTAATCAAAGTCCTCCATTTTAACTTTATAAAATCAATAAAGTTTTATAGTGACATCTTATACTTTTTCAAAACAAGTATTTAATAATTTAGTTCAGAATTATTCCTCACTTACTACGTTACAGCAATAGTTTAAATTCCTCTATCCAGATATATATATATAAGGTACTCGTATAATTTATATATATATATTCTAACTGCACCAACATATAAACTATGGTGTAGGCATACTCTGCTTTCTCAAAACAAGTATTTACAATTTTTAGTCATCAACCATGTCCTACATATCAAATCACGGTAGGCAGTTCCAAATTTCAGAATTTCATATATATATTAACTACTCGTATAATATATATTATAACAGCACCCCAACTAAATTATGGTGCGGGCATACTCTACTATCCAAAGCCCCATATCACTCATATTAAGGGGAATACATTCGGAATCACTCTCGAAATGTATTAACAATACATACACAAACAATATTGAGGCGAAGAATAGAATCCAAGTCTCTAAGAGGATGGCACATACCGGCGTCTCTTAGGACCGTCTGAACTATCACGTCGATAGCCTGTACCAAGGACATCTATCTTCTAGGGTACAAGTCAATATCCCCCATAAAGGTCCCATCGAGATAAGACTTGTCCCAGCGTGAAAACCTCAGGGATAGTAAGTAGCGTGGGTATGATTTTCACATGCATATAATATATGTACACACAATCATATAAATATACCACTTTATCCTATTAACATAGGTTCTTCACATTACCCATAATTATACCATTTATCCTAAATTTCACATTTATAGAAATACGTATAAGGTTTTGTTCCTAACCTTAACTCGAAGGGTTTTCTCACTTATTACCTAACACTCGTGGGCTATATCCTCACAAATCTAAATTTCAGTAAGTGTCTTTATTAGGTTCCAACGTAGCTCTCTCTTACGCACCTCACCCTTTAAATTCATAAATCCATTAACCTAAAGTAAATATCCCATAAATACCATTTTCGTTAAAGATTAAAGGTTCCAACATTTATTCATATCCCCTACTGGTCCTCAATGTCTCCCAAATCAATTTATCAAGAGTGCCCAAGAATTATATCACGACAATTTGAATTTAACGCATTTAAAGAGGGAATTAGGAGTCTGCCAGGAGGGGTCGATCGATCGAAGCTTGGGGCTCGATCGATCGAACCTTCGATCGATCGAAGCTCTAGGCTCGATCGATCGATCAAGCAGGCCTGGGCAAAATTCTGCAGAATGCAGTTACGGGTTTCATCCAACTTCTTCATCTAAAACGATGTGTTTCCATTCTAATCGCCCCAAAAATCCTACTATCATCATTAAAACATTATACCAGGTGATTATAACGTAAAGCATGCGTGTAACTATCATTAAACATGGATAATTAACTCGAAATCCCATCTAATCATCAAGAACCCTAGAGTTTTCCTAAAACAAGGTTCTAATCTATTTTTACCAGAAATTCCTTCTAATTTAACATCAAAATTTCGTGGGTTATATTCCTCTACATGTCAAGGGTTCCAGAATTTCCATATTATCAAAACTACATGCATTATCCTATCACAATTTGAATTTTCTTCCATAATTTCCATCTCTAAACAATCCTAGACTAATATAAAGATTGCATTAATGAAAATACGCAAGTCAAATACTTGCCTGGGATTTTTGGTATGCAGATTTCCTGATGATTTTGGTATGGCTGCGTTCCTTGTCTCGCGATCTACGCGGTGGTGGTGGTGGCGGTGAAATCCGGTGGCTTTTTGGCCTTGAATTTGCCTTGGAGCTCTCTCCTCTCTTCTCCAATAGCCGTCACTTGATTTCTGAAAGTTCTAACCCTAAAAGGATAACCTAATGGCTGATAAAGATAGCTGAAATTCGTGGGTTTAATTACCCAATTAAGTAAAATGACTAAAATGCCCTCCCGGGGCACCAATTAGGCCTAAAAATGCCCCGAGACCCAAACTAAACCCCCGGGTACACTTTTCTGACTATCTCGACCCTTCCGGATGCGTTGGCGCACTCAAAACGACTATACGAACAACTTATAAAATATTCACTTTTTATTTAACAAAATTAGTCCCGATGTGACACGGGCACGTCCCAACTTAAATTTCCGAAATAGTCATTTAATTCACTTATGACATTCAATATAACCAATATAGCATATTACTATGCTCATTAGTAATATTCAATAAGTTTTCCATAATTACTAACTCTCGTCACGTTAATAATATAACATAATTAATTTCCGGATTTTTATTAAATAAACATTCCCATTAAATTTAATAAATCCCCAAATTAATATAGCATAAAAATACGGGGTATTACAACTATGACTAAAGTTGACGTTAAATGCTATCGGTTTCTTTCCCTCATTCTTTAGTCTAATGGGGCACTCTATTGCCCTATGTCCATAACCCTCACAACCATAACACCTATTCAACTCATCCCTATTAATATTCTCGCTTCGATTTTTAGGGGAAGCGATCGGTCTTGTTGTTCTTAGATTTCTCAAGTCTTTGTGCATATTTTGATTACTTTCAGAACTTAAGAAACTTCTTGAACTTCTTTGCCAACATGGCCACATCTTTGGATTCGATGTCAGACTCATCATCCGAAACTTTAGTTTCCTTCTTCTAGGCTTTGAAATCAATACCCTTTTCCTTTCTTTAGCACTTGCTTGGAGGTAAACATATCAAGCTTATAAGTTTTAAGTCATCTACAAGTCCGTCTAGTCTCATAGAGTCAAGCATACCCAATGAGTTTAAAATGGTCACTTTTGGATTAAATCTATCGAGAAACTACCTTAATATTTTCTTTATGACTTGATTATTGGGTATCTTCTCTCCCAAGTTAAATGACGAGTTAACTATGTCGAACAACCTCGCATAGAACTCATCATATATCTCACTCTCTAACATCTTAATCATCTCAAACTGGGTGGTGAAGTTTTGGAGTTTGTAAGCCTTAACAGCGTTGGTTCCTTCATGAGTAAGTTGGAGTATATCCCAAGCCTCTTTAGACGTCTCACACGTCATGATACGTCAAAATTCCTTCAGGGACACAGAACAAAAGAGTGCATTCAAAATCTTAGAATTATATTGTGCAAGTTTGTACCCGACACCAGTCCATGACTCAATAGGTTTTAATTGAATAACCTCTCCATCTATCGTGACTGGTGGTGTCCACCCTTTAATTATGGCTAACCACACACGCTCATCTATAGCCTTAAGAGCTGACTTCATATGCATTTTCCAGTAAGCATAATTTGTTCCACCAAACATAGGAGTTCTAATAACCTTAAACCCTTCTATATTCATTCCTAAAGATTAGGGATCACTGACACAGTAAAGTGTGTTCTTGATCTGATACCAATTTAAGAAGGCCCCTAAACAGCTATTTCTAGGCAAATACAATATTTATGAATTTTCCAAATTTTATCTTTTAACAAACTTAAACTTATCTTGTGAAAACCAATTTGATGAGCTAATTTTATCTTGTTAACCTTATAGCATGCATCTACCCTGATTAAGTAGATAAAGTAAATAAATCAACACAAGACACACTGCTGTCCGAGGAAACCACTAAGGAAAAAACCTCGGACGGTTAGGCCAGAAAATCACTATGATATGGAAAATTACAAAGAGAGATATAGTCTTACTCAATGATTCGATCACCCACAGGCCTTGACGCATCTCATTCTCTTATACTGCTCTCCCACTGTGACACGTAGGAATCCACCCATGCAAGTGTCTACAATACACAAGTCAATTTTCACCTCGGTATCCACGTATGTAACCTCATCAATGTCTACGAAGCCGAACACGAAATCCACCGCTTCTTCTTCGTAATCAGCACGCACGGAATCCATCGCACAAAAAGATTGTTCAATGTGATAGAACAATTTTTCGGTGCTAAGTGCAAGATAACAAACTAAGAAAATATAAGATTCTATCTTGAAAACTCCGGATGATGGAAAACACTTGGGAACTTTTTGTAAACAGGTGCAGAAATGTGTTAGCAAAAGTTCTCTCTGATTTTCTGAGCGAAAGAAGTCCTTAAATATGAAAACACGAATTTTGAGGGGCCATGTCGTTCGAACGAGAAAAACATGTCGTTCAAAGGAGAATATGATCTCATTAGAACGAGGCCACATGTCGTTTGAACGACATAAAAAAATTATTTTTATTTTAAAATTATCCTCGAATTTTCAAAAATAAAATTAACTCATACAATATTTAAAATACGTTTCCAAAAATTAATTTTCAAAATCCCAACAAAATTTTAATTTAAAACATCCATCATTAAATAAGATTCTAAATCTCATAATTAACTAAGTATCCATACCCGTGTGATCTTGAATAAACCAAGTGTGAAGAAATCTGAAAGAACTAAACATGGGACGATATCATCTTTAAATCTTTTATCGCATAATCTTCAACACTAAATGTCATAGGCTTTGTGGTATCACAACTCAATAACTAGCCCATACTTGAACTGTTTTGTTAAAATTAAGCCAATTACAAACAAATTGACTCGACTGGAAATTTTCCCTTATAACTGTGGAACCAGTTGGCCAACCAAATTCGTAAATAAAAGTCTCATAATAAAGGAGACCGAATGGAAATAAATATAAACTACTAAAGAAAATAAAATAAATCTCCAACTGCCTTCCCAAAGATCTCCAATCACTCCTATGCAGTCACTCCAACACTATACCTGAAAATGTTTGACAATGTAATGGGTTAGAGCCCACCGCATGAATTCTAGCCACTCCTCCCAACTAGGGTCCGTAAACCCAGACAATAACATTATACATGATAAACATCATAATAGAGTATTTTAAATTAAACTAGACATATATTAACATGCAAGTAAAAATAAACTACTACCATCCACCCACATAGCCCAATCGTTTAATTCCAATTATTCGATTTTAAATATATTTTAAACATTATCCAATTATTCTTACTCGTGCGACACTACAATGGCCAGTCAGTTTCTCTATTTTTCCTGCACACACTCTTAGCGTGCTTAAGTCCCAACACATCACACACATTCTCCTCACTATAGCCAGTTAGCCCGATTTCTGTCATCTCTAAGCATACTCGTGAGGTTCCACTCATGACATGTCACTATAGTCAGTCGACCCGATATCTATCAGCCCTATAGATACTCGTGACGCCACCACACCACCACGTAGCTATAGCTTGACAACCCAATTATCGTTGATTATGTACATACTTGTGATGCAAATTCATTTTAATACCCGTTAATTATCTTAGGCATTAACTATCAATTTTCTCATGTTCTAATTATTTTCTATTAGCCCCACCCTTTTATCGAGCATAAATTCATCAAACTACTCCTAATCCCATACCCAGCGGTCTTCAAAACATAAGTGTATCCTAGCCTATCATTTAGGAAGAATACATACCCCTAGCTACTACCTAGCCTCACACCTAGGGTCACTATCCAACAGAAACGACGTATAATTCAACCCCACCCCAGAATCATTCATTTGTAAAAACTCACACTATATAGTCCCATACCTAGAAAGTATTATCGATAACTAAGGCCTATATACTAGTCCCATACCTAAGAAACAACCCGAAAATAAGGTGAAAGCAATAACTATCCCAACAATCCCATCGTCCACGCCGTGTCAATTATTAATACAATTAACGAATCAAATATGACATATTTTCAACTTATCATAACAGTTCTTTAAATTAATCGTAAGGTCACTATTTATCCAAATTATGTCTCTTTAATTTTAACATTAATTAAAAAAAATCATTTTCTCATCAATTTAAAGAATTAATATTCACATGCATATTTTTGGGAGCATAGAATAATAAATCTCTACTATATAAGATGCATATAATTAACGTGGTTTTACATGTCGAAATCTATTTATAACATCCCTACGATTTATTCTACATGCGAACGTCATTAATTCTAACAAAATTTCAACATTTAATATAAGCATACAAGGGTTTTGGGTCTTAATTCGTATTAAAGATTTGATTAAAATTAGTACCAAACTTTAGTTTCAATTTTCCTAATCAGTTTTTCTAATTGATTTTAAAAAAATAATCATTATTAGTGTTTAGGTAACATTTAAAATGCATAATACCAAAGGGAAATAATATAAGTATTCATGCTTGTAAAATTCGTTCGAAGAATCTGATTTGATGGTTGTATTCCTCTCGAGAAAACAACAAAAACACATTCTTGGACGATCTTGAGAAATCTTGGTTTAATTCTTCAAATCTTGAGTTAAAAGGGTTTAGGTTGGAAGAAAAGAGAGGATGAAAATTAAGGGAGGTTCTTACTTTTGGAGAAGGCTAAAATATGTTTTAAAAACCTTAAACCCGTCACTTTTTGTTTTTATATAAAAGAAAATTGAGTCCTACACAACTCTAGAATTAAAGAGTTTTAATTTTGTAAAACAGTGCAAGCGAAACGATTCGCCCTTCCATCCGAACCGGTTTTGATTCTCTGACATCTGAATTTCCCCCTTATTTTATAAAATTCCAAACTCTCCTATTTTGAATCCGATTTTAATTCTGATAAAATACCTTTTTGTATAAATCAAGATCATCATTTTTAAATATAAAAATAATTAATTTCCAAAAATTTATTTTTACCCGAATTTTTAAATTCCCAACATATTTTTATGTTTTAAAAAAAAATACGGGGTGTTCCATTAGGGAGATTGTATGTCAATCAACTCATTGATCTTGTTCGGGATGGCTTCAATTCCTCTTTTATTCACTATGAACACCAGGAACATTCTTTTTTGTACGTCGAACACGCATTTGGTAGGATTGATCTTCATCTGGTGCTTTTTCAGTAGATCAAAATGTTTGTCCCAAGTCCATAATATGATCTGAAATTTTCTTGCTTTTGGTGAGCATGTTACCAACATATACTTCCATATTTTTACCAATTTATTCTTCAAAATCCTTATTTACCAACTTTGGTATGTCGCTCTAGCATTTTTTAGCCCAAGGGGTATAACGTTGTAACTTTATGTACCTCGATTGGTGATGAATGAAGTTTTCTTCATCTCTTCTGGCTTCATCTTGATTTAATTATACCCAGAATAGGCATCAAACAGACTACGAAACTCATGCCCGACTGTGGCGTCAACAATTGATCTATTCGGGGCAAAGGGAAATGATCCTTTGGACAAGCCTTGGTGAGATCTGTAAAATCAACACACATGCGCTATTTATTGTTCTTTTTTTTACCATCACCACATCGGCCAACCAATTAGGGTGTTTGAAATCTTTGATGAATTTTGTCTTCTGTAATTTGTTAACCTATTTCCGGATGACCATGTTCTTCTCAGGACTAAACACACATCGCTTTTGCTTATTCGTCTTAGTATCTTTAACGATATTCAACTCGTGGCATATGAACTTCGGGTCAATTCCTGGAATATCCTCATGGCTCCAGGGTAATACACTTTTTCTTTCTTTAAGGAATTTTATTAATTCTCATGTGAGAGTTGGCTCTAAAGATGAGCCGATTTATGTAGTCCGCACTGGGGATCATCGTCCAGGATGATCGTTTCTGTTAACGTTGTAAAGGGATATTCGAAAATCCGAATCCATCTGGTATCCAAGTCTGAATTTTGCGGATATTCTTTCGAGAAAATGGATATGGATACGGATATGGATAGTGTGTTGAAATATCCAAAAAAACGAATATGGATACAGATAGTATGTGTATCCGACTTGGATAATCCGTATCCGAGACGGAGTGTCCATAATTGCGGATATCTATTTTTTTGAATATCCGTATCCGTATTATATTTAAGATTTATTTATTATTAATATTAGTTATATAATAATAATATATTTCATTTTTATTCATAATATTTATTATATGTAAGGTTAAAATGTAAAATATAAATATAAAATAATATAATATAAAAATGTTATTAACTTATCATTTTTTTACTTATTTGAAAAAATATTATTAATTTATGTTTTGGAAATAAATAAGAAATAGAAAATGAATTAAAAAGAAAGAAAAAATAATGACAAAATAAGAAATGAAATGAACTGCCTAGACTCTAGTTTTCATTTCCTCCTTCCCTTCAAAAAAAGAAAATTGGATACCAGACCTCATTTCCTTTTTCCCGAAACCATCCCCTCCCTGATTTTGTCTAAAAAAAGCTCTAAGTTATTCTACCCCCTGCGCTGCCTCTCTACGCCTCCCTCCTTCCGCTGATCGCCCAACCTGAAGTCATCATTTCCCCGCAACAGTAAGATCCTCCTTTTTTGTCGCGCGACCTAAGTTTTTTTCTTGTGCCTTTTTTGTGCTATTAGAAAAATCCTCCTTTTTATGCTATTTTTTTTTTGTTTAAATTCCTCCTTCTGTTTGAATGCTATTAGAAAGATCAAACTGTTAAAAAAAAATGCTATTATGCAAAAAACATGATTTCAGTGCGGATAATTTTTTGTATGTTGTGCTGTATATATCTTGGTGTTTTTGTGTTGTATGTATCTTGAATTCATGGGAGAAGTACTGCTACTTTTGTGCCTTTTTTTGATGTGTTATATATATCTTGGTGTTCAGGTATCAAAAAATGCAATCTCACCTTGAATATTTTTTATAGGTTGTTTTTTTGTATGTTGTGCATTTTTGTTCAAGTTTTGGTCTTGAATATAAATGTCCAATAAACTTTGGCTTTTCAAATATAAATGTACAATATGAAGCACCCTATATCTTTGACTCATTTGAGTCTATATTATATAGGCGCTTGTCTAGTTTGGAAATAGTGACAAAATTTTAGTCATACCCTAGTCTACCAAAGAACCTCAGACTCTAGATGATATTTCCTCTATTAGTATCAAAGGTATAATACCAATAATGCACCTAGGATTGCATTTCTATGTTGCATTCATATCATGTTAGGTGTGTGAGTATTAATTCCCATTAAAATATTTTTCCTAATAATTTTTGGGATTTTTAAATAATTTTTAGAAATTTATAAAACATTTTTTAACAATTAAAATTTGGTTTTAAAATGTTGTGAGTTTATTTGTAATATCAATTAGTTCCTAAAAACTTTAGTTGGGTAGAAACCGAAACCGTCAGAAACTTTTGTGGTAACAAATTGTATTTTTTAAAAACTTAAAAACACGCATTTTTGGTTTGATCCATGCCTTACACGTGTTAGCTAGTTACCCATTAGATCTA
This sequence comes from Sambucus nigra, assembly GCA_949130495.1. NCBI lineage: Eukaryota > Viridiplantae > Streptophyta > Magnoliopsida > Dipsacales > Adoxaceae > Sambucus > Sambucus nigra. Next base: position 376,349,373 of record OX422209.1, on the reverse strand, counting down.
TGTTTGTTTACTCTCACAACCTTAAGATTCAATCCTGTTCTTCGATCATTGTTAATCAATGGTCTGCATGTAATTGGATCAATTCTTGTATCGACTGAGATAACCAATGAGAGCTCGTTTAAAAACAGTGCGTCCTCTGCCCTTAGATTTACATCGGTTAAGTGAGAATCAATCTCATCCGTTGGTTTCAACCAACCCTTTCAGATCCTTCTCTTCGTTGTATAAATAGAGACTAAGTGTTATACATTTACAATCTTTGGATTAATTGTGTTTTGAGAGAAAATAAGAGAGAGAGAGAGAAAATTAAACCCTAAATCAAACTCTTGCAATTTTTCCTTAGAAATAACCCTTGTGAGTTTGAGTGTGTTCGATCGTGTGAAGATCTATCCTCTCTGGCCTTTAGTCTCTTGTCCAACTAAGTCACAAAGTTTGGATTTCATTTTCTCTTCATAGAAAGTGTAGATCTGAACCGTGTGTGATACAAAACACGTATACATACTTAGTTTGATTTCTTTCTTCAAGTAATCTTCATTTGTTGGTTATTTTACTCTTAAATGTTTACTTTAAAACCAGAACCAACAAATCTTTTTTTGTTTCCAGTTTCTGAGAAAAAACAGACTTAGATCTAGTTAATATCTTGATTGGGGTTTTACAGTTTCATATATTTCACATTTTGTGAAATAATTGTGTAAATAAAATAAAGAAAGTGTTTAGGACCTTGGCTCCTTTTGATAGCAAGGTTCCCTCGAGATATGTGGATATAAATAAATATATGAAGTATGAGATTTTCAAATAAACTTAGATTCAGAAATCATATCTGCATTTTAGAACGAAATCTGTCATTTGATAGGTATATAGTCTGTATAAGTGTGTGTGTGTGTGTGTGTGTGTGTGTGTGTGTGTGTGTGTGTGTGTTGTATGAATGTGTGTAGGCACTTCACCATTTACACTATTCACACTTCAACACAAAACAAGTGTTGGTAGAGAGATAATTGACTTTAGAGTCGGCTGAAAGTTAAAAAGGAGAAGAGAAACAAAGCTGGGAGAACAACTTCAACATCATAGCCTTCAGAGAAGTCAGAATAACCTAACGGAGCTGGTATATTTTCTTGACTTATAATAGGTCTGATTGTTTGTTTAGTTTGTTATATAGATTGTAACCTATATTCTGTTTTAGTGGATTTTTGTTTTGATGTGTAGAGACCTCTGTGGATGTTTCCCCAATTGGGTGGGATTTTACCACGTTAAAATCTTGTGTTCTTGTATGTTTCATCTTCCTCTCATCACCTTCTATTTGTGTGATGATTTAGAATTATTTAGTTTATTTTTCAAAACTTGGATACTTAATAACTGAAATATCTCGTTCATAAGTTTTATACACATCTTGTGTTAGTTCTTGTTTTGTAAAAAAAGGAGTTTCTCAAACAAACTGTTCGGAGCTATTTAAACTGTCTTAAACCTTTTAAATAACTTAAGTGGCATTATCTTTTTTTCACAATAAACTGTTCAAGTTTTTATATGATGAACTATTCAATATTATAAGAGGAAAAGAGAACTCGTGATTTATGAATATGAGCATTCGAGATTAAAATTTGATTTCAAACATTCTCTTGTGACTTTTTTTTTATTGTTTTATAGTTATAGAAAAATTCCCTTGAACTTTGATCATATAACTTTTATTCAATATGAATTTTAGTTAGTAGGCACGGGATAAGCAACATAAACGGTTACGGATATTATCCGAATCCGAGGTATTTGAGAGGATACATATATGGACAGTTATTGTAACTATCCAGCCAAATATGGATAAGGATATAGATAGTGCATCCAGATAGCGGATATGAATATGGAAAAATGGTATCCGCTCCATATTCGTCCATTTACTACCCCTAATTTCTATTGCTTCCACTACCTGTCCCTTAACTAAATCAGCCTCATCGCGGGGATCTGGGATCTCAATTCGGTAGGTGGAGGTGATTTTCTTTACTTCTTCCTTGTCAGCTAATGTATATTAGCATTCTCTAGATTCAATTTGATTTTTTGTGATAACTCTGTCCTCAAAATGAGTGGAGAACTTTAAACATCGGTGGACAGTAGATGGAACTACTTCGAACTTCTTTAAACTGACCTTTTCAAGGATCATATTATAAGTTGATGTCCTAGATGAAGAAATGAATCCTTTCAGTTTGACTTGCAGGCCAAATGCCGATAAGAACTTACAGTTTGATAGTTCCCAAAGGATATACCTTTTATCTAGAGAAGATTATTAAGGGCCTATGATAGGTTTCCAACTTGATTTTGCACAATCTAAATCTTCTTAAGCAATTGTAGAATATGACGTCGATCGAGATGCCATTATCTACTAGGATTGGGTCCACCCTTGCTTCATGTACTCTCACAGTGATGAACAATGGATCATCATGGGGATAGATCACTCCAGATAGATTATTCTTAGATAAACTTATCACCAACTTGTTTTTGTTCACTTTTCTTAGACGACCATCGACATTATTATACAGGTTGATTTCCTGAATATATGAACATGATTTGTCTTCATTTAAGTAGGATTTTCTTTCATCTATTTCGTCACCGCCACAAGCGTCTCTTCCTCTAATAAAATGACAGCCAAAATATATCATCTTTACCTCGAGTTCATGCTCCCGGGGTTTCTTCGACTGATCTGGGTCATCTTTCAAATCATTATCTCTGCCACTTTTCTTATCTTCCCTTCCTTTGCAAGGGGATTCTGATCATCTTCTGGCGTCTCTTTCCCCTATCCTATCAACGAACCTAGAGATCTTTCCATGTTGGGTCTATTTTTTTATTTCATTCTTTGCGGCTATGCAGTTGTTAGTAGTATGTCCATGGTCCTTGTGAAATTCACAATACTTGGACTTGTCCCTTCTGTTAGGAGGGGACTTCAATTTTTCAGACCATCTGAGATATTTACTTACTCTAATCTCCTTCATGATATGATGTAAGCTAACAGTAAGGGGGTATATTCATCATAATTTTTAGGCTTTTCAGCCTTCTTATCCTTTTATTCCTTCTTCTCGAAGTTCTTTTATCCATCGACCTTGGAACCAGGGGTCTACTTAACAGTCGTAGCCTCATCTACGTTCCTAATCTTACCAGCTTTAGGCATTAACTTAGTCATAGTCTTAGGGGGTCTTTAGCTAGAGCATAATAAAACTTCTCAGGGATCAAACTGCTCATCAAGGCTGTGATAACTGTCTTTTCTTCATAATCTTCCACTTCCAAACTTTCGTTGTTAAAACGAGTCATATATTCGCGAGTGGTTTCCCCTTGTCGTTGATGAATACTTAGTAAATGAGCCACCCTTTTAATTGGTTTGGATCCAAAGCAGAAATTACTGATGAATAGCTCGACAAGTTACTGGAAACTAGAGATTTGCCCAAGAAGCAAATTGTTAAACCAAATATGTGTCAACCCAATAATTGTGTTCGAAAATACTCGACAACGCATTTCTTCTGGGACTGAGTAGATGTCGAATGTAGCCTAGTATTGCTCTACATGAAGGATATGATTAGTTTTTCCATCATACTTCGGAGTAATCACAGGTTGTTTGAATTTAGTAGGTGTGAGGAAGTCCACAATAGCTGGAATAAAGGGCAATCCCTTCACAAAACTCTTCTGCGAGGCATTTTTAGATTTGGACATTTCTCCCAAGTGGTTTTCCAACTGTTGGATTGAACCTTTCCAGGGATGATCATCTGGATTAGTTTGATGGGAAGTAGTTTTAGCGACTCGATCGTGCGTTTTTGGTGATCTCTTTTCCTGGAAATTCTGCTTGGCGTGCGCAGACTCCCGCATGGTGGTTCTTAACTTGACATAATCTTTTATGTGATGTCAAGATCTAGATGTCTCCCTATGGTATTGGCCTCTATTTTCTCGAGGACCTAGAGCCCCTGCTTTGTTTATCCAGGGCGCTCGACTATTATTAAGAGATAGACTACCATTGTAATTAATGGATGTGAGAGAGGAGGCTGCACTAGGGCGATAAGACATATCATTTGATGATTTGGAGTATCTGGATTTGGTTCTTTCATTCCTGGGAGCTGGAGGTGGCATTTTTACTCTGAAAAATGACGCAAAAAGTGGTCTAGTTGTGACATCCCGCCTAATTAAATACCGGGCGATCACTCCTGTGCCAAATTAAAACAGGAGTCTCATATGGTTCATTCTCAGCATCACTATCGAAAAGCAAATTAATTACTAATAACCTATTAGGTTGGTATCAAAATTTTATCTAACTAATCTTTTTAACTAAACCATTTAATATAAAGCATCCACAACAGTTATAGACATAACTGAATGAAATAAAATAACCGAACACTCGGTTTAAAATTATACAACCAAAAGGAATGGCCGCACTAAAAGGCGGTAAAAGAATAAATAAATGCGGTTGGATTATTATCCCGAATGTTTATACAGTAACTCCTATATATATTACAAGGATATAAGCGTCTATAGTAAACTTGCATGCATCCACAGTTGCTGCAGCAGACGTCTAACTCGAAAGAATCATCATCCAGGCGTCCCTGTGTCTGGACACCTATAATATATAATATATAGCAAGAGGGGAAAAATAAATAAACGGGCCAGAGCCTGAGTTGTGAAAATATTTTGCAAGTGAATAAATGCTATATAAAAAATATAGTTTATCTCATATTTAAATTGGTATCGCACTCCCATGAGATACCCCTCACACCTCCTCTAATAGTGCACACCTAACGTATCCATTTAAGACATCTTAGTTAAGCTACCCAACCTAACTAATCTATCTCGCCTATCCTCTAGAAACCTCAAAAAACCCGAGTATTAAGGGCTAAACTTCTCCCCATTCTCAACACTGCACTACGTTCGTGCATGGGGTGTCTGGCAAAGCGAAATCCAAACAAGGAACCCCCCCCCCCCCCGATACACTACTATCTGGCAACGTTGATCGTCGAGATTCATGAGGCCCTTAGCACCTGAACCGTATATAAGACTCATATATATATATATATATATATATATATATATATATAGTTCTTACTAGATCTTCTGATTCATATTCATATAAATATATTGGAAGGGGGAAAATACACCTTATTAGGCCTTTCACCTTATATACATAAGTTTACTATATAATGTCTCATTTTCATATACAAACAATATACTATACGCAACCAGTAGATTATTATACCTATCACAAACAAAAGTATGATAACCATCCCACCGAGCTATAGCTCGAGGATGCAACCTCATAGTGCCAATCCAAAATCCGGGTTTACTCACTATACCACGGTACCAAGCCAGACTCTCTCATGGTCATGGTAAACAAATACACAACGGTGGAGGCGGTCATGTTTCCTCTACAAGTGGAATACACACATCACACTTGAACACGGGATGAGATGACCCGGGGATATACTCGCCCTGCTCCTCAAGCCAGGGGATTCACCCACATCGTGCAACCTCCTTGGATCGCACTAGAGAAAATATATAATGTGGTTGTTCCAACCCTACACCAAAGAAAATCCCGTGGAATCAGCCTCTAAAATACACATATACCAATCACACACAGATATATATGTATTCATATCGTATATAATATATACTATAATCACATCGTATATATATATATATGTACGTATACAATCCTCATTCCTCAAATGTATACATGGCTATAATTGCCAATCTCATAAGTATTTAAGTATTCTCATACTGAAAATATTAATCCCATAATTATCCTCTTACATAGTTATACCTCGTACCTTGATCGCTGTTAAGGATATATATACTCTCCAAATATCCCAAACCATAACCATTTAATAAGTATACCCTTAACTTATCTTTAGCCCATATTCCACAATTACTTTTTCTACGCGCACAATTATTTATATAAAATCGCTCGCTAAAATACTCCCTCAGGTGTTACTCGTACCGAACATCCATAATTAAATAAGTCATGGATCCTATTTTTAATGAACTCATAGCTTACAGACCACTCAAAAATTAATTTAGAGGTCGCCACTCAAATTTAGGAACCCTAAACCTTTAATTTCTCAAACTCTTTATTTTCCCTGAATATATACTTTTAGTGTCACACCATTTTAGCACCCTCCTAGCCCCTATAAGTTTCCTCAAGTGGCTAGATATTAATTCCCTAAATGAATCTTTATATCCTCAATTAAATAAACTAGAATTAACTAAATTTGGAATTAATCCCATCTAATTAACCCTAACCAAAATTGCCAAAAATCCTGGACCATCAATCGATCGACCCTGGGACATCGATCGATCGATCGCCACGGACAGCTTCTTCTCCGAGAAGCTATTTCGGCCATTAAAGCTTCCCCTAAGCTTTTATATCCTCCCCTAACCTCCTCCGACCTCAATCAACTACATATACACATATAAAAAGGGTTCTAAACATCCTAGAGCCCGTAACCAACAATCGATTTTAATAAATTCCTAAGTTTCTCGAATTGGAAATTATTTGAGGTTTATTCGTTTAACTTCCGAAAACCCGTTTTGATTCACAAAAACCCATCCCGAAAATCTTTGTGGTTTATCACTACCAAATACGATATGAGATTTATGCTTAAAATAAAGAAAGCAAGTAAACACTTACCTCGTGGATAAAATCCGACGACCTCGAGTCGAATCCCGCAGAGTTTGGCCAGAATCTCCCTTTTCCTCTCCCTCTCTTCCTTCCTCTCCTCTCTTCTCTCTTTTACTTTCTTATTTCCATCTCCCTTGCCTTATATAGGGAGAAATAAGGGTTTATCCCTTATAAATCCAAAAATAACTCGTTTACTCAATTACGAGTCCCTATTAGCCCAAAAATTCCGGGAACCTAAACACTACCCCCGAATACTCTATTCTGACTATCTCGGCCTTTCTAAAATCAACCGCGCACTCGAAATCTCCATCCGAGTCACTTAACATTAATTTACTAATTAAACCCAATGCCTCTCAAACCGCGTTTTCCAATTAAAATATTAACTGTTGTCGCTTTATCCAACAGCGACCTGTAATTAAAATACTCCAACTCATTTACTTAGTCTCAAAAGTAAATGAAATACACACCAAAAATAATCAAATGTTCATAAATCCTAAAATTACTATTCACAGAATTTCCCTTAATCTCCAAATTACGCCCAGTTGTGAAATTCAATTTTCCCCAAAAGTACGGAGTGTTACATACTCCCCCCCCCCCTACAACGTAATTTCGCCCTCGAAATTCGGATATAACCTACACCACCATCCTAGGATCGCTAATTCCACTATGTCCTAGTACCCCCATAATCGAAAGGTGCTAACACTATGGTCCCTTACCATATTCCACCTATCTCAAGTATTCTCAAACGTACTAGCTTCACCATAAGCTCATATAAATTTCTACATGCTAACGCACATTAACGACGCGTTACACCTATTGCTTCTATAACCGCCTATAAGAAGAACGAGCCTATAACTACCGCTCTAACGTCTCGAAAAGCTGATACTCTTGCTAACACTCTAAGCGTCCGCTCGTCCACATCAGGATAACTGATCTCCTTTAAAAAGGAAACTCCACTAAGACTTGACTACTTTCGTTAGTCTTCTCTTTTACTTTAGGTGCGTGACTCTTCTCGCCCTATACAATTGGATTATCGCGATCCTCCTACGACGTTCCAATCGACAAACTTCAATCTCTCTTATAAGTGCTAAACGGTATAGTCTCCCGTTTTATATACAACGCCCCCTTCTATTCCTAGCGGAATATAACAAATCAATTTACTAAGGTGCCCATACTCCTTTTTACTCATGCACATCTGCACTTCCATTGTGAACGTCCGACACGTAACACTCTCTCTAAATAATGGGCCTACTTCCTCGACATAATACTCACATCGGGGTTTTACTAACCCGCAAAATTCAATTCTTCCTCTACTAGAAAATCCAATCCTTCTCAAGATTAAACAACCAATCTTCTTGTGGTTCACTCACAACTACCTCCTTACCTCAGCGCCACTAATCCTTCTGACTTAAAATACTAATAATCCTACGATCGATGTGTTTCCAACACACGTAAAACTAGTACTATCCTAAGTATCCCTAGTGCCCAAGGCCTCTCTCAGCTTCTGAAATTTTCTCGATTTCATGCGTGGGACGTCTCGTAAAGCGAAATCCAAACAAGGAACCCTCCCGTTACACTACTTCCTCGCATTGTTGGACATCGAGATATAACGGCTTGAGGCACACTAATGGGATGTCCTAAATCGTACCTCGATAACCTACTAACACTCTTCTACCATTATATCCTTCTATCTTAATGAAATGGAAAGTATAACTAATCGGGCGCCTAATCCTTGCCAAGATGTTACGATCATCTTACCTAAAGATACCTCCTCTTAATTAGCCTTCTATTCAAGGTGTGGCTATAAGCCTCAAATCAATATCCTTTACCTCGTTTCACCCACATACTTGTGGTGAGAGAACCATTTCAGTGCTTTTCCATAGCACTTTTATCTCCATAAGCATGCACTCATCACACGACTCTCAATCCATAGTGTTTTCTCTACACTAGGTAACTTATCATCAAAACCAATATCCTTGCATCTCATAACATCTCTCCACTCCCGACGTCATTGAGGTTCATGCGCGGAGCATCTCGCAAGCGAAATCCAAACAAGGAATCCCTCCAATACACTACTACTCAACTTTATCGATCGTGGAGGTCCGTTAGTTTGAAGTATGCTACTGGGATAATCCCATTCCTACCTATTTTACAAAATGTGGTCAAAACTCCTATTTTTTTCCAGGAGTTACACCACCAAGCGCTCGTACTAACACTAAGTCCTTTGCGCCACTATCAATGAGCTTAAACTCACAGCTTATCGGTAGGTTTTGCATACGTTAAATCACATTTATAAGGTCGCCACGCACTTAAAGAATAAAAATGAAACGTCTCCTCGTTGAGGTTCCATCTAAACATAACATAAAGACGAGCTTTACCTGTATCCAGGTGAGATATCGTAACTACAACTTGTTCCACCCTGGAACCACGGATACGATAGTTTTCCACTTAATAGACTGCTATCGCTCTGATAATTCACAAATATATTCCCCTTATGATAGTGCCATACTCGTATAACACACTCAAAACGAGTAATACAAACCTGATATAAGCCCAAAATACTAACACCCGTTTTTCATAGCGAATGAAAGAAAATAGATCCCCGCTATCGCGAAAAAACACGTAAACAAGCACTATATAATGTTATCGATACTACTAGTAAACTCGAATCACTCACGAATCTAGGGCTAATAAAATATTGTGACTCAATCTTGTCACACAGAATATACCTCCTTCATTCGAGGTGAAACTGATAATAACATTCTTGACAATTACTCTAGCTACCTCAAACTGAATCCCAGACTTGGTGAGATCTTAGCTCAATGCCTCATCTAGGTACCACACTCTTGTTCTTTTACTCCTACCATGAAAGGATGAACCATGTGGCTCAACACTCCACATCACCCTATTTTCCTCTCTAGCCTTCCTGACCATATTAAAGTTGTTAGTATATCAGTCTCTATAGCCTCGATCCTGATAACCACCTTCCTAGTCCCCTTAACTTCTTCGTTAAAAGGAAACTCCACTACGGGCTTTAACCACCCTATTTCAATGAATTCCCCGAGTGGATGCCCACGGATGGGGTTTTATGAACATACTTTATCCATAAGTGTTTTCAACACTTACTAGTGAGCCTATCATTCCTATGAAGGACTCTTCCTTCATTATACCTTCTCTATTCGACACAAAGTTCGCTTATCCCTATCATTCTTTACTCACTTCCGACCTCTGATCGATCCTTATGTGAATAATTTAAAACTGCCTTCTTTTCATTTCTGATAAACCAAAGAAACTCGCGGTTAAAACTGTTCGTAAGATTCCTCTACGAGCAAAACATCCTGCTCCCCCGAATATGGTGACTACAGTTCCCACCATTTTAACAATGCTCTCACGAGTGAAAAATTTTCCTCAATTTTTCACATATGGGTATTTTCCATAACCTGCTCTAAGCCAAAGCTCTCGATACTTTTTCTTCAACTGAGTAAAGCTACACTAACTTTTTATAACTTATCTTTAGGGTATGGTCCTTATCGAAGACCTCTCGCACCTTTTTCCAACTCAACTTCACCGGGTAGTTCAACTTTAGCACCACACTCTACTACAACGGTACTTGGATACTCACAACTACTATACTTTAGTAGTTGTTGCAACAATCCTCGACAATGCCACAAAGGGAGTGACCTCTACTGCGGTCCTCATCACGGACTTCCATAGTCTCCCTTCCTCGATGAGCACACGAACCTCAAATGAGAGCGAAAAAGATTTACTAAAATCTGTCATAATAGTTGGAGAACGAAATCTCACAAGAGGAATCACCAATCCTAATCCTAAGGCTCTATATCAAATCGAGAGCAACGCTGAAAGCATAGTACGTCCGCATAGATTTTTAAGGACACTATAACCTGATGCTTTGATACCATATGTGACACCCCACCTAATTAAATACTGGGTGATCACTCCTATACCAAATTAAAACAGGAGTCTCATATGGTTCATTCTCAGCATCACTGTCGAAAACAAAATTAATTACTAATAACCTATTAAGCTGGCGTCAAAATTTTATCTAACTAATCTTTTAAACCAAACCATTTAATATAAAACATCCACAACAGTAATAAATAGAAGTGAATGAAATAAAATAACCGAACACTCGGTTTAACATTATACAACCAAAATGAATGGCCGCACTAAAAGGCGGTAAAATAATAAATAAATGCGGTTGGGTTATTAGACCGAATGTTTATACACTACCTCCTATCTAGATTACAAGGATATAAGCGTCTACAGTAAACCTGTATGCATCCACAGCTGCTGTAGCAGACGTTTGACTTGAAAGAATCATTATCCAGGCATCCCTGTGTCTGGACAACTATATATAGATATAATATATAACAAGAGGGGAAAAATAAATAAACGGATTAGATCCCGAGTTGTGAAAATATTTTGGAAGTGCATAAATGATATACAAAGAATATAGTTTATCTCATATTTAAATTGGTATCGCACTCCCATGACATACCCCTCACCCCTCCTCTAATAGTGCACACCTAAGGCATCCATTTAAGACATCCTAGTTAAGCTACCCCGCCTAACTAATCTATCCCGCATGTCCTCTATAAACCTCGAAAAACCCGAGTACTAAGGGCTAAACTTCTCCCCATTCTCAACACTGCACTACGTTCCTGCGTGGGGTGTCTCGCGAAGCGAAATCCAAACAAGGAACCCCCTGATACACTACTATCTGACAATGTTGATCGTCGAGATCCATGAGGCCCTCAGCACCTGAAGCATATATAAGACTCATATATAAACACACACACACACACACACACATATATATATATATATATAGTTCTTACTAGAACATCTGATTCATATTCATATAAATAAACTGGAAGGGGGAAAATACACCTTATTAGGCCTTTCACCTTATATACACAAGTTTACTATATAATGTCTCATTTTCATATACAAATAATATACTATACGCAACCAGTATATGATTATACCTATCACAAACAGAAGTATAATAACCATCCCACCGAGCTATAGCTCGAGGATGCAGCCTCATAGTGCCAATCCAAAATTCGAGTTTACTCACTATACCACGGTCACAAGTCAGACTCTCTCATGGTCATGGTAAACAAATACACAATGGTGGAGGCAGTCATGTTACCTCTGCAAGTGGAATACACACATCACACTCGAACGCGGGACGAGATGACATGTGGATATACTCACCCTACTCCTCAAGCCAGGGGATTCACCCACATCGCGCAACCTCCTTGGATCGCACTAGAGAAAATATATAATGTGGCTGTTCCAACCCTACGCCAAAGGAAAGCCCGTGGAATCAGCCTCTAAAATACACATATACCAATCACACACAGATATATATGTATTCATATCGTATATAATATATACTATAATCACATCGTATATATATATATATATATATATATATATATATATATATATATATATATATATATATATATATATATATATATATATATACAATCCTCACTCCTCAAATGTATACATGGCTATAATTTCCAATCTCATAAATATTTAAGTATTCTCATACTCAAAATACTAATCCCATAAGTATCCTCTTACATAGTTATACCTCGTACCTTGATCGCTGTTAAGGATATATATACTCTCCAAATATCCCAAACCATAACCATTTAATAAGTATACCCTTAACTTATCTTTAGCCTATAACCCATATTCCATCCTAGTCACCTCACACGATTAACTCACTAATTCCCCCATACAATTACTTTTTCTACGCGCACAATTATTTATATAAAATCGCTCGCTAAAATACTCCCTCAAGTGTTACTCATACCGAACATCCATAATTAAATAAGTCATGGATCCTATTTTCCATGAACTCATATCTTACATACCACTCAAAAATTAATTTAGAGGTCCCCACTCAAATTTAGGAACCCTAAACCTTTAATTCCTCAAACTCTTTATTTTCCCTGAATATATACTTTTAGTGCCTCACCATTTTAGCACCCTCCTAGCCCCTATAAGTTTCCTCAAGTGGCTAGATATTAATTCCCTAAATGAATCTTTATATCCTCAATTAAATAAACTAGAATTAATTAAATCCGGAAGTAATCCCATATAATTAACCCTAATTGAAATTGCCAAAAATCCTAGACCATCAATCGATCGACCCTGGGCCATCGATCGATCGGTCGCCCCGGAGAGATTCTTCTCCGAGAAGCTGTTTCGGCCATTAAAGCTTCCCCCAAGATTTTATCTCCTCTCCTAAACTCCTCCGACCTCAATCAACTACATATACACTTATAAAAAGGGTTCTAAATATCCTAGAACCCATAACCAACAATCAATTTCAATAAATTCTTAAGTTTCTCGAATTGGAAATTATTCGGGGTTTTCTCGTTTAACTTACGAAAACCCGTTTTGATTCATAAAACCCCATCCCAAAAATCTTTGTGGTTTATCACTACCAACTACGATATGAGATTTATGCATAAGATAAAGAAAGCAAGTAAACACTTGCCTCGTGGATAAAATTCGACGACCACGAGTCGAATCCCGTGGAGTTTGGCCGGAATCTCCCTTTTCCTCTCCCTTCCTCTCCTCTATTCTCTCTTTTCCTTTCTTATTTCCCTATCCTTTGCCTTATATAGGGAGAAACAAGGGTTTATCCCTTATAAACCCCAAAATAACTCTTTTACTCAATTACGAGTCCCCATTAGGCCAAAAATTCCCGGAACCTAAACACTACCCCCGGATTCTCTATTCTGACTATCTCAGCCATTCTAAAATCAATCGCGCACTCGAAATCTCCATCCGAGTCACTTAACTACAACTTACTAATTAAACCCAACGCCTCTCAAACCGGGTTTTCCAATTAAAATATTAACTGTTGTCGCTTTATCCAACTGCGACTTATAATTAAAATACTCCAACTCATTTACTTAGTATCAAAAGTAAATGAAACACACACCATAAATAATCAAATGTTCATAAATCCCCAAATTACTATTCACAAAATTTCCCTTAATCTCCAAATTACGCCCACTTGTGAAATTTAAATTTCCCCAAAAGTACGGGGTGTTACACTAGCTTAGAGTGTTTGAGTAAGCCGCCTTACGGTTTCCTCCATTGCTTCTTGTCCCTTTGTAATGTTCAATAGGATTCCTTAAAGATCTCCTATCCCCGAAGAGGCAGGAAGATTGAAGGCGTTGCCTCGAGCAAGACTTCCTTCTAGATAGTTTGTCATATCTCGATTATGTGATTGAAAAGTGAAACTTGAAAACAATTAGTAGTAAGCAACAATAACTTGTCGTTCCCACAGACGATATTAGTCTGTTGATGTCTAAATTTTAGATTTTATATTTAAGTAATGATCTTAGCTCAAGTTACCTAAACTTATAATCACAGATAAATATATACTGATAAAGAAAGGAAGGAGGTGTAAAGAGACACAATAGTTTTTGTGTGATTCATCCCAGGAATGGTGCCTACATCCACGGGGTTAGAACGAACTGGTTCTGGCCCCTAGATAAAAGAAGTAGAAGTCTATTTATAGTAGTTGGAAGTTAAAGAGATGGAATGCCTTTATACATGAGGCATTTACATCTTTACACGATAATATGAAACTGGATATTTGTTCATGTGCATGTGTATGGTGGTTGTTGAATATCCCACGTGTGGCTATTCATATTACTGATGGTTCATCTTCCAAAGTGTGGTCGGCTGGACAGCCGACCATGATATATTTGTGTTGTTCGAGTTAATTCTCCATTTGAGGATCCAGTGGTAATGTTGATGGGTGTCACTATTTTATTGGTTTGCTTGGTCTAATTATTTTAGTTTACAAAAGGGAGTTTGACTATATATACATAAACATATATAAGTAATACAAATGTATACTTACATACATATATAAATGTATAAATACATATCACGTGTTCTTTATGTATATTTAATGATGTATATTAGGGACTTTTACTATATATACATAAACATACATATTTAATACAAATGTATACATACATACAAACATATATATATATATATATATATATATATATATATATATATATATATATGATATTGCATGCATAATACACAATAAAATTACATACATACATGAGTTGATAATATTATTTAATAGATATGTACTATATGTATATTTTAAATTATTCCATACATTAATAATACATGTATAAACTATATATAATTATCAAGTATGTATTGATGATATTATTTAATATATGGATCTTAGCATATTATACAATTTAATAAAATATATATATACATAATTGTATACATATACATAAATATTTTTTATTTATTGAAATTACACACATATTAATGTATTATGTATGTATATTATATATTAAGGTATAAAATGCATAAAAATATCAAGAACGAATAATTCTGAGATGAAAAATAAAAAACAGAAACTAGAAAAATACTCTTTTGTTGTTTTATGAAAAACTTGATTATAACATCATATTATTATAATTCAGTATCTAAAAACAGGCGTGAATAACCTAAATTCTTGTCAGAATTGTATTTAAACACAAAAAATAGAATTATAATTGATAATCAAACGGGCCTTAAATATTATTTATAAAAACTTTCTTGTAATGATTTAGGAAAAATCCAATGAATCTCATATATATTAGAATATTGGGGATTAATCTGACTTCAAGATGTCCGACATTGAGAAATTCACCGGTCTCTGCATGCCTACCATTTACCTCGGGAATTACTCATGCTCTTACAAAGTACGCCACACCCAAAAGGGGATTTGTAACTGCTCTTTGTTGTCACGATTTAGGGGATTACAAAATGATAATTGTCAATCCTAACAGCAGTCACAATTTTTTATAACCCCTATGGAGGTTATGACATCGTAACCCCAATTTATAACTATTTTTTATAACTGCTGTCGGCAATTATGAATCTAATATTTGTAACTATTGTTAGCAGTTACGAATCTAATATTTGTAACTTCTCATGATGGTTAAAATATTGGCAGTTGTAGTAAATTTGTGACTGTTATTAGTAGTTACAAAGGTTGAATTTGTTAAATGTGGTAACAGCTGTTATAAATATCTTTATATTTTCACAAAATTATGAGAGTAAAATTAAAAAAAGTAAAGTAAAATAAAATAAAGAAGTAGATGAAATGTTATGATCATGTAACAAGTCTAAAAAAAATCGGCAACATTTCATTTAAATTTCTGACATTCCAAATATCCGGTACACATAAAACATGTTTAAACTTAATTTAACATCAAACAAAGCCTTTTTGGGAGACAAATACAAAATGATTGAAATAAACTATTTTTTTATATGCAGCGCCTCAGTATCCATTGTGGGGGGGTATTGATGCGGTGACATACTCCCTCGTGTACTCGGAGTATGCCTGCTGAGCAAGTTCAATAGACTCAATTTTTATATACAGCACCTCAATATCTATTGACTTGTGCTTCTGTTGCTTGCCATGAAGTGTGAACACCCTTTGAATACTATGTATGTCGGTTATGCCATGCTTATTCCTGCAGACAATAAAATATAATTGGATTCAGAATTATTGCCATCAACTTCTTTTAAGACAAACGTGTAATTAAAAAAAATATGGTTTCAATCCATGTATGAAGATACAATACAAGTGAATATTTTCAAGAGATGCGACGAAACATGGTTATCAATTGCATATTTCATATTGCAACAAATATAGGTGCAATGGATATACAAAATCACAAAAGAGTGATCATTTTATTAACACAGTATGGGACTAAGGGCCAACAGCTAAAAATGTATGAGCAAAGAAGTAATTGGGTGTTGGTATATTACCTGAATACTAACAACAAGAATTATGTCCTACTTCAAAGTAAAACTGAAAGAAATAACCAGGCCATGGCTGGCCACAAATAGACCACATCACGCCGAGATAATAAATCAAATATTAACATATCCATAAGAAGAATCAACAGAGTCCAATATATAAAAGAGGCATACATGTTATTTTGATTATGTTATTGTAGATTTTAGTTTAAACTATGTAAATTTAGTGTAATAACTTACAAATTCTATTAATGAATAGGAACTATGACCTCGTATTAAGGCACAACATTCATCCTCTTAGTTGCAATTACTTCATGCATACCTGCTATGAGGTCTCCTATAATCAATCTTTCAATCTTTACATAAAAGTAATGACCTCTTAGAACATTTACTTTTAACGATTAGAACTGACTAACGCTAACCAATTATCACTTGTCACATCTTAAACAATTGGTTAGATAGGTAGTGATAAATTTTTAGCTGCTAGAGAAAAAGACAATCGATTCAAGATGAATATATAAGGATGGAGAGTAACAAAGAAAAAACCAAACTATTCGTTATCATATCTATTCAGAAAGATATTGTCCAAATAGTATTCTCGTTGTCCCGCACGACACATAGTATTCTCATTGAGACTAAAAGGACAGATTAGGTGTTAACACCTTTGTTATCCCTAACATTGTTCACATACTCAAACATTGATATACTTTTAAATCCCATGAATTTGTATCTTCAGAAAGTACTAAATCGTAAAAACTAAACATTAAGCATGTATATGAGTGCATATATCTGACCATTATATATATAGCAAGGATAAACCTAAAGTATTTAAGTAATTTTTTATGATTTATAACAGTAAAATGAATAAACCGTAAAAAATGAAAGCCAAAGTTACTGGATGCAAACTTTGGGAAGCTCACCAATCATTTTCTTGATCATCTCATCTGGAAAGCCTCTTAATAAGTGGTTACCATTAAGAACTCAGCCAGTTGGACTACCTCACTCTGAAACTCAGACAACTTGCTATCTCCATTCACTTGTGTGCTTCTGGAAGACGCCACATCTGGCAGTACCACTACAACCAATTGACAGTACAGAGCCAATCAATTTTCTTATTGTGAAAGCTTAAGTTTAGTAGCTACTGGACAATTTATTACAAAACCCTACTTATGAACTTTTTTTTTCATTTTACAGTACACGCCTAGTATGAAAATTTTATGATCTTTCCTGATTATCTCAATTTAGATTTATTTTGGAATGAGATTTCCACGTTTACTCATAAGCGATAAAAAATTATGAAATTTTAGCTAATGGGCTACAGGATGCTTACCTAACAATCAGTTCTAGGAGAGGTTAATTGCACGATAATATGCTCGAATGTGGTGGACCAAGAATATCTGTGAGTGAAAAACTTGGATAAGAGGTTGAATATTTTCTTTATGGTAGTAGGGATTGAAGAGTGTTCAAACTTAAGAGTTTGGAGCAGGTGCTTTTTGGTTTCTTATCATTATAAGAGGGAAAAAACATATACGGATGCAAGCATCATAACAAAGAAAGTATAAAAAAATAGTAGAAAGAAAAAGTCTAGTGTGAAGTATGAAGTTAAAACTGCTCACTTTGTCACTAACACATCAAGTGTCAACAATTGTATACAAGTTGTGCAAACATTGTGAATGTTGCAAGCATGTAGCTCCATAACAACTTTAAAGCCATTGAGCTTTAATCCTATCACTAACCATTCTACGACTACTCGCCACCATAAAAAGGTAGGATATAACAAAAATCCTATCATTAACCAGGTGATAAAATCTCAGTGTGAGTAGCCTCAGTGTCATAGTCATCATCAGAGTCATCAATATTGACCCCCTTAGCAAACATTGGAGGTAAATGTGCAAGAACCTTAGCAACTGGAATAGTAGATTCTCGATAATCAAGTATAAAGAATCATGGAATAAAAAATTATACATCGTGATGAATCATGTGACCAATTGGTAGGGCCTCATGAAATACATTAAAAGAACCTTGTCAAATAAGATCTAGGATAAGGGATTATAAATTAGTGGTGCACTGCATAGTATTAGAATGCATTAACCTAACTAGACCAATTGAAAAATCATGTGCCTTATGTTTAGGAAAAAAATAATAGGTCATGACGAAGTGTATAACATTGTATCAGGGACTGAGATCTATCTGACAAATTAAAGATCATGTCCATTTTAAATCCCTACCCATTAAGAAAGAAGCAATGAATTGATGTGTTCCATTGATAACATTGTAGACTAGTGATTATGTATTACAAATATCTAATCTTACCATTGATAATAACTTTCAATTAATTTCTATATATTTTCTAGATAAGTCTTGTACACATACATACATACATACATACATACATACATACATACATACATACATACATATAAAACTGAGAGAAGATATGGCAACAACAAGTGGACCAGCTCTAACAGTTCATTGAATAACAGAAGTCAAAATAATAGCAATATAAACAAAATAAAATTTGAGTTATGGATACAACATAAGCTTCTAAGCATCCACGCCCAAATCTAGCAGATTTCACATCTATATATATTGACAATTATCCTCATAAAAATTCGTAAGACAATCTAAAGATGACATACAAATTCTCAAAAGACATTGAGCGACAGACATCCAAATAATCCCAAACGCCAGTAACTAATCAAAAACACCCTTACAATCTCAAAGACGCCTTCGACAAGAACTTTTGCTAAACCCTATAAGTCATGCAATATCAACAATGTAATAACTTTCAATATCAGTTAATTTAATGTATGATAACCACCTTAAACATAAATTCAATTCATCATTCTAGTATGTACAATCAGAATAAGTATTGGATACTATAAGTCATGCAATATCAACAATACAATAACATGCAATATCAGTTTGTTATTTAATTCGTCATTCTAGTATGGACAATCAAAATATTCAATAAGTATTGGAGACTATTTGGGAATCAAATGAGGCATATATATTTATATACACGTTATAATGAAATTCAAGCAGTATGCATCTTTAAAGGAAAGAATGCCAGCTAGTATGAAAAAATGAGGCATAAATAAGTATTTTAGAACATCTTGCACAGTTAGTATGGAAAAATTCCATGTCATAGAGACTCTAGGAGGGATATGGTTTTGCAATAAGAACTTAAAACCTATATAGTTAGGTTTTTTAAACCTTATAAACTCATATGCATCTGTAAAGGAAAGATTACCGGACTTACTAGAAGGACAAATCAAGCAATCTTATTTGTCATTTACAAGAAGAGGGACTAATTAAATTTATCAATGTTGAAGCATCCATTAAGTTCCAAATATGAGAATTAATGCACCATTTACCATTATCTACAGTTTCAGCAACTTTGAGATTAATTTGAGAGGCATTTAATTGATGGGATCACTAACTAAAATTTAGACCTCCTTTATTATAAGGTAGATAATAAGTTTTCTAGTCAACATTGACCATTTTATGGGAAGAAGTAGATCCACTCCAAGTGTCATACATTAAAAACTTATACACAGACACACAAATTCTTATCTGAGGACCCACGATCCTTACTCTTAAGTCCATACTTAAGGTCATTACAGAGGCACTCATATATACAGGTCGTGCGGTGGCCACGTCTTTGCAGTCAGGTCAGCACATGATGAAGAAAGGGGACGTGGCACTAAACACGCAGGAGTTCACATAACCAATAAGCATGGTTGAGATAAACCAACCTTATAGAGGTCAAAGAAAAGGAACAAAAAATATATTACCAATCGAATATAATGACTAATTTTGCAGGAAAATAGATATAAAAAATAATTTAAATAAAAGAAAAATGATATGAAGTAATGTGGTGTAAGAAAAAAACCATCACGTACCAGTCTTCTTACTAGGAAGGCTGTTGGATTTCTCACTCCAATGGAGAACCTCCCTACTGCAGATTAGAAAGGAAAAAAAAGTTCAACAGCTACAAGGATTCAAGAAAGAGAAAAAGTATAAAACCTTACTTTTTAAGAAACCAACTGATGTTGGATCCTCTAGTGAGAAGTTCGTGGACCACACCCGCCTCTCATGCTCCCTTATTTCTATGAATACTCGACTTCTCATAACATCCCCTACCTGAACAAATTTTAGATAAACCAATTGATTTTTCCTATGCAAGTAATTGAAAGCTTACTAGTTCAGATTCCTTTAGTTTAGAGTGAAGAGAATTTTCATTTACTTAGAATTTTCACTATATTTGTCCAAACATATAATTATAGTGTGTACATTTATTTGAAATTTTATCAGAATAAAAAATTTAAACTCTTCTTAGGTTTGAAAAAATGACCATTTTAGTATGGACCAAGGTGAAGAATAATTCACCCCGAAGCAAATTGAGCTAAAAGTTGATGAGATTATAGGGCTTGACCTACCTATACTACACTTTTGAAGTTACTTGAAGAAATTTGGATTTTGATATAGCCATTCCAACATGGTAATGAATATCACGATCTTCTTTTACGATTGTTTCATATTCAAATACTTTGATTTTCTCATATACACCAATTGTTACAAAAAAATCTTCGTCACGGTAAAAAATAGAGAGCATACAAGGTTGGAAGATTCAAAAGATCCCCTTGTTTCAGGTTTGAAAGACAAGTATTTTCTCATATCCCGCCCCCAAAAATTGAGACTTTAAGTGAATTACAATATCATTAGTTATGTTCCTAACTGATTTAGTAAATCACTAAAGATCAATATGTTAACGGAAAACACAAGCCACACCTAGCTAGATGTGGCATGGACAAGAAAAATAACTTACCATCCCAAATAGATCCAAATGCAATAACACTCCATATTATAACTATACTAATAAGACCAGGTTCATGGCCACTCAGATCAATAGTCAACCAATAAAGACAGAATAGACAAAACATCAACATATCCATAATCGAAAATAACCAAACCTAGAGTGGTGTATTGGCCATCCCTCAGATAATTAAGGACTACTGATTGAGAAACTCAGTAAACAATATATACCTAACTGATTGAGAAACTCAGTAATTGAACAAGAGAGGATATTGATCCAACATATCGATCCAACAAAATAAAAACAACATTGTTTAAGCCTATTGATAAGTCTAACTATTGGTGTAGTGTTTAAGCCTATTGTTTGTAACATATTGTTCCTTATGACATGTTGTTTGTAACTATTTGTAACTACTAATAAGTCTAGGATCAAAAGTTAAACCAAAACAAAACCAAAAGTCAGATCAACATACATTCTAATCAGATTACATTCATAGCAACATAGATTAAAAAATGAGTACAAAACACTAAAATAGTCTCCAACAGTACTAATTGTTCACTTTGACAAATTATTCAAAATAAATTACTCCAAATCACTTAAGGTAAAGACAGAGCAAGGGTAAAACAACCTAAGATTTCTCTATGTCCTTAATAGTTCCCACCCAATGACTTATACGATACAATTCTCTTTTCCTAGTTTTACACTATTAACGAAACCTTGCATTAAAATATCAATAATTGATGGCCATGCACCACTGTTCAAATAGTAGCTGAAGTAACAATGTGTCCACGTAATCTTCCTTTGACTTGAAAATTTTAATAAATGACATAGGATAATGTATACTTAGCCATTTCTTTACTTGAGGGTCATATGGAAATTATGCCATTGTTTGAATCTACCTAGTTGAATATTCAGTGTTGTACCTATGTTATCAAACGTACTCCTAGCACGTTAAGATCAACTTAGTTTGAATCTAGCTAACACAATATAAACATACTTAAAATATAAACCTAGTTCGAATCTAAGACTTATAGCACAAGTAGTGAATATCAAGTAACTTTTATCTACCAACAGACACATAAGCAAAAAAAAGTTTATATATAAAGGGCACGAAAAATGCCCTAACAGCTTATCCAAAATCATATATATTGTACTTTGCTACAAAAAAACTAACAAATTCAAACAAATTTGGGAGTGATAATCCATACTCCTTGGCCCAAGCTTATTAAAACATCCCTTATAAACACATTGGACCCATCGAGGTATAAGACCAATTGATTAAAAAAACTAACAAACATAAGATTGTGCAAGAAAACTATAAAATGAACCTCAACATCATTAATGAACCATTCGACATACAAAGATTTTTAAAAAATTATAAAAATAAATAGAGCATACAAATAGTTTCATTGTACTAGACAAATCCAACTAAATTTATAACCCTCTCATATATCACTTTGCTACCATAAATCATATAAATTTTTTTTATAAAAAATGTACCCTTGTTAGCAATGGTTCAAGCTATTTTAATCTGAACAAATCCCTGTTAGCAAAATCATTGTATAATCCTATTTAGGTCTTAGAAACATTAATAATATTATTTTCCGTATAAGAATTTTTAGGGCTTACCAGCGAAGAGAGAGTGAGGGGAGAGAAGGAGGTTGAAGGAGAGAGGAAAGAGAAGAGGTAAACTAAATGTAAGGGCATGCCAAAATGTTTGACTATTGCGAGAAATTACAAGTTTATGACCACTACACCAAAAATGCTAAAATGCCATCGTTGACCCGATCACCCTTGTCACGATCTTTGATCGTGACAAGTTCGTGACAAATAATTGTCACGGAATTATCACGATCAAAGGATGTGAAAACCTTGTAAATTATCACGGTCAAAGACCATGACACGTCCGTGACAACATTAAAAAAAAAGACCTAGCTGCTTTAGTTTTTTCTTTCCCTCGTTTTGTTTCCTGCTTTTATTTCTCTTTCTCTCTCTCTCTCTCTCTCTCTCTCTCTTTCTCTCTCTCTCTCTATATATATATCTTTCTCTCTCTCTCTCTTTCCTTTGTGTGTGTGTGTGTGAGTTTGTGTGTGTGTGGTATTATTTTTTTTTATAAAATTGAAATTGGTAATGTAATTGTGTGTGTGTTTTGGGGTCACTGTGTGTGTGTGTGGTATTGAATTTTTTTTATAAAATTTAAATTGGTAATGTAATTGTGTGTGTGTTTTGGGGTCATTGTGAGTGCTTGAGAGGGTATTGAATTTTTTTATGAGATTGAAATTCCTATTGAAATTGTGTGTGTGTTTTGGGATCACTAATGTAATTGAAATTTGGTTTCTCTCTCTAATTGCTGCAGCGGTGACCATCTCTCTCTCTCTCTACACATATTTCGGTTCTCTCTCTCTCTCTCTTTGACTGGTGGATTTGAACATTTAGATAGCCATTGAGTTGGTTAACCCTAGGAATTTCTAATATATCGCATTATTATTTGCATTGTTGTTTGGGATTCTTGAATTGTTATTGAATGGTGGATTTGAACACTTAGATGGACATTGAGTTGGTTGGCCCTGGGCATTTCTAACATTAGGATTGTGATTAAACCGAATATAAATAAGTAATCATGCATTCACATGAGAATGCATGCATGTATGTTGTCCGCAAATCAGGTGTTATATAACAAGTAACGGGGGTAAAAGGTAATAACGGGAACCGCAATAGACTATCTATTGCGGTTCTCATTACTATTATCTAGCCATGCACGTGTAAATTTACATTAAGTCAACTTGTTATATAACACTTACATTTTTTTTTGGGGGGGGGGGGGGGGTGCAGGCATGACATAATGGTTCTGTAACATTTATAAGTACTTTAAATTACATATAGTGCGTATAGATACTAGCCTTCTAGTTCTTATGCATACGCATTCAATAGCCTTTAGACCCGTTCGAGAGTCATTACCCCTATAATGAGATATCTCGAATTGTCTCATTTGGACATTATGGGACTGAATAGTTTCTGCATAATAATATTCTTAATGGATTAAACTTGTTACTTTTGGGGGGAAGTTTTGTTTTCGTATCTTATTGTTCTCTGGGTACATACTAGATGATGCGATGTTAAGTGTTATTTCAATTGATAAATTGAAATAACACTTACACTTGAGAATCTATGTCGTGTACTTGGAGAACTAGGGGGATATGCTGCCGAATTTTCCTTAAATTAGAACAATGTGCATGAGCTGTTAAGTATATTACAGAAATATGCAGTCTTAAATGGGATAGGACCACTCACCTTTTAAAGGAGATGGAGGAAATAGTAATTATATTTTTTTTTATAATATAACATCGAAAGATGAAACGTCAATATTGTAGTAAATTATTTAATGGAAACTAAATGTTCACCATGGAGTCATCAATCTACACTCAAGAATATATGCCCGACCCGAGCAACGTGGATGACATTGATGAGTTCGTCGATGAGGGTGGTCATGTGATGGACAAACGAGTAAAATTAATGAGTTTACAACTTGAATAAGTAGCTCGTTATCTATTTGACACACATGAAGATGTCGAAGAATGGAAAAAGTAAGTCTATATTATTTTAACTTTTACATTATTTTAATTTTTATACATGATCAATTTTATAATACGTTCGTCACGATCAATGCAAAACATATGATGTGCGTGGGAACAATAAAAGACGAAAGATAATGGCACAATCAGATAGCAAATTTAGGCTGTGGTTGTCACATGAGGTAATTATAATGAAAATGCCTCTTATTAAATGTCGCATCATGAGAAAACTTTACAACTAACCTAATTAATTTATCAATATTCTCAGCTCTTAAAGACGAGTGATGCGACATCAAGGCTTGCTCATCTAGCCATGGACCCTTGTTCATGGCACAAAAGTGCAAAAAGTATCGATTGAACGGTTACGTATTTGGTGCCAGGGTGTACGAGGAAAATACAAATGTACGGAACTCGGGTATTTCATACAAGGCTCTTACTTATTTTCTAGCGAGCGCGAAAGATAAAGACCTCATTGAAGCTGAAATGACTTACTATGGTGTAATTTGAAATATATTTGAATTGGACTATATAAGCTTCAAAGAGGTTGTGCTTTACTGTTACTGGGTAAGAGTTGAGGATAAAAATTCTTGTGAAGTTAATCCTGCCACCAATTTGATAATGGTTTACTTGTCCCATTTGAAGAGCAATGAACACGTGAGCGATAACCCATTTGTTTTTGCTTTTCAAAAGTTCAAGCAAGTGTCTTACTCGGAGTATATCAACAACGAGTCGTGGCTAATCGTCCTACATGCGCCAAAGCATCTAAACAGTAGTGTGGATGACTTAGCTACTCCTACCGAATATCAATCCATTTTTTATGATAACCCGAATTTGAAATAATTTTTAGATTTGTAATAAGTATTCCAATTATTTGTAATGTTCAGTGGGTATATTATTCTAGTGCTTTATTATTATCGGACGACAGTTTAATGCTTTTAATTCATTTGTACATGATCAATTTACTGCTTGTAATAACTAGTGGGTGTATTCTTCTAGTGCATTGTTATTATCAGATTTTTTGGTTTTTTGGTTAGTGAATATGTTAATTTGGATTTTAATAAGCATTAATTCAAAGTCCATGACATGAACCGATATTGAAACAATATTTAGATTTATAATGTCACTAACTTGTATTCTTCTAGTGCTTTGTTATTATCGAATTTGAATCAAAATTGTTTTTTTGGTTAGTGAATATGTTAATTTGGATTTTAATCAATTTGAGCATTAATTCAAAGTCCATGACATGACTCGATATTGAAAAAATATTTTTATATTTATAATGTCGTCAACTCGTACAATATTCTAATTCATTTGAATTTGATCATTTTCTCATATACATGTTTGTACTAATAACAATAATTTTTGCAGAAAATGTCTTCGTCAGGGCATCGCGGTAGCGGAGGCAACGAAGGTTCTTTTGCCACTAGCCCCCCCAAATGGGGAAAATTAGGGTCCATCGTTGAGAACAAGACGATATTACTGGCTAGATCCCTGGAGTTGCTGAAGGTGATCATCGCCTCGGGGTACACTGATTGGAGGAAGGTGAAAAATGATCTTAAGATGGCCACCTGGGGGGCAGTACAAGTAGTGTATTTATATTTATATTTTATAATTTAAATATAACTAACACTTACATTCTTTTTTATTTGTATTTGTTTGACAGGATCAATACGAACTGCCCCCATGTGTCCACGACTCCATATTGGGATAGTTGAGAAATAAGTATAAGACGTGGAAGAAAAATATGCGGGCACAATACATTGGGCATGCTTGAGAGTCCATTATGAGAGTGCCTGACACCATCCCTTCGAAGGAGATGATCTCATTGGCATATTGGCAGCAGTTTGTCGACAATGAAATCGAGGAGAAGCAATTGACATCTCATCAATCGGGGAGGGCAAATCGGGCAAAAAAGGTGGACGTGCACGATTTCGGGCGGATGTCTTATGCCGAGGTGGATCACAAGATGGTAAGTTTTTATTTTTCTTTAATTTTAGTTGTATGTCATTCTTATTTAGCATTACTTACTAATTCTGCACTATTTTATTTCAAGAGACGGGGAGTGGCCATGGGGTAGGCCACATAGACTCGATGCCTATGTAGAAATTCGAACAAAGAAGGGCAAGGATAAGGAGGTGTCTCCGAGCGTGGCAACCACGATTATAAATTATAATTGTTTATTGTTTTTAATTACGTTATAATTTTTTTATTAACTTAATTAACTAATCGTGTACTTTTTATCATTTAAGGCAAATCTTAAGGAAGTTCATGAAAGCAGTATGATACCGATAAAACATCTTTGGCTACGAACGCACTCATCCAAGTTCTCAGGGCAGATCACAAGGGGAGGACTGGGGGTGAGCTCTCGGGTGGGGAAATCAAGGATCATCAAGGTTGACGATGCTAATGGAAAAGTCGGGATGAAATCGGAGGAAGAAACATTCATGTATGTACTTTCGAGGCAAAATGGTAAATTTAGATGAATAATTTCTGACACAAACAATCATGAAATTTTTTACTCTCGAATTAAGGAACGTCTGAGTTCAAATGGCCTGTCAATCCGGTCTCAAACGAATAAATTATGATCGTGTATAGTTGGGCTCGAAAGAAACTCAAAAGTCAAAGTCTCGAATCAAGCCCGAAGTCTGACCCCGTTACCCGGACACTGTTGAAATATTTTTGGCCTTGAAATCAGGGTCACGTCAGTTATTATGGTGCGCGAATCCAAGATCGTATGAAAAAGATATAGATTTTGGGGTCTATTTTGTAATTAATGAAATTTGGAATAAAAAAGGGTTATATATTTATGGGTGTACTATATTTATTGAAAGGGGTTTGAGGTTTTTATTCCTCTTTTTGAGAAGAAATTAGTAGGTGATCCCATGCGACTTTCATTTTGTTGTTAGTTCTATGTAAAGATACTTGGCTTTCACTCCATTAAATTAAGGCATAAAAAGTCAGCAACACAACCCACGAACAAATGCAGTTGTTGACAATTATGGGATTGTTTGCCAAAGGAAAAAAACATAGGATCGGCTCCAAAAAGAAATTGTGGCATCATGACTAATTCCAGAATACCTATTATTGGAATACTGGTTGACTCCAAAGCAAGGGTTGGTTTTGATCGTAGGGAAGGTCAGAGGTTTGAACTTTATCCCCCTCCCTATTTTTGATTTTCTCTATTTAACCCGCACCCTCCACATGGATAGCCAGGATGGTTCCATGTGGTAGCGCCTAAGGCATCCATTTCCTTGCCCAAACTTGCTCAGTGCATTGTGCACCCCAGGCCATGTGCCCCACATGCACGCAGTTCCCCCTTTCTGTCCGTTCCCCTTTACCTTTATTATATATTTTACCCCATGAACTTCTTTCCTTTTATATTCTTTCCATAACTCCCAAAAACTTTAATCTGTGACACCCCGCATATTTTAACCATGGGTGATAAGTCCTTTATCAAAATAGTCAGGAATCTCATTTGGTTCATTCTTAGCATCACTGTTGAAATTTTTTTAAATTACTAATCACATATGTCAAAATTAACAGGTGATAAATTTTATCTTTCTTTATTATCTCATCATGCGATATATAAATACAATTACCAAACCATATATACAATTAATATTGTCTGAAACAATCACATGACAGATAGATAAATAAATAATACTAAATAAACCATCGGTTCCCAAAATAAAATCCAACTATAAGTCTAAAGAAAATAAACTGAATGTAACTACATCATCCGATAAATAAAACTGAAATAATGGACCAATTGAAAGGGGAAACATGCCCAAATGAAACTACTGAATCAGCAACCCAGTCTAAGAATGAATAACTAAGGCGTTTACTCAAAGTCATACAAGCCTCCATAATGCCACAGCTACGCATTCTTGGAATGAGTCATTAAGCTTGGCGTACCTATGTATAGACACTTAAAATGTTTTGAAAAAAGATATTTTGACACGATTCAGAGCTCAAAACTATTTTAAAAATATTTAGCAAGTAATTAAGATACTATAATTAAATATGTATTAACACTTTTCATATTTAAGCGGGCGTCGCACTCTCTTGGGATATTACCCACCCCTCAACTATTGTTCACACCTAACGTTAACCTTCTGACCCAACTAATTACTCTACCCTACCTAACTAGCCTCGGTACACTTCATCTATCACGCTACTCTAACCTGAGTATTCCTTACTTTGATTTATAAGTTGTTCTACTCATTAACTTATTTAATCATTTCAACTTTAATTACTCATATAACATTCGCACTAGTTATATATGGAATACCACTTAATCGTATACCGTTCACACTAGCTATATTTAAAATACTAATAAATCATATAACGTTCACACTAGTTATATATGTAATACCACTTAATCATATAACATTCACACTAGATATATTTTAAATGAAGGTTCTAAAAGGCACGAGGCGTGGTCGAGGCGTAGAGTTCAAGCCTCAAGCCTTAGGAGCCTAGGTGTAAAAAGGCGTTTTTCCTTTTTTTATTATTTTAATTATCCCAAGGCTGGTAATATAATAAAATAGTACATACCTTGAATTTTGAAAATATATCCATATGTTTGGTATCCATCTTTCTCATATTCATGCTCCATAACCAATATTTGTCAACTAATCCTTTGTTTTAAAAAAAAAGTGTGTCTTTCGCCTTTTACCAAGAATAAGGCGTAATAAGGCGTAGACGATGCATTTCTCTCAAGCCTCAAGCCTAGGCGGGCCTTTTAGAACAGAGTTTGAAATACATTCACACTTTATGTATTTATCTTGTATATAATTATTTACTCGTATTATATACGTACTATTATACAACAATATTCGCACACATATCGCATATAGTAACCATCCTCCCGAGTAATAACTCGCCAGATGCTTTTCTCTACAATGCTATCATATCCCGGGTATGATCACTCTAACTTGGATACCACAAGTCGGACTAGCTGAAACCGAACTTTGGTAAACATATCGCGAATGTAGTGGAGGCGATCATATTTCCTCGAGAGTGAGACCGAATCATACCCAAAATGCCTCACCTCAAAAATAAATCACACAATAATATACTAGACGATATGACATGGGAACTATACTCTCCCTACATTTACTATCTAGGGAATTCACCCACATCGCGCAACCTCCGATGATAGCACTATAGGTCTATGCTTTCACATAAATATCATTCACACCGATATTTATAAAATACACACATAAATATATATATATATATATATATATATATATATATATAAATACAAATCCGGCAAAACCGTGCCTAACATTTGTAGCACAAGCAAATAATTCCCGAGTCTATCTCACGACTCAAATTTTATTTAAATTTACATTAATTAAATAATTAACTTAACATTATTTTGATAAAATACCCGGACTCACCCAATTGGCTAGTTTCCATCCGAAATTCCAATACGAATCCCAAGGGTCCTTATCCCAATATAATTCTTAAAAATCACAAATTCTCATAACTTTAATATCCTGACCGATTAAACACCTTTCACTAAAACAACTATAACTCTCTCCGTGACACCCCGCCCAATAAAATATTGGGTGATTAGTCCTATATCAAATTAAGACCGGAATCTCATGTGGTTCATTCTCAGTATCACTATTGAAAACTAATTAATTACTAATAACCTATTAGGCCCGGTGTCAAAATTTTAAACTTCCTAATCTTTTTAACTTAATCGCACAAGTAAATCCAATCACACGGTAATATACATAACAAATGAAATGAATAAATAAATAACTGATAACTCTTGGTAAACATTTATACAACCATATCGAATGAGCATAACAACAAAATCGTTGGAAATAAAGTAAATGACATCAGTTGGGCAACTTCCCCGAATATAAATTACAATACCTCCTATCGAGATCACAAAGATGGAAGCGTCTAAATCAATTCCTGCCAACATCCACAACTGCGGCATCTACGTCTGACTCGAAAGAATTTTCATACCGGCATCCCTGTGATTGGACACCTAAAAGGTTTTTGAAAATATTTGAAAGTGGGTCAGATCCCAATTCGTTTTGAAAATATTCAGTAAGTGCTTATTCAAAATATGATATTCTTCATATTTAAACTGGTATCGCACTCACATGAGATACCCCTCACCTCTCATCTAACAGTGCACACCTAATCGCATGTATCTTAAACACCCTAGTTATGTTACCTCGCCTAACTAGTATCTTCCCAAACCATTTAACACCATACGCTATCTCAACAACTTGCGTATTAATATCCTAAGCTTTTGTCCATTTGCATTATATTATTCTCACTTATAATTCACCCGTTCAATATAAATAACTCTCACTAGTTATTACACTATTTACATTTTAGTGCTATTTATCCTGTATATAATATTCTTATCTTATATACGTATATCACACATTTTATATTCCGAATTTTATACTCCCGAATGATCCAGAAATTATTTCACCTTTCATTCTTTATTTTGTCCTTATATATATGTTTTCACATCTCATATATATGTATACAATATACAATACACATCCAGTATATCTATACTTATATATCACACTTTATATAAGTATAACAACCATCCTTCATAGTTATAACTCAATGGATGCAATCTCTAGAATTCTATCATCCTCCAGGGGATTTCTCACTCATCCGTCTGGGCATCCAGGTTGATATCTCATCACCGTACCCTAAATAAAACACAAGCGTATGTGAAGCGATTATAGTTCCTCATCTGAAAGTGACATCGAATCATACCCAAGACGTCTCACCCAGAATAAAGAGTCACACTTGCTTAAATAATTGGACGCTATGACCTGGGGAATATACTCACCCTGCTCCTCAAGCTAGGGGATTCACCCACATCTCGTAACCTCCCATGATAGCACCAAAGCGGCATGTTCCACATAAATATATCAATCCCACACAGATATATTTAAAATTACTTCATATATATATATATTGTCTCTATACCCGTATATATATATATATATATAGGAGAAGGCTCACCTACATCATGCTCTATACATCATCCATACATCACACCTCGTTGTAGCCCCTTAAAAATAATTTTTCCAAATTTTTTATTTTTCTCTTGAAATTAACCTTCCAATAAACCCATGTTAAAAAAATCAGGTGAAAATACATTTTATAGCTATTTTTAAAAAATTCACAAAAAACTGCTCAAAATATCTTATTTATAAGGGTCTGCGCCAACAGTTTTTTGTGTATTTTTTAAAAATAGCTACAAAATGTATTTTGACCTAATTTTTTGAATACGGGTTGATTAAAAGGTTAATTTCAAGGGAAAAATAAAAATTTTGGAAAAAAAGTTTCTTAGGCCCTAGAACTAGATGTGATGTATGGTGTGATGTATATACATCATGATGTAGGTGAGCCTTCCTCTCTCTCTCTCTCTCTCTCTCTCTCTCTCTCTCTCTCTATATATATATATATATATATATATATATATATATATATATATATATATATATATCAACAACTTTGGCTATTCGTGCCTATCTCTCATGGCATTAGCCAAAAATACAAATATACCAATTCATATTAATTTATAAGTATTTCACGCAACTTATATTAATTCCACAAGTATTCACTCACTTATGGTACAAATATAACATTTATTTCTTCTGAATATTATCTTACCACGTCTAACTAATATTATAGTTTCATCCTACTCGCACATTCGTATTAACTCACATATGATCAGCATATATATATATATTCTACACGCCTAAATATATACCTAAACATGCCAAAGTAATTTACCAAGTGTCGCTCATCTCAAACACTCTTCCAATTTATACCCCGAATTTTATCCTCACTAACCCAAGGGTCACGTATCTCTCATTTAATCATCTAGAGGTCCTCCCACCCTATTTATGATCCCCTATTACTTATCTCCTCGAAATAATTCTCAATTTCCATCCTTAAAACCCAAGGAAAAATCTCTCAGAACTGTTAGGGCCGAATCGATTCGACAGGATCCGAATCAATTCTCCTTGACCCAAATTGATTCACCCTTCACCAAATCGATTCGAAATTATTCTACTTTTCTACTGTCCTCAACTGATTTGGTTTGCATAGCAGCGAATCGATTCTCACCTAATCAGAGTGCCTATTTCCTCATGATTTCTTCTTCTCCAACCCTTACTCTCACACTAATACACATCAACCTCCATTTTCATGGCTTCCCACCTTACCCATCATCAATATCCCTATCTCCACACTTATTTATCGCCAACACAACAATCAATTTGGGATTCAAACATTTTAAACCAAGAAAATAAACCCTTTTCTTTCTTAGAACCTAACTTACCTTTCTTCCAATTTCTCACTATAATTTACCCCATTAACATGAATTTTAGCTTAGATTTCATATGGAGTTAATATCACAACAATTTCTATGAAATCAATTCTCAAAAACCCATTTTTTATCCAAGAATCCCAACCCAAATCATATAGTTTTCATACCAACTATAATATGGATTATAAACACATTAAAAGAATTAAATAAAGTTAAACACTTGCCTCGTTGGATAAATTCGACGACCTCGTGCCCTGAATCCATCGGATTCTTACTTTCTCTCTTTTCTTTCTTTTCCTTCTTTCCTTTCTCTTTCTACCATGCCCTTATAAGAGAGAAATGAGGTTTATCCCTTATTGAACCCAAAATTGACTCGTATACACAATTGATAGTCCCTACTAATCCAAAAAGTCCCCGAAACCCAAACATTACCCCCCGGGTACTCTATTCTAACTATCTCGACCCTTCCGAGACCAACCGTGAGCTCAAAATTCCCATTCGAGTCACTTATCAACAATTCACCTTTTAAATCCAGTACGACTTCATAGGTACTTTTCGAATAAAATATTATTTCTTGTCGCTTTGCATAATCGCGACCTAATATAAAATAATCCAACTTCATTTACTTATTCCCGTAAGTAAATATAGCACACATAAATAATAATCCAAAACTTGTCAAGTAATATTTAACACACTTTAAATTTTTCTTTCACTTGAAAATTTCAATTTATTAAATTACCACACTAATGTAATTTAAATATCCATAAAAGTATGGGGTACTATATACTCCCCCCCTTACAAAGGAATTTCGTCCTCGAAATTCGTACATAGACGGTACTAAGACTCAGGATCTTAACAACACAACATCCTTTAGTACTTGAAATCAATCTCAAAGTAAGGCTTAATCACTATAGCCCCAGCTTCATAACAATTTTGTGCAACTCTCTTAATACTGAATTCTTCATCAGTTATAAGGTCACACCTTAATAACAATATATTACACATTGTGCTTCTACCAATGACATTCGAATAAGACGAGCCCATACATCGCTGGCTCTATCGACTTAATACTAATGTATCAGCTTCTCGTATTCATCCCAACACAAAACTCCCATCCTGAGAGAAACCACATGAATATCTGACCATTCCTGTCGATTCTTCAAATCTCGGTTCATGGCAACGTAACTCTTAAGACAGTTAAAAGCCACCCAAAATAGTTTGTGGCTCCTACACTTTAGTTAACCGACTCTAACTCTCATCCAATTACAAATGTCTAACTATCCACTCACCTGTAAACAACCAGAAGGAGAATGGTCAGAGTTTTCCACACAAGACCTCAATAAGCACCTTGTCCACAACAAACAAGTATGAGTGTTTACACATAACTATACTATTCGATAACGTCTTCTCCCAATAACCATACTATGCCTTACTTCACTTACAAGCTATATCAGTGGTGGAAGTTAAATAATCGCAGTGATTCCAAAATCACATTCATACAACTTTACTAGTCGTTAATCACCTCTCGTCTACTCATCGGGCTATAGGTGACACGACTTGCCCAAAACAAAACATCATCCTTACCACTTCCTTAAATCCCTACCGGAGGTGGGGTTGAAGGACCTCATCCTGATTCACAATAATATTGGGCGGCACCTTGCATTGTCGTGATCCTTCTTTTCAAAGAAAAATTGGAGCACACTATCTTATAGTGTAACTCACCCCAAAAGAATAACATTTACTTCTTTTTGGTCAACTTGTTCCACATATTCGAAGGAAATCACGACCTAATCCTGATGTTGGAAACCCATCAAATAAATTTACCAGCCTGACTACCCCTTCCTTCAATGGAATCATCAGATTGATATAAAATTTTTTGGTTGATCATCATGCACCAACCTATTTCTATCTATTAGTGGTGGACACAGAAACAACTCACTATGTCCCGCTCAACACCTACTTCCACTTATAACGTCTTCACATTAAGTGGTACTTAATACTCCCCTTCTTACCTGGGGTACAAAAATTCTAGGCCCGTGCAGTTTTCACCACAATGCGCACTTCTGGGCCTTTATACCTTATTGACATCATCATTCTATTAACGCACAAGTCACTCTCAACATTATACTGAGTAGGACTCCACCCCAATTTCCCACAATAATTGGATTTTCCTCTTCTTAAGATATATCTTTGTAGATGGCTTCTCACAACCTTTCAACCCATATCGGGTGTACTACTCTAAATGCACAACTATACTTGGATTATCGTCTTTCTCACATAACATTTAATCCATCTTACCATTTCAACTTTATTTAAAACTACCCCACAGGCATATATTCCACACATCTATTCTCATGTCCCTTTAACTCAGACAATTTTGAAATACGTTGATCAGGGCACCCACACACCCTATAATCCACGCATATTGGTATAAACATCACATTCGTCTCACACGTAACACACATTATCCATTTGCCCTCGCATTCACAGCGTGGCTATGATAGTTGGGTATTCTCAATCACCCCATAAATTGAAATCTAATCCTTCTCGGCATTGTCCCACTCTTCAACTCGTGATGAAAAGCTTCAGTGCTTTGTCACAGCACAACCGACTTCAATAGCATAAAATCATAATATAACTTTCAACTCACAGTTATAACTAGATGCTTGTATAATGACCTAGGTATACTCGTGGACTAATGACCAAACATCTTCCACTTCCAACGTTATGCTAACTTTCAGGCGTGGGATGTCTCGCCAAGCGAAATCCAAACAAGGAACCCCCCCGATACACTACTACCTAACATTTTCGGAACATCGAAATCTGTTAGGCCTTCAGTCCATAGCATGTACCCCTAACTTTCCATCTCTTAATCACTTTTAAATAAGGAACTTTCCCCCAAAATCAGCATTAGTGCTAATCACCTTCCATAACCCTCAAACACACAACCGGGACTCTAGAAATTATGTCCCCACATATATAAATATCAACTCAACTCTCACCTCTCTAAAGGAGTGATATGACAATGCACTCTTCCTATTACCAATTCCTGAGCGCTAAACATAATAACGAGTTAAATTTCTTTACTCGATAAAAAGGCCAATACACTCCGAATCCTATCGGTAAAGTCCCTACACGCCGGGATCAAATATCTCGAGACAGCCATACCCTCTGAAGTCTTTATAGTAAGATAATATAAATGCGAGCTCGACCTTCTCACAGGTGAGACATCGCCAAAACAACACTTCCTACCCTGGAATAGCAAACACAATAGCCTTGCAATAATAGCCCACTATCGTTCTAATTATTGTTAACCATTCTATACTCAGGGTAATAACATACTCGTATAATAAATCACTAAAATGAGTAATTCCAAGAAAAATATATGCCACTATCAATACAATCGCTCACCCGCAGATGACACAGAAATAACCTCGCTATACCACTAAAAATATATAAACATACTAATAATGTTATCGATATATGCACTAAACTTATCTCACACGTGAATCTAGCGATAATGAAAGTACTGTGACTCATTCGTGTCACATAAAACATACCTCCTTTTCTGAGGTTAAAACTCTTATTCTCTACCTTGCCAATCACCCTGGCTGCTTAGATGGTCCCTGAACATAACACGTATGTCCAAACCAAACTAAGAACTACTTTAATTATTGCCCTTGATAGGCGCCATACTCTTGTCCCTTGACTCATTTCGGGTAAAATTAATACATGTGGTCCTACCCTCCACAAAATATCTCTATATACAATCCACTTATCTCCGGCCATATAGACCATATTAGGGTTGTCCTTCTCTCAAACTCTGGTAGTCTCAACTCTGATGGTTACCCTCGTTGTTCCCTTGGCTCCGCTGGCCTTAAGGAATACACTGCTGGCTTTAACAGCCCTGACTCAATTAACCGTCACTTGGTAAGAATTCAACTATCTGAATCATTTAAATGGGTTCCCTGATGGCTCTCCCCTTGTGGTGTTTCACTAACACCGTTTCATCCAGTCTTACTCCCGACTAAATCTTTTGATTCTTTTAGCTCCCTTCACAAAGAAGTGTTAATATCTTCACTGTTAAAACACGACATTATTATTTTTCTGCATCGACCGTCCAAGCAGAATTTCCCTGAAGTGTTGGCAACTCTTCTCGCGAGTCAATTACCCACTTAAGAATTCTCTTCTCCACTGTACCTACCTTATTTGGTATAAAATTTTGCTAAATAATTAAATTCATTTTCATAGATGGACCTCTGTTCGGCCCTCTTGTGATGCGTTCAAAATAGTGTTCACATCTTCTCCTGAACATCTGATGAAGGAACTTGCGGCCAAATCGTACCTCAGATCCTTCCATTAACACAACTTCTCACTTTCTAAATGTGGTGGTTAACTCCCACCATAATAACTTTTCTCCTACGAGCCAAGAAAAATTTACCCCAAATTTTCACTTTCGGGTATACCACACTCAACCATATACCAAAGCCTCTAGGAATATAACTTCCATTGGCTAACACACACTATTTCAGCATTTCTAAAATTCCCACGAATGGTCCTCTTCAAAGACCGTCTGACTCTCTCCTATTTTAACCACTCTGGGTGAGTCCTAGCAATCTTTATAGCTCCTAACTTCCCGAGCAACAATAGGGGTGACCTTATCTATGGTCTTTATCCCCAAAATATTCTAGAACCCCAACTGAGACTTGCCTCCCCACGACCTTCGTCGGTCATCCATTCGTTGTTCAGCAGATGAACACACCCGAACGCAAATAAGATTCACTAATATGTACACATTATAGAAGGAGAACGAAATCTCACCATATAAATCAACAATCTTAAACATAAGGCTCTACATCAGATAGAAGGCAATGATGGAAGCGTAGTACATTTGTACAGATTCCTAAGGACACTAGAACTTTATGCTCTGATACCACCTGCGACACTCATCCCAATAAAATACCGGGTGATCAGTCATCCTATTTCAAATTAAGAAAGGAATCTTAAGTGGTTCATTCTCAGCATCACTATCGAAAACTAATTAATTACTAATAACTTATTAGGCCCGATGTCAAAATTTTAAACTTTATAATATTTTTAACTTAACCGCACAAGTAAATCCAATCACACGGTAATACACATAACAAATGAAATAAATAAATAAATAACCGATAACTCTTAGTAAACATTTATACAACCATATCGAATGAGCGTAACAACGAAATCGTTGGAAATAAAGTAAATGACATCAGTTGGGCAATATGCCTGAATATAAATTACAATACCTCTTATTTAGATCACAAAGATTGAAGCGTCTAAATCAATTCCTGCCAACATCCACAGTTGCGACAGCTACGTCTGACTCGAAAGAATTTTCATCCAGGCGTACCTGTGACTGAACACCTAAAATGGTTTTGAAAATATTTTAAAGTGGGTCAGAGCCCAATTCGTTTTGAAAATATTTAGCAAGTTCTTAAAATACTTTAATATTCAAAACATGATATTCTCCATATTTAAAATGGTATCGCAGTCACATGAGATAACCTCACCTCTCATCTAACAGTGCACACCAAATCTCATGTATTTTAAACACCCTAGTTGTGCTACTCGGCTTAACTAGTATCTCCCCAAATCATTTAACACCATACGCTATCTCAACAACTCGCGTATGTAATATCCTAAGCTTTTGTCCGTTGGCATTATATTATTCTTACTTATAATTCATCCATTCATCATAAATTACTCTCACTAGTTATTACACTATTTATATTTTAGTGTTATTTATCCTGTATATAATATTCTTATCATACATACGTATATCACACATTTTATATTATGGATTTTATACTCCCGAATGATCCATAAATTATATCACCTTTCATTCTTTATTTTGTCCTTATATATATGTTTTTACATATCATATATATGTATACAATATACAATACACATCCAATATATCTATACTTATATATCACACTCTATATAAGTATAAAAACCATCCTTCGGAGCTATAACTCAATGGATGCAGTCTCTAAAATGCTATCATCCTCCTGGGAATTTCTCAATCACCTATCTGGGTAACCAGGTCGGTATCTCATCACCGTACCCTATATAAAACATAAGTATATGGGAGCGGTCATAGTTCCTCATCTAAAAGTGAGATCGAATCATATTCAAGACGCCTCACCCAGAACAAAGAGCCACACTTGCTTAAATAACTGGACGCTATGACCTGGGGACTATACTCACCCTACTACTCACGCTAGGGGATTCATCCACATCGCGCAACCTCCCATGATAGCACTATAGGGGTATGTTCCAAAAAAATATATTAATCACACACAGATATATTTAAAATTACTTCATATATATACTGTCTCTATACCCGTGTGTATATATATATATATATATATATATATATATATATATATATATCGACGAATCCGACTATTCATGCCTATCTCTCATGGCATTAGCCTAAAATCCAAATATACCAATTTCTATTAATTTATAAGTATTCACGCAACTTATATTAATTCCATAAGTATTCATTCACTTACGGTACAAATATCAAATTTATTTCGTCCGAATATTAACTTACCACGTCTAACTAATATGCTAATTTCATCCTACTCGAACATTCGGATCAACTCACATATAATCGGCATATATATATTCTACATGCCTAAATATACATATCTAAACCCGTCAAAGTAATTTACCGAGTGTCGCTCATCTCAAACACTCTTCCAATTTATACCCCGTATTTTTTCCTGACTAACCCAAGGGTCACGTATCTCTCATTTAATCATCTAGAGGTACTCACACCCTATTTTGGATCCCATATTACTTATCTCCTCGAAATAATTCTCAATTTCCATCCTTAAATCCCAAGGAAAAATCTCTCAAACTGTTAGGGCCGAATTGATTCGATAGCCTTGACCTGAATCGATTCACCCTTCATCGAATCGATTCGAAATGGTTCTACTTTGCTACTGTCCTCAACTGAATCTATTTTCATACCAACAAATCGATTCGCATGCTAGCGAGTTGATTCGCACCTGATTATAGTGCCTATTTCCCAACGATTTCTTCTTCATCTCCAACCCTTACTCTCACATTAATACACATCAACCTCAATTTTCATGGCTTCCCACCTTACCCATCATCAATAACCTATATCCACACTTATTTATCCCTAACACAACAATCAATATGGGATTCAAACAATTTAAACCAAGAAAATCAACCATTTTCTTTCTTAAACACTAACTTTCATTTCTTCCAATTTCTCTCTATAATTAACCCCATTAACATGAATTTCAGCTTAAATTTCATATGGAGTTAATATCATAACAATTTCTACGAAATCAATTCCCAAAAACCCATTTTTTATCCTAGAATACCAACCCAAATCATATAGTTTTCATATCAACTAAAATATGGATTATAAACACACTAAAATAATATATATTATAAGGAGTATTGGCCCGATCTAATCATCGACTCCGATTCTCTTATCATTTGCATTGGCCTGGTCTAATCCTCGACTACAAATGTAAATGAAACAAATAGAATATTGGCTCAGTCTAATCCCTGACTCCAACATCATATAGGAACTATAGGTATTCACCCAACCTAAGTACAACATTTATAGGTATTCACACAACCAAATTATTCATACTTGTACGTAATATATTTCTCTTTAATATTCACCGCACTTGTTTGCTTTACGAATTTATTTCACTTCCGTATTTATTTGAGTATAATAATCTACCATTCTACCCAAGTATTTTATTAATATAGTTTATATTTCACACACAATATATATACTATAAGGAGTGTTGGCCCGGTTTAATCATCAACTCCAATTCTCCTATCATTTACATTCGCCCAGTCTAATCCTCGACTCCAAATGTAAATGAAAAAAATAGAACATTGGCTCGGTCTAATCCTCGACTCTAATATCAAAAATTCAATATAGGTATTCACCCAACCAAAGTACAAAATTTATAGGTATTCACACAACCAAATTATTACTATGCATCAATAGGTGTTCACTCAACCCGATAATACGCATTAGTACGTAGTATATCTCTCTCACATATTTGTCGTACTATTTGTCTTACGATTTATCTCACTATCGTATATATAGGAGTTTTCACACAACTCTAAGGGTCCTAGTTACCCCTTGTTATATCAATTCAGTAGTTACCCTTGTTAACCTACTGACCCAACAAATTTAAGCTCGCTCACGCTTTTTCCGTAATTATATTCTTATCATCTTAAATTAGGTTACGTCACAATCAAGCCTATGAATTTTCACTTTAATTCTCTCACAAAATTAAAGTCCAACTCTCAATCATAGACATACTTCCATCATTATTCCAGCAATATATTTCATCAAGGTCTCAAACACTTCCCCGATAAATTTTTTTAGCCATTTGAGGCTTAAAAAGAAAAATCACACATTTTCTGGTAGCTTAAATATCTTGCACTAAAACAGCTATAATTCAATACTCATAAATCCAAATGACCTAATTTAAAGCTCATTATAAATATAACTTCAATACCTTTGTTTTCATTCATAAATGATCATTTAATTCAAATCGTACAGAAAATAGCATGCATTTGAATTCTCTCAAAAATATTCGTAACTCAACTGTTCTGGCAGCTTAAACACCTTGCACTGAAACAACTATAACGCACTCTACATAAGTCCAATTAACCTAATTGAAATCTCATTAGAAATATAAATTCAATACCTTTCTTTTAATTCATAAATGAGAATCTAATTCAAATCATACAGAAAATAGCATGCATTTGAATTCTCTCAAAAATATTTGTAACTCAACTGTTCTGGCAGCTTAAACACCTTGCACTAAAACAACTATAACTCACTCCACATAAGTCCAATTGACCTCATTAAAATATCATTAGAAATATAACTTCAATACCTTTCTGTTAATCCATAAATGAGCATCTAATTCAAATCATACAGAAATGGCATGGATTTGAATTCTCTCAAAAAGTTTCGTAACTCAGCTATTTTTTAAGCTTAAACACCTTGCACTAAAACAGCTATAACTCAATCTACATAAGTCCAATTGACCTCATTAAAATCTCATTAGAAGTATAACTTTCATACCTTTTTTTTCATTCAAAAATGAGCATCTAATTCAAATAATACAGAAAATGGCATGCGTTTGAAGTCATGCTAAAATTTCTGGCAGCTTGAAAAATTATCATAATTCAATTTAATGGTTTTCTTTAATCCCTACAAGAACCATTCAAGATCACATCTTTTCTATGAATTTATCTAAGATTTCTTTATTAATATTCTATACATCATAAGGGATTCAATTTTTCAGATTTCATATGGTATAAATATCGCATCAAATTTCTATGAAATCATTTCACAAAAGAAACCCATTTTCTCACATAAATCCAACCCAAAAATTCATATTTTTCACCAACTATAATATGGATTATAAAAACAAATAAATTATTAAAGCAAGTTAAACACTTGCCTTGAATTGTATATTATTTGATCTTCCTCTTTGTATGTTGAATGAAATCTCAAATTCCTTCTTGATTTCTTCCTCCATTTCTCTCTTCTCTTCTTTCTTTCTTCTCTTTATCTCTCTTAGGTTAGAGAATTGGAGGTTATGGCTGCCCCTCATATATTAAATCCCGAAATTGGGTGTTAGCCCAAGTGTAAAATGACTCGTGTACCCAATTGTGAGTCTCGACTAGTCAAAAAAGCTCCCGAAACCCAAACATTACTCCCGGGTACTTTATTTTGACTATTTCGATCCATTCGGGATCAACAATGCACTCGAAATAACCGTCCGAGTCACTTATCAAAAATTTACTTTTTGAACCCAACACAACTCTACAGCATGTTATGAATAAAATATTACGACTCGTCGCTTTTACCCACCTACGACATGATATAAAAATAATCCAACTCATTTACTTATTCTGGTAAATAAATATAGTATATATAAATATTAATTTGATTATTTTCAATTAATATTTAATCCTATCATTTTATTTCTCAT
This sequence comes from Sambucus nigra, assembly GCA_949130495.1. NCBI lineage: Eukaryota > Viridiplantae > Streptophyta > Magnoliopsida > Dipsacales > Adoxaceae > Sambucus > Sambucus nigra. Next base: position 376,306,097 of record OX422209.1, on the reverse strand, counting down.
TTCTCACCTCAAAATGGTCTACACGCGACTCCCAGTGAGATAAAATAAAATACGCACATATCACTCGCTATGTATATAAAAATCCACCATTATTTACTATTCACGCACATAGTAAATCTCGTAACATATTATTAATCAGTCTCTATCTCTCGATTAATATTTAATAATCACTTTTATTATTTAATCACATTAAATTACATCACACGTGTAATTTAACTAAAATGTATTTATCCAATTAATTTTTCGAATTAATTAAATCATAAATACGTAGGAATACGGGGTATTACATACTTCCCCGCTTACAAAGGAATTTCGTCCCCGAAATTAGGACAATGTCGGTACTAAAACTTAGGATTTTTAAAAAAAAAAAATCACAAAGTAAAAAGTTCCCCAAGTATGATCATATATATATAGTCTCATCATCCCTATATATATATATTCCCTAATCCTGCACCCTTAGGTTAAGACCACTTTGTGCAAAGCATTTATTATTATTTCCATATCTACTAGTCTCACACAGTAAAAATATTCACAAATCCATATATATATATATATATATTAATCATGCACCACCGGGCAAATACCCATTAGCGCACTAAACAATAATATCCCTGTACCCCCGGGTTATCACCCATTAGTACACTTAATAAAATTTTACACCCCCGGGTTTATGACCCTTTAGTGTAAAAACAACATAACCTTGCACTCCCAGGTTATCACCTATTAGTGCACTTAGCAAAAATATCAAATAATAGGCATACACAGATCCTATTAAAATTCATAGGTATTCTCCCGATCTATTTGCATACTTACCATACGTATTTTATTCTCATCGCAACGTATAGTATAAATATTCAAATTACTATCTCTCTCGTAATCTCCAAGGTACATTCTCTATACTGAATAATTAAAGTATCAATTCTCATATACTCTTCCGGAATTCAGTACTAAATACACCCCTTCTTTCCTGGGAGTATGTTAACAATACAGTCATGCCTAAGCCACTCGTCAACACCCGTTCGAGTAAGAATCCGCTCTACTTTCTCATAATAATTTGGTATCCTTTTTATCAAGAGGTGCCTTTTAAATGGCTTGCCACAGACTTCCAACCCATATCAGGTGTGCTAGCTCTCGTTGCACATATATGCTTGAATTATCGTCATTCTCACACGACATTCAACCAGTCATACTATTTTAGCCTTGTTTATAACTTACCCTCGAGCATATATTTTACACATTCATTTTCACGTCCTTTATCTCGGACATATTTGGAACTAACTAACCAGGGTTCCCATACACCCTATCATTCGTGCATATATGCACAACCATAATATAATCCGTGCATAAAATCTATGACTATAAAAACATGAGTATTCTCAATCACCCCACTAATCATAATATAATTTTCCTCGACATCGTCTCACCCTTCAACCTGTGGTGAGAGGAAAAAAAAATTCAGTGCTTTTTCAAGGCACTAGAGGCTTCACATGCCTTATTTGCATAATATCTCTCAGTTCAATGTGTTCTCTCCACACGTAAAATGAGTAACAACTACAGTGTTAGCCCTTACCCTAGCATCCAACACCTCTCAACTCCCGCGTCTATAAAGGAGTGATATAACAATGCACTCTTTCTATCACTAAGTACTGAGCGCTAAACAAGATAACGAGCTCGATCTCTCTGCTCGGCTGTAACCCACTATACCCTAAATCATATCAACCTAGTCCCTACACACCGGGACTAACTGTAACGAGACCTATATGCTCTCCAAAGTCCCCAACAAAATGTATCATAAGTGCGAGCCCAACCTTCTTTTAGGTACAGAATCACCAAATGGCACATCCTACACTGGAATAGTGAACACGATAGCCTTGCACTAACGGCCCACTACCGCTCTAACCATTATTAACCAATCTATAAATAGGAGAATATCATAATCGTATAACACATCACTAAAATGAGTAGTTCTAATTTATTCCCCACTAAGTCCATAGCCTCTCCCCTACGGATAAATTCAATGATAACCCCGTTACACACCGGTATAATATGTACACATAAAAATATATCGACATATCCACCAAACTCGTCTCACATGTGAATTTAGCATTAATCAAAATATCATGACTCGCTCGGTCACACAAAATATACCTCATTCGCCCGAGGATACAACTTATATTTCTACCTTGCCAATCTCTCTGGCTGCTCAAACGGTTCTCGAACATAACACGCTTGTCCGAATCGAACCCCAAAACTATCTTAATCATTGCCCTGCTAGGTACCATACTCATGTCTCTTTACTCACTTTGGGCAAAATCAATACGTGTGGTCTCACTCTCCACATAAAAATATCTCTCGATAAAATCCCTTATATTTGTGGCCACGTTGGACCCCTGTTGTTCCTTTAGCTCCTCTGGCCCCAAGGAACACACTACTGGCCTTACCAGCCCTTACTTAATTCACCATCACTTAGTCAGAATTCATTTATCTGCATCGTTTAAATGGGTCCCCCACACGAGTCTCTCCCTGTGGCGTTTCACTATCACATTTACTTCCAGTCTTACACCCTGACTAATTTCACAAATTCTTTTAGCTCCCTTCACGTAGAAGCATTAATTTCTCAAACACAATAGAGGTGACTTCGACTACGGTCATCATCCCCAAAATATATTTTACAACACCAACTGAGCCCCACCTCCTACTATTCTCCCAACGGCCCTCACCGGTAGTCCTTCGTTGTTCGGTGTACCATACCCAATCGAACTCGTATATGAATCACATCAACTATACTTAACAGTAAGAGAACGTAAGACGCGTACGTAGAGGAATACAATAATCCAATGATAGGGCTCTATATTAATCAAACGATACGCTGAAAATATAGTAAGCCGTACAGATCCTAAGGACACTAGAATCTGATGCTCTGATACCATCTGTGACACCTCGCCTAATAAAATACTGGGTGATCAATCCTATACCAAATTAAAATAGGAGTCTCATATGGTTCATTCTCAGCATCACTGTAGAAAACCAATTTAATTACTAATAACCTATTAGGCTGGCGTCAAAATATTAATTAACTAAGCTTTTTAACCAAACCATTCAAATAAAGCAATCACAACAGTTTATATGCAACAACTGAAATGAAATAAAATAACCGAACACTCGGTACAATTTAATAGAGCCAAATCGAATGTTGCACTAAAAGGCAGTAAAGAATAATTGGATACAATTGGGCTATCAGCCCTAATGTTACTACAATGCCTCCTATACAGATCACAAGGATATAAGCGTCTAAAATGAACCTGCATGCATCGACAACTGCTGCAGCAAACGTTTGACTCGAAGGAATCATCATCCAGGCGTCCCTGTGTCTGGACACCTAATATATATAGATATAGCAAGAGAGGAAAATAGAGAAACGGGTCAGAGCCCGAGTTTTGAAAATATTTTACAAGTTCTTAACATACTTTAATATTTAAAATATGATACTCCCATATTTAAACTGGTGTCGCACTCACATGAAATACCCTTCACCTCTCATTTATAATGCGCGCCTAACGTTCTATACTTAGTCTATTGTAGCTACAATTACCCAAGATATTTAGACTATAGTACTCATCTGAACTTATCTACACGTCTAAGTTCCCGTACCGCCCACACAGTACTAAGTTTCATTAACACACTCTCATAGTGTGAATAAATTTCATGTAACATTTCACATATGTTAGTTTCTGATTTGAAAGTTAAGTTTGACCACTTAATCTTATCCATTAGATGCTCACTGTCTAATATTATGTTTTGCCCATTAAGCTTTCTTCGCTTAAGTTAATAGTTAGATGTATTCACGTCATCTAATTATCTACTACTTCGTCCTAGTAGATTATTCATATAGTATATATTTCACACACAATATATACTATAAGGAGAATTGACCCGGTCTAATCGTCAACTCCAATTATGCCAAATTATTTGCCTTTTTGATGTATGAAAATCATATAATCATCTACCATTCTACCCAAGTATATTATTTATATAGTATGTCTTTCACACACAATAATTATCTACTACTTCATCTTAGTAGATTATTTATATAGTATATATTTCACACACAATATAAACTATAAGGATAATTGGCCCGATCTAATCGTCGACTCCAATTATCCCAAATTATTTGCCTTTTAATGTATGAACATCATATAATCGTCTACCATTCTACACAAGTAGATTATTTATATAGTATGTATTTCACACACAATAATTATCTACTACTTCATCTTAGTAGATTATTCATATAGTATATATTTCACACACAATATAAACTATAAGGATAATTGGCCCGATCTAATCATCGACTCCAATTCTCCTATTGATTTATCTTTTAGATGTATGAATATCTTATAATCATCTACCATTCTGCCCAAGTATATTATTTATATAGTATATATTTCACACACAATATATACTATAAGGAGTATTGGCCCGGTCTAATCATCGACTCCAATTCTCCTATCATTTGCATTGGCCCGGTCTAATCCCAACTCCAAATGTAAATGAAACAAATAGAATATTGGCTCGGTCTAATACTCGACTCCAATATCATATAGGCACTGTAGGTATTCACCCAACCTAAGTACAACATTTATAGGTATTCAAACAACCAAATTATTCATACTTGTACGTAATATATTTCTCTCTAATATTCACCGTACTTGTTTGCTTTACGAATTTATTTCACTTTTGTATTTATTTGAGTATAATCATCTACCATTACACCCAAGTATATTATTTATATAGTATATATTTCACACACAATATATATACTATAAGTAGTATTGGCCTAGTCTAATCATCGACTCCAATTCTCCTATCATTTACATTGGCCCGGTCTAATTCTCGACTCCAAATGTAAATGAAAAAAATAGAATATTGGCTCGGTCTAATCCTCGACTCCAATATCAAAAAGGAACTGTAGGTATTCACCCAACCTAAGTACGAAATTTATAGGTATTCAAATAACCAAATTATTACTATGCATCAATAGGTGTTCACTCAACACGATAATACGCATTAGTACGTAGTATATATCTCTCACATATTTATCGTACTATTTGTCTTACGATTTATCTCATTATCGTATATATAGGAGTGTTCACACAAATCTAAGGGTCCTAGTTACCCCTTTTTATATCAACTCAGTAGTTATTCTTGTTAATCTACTGACCCCACAAATTTAAGCTCGCTCACGCTTTTTTCGTAATTATATTCTTATCATCTTGAATTAGATTACGTCACAATCAAGCCTATGAATTTTCACTTTAATTATCTCAAAAAATTAAACTCCAAAACTCAATCATAGACCTACTGCCATCATTATTCCAGCAATATATTTCATCAAGCTCCTAAACACTTCCCCGATAAATTTTTTTAGCCATTTGAGGCTTACAAAGAAAAATCACACATTTTCTGGCAGCTTAAATACCTTGAACTAAAATAGCTATAATTCACTCCACACAAATCCAATTGACCTCATTAAAATCTCATTAGAAATATAACTTTAATACCTTTCTTTTCATTCATAAATGAGTATCTAATTCAAATCATACAGAAAATAGCATGCATTTGAATTCTCTCACAAATATTCGTAACTCAACTATTCTGGCAGCTTAAACACCTTACACTAAAACAACTATAAATCACTTTACATAAGTCCAATTGACCTCATTCAAAGATAATTAGAAAGAAAACTTCAATAAAGTTCATTTACTTCATAAATGAGAATCTAATTCAAATCATACAGAAAATAGCATGCATTTTAATTCTCTCAAAAATATTCGTAACTCAACTGTTCTCGCAGCTTAAACACCTTGCACTAAAACAACTATAACTCACTCCACACAAGTCCAATTGACCTAATTCAAAGCTCATTAGAAATATAAATTCAATGCATTTTTTTTCATCTATAAATTCACATCTAATTCAAATCATACAGAAAATGGTATGTATTTGAATTCTCTAAAAAATTTCCATAACTCAGCTATTCTGGCAGCTTAAACACCTTGCACTAAAACAACTATAACTCACTCTACATATATCCAATTGACCTCATTCAAATATAATTAGAAATATAACTTCCATACCTTTATTTTCATCCATAAATGAGCATCTAATTCAAATCATACAGAAAATGACATGCGTTTGAAGTCATGCTAAAATTTCTGGCAGCTTGAAAAATTATTTTAATTCAATTTCATGGTTTTCTTTAATCCCCATAAGAACCATTCAATATCACATATTTTATATGAGTTTATCTAAGATTTCTTTATTAATATTCTATACATCATAAGGGATTCAATTTTTCAGATTTCATATGGTATAAATATCGCATCAAATTTCTATGAAATGATTTCACAAAAGAAACCCATTTTCTCACATAAATCCAACCCAAAAATTCATATTTTTCACCATCTATAATATGGATTATAAACACATATAAATTATTAAAGTAAGTTAAACAATCTCCTTGAATTGTAGATTATTTGATCTTCCTCTTTGTATGTTGAATGAAATCTCAAATTCCTTCTTGATTTCTTCCTCCATTTCTCTCTTCTCTTTCTTCTTCTTTTTTCTCTTCTTTCTCTCTTATCTTTATCTCTCTTAGGTTAGAGAATTAGGGGTTATGGCTTCCCCTCATGTATTAAATCCCGAAATTGGGTGTTAGCCCAAGTGTAAAATGACTCGTGTACCCAATTGTGAGTCTTGACTAGTCTAAAAAGCTCCCGAAACCCAAACATTACCTCTGGGTACTTCATTCTGACTATTTCGGCCCATTCGGGAACAACAGTGCACTCAAAATCACCATCTGAGTCACTTATCAAAAATTTACTTTTTGAATCCAACACAGCTCTACACGTGTGTTATGAATAAAATATTACCACTCGTCGCTTTTGCCCGCCTGCGACATGATATAAAAATAATCAAACTCATTTACTTATTCTCGCAAATAAATATAGTACATATAAATATTAATTTGATTCTTTTCAATTAATATTTAATCCTATCCTTTTATTTCTCATTTCTCACCTCAAAATGGTCTACACGCGACTCCCAGTGAGATAAAATAAACTACGCACATATCACTCGCTATGTATATAAAAATCCACCATTATTTACTATTCACGCACATAGTAAATCTCATAATATAATATTAATCAGTCTCTATCCCTCGATTAATATTTATTAATAACTGTTATTATTTAATCACATTAAATTATGTCACACGTGTAATTTAACTAAAACGTATTTATCTAATTAATTTTTTGAATTAATTAAATCATAAATACGTAGGAATACGGGGTATTACACCTTATCTCCGACAGCCCAAGGACATAAAAGGACCCAATAGGCATTATGTTAATGGATGCTACCCCGTCGAACAGGACAAGAGATAAGACACAATCATTCACGGACGCCGTAACATACAAAGGTCTATTATAAGAGTACCTTATCAATCTGTCAGCTTCTGAGAACTCCTCACGAACTTGGCCATAGGCACTTTCCATTTCAAGTGTGGTGCTATGTTCTTTTATGATATTTCCAAGATGGCTCGTGTAACCTCCAGCCGCGAGTCTTTGGGGAGCCCAACCTGATAGAAGAACCAACAAAACTTCGATGAGTGAGTAACCGCCGCGCATTCCATCCACGGGTCTATTTATTCCTCTTCTGTCTCATAGACTTCTTCTACGTCTCTATATGCATCCTTATCGTAGGCTATCACTGCATTTACTACCTCCAAAGAGCAGGCTCCCATCTGCCTACTTAGTCTGTCGATGGGGTCATACTCTTCTCTTTCTTGTTCATTTATATCCTCTGTATTGTCATCTAGTTGGAGCTGAGCTAGCTTGAAGGTGCATTCCTCTAGAGATTCTTCAAAATCGCTCTCTTCGAACGACTGCTTTCTCACCAATCCTTCAGCCTCTTCATCACAAGCACTAGCCATATGGGCCTCATGTGGTGGTAAAGGATTATCGTTCACATTAGCTTATGGAAGCAGAATGTATCCATTCTTCACGTGATGGTCAATCAACCTTCTTAGCAAGAAATACACCTTGATCAGGTGATTCACTCTATTATGAAGTGCATAATAATGAGGTTTCTCCCTCTCTTCTCGAGAAAATTACACCGTGCTGACGTTGGCTGGCCTACAGACCTTGTCATGAACCATGAGGTCATACAAGTTCAAGGCTTGATCTGCTGTGCAAGGTAGCTCGGGGGGATCTTCCTCGCCTTTAAATATTCTCTTATTTCCTCTAACTCTTCTTCCCCCTCGTCCTCCACTGCTTTCCCTCTTACCCCCATCGTCTGCATAATTGAACCTCGAGGGTACTCCCCTCTCCGAGGCAACCGCTGGCCTTAGCAGCAAGCTTGACAAGGTAGGCAAGGACAATACGAGCTTAACCACCAATGTGATGTTCCTCGCTGCTTTCAAGAACGTTGCGAACGTACCCTCTCGTGTTTCATTGATCAAGTGGCAAATATATTCTGGCAACAACCCTTCTGCAGAAACTTGTAAAAGTTTATCCTCTCGCGTTTCCTCTCTTACGTCTAGAGAGCACTCATGAAACCTCCTAATATAGGCCACAACATCTTCCCATGTCTTTTGTTTCTCACGTGCTAGCTGCGTGAGTGTAAACTCATCTTCAATCAAAAAGAACTTTTGTATGAACAAAACATGCAGTTCCTCCCAGGAGACCACGCTACCTAGGGCCATGTGGGAATACCACACGTATGCTTTCTCTATTAAGGACTTTGAAAATTCCCTCAACTTCAGCTTTTTATCATTGCAATGGGCCCTAAGGCTCTTAATAAACCTCTTCACGTGCTCCTTAAGGTTTGTACCTTTCCCCGTGTACTTTTTGAAGATTGGTGGAATATACCTTATTGGGTAGGGTTCGTTGTCATATACCTTTGGATATGGAGTAAGGAAGTCATCATACACCGAAGAACTGTCTCCCCCTTTAGACACTGCTATGAACTTCAGCAGCTCCTTCTTCATTTCCTCCAAGCTAGTCGGTGGAAAGTTGGTTAGCTGCACTATGACCACCACTGGCATCACTGGAGCGGATGATATGTTTTTCTTCGTGCCACCAAAGCCTGAGTTGCCTAAGTCGTTCCCCGATCTTGTTACACTAGCCCTATCGTCAAAGGCGGGACCGTAGTGGGAGGAACACTGCCAAAGGTTAGTAGAGTTATGGGGAGAACACCACTAAAAGTGGGCGCAGCAACACCTCTTGTAACAATAGGAGCAGGTATTCCTACTGGTGGCGTCATGATCTCACTCCTATAGGGACTCCCAACATCGCCTGGGCTGCTGAATTCTACATGGAGAGGTCTGCTCCTCCTCACGCTATATAGCGTTAAATTCGATGATCCTGGCAGTGTTATCCTCTGGCATATTTTCAAAAGAGAATACCTCCCCAACAGAGTCGCCAAATGTAAGATATGGGTTCTTGGAATGCACTTAGTATCAAGTGAGGCATAACCCCTTATCAAGATCGGGATTAACACTCCATACAATAGGGAGAGTCCCCACCAAATAGTGATTAACTTAGTTAATCCGTTGCTTGGCAAACAAAGGAGGAAGATAAATATCACCCGAGCGAGTTCTCTCAAAGATTCACCACAGACATGGCTTGAAGGACCTACCTCGAAGATTCTCCATAAATGATGCTTGAAGAATCTAGCTAAAATATTCTCTACAGCAGTGACAAGAAGGATCTACCTCAAAGATTCTCCACAGATGTGACTGGAAGGATCTACCTCGAAGACTCTCCACGGACATGGTTTAAAGAATCCAACTCGTAGATCAAAGTCACTCCAATGATGATAGTTTATAATATGAAACAAAATTAATTGTATTATGTACTTTATCTTATGTTATATATTGAGTGAGGTTGTTTGTTACCTGCGAGGGACCATGTATGGAAGGGCATGGGAGTGTTAACATGCTCTATTGTACAACCTCCTCTTGGGAACCTTGCAGGGACATGGTTTGAAGGATAGGGAGCAAGGCAATGTTGGGAATATAGTTACCAACCCTCTTGCCACACTTGCGAAAAACTTTATCTAGTATATGTGGTTGCTCGAGCCACCTACAGCCGAGCTACCATAACTTCCAATCATTCGAGGGAACCTCCTTGAGGTACCTCAATCTTGCAGCCTTGGCCCAAGGATAGTTTTTATCCAACAAACAGAAGACTAAACACTCGAGAACTATCAGTCGAGCAACCTCAAATCAGACACCATCTTGCCTGGTTGATATGACCATACACCTAGTGGGGTCGCTGTTTACCCACTTTCTGACGTCATAACGCCTGGCATTTAGGGACTCGAAGTTACAGCACTCAAGTGGGTTTATCCTTAGGACGGAAGGCCAAGTCCACCAAATTTGACCCCTTAACCGTTCTAAGATAAGACCCTAAGCTACCATGTCACGTCCCTCATTAATGACCACCATGCCTCCAACCAATAAAGCAATTTCCCGCCATATTATGAGATCGCATGAATTTAATGCAATATCTGCTACATTGATGAGGTTGGGTACCTATGAATTTAATGTGGTCAATCACATTAAATACGAGAACCTTGCCTCCATATAAATACACAAACCAAATAGTTTACAAACAGAGCATTCTGAACTTAGAATTGCTGCCTAACTTCCTTCATACACGAGAGCTCCCGTGAGGACATTATCCCCACACCCATTTAATACCCATATCATTGAGCATTAACTGAGCTTGAAGTTATTTCCTTGCCTTTATTGTGCCCAGAGTGCTTTCTCTTTCTCCCTCCGACCAAGCTACCTGTTGGTCCCATCTATTTATTATACCTGTTGTCTATCAATGGTGCAGACACATCATTTGATATAAGTATGAATATTGAATCTCATTGCCTCTTATTCACCTGTATTCATTATCATTATTTAATTTTGTATGAAGTGTTAATCCCGATCTTGATAAGGGGTTTCGCCTCACTTGATACTAACTGTATTCCTAGAACCCACATCTTACAAAAATAAAAGAAAAAATAAGTTACCCTTCAAAAGTGAACTTTTTTTCAAAAAAATATAAAATCATTTTGAGATGTTGAATGTTATCATGTATTCAGACATTTTACATCCTGAAAAGTTCCTTAAATGATCACAATTTTAGCATTATTTTATTCAACATTAAATATTTTATTTTCATATTCTTTAAAAAACATTATCCTATCATGAGATTATGTTTTATCGTTTTATATAAACAACTTTCATCACTGACACGTGCAAGGTTTTATTTCCAAATTACATTTCCCGAGTTTCTTATACCAATCCAAATTGTTTTTAATTCTTGAGTGTAATCCTTGACGATAATTGAACTAGTTCACTTCATTTTAAGCATCTAGTCATTAAAAGCTATCATACAATTTTCCTTGTAAATTTTGTTACTAACACTATACACTGAGTCAATACATATAAATCTCATAAAGTTCTTTAACATAATGGTTATAGTAAATAAACTATTAGAGAAATCTACTAGTCATTGCTATTTACTTGTGAAAATCTAAGATGGTGAAAAAGCTTTTTGAGTAGAAAATGGGCAACTGTTTTTAGAAAATTTGATGTTTGTGAGTATTGTAGACACCCCAATCTATTACCCCCTAACTCTCCTTAGGTTCCTAGTACCTTCCTTCATCACTACAAACCCAAGTCGTACCCCGAGTACTAACCCAGAAGCCATCGGGCACTCCAGGGTTCTGTTTGACCAAAAAAGTCAGACTCTTTAGCTTGACCAAGGCTGAATGAATATTCGAAGGGCGCTGAATCCCCTTTCCAATGGTCCGTCCCGTGCGCGATTCCAACTTACCATGCGAACGAACGATCCGTTTGCGTCCGAAACTTGATCCGGAGGCCACCCGGCGCTCCCGGGCTCAGTTTGACCTAAGTTAACCCTTCATCTTGACCGAGGATAAATTAATCTTCGAAGGGCACTGAATCCCCTTTCCAAAGGTTCACTCCGTGCGCGATTCCGACTTACCATGCGGACGAACGATCCGTTTTACTCCAAGAGGTCACCGAATGCTTCTAAGGCCAGGTTGACCAAAGTCAACTCTCCAAACCGGGTCAAACTCTTTGGAATGTCAAAGTACATCTCCTAAACTTTCCAACAGTCCATCATGTGCACGATTTAGGCTTACCATATGGACGAGCGATCCGTTTGCGTCTGAACGATTCCCCGTCCAATGGACCGACAAACTCTTCCTAGCCATATTTGACCCAAAGTCAACTCCCGAACCCAGGAGAGGTCCAAAGGACTTTCAAAGGTCTCTGAATTACCTTTCCAACGGTCTACCCCGTGCGCGATTCTGACCAACAGTTTGCCCTCGACAGCCAATTTTCCGAAAAGGCCTGAAATACACTACCAAATCGCAGGTTCCAGACCCTGCCTATCGGCAGGTGCCGATAGGCAGGACCAGGTCTATGCCGATTGGTAGTGACCTGGGCCTATAAAAATATGCCTTCACCTCATTTTCAAGGAGAGCCCAGATATGATACAAATCGCTCTCAGTGAATCCCAAAAACCTCTCTCGAAGGCAGAGCGATTTCAACATCCAAATCCCTTCCTAACTTCCACTTTTCATCACCCTTTTCATCAAACTTGGTGAATTATCCCACTCTCCATCATCATCCAAGTGCAAGGGCTGCTCTCCAACATTCAAGATCAAGCTCAAGATCTTCAAGAAGGTCCAACTTTCTCATCTTTCTCTTCAAATTCTCGTAAATTCGCAATAACTTGTTTTATTTCTTAGCATTTTTATTATCTCATCTCGTACATCCTAATATAGTTTTTATTTAGTATTATTGCACGTCTCTTATTTTCACATAAATAAAACCCAAAAAACAAGAAAAAGAGGGTTTGCTCATAAATTCTAAATAGGGATTCTCATACTTTTCTCACACTTTTCTCACAACTAAAACACTTTTTTTCTACACACACACACACACTCACTCACAAATAAGAGATCCCTCATTTGGATTTATGGGATAAACCCCACCCCTCGTTTTGTATGCAAACTACGTGGACTTTGATGCCTTTATAGGCTACGTAGGCGTCTCGGGGTAAAACCCGAGATTCGAGTCCTTTTTCTCATTTTTTCTCTCATTTTCTCTCTTCTCTAAATCCACTTTCCTTATATTCTATATACTTTCTCTTAGTGATGTATTACTCCATATGCGTTATCGTTCCATTATAACGATCAACGTAAGGGTAATCGCGTAAATCTTATTTTCTAATATTATTCTTATACCTTCCTACGGATGACTCGCTTTATCTCTTCCATGATACAAGTCAAGGATTACTATCTCCACTATATATACACACATGCACACATATCACGGGGAAAATAAAGAAAAATAACAAATATCCATGAGAGACCGAAAGGGCGGAATGGGTGCCTAACACCTTCCCATTTCGTAACTTAGCCTCCGAACCCTTCTCGAATCATTTTGGTTTCGTATGCACCAGTATGTCTTTGGATGCCATCCTTCAGGATGGCTTCCTCTTTTTTCTTTTGTCTGTTTTGAGTAAAATAGACTGGCAACTCTAAATCTCTCTACATTTTTACACCTCATCTCAAACGACGCCGGCCGAAGAGCTCCCGAGAGGGACGCGCGAGACCCGATGATCCTTCCTCCACGTGCCCGCCTGCAGGCGAGGATCGAGGATGGCCACAGTGTCGACTCCGCTGGTGATTATATGTTTTCAGGGCTTGACTCTATTTACATGGATGCTATATTTTCTTATATTTCCCCTATATCTGCATGTTCCCCTTTTCCATGTGTATCCCATGCTTATGCTTCTGTTCACACACTTGTAGAAAATATTCCATGTACACTTCGCACCACGTGCACCTAGGATCACATATATCCCCATGTTACACGCATCACCTATCCATACTTGGTGTACCTTTGGTTCTTGTACTTTGCTCCCTGTTTGGCATAATCAAGAAAGGCATTCTCATCATAAGATACTAATAAGAGAATCATTCATGATTCACACGACATCACCAAAGAGCATTGTTATTGACCAAATTTTACCCAGTAACTGGAGGGTCACTTCGTGATGGGCGCTGGTTCGGTAGGGCGCAGTTAGCCTAAGCGATATGACTCTCACCTTCCATTGGCCAATTACCTTCAACGTATATCGAACGGTTCCCCCGCATCGTACCGCTTGACTGAAGTCATAACGGGAGGTATATCGCAGGAAATTCGTTCACATACGTCGAGTATATTAAATTCGCTCTCACACATACCGTCCTCATGAGGTATATAGTGAGGCAATTCACGTACACTCAGGTATATCAAATGGCTTGTCCACACGTACCGATTGCCCGCAAGAGCAAGACGTATATCGTGGACGTCACGCCAAAGGGGGGAACCCATTCCAATTCATCCAACCAACTTCATACCCGCATATAGATGTCAAACCTAGGACATGCACTTTAGATTGCCGGTTTCAACCCGAAACTCTGCCGAAATTCCGGGTCAACCTACCGCCCAAATTTTTGGCACATTTTTAAAACAGGACCCTGTCCGTAAGCCTATTACAAGTCCAGCTGTAGCTTCGCATATATTAAAAAACCCCACTTTTCTAGGCTCGGGTCCCGTCCAGCATTGCATTTAGGAGAATTAAATACAAGTGAGAACATAATAATTGTAATAATCATGTTGAGTTTCGTCTCCAAAAAAAAAGACATTTATCATTTCTTTATCAAAAATTCAAAAATAGTTTCTTCCCTTTTTTCTCAAAAATAAATCCAAAAATAGTTTCTTCCATTTTCCTCAAAAATAAATCCCATCCTACGTCTTCTCAGGTCAATCACAAGCCATTGGCCTGGCTCCCTATTGGCTTCGATCTTCAGTCAAATCATCCCGGAGTTTCATCCGTTCCTCTACTACTTTTTTCGAGTTCGGAATCCATCCACTTTCCATGGAGAATACAGATCAAGTACCAGTCATACAGTCGAATCTGACGGCAGTCCTAGCTCAGCTCGTGCCCAAGTTTGATAACCTCCAAACTGAGGTTTGAGAGATGCAACGAAACTAGGTTACTATTCCTTAAAAGCTTGAGGCCCTATTCCTTTGTGCTATGGGTCCACCCGAGCCTATCTAAGTTCCCGAAGAATATCAGCACGCTCCGCGTGCCCCTCCTATCAATGGGTCGTCGCCTGCCCAGCTTTTGATGCCAAACATTGCCCAGCCTATGGCCAACCTGTCTATGGTCATTGATCCAAAAGAGGAGGAGTTGAATAAATTCAAATAGGATCTCAAGATGCTCACCAAGAAGTTTGACTAAGTCAGAATCTCTAGGAATTACATGGACTACACCCACATGTCTCCTTATCCTAAAGCAAGGTTACCCGAGAAGTTCAAGATGCAAAATATCGAGAAGTTCAGAGGGAGTGGACCCTAGATTGTTCATCTTCGCATTTATCATCGTTCCATGACTCTACTAGGGGCTTCTGAAGAAGTGATAGACCAATTATTTCATCAAATTTTAAAGGATAGTGCACTCTGATGGTTTTTGTCTCTCGAGGAATCCAGAATCCGTAGCTGGGAAGATGTAGCTCGAGAATTTATGTTGCAGTACAAATACAACGAAGAGCTTGAGGTCACCCGTCATGATTTAGAGCTTCTCAAACAGAACCCTGGGGAATCAGTCAGTAACTTCATAACTCGGTGGAGGGAGCAAGCAGCTACCACGACCAATTGGCCATCTGAGGAAGAACAGGTCAACATTGTGAAGAAGAACTTATTACCCCATATCCGAGAGACGATGGGAGGACAATACTATCCCCACTTTCGAGCTCTTAGAGAGGCTGGGTAGAAATCGAGGAAAGCCTTGTTAAAACAGAGGTTGAACTGAAGAAGGTGTCCGGACAGTTCACCCCTAGAAATTATGACAAGCCTGCTAGTGCTACAGTCTCAACCATCAATAATATCTCTCTACCAACCACGTCATGGGCACCAGAAATCCACCCCGCTCCCTGTAAGGACATAATTCTATAAATGTCCGGATAGCATCTAGGAATTTTTTTTGTTTTCCCTAGATCACTGTTTATATGTCTGATGCGGCTACATAAGGCACGATCTCTCATGATGGACTATATCCAAATTCTGGGGTTCAAGCATTAATCATATCCAACTAGTATTCCACATCGGCCTCAATGAATTCACGTTCCATGATTTTAGGCCCGAATTGCAAGAGGAATGCTACTGAAGTCAAAACAGGGAAATATGGCTTAATATGCAAGTTCAAGGGAATTTTCGTAATTATACAGCCATAGTCTGGAGGATCGGCCAACTAGAAAGTTTAAGAGCTTGCCGTAACAAAGACACTAGGAGAAACGGCACCTCATTCTGAGCTACGGTTAAGAAGTTATGGCCGTTTGAATTTGAAGAAAAATACTTTAAAACATCCTGGATTTTTTCTAAGTGTTCAAACCTTTGGACCAGCCCTTGTCCCCGAACCCAGCCCGAACCGGTTTGGGGGGTCGAACCGGTTCATAGGGGACCTGAACCGATTTGGGGTCCCTGTAGGCTGCAGATTCCTTGAGCCAAAATTATTGACTCCACTCATTTTCTTTTCCCAACACACCTTTAGTATAATCCGGCCATGTCTCCTCCATGTTTTATGAAAGGTGTTTTGTGAGCCCTAATCCCTCCTATATAATGTACTCTTCCTCTCCCATTTACATGACACAACATACACATATCATAGAACCTCTCTAGAGGCATTTTGCACACTTTGGAAGACTTTCAAGAAGTCATCTGCACTTTTGGTGTATTTTGTGGAGAAGCCAAATTCTTCTTCATTGCTACCCATCTGGAATTCTTGCGGGAGATTCCAGCCGACGACATCGGAATCGACACCTACGGGTATTTTCGTATGTCACACTTATTTTCAGTATAATCCGTGTAAACCGTTCTTTACAAATTATAGTGAAAATAATATGGTTTTGCCCTGCGGGGATTTTTCTTGATATGTTGTGTCACATGCTATATTTATTTTAATTGATAAATCATCTAGATGCATGTTTTAGGATTTAATTGATAAACGGAGTTTAATTAAATAATTCCTTTATTTGAACAAAAGCGCACTCTTCACTCCCATCCAAAGGGAATACACTGAGCTCCATACTCCCCTCTCCAAAGTTTACCAAGCCCTGTTAACCTGAAACCTCATCAAACCCTTGGATCCCCATCCATTGCCAAATACACTCCCAAGAAACTTCCAGGCCGATGCTCATTACGCCTTTCACCAAACTGCTAGACATACCACCGACCAATTCTTTCACCTCCGAAACATAATCCAAGATCTCATTGATCGGGGTACCATCGCCCCACCAGCCAATCCTAAGATAAACACTACTCACAATCCATTCCCAAATCATGCCAATGCCATCTTCTTAGAAGAAAACCTAGATTTCGATCCCTCAACTCAAATCACACCCATATACTCTCCTAAACCTCTTCAAATTTGCCCATATTTCCTCCTACACTATACTAGCCTCGCTGATCAGGCACTGTCAGTCCTTACCAGAGCATGCATCGCTGTCCGTACCCGTTCTGAAAATGGAAGTATGGAATTGCCAGAAGTATTAAACCAACTCCTAGAGTTCGGGTTGAAATTGCCCTCACAAATGGTCAACGATTGCCAGAGATTGAGTACACTATTCTTGGAAGCACAAAAATAGGCCCGAGATTCAGACAAGTGGGTGGTACCAACTGAGGAAGTCAGCCTGGATAATGTTGTCCAGATTATGGCAGGATTATTCAGGCAAACCAACATCATTTGTAGTATCACCGAGTTATTTAACACTTTGAAGCTACAAGGGCGCTTGGTCCCTTCAATCACACATATCCCCACAGAATGGGAAGACCTGTATGAAGAAGTCGTTGAAGTTATGGAATGCATTGGCTTTACATGGAAAGACATAATTATTACCACCGGATGGGGGGAAGAATTCGAAGATACAAGTGAAGAACAAAATTCAGGAAGAACTGATCCAGTAGCCGACATATGTGGGATGATATCGTTTGAAGAACTCCTCGGAGAAATAAATAGGGTGACATAACAACTTGAGATTAACGAGGAAATGGGATTCATGTTCTTCCCTTCTTCAATAAATCACGTGACCAGATCAGGGAGACATTACCAGGTTCCAAGCTCACTACCAGCAAATGACAAAGGGGAGGGCATTGTAAACCTTCCTATGCCAGATATGACCATCGAGGAGAGCAAGATCCTCGATCAACTGAAGAAAACTCAAACAAACATCACTCTATGGGGGCTTTTCATGTCTTCCCAGCTACACAGAAATGCTTTAATCAAGCTTCTCACTAGACCCATAGTTCCTCCATCTACCACACCAGAAGAAGCGGTAAATCTGGTCGGATCCTTGATCTCTACCCGAATGCTATCATTTTCTGAAGTAGAAATCCTTAGAATTGGGCCAAATCACAATCATGCACTCAACATCTCTATTGAAGTTATGGGGAAGGTCGTGCCACTCTCTCTTGTCGATAACGGATCTGCCTTAAATGTTTGCCCACTTATAACCTTCAAGTGTTTAGGCCTGAAAGAAAGAGACCTCACTCCAACCTCCGTCGCTGTACGTGCCTACAATAATACCCGTCGGGAGGTGATGGGATCCATAAATTTGTAATAGGGGCTGGCCCTATAAACCCTGTCGTTGAATTCCAAGTCATAGACATCCCAACTTGTTTCAACCTGTTGCTCGGACGACCCTGGCTCCATAGTATCGAGGGTGTGTCTTCCTCACTCCATCAAAAATTGAAGTTCTTCGCCGACGGGCGAGTCATCACCATTTTGGGCGACAACGAAAATATCGAGGGTGCAAGCACCATTAGTCTAATCCTTGAAATACGGCACGGGTCAAATGATATGCTCCTATCAGGATTTCGAGTTGAACCACTCCTACTCCCGACAGAGGACGGTTTCAAAGAAAGGGTTTGTCCGGAATATGACCCTCATTGCAATGTCAATGTGATTCAGATGTTCAGAAACATGTACTTCATGCCTGGAATGGGGCTAGGGAAAAGGCAGCAATAGATACTTGAGCCCATCGAACTGAAGAAATCTTTCCATCCTTGTGTCTTGGGGTATCAACCATCAAAACAAGAGCTCGAAATGATCCACTAGTCTCGACTAAAGAGAAGATTAGACTGCATCCAAACTATCCCAGGAGACTCCTTGAATGGACAATTCATCAAAGAAGGCGAAGACTTCCCCTTTTGTTGTTTTCCAGAACCATGGTATGACCACACAGACAAGAAGATGAAGCCTGGAATGGAGATTTTTTTCCAAGATAGCTACCCATGGGCCGAAAGTTTCCAACACCAAGTACAACTTCTCATCATAGATATCGAAGAGACTAAGGAAAGTGATTCCGAAGATTCCTTCAACTCACAGACACTGGGGTTGGCACTCTGCATGGTTCATTCAGGCACTACATCAATGGATCCATCCCATCTGATTAAAGCTGTTGATACACCCCTCCTCAACTGGCATGCTGCGCCAGTTCTACCTATTAAAATCTTCCTTAACCCCAATGTTTACCCTATTTCTTCTTCTGTTGTCTACCCTTGTTCAAATGTAATCGAGTTCTCTTTTGACGTGGTTCTCAATGCCATTTTTCCTATCAATGAAATAAACGAAGATTTTGAGTATCTTGTTGTGCCTTACATTAACTGTTTAGATTCTAATTAAACTTTTGATGATGATGATTTTGCAAATGAATAATTCTTAACTGATCTAAATAAGGTTAATAATAAACAACATAACCGTGTTTAAGTTAATGAAGAAGAGACTGTTGTTATTAATCTCGATTCTGGTAGACAACTGCGCGAGATTAGGATAGGGAACACCGTTGACGAGCATGAGCGTGCATAACTCGAAGAATTGCTGAGGGAATTTATGGATGTATTCGCATGGTCCTATGATGATATGCCCGGCATTGATCCTGAAATAGCTCAGCACGAGATCCCCACTCTCTCAGATTATAAGCCGGTTAAACAAAAATTAAGAAAGCTCTGCACCGAATGGTCTCTCAAGGTCAAAGAAGAGGTGGTCAAACAGTTGAACGTGTACTTCATTCGTGTGATCGAATATCCCACATGGCTAGATAACATAGAACATGTGCCAAAATCAGTAGGGAAAGTTCGAATGTGTGTAGACAATCGATATTTAAACAAAGCTTCTCTGAAGGATGATTATTCGCTACCCAATATCGACATGATCGTGGACAACACAGCCAGTCATGCTCTAAAGTCATTCGTCGACGGGTTTGATGGATACAACCAAATCAAGATGCACCCAGACCACCAAGAAAAAACCGCATTCATCACCCCATGGGGAACCTTTTGCTACACCGTTATTTCATTTGGTCTCAAGAATGCTGGGTCTACCTACCAAAGGGCTGCCACAACCATCCTGCACGATCTGATTCACAAAGAAGTTGAGGTTTATGTGGATGATATGATTATCAAGTCCAAAACTAGAGAAGGTCATGTTCCCGCTCTCCAAAAGTTCTTCGAACGATTACGGCGGTATCAGATGAGACTCAATCCACAGAAATGTGTCTTTGGCATTACAAAAGGAAAACTCTTGAGATTCATAGTCAGTGAGAAGGGTATAGAAGAAGATCCCGCAAAGCGGAAGGCCATACTTGAGATGCCACCGCCCCGAATAGAGAAATAAGTCCGAGGTTTTCTTGGGAAATTTCAATATATCAGTCGGTTCATCAGCCAGCTAACCTCCATCTGCGAACCGATCTTCAAGCTCCTCCGAAAGGATTTAACCAAGGTTTCGAACGAGGCCTGCCAAGAAGCTTTTGACTGAATCAAATAATATCTTACCCAACCTCCAGTGCTCATGCCACCACATCCGGGTCTCCCTCTGCTCCTATACCTAACCATAACTGACACTGCAGCTTGGGCTTTGCTAGCCCAATACCTTGAGGACTCCCGCAAAGAAAGAGCCATCTATTACGCCAATCGCAAATTAGTCGGGTACGAGATCAACTACACTAATTTGGAAAAGGTGTGTCGCACTTGTATGGGTCACCTAAAAGTTGCGACACTACATGCTCGCCTTCCCCATCAAACTTGTATCCCGAATGGATCCAATTAAATACCTGCTTGAGAAACCCGCCTTATCCAGTCGAATGGCCCGATGGTTGATGCTCCTAACCAAGTTTTATATCGTGTACATCACACAGAAAGCTGTTAAAGGAAGATCCATCTCTGACTACCTTGTTGACTACCCCGTAGAAGAAGCAGATGTCTGGATCTTCGAATTCCCAGATGAAAATATCCTTTGCACCGATCAAGAGTGCCTTCGATGGAAAATGTTCTTTGATGGCGCTGCCAATAAAAAGGGATATGGCATTGGGATACTTCTGATCGCCCCAGATGAATCCCACACTCCAATCGCCATCAAATTGAATTTCCCTTGCACCAATAACATGACGAAATACGAGGCATGCACAGTAGGCCTCAAAGTTTCTCTCAAGGAAGGATTTCAATACCTTGATGTCTATGGGGATTCTGCCCTCATCATCGGTCAAGTGCTCCGAAAGTGGAAAGTCAAGGATGAAAAGCTCCAACCCTTCCATGCCCACTTAGAAGAGTTAGCCTCCCGATTCCGAGATATCACCTTCCATTACCTACCTCGAACAAAGAATAACCTAGCCGATGCTCTCGCTACCTTAGCGTCCATGGTCGACATGCCCAAAGGAATAAAAATGACCCCCTTCCTAGTTCAAAAGCAAGACAAACCAACCCACTGCTACTATATTGAGCTTGTCTCCACCGAAGATCCCGAACTAGCCGATTGCTGGTACTATGATACCTGGTGCCTCCTCAAACATGGTAGGTATCCCTAGGGTTCCAACAAGAAAGACCGAATAACGCTCCGAAGACTGGCCGCCCAGTACATCATCTGTCATAAAGCTCTAATCAAGAGGAACTTCGATGGAACATATCTACACTATATCGTAGGGTCTGAAATTGGGAAAATAATGCAGAAAATCCACAACGGGGAATGCGGGCCGCATATAAACGGTCACATGCTTGCCAAGAAGATCATCCGACAGGGCTACTACTGGACCACCATGGCCCAAGACTGCACCACCTACATCCGGAGATGCCTCAAATGCCAACAGTTCTCCAATCTTTAAAAACCTGCCTCCGCGAAAATTATACAACATGACCTCTCCCTGTCCGTTCTCCACCTGGGGTGTCGACATGATAAGGAAGGTTACACCAAAGTCTTCAAACGTACATGACTTCATCCTAGTCGCCATTGATTACTTCACCAAATGGGTCGAAGCTGAGTCATACACAGTATTGAACGCCAAGAAAGTGGCTAAATTCCTCAAGAAAAATATCATCTACCGATATGGGGTCCCGCACGAGCTAGTGTCAGATAACGGGTTGCACTTCGAAACAGAAGTCACAGAAGTAGTCAAAGACTATGGGATTCAGAGACACAAATCTTCTCCTTACCGACCTCAAACCAATGGTGCAGTTGAAGCCGCCAACAAGAACCTCAAATCCATCATCAGCAAGATGACCGAAAGATGTAGGGATTGGGCCGATCGGATCCCGTATGCCCTCTTGGGCTATCGAACCTCAATCCGAACCTCTACTGGGGCTACCCCTTATTCTCTGGTCTACGGCATGGAAGCAGTCCTACCTGTGGAGCTGGAAATACCCTCGCTACGCGTCATGCTCGAAAGCAAAGTTAGCGAGGAAGACTTGTGCCAAAACTGTCCCGACGAGCTGACCCTCCGAGATGAAAGGAGATTGAAAGCTCTTTACCATATACAAGGGTATCATCGCCGAATAGCGTGATCATTCAACAAGATATTCAAGGACCGCGGTGTCCGAGAGGGGGATTTAGCCCTCAAGGAGATAATAGAACCCATCTGGGACCCTAGAGGGAAATTCAAGCCCAATTGGAGCGTCCCCTACATTGTGAAGAAAATCTTATCCGGAGGTGCCGCCATGCTCACTGATCTAGATGGGGAAGATATGGCTCATCCAGTCAACCTAGATCTTCTCAAGAAATTCTACCCCTAGTCAGAAATCTCAGCGCTCTACGACTCTTCTCATCCCCCTTTTATTCTAAAAAAAAACTCTCTTCATTTCCCTCTACCCAGAACTACATGGGCCTGATCCTCTGCAAAAACTATTTTCAAACAGATAAAAAAACTTTTCATAACCCCAGAGGTACATAGGCAGCTCATATATCTTACAGGAGCATGGCCCTTTCTTTTTCACAAAATACTATTCTTTTCTTACCTCCAAGAACGGCGGTTCATTCTAAAAAAATACTTGAACAAAAGGATTATGTGTGTCTTAGAGATCAGTATAGATAATTCAAAAATACAAAATTCATCGAAACGCACAGCTGGATGATCAGAAACTTGTTTATTTCATTAATAAGAAATTACAGTACGGATTACATAAGAAAAGGAACGGATAACTCCCTTCCCCCTACTATCATAAAAAGCCAAATAAAATTCCCACATCTATTACATAAATAAACTCTCCAAGAGTCCTACCCACAGCTACCAGAGGAGCCTGCACCCTTATCATCTACATCCTGAGGTCCCCAAGTTTCCCCTGCCTGAATAGAGTGCCGTAAACACTCCATGGACCGATGAGCCTGAACCAGCTTCGAAAAGACCACAACACTCCCTTCCATGGTGTTAGATAAAATGAACCACCTTTGTCCAGCCTCCACTGCCAATATCTTGTTGACTACTTTCCTCCACAACCACTTCATATAATCTTTAGGAACCTGCCAAACTCTCCCGACAGACTGAGAGGGACGAGTCGACGGACGCCGATCTTCCCACAAAGATACAAGCAACAGACGTAGGCGCTCAGTCAAATCCTCTACTGGAAAGAAATTTGAGATCCGAGGTGGCACGACCAGTGCCCATCCGAATTGGTGCAGAAGTCGCCATGGGAAATAAAAAGAGGGTTGTCTGAGACTAACCAGCCGCACATATGAGTACTCTCCTAGCTCCAGAACAGGCAGCAACTGTCCCCACCAAGGCACTGACCAGTGCAAACTCCGAGCCCCATACTCCGCAAGACAATTCTCCCAGCTCTCAACATACAGGCCAACGCTGATGAAGTAACACGAAAAGAAGTTGGGTACAGTTGACAAAGGATATTCTGGAGGAGTCGCCAAGCGGAGTCTTTCAAACAACCACATGGACAACATCACGGGGCTACCCCTCAAAAGGTTAGAACGACCTTCTCTCCAGGCATCTAGGCCATTCAGGGTCTTCGTCAGTATCACCATCGTAGGATTGCGATGGTATGACATCCATAAAGTAATGGCTACAAGTTGCGGGTCCACCAGCAATTCCCTAGTCACCAGCAATAATTTTGAAACCAGGCCCGGAACAACGGCTCCAGCATAGCCAACATCACCTACGCCCCGCGAATGCACGGACTGCAGCACCGCCGGGAGGGAGATCATTCCTCCAACAACCAATGATCTGGCCACCGAAGGCGAAATATGAAGAAGCTCGGCCAACAAATCCCTGGGAGAACGGGAAAATTCGAGCAAAGCCGCAACAACACTGGGATTTACACCCAGCATGGTAGAAAACTCCTCATAGGTAGGACAAACTTCATCTAACCCAAAGCGAAACGCATGGTCTTCGGGGTAACAGAATTATACCGTCGCCATTAGCAGGTTTCACTCAATAGGCCGATTGCACCACACGGAGACTCGACACATGTTGAAAGAAACGTAGTCGACATTATAAGAGAACATTGCTTCCAAGGCTTCGAGGTAGTCAACAAACTCAATGCTACCATGGAGAGCCATCTTACAAGGCTAAGAGATAATGGGAAAGTAGGTAAGAATGCAAAGGTGTAATGAAAACACTCAACCCTTACCCCTTTTTATACTTGAAGAACCCTCACAAGAGACATAATCCCTGCAGAAATCGGAGGGAATCCTACCCCACAAGGTAACAAAGGCTGAAAAGGATACCAATCAAAGCTTTGAATTCATGGGACTGGACTGAATTGCCGATAGGCAGGACAGGGTGCTTGTCGATCGGCAACCCCCCATTTTTAGAAATTTCCCTTTTTTCCTCTTTTGTCAAATCAAAAAACTCAATAAAAATAAATTGATATTCTCAACAGAATTTCAAAATCCTTTTTTCTCCTTATATAATTTCCCCTTTTAATTAAAAACTTTCCTTCAAAAATTCCAAAAATACTCCTTTTTATGGTCTCAGCAGCAAAGTAAAAAAGCGCATGTGCATGCATTCATTCATCATTAATAAAGGATAATAAAAAACTCCATGGCATTGCATCTTTTTGTTTTCTGTGTTACATCAATTTTGCAGGAAATAAAAACAAAAAGCAAAAACAACGGGACTCAGTCCGAACCCACATTCTCTCTCTCTCTCTCTCTCTCTCTCTCTCTCTCTCACACTAAGAGCTTCCACCCCTGTGACGTGCTCTCTTTCCCCTACGGCGAGACGATGCGCCCCCACTACCCGAGCCAGATTCCTCTCCGGACGAAGCAGACAACACCAAGTAGGAAGGAACAGGAACCGCGTCCCGAATATGGGCAGTCGCCGAAGATATCCAATCTCTGATGTCCCTTTTCCAAGTGGTCGACACCCGGACTTGCTGCAAGAAAAGGAAAAATCAGTATCAAAGCAGGGATGACCAAAACAGAAAAGAAAGAAAGAGAATAACAGAAAGGTGTACCGCAGGTCGAAGGACTTCCTATGTCAAACCCAACTCCTCCGGATCCATCGCATCAGGACGATGCAGCATAGGCACTATCCCTCCATCAGCCTTTCGGATGTTGTATGAAGGAGTGTGCAATCGCATAAAAGGAACCTTCGAGGTCGCCGTCGCCACAGATGTCTTCGGACCGCCGCCACTGTGGGAAGATCCCACCGCTCGACTCGAACCCACAGGAGGGAAATGCAGGGCATCATATATGTTGGGCGCCATCAACCAGCTCGTCACAAAGTCCATATAGTCACACGACGCAGCTGTATCAGTGTACAACAAGTAGGATTCACCGATCATCGCCGCAATCCTCGCATTCTCCGACAGCAATCGCTCTCGCCTCATAGAAGTAGGAGGTTGCGTAGGTGGCACCACCACCTCTTTCTCATTAATCTGGCGAACTAACCTCTCCCCGAGATACCAAGAATGGCCGAACTCATGCGCCATCAAATGCCTCATCTACGCGTTCACTCCGGTCACCCCCGCATCCTGAATGGTTGTCCCCCGGGGATAAAAGGTCACCTGAAAATCGCCAAGAAAGCATAAATGAATACAAGATCAGAAGGTGCAAAAACCAAGACTGAAATGGAAAGAGTCTTACGCTACCAATGGTCAGGTCATTCAAAACCTGACGCGCTGCCTCCAGAGAGAGAGATCCCTTCGACTTCCGATTGGCCTTACGCCATCGATACAATCGGCAAAAGTCCCCAACAGTGTCATCCTTCAAAGCGATCAGCGAGGTATTGCACCCAATCACCTCATAAAACCACGTCTGAATTCACAAACAAAAAGAGACGCATAAGGAAAATGCGATTACATGAAAGGAAAATGCGAATGCATAAAAAGAAATGCACAAACTGAATAATACCTCAAGAAGGTACGTGACTCCAGTAAAGGTCTACCGACAGCACCGGCTGAATGCATCCAGAGAAGAGTAAAGGGTCGCCAAAGTCAGACTCCCCTAATCATAGAAAGGGATGTTCAAAAACATCCTTAGGTATGGCAAGAAACACAAATGGATGACATCACCGCTCGACGCCACCATGAAACCTCCCAGCACCAGCAAAATAAATAATCGGGCCATCTGCCTCACTTGCAACCCGTCCTCCACATCAATCACCCTGCCCAACAGAACATCCTTCAACAGGGACAGTCAGATAGAATCCCCAGAAACTATCCTCCCTACATCACCAAGTGCCGCACGCACTGCCTTAGGTCTCACCCATAAAGAGTGTTCCACCTCTATCTGCTCTCCGTTAAAATCCATCCCCAACAGTTGCTGCACATCTATGGGAGTCACAGTCATCTCCCCGAAGCCGAAATGGAATGTGTCGGTAGTATCCTACCACCTCTCCCTCAAAGCGCACAGGACCGTTATCGAATGAGGCGTCTCATCCAGCGCAAATGCCAACCTCCCAAAACCCGCTGATGATACCACCCAATAAACCACAGGTGGGAGATGCTCCCAAACATCCCTAAGCCCCATCGTCCCGCGGGCGCGCATGTTCTTCAAAGAAATATCAGACTGGTAAAAAGAAAAAAAATCTCATCAAAAGTCAAGAAAGAAAGAAAAATCACCAAAAAAAGAAAGGAATGCCAAAGGTAGAGTTACTTACATAACCACCGGGATTCACTCTCGAAGAGCGATAACGCGATGGCTCCCGCAGCAAGGTCCGCTCATCCGCAATAGGCTCAAACGCATCAAAGGAATTCTCACTCCCCAAAGCAAGAGGCGCCCTGGCCCTCTAATCCACATTCGCCCAGCCATCAATGGTCAACCACTCCCTGTGGACTACAGTGCTCACAAAAGCGGCCATTTCTTGAAAATCGGAATGCTAGAATGATTTGCAGAGAAATCGCAGAAAGAGAGAAAGCAAAGAAGCTACGAAAAAATGAAGGGATTCGCCCCCTTTATATAAGATGCCAAGCTCCATGCCGATCGGCACTGACCCCAACTATATCGATCGACACTGACTCCTTACCTTCCCGAGGTAGTCCAAAAGTCTGTGCCACTGCCGAATGGCATCCCTCATACCATGCCGACCGGCACCCCCCCTTAAATTTCGTACAAAAATTCCCAAAAAATACCAGAAAGCCTCGAAAAATCTTCGAAAAATTCCTAAAAATCTCAGAAAGGATTTAGAAAATTTTCACCAGGAAAATTTCGTATTCCCTCAAGTGGAACCCCTCTTTCCTAGCAAAATCCTCAAAAACCAAGTGAATCTCCTCCCGACAATGCTCCGGAAGATCTCTAAGGATCGCCTGACCACTTCCCCAACGAAATTTTTATAGCACCAAAATAGGTTGTTCCCCCTTCGAGGTTTCTTAAAGTAACAAAAGTTTCCCCACCTATCAGCTCCCCAACTCAGATCAAAATAATAAGGCACTTTCTCCAGAGAATCAAAATCCAATATTTATCCACTCTTAGGTCAGAATTGACCTCGGTCTTGGATCGTCACCTGAGTTAGGTCAGAATTGACCTCGGTCCTCAGTCGTCACCACTCTTAGGTCATAATTGAACTCAATCTTGGATCGTCACCTGAGTTAGATCAGAATTGACCTCGGTCCTCGGGCGTCACCACTCTTAGGTCAGAATTGACCTTGGTCTTGAATCGTCACCTGAGTTAGGTCAGAATCGACCTCGGTCCTTAGTCGTCACCACTCTTAGATCAGAATTGAACTCGGTCTTGAATCGTCACCTGAGTTAGGTCAGAATTGACCTCGGTCCTTGGTCATCACCACTCTTAGGTCAGAATTGACCTCGGTTTTGGATTGTCACCTAAGTTAGGTAAAAAATTACCTCAGTCCTCGATCGTCACCACTCTTAGGTCAGAATTGACCTCGGTCTTGGATCGTCGAGTTAGGTCATAATTGACCTCGGTCCTCGATCGTCACCACTCTTAGGTTAGAATTGACCTCAGTCTTGGATCGTCACCTGAGTTAGGTCAGAATTTACCTCGATCCTCGGTCGTCACCACTCTTAGGTCAAAATTGACCTCGGTCTTGGATCGTCACCTAAGTTAGGTTAAAATTGACCTCGGTCCTTGATCGTCACCACTCTTAGGTCATAATTGACCTCGATCTTGGATCGTCACCTGAGTTGGGTCAAAATTGACCTTGGTCCTTGGTCGTCACCACTCTTAGGTCAAAATTGACCTCGGTCTTGGATAATCACCTGAGTTAGATCAGAATTGACCTCGATCCTCGATCGTCACCACTCTTAGGTCGGAATTGACCTCGATCTTGGATCGTCACCTGAGTTAGGTCAAAATTAACCTCGATCCTCGGTTGTCACCACTCTTAGGTCAGAATTGACCTCGGTCTTGAATCATCACCTGAGTTAGGTCAGAATTGACCCCGATCCTCGGTCGTCACCACTCTTAGGCCAGAATTGACCTCGATCTTGGATCATCACCTGAGTTAGGTCAGAAATGACCTCGATCCTCGGTCGTCACCATTCTTAGGTCAGAATTGACCTCGGTCTTGGATCGTCACCTGAGTTAGGTCAGAATTGACCTCGATCCTCGATCGTCACCACTCTTAGGTCAGAATTGACATCGGTCTTGGATCGTCACCTGAGTTAGGTCAAAATTGACCTCGATCCTCGATCATCACTACTCTTAGGTCAGAATTGACCTAAGTTCTTTAGTCTTTACCCTAAGCCCGTAGGATTGGCTTTGACCCGTAGAATCAATCACCCTCATCACTTAAGCCACAGATTCGGCTTTGACCCACAAAATTGGTCATCCCCCCAGCACCACTTTAGGTCCTTAGAATCGACCTAGACCTTTGATCGTCCTTCAAACCATCCCCATCACACCCCTCAGGTCCTCAGAATCGGCCTCGAGCCTCTGAATCGGTCATACTCCCTCAAAAGCATCATGTGGTGTCTATTTGAAGGTTAACATTTATTCCAAACTCACCCATCGAGGGGCTCTGTAGACACCCCATTATGTTACCCCTTAACTCTCCTTAGGTCCCTAGTACCTCCCTTCATCACTACAAACCCAAGTCGTACCCCGAGTACTGACCCAGAAGCCATCGGGCACTCCCAGGCTCTATTTGACCAAAAAGTCAAACTCTTCAACTCGACCAAGGTTAAATGAATCTTAAAAGGTCACTGAATCCCCTTTCCAATGGCCCATCCCGTGCACAATTCCGACTTACCATGCGGACGAACGATCCGTTTGCGTCCGAAACTTGATCCGGAGGCCACCGGGTGCTCCCGGGCTCTGTTTGACCTAAGTCAACCCTTTAGCTTGACCGAGGCTGAATGAATCTTCGAAGGGCACTGAAACCCCTTTCCAAAGGTCCGCTCCGTGCATGATTCTGACTTACCATGCGAACGAACGATCTGTTTGGCTCCAAGAGGTCACCGAATGCTTCCAGGGCCCGGATGACCAAAGTCAACTCTCCAAACTGGGTCAAACTCTTTGGAATTCGAAGTACATCTCTTAAGCTTTCCAATGGTCCACCCCGTGCATAATTCGGACTTACCATGCGGACGAACGATCCGTTTGCGTCCGAATGATTCCCCGTCTAATAGACTGACAAACGCTTCCTAGCCATATTTGACCCAAAGTCAACTCCCGAAATCGGGAGAGGTCCAAAGGAATTTCAAAGGTCTCTGAATTATCTTTCTGACGGTCTACCCTGTGCGCGATTCTGACCAATAGTTTGCCCTCGGCAGCCAATTTTCCGAAAAGGCCTGAAACACACTGCCAAATGGCAGATTCCAGACCCTGCCTATCGGCAGGTGCCGATAGGCAGGACCAGGTCTATGCCGATCGGCAATGACCTGGGCCTATAAAAAGAGGCCTTCACCTCATTTGCAAGATAGCCTCCGAACCCTTCTCGAATCATTTTGGTTTCGTATGCACCAGTATATCTTTGGATGCCATCCCCTCCTCTTTTTTCTTTAGTCTGTTTTGAGTAAAATAGACTGGCGACTCTAAATCTCTCTACGTTTTTACACCTCATCTCAAAGGACGCCGGCTGAAGCGCTCCAGAGAGGGACGTGCGGGACCCGAGGATCCTTCCTCCACGTGCTCGCCCGCAGGCTAGGATCGGGGATGGCCACAAGTATCATCACTGTAAACTCTCACGGAACAAAACTCATCCACTAGGGTAACCTAGGGATTGAAGGGCTTATTGTATAAAGATAAATGCAACCGCGCATCCCGCGAAGATTTATATCCTTATTTTAAAAATTTTTGAATAAAATAGCAAATTTTACATGAAGGAATCTTTTACTATGTTACTAGGGACTAGTAACATGTTAGTTAGGGTGTGTAATTATATCAAATATTGAATTTTATTACCCTGTGTGCTATGCAACATTGCAGTTCCATGCTCGTTAAACTCACATTTTATACTCATTTACTGTATAATCTTAAATATATATCGTTAATTGCTTGTAAAAGGTTTATTTGAGTATTTATAGGGTTTACGATGCTAATGGTGAAGTTGGGATGTAATCGGAGCAAGAAAATTTCATGTACGTACATTTAGGGCCAAAATGTTAAATTCATATGGACAATTTTGAACTCAAACTATTCGCGGAAGTTTCCAGCCTCAAATTAAGGAATGTCTGAGTTCAAATGGCATGTCATTCCGGTCTCAAACGAAGAAATTATGACCACGTAAAAGTTGACCCGAATGGAAGTCAAAACTGGAAGCCCTAGATCAAACCTGAAGTCTGACGACGTGACCCAAACACTATTCAAATATTATCGGCCTTAAAATAAGGGTCACGTCAGTTCATATGGTGCACGAATCTAAGTTCGAATCAAGAAGATATGGAGTTTGGGGGATATTTTGTAATTATAAAATCTAGAAAAAACAAAGGATTTTATATTTATGGGTGTGTTATGTATATTGAAATATTGGTTGGCATAGGAAAGGTCAGAGGTTCAAACCTTAACCGCCTCCCCATTTCTGATTTTCACAAATTAACCTGGGCACGCTACGTGGACGAATAAGATGGTACCACATGGCAGCGCTAGAGTAGTCCATTTCCTTGCCCAAACTTGTTTAGTGCATTGCACGCCCCAGGCCATGCACCCCACACACACATACTTCCTCCCTTCCTTTCGGTTCTCATTTTTCCCCCTTATTATATATTTTACCCGATAAACTTCTTTTCTTTTATTCTCTTTCCATTACTCCCCCATACTTTATTTTTTCTCTTTTTTTCATTTTAAAATAAACCAAATCTTATATTTTTCTCCCACACTCATTTGATTAGAAACCCAACACGTACAATTAAATATTCCCTTTACCATAACCACTTTTTAATATTTAATTATAATCACCAATAATTTGGTGAAATTCTAATGGTTCCCCAATTCTATTTCTCTCTACCTATAAAGGGCCGTTGAGTTTCATTGATCCATCATCCATATGTAGATGAATTGTAGTAAACAAATTATAGTCTGAAATATCATTGTAATTCTATTGGTTGCAATATAATTTTCAAGATTATAATAGAGAAATTTAGTCCTGTGTTTGTTGTTATTCAATATTTTCGAGTTTGTGTATGTGTAATTCAACGGGTTGAAGACTAACCAATTATAAATGAGGAATTTAGTCCCATTCTTTGTAGTTTACTTCATTAAGACTACGTGATTATAATACAAGGAGACCAAAATAGTTTCAACCGTTCATTCTACCTTATTCTTTTACAAAATTATCGTTCGTTCAGGTAAGTGTTAAATTCCATTTCAACAATCGTTACAAGCATGAATTCTTTATATATTTGCATTCCAATTTCCATTATCATCATGTTAGTTATGAATAGCTAAGTTCTTAATGGTTGTGGTTTATGAACCCACCTATAATTTGTATGTTTTTATGAATTAAGTAATGTTTTAAGAATAAAATTGTTGAAAGTAAGTTGAAATAAATACTCAGGGACTTCATAATTAGTGTCACGCATTAATTATTGTTGAAGATGCATCTATATATTTCAGCATACTTTCGAACTTGTTTCTGTGAAGTTTAGTAAAGTTTTCATCCTTTATGTAACAAATTGTCTTTCATATTTAATAGTTCA
This sequence comes from Sambucus nigra, assembly GCA_949130495.1. Lineage (NCBI taxonomy): Eukaryota > Viridiplantae > Streptophyta > Magnoliopsida > Dipsacales > Adoxaceae > Sambucus > Sambucus nigra. The sequence goes on along the minus strand of OX422209.1, from coordinate 376,273,143 downwards.
CTTTATGAAACTTCAAATTTCACACTTAATTCTTGAAACTAATTAAATTTATAACATTTCCAATTCTAAGTGGGGGATTATTATGCAACCTTTGTTTTTCACAAAATACATAACTCCCTTTTAAACTTTGGTAACCTTTTCACAAGAACTTCTAAAAGTCCAACTTTTATTCATTTTTTTAGGATTAATAAAAAACGACAACAAATCATCTTTTATTATTTCTTTTACCAACTTACTTATAAACTCAATTAGTATTAATTACGCCTTCTAGTATTCGATCTCTGTGGAAATGATACCTAACTTATCACTACACTCGTTATTCTTCAAGTTGTGGAAATTGATAAAGTGATTTCGCAAAATGACTCGATGATCTTTTCTTATTTCTTTTAGCAATTTATTTACAAAATTTATTAGTATTAATTACTCCATCTCATCTTCAATATCTGTGGATATGATACCCAACTTATCACTACACTCGTTATTCATTAAGTTGTGGAAATTCATAAAGTGCTTTGGCAAAATGACTCAATGACATTATTTATTGCCATAATTGTGGTTAGAAAGTGATCGTTGCATATTTTACAAAACAACAAAAAGAGCTTATCATAAGGCTATTATGTATTTGAGGGAGAGTGCCAAAAACAAAATCCTCATCAAAGAAGAAATGACTTATTATTGTGTAATTCAAAATATTTTTGAATTAGATATATATATTTCAAATAGGTTGTGTTTTACTATGATTGGGTAAGAGGAAAGGACAAAAATGCCTGTAAAGTCGATTCGGGTAGCAATTTGATAATGGTAGACTTGTCTAAGATGAATAACAAGAATAATACGGATCATGAGCCATTTGTTTGTGCTTTTGAAAATCTCCAGCAAGTGTTTTACTTGAACTATATGAATAACGAATTGTGGCTAGTCTTCTTACATGTGCTAAAGCATTAAACCAGTAGCGCGGATGGCCTAGTTGCTCTTACTAAATATCAATATATTTTGGATGACAACCCTAACTAGAAATAATTTCAAATTACTTTACATGAGTAGAATTATTTGGATTGTAAAATGTATTGAGGATTCTAATTTGTAATTTGTATTTATAATATGTAGTTTGATGAAGGTAATGTGGATGTCAAACATTTATTTATTATCCATGAACTCTAATGTTGGTTGTTATATAAAAATAATGTGTGAGTATTTCCATTTGATTCTTATGTCCCGATTAATTATTTCCATTTGATTCACTAATAAAAACAAGTGGGTGGAATAATTTTGTGTTATTTAAATTCTTATATCACGAACTTTAGTATTTCCATTTGATTTATGTTATATATTATGCTAAAAAGTCTATTTTTTTCAGAATATGTCTACATCAGGCCGTCGGACATCGGGAAAAAGCTGGGGTGATGAGGGAGCATCTAATAATAGACCCATCAAGTTTGGTAAGTATGGGAGCGCAGTTAAAAACAAGGTTGATCTACATATGAGGGCATTAGAGTTGTTAAAATCAGTAATCAGTTCCGGTACGATGATTGGAGGAGTGTTCTTATAGAGCTGAAGATGGTCATTTGGGAGGCCTTAGAAATATGAAAATATAAATATTTATGTTAAATATTTGACTTTCACATAATATTTTATCATTATGTTTTTTAATTTTAATTTGCAAACTCACTTATATTATATGTTTGTTGGACAATAACAATTCAATTTGCCTCAGAATTACGAGATAGTGCATTGGCGGGTGTTGGCAGGGGATGAAATACATGGAAGAATAACTTGTATGCCCGTTATTTTGGGAATGATCGAGAGTTCATGCTGCTGTGTAGGGACAACATCCGAGAGAATGATACAATCATGTTGGCAAACTGGCAGAGGTTTGCGAGGCGTTCAGGAGATAATTTTACTCTCGTAGCTAGGCGAGGAGTAACCGATCAAAGAAGGTGGATATGCACTAATGCGGGTGGACATCTTACGCAGAGGTGGACCATAGGAATGGTAAGTAAATTTCTTTAAATTGCATTTTTTTAATGGTTAAATTACTTTAATTTGGTCACATTTTGCATTAGTGCGGTCACATTTTTCTTTAATTTGGTCGCATTTTGCATGAGTCTAGGTGTGGCCCTGGGGGAAAGCCACATGATATTGACTCCAACATAAATATTTCGACAAAGAAGGGTGAGACTGTTAATATGCACGTCGTCGAGACCATCGTAAATTATAGTTGAAATTATATTGTCAATTTCATATTGTTAATTAATGTTTTTTTCAAAGGTAATAACATGTTTTTATATTGTTTCAGGAGAGGATAAAGGTGGTGAACACCATCCAAAGTGATGCCAACGAGGCATCTTTGAGTATGGATGCAATGAGCCAAGTTTTGGGTGTAGATAAAGAAAGGTTGTACTCGGGGTGTTAGCTCCCTAATAGAAAAGTAAAAGTTGATAGCCATTGCTTGCAGTAATAATGGGTTGTCCTCCAAAGTCAACATGTAAAAAAGAAAACATGGATTCAAAATTAGGATGTCTCCAACAAATGATGAATAACATGTTCGAATGGGTCAAACTCGAAGTCATGGATAAAATGAAGAGGAAGGCGAAGGTGATAGATAAAGGAAAAGGGCAAGTAGAATGTGGGTTAGGGGACAGCTACTCCATCATCCTTACCGAATCTGACTGAATCATCATCCTCGTATGACATGTAATTTACCCCAACCTAACTATACTGACTCTATTTGAGCCATCTAGGGAGAGAGTATATATTCATAATACACATGGAGTTGATCAAATTACTAAGGGAGTGAAGGGCATGAGCATCACTCTGGTACCATGGTGAACAACCGTCCACTATAGCATTTTGAGTCTCGAGTCCGGGTTATTGAGACTTTCATGGGGAAAGAGGACAAGGTATTGTGTTTGGACCAACAAGACGGTGTTCATCATATTGACGACATGTTGGGGCGTACATTATTTGGCTGAATTTTTGCCTCGAGCCTTATTAAGTTTTTATAGGATGTTACATTTGATAAAACTTTGTTTATGTAATGGAACTTGCGATGTTCTGATATAATTAGCTTGAAACATATTTAATTTTATTTGATATATGGTATTGGTGTATATTAGTTTTTATTTCATTGTTATGTCGTAATATATTGTTGATCGTGTTGATATTGGTTTGAAAAAAAATAGGACATTTTTTCATGCAGGTTTACTACCGAAAAGTATATACTGTCCAACTAAATTTTTTCAAGTTTTAGAGTTTTGTCACGGTAAAGAACAATGACAAAAATAAGGAGGATGTATGCACAGCCTTAATTTAGACCCATGCGCATGAATGATTTAATATTTATCCCAAGTGGAAACTGTGCACACGAAAAAAGTGACTTATGCACATGACCATACATTCACTTCTCACGGTCATGGACCGTGACAAAAATGTGATAGAGAGCGTCTTATCATGATTTATGATCGTGACAAATCAAGCTTTGTCACAGTCAAGGACTATGAGAAGGCTTGGGCATCCTTTTTTTCCTGATTCCTTAGTGTAAAAAAGACTAAGACAAAATGGGTGTTGTCATAGTCAAGGATCGGGACATGGTGTGTTATCTCACCTAGAGTTATCACGGTCAAGGAACGTGGAAATTTGAGTAATATAGTAGAGAAAACATCCCTAATACGCAACTCGACCTCAGATAATGTCTTCAGATACGAAGAGAAAAACTTTAGAACACCGGCACACTGGTCAACCCAAACGACATGACCCACAACTCATAATATCTGTAGCATGTTAGAAAATATATCTTCATAATATCCTCCTCCCGAATACGAAACTGGTGATACCTCGAGCGCAAATAAATCTTGGAAAAGAATGATGTTCCTCGCAACTGATCGAACATGCATTCGATACATAAATGGATACTTGTCTCTATTATGACCTTATTCATCCCTTCATAGTCCACACATAATCGAAGTGAATCGTCCTTCTTTTTCACAAATAAAATTGGATTTCCCCAAAAAAATGTGCTCATTCGTATGAACCCTGTATTCATAATTGTTGAATCTGCTCACGAAGCTCTTATAACTCTAACAGAGCCATATGGTATGGAGCCTTCTTAATAGGAATGGTTCATGGTTCCAAATCAATACAAAAGTGTATTTCCCTATTGGGCAGTAATCGCAGTACCTCCTTAAACATGTCTATAAACTCTTGAACAACGGGTATAGAGTCCAAAGTCACTATGACCTTCCGAGATGTACTCGAATCTATATAATACACATATGTACTAGAATCCCTTTTGACCTTAAGCATAGAAATAAGGATCATATCATGCTCGGGAATGGCAAACAAAATCACCATCCCGTTACAGCCGATATATGCATTGTACGTCGCTAACAAGTCCATCTCCAATATGACATCATACGCCAACATATCCAAAGGTAACAAATCGACAGCAAAACACATTCGTCCGATCGAATGCCATATTACTACAAACCCGATGTAATGCAGCACCCCAACCCACTGGTGTATCCATATGCATAGACACATTGGTGAAATATCCAACATACCCGACGTCAGAGAAAAAGTACAACTAATAAATGAATGAGACGCTCCCATATAAAAAGGGACTCGCATATAGCTTTCATAAATATAAAACCTACCCTCGATAGTTTGAGGTTGTACAGGATGGTTAACACGGTAACCGTTAAATACATGTCCATAATGCAGTTATAGGTATCACTGTGCTTGATTTCTAGGTTCAGGTTATAATGCCCCACCCGATTTATGGGTCACCCATGGTCAAACGGCCCGACACGAGCATTAGGTGTAAAGTGCAATGAAACAACCTATATAATGTTGCTAATCATGTTTTATTTCAATTACCATTTCACTTGTTTAGCATGTTATACCCATTTAACATCAAGCTATGTAAGATACCCCTAGGAAGCATCCCCGGAATCCAAGGGCAACTAATGTAAAACAAAAGAGAGTACTTACTCGTATAACACTCTCAAAATACAAAACCGCACCCAACCTACCGTAACAAAGACGAGAGTGTGAGCTGAATGCTCAGTGGGAAATATGCAAAATGCAGTATAGAATCGAAGGGGGGAAAGAAAACTCTAACATATTATATCTACGCATTTAATCGCTTCACTTTACCATTCTTTTACTTTACGGACATTAACCAATTTTCACATTACTTGTCCATTTTATCCTTTACCTGAACATTTATTAATTCATTCAAGTTTGGTTGTATTTTCACATATTCACCACACAACCCATTTCTTACATGTTCCATTTTCATTGTCTTTTTCTCATAATCTTCTTATAACCGCGTACTTTAAGGGGATTCACACCGCTGACGACACTACCATATGCTCTGGCCAGTGATTTTGGGTATTTCACCCCAGGGCTCCGGGACCTCCTTAATTATTCCGGTGTCACTCGAGTCCTTATTAATGTGTTTTTTACATTTTAAAATTTTCACATTATTCCACTTTTCCTTTTACCCGATTGAAGGCGAAATCAATGGTTCCACCCCAACTTGCGTTACATTTTAAAATTATTTTTTCTTGTCCTTTAAAGTTTCGAGTTGATTTTATTCCAAAATTATATTCATCTAGGACCATCTAGTGTAACACCCTTTTCAAATATCTAAATTGCATAAAAATGTTCAACTTTACGTAAAATTATCATTTTACTCAATTGTTTCAAAACTTATTTTTTCCTCTCTTTTCACAAGTGTTAATTTCCCAAACACCATTAAGTTACTCACACTAACTTATTTAGTGTTTTTAACACATTAACACTTTCTTAACATTTGGAGTATTATGCTTCTCAAACTAGAAATATTTTCATCTCATTACTTTCCCTTTCATTAATATCCAAGACCACTTTATAAGAAAATTACAATTTTCTTTATTACTACATGTAGTCTTAAACCCATACATTTGTCACATTAAGGGCTGAAAACAACTTTTAACACACATTAAGGGATGAAATTTCTTTCTTCTTTATTTCATGTTTAAACCCAATGAAATCTTCATTAAACTTGTTTATATATTCATCGTCAAAATACTACAAGCTTATATGCATGAGAAGATGGATTTTAATTCCAATAATCCTATTAAATAGGCAAAAATGAATTTCATTTCACTTGCAAAAATTATACCTTTCAAGACTAAAGGACATTTTTATTCTTCAAAACTCAAACAAATGTCCAACTTTTATAAAATCTTCATTTTTGCAAGAAATTTGGGTCATCCTTTGACCAAAATATTTTTATTAAGATGAATACCATTTTTAAATATTTTATTCCAAAAGATGTTTATTACTCAACTTCTAAAATACATCATTTATTCAAAATTCTTGAAATCCCCTTTTTGATAAATTTTTATGAAATCATAAGAAATATCATTCTTATATCATAAATGCATCCTACTATTATAGTTCAACAATAAGACCACTAATATGCAAAATAGAGTCTTAATACTAGGAGTAGAGTTTTCCATCTCAAGTGAAGCTCCAGCAATAGTAGGATGCAATGTCTAAGAAGATGGTGACCTTCCACCTCCCAAGATGGCCTTAAAGAGGTTGCCTACTCCACCAAGCTTGTCTCCATGAAACCTCCATCAAAACCCTCTTAAAGCTCCATAAATATTTGATCTTCATCTTCTCCAAAAAAAAAACCAACACCTCCAAAGTTCATATTTTTGCCCAAAATGGTGGAAATGGGCACATGGGGTTGGATATGGTCGAATATCTCCAAAATATGTAGGCATAAGTGTGACACCCCGCCGAATTAAATACCGGGCGACCACTCCTTTATTAAATTAAATCAAGGTGAACAGTTGGTCCATTCTTAGCATCACTGTCGAAAAATAAATTTTTCCAATTTAACACCCTAATTAATTAAGCTAAGTGTCAAAACCATGTTCATACATACTTTCCAAATTTTATTTAAAGAAAAATCATTTATTTTATTAACAACATTCAATAAGTAAGAATCACACCACATTAAATTCTGCAACATAGTCCAATTAATTTAATACATTCGTCAATCGAATGTCAACATACGAAATCTAAAGTCACACATCCAAACTGAATAAATCCCATAGTAACAATACTGGAAATAACTGAAATACAAATGTCCAATAACAACGGAATAATGGAAAGAGCTACACATGCCCAACTAGATGAAAGTACTAAGAGTGGATCCGAATGAACGAAGTCGTCTAATCAAGAGTCCTGCAACTTCTACCTAAGCTGCAGCGCGTTCCTTCTAAGAGATCCTAAGAAAGACGCCCCTGTGGCTGGGAACCTGTAATATATACATATATATACAAGAGAGAGAGAGAGAGAGAGAGAGAGAGAGAGAGAGAGAGAGAAAACGGGTCAGAGCCCGATAGTGTATATGATTTAAAAAAAATTTAGCAAGTATTTAAATTGATACAGTCCAATGCAACAACATATTAGTGCGTCACTCTCTTGAGGAATTCTCACCTCTCTTCTAATGTGCACACCTATCGCACTAACCTTCCCAACGGTTTGTCTTATCATTTATCGCACTAATTTTCCCAATGATTTAACTTATCTTAGCTTACTCGTAAGATTCAAAATTTAACGATTCAATTGTTCGAAAAGGATATTTCAATTAGCAACCAAAGTTCTCATTTTTAACTTTATAAATCAATAAAGTTTTCCAGTGTCATATTATACTTTCTCAAAACAAGTATTTACAATTTGAGTCATCAACCATGTCCTACATGTCTCATCACAGTAGGCAGTTCCAGATTTCAGAATTTCATATATATATTAACTACTCATAAAATATATATATATATATCACAACAGCACCCCAAATAACAACTATGGTGCGGGCATACTCTACTATCCAATCCCCGTATCACTCGTACTAAGGGAATACAGATTCGGAATCACTCTCGAACTGTATCAACACATGCTCAAACAATATTGAGACAAAGTATAGATTCCAAGTCTCTCAGGACCGTCTGATTTATCACTGCGATAGCCTGTACCAAGGATACCTATACACAAACAAAATGAGGCGAAGCATAGATTCCAAGTCTCTAAGAGGAAAGCACATACCCGCATCTCTTAGGACCGTCTGAACTATCATTCCGATAGCCTGTACCAAGGATACCTATACACAAACAAAATGAGACGAAGCATAGATTCCAAGTCTCTAAGAGGAAAGCACATACCCGCATCTCTTAGGACCGTCTGAACTATCATTCCGATAGCCTGTACCAAGGTTATCAATCTTCTAGGGTACAATTCAATATCCCCCATAAAGGTCCCATCGAGATAAGACTGTCCCAGCGCGGAAACCTCAGGGCATGATTTTCACACATAGATAGTATATGCATACACAATCATATAACTATACTAACATTACCATTTCAATAATGGGTAAATTCTCAATTCCCATAATTACGACATTTGTATTTATTTCTCATTATTTATTTATCACGTATAACCATTCACATCTTATTTTGATTTGAGGAACTTTTCCACTTACTACATCACGCTCACGGATTCTATCCTCCCAAGTATAAAATTCAGTAGGTATACACATTTTTCCCAAAGTAACTCTCTTACGTGTCTCTCTCTCTTTAACATATACTTACATTGTCCCTCATGTAAGATATCCCAAAAATATAGATTTCACCTTACATTAAAGGATTTTGAATTTTATTTTCAAAGATGAGAATTTCAAATGGTTTCGAAATCGGAATTAAAATGAAGTTTTAATTGAATTTTTTTTTATTATTTAGAAGAGTCCTGAAAATATAAAACTCTCTAAGAGTCCTCAAAATATAAAACTCTCTAAGAGTCCTCAAAACATAAAACTCTCTAGTAAAAATAATATTTTTAGAAATCCGACCGTTCGATCAAGCTGAATTTTTGTCAGCAGTCCTGTCTCGCCGTTCGCTACAACATACTAAAATTTCAAGCGATTCCAATGGTCCGGTCATCCGGAATAAAATTTTTAGTGTTTGTATCTAATTAGAACTCTTTTCTTAATCAAACTCTTAATCCTTTACATGACAAAGGGTTTCTAAAATATCATTTAAGTCATCACTACATGCAATTTCCTATCTCAAATTGGGTTTTTTTTCCATATAATTCATCCTAATCATTCCTAAACCAATATGAAAGATTCATCAACGAAATAAGCAAGATAAACACTTGCCTGTAATTTTTAGAAATCTGGTTTGGTGCCGAAATTGGTGTGGTTTCGTTCCCCGTCTCGCGATCTACGCGTTGGTGGTGACGCGGTGCAATCGGAGGTGTTCTTGGCCTAGAACTCCTTGGAGAGCTTCTCCTCTTCCTCTCCAATGGCCGTCATTTTTCTTTGGTTGTTCTAACCCTAGAAGACAACCTAGATATCTTATATAACCCTTTTAATTTTCGTAGGTTTAATTACCCATAATTGCGAAATGTCTAAAACGCCCTCACGGGGTACTAATTGGGCCTAAAAACGCCCCGAGACCCAAACTAAACCACCGGGTACACTTTTCTGACTATATCGACCCTTCCGGACACGTTGGCGCACTCAAAATGACCATACGAACAACTTATAAAATATTCACTTATTAATCAACATTTAGTCCCGACACGACACAGGCGCGTCCCGACTTAAATTTCCATAATTGTCATTCTATTCACACGTGACAATATTATAACAATAAATCTCATATATTACTATACTCATCCAGTAATATTCAACAGATAACAAATTTTTAATAATTACTAACTCTCGTCACGCTAGTAAATATTTAAAGCAACATTCCGGATTAAAATTAAATTAATTTATCTCAATTAAATTTAATAAATCCCATAATTTAAAAGCTATAAAAATACGAGGTATTACAATAAGGTGGTTAAATAGTGTTGGCATTGTGATTTTTGTGGAGAAATGTTGAAAATGGTAGGGGAAGACCCACCCCCACTTTATCTCTCTCTCTTCTTCCAACTCAAAATAACCCAAATAAACCCAAACAAGCCTTGTAAAAACCATCGAAACACCAAAATCCCATTTTTGCCCAATCTGGGTTCACCAGATCTCGACACCTCACAAATCCCATGGCCCAAAACGTGATAGAAAACAAGGACAACCCGTTTTAAAAAAAACGGATGCACTGGCTCGTTTGGACGAGAATAGCCTCTCGTTCGAACGATAATGGCATCTCATTTAAACTATCCTTTGGACGACCTTCTAACTAGTCTATTCAGGTATGCAATGGGGTCTCGTTCGATCCTCGTTCAATATTCTCTTCAAATGACTTTGGCTTCTCATTAGAACGACCTTCAACTCGTTTGAACGGTCACTTCCTAATTTTTTTCCAAATTTCTTAATTTTAACCCACAGACTTCCCGTAATTCTATCAAGACTCTAAAACAGTCAAATACATATATAAACGCAGTCATAATGATTCAAATCCCAAGTTTTTCCATATTACTACAATTTGTGCAGGAAAATAATAAAATATTGGGGGCGGGTATTACATTCTTCCCTCCTTAGAAAATTTTGTCCTCGAAATTATTAATCCTCCAATTCCTTAAATCCACGGGGTTTACTGACTCTTATACTAAGTCATAAGAATCATCCACAACTAAACCATCAAGGTACTCAGTAGATAAAATCATGTCACACGCCCTTACATAGGGATTGTCACCAAAAGCTCAACATATGACATGATCTGATGCTCACCATCACGCTAACCATTAATGTCGCATAATCGACCATGCGTCTCCACTCACTTGACGATCATGCTCAATCAAGTCCTATGACTACCTTTGATAATACCCAAAGAATACCGACAACTTTACCGAGAAACCCCATCTAGTGATTGATACTCACTCAAGAGGAATAGTAATATAAAAAAATCATCAAATTCATCACCAAGAACCATTTCCAATCTTAGGACTACATATCCCCCGTCCCCACGAATATTTGGGTCATCCTGACTACACAATTTTCCCGATCTTGATACAAACCTTAAATTGCTAATTACTCACTCCGAGGAGTAATACACTGACCAAAATCATCATCACGCACTCTGCTGACATCTTCAGTTGTGTCACTCTAATGACCCTAGTATTACTCTAGGCGTCTCACTTAGATCTCTGACTGAAATATTGCATCAATCCACTCACCGTAACAAAGTAATATTGTGTGATGAATTTCCTCGAGTTCTAACACTATACAATGTCCTCAAGTCTCTTTACAACCAGAGCCATAAGGTCGTTAATCCTAAGGAAAGTAATTACTAAGAGAAAACTGTGCAGTCGAAAGCGCAGCCACCTTCATTGAACTTTATGCAATTGCAAGAATATCTCAAATAAGGGCGCACCCAGTTACCGAGCTTCATTGACCAGGCCAAGCCCACTCTCACTCTACTAGGCCAAACCGCGTCGTACCATGAAATGGTACCAATTCGAGCTACTGCATTCGTGGGAATACCAATCCTTGATTACGAGAACTGAAAGGGGACACACACACAAGAATCAAAGGAACATAAAACTGTTCCAAGAAACTTCGATCTGTATGTAGTGAACCATGATTTACGAAAGGCGAGCCTATGACACATGCTTTAAGTCTTACAACTTCTCCCAGATGTCCTTACTGGTACCGATCTAGCCATACACCCTGGTTGGAGTCACCGATCATGACGAATCAGATCATAACCATTCATCCTCACAAGACAAAAGCTATGCAAAAACTTGTTGTTCTTAGAAATTCAAATGCTAGACTTCCCTCCTCAGGAGCAAGGCTATATCCTTTACATCCCTGACATGCACGAACCGCTCTGAATGACGACTACCTAACGTCTCTGTAAAAGTTGACCTTGTCCACATTTTTAGTGACATCATGACTAACCTAACACACCTAGGTCATTGTCATACCGTGATCGCATCCTAACGTCTCCTTAGGAATCACCCCGTTAAGCGAGTCATTCACCTTATAATTTATGTCCAATTATACAAGGTTATCACTGAGCTTATCTCCAAGTTCTAACCAAATTAAATTTACGTGGCGGTCACACCGGTCGTCATTGGCATTCCAAGGGTAGTAGGTACACACATGGATACATCTTTTAATCTATACCGACTTAGCAAGACGTGCCAAGTACTAGTCGCTACCTATCTAGGGTTATCCTATCTTATACGGTCGACACATGCTAATATTCTAATCATACTTTGATATCTCTCTTTTAGGGTGCATTTTCAAGTTTCCCAATGGCGTCATCAATTTAAGTCCCGACTACATTTCCTAGTGCTCCTCATAATCAAGTGTCACACCGCTTATATGACTCCTTACTTGACCTTTACTGCGATCATCACTAGGACACTAGTACTTATTCATGTCGAACATAACTGGTTTCCTAAGGACACCAAACATACTCCAAATAATATTCCTCAACTCGACAAGATTTCATCATCCATGACTTTCTCATTGTAAGTACGCTCTACCAACTCCTTAATACCCACATCGCAATTACTAGGTGCTCGCAAAGACACTAGTCTATGAGCTTCTGCACATGGCGCACCTTGACCATTGAATACCTTAAGACGTCTTAACAAGCCGATTTCTATTCCCAATGAAGCCACACACAATTAGTCCTATGGACACTCTAAGATGCTCTTAAACCACATTCATACTAGGATTACCTTGCATCTAGCTATAAATTAAGCCATCAAAATAGCCCTGACACTTAAAAAACAATCTTATCTTTGTATCAATGACTGTGACCCCTAGGCCACATACTAAATTGAATAAAAAATATTTACAAGATTTTTAACTAAAAGTTAAATTTTAAGTAAACTCTTAAAGATAAACTCGTTGGATGAAACTCTTTTCAAAAACCACTACCCATGATGTTTAACAGTAGGTTACTATTTGAATGTTAGATTTGGTAGATAGATTATCTTAGGTTTTTAAAAATTAAACCTATACTAATTCTTTACTGTGAAACCAAACATATAAGGAGTAAGGAACATTCCAAGCAAGTTTGACACATTATTTTTAACGTGGTAAAATCTCAAATTAATGAAAACATCCACGGTGACCTCTACGCCACAAACTAAAAATCCACTATAATCAAACAAAAGACCTATGATTACAGGCACCTAAACATGCATTCAAGATCCTAAGCTAAAGAAAATAAATATACCTACACGAGCTTTCCTCTCCAAGGTATTTCTGATCTGGCTTTGACCTTCCCAGCAGTTTCTTTGCATTAGTCCTTGCTCCGTGTTCTGAGTGGCTCAATCAATATGAAATCTCTCAAATGAACCACACTTTACTAGGTGTTCGTGTGAGAGTGTAGTGATTGTGATGTGAACTACATGTAATATTCTACTCACACCTGTCAAGACATTTATATAAATAAATCCTAATGAATTACAATGAATCTATATGATATGCAGAGATTTCAACTTTCTTTGAAAATCAGACTTCTATTTAAACGAAATATTTCACATCTAAAAAACCTTTCTTAAAAATAGATCGAATGTTTAAAACACTTAACTAGTTTTCACAAACCGTGAAACTTAGATTTCCAAAACACAAATGTCATATCTGAGATATATACTATATTTGAAGTCTCTTTTTCAAGAAACTTGAAATAGAGAGTGGATCTAAAAATACAAGTGTACAAAACAAGATCCAACAGAGAAAAGGTAACTAAAACTCTCATATACTAAATGATATATATCTCTTAGTAAATCTCACAATTTCTACAAACAAATGTAAGATCTACACTGAGAATAGGTTCCTAAGAGAGATTAACATTTAAGAGGTTCTTCAAAAATAGCCAAACACCAAACCCTCATGAAAACCTAATTTTTCTAACTCTTAAAAATGGAGGTTTTCTGGTATATTTGAAAGGATGAAGTTTGTGTTTGGTTTTGGAAGAAAACCTAAGGGTTTCTAATCTTACGAACACTGGTGTTCTCTCTTCTCTCTCTAACCTTTCTCATTTCTCTCTCTACTCTCCCTCTTTTTTCTCTCAAAATTATGAACCGCCAAAAGTTCTAAAATGGTAAACCAATGGGTCTTATTTATACTAAGAGTAGAAGGATCTGGATGTTCGATCATTTTGAACGGATAAATTTATTTGGACGGTTTACATTTTAAATCTAATGGATGTTAAGGCATTGCACAAACTAACACTCCTATTGGTCTATTCTAGCGATACAATTATTACCAAGGTGACATGAAGAACTTCGATGAGGTTTAATCCAATGGCTATCAAATGTGCACTGGATTGAGAGAGTAAAGAAACACATATGGGGAAAATCACAAGGTGACACGTGTAGCAATAGTGGCGGTAAAAAATGCGTGTTTTTAATGTTTGAAAAATCTAGTTTCTATCCCCAAATGTCTTTGTTGATTTTGGATTCTACCCTGGGATATTTTTCAGGAATAAAAATAATTCAAATTCAACCCACAAAAATTTAAAACCCAAATTTTAAATGTTTTAAAATGGTTGAAAATTCCTATAGTGTGGTTAGTGAAATATACACTTCCCCTTTTGGTAGAGATGTTGTTCTTGGACAGGATCAAATGTTGATGTAGATTTGATACATTTGGAGAAGATTGCTCAAAAAATGCTAACATGTTTTGTCACCACATCCAAACTAGTTGGAACTCCTATATGGTACAGACTCAAGTAAGTTAACCATATAATGTCTTCTCATAAATCACAAACTAAACCATTAAGGATTTTGGCTGGATACATCGACTATAACCTATAAACCCCTAGGTCTGCATTGTCGACATCACTAAAGATCCTATCCCTTAAAATCGCATCATAACTCCTAAAATCATAACACGGAAGACTACCTAGAGTTCATTTCTAAGCCTCCTTAACTATCATTGTTGCATATGTAACATACTTACTACAATTTGCTCGTAACTCTCATCATTGTACCTTGTGAGGTATAACTTAATATCAGTAACCACCAAGACACTTACTCAAAATAATAATAATTCACCGACTCAAATTGAGTACACGTCCCACATGTTGACCATCACAGTTCCTCATGTTTACCGAATCACCGACTGTCATACAACACGATATATCCCCAAGGATCAAATTCGCCTAATTACATCATCATTATTATCCATCTGAAAGTACTGAACCTTGAAACTCAATGCATTCTTATCACAACCAACATTGCCTAGGATTGACAGTCTAGTCACCTAATCTCCACAGTTGTCTCTACAAAATTCATGTTTCTAATTCAACAGACATCATTAAGCTCCATCAATACATCAACAAACCCATCATAAAATCAAGGGTTGACACATAATCACCCGACACTAATAACCACGGTGTCGCCACTATTGGCTCACGTGAAAATTTGTATGTTACTAACATATCTTCATCAGAAGAACGAAAGCAATTAATAACAACTAACTTGGATGTATGCCAATTGGCAATAAATCATCTGTCGTCCGCGAAATCAATTAATAACAACACACGAAATGAAACCGTCACCAATCTAGTGTGATCGTCCCAATGCCAACACCGACGTCGAAATATCCACCACCGACCTCACCACATCACTCCTAAAAGGAACCTTAAACCTAGAGCTCTGATACCATTTGTAACACCCCATGCTAGATTTATGGGTCACCCGTGGTCAACCCGCTACGACCCGAGTATTAGGTATGAAGTGCAATGAAATAACCTAAATAATGTCGTTGATCCAATTTTATTTAATTACTATTTCACTTGTTTAGCATGTGGTTCCCATTTAACATCAAGATACGTGAGGGACCCATGGGAAGCATCCCCGAAATCCAAGCATACAGGGCTACTAATGTAAAATAAAAGAGATTATCTACATGTATAACGCTCTCAAAATACGAAATCGCAACCAACCTTCCGTAACAAAGATGATGGTGTGAGCCGAATGCTCAGTGGAAAATATAAAAAATGCAATATAGAATCGAATGATAGAAAGAATACTCTAACACGTTATATCTACGTGCGCATGCAACTACCATATATACTTGCATGCATGAAATTATTTTTATTCTAAAAACGTTATTTACGCCGATTGATTCACCTTAGTCTTATGAAATAATTCCCTTTTTCTTAACTTGACATTTATTCATTGATTTAACACACTTGGTTAAATACTTTAAACAAATACACTTTGTTTAAGGAAAATCATTTTATTTTTTGCAATTACTCTTTTATTCACACCAATTCACATTAGTATTTTCTCTGAAACTCATCCTTTCAATTCACGCAAACACCGTGTTAGAAAATACTTATTTTCCTTTCAAAAACTTTCGTAAACACACACTTCTGTTAATTATGGTTTAAACCTCTTAGTGTTTCTTAGCCACCCATTTAATCACTTCACTTTACCATTCTTTTACTTGATGGACATTAACAAATTTTCACATTACTTGTCCGTTTTGTCCTTTATCGGAATATTTATTAATTCATTCAAGTTAGGTTGTACTTTTACATATTCACTACACAATCCATTTCTTTACATGTTTCATTTTCATTGTCTTTTTCTCAAAATCTTCAAATAATTGCGTACTTTAACGGGCTCCACACAATCGATAACGCCACCATATGCTCTGGCTAGTGATTTTAGATCTTTCACCCCAGGGCTTCGGGCTCTCCTTAATTATCCTGGTGTCATTTGAGTCATTCTTCATGCATTTTTAACATGTTTCAAATGCCCACATTATTTCACTTTTCTTTTACCCGGATGAAGCCAAAACCCGAGGTCCCACCCCAACTTATGTTACACTTTAAAATCATATTTTGTTGTCGTTTATACTTTGGCATTGATTTTATTACAAAATCATATTCATTTATGACCATCTAGTGTAACACCCTTTTACAATATTTTTATTTCATAAAATGTTCCACTTTACGTAAAATTACCATTGTACTCATTTGTTTCCAAACTTATCTTTTTCTCCATTTTCACAAGTGTTAATTTCCCAAACACCATTAAGTTACCCACTTTAACTTATTTATTGGTTTTAACACATTAACACTTTCTTAACATTTGGAGTATTATGCTTCCCAAGTTGAAAGTCTTTTCATCTCATTACTTTCCCTTTCATTAATATCCAAGACCACTTTATAAGAAAATTACCATTTTTTTATTACTACATATAGTCTTACCTTTTAACACACATTAAGGGGTGAAATTTATTTCTTCTTTATTTCATGTTTAAACCCCACAAAACATTCATTAAGCTTGTTTATATGTTCATCATCAAAATACTACAAGTTTATATGCATGAGAAGATGGATTTTAATTCCAAAAATTCTATTAAATGGGTCAAACATACATTTCATTTCTAGAATTTCATAACACTTATAAAAATTATACTTTTCAAGACTAAAGGACATTTTTATTCTTCAAAACTCAAACAAATGTCCAACTTTTATTAAATCTTCATTTTTACAAGAAACTTTGGACATCCTTCTACCAAAAGATTTTTAGCAAGATGAATACCATTTTCAAATATTTTATTCCATAAAATATTTATTACTCGGCTTTTAAAATACATCATTGATTTAACATTCTTGAAGTCCCCTTTTTAACCCATTTTCATGAAATCATAAGATATATCATAAATGCATCATACTCTTACAGTTCGAATAATAAGACCATTAATATGCAAAATAGAGTCTTAATACTAGGAGTAGAGTTTTACCACCTCAAATGAAGCTCCAATAATGGTAGGATGAAATGTCTAAGAAGATGACTATATCCCACCTCCCAAGGTGGACTTTAAGAGGTCGCCTAGCTCTATAAAGCTTGTCTCCATGAAATCTCCATTAAAACCCTCTCCAAGCTCCGTAAAGCTTCTATCTTTATCTTCTCCAAAAACCCCAGCAACACCCCCAAAATTCGTAAGTTTCCCAATAATGGTGGAAATGGGTATGCAGGGCTTGAATATGGTGGAATACCTCCAAAATATTTAGGCATACGGTGGTTACATGGTGGTGGTATGGTGATTTGTGGTGGAGAAATATTGAAAATGGTGGAGGGAATACCCACCCTCTCTCCCTCTCTCTCTCTCTCTCTTTCTTCTTCCAACTTAAAATAACCCAAATAAATCCAAACAAGCCTTATAAAAAGCCTCCAAACACCAAAATCCCATTTTGTTTCCAATATGGATTCACCAGAGCTCGACACCTCATCAATCCAATGGCCCAAAACACGACTGAATACAAGGGCAATCCGATTTAAAAAAATTCTACTATGCTCGTTCGAATGAGAATGGCCTCTCATTCTAACGATAATGACATCTCGTTCGAACTAGCCTTCGAACAACATTTTAATGAGTCTGTTCAGGTATACAGTGGAGGTCTCGTTCGATCTTCTCTCCGAACATCTTGAGTTCCTCGTTCGAATGAACTTGAACTTGTTCAAGGGACCACTTCCTAATTTTTCTCCAAATTTCTTTAACCAACAAACTTCTAGTAATTCTCATCAAGACTCAAAAATAGTCAAATACAGATATAAATCCAGCCATAATGATGCAAATCCCTAGGTTTTCCATATTCTATAATTTGTGTGGGAAAAATAATAAAGTATTGGGGCGGGTATTACAGAGGTACTTCCGAATAATGTGGCGCTGGTGGAAATGCTTGGTACTTTAGTTGGGCGGAAAAAGCTTGTTGACGCCCCTGTCCAGCTTAAAATCTTTTAGATCACCTCCTAAAGGATTAACCATGCTCCTCATATATGAAATAAACTCCGCAAAATGGGTATCCCTGCTTCCCCTGTCCCTATGGTCTATCGTGCTTCCTGTAACCCTATCCCCTCTAACCCTACTGGCCTTGGATGCCCTGACGACACCAATCAACACCAACTCTAAATCTATTTGAGAGATGCTTCCCCCGTATCATATCTCTCTAGTGCTATTGTGAGCCTACCTACGCCCGGTATGACTCACCAGTCTCAGTTGTCTTTATCTCCTGGTTGGCTCCCACCTTCTTGTTATTTAGATGTTTCCCTCTCTGAAATTCTCTGTAATCCTGACAATGGAGGAGTGCAATGTCCACTTCATTTACATAAGTAATGAATGATGGATTACCTATTAAAACATGTTTGATCCTCCAGGTCAGACTCCGAATGAACTTGTCCACCTTTTTACCTTCGATTTCATCATATCTGGGGCGAAGTGTCCAAGGCAGGTAAACTACCACTCATACTCGGCATATGTATGATCCTCCTACTTGAGCCTATCAAATTGTGCTCTCAAATATATTTATTGTGAGAGAGGGAAACACTTCTCCTCAAGCTTCACCCAATATTCAGTAATGGTCATCAATGACCTATCCTTCTCGATAGTAATAGACTCCCACCAACACGAAGCCTCTCCCACAAACTTGAAGCTAGCGAGCATCTATCTTTGAATATCAATGCACTTTATGAGACATAGGTTCCTCTCAATGTCACACCTCCACAGTAACACGACAATTGAATGTGTAAACTCTATAAACTCTGGCGGGTTTCCTTTCATGAAGACACTTATGGCACATTTCTAGGAAGAAGTTGTAAGAGGGGTAAGTACAGGTGCGTCCATCGGTGGCAGTGGTGGTGGCTACTGTAATACCACATATTTATGCGTATATAAAATTTAATTAATTGAGTAATTAAATAGGAAAATACGATTTAATTTAAATTATGTGAGTGGAGTAATTTAATGTGATTTAATATTTAAATTACGCGAGTGAAGTAATTTAATGATAATTATGATTATTAAGTGATTAAATAATAATTGTGATAATTAAATATTAATCGAGAGATAGACACTGATTAATATTGTGATTCAAATTTACTAAGTGTCAATAGTAAATATTGATAGTTAATATGTACGACATAGCGAGTGATATGGACGTACTTGACTATATCTTAACCGGGTGTCGCGTATAGACTAAATTGAGGATGAGATAGGAAATATATTTTTAAGTGACTCAAATGATAATTTAGAGGTCACGGATGATTTCGAAATGGTCGAGTTAGTCAAAATACTATACCCGGGGGTACTAGTCGGGTACCGGGGCATTTTTGCGCTAAATCGGGGCCATACGGGGGCGTCATAGTCTTTTGGCATATGGGGGTGAGTAGACCTATGAAATTACAAACTCTAAATCAGATTATAAGAGTTGGAGGATAGGGTTAGAGGAGAGAAAAACTCACAAAATCCATTGAAGATAGAGAGAGGCTATTGTGAAGCCTAAGACAGAGATTTAGAGAAGATTGGAGTGTGTTCTTCCACCACAAGCATCTTGGGACGAAAGAAAGGAGAAGAAGAACATCAACCCTCCAAAAATCACGAAATCATACCCTACTGTAATCAAGGCAAGTGGTTATTTGGAAATTAAATTGAGTTATAATATCCATGTGTGGGATTTGTGAATAATATGATTTGATGAATATTATTGGAGAAAAAGAATTGAATAAAATGCACGTTGGTTAGGGATTTGCATGTAGAATGATTTAGACCTGTAGAGGATTTGAAATCATAGAAGATTTGATGATTAAAATGAATTAAATATGGAATTATGATTGAAAATATGGGAAGAACATATTAAATTAGGGTTCTTGAATAATTAGTGAATTTGAATTGTTCTAGGCTGAATTTGTGAAGATTTGTGATGTGTAAATTGTTGGAAATCATCCTAATGTATGTAGGAATGGTTAGGGATAATTAATTGCAAGTTTGGTGTATTATCATGAAAGTTTGAAAATTGAATATGGTGAGAAAATGTTAAAAAAAACGAAGCTGGGCAACTATGCACCTGATCGATTGATTGATCGACTGATGAATGTCGATCGATCGACCGAGGCTGATTTTAGGTTCTTTTATTGGTTGGTTTCTAATAGATTGCCAATGTTTGAGGGGAACCCTAGGGATGATATTGTACCTATGTAGGGACAAAGGGAAGACCGGTTGGTATTTAGTGGAGGTCCGTTATGATCTTTGAGGGTAAGGTTTGGAGAGATGAACCGATGAGGATAAATCGATTGAGTCGTGCATTGGGAATTATGGATTCGAGTTACAAGGAGGGTTAACGTCAATCCAAGATATATATACCAATAGGTTAGAGATAGTTTAACTACTGAAATAAATGGAGGGGTAACTAGGGCCCTTAGAGTTTGGGTAAAAACTCATTTAAATATGATGAAAGGTAAATAGTAAAATAATAAGTACGGTGAGTATGGGAGAGAGATGTAGTACGTATTAGATTATGATAATTGGGCTTGTGTGCATACCTACTGATTTATGTTAATACTTAGGAAGAGTGAATACCTAAGGTATACTTGATTATATTAGGGTCAAGGCAACATTCTGAACTAATATATGAAGAGAATAAATACGATAGTGAGACAAATCGTAAATTAAAAAGTACGGTGAATATCCGAGAGAAAAATATTACGTACGAGCATGATTATTAGGTTGTGTGTATACCTACCAAAGTATATTATAATTAGGTGGAGAGAATACCTAAAGTATAATTTCCTATACTAGGGTCTAGGTAGGATTCCGAACTAATATATGGAAATAGTAAATTGGGGTCGTGATGAAAGAGTTCCAAACCAATATATGTATAAAACTTCATTAGTGGGGTCGAGGTGATTTTTCGAACCAATACATGAAATAAACTTAGGGTCGAGGTGACATTCTGAACCAATCCTTTTACTTGGTGTCGATGGACCATTCCGAACCAAGAGTACTTGATGTGTGTTATGAGGACATATTAGTGATGAATGAATTTATAAGTATATATTGTCTATGAAATGTATACTGTATAATAATCTACTTATATGGGATGGTAGAAAATTAGATGACGTGCATGCATCTAAAAGTAAATTAGGTAGAGAGACTTAATTAGAAAAAAATTAAACGATAGATAATGATTATCTTAAGAATAAATTAAGTAGTGAGACTTAATTGTAAGAGTAAAAGATAACAAGATGTGACAAGTTATCTAAGTATATAGCATATGAGATGTGTTACTGTTAACATAGTGTATGGGCGGTATGGGAACTTAGTCATGTAGATAAGTTTAGTTGAATACTATAGTCTAGATAGCTTGGGTAGTACAACTAGGTGGGCTAAGTATAGGACGTTAGGCGTGCACTATAGATGAGGGGTGAGGTAACTCAAGAGAGTGTACCTAATCTTAACATGAGTAATCAATAACTCATCTTATTGTGATAAATACTTGCAAAATATTTTTAAATCATTTTGAGTACTAATTCTTGCAATCAAAATATTTTCAAAACCTTTTAGGTGTCCAGCCACAGGGGCACCAGATTTGAAGATTCAGTCCAGGGACCCGTAGCTACAGCATTCTGGAGGCTGGTAGGATTTGTCATAGACGATTCATTTATTCAGATCTAGGGTAGGATATCATTTTAGTACTCTCTATTGGGAAATGTCATCCATTGACATTATTTCAGTTATTCAGTTTTGGATTATATTAGTTTTATTTAGTGGTTTTGGATTTCAGCCGATTGTTGACTCAGCAAGACATTATTCTTTATATATTGTGAGATGGTATGAATTATAGTATATTGTGAATGCTTAATTATTATTTTCCGCATGAGTAATTTTCTCGGGTTAATGAAAGATAAAATTTGACAACGGTCTAATTTCACTTAGGTGATTAGTAGTTAAAAAGTTTTCGACAGTGATGCTAAGAATGAACCAACTGAGAAACCTATTTTAATTTAATTTAAGACTGATCACCCAGGATTTAATTAGGCAGGGTGTCACAGCTACTCCTAGAGTAATGCAGATATCGTCACTGCTATAATATGTGCGATAATGGTATCTAGGTCTTTCGGCACTATAGCTGGTGCCTACCCCCGTTGCGGAGGCACGAATACCTCCGACTCGGAGCTTATGATCGTTCTCTATCGTACTGCTTATTATTGTGCGTTCTCTATCTAGAAGATGGTCAACAAACGCGTATCGATAAACATAAGATGAAAAGAATACAACATAGATAATAAAGCTTTAAAGTATCAAATAATGCTAGGAAAAAAAAGCATTGGACGCATTCAAGATTCTTAGGACACTAGAACCTGGAATGCTCTGATGCCAACTATGACACTCAGTAAAATTTAAACTATATTGATCATCTATAAAACATATATTACAATAGTCTAAAAATTAAATATTAATCTAAGCATGACTGAAATAAAAACTAAAGTGCATAAAATAAATAACTGAACATAATAAAGACGAACCATATAATCTCTGATACCGACATAGCCAACAGTAATAAGCCCAACTCTAGAACTAGAACTGTCTCATATAAATCCAACACCAACTGAAAAATAATTGTGATTTCAATAAAATTAAATACCAAAATGGACACGATAGTAATCTCGACACCTACATCCTAATATATCGACAACTAAGGAGAAATAAAAATAGATGAATCAAGGGTGAGAAGGTAACAACGACTTAGATCCTGAAAAATGAATCAATAACAACAAGTCTACGAATGATAAATATTTAATAGAATTTGGGCTACAATAAATAACTACAAATTTTCCTCCCATAGTTTAGCTATTTTTAAGTTATTCCAACCCAAAAAATCATAATATCACATGCATTTAATCCCAATTTCAAGTGAACCCAATATTTAATCACCATTATTCTCAATTGAATTTAATAAAAGGTTCCATCATATATTCTAGTCTACATATCCCAAGTATAATACCATAAAATAATAAGACAATATCAAGTCTAATATCCACATAAATACAGTCCCCAACACGTAAAAGTAATTGGACTACTCTCGAGTTCGCACATAAAAGTATATGAAGGTGTATCCCTATCGCCTTCGAGGATCACTAGTTCATACTAGTTATAGTTATAGGTCGTCCCGAACCTACAAACTCAAAGCCATCAGTAAGGAAATATTATTACGTATTCCCATCATAACACATAACCTCCATACCTAATGTTATATAATTGAGCTCCCCCATGCATTCCCTTTAGGGATACGAGTATGTCAATCATAGGATCGAGATAAAGGACTAGGGTAAATCCAATCTCTATCATAGAGATACCCGTCAGGTTAACGTCATATGTGCCCCCTTAAAATCCCTCATAATACGTAACCCAAAAATACTTAAATATGGTATGCTTACACATAAGGGCATAAAATAGCAATCCTAATCAGTGACTGATACTAAAACATAAACCAAAGCTCCTAAGTTAATCAACCTCTTTTAATTAAGAATTAAAATTTTAAACGCTTCTAAAATTATTCAAAAAAATTCATATTCTCGTTCAAACTAGATTATACCAGTCATTCAAGCGATATACTAAATTCATTCGAACGAGAAATATTATCTCATTATAACGAGTTCTGAAATCATTCAAACGAACCCCCCAGTCTCGTTCGAAAGATATGTTAAACTCTTTCAAATGAGATGAACATAGTTTAGGTTAACATATATCACGAGTTTTACATAATTTTAACATGAAATTGAGGATGCAATTTAGGTTATATATTATAAACCCTAACTTCTAAATTTTAGCACAATTAGTCTTAAATTAAGTTCAATTATCAAATTGATAAGTAGCTTTGTGTTTAATTTTTAGTATGATTCAATATCTAACGAAGTTCATTCATAATCTACTTCAATTTAAGAGATTTAACACTATTGATCTACAACATTAACAATGGGCTAGGGGATAAATTTCCAAACTAATTTTGAAATTAACATTTTATTAACGAAAATCAAATTCTTAAACATGAATTTAACATATTCCAATGATCAATTATCACAAACCCTAAATTAAATATTTAAAACTAGGTAAACTTGCCTTGAAAAAAAAGGTTGAATTCAAGCCAAAATACTTCCCAAGTTCCCTCTCTATTGTGTGCCTCTTTTATCTCATCTTAGAGTTCCTCTCAATTGTTTAGAATGGGTTTAGGTTACGTATAATCACCTCCTACTAGCCTTACCCACAAAATTAGCCTAAGGCCGCATATGGTATTCAACCCAAATACACCTCCAAATGGCCCAAAAAAATACCCAAGCCATATAGAAACCCATTGGACATAAAACCCATCATTTTAGGTCATAAATTGACATTCTAACTATCCCAAAATCCAACCCAAAATATGATACTAAGCAACTAGTCATTTTATTCGATACGAGTCCAAATATCAATTATTTTATTAATTAGTAATTAAGTACGATACAACATTATATGAAACTACTTCACTATCGGTGGGACCCGACACCTAGGGATAACCCAAACAAGGGAACCCTCGATACCAAACCCCTGGCCATTCTGTAGTCGCCTATAATACACAACCACTTCCATATATTTTAATTTATGAATTTTCGTGTATTAATTCCATTTTGAATTTTGAATTATATAACACATGTAACACATGCAAAATATAAATAATCATGGCAAATAAAATAATTTCACGATTTAATTGATGCGCATAAAAATATGAGGTATTACATCCCACTTGGATATGGGATCCAACATTGTATATTAAGTGAGCGACCCATTGTGATTTGTGGGTCTCATAATCTTGAGAGCATTTTGTATGTGAAGGGTTGCAAGGGTAATTTAGTTAGAATAAGAAAATTGTGTGAAAAAAATCTTGCGTAAAATTACATCGTGTCCTGATGTATTTTATGATAATTGGAATATGTTGTTTCATGATGTGAGGACACTCAATAACTATTATGGGCATGTGAATATATTTGTATTCATTTGCCACAATTTTAATATTATTTCCATTGACATTTGGCATCATAAATTAGTTCATGTGAATCATTGGGGAGTAACCAACCTGTCAAGAAAGACCTAGTTCATGGCTTACCGTCACTAAATAAGCCTTCCTAGGATGTGTGTGGAATATTTTAGAATGGTACATAAATCAAAAGTCTGCATAGGAAGCTTGGTATTAGTACTACCTCTCATGTATGCAATTTGATCCACACAGATCTCATGGGACCTGTGTACATAGAGTATAGATCATAATAAATACATTAGAGTGATGATTGATGACTTTTTAAGGTACTTCATTATAGGATTCCTTCGGCAGAAGACTAATATTGGTCTATTTGTGGCAATTGAATTTCAATTATTTCAAACTATCATGATTTCTCCATTTTCTATATGAGAAGTGTTAATGGTATAGATTTCGTGGAGTAAGGAGTAAACATGTATTGCGATGAGCACAACATAAAGCATGAATTTTTTATTGTTGGCAATCCTCGATAGCATAGAATGATTATTTGGATGAATGGAACGATTTTGAAGATGGACTAGTCCATTCCTAGAGGGAGGATTGTACCAATGATATTTTAGAGGAAGAGGTGAGTGCATACCTGTGGTAAATAGGGTCTATCGTCGCCATGGAATAAACATAGCATGCTATGAGTTGTGGACTGGTCTTCAACCATACCTGAAGTATTTTCCAGTGTTTGGGAGTCCTTGATACACACTAAGACATGGAAAGAATTTGGGAAATTATTATACTATAAGAAATGAAGGAATATTTTTAGGATATTGATCAAGAAATATAGCTTACATAGTGTACCATATGTAAAACTATAAGGTCATGGAATCACACAACACAATGGTCAAGAATGACTCTCTTATCTCATTTTTCATGAAGATGAGTTATCCCTCGAGACTGATACACCTTCTGGTGTTAATACTATTATACCTAAATGAGGCCAAAGATAAATTTATCCATCTTTGAATAAGGAGGATCTACCATATTGAGTAAGGAAATATCATGATGCCTCCAACATTATTGATGATCCTAGGGAGGGTGTCATGCCATGTTCTTGAGCTACGGGCAAGATAAACTAACCTTTTTATATCTCCCAAATAAAGCCCAAGAATTGAAGAAAGCACTCCAAATACTTATAATGCAAAAGGGGTCGCTTTAATTTGAGAAGCATACTTTGTGGGAATTTTTCTCGTGTCTTAAAAACACCAGTTTTATAGGCACCAATTGGGTGTATAGAAATAAGATGAATGAGAATGGTGTAATCAATAAAAAAAAGTCTAGACTTAAATCTCAAGGCTACGTAAAATTTAAAGGTGTGAATTTTAATTAAACCTTTTCCCTCTTTGCCCAACTATAATCCACTTCTCTTCTTTAGCCATGTCATATAGCTTATGATTCAATTTATATCAAATGCATGTGAATAGTGACTTCCTCATTGGAATATTAAAGCAAGAAGTTTGTGTTAAGTAACCTAAAGAGTTTAAAACCCCTAATTATCCTAAGCACGTCTATTAATTGAAGAAGGCCTTATATGGATTAAATCAAGCCCCTCATGCTTAGTGTGAAAGGATCACTATCTATCTCATGGATCATGGCTTCAAGAAATGGAGAGTGGACATGATGTTTTTTGTCTAGAGATAAAATAATAAAATTTTGGTTATGCAAGTCTATATTGATGAAATAATATTTGGTTCCACATGTGAGAGTCAAACTCATACGTCCGTAGAGTTAAGGACTAGTGAGTTTGAGATGAGTATGGTAGTAGAGATCCCATTTTCCATGGTCGTTAGGTTATTTAGTTGAAGGATGGGATATTTATATCTCTATTCAAGGATGCTCGATACTTTGTGAAGAAGTCTGTGATTGATTCTTTTAGGCATGTGAGCACACATATGTGTGTCACCACTGATGTTAGTGAAGACACAAAAGGAAATAATGTAGATAAAAGACTATACCTTAGCATGATAGGTAGTCTATTATATCTTACCATACATCAACTCGATATTTACTTCATTGTGGGAGTTTGTGTGTGGTTTTGGGCTTATCCCAATGAGTCTCAATTGTTGATAGTGAAATGTGTAATTAAATATGTGGGTGGGAGCCTAGAACATGGGATTTGGTATTATTTTTTATACAAACACCTTGTTGTCAATATATTTTGATTCCAATTAGGACAAAATGCTGACGGTTGAAAAAACACAGTGGGAGGGTGTTTCCATTTAGGGAGTGCACTTGTTTCTCATCATAACTAAAATCATAATTTGATTTATCGATTGATCATCGATGTCGGTTACATTGCAACCGAGAGTTATTATACTTATTAATGATGATGTAAACAGCACCACCAGATAAAGAAGTAGTAGAGCTCAAACAGGCATAACAATGGTAGCAAATAACAACACAGTTATGTAGAAGGAGATGAGGAGAAGAGGAGAAACACACCAACATAAGTGGTTCAGCAATTTCCTACATCCACTGTGCAAGTGAATGTAAGTATCACTATCAGAAGAGGGCTCTAATGGCCTTATAAATACAATCACTCCACTTTCTCTCTCTACTGTAAATGCACCAGAGTTTGGCTAGAATTTGTAATTGAGGACCCCTTACAAGATAAGAGAAGACAAGTATATATAGTGCATGGGGGTGTAATGTTCCCCCAGGCATGAAATGAGCATGTGTAGAATGATCTAGACAATCTAGTGAATCCACCTATCACTGTCACATGTAGAGGATGATGATGAAATATTCCTTCACCTGCTAAGAATATTTGGTCATAATAATTTGTCTACGTGAGATATGCAATATTGGGATCTTGTACTGCTCGTATGGTAGATGTCGTCTGGGGGGTCTCGGCCAGGCCGAGTATGAAACCCTCTCTATATCTCACAGTTGAGTCGTCACAAGAGCCTCACATATCATTAGAAGGGTCGATCAGATAAGGATCAGCCTCAGTAGGGTCGGCCATGGCTTAATCAACCTCATCCTGATCACTACAACCGAGATTACATTTATATCTATCAGTGTAAGATCATCGATCTGTTATTGTCAACCTCAGAAATCATGGCAGTAACCTCTATCATCATGCCGTGAACTTAATACCTCGGCCTAAGGGTTGGAATCGAAGACGTCATCCTCGACCTCAGCCTATGACTCGACACCATCTCATAATATGTCCATAGTTAGCTACATCATTCCTCTCCAATATTAAGGTCGTCTCGGCCTTAGCCGGGACTAGGATAAAAGAGACCAAGGAGGACTCGCATCAGGGGACTGACTCATCAACTCATCCTCGACCCTCTCCAGTATCAAGGTCTTCTCGGCCTCAACCGGGACTAGTATGACAGAGACCAAGGAAGACTCCCATCAAGGGACTGACTCATCAACTCAACCTCATCCCTCTCCGGTATCAAGGTCGTCTCTGCCTCAGCCTGGACCACATTGATAGACTATCGACCGAACATACCAAGTAGAGACCACACACCAGAACATCAAACAGAGCTACATGGGGGTCTCATACTTGGCCTAGACGAGACCCCCAGATGACATCTACCGTACGAGCAAAATAAGATCCCAACATGGCATACCCCACGTGGATAAACCGTTATGACCAAATCTTCTTGGCATATGAAGGAATATTTCATCATCATCCTCTACATGTGACAGTGATAGGTGGCTTCACTAGATTGGATAGATCATTCTACACATACTCATTGCATGCCTGGGGGTACACTACACCCCCCGAGTACTATATATACTTATCTTTTCCTACCTTATAAGAGGTCCACAATTATAAACCCTAGCCAAAATCTGGTGCATTTACAGTAGAGAGAGAAAGTGGAGTGATTGTATTGCTAAGGCCATTAGAGCCCTCTTCTGATAGTGATACTTACACTCACTTGCACAATGGACGTAGGCAATTGTCGAACCACTTATATTGGTGTGTTTTTCCTCTTCTCCTCATCTCCTTCTACATATATGTGTTGTTATTTGCTGCCATTGTTATGCCTGTTTCAGCTCTACTAATTCTTTATCTGGTGGTGGCGTTTACAGGATCATCACTTATATCCTTTGATGAATCAAATGATTTATGATTATGGGAGGACATAATGGCAGTTTATTGAAATAATATGATTACATTTAATATTTTTTTAACCCGATTTATCACTCTAGGACAAAACGCAGACATTCTCCATCACTTTATTCGTGAGCTCGTCAAGGAGCGCGTTACGTGTTTGAATAACATCCCCATCGATACTCACTTTGTCCATATTCTTACTAAGCCTCTATATTCTACTGTGTATGAGGATATTATGAAATTCATGCGGATTTGTATCATAAATCGGGTTTGGAGCATTTATCTAGGTTAGGAACTTAGTGTCCCATGCTTACATAGTTGTTGACATCCTACCTAAATATGTACTATAAGTAATATTTTGTTTCGCTTTTAATAATGAAAAATACAAAAAGATTATGTTTTTCCTTGATTCATTAAAGATTATCAAAACGAAAAAAAAAGAATTTTAAAAATTGAAATAGATTTTTCTACTTTTGTTCCTTTTAGAGATAACTAGTTTTGACATGATAGAAAATTTATGAAACACTTCGTGATATCTATTTTAGTATTCATGGATTACAAACTCGTTAAAGTAATGCGAACACGTGAATTTTTTTCTCAATCATTCCTATGAAGTTCTTTGAGAACAACTCATGTTGAATATGTAGCAATATTTACCATATCGCACACATGTACACGACTTGAACTGGGGTGTATTTTTTATTTCATTCTAAAAAATTGACTTGCACTTGTTTTCAGCCTATAGGTCGTATTTTCTTTGATTTATTTTTTATCTATTCATGTAATAATAATTTTTTCTAGTTTACATAAAGATTATGAAATTATTATTAGTAAGTTATATTAAAAGGGGTGATAACTACCGGTGGTAAGAAACTTATATTTATGTGCTAATGAGATATAAAGAAGAATGAATTATATGTATGAAAATACACAATCTAAAAAATGAGAATGAAAAATCTAAAAATCACATTTTTAGGGAATTTTAAGTTTAAGACAAATGGGTTTGCACATTATTCTCTATTATAAAAAATTCTGACCTAATTGAACTACAAATGAAAGTTGTTAATTTTAGGTCTTACAACATGAACGTTTGTTAAACTCAATATTTTTCAGCATGTTTGACTTGTATTATTTTCAATTACGGGTTGAATAATAGATTCGTGCACAACATAAGTGGTTTATATTTATTTCCTAAGTTTTAAGTTCATTCACATTCACATTAGATAACTTGTGTGGGGTTATACAAGTTTAACGTTTACTTGAATTAGTAAACCACCTTTGTTAAATTATTTATTTTGGTCAGGTTGAGATATGGATTTTTTCTTCACATTATAATCACGTTTTTATGTCACAACGTTGTTTATCTCTTTAGGCATGTGCTATACTATGATATCTTAGTTCTTTTGCTTGGTTGCATGATTTAAGATATTTCAATTGTCATGGTTCTTCAATTTATTTATTTTAGACAGAAGGAGTAGAAATTTTGTGTTTATGGGGAGTGTTTTGTGAGATGAGTGCGGGACATGCATATTTATTTATTTATCATTACTAATTTAGCTCATACTCTTTATCTCTTTTTTCCATCAAGGTTGTGTTTAAGTGTGATTACTTACAGAATTCGTGATATATGGGAGAACCGTAGATCGTTGAAGCCATACAACGTATCTCGTATGTCTCGGAGAATTTAGCGTGGGTAGATATGATGTATAGGTATTTTATCTGATTCATTTTTAAGGATTTTTTTCCAAGTTTAAGTTTTATCCCAGATTTATGTTTTATCTCGCATGTCTCGATTTCCTCTTATTTTGGCTTTATTGTAGAACTTACCAAAACTAGGTCTAGGTGTCTTTTTTAGTCTTGAGTTGTAAAAACTAAATATTTGAATAAAATCTAAGATTTGAAGACAAAAGACAAATCACTACCAAACTGGACACTTTTATGGCATTGGAGGTTTGATAAGACATTTTGATTTTTTAATTTCATAAGTTCTATTTTTGAGTTGAGTTTTGAGAGGAAAAAATACTTTTGGAAAAGTTTTATCTAAATATGTTTTTGAAACTTTCTACAAGGACTCATAAATCTCATAAGATTGGTCTACGTATAAAGGAATCGTTGTACGTAGCTTGTATCGTACGTGGAGCATTTTTCGAGTAAAAAGCCTTTATAACAAAAGGACTTTTCACGAGAGCTTCTTGTATAAAATGGCCTTTCATACAAGAAATTGATCATTGATCTAAAAGTCCCTTTAGGAAGCCATACTTCTATGATACCCCGCCTATTTAAATCACGGGTGATTAATCCTTTATCAAAATAATCGGGAATCTCATTTAGTTCATTCTTAGCATCAGTGTCAAAAAACTTTTTAATTGCTAACCACCTATGTTAAATTTAGTTAGTATCAAATTTTATCTTTCATTTATATAACAGCATGCAAAACTAAAATAAATTAGCCAAACCATCCACATAATAGTAGTCTGAATAATCACACGACAGATATATAATCAAATAATATCAAATAAACCATTGGTTCCCAAAATAATTAATTTAACTACAATCTGAAGTAAATAAAAATGAATCTGAATTAAGTCTGATAAATAAATTGAAGAATTAAATAGTCTGAAGAGGCAACACGCCCATATTAAATACTGCAGGAACTCCGATATAGAAATAAATAAACTGAAGCGTCTAAAGCAACTCCAGCAAGCCTCCACAAGTACTATAGCTACGCATCCCGAGATAGAATCATCAAGCTTGGCGTTCTTATGGTTGAACGCTTAAAAGTTTTGAAAAATATTTTGACATGGGTCAGAGCCCAAGAAAACAGTTTGAAAATATTTTTCAAGTGTTTAAATCACAGCTTAAATCAATTATTAGATTTACATATTAGTTCAACGCACAGTCCCTCGAGTTTCTCACCTCTCAACTAATGTGCACGCCTAACGTCTCCTACCTAACTATGCTACCCAATCCAATTAGTTAACATATCTAATTAACCACAATAGTTCTATCTCCCTCGCACTACCCATACGACATGCTACCATAGTATCAATAATTAATATTGCCCACGTATTATTATTGAGTCAATTATTTAAGTCTCTCTACTTAAATTACTTTTAGATATACACAACCTATCAGTTCTACTATCACACATAAGTAGATATATTACACTCATATATGTTTAACACACATATAATATATACAACTATAGCATCCCCGAAATGGCGCCTCCTGATGCTAACATACTCTGCTATCAAGTCCATGTACCTCTTGTACCAAATCAAGGACTATTGGTTCTGCATGTCTCTTCGAACCCAAAATCAATCAACACGTACTGGAGGCGAACATGGTTCTAAGTCTTTGGGATACACACATACCTAACGTACCCAAATGAAACGTCAGTCCCACTAATACACAACTCATAGTGAGCCTCCCTAACTTTCATTCTCCGGATCATACATCCAGACCTCACTGGAATCGTTAAGGTGGGATCGCCTGCTACGCGGAAACCTCGGATATCAAGCAGCGTAGGTATGTTTACACACATAGTAAAATCACAACCATAGGTATTCACACAACCTATATATGCATATTATTCAGTAGGTATACACACCACCCATAGTATAAGTCCGTACGTAGTATATGTCTCTCGCATACTCAACGCACAATCAATTACAATTATAACCTCTTATTGCAAATTCTCGAGTATCACTCACTACCCTAAGGGTCCTAGTTACCCCTTGATAAATATCAGTAGCTAATACATTCATATCCTACTGGTCGAAAGCATAGGTTCACTTATCTCTCTGTGATCTGTTATACTCTCGCGAATTTTATTAATTTCATATTATTCCCGATAGGTTCTAGCCTTAATTCTCCCATTTTAGCTATCCCTAAGATATAATATAGGTCTACTAAAATTCATTATTTACATTACTGTAGTTTGAAAAAAACCCCAAAGTCTCTCAATTAGTTATTCGCAAATTTTGGGCATAAATAAAATAAACTGTGCAATTTTGGGTGATCGAATTGATTCGGTGAAGAGACCGAATCAATTCGCTCTCTGAGCCGAATCGATTCAAAATGGCACAGGTCGTCTGCTTCATTTAACTGTTACATTTTCCACTATTTTTAACCCACAACTCTTAATTCAACATACGCAAACTCCAATATTATTTATCGCAACATCAAATAAGAGTATATCATTAAGTTCTAATAAATATCTATAAAAAAAACATCGTTAAATCCATAGTTCTCAAGATTCCATCAAGGTTTTTTCAACACAAACCCTAGTTTTCTCTTTTCATGCATATTCTTCATAAAACCCACGAATAATTCTCTTATATAATCATAAATATCGTATTTCTCAAATCTTAAACCTGGAATCACATCTTTAATGTATATTGCAATTGCTACACGAATTTGCCCCATTATTTTGTCACAAAAATACATATTCA
The DNA here is from genome assembly GCA_949130495.1 of Sambucus nigra. Taxonomy (NCBI): domain Eukaryota; kingdom Viridiplantae; phylum Streptophyta; class Magnoliopsida; order Dipsacales; family Adoxaceae; genus Sambucus; species Sambucus nigra. Next base: position 376,238,791 of record OX422209.1, on the reverse strand, counting down.
TGCTAGATTTCATCAAATCCTACCATGGGTCATTAACTAAAAAAAAGCATGCAAGATAAACACTTGCCTTATTACGTGTAGGTGTGATTTCTTGTTGAGTGTGGTGAGGATGCCTTCCCTTCCTTCCGATCTCAATTTTTGACAACTAGGTGGAGAAAAAAGGTGGTGCACCTTCAAGAACTCTCTTTTCTTCCTCTCTTGTAGCCTCCTCCCTCTCAAGATTGATGTAACCCTATCCCCACACTCCCATGGGATGATATACTCCTTGGATTTTCGGAGTTCTCTCTACCAAAACACTCGAATGACCGAAATGACCTCTCGTGGTGTAGTTTGGTCTAAAATCGCCCATAACTCAAATATTATCCCCGGGTACACTATTTTGACTATTTCAACCCTTTCAAAATCAATCGTGACCTTGAAATCACCATCCAAGTCACTCTAAAATAATTTCCTATATCAACCTCATATAGTCTACCCATGATCCCCGATTGAGATATAACACTATACGTCACTGTCACTCGCTATGACATAAAAATAATTATTTACTATTCACTTAGTAATTATATTCAATAAACATTAATCATTTTCCCTCCGATTAATATTTTAATCCACACATAATATTTAATTCCATTAAATTACGTCACACATGTGATTTAAGATTAACCGAATTAATTTAATTTTAAATACACAAAAATACGGGGTGTTGTACTTCCCCTTACAAAGGAATTTTGCCCTCGAAATTAGGGCGTAACTGCGGTGAATAACTCTAGATACTGCTCACTCATATCACCCTTCCACTCCCATGTTGACTCATCAACATTTTGGTGCCCTCACTAGACTCTAACCATGGGTACCACCTTAGACCACAACTTACGTTCACTATGATCAAGTATCGACCCCAGTCTCTCCTGATATGAGATATCTAGCTACAAGTAGATCTCCTCTAATGGAACATGCCAAAATCTCTCTCACTCCTCTGATACCTCTTCAGTGATGACAAGTGGAACACATCGTGAATTCGCTGTAAGTTCTCCGGTAGTCCTAGTCTATATGCCACTGGTCCCACCCTCTCGATGATTGAAAACAATCCCATATATCTCGGCTCTAGCTTGCCCCTCTTTCCAAACTCATTACCCCCTTCATAGGAGACACCCATACCAACACTTGGTCACCAACCTCGAGATCTATGTGTATCCTATCTGCATCGGTGTAACTCTTCTGCCTGTCTTAATCTATACGAATGCACCTTCGAATCAGCCCAATCTTGACAGTGGTGTCCTGTATTATCTCTAGCCCCAATAGTTTATTTTAACCCACATCTAACCGGCAAGAGGGTGAACAACAAGGTCAATCACACGGTGCCTCAAATGGTTCCATATCGATAGTGAACTTGTAGGAATTGTTATATGCAAACTCAACCAGAGTAAGATATTACTCCCATCCTCCCCCGAAGTCAAGTATTCATATCCGTAACATATCATCTAGCATCTGATTAACTCTCTCTGTCTACCCATCTCTCTGTGGACGTTGTACTCAAACGTAAATCTGTGTCCATCACCTCCGGAAAGCTCTGCCAGAAATAGGACACAAAGATCTTATCCTAATCGGATACAATATTAATCAGAACCCCAAGTAGTCGCATTATTTCATTGATGAACAACTGTGCATACTGCCTCATCTCAAAATCCGTATGTACAAGAAGAAAATGGTCCACTTTCGTCAACCGATCCACTATCACCCATATAGATTCGTGACCCCACTGTGATGTCGGTAGCCCAGTAATGAAATCCATGTAGATACTCTCCCACTTCTATACGAGAATCTCGAGTGGCTGTATCTATGTCGGTTTCTAGTGCTCTACCTTCACTAGCTGGCAGGTTGCACACTTCGAGACAAACTCTGTTATGTCTTGCTTCATCCCCGACCACCCATACTGCCTGCACATATCCTGGTATGTCTTATCCCCATCGGAATGTACCAAAAATCTGGACCCGTGAGACTTTGACATCACTGCAAGTCTCAAATCCTCATCCTCTAGAACCATAAGTCTCTTACTAAAATACAAACCGCCCTCTGAACTGATTGAGTATGAATCTGCCCCATCAACTAACAACTGGCGAACTCTATCCTAGAAATACTGATCCCCTTCATGTTCTTTCACCACCCTCATCACAATCTCAGGTGTGATAGCTAATACTGACATACAGGCCCTGACAATCTCCTCATCGTGTCAAAGTTCTCTCCACTTCACCCTCCAAACCTCAGTTATCTCCCCTACAAGCCGTCGAATCAATGCACCTACCACCACGTTAGCTTTCTCATGATGATACTGACTATCAAACTGGTAATACTTCACTAACTCCAACCACCTCCTCTGCCTCATGTTCAGATCCTTCTGTGTGAGTAGATACTAAAGTGATTTATGGTCCGTGAAGAAAGTAAACTTCTCTTCCAACAAATAGTTCCTTCAAATCCGCAAGTCTTATACAACCGCGATTAACTCCAAGTCACGCATGGGGTAATTCCTCTCTTGGGGCTTAATCTTATGGGATACATAAGCTATGGGCCTCTCCTCCTAATGGAGTACACCCCTAAGTACCTATAAAGATGAATCTATGTAGACACGACACTCCATCCCTCCCTTAGGCAGTGAAAATACAGGTACTCAGGTCAATTTGTCCTTTAGCTCATCGAAAGCTAACTAACAATGGTCATCCTAAATAAACGTCACCCCCTTACGAGTCAGATTCATCACCAAACCAATAATCTTCAAGAAACCTCGAATGAATCATCTATAAAATCTGACCAACCCTAAAAATTATGAACCTCGGACGGTGTTGTGGGTTGTCCCCACTCTCTAAAGGTCAATACCTTACTCGGGTCAACTGTTATACCCCTATCAGATATAGTGTTACCCATAAACTGGACCTCCCGAAGTCAAAACACATATTTCTCAAACTTGGCATACAATTAGTGATCTCGTAGTGTCTGTAAAACCATTCGTAAATGCTCGGCATGCTCATCCTCAGAGCGAGAGTAAACTATAATATCGTCGATGAACTCAATCACAAACTGGTCAAGGAACTCTTTAAAAAATCAGTTCATCAAATCGATGAATATTATTGGTGCATTGCTGAACCCGAATGGCATCACCCTTAAACTCGTACGACCCAGACCGTATGAGAAAAACAGTCTTAGGAACATCCTCTTATCTAACGCAAAATTAATGATAATCGAACCTCAGATCTATCTTGGATAAGTAAGCTGCTTCCCTCAGCTGTTCGAATAAATCATCAATCTGAGGTAGTGGATATTTATTTCGAATCGTGACCTTGTTCAACTCTCTATAATCGATACATAACCGAAGTGATCCATCCCTCTTCTTAACGAACAACACCGGTGCACCCCATGATGAAGTACTTCGTCTGATAAAACCCTACCCCAAGAGCTATTGAATCTGCTCTCTCAACTTCCTCATCTTAGATGGGGCCATGCGATAAGAAGCTCGGGCTATAGGCCTCGTACCTGGCGCTAGGTCGATACAAACTCAATTTCTTGGCTAGGAAACAACCCAGGTATCTCCTGGAATACATCCTTAAACTCCATCACCAATGGAATCGAGTCTAACAAAACAATCACCTCTTGTGAGGTCTCCTCCTCAATGTAATAAATATGTGTGCTTTACCCTCTCTCAAGAAGAGGCACTGCCACTAATAACATCTCTTGTCTTGGAACTGAGAACATAATAGTCCTCCTGAAACAATCCATCATCGTCCGATATACATCTAACCAATCCATACCCAAAATAACATCATACCCCTCCATATCTAACACAAGAAGGTCGGCGGCTAAACATAATCTACCCATATAAATACCCACACCTTTACAGATCGAGTGTATAAGTGACTCACTACCCAATGATGACTTCACAAACATAAGGAGACTACCAGTCGTCTTTAATAGACCAAAAGCTCATGCAAATATGGTCGCTATGAAAGAATTTAATTCCCCCGTATAAAAAAGAATCCTACCCTCAAGCCCATGAATAGGAAATTTACCCTCCATTACCGATAGTGCCTATTATATGATGACATCTCGGATGTTATAAACACGTTCGTACTGTAGATGTCCTTGTTGCGGTGGGGCGGGTAGGGCTAGTGCTATAGGTGATCTCTGTGCCTGCTACTCCTACGGGTCACCCTAATACTGCGGTGATCTACCTTACTATGGGCAGTATCTCCTCTTGTATCCCGTTTGACCATAAATAAAGTACTGGCCTGAAAGATCTCTTTATTTCTAGCCTTGACGGTGTTGACTTTGTTGTTGGCCCTGATGACCTCGACCCTGTTGGCCTCCCCCATTATTCCCTTAGCCTTAGTGGACTTGAGGAACTTGTTATTGCTAAGGACCTTACTGGACCTACCTGAACCCTCTATCGAGTTGATAGCCCCCGAATCTAAACCTCTTTACCTGATCCCCCTGTCGGGAATCCTGCCCCTGGTGTCTGCCTGACTATTGTTGCTGTTGTGGTGCTCCACTTGCATCGCTCCCTTCTGCCTTTCTCGGTTGGCCAGTCTCACCTGTCTTATTTCCCTTCATATGGAAATGATGGTCCTGGCAGTGCAAAAGTGCGGCATTAACGATGTCTGTATAAATCACCAAAGCAGGGTTGCCCATTAAGTACTACCTGATCCTCCAGTCCAATCCATCCATAAACTTCAGCTTCTTCCTTTCTTCGATGTTCACTTAGTCCGGTATAAAATTATCCAAGCAAGTGAACTCCTGCTCGTACTCAGCTATTGAATGGTCACCTTAAGTCACCTCGTTGAATCTCTTATGCATCTTTATCTGAACTGCTGCCGAAAAATATTTGTTGTCAAACCGCACCCAGAACTCAGTAATGGATATCGTGTCCCTCTCCTTTACGATGGTAACTGACTCCCGCCACTGTAGTGTTGCTCCAATAAGCCTAAAACTATCTAATATCTACTTTTCCACATCTCTACACTCAACTACGCACAGATGGCATTGAATGTCTTTCTTCCACTGGCATGCCACAATCGCGTCTGAATTGCCCGGGTGGGTGGCCCTTCTAAAAAGCCTCCCTAACTCTCTACAAATCTAATGGTCCCTGGTTGGCCTGGACAATCGGTGCCACTGGCTGAGGTGGCTTCTAGGCTTGAGGAAAATAGATACCCATAACAGTCATCGTTGCATTAACTGCATGCGCCACAATTGCTGCTACATCTCCTGCTGACACTGGCCCCTATGGTGGTTGTGGTTGCGGTGCTTGTGGCTCCTGTTGAACCTCCCTCACATTATCTTTAGTTGCTGCTCTCATCACTCGTCGTATCGTGGGTGGCATCTAAAAACAGATCGAATTGTATGAGTTCACACTCGATACAAATATAATAGCAGAAGAACGTAAACTCAAATGTGTAATCATGAATGCAACAGTCTTAATAATAGTGCTCTATGTCAAAGAACGCTATGCTGAAATCGTAGTAAGCCTTACAGATCCTGTGGGTAATAGAACCTAATACCATCTATGACACCTCGCCATTTTAATCACGGGTGATCAATCCTTTACGAAAATATCTAGGAATCTAATTTGGTTCATTATTAGCATCACTGTCGAAAAAAAAAATTAATTGTCAACAACCTATATTAAATTAAGCTGGTGCCAAATTTTATCTTTCATTTATATAACAACATGCGGAACTAAAATAAATTAACCAAACTATCAACACAATGATAGTTTTAACAATCACACGGCAAATATATATAATCAAATAATACCGAATGAACCATAGGTTCCCAAAATAATTAATCCACCTATAATCTAAAGTAATAAACTGAATCTAAATAAAGTATGATAAATAAACTGAAGAACTAATTAGTCTGAAGTGGAAACATGCCCATATGAAATGTGAAGGAACTCCTATCTAGAAATGAATAAACTGAAGCGTCTAAAGCAACTCCTGCAAGCCTCACTTAAAAGGTTTTGAAAATATTTTGGCACGGATCAGAGCCCAAGAAAATAGTTTGAAAATATTTTACAAGTGTTTAAATCACAGTTCGAATCAGTTATTAGATACACATGTTAGTTCAACGCACACTCCCTTGAGTTTCTCACCTCTCAACTAATGTTCACGCCTAACGTCTCCTACCTAGGTATGCTACCCACCCCAACTTATTAACGTATCTAACTAACCACAATAGTTCTAACTCCCTCGCACTACCCATACGACACGCTACCACAATATCAATAATTAATATTACCCACATATTATTATTGATTCAATTATTTAAGTCTCTCTACTTAAATTACTTTTAGATACACACAATTTATCAGTTCTACTATCACACATAAGTAGATATATCACACTCGTATATATTTACCACACACATATAATATATACAACTATAGCATCCCCGGAATGGCCCCTCGACATGCTGGCATACTCTGATATCAATTCCATGTACCTATCGTACAAAATCAAGGACTATTGGTATGACATGTCTCCTCGAACCCAAAATCAATCAACACACATTGGAAGCGAACATGGTTCTAAGTCTTTAGGATATGCACATACCTAATGTACCCAAACGACACGTCGATCCCACTAATACACAACATATAGTGAGTCGCCCTAAGTTCCATGCTTCGGGGGCACACATCCAGACCTCACTGGAATCGCCAAGGTGGGATCGCCCTCTCCGCGAAAACCTCGGATAGCAGGCAACGTAGGTATGTTCACACATATAATCAAATCACAACCTTAGGTATTCACACAACCTATATATGCATATTATTCAGTAGGTATACACACCAGCCATAGTATAAGTCTGTACGTAGTATATATCTCTCGCATACTCAACGTATAATCATTTACGATTATAACCTCTTATTGTAAATTCTCGAGAATCGATCACTACCCTAAGGGTCCTAGTTACCCCTTAATAAATATCAGTAGCTAGTACACTCATATCCTACTAGTCAAAAGCATAGGTTCACTTATCTCTCCATGCTCTGTTATATTCTCACGAATTTGATTAATTTCATATTATGCCCGATAGGTTCTATTCTTAATTAATCCATTTTGGCTAAGCCTAAGCTATATCATAGGCCTAATGAAATTCATTAGGTCCATCACTATAGTTTGAAAAGAACCCAAAAGTCTCTCGTTAGTTATTCAAAAATTTGGGGCATAAATAAAAGAAATTGGGCAATTCTAGGTAACTGAATTGATTCGGTGAAGAGACCGTATCGATTCGCCTACCGAGTCGATCTCTGAGCCGAATCGATTCGAAATGGCGCAGGTCATCTGCTTCGTTTAACTGTTGCATTTTTCCACTATTTTCAACACACAACTCTTCATGCAACATACCCAAACTCCAACATGATTTTGTAATACCCCGTACTTTTGGCTATATTTATTTTTGGGATTAATTAATTAAATGCGTATTAATTGGAAATTAATCCGGGTTATAAATACTAATGAGATGCGAGTTGGTATTTGATTATGTGCATATATGATTATATATGAAATTGGAATTATGAAATTTGTCGTGATATTTATATACGGCAATTTGGAAATTTTATTGAGACGCGTGGGACCGCCGCGTCACGGTGAAATATTCTGATAATAAAAGTGAATTTAAAATCTATAATCCGTATGGTCATTTTGAGTGCGCCAACGCGTCCGGAAGGGTCGAGATAGTCAAAAAACACTAGCCGGGGGTATAGTTTGGGTCCCGGGATATTTTTAGGCCATACCGGCAACTTAAAGGGTATTTTGGTAATTTTACATTTTGAGGAATTAAAAGTGACGAAAATTGGTTAATTAAATCTGATGTGGGTTTGACCCACTAAGCCCATAACCAACCCATATTAACCTAGAAGGCTACGTAGGTTATCATTTAGGTTTTCTAAGTTCCCCAAATCAAACCCTAGCCACCTTAAGCCACCATTGGAGAAGGAGCTTGGAGAGAGGAATTTCTGCAAAAAAACTTCATCAAACCTACACCAAAATCAGAAATCAAACCAAGGCAAGTGACTTTATTCCATTTAAATTCAGAGAATGTCTTTTCCATGTTAGAAATTGAAGAATTTTGATTGTTCTTGAAAGATTGAATGAAAACCCATGTAGTTAAAATTTAGGACTTGAAAATTTTGAAGAGAATTGCATGTAGAATGATAGGTAGATGATTTCTCTCATAATAACTGTGATTAGGAGAAATTAAAACGAATTTAATTCTGGGATTTGACGATGATATAAAGTTAGGGTTCATGTTCTTGAGATATTGGGAAAAATTGTAGAAATTTGTAAATTTAATTGATGTTAGGATGGATTGATCCCTTAAAAACATGTTAGGATGTGACTATATATGTTTAGTATTGATTATAGACCTTTAAACGATTGTTGGGACTTAGTTTAGAAGATTTGAGGTATTAAAATGGATGAAAAACGAATTGGGGAAAAATCTGGGCCGAAACTGGTCATTCGTTAGAAGCAGTCCCCAGGTCGTTCGAACGTCGTTCGAACGAGCTTCTAACGAGTTGACCAGTCGTTGCTAACGAGTAGGGATTTCGTTCGATATCTCGTTCGAACGAGATATCGTTAGAAGGGACAGTTCGTTCGAACGAACTGGATCTCGTTCGAACAGTCTCGTTCGAACGAGACTTCTAACGAGCTGACAGTCCAAACTCGTTCGAACAGTCTCGTTCGAACGAGACTTCTAACGAGCTGGCAGTTTGGGCCATTTTGGACTGTTTTGATTTTTGGAGTTCCGTAAGCTTATTCGAGGATATAGATATCATTCCGTAGATGTAGTAAGCTTATTCAAGAATTTGTCATATTATTTTTTCACCAAAATACATGTTCATGCTAGATTTCATCAAATCCTACCATGGGTATCATAACTCATCAAAAACATACAAGATAAACACTTGATTTATCAGGTGTAGGTCTGATTTCATGTTGAGTATGGTGAGGATGCCTTCCCTTCCTTCTGATCTCAATTTTTGGCAACTAGGTGGAGAGAAAAGGTGTTGCACCTCCAAGAACTCACTTTTCTTCCTCACTTGTGTCCTCCCTCTTAAGATTGATGTAACCCTAGTCCCACACTCCCATGGAATGATATACTCTTTGGATTTTTGGAGTTCTCTCAACCACAAACTCTCGAATGATCGAAACGCTCTATTATGGTGCTGGTTTGGTCTAAAATCACCCCGAACCCAAATATTATCGCCGAATACACTATTTCGACCCTTTCGAAATCAACCATGACCTTGATATCACCATTTGAGTCACTCTAAAATGATTTCCTATCTCAGCCTCATATAGTCTACCCGTGACACCCGATTGAGATATAATACTATACGTCACTGTCACTCGCTATGACATAAAAATAATTATTTACTATTCACTTAGTAATTATATTCAATAAACATTAATCATTTTCCCTTCGATTAATATTTTAATCCAAACATAATATTTAACTCCCTTAAATTATGTCACACATGTAATTTAAGATTAATCGAATTGATTCAATTTTAAATACTAGGAAATACGGCGTCTTACAACTTAATAGGAGATATGTCATATGAAGTGGATTGTTCAAATGAGTCCTATCTTATTCATATGAGGAATAAATTTTTCAAAATTGTTATGCATTCTCTTTATTAAAAAAATTATGAATGAGTTTATAAACACATTTTTTGACGTGCAACTCAGTTTTACAAAACCCTATTTTAGTTTTTCAAAGAGCTTATATTAGAATCTTGTTCATGTCAAACCTATATTCGAAAAAGAGATTTTAGTTTACAATTCTCTTTAACCATTGATATACAAATATCAACCCAAGTTATCGTGTGACTTAATTAGGGCGACATGCGAGAAAATCTGGATTCCAGTCAAGAACGATTAATACTAATACCTACAGGTTGTGTAAGTAGCTACTGGTAAGGGAAGGCGATTACGGGTATGTGAAGAGGCCTCGGATCATAATGCAAAGGGGAAGATTTTGTGGCTAAAATTGAGTCTTATGTAATTCGGGGTCCATTCTTTGTAAGTACCATACAATATTGATAGGTACTAGTGAATTGTGAGGGTCGGGATAGGATAATAGTTCTTTATGGAAAGGTTTTCACTATAAATCTAACATTTATTTGTGTGATTGCATGTTTTTTTAAGTACCGCAAATAGTGTTACGGTTATACTAAATTCTAATTTTTAATTTTAAATAAATTTTACCAAGTTAGCAACCAATCCAACTTTAATTAAGAATCGTTTTAAACATGCATTGTGTAAACTAAACCAATTTTATATTGTCGAAAACATGCATCTAGGTGATTTGTAAGAATAAAATAAATCAATCCACAACGTCGTAATGTACGAGGAAAACGCACAATGGGAAAACCCACATTGGGGAAAATCTCGGAAGGACTAGCCATGCAAATACACTATGATATATGTATCATTCAAGGGCACATTAAACTTACTCACAGACTCGATACCTTCAAGTCTTGATGCACTCTTCCGTCCCTAAAACTTCTTCAGAGCCACCACTAGACACCTTCCAATAGCCTTCACAATATAGGTGTTTCCCATGTCTCAATATCCACAGATCTTCTTACTTTATCTAGTCCAACAAACATGAAATCAACTGCACGAAACGTACTCAAGAGTAATGAAGAATAATATTGATCTTGGTGTTCAAACGCGAGATCTCAAACTAATGTAACACTTGCATTCTTCGATCTCAAACATAGGGTGCAAACTAAGGTTTAGGAGGCTTTAGTTTTGATATAGAAAATTATTTACGAAAACACTCTCTTAAAAATAACTTTGTTTTACCATGTATTTATAGAAAATAGTAAAAATGGAGTCACACAACTAGAGTCAGATGAAAACACATAACTCGTTAACACAAATTTGAGTACCTCATTCTAATGACTTGGAGTATGTCATTCGAACAAGATCCCAAAACTCGTTTGAACGAGCTTCGTGTGAAACTTTATGTTTAAGCATAAACTTCTCATTTAAAGATTTTTTGAAGGAAAAACGTAAACTCGTTTGAATGAGTATCAAAACTCTTTTGAATGAAAACGTGCATCTCGTTTGATCGAAAACCTATACTTTGTTCGAAAGAAATTAAAAAAATATTTTTTTATTTAAAATTCCTTTTTAAAAAACTTCCTCATTAAACTATTAAACACCCAAAACGAAATCTAAAGATCAACATAATACACAATTCATACCTTTTGGATATCCCATGGATAACGACAACACTCGGTATGATATACAACATGTATTTGATGTCACTTTAACTTGGCCTCTACGGTTTTCAACATGTGAAAACGATAGAGACCCCCAATTTTAAAATTCTTACAATATGAATTTCCTTTAAGTGCTGAATAGGATGGTTCAAACATATAAACAACCTTCAAATTTTAATTTCTTCAAAATTAAAAGTAAACTAAACTAAAAGTGACATTAAATTAAATAACAAATAAATGTTCACTTAAACAAATTAATTCAACCCCAGTCCTAGAAATTTGCCTAATGAGATTAATTCATTTTTCTATTTAGGCCAACCCAAATTTTATCAAATTAAACTATCTTGACTTGAATTAAATTAATTCAAAATTTCACCCAAACTAATTTTAGCACAAAATTAAACTTTATTGTGATAAAACCCAATTTTACCTTGAATTACCTAAGCATGCATTCTAAGGTGATTTTGCAAGATAAAGCGAAATAAATCATACTACGCCGCGATGTACGGGGAAAACCCAAATGGGAAAAACCTCGGACGGCCCTAGCCTTAAGTCCACTAAGTACGGAATTTTACAAATACAAGACAGATGACTTACACAACTCGACTCGACTCCTTCAAGCCCCTAACGCATCTTCTTATATCAACCTCTGCTTAGCCGACAATCCCGGAACTCCACCGGAAGCTTGGAATCCACAAATGAGGCATTTGGACAACTGTCAAACCGCACCCAAAGCCTTTCTCTGAGTGGGAACGTCGTAGCAACAAACAAGTCTTCTTCTTTAAGAGATGTATAAGTAAACCCAAACAACTCTTCAAATGGTAGAGTGGAGCTCGGTGTCAAACAAACTCCAAGCAAGATATATATATATATATATATATGAATAACTTAGAATCTTAAACTAAAACAAATGGGTCTATACTTTTGTGTTTTGGAAGAATTTAGGCCATCTAAATTAAACACACAAAAGGGACTTTTCTAAACAGCAATTTTCTCTCCCAAAAGCTCTCAAAATCAGGTGAAAAGTCTTGAAAAAAATATGGTCCCAAAGTGGTTAAATTCTATCAAAAGAAGGTGGGGACAAAGTAGTGGAAAAATTCCAAAAACTGTTCCCGCCAGAAATCTCGTTCGAACGACTTTTTCGTTCTAACGACATTTCGTTCGAATTACCCTTCTAACGAAAAGTCAGTGTTCAAAAGGGAAACTCATTGGAAAAACTCGTTCGAACGACATTCTCGTTCGAATGACAATTTCGAACGAAAAGTCAGAATATGCATTTTTCATTTTAAGCTCATAAAAATTTATTTTAAATAAAATTACGCCCATTAAAAATTATTTCAAGTCTCTACAAATATATATAATGTGCATTCATACCTTTTGGAGACTTAAAATATAAACCGTTGAGGACGCAAAACTAGGCACTATGTAAACCCGATAGTTTGATATCTTCACTTTGAAATACTGGCCGCTACGTCTTCAACTTAAACTTCAAACATCATAAGCTTGCAGGATACTCATGAATACTATCCTATGACTTAAATGTTTTTTGTCTGGAATTGATCCAATGCTACATTAAGACTCAATTATAAATTTGTGTCCTTACAAATCTCTCCCTTTGGCTATTCCGGGACAAAAACCAAAATAAAAGTCCTAAAGGGGACTAAAAAATATCCCACCCAAAAATAAAAATATAAAGCTTGACTCAAAACCCAAGGATGAATAGCTTTGCCGATATAAAGTTACCGCTAGAAAAATTCTTGCACACTTAAGCAAAACATTAAACACATAGGGAATATCAAAATATTAAATTCAATGAAAATAAGTACTCACCCTAAATTAATTCTCCCCTTTTTATCTACAAATGACCTACTTAGAAATACGTCTCCCCCTAAGATAAATATCCCAAACTAAAATGCGATTACAATAGGATTACATACCATTTCTCCCCCTATAATTCTCCCCCTTTTTGTTCAGGAATAGACAAAGGCAATAGAATTAAACTAATTCTAATTTCTCCCCCAATTAAAGCATATACTATTTTTCCCCCTTAGAACTACACAAGGGAATATAAAGTATGGGAAAAACAAGTAAAACATGATGGTGCATAAGCATAGATGGACTATCAAGCAAGGCAAAGACTCAAAAACCAACAAAAATACCATATATATATATACACACACTGAATATTGATAATGCACACGCATATATACATAGGTATAAACACCACACGTGACACAAAATACATTAAGCTTTTCACACTCGTAGGGTAAAAATGTGTCCAAATACATGTGATAAATGGAAGTGTCGGGGTGCGAACTAGTAACAATTAAATTTCGACCCAATCATTTAAAACATGTTCACGGAGTTCTCATTTGATTGCAAAACTTTATCACATTTAGATATAGCCTCATGTGACAATATAAATTGAACTAAATGAACAAACATACACAATGCACATAATCCTAGAATTTTGATGATTCTACAAACCAATAGAGTCATGACAATAAAAGTTTAACTAGGATACAAAGTCATTGTGCAAACCCGATAATATAGCTAACCAAACTCCTCATAATTTTCTTTTCTTTTCTTTTGAACATATTAACTAAACTATTTTTTGCCTTGGCAAATATTCTGTTTAATGCCACGTTTTTAAGGCCTGATATTCAATGGTGGCTTTTCACGCAAAGTAATTTTGACTTTCGTAGACCGATTCCATTGAAAAATAAAAACAACACTGAATATACATATTTTTCTATTTTTTAAATTTGAAAAACGGTTATTACATGCAAAAATCCTCCATAGTCATAGCAAAATGTAGATGACTAAATTAATGAGAGAACATCTCACTTAGATCAAACATACATGTGACGATTAAATTTCAAAGGAGCTCGTGCATGTGTGAATTGAGACATATAAAAATAGAATCCATTTAGCAACACAAAATCCAACTACTCCATGCATGCATGACAAATAATATTTTAAGGATTGACAATATTAACCAAAAGTTCTAGCCACATGGAAGCGAATAGAAAAGGATTCAAACACAAGTATATGCCACATAAAGTGTGTTAAACTAAAATACAAAAAAAAAACTTTTTGAGTTTTTGAAATTTTTAACCAAACATACAAAAATATTTACTCAAAAGACAAACAAAAATCATTTTGTATTTTTTATTAAGCCTAAATTACTAATAAGGTCAAACAAAAATGATAAACAAAATATTTTTTATCTTTCATTTAATGCAAACTAAAATGAAAAGAATATAATACAAAAGATAAACACAAATCATAATTCTAGCATGTGATTAATCATAGAGCATAGACTAGAAAAATGATTATACATGAATACACCTAGCAAACATAAATGATATAAAGCACAAAAAGCTAGAGTATGCAAATAACTAGCACATTCAACCTTTAGATTTAGCAAGGGAGGTATCATGTGAAAGTAAATGAGAATCAAAAATCTTGTTTTGTAAAGCAACCAAGTCGGATCTCATAACCCAAACTAATGAAGATTGACACTCTCAGGATTTTGGGATCTTAGCTACCTCGGTTACCTTACCTTTGGATTTCCTAGAAATTCTTTTAAGATCAAATTAAAACTTCCTAAGATGACCTTTCTTATCACAATGTGAGCAAGTAAAGACTCGTCGAAAAGTAATACCTAAGGATTGACCTCTAGAAGAGTTCCTAGGTGATTCTCTCAAAACATTGGTTTTGGCTTTATTAGTGGGATTGTTACAAGAATCGAAGCCTAAACCACAAGTGTCATCTTTTACTTGGACGGTTCCTAATATTTTATCTAATTTAGTGGACCTACATTCCAAATCAAATTTGACCTCACTAGAGTCTCTCAATTTTTCTTCCAACTCTAAGATTCTAGACACTAGCAAAACATTCATCTCTTCAAACCTAAGAAGCTCCTTTTTCATTGATTCCATCAATCCTCTAAGGCTATCTCTATCGCCTTCTACCTATTCAATCTTCTCAAGAAGATCTCTCTCACGTGTCCTAAGGTCTTCAACCAACGCACTTTCATCGACGACCTTGGCACGCTCTCTTAAACTAGATCTAACTTCAAATTTTCTCTTTTTAATTTAATAGATTCTTCATATAATTCTTTAGATGTAAATTGAAGTTCTCTCTCATCAACCTCTTCATCACTTTCACTCTATCTCTCTCTTCTCCCCTCTCACAACCATCATCTTTTCGGTATTCACAAATAAAGGCCTCAAAAGAGTCATGTAAATGTATATCTTCATGGGAAGATAGGAGAATTGGGTCCCTCTTACTTATCACTATCACTAAGGGTAGTACCATTATATGAAATTGGTTGCTTGACCTCTTTCCTTAGTTTAGTGGGACATTCAAAAGCCCTATGGACATACCCTTTATAACCAAAGAACCTATTTGACTCGTCCCTATTAAGATTTTCATTTTAAGCTTTAGGGATCTTTTCAGCTTTGTCATGCTTAGAAATTTCAAATTTCTTAAAATCATTTTTAAACTTATCTTTATAAATTTAAGAAATTTTCAAAATTTTCTAGCCATGTCCTCCGAGTCACTATCATTCTTATCAACCACAACTTGTTTTTCCTCCTTTCGGGATTTCAAAGCAATGCCCTTGTCTATTTTCTTTTCATTTTTGGAGGGAAACATATCTAGCTCATAGGTTTGCAAATAACTTACTAATTCCTCAAGTTTGGTAGAGTGCAAGGTGGATAAAGAATTTAAAACGGTCACTTTAGGGATAAATCTCTCGGGTGGGGACCTTAAAATTTTCTTTATAACTCGGTCGTCGGGTATTTTCTCTCCCAAATTAAATGATGAATTAACTATATCGAAAAGTCTAGCATAAAATTCATAAAATGTCTCATTCTCAAGCACTTTGATGGTTTCAAATTGAGTGGTGAGGTTTTGGAGTTTAGAAGCTTTAACGACACTAGTTCCCTAATGAGGGAGTTGAAATATATCCCAAGATTCTTTAGCGGTTTCACAAGTCATGATACGACAGAATTCATCCGATATCACCGCACGAAATAAAGCATTTAAACCTCGGGAATTAAAATTAGCAAGTTTAAATTCATTCTCACTCCATCTATCTACGGGTTTGGGAACATGCTCATTTTCTACCTAATATGTGGATGGGGACCACCCGTTAACAACTGACAACCAAACCCTCTCATCGATAGACTTTAGTGCCGATTTCATATGCGCTTTCCAATACGCATAGCTTGAACCATCGAAAAGAGGAAATTTTGACAATGAAAAAAATTTCATTTTTAACCAAAAATATTTAGAAGAACCTTAACGCAATAAATTAGCACTCCGGCTCTAATACCACTTTGAAAACGATAGGGACCACCAATTTTAAAATTCTTAGAATATGAATTTTCTTTAAGTGCGGAATATGATGGTTCAAACATATAAACAACCTTCAAATTTTAATTTCTTCAAAATTAAAATTAAACTAAACTAAAAGTTACATTAAATTAAACAACAAATAAATTTTCACTTAAACAAATTAATTCAACCCAAGTCCTAGAAATTTGCCTAACAAGATTAATTCATTTTTCTATTTAGGCCAAATCAAATTTTATCAAATTAAACTATCTTGACTTGAATTAAATTAATTCAAAATTTCACCCAAACTAATTTTAGCACCAAATTAAACTTTAGTGTGATAAAACCCAATTTTATCTTGAATTACCTAAGCATGCATTCTAAGGTGATTTTACAAGATAAAGAGAAATAAATCACACTACGCCGCGATGTATGAGGAAAATCCAAATGGAAAAATCTCGGACGGCCCTAGCCTTAAGTCCACTAAGTAAGGAATTTTACAAATACAAGACAGATGACTTACACAACTCGACTCTACTCCTTCAAGCCCCTGACGCATCTTCTTATATCAACCTCTGCTTAGTCGACAATCTCAGAACTCCATCGGAACCTTGGAATCTACCAATGAGGCCTTTGGACAACCGTCAAACCGCACTCGAAGCCTTTCTCCAAGTGAGAATGCCGCAGCAACAAACAAATCTTCTTCTTTAAGGGATGTAGAAGTAAACCCAAATAACTCTTCAAATGGTAGAGTGGAGCCCTGTGCCAAACAAACTCCAAGCAAGATATATATGTAGATGAAGAACTTGCAATCTTAAACTAAAACAAATGGGTGTATACTTTTGTGTGTTTGGAAGAATTTAGGCCATCTAAATTAAACACACAAAAGTAACTTTTCTAAACATTAATTATCTCTCCCAAAATCTCTCAAAATTAGGTGAAAAGTCAAGGAAAAAATATGGTGCTAAAGTGGTTAAATTCTGTCAATAGAAGGTGGGTACAAAGTAGTGGGAAAATGCCAAAAACTGTTCCCGCCAGAAATCTCGTTCGAACGATTTTTTCCTTCGAACGACCCTTCTAACAAAAAGTCAGTGTACAAAAGGGAAACTCGTTGGCAAAACTCGTTCGAACGACAATTTCGAACGAAAGTCAAAATATGCATTTTTCATTTTAAGTTCATACAAATTTATTTTAAATAAAATTACACCCATTAAAAATTATTCCAATTCTCTACAAATATTATAATGTGCATTCATACCTTTTGGAGAGTTGAAATATGAACTGTTGAGGATGCAAAACTAGGCACTATGTAAACCCGACACTTTGATATCTTCACTTTGAAATACTGGCCGCTACGTCTTCAACTTAAACTTCAAACGTCATAGGCTTGGAGGATACTCATGAGTACTATCCTATGACTCAAATATTTTTTTCCCGGAATTGAGCCAACACAACATTAAGACTCAATTGGAAATTTGTATCCTTACAACATGCATTCTAGGCTTGCAGGACAAACTGAAATCAATCTTAAACTATGAGCCAATTAGTTTTTCATAATAAAATATAGATAGTATTACCAATCTCCAAAATAAACATTTTACATATGAGACACATTGAATTTTTTTTCTTTCAAATTTGCACCTTTGGCTATTCCGAGATAAAACCCCCAAAAAAAACTACTAGGTTGTCAAGCTCTCTAAGACTCAATCCTATCCCTATAAGGAAAAAAAGTAAAAGCTGACACTTAATTGATACTAACTCTTCAGTACCTTTGCTCTTGTGAAAGTTTGTTGCATCGTTGCTAACACCTACACACTTAACACCTCATTCAAATGCAACGAGAATAAGAAATATATAATCCTCATATGAAAAACAAATCCTCCCCTTTTTAAACATCTCCCCCTTAGGGTAGACTTCTCCCCCTTTTTGTTCAGTAATAGACAAAAGCAAGGTGCATAGTATGAAATAATTTCTCCTCCTTAATGTGACACATGTACATAAAGAAAATAAGCATATCATGTTATGAGAAGTGAAATGGCAACGATAAACAACCTAAGCAACACAAGCAAAAATAATCCAAATGATCAAACAAATGATACAAATTTGAAGCAAATGATACTAATGCAAAGTCTCAAAAAACATACCCCATATATATATATATATGCTCCACTGCATACCAAGTATTCATAAAAATTATACATAACTATTTTGTTTAAATAGTAAAATAAATTATGTTTTGACTAAATATTTTTATAAGACGTTTAAACATTTCGGCGGGTGCATATAAAAAAATCAACTCAAAATATTTTTTTTAGCAATTTTAAAAAAATCGGTCAAACTTTCGCAACTTTTAAAGCACCTTAAAAGTCGCGAAAGTTAGACCGATTTTTTTAAAATAGCAAAAAAAAAGTTATTTTGAGATTTTTTTGTATGGGTCCATTGAAATATTTAAATACCACATAAAAAACTCAACTCAAAAATATTTTTTATGATATTAAAAAAATGGTGTGCGCCAGCAATATGTATACTTGGTATATATGAGAGTCGCTCTTATATATATATATATATATATATATATATATATATATATATACACATAACACAAACGCGCATAAATATATAGGTACAACGCACCACAAACGGAACACAAAAATATAGGTTTTCACACTCGTATAGTATAAATGTATCAAACCAAATGTGATACGCAGTGAAGGGCGTGAACTAGACAACAAAATAAATATGTCCCAAACACTCAAGATAGTCTAAGGAGTTCTATTTGATCGCATTATATTATCATACTTAGATTTGGCCTCAAGTAAAAAATAAAGTGAACTCGTAATGGACAAACGAATGAAATGGATATAAACCAAGAAAATATTGATGGTTTTCAAATCAATAGCATTAAACATTAACGATTAACTAGGACTCATTATACAAACCCATTGATCCTTAACTTATAACGCCCTCAAAATATAAATATTCATTTTTTCTCTTTTCTTTTTTAAATATCACTTTTAATGATCAATTTCATAACTTGGACTTGGAAAATTATTTTCTTTTTCTATTTCCATTCTTTTCTTTTATAAGGATTTTTCCAATGGCGGCCTTTCATTCAAAGGAAATTTAGTCCCTATATTTCCTTTTTTCATTGCACACTCATATTTTTCAAACCTTAGAGCAAACTCACTACAATGGTTCTTACATGCACAAATCCACCATGTATAAAAGTATGTATTGACAAGATTGATATGAGAACACCTCACATATCTCATGCAACATAATAAGTTAAAATCCAAAAGATCTCATGAAAGTGGGTGCGGAGGCATATACTTAGATGAATCCACTAAGCAAATCAAATTTGAACAACTCCATGCAAGCGTAATTAAGAAACAATCCAAAGCATTGTTAACCGTATTATAATGTTCTATCCACATGGAAAACATGAAATTAATGAGATTAAAACATATTGATATGCTACCAAAATGTGTAAAACTATTATACGAGACAAACTAAAAAAAATTGGTTTTTTTAAACACCAACTCAAAATAAAATAAAAAATTGTTGTATATGTTTTCAAATAGATCAAACTAAAAATCAAAATATAAAAGACACAAACATCATAAAACTAGTCATACCATATATCATGAAGCACAAAAACTGGTGTATAAAACACATACAAGCACAATTAATCATAAAATATAGCATGTGAATAATTATGTGCAAGCATGCGAGAATTAACAAGTCTAGTATTCAATGCCTCCATATATGATTTTCGAACCCAAATTGATGAAAATTGAATACCTTGAATTTGGGGAACCATGGTTACACAAGATCTAGACTCTCTAGGACCTTTTCTAAAATCATAACAAAACTTTCTAAGGTGACCTTTCCTACCACAATATGTGTAAATGTAGACACAAGGAATGTTACCCTTGGATTGACCTTTTCTAACTTCCTTGTCAATGGTTGACTCTCTCAAAATATTTTTCTTGCATTTAGGAGTGGAAGGATTCTGATCATCGTAGACAAAATTCTATCTTTATTATTTTTATTTGGACGGTGCCTAAAATTTTATCGAACTTCCCTGACATATACTCCAAATCAAATTTGACTCAACTTAAGTCTTTTAATTATTTATTTAACTCCAAAATACTAGACTCAAGCAAAATTTTAGATTCATCAAACTTTAAGAAGTCCTTCTTCATTTTTTCAAATAATCCATGAAGATTATCTCTATCTCCATCACCGTATTCGAGCTTCTCATTAAGAGTCTTCTCACATGCCCTCAAATTCTCAATCAATTTAGCATCATTACTTTCTACGACACACTCTTTCAGCTTATCATCTAACCACAAGTTTTTCCTTCTTTAATTTACCCGATTCTATGTACAACTCACAAAGGGGAACTTGAATCTCATTATCATCCTGTTCAGTTTACTCATCATGATCCTTATTACTAGCTTGGGAATCAATAGACCAGACCTCGGAACTGTCATGAATATGAGTATATTCAACGTCTGAAGACTTTTCATTTATGCTCACACAACTAACCGTGAAATCCATGAAGTTATGATCCATGGGAGAATTGGGTTCATATTCCAACTCACTATCACTAAGGATTGCATTGTATTCCATAGGCTTCTAGCGTTCCTTCCTTAGTTTAGTGGGATAGTCGTGCGAATAATTCTCAAACCCTTGGAATTTGTAAAACTTGTCTTAGTCATCTATTTTCTTAGGTTTATTCCTCTTCTTCCTATGATGATCATTGAAGTTCTTAGATTCCTTTTCAAAATTAGTATCTTATCTAAGCTTAAGAAACTTCATGAATTTCCTATCAAACATAGATATATTTTCGGGATCTAAATTGTCCTCACAACCAAAATCTGACACATCCTCCTTTCATGTGTTAAAAGAAACACTTTTATATATTTGTTATTCCTTTTTCTTAGGAGGACGCATGTTCATCTCTTAGGTTTGGAGATTACCCATAAGTTATTGGACTCTCACAGTGTCAACACCTCCAAGAGAATATAGGACCATGACTTTCGCATCAATCTTTAAGGAAACGACCTTAAGATTTTTCTCACAAATCTCGATTCGGGGATAGGCTCACCTAAGTTAAGTGAAGAGTTGACAATATTAGACAATTTATCATAAAACTCATCAAAAGACTCATACTGCAACATTTTGATCGTTTTTAATTTAGTCTTCAAATTTTGTAACTCGAAAACCCTAACTGTATCGGTACTCTCATGTGTGGATTTCAAAATTTTCCAAGTATCTCTCGTGCTCTCGCATGTCATAATACGCCTAAACTCTTTCGCGGTGACAACGTAAAAAATAGCATTCACTCCTTTGGAATTATAAGTCAAGGCATCTTTCTCAGCCTTTGCCCAAGTGGAATACGCTTTAAGCAAACCATTCTCAGTAGGAGGAGACCACACTTGCTCCATGGAGTTCCAAACGTTCTTATCTATAGATTTTAGGAAAAATCTCATCTGAGCCTTCCAATGAGTATAGTTTGAACCGTCAAACATGGGAGGCTGGGTAATGGAACTACCCTCATGGTTAAATTCCAGCTAAATACCCTAAACCTACACGAAAACATGGTCAATAAAATAACATAGTATAATGTGCTCTGGTACCAATTTAAGGAATCGAAAATAATGTTAGTGTTATACCAAATTCCAAGTGAATTTACTGAGTGAGCAATTAATCTAATTTTAGTTAAGCACCATTTAAACATGCGTTATGTAAACTAAGCTAATTTTATCTTTCTTAAAACATGCATCTAGGTGATCTGCAAGGATAAAGTAAATCAATCCACAACATCACGATGTACGGGGAAAACTCACAACGAGAAAAACCATGGATGACCAAGACAAGCAAATCCATTATGATATAGGTATCATACAAGTGTTAGACTTACTCACAGACTCGATGCCTTCAAGCCTTGATATAATCTTCGGTACTTAAACCATCTTCACAACCACCAGTTGACGCCTTCCAATGGTCTTCACAGTGCCCCCCATGTGTTGATATTCACCGATCTTCTTACTTTATCTAGTCTATAGTCACTCCAACAAAAACAGAATCCACCACATGAAATGTACTCAATAATAAGGAAGAGTAATAGTGATCTTGATTCCCAAACATAGGGTGTAAATTAGGGTTTAGGAGGCTCTAATTTTGATATATAAAACAGTTTTCACAAACTGTTTCTTGAAAATAACTTCAGTATGCCTTGTACTTATAGAAAAATAATAAATAATAGCGGATCATAACTTGAGGAAAATCATTCGAATGAAAACATATAACTCATTCAAACGACTTTGAGTACCTCGTTCGAAAGGAAACCAAGTAGTTCGAATAAAACCCAAAATTCGTTTGAACGAACTTCAAGCAAGTTTCGCACAAAACGCTCTCTCTAGACAGAAACTTCTCATTTAAAGGGCACTTGAACGAAAAGCCCAAACTTGTATGAATGATTCTGAAAGCTCGTTCGAATGAAAACGTATAACTTGTGTGAACGAAAACTTATACTTCATTCGAACAAATTTAAAATAAAATTATTTTTCTATAAAATCCTTTTCAAAAATTCGCCTCATTATACTATTAAATACCCATAACGAAATCCAGAGATCAACATAATACATCATTCATACCTTTTTAAGATCCCATAGATGAAGATGAAACTCGGCACGAAACACGATATGTATTTTATCTCACTTTAACTTGATCGTTACGATCTTCAACATGCATTATAGGCTTTAAGGGCAAACTGAACTCAAGTAATTTTGTCGTCAAGAATAAAACCAATATTATAAATTTTTACAATAAACATTTTACAAACGTGACACGTTGAAAGTTTTTCTGTGCATTTTTAGTTTCACATTCATTTTATTGCATCGCTTATATGTAAATTAAATCAATTAATTTTATTCGAATATTGAAATATGAATTCAAATCACAATGATTTGCTTCGAGGACATTGTAATTAATAATTAATTAACTAATTATACTTAGAGCACCTTAGTAATTTTTCAATAACGAAGAGAGAGCATGATCACTTTAATATTCTCTCACTTATTATGATATTCAACCATAAAAATCACTATTTTTTCTCACAATATTTTCTACCTCATTCCCAAATTTTCTTTAAAAATAAACAAGGCTCACTCTAAAAAACACTCATAAAAATGTAAATTATTAACTCTTGGATGTGTCATTCCCCTTGCCCCTGGTATCAAAGGCCTTTATTGCTGAAAATATGTATGAAACAAATTGACTTTACTTGGGGTATTTTTGGTGGATGTAAGAGGGTTAAAATGGAGCGGGGATTTTTGTGCACATTTTAGAAAATTAGGATTTCACGAGGATAAAAGGATGGGGAGGGAGAAAATGAAAATTTGACTAAATGGTGAGTTTTAGTTTTTTGGTCAAATAACATATGTTTTAAGTATATTTTATAGTTTAAAAAATTAAATAAAATGGAATAAAGAAAGATGGTGAGTAGAAGAAATTGGATATAGTGGGCGGGGGAAAGAAGATAAAGAAAAAAAATAAGGAATGAGAGTGTCTGTGTGTTTGTGTGTTTGTGTGTCTGTGAGTAAGTGAGAGAGAGAGAGTGAAGTTATTATAAAGAGAAGTAAGTTTCACTAAAATAAGAAGAATAAATAAAAAAGCTAATAAATCGGTTAAACGGGGAACAGAAACATGATGAAGAACAAGAAAAGATAATATTATATATATATATATATATATATATATATATATATATATATATATATATATATATATATATATGAAAGGAGAAAAGGACAAGAGAAGAGAGAGAAAAAAAATTTCTTCATTAAGTGAGATAAACGCGATAGAAGTGAAATTAAAGGAGGAAATACAATGGGAAATCAAACAGGGACAAAAAATAGTTAGGTGGGTGGGGGTGTAGTGCGTGAATCATCATTTTTTTTAAACAATTCGTCCTTTCCTTTTTTTGGTTTATATATAAGTAATTTATAAATACTAAACTACATATATAGAGTAATATTAGCAAGTATGGTGTGCTCTATATTAAGTGTACTACTCAAATAAACCTAAAAGGGTGGGGGTGAATAGGTTCAATTACAAACTTTGCCCGATCTTTGTCAATTTCATTTTTCTTAGAAATTTTAACAATCCTACTAACATGTACAATAAGGTCACATGATAAGAGACAAGTGGATTAAGAATTTATAGCATAAATTAGGAAATCTAGGTAAATTGTGACAAAAAAATACTATATACGAATCCTAAGGTCAAATTGATTAATTAAACTAAATATGAATGATATGTGTGATGGAGATGAAACACAAAATATAAACAACACAAAAATAATCCACAAGAAAAAATTTATGAGAAGAACCCCCCCCCCCCCCCCCCCCACACACACACACACCCCGAGAGGTAAAGAACCTCGACAGCCTCTAATCTCTCATTCGACTTCACAATATTTTATACAATGTAAGAAAGTACCTCTTTCTCGTATGACATTGAACTCTTTTCCATTGACAATAGGCGATCCATCATAAGTTCCATAGGACGAACAAAGAAGTTGCATTGTCCTCCATTAAGTCGCATCATGCTTGAACTATTTGATAGCTAAATCACCTCATCTTTATATATTGGAGTATATATCTTCAATTCTGATGTGGAATGATTATATTGAATCTAGGCTAAGTGGTTCTTATTTAAAAAGGTCTTAATTCCTCACAAATCATAGATCTAGTGTAGATCAAGGTTTTCTCTCAAATTTGGAAGGAACAAGTGATTTTGAACAAAGAGAAGCAATCGATGTTCTCTCAACCTCAAAAATACTCTCTAAGTGTTAGAAAAATAAAGATGAACTCATTTTCTTTTAAATGCAAGGAAAAAACCTTATTTATAAAGTTTTTGAAATTTGGGTTTATCGTGCCCACGGGAGCAAATTGGCACCGTGCGCATGGTTTTAGGCAAAGAAAAATTTCGTGACTACAATGTTCACTCGCGTACACAATTTTAGGCAGGAATTTCTTTATGCCTAAAATGCGTAGGGTTGCATGCACGACGCCAAATTGGGGTCGTTCAAACGGATCAATGCAACAAAAGATTTTGTCTTGGAAAAACTGCATTTTGAAAAACATAGGTGTTTACCAATATTATACACAATATTTCTCAATGTATAAAATCAGTTATTCAATTTAAAATGTCGTTTTATCAAAACATAATGAAAAACAACTGTATGAACAACGATGAACGTTCAATACTAATCTTAAGGCCAAAGGATATGTCTATAATGAGTTCAAGAACGGAAGTCTTTGTATTGTAGATAAGCCTCGATGATCTTCAAAGTTCAATGTTCATGAAGTCTAAGAACAAAACCTTATCTCTACAAACGTTTATATGAATCCAAGCTTTTTGGATTAAATAAAGCGAGGTGAAAACGCTTTGACACATAGTAGAGTCAATTGATATATATTTATACAAAATATTAGACTATGAAGTAGTACACAATACATGTAAATACTAAATAAAACGAATACGTAAATATAAATACTATCAATTAACATACACAAACATCCATATATATACACTAGACACATAAATATATAACATCATATGATTTTACAAATATATATAAATATATATAAATTACAACTAAAAATATATATTAAAATACGTAAACACATACTTTCACACGCATAAATACATAAAATATATGCATAATTAAATATAGTCTTATAGACTACATATATATAACATTACATGTATAATTGAATCCATAATTTATTAGAGACACACACGCACATACATAATAATAAGGATAATATGCTTCACATATATTACGTATTCTAAAAAAAGATGCATATAATTGCTAACACATATAGAGTTACTATTACGCATATGTAGCATAACATAAAATAATGTCAATTTATAAGACACAGATTTAGTTACCAACCTTTGTATAACAACTATTACATTAAACACACATATATAATAATATATAAATATATACGGAGAGGCTCTCTAACAAATGATCATATGACGATAATGATAAAAAAACACCCATCCCACTCATAAGTGGCCCTGAATTATGATATGGTGCAAAAGAGTAAAAAGACAAACTATATATATATATATATATATATATATATATATATATATATATATATATATATATATATATATATATATATATATATATATCTGTGTGTGTGTGTGTGTGTGTGTGTGTGTGTGTGTGTGAAGAGAGAGGGAGAGAGAGAGGCCATATTAGATAAGGACCAACTTAAGGACTATTCAATACAGACCAGTTTTTTAAAATAGTAAAAAAAAATATTTTGAGTTGATTTTTTGTGTGGCATTTAAACACTTCAGAGTACCTCCCAAAATATATTCAGCTAAAAATGATTTTTTTTACTATTTAAAAAAATGGCCAAAATATGTTAGTTTAAATTACTTTAAAAACTCATAGAATGCAAGTTCCGTATTGATAGCCTGTATATTAGATTACTCATAGGTGTGCATGCAATATAATGTTCAAATTAAATTCTTCAATGACACAAACAACCCAAACATACGAAGAAGATAAGGAAAATCCCTTTCCAGCAAAACATAGTATTTAGCATTGTAAAGAGTTTGACAGACTCTAATCGACTTACAAACTACTTAGCTCCACTAAGTATAACGTGCAGAGTCTTAAAATCTTCTACAGAATGTGATGTAGTCCAGCATCACCCACAGGAAGCGGTCTTCCCTAGGTATCCACCAATCAGCCTCGGGATGCACGATTCTATCTTCTTCAGCAATATAGTCTCGGCTCCACAAATTAATAGTAGAGTATAATGTGACACCACACCTAATTAAATATCGGGTGATCAGTCCTATATTAAATTAAATCAGAATATCCAGTTGGTTCATTCTTAGCATCACTGTCGAAAAATAATTTCTTTATTAATTCACCTAATAAATAATTAAGCTAGTGTCAAAACTTTTCCATTTTTAATTTAATTAAAACCATTCCAGAAAGAGTAGTAATAATAGACAACATCACATCACAACTGAACAAGACTAAATATGACTGGAATAACTCTCCAGTTAAAATATTTTATTACCATCAAATAAAACTGATATCAATAGTACTAACATAAATGATTACAATATCTTGAATAGAAATGAAATAACTAAAATCCTGGGCAACATGCCCTAAATGAAAGTAGACACTACAGATGTGTGAATCAACAATATGGAAGCGTCTAAACAAATATGCCTCTCCAGTAGCAGCTATAACCCGTCGAGATATCCATATTATATGTCGGCATCCCTAATACTGGATACCTGATGTACAAGATACAATAGAGAAGAGAATATGCATGGAAACGGGTCAGAACCCGATTGTAAATTTTTTTTAAAATAACAAGTGCTTAACAAGTACAATTAAGTAGGTAGGGGTCATAGAGCCTTTGAGTGTGCCACATGTCTGAACAGAGAGAAAGGGAAAGTTGTCCTTAATGCTACCCTTAGCGATGACAGTGAGGTCGAGTCGGTGGATTTTGGAGTCGAGTCACCGCATGAGTGTAACTTCACCGCATTCATGGCTAGTCATGTGATCACTTCTAATTCTTATCACGACGATGAGTATGCTGCATCACAGGGACACCTCGACAGTGAGATCAATGTGAGTGAGGGGGAGGATGACACAAGTGAGAGCGAGAGTGATATTCAACGCGCCTACGCTGAGTTATATTCTGAGTCATTTAAAACTAAAAAGCGTAACAAAACGTTAGTTCTTAAGATCACCGGCTTAGAGGAAGATTTAAGAAAAGCGAGAAAGAGAGAGAGTCCTCCACGTGCGCCGCCCTGAGAGAGAGAGAATCTGCCTGTGTTGAGAAAGAGAGTTTGTTTAGAGAGAGAGAGAGTAATTTTGAGAAAGAGAGAGGGGACTTGACTAAACAAGTGGCTAGTCTTACGAGCGAACTCCATTCCTCCATGGAGGCTCAGAAGAAACTTGAAGCCCTTGTTTCCCAGCTGACTTATGATCTTGAGAAAGCACGGAAAGTCAAGGTAGAAATTGAGGACAGATCTGGGAAAATGGTAAAGATGCTTCTTGTCCCCGCTTTAGGTTTTGGTGATAGGCACGGAATTGGTTATGATGGTGCCTCTACCTCCCAAATTTCACCTGGACCAGTTATTGAGTTTACTACGACTCCGTATGGCCATCATCAAAAACCTCGAAGGAGAGTTCGACCAAGAAAAGCAAACCAAGGTCCGCCTTTGACTGTGTTCTTTTGTACTTATTACAAAAGAAAAGGCCACCTCAGGGAGTTTTTCTATAGCATGGGTCGACCACGACGTACTACTGCTCCACCTCAGCATACTAATGCTTTTACCAATCTGAGAGAGCGAGTTGAGTTCTTAGCTGCCACGTCTCAGAGTTTGATGAAGGAATTTCGACAGATGTCTTTACCGTCAGTGAATGCTTTTCACACTCCAGCTAAAACCAACAACAACAAAGGCAAACAAAATGTCACCACTTCTTGGGTACCTAAGAAAGATAAAAAGGCCCTTGTTGTTCATGTCGCTCTCAAAGCACATAATACCTCACAGTGGTATTTTGACAGTGGGTGCTCCAGACATATGACAGGTGATACCTCTTTTTTTACATCTCTTGAGGATTATCAGGATGGCAGAGTCACCTTTGGAGATGGGAGTAAGTCTAGCATTATAGGACGTGGTACTGTCGAGTTACCTGGATTTCCAGCTAGAAAATGTTTTGTACGTCAAAGGTTTGAAAGAAAACCTTCTCAGTATTAGCCAGCTGTGCGACGCTGACTTTGTCGTAAAGTTTGACCGGGACTCTTGTAAGGTCTATAATCAAGCCGGTAAACTTTTAGTGCAAGGGGTGAGGACAAAGGATAATTGCTATGGGACTGAGCCCACATCCTCACTTGTCTGCAACAGCGCCACGATCACTCCTATGGATCTGTGGCACCAACGTCTAGGTCACGTAAATATTAAAGATCTAACTCACTTAGCTAAAAAGGACCTAGTACGTGGCTTACCATCGCTTGGAAGGTCAACTTCGACGGTTTGTGGACCCTGTCAGTTGGGAAAACAAATTCGTAGTCCCCACAGGAAGTTGCATTCCATTACCACCTCTCGTGTTCTTGAGCTTATACACATGGATCTTATGGGTCCCACTCGTACCAAGAGTCTGGGTGGTAAGAGGTATATCCTCGTGATGGTGGATAATTTCTCCAGATACTTCATTGTAGGTTTTCTGAGAGAGAAATCCGATGCTGTAGAGTTTTTAACGACCAAGTGTCGTGTCCTGCAAAGTCAACACGGAGTTACTATTAATAGGATACGTAGTGACAACGGCAATGAATTTAAGGAAGCAAAAGTAGATTTGTATTGTGATAGCCTTAGGATCAAACATGAGTTTTCTACTGTGAAGACTCCTCAGCAAAATGGGATTGTTGAGAGAAAGAATAGAATGATCCAGAAGATGGATAGATGTATGCTTCTAGGTCGTAAAGTCTCTAGGAGATTTTGGGCAGAGGCAGTGTCTACTGCATGCCACACGGTGAATAGGGTTAATCTGTGTCCACACACACTTCAGACACCTTATGAGTTGTGGACTGGAAAGAAGCCCAACCTTCCATATTTCCGTGTTTTGGGGAGTAAATGCTACATCCTACGGGATAGAGAGCAATTAGGAAAGTTTGACTCCCGAAGCGACGAGGGAATACTGCTGGGATATTCATCGAATAGTAGAGCGTACCGGGTTTTTAACCTGAAGAGCTCTAAGGTTATGGAGTCAATAAACGTCACCGTGCAAGATATCGAACCTTCGGCATTTATTAACTCTAAACTTCAGTGTGAGGTTGAGGATATTGCTAGCAGTGATTTACTTGTACCTCACTCACACTCTGTGGACCCTACTCCTGTGTTAGGGGACACACCCGCTTGGGTTCGCAAGAGTCATGACCCTATTGCCATTATTGGTGATCCCACTCTAGGGGTCCAGACTCGTGCTCAGCTAGAGAACGTTGTTAGCCATTTTTTCTACACGTCTAAAGTCGAGCCCAAGAATTATAAAGAAGCACTCAAGGATAAACACTAGATATCTTCTATGCAGGATGAGTTGCTTCAGTTTAAAAAGAATAATGTCTGGGAACTTGTCCCCCGACCTAGTGAGACAAATGTGATAGTTACCAGATGGATTTTCAAGAATAAAATGGATGAAAATGGTACCATAATCAGAAACAAAGCTAGGTTGGTCGCTCAAGGCTACACACAGATAGAAGGTGTAGACTTTGGGGAGACATTTTCTCCTGTTGCAAGGCTTGAGTCCGTTCGTCTACTACTCGCCATCGCATGTCATCTGCGCTTCAAGTTATATCAGATGGATGTCAAGAGTGCCTTTCTGAATGGCATTCTACATGAGGAGGTTTACGTGGAACAACCAAAAGGGTTTGAAGACCCTCATCACCCGGAGCACATCTACTATCTGAGGAAATCCTTATATGGTTTGAAGCAAGCACCTCGTGCTTGGTACGAGAGGCTTACTTCCTATCTCTTAGCTCGTGGCTTCAAGAGAGGGGGAGTTGATATGACGTTATTCATCAGGAGAGATGACGGTGCAATTTTGGTTGCCCAGGTCTATGTGGATGACATAGTCTTTGGATCCACGTGCTCTCAACATGCTCATCACTTTGAAGAGAAGATGAAAAGTGAGTGTGACATGAGCATGGTTGGTGAGCTTACTTTCTTCCTTGGTCTCCAGGTTTGTCAGCTAGAGGATGGGATGTTCATCTCCCAATCCAAGTATGTTAGAGACCTAGTGAAGAAATTTGGGTTAGACTCCACTAAGCATGCGCGTACACCTATGAGTACCACTACCAAGCTTAGTAAGGACACTTCAGGCAAGGACGTAGAGCAAACCTTATATCAGAGTATGATAGGTAGTCTTCTCTACTTGACTGCCAGTCGTCTCGACATAGCCTTTAGTATTGGAGTCTGTGCACGATATCAGGCGTCCCCGAAAGAGTCACATTTACTTGCTCTAAAACGTATTATTAAATACGTGAGTGGGACTCTCTCATACAGTATTTGGTATTCTTTTGATACCGATGATCGTCTGTCTGCCTATTCAGATGCCGATTGGGTTGGGGATGTAAATAGTTGTAGGATCACTTCTGGTGGGTGTTTCTATTTTAATTCTGCTCTTGTCTCCTGGCTGAGCAATAAGCAAAATTCTATCTCTTTGTCCACTGCGGAGGCTGAGTACATAGCCACCGGGAGTTGTTGCACGCAACTCATGTGGATGAAGCATATGCTGGAGGATTATGGGATTTCACAGGACACCATGACCATTTCCTGTGATAACACGAGCGTGATACATATCTCCCGCAATCCAGTCCAACATTCGCGCACAAAGCACATCAGGATACTTGAGCACTTTATACGACAGTTAGTTGAGGAGAAAGTCGTATCCCTAAGTTTTGTTCCCACCGACCGTCAGTTAGCCGATATTTTCACAAAACCTTTAGATGCCCTTAGATTTGAGATTCTTAGGAAGTCTTTGGGAATTTGCACAGTTGACTGAGGGGTTGGTCTATGTCTAGAATAAGATGCTTTTTCATGTTCATATCATATGCTTCCTATTGCTAGTTTGTTTTATATGTATTATTGCTTTGTTGTACAGCTATTTATTTATTCTTTTAAAAAATCCAAAAAGATTTTTGTTTTTATATATAAAAATTTCAAAAAAGCCCAAAAAGATTTTTGTATTTCTTATGCACCTTTTATGGATGAACATTTAAGATAGCCAAGTCACAATTTCATTCCATTTATTCCTGTGTCTGTTTGATAGAGATTTGAGACGCTACATCATTTCACCCATGTGCTTTACATTGCTTGGAGTCTTTGAGATGTGATTCGTGATATCTTTTCTACATGTTTGACTCCTATCTCCTTTATTGCACACATGCATGGCTTTATTTGATTATTGCACTTGTCTATCACATGTTGGCTTGAGTGTCTCCATCCCAATTCTGTCTATACAACTAATAATATGCAATAAAACTTGACAAGATTAGAATTCATGAAAAAATCGTTGTTTTTGTGAGACTAAGTGTTTGTTTAAGAACGGGGAGGGGCTGTGCAAGGTAATCATCTATTCTTTGCGCAAAAGCCATCGTTTAAAAGGACCTAAAAAATGGAGGAATTTTATTATCCGAGGTCCAAAGAGGTTAAAAGAGCCCCGAAAAAATGTATAGGCAATAAAAAGCAATTTATGCCAATCATGGGCCATTAGGTTTCGTCATCAATTCTCCAAAGTTTGAGAATTTAGAAAGCCTCTATTCAAAATAAATATCTGAGGGAGTTTGGTTGGAGAATATAAATGGGTTTGCACTTCCTTGAAAGTCATGAAAAAGCATGAAATAGTTTTGGGCGTTATTGGTGTGGAAATCACTTTGAGCTTTGAATGTTGATTTGATTAAGTCAATGTCTCATATTACCACCATTTTACACCAAAGGAAGACTTTGAGTTCATTCGTTAGGAGTATCCGATATTCATCGTGCACATATGTCATGTTTTGTATGCTTTGATTTTCCTATCGAATTTGATCACACCCCTTCATTTTCACTATCATTGACTTGGTTGTTTTTGTGCTCATTCATGGTGTGATTATTTGTTGTATACTATGTGTGAAAAATTTTGAAAAATACAAAAATAGCAGTTTATTCCCGTGTGTCATTCTCCATGTGCATACATTTCTGCTTCTCATATATGTCTATTTGGGAACATCATAAAAAGGGGGAGAAGAATTATGGGGGAGGATTGTTTTGGTGTTTGGTTGATTTATGAATGATTTTCTTAAGCCTAATTGATCATCAATTTCTGCATATCAGTATATTTCAATCTGTTGATTTTCACGAGTATTTGCTTTTTTTCATGTGTGTAGGTACAACATTGCTCATTATTTGATTACACACCCTGATGAGAAAAGCTTTGGAAGGTACAGGAGAGCTGAAGATTT
The DNA here is from genome assembly GCA_949130495.1 of Sambucus nigra. Taxonomy (NCBI): domain Eukaryota; kingdom Viridiplantae; phylum Streptophyta; class Magnoliopsida; order Dipsacales; family Adoxaceae; genus Sambucus; species Sambucus nigra. Next base: position 376,205,098 of record OX422209.1, on the reverse strand, counting down.
GGAAGACATGTCATTTAGTATTCTTAGTTTGAGGGTTTAATGGGGATATTATCTTGTATGTCATTTGATTGCATAATTGGGATTTTTTATGTATGTACCGGCATAGACATAGGGGGAGATTTGTAAGGACATAATTTTATAAATGTCTGGGGTAGATTCTAGGAATTTTCTATTGTCTCCTAGATCACAGTTCATATGTCTGATACCGCTACATTTGGCACGTCAACACGATCATCCTCGACGGCCTGTATCCGAATTCAATGCATCCACTTTCTTCACGTGCATCATGCAACATGCAACGTGCTGCTCAGCTCATTCCCACTTTTTCACTACGCTCTATTAGTAAAATGTTTTATTGGAGCTTTAAATATTTGCATAAATATTTGGGAAATGTTTTTGAAAATTATTTTTGAAGTCTGGATTAATTTTTTATCAAAAGCAGAATTTTTCTAAGTATAGAAGTGAATGGCCTCGATCGACGAGCTCGCTCAAACGACTTAGAACGTCGTTCGCACGAGATAGGCATGTTGCGCAATCTCGTTCGAACGACTTTTGTCCTTCGTTCGAGAGAAATGTCTATCTCGTTCGAACGAGCCGCCGCCTAGATTTTTGTATAAATATCTGATCTCCTTCTACATGTTTTTCAAGTCTTTCTGCAATCTCAAAATTCTGCGAAAAACAGCCCAGAATAAGACTTCACCTTTTAAGGTTTTCTAAACCTTTTTGATTCACAAAGCCATTCCCATATATGTGTGTGAATCTTTAAACCTTCAAGAGGATCATTTACTCATCTGGAGTAATTTGTGAGGAAGTCGCTCTCTTCTTCACTGCTGCCCTACTGAAAAGGGATAGTTCCAGCCGCCGACAACAGAACCGACACCCGAGGGTATTTTTGTGTCATATATTTTCATTGTAATCCGTGTAAATCGTTTTCTTACAAAATTATTATGAAAACAAAAGGTTTTGCCCCTTTGGGGGTTTTTTCCTCATATATGTGTTCTTGAATGTTTCATCATCGTATTTAATCACATATAGATGCATGTTTAGGACTTAAGTGATAAAAACTGTGCTTAATTAAATAACTTCCTTTTTGAACGCAAGCACACTCTTCTCACCATGAAACAATTTTTATACCAAACAAATAATTATATACGAAAACATATAATTGCTCGCACACAGATTGAAAAAGAAAAAAAAATTGTTATGTGCGTGTAAACCATTGCGTCGCAACGTAGATCCTTGTCTCGACAACAAGAAGGAAGGACTTTTCGTGTCGGTTCCCACAGACGGCGTCAATTGTAGGTGCAAAAAATCTCACCCGTTGGGGGGTGCTAGTTCATCATGATACAAGTATAAAAATAAATACAAGAGAGACAAAGATTTACGTGTTTCGACCATGAATGGCCTACGTCCACGGGGCTGTTGTTGTGTTTCATTAGAATGATCAAAGAGTTTTACATGAGAGTGTTTCTCTAACTTCTAATCCCCCTTTCACAATGGGGGGTCCCCTTTATATAGAGTTAGGGGTTACATTAGGGTTACAAATATGGATGAGTCATATCTTCGTGAAGCTTGATTCCAATCCGATACTGCTCCTCGGTCTTTTAGTTTATCAACACTACACCAAAATGGGCAAATTGTCACCTTTCAGCCGGCCAGCCTTGTCAAGGTCATTGACCGTGACAAAAAAACACGCGTTTTATGTCACGGTCATTGACCTTGACACGACCGTGACAACGAATTGTCACGGTCATTGACCGTGACACGGCCGTGACAATTCAATTTGTCACGGTCGTGTCACGGTCAATGACCGTGACAATTCGTGTCACGGTCAAAGACCTTGACACGACCGTGACAACTTTTTCAGCAAAAACCCTACCCCCCTTCTTTTTTCCCTCCCGCGCCCTTCCCTCCCTCTCTCTCTCTCTCTCTCTCTCTCTCTCTCTCTCTCTCTCGACGCTGCTCTCTCTCTCTCTCTCTCAGGTCCAATTTCTCTCTCTCTCTCTCTTCCATTTATATATATATATTTGTCTGTATATTTATGTGTGTATGTGTATATATATATGTGTGTATGTGTGTGCGTGTGTGGGGGGTGGGGCGGGATGGGGGTAGGGGGTGGTGGAGGGGGGCAGGGGGTGGGGCGGGGTGGGGCAGGGTGGGGGAGGGGGTGGGGGGTATGTGTATATATATATGTGTGTATGTGTGTGCGTGTGTGGGGGGTGGGGTAGGGTGGGGGCAGGGGGGGGGCAGGGTGGGGGTGGGGGAGGGGGTGGGGCGGGGTGGGGCAGGGTGTGGTGGAGGGGGGCAGGGTGGGGTGGAAATTTGGCTAATACACGAGAAACTGATAATCGTAAATATTATGAATAAAAATGGTACTTTCTTGGAGACTATAAATTATTATGTACAAACTTTGGTTCTAGACCTATGTTGTTGGATTTGGATGTTGGGTGTTGATTAGTTGGTATTATTGGGAAGATTGGGTTAAGTTGAAGCATATGTTGTTGGAGTTGAAAATTATATGTTAATTCATTATTACTATTGGGGGATACAGTGTTGAAAAATATTGGGGTGGGGCGGGGTGGGGCAGGGTGGGGGAGGGGGTTTATTATCGATGGGACTTAATTTGTTGAATGATAATATTTGTATTAGATACTTGCGTGGTTTTACCTAACTTGAATGAATTAATAAATGTTTCAGTAAAGGTTGAAGTGGACAAAAAACGTGTGAATTGATTAATATCCATAATGTAAATAAAAGGTAAAGTAAGTGTGTAAATGGGTGGTTGAGCAAGCTAAGAGGTCTAACCTATATTTAATACATAGGTGTGTTATGAAAGGTTTTCAAAGGGTAATTAAGTATTTTCAAATAATGACACCGAAACATAGAAATTCAATCTCAAGCAATTTAATTTCAATCTCTACAAATTTATGCATGTATTCAAGGGATTTATGAAGGATTAATATTAAAATTCAATTCCTATACATAATCTAAAAATTATAACTCAGATTCAACTAGAAATAAACCAAACCAAAGTTAGTTAAATAAACCAAAGGATTAATATTAAAATTCAACTCTATTAGTTAAATTATAAATGTAATAGAATTAATCCATATAAATCACATAGGCTCGATACAAATATTCTAATTAACTTGCCTCAAATTTGATGAATAACAAGGGCTAAAAGTATTGTTCATTTAATTCAATTAGGTAAAACCCATGATAATGAAATTTATGCTACAATTATAATTATCTCATGTCATAATTTTATTGATAAACAATATATGTAGTTGTCACGGTCGTGGTGGGGGGAGGGGGTGGGGTGGGTAGGGGTGGGGTGTGTGTGTGTGTGTGTGCGTAGGTGTGCGTGTGTGTGTGGCGGGGGGAGGGGGCAGGGGTGGGGCACCCATTTAATAACTCTTTAAATATTTGGAAAAAACATAATATTACGAAATTGAAACGAAATGGTATTGACGGAACTTACACATACGTTATAATATAGACGGAACTTACACATACGTTAAAAAGACGGACGTGCACTACTCCGGCCGGACCTCTTACGCTGAGGTGGAGCATAGGATGAAGGTAATATTTAATTTATCTATAACTACATAAATATATTATTGGATATTATTTTACTTTGCGGGGCCGATACTAATTTTACTTTACATTATTTTATTTCAGGGTGTAGGGAGTGGGCCAGGGGGTAAGCCACATAGGCTCGATAGTTATGTGGCTCTTCGGACGAAGAAGGGGAAGGACAAGGAGGTGTCCCCGAGCGTCGCGGCCACGATTGTAAGTAATCCGACAGTTTAATTATTGTTAATTACGTTATAATTTTTTAGTTTACTTATTTTACTAATCATGTGCTTTTTGTCGTTTCAGGCAAAGCTTAAGGAAGTGCATGAGTCGCAGTCTGATGCCGACAAGGCATCTTTGTCCACAGACGCACTCAGCCAAGTGCTTGGCTCTGATCGCAAGGGGAGGACAAGGGGAGTGAGCTCGCGGGTGGCCAAATCTAGGATCATCGGATTGGAGACGAGCGACACCGGGTTGGCTCGAACGGTGGATTCACACGACGCGAAGCTGTCCCGTTTGGAGGCGACGGTCCAAGATATGTACGCATTCATGAAGCGTACGTTGGGTGGAGACCGTAAAGAGAAAGGTAAAAGGAAAGGGAAGGAGAAGGCGGTGGAGGAGGAGGTGCGGGAGGACGAGGAGGTGCGGGAGGACGAGGCGCAGGATGACGAGGATGTGGACCTCGCTGCTTCATCACCGACACGTTCGTACTTCGACGATCCACTTCCCTATTTGACGCCCTCCAACAGACCATTATCGACAATTGGTTGGCCGAGCGTGTTCATATTGGACATATTTGATGGCCAGCGGATAGGGCGGGGGTTGAGGGACCCGAATATCGTCAAGGGTGGAATAGTCCATGGACGTGTGCTTCAACAGATGGAGTCCAGGGTGCTCGTCACGCATGTCATAACCGGGAAGGAGAACTCCCTATTGTGGTTGCGCGAACAATGCGGCACGATGTATATTAGTGGGTGCGTCAATTCGTATGTCGTGGGGCCTACTCACCTCCTCAATTTTATCCAAGACATGTAGTAACATTATTTTCTAGTTTGTCCATTTTAATTATATTTGGATTATATCGTCATGTATATTATTTTTACTTTGAAGATTTGGATTATACTGTCATGAATATATATTTGCATTATCTTTAGTTTGTGTTGGATATATGATGTTTGGAACAGGTACAACGTTGCTATAACAGGTACAAATATACTGCTGGGCAGTGGCAGTGGCCATACTGCCCAGCAGATTTTTTTTTAATTTTGCCCAGAATTGTCACGGTCAATGCCCGTGATAATTTTTTTAAAAAGGGTCACGGCTTTGTCACGGTTATCAGCCGTGACAAACGTGTCACGGTCATTGACCTTGACACGACCGTGACACAAAACGTGAGTTTTTTGTCAAGGTCAATGACCGTGACACGACCGTGACAAAAAAAGTTGTATCGCCTCGAAATGTCAATGTCATTGACCTTGACAAGGTGAATTTGTCAAGGTCAATGACCTTGACAAATGGGCAGATTTGGTGTAGTGCAAGAACTCTAGTCGTCCCTATCTTGTTGGAGCGTCTGTTGCTCGTCATCTTGACCGGAGTGCTCTCCACCTGTCATGCTATTATGTAGGCATATTTATTGCCCCCACAATTTCTCTTTAATAAGAACTAGGCTTTCACAGCTTAAAGATTAAGTATTCACTTAATTAAATTAAATCAAATCTCATTATTCATTTTTATCTACAATTTCACCCAATAGATTACCTCATAGTATATATATGTTAATCTACAAATTTCACACAGTGGATTACATCATAGTATATATATTCATCACACTATCATATATACTAATACGGCACCCCCCAGACACAGTTGCGATGCATGCATACTCTGTTATCATGTCCTGATACATCTCTCGCTGTATAAAGGACTATTGGTTTTGCATCTCTTATGAACTATAAATAACATAACACATATATTGGAGGCGAGCATACTCCCCAGTTTAATGGGTCACGGACATACCTACGCTCCCATTCAACCGTCGAAACTATCATTCACACCGATAGAATGTGTCAAAGGTCCTATGCTCAAGGTACGAATCTAAAATCCCCCCAAATGGGCTCATCAGGATAAGATCGTCCACAACGCGAAACCTCCACCCCGATAGCAAGCATCATATGTCATACACACAATAAATAATAGTATAGGCATTCACCCCACCTATATCTGTAATAATAATAGGGCAGACACACAACCCATATAATAACTTCCATACGTAGTATATTTATCTCTCATATACTACGTATTTACATATTATGACTTTACTTCTCAAATTATATTTCCGAATTTCTCTTATCACTCGAAGGGTAATCATGTATTCCTCATATAAGTTTAGTAGGTAAATCACTCACGCCCTACAAGTCCATATCATCACAACACCCGAATTTCTATGAATTAAAATCATCTTTAATTAGGTTTATTTCTCGATAATCCCTAATTCAATATTAACCCTTTTTATTTCACCTATTAGGGTTAATCCCACATAAGCCTCAGGTTATTCCGGTAATAACAACTCCCTTACTACTGGTCCTAACCTTAAATCATCTTTTACTCTATTTAAATTCTAATATATATATTTTTCCATCGAAACGAATTTAATTCACACTCGTTAATTTCTCCCATTCCATCCCATACAAAATAATATTTTTGGGGTCTTAAGTATACCCTCCTTCCCTTCTCTAAGTCCTAATTTATTCAATTAATCATCACCAATTATTTCTCAAAGCTGGAATTTAAACAAATATTTAAATAGGAATTAAATCACATTTCCAGGGGGATTCGATCGATCGACTGATCCTGGTCGATCGATCGATTAGTCGATCGATCGATCAATCAGATATTGGCCCAGATTCTGCAGATGCTTACCTACAGGTTTTAACATTTTTCATCCTCAAAATCATATTTAGACATATCCAAATTTATATTCATTTAACCCAGATCATATATTAACATATATGGCAAGTTCTATTGTATCCAAATTAATTAAACATCATCAATATGTATAAATCTACCCAGACTCCATATTCAATCTCAAGAATTCTAGTTTTGACTTTATCATCAATTACACATGTAAATCCCAAGTTTCTTCACCAAGTAATTCATATATTTCATGGAGTTGATTCTAAACTCAGAAAGAGATCAATCCTACACTATTCTCATTTCAAATATTCATCAAAAATCCTCTTAATTCATATCACTTTTCAGAATTTTCTAAACAACCTAACATGGACATTATACATGCTAGAATTTGCCATAGTTAATCACTTGCCTTTAGATTGTAGGTCTGAACCTTTGGGGATGATAGTCTATTGGTGGTCCTCTCCCTTCTCCGGCCAACTTCCGATGGCGGCGGTGGTGTAGGATGATATTTGGACTTTTGGCTTCCTAGAGGTGTCTCTTCACTTCTAGAGAAATCCCTTACTCTCCTATAAGTCTATCTCTCTAAGTTTTGTAAAAAAACTATGAATCTACCACCTTTTATACTTATAAATACTCTTCAATTTTCGTGGTTACTATTCACTTCCCAAGTAAAAGGACTAAAATACCCCTTTGGGGTGTCTATTCGGTTCCAAAGTGTCCCGAGACCCAAATCAAACACCCAAGTATACTTTTTCAACTATTTAAACCCTTTCGGATACTTTGGCGCAGTCAAAATGATCATTTGGATGACATGAAAATATTTTACTTTTATTTCCATTTAATTATAGTCCCGACACGACTCACATGCGCATCCCGACTTAATTATCACAATTGTCATATTTGTCACTCGAGAAAATTTATAAAATCATAATCATATGTAAAGTCGTAATCATATATATTACTTGTAATCACCAAGTAATATTCATCATAAATCACATATTACTTTATTCTCAAGTAATATTTAAATCCGGATTAATTTTCAATTATCCCCCCATTAATTATAATTAATCCCATTTTAAAAGTCATTAAAAATACAGGGTGTTACATATAACTCTATAAGGGTTTGATGCAAGTGCATGTAAACTTGGATTTGAACAAACTCAACAAATCATATATGGGATGAATGATTTATAAAAGGGAAGTGTTTTTCTAAAACACAAAGATGAGAACTTTTGGTTCAAATATTGGGAATTCGTTTTCGCCAAAACTCTTAAGAAAACTGAACAAAATAGGTTTTATAGAAAACCATAAATTTCAAGGTGTCGGTCTCGTTTGAACGAAAATACGATCTTGTTCGAACAACAACACTAGTTTCGTTCTAACAATATCTAGTCTCATTTGAATGACAACTCATTCTCGTTCTCAACCTTCAATTGACCTATCAATGACTCTGTATCTGCTAAATAGAGGTTTATCGTACCATGGTCATACGAAGCTCGTTCAAACAAAAAACATGTTTCATTCTAACGAGATCTTAATCTCGTTCGAACGAGATAAAATAAATTTGTTTATTTTAGAAATTTTTTAAAAAAAATTCCTCGATTTAAAAAGTAAACATCCCATAGTATAATTTGACTCAGAAATAAAAACCACAAGTCATATACCTCTATAAAGTATGGGTGATAAATCCAACGGCTTGAAATTCAGAAACGATACTCGATCACTAACATATCTTCGAATGATCATGGAAGCAATGTGGATGTGGTCCTCATTTTAAAACTCCAATTTGTAGCGAGATGCGCTAAAATATCAAAAAGCTTAAGCTACGAGCAATCATAAAATCGCTCTCTTATAAATCTCCCCATTTGTTATTTCGATACAAAACAAAATCTAAACCCAAATTACAATAAAAAAAAATTAAGACAATGTATCCTAATGTCCTCCCAAACACAAAAACGGAATGACATTTGAAACTTTGTCTTCAGCTGAAATTGTTCTTCCCTGGGCCAAATGTGTCTTCATCTTGTATAGTTCATGAAATCATCATCAAAGTGAAAAAGGCCTACACATATAAAATAGAAAAAATATCGCGAAGCATATGAGTTTTAAAGAAAAATAAAACTCTCCCTCAATTTTTCTCTCCTTTTTTGTTCGTAATAGACAAAGGGTTAGAAACTAAGCATGAATAATAAGCATAACATGAAGAAGCAAATATATCATCAAAAATATAATCATTAAAGCACATGCTATGAATAATCAAAAGGAATATTGTGTTCTTCCCCTGTCAACCAACTATTTTTGAAGTTTTTAATAATTTTAAAGTATAGCAAGTATACACATAAAAGATACATATAGGTACAAAACAATTAACACTATGGAATAACACTAAAATACTCAAATCATGAAAATGGGATGTAATTGTGTGAATAGTTTCCATAGGCAAATTAACATAAGCATTCATAACATAGGTGCACGAAGTCATTATATAATTCTAAAGAAAGAGCTCAATGTCAACCTTAGGTGTAAAAAGTTGAACTAAAATGAAATTGACTCGGCTTATTGGATATGCCATGAATTAAAATAATTCTTAAATAAATAAAGTCGGACTATTTAATGCTTTTCAAGAGGGTCCATTGTGTAAACCCATTGATCTTGTACTTTGTAACACTTTCAAAATCTCACATATATATGAATTCACTCTCAAATGTTTTGAAGATACCATAATTTTCATATGTATCAAAGCATCAATGAATATAAAATAAATGGCCTTAGCACTTCTGTTTTTGTGTGTCGTTAATATTTTTAGGCTCTTTTTACAAATGTTGGCTTTTAACGTAAAAAAAGAATTTTACTTTTTTGTAGGCCCTTTCCATTGCTTACCATATAAAAATCTTTTTTTGGGAAAAGAAATTTGGGCAATGGTTCTTACAAGGACAACTTATCTCTTTTTATATTTGGTTCATTATTAAGAAGTATTGAGATGAGAATACCGTATTCCACACAGGATAAGCAAGTACAATCTTCAAAAAGTTTGTGCATGTGTGCAATAAAGGTGATAAAGAGTTTAGAATTAAGAAAGTAATCATCAATGAACAACGTAATGCTATCCTCATATTATTAAGCACACAAATGAAACAAAGTCATGTCTCAAAACACTATGAAAAAGTCACATGAATGGATGAAATGTAGGGGTGATTCGAATATCTTAAATGTCCATCCATATACGGTGAAAAACATGAAAATACAAAAGTCTTTTTGTATTTTTCAAAAAATTTATCAAAAAATAAAATCTTATTCAATTTTTTTAAAAAAATTCTTTTAAATCGAAAACCTTTTTGGAATCTTTCAACCTTTTCATAAAAATAAAAATCTTTTTAAAAAAAATTCACAATATATCAAAAATAAAAATTGAAATATAATCTAGCAATATGGACAAAGATATAGACCTTATAATCACCACATTCTAAAAACAAGCCTTGACATCAATCATTAGGCCCGAAGTTCTTAAAAGGAGAAGACATCCAATGAAATTCCTCCATCAAATATTGTAAAGTCTTGACTAAATACTCTACTTGCTCTCGAAAACTCTCAAAATCTTTATCGTGGTGTGCGGGAGCATGTGGAGCAACATGTGTGGGAGTACATGCAGGAACATATGTAGGAACTCATGTGGGAGCATACCGGGGGGCACATGTATGAGATACTCTCCCTAGCTTAAACAAAACTCTCTAAGGTGACCTCTTTGTTTGTAATAGTAAGAAACATAAATGGGCTTAAGTCTACCTTCCTCAAAATGTCGTGAATGAGATCTACTTGGTAAGTTAGGTCTCCTTGGTAGGTTAGGTCAAGGCCCCAAAGGATCCATCACAAACTCAAGAACCGATTAGGGTACGACTTTGGAAGTGGATGCACGTCACAACACATTTAGTGCCTCTCAACATTACCTAATGCGGGACCGAGGAGCATATTTTCAATCGTTTTAGATGTGTCCTCTGAAGTGACCATGACCTCTCGGGCAAGTTCGAGATCAATATTGAGTTGGGATACACGGGCTTAAAGTTTCTCATGAACCTCCAATGAATCTTGAAGATATCTCGTAAAATAGCCACAGTATTGGTCAAATTGCTATTCTCCCTATTAACAACAATCAACTACTCACACAATGAAACTGTCACCTTCTCGAGTTGACTCACTGATACCTCATACTCTATCAAAATATTCACGTTCTCTTGTAAATCAAACACCCTAAGATGCAAATCTTTATTAAGCTTTTTTATTTTTAAATTCTCGGTGTAAAGTTCACGAAAGGCTTTACTCCGCCCTCACCTAAATTCTCTTCCTTCTTTAACTCTCTCCAGAATGATTCAAGACATCATCGAGGCACTCACGTTTATAAATGTCCTTATCGGCGTGAACAAACCAGAAGTACTCACGTGACTTGCCATGAATGCATAGAAATTAGGTTCATCCGGTGATTCATCGACGAAATCCACTGGCTCGATGTCACTATTGCTAAGAGGGGCTTTGTGGGTTACTTTTCCCTTGACCTGTCTCATTAGCCTATTGGCACACTCGTGGGCTTTGTGACCTTTATCCTCGCACTCATAACATCTCACCTCATCTTTCTCACAGACATTCTTACTCTCATTCCCATTTTCATTTTTCTCATAAATCTTTTCCTTAGAAGAATTTTCTTTGTTAAAGTTGAGAAATTTTTTGAATATTTTCACAAAAAAGGACAAATTGTCAAGCCCAAAATCAAATTCAGACTCGGAATCACAAACCTTTTCTTACTTATTTTTAGATCGGCCCTTCAAATCAATCCTTATTTCCTTTTTCTTAACAGTTTTAGGAAACATATCGATCTCATAAGTTTGAACGTCTCCTAACAGTTCATCTAACCTAAGCGTATGTAAAATTCCAAACGAATTCAAGACAATAACCTTATGAATAAAATGGACTGGAAGTGATCTCAAAATCATTTTTACGACTCTTGTCTCAAATATTTTCTCACCCAAATCAAAACTAGAATTAACAATATCATACAATCGTGCGTAAAATTCATCAAATAACTTAGACTCCAGCATAGTAATGATATCAAACTGTGTGATGAGATTTTGAAGCTTAAAGCTTTCACATCATTGGTGCCCTCGTGAGTGGGATAGAGGGTATACAAAGCTTCCTTAGACGTGGTGAACGTCATGATGTGAAGAAACTCGTCAGGGGTAATGGCTCCTGAAATTACACTTGAGTTGTAAGTACTCCATTTAAATTCATCATCAGTCCAAGAGGTGACAGATTTAGGACTTATGACATCTCCATTAGTCACGGTGGGTGGTGTCTACCCTCTTTCACACACAAGCCAAATTTGCTCGTCAATCGCTTTAAAAGTCCAACTCATACGATCTTTCCAATATGCATAATTAGACCCATAAAAAACGGATAGTCTGTTATATAAATCATCCATAAAACATAAATTTTTAAAGGCTCACACAAAAACTTAGTGTAAATACAAATCCGAGAACGCAAGGTTCATATGGATAGCCCGTTTATTAGGTTACGCACACATAAATTCAAATTTCACCCCAATTTTTCTTAAATAGTAATTAAGTGTGCATGCAATAGAATGTCCAAATTAAACTCGTCAAGCACATAAACAAACCAAACATGCGAAGAAGATAAGGAAAAATCCCTTTCAGGAAAAACCTAGTATTCGGCACTGTAAAGAGCTTGATAGACTCTAATCGGCCTACAGACTATTAATCTCCACTAAGTATAACACGCGGAGTTTTCAAATCTTCTACAAAATATGATGAAGTCCAGCACGACCCACAGGAAGCGATCTTCCCTCGGTATTCACCGATCACCATCGGGATGCACGATCATATCTTCTTCAGTAATAGAGCCTCGACTCCACAAATCAACAGTATAGTATAATTCTACAAGGGTTTAATGTAAGTGTATGGAAACTTGGGTTTTAACAAACTCAACAAATCATATGTGGGAATAATGATTTGGAAAAGAAAAGAATTTTTCTAAAACACAAAGACGAGAACTTTTGGTTCAGATATTAGGATTAATTTTCACCAAAAGTCTTGAGAAAAACTGAGCAAAATAGGTTGTTATAACAAACACACTATTTTTGAGGCGACGGTCTGATTTAAACGAAAATTAGATCTCGTTTGAATGAAAACACTAGTTTCTTTCTAACGACATCAAGTCTCGTTCGAACGACAATCCATTCTCGTTCGATCAACCTTTTAATGGCCTTCTTGTGACTTTAGGTCTATTAAACTGAGGATTATCATTCAATGGTTGTTGGAATATCGTTCATATGAAAACTATCTTTCGTTCTAACGAGATCTCAATCTCGTTCTAACGAAATAAAAAAAAAGGGAGATGAGGCATTTAGTCCTAGATTCTGAGATCTGTTAGGTGCCGATCCCAGGTATTTTCAGTTTTGATAATAGTCCCATGTAGGAGAAGTTAATAAGATTGTGGGGGATATGGCAATGTCATTTTGACAAAAATGACACTGCCAAATTCTAAGACCCATGATATGTGGAGCAGTTACAAGTTAGACAGTAATGCAACAGCTTAAAAATTGGGATCGAAGACAACAAAAAAACATGATGGGATCGCACCCAATTTTTTTTGTAAAAACAGGACTGCAGACACAATATCTAAAAAAAAATTCAAAATTCGTTTTAAAAAAATGCTTCGATTTAAAAAGTAAGCATCCCAGAGAATAATTTGACTGAAAAATAAAAATCACAAGTCCTATACCTCCATAAAGTGTTGGCGACAAATCCAATGGCTTAAAATATGTAAACGATGCTCGGTCACTAAGATATCATCGAATGATCGTGGAGGAAATGTGGATGAGGTATGCGGTTTAAAACTCTAGTTTGTAGCGGGTTACGCCAAAATATTAAAAAGTCTAAGCTATGATCAATTATAAAATCTTGCACTTACAAACTCACATATTTTGACCATTTTTTATATAGCAAAAACTATTTTGAGTTTTTTTTTGGGGGGGGGGGTGGGGGGGGGGGGGGGGACCCTAAAATCTTTAAACACAGTATAAAAAAAAAATATTTTTTTTATATTTAAAAAAATTAGTCTCCATAGAGTGGCCCTTAAGATGGTCCTTCTTTGATCGTGCCACTCTCTCTCTTTCTCTCTCTCTCTCTCTCTCTCTCTCTCTCTCTCTCTCTCTATATATATATATATATATATATATATATATATATATATATATATATGTGTGTGTGTGTGTGTGTGTGTGTGTGTGTATGTGTGTGTGTGTGTGTGTATATGTTTTCAAATTTGTGTGTTGTTGGGTTTTAAATGAAGAAAAATATTACTTATTTATGTTCCCATCATATTTACCTATGTTCACATTGGCAAAGCACAAAAGGCTGGTCATTTTATTCATTAACTACAGTGTTTTATGATAAATGTAGAGGTCCCAATTTAAGTTTTTTTTTTAAATTCAAACGAATTATACACATTTAAGAAAATTGCATATGGCTTATTATTTAAGTTATAATACGAAAGTTCATACAAACTATATTCATTATACATACTATAATGAGAATATTCAACATATCACATAATAATGAATATATGTATTTTAATATAAACGCGCATATTATAGTAACAATCTCTCTCTCTCTCTCTCTCTCTCTCTCTATATATATATATATATATATATATATATATATATATATATATATATATATGTATGTATGTATGTGTGTGTGTGTGTGTGTGTGTGTGTGTAATATAAAGAACAATAATAATTATATAAACACAACTATGGAAAATGGAGAAGTGGAGTGAATATGTATTAGATAAATGGATCTTGAAAGTTTTATTTCATTTTCCTTGTGACTCAGTTCTTAGGAAATATGTCGTGATGTTTTTTTATCGCAATTTGGCATAATACTGAATTAAGCCTTTTTTTAATTGTATTTGTATGCATTGACCTAAAAAATTACAAATATGCTATATAAGATAAATTTTAACACTAATTAACAATTCAAATAAGACCATTTATGGTCAACGTATGACAATTTGAGTGCTTATTACTCTACCCGATTAACTTTTTGCTAGTCCTCGAGATAAAAATATAGGGAGAATATAGACAAGAAACCAAAAATGTTTCGGCATCGCATACATCTCTCGATTTCACTTACACACAAAATTTAAAAATAGTTTTGAAAAATAATTTATTAAAAAAATAGGTTCTTTCATTAGACATCATGAAATATCACACAACTCATCTATTGAGAAAGTCGATATTGTAATCGCTTGAATTATCTATATATGAATCAAATAAGTTCACTCAATGCGTAAAGGCGCAATTCTACTTAAAAAGAAATGTGTGAGTGTGTATATGATTGAAATTATATAAATATTTTTAGGTATCATAAGAGTAATTTGTCGATTTACTTTTAGAACCAAGACTTTGACTTCAAATTTCAAAAGGTCTATCTTTCTTCGAAATGAAACTCTATGAGATTCGTAAATTGTTTTCTATTGTATGCAAGGATGCGAGAGAATGGAAACAAGGCCAAACGTCTCTCAACCATAGATACAAAGAACATATAAATGAAATGGTTTGATCTCATGAATGGAATACCAACATGTTGGAGTTGTATATTAAATTCATGCTTTATTATTGAATTTCAGTGAGTCCATTAAGTTACAATCTTATAAAAATAAATATTTGCATTATATTATAATTTAATATTGATTTAATGGTGCATTTTATTCCACGTGGTGGTTTATCTAGTGGGTAGAGCTTGTCTTACGCATGGATGAACAAATAATTTGGTCCTATATGATATTAGTTGGGTTTATAGTATTAGATGGAGTTTGACACACCATTGGTAAGATTGTAACATAATATTTTTGAAATTTCGTCTTATTTATAGGAAATGTTATAGTTTCAACTTGTTCTAATACACTTTTTGTATACTTCACAAAACTAGTTTGACATAATTTTCTTTGTACTAATTGTATAAGATGGTTTACATCTCATAATTATTATGATTTATTGAGATGGACATGTGCATTGATTCTTCAATAGTTTACCTATTGGGTGAGAGTCATTTACACATCAATCGGATTGTCAATTGGGCAGTGGTGATTAGTGTATGGTAATAGTTATATAGATGGAATCCATGCACGATTACAAACATTGATGATACCCCATTATGTAACTTATAAGTTTAGACTATGTCAAACTTGGGCCCTTGATTTAATTATCCTACACATCAAATAATTTAAGCAGTCGGTCTCATGGAATTTATAAGCAGTCGATTGAATATAACAATGATATTTAATTCCTAATTTTGAGATAGTGGACTAAAGTGAAATTATTATGCTTTAGTGAGGTGAGTGGTAATGTTAGAGGGGACTCAAGTAACTAATGTTTATTTTCTGGTGTAATCTTATTTTATTACATATTAGACTAGGGGGTGACTTGGTAAAGAAAGAGGGACCATGGGACTAGTAGGTTCACTAAACAAGCCTATGGGAATCTTGAGGGTTTTGGCTTGGATGCCGATGAGTAAGACTTGTTGAGAAACTTAAACTTAACCACTTCAATGATAAGGGATAGAGAGAGTTTGACCTATGAGGGGTTCACCACCTTTAAGGAAAGTTCCACATAACATTATCTGCGAGAGACCTAATGGGTAACTTTCACAAGTTCACACGATCATAAGTAAGGTCACTCACACATTCATATAACATTAAGTTTACAAGATACCAACTGGGTCATTTGAAAAATCACATGTCACAATAGTGTACAAGGGCACAGTTACAAGTTGAACCAACCTAGTCACTCGCACAAGGCCACTTTAAAATACTTTCACAACAAGTTCCACATCAACATTAATATCTATGGGCAGTAGCTTTTATGGTAAAAGTGCAAGTTTGGCAGGTCAATGATTAGTTGGCTGATAATATACCATTTTAATCACTGATATTCAATCCACTCATAGTAAGATTGGTCTAACCATAGCGAGAAGTGTGGGGGACAAAGTGTCCAATGTCATTTATTACACCTAGAGCATAGTACAAATCATTTAATTCACTTAAGGACATACAAAACTTTTTAATGTGCATATAAATAACCTCACTTGCACATTCGACACAAGATTGAATAACTCGAGAAGTGTTATGCTACAGAAGTTCATTATTACACAGGAGAATTAGTACCTAACCACCATTTATACACACACAAAATTTCTCACGATGCTTCTCTCTCTTCATTGAAGTGCATACTTCTCCTCCCTAAAATTCATCGCTCTCAAATCTCATAAAAGATATAACTATAGTACTAGGAGAAGTCCATTTGTATTTATCGGCGTTGTAAATTTTATTTCTACTGATTGTTGTACTTTTTACTATGTAAACTTAAGTTATTTAAATAGAAATAGTTCAAGTCCATTTACTATAAGTATTAAATTATTTTGGTCTTAGAAGCCTTCAACTAACACGGGTTACACCTCCTTATCAATCATTATTCATTAAAAATAATATGATTAACCTCTTATATTTGGTGACTCTATTGGGGAGGTATTCTCGTGATGAAGGAAAAGTAAGACCATAATGTTTACAAATAACTTATCTTTGAAGACACTCTAGGTAATCACCATGAAAAGGCGAAAATACCGTTGATAAGCAAATCGTCATTACTGGAAGTCAATAAACTGGTTCTTTTATAGGCCAAGTGAGTAACTCAACAACAGTTCCACAGTTGACAGGGCTATCTATGATGGGTATGTTTTTTGAGTTCTTAAAGCAAAACAACATTTACATGGCAAACCTACGGCAATTCAGTATATAATCGTTGGCCACTCTAACCAGTCCTTTTATAGGCCAAGTGAGTAATTCAATGACAGTTCCACACTTGACAGGGGATTTATATGATGGGTATATTTTTTGAGTCCTTAAATCAAAACAACATTTACATGGGAAGCCTCAGTCAATTCAGTATATAATACTTGGCCACTCTAACCATTGGAGTTGCCATGTAGAAAGTGATTCCACCAACTCCCACGAAGAAGACAATCGTATATCCTTCTACTAGTCACTCGTCATTACTAGATAAAAATTCAGAAGCCATAGAGTCACATTAAAAATGGTCACTCTGGTAGAGGTCAAAATCTTATTTTATTGAATATAGTGGATTACTCCTATTTGTATAAGGAACTAAAGAATACTTTCCCTGAGCAAATAAATCATCTGCCATACCCGGGGGGTGTCCCCCCAATGTTCATTAAATTCAATGGTAGGGGTAAAAATCCTAAAGAGAATATTAAGATGTTTGTGGAGTTTTTGGAGTCCACTGTAATGACAAGAACTCGAGGCTGAGAGGGTAATCAAATTCCCTAACTGAAAATGCCGACTTGTGTTATCCCTACTTAGGAAAAAAAACGTCCAAGCATAGGAGGACATTGTGATACCTCATAAAATTCATCAATCAATTGATTAGGTCTAATGCAAAAATCATGGGAATCAAAAATATTTGGCAACATTCTCAATATAACGAAATAAATAAAATTGAACAAGTAAGACAATGCGAGACAATAAATCATGTAATAAATAAAAACCATATATGATATCATTCATTTGCCAATATAAATACATACAACTCTAGAATATAAATGCCAATTATACAATCCATCTCTGAATTCCAGAACCACATGTGCAATCACCGACTCGGAATAATCTAAAATAAATACATAGGTCTGGTGAAACATAAATAAATACAAGAACTAGATAAGATACACTGCTCGACTTCTACATCCTAGGAATGATGAATATAACTTTGCTAGAGATACTCCTCCAACAATTCAGCTGATTCTACGGTAGCACAACGGTTTAAGACTTGTAAAAAATAGATCAACAACGAATGTTACAGCAACTCTACAAGGAGTAAGAAATTTAGCTGAAGTTGGTCCATAATAATAATAATAATAATAATAATACATCTTCCTGCCATTTTAAGTGAATTTTAAGTTATTTAAGTCACCCAAAATAAACAACCTAAAATGAACATATGGTTACACTCCCAAACCCCATGAGTCTCATATGATATAAGTATATATCTAAATTAAGTGCTTTTACTTTCACATTCTTAAGGTCGTCTTTTAATTGAAGAATTATTTAGTCTTTTGATTTAAAAAATAGTTTTTGATTCTGATTTAAAAAGGGTGTCTCAGTTCTCAAAGTCTCAAATAGTCGCAAGTCGCAGATTTAGGATATACATCTCTAATATGCTCCTTACATTAATCCAAGCCATAAGTTATTAGATATACATCTCTAATATAAATCCTAAACTGGTAGAACCATCTCAAGTACCACAAAATAGAATCACATAATTCAGAATATCTGTGAGTACACACAACTCAAGTCAAATCTCATGGGCTATGCTCACACCTGCAAATAAGGTAAGACAATATCAAAGTCTAATATCCACATAGGTATGGTCCCTGACACAAGAAAAAATTAGCTAAGCTCGAGACCGCACATCAAAGTACGAAGGTTGATTCTTACCACCTTCACGGATCATTCGCGCTTACTAGGTATAGTTATAAGCCATCCCAAACCTATAACCTCAAAAGCCCCAGCTTGGGATAATCATTTCACATTGTCGTATATTGCTCGACCTCCATCCTCAAGGCTCCATGATAAAAATTCCCGTACTGTCCTCGATCGCTTACACAGGTGTGTTAGTCATAGGATCGAGGTAAAAGGACTAAGTTAAAGCACATCTCATCAATGGGTACCAACACGATAAACGTCACATGCTCCCCATAAAAATCCTTCATCGTATGTCCCCCTCGAGCACACACGCCACCCTGTTATGATTTCACATAAATCAAGTAAACAAGTATGACCCTACACAACCGGCCAAACAAACATGTATAAAACCCTACACAATCGGGTTACATATAAAATCTTTTAATACTATTAGTTAATACACACATTAACTATAATATCTCGTAGGAAGGTGTTACATTTTTGGTCTCACTCAGCAAAAATGTAGCACCTTCCTCTAAAGGAACAATCGAAAGGGCGGCCCTACTAGTAGCCCTACTAACATTGCCTCTACGGTCGTTACTGTAAGATAAAAACTGGCCTTGTCGTCCTTGTTCTCATTGGTAGTGGTTCCGTTGGCCATAAAAGATCCAATTGTGTACTCTTGGAAACCTCTTGGGGTCTACCTCCTATGCGGTTCCTTTTGCTGGTGAGCTCCTCCCTATATCGGGTAAACATTACACCGTCTTTAGTTATTTGGGCCTACTTTCACCTTAGTCTTTCTAATCTTAAGAACTCTATCCTTCAAATAGTTATGACGGTCCTACTAATATAAGAGGATAACTTCCACTACCTGAGCATAAGTGGTGAAGAACATGTTACCCAATAACATTTACCAAAAACCTTCATGTAAGGTTTTTGCCAATGCAAAAAATATCTTCTCGCACTGTAGCTGATAAAATGAATATCCTTCTTCGCTTTTGTATCAATCTCTCTCGGTGCAGAAGGAGAAAGATAGTTGAACTCTTCCTCATACTATCCACCATGTGGTCGCCCGCACGAGGTCTTCAGAAACTTACTTCTAATATCATTATCGATGGGGAGTGGAAGCATGTCTCCTCGAAGCATGTCCCCTCTAACCATATGCTAAGTACATACTAAAGGTCTCAAGCCCAAATGTTCCTAACTCTCGAGTTAAGTTAATGTGACACCCCGTCCAATTAAATATAGGGTGATCAGTCCTTTATAAAATTTAAAACAGAATGTTCTGTTGGTTCATTCTTAGCATCACTGTCGAAAACATAATAACTCATTTAATCACCTAATATAATTAAGTTAAGTGTCAGAACATTTTTTTTCTTTTTAGTTAAAATCATTTAATTACCAAACAAAAAAATTTAATATAAACCATCCACGCATAATTAATTAATAAAATACTGAATCAGAATCACATGCTGAAATGACTAAGACTGGATAAAACATTCCAGTTCAAAACTCCAAACTAAAACCATAGTAACCATAAATCCAAATGAAAATGAACGGAAAATAAACTGAACATAATTTCTGAAAAACTGTCTAAGGAGTGGGAGATACAAGCCCTAAATAGAAAGTCTATAAAGAATGGAAATGAAATGATGGAGGCATCTAATACGAAGACCTACAGCTTCCACAACAGTTGCAGCATGCCAAGCAATCCAAATCTCCAAGCCTGGTGTCCCTGTGGCTGAGCACCTGATATAATACATATATATAGTAAGAGAGAGAAGAGATGCAAGAAACGGGTCAGAGCCCGATGTGTAAAAATATTTGTTTTAGCAAGTATTTAAAATTTGCAATAAAGAAAGTATCAAGTGCATGTTAGTTCGAACTCTCACATGAGCTTATCACCTCTCGACTATTGTGCACGCCTAACGTACATCTATTCCCACCAAGCCATTTGTAATACTTCTAGCTAGATAAAGACTTGAACTTCTTGTTATAACCCGCAGTAGCAACCCGTGATTCCCAGTTTTTTGCATTATAATTATCATTATTTAATAATTCGGTTAAGTGTTATCACACTAAGTTAAGTATTTACAACTTACGTCACTTAAGATTGTACTATACCAATATCCTAAAATTATCTCTCAGTATGAATAATACAAGTATATATATACATATATTCACCACTATAATATACATATACTAATACAGCACCCCAAGGCTAAACCTGTAGTGCATTGCATACTCTGCTATCATGTCTCGGTACATCTCATACTCTAATAAGGATTATCGGTTCAAAAGTTTCCCACGAGCCATATATACAAAACACACATAATGGAGGGGAATATAGTTCACATATCTATGGGTCACGCACATACCTACGCTCCCATAGTCAGTTGGCTTATCAACTCATTAATAAGCCTTCACAGTCCTATGTTCTGAGATACAAGTCAATAATCCCCCCGAAGGTCACCCAGGATAAGACTGTCTCTACACCACCTCCCGTGATAGCAAGCAGCTAGGTATGTCATACACATAATACTAGTAAGTAATAGGTATTCACACATCCTATTAATAATTATGGGTATTCTCCCAGCCTTCTTATATATTTATCATACATATTTCATTCTCGTTATTACGTATTTTATAGTATTACTAAATTACCAAAACTCCTTAGTAATTTCCAAAGTAACTTTTCTTTCTGGATTAATTAAAATATAAAACTCACCTACTTCCTCGTAGACCTACCTCGTTTCACATCCCTTAACTGGTAATTTCTCTCACTCGTAAAGACTGAAAAATTCCTAAACTGCCCCTAAGAAATTTTCCAAAAATTCACCCTGTCACTCGAGCCAGATGGCATGTCGTTCGAACGACTGCCACATGTCGCTCGAGTGACTTCATGCGAGATGCAATCTCGCTTGAACGACTTCGCACGAGATCGCGCGAGACTGAACTGTTCGTCTCCTACCCATAATTTCTGCGTTTTCCACCATTTTTAACCCTAAAACCTCTAAATCAACATCCTCGAACTCCAAACCAACACTTCCAACTCGAATCCTATCAATTGTATATGAATTCTAACATCCTAGAATCATCAAATCATTACGAATCATCAATAAAACCTGGAATCCCCAAATTAATTTACCAAAACTCTAGTTCTTCAAATTCTTATTCAAGAACACATAATTTCTTGATTCGTTCTACATATAAGTTCATCAAAACGTGATTTTTAGTCTACATACACGAAGGGTTTCAATTTAATAAATCTCAGATTCAATCTACATATCTAATTCCTCAATTTTTATCACTTTTACGAACTAAAACATGATTATAACATCCCTACACTAACATGAGTATGATAATTGCTAAGGTACAGCAAGTTATAAACACTTGTCTTGAATTTATCGTCTGATTTCTTGACGTTGTTGGTATGGTTGTGTTCCCTTTGTCCCGGTCTACACAGTGGTGGTGGTGGCAGTGGCAGTTGTGCAAGGTGGTGTTAACTTGTGCCTTTTCTCTTGGAAATAGCTCTCCCCCACACCTTCTATGGTCGTTCTTAACTTCCTGACACTTTTTAACCCTAATGGACTTTCCTTGGCTAATAAATAACTCTTAATTTTCGTCCATTAATTTAGCCTAAAAATACAATTTACCATAATGTCCTCTCGGGGTGCCGGTTAGGCCTAAAATTGCCCCGGACCCAAACTAAATACCTGGGTATACTATTTTGACTATCCCGACCCTTCCAAACTCAACGGTGCACTCGAAATGACCATACGAGTTACTAAAAATAATTAATATATTTATTCCATTAAATTAGCCCCGACACGACTCACACGCGCGTCTGACTTAATTTACTAAAGTGTCGTATTTCTTACTCTTGATAATTTACCGAAGTGTATAGTTCCATATTACATATCACACAGTAATATTCAATCAATAAGTATTAACCCTGACACGTTAGTTAATATTTATTTTAAATTCGAATTAATCAACAATTAAATTCTCACATTTTAATTCAATTAATCCCACAATAATAATTAATCCCTTAATTATTTAAATCATAAAAATATGGGGTATTACAGTTAATCTCATGCATGGGACGTCTCACAAAGGAAATCCAAACAAGGAATCCTCCCAATACACTTCGATCGATTCGATTGTTTGCCTTCCATAATGACGTGAAACCCCTTAAGTAGTAGTCATTGTATAGAGTATGGACCCTAAATGGTAAAACTCTAAAGTAGTCAAAGAACACAATATATAAAAGTGATGGACGAACTCGGAGGCCTAGGACACTAGAACCCAAAATACTCTGATACCAATTGTGATACCCTATAAAATTCATAAATAAATTAATCAGGTCTAATACAAAAATTACGGGAATAAAAAATATTTGGTAACATTCTCAACATAATGAAATAAATATAATTGAAAAATTAATCTAATTCGAGATAATAAATCACATAATAAATAGAAAGTATCTCTGATATCATTGATCGGCCAATACAAATACATCAAACTCTGGAAGTAAAATCCCAATTACACAATCCATCTCTGAATGTCGTTACCACATGTACAATCACCGACTCGAGATAAACTAAAATAAATACAATAGCCCATTGAAACATAAATAAATACAAGAAGCAGATGAGCTACACTTCTCGACTTCTAAAGCTTAGGAATGATGAATAAAATGTCTCTAGATATATCCTCTAATGGTCAATCCAAGTCTACATACACTACACCAAAATTGTCAATCTGGCAGACTTGGATGAGGAGAATTTGGCACGGTTTTAAACTGTACCAAAATTTGGCACGATTTCTTAAAATTTTGGCACAATTTTAAACCGTGCCAAAATTTGGCACGATTTTAAAATGTGCCAAAATCGTTCCAAACTAAAAAAGGTTAAATAAAATAAACAAAATACTAAAATAAAATACTTTTCATTTAGACCCACTCCCGCTTCTCACTCTCCCGTCCACTCTTGACCCAATTCTCCCTCCCGCTCTTCACCTAATCTCGATTCAGGCCCTGAGACATATTCCCCACTTTCTCTATGAAAGAAAAAACCCTACAACCAAATCCTCTCTCTATGCTCCACTTTCTCATGGTCACACCATTCAGACCTCCCCGTCACCGTTTAGATCTCTTCGTCGCAACACTGGTAAGAACTGAGACATCAAATCATTTTTCGATCAAACCATTTCTGAGAACCAAACCATTTTTTGTCAAATCATTTGTATAACCATTTTCGGTCAAATCGCGTTACACCAAACCATTACTGAGAACCAAAACTCTGTAATGGTCTATAATTTTCGATCCATTTCCGGTCAAATCGTTTGTATAAACCATTTTCGGTCCATTTTTTTAATAATCTGTTTTGTAATTTTTTTTACACATTTGTTATTGAGAACCCTCTGATTTGTCAAATGTTTAGTACTTGTATACTCTGTATATTGGATATTCCCTGTTTAGTACAAGTATATTATAAGAATGTTTAGTTCCCTGTTCTTGTATGTTGCAATTTCAGTCCTCTTCTGGTTCTACATATATTATAAGAATGTTTATCGGAAAGTTAAGTGTAAAAATAGCACTTTTTATTAAAATAAAAAGGTAATTAATGGGTTATTGTGTTAGGCCGTGTCAATCGTGTCTAATTGGCACATTTTTTTATAATCGTGCTACTCATGTCGGGTCGTGTTCGTGTTAGCAAAAAAAATACGACATCGGGTCGTGTTATGTTCGTGCAGAATAAAATTGTGCCGGGTCTTGTCAGACCAGGTCCCAATATGGCCCATTAGCCCGAATTAACACCCCTAATTCAGGGCATCACAAATGCTAAAGCTTATGATGGGGGTGGTGGTTGTGGTGATAAGAGATCGTCGAACGATGGTGGCAGACATCAAAGACACGCATACATATACATATACATCGCAGGTAGGTCAGATACTGATAAAGCTATAATCAATATATACATATATATATATATATATATATATATATATTGATTATAGCTTTATCAGTATCTGACCTACCTGCGATGTACACTCCTCTCCAATTCACTCAGTGAAGATGAAACTTTGTGAAAACCAGCTGAAACAACCCTAGCTCAATCTGAAAGTAGACCTGGATTTTCTCTTGTCTCATGGTATCAAATTTCATTATTATTTCACTTCGTTTCTTAGGGTTTTGGATAAAGGAAACATTGTGTTAATAAGGTTAATGAAAATGTAATGTATGTTTTGATTTGATGTCAGGAGGTGATTACCTCGAAGGATTTAGTGTCTCATGTGGATGTTCGATTATTAGCGTCGGTGTATTTCAAGAATAGTATTAAGCGTTATCGGAGGAACATGCACGATTCATCGTAAGATTGTTTTTCTTTTGTGTTTAGATTATACATTGTAATGTAGTATATGATGGTGTAATGATGAGAAAGGTTTAGGTCTTTATGTTGCACAAATGTGTACAAATGGTGTCAAATAAGGAGGATTTCGTTTTCTTTTTCTTAGCGCTATAACATTGATAGAATAAAAACCACCAAGGGGTGACACTCAAATTATTTTATTGTATTTAGATTATTCATTATAGCTTAGTATATGATGGTGCAATGAGGAGAACAATTTAGGTCTTTTATATGATTGAAATTGCATGAAATTTATCGATAGAGGGGGTATGGGGATTTCACATTCTTAAGTTGAACCCATCATGAACTTCGAAATGTTGTTTTCCAAAGCCCCCTCTAGCATACATGTTCATAAAACTAGTCTTAAGTTTGATTGAATGTTCCACTTCAAAAGTCTAACAATGGTGCCCGGGGTTCTGGATCTACTAATCTTCCCAATTATGCTCCAGCACAGTTCTACATTGACAATGTGTTGCCTCGGATCAATGAGAAAAATATAATGTCCTTAAAACCTTTTGTTGATCACCTTCGGTAAGTTTAAGGATGTCATTCAGAATGCTATGTTTTCAATTTAGTACATTTTTTAAAAGTTCAAGTTTGTGTTAGTTTTTTAATCTATTTTCATCTCATGGCTTGAAATCACCGTAACTGCAATTGTATATTATAATGTGCCCATTCATTTTTCAGATTCTTAGCTCCATAGTGGAAATGAGAGAAGGAATAAGGTCTGCAGTTACACTGTTAAAGATGGTAGTTTGGTATTCTGTAAGTTATTTCTTAAATAATCCCACAATATGATTAATGACATCTTCATCATTCTCCCAAGTATTACCCTCTTCATCTTTAATGGAGTGAATCCTAAGCTTTTGGTGCTTGGCTTTAACACTAGCCTGGCCATTATCAGACTTACCTCATCTCTATTGTTACATCAAGTGTATATTATCCCACTATAGCCTAAGTCTGATAATCCACTATCCTCAATGGCTTGGTTAAATTCTTCCACAACAAGGTGGCCAAAGTCATTAACACCCAATTTTTTTAATTTGAGAGGAGAGCACATTAAAATTCCCTAAAACCAAATGATGGAAGTTATCAAAGTTACTAGATAAAGAGAACATCTGACCCCAAAGATCTCTTCTTTCATCTCTAGTATATTTAGCATACACACACGTCAAAATTATGTCTGACTTTAGCACATTATGACTGACTTTCACAGTTAAGTGCTGGATATGATCAACAATGCATTGAACCTTGATGTCAAACCTCTAAAAGACCTAAAATTTACCATTTACATTACTTGCACAACCTTGGAAACCCCACTTTCTCTGGTAATTTAAGATTTTATCAGCATCAACTTTTAGATCTAGAAAAGCAATCAGAGGAATTTTATGCATCTTGTAAATAAATTTAATTCTTCTTGAAGTTGATTTCTTGGATGCCCCTCTAATATTCCTAACAATCGCATTTATCATTTAGACAAGGAGGGGAGGGAGTGATTTTTACCTTTAGAAGATGATCTAGTGAATCTCCTAAATAATGGATCTTTCATTTTTAGTTGTTTCTTCATTACGTTGTCTGTTGCTGCATTTGATGCTTGTATTTCTGATTCAATTTGAGATTTCTGCAAAGACTTTAACTTATTTTCAATTCTCTTGGCAAAGAGATATAACTCTTATACGAAAGGAATATGATTTTCCTCTTCATTATCAGTGGCATAAATTAGGTTTGTTGCTTGGCTTTTTTCATAGTTTGGAATGTTTGTTCCCCTTGGAGACAAAGAATAATGATCAATAATCATAACTTCTTCATTAGACAAGTCTTTATTGTGAACCTTGTAAATGTGATCTTGAATCTTCTTGCACCTTTTCTTCTTTCCTATTATGTCTAACCGAGCACCCTCATTTTCAAAAACAACATTATCTTCTATCATCTTAATATTTTTACCTTGTTCAATATCTTCAAGCTTTGAGTCTTCCACATCATCTATGTAAATGAATGATTCTTCAATTATCTTATCTATTAATTTAGTCTGAGTTACTTCAACTTCATTATTGATAACTTGTTTGGTCTGATAGATACTCTGGAGGAGACTGGTCTACATTCTGTTGTTGTGCCACAACCAATTGATTTCCAGTTCTAGTTTGAATAGCTTTGGGGGCAAACTTCTTTTCTTGTTTTGTATTCTTCTTGTTTTGTATTATTTTCTTCTTATTTTGTATTCTTCTTGCTTTGAATTATTATATGTGAATGATATGTATTTAGTTGATGATGTATAAAATTAACTTTGCGTGCAGATTCATATGGAGGGATTTGCCAGGAGAAAAAAGGGTCGTACAAATTAATATTCGGTCTTCACTCTTCAATCTCAATCTACATACCTGCTGATTATCTCCTTGATGAATCTACTAACATGGTTTGATTTTAATCCTTGACATTTAATTGAGATCATTTCTCTCCTATATTGTTATATTCTACGGGAAACAACTCTTGTTCTCTATATATATATAATAGCAGCAGTATATATATTAATGGTGAGACTAATCACCCTAATAAGCACTCTATCTTGCCTAAAAGTAATCTTGTGAGTGCAGTGTTCGGTTATTTTGTTATTTTCTCTATTCGCAAATATGATTTACTTTAGTGTCTGTTTCATATAAGGTATTGGAGGCAACGAAGCGACTACATTCTTCCTTATGTTCTCTGTACTAGGCATAGTTTCCAAGTTTGTCGGTGCTAACCATATAAGGGCTAGGAGGGGTGATAGTCTAGATGCAGCTGGAACATCATCACTGGTAGCATGGGCTGTAATGGCTCTGGCTTTCGAGTAAATGTCAGACCCTATCTCACTATATAATATAATATAATATAATATAATATAATATAATATAATATAATATAATATAATATAGCACAAATGCAAAAAAAAATTAGAGGTTAATTTAGAGGGCTTGAACACTAAAAAAATCAGAATTCATGAGTGTTTTTGCATTTAGCGATGGTATTCCACCCACATTTTCACAAGGAATAATAATGGTAACAGGTCTACTGGAGTCATATTTTCCCCTTTCATGTACTGTTTTATTGGTTCATGTCAAAATGATGGTTATACATATTAACTAAAGGATTAATTCTCGAGAGACCCTCTTAAGTATAACTACAAAATATATTCTTTGCACCAATATATTTTATACAACTTATTTCAGTCTATTTTGTATGTATACTTAGAGTAAAGTACGATTTGTTGCCTTATTACAAAGCTATTCGGGCCATGAATTCGTTCGAACAAAAATCCTAGTCGTTTGAACTAGAATCGCATCTCATTTGAACGAAATGAGAATGCAATAGCATATACACTGATTTAGGAGATCCTTATATCATCACTGATAGAAGCTATAGCATATACACTGATTTAGCAGCTATAGCCCACTAATTTATACATTGATTTAATATACACTAATATACATCGATATAATCTGATTTATACATTGATTTAATATACACTAATATACACTGATATACACTGATTTATACCAGCTATGGCAGCTGATATACGCTAATTTATAGCAAGTATAGCAACTGATATGCACTGATTTATAGCAGCATTAGCGGAGCCGTAGCAGCTATAGCAGTTATACTGATTGATATAGCAGCTATACTCATTGAGAGCAGCCATTGATATACTTGATACACTGATATGCCATAGTTATACTTGATATACTTGACAACCAATGATATATACTTGCTAAAGATTAGCTACAAGTTTAGTATCGTTCTTAACAATAAAGGAATTCTTTAGAGGCAATGCAAGATGGTCAATTTCCTTAGTCCTGTAGAAAAGAGTCGGTTCACCTTTGTACATGGATGATGTTTTAATAAAGTTTTGAAATTACAATTTCTTACCTTGTAGCCTTGCATAATTAGTATTCCACTATATTTTTTCCTCCTAATTAAGCTATGAATCATTGCTTAGTTGATAAGCATCTAGATTGTATTGGTTTCTTTCTCATATGTATTGTATGTATGAATTAGTGTGTACTTGAATGTCATATATATATATATATATATATATATATATATATATATGTGTGTGTGTGTGTGTGTGTGTGTGTGTGTGTGTGTGTGTAAATAAGTATTATATGTCATATGCCTTTAGGTTCAGTCAAGTGAACTATATATTTTTATAACTTTCTTTTTATAATATGACGATCCTAGTAGATGACCAATGTGGAATGCATATTGTTAATTCTCCATAGATGATTTGTTCATCGATACGAAAGTTGGATATGAAAACATGTTTTACTTTGTTTTGTCCAAGTTTTCTAATTTCTCTATATCAATAATCGATCATACATTTGTCAACTTACTAACAGAGTTCTAAAAACTTTTAATTGTTTAATTTCATATTTTCGAGTTCAGTGGAAAATCTGTTGATATTGTAGGATTGGGCATAATTGGTGCAACACTTGGTAAAAGAGCTGAAATATTTGGAGGTACTTTACCCTTTCGATGTTGCCAAGGTTACTTATATGCAAATACTTTATATTATTAACTTGTGCCCTACAATTGTTTGAGTTCAAGTCCTATGTAACCAATAATTTGGAGCTGAAGCGTTTGGAGGTACTTTAACCAATAATTGTTAGATGAATTTGAGATCATTGAATATTATTGGATTCGTTGTTATCCCTTAAGAGGGTGGATAGTCCAATAAACAAAGGAGACTATGTCCATTTTTTTTCTAAATGGACACTTAGTAAAACCTTTATGTGAGTTATGTTTTTCTCGCGCTCATCGTTTAAGTGGTATTGACATTTGGTACTATTTTGCAGTGCGTAAATCATGTCGACAAAGTCCATTGAAGTTAATGCAAGAGCGTTTTATTTGCATAGAGTTCATGATGTTTTGGATCATGGAAAGTTATAATTTTTTTACCAACGGATCTCTATGATCCACATTTGGATTTCCTTTTTATTACTTGTGCTCCTTATATGTATCTATTTCATTCGCATCTCAAAAAATCCCCACTTTTCTTTTTTTGATTATCCTTGGCTTGGGTATCATTGGTTTAATACTCAACCGAAGAATTTAGTTTCTTGTAGCCATCTCTATAAGGCTTAGGTTCTTTCATTATTTTCATTTTTGGGATTTTTTGTCTTCTTGTACTTCTTTTTGTTTAAATAAATTTGGCTCTTCGAGTTTTCTATAAAAATAGTCTTCATCTGTGAATTTGTATAGAAGATTTAATTAGCTAAAGTTACTCATAAATTATTGGTTACTCGATATGCAGGATTAATTAATTTTTTTGTAATATTATTTATAATTATTTTTTTTACTAATTCGAAAATCTGGCACAGTTCAAAACCGTGCCAAAAGTGAACCAAATTTTGGCACGATTTTGAACTGTGCCAAAAGAGTACCAAAATGTACTCAATCTGGCACAGTTTAAAAGTGTGCCGGAAGTGTTCCTGTTTGATCAAATCTGGCACACTTTTAAACCGTGCCAGAAAAAACTGGTCATTTTGGAACACTGGATTCTGACACAGTTCAAAACCGTGCCAGATTTTTGTTTTTGGTGTAGTGATCAGCACAACGATCTAAGACCTACAAAAATAGTTGAACAATGAATTTTACAGCAATTAACAAGGAGTAAGATCTTAACTGAAGTTGGGCCACAATAATTATAATAATACATCTTCCTCCCATGTTAATTTAATTATAATTTCTTTAAATCACCATCCCCAAACAACTTAAATTGAACATGTGGTTTTACTCCCAAACCTTATGAGTCCTATATGATATAAGTATATCTTTTAATTAAATGTTATTTACTTTCACATTATTAAGGACATATTTTGATTTAAGCATTATCTAGTATGTTCATATATCTTTCATTAAAAGTAACTTGATTACTAATCGTAATATGAATAATTGTCTCTGGTTATGATTTTAAATCGATACGGCCATCTTAAGTATCGCAAAATAGAATCATGTAATCCGGAATATCTGTGAGTACACATAACTGAAGTCAAATCTCATGGGCTACGCTCATGCCCATAAATAAGGAAAGACACTCTCAAAGTCTAATATCCATCCCTGACACATACAAGAAAATGGGTTATGCTCGATCCTGCACATAAAAGTACGAAGGCCTATTACGATTGCCTTTAGGGATCACTCGTGCGTACTAAGTATAGTTATACATCATCCTGAATCTCTAACCCCCAAAGTCTCAATAAGGGATAATCACTACACATTCCCTTCTATCGCCCAACCTCCATACTTAAGGCCCTGCGGTAGAATTCTACCATATTGTCGTCACTCAAGGACACGGATATGTTAGCCATAAGATCGTGGTGAAAGGACCAAGGTAAATCATTTCTCATCACTGGGGTACCAGCATGGTCAACATCATATGTGCCCTATCAAAATCACTCCTAATACATCCCACACTAGCACACACCACCCTGGTATGATTGCACATAAAGCAAGTAAACAAGTACGACCGTACGCAACCGGCCATACAAATAAGTATAAAACCCTATTCAACCTGGTTAAACATAAAAATACCATAGTATTATTAGTTAAAACACACGTTAATTGTAATTAAGTATGGATAAACCTAGCCCGAATACCCAAGGCTCTCAAATTTAGGTATTAACACACCTAACTCACATAATATCTCACTCGATATAAAAACTAACCTTAAGTAGAGTTTATAAACTTATTCCGTACTCTCTTAGGATATATGTGTCACCCTTAAAGTATATATCTAAACACCTCACAGTATCATAAAACTTACGAAATTCTATTATTGGCTTTCTGAAGCTGAGAATCACACGAATTATCATTGCTATGGCTAAGATAATATATTAGGTTTTAATTAAATAATCTCTAGTGAAAAATAAGGCTAAACTTCCAAGTCTATCCAAAGTTATTCAAACAAGATTAGGATCTCGTTCTAACAAAAATACACAAGTCGTTCGAATGACATTCTAAAGTCTTTCAATTGAACGAACTCCCAAGTTGTTCTATTGAGATACCACACCTCATTCAAACGAGATTGACGTAAATCCCCTTCTTTTCAAAACCAAAATTGTCATTAATCGATCCTAAACCGAACCTCGTGTATATATAGGGTCTCCAACAACATTACTAGACTAATTTTACATGTTTTAGGTGATTACATCAGGGTTTAAATCATAGATATACTCCTTACATTAAGATTTAAGGTATATATCTCTAATATACTCCTTAAATTATTCTCGAGCCATAAGTTATTAGTTATACATCTCTAGTATAAATCCTAAACCGGAACAACCATCTTAATACGGCAAAATAGAATCACATAATCTAGAATATCTGTGAACACATATAACTCAAGTCAAATCGCATGGGCTATGCTAACACCCACAAATAAGGTAAGACAGTATCAAAGTCTAATATCCACATAAGTATGGTCCTCGTAAGAGAAAATGCGCTACACTTGAGCCCACACATGAAAGTATGAATGCATATTCATATTGCCTTCAGGGATCACTCGTGTGTACTAAGTATAGTTATAAGTCGTCCCAAACCTATAACCTCAAAATCCATTATAAAGAATAATCACTACACATTTTTGTCTATCGCCCGACCTCCATCCCATGGCTCTGCGATAGAAATTCCTCGTATTGTCCTCCCTCACATACATGGGTATGTTAGCCATAGGATCGAGGTAAAAGGACCAAGATAAAGCTCATCTCATCAGTAAGGTGCTAATATGGTCAACATCATACGCTCCCTATCAAAAACCCTCCCCATATGTCCCCCACGAGCACACACCATCCTCTTACGATTTCACATAAAGCAAGAGAACAAGTATGACCATACGCAACTAGACAAACAAATAAGTTGTAAGGACATATTTTCATAGGTCCGTTATCAATTTGTTATGTCATATACCGCTACACCGTCGAAGAACATTCAAGAGACATCTACATCAAAGACGGATCCGAATTACTCAAGTTCATCATTCAAGTCTCTGCGAAGTTTACTTTAGTAAGGTTATGTTTAAATACCTTAACTTTTCACTTAGAGTTTTTGGGATATTTTTACAAAATATTTTTTCTAAAGATTTTGTTTTCGGACTCCTTTCCGTAGAAAAATCATAACTAATTCATAAAAATTCAGAATGATACGAAACTGGCGGCCTTGCGTTCGTATCAAAATTTTCTACAGGCTTGCGTGGAATCTCGCTTGATAGGTCGTTCAAACGACCTGCAATTATCATTCAAACGACATAGCATGTCGTTAGATGTCGTTCGAACGAGCTCGAATTTCGAGGCGGTGCGTTTTTATATAAATACTCATTAAATGAGTCAATTTTCATTAAGAAGTCCACAGTTTTAGACAGGAAACTGCGAAACTGCAGAATCCTTTTGGCTTCTTCTTTTAGGGTTTAATCCCTCTTTGTTTTCAATTCACAAAACTCCCATATGCTTTAGTGAATTGTTTTGTTGTTGAAGAACACACCTTGCTACTGTTTATCTTTGTGGGGGAGAACTCTACAATCGGAGAGCTGCGTGCTATTGTGGAGGGAGTCCTTATAAAGATCACACTTGTGGAGAAGCCGTTTCTCTTCTTCACTACTGCCCTCCTGGAAAGGGAAAGTTCCAGCCGAGACATCGAAACCGACACCTGCGGGTATTTCGTATGTCACCCTATTTCATTGTAATCCGTGTAAGCCGTTTTCTTACAAAATTATAGTGAAATAAATGGTTTTGCCCCTTTGGGGGATTTTTCCTTAAGCTTGTGTCGCATGCTTTATTTATTGTATGGTTTGACACACGCACACACGCAGTTGAATGATTTGGGGCTGATTTATTTTGGTTTAAAAATAGACACTAATTAAATAAATGTACCAATGTAGAAAGTTGCGAATTTAATCAATTATCAAACAGTCACACTCTTTTCAAATTGGTATTAGAGCCCGAAAAATTTAAAAGTGGTTTAAAAGTGGTTTAAAAGAGCCCGAAAAATTTTAAGGCAATGAAAAGAAATTCATGCCAATTATAGGCCATTTAGGTTTTTGCACCAATTCTCCCAAGTTTGAGAATTTAGTTTATTTACCTCTAAAAGAAAATATATATGAGGGAGTTTGGTTGGAGAATTAAAACGGGTTTGCACGTCCTTGAAATTCTTGAAAATGCGCTAAAAAAAAGTTTTGGACGTTATTCGTGTGAAAATCATTTAGACTTTGATTTGTTGATTTGATTAAGACGATGTCATTTAAATTCAACAATTTTTACACCTAAGGATTCTTTTGATGTTCATTCGTTAGGGGTACACGTATGTATCGTGCACATATGATTGATTGAGTTTATTTACCTATCGAATGTGTTCACACCCATTCATTACGTTTTCATGACTTAGTCGTTTGAGTTTAAATCCATGGTGTGATCTTTTGTATCATATTTTTTTAAAGTGGTATCTTATTTTTGTATGAAAAATTGAAAAATCCAAAAATAGTTTGTGAGTTTTTTTTTAGATACTCCTTTGCATGCGCGTAGTTTGATCCTTGTTTGCTATGCATTTTATCGTGACACTCCATGTTTTGATTGTTTCTTCCTATTTGTCTATTTGGGGACATCATAAAAAGGGGGAGAAAGAATTATCATGTTATGGGGGAGTTTTTGCATTATGGGGGAGATTTGATTTATTAATGCTTTATTCTTATACTCGATGCGTCATGAAGGTTTTGCTTTATCTCATGTGTGTAGGTACAAAGACTGAAGATTATGATGTTGCGCACCCTGATGAGAAAAGCTTTGAGATTTGATGAAGATTTTTGAAGAACAGTTTGAGATCTTGCAAATTTATTCATGGGAGGGTAGATTTGTATAGGTATTTTGGTTTTTTGATAATTCGGATTTTTTATGTATGTACCAGCATAGACATAGGGGGAGATTTATAAGGACATATTTTCATAGGTCTGTTATCAATTTGTTATGTCATATACCGCTACACCGTCGAAGAGCATTCAAGAGACATCTACATCAAAGACGGATCAGAATTACTCAAGTTCTTCATCATTCAAGTCTTCGCGAAGTTTACTTTGGTAAGGTTATGTTTTAAATACCTTAACTTTTCACTTAGAGCTTTTGGGATATTTTTACAAAATATTTTTCTAAAGATTTTGTTTTCGGACTCCTTTTCGTAGAAAAATCATAACTAATTTATAAAAATTCAGAATGATACGAAACTGGCGGCCACGCGTTCGTATCAAAATTTTCTACAGGCTCGCCTGGAATCTCGCTTGATAGGTCGTTCAAACGACCTGAAATTATCGTTCAAACGACATAGCATGTCGTTAGATGTCATTCGAACGAGCTCGAATTTCGAGGCGGTGAATTTTTATATAAATACTCATTAAATGAGTCCATTTTCATTAAGAAGTCCACAGTTTTTTACAGACAGAAAACTGCAAAACTGCAGAATCCTTTTGGCTTCTTCTTTTAGGGTTTAATCCCTCTTTGTTTTCAATTCACAAAACTCCCATATGCTTTAGTGAATTGTTTTGTTGTTGAAGAACACACCTTGCTACTGTTTATCTTTGTGGGGGGAACTCTACAACCGGAGAGTTGCGTGCTATTGTGGAGGGAGTCCTTATAAAGATCACACTTATGAAGAAGCCGTTTCTCTTCTTCACTACTGTCCTCCTGGAAAGAGAAAGTTCCAGCCAAGACATCGGAACCGACACCTTCGGGTATTTCGTATGTCACCCTATTTCATTGTAATCCGTGTAAGCCGTTTTCTTACAAAATTATAGTGAAATAAATGGTTTTGTCCTTTGGAGGATTTTTCCTTAAGCTTGTGTCGCATGTTTTATTTATTGTATGGTTTGACACACGCACACACGCGGTTGAATGATTTGGGGCTGATTTATTTTGGTTTAAAAATAGACACTAATTAAATAAGTGTGCCAACGTAGAAAGTTGCGAATTTAATCAATTATCACACAGTCACACTCTTTTCATAAGTATAAAACCCAACTCAACTGGGTTACACATAAAATCTTTTAGTTTTTATTAGTTAATACGCATGCTAACTATAATTGGATATGGATAAACCTAGCCCAAATACCCAAGTCTCTAAAATCTAGGTATCAACACACTGAACTCATACAATATCTCGCTCGATGCAAAAACTATTCCTAAGTAGGGTTTACAAAGTCATTCCAAACTCTCGTAGGATATGTGTTCCCTAAACATCTCATGGTATCATTAACTATCCCAATCATTTACCCTATACTCTAAGTATCTAATTTGTGAAAATCTCTTATACCCTATTATTACCCTATTATTAGTGAGATAATGTCTCGGGTCTTAAATATATAATCTAAAATAAAAAATAAGTCTAAACCTCCAAGTCTAACCAAATTCGTTCGAACGAGATTAGAATCTCGTTCTAACGAATATACACAAGTCATTTGAATGATATTCCAAATTTTTTTAATGAAACTACCCATGTCATTCTAATGGCATCCCAAGTCATTCTAACGAGATGCCATATCTTGTTCGAACGAGAAACCCAATTCATTCGAATGAGATCGACGCAGGTCCCCTTTTTCTCCAAACTTAAAATCCCCATTAACAACCTCAAAACTTAACTTACATGCATCTATTCAATCCTAAACCCAACCTCTTGTAGATATAGGGTCTCCATTAACAATACTAGACTAATTTACATATTTTAAGTCATTATGTTAAGGTTAAAAATCAAAATCACTTTATGGGTTTCAGATCCTTAAGTTCATCAATCTAAGTAATTCTACTCAGAATCGATCCAATTTTAAGGGGCTTTTGTAAGATTCGTTAGCATGTTTCAAAATACAATAATTTAAATCCGATTCTAAGATTAATTAACCAAATTACTCATCAAATCATTCAAGTTAAATACTAAGGGATTTAGGTTTAATTTCTCAATCAAACTAATTTCAAAATTTGGTTTAATAATATTAAGACCCGGATTATAATCATATTAGTTCAGAATTCGATGAACTACTACTACCATAACACAATCACAATTAAATTCTTAAACTATGCAAACTTGCCTATGGATTGATTAAGGAATCAATCCCCATATCCTCCAAATTCCTTCACCCATATATGCCTCTTCTCTCCTTAGCCTTTTAGGGTTTCTCTAATGCTTCAAATATGTTTTAGGTTTATTCCAATAACCTAATGAAAATCTTCCCACAAAATTTACCTTAGGCTCTATATGGGCCTCAAACCAATGAGCTCGAATAACACTTCAAATGAAAAAACTTCTACCTAAGTCACATACTAACCCAATAGACTTAAAATCCACCATTTAAGTAAAAAAAATGGACATTATAAATATCCCAACTAATCGTCCCTGAGATCAAACCAAAATATACCAAATTTTATTAAATTCATTAGTTTATTAACTTAAGTTATAAGTCGATACAAGTCGGATTAATTAAAATCTAATTATTAATTAATTACGTGTGACTCAGTATTATAAGAAACTAATTTATAATCGATGGAACCCGATACCGAGGGATTAATCAAAACAAGGAAACCCTTGACACCTAGTCCCTGACTATTCTATAGTCGCCCATAATAATAAGTAACTTCCAATATTTAATTAGTAATTACAGCATATTATAATGTTAATTCACCAAACACAAATACAATCCAATATAATAGTCGCATACCAACATTCGCAAATATAATGAGTAACATACCATATGTCACAAGCAAATATATTCAATAATAATTAATTAATTACTATGAAAATAAGGGGTATTATAGATTTTGATGTAAAGAACTATATTTTATCTAATTATTTTAATCACAAATAAATATGAATAAGTAAATAAGAGACAACGGATTTTTAAAGTGGTTCAGCCTTAAGGAAATGGCCTACGTCCACTGTTTTGTATTGCTAACTGTTCTTCTGGAATTCTTGACAAGTAGTTTTCTCAAGAAATTTCGGTCCCCTCTAATGAGGAAGTTACAATGTATTTATAGCCTTGAGGCTGTACATGTCAAAAGACAATGCGTTGTTATCTAGTAAGCGTATACATTTGTACAATAATAATGAGCATTTAATGCGCAGTCAAATCTGTTTGATTATCCTGATTTGAGTGTTATATACGCTAAGTAGCTCGGACCGCTTAAGCTGCTCGGAACGTTAAGTAGCTCGGGGCCTATGAGTAGCTCATAGCCCATGAGCTGCTCGGAGAGTCTAAGTTGATCGGTACGTTTGAGCTCTTCGGAATGTATGAGTTGCTCGTGGTGCTTGAGTAGCTCGGTGGCAATGAGTTGATCGGTAGAAGTATTTGTAATTGCCACATTGGTTGACACGTGTCTTCAAATGATGGGTCCATGTCAGCAGATTAAATTTGGTATCAACAGAAGCCCCCAATGTTTCATAGTTTGATGTTGAAGAAAAGTATGGAACATTCTGCTAGAAAACTGCATAGATTATCGGTTTGTATGTTTTTTGGGAAAACGATCATTGTATTTAACTCCTTTTTGAGTGCATAGTATCGGGCCTCATAAGTATTTTGAATGTTCATGACCACTTCGATATTTGTGCCCTTTTTCTTCTTTTTAGCCGTCGAATACGCAAACGTCCTCCCTTGTAATCATTATTTTCTCTATTCCCGAGGTAAAGTATTTAAACGCGAAAGAAATCCTATCGTCTTTCACTTTTC
This sequence comes from Sambucus nigra, assembly GCA_949130495.1. Classification (NCBI taxonomy): domain Eukaryota; kingdom Viridiplantae; phylum Streptophyta; class Magnoliopsida; order Dipsacales; family Adoxaceae; genus Sambucus; species Sambucus nigra. Next base: position 376,165,933 of record OX422209.1, on the reverse strand, counting down.
AAATCTGTATCTTTGAATTCTTCATTTTCTTTATGTCTCGTGCCTTCATTCTTTCCGTCGTTCATTGTCACCTGAACTCTTTTTCCCTGTAAGATTTTCTTCTCTTTCTTTTATTTTGCTTTGTTCATCATAGTTTATGTTGTTGAGTCATTGGACAAATTTCGGTCTGAATTTCCAATCCCTTCGTGGGTCATTTAGGAGGAGCTTTCTGAACCTTCCAATTATTTTTCGTTGGCTGAGGGACATTGGTTCCCCAGTCTTTTTGTGGCCGAATGTGGCTTTTCTTTTCCACCAAACCCCTTGTGTTTGGAATTCTGGCAATATTTTGATGTTGTACCTACAAAAATAGCTCCAAATACCTGGAGGGTAGTTAATGGTGTTCATAGATTGAACCAACTCCATGGAACCCGTTTAGGGATTCCTGAGATTATGTACTGCTATAGATGGGTTGTCAGTGATTCCACCTTCTATTTAAAAACTAGGTTTTTGAATAGGGCTTTAGTTGTCAATCTTCCAGATGCCAATAGGGATTACTTTGAGCATGGGGTTGTTATGAAAAATTGGCAACATGCTCCATTAAATGGAGATGATGTATATCAGGGTCCCAGGTGCCCCCCTTATGGCAATGGAATAGGTTGTTTTTATTTTTTGAAATATTGTTTTCTTGGTGTTTGATAAAATGTATCACTGACATTTATTTTTATTTGTAACAGTTGACAGTAAGAGAGAGCCTCCAAAAGAAGCTGACGTTAATTTAAAGCATTTGAAACTTATTTGGGATTTGCACCAATCTATTGTCGAGGAACATATTAGATCTGCCTCTTATTTGTTGCAGTACAAGAGCTATACTTCGTCTTTCACTGCTCGTCCAGTGGTGGTTAATCTTGACCAAGTACCAGCCTCTGAGTCTAGCGTAGAGGGTTATTCCTCTGAATCGAGTATTCCCATAAGCGATATAATAAAGAAAAGAAGAGCTCCTGCCTTCTTTGATAAATCTGCCTCTAACAATGTGGAGGCAAAGAAAAGTAAGAAAGATGTACCAAAAGAAAGGATGAGAACCACTGATACACTTCCACTTACTGCTGCCAAGAAGACTGGTGGGAAGCCCCCTGTGGCTCCAAGCAAGACTGTTGCCATCATTCCTCCAAGTGAGATTATTGTCATATCTCAAACAAAGACAACGTCTTTAGTTGAGAATGTTCTTGTTTCCTCGAGGAGGTTAAAGAAAAGTTTTTCTGAGAGACCTGCTGAATTCGTCTCTCAAACTCCAAATGTTGAAGGTAGTATTCCATCTTTTGCTGCTCCGAGCTCTGTTATGAGCTTGGTGAAATCCTGGACTATCCCAGAAGTCCAGGGCATTGAAGACACTTTTTCTCGTGAGAGAATCACTACTTTGGTTGCTCAACACATTGCCTCAGTAAGTATCATTAACTCGACCCTTTTATTTTTTAGTACTATGTTCCTGTATTAACTTAAACTGCTTTCTTTTTCCGGCTGGTGGCGTGTTTTAACAGCATTCTGAAGAAGGATGAAGCTATCAAGGCTTCAAGCTCCTCGGGAGGAGTAGAGGAGGCTTTTGTTGGTCTGACCCAATCTTTAAAGGACTCTCGTCAAAAGTACAAGGAAGATAAGGTTGCCTGGTAAAAGCAACTCAAGTCCATTGAGATGGAAAAAAATCAAACTGAGAATGCCTCCAAGGAATTGGAGAAGAAGTTGAAAGAATTTGATTAGAGAAATGAAAATCTTAATCAGAGCAATAAGGAGCTTGAGGCTAAACTCAAGACTACCGAAAATGAAGTTGTCGCTCTTCAAAATGTTAAGCGACAGAAAAAGGAGGTGGAGGATAAATTGAAGGTTGTCGAGGAGATCCTTAAGGAAAGGACCTCCTCGGATAAGGCAAAGAGGAGGAAAGCCGTTAAAAAATCTTTCAGTGCTGGTTGGGATAAAGGCTGGAATAAAGGCCTGGCTGCCATGTCTTCTCAAATGGAGTATGCCAGCCTTAAATATTTCAGGGACGGATGAGAATTCAGAGTTATTCCAGCAACACACTCATGGCCCCCCTCCCTCTCCTGGAGAAGAAGAAGAGGACGAAGCCGCCTCAGATGAGTCTTCCATGATGATTGGAGATTAGGTTCCTGCTGTTCCAGTCGTTAAACATACCGAGCAACTCCAACCAACCAGTACTTTCGTCGAGCAACTATTACTATCCTCCGAGCAACCAGTCACTTACTCCAAACCTTCTGAGGAGGTCGTAGGGAACAAGGAGAAGGTGTAGAGTTGTTCGGATGTTTATTTTGTTATTTTCGAATGTAACCTCAGACTTTGTATTTTCTTCTATGATGAAATAAAATTCGAACTTGGGTTGTTCACCTTGAATTTCTCTTTTACTTGCTCTGTCTATGTTATTATTGATTCTTTTTATTTCTTCTCTTTGCTAGTTTGTATCCAGGATGGAGCTCTTATCAACTCATGATACAGAATTGATGAAGAAATGTAATGACTATTTTAAAGTTGGTCATGCAAATCTTAACGAGGCTCAAATCATTGGCATCCTTGGTCCTGGCACTTCTGAACCAGCAATCGAAGCTTACCAATACCTGAAATGCTTGCTCGATCGTGATGTTGCCAACAACGTGACCTACTATGAGATGATTGAAGACCTCCAAGGGACGATCAAGGCACTTCAGTAGCAGTACAAAGAATCATCTGCTCTTCTGCATCAAGGATATGAGAAGAAATATCAGCAATTAAGTGCTGACAAAGGGTATGATAAATTTATCTCTGCTCATGAGAAGAAGAAGAGTGTTCTGAGGCTTGAGGTTGAAGAGCATAGGCAAATCGCTAAGTTGTTGGAGCAAGAAAATATTGTTTTGTAAGAAGAGATAACACAACTAAAATCTGCAGCATCTTCCTCAGGATCCTTGGTCCCTGTTAATGATGAAGGTTTCTGTTTCTTGGAGGTAGAAAATGTCAACTTAAGAGATGAGTTAGAAACTTTAAAAAGGGTTGGACCCTCCTCATCTTCTCGTGGATGAGCAAGGTCTTCTTCTCGTGGACGAGCTAGGACTGGTCGAGTCACTATTGAAGAAGCTAGAATGCAATCTTCTTTAAAGAATCAGTCTTTTCAATTGATGGTGAAGAAGCAGTCCTTAGCAGAGATGTCTAAGAAAATTTTGAGTCTCAGCGAGCAACTTACTACTCAGAGTTCTGCCTTAAAAAGTAAGGAAATCTTGGTAAAGAATCTCCACGAGCAACTGGAGAGGTTAACTTACCAATTCCACAAACAACCCAGAGAATTTTGGATGGATGGGTATAATGAATCTCTTTACCATCTTGATGATCGGATCCAGTAATCGAATAATGAAGGGTACAAGAAGGGATGGTTGAACGCTCTGTGTGTGCTACAACTGGAGCAAGGACACTACTTATGGGATTATTATGAGCCTGGAGTGCTCGACTTGTCGTGCCTCCTTTTAAGCTTGATTTTAGTTGGATACCTTCTCGGGCAATTCCTCGATGCTTAATCTCCAAATATCTTGACGACTACAGTCTTCATGTTAACGTTGATATATCTCGCCCAGAGCATTTGCTTGATCGTCCATCTGTGATGAATGTTAGAATGCTGAGAGATGTAAATTTTATAAATTCTCCTTATGCCTTAGATGACCCTCTTGCTGGAGTAGAACCTATTTCAAAGGCAAAAGGGAAAAAATCGATAGAATAGGATTTTTATTGTAATAAAGTTTATTTTTCACATCATGTGTAATTCTATTTGATTTGAATGAAGAATTTTTTTTCCATTTCAATGTCTTCTAAATAATTTGTAGAATGTTCTTGCTTTATGATTGATAAATATATGTGAATATAATATTTATCCCATTTTTTGTTTAATTTGAGTTAATTGCTTTCCGACCAACCGGAGTTGGTGGTAATAAATTTCCGACCAACCAGAGTTGGTGGTAAATAAGTTTTCGACCAACCGGAGTTGGTGGTAAATGTTTTTCGACCAACCGGAGTTGGTGGTAAATGTTTTTCGACCAACCGAATTTGGTGGTAAATAAGTTTTCGACCAACCGGAGTTGGTGGTAAATATTTTCCGACCAACCGGAGTTGGTGGTAAATAAGTTTCCTACCAACCGGAGTTGGTGGTAAATGTTTTCCGACCAACCGGAGTTGGTGGTAAATGTTTTTTGACCAACCGTAGTTGGTGGTAAATAAGTTTCCGACCAACCGGAGTTGGTGGTAAATGTTTTTCGACCAACCGGAGTTGGTGGTAAATAAGTTTCCGACCAACCGGAGTTGGTGGTAAATGTTTTTCGACCAATCGGAGTTGGTGGTAAATAAGTTTCCGATTAACCGGAGTTGGTGGTAAATAAGTTTTCGACTAACTGGAGTTGGTGGTAAATGCTTTCTGACCAACCGGAGTTGGTGGTAAATAAATTTCCGACCAACCGGAGTTGGTGGTAAATGTTTTCCGACCAACCGGAGTTGGTGGTAAATAAGTTTTCGACCAATCGGAGTTGGTGGTAAATGTTTTCCGACCAACCGGAGTTGGTGGTAAATAAGTTTCCGACCAGTCGGAGTTGGGGGTAAATAAGTTTCTGACCAACCGGAGTTGGTGGTAAATGCTTTTCGACCAACTGGAGTTGGTGGTAAATAAGTTTCTGACCAACCGGAGTTGGTGGTAAATAAGTTTTTGACCAACCGGAGTTGGTGGTAAATAAGTTTTCGACCAATTGGAGTTGATGGTAAATAAGTTTTCGACCAACCGGAGTTGGTGGTATAAGTTTTCCGACCAACCGGAGTTGGTGGTAATTGCTCTGAATTTGATGTGTAGTGTGTAGCATTAATATTTCGAAAAATTTCAACAAAGAAAGAATCTTGATGAAGCACCACTTTATTCATATTGAATAAACTGCATTACATATGAATTACAATCATTGATAATACTTGTGCAGATGCTCTGCATTCCATGCATTCTTAAATTCTTCTCCTTCCAAGGTCAATCCTGTATGTCCCTAGGCGAACAACTTATGTTACTCCGTAAGGTCCGTGCTAGTTGGCTTCCAATTTGTTTTGCTTTTGGATCACTTTCTTCAGCACATAATCCCCTTCCTTTAAATCACATTTCTTCACTCTTTTATTATAGAACAAAGTTGTTCGTTGTTGATATGCTGCATTCCTGATTGCTGCTTCTTCCTTAACTTCTTCGAGCATATCTAGGTCTAATCTTCTCATCAAGTAATTAACAGGAGAGTTGAAATTTAGTAATCTATGCACAGGTAGACCCAACTCAGCAGGTATGACAGCCTCACTTTCAAATGCCAGCATGTATGGGGACTCGCCAGTTGTTGTTAGCGATGTGGTGCGATAAGCCCACAACACAGAGTGTAGTTCATTAATCTAATTTGCTTTTGCACTATCTAGTCGTTTCTTCAGTCCATTTAGTAGTGTTCTATTTGTCACTTCAGTTTGTCCATTGCTTTGTGGGTGACCTGGTGCAGAATGAGTTTTCAGAATATTGGATTGATGACAGTATGCAGCAAACTCCTCATTGTCAAATTGGGTTCTATGGTCAGTAATGAACGCATGTGGGAGACCATATCTGCAAATAATGTTTTTCCAAATGAATTGATAGACTTTGTCGTATGTCATATCAATAAGGGGCTCAACTTCTACCCATTTTGTAAAATAATCCACAGCAACCACAAGGTACTTGAACCTTCCCCTGGTCGTTGGGAGTGGACCGACCAAGTCTATCCCCCATATGGAAAATGGCCAAAGGGATGTTATGGGTGTTAATAATGCCTGAGTATTTCTTCGGATGGACAAGAAGCGTTGGCATTTGTCACACTTCTTAGCATAAGCTGCACAATCAGCTCTCATCGTCGGCCAGTAGTACCCCTACGTGGTTATTCTTCGTAAAAGCGTTCGACCAGCTACATGGGCTCCACAAGACCCTTCATGAACCTCCTCGACCAAATCTTTCACTACAGAGGGATGGACATATCTTTGTAGCCCTGCTATAACTCCTCTTCTGTATAAAATTCCACTGGTTAATACATAATGAGCAGCATTAAACTTTAGTTTCTTGGCTGCGAGTTTATCAGTTGGTAAAGTCCCATCTTCAATATAGGCTCTGATTGGATCCATCCAAGATGGTCCTAAGTCAAGGGCAATGAAATTTATCATTAGATCTTCGTCTATGCTCCGACCAACTAAAACTTCTATTGGGACTGTTCTTCGTAGCTCGGTGCGTGTGGCTGATGCCAATCGAGCTAGTGCGTCTGCTCTTGCGTTCTCCAATCTTGGTATTCTAATTAACTGAACTGCAGTAAGACTTGATACAATCTCCATTGCTTTGGCAGGATACTTTATCATTAATTCTCCTTTTGCTGCATATACCCCCAGAATTTGATTTACAATTAACTGCGAGTCAGTGTACACAACGACTTGCTCTGCCCTCATGGTTTTGTCCAAGTTTAGTCCCATAATCATTGCTTTATATTCGGCCTCATTATTAGAATCTTTAAATTGAAAGCACGGGGCATACTCCACCTCAATCTCATCTGGACTTTTCAAAACGATCCCTGTTCCACTGCTCGCAGTACACGAAGAGCCATTTACATACAAATTCCATATGGGTAACTGATCATTAAAATTTTGATCCGAGAGAGTTCCTCGGTGAAATATCTGGTACTTCCTTTTATCCTCCTTCAGTACTTATCGCTGCTCATCAGTCATCTTTCCTTCCTCGTCTACCGAAGTAAGTTGGTGGGGTTTAATTTTGATGATCCTGTAACATCTACAGGTTAGTCGAAGGCATCTTCCTAAGTAAACTCTGTGATAAAATCCGCTACTTCCTGCCCTTTGAGAGACGACGTAGGCTCATAAATTATATCATATTCACCAAGCTCCATTACCCAGTACATCAATCTTCCTGATTTCTCCAGCTTGTGCAGAGCTTGCCTTAATGGAATATCGGTGTACACCACTCTAGTATGGGCTTGGAAGTATGGCATCATTCTTCTGCTTGCTTCAATTAGTGCTAATGCCAATTTCTCTAGCCTTGGATATCTGATTTTTGCTCCTCGAAAAGCTTTGCTGGTGTAATAGACTGGTTTTGTACTCCATCTTCCACTTTTATCAACGCCGAGCTCACTGTATTTTTTGAAATTGCCAGATACAAGTATAGTCTTTCTCCCATCACTGGTCTAGATAATAGTGGAGGTGTCCCTAGATACTTCTTCAACTCTTGAAAAGCATCCTCGCATTCATCATTCCACTCAAAAGTTTTTTGGAGTGTTTTGAAGAATGGGAGGCATCTATCAGTTGCTCGTGACACAAATCTGTTAAGTACTACAACTCGTCCTGTGAGACTTTGCCCTTCCTTCTTCGTGGTTGGAGATCGTAGCTCTAATAGAGCCTTGATCTTTTCAGGGTTCACCTCAATCCCTCGTTGATTAACAATGTATCCGAAAAACATGCCTTCTCGTACTCCGAATATGCATTTGGTGGGATTCAACTTCATTTGATATTTCTCTAGTTGATCAAAGGTTTGACCTAAGTCAACTAGATGATCAGCAGCTTTCTTGCTCTTCGTCAGCATATCGTCAACATAAACCTCCATGTTACGACTGATTTTCTTCGTAAATACCTTATTCATCAGCCGCTGATATGTTGCACCTGCATTTTTCAATCCAAAAGGCATAACATTATAGCAATAAGTTCCCCTTGGGGTGATAAAAGAGGTACTCTCCCTGTCTTCAGGCTTCATTTTGATCTGGTTGTAACCAGAATAAGCATCCATGAAACTTAACAATTCGGATCCCGAGGTAGCATCCACCAACTGATCGATTCGAGGTAAAGAAAAATATCCTTTGGGCAGGCTTTATTAAGATCAGTGAAGTACACACACATCCTCCACTTGTTATTTTTTTTCTTCACCATTACCACATTAGCTAGCCAATCAGGATATTTGACATCCGCAATAAAAGAGGCTTTTCGCAGTTTCTCTACTTCTTCATGTATGGCTTGATTCTTCTCGGGACTGAATACCGTTCGTCGTTGCTTCACTGGCTTGATTTCCTTATTCACGTTGAGCTCGTGACACAGGAAATGTGGATCTATCCCTGGCATATCTTCGTGACTCCATGCAAAAGTCTACTTTCTGCATCTTAGAAATGCTATCAGGGCTTATTTTATTGATACATCTAGTTTGTTCGTTCTGGATGCTCGTCGTCCAGAATGATATTTTCAGTAGCCTCCATGACCTGGCCCTTAACGAGCTGAGATTCGTCTCTTGGGTCTAAAGTTTCAATCTCCGCATCTTCTATCTCATCTACCTGATAAGTAGTAGTCTTCTTCCTTGATTCTTCACGCTCCTCTTGCTCGGCAGATGAATAGTAGCATTCCCGAGCTACTTTTTGGTCGCCTTTCACAATTCCTACTACAAAGTTGGTCGGGAATTTTAAACATTGATGTACAGTGGATGGTACTGCTTCGAATTTCTTCAAACCTACCCTTCCCATGATAATATTATAAGCTGATTGGACATTTTTATCCATTACGAAAAAGCGTATTCTTTCTGTTCGATAAGCAGGCCATGTACTAATGAGCATATCCAACTTGATCGTCCCAAGTGGAAAAACTTTCTCGCCAGTAAATCCGAGGAGAGGTCTATGATAGGGCTCTAATTGTTCTAGCTTCAAACTCAAACTATCAAAACATGGGTAGAACATGATATCTGTCGAGCTACCATTATCCACCAATACTCGTGAAATCACAACTTCCTTCATTCTCATTTTGATCACCAATGGGTCATCATGAGGATATAGTACACCTGCTAGGTCGTTCTTAGAGAAACCAATGACCAACTTGTATTTATTTACCTTCCTCGGGCGATCATCTTCAGCTAGATTTATGTGTTGAATGTACGAGCAAGCTTGAGCCTCATTAAGGTAAGTTTTTCTCTTCGCAGTAAGGTCTTCGCCTCCTGCATCTCCACCTGTAATAACATTACAATCAAATGTTCCAAAACGAATTGAAAATACCTCACGTTCTGGTTGTCTTGGTCTTTTGGGAAGATCGGAATCATCTTGATCATCTTCTGGATCTTCTTCATGACTTCTTTTCTTGTCTTCCTTTGCTTGACGAGGAGATTTAGATCTTCTTCTTCCTCGGTCGTTAGTCTTTCCACCATTTTGACGATCAATATACTTAGCCAATTTTCCTCGTCTGATGAGTGCTTCAATTTCATTCTGAAGAGCTATGCATTATTTGGTCGTATGACCATGGTCTTTGTGGAATTCATAATATTTGGACTTGTCTCTTCTGTCCGGATCTGCCTTTATTTTTGCTGGCCAGGCTAGTTCCTTGCTATTCTTGATTTCCTCCAGAATATGATTTATATCTACCTTTAAAGGAGTGTAATTTCCAAATTTCTTCATTTGTTCCAGTGTTTTCTTTGCTTTCGATTGCCTATTACCACCATTATTCTTCTGATCCTTCTTTTCGATTTTACTATCTTCCACCTTGGTCTCCTTAGTGTCTGTCTTCTTCTTCGCAGCCATAGCTTCCTCGGCATTCATAATTTTAGCTGCTTTTGCCATCAGTTTTGCCATGGTCGTGGGCGGATCTTTGGCTAAAGTGTAGTACAATTTATTGGGCAACAGTCCACTCATCAGAGCAGTAATTGTTGTTTTCTCCTCATAATTAATTACTTTTAATTTCTCGTTATTAAAACGAGTAATATAGTCCCTGGTGCTTTCACCTGTCTTTTGTCTAACACTTAGAAAATGTGCTACTCGTTTGACTGGTTTTGCTCCAAAATAAAAATTCCCAATAAAGAGTTCTGCTAGTTGAAAGAAAGTCACAATTTTCCCCCGAGGAAGGTTATTGTACCACATCTGAGCAGATCCAGTAAGAGTTCCTGAAAATTCCCTACATCTCATCTCATCTGGAACTGCATAGATATCAGCAGCAGCTTGTATTGTCATATATGAAGGATAGGGTCAGTTTTTCCATCATATTTAGGCGTTACCATGGGAGCTTTGAATTTCGATGGTGTGGGGAAATCCACAATTACCTGTACAAATGGTGTTCCTTGGATAAAAGTTCTTTGTAGAGGATTCTTAGCTTTAAACATTTCCCCTAATCTGTATTCCAACCTCTGAATAGAGCCCTTCCATGCATCATTTCCCTCCTCGTGCCTACTGATTCGAGGAGCTGATCGCGTTGAATTTTCCTCTTGGGACCTTTCATGACGAGCAGTTGGTCGTGATTGGGCAGAGCCTTCCCTTAAATCAGATGGTCGTTGAGAGTTCCTCGACACAATCCTAGGGGGACTTCTATTCCTCTTAGGTCCCAAACTATCAAAAGGAGAGACTCTACTCAACCTTTCAAGGGCACTTGTCATCTCTGGAGATAGAGTGATGTTTTGTTGAGTATATGTAGCTCGTACTGAGGAAGTCCGTCCAGGCTGATAAGAATGATCATTAGATCTCTCAGTACGATAAGAATCGGTACGTCTGGATCGAGATTCCTCTGGAAATAATGTTCGCCTAGTTCACGAAGAAGGTAAATGAGTATTTCTCTGAACACTTCGTTGTCCTGATTGAGCCAGCGCTCCGCCTTGAACGGTTTGTATAAGCTATCGCATGGTTTCTTGCATGGCCGTTTAGCCTTGGGCCAAATTAGACATTATACCCGCCAGATTTGAAAATTTTGGGGGAGCAGAGGGATTTGGAGGAATCCCAGTGTTTCGATTACTGGATTCTGGATTATCATCCATTGATGATGAGTTATTTTGGTGAAAATGCTAATTACAGTCGTTCCCACAGACGGCGTCAATCTGTTGATGTAAAAAACTAGATTTTGTCTAATTATTTTAATCACGGATAAATATGAATAAGTAAATAAGAGACAACGGATTTTTAAAGTGGTTTAGCCTTAAGGAAATGGCCTACGTCCACTTTTTTGTATTGCTAACTGTTCTTCTGGAATTCTTGACAAGTAGTTTTCTCAAGAAATTTCGGTCCCCTCTAATGAGGAAGTTACAATGTATTTATGGCCTTGAGGTTGTACATGTCAAAAGATAATGCGTTGTTATCTGGTAAGCGTATACATCTGTACGATAATAATGAGCATTTAATGCGCAGTCGAATCTGTTTGATTATCCTGATTTGAGTGTTCTGTACGCTAAGTAGCTCGGACCGCTTAAGCTGCTCGGAACGCTAAGTAACTCGGGGCCTATGAGTTGCTCGGAGCCCATGAGCTGCTCGGGGAGTCTAAGTTGATCGGTACGTTTGAGCTATTCGCAATGTATGAGTTGCTCGTGGTGCTTGAGTAGCTCGATGGCAATGAGTTGATCGGTAAAAGTATTTGTAATTTCCACATTGGTTGACACGTGTCTTCAAATGATGGGTCCATGTCAGCAGACTAAATTTGGTATCAACAATAGATATGCATCTAAAATTTATCTTAAAGTTCTTTTTGGCTGAAAATGAATTCACCTCGAGATATTTAGCTCAGAAAACTCGAAAATCGAGCAAAGAACTGATGCAACGCATTAAATAATTCTAATAAAGATCTTTGGATGTACAAGAGGAAGCCACTATGACTAAGTTGTTGCAAATTTTCATTGAAGGTAGGTTTGAGGAATACAAGATACACTTAGTGAATGAGACTATAAAGGTCACTTTAAAGGAATCTACTCGAGTGTCACGAAATATTATGATGATAATATAATCTAAATCCAAAAAATGGATGCCCTAGATAGTGCCTAGACGAGGTGAATTTTAAGTCCTGGATTATGTGGAGTGTGATGGAAAGGGAAAGAATAATGGTCCGGGAAATTCTCATGGAGGTGGTGGTGGTGATTAAAATTTTATGGATAAATACCCCCACCTCTGCTTTGTAGTGTTGAGGAAGCGATGAATTTCTACAAAACCCTTGTGTGAGAAGGTATAGCATGACCATCAAATACATTAAATAAACAACCGACTATAGTTAATAAAGATAATCATAAGTTATGTTATTTTCACCAAAGAGTGCAACACTAAACAAAAGATTGTTATTTTTTTAGGAAGATCATCCATAAACAAGTTTCTTAAGGCACTCTCTTGATTCCTCCCACGATGAATCTAAACCCGAGTCCTATGCCAACCTACCAATTTGGGACAACAAACATGGTTGTGGATCACGATCCTAAAGAAAATCTTGACTTAAAAGAATCATAAGAAACCTTATATGAGGTTTATGATAATATCTTGCAAACAAAGTTCTGGGGAATAACTATGATTAAGAACTAGAGATGTAATAAGGTGCGCAAGTGTTGTCTTGGAATTAGAACAATGAGGTAACTCAGAGGCAGAGTATGTTTGTAATGTTTACATCTATGAAGTTTAAGTAAATTATGAGTATGTGGATATTTTAAAAATCCCAAAGTTTAAGTGGTTCTTTAACCAAATAATAGTTCAAGAAGGAATAATAATGAAAATCACTAAGAAGGTTTTGGAGGCTGTAAGAGAACGAGGAGAACCATTTGTCAACTAGTAGAGGCCAATTAGCAGACTTATCAAGAGATACACTTCTGAAACATAATTTTTTTAGGTAAATATGTAGGTGCCTTTCTTCCACAATAAACAATTATATGTAACAACTCAATTAAATGCAATGAGTTTCCAAGAGTGCTAATATATGGAGGAGATTCCGTCAATATTATTCCCCTTTAACACTTTGTATGCAATTGATATCAAGGAAAATAAGATTATGCATATTCCACTTATGAAATCAGGATTTGATAGCACTTGTTTAAAATATATGGGGCATAAAAATATTGGAATTAAGATTTGAAATTTTACTATTCATAATAGATTACATGATATAAATGTATAGAGGAGTTACCAACTCTTGATCGAAAAAGTTTAAATGCATACTCAGAGTATCGGTCCTTTAACTTTTCATCAACGTGTAAAGGACAATGTTTGAGGAACTAAGGTAGTTATCAAAGCTATGTATAGGTATATTTCTTTGAAGGTACTGTCGATGTTGCATTTGACACAGAGTTATATGAAAAAATAAAATCCCATATATCTGCTTAATATTGAAACCTCTGGCGATCAATCCAAAGGATCAAGTGAGGAAGTCAGTTAACGAATGACTTGGACCAAAAATGATGAACGTGGAATAGGAAAAAAGCAATATAAACAAGGGAAATATGTGTCCAAGACACAAGAAAGTGTAATAAATTCGTGTTACCTAATATCAAAGTCATCTTCCATTTATAACGGTGTGAGTGGCTAGAATACATATATGAGAATGCTGACCCATTACTGGAATTTTTTTATTTATGAATATCATATCATTGAGCATGTTGAGGAAAAAAATTGGTCTTGAATTCATATAAAACAAATCGAGAAATGAGATTCAAGAGCTTTAAATGATCAAATTGAAAAGAATAGGTAAATATGACGGACCTATTTTTATCTTCAAGGGCCTCACTCCATAGAGGAGAGAATATGTTTTGAATTTGTTAAGAGATTTCACAAATGTATCTATCTAAAAGTACATAGAATTATTAGGAATTGACCATCACGACACTCCCATCAGCTTAATATGTTATCAAATACCTTGCCCGTGAGGAAGGTCAATCGCACATACAAGGCATAACTAGATTTTAAGATTAAAGCAAAGTTAGAGAAGCTCCTCGTGACTAGTTTAATAAAACCCCTCTAATATCCCATTTGGATCTTAATCATAGTTCAAGTGACTAAGAAATATAAGTTCCAAATTTGATTTTTTTGTTGATTTTAGGGATCAAAACCGAGTGTTTCATAAAGGATGAGTTTCCTCTATCAAGCATAGACAACTTGGTTGGTGAATTTGTTAGACATATAATGTACAATATTATCTATAGTTATGTGGGATATAATCTAAATCAAAATGGATCCATCAGATGTAAAGAAGATAACTTTTAGATTCCTTTAGAAAATTTTCACTACATCATGATGCCTTTTGGATTAAAAAATGCTGAAGCAACCTACCAACGAACAATGATGAAAATCTTCCATGATATGCTCCACGATACACTTAAGTTTTATGTGGAAGACCTAGTGGTCAAGTTTAAAAAGTAATAAAAACATATTAGATACCCTTAGAGGATCTTCAAGAGATGCAGAAAGTACAAGATGACAATGAACGCCTACAAATGTGTTTTTGGAGTAACAAATGGCGAGTTCCTCGATTTTAACATTTATAAGCAAAAGTCCAAGTGGATAGTGAGACCCAAAAATCAATTCTATTAAATCCACCTCTAAAAATCCAATAATAATTGAAAAGTTTCCTATGAAAAGTTTCTTGCTTGAGAAGATTCATATGATATAAAAGAAATTACTCGCCCTTTTGGATCTCTACTGAAAGAGATAGCTATATATTAAGAGGGACAAGAACATCATAAAATATTTAACATAATCAAAGAAGTGTTGATGTATCCCTAGAGAATGATACCAATATAGGCTAGAGATTCATTGATGTTGTATTCGACTTCTAAATATATACATCTATAGGAGATTTAATCGCTCAAGAGCCAGCAGAACAAGAGAATATTATTTACGATATTCCAAGAGTTATTTGAGGATCATAATCGAGATATATGAGTGTGGAAAAACATTACTTGGTGTTGGTAGTTGTAGCACAAAATCTTAGACATTACTTTCTCACTTTTTATATTCATATTATCACTAAATGTGATTCTGTCAAGTATTTTCATGTGAGAACGATACTGATTGGCCGAGAATCTAGGTGGTTTCTTATCTTTTTAGAGTAAGATCTAAAATGTATAAGAAACATTGGAAAATTTCCTCATCAATTTTCCTAGTCAAAACTTTGAGCCACTTAACAAACTTTTACTCGATTATGATTTGTAGGCATTCTTATGCGAGGATAAAGAAGAGTGGAAGGGGAATTTCTATGGCTATTAAACACAAAAAAACTAGGGGGTGAAGATTGATTTTATGAGTAAGAAATAGAATATTACTTTGCCGAACAAGTCAGAATTTAAGTGTTCAAATAATGAAGTTTAATATGAAGCACCAATTATAATGTTACCCGAAGCATTGAGAAAAGTAATCTAAGAAATTTCCATTCATGGGGATTCTAACTTGGTAGTAAAATAAGTAAATAGAGAATTTGGTTTGAATCACCTGAACCAGACGCCTTATTGAGCAACCATACAAACATTAATGCCATAATTTGTTTGAGTTAAGATTTAAAGGCATCCTCGAACGATGAACAAACACTTAGATGTGTTGACCATAATTTCTGAAAATTAGGAAATGGATGAACTTTAATGACTATTCACAAAATAAAAACCCTTACTACAGTGATAATCTTACTCCCTACCAAAAAATCAAAAGATTAGAGGAGTCCCATTACCAAGTAGATCGAACCTAAAGAGGGTTTGATGAACGTAACATAATTGGAGAATATATTTACGTTACAAGGAAACTTGTATTTCAAGAATCCAATAGGTAATTTAGTTAGACGTGTGAGAAATGATGAATCCAATGAAACATTACAAGTAATGGGCGAGGCACATTGTGGGGACACTGATACAACCATTTATTGGCGATTGCAACGGGAGGGATACTACTATTCAAGCATGAACAAAGATGCAACTAAGTTATAACAAGGTTGGCTTAAATAACAGAACTAATTCGATTATCTAACTAAATCTAATTCCATTGAATCAATGGATGATTTAAGAAAGCCTAATATAACTTATCTGAAAGATAGTGAGCTACCTGTCGAGAAAGCTGGTGAAATTTATTTAAAGAAGATGGTTGATAACTTTTACCTGGTGAATAAGGTAGCTACAAAAAAAAGGCTATAATGAGAAGAAAGTAAGATGTTTTGTAAATAAAATATAGAGGAAGTCATGAATAAAGCACATGATCTATCAAATATGGGTGGGTGGAGCAAAGTTATACTATTAGTTGATGACACTAGTTTATTACTGGACCGCGATTGAAGATGATTTCATCAAGTTCGTAAAAAATTTAAACCTCGTCAAGTGCATGAAAATTTGGTGCATTCCCCTCTAGTGTCTCTTCAAAGCTTAACAACTCCCTATCCCTTTCGAACTTGGGCTTTTGACATTGTGGGAAACATTACACAAGTTTCTTGTGGTAGAACTTCCGTATTGGTAACAACATAATTATACACAAAGTGGGCTAAATTAACTTTTTTTAGAAAGATCAATGCCAAAGTTGTGGTATAATTTATTAAAGAGTATAAAATATGTAGACTTGTAATTCATAAAGTTATTTTGACTGATGATGGGAAATAATTTTTTTGCAAGGAAGTGGACCTCTTAAGAGACATATATAAGATTTTTATAATAGCTTGACCAAATAATATCCTAATGGAAATGGGCAAGCAAAGGCAACCAATAAAACTTTGAGAAAAATTATGAAACAATGTACAAAGATTTCCCTATGACTTTGGATGATAATCTATCCATGGTCTTAAGGGCATATAAAACATCTAAGAGGAACATCATTGGTTTTACCCTTTCTCGCTAGTTTATGGGTCTGAAACATTTATTCCATCAAACTAATAATGCCTTTTGCAAGATTAGCCGTAAATTATGATCTTTTATTATATACAAGACTTGTTCAATTTGAGGCACTCAATGAGTATCGAGATACTAGGAAAAATATTTTCAAGTTATACACTAGCAATTCTTTCTAGCTTCTGAGAATCTAATAAACAACAAGAATTACAAGTGGGAGACTTAGTTCTTCGAGCATTTACCCATCATTTGAGGAGCACGTTTGCCTCAAAGTTCAAATCTAAATGGGAAGGACCATTTGTAGTCATAGAATCGGTAAGTCTATACCAGAAAGTTATTGACTCCAATATACCAATTATAAATGGTTGAAGAAATATCATACCTAACGAGGAGGCATGTATCTAATCAAATTTTCCTAAGGTAATTAGAGCCAAAATTGTGAAAAGTGAAACTTAAACTTCATTTTTTTTGTATCAATAGGTAATATTTTGATCTACTTGCTCAAATTTTGGTTATTCATTGTAAAATAAGCAAGAAAAAACATTTAGGTTGCTTGAATGTTGGACGTAATTTAAAAATTACAAAATTTAATGGAAATGCCAAATTCTTGGCAATTTACATTTTATATTATTTATTTTATGGGTTTCTTGGCCAATACATTTTAATCCTAAAACAAAGACTAAAAATGTAACTTTACCAATGTTGTTTTCATAATCCAGTATAGTGCTAAAGGATTTTATATAGCGAAGTTTTTTTTCCTTTTTGTGCTTAAGTAATAAGTGAATGATATATTTATTGTGCTAAATTCTCAAAAAGTTTCGAAAAGGCCAATGAATAATATGATCTCATTATGACAACAATACCTATTAATATGTTTGAAATTCATTTATTCATGTATAGTTAACTTCATTAAACATATGTTCATTTGCCAAACGATTAATCCAAGAGATGCAAATAATCTAACTTCCCAAAGTATAAGGGAAAACAATATATGCATAATGACAAAAGTTCTTATCCATTTTTCTAGTTAGACACGGGGTATAAGTCTAAGAGAGCAAGCATTGATACAACAATTAATGGATACTTAGTTCTACGAGAATGACACAAAACAAAATGCAAAGTAAACGCATTTGAGCAAGACAAATAGAAGTGGTATATCCTTATTGAATTTCATGTAAATTTCTAACGAAATGGTAAAAGTATTGCAAGTAAAAAATGATGACAAAGACAGAAGACCAAGACTAGACAGGGTCACTCATTAGTTAAAATAAAAAGGTAATTCCATGATTTATATGTAGTACTCCAAGTAGTGCCCATCTCGCTCTCGATCTCGATCTCGACCTCTCCCCTTCCCTCCTCTAATCGTTGGTATTCTTCCTCGCCGACATCCAAAATTCTTGCTAGTTGAGATTGAATGGACCTAAATTTCTCCTTTAGATTTAAGAGGACAAGATAAATATAATGCTTTGGGACCAAATGTACATGACAAAATACAACTTAATATCAATGATACACTACCTAACTATAATGGGAGAACTATCAATGATTAGGATTCACTTATCACTTACACTGGACAACAAGTGGAGCCACATTGTAGTGGGAGGGTCAAGTGTCACCCTAATAGGTAGGTGTATTTGGTAGATAAACTCATATAAGTCCTAAGGGAACATGAATTGTATCCCGTTAACTATGATGAGGCACTCCAAGACAAGCATATTGAGCTTTGGCCAAAGGCTATAGACACCAAGATGGATTCAGTGTATTCGAATCAAGTGTGGGATCTTGTAGACTTATCAAATGGGATAAAACCATCAAATGCAAGTGGATATATAAGAGAAAAAGAGGGGCATACGGGAAGGTAGAAACCTTTTAGTCACGACTTATTGCGAAAGGGTTCGCTCAGAAAGAGGGGATCGACTATGAGGAAATCTTTTTATGGGTAGCCATGATCAATTCTAACCAAATTATCTTATCCATTGTCGCACATCTCGATTATAATCAGCAAGATGGATTTTAGCCTTCAGTTTTGGACCATCTTAGCTCCTTCGAACTTTAGTCTTAGCCTCATCCTTTGTTTGACAAAGGCTCACAATAATTGAATGAGTACCTTTCTCATTTGGTAAATGAATGCTTGCACGCACTAGTATGAGTAAACCCAAGCCTAGCATGATGAATGAATGAGACCAATGCCTTATGGAATTCATTGCACATTTCCCTCTCCTCGTCATCCTTATAGGCATCAATGAATACATGGTTCCCCAAGATAGGCAAACCTATAAGTTCACATAAATTCCCAAAATAATTGAGAGCTCCCCCTAGATAGTAACAAAAGTGTGGGCTTCCATACTCCAACGTGACACGAAGATGTTAAGAGCACCTATGCTTTTATAGAGGGTGAAATTTTTCAAGCTTGAGATTTATCTCTAAAATAAGCCCCTCAACGATTTGGTGATGACTTTCCCCAAATATAACAAAGTCAACCTAGAGTCCCCACTCCTCGGGGCTCCACCACAAATATCAAAATTAATGTCGGAGGAGTAAATCACCAGTATCCACTCGATTACTCAAAACACTATTGAGAAAGACAATAGGGGTGTCCTCAAACTCTAGAAACCCCAAAAGAGTTTGATCAATCACCATAGCCACAAAACCGACTTCAAACCCCATGAGGGAAGATGTGAAATGATCATCGTCTCCAATGAAAGGAGCACATTCTCTTGGACCGTGCCTCTAAATATTTCTAGTGGGCCTTGGTAATTGATGACACTCCACTATGCCCACTGTGAAGAACACCACCACTAGTGGCAGAGGCAGTGGAAAGAGAAGTAAGTACCACCATAGAAATGGTGGAAACCCCCGTAAGAGTGGAAGTGGCCAGTGTGATTTGATTAAGTAAGGAATCCATTACTAGCTATGTGTTGGTAGTAGAGATAGAGAATAAATTTTTTGAAGAAGAAACCATTGAAATGATGATTATTGAGGAAGAAAATAGGCAAAAATCGACTTTGACGAAAATGGCAAAAAGTACAGAGTTCTAACAAAACTTTCTCTCTAAAAAGTTTGAAAATGAAGATAATTGTTTTAAGCAGAATGGTGAGGGGTATTTATACCTTGGGAACATAAAGAGTCGACGTCATCTCACAAAGGGATTAATGATCACCCAAATCCTTAACAACCTCCCCCATTATGACACATGGCCCCTCGAGGTATTAATAAGGGTGTCTTGAGTGGATTTTCATGTCAAAGCAATAAATATAATGCAGATCAAGTAATGATGACAAATTTTTTTTAAAAATTCCCAAAAGACTTTTTCTTGCACAACTCTCTTTATCTAAATGAACGAGAGACTTTTCACGAGGGTCTAATGTAAAGGTGTATACGAGTAACCCCGCAGTTGCTCAAGGGATGTACGAGCAGTACCCAAGAAAAGGGGGCGTGCGAGAAACCCCAAGACACAAGGGTAATAAATACAAGAAAAATAAATGTGCGATAAACCCTAATATAAACAAGAAGTAATGAGGGAAATTCTAGTAAGGGGTTGCGTGAGCAACCCCAAGCCATAGTGTTCTCGGAAGTAATCCAAGAAATACCATTAAGGGGGTTACACGAGGAACCCCAAGTCACATAGCTCTCAAAACAAGAGCAAGCACAGGAGCGGTTCCTTTGCTGCCTAAGAAAGTGAATCACGAGCATTCATTCAAGCTAAATAAAAATAAGTGGACGAGCATTTCCTTCACTAACACTCAATTTTATTATTATACATAGGTTTACTTAGCAAGAAACCTTGGCCGATCAAGCAGGTCTCGACCAAATGGCCAATTGCGACTTCTTAAGAGTTTTGGTTTGGAGGCTAAGAGGTAAGTCTTATGGAACAAGCTAAAGTTCAACCACCTCAATATATTGGTAAGGAGAGAATATTGAGGCGAGGGACATAAGAGTCCACTCGCATTCACAGTACACATTTTACATAATAAAATGAAGAGCAATCATTTGCCTGCTCGCCAGATAGTTTTAATAGAAATAACGAGTGACCCTAAAGGCCACTTTCAAGGTTTTTAAACATGCTCAACAAGAAAATTTCACAAATAGACCAAATAGCACTTTTTGGCATCATGACCGACAAGATCACCTTCTTGTCCACTATAATTCCAAGTATCATCACAATAAACAAATCGAGGATGATAATGATAAGGATAAAATGTTTTGAGGTATTTTATCACATGGGAATATTTCCAGGCGCCTTAAATACCATGTGTGTCCTAAAAGTTTTATTATAAATAAGAGCACTATATGCTCATTTATGATAAGAAGAATAATCAACTTTTTAACATTATTACTCTGCATAAAATTCTCTCACTAGAGTATCCTCTCCCTGCTCTGTCTCAAATATTGAGGTGCTTACCTTTCTTCTCTTAGAGAATCACTGCTCTCAAGAGTTCATTTATTTACTTTATTGTCAAAATATCTACTCAATCATTATTATTCAATGTTGTAATCAGAAACATCATTAATATATTGAAAAAGTTATTTTTTATCCCTGCTCTTATTTTTGAAATATTATTACCTTACACTATTCATTAGAGTGGGTCATGTCTCATCCATTTACAGATTTTTAGACCCTTGTATCAATACCATCCTACACATTTATATGGTGAAACCCGCGAGTTTTATAGCAAAGTGAAAAGGAAGCAAGGTGTGCGAGCTTAAGAGATCCATAGATGGACTTAAGCTAACATCAGGGTCTTGGAACATTTGATTTGATCTAGCAATCAAATCTTTGGTTTCGATCAATGTATAGATGAGACTTGTGTGTACAAGAAGAATGACAGAATCCTGGTGGTATTTCCAGTACTTTACGTAGATGATATTCTCCTCAATAACTATGTGGGTGTATTTTCTAGCATGAGAGTGTGGTTATCTAATTAGTTATATATGAAGGACTTAGGAGAATTCAACCACATCATTGGTATCAAGGTATCGCATGATCAAAAAAATAAGATGTGGGGCTTATCCTAAGCTACTTATATCGACACAATTCTGACAAGGTTTAGCATACAGGACTTCAAGAAATGGTTTCTCCCTTTTAGGTACGGCGTTACTTTATATAAGGATCAATGTCTTAAGACACCTGATGAGATAGAGAGGATGAGGAACATTCATTATGCTTTGGCACTAGGAAGCCTCATGTATGCTATGGTCTGTACTAGATTGAATATTTGTTATGTCATTCGCATGATAAGCAGATTTTAATCTAATCCAGGTGAGGATAGACTTTTGTGAAGAACATTCTCAAGTACCTAAAGAGGACTATATATCATATGTTAGTTTACTCAATAAACAGTCTAGTACCTGTTGGGTATAGGAACTCATATTTTTAGTCGGATAGGTATTCTAGGAAATTGACCTCGGAATATGTGTTTACCCTACGAGGTAGAGCTATATATTGGATGAGTGTCGAGGAATCATATATTATCGACTCAACTATGGAGGCCGAGTATGTTACCTCTTCTGAGGCATCAAAAGAAGTCATTTAGCTTTGGAACTTCCTAAGTCATTTGGGTGTGGTTCTTTCAGTACAATAGACTATTACACTTTATCATGACAATAGTGGTGCGACTGTAAATTCGAAAGAACCAAGGACTCATCAGAGGGTAAAGCAAATTGGGTGCAAGTACCATTTGGTTCGGGAGATCGTGCAGAAGGGTGACATCATCTTGACCAAAATTGCAACCAAGCGGATCCTTTTACAAAGAGATTACCACCTAAGACTTTCAACAGTCCGTAGAAGGAATGGGAGCCAATTGTATGGCCACATGACTTTAAGACTAAGCGAAGATTATTGGGGTTTATTCTTAAAACCATGTGTAAAATATTCTTTTTATTGATTAATAATGAATTATTTTATTTATTTTAAAATGAAAATCAAGTTTGTGATAATGATTTATATTTGCTTAAATATATTATTTCATATTCATATGTCGATCACTAGAGCTTAGTAAGAATCCCAGTGTGTTAACTTTAGGTTGATCACAAGGAGATTGGAATTTCGATTCTAGGACTATTGAAAAGATTACAATCTAGATAAGGAGTTGACATCCTATTGGAACGGTTGTGAGCTAGTAGTTTATCTCAAACTACGAGAACCTATATGATGGTTTAAGATCTTGTGCGATAGCTTTATAGAGGATTGTGATCGGTACACCCCAAGAATGTATTGAACAGGACCATCCATGAGATTTAAGTTTAAGGGTTGTCTTGATTAGACTTAGGCAATCTCACACCATTTGCGAAGGGTGCATGGATTCTTAATCCCGATAATTATGATGATTTTAATACTTATGTGATTGTTACTTTAATTGCTATGGGTGCAATTAAATCTTAGATTGAATAAAATGATTTCCATATACTATGTGACAGTCATATAAGTAGGTATGATATCTTAATTCAGAGGAATCCTCGTCCGGGGATACCTTGGATCATGATACCCCCCTGATAGACTTATAAGATTTGTTTCCATCAATAAATCTGATCAGTGGATTATTTATAATTCGATGGAGTGGGAGCATAAGTTAAGTCTGAGAATAATGGACTTGATTAGATATTAGCTAAATTTAATTTGCGACAAATTGATTTAACCGAGCAGGTATCGAAAGCTTAATATAAAGAGTCACATTATGTACCATAATCAACTTTGCAAATAAGACCTCATTATATTTGGGTGATTTCTAAGATATTTAAGTTGGATTATAGTCATAATTATTTAGCGAAATTAATGATGATTAAAGAAAAAAGGACATAAAATTACGGTAAATATAATTTGGGATTTTTAAGTATTTATTTGGAGTTAATTTAATTATTTACCTTGGGTCCCGGTGTAGTCCATATACACAAGTAGTCAGACCCATAGTCTTAAGAAACTCAATATAGCCCAAGCCCACCTTGTGTACTTGTATATAAAGGTGTGGGAATGGGTTTTAATGATTATTATTCACTCGTAGGGTTTAAGAGGGGTAAGAGAAAATACTATTCACATTTTTAGTGAAGGGGTAGCAAAGGCTTTCATCTCAAAAGGTGTCAATCCACCTATCTGACTTTGGGAAGGATCATACACTAGAAGATCCTAGTGTTCAGAAGGTTTAAGTAAGGTTTTGGAGATCCAAAATAAGGTAACCCTACATCTACATAAAATATTTTTCTCGCCATTGGATTGCAACAAGATCTGTAAAGTTGTTGTGTTCTAAATTATGGGTTTATTCGTTGAACCTAGTTGATTATTTTGTGATTCCCTATGTTTGATTAATTGAAGATTCATGGACAAATTTTTTGTTCCACGTATATTGATCCCCAACAGGATCTACCCTTACCATATTCGAATGGCTACAAGAAAAGACATATTTATTCTCTTTCAAGAACTAGATGAGTTCTTCTCAAAGGGTGGAGCTCAGGTTAGCCCGAATCTGCACCTTTTTGGTTGGGTCCTCAACATCAATGAACATGGAGATTAGAGACTTAGTTGGCTCACATCTTTGCTCTTTCTCCTCATCACGTGGATCTAGAGTATCCATATTCATCAGCTCTAAAACTAGGCTCCCTAGAGGGATCTCAAACATCGATAATGGAGGAGGTAAGAACTCCGACAAGACTTCAGGACTCTTCTGTGAGCTTTTTGGAACCTCAAACTGGCTCTGAAGAATCTGAGATGACATCTTTCTATATTTCATGAAAGTGATGTACCACTATCTAGCTTGTTTTTGGTCCCCAAATACTTCTCCCACTCCCTTGGTGGTTGGGAACCTCATCACTAATCTTCGGGTTAAGATGATAGCATCTAAGTTATTGAATGATGGTCTGCCCATGATAACATTATAAGTTGAGGGGAGATCCATGACTATGCACTTGTTCAACGTGGTTATGTAGCAATATTTTTACCCAAGGGTAAGGGGGAGAGTGACCTATCCCGAGGAATAGGTTCGATTTTCATTGAATCCGATAAGAGGAGTGGTGATAGGTTGCATATGTTTTGGGCCAAGGTCCATAGACTCAAAGGTATCTAAGAATAGGATATTTGTATATATACTTTTGTCAATTAGGACCATCCATCTATTGGCATTACCCATGATCCTTGTGATTATAAATGGGTTGTCATGAGGTAGACGAAAACTTTTGAGGTCTAATTCTGGAAACACCATCATTAAAACTCCTTTATAAGCTTTATATGGGAGAGACAGATAGTTGACCTGTACTCCTTAATGTTGGATGCTCCTTAGGTGGGCCTTTATGGCTGCGACAGAGAGTTCACCTATGACAAGTCCTCTAAAGATACTTTGGATATCAATAAAAGCGACATCATCTTTATTTTTGTTATTATTGTTATTACATTGATCTTTGCCCACGTATTTTTCCATAAGTTCTTTGAGTTAGCCCCTCTTGATCACCCCTTCAATGGTTTATTTAAGTCAAAAGCAATCACTGGTGTTATGCCCATCATCCCTATGGAAGCTGCAGTACTTAGATTTATCTCTTCAGTCATCCTCAATTGTGGTTATGAGATGAGTGAAGTGCTTGGCCTTTGTAGACCCATTCTTTTTACCTCCGCCTTTATTCTTCATGGCTTCGGTTGCTTCAGAGGTCTCCCCAAGATGGAATAAGACATCTTTCCTTGATGGAGAAAGTTTACGACGTGTCTTGCAGAGATGGTATCCTCAATATTCATATATTTCTGAGCTCAATCAAACAACTAAGTCATGTACTTTGAAGGTTTCTTACCAAAAGACCTCAGCAAGTCCTAAAAAGTAAGGCATCAGATGAAGGCGGCCATACAATTAGTGTCTTTGAGATCATCACCTTAGATAACCTCTTGGTTGAATCTCTTAGCATACTTTCAAAGAGATTCGTTGGTTTTCTACCTCAAATGGAAAAGGAAATTGACAGGCTTCCTTATCTTCTGGGCTCCAATAAAATGGTTGACAAAAGATCGGTCCAACTCAATAAAGATCCTAATGGTTCCTCGTTTGAGCTTGGTAAACCAGTGATTAGTTTTTCCCCTTAAGGTGTTGGGTAAATCTCTGCATAAGACCTCATTCGGGGTATTATGGAGACGCATGAATGCTTTACAATTGTCCAAGTGATCAGTGGGGCCTTTCGACCCATTGAATGGTTCAATGGTGGACACTTTCCACTTTAGGGGAAGAGAGTAGTGCTAAATATCGCTTAGAAGGGGGCAACTTATTTTAGAGGACCAATTCAATAGTTTTAGGAGTATACATCTTGTACTAGTCGCAAAAATTCTCTAATCGATCTTGATCTCATTATCCCACGATCTGAATGCCCTGGAAACCTCCTTTATATTAATCTCTAGGTAATGATAGCCTAAACTTGATAGGAATGCGGGTCACAGATAGTTGTTGCCTAAACTTTATAGGAATACTGGTCACTGATCGTTGAGGGATCTATGCACACCCTCTAAATCATTTTCCCCTTCTAATTTAGGCTCGTGGTTTTCTTAAGTAGTACTATGTTTTGGTCTAGTTAATTCTTCTACCCCATATGGTAAGGAAAACCTTCTGAGAATGGTAGAAATTGCTCTTAGATTTCCTTTTATTGAGCCTTCATTTATTTAAAAGAACGAGACAAAATAGCATTAGTTGGGTTCTTGAATAGATCAAGACGTGTGTTTAAAAGAAATGGAACTTGTCATTCGCACAGGTAGTGCCAAACTGATGGGTGTTGAAATTGTTTATGACCTCAGACCCACAGGTTCTCCCCTCTAGATATCAAACAGGTAAGAGGAGAGAACTGTTAAAGTGTGAGACAATCGTATAAAGTGGTTCGGACCTCAGCTGAGGAACCTACGTTAACTGTCAAATGAGGGTTTGATGTTTATTATATCATAAAAGTGTTATTAAAATATGTGAGACCACTTGAGGTTTGGTTAAGAGAGTCTGAGGTCTTGCACCTTTATCAGCAATCTAAAAGACCTTAGGAAGTAACTGATGGACTTTTATAGGGGTTTCTAGGTGCATATTTAAGGCTCAACAATATATAAGTGTAAGATGAATGGGAATGATCCGAGTTATAATTTCATTCTCTCAATAGTGGGTTGAAAGAGTATGGAATAACGAGTAAACACTAATACATGCTAAAACTCTTAATTCTTTGAGAGTATGATGATTTTAATATGTCCTTAACCTTTCTTCAACCTTTCATTTATATGCAAACTTTAGGAGACATAGTGAGTGGACTGTCATGGCATGGTTGTGATAGCTCTGGGGACTGATGACATCAATAAGGTAGTGGAGTGTTGGCTAAAGTTTTTGCAGGTGGTTTAAAGTAGTTATTGATAGCATTAAATGTGGATGAGAGATTTTAATGCAAGTGGTATTGACTGGTGGCGGTAGGTAAAACGGTGTTGTGCTTTCACCTACTTGTCAGACTGGTTGCAGAAGCTTTGTTGGAGGCCTGTGACTATTTTGGGGTTGTCATAAGTTGAACTCGAGACATTATGAAATGACATACCTCAGTTTTGAGGGTTAGGTGACATTAGGAGGTTATTTACCTTTGGACAATGGTCTATTATGAGCATCAGTCATGGTGGAATATTGGTGTTGTGGTCTTTGAACCTAGTTAAGGAGACCTATTCGAATGATTGGGCCCTCTAGGAGGAATTAGGGATGACTGAGGTATGCTACAGTACTATAACTTTTATTTAGAGCAATGGAGGTCATAGGGATTGAGCAGTGGTATGTCTGAGGTCAGTGGTCAATTTTGGGACCTCTATTCTTGCTCGATGGTAGTCGAGGGGTCTAATAACCTTTTAAATACCAAGTGTTAAATAACGTATCATTAGTTGTTATGGGTCTTTAGATCTTAGTCAGTGTTAATGGAGTCAAGTATGAAAGCCTCGGTAATTACTTTAGTCTTTTTTTGGACATTTGAATATTAATTCGGGCCAATGATTTAAGCTTTACAACTCTTATTGGGTTATTAAAAACCTTAGGGACTTTGGGACCCAAGGATTGAAGCCTTAAAGCTCCATGAGTCTTTAGACATAGGTTTTATGGACCTCGGTCGTTAGTTTAGAGCCAATAATTGAAGCCTTTCAACTCTTGTTGGGTTATTGAAGACCTTGAGGACTTTAGGAGTCAAGGATTTAAGTTGTCTAACTCCATAAGTCTTTGGACTAAGGTTACAATGACCTTAACCATTAGTTTAGAGTCAAGGATTTAAGACTTGCAACTCTTTTTAGGTCACTCAAGACCTTGGGGACTTTGGGAGTCAAGAATTGAAGCCTTGGAACTCCATTAGTCTTTAGACTGGGGTTGCGCGAACATCAACTACATATTTTGAGTCAAGGCTTCAGTCCTTGTAACTCATTTTGGACATGGTATTAAGACATCATAGGTGGTAAAAAGTTCCTTTCATGTCATTTAAGTAGCAAAATACATCATCGATAGTATTCTTTAAGGTGTCATATGTTCTAGGGATGTGTAAATTCGTATATGCCCATGCCTTTGAGGTAATAACACCCTGGCCTTGTTATTTTGATTTCCTTATTCATTTGGATTTTTAGTTACGAGGGTAACTGGTATCATCCCGTGGATTAGAGGTATAAAAATTCATTAATTTTATGCTTAAGATCTCTACAAAGAACTCATACATTGGTGGTAGATGAGTTATGACCTATGAAAAGACTTTAAGGCTCTTCCCCAAGCTTTTTAGGACCTCAGAATAGCTATAAGGAGTCTTAGATGACCTCTTCCCTTCTTTTGTGTAAGTAATATAACACTCTCTAGCTTTCTTGTAGTCCTGAAATACTTCTCTCCCTCCCTTGGGGGTTGGGAATTTCATCACTAATCTTCGGGTTGAGATTACAACATCTAAGTCATTGAGAGATTATCTGCCTAAGATCACATTGTAAGATGAGTGGACATCCACCTCTATGAACTTATTCTAAATAGCTATGCAGGAATCTTCGGACCAAGGGTTGGGGGGTTAACATATCCCAAGGAATAGTTTCGCTCTCCATTGAATTCGATAAGAGGAGTGGTGATAGGTTGCATATGTTTCGGTCCAAGGCCAATAGGCTCAAAGGCACCTAAGAATAAATAATTTGAAGATCTACATGTGGAAATTAGCACCCTATGCACGTTACGATTCCCCATAATAACTGTGATTACAAAGGGGGCTTCATGAGGTAGATAGACCCTCTTAAGGTCTTCTTATGGAAATACCATCATTGGAATTCCCTTGGGAGATTGACATGGGATAAAGACATGGTTGAGTTGTACTCCTTCATATTGGATACTCCTGAGGTGGCCTTTCTAGCCATGGAAGAGAGTCCATATATGGAAAGGCCTCTAACGATGCTTTGGACATCAATCGAAGGGATGTCGTCTTTATTTTTGTTATTGTTATGGTTATGATGGCCTTGTCTCCCATCTTTGGCATTAAATTCTTTGAGGTATCCCCACTTTATCGCCCCCTTAATGACATCTTTAACATTAAAGCAATAGTTAGTATTATGGCCATGGTTATGGTGGAACCTACAGCACTTGGATTTTTCCCTCCAATCATACATGGCCCTCATGGTCTTGGGCGAAGGTATGATATCCCGAGATTTTCCTATTGTGAAGACTTCTTCAATTATGGATATCAACGGGGTGAAATGCTTAGCCTTTGGAGGCCTTGTATTCTTGCCTAGTTTCTTATTCTATTATTCTCAACTGCTTATGAGGTATCCCCAAGACGGCAAAAGAATATTTCCCCTTTCATTGATGGAAAGAAGCAATGGCATGTCTATATGAGATGTTATCGTTAGCATTCATATTTTTTTTAGCTCTTTCGAGCAATTCCGTCATAGATTTTGTAGGTTTCTTGCGAAAATACCTCAGCAAGTCTTTTGAGGTGAGGCTTAAGATAAAGGCAGCCACACATATGGTATCATTCAGATCATCAACTTGGAGAGTCTGTTAGTTAAATATATTGGCATACTCCCTGGTGGCTTCGTCAATCTTCTATATAAATGGAGGAGGTAAGTGACAATCTTCCTCATTTTATGAGATTTAATAAAATGGATGATAAAAGATCTTGCCAGCTTAGTAAAGCTTCCATTGGTACCCGGTTTGAGATTGGCAAACTAGTGCCTAGTTGTTCCCCTCAAAGTAGAGTTAAAAGCTTTGTACAAGACCTCATCATGTGTATTGAAGAAGCATGAGTGACCTGTAATTTTCTAAATGATCGATGGGGTCCTTAGACCCATCAAATGGTTATACGCTAGGCATCTTCTACTTTAGGGGAATAAAGTAATGTTGAACATCATTGGACAAAGAAAACACCATCTTTTGGAGATCTAACTCAATAGTCCTAGGAGTTTAAGTCTTATACTGGTTGAGGAAATTCCCCAATCAGTATTGCATTTTATTTATCTTATTGTTCCGGGGTGTATAGACACACAAAAACCTCCTTGGGATTGATCACCGTGGAGTGATAGCATGCACTTGACAGGAATGAGGGTCATTGATCACCGGGGGGCTCTAGGTACACTCCAGATCATTATGACCCTTTAACGGTGGCTCACGATTTTCCCTAATACAACTATGTTCTGGTGTAACTGGTTCCTCTACCACTGAGGGCAGATGAAGCTTACTGAGAATGGTAGCTAGATGCTCTTGAATCTCTTTTTATTAAGCTTCCATTTCTTCGAGAGAACATTCCACAATGACACTACCTTTGGACCTCGAAAAGATGAGAGAAGTGTCAAAGTGTAAGAAAATTATTTGAAGTGGTCCGGACCTCAGTCGATGATCCTATGCCCATTGTAAAAGGGGGGTTTATTATTTATTAGATCACAAAAGTGTTATCATGATCTATGAGACCTCTTGAGTTTTGGTCAAGAGAGTTTACAGTCTTAAGGCCTTTATAAAAAATTCAAAGGACCTTACTAAGTGACTGATGGACTTATGTAGGGGTTCCTAAGTATTGATTTGGAGTTAACAATATATACATAGTGTAAGGTAACAGAAAATTATCCAAATTATAAGTTTATGCTCTTAACAATAGGTCGATAGAGTATATAACAAAGAGTAAACACTAATGAATGCTAAACCTCTTAGTTCTCTAGAAGTATTATATTTTTAATATATCCTTAACCCTTCTCCAGTCGTCTATTTATATACAAACTCTAGGATAGAGAGGGAGTGGACTGTCATAACATGACTGTGATAACTCTGAGGTTTGACGACATCAGCAAGGTGGTGGAATGTTATGCGAGGGTTTTGAAAGTGGTGTAAGGCAGTTACATGTAGTATTAAATGCAAATGGGAGATTTTAATTGAAGCAGGGTCGACTAGTGGTGATAGGTGAAATAGTGATGTGCTTTTTGCCTATCCACTGGACCAATTGCAAAAACTTTACCGCATGTTCAGGAGGTCTATGATTATATTGGGGCTTTCATAAGTTGATATTGAGATGTTACGGAAGGATATGCCTCGGTGTTGAGGGTTAGGTGACCTTAGGAGGTCATTTATCTTTATTCAGAGGTTTGTTCTAAGCATCAGTCTTGGAGAAACTTTGGTGATGTGATCTCTGAGCTTGGTTGAGAAGACATGTTGGAACGAATGACCCTTCTAGGGTGAAGGTGGGATCACTGAGGTCTGCTACAATTTTGTGGCCTTTTTTTTAGAGAAACGGAGGTCTCAGGGACTAAGCAGTGGTCTGTTAAAGGTTATAGGCCATCCTTAGGACCTGTGTTCTTGGCTAAGGGTAGTCAAGGAGTCTAAGGGTTAATTAGGGTATCATCATTGAATTTGGCCATTTTTTAATATCAAGTTGTTAATTTACTTTATATTGTTTTCTCGTGCTATATAAAGTTCTTTATTTTGATTTGTATAGCTATGTGAAATTTAATGAGTTTTTTGTAGCTGGTAACTAATGTATCATAAAGCTGGTATAACTCATCATATGCATTTATCAAAGCTTCCTTTTAGATATCATCCAGAGAATTTGATTTTGAACATACCTCCTCCTTACCTAATGTACCATTAGATGATGATGATGTGTTGACGTATGAATGAGGGGGTTAAAGAAATTTTACAAAGTGAGTCTTTAATGTGGTTTGGCTTTTGCTTACGTCCACGCTCGAGATGGTACTCAAGAAACATCAATATCTCCATTCATTAAAGGGAAACCAAAAACCTCACAAAAAATTATAACACCTAGAAAATTACAACCAACAAGAGGGAACTATACTCGCCCTGGTCCCAGAAGAACACGCAAATCCAAAGGTCTTACTACGCCTTGACTTCTCGTAGCTACGATATTAACGACTATGAAGATACAATGTAGTTAAACCGTAAGTAACAAAAATATGATCCGCAATCAAAATGTAAAGCAAAGTTTCTTCACTAAAAACAAGTATACAAGTACATAACTCAAGTGGGTATTAGGCTAAATTTTTATCTTATAAGAGTTTAGGTTTTATATCTTTGGCTAAAGAGGGATTGGGGAAGAAACTTTAAGATCAAAAGAGTTTTTGGTGGTGCTTTGCATCAATGGAGTTTTTGGTTTGAAATTCTCACGTTGGAATGGGTTTGGGACTTGATTTCTCTCTTTAGAAAGATCAACCAAAGGGACACACGCTTAGAAATTGAACTTTGATCAATGGAGATGTTGTAGTAATCATGTGTGTTTAAAGAAGGAACCTAAAAGGTCCTTTTATATGCATTATGATAACACGCTTTTTGTATATGTCGTTGTCTTCAAAAGCCTAGCCTCAAAATCCCTTGAATACCTACAAAACTTGTTAAACAACTCGTATTGAGGTACGTACGGGTATCAATCCAACTTTCAAGCGAAAAACAAATAACGTGAATGCTTGCAATTTCAACTTTTTTATTATTTTTTAAATTTTTTAAATTTTAAAAAAATGATTTCAAGGGAGAATTAACTAATTAATGCTAAAAATCTGAAGTGACTAATTAACTTCAAACACATAACCAGGTGTGATAAATGTGAGAAGGTTCAAGAGATGGGATTACACCGCGTGATCAATTACTTTAATTTTTTAATTTATTGAATTGAAATAAATTGAGATAATATTAAATTCATAATCTGACTCTCGTTACAATTATAAATTGAATAGTATCTTTTTCAGAAAACAAACTTAAAAATGTCACACATTAAATATATGAGATTTATAATCTTTTTAATAAATTACCCGCTAAGATCAATTTAATAAAAATTTTACGAATCCTCGAATTTTAACACTGAATTAATATTCAAATTTAGGAAAACTTATCTCTAGTTCGATTCCAAAATCAAATATTAAAACAAAATTAATTTACTATATCTCTATACGTAAATTAATTTGTGACAAAATTAAAAATTAATTCTCCTAGAAATATGACAATCGACAAAATTACTTAATTAAATTAACATCCCACGTGATTTTGTCCCACCCCTTGAACGTGGTGTTTAACCAAACATTCTCATGTTAGAACATAAAACAACAATCAAATACATTTTAAGAATAATACAAAATGAAACGAGAAAAAGAAATACGTTATGCAAATTTTCCTGTCGAATCACGGTCTTGAAATGCGTCTTGACATACGTTCAACGTCTTCACAATATCAACACTTGATTACAATAATAAAAATAAAAACTAAACCTAAAAATTGTTATAAACTAAACTAATTTTTTTTTATTTTTTCTAAATTTTTTAATTTTCCTAAACTGTACAAAATTTACACTTACTTCTCTTTTTTTTCTCATCTATCTGTGTGAGTCCTATTTAAAGAGCTACTTTCCTTTTAATTTTATAACTCACGAATGCTAGGTTTTGCTGGAAGATTTGGTGGGATCTTGAAAGGCTAAGTCAAAGGTTATTTGGGGGGAGTTCGGACCAAAAAAATAAAGGGTATTGTACCACAGGGACTAGATTTATAAACTTGAAAAGCATTGTCCTAAAAATTCAAATATAGGAAAGAACATGACCTTTACCTTAATTCTCTATTTTTTTTATATACACGTGGATTTTGGCAGGGGAAACGGGATAAAGTTGGCAGGGGTTTTGGTCTTTGAAAAAAATCGTTTGAGGTTCCTATTTTAATGGAAGTAAAGTTATTTATTTCGGGTTGGAGGGAGGTCGGATCAGCTCTAGATTTTGTGTTGTTGGGTATGGAGGTTGGGTCGTAAGTTGGCTGCCCGGATTTGGTTGGAGGTGGTGGGTTCAACTGGCCAGGGCTATAAGGGTGGAGGTCAGAGTTCAGTCGACGGGTTTGTAATAGGTCTTGAACCGGAATGAAGGCGGTGGGTTTGTGGGAGTAGGCTGTCGGCGGGGGTTAAGGTGTGGGTCGGTGTTTGGGTGCCGAACATAGTATCTTAGTGTGGGGTGAGGGAAATGTTGTGGCCAGATTTGGTGGTTTGGGCCGGAGCCATTCTGTCACCAGTCTTTTGTTGGAGTTTTCCAGCCAGTTTGGGGTTATGACGGTTGTTGGTTCTCATGGTGAGTATTTGGGGGAGAGAGAAAGGAATGTGTGTGGTGTTTAATTGTAATAAAAAATATAATTAAATATTTACAACTTAATAAAAAGCAAGTATAAAATTAAAATTACAACTAAAAAGAAATCAAACTTACTAACAAAAATTAAATTCCAAATCTTTAAATTATAAGACTCAAATAAATAATAATAAAATATAATAATGATAATAATCAAGCTAAACTAAAAATAAATAAAATAGATAAATAAATAAAAACCTATATATATATACATAAATATTATAAAAATACACTATTCGCGATAAAGAACCCTAATATTTACAACTACGCATACAAATAAAATATAAACTAGATCCTAAAAATCTACACGACTTAAATAAAAATCGAAAAAAATATAAACGTACAAACTAAACACACACGAAGCTCGGGTGATGGCTTCGGCTCGGTTTAAGCATATGTTTGGTACAGAATTGGACCGAGGGCAACAGAACTCATCTGATTTATGTCTTCACAGTTCTTTGATTTTCCTCATTTAACGCATTTGGCTACTATTTTGTCACAATTATGTCGATTTATCACCATTTGATACCGCGACTGACTATTGACCTGCAATATAGATAACTATGAACATAAGGTTAATTTTATCGAGAACAAGCGATTGAAATGCATCTATTTGGGGCATAAATTAAAAACTTTTGGATGCTTATCGCACCACCCCCAAACAGAACATTGCTAGTGCTGGAGGACTTAAAATAAAATACTGGATCATTCGATTTATATGATAATCGGGTTTCAAAAAAATAATAATAATGGTGTATCTACATAGGAGATTCAAGATCTCATACCTTTGCAGTTCCTTCTAGCTTGAATCGTAGAGATTTGATCTCTTTCCTGTTACATCGATCTGTGTCGTAAATCTAACGGTGTGGTAGCCACAAAATCGAAATGATTTTTTAAAATCTTAGCAGTGTTAAAATAAAAACTTTTGTGATTTTTTATGTCTTTCAGCCTTTGGAACCCGTAGAAAAAATTTCAACCCCATCCGATCAACGGTTCTTAAGTTATGGCTCTAACAAGTAAATACCATTATATGACGCATTTGTTTGGGAAGATGAAATCGTGTGTTCTTGAATTGATTTCATCCCCAAACTTTCATATCCATGAATCTAAAAGTATTATATCAAGGTGCATTTATATTATAACACTTTCTAAAATATTTAATTCACCTTCTTGATTCGATTCCAGATCTAATCTGTGTTATCAAATTTTCTTCGTGAATCATTATTTTGTAAAGATGCGTGAAGCAGGAAGATCAACCGATCTACATTAACTTGAAATTTCTTGTGCCTATTCCTCCATATGTCAGGAACCCGTGGTTCTACTTTCGGAAATTTTGAATTCTCCAATTGCCCATAATCGATTTTACAATATGAGAGCTTTGAAAGAGACCTCGAGATCTTCCATGTTATTCCGTTAAGCCAATACATGTCATTGGTGTGTGGGAACCAAGGATCATGACCATAACACTCATTTTTCATATATTTTTCTGATCTATATTGATCCCACACTTATTAGGAGACAAGGGGTAGCTTATATAAGCTAGCACGGGGACCCCTAAGAGAAATAAGAGACTAGCTTCCTATAAAATTAGGAATCCTAATTAAATGCAATAATTAATTCCATAATTCTATAAATTATTATTCATTCCACTGAAGAAGAAGAAGAAGAAGAAGAAGAAGAAGAAGAAGAAGAAGAATTGCACTCTAGTCGACTATCTCAAAATTATAATTTCGAGCTCCTCGTTATTAAATTCTTAATAATCTCCCCACGTTAAGATTACAGATACCCGTCGATTAAATTAAATTATTGACAGTTATGTTTAATCGACCTCTTATAAATTCCTTGAGATCGTTCGCTTAACTTATTTGATATGTTGGATAATTAAATCCACGAGCCGGGTTTGACATAATCAAAACTTATAAGCTATATCAAGAGGGTATCATCAATCTCTATACCGAGATGTGTATTCCATTCATAATTAACTTTCACCATACGTTAATTGCTATTACCCATAAATGAATCTCACTCAGTAGGTCAAAGTAATGAACAGTTGATGCACGTGTCCATTAATTATGTACAGATTAAGAGATTAATCACTCGTAATAACCATGACATGTGCATTATCTTATATAGTCAGTATAAAGACAGTTACCTCAAATTAGTCCCGTTCAATACACACAAAGTATACTAGCGCAATAAGTCGAAACTATACCATTTCCTATAATCAATATAGACCTACTAAAATAGTGTGCTATAATCATATTGATGGTATGTCCATTTCCATCTAAGATTGTGAACCAAACTTCTATTCTATAAGGACCGGTGATCTGCTCTTCCGTGTGTAAGCCGAACTTTACACAACAAATCAACTACTGGGCAGATTAAAAGACACCTAAGCATAAATATATAAAATAACATGACACAAACATCACTTGTGAATATTCTCATTAAATAGACATACTAAAATTTAGTTGTGAACCATGACTTTTCGTATACAACCCCAATAATCTCCTTATACTTAAAGACATGGAACCATGCATCTAGCAACCATACCTCACACCTAGAGTAAGAGGCTTACCAGTTTTCAAGCAATGCAATCACATCAACTAGAAAGTCCCTTATGTATAATTTCTTATACAAGGCGTACTATATACTTTCTAAAATCTTAAATATGACTGAATACATGAGTTAGTAACCTACAAGTTACTTATCTCTTTACTTGAAAACCAAATATATATTCATTAATCCTTTTCAGGTACTTGAATATTTGTTCTATTCTAGAGTAATACAAATTCCAAATCTGAAAGAGCAAAATCCCTTCATGGAATATTGTATAACAAAGTTTTGAAAGAATAATATCAATATGATAACTTAGATAAGTCAAAGTACATTCTTTATAGTGATAAATGATAATCTGATCCTAAAAATGTAATAGAATTGTCTATTGTTTTCGTATTGAACTGATTGGACTACCACAGTATAACTGTATGGCATATCCCTACATCGCGTGCGATGATAAATATATTTATACATATAGTATCTATAAACACCACCATGATTCTATCAATCCTTCCATATATGAACACATCCAACCATTAATCAAAATTATGAATTTGATTGCCTCTCTTATTAGATTCACTTGCAACTTATGGGTTTGACCCCATATTGCTGAATCTATATGGTACAAAATATCAAAACTTTTCTAAGAATGTTTTGCATACTTGTGAAGGAATACCTTATTATAGTTACAGGGTTTGTTATCTTATTCTCCAGGAGTCACGATGGGTGACAATCCTAAGAATAAGAAACGCTCCCATTATGAAAAAGTTATCCCTTTACGGGTGTACAAATCGTAATGCGTTTATATAGTTTTCACCATTATGAGAATTAACAATCCTCCCACTACGATAAGGTAGTAGAATGTCATACTCATTTCTTTGTGATGTTTTCACCTATACTGGCGGTATGAAAGAAGTTCACATAAGCCTATTATACCTTCATTTATTGCGAACAATGCTCTTAAGAATGTGGTCTAGAATATAGATTTAAACATTTATCCTTGTTCCAACTTCTCATGTTTTATCCCAACACAAGTGTTGCACTACCCATTATATAAAGTATCGTAATTGAGTTGAAAGCGATCCATTATCTTCAATGGGAGTAAAGAAAACTGACTTGGAAAACAATCTTGACATATGCGTATCTATATCTTATAAATAATCATCATGAATCTTATCACGTGTGAAAGAAACCAAATTCTTCTTTCTTTGACACACTATTACTGAAAGTAACTTGTGGCATAATCTTCATGGATATAGTCTGAACTACTGATCTGTAATTCTTAAATTTCCAAATAAATAGTAATAGAAATATATCAATCATAATAAACCAATTCTAATATTTTTGTAGCTATAATACCTCCTAGTCATTTTCAATTTAAACCAAATTCATTAACTAGAAGTGCCTCCACTTATGATGAATGCAAGAATCCACCTTCCACCAGTTTAGAATTCATTTGAATAAAAGGACCTGGCTATTTGGTGATATAGATATATTATGCTTTATAGATAATAATCTTATCCATTTAGTGATAAATCATGAATATTATTCAAAAACTACAGTGTACAAAATGAAATTTATTTTATAATGATTATCCGTTTTAGTACCAAAGATGAATATATTGTTTATTACCATTAACAACACATATATTATTAAAATAAAATAAATATCCTTCCACAAAAAGAGTAGAAGTTGAACCAAAGTTCCTTATATTCTCACATACTAATAAGCAATCATTTAAAATTAATCTCTAATTATCAAAACTGAGACTCACGTCTCCCACTGCAATTATAAATTCCCTATAGTAGATAAACTCACCTATTACTAGTTGACTGGTTTCCTGGAACCAATGATTAATGGCTCATGTGTCTACAATCCAGGTTATCGTAGAACAAACCATTAGATATTCTTCAACCTTTTTGCAAATAAAATGTATTTACCTTATTATTTTAAATAAGACAAGCTTTTTAACTCCTACTAGTGTTCTAACTGCTCTTAGTGGATTCACTTACGATTGCGCAATTCAGGATTTGTCTTTGAAACCTAGCCACCGTCAGAATTTTGACTTAATAGTTTCTGATTTAACTTTAGATTTTATCAACATTTCGTCTAAGAGGTGAAGTTATTTCAATAACCTGAATACTTATATGATATTATGATAAAACCTTTTGTTGGGGAGGATATTGGCGTGAGTTTCCTCGCTAATTTCACCTCTTTTGATTTTTAGTTCTTTCTGATGAGAAATCACCATCAACACATAATCTTATAACTAGAGTTATATCAATCATACTAATATTCCTTTAAAGTCATTTATAGCAACCTGCCTAACTATATGCCCTAATTATTAAACATTAGATGTGAGATAATCATCATATTATAGGTAATGGACACTGACTAATACTAATGTCACAATATATCTAACTTAATGAACAAGTAATATTGTGTCATACCATTAATCTTTTCCACTTATATTCCATATTTCCTTACAGAAATCTTATGATATGACTATTCAAGACAACACTGAGAAAATACACATATTCATTTCTCTATCGCCAACACTATGTCCAATTTAAATTCGGTCCTTTTAATTATTACCATAAGGTATATAAAATTGAGTATGAAATAAGTGAATATTAGAGTTACCATTTAAAACTAGATAATCAAATAATAAAGAACATATTATGACAAGCAATTAACTTTGAATTCAATTTAAAGTTGGTTCCCTTTACCATTTTAAAAGAATTCGGCAACATACCAATTATCGTTTGAATAGCATTCCTCTTTGGAGAACCTACTATACATAATCACATTAGGCACGCCAATTCCTTTAATTTTACCATCTAAGCAAAGACTATGCCGAATAAAATTAATAGCTGACACTTCGATCCCACAAAATAATAGCATTCCTCATTGGAGAACCTATTATGACTTTGTGTCTAAGTTTATACCACCGACTAATTTTAGACTATCCCATATCACATAGACTCCTCCTTTGGGGGCCGCCCAATGAATATGAGCCCAAATTACCCGTAAGAAAATTTGCACTGATTACCACAATAATTAGTATTCCTATTTAAATGACCTACTTGTTATTAAAAAACTACAAATCATTGGATGAGACCGTGGGATTTTTTTGTGAACAAATCCCTCTCCCACTTAATAATTTAAAACTTTTGTGAGGGTTGTCCAAAAGAGAAGTTTAATTTTAATATTTCTTAAAAATACAAGATAACTGGCGCTTGTCAAAATTTATGATTGTCCAAATTTCCACGCGTCCAAAACATGTGTAATAAATATAAATTCTAAATTTCCTTGTATTCACAAAATAAATCCGAAAATTTAATTTATGTTTTCTGATTACACATTAAAAACCCATAATTTAAAAAAATAAATAAACATATAACCATGGAGATTGTTCAATTTTAGTTATCCAATTAATATAATGGGATTTTCTAATTTATTAATTCAAATTAAAATAATTCTAAAAATTAAATTTAATTTGAGTAATAAATAAAACCCATTAAATTTAATAAATTTAAAATGAACCACAAAAAAATTTATACTCTAAGAAAATCATGATCTAAGGTCGGGTCTAATAATATTTATCCATGTTATCTAATTTGATGGGTCCGCTAAAATTAATTAATTTTAATACGCCATTAAATAAAACACAAATATTAAACAAGTGCCACAATCACAACAGAATAAGAAAAGCAAGAGACACAATCCATAAACAATGAGGAAGCGAAAATAAGTCCATCATCATTATGGTCTCTAATTCCTTATCGCGTGCAATCATTGACTCCAAGAATCCTTCCCATGTAAGGAACCATACCAAGTAGGAAATCTAGGCTAAGTCGAAGTTTGTCCATAGTGTTCCACCACAACTAAAATACTCTGAAAGGTTGCCCGTGCCAAAACAGCACATAACCGCACCACCGCGCCATGCCATCTAAACACCTAATATACCTATGAAATGTATCGTGATGCTTCCATGTGATGGCGTAATCATTAACTCACACTCCCATGGTCCATTACTACACAATAAGATTCCACAAAAACTTTTCAAATTGTTGTCTGACAAATCTCATTCGTCCCTAAAATTATCTTCGGTGTCCGGCTCATCAATCGATACAAATGTCGACGAAACAAAATATAATTACATAATAATTACAATTAGATCTAATGATCTAAAACTAAAAATTAATTATTACAACCCAATCGAAGACAAAAAAATAACAATGCGTAAACTATCATATGATCTAATCACATAAAATTAATAAATATGAATCGGACCATAATAAAGGGAAGAAATTTATGAATCTCTACAAAAAAAGATCCTAGATCTAGCATTCATTCAAGATTAAAACTTAATTGATTAAACAAATTTTGATGGACAACAAGGATTTCTCAATTATCAAGTAAATCAAAATCCTACTTTGATACCAATTGTTAGAGGACTTAAAATAAAATACTGGATCATTTTATTTATATGATAATTGAGCTTCAAATAAAATAATAATCATGGTGAATCTACATAGGAGATTCAAGATCTCATAACTTTGTTGTTCTTTCTGGCTTGAACCATAGAGATTTGATCTCTTTCGTGTTACACTAATATGTATCATAAATCTAACGGTGTGGCAGCCACAAAATCGAAATGATTTTTCAAAAATCTTAGCAGCAGCAAAATAAGATATTTCTTTAGTTTTTATGTCATTCGACCTCTAGAACCCGTAGAAAAAATTTCAGCCCCATCTGATCAATGATTCTCAAGTTATGGTTCTAACAAGTAGATACCATAGCGTGTTACGTATTTGTTTGGGTAGATGTAATCGTGTATTCTTGAATTGATTTCATACACAAACCTTTATATCCATGAATCTAAAAGTATTATATCAAGGTGTAATTATATTATAACACTTTCTTAAATATTTAATTCACCTTCTTGATCCGTCGTTTATTCGATTCCAGATCTAATCTGTGTTGTCAGATCAATTTCGTAAATCATTATTTTATAAAGATGCACGAAGCGGGCAGATCAAATGGTCTAAAAATGACTTTAAATATCTTGTGCCTCTTCCTCTATATGTTAGGAACCCACGGTTCCACTTTCATAATTTTTGGACTCTCCAATTGCCCGTAATGGATTTTACAATATGAGAGCTTTGAAAGAGACCTCGAGATCTTCCATGCTATTCCGTTAAGACAATACATGTCATTGATGTGTGGGCACCAAGAATCACGACCTTAACACTCATTTTTCATGTATTTTTCTGATCTATATTGATCTCACACTTATTAGGAGACAAGGGGTTGCTTATATAGGCTAACACGGGGACCCCCACGAGAAATAGGAGACTAGCTTCCTACAGAATTAGGAATCTTAATTAAACTCAATAATTAATTCCATAATTCTATAAATTACTATTCATTCGACTAAATAATAATTTCACTTTAGTCTACTATCTCAAAATTATCATTTTGAGCTCCTCGTTATTAAATGCTTAATAATCTCCCCACGTTAATATTACAGATATCCATCGATTAAATTAAATTACTGACAATTATATTTAATCAACCTCTTATAAATTCCTTGAGACCGTTCACTTAACTTATTTGATATGTTGGATAATTAAATCCTCCGGTCGGGTTTGACATGATCAAAACTTATACGCTATATCAAGAGGGTATCATCAATCTCTATATCGAGACGTGGATTCCATACATAATTAACTTTCACCATACACTAATCACCATTACCCAGTCTACCAAGCATATTGATCCATAAATGAATCTCACTCAATTGGTCAAAGTAATGAACAATTGATGCACGTGTCCATCAATTATGTACAGATTAAGAGCTTAATCACTTGTAATAACCATGATATGTGCATTATCTTATATAGTCAGTATAAAGACAATTATCTTAAATTAATCCTATCCAATACACATAAAGTGTACTAGCACAATTAATCGAAATTATACCGTTTCTTGTAATCAAGATAAATCGTGTGCTACAAGGAACGATGATCTGATCTTCCGTGTGTAAGTCGAACTCTACACACCAAATCATCTACTATGTATATTAAAAGACACCTGTGCATAAATATATAAAATAATATGATGCAAACATCACTTGTGAAGATTCTCATTAAATAGACATACTAAAATTCACTAGTGAAACGTGACTTTTAGTATACAACCCCAACAGCTAGTCCCCGAGCAAAAATAGAGAGAAATAGATATAAGTGACCAAAAGGGTGTCCCTTTCGCGGGCACTTACGATTGCACTTAGCATGTGCAACAAGCCGTTAAACCTATAGGTTGCCCTACAGGATGAGTGGTGTCTCGTGAGGGTTTGCAGTAAATCTACCCACAAATTTCAAAAGTTTTATCAAAAGACAGTTTCTTACTTGACGATGAAAATCTATACAACCCAACTAAAAAGATATTATGGAGTACATTGTTCAACTATCAAAGTAAGGAATAAAATTACTTAATACCAAAAGCATAATCATTCATAAAACTCAACATGTGTTAGTGTGAAATAATCGTAAGTATCCTTAGAGTGATTCCAATATCACCTTTGTAGAATTAATGCTTTGACATCAATTCTCACTGGATATATCTCTCTGAATCGAACTCTGTGATAATTGGGTAAATATATCTCTCTAGTGTGTACGGATGTGAGTTAATGTACACAAGGTCAAATGTCTCGCACACTTTATATGAAATGACGGATACATGAAAAAAATTGATCTTATGAAGGAATGCTAACCACTATGTTGAGAATGTCGAGTTAGTTACAATATAGGCTTCTCGTTTTCCCGAACACCTCACCAAGACTTCTCCCCTTGAACTCCCTTAAACCATTAGACATACCAAAAATTCGTATCTACCCTTGAGCCACCCCAAAACCACCATGAAACCACCATTTTATAGCATAGAAACACCTTATTTCACCAAGTGTAACCATAGGAAGGATGTTGGGTTGTTAGAGATGTTATTCTTAGAGGTTTATTGAGGTTTATAGAAGCTTGAAGATGGATTTTTGAATAAGAAGAAAGAGTAGTTCCTGGATATTAAAATTTCAATTGGGAGCTTAAAGAGTGAGGTGTTGTGACTCCCTTTAGGGCCACCTTTGGAGGTGGGGAAGTCACCCACCTTCTCTACCATTATTTGAGGACATTTTGAGGTGAGAAATACTTATCTCTTACTAAGTTAAGTTAATGATGATATTAGTATGAGTATTTTGCATCTTTTTTATATTAGGTGTGAAGAAATAACCATCCATGATTAAAGATTGAATACTACATGATTTCAAGATATAGTTTAGAAGAAAATGAGATATTCTATCTTTGAAATGGGTCTTGTAGTAAACCTATGTTTAACTTGATTTTTCTACATATTTAGAGATTAAAATATGTTGATTCAGGTTTTAAATGTACTAATAGACTTATTAGTATCATTCTTACTATTTCTTATGAAAATGGGCACTTAAAATAAAGGATAAAATGGGTTTTAAAAATGGATAATTTTCAGCCCACTATTCACAAATATTTTATGAAATAACATGTTTTAAACTCATATTTTAAGGTAAATAAAATATTTATTTGATGTGAAGAATACTTGGTATGTATATGTATTTTTATGAGATTAATCTAGTGATTTTAATGTTGATGAATCATTATGAAATGAGCAAATGGAGTTTCATTTAGAAAGTGTACTATTAGTTTGTTAAACTAAGTTTCGGGGTTAAAAGTGTAAATATGTGAAAATGTAGTCTTCTTTCAAACTTTGGGTGAAAATGTA
The DNA here is from genome assembly GCA_949130495.1 of Sambucus nigra. Classification (NCBI taxonomy): domain Eukaryota; kingdom Viridiplantae; phylum Streptophyta; class Magnoliopsida; order Dipsacales; family Adoxaceae; genus Sambucus; species Sambucus nigra. The sequence continues at coordinate 376,121,429 of OX422209.1, read as the reverse complement.
AATAATGAAAGTGTAGGAGACTAAGTGTGAATAAAATGACTAAGTATGGATCTTTATGCAAAAAGTCATAATTAAAGTGTGTAACACTAAGTTTGAAATGCAAAGTGTCAAATGTGTAAATGTTGATTAAAATGGGTTTTTAGTGTTAAAACTCATAAATAAAGTGTGTAGACTTTAAAATGTGAAAAGTATAATTTTATATATTAAAGGGAGTAATGTGCAAAAATGTGTGTTTCGATAAAATTAGAAGTTGAAAATGTGTCATAGTGACTAAAATGCCTAGGTGTTAAGTTTGAAGCTTAAAAGGGATGTTTTTGTAAATAAAACTTGAAAATAAAAGTGAAGTTACGTATTTTCATGTAAATTGGGTAAATTGGATATTTTGCTTGAAGTGTAACATTTTCAGGAAACAAAAATATTAAAGAGTGTTTTGACACCTATGTAGAAAGAATTAAATAAGTCCTTAAACGGAAATGTTTTCTGGTGTAAAGTCAACATGTGGGAAAAAAGGGCTTTAATGGAATATAATGATTTTTCCTAAATGAATAATAGGAAAGTAGACGGTTAAGTCCAAGGCTTTGGCTTCGACCCGAAAAAGGCAAATTAATGTGGACAATATGAAAAATGTCGAACACATTGGCAAGATAATGATATTAGATGATGTTGGGTTAAATAATTATGTAGGGCTATGATGTCCCTAGTGGTGAAAGACCCTAAACCAACTATAGTTTACTTGGTGCTCGGTGTCGGACGGTGAAATTTTGTGAAACCGTGGGTGTGCATGTGTTGTGATGGATATGTGTGTTGGAAGAATCCCTAAAGATAATGCTAAGTGGTGAATTGAACATTCATGAAAGAAGGATAAATGGATGGTATTAATTCATTGAATTGTTAATACAAGAATAATGCACCGTTAAATGAGGTGATTAAATGACGTTCAAGATACCTAATGAGGTTTGAATCATAATGAACACAAGCATGTGTTATACGAGGCTTTCAAAAGAAAATAAGTATTTTTCTAAACATGGTGTGTGTGTGCTTTGAATGGAAGTCCTATAATATGGTTAAGTAACTCTGGCATGAGTTAATAAACGTTGACTAATAAACGTTTGAAAGTAAATGAAAGATTTTTCCTAACAATTGCTAATTGTTTAACCGCGTACGTTTATAGGAAGGAATGACAGTTTTTAAGCATAATGATATAAAATGATTCTTTGTAAAGATAAGGAGAATAAACGGGTTAAATGACGTTTTTTGGAATAAAATAATTTAATACACCGGGACATGTATTTCCAAAAGTATATATGTAGATATATACGTATTTTCACATGCATGTGATTGTAGCGTGTGAGTGTTCTTTCTGAAGTTTATTTCTATATTGTATTTGTATATATTCCCACTGAGCATTCTTCTCACATCCCTCCTTTTGTTACGGCAGGTTGTATGTTGTTTCGTAATTTAAGAGCGTTATATAGGTGAGTAATTATTTACATTTACGATTAATGGCTCTGTTTACTTGGCCTTGGGGGCACTTCCCTTGGGTCCTAACATGTAGTTAATGAAAATTGGAATCGCATGCTAACAAGAGTAACATTAAATAATAATAAAACTGGACTAAAAACATTATTTAGGTTGTTTCACCACACTTCACAATTAACGTACGAACCAGATCGGGTTGATAATTTATTAACCCTTAAATTCGGGTTGGGGTGTTACAACTTGGTATCAGAGCTTTAGGTTCAATGTTCCTTTCGGGTATGACATGGTGAGGTCAGTAGTGGATCTGTCGGTGTCGTTGTGAGTTGGAACCGATCACGCTTCCCTGGTGACGATTTGTTATTTGTACCTTAATGGTAAAGTCGAGATATTGAGCACGTTGTGCCCTTCTATTTGACTTGGTGCTCGGCTAAGTTAGTAGCCATTTTTATTCTGCTGCATTTGTTCTAGTAGTGTTAGCCAGCGAGTATCGTGTTTTGGTGTAGGCCGTTAGGTGATGGCACCTTAGGCTTATGTGAGATGTATCATGTGGAAGTTTGATGATTATAAAGTCTTAATGATTTCAGTTGCATCTTAGCTGGTATGCTTGTGGTTTCATCTACGAGATTAGGTGACTAAGTAGCGTGGCTTGTGAATAAATAATTTTATGGATATTAGAATGCCTAAGTGACTTGATTATTATTTGGGTTTAGATAATCATAATGATTCAGGGTAATTTAAGAACGAATCTATATAGTCCTTGGGACTTAGTGTTAGAAATGTGGTGTTGAATTATGGTTATAGAAAAATTAAGTGGTATTAAGTAATAGGATCTCTTGTGGCATCAAAAGTATTGGCCCAAAGTTTTATAGGTAGTACCCGATGCCACGTATCCTGCCAAATTTTTTATAGTAGTAACTTGTGATCTAGAAAACGAGTGTGATGGCCATATAGTGAGACCAGTTAGTTGTCATAGTTGAGTGTTTAATAAGTTTAAGTTATATGTCATAATGAGTTTGATCTCAAGTTACAGTTATGGACAGGCATGTGAATCCGTACTGATAATGCCTTAGATGTATATGTTATGGATTAGCTAATGAGTTATTAATACAAGTGATAGACACTTCCTAGTAATGGTGAACTTTAGATTGCACTTTGTGTATTACGATAACAATGATGTCTCTCTTTAAACTTTGGGGATTTGTTATGATGTCAAGGACATAGAGTTACAGTTGGTGTAGCACGTAGTAATTGGGTTAGTGTTTGACCCTAAAAAAAATTGACGACCATGATTGGTTGTTATACTAGTAGGATTTTGTTGTGATCACTCCTACTCTAGAACGTGCATAATCGCTGGAGATGATCGAATTGGTGTCATTTTTATAAAGCGTTGGGAAATTTATTATGTGGATGCATAGGTTGTTGATGTTTGTAGTTTGATTTAATCGTGTCGCTTTGTGGAAATACTTAGGAGTTAGCGCCATGGCTTATTGATAAGCTTGTGTTAAGGTATGACCCTTGTGGATAATATCAAAAATAGGTTGATACGTGTTAGGTTTTACACTTGGGAGATTTAGGACACAATGATGTTCATCATGGTTTTAGAGATAGCACTCGAAATGGAGTGTTAGGCCTGATTATAGAACCTATGTGTGCAACCCGTATGGCTTAGTATGACTCTAGTGAGGAGAAATATTAGGTATTAGGCATGGATAATTCTTGAAAATTCGAGGTGCCATTGTAACTAGTCCGATAGTTATGGATCACATAGGACGTTACTAAGGATTGTAACGATGGTGTGTAGGGTAAAATTATGTGAGTGTTGTATTTCACTAGATGAGAAAGATTTCGAGGTTTGAAAGTTAGCAATCACATGTAGAAATTATGGAGACTTGAGTATGTAGGTCAGTGATTAACATTAAGAAATGAGAAATGTAACTTCGCTTTAATATGAAGGATAATAAGTAACCCCGGTCTTAAGGAGGTAAGCCTAGCGTTCTAGCTTCCCAAGTCGTTGTCTTTGAAAATGGGGATTCATTATTAGTGATTCAATCTAGGGCGCGTTCCATGGCTAAGACTTTAACGCACGTGTAGGTCGACAAAATTTTAGACTTCAAGTGTACGTTGTGGTTCTCACTTTGCATGGCATGGTTTGTTGCCTGAGTTTAATTGTTTCATTCTAACGTGGCAGTCGTTTGATCCATTACATCTTATTGTGTCTTCTTTGATGCCGGTGATAGGAACTTATTATATCAGTTATGGGTCTATATTCAGGTGTAGAGGTACATAAGCTCAGTAGTGATGTGGGATAGGTCGGGTTGAGGCTGACGCATCATGGTACATGAGTACGCTCTTCTTCTAAAGCACCCTTGTTTTACATTAGTTGGTGTGTACGCATGGTCGTCTCGCGGTTTGTTGCATGTGTATTTGATAGTTTTAGGTTAACACACTCGCTAGTTAACCGGTATAGCTGGTTACGATGTATAGCGTGGATTTGAGGTCACGACTCTAAGATATGAATACTATAATTTGATGGAACATTAAATGCTAGTGTTGCACTCCGTATGGAATTTTCAGATTGAGAATGTAGCCTCTCATGCATATTTGGGTTGTCATACCTCTAATGACTTTAACTTAACGCGTAGTTTAGTATGAGGTATCGGTCAGATGGACCATTGGGATTAAATGGCTGTCTCAAAATCATTTATGTGAACTGTTATTGATATTGAGGATGTATCTTCCTATGTTAGGCAAGATCCAAGTCGTTTTGACGAAACGTAGGCTTGTAAATCCCGATGTTCGGAATAATTCATGATAAAGAGTTCTTCGGGTTGTTGTTAGCATGATATTTACTAACTATCAACTACTTTAAGGTATTGTTTAGATGGACATTTTAGGCATGCTTGGGAGTTAGCAATAATACCTTAGGATCCATCGTGGTTGTATCAAATTAATGGTATGAAATATTTGGGTTAAACTATAGTGTTAAAGATATCTAGGATTTGAGTTAAATTATTGGATGAATGATTTATTAGCTTGATGATCATGAATTTCGAGGATGAAATTCTTTAAGGGGAGAAGTATGTAATACCCTGCCCTAGAAAATAAGTATTTAACGTTATTTGAAGTGTTTTCTCTAAAGGAAAATTTGAGGAATAAATAATCCAGGTGTAACACGTCAAGTAAAACGTAAGGTGGCATATTACGTAAATAGTTTAAATGAGAAAAATCCCACGATGCATGTGTCGCGTGAATTCATATTTAATATCTAATAATATTATCTCAGATTCCTAAGTTTGAGGAAAAATTATCGAGGAACGGATGTGACACGGACAAGGTTAATACGACGCGGCGTTTAAATGGTACGAAAAATAAAGTATCGCAATATGGGTTAAACAAGAAATATTTACGTTGCATGGTTCACATGAGTAGTATTTGAGTTTACATAATTATTTAACGTACTTCGGCAAAGTCTCACCCAATTCAGACAAGCAACGAGCGCTACGCGAATCTGGGTACAAATTGTCTGATGGTGCGCGACACTACAAAAGTTCAATTTTGCACGAATTGTTTAAGACAATTGGTAAGTCAAAAAAATATTCCGACCATATATTTAGACTCATAAAAATATACGGAATATTATCATGTAAAGAAAAATCGAAAAAACATATGTTTTGCGCGGAGGTCCTGATTCTTGCGCGCCTTGTAATCCGGGAGGCCAAACGACTATTGTAAATATGATTTTTTTCGCCAAAAAATGCAAGGAATATGAATCTCAAGTTAAAATTTTCAAATATATATATATATATATATATATATATATATATAGATAGATAGATAGATAGATAGATAGAGAGAGAGAGAGAGAGAGAGAGAGAGAGAGAGACTAAAATCAACATTTTGTGGGTGTTTTGGGGCATTTTTTAAATGGATATTTGGGGTCACATGTTGGTATATTGTGTTTTAACTTTCCTACCTTAGTTTGCAGGTATTGGTAAGTGTTTTACACATATTATAACACACCAACACTTGTTATTTGGGTCATAAGTTGAAGACTTCACAAAATAGCTTATAAGAGAGAGATATCTCGCATAGGCTCCATCATTCGATTCTCATCAGATTTATCATCACTTTCTCTCCCCTTGGACTCCCTTAAACCATTAGACATCCCAAAAATTCGTAGCTACATTTGAGCCATGCCAAAACCACCATGAAACCACCATTTTATAGTATAGAAACACCTTATTTCACCAAGTGTAACTATAGGAAGGATGTTGGGTTGTTAGAGATGTTATTCTTGGAGGTTGATTGAGGTTTATAGAAGCTTGAAGATGGATTTTTGAAGAAGAAGAAGAAGGAGTAGTTCATGGAGATTGAAATTTCATTTGGGAACTTGAAGAGTGGGCTATTGTGACTCCTTTTAAGGCCACTTTTGAAGGTGGAGAAGTCACCCACCTTCTCTACCATTATTTGAGGACATTTTTAGGTGAGAAATACTTATCTCTTACTAAGTTAAGTTAATGATGATATTAGTATGAGTATTTTGCATCTTTTTTATATTAGGTGTGAAGAAATAACCATCCATGATTAAAGATTGAATACTACATGATTTCAAGATATAGTTTAGAAGAAAATGAGATTTTCTATCTTTGAAATGGGTCTTGTAGTAAACTTGTGTTTAACTTGAATTTTCTACATATTTCGAGTTTAAAATATATTGATTAAGGTTTTAAATGTACTAATAGACTTATTAGTATTGTTTTTACTATTTTCTATGAAAATGGGCACTTAAAATGAAGGATAAAATGGGTTTTTAAAATGGATATTCTTTAGCCCACTATTCACAAATATTTTATGAAACAACATGTTTTAAACTCATGTTTTAAGGTGAATAAATTATTTATTTGATGTGAAGAATACTTGGTATGTATATGTCTTTTTATGAGATTAATATAGTTATTTTAATGTTGATGAATCATTATGAAATGAGCAAATGGAGTTTCATTTAGAAAGTGTACTATTAGTTTGTTAAACTAAGTTGTGGGTTTAAAAGTGTAAATATGTAAAAATGTAGTCTTCTTGCAAATTTTGGGTGAAAATAAATGAAAGCGTAGAAGACTAAGTGTGAATAAAATGACTAAGTATGAATCTTTATGCAAAAAGTCATAATTAAAGTGTGTAACACTAAGTTTGAAATGCAAAGTGTCAAATGTGTAAATGTTGACTAAAATGGATTTTTAGTGTTAAAACTCATTAATAAAGTGTGTAGACTTTGATATGTGAAAACTATGATTTTATATATTAAAGGGAGTAATGTGCAAAAATGTGATTTTCCACAAAATTAGAAGTTGAAAAAGTGTCATAGTGACTAAAATGCCTACTTTTTAAGTTTGAAACTTAAAAAGGGTGTTTTTTTGTAAATAACACTTGAAAATAAAAGTGAAGTTACGTATTTTGATGTAAATTGGGTAAATTGACAATTTACTTGAAGTGTAACATTTTTAGGAAACAAAAATATTAAAGAGTGTTTTGGCACGTATGTAGAAAGAATGAAATGAGTCCTTAAATGAAAATGATTTTCGGTGTAAAGCCAACATGTGGGAAAAAATGACTTTAATGGAATATAATAATTTTTCCTAAATGAAAATTGAAAACTGGATGGTTAAGTCCTAGGGTTTGGTTTCGACCCGAAAAGGCAAATTAATGCATACAATATGAAAAATGTCGAACGCATTGGCAAGATAATGATATTGGATGATGTCGAGTTAAATAATTAAGTAGGGTTATGGTGTCCCTAGTGGTGAAAGACCCCAAACCAACTGCAGTTTACTTAGCGCTCGGTGTTGGACGGTGAAATTTCGTGAAATTGCGGGTGTGCGGGTGTTGTGATGGGTGTGTGAGTTGGCAGAATCCGTAAAGATAATGCTAAGTAATGAATTGAATATTCATGAAAGAAACATAAATGAATGGTATTAATTAATTGAATTGCTAATATAAGAATAATGCACCAAAGGTTTAATATTCATGCGGTAATATGGGATGGTTAAATAAGGTGATTAAATGATGTTCAAGCCACCTAATGAGGTTTGAATCATAATGAACACAAGTGTGTGTTATACGAGACTTTCAAAGGGAAATGAGTATTTTTCTAAACACGGTGTGTGCGTGCTTTGAATGGAAGTCCTATAATATTGTTAAGTAACTCTGGCGTGAGTTAATAAATGTTTGAAAGTAAATGAAAGATTTTTCCCAATAATTTCTTGTTTAACCGTGTGCGTTAATGGGAAGAAATGCCAGTTTTTAAGCATAATGATTCAAAATGATTCTTTATAAAGATAAGGAGAATAAACGGGTTAAATGATGTTTTTGGAATAAAACGGTTTAATACATCGGGACATGTATTTTCAAAAGTATATATGTAGATATATACGTATTTTCACATGCATATGATTGTAGTGTGCGAGTGTTCTTTCTGTAGTTCGTTTCTACATTGCATTTGTATATGTTCCTATTGAGCATTCTACTCACACCCCTCCTTTTGTTACGGCAGGTTGTATGTTGTTTCGTACTTTGAGAGCGTTTTACAGGTAAGTAATTTTTTACGATTAGTGGCTCTGTTTACTTGGTTTGGGGGGCACTTCCCTTGGGTCCTAACAAGTAGTTGATGAAAATTGGAATCGTATGCTAACAAGAGTAACATTAAATAATAATAAAACTGGATTAGAAACATTATTTAGGTTGTTTCACCTCACTTCACAATTAGCGTACGAACCGGAATGGGTTGATCCTTTATTAACCCTTAAATTTGGGTTGGGGCATTACAATGATCGCATGTTTTCTTTTTCTCTGTTTCTTTTTTCTTTTTTTAATTGCGATGTATTTTTATTTTCATAACACAAATGAAGACAATTTATGTTGACAATTTCAAATACTCTTTTTTCTCAAAAATTGTGGTGATGAAAAATGATACCTGGATGGTGTCTGGAATATATATGGGCAAGAGAAATATGGAATGATAATGGGTGAAGTGAATATTAATATGATACGGGAAAATGGTAAGCGTATGGTCAAAACTGGTTTAGTGCTCGGGACAAACTACAATACACATGTTTCTTACAACTCGAAAGTGATGTCATTCTTAGTGATTATTACAAAATTAAAAAAAAAATGAGACCATGCAACGACTAAGTGTGGTACCCAAAAAGAGTTGAGTCATCTTGTGACTCGGAGTTACGTAAAAACCCTCAAAATGTGAATAACTCAAATCTCACAGATTTTAAGTCGCCACTAGTGATCTTTTAAGTCTCTCTTGAAAATTTTGTCACTCTTCAACTTTTGATCGTGAAACGTGATAGTGAAAATTTCCGAGTTCAGGAATTCATAGTGCAAGTACGCTTCAATAGGTATTATTTAATTTTATAATAAAAAGCATAATTTTTGGATCGAACAAGGATGTTTCGAGAATTCTAAAAGAGGGATGATAGACAATTCATGTCATAAAAAAAATTGAACTCCACAAAAAGAATTTAAGATGATTTGTTTCTGAAACTTTTTCAAAAGAGGTAAGAGTTTGATAAATTTCCCACCCCCAAACAAAAGAGAACATCGTCCTCGATGTTTAAAACTATATATATAAATGAAAATCACAAGGGAGGAAAGATATTATCATATTTAACCGCTAGTGAAAAGGTACCACGTGGAACCTGAAGAGAAAATCGGCACAAAAATATGTACAAGTCTATAAAGCATGTGAAAATCATCAGGAGGGATAGAACACCACCCCCAAACAAGATAAGACTCAAGCTCAGAAACAACATATGACGGGCTGCCTCCTGGTAGCGCTAAGTTTAACGTCTTCAGCCAGACCGATTGGAACTCACCCAAAAATAAGATAAAATCTAAGATAGATCAGGTGGCAGAAATAGAGTGGGTGATGGGAATCACTCCCAAATAAGACGTAACAGTCAGTCTTGGTAGATAAAGATGAGAAGGTCAATGCACTTGTATGGCAAAATGTTTCACGCGATGCAAAGCATCGGTGGACCGAGGGTGGGTAGGGAGAAGGGTAGGGCGAAGATAGGTAAGGGTGAGGGTAACAAGAACTCTATAAGCATGGTGCTCTAATTGGAACTTGAGGCAAAATGGTTTCGGAATAGTGATGGTGTGGGCCTCAGAGAAAGCGCACGACAAAATGGTTTAGCAATGGACGATGATAATGGTTGCACCGTGACACATCAATGAGTTGGCAGAAATAGAAATCACTATAACAGGCGAGTGTGGGCATGTTGGGACAAGCTTGGTGTCATATTTGGTGAGAGTAACATGAATACTCTCATGGACGGTGGGGTGGAGGAAAAACTCAGGAGTGGACTCGTGGAGCACTAGGCTGGAGGGAGGGTTCAGGTGAGGATCTAAATACATGGATGGGAATATGTGAGGTACAAGAGCAAGGTCCAAACCAGGTGGTGGGTGGAAGGGACAGTGGGTGGGTCATGTGGTACAAAAGGTGGGTCAGGTGGGACAAAGGGTGGGGAAAGATGATCCAACTAAAGTGTAGGAGAAACACACGCCTCATGAGGCTCGGAGTGATCCTCAAGGGCACTCGCAGAGGAGGTGTGAAAGTAAACGATTGAATGATCAACTTATCTACCCGTAAGTCACCTTCCGAAGTGGTGGAAAAATCTAATGAGGCATTCAAATCCGAGATAGAAGAATCAACACCAAAATCAGACTCAAAGTGAGCCACGCATGTGTGGGCATGATCCATATCTGTAGAGGTAGGAACCATCTCAGATTTAATCTCAGGACAGGGGTGAGCACTCGTAATCGGAGTGAACCTATAATGAAGTGATGCCTTGGGAACACACACGGTAGGCTCAATAGGTGTAGACTAGGGCGTATTTTAGAATTTAATGTGAATGCAAACCTCAATGGTGGGTTCTTTAGGACAAAACGGTGTTTGATCAGTCTCACAATTTATGGATGAGTCAACACAATTATCAATTTGGGGCCCGGACCACTGGGTGGTCTCAACTTCAAGATTCTCAGGATGATAGGGTTGGTTGCACTCAAAATTAGTGGCACAAGACGACTCATCATCGTTCCACGTTGGTGCAACAATGGGTTAACTTAGGGTGAAATCTGACTCGTTCGCATACCCAATTTCATTTAACATTTGCTCAAACCATTGAAGGGCTTCATTGTGAAATTGAGTAGATTGATTTTGTTCAAAAATAAACTTTTACAAGAGGCTTTCGAGAGCGGATGTCAATGGTGGTGGTAAAGTGATGGTGGGTGGCGACGTGGGTTTCGAATTCAGGTTGGGTTTTGAAATCGGGGTTGGAGAATATGGTTCTTGGGTCGCGATAACTGGACGGAGCAGATAGTCATCGGATATGGACACTCATGGGATAAGTGATCGACTTAGAAGCAGTGGGTGCACGTCGAAGCATTGGATTGGTTGACACTCATCACCGGAGGCGATGGAATGTGAGATGTGTGCATGGACGATGCAAGAGTATTGATAGTGGGTGTGAGAGAGTTAAAGCCACGAAGTAAATTATGGAGGTTCGACTCGGGCTCAACTTCAAACATGCTTCGAGATAATAGGAAATGGCAAAAAAAAAACCATAGAGGACGTTCTTCGGCCATAACGAGAGGGATATTTTTGGATTTTTAAATATTTTTCAAAAGAAAAGAAAATATTTTTTATGATTTTTTATTATAAGAAGAGGAAAAGCTTTTTGGTATTTTGAAAAAAGAAAGGAAATCTTATTGTGATGTTTTTTAAAATATTTTTAAAAATGAGAAAAATATTATTGGGATTTTTTGAAAAACGTGATAAAATGGACTCTTTTTGAAACACAACGAGACAGAGCATAAAATCAACTACCAAAAGAGATAATTACACATGTACGAGCAAATTAAAAATCCTAACAAGCACGTGATCAATTATTATCTTCAATTAAGTGATAGGGTAGTCAAATTATTAATTAATCCGCGGGTGAGAAAAACACGAAGCCGTACGTCATCTTTGAAAAAATTGTACTCCTACTTTCGTCCCAATAGAACAAGAAGCTTACTAGTTAAGGCTCACCACACTAGCTACTACAAAGATCGACCGTTCGGTACCACGATGGGGAAAACACAAATTCATTTTACTGGGCGGCCTCACTTAAAACCCAGTTTCCTTAGACAATTGTCTTAAGAAAGTTAATTGAAGATTGGCAGGGGTGGAAAGGACTCACTAGAGTATCCTTCGAGTGTCTCGGTCGAAAAGGGTCCTAATAAATACAGATCCTAATTGGCTTGCTAGTTGGTTGATTTTAATTAAGTGATGGCACGGGTAACAAGCAAATATGATAAATTGATTGAGTGGGTGATGAAATCTCAACTCGTTGCAATGACCGAGTTTAGGTCATAGGTAGATTAATTCATCAAACCATTTAAATTAAGTGTGATGCGATAATTAAAAGCACATAAGAGCAAATAATCACACAAAAAATGAACTCACATTTTTACACACGTGGGGTGAAGACCGAGTTGAGTCGACCGACAAGTTCGCCTAACTTTAGTCGTCCACGGGAGTACTACGAACCCAAAATAGAGAGGCTTCAAATTCTACTCCAAGGGTTCTCTCTCTATTTTGTCACGTTTCTCTTTTTGCTTTTTTTATGAGTAATTATTAGAAATAAATTTTGTCAAAATGTACCCAAATAAATACAAAGCCTCAATAATCCTAATACAACCAGTCTATAGAATAATAAAACAAAAAAATAAAATAATAATTACAAATGAAATACAAGTCTTTACTTTGTCTACTTGTCAAAAAAGCGGCAACGGTGCCATTTGATAACATGCTTTTTGTATATGTCGTTGTCTTCAAAAGTCTAGCCTCATAATCCCTTGAATACAAACAAAACTTGTTAAACAACTCATATTACGGTACGTGCGGGTATCAATCCAACTTTCAAGCGAAAAATGAATAACATAAATGCTTGCAATTTCAACTTTTTTATTATTTTTATAAAAAAAATTGTACTAAAAAAATTGATTTCAAGGAGGATCAACTAATTAATGCTAAAAATTTGAAGTGACTAAATAACTAAAAATAACACGTAACCTAGTGTGATAAATGTGAGAAGGTTCAAGAGATGGGATTACACCGCGTGATCGATTATTTTGATTTCTTAATTTATTTAATTGAAATAATTGGAGATAATATTAAATTTATAATCTAACTCTCGTTACAATTATAAATTGAATAATATTTTTTCAGAACACTAATTTAAAATGTCACAATGTAAATATATGAGATTTATACTCTTTTTAATAAATTACCCGCTAAGATCAATTTAATAAAAATTGTACGAATCCTCGAATTTTAACACCGAATTAATATTCTAATTTAGGAAAACCTATCTCTAGTTCAATTCCAAAATCAAATATTAAAACAAAATTAATTTACTATCACTCGATACGTAAATTAATTTGTAACAATCAAAAATTAATTCTCCTAGAAATATGCTATGCGGTTTTGTCCTATGCGGTTTTGTCCTAGTAACAATCAAAAATCAAAAATTAACAATCGACAAAATTACTTAATTAAATTAACATTCTATGCGGTTTTGTCCCACCCCTTGAACGGGATGTTTAACCAAACATTCTCATGTTAGAACACAAAACAACAATCAAATACATGTCACGAATAATATAAAATGAAACAAGAAAAAGAAATACAATACACAAATTTTCTTGTCGAATCACATTCTTGAAATGCGTCTTGACATACGTTCAACATCTTCCAAATATCAACATTTAATTACAAAAATAAAAATAAAAACAAAACCTAAAATTTTTTCTAAACTAAACTAATTTTTTTGTATTTTTTCTGAATTTTTTTATTTTCCTATTGTACAAAATTTACACTTACCTTTTTTTTCTCGTTTCTCTGTGTGAGTTATGTTTAAAGAGTTGCCTTCCTTTTAATTTTATAACTTATGAATGCTCGGTTATGTTGGAAGATTTGGTGGTATCTTGAAAGGCTAAGTCAAAGGTTATTTGGAGGGAGTTTTGTTTTTATTTTTTCATTTTATGCAGATTTTGGCAAGGGAAATGGGATAAAGTTGGAAGGGGTTTTAGTCTTTTAAAAAAATCGTTTGAGGTTCCTATTTTAATGGAAGTTGAGTGATTTATTTCGGGTTGGAGGGAGGTCGAGTCAGCTCTGGGTTTTGTGTTGTTGGGTATGGAGGTTGGGTCGCTAGGTTGGCTGACCGGATTTGGTTGGAGGTGATGGGTTTAACTGGTCGGGGCTATTGATAAGTATCCAAAAGTGTACATTTTATACCCCGAATAGACGTATTTTAGTTGCTAATTCTCAGCAATTTGGGTCTAATTCTTTTTTATTGTCTATTTTGTAGGTCGAATGCACGTTGCGGTGCTCAAACGTATATTTCAAAACAATTGTGCAGATTATGGAGCTAATTACCAATCCCGTAACCCTAGCCTACCCTCACCTAGCCTAAACTTTGTCCCGAGCCTTGTGTGTTTGATTTATTCCCTTTCGTATTTTTTATATTTTTAATTTTTAGTTTGAATCGTTTTTATTGTTAAAGTTTATTTTTTATTTCTTTTTTTTAATGATGTTTTATTTTGATTTCTAGTTTTTAGTTTTTAGTTTTTATTTTATTTTATTATAATATGATTAGTTTTTTTTAGGAATTCATTTATTTTTTAGTTTTATTTGGATTTACATTTTTGTAGGTCTTTAGTTTCAATTTTAAAGTTTTAGGAATTTATTTTTTTTACTTTTATTAGTTTATTTTTGTAGGACTAGAGTTTTTATTTTATTTAAGTTTTTATTTTTATTTTTATTTTTATTTTTAGGATTTAACTTTTAATTTTATTAGTTTTAGTTAGACATTTTTTAGGGGTCATTAGTTAAACACACACAAAACCCCTCGCACCCAAATACACCCTCACCCACACCTCACTCTTCAACACCCTCACACACACAACCCTCACCTAACTTCATCTTTTTCCCTAAACACCAACACCCTTTCTCTCTCCTCTCACCAAAACACCATTACTAAAAATCCAAACAAACCCATAAACCCCTCCGGCCGGCAACATCAACCCACCTCACCAAAACCTCAGACCTTACCCTCGAAACCCGCGACGTCCCACCAACCCAACCTCCCTCAAAACCCAGCTCCATACCCGTGCCCCGGAACCCAGAAACCGACTCCACCACCACCCGCAACCCGCGACGCCACTGCCCTGGCGGCGTCCCACTCACCTCACCCCTCTAGAACCCGTAGCCACCTGCCATAGCCTACCTTACCGACGACCTCCGATCCAGAACCCCCTTAGCCTCCCATCTCCAGCGCTGGCAGCCACACCATCGCCGGCGAAAACCGCCTCCAACCTGCGACCTACGACCAGCAACTCGATCCTCTCCAATAACACCTACATAAAACCAACCCGTGTTCAAATCTGGCAACCCAAAGACCCATTTCAAACCCATTCTCCAAATGCTTCCTTGTCCCAACACGATTTCATCTCAGCACCTAATACAAATAAACCAAAACTAAGTAAAACAATTGCCACATGTGTTAAAACCTGCTTAACCCTCTATTCCCTTATTACCCCCAACTACCTCTTTTTACCCCAATACCCAAAATCTCCCACAACCATATGAGATTTTGTCACCCAATTCCCTCACTTATATACCTTCCTTACCTCACACCTTTGTCACGCACATGTGCACTCCCAATTACCCAAACTACCCCCATGTTCCATGCCTACTATATAAGATGGAAGATCCCATTTAAAGAAGGATCATCAATTTGTAGAGAGAATTCTAAAGAGAGATAGTTAGAGTAGAAAATAAATTAGGTAGAAAAATTATTTGTAAATAGTTTTATTTTATTTTTTTATTAGAGATTATTGAGTGATAAATTGTGAGTAACTCAATTAAGTATTATATTGAATTGATTATTGTTGGATGCTCATATTGGATGGAGATGCTCATATTAGATGGATTGTGCTTGATTTCAAGGAAATAAGAGTTCAATTTCACTTCAAGAGATTGGGTTTGATTGTTGTCTTCTCTTCTCATTTATTTTATGCCTTTCATTATTAATTTGTCAAATTTCATACCATGTTAGGCTAAATCCCCTTTCAAGGGGTGGGGTTAACCCTTATTTGATGTTATTTTAATTTAATTAGTTTGATTACTTAAAAATTCCCTTTGAATATTAATTTTGATCCCTCACCCTTAAATTTACGCCTTGAGAGAGGATAAATGATTTTCCATAGAAAATAGAAATTATAAGTTATAATACCCATTTTAGATTCGAACTATAGATAGGGGTTTCTTAAGTGTGGTATTATTCCTTGAATTTAAACTCTAAAATTCAATTTCTAGATTTACATAAATTTTAATCGATCGATCCTAGCGGGTGATTAATTAAAAGGAGTGTAGATCTATTTTTCTAGAGTTTTGGGGTGTTAAAATTAATATTCTAAAAAGTTGCTATTAAAATTACATTTGCAACGAGAGTTGATTTGTAATTTTGATATTAAATTGGGAGAATTCAATTAATTAAATTAATTAGTTAGAATAACTAAAATTTGTGGTGTAATCCCACTCCTTGATTGTTCTCACATTTATTTACCTCATTTTATCTCTTATTTTAGTATTAGACTTTTTTTTTTAATTTTAGTCACTTTTTAGTTATTTGTTTAGTTCTTTGATTTAGTTAGTGTTATTATACATCCTTCCTCACCCAAATTGTTTTAATATTTGAAAACGCTTAAAAAAATAGAAAATAAAATTTTCAAAAAGAAAATAAAAAGTGAATTACAATTGTTTTTCCCTCGCTTTACCCCCTTGATATGGATTGATACCCTTACTTACCTCTACACTTGAGTTTGATATTATTTTGTAGGTATTTTAAGATTTTAATTAACTTGACTTTCAACAACGAGGATACACAAAAAAGTTAAAGTTAAAGTAATTGAGGTTTTGATTAGAGGAAATGCACAACGACAAAATACATAAGAGAAGCAATTTTCTTTATCAAATTGTGTCGTTGCCATTCTTGGGAGCGTGAAGCACTTGGAGCGGATTTCATTTTGTAGTTCATTTACTTTTCCTATTTAGTTGCTTTTCGTGCCACTTTTATATTTTTAGAAGGCTTGTATTAGGATTATTCTGTTCTTGACTTGTATTTGCGGTGCATAGAGACACCATTTATTTTTCATTTTCATTTGTAATAAATAATTGCGAAGAAACGCGTGATTGAGAAACCGGACAAGGTAGAGAGAGGGCGTCTAAAGGCGAGGAAACGAAGCCTCTCTACCTTGGGTCGGTAGGACTCCCGGGGCCGACTGAGATAGGTGTGATCTCCCCCGATTGACTCAAATTTTTTGGCACCCCACGACCTAAAAATCGTGGGAGGTACATTTCTAAACCCTCGCGCCTCTCCTGTTAGCGAGTCAATTCTTTCGTGTGCTTGTGTGATCTTGTGTGATTTTATTCTTGCATTTATTTTTCAAATGGTGTGATGAATTAAATTACTAAGACCTACACCCGGTGATTCACGAGAAGGGATTTCATCACCCAACTCACTCGCTTACCATTGTGTGCTACCCTAGACATCATTAAATTTAAAATTAATTAACAAGGTAGCCCAATAGGAGAACATTTTTGCAAAGACGATCACAAAGATATTTTCGTGCTTTTTATCACTCGCGGACTTAAATAAAATTTGACTACCCTTTCATTAAATTTAAAGATAAAAATTGGCTATGTGCTAGTTATGATTTATCCTTGACTTGTATGTGTCCAATTCAATTTTTTCGGTAGTCAAGTTTTAGCGAGTTCGTTCAAAATTCAAAGAGTCCACCTATTTTACCGCTCTTTTCTTCAAAAAAAATCCAAAAATATTTTCTTAATTTATTTTTTCAAACAAATCCAAAAATATTTTCTTTCCTTTTGAAAAAAAATCCAAAAATATTTTCTTTCCTTTTGAAAAAAATTTTAAAAATCCAAAAAAAATAAATCCCACGTTTCCTTCCAAAAAAACCCAAAAATATTTTCTTTCATTTTGATAAAAAAAATTTAAAAATCTTTTCTTCTCTTCATTTTCAGAAAAACCCAAAAATATTTTCTTTCTTTCATTTTAGAAAAATCCAAAAATATTTTCTTTCCTTTTGAAATAATTTAAAAAAAATCATTTCTTTTTCAAAATATTCAAAAACCACAAAAAAAACTATTTTCTTGAAAAAAATACATAATAAGGTTCGTGATCGGTGTTTCTTCACCCTCACCCTGGCCAATTTTATCCAATAAGGCCGATGCTTCAGTCTTGTTTGGGAATAATTATCATCACCCAATTTTTCTGCCGCCCTGGTCTCTCATAGATCTTATCTTTAGGGTGAGATTCCCTTCGGTCTGGCTGAAGACATTAAACTTAGCGCTATCGGGAGGCAACCCGCGCTTCTTATACTAGTCTCATCCTGTTTGGGGGTGGTGTTTTACACTACCCAATGCTATATCATATTTTTAGACTTGTACAAATTTGTTTAACTTAATTTTTCTTCAGGTTCTTCTCGCATACATTTGTCCACTTCATTAGCGGTTGATTATGGTAATATCTTTCCTACCTTTTGCTCTCAATTTTAAAAATCATTTTACTTAACATCACGGACGATGTTCCTTTTTGTTTGGGGGTGGGGAATTTTATCAAAATCGTACCTCTTTTGAAAAATTTTGAGTTTTGAACATGATTTTTAAAATTTCGTGCAGTTTCTTTCATCTCATTCATTGATGTGAATTTTCAATCATCCATCTTTTAAAGTCTAGGAATCAAGCTAGAGAATATTTTTTCTAAATAGCTTATGTAATACATAACAAGGCATGTTGCACCATGAATTTCTAGACTCAACAAAATTTGCACACTTATCACGCCACTACAGTTTAGAGTTGAAGAGTACTATAAATCATCAAGATAACCTTAAGGATCACTAGTAGAGACTTTAGCTTGTGAGATTTGTGTCTTTTACCCTTTCAGAGTGTTTTACGCAATCTCCGAGTCACAAGTTGATTCAACTTCTTTCGAGTCCGCACTTTAATTGTTGTATGATCTCATTATTCTTTATTTTTGGCTTGATCACTGAGAATGACATCTTTTTTGAGTTGTAAGAAACGCGTGTCTTGAAATTTATCCCGATAACTAGATTTTCACCCATTCACTTCACCCATTACATTATCAGATTCTACCCAATTCACACATATTCCCCACACCCTCACCTATCATCACCATTTATATTTCATCCATCATTTTTTGAGAAAAAGAGTGTTGTTTCAAATGTTAAATGTCTTCATTGTTGAGAATATTAAAAAAAAGAGAAAAACATAAAAATAGCAAAATAAAAAAATAAAAAAAAAAAGAAGAAAAAAAAAAGAAGAAGAAAAAGAAAAAAGAAAGAAAGAGAGCTTGTAGCTAGTAGTTAGTTTTGAAATAAAGATATTTGTGCCTTAAGTTCTATACACTCTCTCACACGCATATCCACCCATTTCCCATCGCATTTTACATCCATCGTTTCACACATCCATCCCATCCTACCAACATCATCATTTCCCCTCACCCAGTATCATCCATATTCCCCTAGGTGTTCGGGCAAATGAAAGTCAACGTGGTGAATAACTCGACATTCTCACTATAATGATTAGCATTCTTTCATGAGATCAATTTTCTTTCTTATTTTTCGTTATTTCTTATATGTGTGTGATACGTTTGAACTTGCTTACATTTACTCACCTCCTCACACACAAGAACGATACACTAACCCTAATCTCGAGAGTTCGTTTGAGAGAGTTATATCCAATGAGATTTGAAGTTGAAGTGTTGATTCCGAAGAGGCAATCAAGGAATTACTCTTGTAATACTCAACCCGTTTTGACTGTTTCACACCACACACGTTGAGTTTTAGGAAGGATATGCCTTGAGTATTTACTTAGCTTAATCTTTTTACACATTCTAGCTAGTATTTCTGAAATCATTTATCTCATGACGGATTGTGCGATTATTCTACGTTTAATAAGAGATTGACTGCCGTTGCAAATAAGAATTTTGTGGGTATATTCCCTACAAACCCTCACGAGACACAACTCGTCATGTAGGGCAACCTATAGGTTTAAAGGCTTATTACACATGCTAAGTGCAATCGTAAGTGCTCGCGAAAGTGGTACACTTTTGATTACTTATCTTTCTCTTTCTCTCTATCTTATTGCTCGAGGACTAGCAACGCTCTGTTTGGGGTGATGTGATAAGCACCCAAAAGTGTACATTCTATACCCCGAATAGACGTATTTTAATTGCTAATTCTCGGCAATTTGGGTCTTATGCGCTTTATTGTCTATTTTGTAGGTCGAATGCACGTTGCGGTGCTCAAATGCGTATTTCAAAGCAATTGTGCAGATTATGGAGCTAATTACCAATCCCGTAACCCTAGCCTAAACTTTGTCCCGAGCCGTGTGTGTTTGATTTATTCCCTTTCGTATTTTTTATATTTTTAATTTTTAGTTTGAATCGTTTTTATTTTTAGGATTTATTTTTTATTTCTTTTTATTTAATGATGTTTTATTTTGATTTTTAGTTTTTAGTTTTTATTTTATTTTATTATATTAGGATTAGTTTTTTTTTAAGAATTCATTTATTTTTTAGTTTCACTTGGATTTACATTTTTGTAGGTCTTTAGTTTCAATTTTTATGTTTTAGGAATTTATTTGTTTACTTTTATTAGTAATTTTTTAAGGACTTGAGTTTTATTTTATTTAAGTTTTTATTTTTATTTTTAGGATTTAACTTTTAATTTTATTAGTTTTAGTTAGACATTTTTTAGGGGTCATAAGTTAAACACACACAAAACCCCTCACCCCCAAATACACCCTCACCAACTCCGCATTCATCTACACCCTCACACACACAACCCTCACCCAACTTCATCTTCTTCCCTAAACACCAACACCCTTTCTCTCTCCTCTCACCAAAACACCATTACTAAAAATCCAAACAAACCCATAAACCCCTTCGGCCGGCAACATCAACCCACCTCACCAAAACCTCCAACCTTAGCCTCGAAACCCGCGACGTCCCACTAACCCAACCTTCCTCAAAACCCAGCTCCATACCCGCGCCCTGGAACCCAGAAATCGACTCCACCACCAGCAGCAACCCGCGACGCCACTGCCCCGATGGCATCCCACTCACCTCACCCCTGCCACCTGCCACCTGCCATCGCCTACCTTCCCGACGACCTCCAATCCGAAACCCCCTTAGCCTCCCATCTCCAGAGCCGGCAGCCACACCATCGTCGGCGAAAACCGCCTCCAACCCGTGACCCGTGGCTAGCAACCCGAACCTATCCCCGAACCCCTACACAAATCCACGTGTTCGAATCTGGCAACCCAAAGATCCATTTCAAACCCATTCTCCAAATGCTTCCTTGTCCCAACACGATTTCAACTCATCACCAAATACAGATAAACCAAAACTAAGTAAACCAATTGCCACATGTGTTAAAACCCACTTAACCCTCTTTTCCCTTATTACCCCCAACTACCTCTTTTTACCCCAATACCCAAAATACCCCACGACCATATGAGATTTTATCACCCAATTCCCACACTCATATACCTTCCTTACCTCACACCTTTGCCATGCACATGTGCACTCTCAATTACCCTCATGATCCATGCCTACTATATAAGATGGAAGATCCCATTTAAAGAAGGATCATCAATTTGTAGAGAGAATACTAGAGAGAGATAGTTAGAGTAGAAAATAAATTAGGTAGAAATTTTTTTTGTAAATAGTTTTATTTTATTTTTTTATTAGAGATTATTGAATGATAAATTGTGAGTAATTCAATTGAGTATTATTTTAAATTTATTATTGTTGGATGCTCATATTGGATGGATTGTCCTTTATTTCAAGGAAATAAGAGTTCAATTTCACTTCAAGAGATTGGATTTGATTGTTGTCTTCTCTTCTCATTTATTTTATGCCTTTGATAATTAATTTGTCAAATTTCGTACCATGTTAGGCGTGGGGTGAACCCTTATTTGGTGTTATTTTAATTTAATTAGTTTGATTACTTGAAAATTCTCTTTGAATATTAATTTTGATACCTCACCCTTAAATTTATGCCTCGAGAGAGGGTAAATGATTTTCGAGAGAAAATTGAAATTATAAGTTATAATACCCATTTTAGATTCAAACTATAGATAGGGGTTTCTTCAGTGTGGTATTATTTCATTGAATTTAAACTCTAAAATTCAATTTCTAGATTTACATAAATTTTAATCGATCCATCCTAGCGGGTGATTAATTAAAAGGAGTGTAGATCTATTTTTCTAGAGTTGTAGTGTGTTAAAATTAATATTCTAAAAAGTTGCTATTAAAATTACATTTGAAACGAGAGTTGATTTGTAATTTTGATAATAATTTCGGAGAATTAAATTAATTAAATTAATTACTTAGAATAGCTCAAATTTATGGTGTAATCTCACTCCTTGATTTGTTCTCACATTTATTTACCTCATTTTATCTCTTATTTTAGTATTAGACTTTGTTTTTTTTCATTTTAGTCACTTTTTAGTTATTTGTTTAGTTCTTTGATTTAGTTAGTGTTATTCTACATCCTTCCTCACCCAAATTGTTTTAATATTTGAAAAGGCTTAAAAAAATAGAAAAGAAAAATTTCAAAAAGAAAATAAAAAGTGAATTAGAATTGTTTTCCCCTCTCTTTACCCCCTTGATATGGACTGATACCCTTATTTACCTCTACACTTGAGTTTGATATTATTTTGTAGGTATTTTAAGGTTTTGATTAACTTGGCAATCAACAACGACGATACACAAAAAGTTAAAGTTATCAGCTATTAGAGTGGAGGTCGGAGTTCAGTCGTCGCGTTTTTAGTGGGTCTTGAACCGGAGTGAAGGCAGTGCGTTTATGGGAGTAGGTTATCGGCAGGTGTTAAGTTGTTGATCGGTGTTTAGGTGCCGGATGTGGAAGCATGGTGTGGGATGCGGGAAAGTTTGTGGCCAGATTCGGTGGTTTGGGCCAGAGCCATTCTGTCATCGGTCTTTTGTTGGAGTTTTCTGGCCGGTTTGGGGCTATGGTGGTTGTGGGTTCTCATGGTGGGTATTTGGGGGAGAGAGGAAGGGAGGTTATGTGTGGTATTTAGTTGTAATAATAAAATAAAATAAAATCTAATTAAATATTTACAACTTAATAAATGAAAAGTAAGTGTAAAAAAAAAAATCAACCTTACTAAAATAAATTAAATTCCTAATCTTTAAATTATAAGATCAAATAAATAAAAATAAAATAATAATAATAATAATAATAATAATAATAATAATAATAATAATAATAATAATAATAATAATAACAATAATAATAATAAAATCAAACTAAACTAAACTAAAAACAAATAAATTAGAAAAATAAAAACCTATATGTATATATATATTATTTTTACATAAATAATATAAAAATACCCGACTCACGATAAAGGACCCTAATATTTACAATTTTACGAACGCAATTAAAATATAAACTAAATCCTAAAAATCTACACTACTCAAATAAAAATCTAAAAAAAATGTAAACGTACAAAGTAAACACATAGGAGGCTCGGGTGATGGCTTGGGCTCGATTTAGGCTTATGCCGTTTACGAGATTGAACTTAGGGCGGGCATCAGAACTCATCTGGGAAACCTAAAAAATGGTCTCCTGTCCTCACGGTGCTTTGAATTTCTTCATTTAACGCATTTGACCGCTATTTATCGCAATTATGCCGATTTAACACAATTTGATACTGTGATTGACTATTGACATGCGATATAGATAAATACGAACATAAGGCCAATTTTATAGAGAATGAGCGACTAAAATGCATATATTTGGAGCATAAATCAAATACTTTTTGGTGCTTATCACATTATGAAAACTAGCCATTGGAGGATAATATTGTAATTATTGCGACTTTTGGAATTCAAAATTTATAAACTATTCGTGGGAATTTTGCCTACTTAGACATTTTATGCCGACTCAAAGCACTTCGAGTCAACTCAAGGTCTTAAGCCAAAAGATGATTTCTATACAAAATGAGGCAGACCCATTTATCCAGTTTGATTCGACTCTAGGTCGAATTTATGTCAAGGTTGAGTCGACTCGAGGTTCACTTAAACTACCTAATTTGATGTTTTAATTGTTTTGAATTTATTTTGTCTTTGGGGAAGGTTGGGGTGGTTTGTATTGAGAAATTACAAGATCATACAAGTTCTTTTACATTATTATAATCATTTGTAAAGTTCTTCAAAACTATGGGCATGTCTTTTGGAGTTTGATCATTTCTCTGGAATGTATGGAACATATGATCATTCTTCTGGTTTGAATATGACGATAAAGAGATTTGATTATATTATTGGATTAAACGAACTTCTCTTGCCATGGAATGCGGATACTTCTTTATAGTTGAATTTCTAATGGTTGAGAATGCATGGATCTTCCTCTGTTTTCATGGATTATGAAAACTTGGGAATGAGTTCGTTGGTTCGATGTGGAGGATGATCAAGACTTGAATTTGTTCTTATTTGGTTCATGATGCCCTTAGCTTTTTATATGGTTTATGCTTGATTATTCTTTTATGATAGTTGATACTTTGGAGAATTTTGATTGGGTTGGTTTATCACACTTATCTTCTTTGGATGATTTCCTTAAAGGTCTCAATTTCTCGAGTGCTATAATCCTGGAGATAGGTCTTGTCATGAGTGCATCTTTTCATCTTAAGAACATTAGAGACAAGATAATGAAGTGATGTAATATAATAATTGTATTTGTCATTATAGAAAATTTATATACTTGAAAATACTTTTGATTTCACATTTACCTTTTATATATGATGACCAAGCAATAAAGTTGTCACGTGACCTATTGGGTTCCTCGAACTCAACATTAGGATATGGGAAATATCCACTTACAATAAAATTGTTTTGGAATCTCCACTTATAATAAAAGTGTTTTGGAATCTTATGGCTCCTTCAGCAAAGTCGATATATTTTCTCGTTATGATGATATGATTACACCATTCAATGTAACCTTGACATCACAACTCCAAATAAATTTATTTTAGAATCTCATGTAACATGAATCCAATACATCCATGTGATTTTATTCCCATGTATGTTATACTTTCAGAAAGTTTTCTTCCACAATACCAATGATTCGATACATGAAAAGACTCGCTTTTGCACACATCAACTACCTGGGATATTTACAAAATACAATTTCAAAAGTCCTCCTCACCAGATACTTAATATCTCCACTCCTTAAACCTCATATATGCTTTTAATTTAGAAACACTTTAATCACAACATCAAGAGTGTTCACTGATATGATTCTTATTCAATCACTACATAATATATTTTATCGTAATATAATATTCGTATGATTAAAATGTTTTATTCCACGAATACAACCCGTGTAAAATATGACTCATTACTTACCATAAGTGTTAAGATCTATGATAGGAAAAGATATTTCCTCCTAGTATTTCCACACTAACTTTCTTTTGTAGTATATATCAAGAAAGCTGTCGGAATAGTCCCCCACCATTTTTTATAATAACAGAGGTGGAAAATATGATATAAGAAAAAGATGCTACAATAAAGGAGGAGAAAAATAGTTTTTCAATCACCAAGTCTCATAGAAAGTGGATACTTACAAACATTTTCTTAAACTGCGTCAAATGTATTATCATTGTAAAAAGGGAACGATTGTGAAACCAAATGTATTTTAACCAAGAAAGGATTTCATATGATGACAACACAATTAATATAAGATCACACTTCACTATCTTCTCTCTAATGTACTTAAGATTAAAACAAGCACTCAATAAATTATGAGACATATTCCAAGGAACCTGCCATCTATTCAACCATGTAAACATACCCAATAACACAATGAAAATCACAAGCAACATAATGAAGACCCCATACATTATAATGAAACAATCGTTAAACCCAGGAAAAGTATCTATCATGCAACAAGAGAAGTTTAAAACTCAACCATGAGTTTTAAGCTCGACCAGTCATACAAACAAACTTATTACCATATCACATAACCAATGAAGACTAAACTCAAGCTAGAATCGTATCACAATCCAACATTTTATGACTCAAAGAATGCTCGAGGGTCCAGAATATCATTACTATGTTTCCTGTCGTACATTAGGAACTACTGCACAAAAGTAAAGTAACATGATTTAACTTGTAAATGCTCAAAACCTACTCACCTAAAGCTCCCTAAGCCTTCCCTAAAGTAAGGCCCAAAACCCAACATCACATTGCCTAAAACTTGGGAGGTTTAGTCAACAAAACTTTTGTTTATTATAATAAAAGTCAAGTTTAGTCAACTAAAATTTTTGGGACACCTCAAACAAAAGAGTTTAGTCAATTAAAATAAGCAGATCCACAAATATAAGAGTTTTAGTCGACTAGAATTGACGTTTAGTCGACTAAAAGTGCCACAATTTTAGAATTGTATTTGGTAAAACTTCTCAATCTTTTATCCTAGCACCCTAACCTTTACCAAATTTATTACCAATGTTTTTTACCGCCAAATACGATAAATAGACCCTCATTCTTTCATCTCAAAATATATAAGCTTACAACCACAATCCCATTGAGTAAAGTTCCATCTTCTAGCTTGTGTCATTCCATTCCTTGAGAATATATAGAGAAATCAAGAAAATTCATTTGAGAGTTTTAAACCCCAAAACTCTATTAAATCCAAAGCTTTAAAAAAACCCACTTGAACCAAAAGCTCCAAGCTCAATCCCACTTTAGCAAAGTTATAACCCCAATACCCACTTGTGTTAAAGATCTAACCCAAAACCCATTTGAGCATCATACTTGTATTTATTGTTTGTTTGCTTTTTAAAAGAGAGAAAGTAAAATCATTTTATCATTTATTTAAGTAAAGCTAATTTGCTTTTATTTTGGTTACAAATCTCATTAATGTCGATTACGGTTAAGTTCATTGTATTTTCTCACGCGGTAGTGACGTTGTTATGGGTAGTTAAGGCGTTTAAATTTCTTGGGCTATTGCGTGGGTATCAGTTGGGTAAGGACGAAGGTATCATCTTGTTGGTTGTGGTTTGCAAGGTAGGGTTCCTTATACGGTTTCGGTTCCATTGTAAGTGAACCAAAGATAATGAAGTTCTCGAATGCCGTCTCAATCATGGATGTAGGCAGAGAGGCCAAACCACATTAAAATCTCGATTTGCAAAATTTCATTAGTCCCTCTCTCTTAACTTCTTATATTTATGTCTTGATTAATTTCTCACTCATAAATTGATTTAACACATTGCATTTAATCTTTACACAGAATTAAGAAAGTTTTAAATTTTCCATTAAATCTATATACCCAATTCAACCCCTCTTGGGTATAATTTTGGGCCAACATTTCAGAGAATATGGGCCCATCAACTATGACTAATCCTTACAATCCACTGTCCCCTCAAAATGCCTACACTCTTCAATAAAGTCGTATTCCTTACCCAAAAAAGGAGCACGGCAATATAAGGCGAACAACACCTGACTTTCTAACTTATCAATCACCGGAGACTTACTAGAATGGGTGGTTGTCTTGGAAGAAGAAGAAGATGCCATTGTGAATAGAGGATTTTGACGATAAAAAATGTGTGAAAGTAAGAAAAAAGAGATTGCGGCAGAAAATGGACAAAAAATCAATGAGAAAAGTGATGGCTAATGATAGAAAATCTCAAGAATGAGATGTTTTCTCTCTATAAAAGAAAAAGCTTCATTTATCTCAAATGGAAGAAAATGTGGAAAGTTTGTAAAATGACGATGCTAAAGTATTTGTAAGAAATAAGTAGGCAACCATTAGGATACTCGACATTGGTAAACCCAATAAAAGTTTTGGTAATGGGGGTAAAATGATGATTGTATAAACCCAAAAGAAGTTCAAAGTTGATTATGTCATGCCACGTGTCAATGGGAAAAAAATGATAGATGATGGGATGCGGACATTTAATGGAAAATATGCATTAAAAGATTTTGCCAGCACACACATAAATGAAATGATCCAATATATGCTATTTCGGTTGAAGGTGTTTTAGACATAAACTTCTTGTTAACATAATAACTTTCTCCGTGAGGGGGAAAATGTAGGATGGGTTTAATGACAAACCTCCTAATTATATAATTAACAGATGATCCATGTAAAGCAAAGCTTAAACAAAGCAGGATTAAGACTCATAAAAGAAGTAAGATAAATTAATATTTATTCCGTCTTTTCTTTATGATCATATTTTATCTTATACTAAGTGAGGTCCATTAGTACCAACGATTGACTAGGTCTGGCAGGATCTGGGAGAGCTTACATGCTCTATCGAGGAAGCCCACTCAGGGATTCTTTGAGGGAATTGATTTGTAGGATAAATAGTAAGGCATTGTTAAGCCATTTTACTTAACCATTCTAAATTCACCAAGTAAAACACCATGACAGTTCGAATGAGCACCATTCAAATAACCTCAAAACCATTCATTCTCAGCTATATACACTTTTGGATCCAAATATCGTATCTTTCTCAAAAGATATGAGCCATATCATATCATTCCTAACATGTGAATTCAACAACATACCTTAAACTAATGGTCAGTAGATTAGTGGATGAAAGTGCATTGGCGACACACTGTTCCATCTAACACTTCTCACCTGATTCATTATGATTTCGCTCAACATTTAATGCTTTTGACACGTTAGGTATAGTAGACTGACGAATCATTTAATGCCACTGTCAGGCCCCTCTAAGCTTATTCGGCCTATATAAAAGCTCATTATCTTTGATTAGATTATCGATTTATCAAATTGAGAACATTAACCCAAGAAAAACATTCTCCACTTACAAGCATTAATGCACTTACTTTGTTTTCACAAGAAAATCATCATTTATTAATCCCAAATACTCACCCCATCCACCCATTTGTGCTTAACTACCTACTATTTTGTATTTAAAATGTCTGTTCTCTCTCCTTCAAAATCAATACCAAATAAAGACCCTACATTTATTATCCGACATTCTTGTATATATTTCTTATTATTGTGATAATTATAGAATCTATCTTTTATTATTACAAGTGCATTAAATATTGTCTATCCACCACTAAACGGGCTACGCCTCATTACTTGCTCAAAACCCCCCAAATTAAACTACTCACTTACAAATATCCACTAAGTTTATCTCTTAGTCTCTGGGTTTTATCTTATAGTAACGATCTGCATACAAAGAAAAGTTTGATTTATGATAGAACTGGTCAGGTTCATAAAAAAAGTTAAGTAAATGATAAACGACCAACTAAGAGATCCGACCTAGACTGACACATGAAGAACCACGTAGTATTCACCATACAATAACCCAAAATAATAAGATTTCTTATCGGTATTTTATTTTATATAGGTATCCAAGTCACCAAATTATGAGACTTGTCTCTGGATTGAAAATGATATGCGTTATACCCAGGAGAAGCCCTTAGGTCATAATATCTGATTTTATTTAAACCCAGATTAGTCCCATAAATCTGGTTAATGACAACTGTCCCCATTACAATCTAGAAAAAGCTTTTATTTGATTGGATTAGAAGCATTCCGTATAAATGAATTACTTTCACCAATAATGGGTAGGGGGAAATGACCCCTATTATGGGGACTATCATGAAAGCAACCTTGCCATCGATATTATAGACATCGTCATCATCCGACGTGGTCTTTATTTTGACATTTCTAAGTGTGAGGTACTCAGTACGAAATGCCTCAAAATAATGTTTTGAGGTCACTCTGTACCTCTTTAAACTCCTAGACATGGCTGGGAGGAAATGAAACTAAAAGAAAGATACGAAGAAAAAGACGAGCATATAATTTGCAACTCAATTTAGAGAGAGAAAGTGAAATGAAGGTTTCATACCATTAAAAGTTTAAGTAAAAGAAGCATAATGAGGGTTTAAACCCCCTTATAGTTGTTCCTGCCAAAGAGGAGCTAGAGTGGCGACTTTATTGAGCAGAGAGCCTCACTTCCTCTTCCCCCGATCAAGCTCTTCATGCGCCATGATTGTCTGAATGAGAAAATATGTGGTTCACGCAACCCTAAACATGGGGATTGCGTGCATCATTACAAATGAATACGCTCCCACTAAGCACAAGTGGGACGCGTGTCAGTTGATAAATAACGCTCGAAAAAAGCCACACCAACATGTGCAACATAATGTAACGAGGCATAATTGGGTCGACCAGGCTTAAAGACCAACCACCCCAATTATAGGGCAATTGAATGGACAATGAGTCGGACAAGCCATGTGGCATCGCACGTGGCATCGTGATATTATTAAGATGGTATAGTCGTCTGAAGATCACATATACGCTAAGGGAAAATCAAGGGACATGACGATTGGATTTGTCTAGATACATATTTACTGTTATTCCACAACTTTAAAGATAAGATCAAAGTTAATAACTGGTCACTATGAGGAAGACCTAGAATTGTAGGACACTTGTATCTATAAATAAATGTGACACTAATGACTTGGGTAATGGAATTTCATACGCTTTTATCCATGACTTGGACTCTCAACTAACAACCCTAGATCTTCAAGTTATCTTCTTCCTTTTTCATATAATAAAACTCTACTCTCCCTTCCGCGTGGACATAAACAAACCGTCCCGTCGAACCACGTAAAATTGTGTCTTTCTTCATATTCAATTTATATTCTAGGGCCGAATTATTCATAATTATTGTAGGATTAATATCCCTTATATATATATATATTAAAATTATTTAATAGCAAAAATGCATTTTTTAATCTTAAAATACAATTGTTTTAATTTCTTCTTTATGTTCTTAGATCCATAGTCTACTCAATGAAAATAAAAGTCAACGTTTTCTTTTATAAAAATTGTCTATACATCATTTGTCCTTAATCATAATTCTTTACCTTTTTTAAAAACCAATTTTATCATTTATGTTTCCTTATAAATCTAACGCTTATTTTTTTCCTCCTTAGAATGAGGTGTTTTTTTTAAACAAAAAATTATGATACTTCTCTTTTCCAAACATTGGACGAAAGATGTCATCCAACCTCCTATCATATCATCAAAATTCCCTCCACCACTATTCTTTCGTCGGAGTGTAAAATTAATTTCATCTCATTCGTATATTTTTCACATATATGTAATAGTTTTTTTAGTTTTAGTCCCATTTTTTAAGTTTTGTTAGTCTCTCATCCCATGTATTTTTTAAATTGTTTTAAGTCCCATAACCACCCTCAACTTCTATGTAGCCTCTCCTAACCGCTCATGTCACTTTTTTTTGCAGAGAATGACAAGTGTAAAAATATAAGTCCAACAGTAAAAAAATAAATAAGGGAGTTTTGGGAAAAGAGTCAATCTAACTCAAAGTTTATAAAAATAGGACAATCCACGTGATTTTATAAATTTAGTCCCTGTGCTAAAAATAACATGAAAAATGACTAATATGCAATTTGACAAGTCATACAAAAAAAATATTAAATTTTTAAAAGTCCATAACTTCAAATCTACAAATTCAAAATTCACAAAATTTATATATTTGAAATCTACTCGTCGAGATCTATCCAACAACACCCATATTTGATATTTTTTGACAAAAAAATCGAAATCGATAAATTTACTATTTCACTAAAACCAACATTTTTTTTTTGCGAAAACTCCCTTTTTTCAGGTGACACTATATTTTTTTCAACGAAAAAACTTCTTCTCCGGCGCTGGCAATGGTGCCGCTAGAGCAGACAAAAAAAAATGAAAGAAATTGACGAATGGAGAGTGAAATGAGGAGAGAGAAACAATCCGACAAGAATTCCGACGGTCTCCTACGAGGATTTCAGTGGTTCGACGAGGATTTCGGTGGGTGGGGTGGAGGTGAGGTTATGTGTTTATTTTTAGAATGATTTTTAAATGAGTATGAGTAAGGGTATAAATATAAATATAAATACCTCTTTAACTAAAATAAATGAAATTACTTATTTTGTGTACTCCTAACTCTAAAGGGACCACACAAATAAATGTTATTGTACCATAGGGACTAGATTAATAAACTCGAAAATCACTGTCCTAAAAATCGAAATATAGGAAGGAACATGATCCTGACCTTAATTCTCTAAAAAAATAATGACATGGGATTAAACACACATATATTTAAAAAAGTATGACTAAACACTTGTAATCCCTATATGTAATATCAATGAATCAATTTTTATTACCATGCACGATTATCAACTTATACAAAAACGGGGTTACTTCTATAAAAATAAAGTTAACTAGTTTTACGTATTTTACATGATATATTTGCGTTTAGAGGCAGCTAGCCAAATTTGGCACCCCCCGCGCACCAAAGCCACCAAAAATCGAGTTTTTCGGCATATCATACGAACCCACGAACTATGCAGACTTTGATTCTGTGAAGAGATGGATACGTAGGCGCAACAACATTACTCAAGTCTAAAACACGCTCAATGCAGTGCTGTCCCAAATCTGTACTCACATCTTGCAATAGGCTGTATAATATTCTTACTCCCCAAATACAGATGAGACGATTTGAGATCAAGTAATTCAAATACACTTGAAAGCTATGTATTGTGCGACAATCAGTTTATATGAAAGATTACCTCAGAGGATTCTCAGTTATGAAATCCTAGTACATTTAATTAGTCACAAGTTTAATATTTAAAAGATAAATTAAGCAAATGAGATGAAATGATGAATTAAAATTTTTCATATAAATGAATAATAACTTGAAATAAGCAGTAGGGAAAATAGTCATTGGTATTTTATATCATTTATTGAAGATGACCAAATATTCAAAGTTCAAAAAACTCTAACAACTCAATTGAAAGCAATTGATATAGTCTCTTGTAATGTATTTCTTCCCATCCAATGAAACAACGCTTGTATGTTTTCAGCATTCGGCCTTTATTCTATAAGAAGACAATGAGAATTGGAAACTGTAAATATATATTATGATTAATGTATATGTTTGAATGATTGAAAGTGAAAAGTTTAGTTACCTATAATATTATTGGAATGGGATTTCGATAATAAGTTAAGTCTATACAATTCCATTATTTTCTCTCTGCAAAATATATATCCTTTGTTTAGATGTAAATAATCGCTACATGTATGTTTAGTTAATGGTTGGTAGAAATAGAAAAAGCTTACTCAATTTCGAGGTAGCGTTATTTTTTATTTGATGAAGTTGGTTTGGGGTTAATTTCATCATATGACTGAATTGTGATTGATTTTGTTGATAGTTTACAACCCTGATAAATCATGTGTATGAGGAAAGAACAAATAATTGAATGGAAAATAACTATAAGATGGGAAGGAAATATTATTTACCTGAGATTCATTTGTGGTGATGAACTTATTCTCCAGCAAGTTGTCTTCGTTGGCAATTTAAGGTGACCGTGTAACTATGATTTCTATGATTAAAGTTGTACTTATTAAGCTTGTTATTGAAGATATACGTCGCTCCCAAAATTTTATTGAGGATTGTAGGGACTTTAATTTCATTATGGTCCTCTATATGAAAAGAAATGAGTAAATTTAGTAAAGTGGATAATAAGAGGAGAAATTAATTTATTTGAGGTAATACCTTTTCGACCACACTACATAGTTGTGTAACATGGATATGAAGAATTTTCTCAGCTTCTTTATCGAAAATCATGAAAGAAGTTGAGCCCGTTGTATCCTCGATTTGGACACTCAAGAGATATATTTGGGGAAATTTTAAAAACAATAGTTTAGTAAATGTTTTATATAAGTAAATGAAAATAGCTTACGTACCTCGGTTTAAGGAATTTGGGTTCAATGTTGCAATGATCACATCCAAATGTTGCAGATAGTGGGATACACTTCCTATTGCAAACGGTGCAGGATAGGTAGTACCAACCATATTGAGTATCAAGCTCGATGATATTGGATTTGCACGAAATGAATAGGGACTATAGGTATATAAGATGTTATTTATATTTTGTAATGTCCGTAGTTAATAAAGTGTATATGTATTGAAATTAATATAAAAGTTTACATACCTCCATCTGGGAATTGGATGTTATTGCCAAATTTCCATTTATTATTTTTATTTCAGGCATATGATCATATGTTACCCCCATTTGGCTAATCTCGTAACTTCTCATCGAAATACTGAACAACAATTTCACATCAGTCAATATAGCATGATATAAATTTATAAATTAAATAGTTAGAAAACAAATATTGTAATACATAACCTTACCTTAAAAGACGAAACTTCTGGAATATCTAGGTTAATGTAAACTTTGCTCGCATTCACTGTTGAGAGTGAGTAAATACATGGTAAACAGGATATTGTAAAATATTTTAAAGTCGTGTATTTTATTAAATAAAAAATCTAAAGGCAATTTAGATTATTAAGTTATGCTAAGAAATAAAGTGCTATATATATATACGCATAAACTATAATTTATTGGCATGCATAATATATAAACATAGGTTTGAAGTCTAATAACTATACCTTTCAAAGATTGACATAAAAATTGATTTTTATTGGGTTGTCCTTCCAAGTGTAATATTTATGTTACCCCGTAAATAGAACATTAACAACTGTTTAATAACACTAATGAGTTATGGTACCTAAGCTGTTATATAAGTTTTATACAGTGATATGGAAAAGAACCAATGTGTGATGTGTTTTAAGGATGCACAAATATAATTTAGGTATATAATAATAATTTATCTTCATAAATAAGTTTATATATTTAAAGATTTCAATAAAATAATTGAGTACAATGTAATATGATTGCCCATGTTTTTTTATTCACGTCATTCAGTGAGTTTAAGAAGAATGTTTACATAAATGTTTAATGTTACATTTACAGTAGAAACATTGATGAAAGTAGGTACGCCTGTAGTTCCATTTGTGAATAAGATTACACAGGAATGGTTTGAAATACATAATTCTCCTGCAATTAAGAAATTATTGTAAATATCATGGAATCGTGAAACATGGACACAAGTAAAAATAATAACAGAAAAGGTTATTCGTATATGAAAGTATCGACTTGGAAAACAGTTTAATTTTTCATCTTGTTAATACAAACAAAATTGTCATCGCGAATGACATAAATTATTTCATTATGCCATATTGGTGAACAATATAATTAATGTAGTTTGTTTAAAGAGCCTTAAATTTTTTATTTTTGTTGGGAGTATTGATTTGATGTCTTTTCTTCGTATAACTTCCTATGTTTATATTATGTTGTACATTTAGTCCTTTAACAAAGATATTAGACATAACTGTAAAATCCTAATATTATTGGACATTCAAAGCTGCACTGGCACACAAAATGTTAGGTATATAGGCTGACTGATTTTAGCAAGTTAAAAAGAAGCACGTGTTTTACTAAAAATATTAAGTTTCCAATGTAACATATATATATATATATATATATATATATATATATATATATATATATATATATATATATATATATATATATATATATATATATATATATATCACTACACCAAATCTGCCCATTTGTCAAGGTCATTGACCTTGACAAATTCACCTTGTCAAGGTCAATGACCGTGACATTTCAAGGCGAGACAACTTTTTTTGTCACGGTCGTGTCAAGGTCAATGACCGTGACACGTTTGTCACGGTTTATAACCGTGACAAAGTCGTGACCCTTTTTTAAAAAAATTGTCACGGTCATTGACCGTGACAATTCTGGGCAGAATTAAAAAAAAACTGCTGGGCAGTATGGCCACTGCCACTGCCCAGCAGTATATTTGTACCTGTTATAGCAACGTTGTACCTGTTCCAAACATCATATATCCGAACAAACTAAAGATAATGCAAATATATATTCAAATAAGAAACTATTTCAAAAGAAACAACATCACCATTATTTTATCTCAATTCTACAAACTATTTGCATGGAAAAGAGATTTTGTACCGCGACGCTCGGGAACACCTCCTTATCCTTCCCTTCTCGTCCGAATAGCCGTATAAGTATAGAGCATATGTGGCCTACCCTTAGGGCCACTCCCTGTCCCTTGAATTGAAATAAAGTAAAATTAGTATCCGCCCCTCAAATATAGATAAATATAAATCGTAATTGAAATCGAAATCAAAATTGACATATAAATATAAATACATTACCTGTAGTGTCACTCAAACAGCTAACTTGAGCTCATATGGCACCTCCTTCCAACTAATGTACCCCGGGCAATCGTGTCAATTATAATTCTCTTCATATCTAAACACTAAGAAATACCATAATCCTATGGAGGTATGTGTTGTAAATTCCTTCCAACCGTTATGTAGCCAAAAATCAGCAGTTGAAGTTGTCAACTCCACCTTTGAATGGGGTATGGAAAGTGGTGGGGTATGAAAAGTGGAATTGACAACTTCAACCGGTGATGTTTGGCTACATAACGGTTGGGAGGAATTTGCAGAGCATCGCTCCATAGGATTATGGCATTTCTTAGTGTTCGGATAGACGAAGAGATTCAGTCTCCTCTCCACAAATAGGACACCCTAAATAACTATGTACTAATCACCTATTAAAGGTAAGAAGCGTATATTCATGGATTAGTATAAACAAAACTTAGATGTAGTTGGAATATTTATGTATTAATCTCCTCTCCACACACGCACACTACACAAGAGTGAAAATGATAAAGTGCAGATCAAGTAAAAGCATTAAAAATGGATGTTTCGGTACAAATTGAAAAATTATTTCAAATTTGGGTTATCATAAAAAATGGATTGATATTCGGTAGGAGCAGCCAAGTCATCCACACTACTATTTAGACGCCTTGGCACGTGTTGGACAATTGACCACGGCTCGTTGTTGATATACTCCGAGTAAAACACTTGCTTAACCTTTTGAAATGCACAAACAAACGGCTCATCGCTCACGTGGTCGTTGCTCTTCAACTTGGACAAGTCAATCATGATCAAATTGGTGACAGGATCAACTTTACAAGCATTTTTATCCTCAACTCTTACCCATTCACAGTAAAATACAACCTCTTTGAAGCTTATATAATCCAATTCAAATATATTTTGGATTACACCATAGTAAGTCATTTCAGCTTCAACGAGGTTTTTATCTTTTGCGCTCGCTCGAAAGAAAGTAAGAGCCTTGTATGAAATTCCCGAGTTCTGTACATTTGTACTTTCCTCGTACACTTTAGCGCCGAAAATGTAACCATTCAATCGATATTTTTTGTACTCTTGTGTCACGAACAAGGGTCCAGTGGCTAGACGAGCAAGCCTTGATGTCGCATCACCCATCTTTAAGAGCTGAGAATATAGATAAATTAATTATATTAGTGGTAAAATTTGAGTGTAATGTAACGTTATATAACGACTGTTTTCATTGTAATTACCTCTTGTGTCAACCATAGCCTAAATTCGCTGTCTGATTGTACCACTATTTTTCGTCTTTTATTGTTCTCACAGGCTTCATATTTACTGCATATTACAAAATTAATCATGTATAAAATAATCTAAAATAATGTTAAAGTTTATAATATTCGAAACTTACTTTTTCCATTCTTCGACATCTTCATGTGTGTCAAATAGATAACGAGCTACTTGTTCATGTTGCAAACTCGTTAATTTCACTCGTTTTCCCATCACATTACCACCATCATCGAGGAATTCATCAGTGTCATCAACGCTGATAGAGTCAGTCATATATTCCCGAGTATATATTGATGACTCCACGGTGATGTATTCCTCTGCAATTGATCCTGCAATATATCGCGTATTCTTGACGTAATCTTTAAAAACTTTCATCAATCTTTCAAATGGATACATCCACCGATATGTAACTGGACCATAAATAAGTGCCTCGTCGCATAGGTGTACCAACAAGTGAACACTTATGTCAAAGAATGCTGGGGGAAAGTACTTCTCCAATACACAAATCGCTTCGTTCACAACCAATTTTGCGGCCACTATGTGTTCTCGATTCACTACCTTCTCACACAAGAGGGAGAAGGTAATACTAATTTGAAAAATAGCCCTACGCAAATCCTTGTGCTTGGAGAAACAGTGCTTAAACAATAGAGGAACCAATTGCATGATCACATGCCAATCGTGGGACTTACACTTATGTAAATCATGAGTAACATAATTCACAATCCTTTGCAAGTTGGACGAAAAAGTAGATGGGCCCTTCAAATTATATATTGTGTCTAGAAGTACCTTCCTTTCCTCACTCGTCAAAGTAAACGCACCAGGGGGAATTATTGCCCTTCCCCTACTATCTTCTTTCAACCATAGTTGTGGTTTAAGTTTTAACGTTTTAAGGTCTTTTCGTGCATTTTCTCCATCCTTCGAATGACTCCCCCCAAGGCAAGTACCCACAATATGTTCAGTGAAGTTCTTCTCTGCATTCATCACATCCAATACATGGCGCACCGGGTTTTTCTTCCAATAAGGCAAGTCAAATAAAATTGACCTCCGAGACCATGCCTTTCTTATCTCAGTTTCATTCCCAGTTGGGGTCTTCTTATGCTTGACATTCTTAAATTTGGGATTCTTACCTGGCATATTTGGGCCACATTCAGAAGATTTACTTTCAATTTCTGAACCCGAAAGTTGTCTCGGCGGTAGCCTATGTTCAACTCCGCCCAATAAAAAATTGGAAGCTTTCTCAAATCTGAAACTATGAGCTGGGGGTAAAAACCTCCTATGACAATGGTATACATTTTTTAAGCTGGAGGATAGACGAAGAGATTCAGTCTCCTCTCCACAAATAGGACACCCCAAATAACCATGTACTACACATCCGGATAATGTCCCATAAGCTGAAAAATCATGAATTGCCCACATCAACATAGCTTTCAGCGTAAACTCTTCTTTTCTAAAAGAGTCAAATGATTGCACACCCTCTTCCCACAACTCATTTAATTCTTCTACCAAAGGAGCCAGGTAGATATCAATGTCTTCACTTGGTGCCTTTGGCCCAGGTATCAATAAAGCCATCATCGAAAATTCAGGTCTCATACACTGTGAAGGAGGGAGGTTGAGTGGGGCTAGGATCACTGGCCATACACTCTGATTGGTGCTTAGATTTCCAAATGGATTGAAACCATCTGTTGATATAGCCAAACGAATGTTGCGTTGTTCTCGAGCAAAATCGGGATACTCATAATTCATCCTCCGCCAGGCAGTAGAATCAATAGGATGACGCATGATATTACCCCCTACTTTTGCCCTAGCATGCCAAGTCATTGCCTCTGCAATCCATGGTACTGTGAAAAATCTCTTTAATCTAGGCCCAACGGGAAAATATTTTAATACTTTTTGAGGCACTTTTGAGCTTGTGCCTTCCTTACTAGTAGATTGGACATATCTAGGTTCATCGCATACCGGACAACGATCGAGATTTTCATACTCCTTTCGGTATAGTATGCAGTCATACACACAAGAATGAATCGATTTATACTTCATTCCCAAACCTTTCAAACTGTTCTTCATAACAGGATAGCTATTTGGAAGTGTATTCACCTTGGGTAATAAGCCCTTCACCCATTTCATAATTCCCGTCACGCTATTGCCAGACAAACCGTACTGCGTCTTCAAACTGTGCAAACCAACCATGGCATGTAAAGTTGTTTGATCTTTCTCACAGCCAGAGTATAACGGTTGGGTCGCCTTAAATTTTAAACTTTGGTAGTCATCGTCAAGTTTTATCGTGTTATCTTCACGAGAACTTGAATCTTCTACATCATCAGTAACCTCATTCTCCTCAGCTTCATAAACTCCGTACGCATCATCAACTAAATCCTCTAACATATTATGATCTACGTCGTCCCCTTCTTCATCTATTCTACTTGTTGAAGGATGTTGTGAAGGTTGGTCAGGGACAAAAGGAACTTTCAATTCACCGTGAAAACTCCAAAATCGATAACTATCTTGCATACCCGATCTTAACAAATGTAGTTCAACTGTTTTCCACTCAAACACCTTACCATTCTTACACCTAGCACACGGACACGGAAACTCTTCATCATTACGACATCTCTTTGCATATTTCACAAATTCGTTAGCACCTCTGCTAAACACATCCCCCATTCTATTAGTCTCACCCATCCACTCTTTGTATTTCGGATATCCCATCACAGCTACCACAACTAAACACCTATTAAAGGTAAACAAAACTTAGATTTATAGTATGTTTTATTTAATTATCCCATCATTTAATTATCCTATTAAAGGGTAAGTGGTCCTATCCCATTCAAGAATGCATTTTTCTGTAATATACTTAACAGCTCATGCACATTGTTACGATTTGAAAAAAATTCGACAGCATATCCCCTTAGTTCTCCAAGTACACGACGTAGATTGGCAGGTGTGAGTGTTATTTCAATTGGTCAATTAAAATAACAGTCACACTTGTCAATCTAGTATGTACCCAGAGAACATTAAGATACGACTGCAGAACTTCCTCCAAAAGTAACAACTTTAAGCCAATAAGAATATTATACAGAAATTATACAGTCTCAAACTGTCCAAACGGGACAATTCGAGAGATCTCATTACAGGGGTAATGACTCTCGAACGGGTCTAAGGGTTATTGAATGCGTACGCATAAGAACTAGAATGCTAGTATCTATGCGCACTATATTTAATTTCAAGTATGTTTCATATAATGGGTTAATTCAAATACAAAAATAAATTCATGGGATAATTCAAATACAAAAATAAATTCATGTATTGACCACATACACACACACACACACACTATCTAAGCTGTTCTATAGGTATAAAAACAATTATTATCCAATTATTATCCAACTATTATCAATTATTTATTTTGAATGTAAATAATATTCAAAACCCCACCCACCCCCATCCCCACCCCCACCCCCTCCCGATGTTTATTATCCAATTATTATCCAACTATTATTAATTATTTATAAAATTGATGTCTACTTTTAGTGTTGTGTATATATGTTAGTCCTCGGCTTTTTTATTGATTACCCTAGTTTAGCTATTATCTACTATTATCCAATTATTATCCAACTATTATCAATTATTACCCTAGTTTAGCTAAAGCCCGTGAATTATACCTATATATATTGTGTAAGCGAGGATTTTAGCATAAGAATCAATTGTGGAGGGTTAGAGAGGGAGTGAAAAAAATTATACCTATTCACACACACACACACACCCCACCCCACCCCACCCCCTGCCCCCTCCACCATCCCCTCCCCCACCACACACCACCACACACACACACACACCCCACCCCACCCCACCCCATCCCCTACCCCCCTCCACCACCCCCTCCCCCACCACACACCACCACACACACATACACACTCCACCCTACCCCAACTCCTGCCCCCCTCCACCACCCCCTCCCCCCTCCCCTAAAACACACCACCACACACACACACACACCGCACCCCACCCCACCCCACCCCACCCCCTGCCCCCTCCACCACCCCCTCCCCCACCCTGCCCCACCCCCTGCCCCCTCCACCACCCCCTGCC
This sequence comes from Sambucus nigra, assembly GCA_949130495.1. Taxonomy (NCBI): domain Eukaryota; kingdom Viridiplantae; phylum Streptophyta; class Magnoliopsida; order Dipsacales; family Adoxaceae; genus Sambucus; species Sambucus nigra. The sequence goes on along the minus strand of OX422209.1, from coordinate 376,080,259 downwards.
CCACCCTGCCCCACCCCCCACACACGCACACACATACACACATATATATATATATAAATGGAAGAGAGAGAGAGAGAGAAATTGGACTTGAAAGTAGAGAGAGAGAGAGAGAGAGAGAGGAAGGGAACGGTGGGAGGGAAAAAAGAAGGGGGAAAGGGTTTTTGCTGGAAAAGTTGTCACGGTCGTGTCAAGGTCATTGACCGTGACAAGAATTGTCACGGTCAATGACCGTGACAAGACCGTGACAATTAAATTTATCACGGGCTTGTCACGGTCAATGACCGTGACAATTAGTTGTCACGGTCGTGCCAAGGTCAATGACCGTGACATAAAACGCGTATTTTTTTGTCACGGTCAATGACCTTGACAAGGCTGGTCGGCTGAAAGGTGACAATTTGCCCATTTTGGTGTAGTGTGTATATATATATATATATATATACTTTTGTTGTATTCCAAATTGTCAATATGTTAATGCATCGAGTATTGTTACATGTAGAGATCATATGCCCCATTTTATATCTAAAGCAGGTCCCACTGTTACGATAAGAGTTGGCCTTTAGTTTTGTATCGATTACAAGTCCTCTTTTCTATAGTGTTAATGGGAGAGCGACATATAATAAGGCATTTATTTCATTGCTTGGGTGGACTTGAATTATCTACCTTATTACTTTAGTTGCACTTAATCCCTGCCTATTATTGGTAGGTAATGAAAAGGTATTGTTTGAATTTGACAGTGTCTGAATACGAAGCTAAGCGAATGTCTAATACTTGAGGAAGGATGATATCTAAAGTTGTTCATTCATGACATTATTGGAAATGCGGACTATAACGATGACTTGCTGGCGATTACCTTACATGCGTACTACTGACTATCGTTGATGACAATTCTTGTAATTAGTGTTATCAATTGATATCTTCTCCCTATAATCGATGCTCCACCAGTAGGAATAACACTACTCAAACTCCCTTATTTATCAATAAAAGATTAATAGGGGAGGGGAAAAGCATCTCGATCTTGCGTGTCGATCATATTTATTATTTCCCGTCGTTCTTCACGTGTACCCCAGATTGTGGTTATAGCATGTCAAATTTATGTAATATTATCATACTCGGCAGTACATTTTTTAAATTATGTGTATTTGGTATTTTTCGTCAATTTGTGATATAGAACGGAATAAATGATTAGAAAACATTGTATAAATTTTGCAAACAAATGATTGCGAATTTAATTAGATTATAATTTATGTTTAGGAGTTATAAGGAAAAAAATATGTTGAAAATGTATATGGAATGTAAGAGTTTATCCTGGAATACTTTAACTGTTGTAGATGACACAACAACAATGATTGGTGAAGAGGTTTCTTGCAAAGCATTCTCGTCCAGCTAAAGTGCATTATGTGACACCCCGCTTAAAATAATAACGGGTGGCCAGCCCTATACTAATTTAAATTAGGAATCTCAAGTGGATCATTCTCAGCATCTATTGTCGATACTAAATAAAAATAGCTAACTACCCAATACTATAATAAGCGGATGCCAAATTTTTTTAAAACATACAATGAACATCATAGCAAACGCATAACAACTACTGAACATGATAAAATGTACACACATGCCATGATAAAAGAAGTATTCATATAAAACATAATAAATACAACAAAAGAAGTATACCTGAATATGCTGTCGGGTCATAGACAATACAACATACTAAAGGAGAGAAATATAAAAGTACTACATATAACTCTTGGGTATACACCCGATATAAAAAATGAATCCTATCTAGATTTACAAAAGATAGGAAGCGGCTAACGAAATCCCGCAACAGTCCGCAACTGCTACAGTTCCGAGAACACTGGATAGAAAAGCATCACTGGCATCCTTGACACCTAATATAGTACAATATATATATATATATATATATATATATACCAAGAGAGAGATATAAACGGGTCAGAGCCCGAGGTGTGAAAACATTTATAGCAAGTGCATTAAAATGCATAATAATTATAAATGCACAATTTCATGATTAAAGTGGAATCGCACTCTCTTAGAACTCCATCTCGCCCCTCGACTAAAGCGCGCACCTAAACGTATGCACATGATCCTCAATTAAGCTACCCGACACATTCTAGGGATATTTCAATCTTAATCTACGCATAGTCTATACCCGCGTAACCCACACTATCTCGAATATAACCCGAACTCTTCTCCTTCTATCATATCCTAAGGTTACGCCCGAACTTAGATGTTAACGTGTGTGTATATATATATATATATATATATATATATTACTAGAATTACTCAATCTCTACTTATTAACTTTAAGAAGTTATTAGCATTAGAATAATCACACATTAACTTTATATACCTATAAAGTAATGCTTTCACCATAACTCATAAACCTAGTACCAAGAACTAAACTTCTCCCCACTCCCAACACTGTGCGACGTTTCGTGCGTGGGGCGTCTCGCAAAGCAAAATCCAAACAAGGAACCCCCCCGATACACTACTACTTGACAATGTTGATCATCGAGATCCATTATAATCTCAGCACACAACTCATGTACTTTTCGCTATTTATTATGGACTACTATCCCTAAGTCCATAAATAAAATATCGCACAAACACTTTAGGGTCTATATATCATTCTTCTAGTTAATAAGCACGATCGTTTAACCCTAGCAACACGTGCATATAACATACCTAGTGTATACTATGAAATACCCATATCACATTCACCTATAGGATATATAACATTACTCTAGTTATAAAACACAATCGTTCAACCTTATTGCACATGTACACGTAACATACATAACATGTACTTAAAATATCCAAAACATATTCACTTATAGGATATAAAAATATACTTCACAATTCTATCATCTTTCAGGAATTACCCATTTTATCCCGGGTTACCATCCACCGGACTATTATCACACCGCCCTGGTAATCAAACAAAAGACAACGCGTGGGAATCTGAAAGTGAGAACGAATCATACCCAAGACTTCTCACCAGAATAAAAATCACATAATAAATAATGGACGACTATGACCTGGGGACTATACGCTCCCTTCTCCTCAAGTCAGGGGCCTCACCCACATCGTGCAACTTCCCATGACAGCACTTGAGGGTATGCTCACACAATAAGTATATATATCATTCACACTAGATATATATGCAATCACGTCGTGTATACAAACCATCACACAAGGTATATACATTCACGCCATAAATACACACACACACACACACACACACACACTTACATATATATATATATATATATATATATATATATACTAACTATTGCCCATACGTATGTATAAAAGAAATGAATTCGGCTATAGGTATATAACTCTCATTATACTAGCCGACGCTATAACGCATACTTTCCCGGTTCATTTTATAATACAATCCATCACTTGAGACTTACTCACCCATTGCACCTGTGATATGAATAGCCTCCCAATTTAACCAACATTAAGGATACTATCTCAAAACCGAACGTATATAACAATCCTCATTCGTACACTATCTATATCCGTATGTACACCAATATACAATAATTATCCCGACTATAAGTACACACATAACTATTAGTTGGTAATCCACAAGCTAAATCCCAATTGATTTTAATCCTATCACGCGTTGGAATATTTATCATTAATCGCACATAGATATATAATCCCGGCTATAAGTATAAACCCAAACTATTAGTCGGTAATATAGTTAATTCTTCCAAATTCAGATTACGATTCAGTTACTCATGTGAATCTTTAACGTTATCGTATTTAAGATTAAATCCTTAAGTTTATCGTCACTAAGGATATACGACCTGTCTCTCATTGGTTCACCAATCATATCTAAATAAAATCGTATTACTAAGAGGATTCGACACAAAAGTTAGCATAACAATTTCACATCATACCTTCAAAACTCCTTCGAAGAGTCCTCAACCTTACATCATATTATAACTTACATCTAATCTCCAAATAGGTCTCCCACCCCTAATGAGACTCCCTACTAAATCGATGCAACGACTCTAATACATATGTATATATCTATATATTCCCAATATAACTCGGTACGCCCCCACGATCACATCATGTGAGAAACTCCCAATAAATCTCCAAAATGTATTTCTTGCATCATATAAGAATATTCCAAATCAATAAACCCAATTGAAACGGAGTAAAACTCACTCTAGAAAAATTCGCAAAGCAGCTCTGTTTCCGAATTGATTCGGTCCTCAAAGCGAATCGATTCACCCCTTATGTGAATCGATTCGGTCCAAAGGACCTGTAAGTTTGTCTCAGCCCGAATCGATTCGGCTTTGGGTCCGAATAGATTCGACTTTGGGTCCGAATCGATTCGGTCACTCAGACCTGTAAGTCTGCAACATTCCAAATCGATTCGATTCGGCCTGTTCAACAAGCTACGAAATGGTTATTTTTCTCCAAAACCCACAATTTCAAAAATCAAATTTATCATCTTCTCTCCATTATTCTTGAACCCCAAATATGTTTCTAATGTCAAAACCATTATATATATCAACCCAACTATATATATAACCTCAAATCCATATAAACACACCTCAAATGCAAGATTTAACCCAAAATCTATGTTTTAACATTTAACCCAAAATCCACAAATCATGAAATAAATTATACACATAAATTATTTAGCAAGATTAATCACTTGCCTCGAAGTTGTACAGGTTGAATCTTCCTCGAATTATCGGATTGGCCGGAACCTCCAAGCTTTTTTCCTCTTTCTCTTCTTCCTTTCTTCTTCTCTCCCTCTCTCTCTAGGGCTTTCTAAATCTCTCAAATGAGATTGGCTTCTCACGAGCCCTACTTAAGCCTTAATTCCAAAATACCCAACTTTAAATGATGATACACACTTTAAATGACTCGTTTACTCCAGTTCGAGTCAAACTAATTTAAAATATTTCGGAACCGAAATAAAACCCAAGTACAGTCATTTTGACTATCTCGACCCATCCCGGATCAACCGCGCACTCAGAATCGTCATCTGAAATACTTTATAACATCCTCGAATTTTGACCTCAATTGCCAAATTTAAAATTCTTCAATTCAAATAAATTTTATTTCTCCCAAAATAATTAAATTCTCAGTTCTTAAAATTATGGGATATTACATACTTCCCCCCTTACAAAAAATTTCGTCCTCGAAATTAAGTGAAGCCTAGTACTCCAAACCTCACTAAATCCTACGTCACCTACCCTCAAGACCACTATACTTATTGTTCTCACTACTCACGACGAATTACCATTTTTTTAATATGTTGGACCACGTCAGCGGTATGCAACAAACTGCCTATACATATCGCTGACGTGTACCATTTTTTAAATAATAATAAGATTATTTTTTAAATAATAAAGAAAACAATTTTTAACTAAAAAATAACGAAACAATTTTTTAAATAAATAAATGAAAGAATTTTTAACTAAAAATAGATAAGATTTTACGATTTATAAATATTTTTTTTTATAAAAAATAGTCATTGAAAATATAAATTTTTGTTTTTTTATCAAATGTATTTGTTTTAGTTGGAGGTGAAAAAATTGGACATTAAGATTTTATAAATTTAAGGATATAATTATTATTTATTATTCAAAGGACATGAAAAAGACATAGAGGATGTGAAAATAATTATTTTCAATTTTAATATTAAATATTAGATATTATGTATTAATAATTTTTTTTTGATATCATAACTTGTGATGTTCAAATCAACTTTTAGATGCTCATGGATAGGGGTGGCAATTCGTGTGCGTCGTGTCGTGTTCGGGTCGTGTCATGTCGGGTTCGTGTTAAGTATTAGTCAACCCTAACCCGACCCATTTAACTAATCGTGTCAGATGAGCAAACACTAACCCGACCTATTTATTATCGTGTCGTTTTCGGGTTGACCCGCATAACCCATTAAGTAAAATATAAAATAATTTTTTTCTTCTCTCTTAACCAATCATAGCACTCATAGGCCTACAATAACTTAATTTAATTAATTTCAAATTCTTGCAACACATAAATAATTTATCATCCGATTCTCCATGAATTTTATAGAATACCTATCAAGATATATAAATTATGTAATATACTCTCCATAAAATACGAGTTAAACGGGTCTATTCGTGTCATTTTCGAGTTATACGTGTTTGACACTAACCCAACCCGTTTATTATTCGTGTTGACGGGTCGTGTCATATTCGGGTTCGTGTCAAGAAATCGTCAACCCTAACCCGCTAACTTCGTGTCGAGTTCGTGTCGGGTTATCGTGTCGTGTCAAAAATTGCCACCCCTACTCATGGATTAATCTATGTTCGCACCCCAAAACTGATTCAATGCCAACGTTATATCAATGTGGTAAACCCAATCGATAACTAGTGTTATTTTAAAAGTGCTTAGTCAGCATTTGATGGGTGGGGAATAGAAACAAAGAGTGGAAAACAAAGTGTTGGGGGTTCAGCATTTGACAGGGTGTGTGTGTGAGACAGACAAGATAGGCAAAATCTGCAAAAAAGACAAGGTATTCATTGTGGGTGTGGTTTTTTCTTAAATGAGAAACCTGAAAGCTGCTGCTGCTGTTGATGCGTCTCCGTATACCCCTTCAATATCATCATGGACGACGACTCTGCTACTTCTTCTAATCCTCTTCTCCTTATCTTCAATCCAAACCGTTGATTCAGAAACTAATTCTAGCACTCAAGTCCAATGGCAGATCCTCACTACCCTCAATTTCTCCTCTCAGATCCGACTCCACCCCAACATCCTCCTAATGGTCACTGTTCCATGTAACTACATCTCCCCCTCTCTTTATCCCTGTCTAATTTTACACCGATTTTTTATTCGATTGGAATTACTCTTTCTTACTTGACATGTTTACCGTCAATGCATTTTTATGATTTCTACTTGATCAGCTGGGGAAAAAAATGTCCCTTCACAACTGAAACCCCCTTTACTACTAAAAACGAAAAAAAATGTCGACTTTTATATAATGTTCAACAAATAAGACACAATCTATATGTATTAACATAGAAAAAAAAAGCAATTAAAGTAATAACACAATCTCGTCATTATTCTTTTGCAGGAAATGAAATGAAATGACAATCACACAAACAAATTATATACATTACCCGAAAACAAATGTAGAGAAAATAATGACGAAAACAAATACTATACAGTACAAAAATAATAATCTACATCATCAAAATTCAGAAACCTAAAATCTACATGAACACTAATCTGGATTCATTGTTGCGGATCATCTCTAACAGTTCCTCTTACATGAACAAAGTATATCACAAACAAAATATAATACATATTAATATATTATACAGTCAATCATAAAAAATTAAATTGTAGAAATTGGAAATGTAGTATATGTTTATTACTAAAAATGAATTCTAATATTTAGAAATAAAATGAATCATAATGGGATTTAATCATATCCGAGCATAACTTCCATCTCAATCACATAATGCAATATATTAGTTTTAATCCTTAGATTATCTTGACTAAATTCACTTCTCTAAAGTCTCTTTCATTATGTTAGTTCTTGATTATATTATCTTTGCCTTTGTTCATTCCATGACAAAAAAGGGGAGAATGATTCTCCATCTTAGGAAAGGATTGTTTACTATAAGACTCCTTCCTATGGTGAATGTCTCATTAAAATCTTTTCTTAAGGGGAGAGACTTAATCTCAGGGGAGAAGATTCCCCAATGGAGAGATAGGATGATCAAGATTAGTATGATATTATGACTTGGCCTATATTGAATTGAACTGGTAATAGATAACTCATGGAATGAAACATATATATTATCTCTTATTGAGATATTAGCTAAACTTGGTATAGGATCCGTAGTAATTCAATGAGTCATGCTTACATTGATTATATCTTGTATTTATCTTATTGCTCTTGTTATTGTGCATTGGTATCTTGATGTCATTACTAGTGTCTTGATAAGAAAACAGGTTGCAAGAGTTATAAATGGTTGAGTCGTGTCTATCCTAATTGTGTCATAGTTGATAGATTTGACCATTTATTTGTAATCTTTTGCTTATATATTTTGTCACCGAATAGAACATATTTGAGTCATTGTCTAAGTTGTACCAAAAAGTTTCATAATCAAGATTTCTAGATTGAACTTCTTCATCTTCATTCGAAAAGCTACCTCATTCCATGACAAATGAGATTGTCGCTTTAGGATAAGGTAAAGGAGTTTGAATGACTCAACTTTCCTACCCTTGTTTTGATATGACTTAAAATTACGATTTTCTTAAAATGAAAAATGTGTTAAAACTTACGTGTGCGTTGATGGGATTAATAAACAAATATATTATCCAATATTCTTTTCTTATAGAAAAACTATTTTCATAAAAAAATTGCATTCCTATGTGTGTATTTAAGTGTGAGTGTTCTTGGTTGAGAACAAACATATTTAGAGAATTTTGTCAAAATATCAGCTGTTTCGGTCCTTATGTATTTTGCTTGTTTATATATACTATATTAAGAGCTATAACCTGTCCAAGATGCCTTCCTCTAACTGAGTTTTTGGTGTTTTAGCTCTATTCAAGTAATATTTGGTTTCATTTTCTTTTGTTTTTGTTTATGATGGCTGCAATAGGTAATTCTATTCAATGTCGATTAATCCCAAAACACATTACCCATTGCAATTTCTGCTAGGTTAATGCCGATCATATGTTTCTCGAAATCAAGAAATGAAGAGAAAAATGACAAATTATTACAATATTATTTTTTTCAAAGACTGCAAAAATAAACCCATCGAATTATAGGGGATGGCATTTATTTTTTTGTTGTTTCAAAATAATATTTAATTCATCGACGTGTGAGAACAAAGAAAACCTACCACTCAGACATCTTATCAAATGTCAAGTAAACAAAAATGTATACACGTTGGAGAGAGAGAAGAGATACATAGAAACACAATAATTTTTTATACAAATAATACAGAGAAAATCATGTGGACTTTTATCGAGCATGCAACAATAACTCACATACTTATTAATGAAAGATACGAAGATGGGTATAGTTATCCCCAGGTTGACGTTCTAGATCCAAATTAAGTAATGCATGAATTAGAAACATGGTAAAAATTTATATAAGGTGAGAAGTAAAGCATTGGAAAAAGAAGATTGGTTGGTCTGAAAGGGTGAAAGGGTACTAATAAGAGGCACAAAATAAATACTTGAGGAATATCACTTTTTAGTAAATAGTCATTTGGTCTAGTAGAAAGGTTGAGAAGCTTACGAGAAAGATGGAAAAAATAAAGGATAGTATTTGTTAGGGTCATGTATACTAACTTACTAAGAAGACTCCGTTTGAGATATTAAATATTTATTAGGTATTTTATGAAAATGGAAAGCGTAAATTGTATGAAATAAACAAGAAAAAGGCATTTTTTTATTACTCATATCTCTCTCTCTCTATGTAAAGAGCACGTGAGAATGTATATGAACTACAAAGAATAGGAATCCTTCTTTTGATATTCAAAATCTGCAAGCAAATCATTACAAAGCCGAGTGTATTTGCACTTTTAAATTTTGAAGTAGTTCATTAGTATTTTATGTTCTCGATGTTGGATTTCATGTTATTTTAGTATTTTTCCCCTTGCCCTCCATTTTCGGGCCTTAGTTGTGTAGTCTTTGGTTTGTAGTCTCTAGAACATTTTAGAATCATAATATTTTTAGTATAAATGCAATTATTGTGCTTCTAATTAGATAAGCTATCACATCACAAAATTCTTCTTGGTATTGGTATCAGAGCCTAACACTAGTCCTAGTCCGCTCTCTCTTTCTCTTACATCGTCTCTAACCTCTCACTAGGGTTTTTGTTCATCACACAACTTCTCCCCATTTTTATTCAGATCTGAATCTCTTACCCTATAATATTTAAATAGCGACACTGCTAAATTTGATATTGAGTGTCGCGGGCCTCATTTGAGGTCGAATCTAGGGTTCTAACAATACCAATATCGCGAATCTAAATTTGATATTAAGTGTCGCCCGATACCGATGCCGATACCAATATCACGACTTCGAACCATGGTCCTGTGAGTGCAAATTAATCACAATTAAAAAGATTCCAAAAAGCAATTAAAGAATGAATGTAAGATGCCAATCACACGACACAAGAATATACGTGGTTCGACAAATTACCAACGTCCACGGAGAGGTTACTGTATTTTATTAAGTACTCTCAAAGTTTTGAAATTACACCCTCCTTGGCCTTGGGATGTGGACTGTATATATAGCTATGAAAATCCATAGTGGTTGAACTATTCAAGGAACTCCCTATCTGTCAGATTGGCTCGTGTGGTGACTCCCTGAATATCTTGTCCGAGATTTTGGGTAACCATTGTGAGCTGATCGTAACTGCATATATGTTCGTAATTATCCATGTGATAAATGATGTTAATAATTTATTGTTGCTAATAGGATGGATCGGGCATGCCCCGCATACTGCTGGGCCTGGTCGACCGGTCTTGAACTGGGCCTAAGTTATATTTAAGTCCCCACAATTCCCCCTAAAATTCCTGGGCTAGGGCTATTGGGTCAGTGGAGTTTACCACTGCCCTGGGCCCAATGATCTTGATCCATTCTCATGAATTTGAATCGACAGATCAAACTTGTAATTATGTTGAAGTTGCAAGGGTACGCTCGTCCGAGCTAAGAGTGAAGCGCCAAAATCTCCTTGGTTACTGCACCTTATGATTGTGCATGATCTTTCAAACTGGGTTGCTTCCATACCAAACCGTCACTTTCGCTTCCAGTCTTCTACTATCAAAAACTCCGGAGGTTCTTCATTCGCACTCTTCAGCTTTGTAAGTTTCCATCCTCATCTATTCTTCTTCTTCTTCTTCTTCCCTTAGTATTAGTAATTATTTTCTCTGAGAATGTCGAATGCTATCCATAGAAGAAGCGTAGACGAGTTTAGAAAAACCTATTCCATTCCTTCTTATGTCACCATCGACTGCGCCCCCATGCTAAAAAATGTTAGGGATATCGAAGGGGGGCATTGGATTCACATTTTGGTGGGGTTCAAGGGGGATTGACCTTTCTTCCAAACCCTTTGTTTTTGGAGTTTTTTGAATTCTTTGGGGTGGTCCCTGCTCAGTTTGCCCCTAATACTTGGCAAATAGTCAATGGAATTAATCGCATAAACAAGCTTTATGAGACTAACCTGGGCATCCCAGAGATCAGTTATTGCTACACCTGGTCTCATACTACTGATGGCCTCCTTTATTTAAAGGCGAGGAAGGCCAACAGGGTGCTGGTTGTAAATCTCCTTGATTTCAACAAAGGATATTGGGATCAGGGGTTCATTGCCAGAAATTGGCAACATCTACTACTCCCTGAGGGCGAAGAATACACAGGGTTTTCTGTGCCCTGACTGGGCATGATCATTTACGTTAACACTTGTTCCTCCAACTGCTTATATTTTGCTTATCGTCGTGCTTTGTTGTTGTTAATTATGCTTTCCTATTGTCTTTGAACAACTCACAAGAAAGACAAGGAGCCTTCCCTCTAAGATATCAACGTTGTCGACCTACTGAAGGCTTGGAGGGTGAAAGAATACCTTCCTGACGGTGAACACCCCAGGTCGGCAGTTTTTCTGCTTGAATACACCAACATCACCGATAGCTTTACCGCTCGCCCGATAGACACCTGATCTTCCTCTTCTTGACGAGGAGATTTCTTCATCTTTTGAGCCGCTAGACGTTGGGTTCGTCTTGTCAAAAGATTAAGATTCAATGGCTCCCACTAAGAAAAGAGTCTTTCTGATCGAAGGACAATGATGATGATGAGGTCCTTCTTACTGTTAGGGCCGAGTCTTAAAAGAAGGTAGAGGGCGAATCCTTTAAGGCCGGTGACCCAAATTTGGTCACCAAGGAGAAGAAGAAGGACGAGGAAAAGGAAAGGAAGAAGAAGGAGGAGGAGGAGAAGAAGAGGGTCCCCATGGCCCCTCCTCCAAAGAAGAACAACGTCCTCTCCTTTTTCCCCAACATTTCTCAGGCCCAATCTGTGGATCATAATCCATCCCTTGCCCTAGGCTTGTTGAGGCGGGTAGTGCTCGCAGGCGATCGCGAGCGTCTGAGGATGCTGGGGCCTGACTAGTTTTCCCTCCAAGCTTTTCAAACTCTGTCCCTGGTGAGTTTTCTTTTTGTTTTTGTTTCTGCAGTTGATTTGCTCGATTGCGACTTGTCAAATTCTCTAACACTTGTCATTTTTCTTATATTGCAGTTTGTGTCCGAGTTTAATAGTAGTCTTGATGGTTGCGCCGACCAAACCAGATTAAATGATGAGTTGAATGAGGCCCTCCAGAATCTTGGGAGGCCATGGCCAGGGCCAAGATGCCTATGATAGAGAGAAGAAGTTCACCATCGAGGCCATGGCCTCGCTGAAGACCGAGAGCAATCTGCTGAAGGTGGAGAACGCTTAACTTTCGGTTGAGAAGTCTCGGTTAACTGCTGAAGTGGCTCAGATTCCTTTTCCTAAGGACATCAACTTCGAGTAAGGCTGGGACGAGGCGTATGCTGATGCCAAGATCCAAATTGCCTATGTTCGGAAGGCGAGCTTCAAAAAGGTCTGGGATCAGGCCCGAGCAAAAGCAGGAGTCCCAGTTGAGTCCGAGCTGTTTGGTGATCACCACCCAGGTCCCCCCTTACGGCTTACGAAGAGCCTTCCACCAGTCGTCCTGTCGACAGGTGATGGAGGCGGCGACCAAGGAGAAGGGAGTTGAGGCGGACGTGCAGGTGAAGAAGTGAAGCCCGTAGTCCCTAGTGTTTTTCTTTCTTTGCTTGTACTTTGTACTCTTTTTTGTTTTCTCTTGGTGCTAGACTGTAACGGCTTTGCCTACTTTTGCTATTAATGAAAACGGTATTTTTATTTCTTTGAGTACGTCAATTTGTGCATTTTCTGATAAACTGTTGCCTGTTCTGCCTTGATATTGTAGCCCGTTGCAAAAAAGATTCCTTCTTCTAGCAACTTAGACAACGTGCTCGGGCGAGATGCTAGTGTGCAAGCTCGCCCTGCGATTCTGACTGCCTGTAAGGCTTTGAGAAAAAGGACTGAAGGACGACCTCAAAGACTTGGAAGATGTGTGTGATTCCATGCAAAAAGAAATAAATGACTTGAAGGTCCAGTTGTCCGAATCCAAGGACGTGGGTGAGGTTAACGCTTTAGTCCAGTCAGAGAATGATGTCTTGAAGAAGAAACTTGCTGAAGCTGAGAAGCAAGTTCAAAGGGGCAATGTCATGGTGATGGGGCTAAGCCGCAACAACAAGAAGCTTAGATATTTATTCAGGATGGGTCCCTGATCGACCTGTGAGGGTTGGCAAGATACCAGTGAGGCTGCAAGAAGCTCAAGATGTTGCTTACAAGCACGATTGGCTGAATGCCCTCAAGGTTGTCAAGGAACCCCAGGATTTCAGCTCTGATATATGTACCAAGTTGACTGTCCTGCGTACAACCGACCTCCTTTTGGGCATCACAAGACATGGATCCCTTTAGATGCCATTCCCTTCAACTTGTTGACAGCTACCTGGAAGGTCATGACAGTGATGACGAATACAAGCCTAACCTTGATGAGGGTCGGAGGAGTGAATATAACAGTTTTTGGCTCGCTGACCATAAACCATTGTAGATCTTTGTACTTTTTGTAATTATTATGTAATTGGTACTTTTTGTAATCGGGCACTGTCGAATGAATCAAGTTAATACCTGTTTTTATGCATTTTTTCAGTCCATTATGCCATGCATGTGTTATTTCGCATTTCTTACCTTCTAGATCGTGTCGTCACACTCCCTTGGGCCTAGAAAAGACTTGCACGCAATTTACCCGTTCAGGATTTTAGTCGACCAAACAAATTTGGTTTATTGCCTAAGGATCCCTCGTAGGGATTTTATCTTGCCTGAGCAAGTCGTGAGGTCACCAATGTTGGTTAGGACGAGGACCTGAGGATTTTAATTTTAATTGTAATTAGCACAATTGCTATTGCAATCAAGTTAAAGCCTGATCGGTACTTTTCAAAGACTAAATGCCAATTATGAGCTTGCTACTTAGGAAACAATATAATGTAATTGAATAACTCAATAGATTTGTGCGAGATATGGAAAGAAGGGCCTTTATTCATAAGAGTAATAATAAATTGCTAGCAACATAAGGTTCGAAATGAAAATTTGCATAAACTAAGTGCTGAAAAGTAAGAAGACTAAAAGTGGAACTTCTTGTGGTTGGCCCCATTCCATGCTCTGGGTATCTCTCTGCCCTCCATTGTTTCTAAGTCATAAGCTTCCTGTAGATTATCTCTGATTACTTTGAATGGTCTCTTCCAGTTGGGCCCCAACTTGCCGTCCGACGGTCTTACGACGCTGTTGAGAACTTTCCAGAGGATGTAATATCTTACTTGGAACTTCCTCGGATCGACCTTCTTGTTGTACTGTTTTGCTAACTGCTGCTAGTATGATGCCAGCTTGATCATGGCTAGCTCTTTTTATTCATCGACCAGGTCAAGTTTAGCGCGAAGGGCGTCGTCGTTTAGTCCTTGGTCGACCACCTTTGTCCGCTTGGTGGTATGACAACTTCCAATTCATATGTGAGTGCGAAGGGCGTTTCTCCGGTTGGTCTCTCATGGGCGTGGTACGATATGCCAGAGAACATGGGGAAGCTCTTACATCCATGCGCCTTTCGCTCTTTCCAGCCTCTTCTTAAGGCTCGAGCATTGTTTTGTTAGAGGCCTTCGCTTGACCGTTGCTTTGGGGATACGGTACTGAACTGAAGTGGTGCTTGACTTTATGCTCGTCGCAGAAGCCTGAAAAGGTCCACTCTCAAATTGTGTGCCGTTATCAGTTATAATGGCCCTTGGCACCCCAATGCGTGTTATGATGTTCCTCCGGACGAACTTTATCATATCCGCATCTCTAATATTGGCTAGTGGTTCTGCATCTACCCACTTGGTGAAATAGTCTGTGTCGACTAGCAAGTGCTTACGATTTCCAGGTGCGGTAGGTAGTGGTCCCACGATATCCAACCCCCATTGTGCAAATGGCCATGGGCCAGTCAAGGGCCTCAGGTTGTTAGCCGGTTGATGGACCATGGGAGAAAATTTCTGGCACTTCTCGCACTTTCGAACATAAACACTTGCATCTCTCTGCATGTACGACCACCAGTAGCCTTCTTTGATTGCTCGAAATGCTAGGGATCTTCCTCCTGCGTGGGTTCCGCATATTCCATCGTGAAGTTCGTAAAGAACTTGCTCGACGTCCTTTGGGTGCACACACCGGAGGTAGGGGCCTCCCCCATTGTCCAAGTAGAAACACGTAGCCTTCACTTTGACATGATGGACCAATTTCTTATCGGCCGATAGTGTTTCATTTTGCAACTATGTTATGATGTCGTCCATCCAATTGGGACCTTTGTCGATGGAGAGGACGTGCTCGGGGCTTGCTGTTTTGTCAATACTGGGCTTGGCGAGGAATTCCACTTCGATTGTTCTCCTGAGATCTGAGTCCAATGTTGCGTTTAGGGCTGCTAAAGTGTTGGCGTGATTGTTGTGCCCCAGGAAAATTGTTGAATGTGAACTTCCTCGAATTTCATAACCAGCTCGCGCACAACTGCAAGGTAGGCTGCCCTCCTATCATCCTTGGCGTTGAATTCCCGCTGACTTGATTGGACACCAGTTTGGAGTCGTAATAAACGTTGAGTCGTCTCGCCCCGAGCAAGTGGGCCTTGCGTAGACCATTTATAAGTACTTCGTACTCGGCCTCATTCTTGGAGGCTTTAAATCCCAGTCTGATCCCTTGCTTGATCATAGCTTTTTCTTGAGTCACAAGGACAATGCCCACACTCGCTTCCTTGGAATTGAAGGCACCGTCGACATACAATGTCTAACTTTCGTCGTGAGCTTGCTCGTGCATCTCTAATTGAGCGGCCAACTGCTGGTCGGTGGGCCCATTTCCAGTGAATTCCGCAATAAAATTGATCAAGTTTTTGGTTGAAAGTGAATGTTAAACGACCACTTTGACATCCGTCCAGAAAGGTCAGCTTTGCGAAGGACAACCTTAAGGGGGAAGTAAGTAATCATAGTAATGGAGTGGGCTTCAAAATAATGCTTTAGCTTCCGTGAAGCGATTACCAATGCATAAACTAGTTTCTTTAGAGGCAAGTAGCGTTGTTCGGCATCCAAGAGCGCCTTGTTGGCGTAGTTGACAGGGAAACTGCTTGGCTTCTCTTTTACGAACCAAAGCCGAGCTGACTGCATGACTTGATACTGCGAGATAGAGGTAAAGGGGATCCCCCTGATCGGGGATCGCCAACAAAGGGGCTTACTTAAATAGGACTTGATCTCCTCGATGGTTTTGGAGTACTCGTCGGTCCAGGTGAGGCCTTTCTCCTTCTTCAGTAACTGGACAATTGGTCGGCAACTCTCAGACGACTTTGAAATAAAGCGGTTGAGCGCTGCGAGACGAGCATATCATCAATATACACCTCCATGGTCTCTCCCATCTGGTATTGGAACATCTTCATGACTAGACTCTTATATGTAGCTCCAGCGTTCTTGAAGCCAAACGGCATGACCTTGTAGCAATAAAGACCAACTGGTGTGACGAATGAAGTCTTGTCTTGGTCGGGGTTGAACAGAGGGATCTGATGGTACCCCGAATAAGCATCTAGGAAACTCATTCCCTCATGAGATGCTGCGGCATCGACCAACTGGTTTATCTTTAGCAAAGGAAAATTGTCTTTGGGATAGGCCCTGTGGAGGTGGTAAAGTCTATGCAGACTCTCCAACTCCCATTGCTTTTACGGACCACTACTGAATTTGAGAGCCATTTCGGTAATTGAACTTCTCTGATGGACCTTGCCTCTAGAAGTTTTCGTACTTCTTTCTTCATTGCAAGGGCGAGCTTTCTGTAAGATTGGCTTGAATGTTGGATCCACGTGGAGCCGATGACAGGTAGATGTAGGATAGATTCCCGGCATATCGTAGGGTTCCCACGCGAATACATCCAAGCTCCGTCTTAGGAAGGTGATTAACTCCTCCCTTTCAAGGTCGGCCATGCTTGTCCCGATCAAAAACTCTCTTCGGCCGGGTCTTATAAAAAATAATCACCTCCAGGTTTTCAACGACCCTATTAGCGGGGTGGGCACTGGTTTCCTCCACCCTGGGTCCGGCTGTGCCGAAATTGCTATTTTGATAGAGTAGCCTCATCCCAAGCTGCCTCCTGAATAATCTCATTCTCTTTCTTCTCTTCCTGCTTTGGTCGGATGGCGGCGATATAGCATTTTCGAGTAACAGTTTGATCGCCTCTGATCTCCATTATGCCCCGGTCTGTGATACACTTGAGCTTCTGGTGGTAAGTGGAAGGGATAGCTTTCATGGCAAGAAGCCACCCTCTGCCGAAGATGTCATGGTAGGGCGAATTAATATATACCACCAAAAACTCTATTAGTTTCGAAATATTCCCTACCCGCACTGGTAAGATCACTTTTACTAAGGGCATGATCATCTTTCCCGCAAAGCCGATCAGAGGGACGTTCACCTCTTTAAGATCTGACATTTTGAGCTTGAGTTTGAGCTTGTGGAAGTGTTCAAAAGTAACTTAGCCACATCTCAGTTCATGATTCTGAGAATGATTATCAGTGTATGGTGGTGCGGGGTTTTTACTCCAATCAAATCCTCCTCCGTGAAAATGATATGCTTGTTGTAGTCGACGTCCTTTGGTCGCCGGCGCTTGCCAGTCTAGCTTTTAGCGGGATCTATCTGGAAGGCCTCCATCACGGCTATGACCTTTTTGAGTTCCATTCGAACAACGTTCTCTTGAATTTGCTTGAGGTCGGATGCCCTATCTATGATCGCGAACTCGTGTCCTATCTCGTCATCCAGGACCTGATCAGACTTCTTCTCACTGTATTCGTTCAAATGCCCGACATGGGCTAACTCCTCTAGATGAGCTTTGAGTGCCTTACAATTCTCAGTCTTTTGGCCGTTCTCTTTGTGGAACGCGCATCGGAGCGTGTTGTTCCTCTTGGTAGGATTCCCTTCCCTCTTCTTTGGCCACTTGAGGAATTATTGATCTTTGATCTTTACTAGAATCTTGCAGATTGTTTCCTTAAAAACTTTGTTGACGACTTGAAAAGCTTTAGAGGAATCTGTTCTGCCCCCCATTCTTGGCACCATTCTGCTTCTTGTTCCCCTTCTTGGGGTTGTTCTCCTTGTCGCCCCCTTTATTTGCTTTGGTGCGACCTGTCTCAACCTAACCGGTGTGGACCACGTCCTCCACTTTGGCATATTTCTCAATATGAGACATGAGATCGTCAATGGTATCAGTTTCCTTCTTGGTAAGGGATTGATACAACATTGACATGGGGGGTAGACCTAGATGCCACGACAACTTGCTCCGAGCAATCTTCTACCTCATTGAAGACTTCCCAGTATTGTTTGGCGTATTCGCGTAGGGACTCCCGTGGCTTCTTTTTCATCGTAAGCAGCGAGTCCATTCTTTTTGGATGAGAGCTGCTGGTGATGAAACAAACCGATCACCTTAAAATTCTTGATGGACATGTGCGGCAGCTTCTCGAACCATTTCTGGTCAACGTCGCCCAAGCTGGAACAAAAAATGCGACACATTAGCGCGTCATTATGACTCCATAAAGTTATAGCCTGCCTATACTGCCGAACATGATCAATGGGATCAGTTTTGAACCTGGGGGTTACAAACATCTTCGGGGGTTCTTCCTCTTCGATGGTTTTTGAGAAGAGAGACTTCATCGGGTAATAAGAGCTCTCCTCGCTAGCTCTTTGGTTGACCTGGCCCCTCTGTGAGCGGGATGTTGGTCTATCTCCCTTCGAACCAAACTCCTTATGTCATCTGTGTGGCGCTTGTTGTCTCTGGGGCTCCTGCCTTAATGACTTCCATGCCCTGAACGTTATTAGTCGCGCCTGGTGCTCCTTTCTTGGCTGTGAGTCTTGTTCGCTTGAGGGTTAGGAGTCCGAGTACGGCGCTTTCGGTTCTGGTGTTCTCTCCCTATCTCTTCGAGTCGTTGTTGGGGGTGAGAATTCTCTTCCACCTGGAGGCGAGATGCCTCCTCTTGCTGTTGAAGCATTGCTTTGTAGGCGTCGCCCAAGCGTGAGATCTGAGTAGACCTAGGCTGCATGGCTTTCCTTCGAAGGCTGTTGTTCTAGTCGGAATCTTGGGTTCCCATCTTGAAGAACCTCGGACTTGACCCTCAGTGGAGCCAAATTAGCTTGCACGTCTTCTGGGGTGCACTGTTTGGTTGGTGAGACATTGTAACTACTCTTCGAAGGAATCGCTTTCGTGGAAGGAAAATCGTTTCCCACAGACGGTGACAATTGTGAGTGCAAATTAATCACAATCAAAAGGATTCCAGAAAGCAATTAAAGAATGAATGTAAGATGCCAATCTCACACCACAAGAATATTCGTGGTTCGGCAAATTGCCTACATCTACGGAGAGGTTACTGTATTTTATTAAGTTCTCTCAAAGTTTCTAAATTACATCTCCCTTGGTCTTTGAGTGTGGGCTGTATTTATAGTTATGGAAATCCATAGTGGTTGAGTTGTTCAAGGGACTCCCTTGGTGTCAGATCGTGTGGTGACTTTCTGAATAACTCGTTCGAGATTTTGGATAACCAATATGAGCTGATCGTAATTGCAGATATGTTCGTAATCATCCATGTGATAAATGATGTCAATAATCCCTTGTTGCTAATAGGATGGACCGGGCGTGCCCTACATGCTGCTAGGCCGGGTCGGTCTGTCTTGAACTGGGCCTAAGTTATATTTAGGGCCCCACAGGTTCTATGACAAAAAGAAATTCATAATGCACTGATGCAGTTCAAGCTTTATTCAAGTAAGGGACACGAATGCCCGAAATTAGTGGGAAAATAACAAATTGGAAAACTATCACACAACCATCTCAAGATGACACTAATAAATGAAATGTCGATAACTTTGAACATAAGAAAATTCAGCTACAATTTTAAGGTCTTTCAGCAAAATTTCTTACTTCTAAAGGGTAAACAACAATCCATGGGGAGGAAAAATCAATACACGTGAAGAAAGCTGATTTCACAACGTTATTAGTGGGTGCAATTGTTAATAGAGTATTTATTAATAAACATACACATAGTTTTGTGAGGTAGCATATACAATGGATTTTAACTAACTGATCAAGTACCCTTGGGTGGCAAAGGCAAAGAAGTAAAAATTAGGGGGACCAGGCTGAATGTGGAGAAATAATTCAGTTTTTACAGCATACATACGGGGCAAAACGTTATAATAAAAATCAAATCAAGACATTGTGGAACACATAGGCGTATCATATTTTACCCTTTTTAAATTAAGCATTAATATAAGAAATAACATTGTTTATGATCTGAAATATTTCCCCTTTTATAATAGAGTAATGTAGGCATACATTTGAGGAAACATATATAAAATAACGATATAATATTCTGGTTGTCATTAACAAAATTGTGAGGAAGTGGAAGACTGATTAAAATGATTGGTAATTGGGAAAAGGCTTTGTTGCGTTGAGTTGGAACAATTACATTTGTTTGAATGTTATTAACTGCAAGCATGCCTGGCTTGATTATTACTTTTACTGCTCTTTGTGGCACTTATTGTGGACACTTCAGTAGTTTCATGCTGTAGTCTTGTCATGTCTTGTGTATTAGTAAAGATTTTGGAATAATCCCTGTATTATCAGTGGAACCTTTTATTAATGCATTTGACGAGTCTGATCTTTGATGCCCAGGGTCAGGTGAGTCTCGATCTCTTATGAAGGAACTAGCTAATGTGATTACTGGGAAGCAAGAGAAGTTTGGCACTCTAAAGCTGATGCTTGTATATAGAAGTAGTGATAGGATACTAGCAGATGCTCTTGGTGCTACCGAGGGGATAACAATTCTATACTACCACCATTCCTTGTCTTACAAGTATCAAGGGAGACTTCGTGTGCAGAATATCTTATCTTCCATTCATTATTTTTTGTTACTTTCACCTGAAGAAATTCCGCTCAAATCTCTAAATACGCAAAAGGACTTGAAAACTTTCCTCCAATCAACTGACAAGGCATTGCTTCTCCTGGAATTTTGTGGATGGACACACAGATTTCTGGCCAAGGAAAAGAACAATGGGTCTGAAAGTGTTTTTGGTATGCTCTGTTTCATTTTTACTCATTTTGGTACAAATCTTAACTTATCACTGCCAGTCTTTGGAGAGATTACCACTTTACTAATACATTAGCTCTCTAATCTCTCTAATGAAGTTTTGGTGGAGGATAGAGATCCAATCGGGTACTCTTTTGAGTTACTGATCTGGTTTTAATATAAGTCTGATGCCTTCTTTGCATCTATCTTGATCCATAGTAGTTAATGACTTGAATATGGTTACACAATGCATGAAGCTTGTACATCATTGATATTTGTTCGATTACAAGAGCCTCAAGTTTGCCGCTTTCAGGGTTCTTTGATTCCAATATGCCATAACATGCAAATATCAGGAGAACCAATCATAATACACTCATTCCTTTATCCACAAGATAATATAAAATCATACAATTATAAAAGTGATAATTATTAAGGCTGTCTACCAACTCATTAGTTCACTTAGGTGACAAGACTAGGTTTATTGGTGTTCTTTCTGGAGATTCATTTGGCAGTTTTTTCCTTATTGTGATCCTATAAGTGATATCATCGTGTCTGCCCTATCTTGCTCTTTCTAGCACATCACATGATCATGTCTACCATATCCTATTAAATAATTGTTCTTTAAATAAAGGTAAGTTTTATATGTGACCTGAATCACTACCAAGGATATACTCTGATGCTAACCAGAACCTCACCCTGCAGAGGGTTTTCTCAAAACAGGTTTCAATGGAGAGAATAATAAAACACTCGCATCTGAAGGGAACAAAAACCAGAAGGTGGATGGTAGTTTCTTATTGCACATCATAATGGGACTGATTTTAAACTACATAGAAAATAGAATGTTTTATTAATAAATTCTACATATTTATGCTTTTGAAACAGAGTTTGGGAAGTGAGAAGATGAACTGTGGTGTTGATAATGGGGTTAGTTTTTTTCCTTCGTTTGGGGAATTTACCCCTGTAAATGAGAGCTATTTTTCAGAGGCAGAGAATATGAGTCCCAGTGGTGGGGTTTCCTGTAGTTTTGAAGAATTCCAGAAGTTTGAGTCTTTGTTACCGAAGTTCATGACTGTTGTGAGAGAGTTCTTCCTGCCTCCAGAAAGGCTAAGATTTGGTCTGGTCCCTAATAGATCAATACTTTCATCTCTGGGTGTTGAATATTCTGATTCATGGTTGATGATGCTTTACTTTGCTGGGTGTCCTAACTGTTCAAAGGTTCTCAGAGAAGGGGATGATCTAAAAAATCTTCTACAGAATCATGCCTCACTAGTGTCCGAGGCAAGTTTTTCTGTTATATTCTCTGGTTGTCATCTGCTGGGCCAATTTTCTTGATAACTCTGTTGACCAATAGTTCTATGACGTCATGATGGTCGTTTCTCCTTTGATAGTGTGAATCAATTGTGTTTAGATGTATCATGTTGTTTCTTTCATGTCTTTTCAAAATTAGTTTGACCTTTGGATATGAATAATTTTATATAATTAAAGCAGTTGTGTACTGTTGAAGGGCCTTTCTACTCCATGAGCAGGATTTACACCTTGGCAATCGTATTTAAACAACGGTACACCGCTTTTGTCTTACCATCTACTGATACATTGTCTGCTTACCTTAATTCTTACAACACGTGTTAGATTGTGGTGGGTTGACAAAATTGCTCATCTGATAGTCTGCTCACCTCGCAGAAGCTTTACACAAAGTTTGCATTTCGTAGGATATGTCTATTTCCCTTTATTATATACCAGTTAGTGATATTGTATTGGTTTCCTTGTTGATTTTGAGATTTGTGTCACAGTTGACCATATCTTGCAACGTTACATTATTTATTATACCTTGTCTAATGAGGGACTTCTAAACAAGGCATTATCTCAGTAGTGTACAGGGAATTATGTTACTGGTGTTGTTTTAATATCACTTTGATGCCGCTTTCAAAATAACTATAATTTTGGCACTACTTAAACTGACATATATATGAATAATTGTACACCACAATATAGAGCTGGTGATTCAGATGTGTCTGGGCACTGGGCAATCTTGAATCAGGTCTACTATATTACACCTACGATAAGTTTTATAATCGGAATTAATTATAACTTTCATGCATGATAATATATTGGAAGCTATATTGCTCAAAACACGTCTGCATTCCCCTGCCATCTTTCCCCCTTTTTTCTTGGTATTGATATTGCTGTTGTTTTCATGGTGGCATGTTGTCTTTGCTATGCTGGTTGCTCATGTTGATTTTATTTTATGCAGCTTAAAGGTGATGAGCATGATCTTGATGCTGCTTTACCAGAGGATAAGCCATCCATACTTCTCTTCATTGATAGATCTTCTGATTCGTTGGAAACTAGAAGAAAGAGCAAGGAAGCTCTTGATGCTTTTAGAGAATTAGCACTGCACAATCAAATGAGTGCACAAAACACTGCGAAACCTCAAAAATTCTCTACTGAAGTTTATCAACCTTCAACTACATCTGGACATCCTAGGTTGGAGCTGTCTCCAGTATCTCAGAAAATAACAGGACTAAAGGAAAAGATGTCTATCGTGATCATGAATGAGGGGAAACCTGTTACTTTAGATAAAGTTGCTTCAGATTTGCAAGGTAGTTCCTTGAATGAGATCTTGGCATATGTTCTTCAGCACAAGGGAATGAAATTAAGTTCACTCGCAAAAGATGTAGGCTTCCAGCTTTTGTCTGATGATTTTGACATTAAAATAGCTGAATCTCTACCATTACAGACAGAAGATCAGTCTAAGAAGGTTTCAGCAGAACTGACCATTGAAGATCCTCTTAAAGGTAGTGTTGATTTTAACAAGGATCAGATACCACATGTAGGTGGTACATTTGATGGAGAGCATGAGGAGCTATTGGAACCTACTGATGCTGAAGCTTCTCCTGAGAAGACTTCAGACTATACAAGCAAAAAATTACATTTAGATCCTGATCATTATCACAGAGATGAAGTGGTTACTAATCGCAAGGATAGTATGGTTGAAGAGAAAACCTTGTCAGCTGAGGAAAATCAACTTCCCTTCACAGGTTTCAGGGGTTCCTTTTTCTTTTCTGATGGCCAGTCTCGGTTACTTAATGCTTTGACTGCTGTGTCGAAGATTCCATCTGTGGTGATAACTGATCCCCTTTCACAGCAACATTATATCTTACCTGAAGAGGCAGATTTCAGTTATTCTTCACTATCTGATTTTCTCAATAGGTTTCTTAACGGGAGTCTTCTTCCATACCAACGGTCTGAGTCTGTTACCTATGACTCTAGGGAGGCTCCAATTCCACCATTTGTTAATCTAGATTTTCAGGCAGTGAATTCTATCCCTCGAGTTACCGCCCATACATTTTTGGATCTGGTTATGGGCAATATGTCCGATTCTACAAATGCTGGCAATGCTTGGAAGAATGATGTGTTGGTTCTTTTTAGCGTTAATTGGTGTGGCTTTTGCCAACGGACGGAACTGGTTGTCCGTGAAGTATACCGAGCATTTAAAGGATATACGGCGATGCTGAAGAACGGATTTAGTAACGAGAAATCTTCGTTACTTAACGGTAAATAGTAAAGTGAGATCAATTCGGTTATTTTCTATGCTTGCATATATTCTCTTTTCATACAAATGTTATATGTATGTGTATTATAAATTAGATCCTTCCTTGTTCACCCCCTCAATTTGTATCCCAGATTAAACCAGTGTTGCAATTTAATGGTCCATGAAAAGCTCCTAACAAATGACAAATAGTAAATAATCATCCAGGCCATAAGTAAAGTTGATGCAGAGATTCTTTGCCGATGTTGCATTCGCAATCTATATATAAAAGACATTTTTTGAAGAGGCAAAATTAGTATTCAATGAGGAGAGATCAACTAATTTTTAGCTGATTCTTATGTATACAAAAAACCGCAAGGACTTGATACATATTTTTGTTTATTTTTATTTACTCGCTACTTAGGTTGTTTCCTTAATTTAGTACGTTGTTTCCCTATTTTACTTAGTATGTTAGGTAGAGGGCAATATTACCTTAGACTATTCTTATTGTTGTGCCCTCTTTAGTGTTTTCACTTTTTTAAACTAGCTAAGATAACTAAGCTTATAATGAGACATTTGTCCAACCATTGTAGGGGTTTTGATTTTGAGAGATGAATGAATGAGAGGATACTTATTTCATAAATGTTGTTGTGTTGATTTTTGCCGCACTTGCATCAAATTGATATCGGTCGACATTCACTCGACGCTCTCTCTCCCGATGTGGTCGCCAAGGTGGTTTTTGTAGAGCAATGTAAGGCTCGGAGGAAAGGGGCACCACTGCTCCAAATCATGTCCCCATCGTTGGTCGTCAAGTGGCACCACCTCCTCAATTTCCATCCCCAAATCCTTCAAAATTCTTCATAGACCACCACATTTGAGACCACCATCCCCAAAGGCCTCCAAACCACAACACTAGATTTGACACCCCCTGGCCATTGCAAGCGTCGTCGAACGACCTCGTACAACGTTCGATGAGGTTACGAAACCCTAAGAACCTCAAAATTCCCTCCCCTTTGAACCCTCGTCACCCTATTCTAACCCAAACCCTAGATGAGAAACTAACGAACACCAAATGTTCGAAACCCTAGGTTTGCTGCTAATGGGTCACCAAACACCTCTCACCTTTCATGGATCCCAAGATACACAAGCCCCTCAACTTCGCCTACGCCTAATGATCATCATTGACGCACGACAACTCGAGATAACGTTGCCAATGCAACCTTAATAGCGGAGTGCTGCTATGAGCTCTTCAAGTCGATCCTCCAATTGATGGCCGCGCACCCTACTAATGTCACAGGCTTCGGACGACGGTCCCCGAACAAGAACGAGCCATGCCGGAGGCCCGGTGAGCCTAGTTCAAGATTGGGCTGCTCTCTCCCTTTTTGTAAAAAACCATAGTGAGGGTTTCTAAGCCTGGTTCCCATTTACTAAACTACCCCACTCTTAATCTCATTTCAGAATTTTAAATATATACAAAAACAACCTTTGAAACTTTTGCCACACAACTCCATGCTGAAAATTACTATTCTACACCCTAAAGATCTAAAACTTTTGAAAATGTAAACTCAACTCCCCACTTTTTTGAAATTTCCAAATTTGGCCTCCTTTTGCCCCTAACTTCCTTTCTCCCACCGTTCGACCCTTACCTAACCGAATTAAAAATCAAACATAGCGATGTGGATTATGTTGGACCAACCGAGGACAAATTTTAGGACCTTGAGGTTTGTTCAGGGAATCTCCTTCGGAGATTGGTTGAACAACTTGAAAGTTCCCACACTTTGTATGGGGCCATGAGGTATTGGTTCGGACTCATCACACATACGCGACATGAGGGAGTGTCATTTAAGTTTCAAGGAGTGCGATATAGAGGCACACTAATGGAGAACGAAGATTGAGTTTGGGTGGCAGGCGCTTGATGTCCATGTTTCCATTGCGGTCGCTGCAAGCCGTTAGCCATTGGGTGAACCATTCCTTGTGGCCCATTTGACGACTACCTCCTCACCCTGTTGCTCCGGTCGATGGTTTGTTGCCAGTGGCCGAGGGCTCCTCCGAGTTTGGATTGCTCGTGCCAGATATTAAGAGGTTGAGGTATTTTCTATTGGAGACTTCTTTCCCATCTTTGGGGAGGAAGAGGTTGGAATTTGAATCGGAGATCGCTTCGATGTTTTTGCAGAGATTGACTGGGTCACTCGCATTCACTTTCGAGAGGTGGAGGCAATTGTGCTGCTGACTTCTTGCCCTTATTTAGGACAAAATATGATTGCTATGCGACCGTTTCTTTGAGATTGACTTGTTAGTTTGCGAATGTTTTCCGCAGTGATATGTGAACCTATTATGGGATGGGTTCGAGGCAGATTTAGAGATTGAGTTTCAACACCACCTAGCATTGATTGTGGTCCTTATCTCAGGTGACTCGACCTTCGTTCGGTGGTCCTCACCGATGAATAATTTGTGGTGCTCGTCCATTAATTGGATTTTGAGTGCTTGTTCTCACTTACCCATTAGCTAGTATGCTAACGTTTTTGTGGCCGACTTCTCTTTCATGTAGGGGAGCATGGCGAAGCTTGTGCGGCTCTGATGATGATCTATCTACTTAGCTCCACGCTCGAATTGAGCTTTTCGAAATGAGTGATGTATATGATAGGCCTCGGGGACTTAATTTTATTTTTGTTTATTTTATTTATGTGTCCCCTTAGGGCTATTTCCGATTGAGGGTGATATTACATTTTTAGGTTTTCTTGGCTAACAAGATAACTAAGCCTATAAATAAGGCCCCTTGGCCAACCATTTTGAGACCTTTTCTTTTGAGAGATGAATGAATGAATGAGAGAGAAAATTTAGAATTGTTTTTGTTGTTGTATTGATTTAGTTTGTGCTTCAGGTTCCTTAGACTCCCATAGACCGATGCATCCATCCAGCTGGGCTTTTAGAATCAATGATTGATTTCATTTCACTTAAATATTGTTTCCCCTAAAATGTGCTAAAAGTTGTTTGGATTTTTGAATGTCTAAAAAATTACCTTTTTTTTGTTTTTTATTATTTCGATCTTCTAAAATTGTTTTTGTATTAAGAATAAAATGATATTTGATAAATTGACTTGTATATTTGCTAAAAATGTTAGTTTGGCTAATATTAAAATTTTTATCTAGTTAGTGCTATAGATATATCTGTAGTCATATAGCCATACATAATTTGTGGTAGAGTACTGTCGTAGGTAGTGTTGCGGACATAGGTTATTCACCTTGGAATGGGTAATGTTATTGACGTATTTGAGGGTCCTAGGATTTATTTGTAATTTTGTTTATTTTATTTTTCATGTCTTATTCGTCTGTTTCCCTTCCCTTTTTAGTTGCAATATTAGGTTACACTTCAGGATTATCTTGGCTAGCTATCTCCACTTATAAATAAGGCCATCGACCATTCAATGTAATCACTTTACTTTGCCTGTGAATGAGAATTAAAGTGAGAAATTAGGGATTTTGCATTGTGAAAATGATTCCGCTTACACCAAATTGGTATAAGAGCGACGTTCCACTCCTAAGGTGTGGCCAAAGTTGTTATTTTAGATCAATTGGCAAGGCTTGGAGGAACCAAATGACCATTCCTCTACAACAACCCCCGTTGCCAGTGATCAAGTGGCACTACCTTTATTTTCACCCCCAAATCCTATTCTGTAATCCATGTAGCTAACTATTCATTTAAACCCCCCCTAACATGCCACTAGCCACTAGCCACCTGTATATGTCACCACCCGATCGGAGCCCCTTAGAGCTTCGCCAAAGATGAGAGATGGTCACCAACCTTCGAAGACCCTTATCAAAGGTTTCCCGTGCTCGGAATTTAACGTTTTAGCGTCGCAAAACCTTCCCCTGAAATCCCAAAATCAGACTAACGTAGGTCACTATGCTAATCATGATGGTTTCAGGCATTAGCGACTTTTTGTGAGTACCTTCGACTTCGGATAACGATGGTTGGAGTGCTTGACGACCATCGCTGGACTCTCTAAGACTGGATCCTTCATCTTTTCGAAGGTCAATTACAAACCCAGGAACGGAACCCAAGTTTCGCAAAGGCAAAGCCGACGTAGACCCACAAGGACCCCTTCGCCGATGTCTGACGAGTCCTTTGGATAGTGTTCGACGACAGGTCACACTCCGGTGAAGGTGCAACAACTAAAATCAAATAGATCTTTTGGTGTGGT
Source organism: Sambucus nigra (assembly GCA_949130495.1). Taxonomy (NCBI): domain Eukaryota; kingdom Viridiplantae; phylum Streptophyta; class Magnoliopsida; order Dipsacales; family Adoxaceae; genus Sambucus; species Sambucus nigra. The sequence continues at coordinate 376,051,303 of OX422209.1, read as the reverse complement.
ACCGGCTGGGGTTTCCACGAAAGAGATTACTCTAACCCTTATCAAAGGTAAAACCCAATCTATCCCTCCTTTCTTAAATCACTATTTTACCTCTCCCTTTGGGATTTAAGAATTTACACAAACACCCCTACCCCAATTATCAGGTTTTCTTATTATTTTAACCCAACCTTTGATCCATTTACAAATTTATGCCCCTTTACTTCTGAAATCTATTTGAACACCCCTTCTTTCTCTGAAAATTATATTTCAGCCCTTGAGTTTTTTAAAAATCTGAGTCTAACCCTTGAAACTTTTTGAAAATTACAAGCAACTCCCTCACATTCCTGAAAAATGTGATTCAAATCCTCTTCACCCTTATCCTCACGGGCTCGTCATTTTAACGACTATATATCCTGTTGGAGGCGGATTACCGACATATTGTCGCCAATATTGAAGTGGGGATTGAGTTGTGGGAGAATGACCTAGGCCTTTCACTACAACAAGGCTATGGGTATTCGTTATGGATCGATTTTGATTACGCTATGAGTAATGCAATTTGTGGATGGTTGAGTGCACTAGTATTATTAGAGAGTGGAAGCTGGAGTATGAGGAGATCGAAAGTTGGAGTTATTTGAGCTTTGTGCCTTCGCCGATGATGTTGCCCACTGATTATCCTTGAGTGAGGCCTTCATGGTTGCCCACGTGCTCATTGAGTTTAACGATTGTCTTCCCTTCACTCTGTTTAATACGATCGACGTTCAACATGTGTTGAGGGTTAATGAGGACTACTTTGGAGGATGACTTGCACTGCCTAGCCTTGAGGACACTCATCGTGGGAGACTCGGACTGCATTTGGCATCGTTGGTCCACCCCGAGGCGTAGTGTGTTGGTTTTCAATATGTCAAGCTCTTGGGACCCAAGGCAAATAATTAAATTAGATTCTAAACAAAAATATGAAAATCCCAAACTAACACTCGTAATATATTTTCTCCACTGTTTAGTTGTAATTAATTCTACATTACCACTGCACTCCAATTTAATTACATCAAAATTATATGAACATAGATGCTTTGTTTGCAAAGTTAGATAGCACACAATATGATTCCCCGCGCTAAGTTATCAATACCCACTTAATAAAATTCAATTTGCAGCTAATCAAAATTCACTAGCATCTTATATTCTTTCATTCTCAAATTTAACTTATTTGATACTCTATCAGATTATAAATTAATCTACTGTACATGTTTATCGATCGAATCAAAATTTATAAGTTTACCAAGGGGTATTACAATCCAGTATATATATCCTGTCTGAGACATGATCTCAGACATATTCACATAATGATTGCCAACTCACATGGCTTATTGATTCAATTTGAATCTCACCCATCGGCAAATTAAAGTAATAACTATATGAATATTTCGATTCTCATATCTCTCAAGATTAAGAATCCGTGCACCTTTTAGAAACCATAAGATTGTGCAAGTCTATTCCAGTTAACATCTCGACTTGAATCATTCCTTTGGTCTTGTTCAATACCAGTGTTTTAAATAGCGCGCTATTGCCTTTTGCGACGGGAAAAGGCAACGCAAATGGGTCTGCTAACTGGGATGCTGCTGTTGCATGCGCTATTGGGCGCAATTTGGTGCGATTTAGCGCAAAAGTGCTCAAACGTGCGCAAACCTGCGCTATAGCCGCGCGATGCATGTTTTTTTTAAACCCTCTGGCTTACCAAAACGGCGTCGTTTTGGTAATTACAAAGGTTAAAAAAAATACGCGGACACTTCCTTATTCACTTTTGACAGCCCCGATCTATAAAAAACCCGTATTATAGTTTTGACAATCCCAACTTAACAAAACCCTTCCTCAATCACTTTTAACAGCCCCGATCTTGAAAATAAAAAACCCCCCTCATTAATAGTGCTCCGGACTCTTCCTTCCACAGTTTGGCAGCCCCGATCCAACTTTGGTAAGAATTTACACAATTCTTTTTTTTATTTTTTATGTTTGACAATGTTTGAAAAACCCCATTTTGTGTTAATTTATTTTTGAAACTTCATGCCTTTGAGATTTTTGGAACAATATGGTCCTATTTTTGTGTTTTATTTGGAATGTTGTAGCACTTTATGGCTTTATGACTATATTTGAAATGATTTGGAGTGATTGTTTGAGCTTATTTATATTTGTTACATGTTTTTCAAATTAAAAATCTGGAATGCACGAATTGATTGCGCGATACGCGACGTTATTTGCGCGACATGATTTCGGAACCAAACCGCGACACCCTGCGCGACCGCGATTTAAAACATTGTTCAATACATTCCTGATGTCCTGGTATAATCTTCCTCTAACTATCAAACAAGTTCCCGAACCAGAGGTTCCTGTAGTAAAGATAATGCAATAACTTTATCGATAGGATGTCAACCCCCTATTTAGGTTGTAAATTGTTACTAGAACCGAAATTCTGATCTTTCGTGATAGAGCCAAACTCAACTCGCCATAAATCCTAATAAGTATAATGATGGCTATATACATTATATTTATAAGCAAATATAAGGTATTCCGAGAAACATGATTCATATTTCAGATGAACTAATACAATCCTTTATTAACAAATAACAAATGTCATAAAACATGGGTTTTAAGAATGAAGAGGAATTAGAGTGAGAAATGAGGCATTTTGCCTCTAAATCGATGTTGTTTTTGTTGTTGTGAAAATGATTTCGCTTTGCATCAGTTATAAGCACAAATCATTGTAAGCACTCACCAAAAGAGCAATTAAAAGTTCACATGGAACAACTTCTTTTATTTTCTATTGCGTAGGTTTAAATTGTGGACTGTATTATGGTGGTTTAGGATTTCCTTATGTTAGGTAATTTTTTAATTAGGATTATGGTGTGGGTTTTTTCTTCTTAGTCTTAGGGATTTTCTTAGATTCCATTTTTGTAATTTTAACCTATAACAGCGATTTTAATATGCTTTAATGAGCAGACTTGAATTATGACTTGAGGAAAGCTTGTGAGTGTTGGGCATTTCCTTCTTCCTCATATTCATTACCGTATCCTGGAGTTGGGTAGTACAATAGTATTGGTCAGTTTCCTAGTTTGCATATATTTGGAGAAACTGTCGGCAAGCCTTATAGAAACTAGTTGCACTGATTTGCTGTAAAAGTAACCAAGTCTCACCAAGATTTGTTCTTATCAGTGAACAAAATTTTATTTCAAGGTTATCCATGTGCACATAATAACATTATAATCGTTCTGTAAATGATGAACAAGATTCCCAATCTTAATTGCCCATATCTTGTTGAAGTTCATGCAAATTGTTGGTGCTTTTTGGAATTTACTGAAAGTCAAAAGAACACAATTTCAGCTTTGAATAAAACCTTGTTGGAGTGAAGGCATCAAGTTCTTCAGCTTAGGGAGGTTTCGAACTATGATACATTTGGTGGGGATATGTATCAACGTTATGTTTGATTGTTTTGGAGAAAAGAGAGAACAAAAAAAATTAAATGAAGGAAAGTAAAGAAAAGTACGGATTATGGTTTTCTTCTCTCTTGTTTGGAGTTAAGGAGATAAGTCTCTTCCCCTAATGATTTTGGGTTTCAAAAGTGAAGGAATCTCAGTAGCTAAGATGAGTAAATAAATGTTTGGAATTACCCTTATTGGGATACCAGTAGTTTTTTGCTTTTCAATTTTACAGGATGGTTTAGGGAGGAGACGTGATTTTCGTAGATCATGCCTAGTGGATCAATCTGAGGGTTCTTTTGATCCAGTTGGGTCTCAGATCCTAACTGAACCAAAAGAACTAGAAGGTGGTGGCTAATAAGGTTCCTTTGGTGGTGAAGGATGGAGGTTCTGTCGCAGATTATTTTATTTATTTAGTTAGTTGTTTTTGTGGCCATTGAAATTAGTTGTTATAAAGTATGGATAGCTTCATCACAGAGGAGCTCATGTGTTCCTCTTCCAAACTCAACAGTCTACGGGTCTTGGAGGTTTGACGAGGAAACTGGTTTGAATGGTTTATGAGATTGCTCTTACTCCAAGTGCAGATATTAATCTTACAATGATAAGTTCGTAGGGAATGATATTAGTAAGCTTAATGATATTATTGAAGATTAATTATTGAAGGGCAGGGAATTCACAAATTTTAGGATAGCGAGTTGGATTTTTTCTGAAGAGCTGTCTGCTGGGGACAGTTTCTTCGAGTTTGAGGTGGATGTTTTTCTGAAAGAACTTGGATAACCGGCCAGAATCACCATTCTTGGATATATTAGGTGCTAGTATGTTTAATTTCCCACAGAATGGGGATTAGGATAGAGAAAGGGGAGATTGTGCTGTGTTTAGGATGATCTAGTTATATGTAGACTAGCTCAAAAAAGTAGATTGATCCTTTGAATGTTGGTCGCGTGGTGTTTTACCCACTTCCAAGTATTTGAGTGTGAAAGTGGACGTTTTGTTTGTTGAGCCTTTTGGAAGTGTGGAACAATCAGTACCTCAATTTTTTCTTCCGACAATGAAAAAAGGATCCCAGTTCTTGACTTCTTGCTAGAAAAAATGGGTATAAAGTTATTAATTCCTTATGGTGAGGATATCATGGTGGAAGTCTTATGAACTCCCACTAGAAAGAATAGTAGTAATGAGGGAGTTGGTGACTAAGTGGGGGTGGGGCCTTTAGTCAATTATTGGCGAAACACTAGAGGAAAGAGCGGGGGTTATTAAGCATTCTTCTTAGGGAGTTTAAGTGATACGTCAATTTTTCCCTTTTCCTTCAGGCTTTTTTGTTTTTTGGAGGATTCATTTGCTCTCCTCACTATATTTCCTCTCATCTATTTCATTGAAGCTATTTTTTCTACGCGAAAGGAAAAAGAAAGAGAATTGTACCATTATAGGAAAAAGTGGCATCTAAAATTGAAATTTCTCTCATCTGCATTTCTTCTCAATTTGTTGAGAGAGAAAATAATAGGAAGTAGGTTCTTGTTATCTTCTAGTTTCTCTTATTTTATCTCCACGGTAAAAATACCTAAACGATAGAGTGAGAGAGAGACTTTCATGTACATATAATTGTAAATATGTCATCTTGCATGGAGCCCTTTAGGAAAATGGCAGCTGTCTCAGAAGTTTTTTATGATGTATTGGCTTACCAATAATGGTTCCACATTATGGTATATATATTACTCAATGGAAGGGTCTGGAAGTACATGGTAAAAAGTAAAATAAGTCTAATAACTAAATGCCCAATACAGGTGGGAGAAATGATAAAATACTATATTAATATCCAAGACTCCCCCTCAAACTGGAGTGAAGATATTTACCAAGCCCAGCTTGCCGATAGACGAGTGAAGTAACGAAGGTCCAACTGCCTTGGTGAGACATCTGCAGTCTGAGCTGATGAAGGGACGAATGAGGGATGCATGATGCCTGTAGATACTTTCTCCCGGAGAAAGTGAATATCCACCTCAATGTGTTTGGTTCTCTCATGAAGAACCAAATCAGATGACAATATAATGGCTGATTTGTTATCACACAACAAATCAGAAGGACTGTCCTAGTAAAGCCTAGCTCACCCAAAATCGATCGAAGCCACAAGAGCTCACATGTACCATGAGCCATAGCACGGTACCCCGCCTCCACTGAAGAACGAGAAACCACCACTTGCTTCTAACTTTTTCATGAATCATGATATGAGATGAGAACCATAGACAGTACAGAAGTCAGAAGTAGAACGCCTATCAGTCCTGCATCCCGCATAATCAACATCAGTGAAGCAAGAGAGACCCCGCTGGTCTCCTGAAGCGTAAAAGACACCAAGACCCGGTGAAGACTTGAAGTACATCAAGATATGATAAACAATATCAAGATGAGCGGTACGAGGGGCATGCATGAACTGACTCACAAGACTCGTAGCAAAGGCCAAATCAGGTCGGGTGTTGGTCAGGTAGATGAGACGACCAACCAAATGCTGATACCTAGACGGCTCAGAAAGTAAATCCTCAGACTCAGCAGTTAACTTCACATTCGGATCCATAGGAGTAGAAGCCGGATGACAACCAATCATCCCTGTATCCTGTAACAAATCACGAGCATGCTTCCTTTGTGATAAGGAAATCCCACGACGAGATCGCGCAACCTCAATCCCCAGAAAATACCGAAGAGGACCCAAGTCCTTAGAATAAAAAACTGCTCCAATTTCCTTCTTTACCTGGGCAATCCCCTCTTGATCATCATCGGTAATAATGATATCGTCAACATAAACCAAAAGGATAATTCACCGGTGGTCGGGCTGACGTCGAATAAAGCAAGTATAATCGGACTGGCATCTGGAGAATCCCACAGAGGTAGTCACCCCACTGAATCGGCTAAACCAAGATCGGGGAGACTGCTTCAACCCGTATAAAGATTTGCGAAGACGACAAATCTTGCCCACATACTCCCCTTCAGCTCGAAAACCTGGAGGAGGAGCCATATAAATCGTCTCAGTCAGATCCCCATGAAGAAAAGCATTCTTAATATCCAATTGATGCAACGGCCAAGAGTGAGATGCGGCAAGAGATATAAGTAGACGAACATGAGTCATCTTAGCAACCGGGGCAAAGATAGCACCAAAATCTTTTTCCAGAATCCGAGTAAGGCCACGGGCCACAAGACGATCCTTATATCGCTCAACGGAGCCATCAGCCAAATAGTTAACACTAAACACCCATTTGCAACCAACAAGTTTCTCCCTTGGAGGAAGAGACACTAACTCCCAAGTACCATTGTTTTCTAAGGCATCTATCTCAGTTTTCATGGCAACAACCCACTTAGGATTCTGGAGAGCCCTATGTAAAGATTGAGAAATAGAAATAGAGTCAAGTATTATAGGACTCTGAAAGACCTGCATAGGAAAGATGCTTGAGAATAGAATGGTTAGTGCTACAGGAGTTAGCATAACGAGCAGGAAGGCGGCGATCACGAGTGGGATAACGGGACTGAAAACCAGAAATAGGTGGGGGAGGGGGGACTGAACAACAAAAATAGGCGGGGTAGGGGGTGGTGAAGAAGGAGCATCAACAGTACCTGAGTCCATAGGAGGAGGCAGTGGAAGCCGAGGGCGACGAGCATAGACCTGCAAAGGGGGTGTCTCAAGAAGAAGAGAGGGAGACACATCCAATAAAGGGATAGGACGAGCCGCGGGAGAAACCTCCTCAAGAGGAGGAGGTGGGGGTGTAGCAGACCTACCATAAAATGGAGTATCCGCATGGAAGGTAACATCATGAGAGTGATACATACGTCGAGAGAGAGGATCATAACATTTATAAGCTTTAGACATGGCAGAATAGCCCACAAAAATACATTTAATGGTCTTATCATCAAGTTTGTGACGTGAGGGTCGCCGATCCTGAACATAGCACACACACCCGAAAACCCGGGGTAATATGGGGAAAAGGGGGGGGGGGGAGTAGGAAAGATAGAGTGAAGAGCCGTTTTGCCATTTAAAACTTTGCTTGGTGTGTGGTTAATAATAATTGTGGCAGTGAGAAGAGCAAGCTGCCAATAAGATTTAGGAACATGCATACCCCGTAAAAGGCACCATACCATTCCCATTAAGTGACGGTTCTTACGTTCCGCCACCCCATTTTTGCTCCGGAGTGTAGGAGCAAGTTAGTTGGTGTAAAATTCCCTTTTGGTTAAGTTGTGAACGAAAAGCATCAGAGACATATTCCCCCCCATTATCAGACCGAATGTTACGAACAGTGGTGCTTAATTGTGTTTTAATCATTTGAAGGTATTTAATACAGGTAACACCTCAGATTTATGTTTGAGTAAATATATCCACGTACATCTAGAAAAATCATCAATAAAAGTGACATAATACTTATAACCGGATAAAGCTGTGACAGGTGAGGGTCCCCAAACATTAGAGTGAATAAGGTCAAACATACTAGGTGCACGACTCATATGAGGAATATAACTAGTACGAATATGTTTAGACAACTCACATGTCTCACAAGTAAACCTCATGTCTTTACAAGTCTTAGATAAAGAGGGAAAAAGTAAAGCATAAGCACTGAAAATTGACATGTCCTAAACAGGCATGCCACAAACGCAAAGTTTGTAAGGAAACATAAAAAATAATGGGCTCAAAGGAAATAGATGCACTAAGCCCAGAAATAAAAGTAGTAGGGGTAGGAGGATCCCCAAAGTGTTATAGGCCATCACGCTTATATCCCTGATAAAAATCCTCTGAGAACTTGGGTCCTGCAAATAGCAATGCGAGGCTAAGAATATGACGACACAATTGAGATCTTTGCAGAATTGACGAATAGAGATGAGATTAAAAGAGAGGTCGGGAACATGCAATACCGAAGATAAAGTGAGAGAAGGTGAGAGACGGATGTTTCCCTTGCTACGAATAAGAGCATGTGAACCATTCGCAAGACACACACTACCACACACGGGTAGTGGGAGAGGTAAAAAAAGATAGCTCACCAGTCATATGATCAGAAGCTCCAGAATCCAAAATTTAAGAAGGCTTAACAGCCTTAACATGACAAGTAGATGAAGTACCTCAAGTAATAGTGACATGAAGTGAAGTAATAGTGGCAGTGGAAGTAAGAGTGTCCAAGAGAGTAGGTATGTGAGGTAGGAGCAACCTCTTTAGGACCATACAAATCAGCCATAGCTCCAAAAATACTCAATTTTTTTTTATCCAACAAATACACAACAATGGCCAAAAAATTGGCAATGGGGTAATCCAAAAATTCAGCAACAAAGAGGGGAATAAAACCCACACAAATAACCAAAAAATTGGCAATGAGTGAATTAATCTAACTCAGCAACATAGAAGGGTATAAACCTTCAAGAATCATCAAATAGAGGCAAATTAATAGCCTACTTCATGGGAATAAAACCCAACAAGAAGAGGAAATAAAAAAACCCAAATTAACAAGAGGGTATAAACCGTAGATAACCTAATCGTTGAATCTAATAACCAATTACACAGGAACGGTCCCCAGAAACATCATCACCTCCGTACATAACTCAAAAAAGCGTATGCAACACCCAAGTTGGGGAAGAACCCACCGGAGATAAGAAAACCCAGTTGGACAATCGAACAAAACTCACTTACATCTCCAGCAAGAGGACCCATAAGAAGTAGTCAACCCCAATCTAATATGAATAGTGATGACAGCGGCGGCGGCGGCCAAGCTAGGTCAGGTCAGTGACGATGGCTAGGGTTAGATATATAGGGTTTTATTTTTGCTCTGATACCAAGAAGTTTTTATGATGTATTGGCTTACCAATAATGGTGCCACATTATGGTATATATATTATTCAATGGAAGGGTCCGGAAGTACATGCTAAAAAGTAAATTAAGTCTAATAACTAAATGCCCAAAACCGGTGGGAGAAATGATAAAATACTATATTAATATCCAATAGTCTCTAAATAACCTAAAACTATTTTTTTACCAGAAACATGGTGTCTCATGCCCCCCCCCCCCCCAATTCCTCAACTTTCAGTTGATTATTTATACTTCAAACGCCATGCAATGCGCAATATTTGGTATGATACATAATATCATTGATTAAAGAGAGTTTGCAGTGAAAAGGCAGACAAGTTATTCAGCCCATCTATATGCTAAGAGTTCAACTCTCTCTAATACCCGCAAAGTGCGATTGGTCCATCAAAATTCTTGGGGACATTAACTTCACCAGAAGAAAGGACATTGTTAACTAATATAAAATATGTCCAAAAATTATTAGTTGATACCCTCTAATAAAAAGGTTGAATTTAAAATACTACATTCTTCTAAGTTGGTAGGTCTATTTTACACAGTGATGAGAGAACATGTTATCAACAATAAAGAATAATGATAAATAGGCATCGAGGTCTAACTTCCAATTCAATTGATGTCCTTTTTCCTCTTTAGTTTCTTCACAAATATGCATCTTGTATCGTATTAAATAGTTGAGGCTTTTGGTGCTCATGCTCTATGGCTCACGCTGGGAGGCGAGACACTCAGCCTGATAGTCACAATTATTTATCCCATTAAGCCAACCCATGTTTTTGTCTCCACTGGTAGTTGGTATGCAAGCAGGTATGGTTAGTTTACTAGGTTAATTTTTCTAGCTTGTGCTACTTGTCAATTTAATAGAGGTGGAAAATAACTAACTGATTTGTAAATATTAAAATGATGCAATCAGGGAAGGAGCATATGCGTACCACAATATCTTTTAGTAGAATAAACAATAGGTGCTCTTTAATAGGATATCTTGAAGTTTGACCCATATTTGGCTATTCTTAATCCTCATATATTTGAAAAGGGTGCCTTTACATTTTTTGTGTGCATTCTAAGATATACACAGGAACGAACACCAGATTGCTAGGTGTATCACTAAGCGCGCGCACACACGCACGCACACACACACACATATATATTAGAAGTGGAAGTTTGTGTTTTTGGGTTGGGTCACGGGCTGACAGACACGGCGCGGTTTTTTTGGACACGGACACGACACGACCTTGTGTTTTTTTATCTTACAAGAACATGACCCGGATAGAACATGACACGATACGACTAATACTATTTCAAAACCCGAATAAAACACGATTAACACGACAAGACAGAATAACACGACTCATAATATTGACATGAACACGACTTCGTGTCAAAAAGACCCGACATGAACACGAAATATTGTGTCAATTTCGGGGGGTTTTCGTTTTGTGTTTTCGCTCCGTCTCTAAAATTGCTACCCCTAATGCATATATACAATAAAGTATTTGATGATAAGTTGATAAAATGATGTTAGAATGGCATAACTTTCTATAACATTTCATGTTTCTGATGAGTGGCTATATATGTTGCAGATGATATGAAAAATTCTGTATTGAAGGTTCCACTGATTTACTTGATGGATTGCACACTGAATGACTGCAGCTTGATCCTAAAATCATTGACCCAGGTATCTTGTCCTTGTTTAACTTGCCCTTGATTTATTTGTATTTGTTATGCCTGATTAAGTGATTCTTGTACTAGACATTTTAGATCCGCACCTTGCGGCGTCCCTAAATAAGGCAGAAATGTTAGGTTTACATACCACCTCATTTACTTTATACGGTAACCACCTCCTTCCTATCAGGATGCATTGAATTAAAAACCATCTATTCTAGTAGTATAAGATTATTTGCTTATCATGTGAAAAGTAATGTATTGGCCCCTATACCCTAAAGTTTGAAAAAAATTAGAATTAAAACAAACTGAAACGAAAAAATTAAGTTATGTCGACACACAAAGCAAAGAATGTCCCACCTGTTAAATAAAAATGATGTTAGACATTAGGGCATGTCTCTGGTTCAGCCGCTATTTTATGAATACTATCGTTGATCAGTAATTGAAGTCATATTTAGAGATTGGGTGGTAACATATTAGTGCGAGATGTGAGATCGGTGAGGTCTAGTGAGTACTTGATGGGGGAGTGTTCTGTTTCAGCCTGGTTTAGTCTTGTATGTGTTGGGAATAATTGGCGGTTTTCCTGGATTTATAGGCGGTCATGTAGATATCAGCATAGGAAGTTCACTCGGGTGAAGTTGGCAGGACTTTATATGGGTTATGCGGGGAAAGAGTGTATTGCGGGAGTGGGAGATTTTAATTTTATCCAATTTGTATCCGAGAAATTGGGACGTGGTAGGTTAACAAAAGGTATGAGGGATATTGATCGGTTAGTTAAAGAGACTGAATTTAGGAATTCAGAAATGCACAATACACTTTGGTCCAACTTCTGGCAGGATTTGGTATGATCAGAGCTGAATAGGTTTTTGCTTTCCACTGGGTGGGAGTTAATGCTTCCAAGCATTGGTGACAGTGACCTCAGACCATTGTCCTGTACATGACACAATCCCTGTCAAATGGGTCCTAGGGGTCATTTTGAAGCATCGAGTGGTTTTAGGCAACGGATCCTTTATCTGCCTTGTTACTGATGTTTTGGGTAGGCTGATGTCTAGAGTGTGCGCTTCTGGTCTCATAGACGGTTTTGAGTTCCGAAATACAATGTACACTTGTCTCGTTTACAGCTTGCCGATGATACTATCTTCTTTGTGTGAAAAGGGATCAGGCGATATTTGCAAAGTTAATGGATGTAATAGTTTTTTCTAATCAAGTGCCGAGTTGACGGAGTCTTTATAGACAATGTGGTGGTGGGTATAAATGTGGAAGAGGAAAAGTTGTGTAGATTGTCTAGCATAGGGGTGTGTGACTTGGGATCTTGGCCGCTTACTTTTTTGGGGTGTGTGACTTGGGATCTTGTCCACTTACTTTTTTGGGGTGTGCGACTTGGTATCTTGGCCACTTATCTTTTTGGGGATGCCTTTAGGTGGAAACCCTAGGTGGATCTTTTTCGGAACCCAATGGTGGAAAAATATATAAATCAAAAGGGTGACGAAAGAGTTGTCTTTCTAAGGGTGGGAGACTTAATTTACTGAGATTTTTTTTTATTAGCATCCTAATTTACTATTGGCCCTTTTCAATTTGTGGGTTAAAAATGCGAATAATATTGCAAAACATATATGAGATTTTATTTTTTTGGGTGGTGGGTGGGTGGGGAGTGAATAATTGTGAACATCTAATCAATTGAAAATGGTTACAAAATCAAAAGCGAAAAGGGATTTGGGTTGAGTAGTCTAATTAAAAGAAAATGGCTTTGGAGGTTTCCTTTTGAACACAACTCTCTTTCGGGCTCATTTTTCATAATAATATCATATGAATAAATGTTCAAATGAGTTAATTGTAATATGATAATACAGTTGAAAGGGTACTCTATTTATTTGTCTCATTTTTTTGTCTTTCCTTTATTAGGTTAGTCTTTTAGACTTAGGGGCATATTCCTTGGAATATTGTACCTGTTCATGATTATCTTGATTAGCAAGATAGCTTAGCCATTGGCCAATCAGGGTAATCACTGTACAATTTAGTTAGAGAGTTTTTTATTTGTGCTTCTAATTGGTAGCAGGCAGTAAAGCGCTCCCAATTGTTGTTCTATAACAAATCGTGACAACTTCAACTTGCCACCTTGATTTTAGAAGTCCAAATTCCTCCCACCAGCAACTGCCGCCGCAACCTGGGATTCACACCCTATGAAACCTACTGCAGCAGCCATACAGCATTCATCCCACCTCATTCTAGCCTATTTAGCTCCCAATCGTCCTTTTTAAACTCCGCTACCCTAACCCCATCTCATCCCTCACCCTTTACCAAAAATGATCTCAAGAAAAGAAGAATGAGGAGAGGGTGAGACCCTCCAGGTCGCTACCTAGGGGCACCCTAGGGTTTCATTCAATGGAGAAAAGTCAGAAATAGGGCTTGAGTGTGCGTAAACATTCCGTTGCGTTTACATAATCCTTTTTAGAAGAAATCTTGGTGAGAGAATTAAAGGAATTCTTGTCCTTGTCTAATTTTGTTAACGGGTAAGAGAGTTTGATTGGGGGATCTTTTCAGGGTTTTTTACTTGCCAATCCTAGTCTGACATTCTAGATCATTTTTCATTTTTCAAGCTCACAAGATTATTTTAAAGGAGGACATTCCCTGAAAACTGCAATTTTTGCACTTTGTTGGCCACCAAACGGAGAATCAACGCTTGTGATTTTTTCTTAAGAAAGAGACTTCACATCAAGCTATCTCGTCATTGGTGTAACTGAATGTTCACATCAAGCTATTCACGAATTTTTGAGGACAAGGAGATGGATAAAGAAAAGTTTGGGAGAAAATTCAAAATTTTTCTTCTTTTTGGTGCATCTTCTACAAAAGAATTTAAGGGGCTTAGTGTATAACAAACATATTGCGTGCAATTGAAGAGTTATGTTTGTTTAAGTTGTTGTGGAGATGAGTGACTTTTCTGGGCCTTTAGATGATGGTCTTTAGCTTGGTGTAACTGATGGTTTGTGTTTGTTCGGATTGCTTGGTGTAATCCTTTAGCTTGATGTAACTGATGGTTTGTGTTTATTCGGATTGCTAGCTGCAGGCTCTAGGATGCTTTGAGATTGTTTTTGGCTTTGTTTCTTGACCTTTGGCCTTTTTTGAGATTTTTGTCATCAAGGAAGTAGTTTCCATCAAAAAAAGTTAAGTGAGCTCATCAAAGTTGATGATTCCGGGGAAAGGGTGTGACTATGGTTGGACCAATACATTGGCTTCCTATGATATGGACAAACTGATCCATCACAGGTTGCATGCTAGGTCCAGTCTTGATTGATCTCCAACCTCTTAGGAAAAGTTTAGTGGATGGAGAAATGGTCTTCAAATATGATAAGAAGTCAACCAAGATGTAGCTGTTATCAACTACAGCTCTACGGGAGTTGTATTACCATTGTACAACTCAAGCCTATATAGAGGGCTTATTAGAGCATCCAGTTGATTTCATATATCCTTTCTTATTCTGATTTAGCACCATACTGGCTACTCTTTTCAGTTGTGCAGGGATGGTCTCTTCCTGGGTTGTTTGGATGTATGAAACAAAAGTGTTTTTGCAAACAGAAAAAATGTGTCTTATGATAATACCTCTGTGGCATTATTGTGAATAAAAACAACATTGCACTTCTACGCTGAACAAGGAATGTTTGAATTATGAGCTCTCACATAAATCATAACACGACTAGCATTTTAGAATATTGACAACCTCTCAATCTCTATAAGAGCTCTTCCCCGCTCAACTGATATGGAAAGTTTCTCTTATCGGATGCATTTTTTTGACCCCAATAGAAATTATAAAATTTATATCTTGCTCATAGAAAAGTACCCCCAGACACGGAGGAAAAATTAAGAGAGGAAAAATTAAACACAACGGTGTTTACTTGTGTTAGACAATACCTTTACGGCATAGTTGCAAACAAAATAAAATATGTGTCAGCTACTATTGCAATTTCACACCGAAAAATGAAGGTTTGAAACATCTCAAGGATTAATCACTTTCATATGGCATGATTACTGTTTTGGAAAGTTGACAAGACCCTAGTCTCCCCCGTTCTCAACCTATATTGAAGGTTTATCCTCTCACATGCATGATTGTAATGACCTCAACCAACGCCAAAAATATATATAGTTACCCTGCATTTTAGAAATTATACAATTATATACTGCTCATGGGGTGGCATGCCACAGACACGGGGTGAGATGTGCCATAGACACGACGCGGTGTGCCACCTAATGAATACACTAAAATAAAATTATATGCCATAGGCATGTGCTATTGCTAGTTTTCGATATGATGCAATGAATTTTTTTTTTCTTTTTACTTAAATACCTTCATAATTACGCCGTTTTGAGTTTAGGACCTTTTATGAATTGACTTTGAGCTTAATACATTTTCTAGTTGCATTTCCCTTGCACATGACTATTTAAAAAAGAAAATATTTAAAAATTAGAAAATGTAGAAAATTAATAGAATGGTAATAAAAAGAATAAAATTAAAAGGAAGAAAGAAAAAAAAAAGAATTCTTGAAACTGCACCAACACTCCCTAACCTTGCCGAAACCTTTATTCCACCACCTTCGTCCTAGCCAAGCCCACACAACACTTCTTCTTACCCACAACCGCCATGCCGATGCAAATGGGTTTCTGCAATGGAATCAACTCAAACGGGTTATGCAATGGACTCAAATCAAAGGGTTTGTACAATGAAATCGTTGTGCAATGAACATAAATCAAATTTAAACAAATTGAACTTTAACTCAAATCAAAATCGAACTTTAACTCAAATCAAAATCGAACTTGAACAAATATCGAATTAATCTGGGCTTCCAAACTTGAACAAGTTTGGGTTTCAAACTTGAACCAAGATATCTGCAAATCTGGGTTTCGAACTTGATTTCTGCAAATCGTTTTGGGGGTGGCGTGGTGGAGGGGTTGGGGTTGAGGGTAGAAATCAATTTGTAAAAAGTACAACACTTCAAACGGGGTAATTATGAAGGTAGACAGGTGAAAAAAACCCGAAAAATTATTATGGCTTGGTGATACCATAAATGACTCAACTAGCAGGAAAACAAATGATTTTTTCTCTCTCGGGAATATTCTTTAATTGTTTGTTGTCAGCCAACAGACCATTCTGTACTTATTTGATTAAGAAGTATTGAATTTGTTTAGCGTTATAAATTTTGCTTCTTATTAAAAAAGGGACTAAGAAGCCCATTTATCCAAGAAAGATTTGTGTTTGTGTTAGGCATGCATCAAAGGCTGACTTCATAGAAACTCCCACAGCACCTTTGACACTTCTTTGTATGCCCATATCTAGAACTAGTGTCCTTACTCTTGTATATGGTCAACTCTTCTTGAACACTAGGATGTAAGTTAGAACTTACTTTTTTTAATTCTATTATGCAAATCATGTTTTGAATTACTCCCAGACACTAGGATGAAAGTATACCAGCATGTATCATTTTATAATTACGTATACATTGTCTATTTTATGTAGGCTGGGTTGAAATTGCCACAATTTACTAGTAAGAACTTAACAATCGACTTGAAATTTCAAATTGGTCTTTTACAACTTTTTATTCGCTTGGTGCTTTGAAATGTGCAGAGGGAGCTTTATCCATCTCTCCTATTATTTCCGGCAGAAAGGAAGAATAGAGTCTCTTATGGAGGAGATATAGCTGTATCTCACATTATTAAGTTTATTGCTGAACATGGAAGTAATTCTCAATGGGCTTTCAAGGAAAATGGTAAAGATATTTTGATTCATTTTATTTGCTTTAGGAATTTCGATTGGTTCTTTCATGCTCATCCTAGTGACCTAGTAGCGCTGTATCGATGCAAACTTAATAATATTATCTCATAAGCAGACTAGAATGGAATGAATTGTCCCGACTCAAATTATGAGCTTTTGATCTTAATGTTTTATTAACTTTTGGACCATTCCCCTTCATTGTAAACCAACTTGATGTCCTGATATGCACTGCTTAGTATGTTTTGGACTCACTTCACATCCTTCTGTTTCGTTTTCTTGTGTATTTATTTTCTAGGGTAAGTTGAACTATTTCGGTTTTACATGAAAACCCGCCCCCCCTAAACTATTGAACAGTGACATCTATCACATATCTGGAATTTTTTTTTGGTAAAAACTTTTTTTTTTTTTTGCAAAAAAATTGTCAAGTATTGGGTGGAAATGTGTTTGTCTCGATTCAATAGTTTTGGAGGCACTTTGCTGGTTTTTTAAGATCAGGGGTGCCCTGTAAACCGGAAATAGTTCAGCGCTTTTTACTGTAATTTGCTCTTGATTTTAGAAACATTGTTGATCTTTCAAACTCGCTTAATATCCATTTGCCTGGTACTGATCCTTCGAATTTATATTTGTGTAGGTGATCCTCTAAATCTTCTAGCTTGTATTGTTTATCTTCATGATGTTGAGCATCAATAAGATCTGTTTTGTTTCTGATAAAAACAGAATCTGACGTAGATGACGTCAAATGGGAGCACGAAAAGATAATTCTCTCTCAAAACTCTCTCAAATCTTTATATCATCAAATGGAAGAATGCCTCAAATGAGGCTACAAAATGGTATTTATAGGAAGGAGGTTGCTTGGCCTCTAAGCTAAGTATCTAATTAAAATTATACCCTTAAGTGCCAATTAACCTTCGTCTAAATACTAAACAAAAGGAAAAATTCAATGAATACTAAAAATAAAAGAAATACTAAAAATGACAAAAAGATCCATATTCACATCACTCTCCCCTCCTTGAAAGAGTTCGTCCTCGAACTCAGAGGGGAAGGCCTTCAGTGTCACAATCGACGATAGTAATGAGAGCTGGCTGGATTGGGACCTCCGGTGCCTCCTCGAAATACTCAGGATCGCCCGAAGCTAGGAGAGCGCGTCGGCGGGAAAGGGAACGATCTGAGGCTCTATGACCAATCACCCCACTGTTATAGCATTTGAAGGTGACAGGATGCGTTGGTGCAGGAGGAGGAATCGTGGAAGTAGGAGTTTCTGCAGTAGACGGAGTCACAGGAGCAGAAGCAGAAGTCACTGGTGCTGGAGGAGGTGTCGTGAAGCGTCCACGGGGAGGAGGAGCAGCGTGATGAAAAGACTCAACTTTAGTGTCGTACTCCACCGCCTTAGCAAAGGAGGTGACGTCACATAAAGCGAGGTCGCGCTGTATATAGCTCTGAAGGCCATGAATATACAGGCTGATCCTCTGGTCCTCGCTCTCACTGAGGCGAGTACGAGTACAAAGAAGCTGGAAGCACACTGTGTAGTCTAAAACTGTGTTGTCCTGTCGAAGAGATTGGACTCACAAGAATAGGTCACGCTCGTAAGTGGCTGGGACAAAAGCTGACGTCAACTGGGCACGAAGCTTTGCCCAAGTCTGGATAGGAGGCTGTCCCTCAAGAACACGACGGTGCTCCAAGTCATTCCACCAAACACTCGCGTATCCCTGAAACTTAGTTGTCGCTAATAAGACACACCGACGACCCTTCAGTCGCTTGTACTCAAATATCTGCTCCATCGCGGCAAGCCAGTCAACAACGGCATCGGGCTGTAGGTGGCTGTCAAGCATAGGGATATCAACCCAAATGTCTGCATGCTCCGCGAGAGTAACTGAAGCGCCAACTGTGTAATGGCATCACCACCCTGTAGGATCAGGGCATCCTCATCGAGATCATCATCGCCGGGTGGAGGCTCGGGAAGTAAGGCGCGTTGTGGGGGTCTCCGAGGCAGTGGATGACGAGGGTCAGGAGCTGGTGGTGGGACTGGGGCTGAGGGAGGAGATGCATGAGGGGGAAGAGTCTCTCATGGTGGGGAAGGAGGTGGAGCTGGGACCAACGGTTGGCGTAGGGGGCAGTGGTTCATCTGATGCTCCCTCTGATAACATAAAAAACAATGGCGCTCGGAGAGAGGGACATATGGAGTAACCTTTGGGCCCAGGGAGTCGAAAGGAGAAACATCAATGCGCTACTCCGTAGGAGGGGGTGGCTCAAACTCTGGAGTGGAGTGGATCGGGGTGAAGGGGGACCATCATGTGGCGGTAGGGTAATCCACTCTCATACCCGCTCATGGGACTCAACGGGTGCGGAATGAAAGGAGCGGGTATCCCATTGAGGATGATGATGAGGTGCATGGAGAGGGTGCCCGTATGGTGGAGAGGTGTGTAGAAAAGGCGGGGGCGGAAGCGTGGAAAAAGTGGAATGGGATGGGTGAGGGTGTGTGGTAACGGGAGGAGCAGGGTGTATGGGGGGTAATTGGGGGTTTTCAAGGTGTTTTTGTGGGTCGTGACAGGGAGATAGGGGGCAAGGGGTAGTCATGTAGGGGTGGAGTGGGATAATTGGGTGGATGTGGTGGTGGGGAGTGGGAGGGTACAAGAGTTCGGGGTGGGGGAAGGTGTGGAGAGGGCATATGGCGGTGTGTTGATATGTTGGGTGGTGGAGGGGGGTGTATGGGAGGTGTTGATGAATTTTGGAGGGTGAAATTATTAGTGATGTGAGATGGTTGAAATTCTAGGGTTTGGTGGTCAAGATTTGGGTTAAAATGCACGGAGGACTCATATGTGATTGGAATTGTTACCTTTGATTGAGAATGAGTTGAAGTTGAACTCTTAGCATGCCGAATGTCACGGATCATCTCGGCAAGAGTTGGAGAGCACGTTCCGATCATGAGGGATATCGTTTGAACACAAATTGGAGAAGGATTGTGCAGAGAAGTACCTTGCTGAATCAGGTGTACTTGTGGGCCCTCGGGGAGTTCGTCAGGCCATCGGAGAGGGCGGATCTGCCCAGTGGAGTTGTCCGGTGCAGTCGGCGGCTGAACCTGGGTTCGTTGGACCTTGGTTTGGACCGTTCGGCTTCATAAGGCATAACCGGTGGTCGGTATTGGATTTCTGACCTGAGGGAGCAGCGCTAGTGGCTGTTCAGGTCGATCTTGGTGTTGATTTTGATGTCCAGTGGGTTGGGGGTGGATTTGTGGTTGGATCAGACTGTTTTAGGGGCCGGAGGAGGCTGTCTTGTGATGTCGGCGGGTGGGATGGCAGTTTGGGTGGTTCAGCCTGGTGCTGTTTTTTGTTTTTTTTTTTGTTTAGGCCACTGGGATGTGGTGGTGGGACACCCTCCTCGGTGGTGGTGCTTTCTTGGATGAAATTGGGGTTAGGGTTTGAGAAATTAGGGTTTTTTTGGAGTAGAGATGTAGAATGGGTTGATTTTGGAGAATTAGGGTAATGATTTTGAGATGTTACCGGGGTGGTCCGTTGTGGTTGCCGGTGGAGAACCTCGGGCGTCGATCGCATCTACTCGAGCCGTCAATCGGTTGATGGCCTCCAAGATTCAACAACAACAACTGGAGGAGTGACTAGACTCTCCAATTGACGTAGATGATGTCAAATGGGAGCAAGAAAAGAAAATTCTCTCTTTTAACTCTCTCAAATCTTTATATCATCAAATGGAAGGATGACTCAAATGAGGCTACAAAATGGTATTTATTCGAAGGAGGTTGATTGGCCTCTAAGCTAAGTATCTAATTACAATTATGCCTTTAAGTGCCAATCAACCTTCCTTCCTTTAAATACTAAACAAAAGGAAAAATACAATGAATATTAAAAATAAAAGAAATACTAAAAATGACAAAAAGGCCGTTACTCACATCAGAATCACTTGATACAGAGCTTTATAACTTCATCAAATTCCCAAACTAAGAGTTCTTTTGAATTTGAGTGCATAGGTATATATAGGCTGCTTTACTTTGCGTAATTCTATTGGAATTAGAATTAAAAAGCTGAAAACTCTGATTATTGAAACTATTCTAGATCACCCAAAACTTCATATAATACCGGATTGAATAACTTGATGTGAAAATGACACATGGACCCTAATAGGCCTGTCAGTTGGGCCGGACAAGCCCGAAGCTCGCCCGTGTGGCCCAATTAATATGGCCCAATTTTTACGTGAGCTTGAGCCAGATTAAGCTTAAGCCAAACTTTCAATCCCGAATTGTAAATCGGGTTGAGCTCGAATTGGGCCCAAACCCGAATAAGAGTATATATATATAGTATTGTGAGCTGAGCTTGAGCTTAGCCAAGCCCGACTCATCTAGCCCAATTGACAGGCCTAGCTTATGCCCAGCAAATCAGAAGTACCCATGCTGGATGTAAAGTTAATTGCAATTCATCTCAACAAACCCCTATTTTAATTATTTAGGGGCATCTAGCAATACATCGTAAAATAAATTGTTTCAGTCATTCAACCCACCTTAAAAAACTCTATATCAGCAAGTGCATACCTCTATGAATAGTGATATATACAAGACTAAAATACAATGCTATAATTAACACACAATTTTTATACATTTTCTCTCTATCCATCTCATCTCAAACGCGATCACAAAACACCCCAAACATCGATCCCTCGGACGCTTTGAATTCTGACAACCAACATCACAATCAGTGGAAAAGAGAGGAAGAAAAGATAACACTAGATTTAATATCACAACTGTCAGAAACCATAAAAAGGATTAACAATTCATCATGAAAGCCATCATCGACAGATTACCACCAACTCGTTATCCTTGTAAATGCTCGCCTCAACCTCTGTCGCCTCGTTGGAGCTCGCATAAAACATTAGCGTCCAATTTGTTCATCTTGACTAGGATTTTGGGGGGCTTCGACTCTCACATATGATAAATTCATACTAACTTCGAAATTCATACTAACTTCGGCTCTCATGAAATGCGATGATGATGTTGGCAACTTTAGCAACATTGTGAGGGTAGACTAGTTGTGGATGAATTTGCGATGACTTTTCACTTAAACATACATATGTTAATTTCTTTTAAGTGAAAAGACTGTGCTTTATTAGTCGATTTAGAGTTGATAAGTTTGAAATTTAATTGCAGTAATCTATCCAAATATACAAGTTTCATAAAAAGTAAACATGTATATGAACTATTGTGTTATAGAATATTCCATTAGGTCGATACTGCTGAAATTTATTGATGGGAATCCATAGTTATTTTCCTTTTATATGTCCTTTTATTTCTATTTTTAGTTTTTTTTAGATATTTTCTCTCCTTAATTAGCCTCCAAGCATGTTTGGGACTAATTAGGCATTCTTTTATTTTTAGTTAGTCCTTTTTAGTCATTTTAGGTAATTACTTGATTAACAAGTAATAGCTCTCCTATAAATAGGCTTGTATTCTCATTTTGTACTTAACTTCTCAATTCTTGAAATATAGTAACTCTTTTGTTTCTCTCTCTAGAAATCATATTGTCTTGATTTTTAGGTCATTGACGTGTAGTTCACGTCATTTATCCAATTATACAAACTTCATAAAAGATGTATATTAACATATATTGTTATGAAAAATGTTACTTGACACTATGAAATTTCACAATGGAGATGTATGTTCATGTACATCTACATTTTTTTATAAAAATATATGTTCACATTACCCTACTTATGCTATTGTATCATCCATTAACTCATCCTACCTGCCACATCAATCACCTACTACAAAAAATTCGGAACTTCTTGTACTATACCACTCTGTCCATTCCTTCTACATTCCATTCGGGGGGGGGGGGGGGGGGGGGGGGGGTTGTCAGGTTTTTTAGATGAGTGGGTGACCCTTAAACCTAACATAGTTCAGGGGGGTTTACCGTAATTTTCCCTGTTATATTTTATTTCGTGATTTTGTTATTATTAACATTAGTGAATATTTCGACAAAGAATATTCTTATAATTACTTAATAGTAGTTAGTAAAGTGTTGGGGATCTAAATGCAGTAAGAATGTTCTAGCCCTTATAATGTTATGGACGAGGACATACTTTTTTTTCTTTATCATCTTTGATAAGAGGATGAGGTCACACTTGTGGCGTCACCCATGGCATCATAAGGAGCCTAGAACATTACTTGGTTAGAATTATGATTAAATTCTTCTTAGTAAGTTGGTAAACGCTTCCGCGTCCACACCACTCATAGAAAATGTATTTTATTTGAAATCAGTCTCAATGTCATCAATTTCAGCTTCTTTTATATTAAACCCCACGTACATAATTTGATTCTATTTATTGTTGCCAACCGGGAATCATTACTGGTTGATTGTATCTCTGAGGAACACTCCAAAGTGCCACCAAATCAGTCAGGAGGTAGTTCGCTAGCGTCTGGAGAAGAGAGATAAGGTAGGGTTCATTTGCGAAGATTTATTGGTGGAGAAGATATGGATAGCATTGATAATTATTTAGAGTATACAATTTAAAGAAATATTTTATAAAACCCAATCATGCAAGTTTACTTAACCATATTGAAGTATGCTGACTTATCTTGTGGGAGGAACCAAAAAATTCCTAAAATTATTATGTGTACAGAGATGGCTGTTTCCACTAGATGTAAATTCTAACGTACGTTAGTGAGTTCGTGTGTTGAGCTTAATTTCTGTAAAATGTTTGTGCTGATGCACTGTGTTCTGCCAGTTTCTTTTAATCCTTATTTGGAAACTGTGGTGATGATATCCTATTATTACTGCACTGCTTTCATCTAATATGAATCCTTCTTTTGGTTCCCCCTTCTTATTGGTAGGCATTTTATGGACTGGATCTGGACGAGGAGCCATGAACCAAAATTTTCACAAAGATAGATCACAAAGTGCAATGAATGAGGAAGATCCTCTGGTGAAGGACAAATCCCTTGAGATTCTACTAAAAGACAGGGCACGGAAAACCCCTGTTAGAAACAATCAGATCATACTTCGTACACTGAATTTATCGCTCGAAACTAACCCTGAAGTAGTTATCGGCTCCATCATTATTGCAACAGACAAACTTCTCGATGTACATCCGTTCGACGAATCCAAAATTCTCATTGTGAAAATGAATCAAAGTACAGGATTTAAAGGTCTGATAATAAACAAGCATATCAGTTGGGACTCTCTTCAAGAACTTGAGGAAGGATTAGAACTGTTAAAAGAGTCGCCTCTATCATTTGGGGGTCCCGTCGTTATGCGTGGAATGCCTCTTGTTGCTTTAACTCGGAAATTTATTAAAGAGGAGTACGTTGAAATTCTTCCAGATATTTATTTTCTTGATCAGAGGGCCACACTTGCTGCGATAAAAGTGCTCAAGCTAGGAAACCTGTCTGTTAGTGATTACTGGTTTTTCGTAGGGTATTCAAGTTGGGGTTGGGACCAGCTATTTGGTGAGATCGCCGATGGAGCTTGGAACATTAGTAATGGTAATGTGGAACAATTAAATTGGCCATGGACGTGACTTCGACCCATCATTTTGTATTTAATATGCTAGAGCTTTGGAGTTCTTCCAACAGGAGTTGTAAAGAGCGGCTAGTCACTGGTGGGATATTGGAGAGATGAGATTAGTATACATTGCTATGTAATAGTTAGTCTTACCAATTTCGTACATCACAAGAACTGTACATAGAGGTGTTTACTAATTATTTTGGGACCAAAAGGGGTTAAGGATTGTTTTACTGCAGTGTACCTTAAAAACATTCATAGTTACTTGGATATCTGTAACATTATTACATTTTCACGCAGGAGCACTTCTTCCTTGTAGTCTTAGTTTCTTATTTATGTACATTTAAATATTTGGTTGCCAAGAAATTATAGGGTGAGTTTAGTTTATATGACCAGTTTGATTCACTTTCTTGTGATAGTGCGTTTTCTACGGCCATATTTACTTAAATTTCAAATGAACTTCCATATGAAGTATACTCATGGCGAGTCATTTGTTGATTGTGTACATATGTCAGTCTGTTCTTTTCATCATGCATACCTTTTAATTTTCTTTATTTGTTCTTTTATTTATTGGATGACGGGCGGAAGCTGAACCTAGTAGTGGAAAAATTATTACGGGTGGATCAGATATTGGTCGTGTTAGAAATGGGTTGGGTAATATATGGGCGGATCAAATTTGGGATGGGTCAACCCATTTTTTTCTATCTATGCAAGTCTTACAATAATGTAAAAAAAAACATTTTATTCGTAACATAACTTTTAAAGATGAGCTTTATATTTGCACGTGCGGAGGAAAGAGAGGGCAGACCTAGGTTGTAACCCAAGTCAGAAAGGAAAAAAATCATAGTGTCCAGCCCATGTGAAAAATAAAATAATCGTGCTTTAGCCTAGCCCACTAAACTAGGCCTACACCCCAAAAATAACTAGACCACTCCGATTTATAAATAAATGAACCTCTAATTTATTGAATGTGGTATATTACTAGTTTTAGAGAAAATAGTATCAAATCTGTTTATAACATACAAAGTTTAGTTTTGTATCGATAGGGTTTTTATTGTGGAACATTTAATTTTGTGGTGTTTTTTTGAACCAATAGCAAGGTATGCTTTTATTTGAAAAAACTATTAGATTGTGAATATTCGTGTATATATGTTATTCTCAATGTTGGTGAAAGATACTATTTAATATTTATTGACATTGATTTTTAAATATTTGAGTAATCATTTGCTAAAAAAAATGTCCTCAGAAAATAGATCGGCTCGGGGACTACCACCTTTGGAACCCCGGACCTTGTCATTAACTCCGTCCACCCACAAAAAATTTAGCCCACCCCAATCAATGATCTTAGTCCCGCTTTGATTCATATTTTTTGTTACTCTTAAGTTTTAATTATGTGCCTCAACTCAATAACTTTTAAATATAAAGTTCATATTTAAATGTAAGAGCTAATATGGGTTGATTTATAACTTGGGATCAACTAAACCTTTTATCCACCCCTCATCACCATGCTGCAATTTGAATTTGGTGCATTTTTTTGTTGTGTTTTTCATTTAATCTTTAGTTTTCTCTACCTTGTAACTTTTGAGTTTTCATCGTACTTAATAGATTTCAAGTTGATGTACCTGTAAGGAGTTAAAAGTTACTTTTGCAACTCAGGGTAGATTTCTCTCTCTCTCTCTCTCTCTCTCTCTCACACACACACACACAAACACGCACACACATAATGGGAGGTGGTATATTGGAATCACTTAGTTGAAATTAAATCTCAATCTTTCATTTAAAGTAGGATTGAAATAAAATCACATATTATGTTAAGAGACCATAAATAGTTTAATTTTTCAAAAAATGCCATCGTCTCGACCCTTCTTTTAGTGATTTCATAACTCCAATCCAAATACCCGTTTGTTTGTCCCTACCTTTTAAAATGGCAAGATAATAGCATTGCCTTAATGATATATATTTGTTCGTGGAATTCCAAAATTCTGCCGCGGCCCCTCGGTATTGTAGTGCCTGCTTTGGTGTTGTTCATTCTAAGCTGTTGAAAGCCTTGGGTCTTGCTGGCCCCTTACAATTGCCTACTCACATTGGTGGTTTTTGTTACAGTTTCTTTAATGGATCGATTATCAAAAAGTCCTTTAAATATTTGTTTAATACATATTTAATCCAATCTTTTTTTTTTATTTAAAAAAGTTTCTCAAACACTCATTAAAATCAATATTATCTTATTTTAAAGGTTCGCCCACCAAACCCCCCACTCCACCCACTACTGCAGGAGCTCCAGCGGCTCTCACCGGAGTGTAATACCACGTGCTTTTGGCTATATTTATTTTTGGGATTAATTAATTAAATGTGAATTATTTGGAAATTAATCCGGGTAAAATACTAGCGAGTTGCGAGTTGGTATTTGATTATGTGCATACATGATTTTATATGAATATTGAATTATGAAAAAATTTGTCGTGAGATTGATATACGGCATTTTAGAAATCTTGTTGAGACGCGTGAGACCGCCACGTCACGGTGTAATATTTTGATTATAAAAGTGAATTTAAATTCTATTAACCGTATGGTCGTTTCGAGTGCGCCAACGCGTCCGGAAGGGTCGAGATAGTCAGAAAACACTAGCCGGGGGTTTAGTTTGGGTCCCGGGGTATTTTTAGGCCATACCGGCAACATAAAGGGCATTTTAGTAATTTTGTATTTTTTGGAGAATTAAAAGTGACGAAAATTGGGAGTTTTAATCTGATTGGGAATTGACCCACTAAGCCACTAACCAACCCATATTAACCCAACAAGCTACGCAGGTTATTAGAATTAGGTTTTCTAATACCTTCCCAAAGCAAACCCTAGCCACCATAGCCACCATTGGAGAAGAAGCTTGGGGAAAGAGAGAGAAAGGAAATTCTGCAGAAAAGCTCCATCAAACCAACATCTAAATCAGAGATAAACTCGAGGCAAGTGACTAAATTCCATTTAATTTCAGAGAATGTTCTTTCCATGTTAGATAATTCAAACTTTATGTTTGTTCTTGGTGAAATATGAAAACCCATGTAGTTTGGAACTTAGAACTTGAAACTCTTGAGGAGAATTGCATGTAGAATGATAGGTAGATGATTATTCTCATGATATTTGTGATTGGAAGAAATTAAAACGGATTTATATTGGGTTAATTCATGATTTAAAAATGTTAGGGTTTGTGTTTTCGAAAAGAATTGGAGAAAAGTGTAGAATCTTGTAATCTAATGATGTTTAGGATGTATTAATTCCTTAAAAGGTGTTAGTATATGACCTTAGTATGCTTTAGGATGATTGGAGACCTTAAAACATTGATTGGACGAATTTTGGTTGAGACTTGAGGTGTTAAAATTGATGAAAAACGAAGAAGGAAAAATCTGGGCTCGATCTGGTCGTTCGTTAGAAGAGCCTCCCCAGGTCGTTCGAACGAGCCTCGTTAGAACGAGCTTCTAACGAGTTGACCAGTCGCTTCTAACGAAAAGGAACTTCGTTTGATAACTTCGTTCGAACGATATCTCGTTAGAAGGAACAATTCGTTCGAACGAACTGGATCTCGTTCGAACAGTCTCGTTCGAACGAGACTTCTAACGAGCTGACAGTTTGATCTCGTTCGAACAGCCTCGTTCGAACGAGACTTCTAACGAGCTGGCAGTTTGGGCCTTTTTGGCCTGTTTTGATTTTGGGAGTCCCGTAAACTTGTTCGAGGGTAGAGTTAACATTCCGTTGATGATGTATTGATAGATTTGGGACTTTTGGGTTATTATGAGGAGTAAATTATATACGAGTGATTTAAATCAATGAACTGTTTGGGTTGAGACGTGAGTGTCTACTACGACGTGAGAATAAATTTAGGGCGCGTATGATTATAAACCGGAATCGTATAAAGTGTGTAAATTATATATTGGTACTAGAATGAGAATAGTACTACAATTAAACTACGGGATTACTAAGACGTGTATTTACTTAGTATTGGTATATGAATTGTGTGTATGACATACCTACCATACTTGCTATCACGGGAGGTTTGCGTTCGATTAGGGCCCTCTAATCCTTGTGTTTCCTGGATTTAGACTGGTTACCTTGATGAACATAGGTCATAGAAAGACTTATTGGGATATTAATAAGTCCGCTGATCGTGGGAGCGTAGGTATGTGCGTGACCCATGTGATGTGACTGTGTTCGCCTCCATTATTTGTGATGTTGTTATTTGTGAACTATTCCTGAGAGATTCGGAATATGTAATCCTTATGTACGTGATGTACCGGGATGGATAGCAGAGTATGTGTGCACCGCAGCTTAGTTCTCGGGGTGTTTGTATTGTATATTTATGACGTGAATAATATACACTTAATTAATGGGAACCTTCATGTTAATGTTATATAAATAATTACGGCATTGTTTCGAGAAACATAACGAGTTAGCTGATAGTGAAATATACTGCATTTTGAGCATCTGAGTTTACGTTAAACCCCTATTTAATTACGAGCGTTATAAGGTTAATAGAACCGAGTAATAAGGGTAGGACCTATGACAGTCTAGCTAGATATGATGTCACTTAGGTAGTGGTTTGTGTCGTTGTAGACGGGTACTTACGTTAGGAGTGCACAGTTAGACGAGAGGTGAGAATATCATGTGAGTGCACGTCCTAACATGTACTTTGCATTTAATGTTTTAAATGATTTTAAAGCACTTGCAGGTTTTTAAAATATCTCCACATTCGGGCTCTGACCCGTTTGCTTTCAAATCTATTTTTCTTGTAAAACCATTTTAGGTGCCCAGCCACAAGGACACCATGCATAGGATAATCATTCAGGTGACGAGCTGTAGCTGTTTGTGGAAGCTACATGGATTTGATTGTAGACGCTTCTATCATTTGGATTCCAGAGTCATTATCTATCAGTTGTAGGGCATGTTGCCCATTTCTATTAGAGACATCTTTCCATTACAGTTTTCAGACTTTGGCATGTAATGTTTTAGTATTGGGTTTACTTATTTCAGTTGTGGGATTGTAGTGAGGAGTTTTCCTCCAGACTTTATTTACATTATGTGATGGTTACTCTATTTACTTCTTTATGGTGAATGGTGTTATTATTCTTCATTATACTTGTTGCATGTTAATCAGACTTAAATTAAAATTTGGCAACTTACTTTTTAAATACTAGGTGGTTAGTAATCATTAAAATGTTTTCGACAGTGATGCTATTAACTGGACCAACTGAGCATTTTGAATTAATTTAATAAAGGAGTAGCTACCCGATATTTAATTAGTCGGGGTGTCACAGGTGGTATCAGGGCCCAAACGGCCATCAGGGGCAGAATGGGCAGCAGTTTCACCAGGGCCAGCAGGGCCAAGGGAGGAACGGTAACGGCCACCAGGGCCGGGGACCGCAGGGGCAGAGAGGAGGGAACTTCCCTGGGAAGTGTTTTGTTTGTGGCAAGACTGGCCATAAGCGACAGGATTGTCCTGAGAGGGGCAGGGCCCCACAGCAGCAGCAGCAGGGTGCTCGCCAGGAGCCACAGAGGCCTATGTTTCCCGCCGCTCTCCCCGCACCACCGCAGATGGCAGCATTGCCACCCATTCCAGTAATCCCAGCTCAGCAGGGGCAGCTACAGTATGGACGTGTCTACAACGTCCACCAGGCTGCAGTTCCACAGGCACCGCCCGCGATTGAGGGTACGTTTCCTATCCATGGCACTATGGGTCGGGTATTATTTGATACGGGTGCTACACATTGTTTTATAACTACACACTTCGCGAAAGCTCTAGGATTGTTAGCTACGGCAGAGAGCACAGTGACGTGTGTCGACTCACCTTTGGGGAGTGGGTCGCTTATTTTCTTTATATGCCGGGGAGTGGGGGTAGAGATTGGTGGTTTGGTATTACCTGCAGACATGTTGGTATTAGATATACATGTTCACGATGTGATTATCGGTATGGATTGGCTCGTAGCTTATAGGGCCATGATTGATTGCTTCAGCGGAAGCATTGTTTTTGCCATTCCGGGGCAAGAGATGTTTGTAGTGGCGATGCCTCGCCCAGAGGGAGGATCGACCGCTCATCTGTATTACATTGAGGAGGATACCTCTAAGGAGGTAGTGATTCCTTTAGATTCAATCCCAGTAGTCAGGGAGTATTCGGATGTGTTTCAGGAGATACCAGGCCTACCCCCCAGTCGAGAGATAGACTTTGTTATAGACCTATTGCCAGATACGAGGCCTATAGCACGTGCACCGTACCGTATGGCTCCGGCAGAGATGCGAGAGCTACGAGATCAGATAGAGCAGTTGTTAGGTCAGGGCTTTATTCGCAGGAGTACCTCACCTTGGGGCGCTCCAATTTTATTTGTGAAGAAGAGGGACGGTTCACTGAGATTGTGTGTGGACTACCGAGAGTTGAATAAGGTCACGATACGGAATAAGTATCCGTTGCCTCGAATCGATGACTTATTCGACCAGTTGAGAGGAGCTTCTTTCTTCTCAAAAATTGATTTGAGATCGGGATACCATCAGTTGCGTATCAGGGAGGAGGATGTCTCGAAGACTGCGTTCTTGTCGAGATATGGTTCTTACGAGTTTCGGGTTATGCCTTTCGGTTTGACCAACGCTCCAGCTGTGTTTATGGACTTGATGAACAGAGTGTTCAGGGATTTCCTAGATCAGTTTGTCATTGTCTTCATCGATGATATTCTGGTTTACTCCCAGACAGAGGAGGAGCACGCCGAGCATTTGAGGCAAGTTTTGCAGACGCTCCGTCAGAACGAGCTGTATGCAAAATATGAGAAGTGCGGGTTTTGGCTGAAGGAGGTCCAGTTTTTGGGACACATTATTTCCGACCAGGGAATATCTGTTGATCCGGGGAAGGTATCCGCGGTGAGGGAGTGGGGACAGCCCACGACACCGACGGAGATTCGTAGTTTCTTGGGTCTAGCAGGATACTACAGGAGATTTATTCGGGGTTTCTCTGAGATAGCAGGTCCTTTGACACATCTGACTCGTAAGGATGTGCCTTACATCTGGAGTGATGCCTGTCAGCTGGCATTCGATGAATTGAAGGACAAATTGACCTCAGCACCTGTGTTAGCATTGGCGAGACCGGGAGTTGAGTATTTGGTTTACACCGACGCGTCTTTGCAAGGACTTGGAGGTGTATTACAGCAGGAGAGACAGGCCATAGCTTATGCTTCCCGTAAGCTTAAGACTCATGAGAAGAATTACCCCACGCATGATTTGGAGTTGGCAGCCGTGGTATTTGCCCTACGGATTTGGAGGCACTATCTTTTGGGGGAGAAGTTCCAACTGTTCACGGACCACAAGTCCCTACAGTACCTGTTCACGCAGAAGGAGTTAAATATGCGGCAGCGTAGGTGGCTTGAGTTTGTGAAGGACTACCAGTTCGATATCCAGTATCACCCAGGTAAGGCTAACGTGGTAGCAGACGCGTTGAGCCGTAGGCCATCAGATGAGGTGGCAGAGGTGTGGAAGGCAAAGTGGAAGGAATTGGGACACCAGGATGCAGTGGCCCGATCTTTCATGTCTGTGATGACCGTTACACCGCAGATTGTCACGAAGGTAGTACGGGCACAAGCTAATGACTCGTTCTGTCAGGAGCAGATAGTTCGATTACTAGCAGAGGGAGCCGAGTCCTATACCGTCAGCTCAGACGGGGGATTACGCTTCAATGGGAGATTGGTAGTTCCGGAAGGGGAGGAATTGCGACACGATGTGATGGCAGAGTCGCACGGCTCACGGTTCGCGGTACATCCCGGAGGGGACAAAATGTACCAAGACATGAGACGCCGATATTGGTGGAGCGGTATGAAGAGAGATATCGCTGAGTTTGTTTCGAAATGCGCCACTTGTCAGCTTGTAAAAGTGGATCATCAGAAACCGGCAGGATTACTACAGCCGTTGGAAGTCCCGGTGTGGATGTGGGAGAGCATATCCATGGACTTTATCACGGGGTTGCCTACGTCGCAGAGGGGTCACGACTCCGTTTGGGTAATTGTGGACAGGTTGTCCAAAGTCGCTCACTTTTTACCCGTAAGGACTGACTACACTACGGGACAGTATGCCCAGCTCTTCATTTCAGAGGTTGTGAGACTTCACGGTGTGCCCCTAAATATCGTGTCTGACAGAGACAAGATATTTGTTTCGTGATTTTGGGAGAGTTTCCAGGAGGCAATGGGCACGGAATTGCGGTTGAGTACGGCTTATCATCCGCAGACTGATGGGCAGACCGAGCCCACAAATCAGATGTTGGAGGACATGCTACGCATGTGCATTATTGACTTTGGGGGTGGATGGGAGCAGTACCTACCACTGGGGGAGTTTGCTTATAACAACTCCTATCAGTTCACTATTGGCATGGCTCCGTTTGAGGCATTGTACAGTAGGCCTTGTCGTTCCCCAGCATGTTGGTTAGAGGTGGGGGACAACAAACTACTTGGGCCGGAAGTGATTCAGGATACTTCGGCAAGGATTGAGTTGATTCGGAGTCGCATTCGGGTAGCTCAAGACAGGCAGAAGAGTTATGATGATGCGAAGAGGTTTTTCAGAGAGTTCCAAGTGGGGGACCAGGTTTTGCTCAGAGTATCTCCTATGAAGGGGATTATGCGTTTCGGGAAGAA
This sequence comes from Sambucus nigra, assembly GCA_949130495.1. Classification (NCBI taxonomy): domain Eukaryota; kingdom Viridiplantae; phylum Streptophyta; class Magnoliopsida; order Dipsacales; family Adoxaceae; genus Sambucus; species Sambucus nigra. The sequence continues at coordinate 376,018,481 of OX422209.1, read as the reverse complement.
GGGGAAATTGGCACCGAGGTATGTGGGGCCGTTCCCTATTATTGAGCGAATCGGACCGGTTGCGTATAGACTTGGACTACCAGAGCATTTGCATCGGATTCACGATGTGTTCCATATTTCCTCGCTGAGGAAATACCTTAGAGATAATTTGGCTCATTCTCACATTGCTGTGGAGGACATCGATCTCCAGCCGGATAGATCCTACGAGGAGGGGCCGATTGCTATTTTGGACCGAAGCGAGAGGAAACTGCGGTCAAAGATAGTTCCGTTAGTGCGTGTTCAGTGGCGACATCACAATGTCGAGGAGTCCACATGGGAGCGCGAGGATGAGATGCGCGAACGTTATCCAGAGTTATTTTTAGCAGGTACTTTCTAGTTTCGAATTTCGGGACGAAATTCAGTTATTAGGGGGGAAGTATGTAATACCCCGTGCTTTTGGCTATATTTATTTTTGGGATTAATTAATTAAATGTGAATTATTTGGAAATTAATCCGGGTAAAATACTAGCGAGTTGCGAGTTGGTATTTGATTATGTGCATACATGTTTTTATATGAATATTGAATTATGAAAAATTTGTCGTGAGATTGATATACGGCATTTTAGAAATCTTGTTGAGACGCGTGAGACCGCCGCGTCACGGTGTAATATTTTAATTATAAAAGTGAATTTAAATTCTATTAACCGTATGGTCGTTTCGAGTGCGCCAACGCGTCCGGAAGGGTCGAGATAGTCAGAAAACACTAGCCGGGGGTTTAGTTTGGGTCCCGGGGTATTTTTAGGCCATACCGGCAACATAAAGGGCATTTTAGTAATTTTGTATTTTTTGGAGAATTAAAAGTGACGAAAATTGGGAGTTTTAATCTGATTGGGAATTGACCCACTAAGCCACTAACCAACCCATATTAACCCAACAAGCTACGCAGGTTATTAGAATTAGGTTTTCTAATACCTTCCCAAAGCAAACCCTAGCCACCATTGGAGAAGAAGCTTGGGGAAAGAGAGAGAAAGGAGATTCTGCAGAAAAGCTCCATCAAACCAACATCTAAATCAGAGATAAACTCGAGGCAAGTGACTAAATTCCATTTAATTTCAGAGAATGTTCTTTCCATGTTAGATAATTCAAACTTTATGTTTGTTCTTGGTGAAATATGAAAACCCATGTAGTTTGGAACTTAGAACTTGAAACTCTTGAGGAGAATTGCATGTAGAATGATAGGTAGATGATTATTCTCATGATATTTGTGATTGGAAGAAATTAAAACGGATTTATATTGGGTTAATTCATGATTTAAAAATGTTAGGGTTTGTGTTCTTGAAAAGAATTGGAGAAAAGTGTAGAATCTTGTAATCTAATGATGTTTAGGATGTATTAATTCCTTAAAAGGTGTTAGTATATGACCTTAGTATGTTTTAGGATGATTGGAGACCTTAAAACATTGATTGGACGAATTTTGGTTGAGACTTGAGGTGTTAAAATTGATGAAAAACGAAGAAGGAAAAATCTGGGCTCGATCTGGTCGTTCGTTAGAAGAACCTCCCCAGGTCGTTCGAACGAGCCTCGTTCGAACGAGATTCTAACGAGTTGACCAGTCGCTTCTAACGAAAAGGAACTTCGTTTGATAACTTCGTTCGAACGATATCTCGTTAGAAGGAACAGTTCGTTCGAACGAACTGGATCTCGTTCGAACAGTCTCGTTCGAACGAGACTTCTAACGAGCTGACAGTTTGATCTCGTTCGAACAGCCTCGTTCGAACGAGACTTCTAACGAGCTGGCAGTTTGGGCCTTTTTGGCCTGTTTTGATTTTGGGAGTCCCGTAAACTTGTTCGAGGGTAGAGTTAACATTCCGTTGATGATGTATTGATAGATTTGGGACTTTTGGGTTATTATGAGGAGTAAATTATATACGAGTGATTTAAATCAATGAACTGTTTGGGTTGAGACGTGAGTGTCTACTACGACGTGAGAATAAATTTAGGGCGCGTATGATTATAAATCGGAATCATATAAAGTGTGTAAATTATATATTGGTACTAGAATGAGAATAGTACTACAATTAAACTACGGGATTACTAAGACGTGTATTTACTTAGTATTGGTATATGAATTGTGTGTATGACATATCTACCATACTTGCTATCACGGGAGGTTTGCGTTCGATTAGGGCCCTCTAATCCTTGTGTTTCCCAGATTTAGACTGGTTATCTTGATGAACATAGGTCATAGAAAGACTTATTGGGATATTAATAAGTCCGCTGATCGTGGGAGCGTAGGTATGTGCGTGACCCATGTGATGTGACTGTGTTCGCCTCCATTATTTGTGATGTTGTTATTTGTGAACTATTCCTGAGAGATTCGGAATATGTAATCCTTATGTACGTGATGTACCGGGATGGATAGCAGAGTATGTGTGCACCGCAGCTTAGTTCTCGGGGTGTTTGTATTGTATATTTATGACGTGAATAATATACACTTAATTAATGGGAACCTTCATGTTAATGTTATATAAATAATTACGGCATTGTTTCGAGAAACATAACGAGTTAGCTGATAGTGAAATATACTGCATTTTGAGCATCTGAGTTTACGTTAAACCCCTATTTAATTACGAGCGTTATAAGGTTAATAGAACCGAGTAATAAGGGTAGGACCTATGACAGTCTAGCTAGATATGATGTCACTTAGCTAGTGGTTTGTGTCGTTGTAGACGGGTACTTACGTTAGGAGTGCACAGTTAGACGAGAGGTGAGAATATCATGTGAGTGCACGTCCTAACATGTACTTTGCATTTAATGTTTTAAATGATTTTAAAGCACTTGCAGGTTTTTAAAATATCTCCACATTCGGGCTCTGACCCGTTTGCTTTCAAATCTATTTTTTTTGTAAAACCATTTTAGGTGCCCAGCCACAAGGACACTAGGGGTGTGCAAAATCCAAACCAAACCGATTAAACCGACCGATCCAATCCAATCCAATCCGATCCAACTAGAAAACCGACCTCAATTGGATTGGATTGGATTTTAATTTTCAAAAACCGATTTAATTGGATCGGTTTCGGTTCTTGGATGCAAAACCGATTAGAAAACCGAACCGATCCAATTAAAATAATTGTGGTTATAAAAAATACCCATTCCCAATACCCACCCGATTTAATACCCATTATATATATAGCTTTTAAAAAAAACCTACCCATTCACTTTCACTTTCACTTTGCCCTAAGGCCCTTCACTTTCTTATCTACCTACGGCGGCTGGCGATCCCAACCCGACTTCTCCCACGCTGACCACTGACCAGAGCTTCCGGCGTACGACGAGATTCCGGCGGTAATTTCTCTCTCTCTCTCTCTCTCTGTACCGCCGATCTGTACCCTTACTTCCGATCTGCCTGTACCGCCGATTTATATATATATATATATATATATATATATATATATATATACCGTCGATCTGTTCTGTATATATATCGCCGATATATATACCTACGATCCCCGATCTGTTCTGTATATATATCCCCGATCTGTTCTGCCGTCGATCTATCTATCTATATATATATATATATGGAAATACATCCGGGTTTAGAAATTTTTAACAGTTATATGGATTTGTTGTATGTATGGATAACAGATTTGTTGTATATATATAAATTTGTTGTATGTATGGATAACAGATTTGCATTCCATTACTTAATTTCTGTATGTATGGATAACAGATTTGTTGATGAATTTTTATATATGGATAACAGTTAATGAATTTTCAACAGTTATTGAATTGTTAACCATTACTTAGTGAGTTAATAGTTTGAGTGAACAATTAATGGTTTGATTTTTAACATTTGTAGGGATTTTCATTGTTTACTGCTTCCATATCTTTAAATTAAACAGTAATCACGGCTCAATCTTCAGGCGCATCGTGTCAGTTAAATTTGAATGTAAATGGTTTGATTCATTTTTATTTATATTTTCAGATTATATTATGATTAATTATATGTGTTGTTAATTAGTTTTTTTTACTTTTAGATGGAAGATGATCCTAGCAAGGAAATTAATGGAATACCTTCAAATGATCATCCGCCCGATCTCAATGCTTCAAATAGTGATCAAGTGGATCAACAAGATGCATCTCAACAACCTAGTTCAACACCGAGTCAACAAGAAGCAACTGTTAAAGGTAAAAGAAAACCGACTCGGCCCCCCTCAATCGCGTGGGATCATTTTACAAAATCACTCGATGGATTCCATGCAACTTGTAATTATTGTGCCAAACAATATGCTTGTGATAGTAAAAAGAATGGAACATCTAGTTTGTTGAGCCATTTAACTCATGCATGCCCCACTTATCCTAATCGGGAACCAAAAAAACAAAAGACCTTGGCCTTCCAACCAAAAAAAAGTGGAGAGGGGGGTGGATCAACTCTTGTGGCTACATCTTATAGTGTTGATCGATGTAGGGATGCAATTGCTAGAATGTTTATTATAGATGAATTGTCTTTTAAATTTATTGAGAATGAAGGGTTTAGAAATGTACTGAATGTATTTGAGCCTAGATTTCCAATCCCGTGTCGCACCACCATAGCTAGAGATTGCTTGAAAATTTACGTAAATGAGAGGGATATGTTGAGGAATTATTTCAAGAAATCGGGGCAGCGAGTTTGTCTTACCACGGACACGTGGACATCTTTGCAAAATCTTAATTACATGTGTTTGACAGCTCACTATATAGATAGCAATTGGAACTATAACAACAAAATTCTAAATTTCTGCTTAGTTCCAAATCACAAAGGTGAAACAATTGGCCAACATTTGGAGAAGTGTCTATTGGGGTGGGACATTGAGAAGGTTTTTACAGTAACGGTTGATAATGCTAGTTCCAATGATGTAGCTGTTGCGTACTTGTCTGACAAAGTTAACAATTGGGGTGGGACAATTTTGGGGGGTGAGTTTATGCACATGAGGTGTTGTGCACATATTTTGAATCTAGTTGTCACCGATGGTTTGAAAGAATATCATGTCTCTATTAATAGAATTCGTAATGTGGTGAGATATGTTAGGGCTTCCCCATCGAGGTTAGATAAGTTTAAGGCTTGTTGTGAAAGGGAAAGGATATCATCGAAAAAACTTGTTTGCTTAGACGTTCCCACAAGATGGAATTCGACTTATTTGATGTTAGAGGCGGCTGAAAAATTTCAAAAAGCATTTAAACGGTTAGAGGTAGATGATTCACAATACCGTCGTGAGTTTTGCTTATCTAGTGAGAGAGGTGCTCCAGATTTTGAAGATTGGGAACATGCCCGCTCATTCATTAAATTTTTGAAAACGTTTTATGATGCAACACTTAAGTTTTCTGGATCATCGTATTCTACTTCTAATTCTTTCTTAAGACAATTGAGTTTGATTCGCACTCAAATAAGGTCATGGGCTAATAGTAGAGATCCTTTTTTGAAGAAAATGGGTGAGAATATGGGTAGAAAATATGACAAATATTGGGGTTCTTTGTCAGTGATTAACCCGATGTTGTTTATTGCTGCCTTACTAGATCCATGGCATAAGGAAAGATTTTTGGGTTATTGTTTGAGTGCCTTGTTTGGGGAAGATAAGGTTAGTGAGTTAACAAGTAAGGTGAGAAAGAGTTTGGACGACTTGTACGATCAGTACGTATTGCTTTACTCTAGTAAACCCGTACAAAATCGCAATTCACAACAAATAGCCAATGAGATTGAGGTTGATAGTGCCGAAGTTGATGTTGATGCATTATTTAATGCGGGTTTTATGAGGTTGTTAAAAGAGACAAATGAGAAAGAATGCAAAACAGAGGTGGACCGATACTTAATGGAGTCATGCGAGGACCCCACTGATTTGGAGTTTGATATATTGGTTTGGTGGAAGACTAACTCACCCAAGTATAAGATTTTATCTTTAATTGCACGAGATGTTTTAGCTATTCCCGTCTCTACGGTAGCTTCTGAATCTGCATTTAGTACCGGTGGTAGAATTCTTGATCCATTTCGGAGTTCTTTGTCTCCAAAGACCGTGGAGGCCCTCATTTGCGCACAAAATTGGATACGTACAAAGCCTCAAATTGATCTTCGTGCATCAATGGATGAAATTGAAGACGTTGAATCAGGTAATAATTTAATTAATGCTTATTCTATTTGTTTAATTTATCATAATTATTTTGTTTGATGACAAGTCATTGTTTAATTTGTTGTAGAGATTTTGGGTTCGTCCACCTCGACAGTTACGGGAGTCGGCTTTTAGTACTAATTGGAATCAGGTAATATTTTTATTTTTTAAAGTTTCTATTTTTCCATTAATATTCAATTACTAATGCCAATTTTTTGTTTGAATGCTTTATAGGAGTAAAGGCAGCCTACTAATATTTGGGTACAAGCTTGGATCTTGGAAGTTTTGGGAAGATTATGTGAAGGCTTTTTTCTGCAGATTTTGGGAAGTTGAATGTCATGTGTTTTTTTGTAGTAATTTAAACTTTTGGCCTACTATAATATTTGGGCTAACAAGCAAGTTTTGGTTGGATTATGTGAAGGCTTGTATGAAGTGTCTATTGTAATTTGTACTAATTTAAATGCTGTAATGGGAAGATTATGTGAGAAGGTTAATTTGTATTTGGTTCTTTTCTTTGGTTTAATGTATTTGTATTAAATTCTGGTTTATTATTTATTATCTGGTTTAAAAAAATTAAGTTTATTATTTATTAAATTCTGGTTTATTTTATTATTTATTAACTGGAATTACAATTTATCAACTATGAAATGGATTGGATTGGATTGGATCCAATTGGCTCAGTTAATTGGATTGGATCCAATTGGCTCAGTTAATTGGATTGGATTGGATTGGATCCAAATCCAATCCAATTACGAAAAAATGGGACCCAAATCAGATAATCGAAACCGATTACAAAAAACCGATCCAATCCAATTACAATTGGATTGGATTGGATTATAACTCATTATCGGTTTGGATTGGATTGCAAAATATAAAAACCGATTTTAATTGGATTGGATTCGGTTTGATCCAAATAGGTCGGTTTCGAACCGATCCACACCCCTAAAGGACACCATGCATAGGATAATCATTCAGGTGACGAGCTGTAGCTGTTTGTGGAAGCTACAGGGATTTGATTGTAGACGCTTCTATCATTTGGATTCCAGAGTCATTATCTATCAGTTGTAGGGCATGTTGCCCATTTCTATTAGAGACATCTTTCCATTACAGTTTTCAGACTTTGGCATGTAATGTTTTAGTATTCGGTTTACTTATTTCAGTTGTGGGATTGTAGTGAGGAGTTTTCCTCCAGACTTTATTTACATTATGTGATGGTTACTCTATTTACTTCTTTATGGTGAATGGTGTTATTATTCTTCATTATACTTGTTGCATGTTAATCAGACTTAAATTAAAATTTGGCAACTTACTTTTTAAATACTAGGTGGTTAGTAATCATTAAAATGTTTTCGACAGTGATGCTATTAACTGGACCAACTGAGCATTTTGAATTAATTTAATAAAGGAGTAGCTACCCGGTATTTAATTAGTCGGGGTGTCACACGGAGTTCCTTGTTTTGAGTGTTTTTATGTGGTGAAGGACTTTTTGGAACAAAATAAAAAATCTTGAACTAAACGTGTATTAAAAAATGTTTGAGAGACTATTTGTTATATTTCTCTTTTTTAATTCCACAAATAATTCATGAATTTGGTACAAGTACGTAATCTCGTAAAAGTGATTACCCGGCCACATTTTGGAGTCACACCAGATGCACAATACAACCATGCCCCTTCGTTCAGATTTCTTGGTAGATAAAGAAAGGAATGAAAAGAGTCTTATATGGTGGAGAGTAAATTACATTGTGGAACTGAAATGAGTTCTATTGATATGAAAATATGTAACATCATCTCAAGAAAGCAAGTTTTAGTAAAATAAAAACCGTATACACAAACACAAATAATAACAAACACTGCAAATTAAGCTGGAGGTTCTCTGTATCCGCTTATTTCTTCTATAATAGTCATGGCCTTTTCCTCTACCCTTTTGCAATATATTATCAGCTCAGCATCTATTGCTTAAAAACGTGGTTAAAAAAGAGCCGTTATCGCGTTGGGTTCCCATTCATCAAGGGTGTTGGGAGGCTTGAATCAAGTAGGAACTTAACTTTTGGCATATTTTCCCCAAGTGATTGCCCTCGCCCTCAGATTGGAATTTGCATTATCTATCAAACCTGCAACTTTAAAAACTACTGCTAAGCAAACTAAAATATCAAACGGGTACTTAGTTTGTAGGCAGGGCCGGTCGTGAGATCGATAAAAATTGACAAGGTTCCGTGCAAAAATTATAGAATAAGCTATTTTTATGTGTATTGATATAAAAAAATGGGCCCTCAACATATAAGTAATAACAAATAGACTAGCCGGGACTCTGTGCAATTGTTCTCACGACACATGCTCGGGGCGCCCCTATTTGTAGGATGAAAAAGTTAGAGAGAGAATCTTAACTTACAGTATTATTGAAATGACTTCTTTAGCTCCAATAATCTTGACCACCTCTTATCTATGGAATCAGAATTCTGCTTGCTTATATCTGGAAATGTCATTAGGTTTGTGAACTGCCCCTGATGTATTGTAATTGTTAGTTTCAATTTCACTTTAATTACTTACGGTGTAACCTGGGTTCAGATTTCTCGCATGATTCTGAGCATGTCTCCTGCAAAGAATAGAAGTGGTGAGTTTAATAGATTCTGCATGGACATTAGTATTTTAAGGTTTTTGAAGTTGCATGTTCTTATATCCCAAGCGTTATTTTGTATACATTTACTGAGATAGTTAGCCGCATTGTGTCTTGAATTAGTGAATCGAGGTCAGCTTCATATCCAGGTCTCACATAGATCACCTGAAATATCCAGAATATTAGTTCGTGTTATATATATTTGGGGATATATAAGAGAGAGATTGGAGACTTAATGATGGATCATCGCCTCCGATTTCAGGTAGTTGAGTTGAGTTACTATGTCTGCTTGATGGTAGAACCCATACATTAAAGTTTGTATCAATCTGACACACAACAGAATTGTGATCATCCCTCTCGGCACTTACAAAAAAAAAAAAATAGTGCCAATAAGCATTTTAGCCACATAGGACGGAAAATACCTCTCTGCAGTAGGGTGAAGAGCAAATGCTACATTTTCTGGTGAACGATGTGATTATCCTTCCATCCACTGAGAGACCAAACCCTGTGTGCTGGTAAAATTTTTTTTTGTTCTCAGTTTTACACTTTTGAAGAAAATTACTCTTCTTTTTTTATATTCGAAAGAAATATAAAGTGGGAGGTAGCTTTAGATGACCACAAAAATTCATGTGTACATAGTACTAATTATTTTTACTACTTTTTTCTTGTATGTGGACTGGAAAATTCTTGAAAGATGAATGATTTCTTGTGTTTTTCAGTGGTGTCAACAAGGATTGTTGTTATAGTCGTCGCTGAACTTTTTTCCCATACTGACATGTTATGATACAACGCCACTATTATTATGTATAAATAATAAGGAAGGCGAAGTTCATATTGAATTATTTATTTATTTATTTTTATTAACATAATTCTTCTAAGAGCTTTTTGGTTCATGAATAATAGATAATGGTATTGTCATATACCAAAAAAAAAAAAATATATATATATATATATCAAATGATGTTACTGGAAAAGATCTTTAAATGCTCGTAGAAGAAGATCTTTTATACTCCCTTTGTTTCAAATTGAGAGTCAACTATTTCTTTTGCGTAGTTGCAAATCAATAGCACACTTTTTATTTTTGAACATAATCAACCATCCAAATTTCCTCATATGGTCGAGACTTAAGTTCTTTTTGCAATACTATAAGTCATTATAACGTGTGCTCTAAGACACATGCTTATCGGCTGAAAATAATTAAAATAAAGTTGTACTATACAGTAAATAAGGCATGGCTATATTTCTTGTTAGTTTGAGTCCTAATTATGTACATATTATCAATTTACTTTTAAATACACGCAATACCATTATTATCATATATATTTTAAATCATTTTGTGCTGATAAATGCATGTATGGCTAGAAGCAACTACATGTGCAATATGTGTCAAACAATCATAAAATATTGAAAGCAAAAACTAAAAATAAAAAAGCAAAGGGGGGAGTTGGAATGACCTTATGAACGGAGAGGGTGATGGAGACAAGTGCTTCTTTATCCCCATCTTGGGCTAAATCTTCCAAGTGAAGGTCTCGGAGAGAGAAAATGTAGTCAGTATCCCATTTTCCATGCCATTTCCCTTCTGCTGTTGATATTGTTATCAGACGTCGTGGACCCCGATTACCCTTTTTGTTTGTCATCTTTTATGTTTCAAAAATTAAAACAACAAATCAATACAGACATAAATTCTTGCTATATACAAACATGCATTAGATAAGTGGAAATGAGTATGACAGAAAAGGAGAGACAATAATTTGGAGTTGTAAATATTACAGGTGAAAATTCATTTTTTCTGAGAGATGCTCTGATTATGGAGGTTCTAGAGAGCAACTTGAGTGAGGTTTGGTATAGTTTGGGGATTGGGTTTATGTTTCTTGATGAAATCCAGTATCCAGTTCTTGCCATTTCTGTCTTTCTTTCTCCTCTTGGTGAGATATTAGTTATGTGTATATATGTAACCTTATCTATCTTCAATACTGATTGTCACTTGGATGAGGGAGTGACTACGTGTTTCTCATGGAATATTTCCTATTTTCAATATTTGCCTAATTTTTTTCCCTTTTTGTCATTTATGCCCGCTCTCTTTACAAGATTTATTCAATTATACCCCCTATTTATCATCGATTGTCTATCTATATATAGGGGTGTAAAACGGACGGATACGGAGCGGATACCATAGTATCCATATCCGTATCCGCCAAGACTCCACACTATCCGTATCCGTATCCGTATTCGTCCGGATAATAATTTTAGCTATCCATATCCGTATCCTCTCGGATTTTTCGGATTCGGATAATATCCTTATCCGTTTTTATTGTTTAAGATATATTAAGATACACATAGCGTATTAAACACTAATTTAATCAGTCAATTAAATATATAATTTTTCATTCCATGTAAGATATAGAGAATGTGTAAAGCATCAAATTAAACTATAAAAGAAGGTTTGAGCAAAAGTACTAACCTTTAATGTGCATTTTCTTATTCAATTGTGAGCCATTGAAATTTGTAACCTCTTCAGTTTCTCTAATGTTTGAACAAAAATGAAGTGAAGCATCATCTTACCTGAAAAGGATAACTCAATTAAAATACTAACGGAGAAAGCAAAGAATATATTACAATAAAGAAGGGATGTTATTTTTTACCCCTTAAGTTCCTGAAGTGTGTCATTCTCATCTCCTTTCTTTTGTATCCTTGTTGAATTAAGCATTAAGGTAATTAGTAATTAGTAAAAACAACACTGAATAACATAAAATTATACTGAGATTTAAAAAAAATGGTGTATTTTTCAATGTGTGCCTAAACATATCTTTAAGCTATCCAAATTGGGGGTTTCCAATGTGTGAAACCAAAATGCCACGAAAACAAAAAAATAACAGTTCACAAAAAAAAAAGATATATATGGTTCTACAAAGATTGACCTACGTTCACAAGAGAAATAATGAGGGAAAATACGAACCTCAAATATGTACAATAGGCTATTTATATGACAATGAATTTTTAATTTATTTAACGCTATAACATATACCAAGTATAAGACAATATTGAAAGTACAAAACAATCAATGCATGCGCATACAAGATATAGTTCTCCCCAAATTAACCTACGTTGGACCTTTGAAACAACAAGTTTTCATGACTGGATTGCAAAATTGGAAGCTTTTGATCTTCTTCTACAAGAAAAACAAAGCCCCTAATGTATCGAAAAGAGTATTTATATTGCAAGAAAAACAAAGCCCCTAATGTATCGAAAAGAGTATTTATATTGCAAGAAAAACAAATCCCCAATAGACTATTTATACAACAATGGAGTCAAATGCGATTTAAGGCTACATGTATATAAAAAAATTGACCTCCAAAATATAAAAGTTAAAACCCCTATAAATCCGGCTAATTTAATAAACATCATGATGGACAATAATCATGATGTCACACACTTGTGGGTGATGACGATCACATTTCAAAAATAGAGTTGGAAGAGAGTATACAGAATCGAGAGAGAATTGAGAAGAAAAGAAATCCATACTATTCATTTAACTAACAAAATTGATCCTAACTAACACGTGTATTATGATTCTGTTACAGGATACTTAATTCCCATCAATGAAACATTCAGCTCACCTAGTTCATTTGTTATACCGTTTGACTGAGAACTACTTCTAATGACGCCGCATCTCAATATGTGACAATACCTCGTGAAGGGATATTTTCTAACAGAACATCTGAAACTAATATTTTGTAAAACTGATCTAAAACTCATTTCTTTGTCAAATAAATAAGACGTGTACATCTAAAACTGATTTAAAACTCTAAAAGGGATATTTTGTAACAGAATAGGCATTCCACTAGTATTGAACATCTGAAACTAATATGTTATTCATCTCATCTCATCAACACTCAATAACATACATCTGAAACTAATTTGTTCAGTCTCGGAGATACAGTTCAAACAGATCTAAAATCATTTGTGACTCTTACATTTCAAACAGATCTAAAATCATATGTGACTCTTACGTTTGAGCAAAACTAACCTGATTTAAAATCCATTTAAACAAACATTTTCACACCTGTTATTGGACTATACCAAGTGAGATGGAAGAGACGTCAGACAGGGAGGGAGCAACTGGACACCGTAGAGCGACCGAACACCGGGGGAGAGAGATCGGAGGGACAGGAGGAAAGCGTAGAGGACGGTGTAGAGGACAGGAGGACAGCGTAGGGAAGAGACAGTGATCGGAGGGCAGAGAGACAGCGATCGAAGGGAAGAGCTTAGGGGAAGGGCTTTTAGGAAACGGGGAAACTGATTTGATTTACCATGTCCCGTGTTTTGTTTTTCTTATTAGTTTAGGATTATGTTAGATTTTTACAGTTTTCATAATTATACTTATGCCCAATTTTTATTTTAAGTTTCAGTTTATATATAAAATATTATATGACTAATATTTTATACGTACGTTAGATGGATACGGATATCCGGAAAATGGATATCCAATAAAATGGATACTCCGTGTCGAATACGGATTATCCTTGTTGGATACTACTACTATCCGTATCCGTATCCGTTTTCTCGAATATTTTTATAGAGTATCCATATTCGTATCCGTTTTCATTTTTTCGGATAAGTATCCGCAAATTCGGATTCGGATATCGAACGGATGCGGATTTTCGAATATCCGTTTACAGCCCTATCTATATATGCCGGGAAAAAAACACAATGAGAGAAAGAAGTGTTTTCTTCTTTTCTTGGCTTTTTCAATAACAAAAGTTTAGACATATAAAAACCCAACGAAAGATTATTTCATATAATAATGTTGATTACCTAAGAGTAAGTCCCTACTTGAAAGTGGTTAATTTGTTTATCACTTACCAATCAAATCATTGCAACATCACTTTATAGAATTGTTTTGGGAGCATTTGTGTAAGAAAATGCTACTATTGTAAGCCTTTACTTCTCCCTTTTTTTTCTTTTTTTTTTCCGTACAAATTGACGTGGTAATTGATGGTTCCCATACTAATTTGGGTATTTTACCAATTAATTTCGTTTATTAATTATGTGATTCAATAGTCCTACAATTTTTTTTGCTCTAACGGATCTTATGAAAAAATATTTTTGCTCCAATAAATACTATTTGTAAGCATGTAGTGAATACTCATTACATGTATAAATATGACCTACAATTTTTTTTTCTCTAACGGATCTCATGAAAAAATATTTTTGCTCCAATAGATACTAATTGTAAGCATGTAGTGAATATTCATTACATGTATAAATATGACCTATTGAGAAAAAGTATTTTAATAAAATCTATTTGGAAATGCCTTATATAAATATGACTTATCTGTCAAGCTCCCTATTAATTTTTGCATGTTAATAATATGATAAGACATTTAGCCAATCAAAATAAAATTTTCTAGTTTTACTTAACATATTTACAAGTAAGTTTAGCATTACTTTCGAATGTATGTATGTATGTATGTATGTATGTATGTATGTATGTATGTATGCATGTATGTATGTATTATTGCCTTTCCTATTATACGTGACGTAATGGATTGTCATGGATCACATATTGTAGGGGTGGCAAACCACCTCATCACCTAATAACACTATATGACCGACACGTTTTTTAACGAGTTTCGATCGAGGATAAACAAATTTACATTCTTATCAGGTAGACCCACTAGGTACCATAACTTAACAAATCCGATTTCAATTTAGTCATTTGATCAAAATACATTACACGACTCGTTAATATGTGTCTTGAACACCACTTAAGTGTGATACAAACTTGATAAGACAAAATAGGGTGGACACGAAAGGCAAAACAGGTTGATGTTATGAGATAGTGATTCTGAAACAACCAATAAATCCAAACCCAATATGACTTGTTACCTCCCCTAACATCTTGGAAGACCATCTCTAGATGTTAAATGCATTGTGCATCACTACATAAGACAAAAATGCATGAAATACATTTGTCATTTTGAAACAATTATTATTGCGCCACGCGATTGGGGGATCTCGCCACGACACTTGATATGTTGAATGGTTAACATTTTCACCAACACTCTTTCCCTTTTTAGGAACAATAATATTTTCAAAAACCATTTTCATATCCTCGAAGTTAAATAATTGTACCAAGAAACAATTTTGTTGTCCTTAAATCAACCATAAGGGGAGATAAATACGGTTGATGATAAATTACAAAATATTTCAACTTCATTTCTTATAAACAAACGTTATCCGACACGGACTCGGCCTGAAAGGAGAGAAAAGAGGAAAATCTTACTCGACGCGTGAGAGGATTCGAGAATGGAGGTCCTCTTTGCGCCACTCGAGCGATCGTAATGGGCTACTATGGATATAAATCGGTCGTCGTCAAAATGGAAGGAAAAGATAGAAAATGGAGTTGCCACCCTAAACAGGGAAAATAATATACCCATCCTCGAAAGAATAGCATTAAAAGACAAACTGATGTATATGAAACCAAATGAATCGAGGGTCCGAGGACTAAGTTATGGAATAGGATGGTGTTAGACACCTATTCTACCCTTTTGGTCATTTAAATCCCTAGGTCTGCATAATTTACTTTGACCCGTTGAATCGATCATTTCAATCCTTAGGTCCTTAGAATTTATCTCGACCCCCTGAATCTGTCATTTCAACTTCATAGGTTCGCAGAATCATCTCCGTCCCTCTGAATCGATCGTATCAACTCCCTTGGTTTGCAGAATCGACCTCAAACCTTTGAATTGGTCATTTCAAACTCCCCAGGTCCTTAGAATCGACCTCGACATCGGTCATTTCAATTCTTAGGTCTGCAGAATTGACCTCGACCCTCACAATCGGTCATTTCAATTCTTACGTCTGCAGAATTGACCACGGCCCTTAGACTCGGTCATTTGAACTCCATTGGTATGCATAGGAAACGTTGAATCATTTCAACTCCATAGATCCGCATAATAGACCTTCACTCTGGTCATTTCAAAATCTTTAGGTCTGCATAATTAACCTTAACCCATTGAATCGATCATCTCTACTCTTTAGGTCCTCAGAATCGTCCTCAACCCTTTAACTAACCACCTTTTAACCCCCAATAGTTTCCCCAACCCTTAAAACATCGATGAGGTGTTTATCATTCGATGACCTCCACTTGTTCCAAGATCGTCCGTTGAGGGTCTCTGTAAATATCCCATCCTATGTCACACCCCGCTTAATTAAAAATCAGGTGATCAAGACTTTATTAAATTAAAAATAGAATATCCAGATTGATTCATTCTTAGCATCACAGTCGATTTTTTTTAATATTTACTAACCACATAGTATTTGAAAATCAGGTGTCAAATTTTATCTTTATTATTAACATACCGTGATATAAAATAATTAAATAATTTAATAACACATTCACCATCATAATTTAACCAACAATATAAATACTGAAATCAAAAAATAAAATAGATATGACTGGAATAAACATTTCCAGCCTGAAACTCTAATACGATAATCCAAAAGGGAAATCAAATCCAACATCCGATTATAACACTGAAATATAAATGTCTCTAAACTAATGTTTGAATAAGAATGGTCCATATGCCAAATTGGAACAAGGGTTACTTGTAAGAAAGATCTGAATGGTGTGGATGCGTCTACTACCGAGGTCATGTAACTTCCACAACAGCTGCAACACGTTAAATAATCTCAACTCCTAAGCTTGGCGTCCCTGTAGATGGACACATAAAATGATTTGCACAAAGAAAATAGTTTTGGAGAAAAATGGGTCAGAGCCAGAGTAAAAATAGTTTAAAAATGCTCAGCAAGTATTTAAAGTGCTTAGAAGAAGATACTATATACATGTTAGCTTTACGAACTCTCACTTGAAATTATCACCTCTCAACTAATGTGCACGCCTAACGTACTTCTAAACCATTCTCAATACCGCTATCCCGCCTAACTAGTTCGAGTTCATTAAGCTTCTAAACTAATAACTCAAAATTCCCACCCGTATTGCCCGTACAATAACTATTGAATTTTTATGTCTATTTGGCAATTATGAATTTCTCATTTTAAGCCAAGTTCCCACATTATTAAATGAATTTAGATATCATAATCTTACTCATCTACTAAGTACACGCAGTAGAATTTAATCACAAGTATATATATGTATATATATATATATATATATATATATATATATATATATATATATATATATATATATATATATATATATATCACTCTAATTGTATATATACTAACATAGCACCCCTAGGCTGAGTTAGGATACATGCATACTCTGCTATCACGTCCCGGTACATCATGTACTAAATGAAGGACTAATGGTTCGATATCTCTCTTGAACCATAAATACAAATCACACAACATGGAGGCAAATATAGTTTCAAGCCTATGGGCTACGCACATACCTATGCACCCATATGACCGCCAGCTTATCGTTCTCACATATAGGACTTTCCTAGTAACTATATTCTGAGGTACAAGTGAAAAATCCCCCCAATGGCTCATCAGGATATGATTATCCCGACGAGGAAACCTCCCGTGATAGCAAGCATCGTAGGTATGTCATATACATAAAAATGATAAAATAGGTATATACGTAACGCATATATTTGTATCATCGGTATAGGCTTACGCACGTCTTATATCGTAAGTCCCATACGTTGTATATTTATATTCTGAATATCCCACATATTAGTAAATCATAATTTTACTTCTTATCGTACGTTCCCGAATATCTCTCACCACTTGAAGTGAGTTCATTATTCTCTAACATAATATCAGTAGGTAACTCACTCATATCCTACTAGTTTAAGTCATCATTTTCTCGAATTCCCATGACTCAAATTATCCCTCAAATTTGTTTTTTCTCTCAATTGAGTCTAATTAAACTTAGCTTTTAAATCCCCCTCTTTGACCAAGCCTAAAACCCAACCTTAGCCTACTGGCACTTCAATATAATCCCCATTAATTTTAGAAATTAATTTATCAAGCGAATTCCGAACATTTCACACGGATTCTAAACAAAAGAGAAAAGTGGCCAAATTCTGGGCAACCGAATCGATTCGGCATTGGCCCGAATTGATTGGCCTTGTCGAACCGATTCGGCCAAGGAGCCCCTATAAGTCTTCATCTTCTTCATTAAATTGTTACATGTTTCCTATATTTTTAACACCAAAACCTCCATTATAACATCCCAAACTCCCAAATAATTATACTAGATGTTATACCAACCTATATATATGATTCTAATGTACTAGAATCAATAATTCATCAAAGGACATCAATTAATTGGATTAATTCAAGATATTTTCTTAAGAACCATAGTTTTCTCAACTTTTCTTCAAGAACTTCAATCAACCCAGATTTATTTCCATTTTAATCTCTCTAATTTGTAAGTTTCGTCCTACATACACCAAGGATTTAAACCTAGCATGATTCTGATTTAAGAACTTCAATCTCAATCCCCAAAAATTAATCAAATCACTACATATTCACGTGCATGTTCTTCCTATAATAACATGGATACATTATATGCTCAGAATTTAGCAAGTTTAAACACTTGCCTTGATATGAAGATTTGCATCTCTGAATAATTCTGGTATGGTTGGTCTCCTTCCCTTTCGATCTACGCGATGGCGGTGTTTGTGGTGCAATAATGGTGGTTCTAGCCTGTGGAATCTCCTCTCTTATTTTTTCTATGGCATCTCTGCAACTCTATAATCTCTAACCCTCGAAGACTCCTCTTATCAGATGATATAAACCTATTAATTTTGTAGATCCCTTTTCTTCAAAAATACAAATGACCGAAATACCCTCACGGGATGCCGGTTTGACTCAAAACTAACCCGTGACCCAAATTAAATCCACGAGTATAATTTTTTGACTATTTCGATCCTTCCCGACACTTTGATGTACTCGAAATGACTTTTTGGATGAATTAAAAATAAATTACTTTTTATTTCATTAAATTGAGTCCCGACACGACTGACACGCGCGTCCCTACTAAATTACTGCAACTGTCGTATTTTTCACTAGCGATAATTTTAATATATTCATAATCATATTTTAATTTATTCACTAAGTAATATTCACTATAATTCACATCAATAAATACTAACCCTTGTCTCGCTAGTTAATATTTATTTTAATACGGATTAAATTTCCAATAAATTTCCCATATTTAATTTTAATAAATTCCACATTTAATGATCATAAACATTTATGGGGTGTTAGTACCCCCCAGGTACTTCCTTAGTACCGAACACTTCTCTTCCACCATGAGACCCTAGGTCCCAGTTCGAGACCTGATCTAAAAGCCACCACGTGTTCCCGAGCCCCATTTGACCTCAGTCAACTCTCCATCATGAGCGAAGGTCAATGAAATCTCATAGGTCTTTGAATCCCATTTCAAACGGCCCATATCTTACGTGAATCTGCCTTACGATTCGTATGAACATGCCTTTCCACTCCGAGACATGATTTAGAGGTCACCGGGTCTCGATCAACTCTTCAACCTGAGTGAAGCTAATTGAAATATATTAGGGCCCTGAATTCCCTTTCCAATGGTCCATACCATGTGTGAATCGGTCTCACGATTCACACGAACGTGCATTTTTACTCCGAGAGTCCACCTGGTGCCTTTGAGCCCCGTTTAACCTTGACCAACTCTTCAAACTGAGCAAAGATCGATAAAATCTCGTAGGGCTCTAAATCCCCTTTCCAATTCCCATACAGTGAGCAAATCAGCCTCACAGTTCGCACAAACGAATCTTTTTACTCTGAGAACCACTCGTCTAGAGATTATCGGGTGCTTCTGAGCCCCATTTGACCTGGGTTAACTCTCGAACTTGGGATTGCTCAATGGATTCTTGTGGGGATCTATTTTCCCTTTCCAACTATCCCAACCGTGCGTGATTCAAACTTGATATTTGCATTTTATGTTCATTTCTTAGAAAAAATTCGTCCCGGACTGCCTATAGGCACCTCAGACCCCCTGCCTATCGGTAAGGTGTACTTTCCTTGGCCAATAAGGCAGGGGATATGCTGATAGGCAGTCCAGGGACCATACCAATCGGCACCCCTTGAAACCCTAAATTTTACTATATAAAGAGACCATGACCTCACTCTCAAGGATCCCTTTCTGAAATTAGAACATTCCCCTCGTAATCAGTGCGTCGTAATTCTATTTTTGCAAACATTCTGTTCATTTCCTTACACCATTCTCCTCCGTTTTCCACCCTAATTGCCATCTTTACATCACCACTATCTAACCATACTAAAATCATCCTCTTACTATTGCAAAATCAGAATTAAATTTCTCTAGAAGGTCTACCATTATTCATTTACAACTCACTTGATTAGTATTAGTTGTTTACTTTTCTTTCCATTTTTGATATATCTTTATTTCATTCTTCCATACCAAAACTACTCTCATTATTATTATTTTAGCACACATAAATCTTATTTTCATAAAATATAAAAAAACCAAAAAGAGGGTTTTCTTATAAACCCTAAATTGGGATTTCCTCATTTTTTACATTTTCTACACTTGTGCACAATTTCTAAAAACCAAACTAAAGGAAGTCCTACATTAGGATTTATGGGTTAAACTCCACCCTTGTGTTTAATCAACTACATTGACTTTGGTGCCCTTTGGCCTACGTAGGCGTCCTAGGCTAATCCTGGGATTCAAGTCCTATTTTCTCATTTTATGATATCTTGTATTTATTAGTACTTGCGAGTCCATGAACTCCTACATATTCTTGTTTCGCTCAACATACACATTCACTTCTTCATAATGACTTAAGATTTGACGGATACTCATAACATATTTATTTTTATATTCCTTTTACAACTCCTTAGAATGATTCCACCCCTTCTTTCCTATGATGTGGGTCGGATGATTTCTTTCTCTTGTTATTCACATCACACACATGTACTCACTTCCCACACTTCGGAGAAAATGAGAATATTATCATAGCCCATGAGAGATTGAAAGGGCGGTATGGATTCCTAATACCTACCCATTTCATAACTTAGTCCCCAAACCTTTGATTCATTTGGTTTCGTATGCATTAGTGTGTATTTGATGCTGTTCTCTCGGAACGACTACATTTCTTTTGCATGTTTTGAGTAAAATAGGCTAATAACTCTATTTCTTCATGTTTCTCCCCTTTTGATGATGACTAATTTATATCCGAGGCAGCCCGTGAAGATATCAGCGCGAGTGACAAAAAGAGGACTCCCAGATCCTCGAATCATCTTAACGCATGGAAGAGAAGAATTTTTTTGGGTTTCCCTCCTGTCCTAATTTTGGGGCTGACCTGCACCAAAGTAATTCCACTCGAATGGCCACAATGATCAAATAATCTTTTTAAATATATATGTCATCATGATGGATCAGTGCACTTGAGTGTGCTAAACCGTTCACTTTTTGCGGAATGGCATGAAGGTAAAGAGACCCACTAATCTTTTTTACCATATGTCTTTCGCTCTAAACAGAGGACCATGACTCCTATAAAAAGAAAAAAATACTCGACAATGCCTTTTTCATTTATTTTATACTCCGAAATAATCTTCGAACCTTTGTCCGATCGATTAGAAAAACTCGAGTATTCTTTGTTTACAACTCCGGAAAACCCTTAAAGTTTGAAGAACATTATCTTTGGCAACCATCTTTCTTCCTTTTACAAAGCAGAAGCCCTGCCCAAATTTCGACAAGTGTCGTTTGGTTGAAATGAAAATTGGACCCATCTACACCAACAAACATACCTTATATAGAAAGGTAACTCCTCCCAAGAAACTCTTCCCTCCTTTTTAGTAATTTCCATACACTACAACCCTCCTTGAGTATGGTTATGCCTCTTATCACTCACCGTCTTATAAACATCACATCACACTTCGTATTATCCATTTACAATTTCCCGAGGCATCTTACATCCTTCTATCTCGACCTTTACTATAAGTAATCTTGGTAGGGTTTCTTAAAGGATAATAGGAAATAGAGTTTTAACGCGTAGGTTCTGTGTTTATAAGTTTTACCAAAACAAAACATTTTCAAAACCTAATCACTTTTTATGAAAATAATCTTATCTCCTATTTTATGATTTACAAAATATGGATAAGAAGTCTCTAAAAGGACACTACCTAAGGAACAAGTTCACTTCGCCAATCAGAAGTGAGATTTTACAAACTTTACAAGTATGTTTAATCGACGTACATCAAACATTTTTTTAATATAAATATCAATGCCAGATTAAGCGGACCCTAAAAGGATACTGCCTCAAAGCATTATATCGTATCTCATGAGCTTATTATCGGATGATAAGATTTTAATAACATGTATGAATACTACAAAACAACATTCAAACATCACATTACATCACCACTTTTCAAACTATTTCTTTAGAGTGAAAACACTGGTTAAAACTTTACTGCTCAAACTACTTTGACTTTAATTCCACCCCCTCAAATATATAGGAGACATGAGGATTGAACCTCAAGAGCAAAAGTCAAAACATGCTCAAATGCCCATATGTTTTCATGTTGCACATATGTTGCATACACTTTACTATCTTTGCTATATTTTTACATATGTCAAATACGCTCGCAAACTTTGATATCTTTACTATATTCGTACAGATGCAAAACACAAACACACACACACACACACATACACTCATGTGCGCGCACTTTTTTGTCTTTATTATATTCACAAATATACCAAACACACGCACACTATAGCTATATTTCATATGTTGCACACATCCCTAATTACGAATGCCCACACTTTCACATACTTTTGTATATGTTTACATATACACTTCATGAACAATTTATAAATACACCTTTAAAAAACATTTATGACATAAAACACATGTATAGGATTGAATGCACCCAATTTATGTTTATGCATATCCTATTCGCATCGAGATCATAGGGTCGAAGTAGGTGCCTTATACCTCCACTTTAAGTAATCTAGTTCCCGTACACATAAATCTTGTTTCACACATAGATAATCACATTTCACATAGCCCCCTACATGGATCAAACGTATTTTTCCTATTTTGAGGAAAAAAGACTAAAGAATCTAAACAACACACACAAACATTTGCGAGTCCACTTAAAGTCCTAATCGATGGATGTACCTGAGAAAAAATAATCGCGTTTGATGCACGTGGGGCAACGACATTTGAAACACCTCACATGGTGATGCGTTGGGGTTCTCACACATATTGCATACATCAAGAGTCATATTAGAAATCTATAAAATTATATTGGATTGTCCAACAACCATTTGTTGGTCAACAAATGTCTACCGAAAATGTCCTCTCACATATATTGGACTACAGACTTATTTATGGCCTTACATCCCCATCAAACCTCTGTAATATAATATGTTTCTTTGTCTATTAAAGAGAGGATATGTTTATGTTGATTTCCAAGGTTCTTTTCTGATGTCAAAGATAGTGTATAAAGTATGTATAAGTTTTAGCACTTTGTTTGATTTTGAACCTTTACTATATCCGTTCTTTCATTAGTCTTTAAAGATATGATGCATGATATTGAGCCAGTGAAGATTCAGACATTATGGAAACCTTTATAATAAATTCCATTTTGCTCAAGTCTTCAATCTTCAATAAAGGCATTAGCATTATCAAGATTGATCTAACTCTTATCTTCATTATTTAGTGATATTTTGTTTGTGTCTTTCTTGAATTCTTATTTCATACTCTTAACATTATATATGACTCAAAAACCAAACACAAGTTACCTCAATAATGTCAATATATTTTATTATATCAAATAATGAAAATACCCTTTATATAAATCACTGAGCTCTTAGGTGGTGTTTGTTTTTACCTCTTAAGTCTGAATCTAAACCATTCAGACTTAAGAGGCACCAAATAATATTTTTTTAAATGATTAAGAGGCTAACAACTATTTTTTATCACTGAATGATTAAGAGATTAATATACCCCTGAAGTTTGAATCTGAATTATTTTTCAGTTTAAATACATTCATTCAGAAATAAAAACAAACATATTTTTCAGATTCTGATTTTAGATTTCAGATTCAGAATCAGTCTAAATACATTCATTCAGAAATAAAAACGAACATATTTTTCATATTCTGATTTTAAATTTCAGATTCAACTGAAAAAATAAACGCAACCTTAGACTCCCCTTTTTCATTAATGAGAATATATTGATGTTGCAAGTGTTGGAATTTTAAAGGCTTTCTTAATCAAGCATTTGCTCTCCTTTATCAAATTCACGGATTTACAATTTAGCACTATTAAGCATCCACACATCAGTAAAAGTGAAATAATAGTGAATCTTGATGTAAATAAGAGGGTATGTCCCTTGAATCAAGTCAATCCAAGTACCGATTACAAGGCAAGTCATTGAAAGAAATAGTTGATACAAGAACTCTTTCTTGTATGTAAACATTACAAGCATTTCATGAAAGAGTGATTATGTATGTATGTATGTATGTATGTATGTATGTATGTATGTATCACTTTCTTTATCTCCCATAAAATTAGGATACAAATGAAATAGTGAATAGACATAAGAAAAGAAAATTTGTCTTAGATCTTAAGATTTTTTTTCCCAAAAAGAAAATATTTTATTAAAAGATGAAGAAAAAGTCTCTCCAAGAGCACTTACAAGCGCTAAAGCAGGAATCTTGCAAAATATAAACAACAATCTAAAGCCAATTTAAAATAAAAAAATAAAAGTAAAATTAGGTCATACGATTTCTTGACCGCGTTCGCTTGCGGACGACGTTCCAGATGTCATTTTCTGCAGGAGAACTTACATCATTCGAGATAAAATCAGAATCCACCGCAGTTGCTTTGGGGACATCCACGAATAAATTAATGCCGCGATCGTCGTGAATTTGTGAAGTAAAAGGATTAACTAGGGATAACTCGTCATTTATATGAATATTCTCTAAACGAGTCATATCATCATCACTTTTAGAGTCTTCATCAGAGGATGAGGTGTCAAGTAGATCATTGCGCAACATCAATTTATCTCCTATTAAACGATTGAATCGCGTTGGATTAAGTGATGAATATCACCACCATAAATATCTGCATTTTCTGAACTTTCTCCTTTTTCCCGGTTAGATAGAGCCGAAATTTTTTCTCCACTGTTTGCGAAAATTTAGTGCTCAGTTTTGAACGCTCGTTCATTCTCTTTTTGATCTTCAGATTATTATCATAACCTTTTCAATGATAATTTTCTTTCCCTTTTCTTCTAGGACAATTTTTACTTGCCATTATTATAGTTTTAGGATGACGTGCTCCCCTCTTTAAATTTAGATTTTGAAAGAGAGGGCGTGAAACAAGGCAAAGTTGGAGGTTTTACCTACAGTGCATGGGGTGGTGACTTTTTGAATATTATTAAGTGAGTTTTAAGGAGTGGGATATTTCTTACATTAGAATTTCAATACCTTTGATTTGTACATCACACTCATCTCAATAAGTATAAATGCCTGAAATTTGATCGACCAAAATGCATAAAAACTATTTTTAGATTTGATGTGGTTAGTGTGTGGGAGTGAGGGATGAGTTACTTTTAAAGGGTCTTAATTGTTCACACTCAAATAGTTGAATTAGTAACTTTAAGTCACAGATCAATAGACAAAAGAATACACAATGATTCATTGTAGTAAAACAAAAGAGGAATCTTATAATAGAGGTGCATTTCATGCATAAGTATCGTAGAAAATTTTCCATCTATTACATAATCATGTATAAATAGGAAATAACAAGAAAATTTTGATAATAGCCGAATCAAATGATGTGAAAAGAGGGACCCATAAAACTATGGCACATTGACATAATTATGATCACTCCAATGGAGGAAGTGATGATATCCCGAGTTACATGCCAAGTCCTCTTTTACATCACGAATGTGAGAGGATAAAGTAGAGGTAATTGTACGGTCAATTAATTCAAAAAAATTAATTGTGTCCTTATAACAAGCCATAATAATATTCCATTTGAAGATTAGTTAGTTACAACAAAACCCGGTACAATTGATACCAAATTTTATTTTTTTCCAAAAAGATTATTTTAGTCCAATTTTTCACACCTCATTAAAATCACTAGTGAAATATATTCAATTAATATAATTAAGGTCAATTTAGTATTTACCAATTAATTATATCAAATTTTGATGTGTAGTGATTGAAAATTAAACATTGACGAGAATATTAAAAAGTAACACACATATGAACACCAGAAGGGCTGTGTTTCGGTCGGATCGGATCGAAAAATGACCCTTCGAAAAAAAATTCGATTTTGTCAGAAATAAAATATTTGTTTCGATTTCCTATCCAATTTTTTCGGAAAATCAAAAAAGTTTCCGAATTCGGAAAAATCGGAAATTCAAAAAATATACTAAAAATTCAGAAAATTTGGAAATTCCAAAATTAAAAAAAAATTAATATAGGATCTTCGATTAGTCGAAATTCTCATTTTAAAGAAATCGAAAAAAAGACTTAACCCAACATGTAAATATATAAGGATTTAACCATTTTTTTCATTTGTGTAGAGGATAGAGGGATATTCTCCTTTTATAGATGACTTTTTTGGGCCTCTCCTAGCCGATGTGGGACACATGAGAATGTTTAAAAAAATTGGAAATCGAAAAATATTTCAGAAAAAATCGGAAATAATTCGGAAAAATCGGATCGGCATAGTTTCAAAAAATTGGATCGGAAAAATCGGAAAATCGAAAATTCAGAATTATTTTCAATTTTCGATTCGATTTTTTTCAAAAAAATCGGAAATCGGAAAATCGAAAATCGAAAATCGAAAACCTTATATACGTTTCAAAATCGAAAAATATCGGATCGGATATCGGAAAAATCGAAATGTTTAGAAAAAAAACACAGCCCTAACACACCAGTATATACGTGGAAACCCTTGCACAAAAAATCATTATGCCATAAAATTCACTACTAGGGATTAAAAAATGTTTACATGAACTATAAAAGAACAAACATGACTTATAGTACAAATTCAATATCTTGCCATGAATCTTCTCTCTGCGATTTTTCTTTCTACCTCTACGCCCACTACCAAGTGTAGATTTTGAAATATTTTTAATATTAGACAAAATAGTTCTATATTTTTCAAACAAGGCATTAAAATCACACTTCAGTGAAGAAACTTCATCAATTTTGGAAACTCGGGGTTCTTTGGTCACCTTGGTGGTTTTTTGAAACTTATAACAAAATTCCCTTAAATGCCCCCCTTAGATTTAAAAATATGCGTTAAAACACAATACGTTAGACTTTTTCCTTGGGATTATTTGAAGTTTTTTTTCTTCTCATGTTGTGGACAAAACTCTTTAAAAATGCGAGTCTCATGATAAGGTTGAACAAATGTTATCTTTGATTTAAAGATGGGTGTAGCTTTAAATTTGTTGTACCCACTACAACTCTTATCATTGGAAGATTGGGTGTGAGATAAATTTTTTTTACACAACTTCTTAAACTGATTGTCAAAATCCACTTTCACACTTTTACCAGAGCATAAATCATTTGTGAGAGAAATGATCTTTTAATTAAGAGAGTTACTAGGATTTTTACATTTTTATAACTCAATTTGAAAAATATTTAATCTATCTTGAAAATCAATTTGCTCTTGCTCCATACAAAGGAGGCTCTCTTTTAAAGTGGATCTTTAAACTTCCACATTACTTAAGATACAAATTTCCATTTTTACATAAGTATTTTTCCTTTTTAGTATTTCTTAAATTCATGGAAACTTCTAACAATATTTTCCTTAAGTTGTCATTTTCAACATAATTTTTCTAAAAGCATTTTATAAATCGCAATCTTCTTCTTTAAAAAGTTCTTCACTAGTGTAATCAGAAAAGGATAAAATATCAATATGTGAAACACACTCATCATTTAAGGATGAAGATTGACAAATATATATTGCCTTTCATGGTCTAAATACCTAGAAGTTCACACGGGAGGACAAATATCCTAGGATGTCGTGTTCATCGTTGGCGTTCGATTTCAAACCAGAGATACAACTCCTTTGTCACCTCAATTAAAACTTATTTCATCGTCGCTGAGCATTCCAGACCTCCTCTTCTTCAGCGTTCTCATTTTCCTCAGAGCTTCATCAATTCTTGTAAGTTTAGCTCACCTTTTTTCAATTTTCCTCTTCTTTGATTTTTTTTGTAACTATAGCTAGGGTTATTCTTTTATTGGTGTGTTCATGGTAAATCTAGATAACATATCAATAGCTGAATTTAGGAAGATATATAACATTCCTGATTGGGTAGAAATTGACTGTGCTCCTTTCCCTAAAGATGTTTGTGACATCAAAGGAGGGCACTTGATTCACACCTTTCGGATAACACAGGGGGTTTGACATTTCCCCCAAACCCTATCATCCTCAGATTCTCCAGAATATTTCGAAGTTATTCCTGCCCAATGTGCCCTTAATGTCTGAAAATAGTTAATGGGGTATATAGAATAAATACCTTGTATGGGATAAAATTAAGCCTTGTTGAGATCTACTACTGCTATGTATGGTCGCGAACTAATGATGGCCTTATGTACTTGCAGACTAGGAAAGATGATAAGGGTCATGGTTTCATTAACAGAAATTAGAAATGTCCTCATCCTCCTCCCGAGGGAGAAAGGCACCAGGGCCCTATAATTCCAGACTTTAGGGAGGACCCTATCGGTCGCTTATTTTTTACTTTAGTTTATTGTGCTATTCTTGTTTCTGATTCCTGTCCTCTGACTAATATTCTTATTCCTTTATTTTGTAGCTCACGCTAGAAACCGAGAGCTTGATATATGTGAGATTAATATTCCTGAGCTTCTTAAGCTTGGAATATTAAAGAGAGGCTTTCTAACGGTGAGCATCCAAGGTTAACATTCTATTTGCTCGAGTACAAAAATACGACCACCAGATTTATTACACGCCCAATCGACAAGGTCCTAAACTTAAAAGCTCTTGAAGTTGGTCTTTCTGACCCAATTGTGTTAGATGAGGAGGAAAAAGGAGAGGAGGAAGAAGAATCATAATCAGAAGAAAAAGAAGTAAAAGATGAAGAGGAAGAAGAAGAAGAAGAAGAAGAAGAAAGATATGACTCACATTATTAAGAAGAGAAAACTAAGGATTGATGATGATGATGATGATCAGACAACCTTATCTGATCGACTCAAGTCTTTAAAGATATCTGAGATTGACTCCACCAGGGCTATTGGTTTTAGCCCATTAAGGGGAAATAAAATGAGAAAGAGAAGAAGAAGAGAGGAGATTATATATATATATATATATATATATATATATATATATATATATATATATATAGAGAGAGAGAGAGAGAGAGAGAGAGAGAGAGAGAGAGAGAGAGGAAGAAAAGAAGAGAGAGGAGGAGATGGAAGAGGCCAAGAGGAAATTGGTCCCGAGGGCTTCTGCAGTCCCCTCTCATGCTGCTGAGTCTGAGGGGTCTAGGGTGGGTGATATTCCTTCCTTTACCCCAATTTTCTAAAGGGGTAATGCTTGTTGCTGATCGCGAGCGCTCTACAAGGTTGGGGTCATCCCAACTCACCCTTAAATTTGGTATAGGAATTACCCTGGTAAGTCTCTTCATGGTTTCCTGTAATTATTTCTCTTCTTTATTTTCCTTCATCATACTAACTTGTTGTTTTCCTTTTTTATGTAATTTTTATCTGACGCGACTTAGAATTTGTCTAAAAAATGCGTTATATCTAGGCTCAAGTGCAAGCCTGTCGCGTTAGTAATAATCCGACAAGTCGGGATCGTATCCACAGGGATTATAAATTGACAAGTTTATAGGAATAGGTATTTAACCTTAAAATAATTCCTCTAAAGAAATAAAAAGATGAATGATGATTTCCAATTGTTGATGAAATAGAGTGTGCATAAAAACAATAAGATTTGTAAAGAAATTTGATTTGAAAATGAGAGAAAATAGGGTGGGGTACAATCCCTCAAACCTTAACGAATTACTGTATAGAATACTAGAATGGCAAATTGAAATTTCAACTAAATCTAGACTTTATAGATCCTAAGCATTACATATATGAAGGAACTAGCCCACATCATATGTAATCAAAGGTAAACAAAAAGCGGTGAATAGACAATTATGCTTGCATAGTCTTCTTAAACATCCCAAGTACCTCGGGCAAGAGAGATTAAAAGATAGGCTATGTTCTTATAATTTCCATACACGATTTGATCAATATTAAATTTACCCTCTATTTTCTACATGGGTAATTCTCCCCAGAATGAGTTCATGTACCCCAGCCCTTGAAAATTTAGCTGGACATGATGTTTCTAGAAAACAAATTCATACATGGAATTATGGATCTAACAAACATCGGGAACAATTTGCAAAACAATTGGGATTAGAATTGTAAATAAAGTAGGGAACAAATAAGAGAATGGAAATTCTATACTTGTATTCAGCAACAGGAAAAGCAAATGACTTTGAATCCAAAAAACTTCTTCTTTCTCAACCTTACAAACTAGGGTTTATGAAAACTTCTACCAAAGAAACTAAAGATTTCCTAACTTCTGAATTTCTCTCTCTAATTCCACCCCTGAATGAGGTAGGGCTTGGTCTTTTATAGCACCAAGTAGCACGAATTTGACAACTAGAATTGCATGCTGCGCAAGATTTTACCAGCTATGCACTTCATAATCTTCATAATTAATGCCAGGATTTCGTACGACCGGACCGGTCCGGATAGCCCTCGGATCGGTCCGTTTCTTAACCACCGGATCGGTTCTTTTTTTATTCTACCGGATCGGTCCGGATCCCACCGGATCGGTTATGCTATCATCGGTTTGGCATCCATCCGGGGTCTACTGGATTTGTGTCATTTCGGATCGGTCCGAAATCTACCGGATCGGTCCGATTTTCTTCCATGTTGACTTTTTCCTCTCATCTTTGACTGGACATAACTTTTGATCTCGAGCTCCGATTTCAGTGTCGTTTCTTCCGATGCTCTGGTGAAATCAAGATCTTCAACTTCCCTTTAGGCGTCGAATTCGAACTCTAGGTATAAATTTACGCTTTTTCCCTTTGACTTTTCTTCCTTTGTTCTTTTCCTTTCTTCCGATTTCTTTCTCCCTTTTCTTGCACTAAATTCCTGTAAAATCCATTAGAAATACACGAAACTCGGGGAACTTGTTAGAAATAGTCAATGGCAATGATATGGAATAAAAATGATTCAATTACCTTGTTCGGGATATCAAAATCACTAACTTAAGGGGCTAAATTCAGAAGAATTTATGCTTGGTCAAATCCCCCTAACTTAGGACTTTGCACGTCCCGAGTAATGTAAATGAAGTTACCCATTGTTCTATTGAGAATTCCTTTAAAATTCCACTTTCGTAGGCATGCGATTGCATTGAGCATATGCAACAAGCCTTTAAACCCCTAGGTTACCCTAGTAGGACGAGTTTTGTCTCGTGAGGGTTTGCAGTGAATATACCCACAAAATTCTTTATTGACTCAAATAAATATCAAAATACTTAAAAATTGTACAATTTAAACTTTTCGAAAAAATAATCACCATAAATTCATATTCAAATGTCTTAAACCATAGTGTGTGTGTGTGTGCAAAGCCGAAAATTAAACCTCAAATTTCCACCGATTGAGCATTACGTTACTTTCCGAAAATTCATTTTGATTCAAATTCTTACGGATGCACTCACAAATGAATCACTCGGATTGTGGATAATTTCTCTCGGTATGCATGATATAAAGAGTAAATATAATGGACACAAATTCACGCATACAAAATTGAAAAGAAGGAAATATATGGTGCAAGGATCTCATTATCGAAGTACGGTTATTAGGAAATGGGAAACAGCATCTCTAGTTCACACCATTTAATCTCTCTTATTATCTTTTTATGTCTTAGCTCTCCATGCAGTAATTAATTTCGCCATTCGAACTCGGTTAGGACTTTTCGAGTTATAAGGTGTAAGAGGTAAAAATGGGAATGCACGGAATGTTTGGAATTGGAAAATGTCCTTATGACGTCCATTAGTGTTTTTTTTCGGAAATTTGCTCATTTTTCTCCTTCTTTTTCTCTTTTCATTTTTTTTTCATTTTTTTCATTTTTTTTCTTGCTATTTTTCTTGAGGAGTATATCTATTTTTTTTTCTTTCCCCTTTTTGTTGCACTTTTCGAACTTAATGAATATTTCATTTTCGCAATTTCGGGCTACTTCGATTTTTCGGGTTACCAAACAAAAAGGATAAATTTTATTCGGCTCAATTGGGTTATCAAAGGGATAATTTTTCACATCTTTTTATGGCCAATATTTTTGGGTAACAAACGATGGCCTACTTCATTGTCCAAATTGCTCATAACATTACCATATGCATCTCGAGATTAATTAATTTTAGAGATATATTTAGCACGAATTTCGAGACAACATTTCACACATTTCTCATAAACGATCAAAACAAAGGATTGAGATCATCAACGACTTATTAAAACGCTGAAAAGAACTTTGAGTTAATCATAAACTCGGATTGATTTAAAAACTCATAAAAAATTGAAAGGCTCGAAATCTCACCGGGTTTGATCAATCTCCACACTTATTCGTTAAGTCGCCAATTTTCTTTCAATTTCCGTCTTCGGTCAATTTTGGCTTAGTGCAATTGATTGTTAACAATTTGAGACTTTAAATAGAATAAAGGTGATATTTTTGAAAAATTTAAATTCCAATTTTTATTTATTTTGAAGAAAAATATTTTTGTTTTTTGTTTTTTTTGTTTTTGTTTTTTTATATATATATACATATATGCGAAGTTTTATGAATACGCACTTGTCATCCCCCCTAACTTAGTGATTTTCATTGTCCGCAATCAAATGGACGAGAGAGATAAAGAAGACAACATTAGTAGTGCGATAAATAAAACAAGCAAATACCATACTAAAACCGTATGTTACAACACAACTATGGAATCAAAGGATAACAACATAATTAAGAGAACATAAAGAACGAGCGGGGCAGCCTAAGGGGCGGGAAGTTCCGGGAGCAGCAGGATCATATGGATTATAGTAATAGGGAGGAAGGGGGGCCTCGGGACCCGACTGGAGACGGTACGAGTCAGCCTGCATACGCAGAACCAAACTCATGTCCCTCTCGTATGATGTCATAAACCCGTCAAAACGAGTTTCAAGAGAGAAAACGCGCTCAGTCAAACCCGTACCAATCGAAACATAATCCGAATCAGCTTTTTCATCATATTCTTCCTCCTCACCTTCTTTCATCTCAACATCTTCATCAGCAACGTCCTCTTCCGCATCAGTCTCCTCATCACTCGAATCGCCTCCTCGCCTCGCACGGATTTGCTGGATTTGCTTTTCACTTCGAGTGCGGGATTCTTATCCTAATGGCTTGGGCAAGTTGATAAGATCTTGCGGTGGAACAATTCCAGCATCCTTAAGAAAGGAGGTAATGAGACGGCCATAAGGAAGAGGGGCCCGACCCTTTTTGTCGTACGCCGCAAAGATGATATCATTGTAAAACGTGCGGGCCAAATTGATCACAGTTGCATGGTCAAACAGATGAAACATCATAGTAGCTTGACGCGGGCGCATCGCCGAATCATTTGAGGTTTGCAAAAAGTTGGTACAAACGATGTGAAAAGTGATGCGTGCCTTGTCGGGTAACCGACCAACGGGAAAGGTCTCGGTATTCCAAACCACACCCCGCGCGATTCGAGAGATGCAAACAACTTTGGTGAGAACGGGATCAGGACTAGGATAATCAAATTGGGCTGGAGTTACCACACCTTTAGACTCGAGTTTCTGGGCCAGAAGTTCAAGTGAGAACGGTATCGGAGTCGAGTCTACAAAGGCTTGGGATTCGAAGTCAGCGGTGCGTACGAGCGTTCCATAAAACTGACGCACTTTATTCTCCCAAACAGCCTCGTATGGTTCATTGAAAAATCTGCACCAGCCTCGTGACATATGAACATGCCTGTGACAGAATTAGGAAGCTGATCCCAAAGCACTTGACGCTCAATGTGGATTTTTTGCGTCGGACTGAAAAAATGACGGCACCAATTTGCTTCACGGCGCGAACGATGTTCGCCATTGCCGTCGGGCAGGACTTCAATGGAATTATATTTCTGGGAAGCAGCCATGGGTAGTGAAGTATTAGACAGAAATGGAGAGAGAAGAGAGGATATGGTGGTGTGAAGAAAAATGGGGTGGGGGATGTGGGTATTTATAGTTGGGATGATGGAAAAAGGGGGGAATGAATGGGGGGAAAATAGAGTGGACGAAATTTTTGGGAAGAGGAATGGATTGGGGGAATGAATGAGGTTTGGATTGAAGAGGTGTTAACCTCGGGACTGCAGATTACCGGACCAATTTGGTTTCAGACCGGCCCGATCCGATTGAACCAACTCGGTTCTTTTTATTCAGGACCGGACCGATCCGGTCTGCTGAATTCCCAGAATTTCCCTTGCTTTCCTATCCTTCTCACTGTTAGGCTACTTTCTCCATTCTAATGGTTCCTTTGGTGTATTTGAATCTTAAAACTCCCGAAATGCTTACCGAAACCTGCCCCCCCCCCCAAAACATGTATTGGATTCCCTTCTCCGGTCATAACACATATTTACGACTCCTATCATCCTAAGACTATTATACACAACATTCACCCAATACACGTCGGGGGTGCGACGACCTCTCCTTTCTTTTTTAGTCAATCCCCATAAATGGTGTCCGACAACCAGATTGTATTGGTTTCCTTGACGACCGCTTCCAAATACTGCTTGAGATGATGCCCATTGACTTTGAATGTGTTTCCCCCTTTTTGATCTTCTAGTTCTTCAGCTCCATGGGGAAATACTTTCTTCACAATGAATGGACCTGACCATCGTGACCGCAATTTTCCGGGAAACAAATGCAACCTCGAGTTGTAGAGAAGTACTTTTTATCCCCAATGAAATTCCTTCCATCGAATGATTCTTTCGTGAGCTCGTTTCATTCGTTCTTTGGAGATTTTAGCACTTTCATATGCATCGTTGCGTATTTCTTCCAACTCGTTCAACTGAAGTTTACGTGTTTCACCGGACTTTTCCATGTTGAAGTTCACCCTTTTGATAGCCCAATATGCTTTGTGTTCAATTTCAATCGAAAGATGACAAGGCTTTCCATATACAAATCGAAATGGGGACATCCCAAGGGGATTCTTGTATGCAGTTCTATACGCCCAGAGCGCATCATTCAATCTGAGAGACCAGTCTTTCCTATTAAGTTCGACTGTCTTTTCCAAGATATTTTTGATTTCCCGATTGGCGAGCTCGGCCTGGCCATTCGATTGAGGATGGTAAGTTTCTCCAACTTTACGGATAACTCCATACTTTCGCATTAGCTTTTCCATAGGCCTATTGCAAAAATGAGTACCATTATCACTGATTATAGCCTTAGGAACTCCGAATCGAGAAAGTATGTTTTCTTGAATGAATTTTATCACCAACTTATTGTCATTCGTCCTTGTAGCTATGGCCTCTACCCATTTTGAGACGTAGTCTACAGCGACGAGGATGTATAGAAAACCAAAAAAAGGGGGAAAGGGCCCCATGAAGTCAATACCCCAGCAATCAAACAACTCCAAGACTAGTATTGGGGTCAATGGAATCATGTCACGGCGAGTAATAACTTCCATTCTTTGGCATCTATCGCACGATTTGCAAAAAGTATTCACATCCCGGAAGATTGTGGGCCAGTAGAGACCACTTTGAAGGATTTTCGCAGCAGTTTTATTTTTGGAAAAATGACCTCCACATGCTTCCGTATGACAAAATCGAATTACCCCTTGGATTTCTTCATCAGGTACACATTTCTGGATGATTTGATCAGCACAATACTTAAACAAATATGGATCATCGTAAAAGAACATGCGTGACCAAGTAATGAACTTCCTTCTCTCTTACGGACTCTAATTGGGGGGGGGGGGGGGGGGAATTCCAGTGACAAGGTAATTGACTATATCCGCAAACCAGGGGAGAGAAGAAGTAGCAAATAGATTTTCATCCGAAAAATAATCGTCTATGGGAATGGGATCAATAAGTACGTCGGACGAGAGGCGTGACAAATGGCCAGCAACGACGTTTTCTACTCCTTTCTTATCTTGAATCGAGAGATTAAACTCCTGTAAGAGTAGGATCCACCTGATTAGACGTGGTTTGGCATCTTTCTTGGTTAAAAGATATTTGAGGGCTGAGTGATCAGTGAAGCAAATGATAGGCGACCCAACAATGTAAGAGCAAAATTTATCGAGAGCAAAAACGACTGCTAGTAATTCTTTCTCTGTGGTAGAGTAGTTAAGCTGAGTGCCAGATAATTTTCTACTAGCATAGTAAATAACATGAGCTTTCTTGTCTTTTCTTTGTCCAAGAACGGCCCCAATCGCGTAATCACTTGCATCATACATAAGCTCAAATGGGAGTGACCAGTCAGGAGCTTGCATGATAGGAGCGGAAATCAACATGCTTTTAAGTTTATCAAAAGCTTCTTGGCATACTTTATTCCATTCAAATGGACTGTCCTTCATGAGAAGATTACTCAAAGGTCTAGCGATAGCGCTAAAGTCTTTGATAAATCTACTATAAAATCCAGCATGGCCTAGAAAGGACCTCACATCTTTAAGCGATTTTGGCGGGGGTAACTCAGCTATTACTTCTATTTTTGCTCGATCAACTTCAATTCCCCTAGATGAGACTATGTGGCCTAAAACTACGCCCCCGGTGACCATAAAATGGCATTTTCCCAATTGAGGACTAAATCTTTTTCCACACACCGGAATAGAACTCTTTCAAGATTATCTAAACATTGGTCGAAAGATGGACCGAAAACGCTGAAATCGTCCATGAACACCTCAAGACCTTTTTCTATCATGTCGCTAAGGAGACTTAGCATGCACCTTTGAAAAGTTGCTGGTGCATTACATAGCCCAAATGGCATACGTTTATAGGCAAACGTTCCAAACGGACATGTAAAAGTCGTATTTTCCTGATCAAGAACATCCACTTCAATCTGATTATAGCCAGAGTACCCATCTAAGAAACAGTAGTAAGGATGGCCCGCCACTCGTTCAATCACTTGATTGATGAACGGCAAGGGAAAATGGTCTTTTCTGGTTCCAGCATTGAGCTTTTGGTAGTCAATGCAAACACGCCACCCGGTGGTGGTGCATTGAGGTATTAATTCTCCCTTAGCGTTTTCAACCACGGTCATACCCGACTTTTTTGGAACAACCTGAATTGGGCTCACCCATTTACTATCAGAAATGGGATAGATAATCCCAGCATCTAGCAATTTGATGATTTCCGCTCTTACTACATCTTTCATGGTTGGATTTAGTCGCCTTTGCATCTCACGCGAGGGCTTCACCTCCTCCTTAAGATGGATTTTATGGGTACAAATCAATGGACTTATACCTTTCAAATCTGTTATAGTCTAACCAAACGCACTTCTATGCTTCCGTAACACATCCAACAACATGCCCTCTTGCTCTTCTTTTAAACTGGAAGAAACAACAACAGGGAATGTATCATTATCTCCCAGAAATGCATATTTGACATGAGAGGGTAGTTTCTTTGACTCAAGAATAGGAAATCTATTTTCAGAGGGAATCATGGTTGCCTCCCTTGGAGGTAATTCTTCAAATCTAGAAATCCAGTCAACATCTCTTAAATTCTCAAAATTCTCTTCTTCTTGTAACCAAGTTTCTAACTCTTCCACCTCACGCTCAAACTTAGTATAAGGACGCTTATTCTTACCACTTTTCACTAAACAAACTTCCAGTGCATCTCCTCCTATGATCTTCTCGATGTGCTCATTTACCATTTCTTCAATAAGATCAACCTCAAGAATTTCATCCTCATCACCCATTTGGTTAGCGACATTGAAAATGTTGGTCTCGAGAGTCATGTTTCCAAAAGTGAGTTGCATTTGTCCATTCCGTGTATTGATCAAAGCATTAGCAGTAGCTAAAAATGGACAACCCAATATTATTGGAACATGATTTCTCGCATGGGTAGAAGGTTCAGTGTCCCAAATGACAAAATCAACAGGGAAGTAAAACGTGTCCACTTGAACTATCACGTCCTCTACAACCCCACGAGGCACTTTCACTGTTCGATCCGCTAACTGTAGAGTGATTCGAGTAGGTTTTAAATCACCTAAATCAAGCTACTTATAGATAGAGTATGGAAGGATGTTCACACTCGCACCTAAGTTAAGCAATGCTTTTTCCACTCTATTCTCTCCTATGACACATGAAATTGTAGGTGCACCGGGATCCTTGAATTTTGGTGGAAGATCATTAAGAAGGACTGAACTCACATTATGTGCCAAGAAAACGTTTTTTTTCACCTTGAGCCTTCGTTTGACAGTCAAAAGATCTTTGATGACCTTGGCATATGCTGGAATTTGTTGAATAGCATCGAGAAATGGCAAGTTCAACTTTACTTGCCTCAAAACATCTAACACTTCTGTACGCGAAGCCCCTTTTTTGGGTGGTGCTAAGTGTTGAGGAAAGGGAGCAGCAGTGGGCAGTTTTACTTCAATTTCAGGTTCAACTTCCTCATCTTTATCTTTCGTATGCAATGGAGACTCAGCAGACTCTGTAGCTTCTTTAGCTTTAGATTCCTTGGGAAGTGTTGGTTCTAGATCAATTACGCGACCACTACGAAGAGTAGTGATAGCTTGACATTATTTTGGCAAATTCGATGATATAGAGCTAACCGTGGGTTGTCCTTGAAGAGGAGGTCTTTGGCCTTGAGCTGGGAATTTACCCTTCTCCTGAGTATTCACCGTCGATTGCAATCTAGAGATTCTAGTATGAATTTCAGTGAACATTCAATCATATTTAGCATTTCTCTCCTTTTGAGATTGGATGAATTAATTCATATTATCTTCAAGAGATCGCCTAGGTGGAGCGACATACGGACCAGGACGTGGTACTTGCATAGGAGCATGCATCGGAGGAGTCACTTGCTGAAATTAAGGGGGGGGGGTGGTAGAGTCCCATGTGGGTTAGGAGCCATCCCCCCTTGTGGTTGTCCATAGTTGAAACCAGGATGATTCCTCCACGATTGATTGTATGCATTCCCTTGCTGTGCAGTAAAGTTTCTGCGAAATCCTCCTATCGCCTCAACTTGTTCAGTGTACATTGCCTTGTATGCAGGGATGGTTAGGGCATCCTTTAGTAGAATGACCAGCAGCACAAATAGCACACACTTTCTCCTTTCCGGCTTGCACGGGTCCAGCTACTTCTTTTAATCGTACTTCAATCATGTCTCTGAAATTCTTTTCCAATTGGTCAAATTTTCGATCTAATAAAGTGTCCTTGTCCAAGTGATAAATACCGGACGCAGCAGGGAAGCTGGACACTTGTTGATTTTTATTTTGACTATTGGGATCAGAAACATCCCATGCTTGAGTAGTATCCGCTACATATTTCAGATGAGCCTCAGCATCACTCGAGTCCAACTCCCAAAAAGGTCTTTTGTACGTTGTCTGAACAAGTTGTTTAGATGCTAAAGTAAGGCCTTGATGGAAAAATGAAATCAGATGATGTTTTTCGAATCCATGATGTGGGCAAGCACTAACTAACTCCTGAAATCTCTCCCAACACTTGTCGAAAGCCTCATTCTCATTTTGTCGAAAAGCTTGTATTTGTGCTTTAACAGAATTGGTTTTGTGTTGTGGAAAGAACTTGGAGAGAAACTTGGTTTGCGTATCTCTCCAAGATAACACTGAATTCGGGGGTAGCGACCATAACCAAGTCTTGGCTTTATCCTTTAAGGAAAAATGGAAAAGCTTTAACCGGATAACATCTTGTGGGCAAGCTTGGTCATCAAACATCTCACATGCTTCCTCGAACTCTCTAATATGGAGATATGGTTTTTCTGAATCCATCCCGTGAAATGTGGGAAGAATTTGGATCATACCATTTCTAAAGTGGAACTGACCGGCATTATACGGGAGTAAAAGGCAACCAGGGGTAACAGTTCGCTCCGGAAATAAAAGATCTTTCATGGGAAGATATGGTATTTCCTCTTCTCCTGCACCAACACCGACACTACCGTGCACCGACATATTGATACCAAAAGATTCAGAATTCACACTTAGTGTTTGACTCCAGGAGCGACTTGTGATTGAATTATTAGGCGAAGGAGATAGAACCCAAAAATGAGGAGAATCAGTGGTGTGAGAATTTTCAGAATTTGCTTCGGCAATAGGATTTTCGTGAACTGGGGTGGAAGATGAATTCTGCATGTAAGCGCATATGAGATGAGATGTAAAACAAATTTTTTTATTTTTTTTATTTTTTTATATATATATACATATATGCGAAGTTTTATGAATACGGACTTGTCATCCCCCCTAACTTAGTGATTTGTATTGTCCGCAATTAAATGGACGAGAGAGATAAAGAAGACAACATTAGTAGTGCGATAAATAAAACAAGCAAATACCATACTAAAACTGTATATTACAACACAACTGTGGAATTAAAGGATAACAACATAATTAAGAGAACATAAAGAAGGAGCGGGGAAGCCTAAGGGGCGGGTGGGGGACGGGAAGTTTCGGGAGCAGCAGGATCATATGGATTATAGTAATAGGGAGGAAGGGGGGTCTCGGGACCCGGCTGGAGACGGTACAAGTTAGCCTGCATACGCAGAACCAAACTCATGTCCCTCTCGTATGATGTCATAAACGCGTCAAAACGAGTTTCAAGAGAGAGAACACGCTCAGTCAAACCCGTAGCAATCGGAACATAATCCGAATCAGCGGTTTCATCATATTCTTCCTCCTCACCTTCTTCCATCTCAACATCTTCATCAGCAACGTCCTCTTCCGCATCAGTCTCCTCATCACTCGAATCGCCTCCTCGCCTCGCACGGATTTGCTGGATTTACTTTTCACTTCGAGTGCGGGATTCTTGTCCTAATGGATTGGGCAAGTTGATAAGATCTTGCGGTGGAACAATTCCAGCATCCTTAAGAAAGGAGGTAATGAGACGGCCATAAGGAAGAGGGGCCCGACCCTTTTTTTCGTACGCCGCAGAGATGATATCATTGTAAAACGTGCGGGCCAAATTGATCACAGTTGCATGGTCAAACAGATGAAACATCATAGTAGCTTGACGCGGGCGCATCGCCGAATCATTTGAGGTTTGCAAAAAGTTGGCACAAACGATGTGAAAAGTGATGCGTGCCTTGTCGGGTAACCAACCAACGGGAAAGGTCTCGGTATTCCAAACCACACCCCGCGCGATTCGAGAGATGCAAACAGCTTTGGTGAGAACGGGATCAGGACTAGGATAATCAAATTGGGCTGGAGTTACCACACCTTTAGACTCGAGTTTCTGGGCCATAAGTTCAAGTGAGAACGGTATCAGAGTCGAGTCTACAAAGGCTTGAGATTCGAAGTCAGCGGTGCGTACGAGCGTTCCATAAAACTGACGCACTTCATTCCCCGGCAACGGCGCCAAAAACTTGTCGCGACTTAGAATTTGTCTAAAAAATGCGTTATATCTAGGCTCAAGTGCAAGCCTGTCGCGTTAGTAATAATCCGACAAGTCGGGATCGTATCCACAGGGATTATAAATTGTCAAGTTTATAGGAATAGTTATTTAACCTTAAAATAATTCCTCTAAAGAAATAAAAATATGAATGATGATTTCCAATTGTTGATGAAATAGAGTGTGCATAAAAACAATAAGATTTGTAAAGAAATTTGATTTAAAAATGAGAGAAAATAGGGTGGGGTACAATCCCTCAAACCTTAACGAATTATTGTATAGAATACTAGAATGGCAAATTGAAATTTCAACTAAATCTAGACTTTATAGATCCTAAGCATTACATATATGAAGGAACTAGCCCGCATCATATGTAATCAAAGGTAAACACAAAGCGGTGAATAGACAATTATGCTTTCATAGTCTTCTTAAACATCCCAAGTACCTAGGGCAAGAGAGATTAAAAGATAGGCTATGTTCTTATAATTTCCATACACGATTTGATCAATATTTAATTTACCCTCTATTTTCTACATGGGTAATTCTCCCCAGAATGAGTTCATGTACCCCAGCCCTTGAAAATTTAGCTGGACATGATGTTTCTAGAAAACAAATTCATACATGGAATTATGGATCTAACAAACATCGGGAACAATTTGCAAAACAATTGGGATTAGAATTGTAAATAAAGTAGGGAACAAATAAGAGAATGGAAATTCTATACTTGTATTCAGAAACAGGAAAATCAAATGACTTTGAATCCAGAAAACTTCTTCTTTCTCAACCTTACAAACTAGGGTTTATGAAAACTTCTACCAAAGAAACTAAAGATTTCCTAACTTCTGAATTTCTCTCTCTAATTCCACCCCTGAATGAGGTAGGGCTTGGTCTTTTATAGCACCAAGTAGCACGAATTTGACAGCTAGAATTTCCTGCTGCGCAAGATTTTACCAGCTATGCACTTCATAATCTTCATAATTAATGCCAGGATTTCGCACGACCGGACCGGTCCGGATAGCCCTCGGATCGGTCCGTTTCTTAACCACCGAATCGGTTCTTTTTTTATTCTACCGGATCGGTCTGGATCCCACCAGATCGGTTATGCTATCATCGATTTGGCATCCATCCGGGGTCTACTGGATTTGTGTCATTTCGGATCGGTCCGAAATCTACCGGATCGGTCCGTTTTTCTTCCATGTTGACTTTTTCCTCTCATCTTTGATTGGCCATAACTTTTGATCTTGAGCTCCGATTTGAGTGTCATTTCTTCCGATGCTCTGGTGAAATCAAGATCTTCAACTTCCCTTTAGGCGTCGAATTCAAACTCTAGGTATAAATTTATGCTTTTGCCCTTTGACTTTTCTTCCTTTGTTCTTTTCCTTTCTTCCGATTTCTTTCTCTCTTTTCTTGCACTAAATTCCTGTAAAATCCATCAAAAATACACGAAACTCGGGGAACTTGTTAGAAA
This sequence comes from Sambucus nigra, assembly GCA_949130495.1. Classification (NCBI taxonomy): domain Eukaryota; kingdom Viridiplantae; phylum Streptophyta; class Magnoliopsida; order Dipsacales; family Adoxaceae; genus Sambucus; species Sambucus nigra. The sequence continues at coordinate 375,975,679 of OX422209.1, read as the reverse complement.
TAGTCAATGGCAATGATATGGAATAAAAATGATTCAATTACCTTGTTCGGGATATCAAAATCACTAACTTAAGGGGCTAAATTCAGAAGACATTATGCTTGGTCATTATCCGACTTCACAAATCTTCTGGATGATCATATAGATTAGTCCAGAAGTAACCAAGAGCTTAAAAATGCTATGGAGAGTGAGAGAAAGGCCTATACAGATGCTTGCCTGGCATGGGAGGATAAGGAAAGAGAGAAGTTAGCCAAAGCTTTTACTGACCCGGAGGCGTCCCAGAAGAAGGTGGTCACAGAGAAGGAAAAACTGGATGAGGAGAATCAGGGTCTATCTGGCAAAGTTCTGAAGTTAGAGGAGGAGCTCCCTCGAGAAAAAAATATGACAACTATCTTGAGGGCTTCAACAAAGCGTACGATTATGCCGAGCTCCAGCTCGCTTATAGAAGGAAGGTGGCCTTCAAGAAAGGCTGGGACCAAGCCTTAAAAGCTGTGAGGACTCCTGCTGATTTTGATATTTTTGGCCTTCATTATTCTGGACTTGACCCTTTAAAGAGGAAGAGGAGGGTGTTGGTTAGCCTGTCGGTTAGACTGAGGATGTACCTACTAAGGTTTGAGTGAACGTTGGCTAAGATAAAAGGTTTTCTGAAAAGGGGAAGGCAATCATTGAAGTCGAGCATCTAAAGGAATAAGGCATTAAAATTAGGGTTTTTTTGTTCCATTTTTGAAGCCTTGTAATTTTCATTTTTTCTCTTGACTGTACTGAAATTTGGCCTCCCCTTTATCAATGTGTAAAAGAAAATTTTCTCTGTTCGTGTTGATTAACTCCTTTTATGTAAACTGATGTCTCATTGTGGCTTTACCTGTGATATTTCTAGTCTGACAAGTACTACATCACCCTATATTCAGGGTTAGGGATGATCCTTGAGCCCAACATTAGTGTGAAACTGCAAGTCTCTAAGGGTAAGGATAGAGTAGTATAAGAATCAGTCTGAGTTGGTAGCCAAGCTAAAGGACGATCTTCAAGCCATGGGGGAGATCGGAGCTTCAGTCCACGATGAAGTGAATACTCCGAGGGACAAGCTCATAAGTAGGCCAAGTGTGTGAAATTCTCCAGTCTGAGAATGATACTTTAAGGAAGGAGGTCGTCAGGCTGAAAGCAGTTATAGATGGATTCCAGGAGGATGTCAAAAGGCTGAGGCATTCATTCAAAATAGGATCTCAAGAATCCTAGGCAGAGGATTATAATGCTGGCTGGGCAGATGCCCCAGTAAAGCTCAAGGAAGCAGAGGAACTAGCCTTTACTCATGGGTGGTTGAGTTCCCTTAGGGAAGTTAAGACACCCACAGAGTCCAGATCGTGGTATAAATACTAGGTCCAGTGTGCGGCCTACCGCCATAATCCTTTCTCGAAGGATAACAAGTGGATCCCGATCGATGCTTTTCCTTCCCAACTTTTGGAGCGAGACATTGGCGACGATGTGGAGGAGCAGTTTTTTAAGGTAGGATTTGATCTCCTTTAAAGCTCTTGAACAATCATCATTCCAAATGAGGCCTTTGTCCTTTTTCAAGAGATAGAAGGATGGTCGGCAGCATTTTGAAGACTTAGAGATGAAGCGATTGAGCATCGTGAGCATACTGATGAGATTTTGAACATTTTGCAATGTTCGTGGAGGCTAAACCCCCATGATAGCATAAATTTGATCTAAATTGGCCTCATTTCCCCTCTTACTGACCAAATAGCCTAAGAAATTCCATGCTTGGACCTCGAATGAACACTTACTTGCATTAAGTTTCATTCGGTATTTCCTAAGGATATCAAAGGTTCTAGCTAAATCCTTGAGGTGGTCGCCCTTTTTTTTGCTCTTGACTAACATATCATCGATGTAGACCTCCATCGTGTCTCCCATATATCTCTTGAACATCTTGGTGACCAAACTATAATAAGTCGCCCATGCATTCTTTAGGCCAAATTCCATAACCTTGTAGCAATATAACCCGACGGGGGTTATGAAGTACGTTTTGTCCTATTTGGGGTCGAATAGCGAAATCTGATGGTACCCTTAATAGGCATCTAGAAAACTCATCCTTTTATGTGTTGTCGTAGCATCAGTCAACTGATCAATTTTAGGCAGTGGGAAGCTATCCTTGGGACACGCTTTATTGAGGTCCATGAAATTAATACATAACCTCCAACTATCGTTGCTCTTGTGTACCGTTACTAGGTTGTACAACCATATGAGAAACTGAAGTTCCCTAATGGATCATGCATCCAATAGCTTTCCCACTTCGTTCTCCATCGCTTTAGCCTTCTCGAAGGCTGTTCGACTGACCTTTTTAGTGATTGGCTTGATGGCCATATTAATGTGCAAGTGATAGTAGGCTACATTGGGATAAGTCCTTGATAAATCATATGGTTCCTAAGTAAAAACATTTAGATTTATTTTTAGGAAGGCAATAAGTTCTTTCTTTTCTTGATCGGCTAGTGTGGCTCCGATCAAAAACTTCCACACTGGAAATTTATCATCGGCTCTTAATTTTTCTAGGCTTTTGATGACCCTATCATCAAGGTGTATCCTGGTCTCCTCCACCCCTGGTCTTCTTTCCGAACAACATTCAGTTCCTACTTCTTCTCCTTCCTAGGGAAGATGGCCGCGATGAAGCACTTTTTAGTAATAAACTGGTCGCCACGAATTTTGACCACGTCCCGATCAGTGATATAATTTTTCTTTTGGTGGTCGGTAGATGGTACGACCCTCATGGCATGCAACCAGCCTCTACCCAAAATTACGTGATATGGGGACTCTATGTCCACCACTAAGAACTCAATCTTCTTTGATATGTGATTAAGCATAAATTCTTTGTATTTATCCTCGTAATTTAGGGTCCTTTATCGTTCCACAAAGTATAATTCGAGTGTATTTATCTCATATCATTGCTACTGATAGTTTTTAATGAATATACCGAGTTTCGTATATTTCTCATCACTTTTACTGGTATTTGACGCATACAAATAAAGAAGAAACCGAAAGAAAAATACAAATAAGAGCAGAAAAGTCACAGGGGCAAAAGAGTAATTTTCATCGAGGATTTGGAAGATAGGCCTAAGAGAATTTTAAGATTTAAAGTCTACGAGCATCTAGGAAGGAACGACACCCAAATCCAGATCACGAATCAAAAGTTACGGGACTTCAAAGTTGATAAAAAAATAATGAAGAAGAAAAGTTTCCTGTAAAGAGGTAACCGAACCGAAGAGGATAAAAAAAGAACCGATCCTACCCTTGGATTAATTTATGCAAAACTTAATAAAGATGGAACCGAATCGAACCGAAGGCAAAGAAAAAGAACCAAACCGGTTCTGGGAAAACTTCCTGTAAAAGGCAAACCGAACCAAATCTCCTAAACAGGATCGGTTCGGGTGTCGAAATTTGAGTTGTCCATTTGTAAAAATTAGAGTCTTGCATGGTTGAAACTCTTGTAAATTTCTAGCTTATTTATTCTAACGTCTTGGAAGACATTTTTGAGCTTCTTTTTACGTAGTTTTTAGAGAGAAAAAGTAGAGAGGAACCCTAGAAGCTTATAAATTTCAGTTTTAATTCTCAATTCCAAGTTATTCAGTAAAGTTGATTTCTTTCTTTTCTATATTGTTTGGTTTCAATAATTCTTGCATCATTAGTTTATTTCCAGTAGGTATTACATCATTATTCTCCTGTAGAAATAATTTCATCATGAGTTCAATTGCATGCACCGTAGAAACCATAGTTTTTATTAATTGCACCATGTTAGGCTAGACTTTTAGGGTTGAGATGCATGAACCCAACCCGATGTGGTTTGCATGGGTGTAAAATTAGTTCCTTGAGTTAAATAAATGATCAAATTATGTTGTGTGGTTATCACAACCGTCGTAGGACTTTTGATCTCGTTTACCTTAGGTAACCAGGATGCTTAAGAAGTACGACGCGCGTGTAGCTACTACGACACTGTTTTATTCTTACTTTTGATCATATATGATGCGGGCTTGAACCTCATATATATAATGTTTGAGATTAATAAAGACTGGATTTTGTCAATTATTTAATTCATAACTAGTTTTGTAGCTAGTAAACGTACTAGGGTTCGGGGATTGCATTCTAACCTATCTTTCCCATTCATATTTAGTAAATCATAATTATCTTACTCTTGCATGTTTAGTTTCACAATTAGTTTAAATTAAATTGAAATTAGTTGATAGAAATTTTCCCGCTTCAATCATCTTTTTCGTTTCTTTTAGAGTCGAGTTAGGGTTGACCATCTTACCGTTCGTCATCATGAGTATTCCTCCTATCTCCCTGTGGATTCAACCCCGTCTTACCAGGTTTATTACTTATGCGACAGGCTTGCACTTAAGCCTATATAAGCCCACACTTTAGACACTTTTTAATTTGCATTAAGTTTTTGGCGCCGTTGTCGGGGATTTAGGTAGACTGTAGGTTAGATCGAGTTAATCTAAAACTTTGACCAAAACAAAATTTAGAAAAATAAAGAAAATCAAAAAGAGACACAACATGTCTCAAAAGAGTGTAAATACAAAATCCACAACGAACTCCTCAAGCCACTCCTACACGCATTCACGAAAACCCGATAGTCGTGTACAACCCAGACAACCCACATACCCCTCGCGTTCCTCAATTTTAGGTTCCACCTCCTACACCGCCAAATTCACTGTCCAATTACACTTCGAGTGATCCATCTGGTTATTTTTTAGGTTACACACCTAGTGCACCGAGTGAGGATACCGAGTCATTAAGTGAGAGAGCCATGTCACATCATAGTGAAAAAGCTGTTACTCAAGTCGTTTAATTCTGGATTAAACAGTCTAAGTAACTCCGAACTATTTTTTGGAGAAACTCTTTTCTTTAAATCAAAACAGGTTAATCACAAGATGTGTTTAATGAAAAATGTACGAGACATGATCAAGATTTTGTAACTAGTTTTGAAAACCAAAACTAAAAAGATTAAGGAAACTAAATCAGCACACCCACAAGAATGAGATGAGGAGATGTAGAAATATTAAGGACAAGTCGATTTTAACGTGATAAAATCTCACCCAACCGAGGAAACATCCACGGTGAATTCTAAGTCACAAATCAAAAATCCACTAAAACAAAATATTCAAGTTACAAACTATATAACACACATGCACACAAAACAAACCTATACAAGTTTAGAATATGTACCCACTGGTTTGATTCTAACTTTTTTGCAGTTCTGATATTGATGAGGCTTTATCAGTTTGCTAACTTCTCTACTTTGTTACAACTTTACTTCGACTCTTGAAGTTTTAAGATCTTACAGCCAACACTTCTTGTGTTGTAGTGTGACAATTGTTTGTGACAGTGTTCTAACACATGCATGTACACACGCACACTTATTTATACAAACAAGTCCTAGCAAATTACAGATCAGATCTAAATGAAGATATTTTCAGTTTCTCTCTTCTTTAGAAACAAAAGACTTTATTTGGTCTTTAAAATAATCCCAGAATCCAAGGTTACCTTGCTTGAAAGACTGCCAAGGTCTTAAACAATTTCAGGAGTTTTGAAAATGATTTTGAAATTGTAAACCACCAATTGCGATTCCAACTAGGTCAAAAGTCTTGTTTCACAAGAATTAGAAATAGAAAATAGATTTGTTAATTCTTGAGTTGTTAAAAACATTTACAGAAAAATATTTAATCAACAAATACGATTTCTCAAGATGAGAAACTAAACTATGAAGATTTAAGTGTAATATGACATGCAATAGCCAGATCTATAATTTCTATAATAAAAGAAATACAGATCTAACATGAAATGTCTAAGCTAGAAGTAAGATCTCGAACTCAGAGGATAAAACTATCAACCCGCTTTCAAACCTCTACCAGAATCACTCTCAAACACTCAGGTATGGTGTTTGGTGTAAACAGCTTTTGAAAAATGAATTTAGGGTTTGAAACAGCTTAGGGTTTTCTCTCTGGTTTCTCTCTTCTCTCTCTATCTATTTGCACGAATTGGCAAAAGTCCTCAAATGTAGAGGCTTGGCTGCCTTTTATACTGAGAGGCGAAAGTTCGAGAATGGCTCATCAAATCAATGGCTGAGATTTAGTCTTGGCCAATTGACTTTGATCCAACGGTGTAATAACATCGGTGTAAAAAGTATACGCTGATTGGACAAGAGAGGTTTCACTTGGATTAGACTTAAACGCATGTAGAGCATTAATAACAAGGATCCAATGGCTGAGATAACACAAGAGATATGAGTCTTAAAACAAACACAAATCTAGCCATTATAAGGTTGACAGGTGTATGGAGAGGATGAACTCTCACACGCGTGTTTTGAAAATATTAACACAACTCCCCTGAAGTCTCAAGCGCTTTCGAATCCGACCCAACCCAACTTTCAGGTATGTAAAAACAGTAATTACAGAATGACCCCAAAAGATTTATAAACCAAATTTTAATTTCCAAAAGATCATTTAAAAATTATTTAAAATTCCCAAAAATTATTAAAAACAATTTGAATGGGATTTAACACACACAACTCACACACAATCAATCAATGAAATATATGAACAATGTATGCAACCCTAGTGTGTGTATGATTGAGATTTATACCTTCAATTGAATCAAGTGTGGCATAATGAGAAGAATCTAAGGCTCTTTGGTATCTAGGGAATGGGACTCTAATTTTGTCACAATTTCCAAACTAGATGAGCACTTATACAATGTAGACTGAAGTGAGTCAAGAGTATAAGGTGCTTCAATCTCCCTCTTTGGAAATAATCTCCTTTGAGTCATCTAGGACTCGTAGGGCTACAAAAAAATAAGGAAAAAACTATTCCTATCCAAAAATTCTATCTACCCATTTCCTAGAAAAAGAAAATTACATAACTCAACTACTTACAAACCAATACCCTAATAAAATTTGTTGAATACATTCCTGCAAATAACACTAAGATCAAGATTGTTAATCAAATGCACAAAAAAATGAACTCACAAGACTCAAACTTCTCCCCCATTTTGTCTCAAATGGACAAAGGGAAAAAATACTTAAGTCACACGTGTTTATTCAGCACAAACCATTCCTATCGATTTTCGCAAAGCAAGAAATCTATTGTAATCCAAAGGTTTGGTAAACATATCTGCGAGTTGCAAATCAGTAGGAAGATAATTAATTTCTAATTCCTTAGTTTCAACCTGTTCGCGTATAAAATGATGTCTAATTTTTATATGTTTAGTTCGCGAGTGTTAAATAGGATTTTTAGAGATATTGATCGCTCTTTGATTATCACAATAGAGATGTAGTTGATCTTCTTGAATTCCATAATCATTTAGCATTTGCTTAAGCTAAAGTAATTGAGCACAACAACTACCAACGGCTATGTATTCAGATTCAGGTGTGGATAAGGAAGTGCAATTTTATTTCTTATTACTCCATCCTACCAAATTGTTACCGATATAGTAACACTCCCCTGATGTGCTCGTACTATTATCAGTACACCATGCCCAATCGGCATCAGTGTATCCTATTATAGTACTAGGGGTATCATTGGTGTACCATAGTCCTAAATTTAGAGTGCCTTTTATGTATTTAATGATTCTTTTTACACATACTAAGTGGCTCTCTTTAGGATTAGTTTGATACCGGGCACACACGCAAACTGCATACATAATATCAGGATGCGAGGCAGTAAGGTATAGTAAGGTTCCTATCATACTACGATATAGAGTAGGATCTATGGATTTTTCACTCTTATCCTTAGATAATTTGATCGTAGTACTCATGGGAGTTCTAGCTTCTTTTGCACTTTCAATCTCGAATTTTGACAATATCTAAAGCATATTTTGATTGCGAAACAAATAAACCTTCTGAATTTCGTTTGACTTGAAGACCCAAGAAAAATTGTAACTCCCCCATAAGAGACATTTGAAATTCTTTATGCATAATTTCAGAAAAAGATTTAACTTTTGAAGGGGATGTTGATCCAAAGATGATATCCTTAACATAAACTTGAGCTATAATAATATGTTTGTCAAAATATTTGACAAATAGGGTTTGATCATTTCCACCTCTCTTAAAACCATTATCTAAGAGAAAATTAGAAAGACGCTCATACCAGGCTCTAGGCGCTTATTTTAGACCATACAATGCCTTTTTAAGACGATAAACATGGTTTGGATACTGAGGGTCAATAAACCCTTTTGGTTGTTCAACATAGGTCTCTTCAGTTAGGATTCCATTAAGGAAGGCAGACTTTACATCCATTTAATAAAGCGTAAAACGCAAGTAACAAGCTATGGCAAAGAGAAGACGAACATATTATAAGCGAGTAACAGGTGCAAATGTCTCGCTAAAATCTATTCCTTCAATTTGAGAGTATCCTTGAGCCACTAATCTGGCTTTGTTTCTAATGATTATCCCACTTTCATCAGTTTTATTTTTAAATAACCAACGTGTGCCAATAACCGTTTTGTGATCAGGCCTAGGTACAAGATACCAAACGTCATGAATGACAAATTGAAGAAGTTCTTCCTGCATAGTATAAATCCATTGAGGGTCATTCAATGCCTCATTTACATTCTTTGGTTCCACAAGAGAAACAAAACATGCATAATGAGCATAGTTTCTTAATTGAAATCTTGTACGTACAGGCTCACAAGGTTTACCAACAACGTTATCTATAGGATGATCTTTAGAAACCCAGTTAGGTACTTCAGGTTTCTCAATTGGTAAATAATCATCTATTTCTGGAGAGTCTTTTTCTAAAACATTTTCAGACTCTTCCACATTAGTTGGTTCTCCAGTCTTGCTCTCAATAGTAGTGTCACTTACAATAACGTTTATGGATTCCATTAAAGTCGTTGTGCGAAGATTATAGACATGGTACGCTCTACTATCAGGAGAGTATCCTAAGAAAATGGCTTTATCTCCACGAGTCTCAAATTTGGATAAGTGTTCTCTGTCTTTACAGACATAACATGTACTACCAAAAGTTTTAAGGTATTTAAGATTAGGATTCTTCCCATACCATCGTTCGTAAGGAGTTTGTTTTCAATTCTTCCTAAGATAGACCCTATTTATAATGTGACAAGCAGTACGAATTGATTCTACCCAAAAATATTTTGGTAAACACTTGGCATAAATCATAACTCTAGCCATCTCTTGAAGGGTACGATTCTTTTGCTCAATAATTCCATTTTGTCGAGGAGTCTTAGGAGCACTAAATTCATGTTTGTAACCATTCTAGTCACAGTACTCTATAACACATTTATCTATGAATTCTCCTCCTCTATCACTACGAATCCTATTTACTCGAGTGTCCTTCTCATTTTCAATACGAAGAAGGATTTTTAAAAAAGTTCTGAAAGTGTCAGACTTTTGTTTTAAGAAAGCTACCCAAGTAAACCTGGTGAAGTCATCTACCATAACTAGAATGTAACTGTGTCCACATAGACTAACAGTACGAGAAGGACCCATTAGGTCCATATGGATGATCTCCAAGGGTTTAGAGGAAAGAATATCTTTAACTTTCTTATGAGGTGCTTTAACAATTTTTCCTTCCTGACAAGAATCACAGACAATGTTAGAAATATGTTTGATCTTTGGAATTCCTCTAACTATTTCTTGTGAAGACAATCTACTAAGGCTATCGTAAAATATGTGACCCATTCGATTATGCCATATCTCATTATCATCCATTCTGGCAATGTTACAGATCTCAGTACTATTCTGGACAATATAACAATTGTCAGGAGTCCCGAGTCCTATAAATATGCACTCATCTTTTTCATTTAAACTTTTGCAATTATTCTTTGAAAAGGTGACAGTATGATTTGAGTCACAAAATTGCGAAATACTAAGTAGATTAGCCTTAAGACCTTTTACTAGAAGAACATTTTCAAGAACAAACATTCCTTCTTCTTGGAGTTTTCCTTTACCAATGATTTGAGATGATACACCATCACCAAAAATAACTTTTCCTCTAGCAAATCTGGTTTTGTTTAAAAGTTTTGTATCATCCCCAGTCATGTGCTTGGAACACCCAGAGTCTAAATACCAACCAGAGGGAGTGTGTTCAGCTTTTAAAGTAGTAATCACAATGTTACACTTCATCTGGGGCAATAAATCATCTTTTCTAACCCAAATAGCTCTTGATTTTGTTTTGCGCATATTTGTTCTCTTTTGATAAAATTTACGAGCATTAGATTTTTGTTGAAAATATTTTGCGCATGCATTTGAGTTTTATGAAGGATATGAGCATTTGGTTTAGTAAAGTGCCTAGGAATCCTTCTTGGAAAAGATCTTTTAGGTTTGGTCTTTCTCTTTCTATAGTTAGAGTTTTTGTCTGTCTAGGCAGGACATAATTGTTACTGCTTCTCCTAGAGTAGTTAAAGTTTTGGTATAAAGGAGTATTACAGACATGTTTTACTAAATGTCTAGAGTAGCAACCTTCAAAAGAATGACCACATATGTCACAGTACGAGCATTATAGATTGCTTAAAGAGGGTATCTCCATATGAAAATCTCTAAACATCGCTTTCATGAGATTTTAACCTTGAACCTTATTCCTAGGGAGTACAGTTTGAAATGAACAAGCACTCTTCCTAATCGGAGGGCAGACGTATTTAGCCTTAGGCAAACTATCACACTTAGAGTGACTTGATTCCCCAATATCCAATTTTTTTTTAATTTTTTTATTATACTCATCATTTAAGGCTTGAAAATCTGGATATGTTTCTATAGGTCTTTTGCCACCTGACACAAACTTGATTGGTTCAAAGTTTTTAGTTTGGGTATTTAAATTTGGGCAAAATCTTATTCCAGTTCGATCATCAGAATCGGTTTTTGAATCAGCAACAAAACCATCAAAACAATTGGAATTATTTTCAAATTTAGCAAAGTTTTTGAAAACACTTGTTGTCTTTTCTTTAGATTGTTCCAATTCTAATAATGCCCCTTTATATTTTTTCTCAAGAGTTTCATTTATTTCAATCAAATTCTTCAATTTTTGATCAAAACTTTTGACTTCATTTTCATGAGTTAGACATTGTGTAGTATACTCTTCAGCGTTAAGTTTAACCATTAGACTTAGGTCTTCTAGTTTCTTAGTGAGATCTTTCACTATCTTTTCTAGTCTAGAGCTTATCTTGAGAGTCTTGGCATAAAGTATGTGAATATCGGGGAGGTCTTCAGTGTCTGAATCACTAAGTGTAGTGTGTGAAGTGACCCCTAAGGATTCATTTATAGAACTCACACACACATTGACATCGTCATTATCATTTTCCCTTTGACTCACACACCCCACAGTAGAAATAGCATTGTTCTCAGAAATTAAAGCATCTAAACCAATAGCAACATGATTCATAGCAACAGAAGTAGAGATACTAACATCATTCTCATATATAATGCATATCATCATTATAGATAATCTTAGCAAAGAAAGACATGCAAGGATAAAAAAACATCAGATGACTCAGGTTCCTCATTTTCAGAATCACTTGAATCATCCCATGTCTTACAAATGTTGGCCCTAGTATGTTTATTGGTCGTGTTCAAGTTAACTCTACAATCTTGTGCTAAATGACCCAATTTACCACATCTAAAACATTCAATATTCTTGAAGTCTTTTTTTGGTTTCTTATGAATGTCCTTGTGATGTTTGTCTTGACCTTTCTCATGAGGTTTGTGGTTAGACTAAGTTGGATAATTTGACTTGCCTTGTCTGTTTGCCATTTTATTTCTAAATTTAACAATCTTCTTGAATTTATTTAACATCAAGAAATTTGATTATCTAAACTATCCACATCACATTACTAATCAAAATCATTGTTGGGAAGCTCAAGTTTCATCAGCGTAGAGGAAAAACTCAAATTGGAACTAGTCTGTTTTCTATGGGACTGTGTCAATTGTTTCTTAAATTCAAATTCCATTTCCACAGTTCTCAGTTTACTACTGAGTAATTCAGAAGTGAAATTTTGATCAATCATTTCCTCAATAGCATATCTTTTGTTATCAAATCTCTGTGGTAATGACCTTAGGATTTTAGAGACAATTTCATGTCTATCATAAGCTATCCCATTAGCATGCAGCTTGGTCACAATATCAGTCAAATTCATGTAAAAGTCATCAAATGACTCAGAGTCAGACATGATTAAAGAGTTATACTACTAGATAAGCATCTGTGTTTTAGCAGCCTTAACTCTAGTGTCACCTTCATGTGCAGTAACCAGTGTATCCCAAGCTTCCTTAGAAGTGGTACAAGATGATATCCTTTTGAACTCATGTTCATTTACAGACATAAAAATGAAATTTATGCCTTTGTTATTGTTCAGAGAGACTTGCTTCTCTTCTTGAGTAAATTCACTTAAAACTTTCTTAATCCTCTCATTGCTTCCTTCAGTGGCTGGTTTAGTAGGATAAGTATATCCATTTTTAATAATATCCTAGACATCATCACCCAAGGTTCCTTGTATGAAAGCAACCATCCTTACTTTCCAGTAAGGGAGGTTGTTTCCATCAAAGAGAGGGGGTCTGGACAAGTTACCAATTCTTTCAGATTTCTCGTCCATTCTTTGATTTTAAGAAAATAATTTCAGAAACACGGGATCTTTAAAAATAATTTCCAAAGCTCTGATACCAATTGAAAAAGCAGTTACTCAAGTCGTTTAATTCTGGATTAAACAGTCTAAGTAACTCCGAACTATTTTTTTGGAGAAACTCTTTTCTTTAATTCAGAACAAGTTCATCACAAGATGTGTTTAATGAAAAATGTATGAGATATGATCAAGATTTTGTAACTAGTTTTGAAAACCAAAACTAAAAAGATTAAGGAAACTAAATCAGCACACCCACAAGAATGAGATGAGGAGATGTATAAATATTAAGGACAAGTCGATTTTAACATGGTAAAACCTCACCCAACTGAGGAAACATCCACGGTGACTTTTAAGTCACAAACCAAAAATCCACTTTAACAAAATATTCAAGTTACAAACTATATAACACACATGCACACAAAACAGACCTATACAAGTTTAGAATATGTACCCACTGGTTTGATTTTAACTTTTTTGTAGTTCTGATGTTGATGTGGCTTTCTCAGTTTTGCTAACTTCTCTACTTTTTTCCACCTTTACGTTAACTCTTGAAGTTTCAAGATCTTACAGCCAACACTTCTTGTGTTGTAGTGTGACAAGTGTTTATGACAGTGTTCTAACACATGCATGCACACACACACACACTTATTTATACAAATAAGTCCTAGCAAATTACAGATCAGATCTAAATGAAGATATTTTCAGTTTCTCTCTTCTTTAGAAACAAAAGACTTTATTTGACCTTTAAAATAATCCCAAAATCCAACGTTACCTTGCTCGGAAGACTGCTAAGGTCTTAAACAATTTTAGGAGTTTTAAAAATGATTTTGAAATTGTAAACCACCAATTGCGATTCCAACTAGGTCAAAAGTTTTGTTTCACAAGAACTAGAAACAGAAAATAGATTTGTTGATTGTTGAGTTGTTAAAAACATTTATAGAAAAATATTTAATCAACAAATACGATTTCTCAAGACGAGAAACTAAACTATGCAGATCTAATTGTAATATGACATGCAATAGCTAGATCTACAGTTTCTATAAAAAATAAATAGATATCTAACATGAAATGTCTAAGTTAGAAGTAAGATCTCGAACTCAGAGGATAAAACTCTCAAACAGCTTTCAAACTTCTACCATAATCACTCTCAAACACTCAGGTATGGTGTTTGGTGTAAACGGTTTTTGAAAAATGAATTTAGGGTTTGAAACGAGTTAGGGTTTTCTCTCTCGTTTCTCTTACCTCTCTCTATCTATTTGCACGAATTGGCAAAAGTCCTCAAATGTAGAGGCTTGGCTGCCTTTTATACTGAGAGGCGAAGGTTCGAGAATGGCTCATCAAATCAATGGTTGAGATTTAGTCTTGGCCAATTGACTTTGATCCAACGGTGTAATAACATCGGTGTAAAAAGTATACGCTGATTGGACAAGAGAGGTTTCACTTGGATTGGGCTTAAAAGCCTGCAGAGCGTTGATAATAAGGATCCAATGGCTGAGATAACACAAGAGATATGAGTCTTAAAACAAACACAAATCTAGCCGTTATAAGGTTGACAGGTGTATGGACAGGATGAACTCTCACACGCGTGTTTTGAAAGTATTAACAGAGCTCCCCTGAAGTCTCAAGCGCTTTCGGATCCGACCCAACCCAACTTTCAGGTATGTAAAAATAATAGTTACAGAATGACCCCAAAAGATTTATAAACCAAGTTTTAATTTCCTAAAGATCATTTAAAAATTATTTAAAATTGCCAAAAATTATTAAAAACAATTTGAATGGGATTTAACACACACAACTCACACACAATCAATCAATGCAATATATGAACAATGAATGCAACCCTAGTGTGTGTATGATTGAGATTTATACCTTCAATTGAATCAAGTGTGGCATAATGAGAAGAATCTAAGGTTCTTTCGTATCTAAGGAATGGGACTCCAATTTTGTCAAAATTTCCAAACTAGATGAGCACTTATACAATGTAGACTGAAGTGAGTCAAGAGTATAAGGTACTTCACACAGAAGTGTATGTGCGGGTGAGGGAGAGGCACCTTATCGACCCTTGAGAGAATTCATATACCTCGAGCGGTCAGTCACTTTGGGATGCAGTCTACTCCCATATAATGCAGGGCAATTCTGTTTTTGGAATGAAATGATCCAAATCCTTCCCACATTTCATGGAATGGAATCGAAAAGGCCCTATCTCCACATTCAGGAGTTTAAAGAGGCGTGTGAGACGTTCAACGATCAAGTATGCACGAAAGACATGATCTGCCTCAAGCTTTTCCCATTTTCTCTTAAGGATAAAGATAAGACCTGGATATGGTCTTTACCTCCTAATTCGATTATATCGTGGAGCGAGTTACAATCCAAGTTTCTCAAGAAGTTCTTCCCTCCTTATCGGATGAACTCCATGAAGGCTCAAATTTAAACCTTCCAAAAATTAGAAAATGAGCTGTTTGATCTATATTTTGAGCGTTACAATGAGTTAGTTACTTCATGCCCTCATCATGGACTTGATAAATAATAAATCATTTCATTCTTCCATAATGGGTTGAACATCAACTCCAAGCAACTTGTTTAAACAATGTGTGATGGACCCTTTTTCGATTTAGACTCTAATGATGCTGAGCTCCACTTGAGGTATGTCACCGACACCACTCAAGCATGGGATACATCTGACCCTAGATCTCAAAATTGAACTCGCCAAGTGGCCACCACTCCATCGGCATACGGTCTATTCAACGTTGAAAAAGATACCATGACGAACCATCGACTCGATCAAATTGAGAAATGTATGAGAGAGTTACTCACTATGTACATAAGAGAACCAACTGGCCCAATCCACATCCCTGTTGAGAAGGTATGTGCTATTTGTGAAGGGAGACATTCAATAGAGGAATGTCTGATGATTCCCGCTTATAAAATTATGCTTAATGAGCAGGTAAGTGGTGTAGGAGGATTCAAGGGTAATTCCGGTGCCCCGCAGGGAAATTCTTATAACCCTTCATGGAAAATCACCCAGGTTTTAGCTATGGGCAATCGCAGGCTGCATTGAATCCTAATTCATATGTTTCCCCTCCTTCACCTCCACACTTTCAACAAGCACCACCTATGCAAGGACACGGGCCAATACCACCTCCTTCATCTCCATATATCACTCCACCACGGAGAACTCTAGAGGACACGATACACCAATTCATAAACTCTCAAAGTGCAACCAATGCTAGATATGAGCGCATGTTCATCGACATAAACGCAAACACTTCAAAGTTACAATTGTCGTTGAGTGTCCACGAGAAGGGTAAGTTTTCTTCTCAGGGCCAAAGACCTCCCCAAGGTCAAACTAGTGTTAGTTCTACTTCTACAAAACACCAAGAACAAGGTCAAGCCATAACCACTCTACTTAGTGGGAGGGTTGTTGATTTATCACCCCCCACACGACGCACCGAAAGACAAGGAGATTTCGCCCGACACTAAAGAGGCCGAAGATGTCCCCTTGAAAGGGAGTGAAAAGGATGACACTAGCGAGCCTAAGATAGTAGTAAAACCACCAACCGAAGTGCTATTTCCTCAATGGTTGGTTCCTTCCCAAAAAGGCAACTCCCGTGATGACGTGCTAGAAGTCCTTAATTAATTGAAGTTAAACTTACCTTTCCTCGATGCCATTAAGAAAATTCCTGCGTACGCAAAAGTTATTAAAGAATTATTGATGGTGAAGAGGAGAATTAAGGTAAAGAAGAACGTATTCCTAGCACAAAATGTGAGCTCCGTTCTACTCAATGATCTCCCACCAAAGTTCAAGGATCTGGGTGCACCCCTATTTCCTGCATCATAGGAGAGAATCGAATCGTAAAAGCCTTACTCGATTTAGGGGAAAGTGTTAATATCCTCCCCTACTCCATCTATAGCTAACTTGATTTGGGTGACCTTAATCCCATAAAGATCACTCTCCAATTGAAGAATCGAACCGTGAAGATACCAAGAGGTATTGTAGAGGATGTGATAGCCCAAGTTGACACTTTCTACTTCCTGGTGGATTTTGTCTTTTGGGACACTGAGCCCTCCTTTTCCTTGAGTAATTATGTTCCCATTATCCTTGGGTGCCCATTCTTAGATACGGCCAATGCTTTGATTAATACTTGCAATGGGCAGATGCAACTCACTTTCGGGAACATGACTTTAGAGACTAACATCTTCAACATATCCCAACATGTGGGGGAAAATGATGATCTTCATGCATTGAGCCTTATTGACGAGATCATAGAGGAGCACATAGGGGAAAATTATAGTGGAAATGCGTTATGAGTTTGCCTTGTATCGAGCCATGAGAGTGCGGGAGCGTACACTGACTTTGAAAAGGAGATAGAGGAGTTGAGAGAAATTCTTGATAAGAGAACGTCGGACGAGGACGTGAGAGATGTAAGTTGGGTTTCTAGATTTGAGGAACTACCACCGAGGTAGGCACTCTAGTTCCCTCTAGCAAAAAAATTCCTACTCTCTAATTAAAGAAACTACCTTCTAATGTCAAATACGCTTATTTAGGAGAGAACGAGACATTTCCTGTTATTGTCTCATCTAGCCTAGATGAAGAGCAAGAGGGTAAATTATTAAAAATTTTGAGGAAGAACTAAAGTGCTTTTGGTTGGTGCATAGCTGATTTGAAAGGTATAAGTACTTTAATTTGTACCCATAAAATCCACCTCGAGGAGGACGTGCTCGAGGGAAATGCGAAGAAGACTAAACCCTACCATGAAGGAGGTAGCGAGGGCAGAAATTATTATCTACCCAATCTCAAATAGCAAGTGGGTGAGTCCCATACAATTGTCCCGAAGATGCCGAGCATGACTGTGATTGAAAATGCTAAGGGCGAGTTAGTCCCCCAACGTACCACCACCGGGTGACGCGTTTGCATTGATTACCAGAAACTCAATGTGGGAATTAGGAAAGACTATTTCCCCTTGCCATTCATTGATCAGATGCTAGAGAGAGTAGCGGGACACCCTTATTATTGCTTCCTAGATGGTTATTCCGAGTATAACCAAATAGAGGTAGATGTGCTTGACCAAGAGAAGACGCCTTTCATATGTCCTTTTGGTACGTTTACCTACAAACATATGCCATTAAAATTATGTAATGCACCCGCGAACTTTTAAAGGTTCATGTTAAGTCTCTTTAGCGGCATGATTGAGATAGGACTTGAAGTTTTCATGGATGACTTTAGCCTTTTTGGAACCTCTTTCGATCTTTTTTTAGCAAATCTTGAGAAAGTACTTGCTCGGTGTGTGTAAAAGAACTTAGTGCTGAATTGGGAGAAATGCCATTTTATGGTCACTGAAGGAATAGTTCATGGCCACATAGTCTCATCCAAAGGAATTAAAGTTGATAGAGCTAAGATATATGTCATAGCTGAGCTACTCCCACCGAAATCACTAAAAGACGTGCATTCTTTCTTGGGCCACGTGTGATTTTATAGAAGGTTTATCAAGGACTTTAGAGCCACCTCTAGACCCTTGGGTAACCTTCTCATGAAGAACATCCCATTTGAGTGGAATACTGAAAAGCATTTGAAATATTGAAAAGCATGTTTGTTTTCGCGCCCATTATGCAAGTTCCAGATTGGTCCTTACCATTCGAAGGAATGTGTGATGCGAGTGATTTTGCGATAGGGGTTATTTTGGGAAAAAGGAAGGATAAAAAGGCTCATGTCATCTACTACGCTTGCCGAACTTTAACCAGACCACAACTTAATTATTCCACCACGGAGAAAGAATTGCTAGCGGTAGTATTTGCTCTAGACAAGTTTCGTTCCTACCTCATCGGTTCACCCATTACTTGTTTCACCAACCACGCAGCGTTAAAATACATCCTTGCAAAGAAAGATTCAAAGACGCACCTCATAAGGTGGATCCTACTCCTACAAGAGTTTAATCTCTCTATTAGAGATAAAAAAGGAGTAGAAAACGTCGTTGCCGATCACATATCTAGGCTTTCGTTCGATGTACCTAGCGATCCTATACCCATAGACAAATATTTCTCTGATGAATAACTTTTTGCCACCTCGTCTCTCCCCTGGTTTGTGAATATAGTCAATTATCTTGTCATGGGAGCCGTCCCTCTCGATTGGACACCGCAAGAGAAGAAGAGGCTCATTACTTGGTCATGCATGTTTTTCTATGATGATCCATTTCTTTTCAAATATTATGCTACCAAGTCATCCTCGGTGTGTACCAAATGATAAAATACCCAAGGTCATCTAATTCTGTCATTCGAAAGCTCGTGGAGGTCACTTCTCGACGAAAAAAATGACCGCTAAAATCCTTCAAAGCGGTCTCTACTGGCCCACTATATTCCGAGATGTGAGCAATTGTTGCAAATCATGCGATAGATGTCAACGAATGGGAGCTATCACCCGATGAGACATGATGATATTAACCCCCATACTCATTATTGAGATTTTTGACTGCTGGGGTATTGACTTCATGGGTCCTTTTCCCCCGTCTTTTAGATACATATACATCCTTGTTGCGGTAAACTACATTTCTAAATGGGTGGAAGCCATAGCTACCAAAACAAATGGCAATAAAGTGGTGATAAAGTTCTTGAAGGAACATATACTCTGTTGTCGGTGCTCCGAAAGCGATAATTAGTGACAACGACACACATTTCTGTAACAAGCCGTTTGAGAAACTTATGAGGAAGTATGGAGTCATCCACAAGGTTGGGACGACTTATCATCCACAAACGAATGGGCAAACTGAGTTGTTGAATGATGAAATCAAGAACATACTTGAGAAGACTGTTAATCCTAACCGGAAAGATTGGTCCCTCCAACTGAATGATTCGCTATGGGCTTATCGTACCGCATATAAGAACCCCCTCGGTATGTCCCCTTTTCGCTTTGTGTATGGAAAACCTTCCATCTCCTCGTGGAGCTAGAACACGAAGCATATTGGGCCATTAAGAGATTGAACTATAACATGGACAAAGCCGATGATGCTCACAATCTTCAATTGAATGAGTTGGAGGAGATACGCAATGATGTGTACAAGAACGCTAAGATATTCAAGGAACGGATGAAACTTGCATATGATAAGATCATTCGACACATGGAGTTTCATTCCGGGTAAAAAGTGCTTCTTTACAACTCGAGGATTCATTTATTTTTGGGTAAATTACGGTCTAAATGGACTGGCTCATTCGTCATAAAGAGTATATTCCCCTATGGAGATGTGGAATTAGAGGATCAAAAAGGGAGAAATACATTCAAAGTTAACGGACAACGCCTAAAGCCATATTTAGAGGCGTGTGTGGATGACGTCGACACAATTTGGTTGTCGAACCCCGTTTACGGGGTTAAGTGAGCATTAGCAGAGAGGTCGTCGCTCCCCGAAAAAGTATGGGGTGATTCTTCTTCATAGTAGCCGTGAGTTAGGTTAGTATCGTTAGAAGTCCATAGGTGTGAGTTATAAGAGGTCAGGAATTCAAACAAGCTTTTCGCGAGGGCGTAGAGAGTGTCGAGGAAGTTCAGTTGTGAGAACAGGTGCAAGAAGTGTTCGGGGAGTAGAAGAAAAAAATTCATGTTCACCAAAAAGAGAGCATAGAAATATGCTTAAAGCGAACCGAACTGAATCCCCTGTACCGGATCGGTTCGATTTGGAAAAAAATCAATTTTTTTCTAGAACCGGATCGGTTTCGTCTCTGCAGACTTTTGCCATTTCCCAAGGTACCTTCCCCCTTCCCCAATCTCTTCACTTCCCTCCCCAATACGATTTTTTCCCTCCTTCACACCCATTTCCCTCCATTCCTCCCCTCTTCTTTCCCTCCAAATTATTCCCCCCAACTCGACTTCCCCCACCTATAAATTCCTACCCCTCTCACCCCCATTTCTCCACACTTCCATTTCCTACTTACTCTCCCTATATTTTATTTCCAATCTAACTCCTCCCCAAACATTCCCATGGCAAATCAAGATCTGCCCCTAAAATACTTGTCCACCGAGGTCCTTCCAAGCGGTAACGGGGAATACCGCTCTCACATGGAGCGCATTTGGTGTGAAAGGTTTTTTAGCATCTCCCGAAAGCTTCACATCGAGCATCTCGTTAAATGGAATGATCTTCCCCTCTCGGTCTCCAATCATTTCAGTCAAAGGGGGTGGTCCCAATATCTCGAAGCGCCATACAATGTGGTGTGGGCGGATGAGGTCTGCTCTTTTTACGGCTCGCTCGTCCGCACGGGCGAGTTTGAGGGCCAAACTTTTGTAGACGGCCTCCCTATCCCTTTATCTTTGGACATTCTATCCCAGAAACTTGCCTCCATGGAAGTTCAGAACCCGACCCAGTTTGACTACCCCACCAATGCCCCCACCATTCCAAAACCAACATACATCAACCATCTCGCACCCGACGAAAGTTGGGGGCGGGGCACCTTCCCAGTGGGAGGCCTTAATGATAAGGCGCGCATCACCTTTCATATTGTTTGCGCCAATCTTCTTCAAACCTATAACGACTCGGCGATGCATCCTCACCAAGCCACCCTCGTCTACCACCTTTATGATCCCAACTTCACGATCAATCTTGCTCGCACATTCTACGCAAATATATTTTTTGTGGCACGGGAGCAAAAAGGTGCTGTACCCTTCCCATATGCGCACCTCATCACTTCAATTCTTATCGATACCGGCATTCAACCGCCTCAGGCTTTTCCTCCCCTCCTTGATCCCATTGGGCAGGTATCGTGCACTAGGAGTGCTAGGCAACAGGAGGCCGTACGAGCAGCTCCGGCAGTTATTGATGTTGATGAGGACGATGATAACAATAATGAGGAGGATGAGGTCGAGGATGTCGAGATGGGAGAGGACGCAAGTGAGGAAGAGTACGAGGAGGTGGCCATTTCAGACTATATGCCGGGAGGAGAAGATCTCACCACCAGGATTGTCTCTGTCGAGGCACGTTTTGAGGGTTTTATGACCGAGTACCGTGAAGATCGTCGCGCATATCAATGCGACACTAGTATGATGGCGCGTCTTCAGGCTGAGATGTATTGGTTGTCTACGGGTACACCACCACCTACATATTTCTTTGACCCGTATGACCCTAACGTGCCCGATAAATCCCGCCCCCGCCCTATTGAAGTCCGTGTATGGTGTTTATGAGTTGGTTGTGCTGTGTTGTTTTTCTGGTTGGTTGTCACAGCTAGTTGTTTTTTCTTTTCTAACCTATTGTAACACATGCTTGATCTTTGTATAAAAATATGCATTTTTCCTTATTTGTTCGTTTTATTTCTTCGCACTTTCAATTTTCCCTCGATTGGATTTTCGTCCTTTTTTCTTAAGGACAATGCAAAAGTCTAAGTTGGGGGGGGGGGGGGGGGGGTGAGAAGTGCATATTTCTAAAACTTCACAAATTTTCAAAATGCCCAAAAATTTCAAAAAAATTGAAAAAGTTAGAAAAGCAAAAAAAATATTTTTTCTTCAAAATAAATAAAAATTGGGATTTAAAAGCCCAAAAAAATGTCACAAATTCTTTTTAGTCTCAAGTAGTAAAAATCAAATACACTAAGCCGAAAGTGACCAAAGATGGAAATTGAGCGAAAATTGACGACTTTTACGAATAATTGTAGAGATTAACTAACCCGGTGAGATTTCGAACCAATCATTTTTGTGAGTTTAAAAATCAATCCGAGTTAATAGTTAACTCAAAGTTATTTTTAGCGTTTTATTAAGTTGTTGATGATATCTATTTATTATTTTGATCGGTTACAAAAAACGTGTGAGATGTTGTCTTGAAAAACGCGTTGAAAATATCTATAAACTAAATTCATCTCGAGATGCATATGGTAAAGTCATTAGTAATTCGGACAATGAAGTAGGCCTTTGTGTGTCACCCAAAAATATTAGCCAGAAAAAGTCGTGAAAAATTATCCCTTTTACAACCCAATTTGAGCCGAATAAATTTTTTCCTTTCTTTTGGTAACCCGAAAAACCCAAGTAACCTGAAATTGTGGAAATTAAAAATTCAGAAATTTAGTCCGAAAAGTGCATAAAAAAGGGCAAGAAAAATAAAAGTATGCTCAATAGAAATAGTAAGAAAATAAAAGTGTGAAAAATAAACAATAGAAAAAGAAGAGAAAAATGAGAAAAAGCACTAACGGACATCATAAGCAAAATTTTCCAATTCCATGGTTCCCAACCATTCCCAATTTTACCCAAATACACTCTAAACCCAAGAAAGTCCTAACCGAGTCCGAATGTCAAAATTAATTACCGCGTGGAGAGCCTAAAACACGAAAAGATAATAAGAGAGATCAATTGGTGTGAATAAAATAGGCGATGTTTCCTGTTTTCCAGTAACCATATTTCGATGAAGAGATCTTTTCACCATAAATATTTCGTCTTTCAAAGTGTGTGCGTGATCTCGTGTCCATTACAATTACTCTTATAAATCATGCATACTGAGAGAATAAGCCACATTTTCGAGTGATTCGTTTGTGAGTATATCCATGAGATTTTGAAATCAAAGCAAATTTTCGGGAAGTAACGTAATGATCAATCGGTGGAAATTAGTGGTTCGATTTTCGGCTTCGCACACACACACGCTATGACTTGAGACTTGCGAATATGATTTTAAGGTGATAATATTTGGGGAGTTTTAATTGTACAATTTTTAAGTGTTTTGAGCTTTCTTTGAGTCTAGGAAAATGAATTTTGTGGGTATATTCTCTGCAAACCCTCACGAGACACAACTCGTCCTACTAGGGTAACCTAGAGGTTTAAAGGCTTGTTGCATACGCTAAATGCAATCGTTTGCCGGCGAAAGAGGTTTTTTCTCCCATTCAATGTTTTGTTATGAGTTCGACCGTGTTATGATTCTTTTACATTGCTCGGGACGATCGAAGTTCTAAGTTAGAGGGTTTGATTAGGCATAAATTCTTCATATTTATCCCCGTAATTTAGGATCCTTTATCGCTCCACAAAGTATAATTCGAGTGGATTTATCTCATATCATTTCTAATGACAGTTTCTAACGAATATGTTGAGTTTAGTAAATTTCTCATCACTTTTACAGGTATTTGACGCACACAAAGAAAGAATAAACCGAAAGAAAGAATGAAAATAAGAGCAAAAAAGTCAAAGGGGAAAAAGAGTAATTTGCATCGAGGATTTGGAAGAAATGCCTAAGATAAGTTTAACATTTTAAGTCTACGAGCATCTGGGAAGAAACGTCATCCAAATACGGATCAAGGATCAAAAGTTACGGAACTTCAAAGTTAAGAAAAAATCACGAAGAAGAAGAGTTTCCTGTAAAGAGGGAACTGAACCGTAGAGGATAAAAAAAGAACCGATCCTGGCCTTGTAATTTTTTTTGTGAAACTTAGTAAAGATGGAACCGAATCGAAGGCAAAGAAAAAGAATTGAATCGGTTCTGATAAAACTTTCTATTAAAGGCAAACCGAACCGAATCTCCTAAACAGGATCGGTTCGGATGTCAAAATTTGAGTTGTCCATTTGTAAAATTTAGAGTCCTGCATGGTTGAAACTCTTTTAAATTCATAAGTTATTTATTCTAACGTCTTGGAATACATTAGAGAGCTTCTTTTTACGTAGTTTTTAGAGAGAGAAAGTATAGAGGAACCTTAGAAGCTCATAAATTTTAGTTTTAATTCTCAATTCCAAGTTATTCGGTAAAGTTGATTTCTTTCTTTTCTCTATTGTTTGGTTTCAATTGTTCTTGCATCATTAGTTTATTTCCAGTAGGTATTACATCATTATTCTCCTTTAGAAACAATTTCATCATGAGTTCAGTTGCATGCACCGTAGAAACCATAGTTTTTGTTAATTGCACCATGCTAGGATAGACTTTTAGGGGTTGGGATGCACGAACCCAACCCGATGTGGTTTGCATGGGTGTAAAATTAGTTCCCTGAGTTAAATAAATGATCGAATCATGTTGTGTGGTGATCATAATCGTCGTAGGACTTTTGATCTCGTTTATCCTAGGTAACCGAGATGCTTAAGACGTATGATGCGTGTGTAGATACTATGACACCGCTTTGTTCTTACTTTTGATTATGTATGACGCGGGATTGAACCTCATATATATAATGCTTGAGATTAATAAAGATTGAATTTTGTCAATTATTTAATTCATAACTAGTTTTATAACCGATAAACGTACTAGGGTCGGGGGATTGCATTATAACCTATCTTTCCCATTCAAATTTAGTAAATCATAATTAGCTTACTCTTGCATGTTTAGTTTCATAATTAGTTTAAATTAAATTGCATTTAGTTAATAGAATTTTTCCCACTTCAATCATCTTTTTCGTTTATTTTTAGAGTCAAGTTCGGGTTGACCGTCTTACCGTTCGTCATCACGAGTATTAGTCCTATTTCCCTATGGATTCGACCCCATCTTACCGGGTTTATTACTTACGCGACAGGATTGCACTTGAGCCTACACAAGCACGCACTTTAGACACTTTTTAAGTCGCATCAATATGTTACGTGCTCTGACCACCAGGACTACCTTTCCCAGTAGCATTGTGATTTTTCTCATGAAGCCGACGAAACTGTGGCTTTCTTGAGGTCGACTAGGTTCAACTACATCTTGTGGAACAACTATAGGTACATCATCTCTGGCGAGCTCTCCTAGTCCACAAGCAGTATGTTAGTGTCCCAATTGGAAATTTTGAGGGTAATTACCAATACATCGTGATGTGGGATCCTCATTTCGACGAAATCTTCTTCAGTGAAAATAATTTATTTGGTATAATCGACATCCTTTGGTTGCTAGTACTTTCCATCTTGGGTTTTAGAAGGGTTAATCTATAATGCCTCCATGATTGCAGTGACCTTTTTCAGTTCCATCTATACGGCATTCCCTTATACTTACTTAAGGTATAATGCCCTATGGATCACCGCAAACACCTGTCCCATGTCATCAGCAAGGACGTTGTCTGGATTCTGGTCGTCATTGGCTGTGACCTTATATGCTTTCTTTTCTATGTACTCATTGAGGTGCCTATCTTGGGATATCTCCTTCAAGTGTGACTTTCAGAGACTTGTAGTTTTCAGTCCTGTAGCCTCCCTCCTCGTGGAATGCGCATCTCAGCGCGTTATTTCTTTTCATTGGGTCGCTACCCATCTTTTTGGGCCACTTTATGAACGTTTAGTCTTTGATCTTGCGCAAGATCTTGTAAATATGTTCCTTCAAGACTATGTTAACAATCTGGAATGCCTTAGAAGGATCAATCTCGTTCCCATTCTTGGAGCCGTTCCTGACCCTATTCTTATTCCTCTTTTTTGGAGTATCACTCGTTTCTCCCCCTTTGGTATGCTTTTCTCAACCGTTGTCCCCTACACTAGAGTGATACACATCTTCCACTTTTTCGTATTTCTCAATACGAGCCCTGAGATCGTCAATAGTGCTGGCTTCCTTCTTGATCAGGGGCTGGTGGAGTAAAGACGTGATTAATAAAACATTTTTGAAGGATGCAAGGGAAATTTTTTTCGAGCAATCCTCAACTTAGTTAAAGACTTCCAAATGACTTTTGGCATAATCACAAAGGCTATCTTGTGACTTTTTCTTCATCATGAGCAGTGCATCCATCCACTTGGGATGGGAGCTTCTGGTTATGAAGTGAGCAGTAAAAGCCTCTGCTAGAGCCTTGAAGTTTCTGATCGACATGTGAGGCACCTTCTCGAACCACTTTTGTGCTACATCATATAGGCTAAAAGGTAAAATCCAACACATCAGCCCTTCGTTGTGTCTTCATAAGGCCATCGCTTGTCTGTATTACCGAACGTGGTCTATGGAATCTATCTTCCTATCGTAAATTTTGAACATGGGAACAAAAAAATTCTTTTGGGGTTCGTCCTCTTTAATTTCCCTTCAAAAGAGTATTTCATCTGGGTATTGAGAGCTCTCCTAGCTTGCTCCCTTATAGACATGGCTCCTCGATGGGCTGGATATTGGTCCATCTCTATACGAACCAAAATCTTCATTATGTTGATCATTTCTCCTGTGGATCCTCTATGACTGGCCACGCTCCGATCGACCATGCTCTAATCTTCCTTATTCAGTCCTATCGTGGCCACGTTTAGAGCTCCTCCCTCGATAATAAGTATTACTCGTCTGGGGACTAAAAGTCCTATCACGGTGTTTTCTCGTATCTCTATGGAGATCTCTCTCCATCCTTAAAAGTTGCATTTGAAGGCAAGCATTCTCTTGCACCTGGTGGCATGTGTCTTCCTCTGGTTCTCAAAGCCTGGCTTCGTAAGCGTCAACCAACCTGGACATCTGCATAGACCTAGGTGGTTCCTGGCTTTCTTCAAAAGGCTGCCTTTTTTGGTAAAATTTGGGATTTGTATGCTGGCGAATCTCTAACCTCACCCTAGGTAGGACTGGGTCTTCTTATATATCACCCACCTGAGGAATGTTGCGCTATGGTGAGACATCACATGCTTTTTATTAGTGTGTTTCTGTAGGAATAGAAATCGATTCCAACAAATGGAGCTAATTATGAGTACAAGAATTATCATAATAAAGATCTACGAAGCAATCATAGAAAAAGAATGCAAATTCACACACACAATAATGATATACGTGGTTTGACAACTTGCCTACGTCCACGGAGGGGTTACTATCTTATTATAATGTCTCTTAATGCTCGAGATTACATCCCTTTGACTCGAGTTAGGGTTTACAATTTATAGATGCACTAAAGTAAGAGATTGAGATGTATAAGGAACTCAATTAGCACGTGGATAATTCATGGTGTCTCTGAATATCTCCTCTGAGATTGTTGGTAACCAGTTTGAATGTATCCGTAAGTCATCTAGTGTGTTTCAAATACACGTGAGTAAATTAAATATCATATATTGGTCAGGAAGTGCTTTAGGCATTCTAGACTGGTCGACTACTCTCATGGGCCATAGTAAATGGTTCCCCACACTGATTAAATAAAAACTACCCCCTAAATGGTCTACGTAAAAATATTTACTAAATGACTCATCATAAATTCTATATTTAGTCTTCCTTAAGAACATTAATAAGTAAACATGAGAAAAAAGTAAATTAACACAAACTGGACATACAAAGAAGTAAAAAACAACTAACGAGAAAAACCTCAGGTCAAAGTAATAATCTTAGTACAAACTTGGTATTGACTTACAAAAAGGATAAACTCCTTATACTCCTGTAATACCCCGTATTTTTGTGATATTTATTTATGGGATTAATTGAATTAAATGTGTATTAATTGAGAATTAATACGGATAAAATACTAACGAGATGTGAGTTGGTATTTGATTATAATGTGTATATATAACAATATATAAATATTGAGAATATTAAAATTGTCGCGAGACTGAAAAATGGCAATATGGGAAATTTTGTTGGGACGCGCGTGACAGTCGCGTCAGGAAAATATTTAATTTAATGAAAAAGTGAATTTTATTTTTATTAACCGTATGGTCATTTTGAGTGCGCCAACGTATCCGGAAGGGTTGAAATAGTCAGAAAACACTAGCCGGGGGTTTAGTTTGGGTCCCGGGGCATTTTTGGGCCACACCGGCAACTTAAAAGGGTATTTTGGTAATTTGGAAATTTTAGGATTATTAACCAACGAATTTTGGGAATTAAATATTAGGATATTAATGACCCACTAAGCCATTACCAGTAATTAATTGATTAGAGGGCAACGAGAGTTAGAGGAGGAAGTTAGAAAAGTTCCCAAAGAGAAAACCTTAACCTCCATCTTCAACCTTCAACCATGGGAGAGAAAGAGATAGGGAAACCTTCATCATTCAACACCAAATTCAGAGAACAATCCGAGGCAAGTGGTTTAATTACGTTAATTTCAAGCGAAGTCTTCTTCCATGCTTAGAAATTGATATTATTGCATTGTATTGGGAGACTTGTAAAAACCCATGTAATTGGAGTTATAAATTCATGTTTTGATAAAGAGATTGCATGTAGAATTATGTTTGGGATATTATATTGTTAGAAATACATCTTTTATATTATAAAAACGGATTTAATTGTGGATATTGTTGACTTTAATTTTCTAGGGTTCATATTCATAAGGGTTGGGAGATTTGATAATTGGGTGTTGTTTAGGGAGACTTGACCCCATAAATATGTTAAAATAAGACCTAAGTATGTTTAGGAATGATTAGGAACCTTAAAACATTGTTGGGATAATGTTTGGATGAGTTCTGAGAAGAGAAAGTTGGAGGAAAAACGAATTTAGGAATTCTGGGCTCGAAACTGTCACCTCGTTAGAAGACCTGCCCAGGTCGTTCGAACGAGCTCGTTCGAACGAGCTTCTAACGAGTTAACAGTTTGTCTTCTAACGAGTTGGATGTTCATTAGATGACCACTTCGTTCGAACGAGACTTCTAACGAGTTGACAGATTGGCCTTTTTGGCCTGATTTGATTTCTAGTGTCCTTTAGGATCTATACGGCTTATTATGTTTCCGCTGAGCTTTCTTTGATGTAGAGCCCTATATTTTAGGACTGTTGTATTCTTTTATGTATGCTTCGCTCTTCAGCTATTTTGGGTTTATAACTGCGAACTTATAGACCTTACACTTATTTCAGATGCCTCCACGACGTGCACCACGGGTTCCTAGGGATGCACAACCAGAGCCCCAGCCAGCACCAGTACAGGGCACCATGAATGCCGCTGAGGTTGCAGCCATTGTAGCCCAAGCGGTAAATGCCGCTCTAGTAGTTGTACAGCAGGCACCACCCCAGGAACCAGTAGCCGCGCCAGTTCAGGCACATGCATTCCCGTCTGCTTGGGAACGTGTACGTGATGCTTTTCCGAAAGCGCACCCGCCGGAGTTCGCAGGTAGCTCCGATGTTGTGGTTTCAAGTCAGTGGAGGAAAGACATTCAGAGGCACTTGAGGATGTATGAGTGCACCGATGTTCAGAAGCAGGTACTAGCTACTTTCAAGCTAGTGGGATCTGCACTGCAGTGGTGGGAGTCTATTACCACCGGGGAGGAGAGAGATACTCTCACGATACAGGAGTTTTGGGTGCGGTTTGACCGCAAGTATTTTCCGTCAGCCGTTCACACGGAAATGAGGAGAAAGTTAATGAATCTCAGACAGGAGGGAAGGACCGTGGCCGAGTATGAGGCCAAATTCACTAATCTATGAATATTGTTCCGGATGAAATACCGACTGAGGAGAAGAAGATCCAGAAGTTTACAGATGGATTGACATGGAGGATCCGTCATTATTTATTGGGGAACCTCTCGTTGGCCACTTATTCTCACGTGGCAGGATCACCGCTTTCACATGGCTGAGAGCAAGAGATCAGGAGATTCCAGCCATCAGGGCAGGACTGGAGGAAATGGTGCCAGTGGGGCACAATCTACTCAGGGGCAGAGGCAGGGTGACCAGGGTTCCCAGCAGGGGGATCATAAGAGGTTTAGATCGGGAAATTTCAGACACGGATAGGGAGGTTTCAGGCAGGGCCATCAGGGTCCGAACGGCCATCAGGGCCAGCAGGGGTAGAATGGTCAACAACAGTTTCAGCAGGGCCAGCAGGGCCAGGGGAGGAATGGTAACGGCCACCAGGGCCGAGGGCAGCAGGGACAAAGAGGGGGGAACTTCCCGGGGAAGTGTTACGTTTGTGGCAAGACTGGCCATAAACGCCAGGATTGTCCTGATAAGGGCAGGGCCCCGCAGCAGCAGCAGGGAGCTCGACAGGAGCCGCAGAGGCCTATGTTTCCCGCCGCCCTCCCAGCACCACCACAGATGGCAGCATTACCACCCATTCCAGCAGTCCTAGTTCAGCAGGGACAACTTCAGTATGGGAGAGTGTATCAGCTCTAGCAGGTCGCAGCCCCACAGGATCCACCAGCCATTGAGGGTATGTTCTCTATTCAGGGGACTCTGGGGCGTATTTTATTTGACACGGGGGCTACACATTGTTTCATTGCTATGAGATTTGCACGCACCATTGGGTTGTTAGACACTGTCGAGAGTACGGTTACTTGTGTAGATTCGCCGTTGAGTAGGGGTTCCGTGATTTCCCTTGTATGTAGAGGCGTGGGTATAGAGATTGGGAGGTTTACTTTACCCGCGGATATGTTAGTGTTAGAGATGACCGAGTATGATGCCATTATTGGTATGGATTGGCTAGTTGCGTACCGAGCCATGATTGACTATTTTAGTAGGAGTATTATCTTTGCCATTCCCGGGCATGAGATGTTTTTAGTGGTGATGCCTCGTCCTGAGGGAGGATCGTCCACTCATTTGTACTATATAGAGGAGGAGACCTCTAAGGAAGTGGTGACACCACTTGATTCGATTCCGGTTGTTCGAGAGTTTTCCAATGTATTTCAGGATATACCTGGATTACCTCCGAGTAGGGAGATAGAGTTTGTGATCGATTTGACGCCGGGCACTCGGCCTATTGCCCACGCACCTTACCGTATGGCTCCAGCTGAGATGAGAGAGTTACGGGATCAGATTGAGCAGTTGTTGGGTCAGGGGTTTATACGGAGGAGTACTTCGCCGTGGGGTACCCCTGTGTTGTTCGTAAAGAAGAGGGATGGATCGTTGAGGTTGTGTGTAGATTACCGGGAGTTGAATAAGGTCACGATACAGAATAAGTATCTGTTGCCCCGAATCGATGACTTATTCGACCAGTTGAGAGGAGCTTCTTTTTTCTCAAAGATTGATTTGCGATTGGGATACCATCATTTGCGTATCAGGGATGAGGACGTCTCGAAGACTGCTTTCTTAACGAGATATGGTTCCTACGAGTTTCGGGTTATGCCTTTTGGTTTTACCAATGCTCCAGCCGTGTTTATGGACTTGATGAATAGGGTGTTCAGAGAGTTCCTAGATCAGTTCTTCATTGTCTTCATTGATGATATTCTGGTTTACTCCCAGACAGAGGAGGAGCACGCCAAGCATTTGAGGCAGGTTTTGCAGACGCTAGGCCAGAACGAGCTGTATGCAAAGTATGAGAAGTGCGAGTTTTGGCTGAAGGAGGTTCAATTTTTGGGGCATATTATTTTCGACCGGGGGATATCTGTTGATCCAGGAAAGGTATTCGCGGTGAGGGAGTGGGTACATCCCATGACACCGACTGAGATCTGTAGTTTCTTGGGCCTAGCAGGATACTACAGGAGGTTCATTCGGGTTTTCTCCAAGATAGCGGGTCCTTTGACACATCTGACTCGTAAGGGTGTGCCATTCATTTGGAGTGATGCCTGTCAGTTGGCATTCGATGAGTTGAAGGACAAGTTGACCTCAGCACCTGTGTTAGCATTGCCGAGATCGGGAGTTGAGTATCTAGTTTACACCGATGAGTCCTTGCAAGGACTTGGAGGTGTATTGCAACAGGAGAGTCAGGCCATAGCTTATGCTTCCCGTAAGCTTAAGCCTCACGAGAAGAATTACCCCACCCACAACTTGGAGTTAGCGGCAGTGGTGTTTGCCCTTCGGATTTGGAGACATTATGTCTTGGGGGAGAAGTTTCGATTGTTCACGGACCACAAGTCCCTACAGTACCTATTCACGCAGAAGGAGTTGAATATGCGGCAGCGAAGGTGGCTTGAATTTGTTAAGGATTATCAGTTTGATATCCAATATCACCCGGGGAAGGCTAACGTGGTAGCAGACGCGTTGAGCCGTAGGCCAGTAGATGAGGTGGCAGGGGTGTGGAAGGCAAAGTGGAAGGAATTGGGACACCGGGATGCAGTGGCCCGATCATTCATGTCTGTGATGACTGTTACACCGCAGATTGTCACGAGAGTGGTGAAGGCACAGGCAAACGACTCGTTCTGTCAGGAGCAGATAGTTCGGTTACTAGCAGAGGGAGCCGAGTCCTATACCGTTAGTTCAGACGGGGGATTACGCTTCAATGGGAGACTAGTAGTTTCGAAAGGGGAGGAATTGCGACACGAGGTGATGGTAGAGTCGCACGGCTCACGGTTCGCGGTACATCCCGATGGGGATAAAATGTACCAAGACATGAGACGTCAGTATTGGTGGAGTGGGATGAAGAGAGATATTTCCGTGTTTATTTCTAAATGCGCCACTTGTTAGATGGTAAAAGTGGATCATCAGAGATCGACAGGACTTCTACAGCCATTAGAGGTCCCGATGTGGATGTGGGAGAGCATATCCATGGACTTTATCACGGGGTTGCCTACGTCACAGAGAGGTAACGACTCCATTTGGGTAATTGTGGACAGGTTGACCAAAGTCGCTCATTTTCTACCCGTACGGACAGACTACACTACGGGACAGTATGCCCAGCTTTTTATTGCAGAAATAGTGAGACTTCACGGTGTGCCCCTAAATATCGTGCCTGACAGAGACAAGATATTTGTTTCACGGTTTTGGGAGAGTTTTCAGGAGGCCATGGGCACGGAATTGCGGTTGAGTACGGCATATCACCCGCAGACCGATGGGCAAATCGAGCGTACAAACCAGATGTTGGAGGACATGTTGCGTATGTGCATCATTGATTTTGGGGGTGGATGGGAGCAGTACCTTCCACTGGTGGAGTTTGCTTACAACAACTCCTACCAGTTCACCATTGGCATGGTTCCATTTGAGGCGTTGTACGGTAGACCTTGTCGTTCCCCAACATGTTGGTTGTAGGTGGGGGACAACAAACTACTTGGCCCGAAAGTGATTCAGGATACTTCGGCGAGGATAGAATTGATACGGAGTCGCATTCGGGTAGCTCAGGATCGACAGAAGAGCTATGATGACGCGAAGAGATTCTTCAGGGAGTTCCAAGTGGGGGACCAAGTTTTACTCAGAGTATCTCCTATGAAGGGGATTATGCGGTTTGGGAAGAAGGGGAAGTTGGCACCGAGATATGTGGGGCCATTTCCTATCATCGAGCGGATTGGGTCTGTTGCATATATACTTGGGTTACCGGAGCATTTGCACAGGATTCATGATGTGTTTCATATTTCCTCGCTAAGGAAATATCTTAGGGACGATTTGGCTCATTCTCACATTGCTTTGGAGGACATCGATCTCCAGCCTGATAGCTCCTACGAGGAGGGCCGATTGCCATTTTGGACCGAAGTGAGCGGAAACTGCGGTCAAAGATAGTCCTGTTATTACGTGTTCAGTGGCGGCATCATAATGCCGAGGAGTCCACATGGGAGCGCGAGGATGAGATGCGCGAACGTTATCCAGATTTATTTGTACCAGGTACTTTCTAGTTCCGAATTTCGGGATGAAATTCTGTTATTAGGGGGGAAGTATGTAATACCCCGTATTTTTGTGATATTTATTGATGGGATTAATTGAATTAAATGTGTATTAATTGAGAATTAATTCGGATAAAATACTAACAAGATGTGAGTTGGTATTTGATTATAATGTGTATATATGGCAATATATAAATATTGAGAATATTAAAATTATCGCGAGACTGAAAAATGGCAATATGGGAAATTTTATTGGGACGCGCGTGACAGTCGCGTCAGGAAAATATTTAATTTAATGAAAAAGTGAATTTTATTTTTATTAACCGTATGGTCATTTTGAGTGCGCCAACGTGTCCGGAAGGGTTGAAATAGTCAGAAAATACTAGCCGGTGATTTAGTTTGGGTTCCGGGGCATTTTTGGGCCACACCGGCAACTTAAAAGGGTATTTTGGTAATTTGGAAATTTTAGGATTATTAACCAACGAATTTTGGGAATTAAATATTAGGATATTAATGACCCACTAAGCCATTACCAACAATTAACTGATTAGAGGGCAACGAGAGTTAGAGGAGGAAGTTAGAAAAGTTCCCAAAGAGAAAACCTTAACCTCCATCTTCAACCTTCAACCTTGGGAGAGAAAGAGATAGGGCAACCTTCATCATTCAACACCAAATTCAGAGAACAATCCGAGGTAAGTGGTTTAATTACGTTAATTTCAAGCGAATGCTTCTTCCATGCTTAGAAATTGATATTATTGCATTGTATTGGGAGACTTGTAAAAACCCATGTAATTGGAGTTATAAATTCATGTTTTGATAAAGAGATTGCATGTAGAATTATGTTTGGGTGATTATATTGTTAGAAATACATCTTTTATATTACAAAAACGGATTTAGTTGTGGATATTGTTGACTTTAATTTTCTAGGGTTCATATTCATAAGGGTTGGGAGATTTGATAATTGGGTGTTGTTTAGGGAGACTTGACCCCATAAATATGTTAAAATACGACCTAAGTATGTTTAGGAATGATTAGGAACCTTAAAACACTGTTGGGATAATGTTTGGATGAGTTCTGAGAAGAGAAAGTTGGAGGAAAAACGAATTTAGGAATTCTGGGCTCGAAACTGTCACCTCGTTAGAAGACCTGCCCAGGTAGTTCGAACGAGCTCGTTCGAACGAGCTTCTAACGAGTTGACAGTTTGCCTTCTAACGAGTTGGATGTTCGTTAGATGCCCACTTCGTTCGAACGAGACTTCTAACGAGTTGACAGATTGACCTTTTTGGCCTGATTTGATTTCTAGTGTCCTGTAACCTTGTGTAATTGTAGAGATAACATTTCCTTGATGACTAATTGATATAGTTGGGATATTCGGGGTATATTGAGGAGTAAAATATAGAAGAATGATTTGAACCAAATGATATTGGTAGATTAGGACGCGAGTGACTAATCATGATGCGAGGATGATAAATGACTTAAATGCATATAAACCGGGGGCATATAATTCGTGTGACATTAACAGTTGGTATAAGAATGAGAAGTATACCACTAATAATTTATGGTAATTACTAAGATGTGTGTATGCTTAGTATATGTATATGATTTTATGTGTATGACATACCTACCATGCTTGCTATCACGGGAGGTTTGCGTTCGCGTAGGGCCATCTATTCTTTGTGTGCCTACGGGGGGATATAGATTGGTACCTCGAGGACATAGGTCAAAGAAGGACTTATTGGGAAGTTAATCAGTCTGCTGATCATGGGAGCGTAGGTATGTGCGTGACCCATGTGATGTGACTATGTTCGCCTCCATTGTTTGTGATTGTTGTTATCTGAGAACGATTCCTGAGAGATTCGGAATGCGTGATCCTTATGTACGTGATGTATCGGGATGGATAGAAGAGTATGTGTGCACCGCAGCTTAGTCTCGGGGTGCTTGTATTGTATATTTATGATGTGAATGATATACGGTTAAATGAACAGACTTGTCATGTTTAATTATGAGAATAATTTATAGTAACTCCTAAGGGGATAACCTCCAGTAAATGGTAATGCTAATAATTGAGAATCCGAGTTTAAGTAAAGCTATCTATTCAAGTGATAACATTGGGAATTCATGTTGTGAATCGAGTAGATGGGTTAGAACTTATGTCAGTTTAGTTAGATATAAATACCACTTAGATGGGTACTGTACGTTAGGAGTGCACGATTAGACGAGAGGTGAGTATTTCATGTGAGAGCGCGTCCTAACATGTATTTTGCATTCTTTGTTTTAATGTTATTAAAGCACTTGCTGTTTTTAAAATACTCTCCACTTTCGGGCTCTGACCCGTTTGCTTTCAAATCTATTTTTGTAAAAACCTTTTAGGTGCCCAGCCACAAGGACACCATGCATAGGATTTCCATTCAGGTGACGAGCTGTAGCTGTTTGTGGAAGTTACAGGGCCTTGCTAGTAGACGCTTCTTTTGTCTTGACTCTATTCAGTTTTCATCATTTGTAGGGCATGTCGCCCATTTCTATTAGAGACATTTCATATTTCAGTTATTCAGATTGTTGGCATGTAATTAATTCAGGATATACTGTTTTATTTATTTCAGTGGTGGGATTGTTGTGAGGAGTATTTCCTCCAGACTCTTTATTTCTTGTTGATTACACTATTGGGACTTTATTGTGTATGGTTATGACATTCTTTCATAATTCTTTTATTGTATGTTAATCAGACTTAATTTAAAATTTGACATCTTACTTTTTAAATACTAGGTGGTTAGTAATGATTAAAATGTTTTCGACAGTGATGCTGTTAACTGGACCAACTTGACATTTTGTATTAATTTAATAAAGGAGTAGCTACCCGGTATTTAATTAGTCGGGGTGTCACAACTCCTTTCATGCTAACTCACACCTCATCATTTTTTCACCAATCTTTATCAAGACAAAGTCCTCTAAAACTTTGATGAAAATCAAAATATATTTAATGAATTGGTTCATGATCAATAATGTTTCTCTTGAATAAAATTGAAAAGTCTTCTCTATAGATCAAGTATATTTTGTTTCAAAATCTTACGAAACCCAAAATGAGCCACTAACACCCCAACTAATCACAACCATCTAAAATAACAACTCTGTAACCCATCATGGACACATAATAAAGAATCTCTAAATAACCTAATGTAAATTTCAACCGAAATTAAACATTAAAATATATTAACTCTTGTATATAAGATTAAATAACAAGAAGGATCATAATGCTAAAAGTCAACCTGCTCGTCCTTGTAGTTCCAGTTGTGGAATACTTAAAAATATTTTTTAAGAAAAAAGATGGGTCAAACCCCACGTGTCAAACTCCACATTTATAAGAAATTTCTAACTTAATATGAACAATATTAAATGTGACTTATTTACATCTCATGTTGTCCCCCCCCCCCCCCCCCCCCCCCCCAGCATTCACTCCCAAGATGCCTAACCGTATTTCTGACTAAGGTATAACTTAGATATATGCCAATTTATACTAGACATAGATACATTGTACATAACCAACCCAATGACTTATATATAAGTTACATGATATCTACATAGAGCTACAACATAGTATCATAATAATTAACTATATACTAAGAGGCATGCGTATACATAGTACCCATATATTACATTGTATTCCATAAATCAAGCTTAACATAGTAATCGTAATAGGACAATCCAATATCCTCATATAAACACATCTATCGTTAGAACAGTTATCTATATAAGCATATCATGAAGTTTGAATCCCTAGGGGTCCTTTTATGCCTATACCGGTTCAATCTATAAGACTAATCACTGCTAACAGATTGTAAATAAACACACGTAAATAGGGAAATCATTATTCTAACACACCATTGTGTAACCACATACCAATATTACACTATGGATCAAGCCTCATATTTATCCTTATTGCGAGACGATTAACCTACTATATACACGATCGGGATATGTACCTATCTGTAACCTGCATCATCATCTAGGGATATAGTACCTAGTCTCATGAACAATCCCGTTAAATCCCCATCGATAGATTCCACAAGTTAGTCACACAACCCTGGTATGTCAACACATAACATAAAATGTTCAATACGCATCTATAAAAATGATATATAATCTTAATCGTATAAATTTAGCTAAACATCCCCCAAAATAACCTCAATCCCATATATTATCCAGCATGTACGTATGTAGGACCATAACTGTTACATCATAAAAATTACCCTCTGGGAAGTCTCTTAGTCATCACCTTACTCCAAAAGCAAAAAAAATTCAAAAATAGAAATATATCAACCCCAAAACTAGGTCCGATGGATCTGGGAGATCCTAATCAACAAGATTCAATTCAACCTAATCGATTGGCCTCAAGGGAGCCCGATCAATCGTCCCTTCATGAGACCTCAAAATGACATAGGTTTAGCAAACGTGCCTAGACTTAATTCCTTTGGTTTTTCTTATCTTATATCGTAATAAAATGTTTCATAACCTATAATCAATCCCAAAACATCTTAATATGGCTTCTAAGGTGTTTTAATCACGTTTTGACATTTAAGATTCATTGACAATGGTAAATCTAACATTAGCAAGGCATCGTCCTCAATATAATTTTGTTCTTGCATATGGGTTCTTCATAAATACGAATTTAAAGCATTAACTCAATAAATTCATTTCATAACGCACAGTATAATCATATCAATCATCAAATCATTATTTTCCTCTAATAAATTTACATATCTAATAGTAATCAAATTATTCACCAACTACAACATGACTTAGCCCTAACATGAGATTAACCTAACGTTAAATTGTAACAAACATTAAATCATAAACAAGTTACAGTTTATAAGAAAGAAAAACTCAGTATTTATTACATGAATTCCCGATTGGTTATTTGTTTAATATCTTGTTCCCCAGTACTCTCTTGTACAACTATGGTTTTAGTACTCTATTGTGTCATGTTAATTGTGAGAGTTAATCACTGATTTAATTCTATAATTTTTGTAGGTTTTCTATGCGCCTAATTTAGAGCCCCTACATAAGCCTAAAATACTTCTAACCCTAAGTCTCAATCAAACATATTAAAAATACTATTGTATGACTTTACATCCTAGAGCCCAGTGTAACGATACACGCTCCCAATAAAAATAAATAACAACCTGCAAGCCTCCACATCAGTTGCAACTTCGTGTCCCTAGAAAGCATATTCATCCATAACGTCTCTGTGGTAGGACACCTAAAACTTTTAAAAAATAAATTTGATGCGGGTCAGAGCCCAAAACCTTTAAAAAAAGTTTCAAGTAATTAAGACATAATAAATAAATATACAGTAAAACGTTTTATATTTAAGCCGATGTCGCACTCTCATGAGAATACTCCACACCTCTCAACTAA
The DNA here is from genome assembly GCA_949130495.1 of Sambucus nigra. Classification (NCBI taxonomy): domain Eukaryota; kingdom Viridiplantae; phylum Streptophyta; class Magnoliopsida; order Dipsacales; family Adoxaceae; genus Sambucus; species Sambucus nigra. The sequence goes on along the minus strand of OX422209.1, from coordinate 375,936,455 downwards.
TGTGCACACCTAGCACATACATCTTAACCCACTTAGTTACACTACCCCACCTAACTAGTCCCATTGTAAACCTTACAAATAAACCACTCGAACCTCAAGTATTGTCTAATGTTCCTTTCTTAGCACTTACGTTCATTAGCTTAATTAATCATTCCATTATTTATCAATCTTATAGCTTCACTTCAGTTATTTATAAACATCCACACTTAATGTATTAAGCCCGTATACAATTAACTACACAATTATATACGAAATGAGACACTACAATAAACAAACATATGTTCACTCTAAATGTGTTAAGCCCTTATATAATTAACCACACTATTATACACGTAAAGATATACTAGAATAAACACATGTATATCGCGTATAGTAGTCATCCCCCGAGTAATAACTCATTAGATATTATCCCCCGAGTAATAACTCATTAGATATTATCCCCCGAGTAATAACTCAGTAGATACCTTCCCCCGAGTGCTAACTCATTGGATACCATCCCCTAAGTGCTAACTCATTAGATTCCTTCCAGAGTAATACATACTGAATGCTTTTGTCTACAATGCTATCATCATCCAGCGCATACTCACATCATCTCGGTTACCGACGGTCGGACTCTCACATTTACTAGATAAAATTCCAAATGTATTGGAGGCGTCCATAGTCCTTTTATAGTGAGTCATAGCCATACTTAAAATTACCTCACCTTGAACTTAGACCCTCACAAGGGCACATGTTTGGTTCTATAACTTGGGAACTATTCTCACCCTGCATTCACTAGCCAGGGGGATCACCCACATTGCGCAACCTCCCATGATAGCACTAGAGGGGTATGTTTCCCATAAATATCATACCCGTAGATATTATTTTTCACACACATATATATACTGTCTCTATACCCTCGTAGCACTAGCCTAAAATATCCAAGTCTAAATCCGTCTCCCAAATGCATAAGTAGTCATTTACTTATATATATATATATATATATATATATATATATATCACATTAATATTTTATTCCGGAAACTAAGCCTATCTCAAATCGGCCCGTAACCTAACTCTATTTGAAATTCCAACCCAATTTCATAAATCATACCCCGAGTGCTTTTTTCTCACCCTAAAACACCCATGCATCCATACCCGGATTTGATTTCCAAGTAAAGATTTCAGTCTCGAACACCCTTTCGTAGAAAATTCATAACTAATTCAAAAAAATTAGAAAAATACGAAACTAACGGTCACACGTTCATAACGAAAAGATTTATCTCCATAACAAAACCCAAGGGTCATTCAAATGAAATACTTACCTCATTTGAATGAGAATATCAACTCATTTGAACGAGCTTCTAACAATATTGACGATGTAACTCTCTTTCTTAGGCGGGATTCATCATCTTCCCATCAATAATCCCATATATATCGCCAAATTAACGCAAAATTTATAGTTTTTATCAATTCTAAACATGATTATACTTCCCTTCACATTTAAATTCATCCAACATAAATTAAACTCATGGGATTTAACATCTTAATCACAACTTATGCACTTTCTTAATTCCCATTCAAGATTATGCAATTTCTCAAATTTCTCATTGAAGATTTAATCTTTATGTTTGGATTTATTTCTAGAATATGTATTGATAAATGGTTACACTACTTATCACCTAAAATGCCATCTTTTAACATAGATCCCATTCCCCAAACCTCTTCTAAGACATAATATATCACCTACTATGATATGAACTGAATTTACATTCAATAAATATCAAGTAAGTTAATTACTTGCCTTAATCAATACGTAGAGTCTAATTGTCCTTCGATGTGTGATCATTATAGCTATAGCCCCAAAATATCCTTTAATCCTCTCACTTTTCTCCCTCTTAGGTCTCCCTTAGCTTTTTCCTTCTCTTTTTGCTCACCACAAGCATTGGGGATGTTTTAATTGAGTATCATAGTTGCCTCCTAGACCTATCTCCTTTTTAAACCCCTTAATCCCGTATTTAGGTTAACCTCCTCATGTAGAATGACCTATATACCTCCGAATGACTCCCAACTAGTCTAAAAAGCTTCCTGAACCTAATTACTATTCCCGAGTACTTAATTTTGACTATTTTGACCCATTTCGGATGAACTGTACACTCGAAGTCACCATCCAGATCACTATACTTTAATTTCCTATCTCAACCTTAAAATAATCTACACACAAGCCTCGATTGAGATACCGTAAAAAATCATGTCGTTGTCAGTCACTATGACGTACTAACAATTCACCATATTTTATTCACTATGACGTCACTATGACGTACTAACAATTCACCGTATTTTATTTACTATAAAAACACTTAGTAAATTTACCACATAAATATTTATCCTAATCTTACCCAATTAATATTTATTAAATACGTAATATTTCATTTTAATTAAATTACTGCACACGTGTGACTTAAAAAAAACACCAAAAATAATTAAATCCATAATTATTAAAAAAAATACGGGGTTTTACATACTCCCCCCCCCCCCCCCCCCCCCGACAAAGGAATTTCACCCTCAAAATTCGAATATGCCCGGTACTAACAACTTCGGATCCTTACATGCAATGCATCCGAACATATTCAAAATTAACTCGTGATAATATTTTGGTGTTTCCACTGTACACATGCATGTGGTAACATTTTGACCGAAGGTCTACTCACTTCAATCCAAGATTAGTGACAAGTCCATTCAAACTCTTACATACTGATATATTCCATTATGCTTAAGGTCATTGTTGTACAATGACATGTAAAAACCATCACGAATCCTCTAATAACACTCAAAAGACGAGCCTACATACCACTAGCTCTATCATCTCAATGTTGGAAAAGGCCCCACTTTCATAGGTGTCAATTTCCTTTTGTTGCCAAAAAATGTAATTCCTTCATGGGAGACACCTGCAACAACCCTTAACCACTCGTGCCAGACTTCAAACTTTGGTTCAAGGCGACATACTCTCACTACGTTCCTTAACTCTATGAAAACGACGTAGATTAACTCAATCATTGCCGATGGACCATGAATCACTTCGGGTCCAAGAAGCTTATTATTTCCCACCTCTAATCAACCAAAGGGTGGACGATAAGATCTCCGTATGAAGCCTCAGAAGGCGTCACACAGATAATAAACTGCTACAAGGTTTCACAAGTAACTTTACCAGTGGTAATTAATACCCCCAATTACCCAAAAAAATCCAAAATATGCATTTCTCACATTCTCCAACATCCTAATCAGCTCTCGTCTACCCATCGGCCTATGGGTGACATGTCTAGGTCAAAACACAACTCCTTACCCATCGCCTCCTGGAACTTCCCAACAGAGGTGGTACTCAAGGGTCTCATCCTTATTCATAACAATATTGGGGGGGAGGGGGTACCTTGCACCGATTTATTTCTTCTCTCCAATGAAATTTTAGGCAACTGCCCTGTAGTATAACTCACCCCAAAATGAATACTAATTATTTAGTTTCGATTAATTAATTCCACAAACTCAATGTAAATCCTGACCTCTCCGCAATTTTGAAAACCCGATAATGAACTTTATCATTCTGCATATCCATTTTATCATCGGAATCATCAATTAATTTTAAAATTCTGGTTGATAATCTTAGACCAACCTTTTCCATCTACGAATGGTGTACCTGGAGACAACTTCACTATGTCTCACTCAACACTGATCCACATGCTCAACATTTCACATCGTGTGGCACATCTTACTCCGCTTTTTTGGAATATACCAAAACCATGGCCCATGCGTCTGCGCCAAAACTGCACACTTCCTGGGCTCTTTTTCGTCTGGTAGAAATCAACATCTTATATATGCGCCAACCACTCTAGTCATTTGACTATGTAAGACTCTGCTCTACTTTCCAAAATTGTGGGGTCCTCCCTTGTCAAGGAATACCTTTTCCATGTGTCTCCACCGTCTTTCAACTCACCTCTATTGTGATAGTTCTCCTTGATATACCCATAGTCGGATTATCTTCCTTTTCTCAAACGAAGTTCAATCCATCATACCATTCCACTTATGTTTTTAACTGCCCCACATGCATACATTCAACACATTTATAACGACGTCCACTTATCTCGGATGATATTGAAAGTCAAACTAACTAGGAAGTCCCTACAACTTATATCCCATGTACATCTGCACAATCATCACTAACGTCACATACATAACATAATTATCTCAAGCTCGACCCCTCACTCTCATTATGGCTATACAGTAAGGTTGTACTCAGTTTCCCTACTAATTGTGACTTATTTCTCCTCGAGATTGCCCCCTCTATTGTAATTTTGAGGATTTAGTATTTAATTATTTTTGGGAGAAATAAAAATATTTAAATTAGAGAAACTTAAATTTATGATTTGGATAATTTATTTGAGTGGAAAGAATTATTTATAATTGGTGACTTTCAGTTAAATTGTTCGAATTAATGTGTGTCGCATTTTGGGGTAGAAATTTGGAAATGTTATAAAGTATTTCGGATAACAATTTTGACTGCGCGATTGAGTTCGGATGGGTCGAGATAGTCAGAAAAGAGTACTCGGGGGTAGTAATCGGGTCTCGGGGCATTTTTGGGCATTGTCGGGCCCATACGGGATAATTCGGGCCATTTTAATTAGGCCCATGTGGCCAAAAATAGGATTAGGGGTTTTAAACCTAATTGGGAAAGTGTTGAACGACACTTAACAATTCTAAACCTAGGGTTTGAGAGAGAGACACATAGGAAACAAAGCAAGAAGCAAATTGGGGACCTTTTTGGAGACAAATCGAGGGACAAAGTGAGTGTTCGTCATCAACACCTTCTCCATGCCAACGGATCAGACTCTACGAACAATTAGAGGCAAGTGGTTAACTATTGTGGTTCTTAAATTGATGATAATCAATTCATACTATGGGAGGTGTAAACCAAAATTCATTTTGGGTGGGTATTCATGTAAAATTGGGTTTTTGGTAATTGATATACTTTAATGGGATTAAGGGTGAAATTTATTATGTTTAAGATTATGGAATGTAGAAGTATGAATCGTATGTTAAAACCAGTAAGAATCGATGGTTAATTTTTGTTAATAGGAATGAAAATCGTATTGGAGATTTGAAACCCGGATAAAACCCAAATCGGGAAAACATTGGAATTAATGGAAATTAGTTGAGGAATTAAGGTCTCTAGGATGTTTAGACCCTTTTCTTATGTGGAGATAATGTTAATTGTGATTGGGTAAGGGTTTGAAATGAAAACAAAAATCTTGAGGGTTCATCAATGGCTGAAACAACAAGCCGGAGAAGACGAATACCTGTTCGATCGATCGATGGTCCTAGAATTTTGGCAATTCGGCCAGTTTTATATATGAATGGAAATTATTTTAAGATCTAATTTCCATGCACTGTTTAATGTTAAATAATTATGAAGCACATATTCATAACAATTATAGGGAAAAGTAATGAGATTAGGAAGAATTTACGTGAGATACTTTATGGATAAATTTGGGGAATTAGGTTTCAAATTAATTATATATGGATTGAGTGAGCAAGTCCAGGTATATTGGTTGAGCGAGCCAAGGTGTTAAATTAATTATGGAGATAAACAAATTAATTTGGAGCCGAAATATAGACTCGGAAAATATTAAGTTACGGGTATGTTGTTTGAGTGACACAAGGTAATAAATTAATTAATATGTAAATTAATTAAATTAGAGTCGAATCATAGACTCGAGTAAATATTATATAAATTAATGTGCCATAGACTCGGGAGAAATATTATATTAATTGACGTGTATATTAAATAAATTAGAGTCGGAACATAGACTCGGGAAAATGATAAATTAATAAGTGAGAAAATTAATTAAGTTGATTCGGGCCAGAGACTCGGGAAAGTTCAAGCTAGTGTTACGGGTTTTTGAGTACACGGTAAAGCCAAGGTTTATATTATGTATATATACGGTGTAGTGATAGTATATATATATATGTGTGTGTATATTGCGTGTGCTATTAGAATTCAGTGACTAGATATTTATTTAATTTATATACTCTAATGCTATCAAGGGAGGTTACGCGATGTGGGTAAATCCCTTAGCTTGAGGAGTAGGGTGAGTATATCCCCAGGTCATAGCGTCCGGTATATGGGTGAGGGGTTTATCTCACTTTCAGGGAAGGAATATGACCGCCTCCACCACGTTTATATTTTGGGCCAGGTTGGTGGGCGATTCCATCTTGGGTAACCAGGTTATGTGAGCACACCTAGTGAGATAGCATTTTAGAGGGAAGCATCCATTGAGGGTATACTCGGAGGGATGGATATACATATGATATATGTGTGGATGTTCTTAGTAAAGGTACGTATATAATGGTAGTAATGCGGGAAATAATATCGTGTGTAATGTATATAGTTTATATAAATTGTGTCATGGTTATATGTCATGATTTAAAAGATATTAATTAAGTTAATTAGTGAGATAACTTATAATTCAGGAATTATTATACTCGGGGTAGAATAGTATGAAAAGGGGGAGATTATATCAGGACTAGTTGGACGGGATATTACAACTAGGTGGGGTTAAGGTAACCATTAGGTGTGCACAATAGTGGAGGGGCGAGTATGTCCTCAAGAGAGTGCGACACTAATTTAAATATGAAGCGCATTCATGCATTTTAAATTACTGCAGTTAATTCACTTGATAAATATTTTCAAAATGTTTTGGGTTTTAACCCTTGCTATAAAACTATTTTCAAAACCTTTTAGGTGTCCAGCCACAGGGATGCCAGGATTGATATTCTATTCCAGGGACACGGAGTTGAGGCATATGTGGATGCTTGCAGGAGATTGAATTAGACGCCTCATTCATTCTTTCCTAGAGTAGAAATCATCTATCAGTTTCAATTTACTTAGGGCATATCGCCCAGACTTTTCAGTACAGTTTTTAGATTTATTTATTCAGGTGTTGGATGTTTGTATTCGACTATTTACTTTGGTGGCCGATGGTTTATTTGGCATGACGTTTTATTATTTGTTCAGTTGATTTAATTCAATTGTGTGAATGGTTTATATTTATTTCCGCATGTACTGTTTGGTTTAAGTAAAAAGTTAAAATTTGGCACCAGCTTTTTGGAATACTAGGTGGTTAGTAAGTTTTAAAATGTTTTTCGAAAGTGATGCTAAGGATGAACCAACTGGGATTCTTGTTTTAATTTACTATAGGACTGATACCCCGGTATTTTATTAGGCGGGGTGTCACAGATGGTATCAGAGCATCAGGTTTTAGTGTCCTTAGGATCCGTGCGGATTTTCACGTTTCAGCTTAGCGTTCTTTGATGTAGAACCCTATCATAGGATTGTTGTATTCTCATACGTATGTGCATTTACGTTCTTCTGCCAATTACTTTATATTTGATGGTGAACTCATATGATTCGATTCTCATTTCAGATGCCGCCCAAGAGAGATAGAGCAGCTAGGGCTGCAGGGGGAGATGAGATTGGAGAGGCTCATCAGGATCCAGAGTTACCGCAACAACTGCCAGAGATGATTTCGACAGCACATGTAACTGAATTAGTAGCGTAGGTAGTTGAAGAAACAATGATCGCAATGGAAAGGTACTTTCCACGAGATCATCCACAGGCGTTAGTGGTACCGGATGTTCAGGCCCACCCGGGGCCGTCGGGGTAGCAGCAAATACGAAAGGTTTTTCAAAAAGGGCATCTGCCAGAGTTTCGAGGGGGTTCAAATGTGGTGCTACCGTGTCAATGGAAGAGAGATATCCAGCGTCACCTACGCATGGTAGATTGAAATGAGGTGTAGAAGAAAATGCTAGCCACTTTTAGGTTAGTGGGAGCAGCGCTACAGTGGTGGGAGTCGATCACCACAGTTGAGGAAAGGGATACATTAGCTATTGCAGAGTTTTGGGTGAGGTTTGACTGCAAGTATTTAATGCCAGCAGTGGAGATCGAAATGAGGAGAAAATTTAGAGAGGTGACTCAGTGGGACCGTTCAGTGACCGATTATGAGGAAGGATTCACCCGTTTGGCAAATTTTGTACCGGATGAGGTAAGCGATGAAGAAAGAAAGAAATCAAGGTTCGTGGATGGGTTAGTTTGGAGGATCAGACAACATTTGATTGGTAATCCCGCATTAGTAGCTTATATAGATGTCGTTAATGCAGCACTCCTGCACTGCCAGGAACATCGCTTCCACGTGAGAGGAAGCAGGAGGGGAGTGGAAACCATCAAATCGGAGAAAGTAGTAGGGAATAGTACCAGTGGGCTATCCCAATCGCAGACAGGGGGACATCAGGGGCAAGATTTCTGACAGGGGAATCATGCCAAATAATTTAGAGTTGGAGGTTATCGACAGAATGTCCAAGACATCCGATAAGGCCAGCAAGGAAGGGATCAATGGAAGGGTGAATTTATTAGGAGGTATTTCCTTTATGGGGAAGCGAAGCGGGACACGTGAAGAGAGATTGTCCTAAGCGAGGTAGGGGTCAACTACAGGACGAGGTCCTGGATCTATAGCCACTACAATAAGTAATGGGTGCGTTCGGGCAAGGGGAAGGTGCACAGGAACCCGAGGATCAGTCATTACAGCTAGACTATGGAGGTAATTATCTTTTATCCTATGGGAAGGGGGTATGTTTTGGGTGACAGTGAGGGTGTCACAATACAAAAGTATTTTTCACTAAAATTCGCGAGTGAGTCGAATTTAGTGGGTGCGCTGGCTGTAGCAGCCATAGTATGTAGAAAAAAAAATCGTGGGGTAGCGGAGTCCTTTGGTGTTAACCACGAGAGAATGGAGGTGTACACTGAGAGAAGGTTGGAATTATGCGAAGGGTCACTACTTTTGAGAATTATGGGAGTAGGGTTAATGATTCTCCCAAATATCGACTGGATAGCGATGGATCTGAACTATTGTGGATAGTGGGGGGGGGGGGGGTAAGTTTTGGTGTTCGCGACACCTGGGTATGAATTTTACTAGGTATCACCTGAGATGGCGTCTAGCCTATATATATGTGTGTGTATATATGTTGTATTGCGTGGTGCGATAGACACATAATAAGGTCTTGTGTTCTCATATTTTATCCCGGTAAGTAGGGGTGTTTACTGAAGTGGATCAGGGTGGTTAGATTTATTTTCGAGCAGGGAGAGATAGCTCGGGGTTTATTTTACGCAAGAGCTAGTGATAGTAAGGGCGCGATATTTTATGTTGTCTTTTGTAGCATAAGGGTAGGCGTGTATGCTTTTGTGTTAAGAGACAAGTATTTGGGGGTACGTTCTATGGACTGAGGGTCTAACGGATCTTAACAACCGAAAATATTAGGTAGGCCTTGTTTGGATTTCGTTTTGCGAGACGTCCCACGCATGAAACTTAGCACAACGTTGGAAGTGGGGAGATGTTTAGTCGTTAGTACATGGGTTTGGTACCCCGGCCAATATATATATATATATATATATATATATATATATATATATATATATATATATATAACTACGGGTTGGAAGTTATATTATGGGTTACGGCTAGCATAGTCGGGTAACTTTCGTGCGGTAAAGCACGGGGATATGGTGTATGGGAACTCGGGTTAATTAAAGCAACTTTTGTGCGGTTAAGCACGGGTACAGGGTGTATAGGCGCCCTGGTTAATTAAAATGCATATTTGTGTAACTTATAGTTAGAAGCGGGAGAGATAGATATAGTGAGCTTAGAGGCACATGACTAGAGAGTGATATTCAAGACTTGGAGCACTAGGCTCATCTTAATTTCGAGGACGAAATTCCTTTGTGGGGGGGGGGGGGGGGGGGGTATGTAACACCCCGTAATTTTGAGGATTTAGTATTTAATTATTTTTGGGAGAGAAAAAATATTAAAATTGGAGAAACTTAAATTTATGATCTGAATAATTTATTTGAGTGGGAAGAATTATTTATAATTGGCGACTTTAAGTTAAATTGTTCGAATTAATGTGTGTCGCATTTTGGGGTCGAAATTTGGAAATGTTTATAAAGTATTTCGGATGACAATTCTGAGTGTGCGATTGAGTCCGGATGGGTCGAGATAGTCAGAAAAGAATACTCGGGGGGTAGTAATCGGGTCTCGAGGCATTTTTGGTCATTGTCGGGACCACACGGGGTGATTCGGGCCATTTTAATTAGGCCCACGTGGACAAAAATGGGATTAGGGGTTTAAACCTAATTTGGGAAGTGTTGAACGACAGTTAACAATTCTAATCCTAGGGTTTGAGAGAGAGACACAGAGGAAACAAAGCAAGAAGCAAATTGGGGACCTTTTTGGAGACAAATCGAGGGATAAAGTGAGTGTTAGTCACCAACACCTTCTCTACGCCAACGGATCAGACTCTACGAACAATTAGAGTCAAGTGGTTAACTTTTGTGGTTCTTAAATTGATGATAATTAATTCATACTATGGGAGGTGTAAACCAAAATTCGTTTTGGGTGGGTATTCATGTAAAATTGGGTTTTTGGTAATTGATATACTTTAATGGGATTAAGGGTGAAATTTACTATGTTTAAGATTCTGGAATGTAGAAGTATGAATAGTATGTTAAAACCAGTAAGAATCGATGGTTAATTTATGTTAATAGGAATGAAAATCATATTGGAGATTTGAAACCCAGATAAAACCCAAATCGAGAAAACGTTGGAATTAATGGAAATTAGTTGATGAATTAAGGTTTCTAGGATGTTTAGACCCTTTTCTTATGTGGAGATAATGTTGGTTGTGATTGGGTAAGGGTTTGAAATGAAAACAAAAAGCTTGAGGGTTCATCAATGGCTGAAACAGCAAGCCGAAGAAGACGGATACTTGTTCGATCGATCGATCGACCCAGGGGATCGATCGATCGATGGTCCCAGAATTTTGGCAATTTGGCTAGTTTTATATATAAATGGAAATTAATTTAATATTTAATTTCCATGCATTGTTTAATGTTAAATAATTATGAAGCACATATTCCTAACAATTATAGGAAAAAGTAATGAGATTAGGAAGGATTTACGTGGGATACTTTATGGATAAATTTGGGGAATTAGGTTCCAAATTAATTATATACGGATTAAGTGAGCAAGTCCAGGTATATTGGTTGAGCGATGCCAATGTGTTAAATTAATTATGGAGATAAACAAATTAATTTGGAGTCGGAATATAGACTCGGGAAATATTAAGTTATGGGCCAAGTAAGCGAGTCCGGGTATGTTGTGTGAGTGACACAAGGTAATAAATTAATTAATGTGTAAATTAATTAAATTAGAGTCGAATCATAGACTCGGGTAAATATTATATAAATTAATGGGCAAAGTATTTGTATTAGAGTCAGACCATAGACTCGGGGAAAATATTATATTAATTGACGTGTGAATTAAATAAATTAGAGTCGGACCATAGACTCAGGAAGATGATAAATTAATAAGTGAAAAAATTAATTAAGTTGAGTCAGGCCAGAGACTCAGGAAAGTTCAGGCTAGTGTTACGGGTTTTTGAGTACACGGTAAAGTCGGGGTTTATATTATGTATATATACGGTGTAGTGATAGTATATATATGTGTATATATTATGTGTTCTATTAAATATCAGTGACTAGATATTTATTTTATTTATATACTCTAATGCTATCAAGGGAGGTTTCGCGATGTGGATGAATCCCCTAGCTTGAGGAGTAGGGTGAGTATATCCCAGGTCATATCGTCCGGTATATGGGTGAGGGGTTTATCTCACTTTTAGGGAAGGAATATGACCGCCTCCACCACGTTTATATTTTTGGCTAGGTTAGTGGGCGATTCCAACTTGGGTAATTAGGTTATGTGAGCACACCTAGTGAGATAGCACTTTAGAGGGAATCATTCAGTGAGGATATACTCGGAGTGATGGATATACATATGATATATGTGTGGATGTTCTTAGTAAAGGTACATATATAATGGTAGTAAATATTATATACGAAAAATAATACAGTGTGTAATGTATATACTTTATATAACTTGTGTCACGATTATATGTCATGATTTATAAGAAATTAATTAAGTTAATTGGTGAGATAACTTATAATTCAGTAATTATTATACTCGGGTTAGAGTAGTATGGCAAGGGGGAGATTATACCAGGACTGGTTGGACGGGGTAGTACAACTAGGTGGGGTTAAGGTAACCGTTAGGTGTGCATAATATTGGAGGGGTGAATATGTCCTCAAGAGAGTGCGACACTAACTTAAATATGAAGCGCATTCATGCATTTTAAATTACTGCAGTTAATTCACTTGCTAAATATTTTCAAAATGTTTTGGGTTCTAACCCTTGCTATAAAACTATTTTCAAAACCTATTAGGTGTCCCGCCACAGGGACGCCAGGATTGATATTCTATTCCAGGGATACGAAGCTGTGACATATGTGGATGCTAGCAGGAGCTTGAATTAGACGCATCATTCATTCTTTCCTAGAGTAGGAATCATTTATCAATTTCAGTTTACTTAGGGCATGTCTCCCAGACTTTTCAGTACAGTTTTCATATTTATTTATTCAGGTGTTGGATGTTTGTATTGGGCTATTTACTTTGGTGGCCGATGGTTTATTCGTCATGACGTTTTATTATTTGTTCAGTTGATTTAATTCAGTTATATTAATGGTTTATATTTATTTCCTCATGTACTGTTTGATTAAGTAAAAAGTTAAAATTTGGCACCATCTTTTTGGAATACTAGGTGGTTAGTAAGTTTTAAAAAGTTTTTCGACAGTAATGCTAAGGATGAACCAACTGGAATTTGTATTTTAATTTTGTATAGGACTGATCACTCGGTATTTTATTAGGCGGGGTGTCACACCTATGAACTAGTTGTTCTAAAGTTCCTTAGTGCTTTCTACACAACACTACCGACTCCATTGGCCTTATATAGTATAAGAGTTCTTATCTCAAAGTGTTTTATTTACATGTTCAATGACTAACATTCAAAACTGCTGCCCTAGCATCCAACAACGTCGCCCCACTATCGACATTTGTTAGAGTTCATATGTAGAACGTCCTGCAAATGAAACTCAAACAAGTAACTCCCCTAATGCAATATCACCTAGAATTATCGATCATCGAGTTTTTTCGGCCCAAAGCATATTACCAGGAAGCTCAAAATCATGCCCCCCGTCGCATAAGTCTAATCATAAACTCTTACATCTCTAAACGAGTCATATAACACTGCGCTCGCACTATTACTAAGTCCCCATCGCTAAATCAATAATGAGTTAAATCTATCTGCTCGATAGAAAACTTGATATACCCTGAATCACATCAGTAAAGTCCCTACACATCGAAATCAAATCTAACCGAATAAATATACTCTCTAAAGTCTCGTCCACAATATAATATAAATACGAGTTCGACCCTCTTTGAGGTGAGACATCGCAAAACCACAATCCTGAGCTAGAACAACGAATATGATAGCCTTTCTGTGACAACCCACCGTCACTCAAACCATCATTAACGAGTCCATACCCAGGATATTATCATACTCACATGTCATATTTCTAAAACGGGTAAATCCACTAAAACATATCCTCTCGGTGATCGCACCTGCTTCCCTGCAGATGGAGCCAAAGAGATCCCTACTACCCAACGGTAAATATATACACACAATAGTAAGACTAAATATACACCCACTTAACTCGTCTCACACGCGAATCTAATGCTAACAAAATACTGTGACTCACCCGTGTCAAATAAACATCATCCCATTTACCCATGGATTAAACTCATTCCTTCGATCGCCGATAGAACTAGTGGTTCAAATGGTTCCTAGATATAATACTCTCATCCAAACCGAACCAAAAACTTCTATAACTGTTGTCCCTGCTCTTGTCCCCCAACTCGCTGTGGACAAGAACAACACATGTGACCCTACTCCCCACACATAAGACACCTCTCTATGTTATCCCCTATTTTTGGCCCCACTATCCAATTTGGGTTATCCTTCTCTCGAACCTGGGAGACTTGGCCCTAATTTCTATCCCTGTTGTTCTTTTGGCTATGCTGGCCCTACAGAACACATTGTTGGCCCCGCTGGCCCTGAATGAATCTACCATCACTTTGTAAGAATTCCATTCATCTGAATCATTTAAATGGGTCTCCTGCTGGGTATCGCCTTGTGGTGCCTCACCAAAACCAATTACAGTTATTCTCTCTCTACTGACTAGACTCTGTAATCTCTTAACTCCTTTCACCTGAAATCATTTATACTGCCCTTGCAAAAGTACGACATTGTTGATATCAACGTCAATTGTCCAAGCCGTATTTCCCCCTCAATGCTGGCGTATTGTACCCATGAGTCCATCATCAGCTCAAAGACCATTTTTATTCTCTGTATCCACCTCGTCGGGTACGAAGTTCACTGTGACACCCCGCCTAATAAAATACCGGGTGATCAGTCCTATACCAAATTAAAACAGGAATCCCTGTTGGATCATCCTTAGCATCACTGTCGAAAACTTTTTTAAAACTTACTAACCACCTAGTATTCCAAAAACTGGTGCCAATTTTAACTTTTTAATTAAACAAAACAATACATGCGGAATTAAAATATAAACCATTCACATAACTGAATGAAAGTAAATAGAATAATAATTACACAACTTGCCGAATAAATCATCGGCCACCAAATAAATAATCCAATACAAATATTCAACATCTGAATGAATTACACCTGAAAACTGTACCGAGAAGTCTGGGCTACAAGCCCTAAATAAAACTGAGACTGATACAAGAATCCTACTCTAGGAATGAACGAATGATGCGTCTAATCCAAACTCCTGCTAGCATCCACATATGCCGCAGCTCTGTGTCCCTGGAATAGAATATCAATCCTGGCGTCCCTGTGGCTGGACACCTAAAAGGTTTTGAAAATATTTTTATAGCAAGGGTTAGAACCCAAAACATTTTGAAAATATTTAGCAAGTGAATTAACTGCAGTAATTTAAAATGCATGAATGTGCTTCATATTTAAGTTAGTGTCGCACTCCCTTGAGGACATTCTCACCCCTCCACTATTGTGCACACCTACTGGTTACCTTAACCCCACCTAGTTGTACTACCCCGTCCAACTAGTCCTGGAATAATCTTCCCTTGCCATACTACTCTAACCCGAGTATAATGATTCTTGAATTATAAGTTATTTCACAATTAACTTAATTAATTCCTCTTAAATGATAGCATATAACCGTGTCACAAGTTATATAAAATACATACATCACACACTGTATTATCTCCACCAATGATTAACTTAATTAATTTCTCATTAATTTACTGCATATAACTGTAACCCGAGTTATATAAGGTAAATACATCACACACTGTATTATCACCTACATATAATATTTATTACCATATTATACGTACCTTTACTAACATCCACACACATATTATACGTGTATCCATCCTTCCGAGTATACCCTCACCGGATGATTCCCTCTAGAATGCTATCTCACTAGGTGTGCTCACAAAACCTACTTTCCCCAAGTTAGAATCGCTCACCAACTTGGACCAAAATATAAACGAAGTGGAGGCGGTCATATTCCTTCCTGAAAGTGAGATAATCTCCTCACCCATGTACCGGACGCTATGACCTGGGGATATACTCACCCTACTCCTCAAGCTAGGGGATTCACCCACATCGCGCAACCTCCCTTGATAGCATTAGAGTATTTAAATTGAATAAATATCTAGTCACTGATATTTACTATCACACACAATATATACACATATATATATACTATCACTACCCGTATATATATGTTATGAACCCCGGTTTTACCGTGTACTCAAAATCCCATACACTGCCTGTAATTCCCGTACACTGCCTGTAATTTAATGTCACACACAATACATACACGTATATATATACTATCACTACACCGTATATATATATTAATAACCCCGGCTTTACCATGTACTCAACATCCCATACACTGCCTGTACTTTCCCGAGTTTGTGGCCCGACTCAATGTAATTAATTTTATCACTTAATAACTTATCCTCTTCCCGAGTCTATGGTCCGACTCTAATATAATTAATTTTCACATTAATTAATAAGTACCCTTCACGAGTCTACAATCCGATTCTGATTAAACTAATTATCCCACCCATTAATTTAATCATACCCGAGTCTATAAACCGACTTTAATTAAATTAATTAACACCCTTGTTAATTTAATCCTACCCGAGTCTACAAACCGGCTCTAATTAAATTAATTAATACACTTATTAATTTAATATTATCCGAGTCTACAATCCGACTCTTATTAAATTAATTATCACTCTTATTAATTTAATATTACCCGAGTCTACAATCCGACCCTTATTAAATTAATTATCACTCTTATTAATTTAATATTACCCGAGTCTACAATCCGACTCTAACTAAATTAATTAACGCATTTATTAATTTAATAACTTGGTGTCACCCAACCATTATCCCCGGACTCTCTCACTTGGCCCGTACCTCAACATTTCCCGAGTCAATGTTCCGACTCAAAACTAATTACTTTCTCT
Source organism: Sambucus nigra (assembly GCA_949130495.1). Classification (NCBI taxonomy): domain Eukaryota; kingdom Viridiplantae; phylum Streptophyta; class Magnoliopsida; order Dipsacales; family Adoxaceae; genus Sambucus; species Sambucus nigra. The sequence continues at coordinate 375,919,891 of OX422209.1, read as the reverse complement.
TGATAATTAATTTAGTGCCTTGATGTCCCTTAACCAACATACCCGGACTCGCTCACTTGGTCCAATTTACATCTCATAATTTCTTTCCCATATTTTTCGCCCACAATGTGTCACACATTTATTTCCATAATTTTCTCAATTATATTTACCTATAATTACCAACATACCCGGACTCGCCCACTTGGTCCATAATTAAATATTCACCCGAGTCTATATCCTGACTCAAAATTATTTAGTTTATCTCCAAACTTAATTCACTACCTTGGGGTCGCATGACCAATATACCCGGATTCGATCACTTGATCCGTACCTCACTATTTTGGAATAAAATCTCTCAAATTCATCCGTTAAATGCCCCACATAAATTTATCCTAGTCTCAAATACTTTCTCCCATAATTGCTAGGAATGTTTGGTTCACAATTATTTACCACTAATAATTGTATGGAAATTATTTTATAATTAATTTCCCCTTATATCTCACCCAAGGCCGAACTGCCCAGAATTTCCCATCGTCGATCGATCGATCCCTTCGTGCCAGCGCTCCTTCCTCGCTGAATTCCCCATTAACGAAATTTCAAGGTTTCTAAACCATAATTTAAACCTCTAATTACATTATCCCATCATCTACACATGGTTAATCCACATCCTATTCATCATAGAGACCATTAAGATAATCAACTTCTCTACTTATCTCATAATTTTCGAAATGGGTCTTTCTCCATAAAATTCAATTATCTGTTTTAAATCCCAAATTCCAGATTCGATTTCCACTCTTTTATGTTCTGGATTTCTCATTCAAATCATGTATACATATTCAGATATCAATCACCCATCTAAATCTTACTTTGAATCTCATTCAAGTGTTTCAAAAACAAAAACCCCATTTTGTACCCATTTACACCCAAAAACGAATTTTGGTTTACACATCACTATGATATGAATTGATTATCATGATTTAAGAATCAAAACAGTTAACCACTTGCCTCAAAGTGTTTGTAGTGTCTGATCCGTTGTTGCTGTCCCTCAATTTGGCTCCAAAAACCTCAAATTTGTTCTTGATTTTCTTTCCCCCAAATCCCCTCTCAAACCCTACGTTTAGAGTTATGTTGGCTGCCATTCATTAATCTCCTAATTAGGTTAAAAACCCTCCATCCCGTTTTTAGCCTAATGGGCTTAATTAAAGTGGCCCAACTCACCCTGTGTGGGCCCGGCTATGCCCAAAATTACCCCGAGACCCAATTACTACCCCCGGATACTCTTTTCTGACTATCTCGACCCATTCGGACTCAACCGCGCACTCAGAATTGGCGTCCGAATTAATTTATAAAAATCCTTATCTCACACCCAATTTAGTCTATACCGACTCCCGGCTGGGCTAAGTGTATACCTTGTCATTAATACTCGAAATGACGTAATTAAATTATTACTATTCACTTAGTAAATAAATTTCCCTAAACATTAACCATTCACTCCCCGATTAATATTTAATATATATATTGACATAATTAATTCAATTAAAATTACAACACACCAGTAATTTAAAATTTCCGCATTAATTAAATATTAAATGTGCAAAAATACGGGGTGTTACATTCACTAAGAAAGAAAATTCTCCCTCATGTTTGGCCACTGTCCGGTTTGGCGACTATCCGGGCCTCCTGTAGTAAGTACTGAAATTTCCTTTGCCTCTCTGTTTAAATAGCTATAAAAGGATTTGCGATCAAACCGCACCCCAAATTCCTCGATATTCATAGTATCTATCCCTAGATGTGGTTATTGACTCACATCACTACAACGCTGCTCTTGTGAGTTAAAAACTTCACCCGAAATTTAATCATGGGTGTCACTGCACTCCACCATATGCAACTACCTTTGGATGATCTCCTTTTATTGGACAATCACATTTTTGCACTTCCCTAGATTCTTATGGATGGACCTTCAAAAAAGCCCCTCTGAATTTCTCCCGTACCGACCATATTGGGTGAGTCTAAATTTATGCCACTGTCTGCTATTGCAGTACTTGGGTAACAATTGTGCCCTAGTGGTTATCATAATGTCAACTGCCTAAAAATAATAGTGGTGACTTCTACCGGGGTCACCATTCCCAGAATACTTCGTGAATTCGATTGAGGCTCTCCTCCTGCAGTCCTCCTAATGACCCTCGCTGGTCCTCCTATACGGTTTGGTATACCAAGCCCAACCGAACTCGTATACGATTCACGTCAACTATGCTCAATAGTAGGAGAACGTAAGGCGCATTATGAATCAACAGTCCTAAGCATAGGGATCTATATTAAAGAAAAGAAACACTAAAAATGTAGTAAGTCCACACAGATCCTAAGGACACTAGAACATGATGCTCTGATACGATCTATGACACCCCACCTACTTCAATCGCGCGTGATCAGTCCTTTACGAAATAAAATATGAGTCTTATTTGGTTCATTATTAGCATCACTGTAGGAAACATTTAAAATTACTAACTGCCTATTAATTAAATAAGCCGGTGCCAAATTTTATCTTTCAATAACATAAAATAATGTTAATCAAACCACAATAATCCAATAACCAATAATCAATATAAATGAAACCACGATGTAAAGTGTAAAGCAAAGATAAACATATAAAGTCCTCAAATAAACCATCGAGTAAAAATCCGATACATCCCATCCATCTAACCAAAATACTCTGAAATACATAAGTTTGATTGAAAAGGGGCAACATGCCCATCCAACATTGATAAGTAGAGCGGCTACTCAACAACCTGTAAGCCTCCACATCAGCTGCAACTTCGTGTCCTTTGAAAAGAATATTCACCCATGGCGTCCCTGTGGAAGGACACCTAAACGTTTTTGGAATTAGATTTGATACGGGTCAGAGCCCAAAACCTTTTAAAAACAGTTGCAAGTAATTAATATGCAACAAATAATGTACAGTAAAATTTTTCATATTTAAGTTGGTGTCGCACTCTCATGATTATACCACTCACCTCTAAACTAATGTGTGCACCTAGCACATACGTCTTAACCCGTCTAGTTATACTACCCCGCCTAACTAGTCCTATTGTAAACCTCACATATACATCAATCTAACCTGAGTATTGTCTAATGTTCCTTTCTTAGCAATTACGATCATTAGTTTAATTAATCATTCCATCATTTATCAATCTTATAACTTCACTCCAGTTATTTATAAACATCCACACTTAATGTGTTAATCCCATATACAATTAACTACACTATTATATACGAAATAAGATACTATAATAAACACACACTTGTTCACTCTTAATGTGTTAGGCCCTTATATAATTAACCACACTATTATATACGTAAAGATATACTACAACAAACACACATATGTCGCGTATAGTCGTCATCCCCCAAGTAATAACTCATTGGATATTATCCCTTGAGTAATAACTCAGTAGATGCCTTCCCCCGAGTGCTAACTCATTAGATGCCATCCCCCGAGTACCAGCTCGTTAGACGCCTTACCCCGAGTACTTCTCATTGGATACATTTCTTCACATTTCTATCATCATCCAGGGCATACTCACATCATCCCTGTTACTAATGGTCGAACTCTCACACGAACTCGATAAAATCACAAACGTATTGGAGGCGGCCATAGTCCTTCGATAGTGAGTCATAACCATACCCAAAATTACCTCACCTTGAACTTCAATCCTCACAAGGGCACATTTGTGGCGCTATGACCTGGGAACTATACTCACCCTACATTCACTAGCCAGGGGGATCACCGACATCGCGCAACCTCTTATAATAGAAATAGCGGGGTATGTTTCACATAAATATCATACACACACAAATATTATTTTTCACATATATATACATACTGTCTCTATACCCATGTATATATAAAATAAAATCGGCTAACCGTGCATGTCACTCGTAGCTTTAACCTAGAATCTCCTAGTCTAAATCTGACTCCAAAATTCATATGTAGTTACTTACTTATTTATATATATATCACGTTTATATATTATTTCCGATATTATGCCTATCTCAAACCGGCCCGTAAGCTAACTCTTTTTGAAATTCCAATGCGATTTCATAAATCATACCCTGAGTATTTTTTTCTCACCCTAAAACACCCGTGCATCCATACCTGGATTTGATTTTCAACTAAAGATTTCGGTCTCGAACACCCTTTCGTAGAAAATTCATAACTAATTAAAAAAATATGAAACTGGCGACCACGCGTTCGCAACGAAAAGATCTATCTCCATTATTTAACCGAAGGGTCATTCAAACAAAATACTTACCTCGTTTTAACGAGAATCTCAACTCATTCGAACGAGCTTCTAATGAGATTGACACTGTAACTCTCTAACCCAAAATTTTATAGTTTTAGCAATTCTAAACACGATTATACTTATCTTCACATTTAAATTCAACATAAATTAAACTCATAAAATTTAACAACTTAATCATAAATTATGCACTTTCTTAATTCCCATTCAAGAGTATGCAATTCCTTAGCTTTCTCATTCAAGATTGAATATTTATGTTTGGATTTATTCCAGAATATGTATTGAGAAGGGGTTGCCCTACTTATCACCCAAAATCCCACCTTTTAACATAAATACCATTCCCCAAAGTTCTTTTCAAACACAATATATTACCTACTATGATATGAACTGAATTTTCATGCATAAAATATCAAGAAAGTTAATCACTTGCCTTAATTGTCCTTCGATGTGTGATTATTATAGCCCAAAAGGATCCTTCAATCCTCTCACTTTTCTCCCTCTTAAGTCTCTCTTAGCTTTTTTCTTTTCTTTTTTCTCACCACAAGCCTCTGGGATGTTTTAATTGTGTATAATAGCTGCCTCCTGACCCTAATCTCCTTTTGAACCCCTTAATCATGTATTTAGGTTAACCTCCTCATGTAAAATAGTCTATATGCCTCCAAATGGGTCCCAACAAGTTTAAAAAGCTTTCGGAACCTAATTACTGGCCCCGGGTAATTAATTTTGACTATTTTGACTTATTCCGGATCAACCATGCACTCAAAATTTTCATCTGAGTCACTATACTTTAATTTCTTATCTCAACCGTAAAATAATCTACTCATAAGTCCCGATTGAGATATCATCAAAAATCCCTTCGTTCTCACTCACTACGACGTACTAACAATTCACTGTATTTTATTTACTATAAACGCACTCAGTAAATTTATCACATAAATATTAATCTTAATCTCACCTAATTAGTATTTATTAAATACATAATATTTCATTTTAATTTAATTACTGTACACGTGTAATTTAAAATAATACCCAAAATAATTAAATTCATAATTATTCAAAAATACGGGGTGTTACAATAAATCACACAAATACTATACAAACAAGCCATAATAGTCAATATTAAATAATCATTATCATTTATATAAAAATACGGGGTATTATAAAAGATTGTTAAACAACTAGAAATAAAGGTCCTAAAGTGTATGAATATTAAGCGATGAAATTTGTGTAGGCTCACAAAGTTCTTCATCCTCTTTGTTATTAATCAATCTAAAAAAGGGAGATGATTTGATGTAAATAAGAGAAGAAAAAAATTGATGAATGGAAGATTGTTCAAATGTATTAACTCAAATAAACCTAATGGGGGTTGTGTGGGTGAATAGTTTCTCGATGGAATAAATGCCCAATTCTCTTCAATTTTAGCAATCCTTGTTAAACATACAATTCGTTAAGATGATGATGAGGCAAGAAGATCTAAAATTAAACCAATCAAATAGGAAATCTAAGTTAATTGTGAAAAAATAACTAGATGATATTTATAGGCTCAATTTTAATGGGTCTTTATAGATCCAATACAGATCTAGGAGTTGTGTGTGTTAGAGAGTGATAATCAAAGTAAATAACACAAAAATAAATCAACAAATGATAATCAAGGTAAATAACATACAAATAAACCATGAGACATATTAATGAAGATAAATCCCTCCTAGGGGTAAAAAAACCTTGATGTATCCCAATCTCTCATCAAACTTAAAAATCATTTATACAATAAATGAATATACCTCTTCCTTGTTCCCTAATAATAAATTATCCTATATACATTGAAATCTCCCCCATTGACAATGAGTGATCCACCCGAAGCTCCATTGGATAAACGAGGAAGTCGCATTCTCCTCCTTAGAATCTCACTATGATTGAACTCCCTACTAGCTCAAACATCCCTTTTAGATACGAGTTTTGATCTTCAATTATATTACGAATAGATTAGATTGAATGCAGGAGAAGTGGATCAGATTACAAAACACCCTCAATTTGTCACAAAAAAGATCAAGTATAGATATAGTTTTTCTCTCAATTATGAAAGGAACAACTGATTTTGTTTAAAGAGATGCAATAGGTATGCTCTAAACCTAAAAAATACTCAATATAGGATAAATATAGAGGAATTTAGATATTTTGAATTTGAGGGAGAAGGCTTTATTTTTAGATTTTTTTTTACAAATTTGGCAACATCATGAGCATGACTCGTACACACGTGTTTTGGCATAGAGAAAGTCAACTGAGTGTAACCATGCGCACGGATATAAATTCGGTTGTGCCGCATGGGCTCAAACATAGCTATATGAATGGTTTGGGGGGGGGGGGGGGAACCAATTCTTCCTAAACAAGATTCATTTTTCAAATCTGGCATTTCCCTTGGGTTAAACCCAAAAAATACATCTCAATATAAAAAGTCACTTGCTCTTTTCAAAGTAACATTTGATCAAATTTGAATGAAAAATGTGTGTGTGTTCATATCATTCGAGGTTCAATAATTAATTCGTAAAATTGATACATATTTAAATGATAAAAAACGGAGGTCTTTTGATGTATAGATGATGTGTATTATCTTCAATGTCCAATGTTCATCAATGTCTAATAAACAAGACTCTCTCTAACAAACTTCTATATGAAATCAAGAATTTTGTCTTGATGATGCATGACTAAAACTCTTTAACATAAAATTAAGCCAACTATACTATATTAAATGAATATTTACATTTTCAATTTCCCCCTCTAACTATTCAGTGTCAAAACCCCCTAAACCTAAAATACATTAATTATAAAAAAGGAAAATCACTCCATATTATCCATTTAATCAGATAATCATGTTGCAATATATTTGAAATCCAATATAGCGAAACATAACCAAGATCGAGTCTGAGTTGGGTTGAGTCATAATCTTATGAGGTTTCCTATAAACGCATGAACAATACCAAAAGATCATGCAGGTATGACATGCACAAACAGTAACTCCTCTTGCTTGGGAATCCTCCAAAACTAGATCAATATAAAACATAAAGCGGGAAATATTCATGTAAGTAATGTGTATCAATGTGAAATCTCCACCTATCAATATTTTTTTCATTTAAGAAAAATAGTTATAGCATAAATAAAAGAGAAGAAAATCCCCCCGCTGGTGGCTTACATCAAGTATGAGTAATAAAAGCACCTATGCTACATAAAGCTCCACCTATCAATATCAATACCATAAGTGTATAAAATGATGTAACTCCCCCTTAAATAAAGTGTTTCTTCCCCTTCAAGCTACTTTTCTCCCTTAGATAACAAAAAAAATTCCAAGTAAAAACTCCCCTTATATTAGAAGTTTCTCGCCCTTTTTGACATGGGAAAGTCAAAGATAAGTATAAAGTATATAGATAATAGGTATATAGAATGTTAAGAAGAAAAATCATAATGGCAAGAAAAACTAGCAATGCATAAGCTAAAGAGCATGTGAAAAATCAATTCAATTCAAAATCTTTTAATTCGGATATTTATGGACAATATTGGTCCCGATTTATTTATTCGTTTGAGATTATTTATGTGCTTTTAAAATATATTATTTATTTATATTGGATGTGGAAACATTTGATCATTTCGGTTATCATTATTTTATCCCATCGCATGTTGTGGATGGTTTAAATTTATTTTAAATCACTTATTATTATTGTTGTTGTTGTTATTGTTGCTGTTGTTATTGTTGTTGTTGTTTTGATGTTGAGAATGATATAAATTATTTTAATGCACCTTATCTTTGGCATATTGGAATGACCAACCGGTATGTGAGAAAATAGGGGGTGTTGTATAGAGTTGAGGTGAGCTATAGTAGAAGTGAGTGCTAGTGGAGATGACATGAGACGTGAATAAGCCATATTTAATACTATTCAAGTTTGGACATTCCTTGCAAATATGGTATTTGACCTTGCGTGGTTTTCCTAAAAATATTTTTTAAGTATTCTGCATCCGGATCAGTAGAGCTTAGTAGGTAGACTTGTATCATTTACATCCTCTTAGTTATCCATTCTTAGATGAAGGAGTTCAATTATTTTAGCATTTTATCTCCGGGGACTTTATATTCCATGAGTTAGAGATTCTTTATTTTTCTTTCTAGTTGTGGATCAGTTGAGACCTTTATCCTATGGAGGATGTTCTGTTTATTAGTTGAGTTATTATAGACTAATATTTGTTGTCTCGTTTTATTATCACCATTTTATTTACTATCCTGGATGGATTCAGTTTTATTTTTATCCTTGATGATTAGAATGATATAAATTAGTTAAAGTCCTATATATTTGATATAAATTATTTTATGCCTGAGAAAATTGGGGTTTTTTTTTTTTTTTTGGGGGGGGGGGTAATTCCTCTAAATTTATTGAAAAATGATAAAAGAGCTTACATGAATGACTGATGACTTTATAAACTAGTCACCTATACAAAATAATGGAATTTCCTAATCATATCTAAAGTTGGGGAATCCCCAAGCATCCATCTTGAGAAGACCTATAAGAGCTTTTGGAAATACATCTAGTGCAGCCGATGTTATTTGAGATTGAGAAGAACATTCAAAGGAAGCAAGAATATCCATACATTTATTGCCCTCTCTAAGAATATGACAAAACTTAATACTTAAACCTTGAGATCTGTCTTTGATCTTGGCAATGGTAGACATAATACTCCATGGACATTTTTTATTATCATTCAGCACTTGAATCAAAGTTAATGAATCTGACTCTTCTGTAATATCTTCTAGCATTCTTGAATCACACATCTCAATACCTCTAAGAATAGACAGCGCTTCTGCCTGAACATTAGAACCACACCCAAAGCTATCAGTGTAAAACGTATGACCGCGGTGTGTGATAATTGATTAAATTAATTCGCAAGTTTTCGATTAAACCTTATTTAATTAGAGTCTATTTTTAAACCAAATCAATTCAGCCCCTAAACATGCAACTATGTGTGTGCGTGTGTCAACCCATAAATAGATAAAGCATGCGACACAAATTTCAGGAAAAATCCCCGAAGGGCTAAACCTTTTTTATTTTCACTATAATCTGTAAAGAACGGTTTACATGGATTATAATGAAAATAAGAGTGACATACGAAATACCCTCAGGTGTTGGTTCCGATGTCATCGGCTGGAATCTCCCGCAAGAACTCCAGATGATCAGCAATGGAAAAGAAACGGCTTCTCCACAAGAGTGAACTTCATAAGGACTCCCTCCACAATAGCACGCAGCTGTCGGTTGTAGAGTTCTCCCCACAAAGAATGAACAGAAGCAAAATATGTTCTTGAACACCAAAACAATTCACCAAAGCATATGGGATTTTTGTGAATTGAAAACAAAAAGGGATTAAACCCTAAAAGAAGAAGTCAAAAGGATTCTGCACTTTTGCAGTTTTCTGTCTTTCAAAACGCTGGGACTTCTTAATGAAAACAAAATCATTTAATGAGTAGTTATAGAAAAACGTGCCGCCTCAGTCGCTCGAACGAAATAGGGATCCCGCTCGAACGACGTACACGTGTCGTTTGAACAACATCGTGCGACATGCATATGTTGCTCGAACCAGATGACATCTCGCTTGAACGACCTGGCGTAAAAAACGAGGTACGCTACAGGACTTAGAAAAATTCTCATTCTCAAATTTTAACAAAAAAGTCCGCTCTAACACTTAGAAAATATTTTGAAAAAATATCCCAAAGCTCTAAGTGCAAATTTAAGGTATTGAAAACATAACCTTACTAAAGTAAACTTTGCGGAGACTTTTTGATGAAGAACCTTGATGTATTCGGATCCGTCTTGATGTAGATTGCTATTGAATTTCTTTGACGGTTGTAATGGTATACGACATAATTAATTGTGACGAACATTTATAAAAATATGTCCTTACAATCAGCATAAGCTTTAAGACGCATTCCTTCTGCATTTCTTAAACCCCTCCTACTCCCATAGGGCCTGGATTTCCTTTTGAGCAACCATCTACGTTGAGCTTTAACTTATTACCTTCAGGAGGTTTCCATTGTACTAGTCTGATAGATTTTGATAGAACTTGTTAATTACTCAATGGCTGAACCTTTATGAAGTCTATATCTGTATGCATATAGATAATCTTGTGGATTTCATTAATAGATTTAGATGCCTGCGTTTTTTTATCTTCATATCTCCATTTGTTTCTGGCCTTCCATATTCCCCAATAGATAAAAGCTGGAATGACTTCAATAATTCTGCCTCATTGCGAATTTGATGATTCTGACCACCAAGCAATCAATCTTCCTCTTATAGAAGGATTTAAACTGTCATTCCCACACAAGTTTTCAAAGTGACTTCAAACAGATATTGCAAACTCACTATTTCCAAATAAATGATCAGCAGATTATATATGATGAGAGAAACAGCAACCACATTTATAATTAGTATTAGAGCATGATCTATATTCTTAAAATATGTGTAAGCCCATTATGTTTTTCGTTGAGTATTATTTTATAGATACCCATTTTTACTTAGTATTATCGATTTTAATGTATGATTATTTTTATCTTCATAGATAAGGAGAGACTGAGGCATGAAGGTGGGCTAAGGACTTGGGGAGCCACTAGGGTAAATTCAGGATATAATGAGGTTTCGTAGGGGAACCAAGATGTTTCTGCATTCATGGCACATGCGGTTCCAATGACAGTGGTTGCAATTATGAAAAATCTACCATAGCCAGCAACCTTAGTGCCGCAACACATAATAACTATTGCGTCCACCTGGGAGAAGGTTATGAGTTCCTTTGCTAAAAATTCACCAAAGTTCGCAAGGTCAACCGACCCAATATTAAGCACCGCCTATGATTGCAAGATAACGTAGAGGTACAAAAGCAAATGTCAACTACTTTAGGCTGACATTACACGCCTTATAGTGGTATGAGTCGATCACCAGTAGTGACAACGGAGATGAGATGAAGATATCAAATTTTTGGGCTATGTTTTAGGATAATTACATTTTGTATGCACAGCGAGTGCCAAAGAATGAATAATTTCTAGAATTTGTATAAGAAAGAAAGTGGTGGAGTATGAACAAGAGTTCACTAGATTATCTTTATTTTCTACTGAAGAGGTGAACACCGAGGCAAAAAAGATGGAATGTTTCATTGATGGGATAACTTGGTAGATAAAAGAGTGTTATTTTGGGAAATATAGTGTATAAAAAGTATGCACAATAATGAATATAACATTATTACATTTCCAGTCTAGTATAGATTTCCATAAATTCAAGGCTTCAAATAAGGGTATTATCTCCTACTAATATATAAAAAAGGAGGATCAAGAGGGGAAAAATAAAAAGTGGAGAGGATAAGCAGCCACAACATAAGGACTAGTGTCTGGAATATCAATCGTTAAAGAAGCATAAGGGAGAACCATCGAGCCATCTACAACGGGTTCACAATGTAATTTTTTTAGAGACATTGTTATGGATGTGGGAAGACAATCCATTAGGCAAAAAGGTGTCCAAAGTAAAATCCAAGATAGTTTAATCACAAGGGTTTTGGGTTATATCTATCTTAGATACAGGTTTTTGAACCACTGTTTCCACCAGCACAAATTCATGTTTCGCCAGATCTTCTAGTGCCAACAAAGTTGGCCAAACAACAACTACCATGTTAAGGAAGGATGACCAGTATGGTACCTTATAGATTCAGGTGCTATATCGGGTGAGCTAGGTACATTCTTAACTAAAAGAAAGTTGAAGTCTCTCATCTATGCATGCGTGGTATGGGAGTATATTAGAATACATGGTTACACTAAAGCAATATGAGTAGGTGTAACTGATCGAATAACATATGGTTTATTTTTTACGACGTGGTAAATTTTCCAAAGATAGTATAATTAGAATAATATGGTTTATTTGCCATGGCATGGTTGATTTATCGAAGGTAGAATGGTTAGGATGGTATGGTTGATTTTCCATAGCATGCTCCATTTGACAAACATTGGATAATTAGGGTGGAATGGTTATTTTTCACAACATGATTGACTTATCAAAGGTGGGACGGCTAGGATGGCATGGTTGATTTTCCACGGCATGGTTGATTTACAAAGAAAGGATGTGTAAGGTGGCATGGTTAATTTGCCACGATGTGGTTGATTTGGAGAATGTGGGGCTTGTAAGATGGCATGGTTTATTTGCCAAAGGTAGGACGATTAAGATGGTATGGTTGATTTTTCGATAGTAGGAAAAGTAGTATATCACGATTGATTTTCCACGTCATGGATTTTTTTCCAAAAATAGGAGGGATAGGAGTGGCGTGGTTGATTTTTCATGGCATGGTTAATTGTTTTAGGGTAGGAAAGTCTAAGGTTGAGTATGATATGAGAATCCATAAGTTATTTGGTCCAACACTCAAATAGGTAGGTTACGTGTATATACGAGGGCTTCCTTATTTGTATTATTCCTTCGATGTATGATTTTTTACTAGTTGTTGAGATCTTGATCTAACAGCCTATTGTTACACCATTATAAATAGTTTGGTATAGCATATGAGGTTATGATGTATGGAACATATGTTAGCCCGTGAATGGGGACTAGTAACGGCATAGTGGTCGATATGAACACCTCGTAATTCAATTATAAAGTTAGCATTTATTATGTTTGCAAGTGTATCGTTAGGCCACGCACTAGGGATATAAAGGCACAAAATAGTGTTTTTAGTATGATGAAATGGGCCGAGTGTTGGGTCACCCTTTAGGATAAGTTTTGGGAGCATCTAGTTAGTGTGCTAGGTTTATTTGGGGACTCTAATTTAGGTCCATGGGAAATTTGTGAAAATTAGACAATTTAAATAAATGTTTAACTCTTATAGTTAACATAACACAATAGAGAACTAAACCCCGTCTATCTTTCTCATTAGTTAAAACTTGTTAATGATCTAATGCTAATGATAATCTAAGTTATTATTAATTTTATGTTAGATATTAAATCATATTATAAACGATGGAGAACAAGATTTATTCATTGCTTAATGTTTAGACCTGATTAAATTCATGGGAGGAATGTTATAGATTCACGATTAGCATGCTCTAATTAAGGATTATGAAAAACATAATCATTAAATTTGAAATTATGTTGAACTCATATTAATAGCATAATGATATTGATGAACATACTTTTTCAATATTATATTTAGCCATGTTAGTGGAACTATAACATTAAAAACCTGATTAGAATCCATTAAAGATCATATTATGATGTTTTTGAGATTAATTATAGGTTAGGAAAACTTTTTTTTGCGATTTAAGATAAAAAAAATGAAGAAAATAAATTATGGGCTCGATTTTGTATCACATGAATTTGAGCTATGACACGTTTTGAAAATGTCGGTAAATCATAAAAAAAACATCGCTGAAACAAAATCTGACGTTTTTGAAAAGCGTCGTGTAGCTCCAATCGAGAAATATCCGACGTTTTCGTAAAACGTCCGTAAATATTTTCCCGATGTTTTTCCCAACGTTTTCCTTTCATTCTAATCTTCCATCTCGCGTTGCATACTCTCATTCTCGGCCTCCATTTCACGTCGCACCCGCTCAGTTTCAGCTTCCATCTCACGTCACATTCTCACCATATCCTCTTAGTACCATGTCTCATTATCTATCCTATCATTCACATACTTTGTGTAAGATGAGCCAAATATATTACTCGGAGAGACACCTAGCCCATATGTCTGTTCACACCCATGCCTATCAGGTTCCATGATTTTCTCCATATATCGTCTTGTGCAACACTAGTCTCAGGTGTCTCCGAATGTTGGTGTTTAAAATCTCCATTTCTCACTGCACAAATCAACTCAAGTTTTATGTTCATGGATAGCAAAATAATCTGTAAGAATCCATTTTGTCAAGAAACTGATTTAAGCATCGAAGATGGTTCTTAATTGTGAAGAACGACACTCGAGCCAGGTTGTTATATTTAATGAACAGTGAATGGAAGGTAGTTGCTTATGCTAAGCCTCAATTTTCGATTATAAAAGGCAGTGATACATCCACTACCGAGTCGAACATAGAAAATACGACCACATGATAGAAATTCAGTACAAGCATTCTTAAAACAGGGTAAGACTTCACCTCTAGCATGTACAACATCAAAAAAGGCTATATACGGCTATGGAATGGAACGGATTTATCCATATTAAGGTTTACATGGATCAAATTACCCAGTATCATACGCCCAAGAGCAATTAATACAAGTTTGTCTTCATCTGTCGAATTTATACTCATGCAATGATTTTTTGATTTTCTTATTTTATGATTATCATCAAGATTGTAATCCAAAATATGGATATAAACCAAAATATAAAACACCAAAACTTATATCTATTTAAAGATGTGCAATAATTGTTGTCATTATATAAAACTTAGGCTTATCATATACGGGACATTGATTCCATAAAAAATGTAATGCATTATGTATGTGCGACTTACAATCGCTTGAGTTGCTTTTTCACAAACTGGCTCATTTTTTTTTAGTTATATGCGTTTTCTTGTACACCATCCTATGAGTTGGTACATATCCAAGATCTTTCCGCATCTACAAGCAAAAATTATTAATTATCAAATATAATTATAATAAAATAATCAATGCAAATAAAGAAAAATTTACCTTTTCTCTAACTTGAGCATGAATATTTCTACCGGATGTGTGAGGCGATGTCAGAAGCTTACGGATGACTTTGTTGTTATCACTCTTACACTAGTACAAGAGAAAAACAATCCATACTGTAAACACATTAAGAATAAATTTTGATAGGTTTTGTAATATCACTACTTATTATGGGGTTTTAACAACTTAAGAAAAAAAAATAACATGACATACCTTTGCATCAATTATGTCCCAATAATAGACGAGTTTTCTCCACTGACTCTCCTCAACCCTAGGGGGACAATGTGCCAAGCGTTCCACATTTTTGTGGTACGAATCAGAACCTTGGCACTTTGCAGTGGCCTTCCATTCTTTCCACTTCTTCCAGAGGGATTGCATTATAAGGTGCCTCATCTCTTCTATGGCGTTAGTATTATCCTATTAAATAATAAACATAAAAGTAAGTATGGATTGTCATGCATAATAACAATAAAATAATCAATGCAAATATGATATCCATCCATAATAAACTACATTAATGTCCCACATCCACTAGTTGTGGATGTGGGACAACAGTTAGATAATTGTGCATGAATCACACTAGCTAGATCAACAATACCCAAAAAAGGAATTAATAGCAATATTAGTGGACAAAGAGTTCAAGAACTCTTCATCCACAATAAACTAAATTTTGTAGATGGGACATTGGGAGATATCTACTATCTATTAAGGCACATCCCTTTTTCACAAAGTAAATAAAGAGTTTATTTAGTCTATTGTGCTCAAAGAAATGCGATTTTTCCTGGTCCGTTCTTTTTAACATTCTCCAGTCCATGTGTTTTAAGCATAGTTGTTAAAATCGTCCGATTCGCGAGTCGAATCGTACGATTCGATTCGATTCGGACACAAAACGATTCAAATTAGGATAAGAATCGCACATGTCTAAAGAATCGCCCGAATCGGTTCTGAATCGTTCGATTCCAAATCGAACCGTGAATCGGGTTAAAAACGATTCAGTAAAAAGGCAAAAAAAATGAACCGTAAATACATTTTAACCCAAATAAAAAAAAAAGTTGTTTCAACTTAATCCATTCAAACCGCAACCGACCGAAGCAAGTAAACAACCCACCAAAGCAAATCGAAGGTTGTTTCAACCGCAACGGTAAATCGAAGGCCGTTTTTTGGTTTTTTTCTGCAAAACGAAATCCGGTATGTTTTCTTTCTTGTTTTTATGTCTTATTCTGCTCAATCGATGGCCGACCGAAGCAAACAATTTGATTTATTGTTTTCATTTGCTTTTTTTTTAGGTTATTAAACCATACATTTTGAACTTTTGATGTTTTTTTAGTTTTTATTTTTAGTTTATTAAACGATTTATTGTTCTCGTTTGCTATTTTGCTGTTATTTTTTTTGCTATTTTGTTTTTTTAAGGTTATTTTGCTGTTTTTTATTTTGGTGCTTTTTTTTTAAGTAAAAGCATACATTTTTTTTATAGTTATTTTTGCTGTTTTTTGAATTTTCATTTTCATTTGATGTTTTCTTTTTTTTTTTTTGCTGTTTTTTTAGTTTTTTTTGTTATAAAACCAAAACGAAGGCTACTTTTTGTGCTTTTTTGCTGTTATTTTTTTTGCTATTTTGTTTTTTTTAAAGTTATTTTGCTGCTTTTTTTCAAGTAAAACCATACCTTTTTTTATAGTTATTTTTGTTGTTTTTTGAATTTTCATTTGCTGTTTTTTTTTTTTTGCTGTATTTGCTTAAACCATCCATATGCATTTGCTTAAAACGATTGAGAACATGTGCTAAGGTTATTTTTTGTGCTATATTTTGGTATATTATCATGTGCTACGATTAGTTTTTTGTCATATTATGCTTAATTATCAATTCTATAGTATCAAATCCCATTTACGTATGTTTTTTTTTCATTTTTATCATTTGATTCCAATTCGATCGGTTCGATTCACGATTCGCGATTCGGGGGGTCAACGATTCACGATTTGACAACTATGGTTTTAAGTACAAAACACCTCAACAGATAACATAACAACAATAGTCAATCTGCGTAAATTGCATTATAATTTAACAGAACTTAACGAGTGAATACCTTTTAAATCTCAAATCTATTGGCCTACAAATAAGTAGAATATGAAATACAAGTTAAAAAAGATTAGACAAAGCAAGAACATTATGCTTTATAATTTGTAGCAGCTATTCTCCTATGGTTCTTGTGCAAAAGCACCAGTAAAAAGATAAAAATAAATAAATAACAATTATCTCCCCAACGGGTTCATCAGTTGGAATTTCCTACAGGGAATATTTCAAAAATAGAATAAACAAATGATATTACGCTAAACATTTAAATTATAACAGAAATAGAATGTGGATGTGAAATTTTGTTATATAAAACATCAAGCAGATGTAGCACATAGGTTTCTAGTTTCTATTGCAAATAAAGTGCATACATGTTTTAGTTAAAGTTATACCTTGACATGAGTCCATGCATCATTCTTGAACTCTTCGTCCATGTGTCTCCAATCGCAATAAGTCAATGGTAGTGTGCCAAAAATCCTAGATTTGAAGCAAGTTTAGTTGCAGAATTTCCAAAGGGTTGGACGAATTCATTCACCTCAGTTTGTTAACTTCCCCCATCGTCACCCCAACCACTATGCATCAACGTAGGGCCTCTAGTTCTTGCCTATCCCTCTGAGATAAGATCTAAGTTTCCAATAGGCAATTGTAAAAAACATTAGTGCAAAATAATAATAGTTCATTAGTATATGTTGTTCTTTCAATTAAAATTACCTGCCCCTTGGTCTTGTTGGCTATTTACAGACAATGGAGGGCTTAATGGTCTAGTAGTAGCAGTGTGAGTAGCTGACTAGTTAGGTGGAGGCTCACGCATGATATTATTTTCATTAACCTCCTCTTGTCGCTTGGGACTAGTCATAATTGATCCATGGTGTTGAGTTCGACGTCCATGGACTGCCATGTTAGTCAACAACATTACACAACCCTCAAACTGACCTGCAAAACGGAGCATGAATAATACACAGATAAATACAAAAGGATTATTATCCTCTTAAATCTCCCAGTTGTATCAATAATACATAGATCAATGCAAAACGGAGCATTAATGATAATGATATCTTACTTTCAATGAGTAGGCTACAACGTCTTAAAAATAGAAACATGTCATCCTTCAAAGAAAAAATAGTACCTTTAATTTGCATAATGAAATCTTATTTTGGAATGCCCCCCCCCCCCCCCCCCCCCCCCACAACCCAAAAAAAGGCAAGGCTCTTACCGGTTAAAACCTCATTAGAATTTTTTCTTATAAATATAGAAACCAACTTCATAACAAATTTCAACGGATCATTTTTTACCCTTTCCCCATAATTTGTTCCTTATTTATTAGCCCCTATGCGCCTAATAAGATAAATATAGGATCCCATACTATGGATATCAAATATAATCAATCATATATTTATCTCTATTGGGAAGAACAAAAAGGGGAAGAAGAGAAGGGGGTTTCAGTTCTGTTTGGGCGCAGTTCACCCAAAGCTCAACATAACATAACAGTACCCTTCAAGGACTATAAATGCGCAGCTTTCTCTTTGCAAAACATCTCATCAACTTCTTAAAACTTGGCATTTTCATTCTTCAACAAGTTCTCACACTGCATATACACATTAGACACTAAAACATTAGGTGGTATAAGCCAAATCTCATCATTGATAATTCATATTAAGTTTCTTTGCTCTACGCCTGACATTCAAATATGCCGAGTACAGTTAAAGATACTAAACACGCAATTGAAGAAAAATCTCATAACAACATAACTCAAAGATGATAGTTAATCTTGTTCCAATCGAATCTTATTCCAAAATTGGAACACAATAAAATTCAAGAGAAAAATAAGTGTGTAATCAAATGTACCCCTTAATAAAGCTCCCAGTTGTATATGAATCAACCTACATACTAGCCTCATCATCCTCACGTGACTCTCCTTCCTTTCCCTCATCAACAATAGTTTAAATACTCAAAATTTTAAATAAAATGTAAAACTTAATAAAAAGACCTCAATAGCTCCAATCGAATCGAAGAAGAAATGTGCGATGTAGAAATCCTCCATCACAACTTGCAAATCCTTAAAAACAAAGAGATCATAACAAATAAACGTTAAGTCATAAACTAGCCATATTTGCCTAAACCATTAAATCATAACAACTTTAAATCATTAAAAAAACTATGTGGCCTAAACATTAAATCATAAATATTTACTCTCATATAAGTGGTTAGATATAAATTTAATTATTTCTATTTTGCCCCTACTTTCTTTTATAATTGTACATTCATCCTAATACAAATTAAAAAAAATTCCAGATTTCTACCCCATACCCTTTACAAATTCCATCAACCACTCTTTAAGTCCTAAATTTGATCAAAAATACACAAGAGAGATAGGTTTTGTCAATTAGAAACCTCTGAACACTACCCTAATTGTTTAATGTTTTTTCAATACCAACGAGCTTTTAAGGTCATATGAAATTATCACTAATACAAAGAGATAAACATGCATAAACCATGGATGAAAAGCCCTAAATTAAATCATCTTTTAAGAGTAAAAATACCTCAATGCCCTAACAAATCAGTAGAAAAAAATGAAAAAAATTACCTTAATCCTGTCAGTTCCAATTAAAAAGAAGATGAGAGTCTGATTGGTAGAGTCCAATTGATAAGAAAAAGAGAAATCGATTAAACCGATTGGTAGACTCTACCAAATATAATCCGATTCGTAAAACAGATGCAATAGAAAAAAAAAATGAAAAGAAAAAAGTAGCGGGAAGAAAAATTTGTTGGTTTGAATTTTAAACGTTGGCAACAAAAAATACAATTTTATCTGAACCTGTTGGAACTCGATCACACGTTAGAAGTTAAGGAAGATAATTCTGAAGAGACCGAACCTGCAAAAACTGCTGCTAATCAACTTTGGGAAAAATCTGATATTATGTGCAAAAATCATATTCTGAACAATTTGGATGATGCCCTGTATGATATTTATTTTTCTGTCCCCACTGCTAGAGAGTTATGGTTGATGTTAGATAAGAAATATAAAACTGAAGATGCTGGAAGTAAGAAATTTGTTGTTAATCGTTTTCTGGTTGACGAAAAATCTGTTTTGTCACAATTATAAGAACTTCAAGTCATTATTCATGAAATTAATGGTGAGGGTATGTCAATTAGTGAGGGTTTTCAAGTCGCATCTGTTATTGAGAAACTTTCCCCTTCCTGGAAAGAATTTAGAAATGGCCTTAAACATAAATGTAAAGATATGACTATGGAAGATCTCACTGTTAGACTTAGAATTGAAGAGGATAATTGCGTTAAGGAAAAAAGAGACGTTGCCACGGCAATGGCTGCCAAAGCAAACATTGCTGAAAGTAGTGGGGGGACCAAAAATCAGTTTAAGCCAAATAAGTACCAATATAAATTTAAGGGAAAAGGAAAAGCACCAAATAATGCTACGAAACCTAAAGGTGGGATTAAGAAATTCGGGGGAGACTGTTTTCTTTGTGGTAAACCTGGACATCGAGCCCAAGACTGCTTCAAAAGGAAAAACAATGAGAATCTCAAAAAACCTAATGGGGGTGCACAATCTTCAATTGTTGAAACTGATAATTTTCTGCTGTTATTTCAGAGGCGCACCTAATTAGCAACATTAAGGACTGGTGGGTGGACACTGGGGCCACCCGACACATCTGTGGAGACAAGAGTGTTTTTCCCACTACGAGGTGGTGGAAAGTGATAAAAAGTTCTACATGGGAAATTCTTCAGTAGCTTCTGTTGCTGGAAAAGGGAAGGTAGATTTAAAATTCACTTCTGGAAAAGTCCTGACGTTGAACGAGGTGTTGCATGTGCCCGACATTAGGAAAAAATTGGTCTCAGGCTCGCTGTTGAGTAAAAGGGGTTTTAAAATGGTTTTTGAATCTGATCAATTTGTTTTATCTAAAAATGGGGTGTTTGTGGAAAGGGTTACATGTGTGAGGGATTATTCAAATTAAATGTAACTGTTGACTCTGTTTTTAATGTAGTTAATTCTTTTGCTTATCTCTCTGATTCCTTATATTTATGTCATAGTAGACTTGGACATGTTAATTTTGCTTCACTTAGAAGATTAATGAATTTAGGAGATATTCCTAAATTGTCTGCAAATGTCGAACACAAATGTGAAATATGTGTTGAATCAAAATTCAAAAGAAAACCTTTTCAAAGTATACAACGCTCTACTGAAATTTTGGGTTTAATTCATACCGATTTGTGTGACTTAAAAGGAATTCAAACAAGGGGTGGGAAAAAATATTTTATCACCTTTATAGATGATTACACGAAATTCTGTTATGTGTATCTTTTGAGATCTAAGGATGAAGCACTTGAGAAATTCAAACTATATAAAACAGAAGTTGAAAATCAACTAAATCAAAAAATTAAAATTGTGAGATCAGATTGAGGAGGAGAATATTCTGAGCCCTTTAATGATTTTTGTAAAATACATGGCATAATACATCAAACTACGGCACCATATTGTCCACAACAAAATGGTGTGGCGGAACGTAAAAATCAAATGCTAAAGGATATGGTAAATGCTATGTTAAACAGTTCGGGTCTTCCTCACAATTTATGGGGTGAAGCGGTACTTTCAGCCTATTATATTTTAAACAAAATTCCCCCTAAGAAATCTGATAAATCTCCTTATGAATTATGGAAAGGAAGAAAGCCTTCATACAAATACTTAAAAGTGTGGGGGTGTTTAGCAAAAGTAGTCCTGCCTCCACCTAAACGAACTAAACTCGGACCTAAAACTGTTAATTGTGGATTTATAGGAAACGCTCAAAACAGTAGTGCATATAGGTTCCTTGTGTTTAATCAGATGTAGATAGTGTATCTACAAATACTATTATTGAATCTCGTGATGCAGAATTTTTTGAACATATTTTTCCACATAATCTCACTACTAGACTTAAGGATGCTCCTTCGAACATTTATATGCCATCTAGTAGTAGGCAAGAGAATGATATGGAAAGACAGGAACTTAGAAAAAGTAAAAGACGTAAAATAGATAAATCTTTTGGGCCTGATTATATTTCATTTTAGTTCGGGGGGATCCTCAATCTTATCACGATGCTCTTATCTCTCCCGAAGCTCTATTTTGGAAAGAGGTTGTTAATAGTGAAATAGAATCTATTATGCAAAATCACACTTGGGATTTGGTTAGCTTGCCACCAGGTTGTAAAACCATAGAGTGTAAATGGATTTTTAAAAGAAAAATGAAACCTGGTGGATCCAAAGAAAAATATAAGGCTAGGTTAGTAGCCAAAGGATATAAACAAAAGAAGGGAATCGATTTCTTTGACACTTATTCTCCGGTTACGCGAATTACTTCTATTAGAATTCTAATTTCCCTAGCATCCATCTATAAACTGGAAATTCATCAAATGGATGTTAAAACTGCTTTTTTAAATAGGGAATTAGAAGAGGAAATTTATATGGATCAACCGAAGGATTTGTTGTAAAGGGATTAGAAAATAAAGTTTGCAAGCTAGTTAAATCCTTATATGGACTAAAACAAGCCCCTAAGCAGTGGCATGAAAAATTTGATCAAGTAATGATTAATGATGGATTTAAAATAAATGAATCTGATAATTGTGTGTATTTTAAATGCCATAAAGATGCTTGTGTGATTGTTTGCCTATAGGTTGATGATATGTTAATATTTGGATCACATATGAGTATTATAAAAACCACTAAGAAGATGTTATGTGAACAATTTGATATGAAATACTTGGGAGTTGCAGACTTCATTTTGGGAATTAAAATAATACGAGTGTTGATACCAAATTTAGTCTGCTGACATGGCCCAATTGGGTGAAGACACGTGGAAATCTACATGGCAACGATAAACACTTACGAACAACACCTCGACTCCGAGGAACCATACTACAACGAGGAACTCTGCTTACCCGATCAACTCAGACGCTCCGACCTACAATAACTCTCCGAGGAACTTTTGAGTACCGAGGAACTTAGGCGGTCCGAGCAGCTTAGGCGATCCGAGCTGCACCTCGAACAAAGCATTAATAGCAGGATAACCAACAGTTTGACTGTTCATTAAATGCTTATCATTCAGATGTATACACTTAAGGGGCATTGAATGTATTACCCTTTCACATGTACAGTATTGAATGTATTACCCTTTCACATTAAAGCCTTAGGGCTATAAATACATTGTATTACCCTCATTGTAGGGAGACCGGAATTTCTTGAGAAAACTTGTAATCGAGAATTCCCAAACAGTCAGCAATAACAGAAACAGTGGACGTATGCCATTCTTATAAGGCTGAACCACTTTAAAAGTTCTTTGTCTCATTTTATTTATCTGTGATTAAATAATTAGATATAATCTAATTTTTTACATCAACAGATTTAGCTGCACCTCGAACAAAGCATTAATAGCGGGATAACCAACAGTTTGACTGTTCATTAAATGCTTATCATTCAGATGTATACACTTAAGGGGCATTGAATGTATTACCCTTTCACATTACAGCCTTAGGGATATAAATACATTGTATTACCCTCATTATAGGAGGACCAAAATTTCTTGAGAAAACTTGTAATCGAGAATTCCCAAACAGTCAGCAATAATAGAAACAGTGGACGTAGGCCATTATTATAAGGCTGAACCACTTTAAAAGTTCTTTGTCTCATTTTATTTATCTGTGATTAAATAATTAGATATAATCTAATTTTTTACATCAACAGATTGGCGCCGTCTGTGGAAAACGACTGGTAATATCGTTTTTCATCAAAAATAATTCATCACAAATGGCTGATATTCCAGAACCCAGCAATCGAAACGCTGGAAGCCCTCCAAATCCATCTGCTCCGCCAAATATTCCAGATCTGGTTGGAATCATGACAAATCTGGCCCAGGGCCAAACAGTCATGCAAGAAACTATGCGACAACTCATACAAACCCTCCATGGCGGTGCACCAACCCATTCAGGACTGCAAAGTATTCAAAGAAATATATGTTTACCTTCTTCACGTATTAGGCGTACTGATTCATATCGTACTGAGTAATCTGAAGATTGTTCTTATCAACCTGGACGAACTTCGTCAGTGCGGGCCACAAATACTGAACAACGTATCACTCTCTCTCCAGAAAGGACTAGTGCGCTAGAGAGGTTAAGCAGGGTATCACCTTTTGATCGATTAGGACCTGGAAGGAGTAGAAGTCCTCCTAAAGTCGCATCGAGGAGTTTTCGACGACCATCAGACTTAAGGGAAGGATCTGCCCAGTCGCGACCAGCTACTCGTCAAGATAGATCCCAAGAAGCCACATCAACGCGATCAGTTGCTCGAACCAACAAGCCCGAGGAAGGAAACGATGCGTGGAAAGGCTCTATTCAGAGGCTGGAGGATAGATTAGGGGAAATTGCTAAAGCCAAGAACCCTCTACAACGAACTTTTGTTCAAGGAACACCTTTTGTCCCAGCCATTGTAGATTTTCCAACACCATCAAAGTTCAAAGCACCTGTTGTGACCCCCAAATATGATGGAAAGACCGATCATGTCTTTCATATAGAACAATACCAAGCTGCAGCCGACATCTATGCTGTTCCAGATGAGATGAGATGCAGAGCATTCTCGGGAACTCTTACCGGATCTATTCAAATATGGTATAATAACCTTCCTCGGGGTAAGATCTCAACTTTCTTTCAACTGGCCGAGTTATTCATTGGGAATTTCTATTTTGGGGCAAAGCCAGTTAAACGAGTAGCGCATTTGTTAAGTGTTAGACAAAAAACTGCTGAAAGTACCAGAGATTATGTAACTCGTTTTAATAACGAGAAGCTCGAAGTCATTGATTATGAGGAAAAGACAGCGATTACCGCCTTGATGAGTGGACTACTGCCCAACAAGTTATACGACACTTTGGCCAAAGATCCACCTAGAACTATGTCATATCTGATGGGAAAAGCGGCCAAGATTATGAATGCCGAGGAGGCTATGGCTGCGAAGAAGAATATGGATGCCAAAGAAACCAAGGTGGAAGGTGATAAAGCTAAGAAGAAAGAGCATAAGAACAATGGTAGTGACAAACACTCAAAAACAAGGTCGTCTTGGGAAGTATTGAGGAAATTTGATAAGTATACTCCTTTGAAGAAAGACATCAACCATGTTCTAGAAAAAATCAAGAACAACGAGGAATTAAGCTGGCCAGAGAAAATGAAGGCAGACCCTGACAGGAGGAATAAGGCAAAATATTGCGAGTTTCACAAAGATCATGGCCATATGACTAAAAATTGCATAGCTCTTCAGAATGAGATTGAAACACTCATCAAACGAGGAAAACTGGCAAAGTATGTTGATCGAAGGAATGATAGAAGAAATAATGACCGAGCAAGAGAGAGGTGTAGATCTCCTCGTCGAGCAGAGGAGAACAAGAAGAGAGACCATGAAGTTGATCCAGAAGACGACCCCGATCTTCCCAAGAGACCAAGGCAGCCAGAACGTGAGGTATTTTCAATACGCTTGGGGTCATTTGACTGTAATGTTATTACAGGTGGAGATGCAGGAGGAGGAGACCTTAATGCCGAGAGAAAAGCTTACCTCTGTGAGGCTCAAGCTTGCTCATACATTCAACGAATAAATCTAGCTGAGGAGGATCGCCCGAGAAAGGTGAACAAAGAGAAATTGGTCATTGGTTTCTCAAAGAACGACCTCGCAAGTGTTCTATATCCTAATGATGACCCATTGGTGATCAAAATGAGGATGAAGGAGGTAATGATTTCAAGAGTACTGGTCGAAAATGGTAGCTCGGCAGACATCATGTTCTACTCGTGCTTCGATAGTTTAAATCTAAAGCTATCTCAACTGGAGCCTTATCATAGACCCCTCCTCGGTTTTGCTGGCGAGAAAGTATTTCCACTTGGGACAATCAGATTGGACATATTCATTGGTACGTGGCCTGCTTGTCGAACAGAAAGAATACACTTCTTCGTGATGGATAAGAATGTTCAACCATCATACAATATCATCATAGAAAGAGTAGGATTGAAGAAGTTCGAGGTTGTACCATCTACGGTACATCAATGCCTAAAATTTCTAACAAATTTTGGAGTAGGAGTTGTGAAAAGTGATCAGAAAGTAGCTCGGGAATGCTATTATTCATCCACCGAGCAAGAGGAACTGGAGGAATCAAGGAAAAAGACTACTACCTATCAAGTGGATGAAGGTGCATAAATTGAAACATTGGATCCTAGAGATGAGTCGCAACTCGTGAAGGGTCAAGTGGTGGAAGCTACTGAAAAAATCATCCTGGACGGCGAACACCCTGAACGAACTACTCAAGTAGGTTCGTCGTTAGAAGCCTCACTAAAACAGGAATTGATAACTTTCCTAAGAAGTAGAAAGCAAACTTTTACGTGGAGTCATGAGGATATGCCTGGGATAGAGCCAAATTTCTTATGTCACGAACTCAATGTGAATAAGGAGATCAAGCCTGTGAAGCAGAGAAGAAGAGTATTCAGTCCCGAGAAGAATCAAGTTATACAAGAGGAAGTCGAGAAGCTCCAGAAAGCTTGCTTTATTGAAGATGTTAAATATCCAGACTGGTTAGCAAATGTGGTAATGGTGAAGAAGAAGAAGAAGAAGAACAACAACAAATGGAGGATGTGTGTAGACTTCACCGACCTCAACAAAGCATGCCCAAAGGTTCATTTTCCGTTGCCCCGAATTGATCAACTAGTGGATGCTACCTCAGGACACGAGTTGCTGAGCTTCATGGATGCTTATTCTGGTTACAATCAGATTAAAATGAAACCTGAAGACAGGGAGAGTACTTCTTTCATTACCCCTAGGGGAACTTATTGTTATAATGTTATGCCTTTTGGTTTGAAAAATGCAGGTGCAACATATCAGCGGCTGATGAACAAAGTGTTTGCAGAACAAATCAGTTGCAATATGGAAGTCTATGTTGACGATATGCTGATGAAGAGCAAGAAAGCTGCTGATCATCTAGTTGACTTAAGACAGACCTTTGATCAACTAGATAAATATCAAATGAAGTTGAACCCGACGAAGTGCATATTTAGATACGAGAAGGCATGTTTCTCGGGTACATTGTCAATCAGCGAGGCATTGAAGCTAACCCTGAAAAGATCAAAGCTCTGTTAGGGCTGCGATCCCCAACGACGAAGAAAGAAGTATAAAGTCTTACGGGACGAGTAGAAGCACTCAACAGATTTGTATCGCGAGCAACTGATCGATGCCTCTCATTCTTCAAGACGCTCCGAAAAACTTTTGAGTGGAATGATGAATGTGAAAAGGCTTTCCAAGACTTGAAGAAATATTTGGGAACACCTCCACTGTTATCCAGGCCAGTGATGGGAGAAAAATTATACTTGTATCTGGCAGTGTCTGAGAATGCAGTTAGTTCGGCATTGATAAGAGTGGAGAATGGAGTACAAAAACCAATCTACTACATAAGTAAGGCCTTTCGAGGAGCAGAGATCAGATATCCAAGGCTGGAAAAATTGGCACTAGCATTAATTGAGGCAAGTAGAAGAATGAAGCCATACTTCCAGGCTCATACCATAGTAGTATATATTGATATGCCATTGAGGCAAGCCCTTCATAAATCAAAAAAGTCAGGAAGATTGATGTGCTGGGCAATTGAACTCGGTGAATATGATATAGTTTATGAACCCAGATCATCGCTAAAAGGGCAAGCGGTAGCAGATTTTATAGCAGAGTTCACCTATCCTGATACCCCGAGGAGCAAAAGTTTCTCGCTGATCAACCTGTGGATGTTACAGGATCATCAAATGCAAGCCCAGACCAACTTAGCTTGGTAAAAGGGCAAGTAGATGTTACAGGATCATCAAATTTAAGCCCAGACCAGCTTAGGTTGGTAAAAGGTTAAGAAAAGATGATCGACGAACAGCAAGAAATATCAGGAGATGGTGATAGGAAGCAACAAACTTTTCACCGAGGAACTCTGTCAGATCAGCAATTTGAAGACTAGTTGCCTATATGGAGTCTGTATGTGGATGGTTCATCCTGCACTACAGGATGTGGCGCAGGGATAGTTTTGAACAGTCCGGACGAGATCGACATGGAATACGCCCTACGCTTCCAATTCAAAGCTTCCAATAATGAGGCTGAATATGAAGCCATGATTGCAGGTCTTATTTTGGCGAAAACTATGGGGGCAGAACAAGTTATTATTTTCAGTGACTCGCAATTGGTCATAAATCAAATGATGGGAGTATATGCAGCCAAAGGCGTATTAATGATCAGATATCATGCAAAAGTGAAGGAATTGGTGTCAGAATTTGCTTCTATTCAGCTGGTCAGAATACCAAGAATGGAGAATGCGAGAGCAGACGCCCTAGCTCTATTAGCATCAGCTACTCGTACCGAGCTACGAAGAACAATCCCAATTAAAGTTTTAGCTGGTCGGAGTATAGATGAAGATCTGACGATGAACTTTATTACCCTCGATTTAGGATCATTATGGATGGATCCCATCAGGGCATATATTGAGAAAGGGGAATTACCAATTGATAAACTTGCAGCCAAGAAACTAAAGTTTAAGGCTGCTCGTTATGTACTGACTAATGGTATTTTATACAGACGAGGAATTATAGTAGGTTAGCAAAGATGTGTGCATCCCACCGAGGTGAAAGATTTGATTGAAGAGGTCCATGAAGGGTCCTGTGGATCCCATGTAGCAGGTCGGACTCTTTTGCAAAGAATGATGACTCAAGGATACTACTGGCCGATAATGAGGGCTGATTGCATAGCCTATGCTAAGAAATGTGACAAGTGTCAGCGCTTCTCCTCCATCCGAAGAACTCCCCAAGCGTTATTGACACCCATTACTTCCCCTTGGCCATTTGCCATATGGGGAATAGATTTGGTTAGGCCACTGCCGACGACTAAGGGAAGGTTTAAGTATTTCGTGGTCATTGTAGACTATTTTACTAAATGGGTTAAAGCTGAGCCTCTCATTGATATGACGTACGACAAGGTGTACCAATTTATTTGGAATAACATCATTTGTCGATATGGTCTTCCTCATGCCTTCATCACAGACCATGGAACACAATTTGACAACGAGGAGTTCGCTGCCTATTGTCATCAGTCAAATATTTTGAAGATCCACTCAGCACCAGGCTGTGACACCCCGCCTAATTAAATACCGGGCGATCACTCCTTTATTAAATTAAATCAAGGTAAACAGTTGGTTCATTCTCAGCATCACTGTCGATAAAAATAAATTTTCCAATTTATCACCCTAAATAATTAAGCTAAGTGTCAAAAATATTTTCATACAAACTTTCCAAATTTTAATTAAAGAAAAGATTTATTTACTTAATAACAACATTTCTACAATTAAGAATCACACCACAATAAACCAAATAACATAATACATTCGTCAATCGAATGTCAACATATGAAACTAAAATCATAAATCCATCCCGAATAAATCCCATAGAACAATACTGGAAATAACTGAAATATAAATGTCCCAACAACAAATGAAATAATGAAAAGGGCGACACATGCCCAATAAATGAGAATACTAGAAGTGGAGACAATAAAGAAAGCCGTCTACGCAAGTGACCTGCAACTCCCACCTAAGCTGCAGCCCGTTCCTCTCAAAGGATCCTAAGCAAGACGCCCTTGTGGCTGGGCACCTGAAATATATACATATATATACAAGAGAGAGAGAGAGAGAAAGAAACGGGTCAGAGCCCGAAAGTGTGTTTGATTTAAAATACGTTTAGCAAGTATTTAAATTGATACAGGCCAATGCAACAACATATTAGTGCGTCACTCTCTTGAGAAATACTCACCTCTCTTCTAATGTGCACACCTATCGCACTAATCTTCCCAACGGTTTGTCTTATCAATTATCGCACTAGTCTTTCTAAAAGATTTAACCTATCTTAGATTACTCGTAAGATTTACAATTTACTAATTCCACTTTAGAAAGATGTTTCAATTTGTAACCAAAGTTCTCTATTTTTAACTTTATAAAAACAATAAAGTTTCCAGTGAAATATTATGCTTTCTCAAAACAAGTATTTATAATATGAGCCAACAACCATGTCCTACCTATCAAATCTTAGTAGGCAGTTTCAAATATCATAATCTCATATATATATCAACTACTCGTATAATATATATATATATATATATATATATATAACAGCACCCCGAATAAAACTATGGTGTGTGCATACTTCCACTATCCAAACCCCATACCACTCAAATCAAGGGGAATACAAATTCGGAATCACTCTCGAATTGTATTAACACATACACTAACAATATCGAGGCGAAGCATAGATTCCAAGTCTCTAAGAGGATGGCACATACTCGCGTCTCTTAGGACCGTCTGAACTATCGATTCGATAGCCTGTACCAAGGATATCTATCTTCTAGGGTACAAGTCAATATCCCCCATAAAGGTCCCATCGAGATAAGACTGTCCCAGCGCGGTAACCTCAAGGATAGCAAGTAGCGCGGTATGTTTTTCACATGCATATAATATATGTACACACAATCATATAAATATACCCCTTTATCATATTGAAATAGGTTCTTCTCATCACCCATAATTATACCAATTATCCTTAATTTCACATTTATAGAATTACGTATAAGGTTTCATTCCTAACCTTAACTCGATGGGTTTTCTCACTTATTACTTAACACTCGTGGATTATGACCCCACAAATCTGAAATTCAGTAAGTGACTTTATTAGATTTCCAACGTAACTCTCTTACGCACCTCACCCTTTGAATTCATAAGCTTACCAACCTAAAGTAAATATCTCAAAAATACCATTCTAGTTGAAGATTAAAGGTTCCATCATTTATTCATATACCCTACTGGTCCTCAATGTCTCCCAAAACATTTTATTTAGAATGCCCAAAAAATTATTTCACGATAAACTTAATTTAACTAATTAAACAAGGGAAATAGGAGTCTGCCAGGAGGGGTCGATCGATCGAAGCTTGGGGCTCGATCGATCGAACCTTCGATCGATCGATCAAGCAGGTCTGGGCAAAATTCTGCAGAATGTAGTTACGGGATTCATCAAACTTCTTCATCCAAAACTATGTTTTTCCATTCTAATCATCCCAAAAATCCTACTATCATCATCATAACATTATACCAGGTGTTTATAACGTAAAGCATGTGTATAACTATCATTAAACATGAATTTTCAACCTAAAATCATGTCCAATTATCAAGAACCCTAGAATTTTCTTAAACAGATTTCTAATGAATCTTTCTCCAATATTTCTTTATTATGATCACCAAATTTCGTGGATTATTACCTCTACATGGCAAGGGTTTCCAGAATTAACATATACATCAATACTACATGGGTTCTCCTATCAAAAATGGGGTTTTCTTCCATAGTTTTTATCACAATTCATTCCTAAGCTAACATGAAGATTGCATCAACGAAAATAACAAGTTTAAACACTTGCCTGGGATTTTGGTATGCAGATTCACGGCTGATTTTGGTATGGTTGCGTTCCTCGACTCGTGATCTACGCGGTGGTGGTGGTGGCGGTGCAAACTGGTGGCTTTTTGGCCTTGGATTGCCTTGGAGCTCTCTCCTCTCTTCTCCAATGGCCGTCACTTGATTTGTGAATGTTCTAACCCTAAGAGGCTGACCTAATGGCTGATATAGGTTGGCTGAAATTCGTGGGTTTAATTACCCACTTATGTAAAATGACTAAAATACCCTCCCGGGGCACCAATTAGGCCTAAAAACGCCCCGAGACCCAAACTAAACCCCCGAGTATACTTTTCTGACTTTCTCGACCCTTACGGACGTGTTGGTGCACTCAAAACGACCATACGAACAGCTTATAAAGTATTCACTTTTTATTTAACAAAATTAGTCCTGACGTGACACGGGCACGTCCCGACTTAAATTTCTGAAATAGTCATTTAATTCACTCTTGACAACATTATAAAAATAAATCTCATATATTACTATACTCATCCAGTAATATGCAACAAATAACAAATTTCCAATAATTACTAACTCTCATCACGCTAGTAAATATTCAAAGCAACATTCCGGATTAAAATTAAATTAATTTATCTTAATTAAATTTAATAAATCCCATAATTTTAAAAGCTATAAAAATACGGGGTATTACACAGGCCATCCTCAAAGCAATGGGCAAACTGAAGTGACAAACAGAACGCTGTTGAATGGCTTGAAGAAAAGACTGGATGATGCGAAAGCAAATTGGATCAACGAGCTACAATCAGTGTTATGGGCTTACCGAACTACTCCCCGAGCAGCAATAGCGGAATCTCCATATATGCTGGCATTTGGAAGTGATGCTGTTACACCCGCCGAATTAGGTCTCCCAACACACAGAATACTGAATTTCAATTCCCCTGTCAGATATTTAATGAGAAGGTTAGACTTGGACATGCTCGAGGAGGTTAGAGAAGAAGCAGCCATTAGAAATGCTGCTTACCAGTAGCGAACAACTTTGTTCTACAACAAGAGAGTGAAGAAGTGTGACTTGAAAGAAGGAGACTATGTGCTAAAGAAGGTGATTCAAAATCACAACAAACTGGAAGCAAACTGGCATGGACCCTACCGAGTTAAAGAAGTTGTTCGACCAGGTACATACAGAATAGAAACTTTAGAGGGGGAGGAGTTTAAGAATGCATGGAATGCTGAACACTTGCGCAAATATTATCAGTAATGTAAACTCTCATGTAATGCAGTTTCATCAGTATGAATAAAGCAACAATGTTCTGCCCAGTTCTTTCCTTTTATTGGAATTTTTTTGCGGAATACTAGTGTTACACACTACTCAGCAAAACTCGGACTACTCTACTCAAATGTATTCCTACGGGAAGTAAAACTATTCCTAAAAATGCCAACTTATGTTGGTTAGGAAATGTATTCCTAAAAATGCCAACTTATGTTGGTTAGGAAGTAAATGTATTCCTACGGGAAGTAAAACTATTCCTAAAAATGCCAACTTATGTTGGTTAGGAAATGTATTCCTAAAAATGCCAACTTATGTTGGTTAGGAAGTAAATGTATTCTCGAAAACGCCAACTAAAGTTGGTCGGGAGGTAAAATTATTTCAGAAAGTGCCAAAGCTCCTCGTAGAGAAAAAATCCACTAACTGTAGTTGGTCGAAAAGGAAAATTTACCGACCTTGGTTGGTCGGAAACATATTATGAATACGAGAAAGTGATCGAGCAAAATTTTTGATACTCGTAACTTTTTAAATTACTACTAAGTTGGTCGAGAAACAAAAGATCATTTTTGCCAAGTGACTACCACAAATTCAAATTACTCGACAATAAGTTGATCAACAAATAACACAATATTGTTATCTTTTTAACATATACACATGCACAGATGTAAAGTGTTACAAGACAATGGCAGTCAAGATTTGCAAATAAAATTATTTCATTAAATGTAGAACAAAATACATCAGGAATGAAATACAAATTTATTACATTAATATTCCTATTCTATTGGTTTCTTCCCCTCTGCTTTTGAAACAGGTTCCTCGCGAGCAGGTGGATCATTTAAAGCAAGAGGGGAATTTATGAAGTTAAGATCTTCAAGCATCTTGATATTCATCACAGATGGTCGATCTAGGAGGTGCTCGGGACGAGATATCTCGACATTGGAATGGAGATTATAATCGCCGAGGTATTTAGAAATCAGACATCTAGGGATGGCCCGAGCAGGGATCCAACTCATATCAAGCTTAAATGGTGGTAGTGGTAGGTCGAGCAGCCCAGGATTATGGTAATCCCACAGGTAATGACCCTGTTCCAGTTGCAGCACACCTAAGGCATTCAACCATCCCTGTTTGTAGCCCTCATTATTTGCATTTTGGATACGATCGTCCAAGTGGTAGAGAGCCTCGTTGTAGCCAGCCATCCAGAACTCCCTGGGCTGCTTGTGGAATTGATATGTCAATCCTTCCAGTTGCTCATAGAGATTTTTTATGAAGAGTTCTTTATTCTCCAAGATAGATTTCTGCGCAGAAAGCTGCTCTTCCAGACCCCTGATCTTCTTAGACATCTCAGCCAATGTCTGGTTCTTCGCCATCAGTTGGAAGGCCTGGTTCTCTAAAGAAAATTGAGTCCTCTGTTCCTCGACAGGAATCCGAGCAGCTCTTGCTCGTCCCCGAGGAGCTCTTGCTCGTCTACGAGAAGATGTAGAAGGGCCAGCTCTGTTTAAGGTTTCCAACTCATCCCTCAGGTAGGCGTTCTCGACCTCCAAGAACGAGAATCCCTCGTCAGTCACTGGGATCAAAGCATTTGAGGTGGAAGCTGCAGACTTCAAATGAGACACCTCTCTTTGCAGGTTATTATTTTCTTGCTCTAATAACTCAGCTATCTGTCTGTGCTCTTCGACCTCAGCCTTCAACGTTCTCTTCCGCACATCGTAAGCAGCAAAACGCTTATTATATCCCTTATCAGCACTGATTTGCTGATACTTCTTCTCGTACCCCTCGTGCAAAAGGGCCGTGGATTCCTTATATTATTGCTGAAGTTCTTCAAGAGTGCCTTAGAGATCCTCAATCATATCATAATAAGCTACATTATTGGCCACTGCACGATCAAGCAGACACTTCAAATATTGGTAGGCTTTAATTGCCTGTTCTGAAGCATTTTGGTCGAGGATGTCGACGATTTGTGCTGCACTCAAATCTGTGTGACCAACCTTAAAATATTCATTGCATTGCCGTAACAGCTTTGTATCATGAGCAGACAATAATTCCATCCTGGCCAGAAACTAGTAGAGGAAGAAAAAGCAATAATCAATAAGAGTACCAACAGAGCATGAAGAGGAGAAACAACAGTATTCATAAACAAAAGTTCAAATTTTATTATATCACAAAGTTCAGAGTTACATGTCCAGGATTACATTTGACAAAGAAAAATAAAATAGAGAGAAACCCGAACAACTCTACACCTTTTCCTTGTCTCCCAAAACTTTCTCGGGAGGCTGGGACGAGGAGGTAGGTTGCTCGGAGGGAACAGAGAGTTTCTCGGGGAGCGATGGCAGTTGCTCGGATGAAGTAACGAGTTGCTGAAGTTCCTCGTTAGTAGGCTGGATGGCTGGGGGATGAGAAACTTGATCTTCCATCACCATGGAAGACTCCTCAGAGGCAGCTAAGTCCTCTTCTTCGTCTTCAGGAGTTGGAGGGGGGCCAGGGATATGTCGCTGAAAGAGTTCAGAATTTTCATCAACCTTCATCTCCTGCAGAGCAGCGACCCAGCCATCTCTAAAGTATTTCAGGTTGCCATATTCTACTTGTGACATCATGGCAGCCAAGCCTTTGTTCCACCCTTTATCCCAGCCGACGCTGAAGGATTTCTTAACAGCCAATTTACTTTTAGCCTTCTCCGAGGAAAGATTCTCGGAAAGAAGGTCATCAGCAGCTTTCAATTTACTCTCAATTTCCTCCTTCTGACGACCTACTTCCCGAAGTTGACCCAACTCCTCTTCAGTAGCCTTGAGTTTATCTTCAAACTCCTCAGCATTTTTGAGCTTCCCTTCGAGCTCTTTATTCTTCTCCTCCAAATCATTTACTTTTTTCTCCAACCCCTTGGAGACCTCAATAAACTGAGCCTTCTCCTGCTCAGCCGAAGAAAGTTTTTTCTCCCAAACTGCCTTATCATCATCATATTTCTGACGAGAGTCGTTCAGAGACTGCGCCAAGCCTACCAAAGCTTCCTCTACACCAGACGAGGAGCTTGAAGATTTAATAGCTTCATCTTTCTTCAAAATTGTATTAAAATAGCTCACCAACTGTGCAAAAAAAATGAAAGCAAGTTAGTGCACAGATACAAAAAGGAAAGAATAAAAATTTAAGACTATAGGACTTACAGAAGCAATGTGGTGAGCTGCCAATGTGGTAACCGTGTCCCGAGAAAGGTTTTCTTCAATACCTTGGATCTCGGGAATGATCCAAGTCTTCACCGAGCTCATGGCAGAGCTCGGGGGAATGAAAGTAGGAATACCAATTCCAGTAGTTGGGGGCTGAGAGATGGTTTTAGCCAAATTGACCGAGGAGCTCTTCTTCAGCCTCCTCGGAGGAACAGGAATAGTTTCGACCTAGGAGGACCTCTTGGTCGGTGATATGACAATCACTTCTTTTGGAGCATCAGTCTTGCTCGGGGCCACTGGAGACTTCTCGGCAACCTTCACAGGAGCAGCCGGAGGAGCTGCATCAATTTTCTTTGTCCCTTCTGGGACATCATGTTTACTTCTTTTTGCCTCTCCAGCACCAGAGGCAGGTTTCTCAAAAAGGGTGGGAGGTCTTCTTTTCTTCATCCTTTCACTCAAAGGAATATGTGATTCAGGCGAAGAACTTGTAGAGGCTGGTATTGGTTCTGCGTCGCTTATCACAGGACGAGCAGTGAAAGAGGAGGTGTAACTCTTGTACTGCAGCAAATATGAAGCTGACCTAATGTGCTCGTCGGAAACAGTTTGATGCAAAATCCAGATAAGTTTTAAATTCCTTATATTAACGTCTGCCTCTTTTGGACACTTTCTTTTGTTGTCAACTGCAAATAAATCAACATTAAAATATCAGTGACACATTTTATCTAACATAAAGGAAGCATAATCTAAAAATAAATAAAATGAAATAAAAATAACCTATCCCATTGCTATAGGGAGGGCATCTGGGACCCTGATACACTTCATCTCCAGATAAAGGAGCATGTTGCCAATTTTTTATAACAACCCCATGCTCAAAATAGTCCCTATTGGCATCTGGGAGATTGACCACTAAAGCCCTATTTAAAAATCTAGTTTTTAAATAAAAAGTATTATCACCAACAGCCCATCTATAACAAAATATGATTTCTGGAATTCCTATGCGAGTTCCATGAATTTGATTTAGTCTATGAACCCCATTAACTATTCTCCATGTATTGGGGGCTATTCTTGCAGGAACAACGTCAAAATATTGACAGAATTCCAGACATAAAGGATTTTTGTGAAAAAGAAAAGCCACATTCAGCAATAAAGAGACTGGGGAACCAATGTCCCTCAGTCAAACGGAAATAATCGAAAGGTTCAGAAAGTTTCTCCAGAACAACCCATGAAGGAATAGAAAAATCAGAACGAAATTTATCAAGAGATTCAACAAGGTAAACCATGATGCATAAAGGAAATGAAGAAGAAGGAAGAAGATCTTACAGAAAAAGGGTGGATCTGTTGACAACGAACGATGAAAAGGATGAACGCACAAGAGAGTAAGACAATGGAAAACTCGAAGATACAAATTTGAAAAAGTATAAGACGATGGAATTGTCTGTGACGCTTAAATACCTTATCTTGGGAAACGGTAAAGTTAATGATTACAAAAAGAAATGATTACGCTACCGGCGGCTAGAAGGATAAAAAGTACGCGGAGATCGAGGCGGTTATAAAAATTCAAAAAAGCCTGATTCTACGAATTTGGAAGGAAAAATAAATACAAAGGAAACACTCCTAAAAATCAGGAGGACCATTTAAAACTACCATATTCCGAGAAAGAATGCTCCATACTCCTCAAATTTCGAACTATGAAACATTGGGGGTTCTGTTGATACCAAATTTAGTCTGCTGACATGGCCCAATTGGGTGAAGACACGTGGCAATCTACATGGCAACGATAAACACTTACGAACAACACCTCGACTCCGAGGAACCATACTACAACGAGGAACTCTGCTTCCCCGATCAACTCAGACGCTCCGACCTACAAGAACTCTCCGAGGAACTTTTGAGTACCGAGGAACTTAGGCGGTCCGAGCAGCTTAGGCGATCTGAGCTGCACCTCGAACAAAGCATTAATAGCAGGATAACCAACAGTTTGACTGTTTATTAAATGCTTATCATTCAGATGTATACACTTAAGGGGCATTGAATGTATTACCCTTTCACATGTACAGTATTGAACGTATTACCCTTTCACATTACAGCCTTAAGGCTATAAATACATTGTATTACCCTCATTGTAGGGGGACCGGAATTTCTTGAGAAAACTTGTAATCGAGAATTCCCAAACAGTCAGCAATAACAGAAACAGTGGACGTCTGCCATTCTTATAAGGCTGAACCACTTTAAAAGTTCTTTGTCTCATTTTATTTATCTGTGATTAAATAATTAGATATAATCTAATTTTTTACATCAACAATGAGATTCTGTGGGAATCAAATTATCACAATCACATTATATAGAATGTGTGTTAAGGAAATTCAATCAATATGAATCTACTCCTGATAGAACTCCTTATGATCCAAATAGTAAACTAAAGAAAAATAAAGGAGAACCTGTGTCACAACTTGAATATTCAAGAATTATTGGTAGCCTAATGTACATTATGAACTGCACCAGACCTGATATTGCATATGTAGTAGGGAGACTGAGTAGATATACTTGTAATCCTAATAATGATCATGGAATGCACTTATTAGAGTTTTGAGATACCTGAAATTTACTTTGGATTATGCTTTATATTATGTCTCATATCCTGCTGTGATTGAAGGTTATACTGATGCTAATTGGATTTCAGACTCAGAGGAATCCAAATCTACAAGTGGATATGTATTCACATTAGGCGGGACTGCCGTATCGTGGAAATCCTCAAAACAGACATGCATTGCTAGACAAAGCAGGTGAAGAAGCCGAGTGGCTGAGGACATTTCTAGCAGACATTCCAATGTGGCCTAAACCTGTAACTGCGGTACTTATACACTGTGATTGCCAAGCGGCAATAGCAAAAGCAAGCAACAAGTCCTACAATGGAAAGTCAAGACATATTCATCGCAGGCATAACAGTGTGAGACAACTCATATCTAATGGCATTATAACCATTGACTTTGTAAGGTTAAATGATAATTTAGCAGATCCGTTGACCAAAGGGTTGTCAGGAGATATCATTTACAAAACATCGAGGGGGATGGGCTTAAAGCCTAATGAGTAAAATCATCATAATGGATACCCAACTTATCTGAATGGAGATCCCAGGATATAGGTTCCATGAGAAAACTAATTGTGGATGATTATATGTGAGCGCTACAAAGACTTATCATTGTCTTATCCCTATGGTGGTAATAATAATAATAGTAGTGCTACCTGTAATGAGAAAGGTTGAGTTAAACTCTTAATGAATCTATGGCTTGGATTTTCAAGCGGGATGTGACAGGACATTCTTGATAGATTCACCTAAGTGAGTGTAGTAGTGGGGCCGCTACCTATGGGAATTGTGGCTGAATTCTCTAGAGCGCTCATGATACTGGGATATAGCTCATGGCCTTAATGAGCAAAACTGTTGTGAACCACAAGTGTATTAAAGTGTCATGTGTGTTTTCTATTGAACTGGTTTACCAAAATAACTGGTCAGTTCAAGATATGTAATTCACTGAATAGTTTGTAAGCCCAATGGACATACACTAAGCAAGGTTCAAGTCCAAAAGAC
The DNA here is from genome assembly GCA_949130495.1 of Sambucus nigra. Lineage (NCBI taxonomy): Eukaryota > Viridiplantae > Streptophyta > Magnoliopsida > Dipsacales > Adoxaceae > Sambucus > Sambucus nigra. The sequence continues at coordinate 375,880,383 of OX422209.1, read as the reverse complement.
ACCTCTGCCTATTAATGACATTTTTATTGCCCAACACTTTCTTTATTCCTTCTTTTCGTATCTCATTCATGTGGGGGATTGTTGTATGTGTGTGTATAACTATTGGTGTGAATGATATACTCACAATAAGACCTTGTAGCCTAGTGGTAACTTTTGTGTCCCCTTTAGGGAAGGTCATGGGTTCAAGTCCCACTAAGGGGATTTAAGAGGATTTGGGGTATTTATACCTAAATAGATATATAATTATTATATTATATATCAAGACTTGGGACTTGGGACTTGGGACTTGGGCTTGGGTCTTGGGTCCTAATAATCAGTTAATTTTAATTTCGCCTTTAAATAATTTTATTTAATTCAATTTTAATTAACATTAAAAATCATTTTATTTAATTAATTAAAAATTGTTTTATGATTAAAAATTAAAACACGTTTTTCTTAATTAGCCGTTGGGAGTGGTTTAGTGGGAGAAGTGGTCATCCACGTTTTGGGGGAGTGGGTGATTTCTGCATCCCTTTATATGAGGGATATGCAGATCAGTTTCTTATCACTTTTTTCAATCAATCTCTCTCTCAAAAAACGTCCTTCTTCATACTCCAATTCTGGGCATAATCTCTTGTGGTTTAAAGTCATCCATTGAGTGCTTCAATCGGATGAATTGTGCTGTTGAATCCGGGGGACAGTTATTTGAGGCTCGAAGCATCACTGATTAATGTGCGGGCGATATTTCTGTCTTAGGACTATGTGTCTAACACACACCTCAGCATTCAGATAAGTCGTTCCAATTTATTATTATCTTTTTTATTTTTCCCGTATACGCATATAACAAAAAATTAGAGGAGTCTGATTCCAATTAAAAAAGGAAAAAGAGACGGCATTTTTCCTACCTTTTTTATTAAACTGTTGGAAAATTTTCAACGTTTTGATAAAAATGTTGGTGCGAAAGGATTATGCCAACGTTTTCTATAAACATCGCAAAAAAAATGTTGGGATAGTTACCTTTTGCCAATCGTGAGAGTGCATGTACTCGAATCATAGACGAGGGGAAAGTACTCAAGTTAAAATTATTTTTGTAAAATATGCAACCTTTTCTTTTTATTTCCTTAAGGAATGTATAATTGAATCTACATCTATGTGACAAAATATTGTAATAATTATTATATTGCACCAAATTTTATATTTGATATTGGATGATTAATCCAAATGCAGTATATGTTTGACAAAAAAACCCACTAACGAGAAAGAAAACTCGAACTGTAATGAATGACAATTTCACCCCGGTAAGTTTTACAAATAAAAACTAATGACTTAAAATCACATAACGAGCTAATTGGCTATCCACTCTTATGCACCATATATTTCGCAAAATGCGTCAACAGCTGGAGACTGCTACACAATTGTGACTGTTTTGGACTCGGACAATATCTTTAAGTATTTTAACCATAATCAAATTGTTCTTTGGAAGTTAAAGATGAACTTTGTTGAGAAGCCACCAAATGCTCGTGTTCCACTTTTTAGGTTGTGAGTGATCCTAAAAGTTTGAAAGTGTTTAAAAATACTTTGTCTTACTCAAACCTCACAATTGATATTTGAGATATTCACACAAGTCTCTTAAGAACAAATATATAGATATATTTGCTCAAAAATAAAGGTAGTGGTGATTTAAGCTTAAACACAAACATCTCAAAAATACAAAAGAGAGAATTGAAGAAGAAAATTCTGGTTTTAATCTTTAGAGTGTTCAAATTTGAAAATTTATTTATTTTAAAACTTTCTCTTGATGTCTTTTTCACTCCAAGTAAATTTCTCAAATATTTTTTTTTCTTTCTAGAGTTTTTGACAAAAGATGAAGATAATGATGTTACTCTCTTCTTTTATATCAAGTTTCTACACTTGTTTTGTGCACCGCAAGTAGCACAAGTGGAAAGGGAAAGGTCATCATTAATATATGACATCCGGATGTTTTAAAAATAAAAGATATGGCTGTAATAAAGTCTTGTATGAATTCCCAAATAAAAGTAAAAGATCTTTTGAAAAGATCTCTTACACATAAAATATTCGTAAGGATGGAAATTTACCTTGTCAGCGTCGGGGGAGCCACCTCCATTCCCATCCTCGTTAGAAATTTTAATCCCCAAACCCACCCCATTCCCCATTCCCCATTTTATTCAGTTTGGTAATTCCCCTTACCCAATTCGAATAGGTTCCGGTTCCCCGTGAGGACCCATTTTTAATAAAATATTAAAATCGAGAAAAAAAATTGTTCAATTTATAGGATCTTTACAATTATTTGGGTAAAATAAGAATTCTAATACACACACATACACACAATTGAAGTATGTTCTAGAGTCAAGGAGGAGGGTTACATTGTAATCATTCAAATAAGGGTTTGCATTATTTTCGCAGATTCGGTTAAAATTCAGCAATATAATTCAATGATCCTAAAAATCGTTGAAGTTGGGTTTTCTTGAGGATTACATCTAGAAATTTATCAGCGAATTGGATGGATCTATCTATGGGACTAAATTTTTCTTAGTGAATGTTATGGCCTAAAACTTTAATTCTTATTTGGAATATGTTGACTTTAGAGGATGAAACCACTAAACCACTCATTTTTATTAGTTTTAAAAATGAATTTAAGTGTTTTCAATGTTCGTCAACATTCCCAGGTATATATGAGGACATCATCAATATAGACTATCGTAAAATGAGAGATCGAGTTAAATATTTCATTCATGATAATCTGGAATTCATTTGATGCATTTTTTAATAAAAATGGCATGACACACCATACATAGTGACCAAAAGGAGTTATGAATACAGTTTTATATCTGTCTTTTTTATGGATTTATATTTGTCAGAATCCATTTTTCATATAAAATTTGGAAAAAATAGTTGCTTGATTCCATCGATTCATAAGGTCATGTTTGTTTGGGATTGGATATCTTTTTCATTCTAAAACTTTATTAAGTAGTTTATAAGTGATGACTAGTTTGGTTGTTTCACGTTCTAATTCGGTATTTTTTCTAACATAGAATGCAGGGCATGACCAAGGAGATTTACTTTTTTTATAATTATTTTTTGTAATAAATTATTAATTTAATTTGTGCATAGTTCCATATCTTCTTGATTCATTTGGATTGGTCTTTCTTTTATGAGGATAAAGTTTTCATTAAAATCTTTAGTGTATGGTAAAGTTACTACATGTTTCTTTCAATGTAAAAACTCGTTTGGAAGATCAGAACAGATTTCATTTTTGATTTTAAATTTAAATTTTTAATTTTATTTTAGAGGGCTTTGTTGGTAATTTGATCTTCAATTCTCCTATATCATACTTCCTCATTTAAAAATTTTAATTATCTTTTTTTTGTATTGAAGATGATTTATTGATTTCGATATAGAATAATCTTTGAGTGTTTTTAAATCTTTGACTTCTGATTTTGAAAGAAATTCAAAGTTTACTTATTGACCTGAGGCTTGTGAAGTTATTCTAGTATCACTAATTGTGAGCGGATATAGTAGACAAATAAAATAGAGTTTTATGATTACAGGAAAGGGAAATCTATTATTACCTTATCAGTCTTATTTTTTATTAAAATAAAAGGAGTCTTGTAACAAATATTATTTTGGCAAATATGTGCTTTAGGTAATATGTATTTGATTTGTATTTTAGCTCCACTGGTATAGTTTATTCTTTCAAATGTTTTATGGTAATATCTTATTGGAATTAATCTTTCTTGTAGATAATTTAATTATGTACCTAAATCAATTAATGCTATGGTTTTGCCTCGTATTATTTATTGATAATTAAAGTTAGTCCTCAATGCCATTTTTGTATAACAAAATTTAGGGAAGAGGGACAAAACCCCCACATATTTTATTAGAATAAATTTGATAAAAATCATCTCCAATGGATTTTACAAGCACTAATGAAAATTTAAAAATTATATATATGGAAATTTATAAATATTCCAATTACAAAATAAATGGACAGTGAATAAATTTGGAGGTTTATAAACACCTCCATCACAATCAATTTTATTTCTAATTGAAGGAAAACCTAATGTGTATAATCCAATGAGACCTTCTATTAAAGTGGGAGCTAAAATTGGGTTGTGGAAAATTTCAGACATTTGAGTTGAAGAAGCAAGATTTTGCCAAACCATCTGCTACTGAGTTTGATTCCCTCTAGATATGAGTTATTTAAACATGTTTTCTTAAATCATCCTATGAGATTCTTTTACGAATTTCTTAATTTTCCAAGGAGGTTTCCAGTTGCCCTTGATCATGCTCACTATAGCCTTAGAATCAAACTTGGTTAGGAGTTGTTCCAATCCTTTACTGTTGCATAATTGAACACCTTGAAGAAGGGTTGTTGCTTTTGCTTGAAGACAGTTTTCAAATGAGAAAGATTTTAAGAAGCCTGCTATTAAGTCGCCCTTATTATCTCTAATGACTCCTCCAATCCAGCTTGATTTTGTTTTATCTTTACAAGAGCCATCCACATTCAATTTAAAACTGCCAATTGGAGGTTTTATCTAAGACACTGGAAATAACCTTTTTTAGTTTTGCCTTAATTCTAATATGGAAGAGTTCAACTAACAATTGATCACCTTCTAAAACTTTTGTGACACCCCGACTAATTAAATACGGGGTAGCTACTCCTTTATTATATTAATACAAAATGCCAAGTTGGTTCAGTTCATGTCATCACTATCGAAAACGTTTTAACAATTACAAGCCACCTAATATTTAAAAAGTGAGTTGTCAATTTTAATTAAATCCGATTAACATGCAATAAGTAGATTATGAAATATTAACATAGCCACCACAACATAGTCACAATAGAATAACCATAAAATAATAATGAATCTGAAGGAATACTCCTCACAACAAATTCAATACTGGAATAAACAAATACTAAGTCTGCATCACTAAATTAATTACAACCCAAAATCTGAAATAACTGAATAGATAAAGTGTCTAAAAGAAATGGGGCGACATGCCCAACAGATGAGAAAGTATGATAATAGAGAGTCAAGATCGAAAGTGGAGGCGTCCTGTAACTTCCACAGCAGCTACAATACGTCACCTGAATGGAACTCCTAGGCTTAGTGTCCTTGTGGCTGGGCACCTAAAAGGTTTTAACAAGAAAATATATTTGGAAGCTAACGGGTCAGATCCCGATTGTGAAAACAGTTTAAAATATAGCAAGTGTTTAATATCATTAAACAGTGAAAATAAAATACATGATAGTGTGTGCACTCACATGAGTTCCTCACCTCTCAACTAATTGTGCACTCCTATCGTACCCGGACCCATTCTAGTTATTCCCATAGCTAACTAGTCCAATATAAAATCTAACATTACTATACGATTCACGATTTAATTCCGGCATCTTCATTTAAACAGAGAGTTTTACATTTCTTCTCGGTTTCCCATATTAGTAATACTACTTACTAGAGAATTACCACTTTATCTTTACAAAAACGTTGCTATTATTTATACTCACATTTATACATGACAGTGCATTTCAATTAACAGTATATTACCCTCATCATAAATATACAATACTAGCACCCTAAGGCTAAGCTGCGGTGCACACATATACTGCTATCCAATCCCGGTACATCACGTACATAAGGACCACGTATTTCGAATCTCTCAGGAATCGTTTCAATAAACAACAATCACAAACAATGGAGGCGAACATAGTTCACATCACATGGGTCACGCACATACCTACGCTCCCATGATTAGCAGACTTATTAACTTTTCAATAAGTCCTTCTCTGACCTATGTCCTCGAGGTACCAATCTAAATCCCCCCGTAGGCACACAAAGATTAGATGGCCCTGATTGAACGCCGACCTCCCGTGATAGCAAGCATGGTAGGTATGTGATACACAGATGACCACATATACTAAGCATTCACACTTCTTAGATATCTCAATATATTAATAGAGGTATACTTCTCGTTCTTATATCATCATTTAATGTTATACGCTTATAAGTCCCCGATTTATATACATTAAAGTTGTCACCTCTTCTCACGTCGTAATTAGGTACTCGTTTCCAAATCCACAATCGTCAACCGGTTTACTATAAGATTCTAAGTTTTACTCCTCCACGTACCCTAATCTCACAATTATACCCACTAGTCAATAAGGGAAGGTTAATTCTCCATTTAAATAAGTCTACGGGACATTTGAAATAAAATCAGGCCAAAAAGGCCATTCTGTCAACTCGTTAGAAGTCTCGTTCGAACGAGTGTCGTTCGAACGAAAGGCTTCGAACGAACTACCAACTCGTGAACGACCTGGGCAGGTCTTCTAACGAGATGGCAGACTATGCCCAGAAATCCCAAAAATCCATTTTTTTCATTCTTCTCTTCTCTAAATCCACCCTAAGGTCATCCCAATAGCATTTTAATGTTCCTAAACCACTCTAAATCCTCATAGGTCATTTCTCAACATATTTTTGGGCTTAAGTACTCCAAATCAACATGCAATTTACATAAATTCCCAATTTTTCACTCCAACCCTATAAACATGAACCTAGAGTTTAAATGCAATTAAAGACTCCTTACTAATCCGTTTTCAGATCATCAAAAGTTATGTTTTGTATATTGAATTCGTCCATTTATCATTCTGCATGCAAATTCCTACCCAAAACCACAAGTTTAACAATAATTCCATTGGGTGTTCTTCATCAAAATTTCCAAGATATAAATAGTTTTCTACACTACACATGGAGGAAATATTCAATGCAAATAACGACATCAAAACACTTGCCTTAGATTCGTTCTTCAGATGTGTTGTCGATGGTTCAAGGTTGATTTTCTCCTCTTTTTCGGTCACAAATCCTTTCCAAAACTGATGGTGTGGAGATGGTTTGGCTTGGGAACCCTTTACCCTCTTTCTAACTTTTCTCAAAAACTATCGTAGCCCACGCTCTCCCTTTTTGGTTGATAATGGCCTTAGTGGTTCTTTTAAAATATCTAAATTAACACTTAAATTCGTGGGTCTTAATTCTCTAATTTTTAAAATTACCAAAATACCCTTCTAGGTTGCCGGTTTGGCCTAAAAGTGCCTCGGGACCCAAACTAAACCCCCGACTAGTATTTTCTGACTATTCCGACCCTTCCGGACACGTTGGCGCACTCAAAATGACCATTCGATTGATAAAAATAAAATTCTCTTTTTAATTTAAATAATTTCGTTCCTGACGCGACTGACACGCGCGTCTAAACTTAAGTTTTCAAATTGTCGTATTTCTATCTCGTGACAATTTAAATATTCAATACTCATGAAATTTTCAATTTTAACATCATAATCAAATACCAACTCACATCTCGCTAGTATTTATATCCGGATTAATTCCCAATTAATTATCATTTAATTCAATTAATCCCTTAAATAAAAATCAATAAAATTACGAGGTATTACGTACTTTCCCCCTAATAACAGAATTTCGTCCCGAAATTCGGAACTAAAGAGTACTTGGTAAAAACAACTCTGGATAACACTCGCGCATCTCATCCTCGCGCTCCCATGTGGACTCCTCGGCATTATGATTCCGCCACTGAACACGTAATAACGGTACTATCTTCGACCTTAGTTTCCGCTCGCTGTGGTCCAGAATAGCAATCAGTCCCTCCTCGTAGGGACTATCGGGTTGAAGATCGATGTCCTCTAAAGCAATGTGTGTATGGGCCAAATTGTCCCTAAGATATTTCCTTAGCGAGGAAATATGGAACACATCATGAATCCTATGCAAGTGCTCCGGTAACCCAAATCTATACGCAACTGGCCCAATACGCTCGATGATAGGAAATGGCCCCACTTACCTTGGTGCCAGTTTCCCCTTCTTCCCAAAATGCATAATCCCCTTCATAGGAGATACTCTGAGTAACACCTGGTCCCCCACTTTGAATTCTCTGAAGAACCTCTTGGCATCATCATAGCTCTTCTGTCGGTCCTGAGCTACTCAAATGCGGCTCCGTATCATCTCTATCCTTATCGAAGTGTCCTGAATCACTTCCGGCCCAAGGAGTTTGTTATCCCCCACCTCTAACCAACATGCTGGGGAACGATAAGGTCTACCGTACAACGCCTCAAATGGAGCCATGCCAATGGTGAACTGGTAGGAGTTATTATAAGCAAACTCCACTAGTGGAAGGTACTGCTCCCAACCACCTCCAAAGTCTAGGATGCACATACGCAACATGTCCTCCAACATCTTATTTGTCCGCTCGGTTTTCCCATCAGTCTGCGGGTGATATGTCGTACTCATCCGCAAATCCGTACCCATGGCCTCCTGGAAACTCTCCCAAAATCATGAAACAAATATCTTGTCTCGGTCAGACACGATATTTAGAGGCACCCCGTGAAGTCTCACTTTTTTCGCAATGATGATCTGGGCATACTGTCATGTAGTGTAGTCTGTCCTTACGGGTAAAAAATGAGCAACTTTGGTCAACCTATCCACAACCACCCATATGGAGTCATAACCCCTCTGTGAAGTAGGTAACCCCGTGATAAAATCCATGGATATGCTCTCCCATATCCACGTCGGAATCTCTAATGGCTGTAGAAGTCCCACCAGTTTCTGATGATCCACCTTTACTAGTTGACAAGTGGCTCATTTAGAAATGAACACGGCGATATCTCTCTTCATCTCGCTCCACCAATACTGGCGTCTCATGTCTTGGTACATCTTATCCCCACCAGGGTGTACCGCGAACCGTGAGCCATGCGACTCTTCCATTACCTCGTGTCGCACGTCTTCCCTTTTCGGAACAGCTAGTCTTCCATTAAAGCGTAATCCCCTGTATGAACTAACGGTATAGGACTCGGCTCCCTCTGCTAGTAATCAAACTATCTGCTCCTGACAGAATGAGTCATTTGCCTAGGCCTTTATCACTCTCGTAACAATCTGAGGTGTAACAGTCATCACAGACATGAATGATCGGGCCACTGCATCCTGGTGTCCCAACTCCTTCCACTTAGCTTTCCACACCTCGGCCACCTCATATACTAGCCTACGGCTCAACGCGTCTGCTACCACGTTAGCCTTCCCCGGGTGATATTGGATATCAAACTGATAATCCATCACAAACTCAAGCCACCGTCGTTGACGCATATTCAGTTCCTTCTGCGTGAAGAGGTATTGTAGAGACTTGTGGACTGTGAACAACCGAAATTTCTCCCCCGGGAGATAGTGTCTCCAAATTCGAAGAGCGAATACGACTGCCGCTAACTCCAAGTCGTGGGTGGGGTAGTTCCTCTCGTGAGGCTTAAGCTTACGGGAAGCATAAGTTATTGCTTGATTCTCTTGTTGCAACACACCTCCAAGTCCTTGTAACGACGCATCGGTGTAGACTAGATACTCAACTCCCGGTTTGGGCAATGCTAACACAGGCGCTGAGGTCAACTTGTCCTTCAACTCATCGAATGCCAACTGACAGGCATCGCTCCAGATGAATGGTACACCCTTGCGAGTCAGATGTGTTAAAGGACCTGATATCTTTGAGAAACCCCGAATAAACCTCTTGTAGTATCCTGCTAGGCCCAAGAAACTACGGATCTCAGTCGGTGTCATGGGCTATCCCCACTCCCTCACCATGGATACCTTCCCCGGATCAACAGATATCCCCCGGTCTGAAATGATATGCCCCAAAAACTGAGCCTCCTTCAGCCAAAACCCACACTTCTCATACTTTGCATAAAGCTCGTTCTGACGTAGCGTCTGCAAAACCTGTCTCAAATGCTCGGCGTGCTCCTCTTCTATCTGGGAGTAAACCAGAATGTCATTAATAAAGACGATGACGAACTGGTCTAGGAACTCTCTGAACACCCTATTCATCAAGTCCATAAACACGGCTGGAGCGTTGGTCAAGCCAAAAGGCATAACCCGAAATTCGTAGGAACCATATCTCGTCAAGAAAACAGTCTTCGAGACGTCTTGTTCCCTGATACGCAACTGATGGTATCCCGATCGCAAATCAATCTTTGAGAAGAAGGTAGCTCATCTCAGCTGGTCGAATAAGTCATCGATTCGGGGCAACGGATACTTATTTCACATCGTGACTTTATTCAACTCCCGGTGATCTACACATAACCTCAACGATCCATCCCTCTTCTTTACGAACAACACAAGGGCACCCCACGGCGAAGTACTCCTTCGAATAAACCCCTGACCCAATAACTGCTCTATCTGATCCCGTAGCTCTCTCATCTCTACTGGAGTCATACGGTAAGGTGCACGGGCAATCGGCCGAGTGCCCGACGTCAAATCGATCACAAAATCTATATCTCTACTCGGAGGTAGTCCAGGTATATCCTAAAATACATCAGCAAACTCCCTAACAACTGGAATCGAATCGAGTGGTAGCACCACTTCCTTAGAGGTCTCCTCCTCTATATAGTACAAGTGAGTGGACGATCCTCCCCCAGGGCGAGGCATCGCCACTAAAAACATCTCCTGCCCGGGAATGGCAAAGATAATACTCCTACTGAAACAATCAATCATGGCTCGGTACGCAACAAGCCAATCCATACTAACAATCGCATCATACTCAGTCATTTCTAATACTAACATATCAGGGGGTAAAGTAAACCTCCTGATCTCTATACCCACACCTCTACAAATAAGGGAAATCACAGAACCCCTACTCAACGGTGAATCTACACAAGTAATTGTGCTCTCTGCAGTGTCTAACAACCCCAAAGTGCGTGCAAATCTCGTGGCAATAAAATAGTGTGTGGCCCCCGTATCAAATAAAATACTCCCCATAGTCCCCTGAATAGAGAACATACCCTCAATAGCAGGTGGATCCTGTGGGACTGCGGCATGCTGGAGCTGATACACTCTCCCATACTGAAGTTGTCCCTGCTGGACTGGGACTGCTGGAATGGGTGGTAATGCTTCCATCTGTGGTGGTGCTGGGAGGGCAGTGGGAAACATAGGCCTCTATGGCTCGTATCGAGCACCCTGCTGCTGCTGTTGTGGAGCCCTGCCCCTATCAGGACAATCCTGGCGTTTGTGGCCAATCTTGCCACAAACGAAGAACTTCCCCGGGAAGTTTCCCCCTCGCTGTCCCTGTTGCCCACGGCCCTGATGGCCGTTACCATTCCTACCTTGACCATGATGGCCCTGCTAAAACTGCTGCTGCTGACCATTCTGGCCCTGATGGTCGTTCTGACCCTGATGGCCATGTCTGAAACCTCCCTAACCATTCCTGAAACCCCCATATCTGAATCTCTTAGGATCCTCCTGTTGGGAACCCTGATCACCCTGCCTGTGCTGACCCTGAGCAGATTGTGCCCTGCTGGCACCATTTCCCCCGGTCCTGCCCTGATGGCTGGACTCTCTTGATCTCTTACTCTCAGACATGTGGAAGCGGTGATCCTGGCAGTGAAGCAGTGCTGCGTTAACCACATCGGAGTAAGTGTCCAACGAGAGATTCCCCAACAAGTGCTGACGGATCCTCCAAGTCAACCTATCCATGAACTTCTGAATCTTATTCTCCTCGGTTGGAATCTCATCAGGAACGATGTTCAAGAGATTTGTGAACTCAACCTCATACTCGGCTACGGTCTTTCCCTCCTGCTTGAGGTTCATCAACTTCCTCCTCATTTCGGTGTAAACAGCTGATGTAAAATATTTGCGATCGAACCGCACCCAGAACTCCTGAATAAAAAGGGTGTCTCTCTCCTCCGCGGTGGTAATGGACTCCCACCACTGCAACGCTGATCCTACTAGCTTGAAAGTAGCCAGTATCTGCTTATGAACATCCGTGCACTCGTACATCCTTAAGTGCCTTTAAATGTCCTTCCTCCACTGACTGGACACAACAACGTCGGATCTACCTGCAAACTCTGGAGGGTGTGCTTTCTAAAAATCATCACGAATGCGTTCCCAAGCAGACGGGAATGCATGAGCCTGAACTTGCGCGACTGCCGGCGCCTAAGGCGGTGCCTGCTGTACAACTGCTAGGGCGGCGTTTACCGCTTGGGCTACAATGGCTGCAACCTCTGCGGCATTCATGGTGCCCTGAACTGGTACAGGCTGTGGCTCGGGCTGAGCATCCCTAGGAACTCGTTGTGCACGTCGTGGAGGCATCTGAAATGAGAGTAAATTCTATAAGTTTGCAGTTATTATCTCAAAATATCTGAAGAGCGAAACATACATAAAAGAATACAACAGTCCTAAAATATAGGGCTCGACATCAAAGAAAGCTCAGCGGAAACATAACAAGCCATACAGATTCTTAGGACACTAGAACCTGATGCTCTAATACCACCTGTGACACCCCGACTAATTAAATACCAGGTAGTTACTCCTTTATTATATTAATACAAAATGCCAAGTTCGTTTAGTTCATAGCATCACTGTCGAAAACGTTTTAACAATTACTAGCCACCTAATATTTAAAAAGTGAGTTGTCAATTTTAATTAAATCCGATTAACATGCAATAAGTAGATTATGAAATGCTAACATAGCCACCACAACATAGTCATAATAGAATAAAAATAAAATAATAATGAATCTGGAGGAATACTCCTCACAACAAATTGAATACTGGAATAAACAAATACTAAGTCTTTATCACTAAATTAATTACAACCCAAAATCTGAAATAACTGAATAGATAAAGTGTCTAAAAGAAATGGGGAGACATGCCCAATAGATGAGAAAGTCTGATAATAGAGAGTCAAGATCGAAAGTGGAGGCGTCTATTATCAAGGTCCTGTAACTTCCACAGCAGCTACAATACGTCACCTGAATGGAACTCCTAGGCTTAGTGTCCTTGTGGTTGGGCACCTAAAAGGTTTTTACAAGAAAATATATTTGGAAGCTAACGGGTCAGAGCCCGATAGTGAAAACAGTTTAAAATATAGCAAGTGTTTAATATCATTAAACAGTGAATATAAAATACATGATAGTGTGTGCACTCACATGAGTTCCTCACCTCTCAACTAATTGTGCACTCCTATCGTACCCGGACCCATTCTAGTTATTCTCATAGCTAACTAGTCCAATATAAAATCTAACATTACTATACGATTCACGATTTAATTCCGGCATCTTCATTTAAACAGAGAGTTTTGCATTTCTTCTCGGTTTCCCATATTATTAATACTACTTACTAGAGAATTACCATTTTATCTTTACAAAAACGTTTTTATTATTTATACTCACATTTATACATGACAGTGCATTTCAATTAATAGTATATTATCCTCATCATAAATATACAATACTAGCACCCTAAGGCTAAGCTGCGGTGCACACATACTCTGCTATCCAATCCTGGTACATCACGTACATAAGGACCACGTATTTTGAATCTCTCAGGAATCATTTCAATAAACAACAATCACAAACAATGGAGGCAAACATAGTTCACATCACATGGGTCACGCACATACCTACGCTCCCATGATCAGCAGACTTATTAACTTTTCAATAAGTCCTTCTCTGACCTATGTCCTCGAGGTACCAATCTAAATCCCCCTGTAGGCACACAAAGATTAGATGGCCCTGATCGAACGCCGACCTCCCGTGATAGCAAGCATGGTAGGTATGTGATACATAGATGACCACATATACTAAGCATTCACACTTCTTAGATATCTCAATATATTAATAGAGGTATACTTCTCATTCTTATATCATCATTTAATGTTATACGCTTATAAGTCCCCGATTTATATACATTAAAGTTGTCATCTCTTCTCAGGTCGTAATTAGGTACTCGTTTCCAAATCCACAATCGTCAACCGGCTTACTACAAGATTCTAAGTTTTACTCCTCCATGTACCCCAATCTCACAATTATACCCACTAGTCAATAAGGGAAGGTCAATTCTCCATTTAAATAAGTCTACGGGACATTTAAAATAAAATCACGCCAAAAAGGCCATTCTGTCAACTCGTTAGAAGTCTCGTTCGAACGAGTGTCGTTCGAACGAAAGGCTTCGAACGAACTACCAACTCGTTAGAAGGTATACTGTCATCTCGTTAGAAGCTCATTGAACAAGGTCGTTCGAACGACCTGGGCAAGTCTTCTAACGAGATGGCAGACTACGCCCAGAAATCCCAAAAATCCATTTTTCTTCATTCTTCTCTTCTCTAAATCCACCCTAAGGTCATCCCAATAGCATTTTAATGTTCCTAAACCACCCTAAATCCTCTTAGGTCATTTCTTAACATATTTTTGGGTTCAAATACTCCAAATCAACATGCAAATTACATAAATTCCCAATTTTTCACTCCAACCCTATGAACATGAACCTAGAGTTTAAATGCAATTAAAGACTCCTTATTAATCCGTTTTCAGATCATCAAAAGTTATGTTTTGTATATTGAATTCGTCCATTTATCATTCTACATGCAAATTCCTACCCAAAACCACAAGTTTAACAATAATTCCATTGGGTGTTCTTCATTAAAATTTTCAAGATATAAACAGTTTTCTACACTACACATGGAGGAAATATTCAATGCAAATAACGGCATCAAAACACTTGCCTTAGATTCGTTCTTTAGATGTTTTGTCGATGGTTCAAGGTTGATTTTCTCCTCTTTTTCGATCACAAATCCTTTCCAAAACTGATGGTGTGGAGATGGTTTGGCTTGGGAACCCTTTACCCTCTTTCTAACTTTTCTCAAAAACTATCGTAGCCCACTCTCTCCCTTTTTGGTTGATAATGGCCTTAGTGGTTCTTTTAAAATATCTAAATTAACACTTAAATTCGTGGGTCTTAATTCTCTAATTTTTAAAATTATCAAAATACCCTTATAGGTTGCCGGTTTGGCCTAAAAGTACCCCGGCACCCAAACTAAACCCCCGGCTAGTGTTTTCTGACTATTCTGACCCTTTCGGACACGTTGGCGCACTCAAAATGATCATTCGGTTGATAAAAATAAAATTCACTTTTTAATTTAAATATTCAGTACTCATGAAATTTTCAATTTTAACATCATAATCAAATACCAACTCACATCTCGCTAGTATTTATATCCGGATTAATTCCCAATTAATTCTCATTTAATTCAATTAATCCCTTAAATAAAAATCAATAAAATTACGGGTTATTACAACTTTTTCATGAAATTCAGTAGAGCTACAATAGTTTATGGTGATAGAAATAACTTTGGCAATAATGTCAGTATAATTCGTAACACAATCCTTAAAAACACTTTTGTTTCTTCCCTTCCAAATTTCCCATAGAATAAATTTCGGGATATTAAGAAAAAGAAATTGAGTAAAATCCTTTTTTAGCATCTGAATCCACCAAGAGATCAAATGGATTTTCATGAATGAAAATTATGATTGGAATTGAGAAGCTTGCCAAAATGGATCCACAGTTGAAGAGCTGTAGGGCCTTGAAGAGATGTGTGATCTATGGATTCTACATTATTTTTCCAACATCTATGTTAAGAAGCCAATTTAACACCTACTTTGTAGAGCTTAAGATCAATAGGTATGGCTTGTTTAAGTAATCTACTTAAAAAACTAAGATTTTAGTAGGGCAGTGTTTGTCCCATATGAGTTTCCAACTGATAATGGAAAGGGAAGATATTCTCATAGCCTCAAAACGTGACTTATAATTGAATTCCCTATGAGAGGAGGGAGTCCAAATTAACTGTTTGTCCTCTTCCTTAATGAATGATTTTGCTACGTCTTTAATGAGCCTCACTCTCTTTATACAATGAGAACCAATATAACCTGAGTATAAATTAGATTTGTAGTTGGAGATCGTGAACTTAGCCCCAAAACCTTTTTGATTTCTGAGTCTCCAGTATAGCACTACTTGCAGCACCAACTTGGTTGAAGTTCCTCACACTTAAACGCCCTTCTTCAGTTGGAATCCACAAATCTTCCCATTTAATCCATTGAAACTTTTCTTTTTTGATGAAACTCCACTCGAAAAGAATTAAGCTAGAATTTTATTAATTCTATGCATAACATTTTTGGGAGGAAAGTATCGAAAGCGATGGAAGATAAGACATGCTCAATAATAATAAGTCTTCCCCCTTATGAACGAAATCTAGATTTCCATCCAGAAATTTTATGTTTTATCTTATCTATCAAGTCTGAGAAGTGAACAATTTTTCTTCTTCCTTTGAAAAGGGGACATCCCAAGTATTTGATTGGGAGTTTTTTAAATGACAGGCCAAAAAGATTTGAATGTTTGTTTCTTTTGATCATGGATCTTAAACAAGCTATAGAGAACTTTTCCTTGTGTTAATTAACTGACCAGAACATGATTCATACTCTGAAAGGAAGTTGTTGAGTCTGTCAATGCTCCTCTTGTTTCCATTCATGAAGATTTTTTTTAGGAACATGGATAGTACCCCCACAAGTTTTATTAATAAAAGGAGAAATAGCCTCTCCTAGGTAGCAAGAACAAGCTCAAGAAAAATAAGAAAAGAAGATCTCTATTGAACCCAATGAGAAGATCTTGAAAAGCAAGAAAAAAGGGAATTTATAAGTATTCCCCTTACAAGAATAAATCCAACTCTAAAGAAAAACATGAAAACTTATGTATAAAAGGATATGAGCATGTTCTCATATAAGGAAGCCCAGTTTTATCAATCTTCAGCAGCCCCTTTGTTATTCTTGGAAGTTGATTGAAAGAAGAGAATTATATTGAGACCAAAGTAGAAGAAGCAACATTTGCAAGGCTATCAGCTACACCATTCCCTTGCCTAAAAGCATATCGAATCGTGAAACCATTAGAGAAAATAACCATGTTATAGTAGGCAATACATTTTTTAAGTCTCCAAGGGGAATTCCATCTATTGAGCACCATATTTAAAAGGGAGATTGAATCAGTTTCAAGTAGAAGGTCTTTGATATCCATCTTTAAGCAAAGATCAAAATCAAGTCTTAAAGCTTCAACTTCATCATATAAACTAGATTGAACTCCTATAAATTGAGAAAGGGCAACCATAAAATCACCTTTTTGATCTCTTATAATACCCCTAACAACCACTAGAAGTAGGATTACATTTAGAGGAGCCATCGACATTAAGTTTGAAATAATTTTGAGCAAGCTTGATCCATGTGACTGATATGAAAGATGAGGCTATCCTATAAGTTTTAAAGTTGAACAAGGAGATTATATGAACACTTTCCTACTTGAAAGAGGTATAAAACTTGGAACATGCTGCCAAATCACTCATAGGAGAAATAACATTAAATATAATTTGTTGGTCTACCATTTTAATGTCATCAAAGAAACTTTTATTTTTATCCTTCCATAGTTCCCAATAGATAATGATAAGTAGGTGATCAGTAAGAAATTGAATATGAGATGGATGATTTCTGATCCACCAAGAGATAAACATAGAATGGCATGAATGGAAGTTAAGCCTTAATCCAAACATGTTGCCAAAGAAATTTCACACCAGATTTGCTACATGTTCAGAAAGAAATGTATGAGAGATTGTCTCCTCCCGAGCATGACAACATCTACATCTGAAGGCTAAATGAATGTTTAATTTTTAGATTTTAGAGTCTAGGGGGATGGTATGATGAAGGAGTTTATAAGAGAAGATGGATAATTTTATAGGGCAGGAGGTAGACCATAAAGATTTCCAAACTAAAAAAAAAGGCCTATGAGGATAGCAGTATTCATAAGCAGATTTAAAAGTGAAATGGTCATCTGTGGTAAAGGTCCAAATATGGTAATCCCCCTCTAATAAGGTTATTTCCTCAAGATGGTTAGCTACGGATCTAATTCTTTTAATCACATGTGAGCCTTAAGATACTAAAAGCAAAGTACTTTTATATTTTTTATGCATAAAAGAAGCCCATAGGATTTTAGAAGATATCAAAGACCAGCATAACTTCAATGTAGCAGCCTTGATGGCCCCATCTAAGATTCTAATGTTCATACCTCCTTCATTGAAAGAGTGGAAAATATCATTCTAAGAAATCCAGTGGTGTTTTAATTTATCTTCATGAGATGACCCTCAAAACATAATTTGTCAAAGTAAGCCTACCTCCACGAGATAAAAACTTAAGATTCCAACCAGCTACTTTACCTTTGATTTTCTCAATCAGCTCAGTGAAGTATACTAAGTTTAACTTACCATTGTATAGGGGCAACTAAGGTATTTCAGAGGAAAAGGTTTGTACTGTAGGCCAATATTATAGGCAATTACAGTCCTTCTATCAATATGAGTCCAAAGACGAGTAGTGAAGCAACTCTTATTTATAATAATTTTTTGACCAGATATCTCTTCACAAACGTGTAAGAATCCTATCAGTTTAGAGGTGCTTCTTTTATTCCCATTAGTAAAGATGATGATATTATCATCATAGCTCAAGTGTGAAATAATAGAGGAGCCATAAGGATGTTTTTAAGGTTTAATGGTGTTGTTTGAGATCAGCTTATCAATCCCTCTAGATAGGACTTTAGCAGCAATGATGAAGAGACATGGGTAAAGTGGATCTCCTTATTTAATCCCTGTCCTTGATTTGAAAAAACAAGTCGAGTGACCATTCACATTTATAAACAACCAGTTGTTTGAAAGAAGTCTCCAAATCATATCAATAAAACATTCATTGAAACCAAACTTTCTCATCACAGAGAGGAGGAACAACCAAGAGAGCCTGTCATAAGCCTTTTCCATGTCAAGTTTAAGAATGATGTTAGAGCCATAGGCCTTTTATCAAGATTAGTAGTAAGTTCCAAAGCTAATAGGATTTTTTTGTAATATTTCTACCTTTGATGAAGCCACATTGACTTGGGGAGATAATGGATGGGAGGATTATGGAGAGTCCAGAGTTTAGGATTAAAGAAAAATTACAGAGGCTAATAGGTCTATAATTGGAACAAGAAGAAGCAAAATTGGATTTTAGGATGAGGGAAATAACAGTGGAGGACCGACTCAGTGGGCTTTGTGCTCCAGCAAAGAAGGAAAATATGGATTTAATGAGGTCAGTCTTAATAATTTACCCAAAAGAAATATAAAACTTCCCATCAAAACCATCAGGATCTGGGACTCCATCTGCATTTAGGCTTTTCATGGCGTTCAAAATTTCTTCTTCAGAGGAGAAGGCTGTGAAAGATTCGCTGAAGTCTGCAGAGATAAGATTAGGGATAACATTTAGAAGCTCAGAGTTAGTAGAAGTAGGATCATAGGAGATAAGATTTTTAAAGTTGGAAATTAATTCCTTCTTAATATCTTGTTGAGAATAAATCCACTACTGGTCTTCCTTTTGGAGATTTTGAATACATAAGTTTATCCTCTTAGCCTTAACTGTAGAGAGAAATTTTTTTGTATTGAGATCACCTTCTTTCAATCATTTGATATTATATTTCTACTACTAATATAGTTCTTCAACTTTGAGAGATTGATTAAACTTGGCTTTGGTAGCATTCATGTCCATTCTATTTACCCATTCATGAAGATTGTTATATCATCAGTAAAACTAACGTGGGAAATAAGTTCATTATCTTTGGGATGATTGTATGGAGTTATGTATCTGGAGAGCATTAGATGATTAAGCCCCCTTCATAGAACTTCAGATGCTATGATAAACAGGATTTAAGATATGGCATCTCCTTACCTTAAACCTCTAGATGATTAGAAGAAACCTCCAACTTGACCATTCACAAGGACTGAAAACCAATTGTTATAGATTAATCTCCGTGTCATGTCTATAAATCCTTCATTGAAACCAAATTTACTCAAAACTTAAATAAGGAAAATTCAGGAAACTCTATCATAATCTTTTTCATATCAAGATTCATATTAACATTTGAACCACGAACCTTTCTCCCAAGATCATGTGTTAATTCTTGAGCAAAATAGAATGTTGTCTTGGATGCTTCTGCCCAAAGTGAATCCACTTTTATTGGGGGAATTGATACATAGAATACTGAGTTTTAAAACGAAAAGCTTTGCAATAATTTTGAAGAAGAAATTACAAAGGCTTAAAGGTTTGAAATGGGAACACTGGGAAGGTTTGGGATTAAGATAATTATGGTGCTAGTCCAGCTTACAGGTATAATAGCTCATGAAAATAAACTATTAATAGAGGAAATGAGTTCATGTTTAATGATATCCCAAAACAAATAATCGAAGAAGCCTACATATTCGTTTAGACCTGGAGAGCTATCATCATTAAGGTCTTTGATGGCTTGGAATATTTCTAAATCAGATGGGAATTTAATTAAAATGTTGTTGTTACTATTTGAGATTAGATGTGGAATATGGTTAAGAAGAAATAGATTACTGATGGTAACTTCAGAAGAAAGGTGATGTTTGAAATGGTTCATGAAGATTTCACGGATCTCCTTAGGGTCATCTACCTAAACTTGGTCAGCATTTTTGTATCTATGAATGAGCAGGCTGTTATTTTTAGCTTTTGACTGAGGAATTAATAATTTAGAATTGAGGTCTCCCTCTCTAAACCATTTCATGTTGGAATTTTTAAATGGAAAGAACGAAATAATAAATTAATTTTTGTAAGGCACGTTCTAAGAACGCTGTCTTTTAGGCAAAATTTATCCCAATTTTGTTGAGACAGAACCGCGAGTACACAATGGGTTTTATAAAATTTACCTTCAGGATATAATGTAGTGTATGAACAGTTTGTTTGATTCAAACTATGTACTATTTGATCAAACTGAGAACACTCTGAGTTTGTAACTTGATAATGCCAAAATATAGAGGACGGAGAGAGGAGAAATTAGCAATTTTCGGTGTCTAAAACAGAGGCCTGAAACTCTTTTTATAGCCATTTTAGTGACTGTTCTTCAACAGTCACAGCTCTTCATGTAGTGACTCAACAACCGTTGGATCGTGCCTGTTTGAAACAACTTCGATCTAACGGTTCAGATTAGGCATCCCATCATAAGCGAATGGACATCCCCTACACGAGACGCTACGAGTTCATCTAACGGTTCAGATCAAGTCATTTCGGATTTTAAACCCTTTGATCGGATCGTTTAATCACAACCGTTGATCTGTTTTCACAGCTCTACATGTAGCGACTCAGCAACCGTTGGATCATGCCTGTTTGGAACAACTTCGATCTAACGGTTCTGATTAGGCGTCCCATCGTAAGCGAATGGACACCCCCTACACGAGACGCTATGAGTTCATCTAACGGTTCAGATCAAGTCGTTTCAGATTTTAAACCCTTTGATCGGATCGTTTAATCACAAACATTGATCTGTTTTACCTCGTCAAAACTTTAGCCTCCCACGCTCTAAGCGACAATGCGCACGTGCGAAGTGCCAAGTGCGCGTCAAAGCGCGTAATGTGCCCTAAGTCGCCCAATCACCCTTTCGCGCGCCGCGTGTCGCGCTTACACGTGTCGCGATTGGGGATGCTTAAGTACCATCGCAATATGTAGGATCATAGCCTCTTGTTTAACTTGTCAACTAAGAATCTTAGTTGTCCTTTAGTTGATATACCACTACTTTTTGGGTTACTCTTCTAATGTGGGACAATAAGGGATTTTGAGCATTCCCATATTTTTCACACCCATTTGCTCATGTTTCTACCTTCTAAAATAAAACCCAAACTATGTTTAAAATAAAACACCAATAATATAATAAAAATTAACAACTAAAAAATAAAACATCAATAATATAATTAAAATATTATATTATATTGGAATTTATCCAACATTCCCCCGTCAATTTCAATATACACAAGAGAGCAAAACAAAGAGATAATAAATAACTTTTGGCACTATCGCTAAAATCTAGTACATAAATGAGAAGTGTTTTTCGGACTTGAACTTCCATATAATGTAAATAATTCAAAGCTTCATCAAGGTGCTGTGGTGAACGTATCTTAAACCAAGGATCTTTTAAGACTAGCTGGAACTATCACATACCGATTTCTGAGTTTATAAGTGTTCTTCTAGCATGCACTTTTATGGCCTTGTGCTAATCCTGATTTCACGAGCGCTTTAGGATCGGTCTTGATTCCATAGAAGGAGGCCACACTTTTGACACTCGTATAGGTAAATCAACTTTAGTGATTTTGCGAGTCACACTTATGTGATTTATTAAGAAGTAACATTCATCCTCGAACATGCAGAAAACCAACACTAGGCACATAAGAATGGAAATTTTGTATAAAATTCTTAGTGTTCCATAACTATAATTTAACTTGTTTGTACCACATTGAACTCTATCTATATTTTCAAGATATTAGTTGGGTTCCTATTAAATATAGTTGTGTTATTTAATAGACCTTAGTCCCATTCCTTTTGAGGTGATATATATCATCTCCGTAACAAGACCTTTAGTCAGAGCTGCTAAATTCTTGTTCGTTTTAATATAGTCGACTGTAATTACTCCTTCCTTGAGTAATTTTCTTATAATTTGATGCCTTAGACTAATGTGTCTAGATTTTCCGTTGTAAGTTTTGTTCGAAACTTTATAAATTGTGGCTTGGTTATCACAACTTATCATAATAGGAGGAGATGGATTTTTCTATAAAGGAATATCATACAACACATTTCTAAGCCATTCTGCTTCTTTACATGCATCTGCTAGGGCTATAAATTCAGATTGCATTATTGAATCTGATACACATGTTTGTTTCTTGGATCCCCAAGAGATATTTGCTCCTCCTAGCGTAAAAATCCAACCAGTAGTTGACTTGGATTTTGATTCAAGATTATACAAACTTGAATCACTATATCCTTCTAAAACAGATGGATATCTTACATAATGTAAGCCATAATCCAAAGTCCTCTTCAGGTATCTAAGTACCCTAGAAATTTCATTCCAGTGCTCTTGTCTTGGATTACTTATAAATCTACACAATACACTCCCTACATAAGCAATGTCTGGTCTAGTGCAATGCATGGCATACATTAGACTCCCAATAATACTAGCATATTTAAGTTGGTCCATAGCACGCCCAGTATTTTTCATTAATTTGATACTAGGATCCACTGGTGTAGCAGCTAGCTTAAGTTCAAAATGATTATATCTTTTAAGAACTTTTTCTATATAATGAGATTGACATAACGCTAAAGAATTATCCTTTCTCACAATTTTGATTCCTAAAATCACATCAGCTTCTCCAAGATCTTTCATATCAAATTTTGATGAAAGAAGCCTTTTGGTTTCTTCAACATATTTGAGATTAGACCCAAATATTAACATGTCATCCACATATAAGCAAATAATAACACCAACACCATTTTCAAATTTACTATATATACATTTGTCGGCATCATTAACTTTATATCCATGGGATATAACAATATTATTAAACTTCTCATGCCATTGCATAGGGACTTGTTTAAGGCTATAAAGAGATTTAACTAGTTTACACACTTTTTTTTCTTGGCCAGGCAAGACAAACCCTTCGGGTTGTTCCATGTAAATCTCTTCTTCTAAATTACCATTTAAAAATGCAGTTTTAACATTTATTTAATGCATAACTGAATTGTGAATAGAAGCAAGAGATATCAATATCCTAATGGAAGTGATTCGAGCAACAGGAGCATATGTATCAAAGTAATCAATTCCATGTTTTTGCTTATAGCCTTTAGCAACTAGTCTTGCCTTAAATTTATTTATAGAACCATCCGAATTTAATTTTCTTTTAAATATCCATTTGCACCCAATAGGTTTAGCCCCGGGGGAAGATCGAAAATAACCCCCAAGTTTGATTTGACAAAATTGAGTTCATTTCATCATTTATTGCTTCTTTCCAAAAGAAAACACCCTAGATGGTACCGCTTCATGAAATATTGTCGGTTCATCTTCTACATTAAGAACAAATTTAGTTTTGTTCTTAGTCTCATTTAAATCCCCTTCAACTAAATAAATAACAAAGTCAGGCCCAAATATTTTTTCAGTTCTTTGTCTTTTACTCCTTCGCGGTTCAACGTCATTCGTTGTTCCCGAAGAAGATATTGATTGTGAATTTTCTTCTAAAGTTGAGGAGTCAACAGTCGGATTATTATTTTCTAAACCTTGATTCAAAGTACTAAACTTTGTTAGATGTTCAAAGAATTGCACATCTACCGACTCAATGATTTCTTGAGTTTCAAGATTTAAAAATCTATAAGTCGTACTGTTACTAGAGTATCCAATAAAAACACATTTGTAAGTCTAATTTCCTAGTTTAGGTCTTTTAGGTTCGGGTTTTCTTACATAATCAAGACATCCCCAAACTTTAAAACGTCTAAGATTAGGCTTACGATTAAACCATAATTCGCATGGTGTAACATCCTTGTTTTTTAATGGAACTCTATTTAAAATATAACATGCGGATAAAATCGCTTCTCCCCACATCGACAAAGGTAAACTATAACTGATTAACATTGCATTTATCATTTCAACTAAAGTCCTATTTTTTCTTTCCGTCGTTCCATTTTCTTATGGCGTATAAGGCGCTGTAACTTGATGGATTATCCCATGAGTATTACAAAATTGTATAAACTCACTCGAGTAATATTCACCACCCCTATCGGATCGTAGGACTTTAATTTTTTGATTTTGTTGAGTTTCAACTTCTGCTTTAAAAATTAAAAATTTCTTGAAAACTTCATCTTTACTTTTAAGTAAATATGTATATGCATACTTAGAGTAAACATCAATGAAAGTTAAGAAATATTTATTTTCACCACGAGTCATATTACTCTTCATATCACATACATCACTATGAATAAGATCAAGCATTTTGGATGTCCTCTCAATAGATTTGAACGACTTTCTAGTTATCTTTGATTGAGCACAAATTTCACATTTACAAAGGTTATCAAATTTACAATCCGAGATTAAGCCGAGATTAGTCATATTTTTTATACTTTTATAATTCAAATGACCTAATCTACTATGCCATAAAGAAATAGACTCAACCATATAAGCAGAACTTATATCATTGATTACATTAATTTTGATCATGTCGTTATAAGAGTACCCTTTGCCAATAAATTGGCCATTCTTAGACAAGATAAACTTATCAGACTCATACACTAGTTTGAAACCTCTCTTATTGAGAAGGTCCCCAGACAAAAGATTTTTACACATATCAGGTACATGAAGTACATCAATTAGAGTAAGTGTCTTTCTAGAAGTTAGCTTCAATTCCACTGTGCCTTTTCCAACTACATTAGTGTGGAGATTATTTGCCATCTTCACTTCTTTTTCATCAATTTCTTGATATGTTTTGAATGAAGAACGGTATTTGCATATGTGGACCGTTGCGCCGGTATCCATCCACCATCCACTTTCATTATCAATTGAATTTACTTCGCATACAGTAGCAATAAGATCTTCAACATTGTTGGTTTCCTTCGACCCTTGTTTTTCCTTAAATACCTTCTTTTTAAGATGACATTCTCGAGAATAATGGCCCGTTTTATCACAGAAGAAACATTTTCCCTTCTTTTTCTTATTTTCACCTTGGTTCTTGAATTTTGAATCATTCTTTGCTTTAAATTTTGAGTCTTTGGTAATCTTGGATTTTTGATCCTCAACCATATTGGCTTTTGAATGACCCTCACCTTGTTCATCCTTTTTTGCTCGAATACAAGTATCATCTTCAATACGAAGGTGACTAAGAAGGGATTTCACAGTATAAGTCTTTTCATCATGATTAATTTTCTTCTTAAATCCATTCCAAGAGGATGGAAGTTTTGAAACAATCACCCCTACTTGAAATTCATCTTGAAGATTAATTCCAGCAGCTTTAAGGTCACCAACAATTTGTTGGAGTTCATATGCTTGTGCAACGATAGATTTATCATTACTCATTCTAAAATTCATATAGTTTAAAATCAGAAACTTACGGTTGCTCGCTTCCTCATTTTGATACTTTGTCTCCAAATCCTTCCATAATTCCTCTATCGTCGGAATCATTCGATGAGCGCTATATACAGTTTGAGATAAGGCATTGAGGATATGTCCTCGACACATAAATTCATCTTCTTTCCTCTTCACACGTTTTTTCTTTATTTCTTCGATGTCTTTGGGTGTGGGATCGAGAATTTGTTCAAGGTTGTCATCTAGAATATATGCTAGTTGTAGTGATGACAGGAACAACACAACTTTCTCTTGCCAACGGGTAAAATTTCTTCCATCAAAACGGTCGAGTCGGATTAAGTCTTGAGCCATGGCTTGGATAGATTGTGCCACTGTTCCTTCCATTTGAGTGGAGTAATAAGAATAAATTTTTTTTTGCCTAAAACTGTTGGAATTTTAAAATGGAAAGAACGAAATAATAAATTAATTTCTGCAAGGCATGTTCTGGGAACGCTGTCTTCTAGGAAAAATTTCTCCCAATCCGGTTGAGACCGAACCACGAGTACACAATGGGTTTTATAGAATTTGCCTTTGGGATACAATGCAGTGTATGAACAGTTTGTTTGATTCAAACTATGTACTGTTTGATCAAACCGAGAACACTCTGAGTTTGTAACATGACAATGCCAAAATATAGAGGACGAAGAGAGGAGAAATTAACAATTTTCGATGTCCAAAACAGAGGCCTGGAACTCTTTTTATAGCCATTTTAGTGACTGTTCTTCAACAGTCACAGCTCTTCATGTAGCGACTCAGCAACCGTTGGATCATGCCTGTTTGGAACAACTTCGATCTAACGGTTCATATTAGGCGTCCCATCGTAAGCGAATGGACATCCCCTACACGAGACGCTACGAGTTCATCTAACGGTTCAGATCAAGTCATTTCGGATTTTAAACCCTTTGATCGGATCATTTAATCATAATCGTTGATCTGTTTTACCTCGTCAAAACTTTAGGCTCCCACGCTCTAAGTGACAATGCGCACGTTCGAAGTGCCAAGTACGCGTCAAAGCGCGCAATGTGCCCTAAGTCACCCAATCACCCTTTCGCGCGCCGCGTGTCGCGCTTACACGTGTTGCGATTGGGGATGCTTAATTACCACCGTAATATGTAGGATCATAGCCTCTTGTTTGACTTGTCAACTAAGAATCTTAGTTGTCCTTTAGTTGATATACCACTACTTTTTGGATTACTCTTTCAATGTGGGACAATAAGGGATTTTGAGCACTCCCATATTTTTCACACCCATTTTCTCATGTTTCTACCTTCTAAAATAAAATCCAAACTATGTTTAAAATAAAACACCAATAATATAATAAAAATTAACAACTAAAAAATAAAACATCAATAATATAATTAAAATATTATATTATATTGGAATTTATCCAACATTTCACGTTAAATATTCGCCTCCATAAGTCTTCTTCATTCTTCATAGCCAAATTAAGCTGAGGCTTAGCTTGTTTTAACTGACTTGTATTGACTTCAGTAGGATCCACTTCAAAAACATACTCTTGCTTAAAATATTATCTTCCAAATCTAAAATATTTTAGAAAATATCTTTGAAAGTGGCATTGTTCCACTTTCTTAGGACTCCTTTTAGTCATTTGAGTAATCCCATGATGAGAGCAACACATTTTTAGAACTTAAAAGGTATAAAGCAGCTTTCCAATTGAGTCTTGATAGAGATAAGTACTAGAGAGTGTATGAGAAGTTTTTAGATAGATGTTACACAGAAGTTTGAGGAAAAGAGGAGTTTCAGTTAGCAGTAGAAAGGTCTCTATCTAGTCTTGCCCAAATAAAGCCTTCATTTGTTCTAAACTTACACCATGTGAATTTGGAACCTAGGTAGACTAGATCAGTCAAGCCATTAGAGGATATAAAATCTTGGGAAACATTGAAATCTATCTCATTTCCTCCCATTTTTTTCATTTTGGTCAGCTACAACATTAAAATCTCCAGTGATTAAGAGAGGGATGTTATTATATTAATTGCATAAGTAATCCAATTATAGTTCCATAGAGACACTCTTTCAGATCTTATACATTTAGCATATATAATAGATAGAAGGATAGGGTTTTTCAAAAATTGATGCTCTAATTTAACTCACAACACCTGTTCATCATGCATAATAATTGAGACTTGAAGGCCAAATTTCCACATAAACCCAATTTTACCTAAAGAGTTACAGTAGCTATCTTCAAAGTTTATTTTGAATTAGTGAGGAAGAATATTCTCTCTCACTACACCAAAATGTTAATTTTGTGACTGTCTTTTTATGACTGCTAATTGGGGTGACAAACTTATCACTCCCTGGAGGAGTCACAAAATTATTTGTAACTCCCATTAGGAGTTATAAAATAAAAGGGAGTAAAAAATTTGAGTCAATTAATTTGTCACCGCTAATGAGAGTCACAAATGTTACCATTTAATTCATTTGTGACTCCTATCAGCAGTCATAAATTTATAATTGTCATAAGCAGTCACAAATTTATTAGTAAGCCTAATTTATAACTCTTATGAGCAGTCACAAATTTATAACTGCTATGAGGAGTCACAAATTTTGACCTAAGTACTAATATTGTAACTGCTAATGACAGTTATAAATTTATGACTACTGGTAGCAGTCATAAATTTTGGTGTTGAGTTAATTTATAACTACTATTGACCGTCATAAATTTGTAACTACTTTCAACACTCATAAATTTTGGCCAACTTTAATTTGTGACTGCTGGGAGGGGTCACAAAATTTTTGCCCTAGTTTAATGTAAATCGATTTTGTAACCTCTCTCCTCTCACTCTGAAGAACTCCCGACCCTCACTGTAGAAGAACTCTCGCCCCCCTCACTGTGACTAGGACAAAATCGATTTACATTAACTCCCGCCATATTTTGGTGAGTTTTCATTTCGTTTTTGCCCTAGTTAATGTAAATCGATTTTGCCCTAGTTAATGTAAATCGATTTTGTCCTAGTTAATGTAAATCAATTTTGTTAACATGTCTGATCTGTTAGCACGATTTGGTGAGTTTTTTATTTCGATTTTGTTAATATGTCTGATCTATTAATATGTTAGCACTAATGATGGGTTTGTTAACAATATGTCAGATCTATTAATATGTTAGCATGATTTGTTACTGCTAATGATGGGTTTGTTAATACGATTTGTTAGTACGATTTGTTAATACGATTTGGCAGTTGGGTTAGTTTTTCAAATGAGTTTTTGGTTATGGAGGAGGAGAGAGATAAATGTGTGGGTGTAGGAGATGATGAATAGTGAGGAGAGAGGAAAGGTATAAAGGAGCGAGAAATTATGGGGTTTTGGTCATAAATTGATTTTAATTTCCATTTCCATTTTGTTTTGCTCATTTATATCAGTCATAAATACTCATATTAAGATTTGGGTCATACAATTTATAATTTTTTTTTCCTTATTGATTAATATGTATCAGTCTAACAAGTTTTGTGCTCGGTGAATATATCTACACATTGTTTTGTGTTCTGATGCTTCGTTAGGTCAAAATTTTCATATGTTTCGTTAATAATTTCATATCTGATGCTTCATTAAATCTGATTGTTTTGTTGTGAGTACATCTACACATCGTTTAACCTCTTTCATTTTTTCAATATTATCTTGTTTGGTAATATGTTAGATTTTTTTCAATAATCATTTTATACTATTCATATTTATTTCATCTAAAAATTAATTAAATAATCATTGTTTTGTGCTCGTTGAAGTTTTGTGTTTGGTCGGGTTTCCTGTGAGTTTTAATGCAATGACAGTATTAATGCAATGATAGGCCAGAGATTATGTTCTAAATATCAGCTCAAACTTCATTTAGTTTTATAATTTACCGAGCTTCTATTTGTTTGTATTGTAGAATTAATGGGGTTTCCACAATATAAAGAGTGGATGGGTGAAAGTTGCAGAGTGGGGCAAGTATACGTTAATGGGGTTAAAGACTTTGTGAATTATGCAATGAAGAATCTCGAAACTGATATTATCCCATGCCCGTGCAATCGTTGTAAAAATGGTAAACGTTTGAAAGGGGTAGATGTAAAAGTACATTTGTTTCATTGGGGTATGCAAGTTGACTACACGTTTTGGCATTTCCGTGGGGAGAGGGAATTTAAGTATATTCCAGAAGAAATACTTGTCAATGAAACCGTTCACACAAATGGTGACCCGTTAGTACATACTAGGTTAAACGATCTCATAAATGATACGTACGAAGTGCACGCAGCATAAGAAAAGCAAGATAGTAGAGGGAGTGATTTAGGTTGTGGGGATCATGTTGGCAACGATACGGACCAAGTTAAGGATTATATACGGTTAAAATCAGCAGCCGCAACACCATTATACCATAACTCCAACCCCAACCACACAAAGTTATATGCCATAGTTGGGTTGCACAACTTAAAGAGCAAATTTGGCTTGTCGAGAAAAAGTGTGATTGAAATAATCCTTTGGGCAAAAGATTTGCTCCCCACAGAAAACACGCTACCAGTCAATTATCCAACCATGAAGGGTAATTTGAAAGGTTTGGGTATGAAATACAAATCAATTCATTGCTACAAGTATGACTGCATTTTATACTATAAGGAGCACAAGGACAAACGGGCTTGTCCAGTATGTAAGGAACCTAGATATGAACAAAAGATGATAGTACATAATAAAAATTTGTTGAAAGTAGATACGCAAATACCTAAGAAGATGTTAAAGTATTTTCCTTTAGGTCCTCGATTGAAGAGACTTTACATTATACCTTGGATAGCAGAGGCAATGACTTGGCATGGTCGAGCGAAGATGGGTGAGAATCTCAAGCGACATCCGATTGATTCATCTGTGTGGAAATCTGCAAATCAGCGATACCCGGACTTTGCTAAAGAAATACGCAATGCTCGCCTCGAAATATCAACCGATGGGTTTAACCCGTTTGGCAAATTGAGCACAGATAAGAGTATATGGCCTGTGTTTGCAGCGCCTTTAAATTTGCCCCCGTCGTTGTGCATGAGAAATGAGTTTTCAATTTTGTCGTTGTTGATACCAGGTCCAAAATCACCGGGTAGTGACATTGATGTTTTCTTAGCGCCACTAATAGATGAATTGAATGAGTTATGGGTTGAAGGTGTGAGAGCGTTCGACTAGTACAAAAAAGAGGAATTCATTTTGAGAGCTATGTTGATATGGGCAATTCATAATTTTCCTGCTTATGGGACCTTATCTGGGTGCAATGTACATGGTTACCTAGGTTGTCTTATATGTGGAGAGGAGACTGAAGCCAACTAGCTTAAGAAAAGTGGTAAACTTTTTTATCATAGTCATC
Source organism: Sambucus nigra (assembly GCA_949130495.1). Classification (NCBI taxonomy): domain Eukaryota; kingdom Viridiplantae; phylum Streptophyta; class Magnoliopsida; order Dipsacales; family Adoxaceae; genus Sambucus; species Sambucus nigra. Next base: position 375,849,247 of record OX422209.1, on the reverse strand, counting down.
GAAGATTTCTGCCCCAAAGTCACAAATTCAGGTCAATACGAAGCAATTTTCTCCCAGAAGGCACCGAAACGCGACCACCTCCACCAATACTTATTGGTTTGGAAATTGAAGAAAGGTTATTAAAGGCTTATCAAAATTTGAGGGGGAAGCACCCCATAATTTTGACCCAAAAGCGAAAAAGAAAGGATGTTGATGTGAAAACGGCGTGGTCGAGGAGATCAATAATGTTTGATTTGCCATACTGGAAGGAACATCCTGTGCAACATGTGATAGACATAATGCACGCTGAGAAAAATATTATTGAGCATCTCGTAAGCACATACATTGGTGGTTCTCATTCCAAGGATGGAGAAAAAGTCCGTGAAGATCTTCGTGATTTGAAGATTAAAAGATCATTATGGTTGAAAGAAGATCCAAACACTGGAAAAAGCATATGCCAGTTACATCTTATACTTTGAGCATTGAAGGAAGAAATATGTTCTTAGAAACATTAAAGGTCTTGAAGGTCCCTTCTAATTTCTCATCCAACTTACGCAGGATTGTCTGCGATGCAACAAAAGATTTGAAAAAGTGCAAGTCCCACGATTGGAATGTGATAATGCAACTTGTCCCTCCATTGTTCGGACACTATTTTTCGGAACACAAGGATCTTCGAAGGGCCATTCTACAAATTAGCTTATGCTTCTCCCTATTGTGTGAGAAAGTTGTCAATAGGACGCACATAATGGCAGCGAAAGAAACTTTGGTCGAGGCTATATGTGTTTTGGATAAGCACTTTACTCCCTCATTCTTTGACATAAGCATCCACCTTTTAGTGCATTTGTGCGATGAAGCACTTTTATGTGGACCAATAAGGTACCGATGGATGTATCCGTTCGAACGATTAATGAAAACTTTTAAAGAATACACAGTACGTTGAGGGGTCCATTGCTGAGGAGTACATTATGGAAGAGGCTTACTTGTATGCAAAGGAATATATGCCTAACCCAAACGTTGGAGGTCATGAATGCTTTATTAATGAATTAGAAGAGTTTGCGGATGAGGAGGCACTGGGGAAAGGTAAGGTAGTGAAGCTAACAACTACACAATATAACGAGGTGGCTCGATATGTATTCGAGATGCATGAAGACATAGATAAATGGAAAATGTGAGTTTATTTAAAATGTTTTGTAAAATGATGTAATATGTTCGATGTTATATTCATTAGAAATTAATATTTTTAGTGTTTTAACCTAAGCAATATAATGAGTGCGGGCATGCCAAGAGGAGGAAGGGAGGCGCGAGCGCAGACAATGACTTTAGGCATTGGGTAGCTTCCGAGGTGACTACAGTAATACCTTACTTTTATTTACTGTCCTTGCAACATATTCACAATGCAAATACTTTCTTGGTTTCAATTATTGAAAGCTGGTGAAGTATCGACGAGGCTTGCACGTCTAGCGAATGGGCCTAGTTTTGTAGCCAAGGAGTTTGGACAATATCGTGTCAATGGTTTTGTGTTCTCTTCAAGCACACACGAGTTAAAACTCATTGGGAAATAAAATATCGGCATTTCATATAAAGCATTAACTCATTTCAGGGCAAGCGCGAAAGATAAAAACTTGATAGACGCTAAGATGACGTATTATGGTATTATAAACAAATTGTCCTATTAGATTATATATCTTTCAGCATACCTGTATTTTACTGTGATTGGGTGAGAGTGGAGGACAAGAATGTATGTATGGTTGACCCTGACACCCACATGGTGAAGGTTGATTTGGCCAAATTAATGAGTAAATATAATGTGAATGATGAGCCATTCGTTTGTGCATTCCAAAACTTAAAGCAAGTGTTTTATGCAAAGAGCCCCAACAATAATCCATGGTCAGTTGTTTTACATTCTCCTCAGCACTTGACTACATCGCTAGACGACATAGAGGCACCTATCGAGATTCGGTCTATTCTGGATGACAACCCAGAATTAAAGAAATTATTAAACACATTAGAGGAGTAGATGTTTAATTGTAGCATGTTATGTTGTTTTAAATGTTGACTTGAAAATTATGTATAATAGCATGTTTCAATTATTTCGTAGCATGTATTCATGGTGACTTTTGTTCACAAGTTTATTATTACTTTTTCTAGGATGTCATATATTGTATATACATGCAACGATTTTCAAAACAGGTCTTTTATAGAGAACACGTCAATTTATCGGCATGGCTATCGAAAAATCAAATAATGCAATTACTTGCGAGATCATGGGTGGAACATACCTGAAGCATATTTATTTCAATCAATACTATGCACACTACCTCAAAGTTGGGATGAAGCAGTTGAAAGGGTTTTCATAAAACACAATTCAAGTAATGCGATGCAGTTAGTAGAGTTTTTAGAACTTGAAGAAAGAAAAATCCATCCTTTGTGGATAGAACTGAAGAGGATAAGGATGCGTTCAGACTCTACTATGAGAAAACATATGCATAACAAAGTTAACATCTATTATCAGCTTAGGAGATAAGGCATACGTCCTAATATTTTTAGTGTCAGAAATGCAATTATCAGCACACTTCCGCAGACATGGCCAATAAAAACTTTACGTGAAATGATGAAGTATGAAACTTGACATAGTCGAATTATCAAAACTTTTAGAATATGTTGAAAAGGTAAAACTTATATTATATTTTTTTATATTATTTCCTTACTCTTGTATTAACATATGGACTAATGCATAAATATATAAATGCGAAAATGACGCCCGAGAATATAATTCCATCATCCAGGCCATAAAGTTCAAGTCATGATGAACATTCTGCCATTAATTCTCATGCTGACATTTCCCTTAACCTATTTGGTTTGTCAATAGGTGGCAAGAATCCTTTTAAAGCTCGATCCTTGTCTTTGTTAAAATCTTGTATTGGCTTAAAATATGAGAGTTGGGATACGGTTGAGCAAGTAAAAAAGGACGACTTGTGGGATACGCTCATGAAAGAGTTTAATCTTTCGGCCGACCAGAAGGAAGGGTCCATGAAAGCCATTGGTATTCAATTGAAGACTTTTTGAAGTAACCTCCGCTCGACTTATTTTAAGGAATTGGATAGTGATGGGATAAAGGCCCTGAAGGATCAAGTACCAGAGAAAGATCATATCCCTGTCCGTGAGTGGAATGAATTCGTCTTGCGCGAAGCATCTGAGGCAAAATTGAAACAACGACACCAAGGCCGGGTGAACAGGGCTAAAAAGACTGACGTCCATTGTCTTGGTTGGATGTCGTATGCTAAGAAAATCGAGGAGATAGTATACACCCTTTCTTATTTTAATGTGTATATATATTATATGTCTTGCTCAAATAGTTAATGGAAATTAATTTATAGGTGCTTAAAAATAAACGACCTGTTGATCGTTCGAAAGTGTATCTCGAAAATCGTAGGCAAAAAACTGGGGAGTTTCACCCAAAGGTAGATGATGATATGGTGAGTTTCGTAATCTCAGTTGTAATAATTAAATTCCTTCAAGTTTCATCGTTCAATCATTTTAATCGATTCATAAATAATTTTGCAGCAAAAATTGAGTGAGCAGAGAAGTAGTCAAGGTTCTTCAAGCCAAAACAGTGTTGATACAAATGCATTGACTGCCTTTAGAGGAAAAGATACTAATGGGCGACTCGTGGTGTTGGACTCGTGTCCAAAAGTAAACTTAAGGCAATTGCTCCTATAGTATCACACTTGACTAGAGCAAAGACACGAGAAGAAAAATATGATGAGGATATGGCATTTCTCAAATCATCTGTTACCATGATTTTAAGTGCTTTTGAATCGAATGGATTGAAAATACCAAATCCAAGTCCTCACAATTACACTCCTGTCTCGCATCCAAGTCCTCACAATTATACTCCTGTCCCTCATCCAAGTCCTCGTAATTACACTCCAGTTTCGCATTCAAGTCCCCACGATTACACTCCTACACCCCGTCAACTGAGCCAAACTTTGGAGATTTAACTGGGCTAAACTTTGGAGATTTAACTGATCCTCCACATGATCCATATCACTACACCAAATCTGTCGAATTGTCATGGTTATTGACCTTGACAAGTTCAACTTATCAAGGTCAATGACAGTGATAATTCTGGGCGAGATAACTTTTTTTGTCATGGTCATGGACCGAGACAAGCTCGTCAGAATTGTCACGGTCATGTCACGATCCGGGACCGTGACAAGCCCGTGACAGTTTATAAAAAAATTATCATGGTCAATGACCGTGACAATTCTGGGCATAATTGAAAAAAAATATGTTGGGTGGTATGACCATTGCCACTGCCCAGCAGTATATTTGTACCTGTTATAGCAACGTTGTACCTGTTCAAACATCATATATCCAAATAAACTAGAGATAATGTAAATATACATTCAAAATAAAAACAATATGCAAACGGGACAACTTTGCATCATGCTATATTTTTGTCGTTTCAATGTTCTTATTAATTTACTTATTTTACTAATCATGTGCTTTGAACACTTTGGAAGCTTTAATTGTTCTACACCACCCTTCATCTTTATTATAGTCTTCTCCAAAACTTTGGCATTCTCCACAAAGTACCTCAACTGTTCAACTCCATTGTTCGACCCCAATCCCGTAATTTCGATTGTCTTTAGGTGTGATCTCAAATAATCAGGTACATACCATTCCAACCACGATGTCCCGATTTGTTCACAATAAAATGAAAAACCCTAATATAAGAAGAAGCAACATCACCATCAATTATCAAATATACAAATTATTTAGCTGGAAGTGATGTTATGAACCCTTGACGTACCTCAAAGATAAGAACCTCTAGAAGAGAATAACTTTTGAGAAAATCCAGCACCAATTTCTAGTTCTAGTTCCACTATAAGAATCATCCACTGCAAGACACTGCACAAGAGAGATTTTATAAATGAATTGAAAAGTAATAAATCTAAAAAATATAGTCATTTATGCAAGCAACAATAACAGAGATATTATAGCTTACCAACATGGTAGAACATGATAATGAAAGAGACTTTACGTTGAAAATCCTTTGAAGAAGCTTAAATAAACATGTGGCATAACCAAGGGCGGAGCCAGGATTATCATAAGGGGTGGGCTAACAACAAGCAAATATTCATAATAATAGTGTAGTGCCACCCAACAAGCAAATATCCATAAAAATTGAAATCGAAATCGAAATCGAAATCGAAATCGAAATTGAAATTGAAATATTCATATAAATATAAATACATTACCTGTAGTGCCACCCAAACAGCAAACTTGAGCTCATATTGCACCTCCTTCCAACTAATGTACCCCGGCCAATCGTGTCAAATATAATTCCCTTCATATCTGAACACTAAGAAATGCCATAATCCTATGGAGTTATGCTCTACAAATTCCTTCCAACCGTTGTGTAGCCAAACATCACCAGTTGAAGTTGTCAATTCCACTTTCCATATTTTCCCATGTTTTGATAGAGGTTCCAAGTGGTGGGGGATGGAAAGTGGAATTGACAACTTCAACTGGTGATGTTTGGCTACCCAACGGTTGGAAGGAATTTGCAGAGCATCATTCCATAGGATTATAGCATTTCTTAGTGTTCGGATATGAAGGGAATTCTCGCTTCATTTTTTTGAGCTAAAGGATAGATGAAGAGATTCAGTCTCCTCTCCACAAATAGGACACCCCAAATAACTATGTACTAATCACCTATTAAAGGTAAGAAGCGTATATTCATGGATTAGTATAAACAAAACTTAAATTTCAAATTCAAATTCAATTTATAATAGAAAGTTCCCCCAAAAATAACAACTTTAAACCACTAAGAATATTATACAGAAATTATGCAGTCCCAAACTGTCCAAACGCATTGGAATATTTTGGTACAAATTGGAATATTTATTAGAAACTGAAAAATTATTTAAAATTCGTTTTATCATAAAAAACGGATTGATATTCGGTAGGAGGAGCCAAGTCATCCACACTACTATTTAAATGTTTTGGCACGTGTTGGATAATTGACCACGGTTCGTTGTTGATATACTCTGAGTAAAACACTTGGTTAACCTTTTGAAATACACAAACAAACGGCTCATCGCTCACGTGGTCGTTGCTCTTCAACTTGGCAAGTCAACCACGATCAAATTGGTGACAAAATCAACTTTACAAGCATTTTTATCCTCAACTCTTACCCAATCATAGTAAAATACAATCTCTTTGAATCTTATATAATCCAATTCAAATATATTTCGGATTACACCATAGTAAGTCATTTCAACTTCAACGAGTTTTTTATCGTTTGCGCTCGCTCGAAAGAAAGTAAGAGACTTGTATGAAATGCCCGAGTTCTGTACATTTGTACTTTCCTCGTACACTTTAGCGCCGAAAATGTAACCGTTCAATCGATACTTTTTGTACTCTTGTGCCATGAACAAGGGTCCAGTGGCTAGACGAGCAAGCCTTGATGTCGCATCACCCGTCTTTAAGAGATGAGAATATAGATAAATTAATTATATTAGTTGTAAAATTTGAGTGTAATGTAACGTTATAAAATGGCCATTTTCATTATAATTACCTCTTGTGTCAACCACAGCCTAAATTCGCTTTCTGATTGTACCATTGTTTTTCGTCTTTTATTGTTCTCACAAGCTTCATATTTTCTGCATATTACAAAATTAATCATGTATAAAATAATCTAAAATAATGTTAAACATTATAATAATCGAAACTTACTTTTTCCATTCTTCGACATCTTGATGTGTGTCAAATAGATAACGAGCTACTTGTTCATGTTGCAAACTCGTTAATTTCACTCGTTTTCCCATCACATGACCACCATCATCGATGAACTCATCAGTGTCATCAACTCTAGTCGAGCCAGGCATATATTCCTGAGTATATATTGATGACTCCATAGTTATGTATTCCTTTGCAATTGATCCTGCAATGTATCACGTATTCTTAACGTAATCTTTAAAAACTTTCATCAATCTTTCAAATGGATACATCCACCGATATCTAACTGGACCACAAAGAAGTGCCTCATCGCATAAGTGTACCAACAAATGAACACTTATGTCAAAGAATGTTGGGGGAAAGTACTTCTCCAACACACAAATCGCTTCGGTCACCGCCAATTTTACGTCAACTATGTTTTCTCGATTGACTACCTTCTCACACAAGAGTGAGAAGGTAATACTTCATTCCCAAACCTTTCAAACTGTTCTTCATAACAAGATAGTTATTTGGAAGTGTATGCTCCTTGGGTAATAAGCCCTTCAACTATTTCAGAATTCATGTCATGCTATTATTAGATAAACCGTATTGCGTCTTCAAACTGTGCAAACCAACCATGGCATGTAAAGTTGTTTGATCTTTCTCATAGCCAGAGTATAACGGTTGGGTCGCCTTAAATTTTAAACTTTGGTAGTCATCGTCAAGTTTTATCGTGATATCTTCACGAGCACTTGATCCCTCTACATCATCAGTAACTTCATTCTCTTCTGCTTCATAACATTCTATATTTAAATTCAATTTATAATAGAAATTTATATTTCCTCCATCTCCTCTAAAGAGTGAGTGGTCCTATCCCATTCAAGACCGCATTTTTCTGTAATATACTTAACAGCTCATGCACATAGTTACGATTTGAAAAAAAATCGGCAGCATATCCCCATAGTTCTCCAAGTACATGACGTAGATTGGCAAGTGTGAGTGTTATTTCAATTGATCAATTGAAATAACAGTCACACTTGTCAATCTAGTATCTACCCAGAGAACATTAGGATATGACTGCAGAACTTCCTCCAAAAGTAACAACTTTAAGCCACTAAGAATATTATACAGAAATTATGCAGTCCCAAACTATCCAAACGGGACAATTCGAGAAGTATCATTACAGGGGTATGACTCTCGAACGGGTCTAAGGGCTATTGAATGCGTACGCATAAGAACTAGAAGGCTAGTATCTATGCGCACTATATGTAATTTCAAGTATGTTTCATTTAATTATCATACTATATATATATTGTTCGATATACAAAGTAATTTTTAAAAAAAAAGTTGAAAAATCCCACCCCCATATGGACAATAATCCAGTGGTCATGCCACTTTTAAAACTAACCAACCCAACATCGATCCACTATAATACAACAACAATGTCAACAACAAATGTGTATCCCGTACTCCTTCTAATTCATCTATTCAATTAATTATTTTCATCAATTAAACTAACAATTAAAGTATATAATTATTAATTTATTAATTTACAATAAGGGACAATCCTACTTTCATAATTAATCATATATTAATTTACTAATTTACAATAAGGGGCAATCATATACTAATTTACTAAAAAAATTAATAACCAATCAATTCGTTTACAAGGGACATTACGCACAAACACGCATATACACGCACACTACACACACATATACACACACACGCACATACACACACACACGCGCGCACATTCACACACACACATGCACCCCCCCACCCCTACCCCATCACCTACCCACCCATCCCTGCCCCCTCCCCCCCCCCCCCCACCCCCTTCCCCACCACACATGCACACACACCACTACACACACACAAACAGCCCCCATCCCTGCCCCCTCCACCCTGCCCCAGCACCTTCCCCCACCCTACCCCACCCCCAACCACCACACAGACTCACACACACACACATATATATAAATGGAAGAGAGAGAGAGAGAGAGAGAGGGAGAGAGAGAGAGAGAAGGAGAGCAGCGTAGAGAGAGAGAGAGAGAGAAGGAGAGAAAAAGGAGGGAAGAATCGGTGGGGAAAAAAAGAAGGGGGAAGGGTTTTTTTTCTAGGACATTTGTCACGGACGTGTCACAGTCATTGACCGTGACAATATTATAGGTCTTGTCACGGTCATTGATCGTGATAAGTCCGTGATAACTATACTTGTCACGGTCAATGACCGTGACAAGCCTTTGTCACAAGCTTGTCACAGTCAATGACCGTGATAAAAAATGCCTGTTTTTTATCACGGTCAATGACCGTGACAAGGCTAGCCACTGAAAGGGTGCCAATTTACCCATTTTGGTGTAGTGTATGTCGATTTATTAGATTTTTCAAATCATAGGAAGATTGCAAGTGGACAAGTTGTTGCTTCAGCTTCTACTGGAACGGTGGTGCATGGCCATCAATTGCTGATATTTGAACGTAAGGATTACGTTAGTAGTGTTAATCCAGGAGAAGAGAATCATCCGTTGTATCGTCAAAGTCATGGGGCGGACACTATTAAGGATGTCGAGAAATCTTGGGTGGTTTGGCCGTTGCTTTGTCTTATCCTTAACTGATCCAAAGTAATTTGTCGTAAGAAATTTGAACAAATTGTCAAACTGAACAATTAGTAGTATTTGAACTCTATTTTGAATATTAGTAATCTATTTTGAATCAATTAGTAATCTATTTTGAATGTATCCAGTGTCTATCTGTTTTGAATATTAGTAGTGTTTGAACTCTATTTTGAATATTAATATCTACTTTAATGTTGGATGGTCTTTATGTGGGGTTGCTCCTCTTAGCTTTACGCTTCACTTCCTCATTTCAAATTATTCACTTCAATATATCAACTATGGATATATAGTCTCAATATTTGTTGTACTCATATTTTGAGGATTTCATTGTTGAACATAGTTAAGAGTCATTCAGCAGCTTACATTCAGCAACTTACATTCAGCAGCTTACAGATTCCAAATACAGCTCAGGTCCGGTAACTTTTTAACCCTGATTGAAGTGAACACTGATTGAATTGAGCACTGATTGAATTGAATTGAGTACTGAATTGAATTAAGAATTTGCATTGCATACCATGAAATATATCGTCTAATCGAACCAACCTGATTGAGCACTGCTTGATATATGATTGAGCACTACTTGATAACTGATATATTGGTATTCAACTGCTTGATTTACCTGATGTATATTTGAGCAGTGATTGATATATGATTGATATATCTTCATCATCTTCAATATTAATGGCATACAAATGATCTGTTACTGAATTTTTTCCATAGTTTAGAATTGAAGTGTCTCTTGTAGAAAGCATTCAATATTCAACTATCAATTAATGTTGACATATGTTATCATTATTTTAAATTTTGAGAATGTGCTCCACTATTTGATGTTGAATATTATGTAGAGATTTTTATTTTTGAGCATGGTTAAGCAGATATATTTTTAGGATCTCATTCTTCTTTAGTTGGGTTAGGATTTCACCTTTTTCAATATTAATTTCCTCTTCTAAATTCGATTCTGGCATAAGAGGAATATGTAGAGACTGGTCTATTTGGAGGTTGTTTCTTTCATTATTAATTAAATCTTCATCTTCAACATTGATGGCTTGAAAATCAACATTCTTATGTTGCACGTTCTTATTTAGAACCTCCATCTTTTTGTCCGAAAGTTTCTTAGTATTCTTTGACCTACTTGATTATCTGGAAGCTTTTTTAAAAATACACTAGGCTATAGAATATAATGGAGATTTTGAAAAATAAATGAATACGCAGTTAAGTAAAACAAATCCATATAGGGGATATACTACTCTCAATATATTGTTCACTCATAAATAAACATCGAAGAGCTACAAAATTTATAGAATACATAATACAACTGATTTGAGAGTTTAGAGGAAATTCAAAGATGGAGATACTTGAGAATCATACTTTTGTTCAAATGAGAAACTATCCATTTGTAATTGGTGTCCATACACGATTGGTTCATCATAACTCTATATAATCTGCACCATATACTATGCTCCACATCTCTTTTATTGTTCCATGTGTATTTAGACCCCTGATAACCCACATCAATTAGGCCATTCACCTCAATACAATCAACAAATTCATACATAACTCCAATATTAACTTCATTCCCACCAGCTTTTTCAGCACTGAAAGCCACTATATTAAAATCCCCCCTACTATCCATGGAGTAGAAGTGGTACATTCATTGAGATACTTCCATAATTCTCTTCTTTCATTCCTATTACAACTAGCGTAAACCATACTGCACTGAACAACTCGGTCATCCAAACTTAGGTTGAAAGAGATACATTGATTCATTTCAGAAATAAATTCCAACTTTATCTCCTCCTTAAAGAAGCACCATATTTTACTATTCATGTTTGAAACATAAGATCCAAAGCCTAATTTTAAGCAAAAAGACCTTATTTTACTAACATCCAGTTTTGGCTCAAGCACAACTATCATTTGAAGACTGTAGATCTTCTTTAATCTCTGAAGTCTCCTTATTGCACCTTTCTTTGATAAACCTCTTATATTCCAAATAAAAACACTGATCATTTAAAATTGCTATAAGATGAGGATTTATTATTTGAACTTAAAATTCGAACTGTACCATACGAATGAACTTTTGTTTAGGCGCTTTTATGAGCCTTTTTTTTCGAGACAAATGTGGATCCATCTTCTGTAGCTGTTTCCAAAGAATTAAAAGGAACAATAATATCTGGACTTTGAAAACATTTACTATTATCATTCTCCACTACTTGTATAGTTGCTACTGCTTCATATCCTTTCGAGAATTCTGCAACAACAATAGGAGGGGCAAGAGTACTGTTATTTTCATTTGTTCCTTTGCTTGTTATTGCTGCTTCTACCAAAAGTCCTTATCATTTGAAACCTGATGAAACCCAATGTTTTCCTTTTGATGCTCTTGGTTTATTCTAACTTGGGTTTGAGCACTAGACTTTAGAGGCTCCTCCATTTGGTTATCCTTCTCACCACAGGACTGAGGCTCTTTAATTTCTGGCTGCTATAAATTTGTCACCTTCCCCATGAATGATGTTATTAGAGTTTGTCGTACACCTTTCTTCTGTTTCACACTGCATACTTCTCCTTCTTCTAAATCAAGAACTTGTTGTTCCCCATCCTTTGCAAAGAAATTTTTTTTAACCCGTGTTTTTGTACCCTCTTGAATATGCTCTCCACCTCTACCCCTATCATTTGGTGGGAATTAATAATTGATTCGATATCCAGAATAAGAAAGTTTATAGTTACTATCACAACCATCTGTATATTGCAGAACTTACCACATGATTAATATGTAGATGTGTAATCCAGATTTTAAACCATGAATTTTGCTTAAACTTTTGACCAGGATTAAATCCAATTTTTGAATTTAATTGAAATTGCATAGTAATTGTTTGACTTTAGTTTCCTCACAACTTTCTAGCTAAGTTCTATAATGCAACAATTCTTCAGATGGGTTAATGAATTTGAGTCAGGAGTGTAGTGGGCTTAGATGTTCCTCAATTCTTCCTTGATTTACACACACTAAGCATTTGTATTATTAGTTAAGTTAATTACATGTATGACTCAGATTCGGGAAGAATGTTAAAATAGGGAAAGAGTTCCTAAATTTACTACCCAACTATCTTAAGCTCTCCAAAATCTTAAGAACACTCATGCTCTGAGCAAAACATATATGATCCCAACACACTTAGAAAATATATCCTCTGTCATTGTGTTTGTTCTCTCAACCGATCCTCGAGTAGTCCTCTGGTACCATCTTTAATACCCCCCCTTATAACCTTCGAGATATCATCTTCCAAACACCTAGAACTCATAAAAAAGGTAACCTGAGCATATGCGATCTCCATTAATACCCTTGAACATTTCCTACAGATAAACTCCATCAAAATTGAAAACGTTGGCGCTTGTGTTCAATTAATAAATAATATAATAAATACCATTTTTAACCCAAATTAACCCTAAGCATGCAACTAGGTGTGATTGAAACAATATGAAATCATGCAATAAATATTCAACACACAAAGTTTAAGGAAAAATCCCCCACAGGGGCAAAACCATTTGTATATCACTATAATTTGTAAGAGAAACGGCTTACAATCGGATTACACTGAAATATAAGTTTTTGACTAAGAATTACCCGCAGGCATCGGATTCTGTAGTCGCGGCTGGAATATCCCTTTCCAGTAGGGTTGGCGGCTGGAACTATCCCTGTTCAGTAGGGCTGCAATGAAGAGGAAGAAGCGGTCCACTTCACAAAGGGTTGAACAACAGCAATGGTGTTCTTGGGTTACCAAATTTTGATTCACATAGATATGGAAGATGTGTGAATCTAAAAACCTAGAATCATAGGACTCAATAGGTGAAGACTTTAGGGTTGATATGCTCTGATAATCGTTGAAAAGTCTTAAGAAAACCAACTACTGATCGTGGTTTAAATAAGGAGTCAAAACCCTAAAAAATCTGCTACACGATCTGGCAGAGTCTATCCTCGTCGGATCGGTCCGGTCCCTTAGGCGGATCGGTCCGGTAAACTCGGATCGGTTCTTTTTTCTGAAATCGGATCCATCCGGTTGGCATCGGATCGGTTCGGCCTTTTTGCCTTCATCGGTTCGTTATGGATCCGGGGTGTACTGGTCTCAACTCAGCAAGCGAATCGGTCCGGTCCCTTTAGCCGGATCGGTCGGATGAACCGGATCGGTTCTTTTATCTGGATCGGATCGGTCCGGTCTGTTCCCTTGATTTCTTTTCTCCTTTTGATATTCGGATCCGTTGATGAGCATATGATTCTTGAATTTCCTCAACGGTGTAACGGCGTACGACATATATAAAATGCTAATGGACAAAAATGTCCTTACAAATCTCCCCCTATGTCTATGCCGGTACATACATAAAAACAAACATCCGAATTATCAATCATAAATAATTGCCTATACAAATCTACCTTCCATGAACCCAAAACTGAAAGAGTACAAGTGAATAAGACTACATCGTTTGATCTTCAAATCTTCAGGGATCTTAACGCTTTTCTCATCAGGGTGTGCAATTCAGTTATCAAAGTAGTACATACACACATGAGACAAAGCAAAATACCAAGTGACATATCGAGTTTGAAATGAGACAAACATATATACCAATTTATGAACAAAACTCAAAATTTCAAATCTCCCCCATAATAAGATAATTCATTCTCCCCCTTTTTATGATGTCCCCAAATAGACAAAATGAGAGAAATAAATCAAGCAATCAAGTACCGGGGTGACACAAGGCATAAAATCACAACACCATGAATGAACATAAAACAACCAAGTCGGTGATAGCGTAAAAGAATGGGTGTGATCAGAATTCGATAGGAAAATCAATGCATACAAACATGACATATGTGCACGATGAATATTGGATATTCCTAACGAATGAACTCAAATGCTTCCTTTGGTGTAAAAGAGTGGAAATATAAGATATTGACTATATCAAATCTACAAATCAAAGCTCAAAGAGATTTCTACACCAATAACGTCCAAAATGTTTTTCATGCTTTTTCAGGACTTTCAAGGAAGTGCAAACCCGTTTTTCTCATTCTCCAACCAAACTCCCTCAGATTTATATTTTTAATAGAGGTATACTAAATTCTCAAACTTTTCGAGAATTGATGGTGAAACCTACAATGGCCCATATTTGGCATGAATTTCTTTTTATTGCCTTTAAATTTTTTCGGGCTCTTTTAACCTCTTAGGACCTCGGATATTAAAATCCCTCCATTTTTTAGGTCCTTTTAAACGGTGGCTTTTGCGCAAAGGATAAAAATCAACTTTCGCAGCCCCTCCCCGTTTTACAATTTAACACACAGTCTCACCAAAACGGTTTTAAAGTGCAATCCAATCTTGTCAAGTTTTATCGCATTTTATACATTGTATAGACAGGATTGAGATGGAAACACTTAAGCCAACATGAGATTGACAAGTGCAATAATCAAATATAGCCGTGCATGTGTGCAATAAAGGATATAGGAGTCAAGCATGTAGGAAATATCACTAATTACATCTCAAGGACTCCAATTAATGTTAAGCACATGGATGAAATGATGTAGCCTCTCAAAACTCTATCAAGCAGTCACATGGATAAATGGAATGAAGTTGTGACTTGGCTATCTTAAATGCTCATCCATAAAAGGCAAATCTCTTTTTGAATTTTTCAAAATTTTATCAAAATAAAATCTTTTTGTATTTTTTTTTAAAAAAATCAAAAATAAGAATTTATACAAAAAGTACAAGTCATCACACTAGAAAAAATATAACATGAAACCACAACTAGTGTATGACAAACATGCAAACACAATCATCTATATGATATGGCAAGAGAAGAATCATGTGCAAGCAAACGGGAATCAACTTGTCTAAAATCTAGTGTATCCAAAAGTGATTTCCTAACCCAAATAGATGTGAAACGTCGAGGGGGGCCTTTGGAAACCACGGAAACACTAGACATAAACTTCCTAGGACTTCTTCCAAGATCAAAACAGAAATGCCTAAGGTGACCTTTCCTACCACAATGTGAACATGTGTAAACGGGAGGAACGACACCTAAAGTGTGATCTTTTCTAACGTCCATGGGATTGATTGACCCTCTAAAACAAATAATGGTTTTGGCTCTAGCACTAGAGTCACGAGAACAAGATGAGCCATTACCATTACTGTCAAATCTACTTGAATCATTTAAATCATTTTTTAACTCCAAAATTTTTTATTCAAGCAACAAATTAGACTCTTCCAAATTGAGGGATTTCTTTTTCAAATTATCAAACAAACCTAGAAGCTTATCTCGCTCCCCCTCAATTAAAGCAAACTTTTTCCTAAGAGTCTCTTCACGTGCCACAAACTCATTGACTAAAATATTATTATCATCTTTGGCACAAACACAAACCATCGAATTTTTAAGGTCCTCTAATTCGTTTTCTAAAACATGGACCCTATCATCACACTCCTTCTTGGACAATTTTAAAGAATCAAAGTCATGGTCCAAGGACACAAATTTTTCACGATAAAAATCTCTTTGATTTTGAACCGTTTGCAAAAGATCCATTGCGGATTTAAAACGAGAATTTTCTTTTTCCAAAACTTTAATTCTTTTGCAAAGTTTCAAATTCAAAGTTTTTAAATTCTCAGTATGGTCGTGAACTTTTTCAAAAATAGGCACTTTATTATATAACTTCTCCATTTGAACACGCACTTTTTCAAAAAAAATCAATTTTTTCAGAAAATTGATATCTTAGAAAAATTTTGCGGAAAATAGGATCACGCGATAAATTAGCGTAACCTGCTCTGATACCAATTTGAAAACGTTGGCGCTTGCGTTCAATTAAGAAATAATATAATAAATACCATTTTTAACCCAAATTAACCCTAAGCATGCAACTAGGTGTGATTGAAACAATATGAAATCATGCAATAAATATTCAACACACAAAGTTTAAGGAAAAATCCCCCACAGGGGCAAAACCATTTGTATATCACTATAATTTGTAAGAGAAACGGCTTACAATCGGATTACACTGAAATATAAGTTTTTGACTAAGAATTACCCGTAGGCATCGGATTCTGTAGTCGCGGCTGGAATATCCCTTTCCAGTAGGGTTGGCGGCTGGAACTATCCCTGTCCAGTAGGGCTGCAATGAAGAGGAAGAAGCGGTCCACTTCACAAAGGGTTGAACAACAGCAATGGTGTTCTTGGGTTACCAAATTTTGATTCACATAGATATGGAAGATGTGTGAATCTAAAAACCTAGAATCATAGGACTCAATAGGTGAAGACTTTAGGGTTGATATGCTCTGATAATCGTTGAAAAGTCTTAAGAAAACCAACTACTGATCGTGGTTTAAATAAGGAGTCAAAACCCTAAAAAATCTGCTACACGATCTGGCAGAGTCTATCCTCGTCGGATCGGTCCGGTCCCTTAGGCGGATCGGTCCGGTAAACTCGGATCGGTTCTTTTTTCTGAAATCGGATCCATCCAGTTAGCATCGGATCGGTTCGGCCTTTTTGCCTTCATCTGTTCGTTATGGATCCGGGGTGTACTGGTCTCAACTCAGCAAGCGGATCGGTCCGGTCCCTTTAGCCGGATCGGTTCTTTTATCTGGATCGGATCGGTCCGGTCTATTCCCTTGATTTCTTTTCTCCTTTTGATATTCGGATCCGTTGATGAGCATATGATTCTTGAATTTCCTCAACGGTGTAACGGCGTACGACATATATGAAATGCTAATGGACAAAAATGTCCTTACAAAAATCTCTAATTCTTCCAAATTGTATTATCTTATATCCTTGTTACCAAACCTTCCTTACCTCCCTCTTTATAAGGCACACATACCCTGCCTGGTTGCTAGTTTTATCTTATGGTTGATTAGATACACTACTCAGTAGCATCAATTAAACTGGAATTTTTTGTTGCCTCAGAAAATATAGGTCCCAATTTTGATGTTGGTCAACTAGATGATCTTGAAATGCTTACACTTTCTTTATATTGATATTATATTTTTATATTATGCCCCATATTATTTATTATAACTAACATAGTTACATTTTATTATTTACAGGCATACACATGGCATACCCGGTATACGTAGTATTCAAAGGCCTAAATCCAGGTGTTTACACTTCGTGGCAATCAACACAAGCACAAGTCAATGGATACCGAGGCGCCGTATTCACAAAATTTGAGTCCATTGAACTTGCTCAACAGGCATACTCCGAGTACACGAGGGATGATGTTATTGCATCACTACCCCCCACGGCTGATATACCTAGACTTCACAAAGCGTATCCACTACGTGGTGACACCTGGTCTAGATTTAGAATGATTTGTTACATGTTCATGACATTTCATGTCATCGAAGTGTTGTGTCGTTATTTTTTTAGTTTATTTTTTATTCTATGTTCGTTTTGTACTTGGCGCCCACGAAGGGGTTGTTTGATGTTAAATTAAGTTTAAACAAGTTTTATGTGTACTGGATATTTGGAATATGAGAAATATAAATGAAATGTTGTCAAAATTTTTAGACTTGTTATCATGATATTTATTTTACTTTCATTATTTTATCATTTTGCGAAAATATAAAGATATTTGTAATATCTTTTACCACATTTAACAAATTCAATTTTGTAACGGCTAATAGCAGTCACAAATTTGTCAATACTATCAATTTTGTAACTGCTAACAGCAGTCACAAATATAAGATTAGTAACTGCTGTCAACAGTCACAAATATAACATTCGTAACTGCTGTAAGCAGTTATGAATGTAATATTCATGACTGCTGTTAGAAGTTACGAATCTAATATTCCTAACTGCTAAGAGAAGTTACAAATTGGGGTCACCAGTCATAACCCCGTAGGGGTTATAAAATTTTGTGACTGCTGTTAGGAGTTACTATTTTGCTTTTATCACCCCCTAAATTATGACGGTAAATAACAGTTATAAAGGTCAATTGTGACTACTAACAACACTCACAAATCTCCAATTTTGATGTAGTGTCTATCAACTTTGGTTCTAGCAAAGCTACGGCAGGCAACTTATGGATTTTAACTAGATTTTTTATCCTTCTTCTAGGAGGGGAATTTACTATACCCTTGCATTCCAGCATAGAAAATAAATCATTGACAGTTGGAAGAGGAATTTTTTATTATTTTCTTTGCTGCAGCTCGGTAATTCTTCTGAACAAAGGGTCATAAGGCTTTAGGATGGACTTAAAGGATTGATGGATGCCAATGACGAAAATATTAACTTGTTCAGCCTTATTTTTGTGTTTAAATCTGTACCAAAGTTTAGCAAAAGAGGAGGAAAAAATTTAAGTTCTTTATGAGGTGGGATGGATATATGGTTGCTATCTTCAAAGTTAGACAAATAAGGTTCATAGGTTACAAGTGGTTTGTCATACTCAGGAAGGTGTGTGCCTCTTGGTCTCAAATTATATTAGCCCACCGCTATAGTTTCTGATGCATTGATTTCACAGTGTTTGATCTTTTCTATATGGCCTGCAATAGTGCTATTAGGATCTTTGGGTTGTATTCTAGCCCTACTGGATGATATGACCTTTGGATAACTTGTAATTTGAGGTTCATCTTCAATATTAATGGTGTTCTTTTCATGAATGGTAGTTTTATTAATGTTTTTCTCTTCAAGTATGGTGGTTGCATTATCTGTTTGCATTGAATTTGCTTGGTTTATGACTTTCGATTTGATTGCTACTGGTTTTTGGACAAGTTGATATTTCTTTTGGATGGTGTGGCCCTAGTTTTTCTTTGGAACGGGTTCTTGAGGTCTCTTCTAAGGGTTTTTAAAGATACAATCTTCCATTATGGCCTTTCTTCATGCAATGGGAACAAAATGAGGGGATGTTTTCATACATCACTTCTTGCCAGAAGCCTTAATCACCACATCCTATCCAATCACAATTAGGATTTTCTTGCAAAAATCTAAGTTCTATGCAAACTCTAGTTAGGCTTGGGCAATTAATGGATTAAGTGGATGTGTCAAGTTTTAATATTCTTCCTATTAGTTAGGCTATAGAGAAGGGGTCTTTTGCAAAAAAATGGAGTGGGAGATTGCGGAAATTAATCCAAACTAAGGTTATGGGGCTTTCTTGTTCAATATTGAAAGAATTTGACCATTTGAAAGTTTACATGGGGTACCTACCAATAAACCATTGATCACGTAGACAGAGTGTTATGAAGTCTTCATCATTATTCAGTCTAAAGAGGATATGTTTAGAATCAATCAGCCCTACTGTACATGAAGCCTTAAGAGAAAAGGTGATGAATGTTTTCCTTATAATATCTAATGGAGGCCTGCCATGGAAAAACTTACCAATGATCTAGAGCTTGGATGGGTCAGTGAACTACTTAATATCTTCTTCTGAGAATGGGATAATTGACTCCCCTTTGAACATGGATGGTTACTTGAGAGTAAGATCTTTAGGTACTAAAGCTACCACATTTACAAACATTTTTGTCCATGGATTAGGAGGAGGGGGAGGATTTAGAGGTTTGGGATTCAATAGAATAACGTGAGGGTTTTCTTGGTCTAGGGTTTCCATGCAAACACTAAAATCGCATGAGAGAGGGGCTCCGAGATTTTAGGAAGGAAATGTTATTGATATCATTATTTTACTATTTTTGTAAATTAATTTGGATTATGATGTTTAATTATTAATCGAATTCTTCTATTTTTCAATTTCAGGAGTATTTGTATAAGTTGTTATAATACCCTGTAATTTAAGTATTAATTAATTGTTTTATTTAATTGGGAGAAATTAAATGAGAATTTAGTAAATATTCATTAGCGAGATAAAGGATTGATATTTATTAGAATTATTATTTACTTGTGCACGATAAGTAAATAGTTATATAATTTATTATATGTGACGTATGAGTGATAGCGATGGTTTAATTAGTGATGGGTCGATAGGGTGTTACATCGACGGATCAATATAATGTATGGGTGATGCGTAGGGTACACGCGTGTCAGATCCAGTTAATTAAATGTTAGCATACTTGGAGTTGGGTGGCTCGAATGACCTTTTTGAGTGCATCGGTGATCCAAGAAGGGTTTAGATAATCCAAAATAGGTACGCGGGTGTTATGTTTGGGTTGCGGGAGCTTTTGAGACATAAAATGACCCATATAAGGGTAGTAAGGTCTTTTTATATTTAAAATTAAATGGAAAACGGGATTAGGTTTTTGGGAAGACTTTTAAGGGTTTGGGAAGGTGGATGACATCCCACCTTTTACTTTCCAAACAAAAGGTTGAGAGAAGAGAACCCTAGAGAAGAGAAAAGAGAAAAAGATGAGAGATCTTGAAGAGGAGAAAATACGATTCAACCCAGTTTAGGTTGAAAGAAGAGAACCCTATGGTGAATTCTATGTTAAATTCATATATACAGTGACGGAATTGTGTTTTATGGATGATATATGAACTTTAGTTCTTAGAATTTTGGTGAAAATAACCGTGGAAACGAAGTTGAGATTTTGGGGATGAATCCCACCTAGGAAAAGAGTTTCAAGTTTGCATTTTGGAATCTCATTCAAACGAGGTTGCATTCCGTTCGAAAGACCCATGGGTTTGGGTTGAGTTTGGATCGTGGAAATGTTCCGGGTATTTTTATGAACTCAAGCGAGTATGTGGGATGTTATCCAAGTGAGTGTATATTTAATTAAAAATAGATTGGTTTCGCTATTTATTGGTGGGAATAATTAACTAGGGGGCTCAGATAAGGGACTAGTTAAATAGATAAATCGAGAAGTTCTACGGAATTTGGAATCAAATCATGCGCGATGGGATATGCGTACGAGTTCGGTAGTTATTATAGATACATATTAACGTCATGTTCATATATATATATGTTATGTGTATGCTGCTTGTTTTATTTGAGCATACCTACTCATAAGTGCTATCGTAGGAGGTTGTGTGTAGCGGACTGCCCAACCTGGCGTTGACTAACCTATGTTGGGTTAATTCTCGAAGTTGTAATACTGTTGCTTGATCACTATCCGTGGGTGATGATAAATATTGATTTTGAGTCCGGTTAGGTGTGATGTGGTATGGTTGCGATCCACGGATGTATGTCTATGACCGCCTCCATTATATGTGTATTCTTTTGGGATCGATGGTGAGATTTTGACCCGGTGGCTCGGTGTGAGGCATGATGCCTGGAGCCGAATCGCGCACGAAGCATATATCCGTGAGGTCCAAGCTCTGAGGATATGGTTATACGTATATAGTGAGTGATATATATGTATGTTTATATGATGTTGTGTGTAAATCTATGTATAGCACGAGTGTAGCGATGTTATGAATAGTATATGGTTATTTAATTAAAGCAGGTTTGTCGCTAAAATACTGTTTATAAATGAATACCTAGTGAAGGGAGTTAGACTTAGCTAATAGAGAGAATTAGCGGGGTTGGGATTAAATAGCGGTTATGTATCCTAGTTAGAGCAGGTGAAATTTAATTAGGATAAATAAAATGAACATGTTAAGTGTGCACTGTAGTTGAGAGGTAAGGTTTATCTTAAGTGAGTGAGACTTGTTAATCTTGAAAGTAATACACTACTATTTTAACGATTTAAAATAATTATTTACTTGTAAAAATATTTTTTACTCTACGGTCTTTGACCCGCATGTTTTTGTCTTTCCTTTTTTTTTTACACCCTAAGTGCCCCGCTGCTAGAGTCGGGACAACAAGGATAGATCCGTTCTTGCTGATAGTAATTATGAATGCTTGATTAGACGTCTCACTCGTTCCTGGTCTAGATAGGATCAGTTATTCCCATTTACTGTTGGGCATGTTGCCCTTAGATGATAGTATTTATCTTACTGCTATAATACCCCGTATTTCTACATATTTTATTTAATTAATTCAAAAATTAATTAGGAGAATACGTTTTAATTAAATTACGCGAGTTAAGTCATTTAAGGTGATTTATTTAACAAATGTGATTACTAATCGAGAGGTAAATACTGATTAATATCTTGATGAAATTTATTAAGTGTGAATAGTAAATAATAAATTATTATTATTATACGGCATAGTGAGTGATATGTGCGTATTCTAGTTTTTCTCACCGGGAGTCGCGTGTAGACCATTTTGAGGTGGGAAATGAGAAATGTATTTTTAGTGACTCGGATGGAAATTTATAGGTCACGAATGATTTTGGATGGGTCGAAATAGTAGGAATAGTGTACCCGAGAGTATAGTTTGGGTCTCGGGTCAATTTTGGACCAAACCGGCACCTATTGAGGGCGTTACAGTCATTTTTCAAAAATACGTCAATGTACTTGGTGCCCACGAAGGGGTTGTTTGATGTTAAATTAAGTTTAAACAAGTTTTATGTGTACTGGATATTTGGAATATGAGAAATATAAATGAAATGTGGTCAAAAATTTTAGACTTGTTATCATGATATTTATTTTACTTTCATTATTTTATCATTTTGTGAAAATATAAAGATATTTGTAATATCTTTTACCACATTTAACAAATTCAATTTTGTAACTGCTAATAGCAGTCACAAATTTGTCAATACAATCAATTTTGTAACTGCTAACAGCAGTCACAAATATAAGATTCGTAACTGCTGTCAACAGTCACAAATATAACATTCGTAACTGCTGTAAGCAGTTATGAATATAATATTCGTGACTGCTGTTAGAAGTTACGAATCTAATATTCCTAACTGCTAAGAGAAGTTACAAATTGGGGTCACCAGTCATAACACCGTAGGGGTTATAAAATTTTGTGACTACTGTTAGGAGTTACTATTTTGCTTTTATCACCCCCTAAATTATGACGGTAAATAGCAGTTATAAAGGCCAATTGTGACTACTAACAACACTCACAAATATCCAATTTTGATGTAGTGTCTATCAACTTTGGTTCTAGCAGAGCTACGGCAGGCAACTTATGGATTTTAACTAGATTTTTTATCCTTCTTCTAGGAGGGGAATTTACTATACCCTTGCATTCCAGCATAGAAAAGAAATCATTGACAGTTGGAAGAGGAATTTTTTATTATTTTCTTTGTTGCATCTCTGGTAATTCTTCGGAACAAAGGGTCATAACGCTTTAGAATGGACTTAGAGGATTGATGGATGCCAATGATGAAAATATTAACTTGTGTAGCCTTATTTTTGTGTTTAAATCTGTACCAAAGTTTACCAAAAGAGGAGGAAAAAATTTAAGTTCTTTATGAGGTGGGATGGATATATGGTTGCTATCTTCAGAGTTAGACAAATAAGGTACATAGGTTACAAGTGGTTTGTCATACTCAGGAAGGTTTGTGCCTCTTGGTCTCAAATTATATTAGCCCACCACCATAGTTTCTGATGCACTGATTTCACAGTGTTTGATCTTTTCTATGTGGCCTGCAATAGTGCTATTAGGATCTTTGGGTTGTATTCTAGCCCTACTAGATGATATGACCTTTGGATAACCTGTAATTTTAGGGTCATCTATAATATTAATAGTTTTCTTTTCATGAATGGTGGTTGTATTAATGTTTTTCTCTTCAAGTATGGTGGTTGCATTATCTGTTTGCATTGAATTTACTTGGCTTATGACTTTCGATTTGATTGCTATTGGTTTTTGGACAAGTTGATATTTCTTTTGGATGGTGTGGCCCTAGTTGTTCTTTAGAACGGGTTCTTGAGGTCTCTTCTAAGGGTTTTTAAAGATACAATCTTCCATTATGGCCTTTCTTCATGCAATGGGAACAAAATGAGGGGATGTTTTCATACATCACTTCTTGCCAGAAGCCTTAATCACCACATCCTATCCAATCACAATTAGGATTTTCTTGCAAGAATCTAAGTTCTATACAGACTCTAGTTAGGCTTGGGCAATTAATGGATTAAGTGGATGTGTCAATTTTTAATATTCTTCCTATTAGTTAGGCTATAGAGAAGGGGGCTTTTGCAAAAAAATGGAGTGGGAGATTGCGAAAATTAATCCAAACTGAGTTTATGGGGCTTTCTTGTTCAATATTGAAAGAATTTGACCATTTGAAAGTTTACATGGGGTACCTACCAATAAACCATTGATCACGTAGACAGAGTGTTATGAAGTCTTCACCATTATTCAGTCTAAAGAGGATATGTTTAGAATCAATCAGCCCTACTGTACATGAAGCCTTAAGAGAAAAGGTGATGAATGTTTTCCTTATAACATCTAATGGAGGCCTGCCATGGAAACACTTACCAATGATCTAGAGCTTGAATGGGTCAGTGAACTACTTAATATCTTCTTCTGAGAATGGGATAATTGACTCCCCTTTGAACATGGATAGTTACTTGAGAGTAAGATCTTTAGGTACGAAAGCTACCACATTTACAAACATTTTTGTCCATGGATTAGGAGGAGGGGGAGGATTTAGAGGTTTGGGATTCAATAGAATAACGTGAGGGTTTTCTTGGTCTAGGGTTTCCATGCAAACACTAGAATCGCATGAGAGAGGGGCTCCGAGATTTTAGGAAGGAAATGTTATTGATATCATTATTTTACTATTTTTGTAAATTAATTTGGATTATGATGTTTAATTATTGATCGAGTTCTTCTATTTTTCAATTTCAGGAGTATTTGTATAAGTTGTTATAATACCCTATAATTTAAGTATTAATTAATTGTTTTATTTAATTGGGAGAAATTAAATGGGAATTTAGTAAATATTCATTAGCGAGATAAAGGATTGATATTTATTAGAATTATTATTTACTTGTGCATGATAAGTAAATAGTTATATGATTTATTATATGTGACGTATGAGTGATAGCGATGGTTTAATTAGTGATGGGCCGATAGGGTGTTACATCGACGGATCAATATAATGTATGGGTGCGCATAGGGAACACACGTGTCAAATCCAGTTAATTAAATGTTAGCATAATTGGAGTTGGGTGACTCGAATGACCTTTTCGAGTGCATCGGTGATCCAAGAAGGGTTTAGATAATCCAAAATAGGTACGCGGGTGTTATGTTTGGGTTGCGGGAGCTTTTGAGACATAAAATGACCCATATAAGGGTAGGAAGGTCTTTTTATATTTAAAATTAAATGGAAAAACGGGATTAGGTTTTTGGGAAGACTTTTAAGGGTTTGGGAAGGTGGATGACATCCCACCTTTTACTTTCCAAACAAAAGGTTGAGAGAAGAGAACCCTAGAGAAGAGAAAAGAGAAAAAGATGAGAGATCTTAAAGAGGAGAAAAGACGATTCAACCCAGTTTAGGTTGAAAGAAGAGAACCCTATGGTGATTTCTATGTTAAATTGATATATATAGTGACAGAATTGTGTTTTATGGATGATTTATGAACTTTAGTTCTTAGAATTTTGGTGAAAATAACCGTGGAAACGAAGTTGAGATTTTGGGGATGAATCCCACCTAGGAAAAGAGTTTCAAGTTTGCATTTTGGAATCTCATTCGAACGAGGTTGCATTGCGTTCCAAAGACCCTTGGGTTTGGGTTGAGTTTGGATCGTGGAAATGTTCCGGGTATTTTTATGAACTCAAACGAGTATGTGGGATGTTATCCAAGTGAGTGTATATTTAATTAAAAATAGATTGGTGTCGCTATTTATTGGTGGGAATTTAATAATTAACTAGGGGGCGCAGATAAGGGACTTGTGAATAGATAAATTAGGATGTTCTACGGACTTTGGAATCAAATCATGCGCGATGGGATATACGTATGAGTTCGGTAGTTATTATAGATACATATTAACGTCATGTTCATATATATATATATATATATATATATATATATATATATATATATATATATATATATATATGTGTGTGTGTGTGTGTGTGTGTGTGTGTGTGTGTGTGTGTGTGTATGCTGCTTGTTTTATTTGAGCATACCTACTCATAAGTGCTATCGTAGGAGGTTGTGCGTAGCGGGCAGCCCAACCTGGTGTTGACTAACCTATGTTGGGTTAATTCTCGAAGTTGTAATACTGTTGCATGATCACTATCCGTGGGTGATGATAAATATTGATTTCGAGTCCGGTTAGGTGTGATGTGGTATGGTTGCGATCCATGGATGTATGTCTATGATCGCCTCCATTATATGTGTATTCGTTTGGGATCGATGGTGAGATTTTGACCCGGTGGCTCGGTGTGAGGCATGATGCCTGGAGCCGAATCGCGCACGAAGCATATATCCATGAGGTCCAAGCTCTGAGGATATGGTTATACGTATATAGTGAGTGATATATATATGTATGTTTATATGATGTTGTGTGTAAATCTATTTATAGCACGAGTGTAGAGATGTTATGAATAGTACATGGTTATTTAATTAAAGCAAGTTTGTCGCTAAAATACTGTTTATAAATGAATACCTAGTGAAGGGAGTTAGACTTAGATAATAGAGAGAATTAGCGGGGTTGGGCTTAAATAGCGGTTATGTATCCTAGTTAGAGCAGGTAAAATTTAATTAGGATAAATAAAATGAACATGTTAAGTGTGCACTGTAGTTGAGAGGTAAGGTTTATCTTAAGTGAGTGAGACTTGTTAATCTTGAAAGTAATACACTACTATTTTAACGATTTAAAATAATTATTTACTTGTAAAAATATTTTTTACTCTACGGTCTTTGACCCGCATGTTTTTGTTTTTCCTTTTTTTTTTACACCCTAAGTGCCCTGCTGCTAGAGTCGGGACAACAAGGATAGATCCGTTCTTGCTGATAGTAATTATGAATGCTTGATTAGACGTCTCACTCGTTCCTGGTCTAGATAGGATCAGTTATTCCCATTTACTGTTGGGCGTGTTGCCCTTAGATGATAGTATTTATCTTACTTCTATAATACCCCGTATTTCTACATATTTTATTTAATTAATTCAAAAATTAATTAGGAGAATACGTTTTAATTAAATTACGCGAGTGAAGTAATTTAAGGTGATTTATTTAACAAATGTGATTACTAATCGAGAGGTAAATACTGATTAATATCTTGATGAAATTTATTAAGTGTGAATAGTAAATAATAAATTATTATTATTATTATACGGCATAGTGAGTGATATGTGCGTATTCTAGTTTTTCTCATCGGGAGTCGCGTATAGACCATTTTGAGGTGAGAAATGAGAAATGTATTTTTAGTGACTCGGATGGAAATTTAGAGGTCACGAATGATTTTGGATGGGTCGAAATAGTCGGAATAGTGTACCCAAGAGTATAGTTTGGGTCTCGGATCAATTTTGGACCAAATCGGCACCTATTGAGGGCGTTACAGTCATTTTTCAAAAATAGGTCAATGGACCTACGAAAATTAGAGCCATATATTTGATATTTATAGATTCGGGTTATGGCTCATAACACAAAAGATTAGAGAGGCCATTAGAGAATAGAGAGAACTATTTTCCCAAAGCATAAGGAGAGAATTGAGAAGGTGGTGAAGGGTTTCTTGCACCTCAAGACAATTGGAAGAGAAGATTGGAGAATAAGAAATCAATCATCAACTAAGAACCATGAAATTAGATCAATCAATCTAAGGCAAGTGTTTATTGCAAACTGAATTGAAGTTATAATACCCATGTGTAGGGATTTCATAAAAAGATTGATTTTTATTTCAAAACCTTGATGAAGAGTACCAATTGATTTCATGTTGGGTAAAATTGCATGTAATTAGGGTTTATATCTATAGAGGATTGTAAATCACAAGAGTTTTGCTTGTTACTACGAATTTAAATCTGGGTTTTGAATTAAATTTGATGGATGAACACAAAACTAGATTATGAATGAGTTTTGAGAGTCTAATTCATTCTTGTTTGATTTCAGTGGAGTTTTAATGTATTTGAAATACTATAAATTATCCTAACTCATGTATAAATAGTTAGGAATAATCGGATGAGAATTTGGTGAAGAATTATGGAAGTTGGGTAAATCAGAAAGGGTGAGAAATCGAAGAAGATGAAGTTGCACCTGTTCGATCGATCGATCGACCTATGAATGTCGATCGATCGATTGAGTCGATCGATCAACCCTAGCAGATTTTGGGTTATTTTCTTGGTTGAATTTTCTAGGATTACCAATGATGGAAGAGGATCTTAGGAGTGTTATTATACATATGTAGGGACTTGAAAAAGTCCCGTAGGTGTATAGGAAGGGAACCTTAGAGTTGTGTGAACACTCAACTAATTACGAAAGTGAATTAAATTCATAAATAAATGATAAAGTGTGGTGAATATTAGAGAGAAAATATTACGTACAAGTATAAATAATTTGGTTGTGTGAATACCTATTATATTAATACTTAGGTTGTGTGAATGCCTAAAATATGCTTAATTCGGTATTGGGGTCGATGATTATCCGGACCAATACATGAAATCTCAATTTGGGGTCGATGATCATTCGGACCAAATTGAAGTTAAAAGATATTAGGGTCCATGAGTACCCGGACCAATATACATAAGCATAACATTTACTTTTTGGGGGTCGAGGGATATCCGGACCAATGTAAATGATAGGATGATTGGGGTCGATGATTATTCGGACCAATAATCCTTATAGTATATATTGTATGAAATATATATATATATATATATATATATATATATATATATATATATATATATATATATATATATATATATATATATATACTTCATGATATTCTACTTATGTGCAAAAGTAGATTTGTAAATGATATATGAATGTCGATCGGTCGATCGATCGATTGACCAAATTCGATTATTCTTGGGGATGTGTTGTAGCAGGAAGAGAGGGCGATAGCTTATGCGTCTCAAAAGATAAAGCCCCATGAGAAGAATTTCCCCACCCCCAAGTCCTTCGATCGATTGACCAAATCCTTCAATCGATCGACCCTGGTAGATTTTGGGTTCTTTTCTTGGTTGAATTTTCTAGGATTACGAGTGATGGAAGGGGATCTTAGGAGTTTTATTATACCTATATAGGGACTTGATAAAGACCGGTAGGTGTATAGGAAGGGAACCTTAGAGTTGGGTGAACACTCAACTAATTACGAAAGTGAATTAAATTCGTAAATAAATGATAAAGTACGTTGAATATTAAGGAGAAAATATTACGTACAAGTATAAATAATTTGGTTGTGTGAATACCTATTATATTGATACTTAGGCTGTGTGAATACCAAACGTATGCTTAATTCAGTATTGGGATCGATGATTATCTGGACCAATACATGAAAGCTTGATTTGGGGTTGATGATCATCCGGACCAAATTGAAATTAAAAGATATTGGGGTCCATGAGTATCCAGACCAATATACATATGCATAATATTTACTTTGGGGTTGAGGGATATCCGAACCAATGTAAATGATAGGATGATTGGGGTCGATGATTAGCCAGATTAATAATCCTTATAGTATATATTGTGTGAAATATATATACTTCATGATATTCTACTTATGTGCAAAACTAAATTTGTAGATGATATATATATAAATGATAAATTAAGTATAGAGAAACTTTATTTCAAGATTAAAAATAGACGGGAAATATCTATAGTAAATTAAGTAGTGAAACTTAATTATGGAAGTCGAATGATAAATCTGAAATGCTTTATGAACTAAGTAATGAGGTTTGATTATGATGATTAAACATAACATATGTGAATGTGATATGAAAACTAAAATATGCGAGGATGTTAATAATGAAGCGTACTGTATGGGCGGTACGGGAGAGTATACCATTGATAAGATCGGTTATATACTTTAGTCTAGACAGCTTGGGTATAATAGCTAGGTGGGCTAAGTATAGGACGTTAAGTGTGCACATTAGATAAGGGGTGAGGACACTCAAGGGGGTGTGCGTAAACCTAACATGTGTAATAAATAACCAATTGTAATTGCGATAAATTACTTGTTAAATGTTTTTGAAATGTTTTGAGTACTAACTCTTGCTATATAAATGTTTTCAAAACCTTTTTAGGTGTCCAGCCACAAGGGCGCCATACTTATTTTCATCGGAGCTATAGCATTGTGGATGCTACAGGGTTATTGAGTAGCCGACTCTTTCATTCAGATCTAGTATAGGGTCTCATTCTTATTTTTCACATGTAGACATGTTATCAGTTGACTCCATTACAGTTCTAGTTTTATATCAGTTTTACTTTGTAGTTGGATTGTGGATTATTGCTTGGTTGTAGTTTTAGTCGACGGTGTGTTTGGCACGACTTTGATGCTTTTACATATCAGTGATGGCTTAGATTCTAGTATCTTGTGCATGTTATTTTAGTTTTCAAACTATTCTTTTATCCTGTTTGTTGGAGAGATAAAATTTGGCACTGATTTAATTAACTTAGGTAGTTGGTAATTAATTTAGTTTTGGATAGTGATGCTAAGAATGAACCATATGAGAAACATGTTTTAATTTGATAAAGGTTTGATCACCCGATATTTAATTAGACAGGGTGTCACAGATAGTATCATAGCATCAGGTTGCAGTGTCCATAGGATCTGTACGGCTTATTACGCTTTCAGCGTATCGTTTGTTTGATATAGAGCCCTAATATTAGAACTGTTGCTTATATCTTTTCGTGCTTTGATATATCGTACTTCCGCTATTAAATTTTGTATAAACTATGTGCTCATACAATTTGATCTATTTCAGATGTCGTCGAGGAGAGAGCGAGCTGAGAGGGCCGTAGCCAGAGATGAGGTGGGGAGGATCCTCAGGAGCAACAAGTATTTCCACCACCACCAGAGATGATTTCTACTACTGAGGTGGCAGTGATAGTGGCTCAGGCAGTAGAGATAGCTATGAGGGCCATGGAAACCCACTTCCCTCAGCCTCAGGCTCAGCAGCCCACAGCACCAGCTATTCCGGCCCAGCAAGGGCCACCCACTTGTCATAGCATCAAAGAGACCTTCCAAAAGGGACATCTGCCCGAGTTTCAGGGTGGAACGGATGTAGTGGAGGCATGTCTTTGGAAGAAGAACATTCAGCGACACCTGTGCATGCTAGAATGCAGTGAGGTTTCAGTGACAGATGTCGACAACCTTTAGGCTAACAGGGATAGCCCTTCAGTGGTGGGAGTCAGTGACCACTGCTGAGGAGAGATACTCGATGACTATTTCGGAGTTTTGGGTGGGGTTTGACCGCAAGTACTTTCCACCTGAAGTAAAGGAAGAGATGAGGAAGAAGTTTAATGAGGTATGTCACCGCTCAGTTACTGATTATGAGGAGAAGTTCACCCGTCTGAAAAATTTTGTGCCCGACGAGGTGAGCAACGAAGAGACGAAGAAGGCAAGGTTTATAGATGGCTTGGCCTGAAGGATCAGGCAACATTTTATTTGTAATCTCGCGTTGATGACGTATACTGATGTTATTAACGTGACACTTTTACACTGTAAGGACTTCCGTTTCCATCAGAAGGGAAGTAAGAGGGGAACAGAGTCTATGCAGCAGTGCAAGACTGGGGGAGCAATGTTAGTGGGAAACTACCCCAGCAGCAACAGATAGTGGGCACACGGGGGCAAAACTCCCGACAAGGTAACTCTGCCAAGAGATTTAGATTAGGCGGGTAACGATCAAATAGTAGTTTCCTCAGGATTGTCAGGGCCAGGGGAACCAGGGGGTGGCCAGCAGGGTTAGGGCCTACGTTAGGTCCAGCAGGACCAAGGTCATAGGTAGTTTCAGGGGCAGTGTTTCACTTGTGGCTAGTAGGGTCACAAGAGTAGGGCTTGTCCACAGATTATTGGGGTGCACCGTCAGGGTGCCCAGTAGGGGCAGCAGTCTCCAGCTTCAGCACCAGTGCCAGCCCCACCCCAGCAGTAGGGCAGATGCACTATGGGCATGTATTTAACGTCCGGGATGTGCCTATACCTCCAGCACCTCCGGCGCCACCTGCTGTAGATGGTACGTTTTCTATTCATGGATCTGAGGGTAGAGTACTTTTTTATACTGGATCATCTCATTCATTTATTAAGACTAGATTTGCACGCGAGAAGAATTACCCCACCCATAACCTAGAATTAGCACCGGTCTCTTTTGTGTTATATAAATGGAGACATTACCTATTGGGGGAGAAATTCACATTGTTCACTGATCATAAGTCACTTCAGTATCTCTTCACACAGAAGGATTTGAACATGAGGCAGAGGTAATGGCTAGAATTTGTGAAGGACTACCAGTTTGATATACAATATCATCCTGGTAAGGCTAACGTGGTGGCAGACGCGTTGAGCCGACAACCTTATGGTGATTTAACGGAGGTGCGTAAAGCAAAGTGGAGTGAGATCCATCAAGAGGATGAGGTTGTCAGAGCATACATGGTAGTTATGACTATCACTCCCGAGATTTTTATATGAGTAGTGAAGGCACAGGTAGAGGATCAATTCTGTCAGGATAGAGTACGACAGTTATTAGCTGAGAGTGCAGAGGCCTACTCAGGCAGATCCGAGGGAGGCCTGCAATTTAATGGGAGGTTAGTAGTACCCAAGGATGAGGACTTGAGACATGCAGTGATGACTGAGTCTCACAAGTCCAGATAATCAATACATCCTAGTGGGCACAAGATGTACCAGGATATGAGGAGACAGTACTGGTGGGCCGACATGAAGAGAGGCATAACAGAGTTTGTCTCAAAATGTGTTACTTGTCAGCTGGTGAAAGTTGACCATCAAAGATCTTCGGGGATGCTACATCCACTTGAGATTCCTGTGTGGAAGTGGGAGAGCATCTAGATGACGTCTTGATTTACTCTCAGATATAGGGCGAGCACACAGAGATCTTGCGTATGGTTCTTCAGACTTTGTGGGACCATTTATTGTATGCCAAGTTCGAGAAATATGGATTCTGGTTATGAGAGGTACAATTCTTGGGTCGTATTATCACTAAGAGAGGGATTTATATGGATCCAAGTAAGGTATCAGTGGTGAGGTAGTGGGGCCAACTTATGACAACGAAGGAGGTGCAGAGTTTTCTAGGGTTAGCAGGGTACTACTACCGATTCATCAGAGGATTTTCAAATATTGTGGGATCCTTGACGAATCTGACTCTAAGGGAGTACCTTTTATATGGGATGACCATTATCACTTTTCTTTTGATGAGCTAAGGACAAGTTGACATCAGCACCAGTACTCGCATTGCCTAGGGAAGGAGTGGAGGACCTTGTTTTTATCGGTGCATCCTTACAAGGACTTGGGGGAGTTAAGAAGTAGGAGGATAGGGCTATAGCCTATGCATCTCGTAATCCTAAGCCCCGTGAGAAAAACTCTAGCACTCGTGACTTGGAATTAGCAACAGTGTTTTTGCCTTGAGGATTTAGTGGCACTATCTCCTAGGGGAGAAGTTTCGATTGTTCACAAACTACAACTCACTTTAGTAACTTTTCACACAGAAGGAGCTGAATATAAGTCAACTTAGGTGGCTTGAATTCATAAAGGATTACCAGTTTGACATCTAGTATAATTAGGGAAAGGCTAATGTAGTGGCAAATGCATTGAACCGTATGCGAAAAGGGCAGTTGACAGCATTGTGGAAGGCGAAGTGGGTAGAGCTTTGTTAAGAGGATGAGGTAGTCCGAGCATACTTAGGAGTAACAATCATCACACCCGAGATCATTTTGAGGGTTGTACAGGCACTGGAAGAGGATTCATCTTATTAGGAGAGGATACATCAGTTATTAGCGGTGGAGCAGAGTTTTACTTAGTCAATTTTAAGCGTGGCCTATGCTTTAATGGGATGTTGATTGTTTTAGATGCTGAGGAGCTATAACGTACAGTTATACCTGAGGCACATGGGTCACGGTTTTTGGTACATCATGGAGGGTTTAAGATGTAACAAGATATAAAGCGATAGTATTGGTGGGTTGGGATGAAGCAAGACATAGCAGAGTCTATCTATCATTTATTAAATGGTGAAAGTCGATCCTCAGAGACCAACCGAGGTTCTATAATCGTTAGAGATTTTGATGTGGAAACAGAAGAATATTTCAACTGATTTCATCATAGGGTTACCAACATCACAGTGGGATCACGGTTCCATATGGGTTATTATGGATCAGTTGACTAAGGTAGCCCATTTTTTGCCAGTTTGGGTCAATTCCACGATGGGGAAATATGCTCAGTTGTTCATAGTATAGATAGTGAGATTTCATGGGTAACCTCTCAGCATTCTTTCAAATCAAGACATGATCTTTGTGTCCCACTTCTGGCAAAGCTTACAAGAGGCGATGGGGACAGAGTTGCGTTTGAGCACGACTTATCACCCCTCGATCGATGGCAAACGAAAAGGGTAAATCAGATATTAAAGGATATACTGAAGATGTGTATTCCAAATTTTAAATGTAGCTTAGAGAAATATTTCTCTTTGGTAGAATTTGCATATAATAACTCGTACTAGTTCACTATTTGCATGGCACAGTTTGAGGCTTTATATGGGAGACCTTGTCGTTCACCCTCTTACTATTTAGAGGTGGGGGATAACAACCTACTCAGTTTGATTTGATTCATGAGACGTCAAAAAAGATTGAGTTGATTAGTATTCACATTCGGGTAGCTCAGGATAGACAAGAGAGTTATACTGATGCGAATCGGAGATTTATTAAGCTTGACGGGGGTGATGAGGTATTACTGTAAGTATCTCCCTTGAAGGGGGTGACGCGGTTCAGAAAGAAAGGGAAATTAACACAAAAGTATGTGGGGCCCTTTCCCATTATTGAGAGGATTGCGGCAGTTGTGTATAGGCTCACCTTGCCATATTATTTACAGAGGATTTAAAAAGTATTGCGGGGGTGACATGACATACTGACACATATCGTTAGAGGATATTGACTTGGAGTCAGATATCTCATATGAGGAGAGACATGTTGCCATTTTAGATCGTAGCAAGCGTAAGCTTCGATCGAAGATGCTACCGTTAGTGCATGTACAATGGGGACACCACAATACTGCCAAGTCAACATCGGAGCTTGAGGATGACATGTGGAAAAAATATTCGGAGCTCTTCATGGTAGGAACGTTAGGATTTCGAGGATGAAATTCCGTTGTTAGGGGGAAGAATGTAATACCCTGTAATTTTAATGAGATAAAGGATTAATATTTATTATAATTACTATTTTATTATGCATGATAAGTATATAGTTATATGATTTAGTATATGTTGCGTATGAGTGATAGTGACGATTTAATTGGTGATTGGTCAATAGGGTGTTACATCGACAGAGAAATATAATAAATGGACAATGCGTAGGATATACATGTTGGACCCGATTAATTAAGAGTTAGCATAATTGGAGTTGGGTGACTAGGATGACCTTTTCGAATGCACCGGTGATTTGGGAAAGGTCGAAACCTAGAGTAGGTGCCCGAGTGTTATGTTTGGATTCCAGGAGCTTTTTAGATATAAAATGGCCCATATAAGGCTATGAAGGTCATTTTATATTTAAAATAAAAGTGAAAAAAGGGATTAGGTTTTTGGAAAGCCTTTTAAGGGTTTGGGAAGGTGGATGACAACCTACCTTTTACATTCCAAACAAAAGTTTGAGAGAAGAGAAGCCTAGAGAAGAGAGAAGAGGCAAAGAGTAGAGATCTTAAAGAGGACAAAAGAAGATTTAACCTCGATTTAGGTTGAGAGAAGAGAACCCTAGGGTGATTTTTATATACATAGTGATGGGATTATGTTTTATGGATATTATATGAACTTTAGTTCTTGGATTTTTGGTGAAAAGAACCCTGGAAATGAAGTTGAGATTTTGGGGATGAATCCCGCTTGAGAAAAGAGTTTCAGGTCTGCATTATGTAATCTCATTAGAACCTCCTTCGAATATTTTTTGAATGAGATGTCGTTCTCATTTGAACGAAATTGAATTTCGTTTGAATGAACCATGGGTTTGGGCCAGGTTTAGATCGTGGAAATGTTTCGGATATTTTTATGAACTCAAGCAAGTATATGAGAGGTTATCCAACTGAGTTTATATTTAATGAAAAATAGTTTGATGTCACTATTTATTAGTGGGAATTTAATAATTAACTAGGGAGCTCATATAAGAGACTAGTTAAATAAATAAATCGGGAAGTTGAATGGACTCTGAGATTTGGGTGAATCGTGCACGGTGGGATATGCGTACGAGTTCGGTAGTTATTATGAATACATATTAGAATGACGTATATTTATATATATATATATATATATATATATATATATATATATATATATATATATATGTTGTGTGCATTCTACTTGTTTTATTTGACATACCTACTCGAGAGTGCTATCATAGATAGTTGCACTTAATTGGCAGCCCACCCTGACGTTGACCAGCAGGTGAGAGGCTGATTCTCCAAGTTATAGTACTGTTGCATGACCACTATCCGTGGATAAGGATAAATGTTGGTTTCGAGTCCGGTTGGGCGTGATGTGGTATGGTTACGACCCACGGATGCATATCTATGACCACCTCCATTATATGCATATTCATTTGGGATCGGTGATGAGACTCTGACCCGGTGGCTCGGTGTGCTTAATGCTTGGAGCCAAATAGCACACGAGGAATGTATCCGCAAGGTCCAAGCTCTGGGGATATAGTTATATGTACATAGTGATTGATATATATATATGTATGCTTATGTGATATTGCACGTATATCTATTGATAGCACGAGTATAGCTATGTTATGATTATTACACGATTATTTAATAATAGCAAGTGCGTCAATAAAATACTGTTTATAAATGAATACCTAATAAAGGGATTTAGACTTAACTAATAGAAAGTATTAGTGGGGTTGGGCTTAAATAGTGATTATGTGTACTTGTTAGACAATGTAGTTTAATTAGAAAAATAAAATGAACACGTTAGGTGCGCACTATAGTCGAGAGGTGAGGTTTATCTCAAGTGAAAGTAATATTTAAAACAATTATTTACTTGAGAAAATATTTTCTACTCTACGGGGTTTAACCCTTCTATTTTTGTCTTTTCTTGTTTTCCTTTTTACATACAGATGTGAGGTAGCAGTAGCTGGTACTACAAGAACAAATCCGTTCATGCCGATAGTAGTTGTGGATGCTTGATTAGATGTTTCAATCATTTCTGGTCTAGATAGGATCAGTTATTCCCATTTACTGTTGGGCGTGTTGCTCTTAGATGATAGTATTTATCATACTACGAACTTTCATATTTTGTCATACTTGTACTTTTGTATTCAGTTATTATTTAGTATACATTGTGGATGTTATTTGGTGACTGATGGTTTATTTGGTTCACCCATATTATTTATTTATGCATGATGGTTATTCCAGTTATGGCGGTTGTGTCGATTATTCTTATTCTTTATGTTATATTATTATTGCGACAGTGATGTTGAGAATGATCCATATTGTGATTCTTGTATATTTTAGTAGAGGATCGGTCACCCGGTATTAAAATAGGTCGATTGTCACAGTTATTCGTGCTCATCTTTTGATTGACTTTTTTTTAAGGAGATGATTTGTTTCTTTTAAAAAGTTTGGTCTGATTTTAAAATAGTGATATCTTGTTTTAGTTCTTCACTTTCTACTTTGATATCTTGTTTAATTGTGTTGACCTCTTATTGGAGATCTTGCAATGTAATCTCTTTGCGAGTTTTAAATCGTTTTAAACTATTTTCAAGACTTATTTTGCTTTTCTTTAATTTATATTATTTTCTTCTTTAAATAATACTTTTCTAAATTTTGAAAGGTATTGTGATTTTAATTCTCGATTTTCTATTTCATCGATTAAATTAATTAATAATTCTTATTATTTATCTTATTTAGTGAGAACATTGATTGTTTTACAACAGTTGTCTTTGCATCCTAAATTTATATCCGGAGAACTAAAGTTTGTACTTGACTAATAGTCACTTGATGATTTATAAATAGTGTTTTGTTCACTTTCACTAGAAAAAAAAAATTAATTGAAAAAATTTGTATATTTCTTGTGTTATTTCAGATGATAGTTGTAGCTGGTTAATTTTGGCTTTTACTTTACATTCTGATTTTTAATGGCCAATTTTTCCATATTTATAACATTTTACTTTACTTTTATCAGTTTATTACATTATGGATTTGTTTGTGGTTTTTTAAATTTTATAAGATTCATTATTTTTTTTGTGAAATTTAATATTTTTAAAATATTTTTTTATGTTGTTTGTATTGTTTTGCGTATGACTTGTAATTTTTAATTTTATTTCTTGATGGTGCAACTGGGTTTAAACCATATTGTTCATAGAAATTTCTCATCTTGTATTTAGCTTTTAACTTTTTTTATTAGTCTGCTTACTTATTTTACTATCTATACACATTTTTAATCCCTCTTTATGGATTGTACTTATTATATCTCCATTGAATTAGATTGTAATAATCAATGTGTCCATTTGTATAACTTAAAACTTTTCTTATTTTGTGAGCAAATAAACTTAGTAAATCATTAATAAATTTTTCTTTACAAAATGGTTCATTGCTATCATCTCTAAGCATTATTCGTGATGTTAAAACATCTTTGTACCACCTAAAATCACATAAAGTAGGTGAGAACGCGTGTAATATCGATTTAAATTAAATTTGCAAGTTTCCAAGAACCCTTATTTAATTAGCGTCTACTTTTAAACCAAATAAAATCAACCCTTAAACATGCATCTAAATCAACTCATCAAATATAAAGCATGCAACACAAAGTTAAAGAAAAATCCCCGAAGGGCAAAACCTTTTATTTCTAGAACTTTAAAGAATTTACAAGACCATTGACTTACATACAACCTGATAATCGCCCACAAGTGTAACGCACGGTGTCTTCGGTAAACCTTCAAAGCAACGGCTAGAAACAATGTGACACAGAAATACCCGCAGGTGTCGGTTCCTATGTCGGCGGCTGGAATTTTCTCTTTCCAGGAGGGCAGCAATGAAGAAGAGAACGGCTTCTCCACAAGGGTTGAACAAACCAAAGTTGTGTTCTTGGGTTACACAAAAAGATTCACAAAGGATTGGAAATTTGTGTGAATCAAAAACCTAGAGTCTAGAGCTCAATAGGTGAAGACTTAGAGTATTTAGGACTCTGAAAATCGTCTTGAAAAGTATTGGAAAACAACTCCCCGAAGTTGGCTTTAAATAATAAAACTTTGAGCCTAAAAAATCTCGAGCAAATCTGGCGAAGTTTATCCCAGGCGGACCGGTCCGGATTGGGGGCGGATCGGTCCGATTGACCGGATCGGTTCTTTTATTGCAGGCTTCATCGGTTCGCTTTCGGTCCGGGGTATACTGGATCTGCAGCTAGCGGATCGGTCCGATTGAGGGCGGACCGATCCGTTGGCGGATCGGTCCGGTAGAGAGGCGGACCGGTCCGGCTGTCAGACTGTGATTCCTCTTCTTCTTTTGATATTCGGATCCGTTGATGAATGTATGAATCTTGAATTTCTTCAACGGTGTAACGGCGTGCGACATAATAAATTGTTAATGGATAAAAATGTCCTTACAAATCTCCCCCTATGTCTATGCCGGTACATACATAAAAACAAACATCTGAATTATCAAACAACTAAAAATACCTATACAAATCTACCCTTCCATGAACCCAAAACTGGAAAAGGTACAAATGAATAGTCTTCATCGTTTGTTCTTCAAATCTTCAGGAATCTCAAATCTTTTCTCATCAGGGTGTGCAATCCAATGATAATCCATGTAGTACCTACACACATGAGACAAAGCAAAATACCAAGTGACATATCGAGTTTGAAATGAGATAAACATATATACCAATTTATGAGCAAACTCAAACTTTCAAATCTCCCCCATAATAAGATAATTCTTTCTCCCCCTTTTTATGATGTCCCCAAATAGACAAATAAGAAGAATGAATCAATCAAGCAAAATCGGGGTGTCACGGTATAAAAAAAACACAAACTATTTTTGATTTTTCAAATTTTTCATACAAAGATAGGATACCAATTTGAACAAATATGATACAAAAATCACACCATGGATTTAGACTCAAACAACCAAGTCATGGAAATGGAATGAATGGGTGTGAACACATTCGATAGGTAAATCAACTCAATCAATCATATGTGCACGATGCATACGTGTACTCCTAACGAATGAACATCAAAGGTATCCTTAGGTGTAAAATTTTGTTGAATTTAGATGACATCATCTTATGCAAATCAACAAATCAAAGTCAAATGATTTCCACACCAATAACGTCCAAAACTATATAGCGCATTTTCAAGAATTTCAAGGACGTGCAAACCCGTTTTAAATCTCCAATCAAACTCCCTCATATATATTTTCTTTTTAGAGGTAATCTAAATTCTCAAACTTTGGAGAATTGGTGCAAAAACTTAAATGGCCCCTTTTTGGCATGAATATCTTTTTATTGCCTATCAATTTTTTCGGACTCTTTTAACCTCTTTGGACCTCGGATAATAAAATTCCTCAATTTTTTAGGTCCTTTTTAACGGTGGCTTTTGCGCAAAGGATAGATAATTACCTTTCGCAACCCCTCCCCGTTATAAAATAAAGCACACAAACTCACAAAACGGTTTTTATATGCACAGTTTCCTTATCAAAAATTTATCGCGCTTGGTTCGTTTTAAGGACAGGATTGAAGTGAAAACACCCAACCAACATGTGATAAGACAAGCACAATAATCAAACAAATTTGTGCATGTGTGCAATAAAGGAAACATGAGTCAAACATGTAGGAAGTAACACTTAATTACATCTTAATGACTCCAAACATTATAAAGCACATGGATGAATTGACCTATTGTCTCAAAACACTATCAAATAGTCACATGAAAATAATGGAAAGATGTTGTGACTTGGTCATCCAAAGTGTTCATCCATAAACGGTGCAACCAAAAAACAAAAATCTTTTTGTATTTTTCAAAATTTTTCAAAAAAAATATATACAAAAGTACACATGTCATAACACTAGCAAACAAGTATAAATCATGAAACCACAACTAGAGTATGACAAACATGCAAACACAATCATCTATATGATATGGCAAGTGAAGAATCATGTGCAAGCAAGCGGGAATCAACTATTCTAAAATCAAGTGTATCCAAAAGTGATTTCCTAATCCAAATGGATGAAACACGTCGACAAGGGGTTTTGGGAACCAACAAAACACTAGACTTCGAATTCCTAGGACCTCTTCCAAGATCAAAACAAAATCGCCTAAGGTGACCATTCCTACCACAATATGAGCATGTGTAAACGGGTGGGATGACACCTAAAGTGTGATCTTTTCTAATTCCCTTGGGATTAATTGACCCTCTAAAATAAATAATGGTTTTGGCTTTAGCACTAGAAGCATGAGAACAAGATGAGCCATTACCATCACAATCAAATCTACTTGAATCGTTTAAATCATTTTTCAACTTCAAAATATTTGATTCAAGCAACAAATTAGACTCTTCCCAAGACAGGGATTGTTTTTTCAAATTTTCAATTAAACTTAACAGTTTATCACGCTCCCCCTCAATTAAAACAAACTTATCCCTAAGAGTCTTTTCACGTGCCGTAAAATCATCGATTAATTTTTTATCCTCGACGGCACAAACGGGAACCCTAGAATTTTTTAAGTCCTCCAATTCCTTCTCTAAAACTAGGACTCTCTCATCACTCTTCTTTTTGTCAATTTTTAAAGAATCAAAATCAGTACACAAATTACCAAAGTGCTCACGACAAATATCACTTTGAGTTTGAAACGCTTGCAAATATTCAATCTTACTTTTAAAAAGAGAATTTTCTTTTTCCAAAACTTTAATTCTTTTGCAAAGTTTCAAATTCAAACTTTTTAAATTTTTAGCATGGTCTTGAACTTTTTCAAAAATAGGCTCCTCATTAAACGGGCATTCCATTGAAAAAATTGCGATTTTTCACAAAACTGATTTTTCAAAAAAAATCAATATCACACGCTTTTGCGGAAAATAGGAATACGCAATAAATTAGCGTAACCTGCTCTGATACCAATTTGACGACGTGAGAGGTCAAATTATATCAAAAAATAAATCCTTTAAAAAAACAGGATCACGCGATAAATTAGCGTAACCCGCTCTGATACCAATTTGAGAACGCGTGTAATATCGATTTAAATTAAATTCGCAAGTTTCCAAGAACCCTTATTTAATTAGCGTCTACTTTTAAACCAAATAAAATCAACCCTTAAACATGCATCTAAATCAACCCATCAAATATAAAGCATACAACACAAAGTTAAGGAAAAATCCCCGAAGGGAAAAACCTTTTATTTCTAGAACTTTAAAGAATTTACAAGACCATTGACTTACATACAACCTGATAATCGCCCACAAGTGTAACACACGGTGTCTTCGGTAAACCTTCAAAGCAACGGCTAGAAACAGTGTGACACAGAAATACCCGCAGGTGTCGGTTCCTATATCGGCGGCTGGAATTTTCCCTTTCCAGGAGGGCAGCAATGAAGAAGAGAACGGCTTCTCCACAAGGGTTGAACAAATCAAAGTTGTGTTCTTGGGTTACACAAAAAGAT
Organism: Sambucus nigra; assembly: GCA_949130495.1. Taxonomy (NCBI): domain Eukaryota; kingdom Viridiplantae; phylum Streptophyta; class Magnoliopsida; order Dipsacales; family Adoxaceae; genus Sambucus; species Sambucus nigra. The sequence goes on along the minus strand of OX422209.1, from coordinate 375,806,445 downwards.
TCACAAAGGATTGGAAATTTTTGTGAATCAAAAACCTAGAGTCTAGGGATTAATAGGTGAAGACTTAGAGTATTTAGGACTCTGAAAATCGTCTTGAAAAGTCTTGGAAAACAACTCCCCGAAGTTGGCTTTAAATAATAAAACTTTGAGCCTAAAAAATCTCGAGCAAATCTGGCGAAGTTTATCCCAGGCGGACCGGTCCGGATTGGGGGCGGATCGGTCCGGTTGACCGGATCGGTTCTTTTATTGCAGGCTTCATCGGTTCTCTTGCGGTCCGGGGTATACTGGATCTGCAGCTAGCGGATCGGTCTGGTTGAGGGCGGACCGGTCCGTTGGCGGATCGGTCCGGTAGGGAGGCGGACCGGTCCGGCTGTCAGACTGTGATTCCTCTTCTTCTTTTGATATTCGGATCCGTTGATGAATGTATGAATCTTGAATTTCTTCAACGGTGTAACGGCGTGCGACATAATAAATTGTTAATGGAAAAAAATGTCCTTAGAGTAGGGCATATTATATTTCTTTGTTGATCATGAATTTTTGAAGTTATATTACTTCGTGTTCTTAAAAAATATTTTATTATTGTGAAAAATAAAGTGTTTACTCCATCTGGAATTCCCATTTCAATTATTTCATCAAAAAAATGGGAGGCTAATTAGCATCTTGTTGGACATGAGTTTTAATGTGTTCCTTTGATTCTTCGGTAAGATATTTATCCCACAAAAATTTTAACATTTCGGTGAATCTTGTTGTTAATAGATCAACTATTTTTATTTGGAAAATGTTTTGATTGTTTAGTAATTGTTGACAACTATATATATGTGTTGCATATTCTTTAAAAAAATATATACAGATTATACATTTATGTTCTATTCATAAAGTTTATTTGATAAAACAGAGAACTAATTATGTACATTTCTTTCTTCATATTGCATATATGGGGGTGTTGGCTTTGTATGCCATTTTTTTTGCTAGGGTGGTTGGAGCTATTGTGGAGTTTTTTTATTCTATTTAATTCAACATTAGTAAATTTCTTCTCAATAGTCTAGATATCTTCATCTCTAGTAGATTCTTGGGATGAGTTTGTCTGGTTAATATAGGTATTATTTATTTTTATAGTTGTAATAGTTTTTTATGACTATGTTTTCATCTCCTTAAGCATTTTTTTCTATTTTATCTGGAGTTTTCTCAGACTTTGTTTGTAAATTTATTTCTTTTTGGACCTTTGAAATTTTAATTAAAGGTTTTTCTCTTTTACATGGTAGGTTTGGTTTGCCTAACTTATTTTTAATCAATTCTGATTATTTTCCTAAAGTATTGAGGTATCGGTTAGTTTAATTGTTTTGTTCAATAATTTTTTAGTGGAGGGTGTCTTGACGAGAGTGTAGAGGGTGACTTGGAAAGACTGTAGTTTTGTTATGTTTTGTTCACATTACTTTTGCTAGGACATTTATCTTTTGATAATAGTTATCTTAGTAATCAAATAACTTTATGAATATTCTTCTCTCATTCATTAAAGTTTTTTACTTTATTATTATTTTATCTTTTTCTTTTGAGGAGTACTTTTCTCCATATGCTCGTTGTTTAGTACGTTTTTTTTACTTAAAATCTTTTCCTAATTTAATTATATTAATTTGATAATATTTATTGATTCATAATAATTGGTAATTTACTGAACCTGTTTCAAAATCTATTTGAGTGGGGGAATGTTGATCTTCATCATCATTAAACTTTGAGGTCATTCTATAACAAGGTTTACTTACTTGAAAAGTTGTATCAATTTCTTTTAACTTAAGATTACGTCTAGGTATTAGATCTTCCTCTTTTCTTGTTGAATAACTCGTCTGGGATTTACTATCATGTCTAATATAGAGAGTTTTAAAACGATGTTGATTAAAACTTATTCTAATGGATCCGTCAAGGTATTTTTGGATTCATTCAAGATTAGTAGCATTGTTTTGAAGTTTGGGGGATGATTTTCATTTTCTAATAACCAATAGGGACTTGGATATTAGCATCATTTGTACTACTTCGTATTAGTAAATTTTTATCTTTTGAATTTTTTACTAAGACGTGTAAAAAAAAGTATGTGCTTAAACCTTTATAATAGAATTTGTAGATTAAAGCTAAGGGTTTATTTCCTTCTAACATTCCATATCCAGATGTTTTAATATTTAGTGTCATGGTTTTAATATGTGAGGGTCGATTAAACTTAAAGTAAAATCTAAAATTAATTAAAATGTATTGGACCATTAAAAAGACTTTATTCTATCATTAATCAACATGTCTATCATCTCTAAGACATAAAAGGATAGAGACATTTATTCCTTTCCTAGTTAATGGTTTGACTACTACTTATATTAATCCTACATGTAGGAAATTGAATCCGTTTTTCCTTTGTTTTGTAATAGCTTCACTAGTTAAGAGTTGAATCATATCATGTTCTTTATTTAAAGATAAACATGCTCAACAGTCTTAAGATTGTAATTAGTACTAAAGGATGCTTTAGAAAACTAGTTTTGTAAATTTCTTTTGTTGGAACTTCGAGAAAATTTTAATCATTTAAATCATAATTTACGTCTTCATAAATATGTTCTTCTTCGTTTATTATCTCTGGTGGGAAAAGGTACCTAGATCTAGAACTAGCCAACTACCAAGTGACTTACTTATTCATAAACATGTTTTGGCTATTTATTGATTCGGCAAAAGAGGACTTTGCTAATGTTGTTTCCATAGATATTTGACTAGATTTCTCAACTGCTTAGAATGGAACTAGTGTTATGACTGGTTGGAAAAGAAACTCCATTTGGACAGCATTAATAATCAGTTGTTGATTGAAAGAGTCCCACCATTTAATTACCTAAAGCACATATTTGTCAAAATAATATTTGTTATAAAACTCCTTTTATTTTAGTAAAAAATATGACTTACAAGGAAATCACAGGAATCCTTTTATTTGCCTTTTATATCCATTCACAACTAGTAATACTCGAATAACTTCGCAAGCCTCAAGTCAACAAGTAAAATTCGAATTTCTTTCAAAATTAGAAGTTCGATATTTAAAAACACTCAAAGATTTTTCTATATATATAGCTCTCCATCATTCATTCAAGGCAGAGTCCAATTTCAAAGCTCACTTCTGCAATCTCTCTCTCTCTCCTCTCTCTCTCTCGATTTCCCCCTCCCTATCTCTCTATTATTCTCTCAATTATCAAAGTTTTTTCAGTTGTATCTTTATATTAAACATTACAATTTCATCTAGTTCAACTGATTGTATTAATCAGAATTCCAGAATATCATGAAAAAAATATTAACCCTCTATCCAATTTTAAGATAGTCTACATTGATGATGTCCTCATCTATTCCCAATCGATTGACGAACATTGGAACACTTAAATTCATTATTTAAACTGATAAAAGATTTATTGGTTTCAACCTCTAAAGTCAACCTATTCTAAACAAATATTAGATTTTAGATCATAACATCCACCAAAGAAAAATTAGTCCCATAGATAGAGACATCCAATTCGTTAATAAATTTCCTGATGTAATCTTCAAGAAAACCCAACTTCAACGATTTTTTAGGATCATTGAACTACATTGCTGAATTTTACCCAAATTTTCGTAAACAATGAAAACCCTTATTTGAAAGATTACAAAGTAATCCTCCCCCTTGGGCTCTAGAACATACTTTAATTGTGAAAATTATCAAGAAACATGTTATAATCGTACTTTATCTCGGCCTTTCTATACCAAATTAAATTCAAAATCATTAAAATTGATGCCTTTGACATTGGTTATGGAAGTATTCGTAAACATAAATCAACCCCAAGTCTCCCGAACAGATTGTTCGTTTCCATTCTGGAGTCTGGAACAAAGTGTAAAGTAATTATAGTACAATTATAAAAGAAATTTTGTCCAATGTTTTATGTGTTTTAAAATTTCAAAGTGATATTTTAAATCATTTTTTTTAGTCCGAGATAATTGTAAAAGTATAAAATATGTTTTAGAAAAAGATGTCCAAAACATTTCTTATAAACAATCTTTTGTTAGATGGCAGTATATATTGAGCACTTTCAATTTTGATATTGAGTGCATTAAAGGAAGCTAGAATTTCATTCCTAATTTCCTCACACGTGAATTTTTACAGAATGACAATGGAGGAGAAAAATACTCAAAAGACAACTAGAGCTCTTACTCTACCCATAAGTTAACCTTCTACTAAAATTGCATCCCCGCTCCAAGTAACAAACATATATCATGTCCTTGGAAACATCCTAAAATCAAATTTTAGTTATAGTTCCACTCTAACAACTCTTACAGAGCTTAAAACTTCTTCTAGTTAATACCTAGTCAATGACCCATTGGATACATAACCCATTGAGCAAATTACTAAAATCAAGTTTTATTATCACCCTGCTAAAATTGATTATGTACTCAAACCAAATTTTTCCAATTTATTTCCTATTGAGCCAAATCACAATCATATTAAAAATCCCATTAATTTAGTAAAATACTATTTTCTTCCCTTTTAGCATTTCACCCTCCACCATCCTACCAAGACTTTAAAATTTTGCATGGATATTCTTTATACCTATGAATCAGTTCATATTAAAGCAATCATCAATCGCAGTGATTCATCAAGAACTTTTTTACCATTCCTTGCACATTAATAACATAATCACTCTTCAAGACTGGGATCTCATCCTCTATTTTGAAAATCCTCCCAAGTCAATTTAGGTATTATGTTTATATTGAAGCATGGTTTAAAGTCATGTTTTACCAAAATGAGTCCTTCACTCATTCTTGGTTTCTTTGTTTTGATCAAAAATTAAAAAGTCAAATTCTTAGTTTTCTCGATGGTGGACACAACATGGTTCTATCCCAGAAATACTCCCTGCAAACCTTCAATATCAAGTTAAATATTTCTCCACGATTTTTAAAGTAAACCAACATAATTCCCAGTTCCCCATTTTACTTCTATTCTTTAGTAAATACAAAGTGTCATGGATATTCAAATGGAAATATGCAATACAACAATCAATGGTTATCCAACAATTTTATGCTAAATTGTAAGATTCTTTCAATCAACAAAAAATAATTAATATTATCCAAATAGAGTTTTCTTACCAATCAATCATAACACCAGTTCCAATCCAAGCAGTTAAGAAATCTAGTCAAAGTTCTATGGATACAATATTAGCAAAGTAAAAAAATCACGATAACTCAAAGATTTAGCAAAACAGTGTTTTCTTCAAGCTGAAGTCAAATAGAAAGATTATTGTTCTCCCACCTCTTTGTCGAGTCAACAAATAGTCACCAAGTTAACATATCGGATCCATATTCGAGTTCATTATTCTGAGATGCCCAAAACCCTTGCAATCTATAAATAAATTTGTCACATTTGTACGTGATATTATATGGTCAAATTTCCATAAAAAGTTATTATTCATGAACGATGCCGAATAGTGAAAATATTCCCCGGTAAAGTCACTATTCATGAACAATGACTAACAGTAAAAATATTCTCTAACAAATTACTATTCATAAATAGTGTCGTCACCCGAGTCTAGATTTATGGGAATCTACCAGCTTTTATTTGAAGCTGCAGTCAGTCAATCAATCACCTCGAAGTAAAACACATTTCACCCACGACAAAAAAATCCACTCGAAGTTAAAGGCAGTTAAACAAAGTTTTACCCACAACAAAACATTTCATTCGAAGTTAACGGTAGCTACCCAAAGTTAAAGCAGTTCACCTGAGGTTAAAGCATTTCACCCAAAGTAAAGGCAGCAGAGTAAAAGAAATTCACCTATTTCACCCAAGTGGAATCTCCAGCTATAAATATAGCTCTAATTCATTAATTCATTTCATAGCTCTCTCTCTCTCTCTCTCTCTCTCTCTCTCTCTCTCTCTCTATATATATATATATATATATATATATATATATATATATATATATATATATGGGGTGTGTGTGTATACTCAGATTTACATATATACACGAGTAAGGCGTACCTGAGAGAGACGAGAGAGTCAAACCAAAAAGACAAGAAAGTTATCCAAGGGCAGTCATCGCCGGAAAGGGAAAGCACTGGAGGGAGGGAGGGGTGAGGATAGAGAGAGTCAAATGAGGTAAGATGAAAGGAGAAGATCAGTTTTGAAAAGTTAAAGATTAGAGTAACTTAAACTTACCTATGTGTTTTCTTTATTATATTAGAAATAATACGGTTTAATATTATATATATATATATATTGGGTTTACCTATGGGGATCCGTTCTATTCTGCGAATCCAACCCAAAACTCTTTTAGGGTTAAAACTAAAACTCATAACCAACCCTAACCCCAAAATCAACACCCATACCTGCCCCATTAGGGTCCGATAACCACGGGGACCCGAACCTACATGGAAAAATAACATCCCTTAATATTCATGGTGGTTGCGTTTAAAGTCTTTGCTAGTGTGAAATGTTCGCGAGGGATGTCACACGACACCTGCAAAACTGGAAAAAAAAACTTCAGAAAAGTCCTTAACTAGTGAAGAGACCTTGCCAACGTAAAGCATTCCTTCACTGATGAGATGAAGTCACGAGAGAAACCAAAATTTTGGCAAAGGTAGAAAATTTTGTGTAATTTTTTAACATTGATAACAAAACAAACCTGATGTAATGATATCCCGAAAACATACCCAAGAGAGGGTGAATTGGGTATTGTAAATTAAATGAAAATTTTAAAAAATTCAAACTTCTATCTTAAAATATTAATTGTAATAGGATGATTTAATTAATAATAAAGAAATTAATCAAACAACAAGTAATAAGACTAGGTTGTTAACAATAATACCAAGGAGAGGGTTAATAGAGCTTTTACAAATTGATATTTTAACGTGGTTTGGCCTTGCCTACATCCACACTCAAGAAGGTACTCGAGAAAATTCACTTTCTTTGGTTCACTAAGGTAGAAAATAAAATCTCATAAGGATTTATCACAACTCTCGATCATAACCAACAAGATGCTAAACTCATCCTTACTCAAGCGATAACCACACAAGAGCCCAAGGTCTAATCCCACCTAAACTCCTCGTAACTATGGCACTATTGATCATAAAGATACAATGAAGTTCAATCGTAGTAACAATAGTAAGTATCATAACAAAAGTGTAAAACAAAGTTTATTTAAATAAGCAACACTAGTGAAATGGGTTTTTACTTTCTATCTCTAAAAAGTAAACTTTCAAACATTCACAAGTACAATGTTTCACGAGCTAAACTTTTGGATCTTTAGCACAAGTGGGTAAGGGATTGGAAACTTTGCTAAAGAGGGTTTAGCTGGGAACATTTTCTTGAGTGTTTTTTTTAAGCTTTTTACTTTAATGGAGTTTTGGGGAGGAAAACTTCCAAATGAATTTTCATGATTTCTCTCTCTAGAAACTCAAGTAACGGGATAACAAAAGCTTGATGATGGAACTTTCACTCTTAAAATAAATAGATTGTGTGATTTGGAAGTGAAAGAAATGGTTCCTTTTATAGGCATTTCAAAATAAGGGAACTTTGGTATTTTGAAATTCAAAATAGATTTTTTGAAAATCTTTATCCAAACTACCCTTGGGGTCATTTTCACAAATATAGAATCGACTTTATATGAAGGGGAACTTTTGAAAACTTATTTATTTTAATTTTTGGCCCAAGTGAAAAAGTTGGAATGAAATGGTTCAAAATACCTTATGTTAGAGTCGACTCTACCTGGACTTGGCGTCGACTCCATCCTCCTATATAGTCGACTCTATATGGGTAAAATAGAATTTTTAACTTCTTTTGATCTAGGAAAGTTTTGAGAAGGTTTAGGGAAGTTGTTTGGGGGGTGTACTTGATTTTGTGAGATTGTTTACTTCTTTACAACCACTACTAAACCTTTGAAACTCAGGATGAATTGTTCTTGATTCTCTTGATCTTTTTTCTTTGAGTAATGTTTCCTGAAATGAGACTTGAGATTTCTTTGGCTGGACAATGTTCTTGTTACTTGGTTAACTTGGTTCATTGGAATGTTGAATGCTTTGCTTGTTTTTACAAAGATGGTAATGATGTCTTGATCTTCACATCTCTTTCTTTGCTTTGATTTTGAGCTCATGCTTGTTTTGTATTTGAATCATACGAATTGGTTTAATTAGTATTGGAATTCTTGAACATGTATGGCTCGATATGGGATGAGCTTTATTCGCATGCTTTTCATTATTTGGTGACATATAGGAATATGAATTCGATTTCATGTATTTTATCTTCATTTTCAATGCTTGTCATCTTGAGGTCTTGGGTACATGGTTTATATGATCCTTGTATTACATCTCATCATGTATTGAGTGCTTATTTTATCTCAAATACATTAGAGATCAGATAGTGAAGTATGATCACATATCAATTGTGTTGTTACAATACTAAATCTATTTTTTTGAAATACTTTATATTTCACAATATACTTATGAAATATTTCTTTTGAAAATATTCATATGAACACAACATGCTTATATCAATATCAAATCACAAAAAAAAATCCAATTATGAAAAACTTAATTTGAGTATGACAAAAGTGCAAGTTTATTATGTATGTTACCTCAAACTAAGTGGCATTCCAACAAATGTGATTCTGAATGATGACCAAATAGTATTAATGGATCTTTCCGGTGAATATGACTATTAAGGACGCATTGTAGAACGACCTCAAGGATAAGAATTATATTTTGTAAACACATAAGACGAATCCAATTGTCGAGGAGCACATGAATATACATATATTCTTACAATATCCTCCTTTGTCTATTCATTGATAAAATATTCAAAATAAATATTCAAATCAAAAGTAAGCAAATCTAAGATCCCATGACACGAGAGTAAGCATGTCCAAAGGCAAAGATCAAACTTCCCCTTTATCTAACCTTCTCCCCTTTTGTCATGGAATTGAAAAAGGAGATAACATTAATTCAAGAATATTTTAACCAATGATAAATTAAATTTCTTTGTATAAAGTTGATTAAAGTGGTATATACATAAACGATTGTAGTCCAATTTATCAAGAATATATAAATATATGAAGCAACTAAACACGAATGGATATATATGCTAACATTATATAATGCAACAATATAATCAAGATAATTATTCTAACAAACAAAATATCATTTAAGTCAAAATTTGTAGTCAAAATTTGTACTCCTTCACTTATCTGGAAGTTGGATGGTGTTTCACCTAAAGATGACAAAAAGTAACTGCAAACCGAGGAGGTCTAGAGACGTTGTGTCGAGCAATTGACCTCACTAAGAGTTGTCATTCTGTCTCCGCCGCTCCGGCCCCCAGAAATGGTTTCTTCTGTAAGAGCATCCACAGAGGGGGGGACTCACGAAAGGTAGTTTACAAACTAAAAAGTGGGTTTGCCCTTTCATAGTCAGTTGTTCTCACAGTGGTGAAAGACTCAGAATTTGCAAAACCATTCCTACGAACAATAAAAGTTTGTAGGAAACAAAATTTAAACTTTTTACGAACAACAGAAGTTCGTAGGAATTCTAACGGACTTTTGTTGTTCGTAAGAACCCAAAAATATGATAAAAATGATTATTTATATTTCTTACGAACTTCATTTGTTCGTATCAATTGCTACGAACAAATGAAGTTCGTAGGAACCCTTATAGAATTTGTAACCATTCTCTAAACTTGGAGAACGCTTACAAATTCTTCTACATAATTTGTTCATTTTCACCCACCACTACAAGCGTCAAATTCTGTAAAGTAACCAAATCTTTTGTTTTCTTCTCCCCCCATTGTGGATGCTCTAAGGTAAAGTATCTTGGTTGATATTCTTAATTAAGATAAATTCATGATTAGGTATTGTCCAAGATTTGTTGGTCCTATGATTGTAATCTTCATATGATTGGTTAGATGAGGTCTAATGCAATTTTTGATGGTGCGTTGTTTACATATGGGCAGTGGTTTATTTTCTTCTTTTTTTAGTGGGGTGAAATTTATGATGTCAATAGTTGATATGATATCTTTTTTTTTAAAGGAAATTGATATGATATTTCAAACAAGCGTAGATTATAATTCTTGCATCAACGCCAATGTTGTTTTTTGTTATCTTATTGAAGGAATTACAGCCCAAACAAGGAAGGGCATATGTTCCATCACCAAGTATGAATCTTTCAATCTTTGGATCAATTTTTAGGTGTTTATTTTCATGAATAAAATTTTCTTTGTTGGTTAAGTCTGCTAAAAAAAGAACAAATAATTTATTTAGTTTAAAGGTGGGTATTGACATTTTATCACCACACCCACTAGGTATGAACAGTAAGTAAATTGTATTTCTTCTCTTTTGATATTATTTATGTGAATTATATATATAATAATATAGTTTTTATTTATTTTTTGTTATAATTAGTTAAATAACATGTTCACATTTAGCAAGGTGCACATTATCTATTTGCTGAAATGCCATAACAAAGATTGTAACTCTTATAGAAGGTGTGTACTCATTCCACATTTTCTTTGTAGATTTGTTTTGTTTTATCTTATAATGAACCCAATGGGTATAACAAATGGGTAAAAATGAGTGTTTGCTCAATTAATAGTTTAAGGGGATAGTGTTAGTAATGAAAAGAGGATTGAACCCATAAAATCTGGACAGCGAATGTGTACACACCCATCCCACTCACCAGTGACAAGAGAAAGGCCTTAGCCATTTTACAACTGCTATTGCGGCCTGTGTTGCCTAGTATGGTGGTGGACAACCTTAAACTATTAAAAATGCATGATACTACTGTTAAAAATGAATGCTACATGGAAACTATTTGCCTCCCTTTCTTTACTCCTTTGCCTATAATTGTTGACTAACTCATTCTCCAATTATACAAACAAACAAAAATTTTGTATGAAAGTTCCTACACAACACAGATTGCTTAGCTGTAGTCGAAACCCACTTAGGCCAGCATTCCTTCATAGCCTTATATATAAATTCTTGAGCCACTATCTTTGGATAAGTAGCAAACCGAGATTTGTTTTTAACCCAAGCAATTAAAATCCTTCCAAAAATCTAAATCTCATGCTTCTTCAGACGAAATGATTCTTTAGTCTCTACAGGTGTTTTTTTCCATTTTCTTTATATTGTTTTTGGTTTGTCCATCTACGGGTATATGAAACCCACCCACTGTTGTTGACTAAAAACAAAATTGGCTACAAGTATACCACTTTGACCCAATGATGCGCTACATTTATAATTCCTCAAAATCTTTATCTATTATCAATTGTCCATTATCTATATACTATTAAATAATGTATTTTTTGCCTTATCTTACTTTTTGGATAAATCACGTAGTGCTTGTAGTCGTCATTTATTCACGTTTGCCATTACTAAGTTTATTTTGAAAATACTAACCTATAACCCGTGCATCGCGAGAGTTTCCAACTAGTATAAAGTAAAATGAATCCTACCTCACTTAAATAAAACATGAGTATAAAAACCAGACAAAATAATCACCAAATATCCAACAAAAGATATAAAAGTTGCCACAAAATAAAGTAACCATAACTATACAAGGTTCATAGCCCACATATGTCACCACCACAGTACAATAATCCTAACTGTCATTATATCATCATTTCCCTCCTCATTAATGATGATAAATCAGCGAATCTTACCATTAAAGTAAGCCATGCTCCATCCGAGGCCAGTGAATTGACACTTATTTTTTGTAAAAAGGGAATCAGCGTGTTAAGGAAGATGTCGACTCGACTTCGCATGTGTAGTAATCTTTGAGCACAACAGATCAACGACACATGAGGATATAAAGTTAATCTGGTGAGTACAGAGGCTATATGAGGTAGTAAAAGGTCCGATTTGAGTGTATACACAGTTTTAGAGCCATGTGCACGTGATCTCTAAGGGGCTCTAGTGGTAATGAACTAGGGTAGCTCATTAGTGGGTAGAGAAATGTCATCATCCTCATTATCTTCTTCTTAATCTTCATCATCGCTAGGTTGTGGTCTAAGCACACTCTTCCAAGGTCTTCTCTAAAAAATATAGTTATTCAATTTGACAAACGTCTCCACTTACCGCTCTCTGAGTAGAAAAAGTACACTCTGAGTCTTGAGTAACTGATAATCTTACCATTCATATGGCAATAATGCTCTCTTTATCCCCTAATTCTGAAGGCACCTATGATGTCTTCATACAAATCACATGCTAAATCTATTGGGATGCCTACACTATTGAAGTGAAGTTGTCTAGCATAGGTGGTTGGAAGATTAGTACGATGGGAACTTTAAAAAATAATTTCCACCATTATCATGTGGAGGAGATAGAAGATGTTGGAATTATGGTTGTGGTGATGGGGATTATCATAATACTAGGTCCATAACCTATTTTTTAAATTGCTCCACGCTTTTCTATCGAGGGTGCCACTTTTCCCTCAGGTGGGTAACCATTTGAGAAACTTAGGGTAACTGGTAATGCTCCCTCAAAAACTATTTTAGTATCACAAGTGTATGTCCTCCCCCCGTGGCGATAAATGACTTGTTGTGGTATTCATTGAATGAAACATTTATGGTGAACCCTCACAAGGTTTGGGTAGACAACCTCATTGTCGTCTCCATGATAACAATCCCTGGGGTAACTTCATTTTGACAGCTCAATGTACACTTCAGGCATATTGGCCTGAATAGTATCCTAATCGATTGGTCAGTCAATAGATCTCTCAAACAAAATAAAAGGGTCCTTAAATATGGTCTCAAATACGTATTCATCTTTAGCCTTGATAAAGTATGGAGGAAAAGACAATGAAAGGGAAACACCGACACTAGAATGGGTTCTTTTTGGGTGAGTAGTCATTTTCTAAGCAGAACAAAGCACCGTAAAGCATAAAAAATCCAAATCAGTTTAAAATATTCAGTATATAAACTAAAGATGACAATCCAAATCCTAAAAATGGGTAAGAGTCTCAACTAACAAACACCCACAAATGGGCATAGACTCTAAACCAAATTAATTAGAACAATGACGTAAAAATGGTTTAACAATAGAGTTAAATGAATAAGAATGAGAACTACTCTAATCTATCCATTTAATATCAAGAAATTTGGTATTTCTGTCATAGAAAAAAATCTAGCACAAAATCTAAATTAACAACCAAATACTCCAAAAAAAAAAAAATAGTAAGACATAACTAAATAGTAGGGCTGACAATTTTTGACACGATAACCCGTTTATGGTAATAACTCGAAATGACCCGAATATGACACGATTAACTTGTATAGATTTAAGATTACCAAAAACTCATACTCAAATAAAAATCAAGGCGACTCGAAAATGACACGACTAACCCGAATTGCCACCCCTACTAAATAGATCTACAATGGGTAAAAATGGACTTACCAAGATTTTGAATGAAGATTTAAGCAAGATAATTTTTTAGTAGATATTGTATGAAGCTCTTGGATGCTTTAATGGTGGTTTGGAATTCACGAGGTGATGAGAAAGAAAGTGGACGAAATGAGTGGTAGAAAGCATTTCTCTTCGCAAATCGCAAATGTTGCCAGGAAATTTTTTGTTCTCTAAACAAGGGTAAAACACAAAAAATGCAATGTGATCACGTACAATAAGGTCCATCGAGTCAAATACCTAAATAATGATTAAAATATTCTCATTTAACATAATCAAGGTTCAAGGTTATACCATATACACCAAAATGAAAAATGAACAAGTATATGAAAACTCAATGCATTTTTAGAGCTAGTAATATGCGGTGTAATTAATGTAGCTCATGTGAAGAAGAAAAGTGAACATTTTTAAGCATTGAACAATGAAAGTCAAAGCTAAATTTCAATGAAAAAATACTCTTTTTTGAAAATTTACTAATGATGTTTATGGGGAAAACATTATATTTTCTGTGAAAATATAAAATTTTAAACTAACACAATTTTGTTCCTTAAAGAAGAAACTTATGTTTAAAATATGTTTGGACTTATATTCTTGTTTGTTACCCATTTTTGGATAGATAAAAATCTATGAGACATTTTTAAAACAATTTTGCAAGTTGCGACTTTCACACTTTACAAAAGGGCGCGGAAATTATATACAATTTTCATCAAGGTAAAAATCTCATTTTCCTAATATCATAGTTATAACTACTTCATCACTCATGATTTTGAATATATTTTCATACAACTTTACAAAAACAACAATGGTATATATTCACATGAAGAAGGCGAAAATGACACCTTTTTTTCAAATCATAACCATTTTGAGACAACATAAAGCATGAATTAAATCGTTTGTTCTAATCCTTTGATTGAATAATTTCTCAAGAATATTGTGTTATACTAATAAAGCTTTAAGAACATTATGACTTTTAAGATTTAAATTTCAATTTAGAGAGTACATAGGCATAAATTTAACCAATGTACAATATTATATGCAAGAGATCATATAGTATCTTATGACTTGACAAACCTACTAGCACATAATTAACAATCATATCTCAAGAAAAATAATTAGAGGAAAAAAACACAACAAAAGGAATATGATGAGCCGAGGAATGAGATAAGCGTTCTAAGAGTCTTACAGGCATAGAGAAGCCACTTTATCTAGTAAAGGTTGAGGGAACAAATGTAGGAAGCCTTTTGATCTCTATATCTATCTTTTCATATTATCCTTCCTAATCTATAAATTATTCATACCTGGCATTTCGGGTTTAGGTCAGACAATGGGTAGTTTTCGAATGTCAAACATGTTTTCCTTGCCTTTCTTTTGTATTATTCCCCCAAAAAATCCTATTCATCTTGATATTACAAAAATAGAAGTTCGAATTGAGCGAATATCAAAAGTTTCTTAAATGACCTTTCTTGTGACAATGATCGCATGTAAATGTGTTAAGTCTACAAATATGCGCTTGATTAGTAGGAGCAATCTTATCACAAACTTGAACTTTCTTCAACTTGAAACAAAAATCTTTAAGATGGCCTTTTTATGACAATATGAACAAACATGATCATTTTTAGGCATCCTTTTAGTTAATGCTTATTTTTATAATAAGAACAAATATTTTCTCCTTTAACTGTTTTACACCGCCACATGTCCTAGCATTTAGAATACTTTTGGAAATATACTCAATAAATGGTGATCCATTTGATGATATAGCTTTGACATGCAAAGTTTTTACTATAAGGAATTCTTGTTTGTTATTTACGAAGTTTTTAGTAAAATTTGCAATCCTCGTCAAAAGCTTGAAATTGGATTCATTGCACACTTCAAACTTCCTTTTTAAAATTTCCACAGAGATGGCCAAATCATCTTTCTCCTTTACCAATACACACACTCATATTCAACCATAGGTAACTTCTTATTGTTAACAACTTCATCTAAAATTATGGGGGTCATTAAAACATAAATCAAGGGTTTTAAGTATAGGGTAAAGAGAATGTCCATGAGCTTCAATAATTTGCAAGAAATCATTTTCTTCCTTTGAACATTGTAGTTCATGAAAAAAAATAGATTTATCACTTTAAGGTTTTATTTTTTTTTCAATTAAAACATCCCTTTTAGTAGAAAACTCGTAAAAGGAATGACATTTGTTCTTCTTCAAAGCCTTTTCTTTTTGCGGAAGCTTTACTTTCATAAAACATTTAACATTTGTTTTTTATGAGACTTTTCATTTTAAAATTGTCTTACTATAATGACTAAAAAGATCAATTCTTCACTATCACTATTATTAAGATAAACCTTTTTAATGTCAGTAATTGAAGAATTTAAAAAATAAATGAGGATACAAGTCTGGTAAAATCATAACCATTATGACAGCCAAGTAAGTCATTAATACGGTGTAAGAACTCATATATTATGATATTTAAGTTCATCAAGTCCAAATATTGAGATATATAAATTTCTAATATTAATTAAATATCATTCTTAGTATGTAAAGAATTAATCAAATGATGAAGTACCATGTAAAGAGTGTGACATGGTAATAACCTCAAATAATAAAATTGAATCATCATCGTCTGCCAATTAAATAAAGAGACTCAACACCTAAATAAAGTCTCAAGTACCAACATAAAAATATAGAAATCTACATATCTCAAATACTCATCTAAGATATGCTAAACTAAAAATAATTGCATACACAACTCAAACGGTTGGAAAGTAAACTAAACAACTGCCAACAACACCCAAATCTGACACTCTTACAAGTGATAACTCAAAAATATATAGAGAAATGGATATGTGCAAGCTAGAATGAACTATACTCTCTCGGACTAACGCAAGCATCTGAAATGTTTCATGGCATAAATTAGTTCAGAGCCCGGCAAGATATTGAACCTATGAAACTCAAAGCAGTCATAAATATATTGATGTCCCCATATAATCTAATATAAAACAATGTATATCTTCCTCTTGTGCTCTTATACGTAGTAACGCATTAATATCGCGCCAACCTGTGGGTCACGGACTTGGGCCGTGACCATTTCGGTAATTAAAACTGGCGATTGGTCACGGCCAAAATCCCTGACCAAACCTGTGGGTCGCGGACTTGGGCCGTGACCATTTCGGGCGTGACCATTTTCGTGGGTCGCGGCCCAAGTCCGTGACCAAAAAATGGTCACGGCCGAGAGGGGTCACGGCAGATGGTCGCGGACTTAGGCCGTGACCCATGCCGTGATGGGTCGCGGCTCTAATCCGTGACCCATAACCGTGACAAATTGGTCGCGGCCAAAGTCCGCGACCCATGTGCGTGACAAAAAAAAATTAAAAAAATTGGTCGCGGCCCTTGTCCATGACCCACAACCGTGACAAATTGGTCGCGGCCAAAGTCCGCGACCCATGTGCGTGACAAAAAAAAATTAAAAAAATTGGTCACGGTCCTTGTCCATGACCCACGACCGTGACAAATTGGTCGCGGACTTTGGCCGCGACCCATGTGTGTGACAAAAAAAATTTAAAAAAAATTGGTCGCGGCCCTAGTCCGCGACCCATTACCGTGACAAAAAATAAAAAAAATGGTCGCGGACTTTGGCCGCGACCATTTTTAAGCGCGACAAAAAAAAGTAAAAATGGTCATGGACAAAGTCCATGACCATATTTATCTGTAATTTAAAAAAAATGTATTTTTTTTTGCCCAATCCTAAAATTGGGGTTCCTGTGAGTGCATCATCGGTTGCTACGAGGTGTTGCAAATATTTATTATAGGCAAAACAATAAAAAAAAATCACAAATTGCGAATTGAGAATGTTGTTAATAAACAAATATATATACAAACATAAAAATATTACACGTCTTAATAATTCACAGACCAAAAAAAAATTGGGCAGAGTTTCCTCTATTTTCTTGACATTCCAAAACCTGTAAATGAAAAACCTGCTTATTATAAAGCCCGCACGGCTATAAAATTCAACAATCAAATTATAAAAGCCCGCACGGCCACAAAACTAAACAATAAAAGCCTGCACGGCTATAACACATAAAAAACATTATCCTGAATGTCCACAACATATAAATAATCATCATGTTGTAAAACATTGCCTCCTTCATTTTATCCACGCGCAAAAATCCTACAAATGATAGGATACAAAAAATAAAAGTATCAGTAACCAAGTAATTTTACAAAAAAACTAATCAAGCTGAAAAATTGCATATATGAGTTAAAATTATCAGTAACCAAGTAGAAATATAAAAATTAAGTGTGGAAATAAGCAAATTACTGCCGTACTCTCAAACCGGGAGACCCGCGGCTGCGGGGTCAGTTCCTACGAGTTACGTTGGTCCCGTGGGAGGTGTTGGTGCCACCCACGGGGCCGTTCGGGGGTTGTTTCGAGTTCTCACCCTCTAACGCCATGTTTTTAAGCCTAAGTGTGGAAATAAGCAAATTACCGTCGTACACTCAAACCGGGACACCCGCGGCTGCGGGGTCCGTTCCCACGAGTTACGTTGGTCCCGTGGGAGGTGTTGGTGCCACCCACGGGGCCGTTCGGGGGCTGTTTCGCGTTCTCACCCTCTAACGACATGTTTTTAAGCCTAAGTGTGGAAATAAGCAAATTATCATCGTACTCTCAAACCGGGACACCCGCGGCTGCGGGGTCAGTTCCCACGAGTTACGTTGGTCCCGTGAGAGGTGTTGGTGCCACCCACGGGGCCGTTCGGAGGCTGTTTCGAGTTCTCACCCTCTAACGCCATGTTTTTAAGCCTAAGTGTGGAAATAACCAAATTACCGTCGTACTCTCAAACCGGGAGACCCGCGGCTGCGGGGTCCGTTCCCACGAGTTACGTTGGTCCCGTGGGAGGTGTTGGTGCCACCCACGGGGCCGTTCGGAGGCTGTTTCGAGTTCTCACCCTCTAACGCCATGTTTTTAAGCCTAAGTGTGGAAATAAGCAATTTACCGTCGTACTCTCAAACCGGGAGACCCGCGGCTGCGGGGTCCGTTCCCACGAGTTACGTTGGTCCCGTGGGAGGTGTTGGTGCCACCCACGGGGCCGTTCGGGGGCTGTTTCGAGTTTTCACCCTCTAACGCCATGTTAAGCCTAAGTGTAGAAATAAGCAAATTACCGTCGTACTCTCAAACCGGGACACCCGCGGCTGCGGGGTCAGTTCCCACGAGTTACGTTGGTCCCGTGGGAGGTGTTGGTGCCACCCACGGGGCCGTTCGGGGGCTGTTTCGAGTTCTCACCCTCTAACGCCATGTTTTTAAGCCTAAGTGTGGAAATAAGCAAATTATCATCGTACTCTCAAACCGGGACACCCGCGGCTGCGGGGTCAGTTCCGACGAGTTACGTTGGTCACGTGGGAGGTGTTGGTGCCACCCACGGGGCCGTTCGGGGGCTGTTTCGAGTTCTCACCCTCTAACGCCATGTTTTTAAGCCTAAGTGTGGAAATAAGCAAATTACCGTCGTACTCTCAAACCGGGAGACCCGCGGCTGCGGGGTCCGTTCCCACGAGTTACGTTGGTCCCGTGGGAGGTGTTGGTGCCACCCACGGGGCCGTTCGGAGGCTGTTTCGAGTTCTCACCCTCTAACGCCATGTTTTTAAGCCTAAGTGTGGAAATAAGCAAATTATCGTCGTACTCTCAAACCGGGAGACCCGCGGCTGCGGGGTCCGTTCCCACGAGTTACGTTGGTCACGTGGGAGGTGTTGGTGCCACCCACGGGGCCGTTCGGGGGCTGTTTCGAGTTCTCACCCTCTAACGCCATGTTTTTAAGCCTAAGTGTGGAAATAAGCAAATTACCGTCGTACTCTCAAACCGGGACACCCGCGGCTGCGGCGTCCGTTCCCACGAGTTACGTTGGTCCCGTGGGAGGTGTTAGTGCCACCCACGGGGCCGTTCGGGGGCTGTTTCGAGTATTCACCCTCTAACGCCATGTTAAGCCTAAGTGTAGAAATAAGCAAATTACCGTCGTACTCTCAAATCGGGACACCCGCGGCTGCGGGGTCAGTTCCTACGAGTTACGTTGGTCCCGTGGGAGGTGTTGGTGCCACCCACGGGGCCGTTCGGGGGCTGTTTCGAGTTCTCACCCTCTAACGCCATGTTTTTAAGCCTAAGTGTGGAAATAAGCAAATTACCGTCGTACACTCAAACCGGGACACCCGCGGCTGCGGCGTCCGTTCCCACGAGTTACGTTGGTCCCGTGGGAGGTGTTAGTACCACCCACGGGGCCGTTCGGGGGCTGTTTCGAGTTTTCACCCTCTAACGCCATGTTAAGCCTAAGTGTAGAAATAAGCAAATTACCGTCGTACTCTCAAACCGGGACACCCGCGGCTGCGGGGTCAGTTCCCACGAGTTACGTTGGTCCCGTGGGAGGTGTTGGTGCCACCCACGGGGCCGTTCGGGGGCTGTTTCGAGTTCTCACCCTCTAACGCCATGTTTTTAAGCCTAAGTGTGGAAATAAGCAAATTATCATCGTACTCTCAAACCGGGACACCCGCGGCTGCGGGGTCAGTTCCTACGAGTTACGTTGGTCCCGTGGGAGGTGTTGGTGCCACCCACGGGGCCGTTCGGGGGCTGTTTCGAGTTCTCACCCTCTAACGCCATGTTTTTAAGCCTAAGTGTGGAAATAAGCAAATTACCGTCGTACTCTCAAACCGGGACACCCGCGGCTGCGGGGTCTGTTCCCACGAGTTACGTTGGTCCCGTGGGAGGTGTTGGTGCCACCCACGGGGCCGTTCGGGGGCTGTTTCGAGTTCTCACCCTCTAACGCCATGTTTTTAAGCCTAAGTGTGGAAATAAGCAAATTATCATCGTACTCTCAAACCGGGACACCCGCGGCTGCGGGGTCAGTTCCTACGAGTTACGTTGGTCCCGTGGGAGGTGTTGGTACCACCCACGGGGCCGTTCGGGGGCTGTTTCGAGTTCTCACCCTCTAACGCCATGTTTTTAAGCCTAAGTGTGGAAATAAGCAAATTACCGTCGTACTCTCAAACCGGGACACCCGCGGCTGCGGGGTCTGTTCCCACGAGTTACGTTGGTCCCGTGGGAGGTGTTGGTGCCACCCACGGGGCCGTTCGGGGGCTGTTTCGAGTTCTCACCCTCTAACGCCATGTTTTTAAGCCTAAGTGTGGAAATAAGCAAATTATCATCGTACTCTCAAACCGGGACACCCGCGGCTGCTGGGTCAGTTCCTACGAGTTACGTTGGTCCCGTGGGAGGTGTTGGTGCCACCCACGGGGCCGTTCGGGGGCTGTTTCGAGTTCTCACCCTCTAACGCCATGTTTTTAAGCCTAAGTGTGGAAATAAGCAAATTACCGTCGTACACTCAAACCGGGACTCCCGCGGCTGCGGCGTCCGTTCCCACGAGTTACGTTGGTCCCGTGGGAGGTGTTAGTGCCACCCACGGGGCCGTTCGGGGGCTGTTTCGAGTTTTCAACCTCTAACGCCATGTTAGGCCTAAGTGTAGAAATAAGCAAATTACCGTCGTACTCTCAAACCGGGACACCCGCGGCTGCGGGGTCAGTTCCCACGAGTTACGTTGGTCCCGTGGGAGGTGTTGGTGCCACCCACGGGGCCGTTCGGGGGCTGTTTCGAGTTCTCACCCTCTAACGCCATGTTTTTAAGCCTAAGTGTGGAAATAAGCAAATTATCATCGTACTCTCAAACCGGGACACCCGCAGCTGCGGGGTCAGTTCCTACGAGTTACGTTGGTCCCGTGGGAGGTGTTGGTGCCACCCACGGGGCCGTTCGGGGGCTGTTTCGAGTTCTCACCCTCTAACGCCATGTTTTTAAGCCTAAGTGTGGAAATAAGCAAATTACCGTCGTACTCTCAAACCGGGACACCCGCGGCTGCGGGGTCTGTTCCCACGAGTTACGTTGGTCCCGTGGGAGGTGTTGGTGCCACCCACGGGGCCGTTCGGGGGCTGTTTCGCGTTCTCACCCTCTAACGCCATGTTTTTAAGCCTAAGTGTGGAAATAAGCAAATTATCATCGTACTCTCAAACCGGGACACCCGCGGCTGCGGGGTCAGTTCCTACGAGTTACGTTGGTCCCGTGGGAGGTGTTGGTGCCACCCACGGGGCCGTTCGGGGGCTGTTTCGAGTTCTCACCCTCTAACGCCATGTTTTTAAGCCTAAGTGTGGAAATAAGCAAATTACCGTCGTACACTCAAACCGGGACACCCGCGGCTGCGGGGTCCGTTCCCACGAGTTACGTTGGTCCCGTGGGAGGTGTTGGTGCCACCCACGGGGACGTTCGGGGGCTGTTTCGCGTTCTCACCCTCTAACGCCATGTTTTTAAGCCTAAGTGTGGAAATAAGCAAATTATCATCGTACTCTCAAACCGGGACACCCGCGGCTGCGGGGTCAGTTCCCACGAGTTACGTTGGTCCCGTGGGAGGTGTTGGTGCCACCCACGGGGCCGTTCGGAGGCTGTTTCGAGTTCTCACCCTCTAACGCCATGTTTTTAAGCCTAAGTGTGGAAATAAGCAAATTACCGTCGTACTCTCAAACCGGGAGACCCGCGGCTGCGGGGTCCGTTCCCACGAGTTACGTTGGTCCCGTGGGAGGTGTTGGTGACACCCACGGGGCCGTTCGGGGGCTGTTTCGAGTTTTCACCCTCTAACGCCATGTTAGGCCTGAGTGTAGAAATAAGCAAATTACCGTCGTACTCTCAAACCGGGACACCCGCGGCTGCGGGGTCAGTTCCCACGAGTTACGTTGGTCCCGTGGGAGGTGTTGGTGCCACCCACGGGGCCGTTCGGGGGCTGTTTCGAGTTCTCACCCTCTAACGCCATGTTTTTAAGCCTAAGTGTGGAAATAAGCAAATTATCATCGTACTCTCAAACCGGGACACCCGCGGCTGCGGGGTCAGTTCCCACGAGTTACGTTGGTCCCGTGGGAGGTGTTGGTGCCACCCACGGGGCCGTTCGGAGGCTGTTTCGAGTTCTCACCCTCTAACGCCATGTTTTTAAGCCTAAGTGTGGAAATAAGCAAATTATCGTCGTACTCTCAAACCGGGAGACCCGCGGCTGCGGGGTCCGTTCCCACGAGTTACGTTGGTCACGTGGGAGGTGTTGGTGCCACCCACGGGGCCGTTCGGGTGCTGTTTCGAGTTCTCACCCTCTAACGCCATGTTTTTAAGCCTAAGTGTGGAAATAAGCAAATTACCGTCGTACTCTCAAACCGGGACACCCGCGGCTGCGGCGTCCGTTCCCACGAGTTACGTTGGTCCCGTGGGAGGTGTTAGTGCCACCCACGGGGCCGTTCGGGGGCTGTTTTGCGTTCTCACCCT
Organism: Sambucus nigra; assembly: GCA_949130495.1. Lineage (NCBI taxonomy): Eukaryota > Viridiplantae > Streptophyta > Magnoliopsida > Dipsacales > Adoxaceae > Sambucus > Sambucus nigra. The sequence goes on along the minus strand of OX422209.1, from coordinate 375,783,704 downwards.
CTAACGCCATGTTTTTAAGCCTAAGTGTAGAAATAAGCAAATTACCGTCGTACTCTCAAATCGGGACACCCGCGGCTGCGGGGTCAGTTCCTACGAGTTACGTTGGTCCCGTGGGAGGTGTTGGTGCCACCCACGGGGCCGTTCGGGGGCTGTTTCGAGTTCTCACCCTCTAACGCCATGTTTTTAAGCCTAAGTGTGGAAATAAGCAAATTACCGTCGTACACTCAAACCGGGACACCCGCGGCTGCGGCGTCCGTTCCCACGAGTTACGTTGGTCCCGTGGGAGGTGTTAGTGCCACCCACGGGACCGTTCGGGGGCTGTTTCGAGTTTTCACCCTCTAACACCATGTTAAGCCTAAGTGTAGAAATAAGCAAATTACCGTCGTACTCTCAAACCGGGACACCCGCGGCTGCGGGGACAGTTACCACGAGTTACGTTGGTCCCGTGGGAGGTGTTGGTGCCACCCACTGGGCCGTTCGGAGGCTGTTTCGAGTTCTCACCCTCTAACGCCATGTTTTTAAGCCTAAGTGTGGAAATAAGCAAATTACCGTCGTACTCTCAAACCGGGAGACCCGCGGCTGCGGGGTCCGTTCCCACGAGTTACGTTGGTCCCGTGGGAGGTGTTGGTGCCACCCACGGGGCCGTTCGGGGGCTGTTTCGAGTTTTCACCCTCTAACGCCATGTTAAGCCTGAGTGTAGAAATAAGCAAATTACCGTCGTACTCTCAAACCGGGACACCCGCGGCTGCGGGGTCAGTTCCCACGAGTTACGTTGGTCCGGTGGGAGGTGTTGGTGCCACCCACGGGGCCGTTCGGAGGCTGTTTCGAGTTCTCACCCTCTAACGCCATGTTTTTAAGCCTAAGTGTGGAAATAAGCAAATTATCATCGTACTCTCAAACTGGGACACCCGCGGCTGCGGGGTCAGTTCCGACGAGTTACGTTGGTCCCGTGGGAGGTGTTGGTACCACCCACGGGGCTGTTCGGAGGCTGTTTCGAGTTCTCACCCTCTAACGCCATGTTTTTAAGCCTAAGTGTGGAAATAAGCAAATTACCGTCGTACTCTCAAACCGGGAGACCCGCGGCTACGGGGTCCGTTCCCACGAGTTACGTTGGTCCCGTGGGAGGTGTTGGTGCCACCCACGGGGCCGTTCGGGGGCTGTTTCGAGTTCTCACCCTCTAACGCCATGTTTTTAAGCCTAAGTGTGGAAATAAGCAAATTACCGTCGTACTCTCAAACCGGGACACCCGCGGCTGCAGCGTCCGTTCCCACGAGTTACGTTGGTCCCGTGGGAGGTGTTAGTGCCACCCACGGGGCCGTTCGGGGGCTGTTTCGAGTATTCACCCTCTAACGCCATGTTAAGCCTAAGTGTAGAAATAAGCAAATTACCGTCGTACTCTCAAATCGGGACACCCGCGGCTGCGGGGTCAGTTCCTACGAGTTACGTTGGTCCCGTGGGAGGTGTTGGTGCCACCCACGGGGCCGTTCGGGGGCTGTTTCGAGTTCTCACCCTCTAACGCCATGTTTTTAAGCCTAAGTGTGGAAATAAGCAAATTACCGTCGTACACTCAAACCGGGACACCCGCGGCTGCGGCGTCCGTTCCCACGAGTTACGTTGGTCCCGTGGGAGGTGTTAGTACCACCCACGGGGCCGTTCGGGGGCTGTTTCGAGTTTTCACCCTCTAACGCCATGTTAAGCCTAAGTGTAGAAATAAGCAAATTACCGTCGTACTCTCAAACCGGGACACCCGCGGCTGCGGGGTCAGTTCCCACGAGTTACGTTGGTCCCGTGGGAGGTGTTGGTGCCACCCACGGGGCCGTTCGGGGGCTGTTTCGAGTTCTCACCCTCTAACGCCATGTTTTTAAGCCTAAGTGTGGAAATAAGCAAATTATCATCGTACTCTCAAACCGGGACACCCGCGGCTGCGGGGTCAGTTCCTACGAGTTACGTTGGTCCCGTGGGAGGTGTTGGTGCCACCCACGGGGCCGTTCGGGGGCTGTTTCGAGTTCTCACCCTCTAACGCCATGTTTTTAAGCCTAAGTGTGGAAATAAGCAAATTACCGTCGTACTCTCAAACCGGGACACCCGCGGCTGCGGGGTCTGTTCCCACGAGTTACGTTGGTCCCGTGGGAGGTGTTGGTGCCACCCACGGGGCCGTTCGGGGGCTGTTTCGCGTTCTCTCCCTCTAACGCTATGTTTTTAAGCCTAAGTGTGGAAATAAGCAAATTATCATCGTACTCTCAAACCGGGACACCCGCGGCTGCGGGGTCAGTTCCTACGAGTTACGTTGGTCCCGTGGGAGGTGTTGGTGCCACCCACGGGGCCGTTCGGGGGCTGTTTCGAGTTCTCACCCTCTAACGCCATGTTTTTAAGCCTAAGTGTGGAAATAAGCAAATTACCGTCGTACTCTCAAACCGGGACACCCGCGGCTGCGGGGTCCGTTCCCACGAGTTACGTTGGTCCCGTGGGAGGTGTTGGTGCCACCCACGGGGACGTTCGGGGGCTGTTTCGCGTTCTCACCCTCTAACGCCATGTTTTTAAGCCTAAGTGTGGAAATAAGCAAATTATCATCGTACTCTCAAACCGGGACACCCGCGGCTGCGGGGTCAGTTCCCACGAGTTACGTTGGTCCCGTGGGAGGTGTTGGTGCCACCCACGGGGCCGTTCCGAGGCTGTTTCGAGTTCTCACCCTCTAACGCCATGTTTTTAAGCCTAAGTGTGGAAATAAGCAAATTACCATCGTACTCTCAAACCGGGACTCCCGCGGCTGCGGGGTCCGTTCCCACGAGTTACGTTGGTCCCGTGGGAGGTGTTGGTGCCTCCCACGGGGCCGTTCGGAGGCTGTTTCGAGTTCTCACCCTCTAACGCCATGTTTTTAAGCCTAAGTGTGGAAATAAGCAAATTATCGTCGTACTCTCAAACCGGGAGACCCGCGGCTGCGGGGTCCGTTCCCACGAGTTACGTTGGTCACGTGGGAGGTGTTGGTGCCACCCACGGGGCCGTTCGGGGGCTGTTTCGAGTTCTCACCCTCTAACGCCATGTTTTTAAGCCTAAGTGTGGAAATAAGCAAATTACCGTCGTACTCTCAAACCGGGACACCCGCGGCTGCGGCGTCCGTTCCCACGAGTTACGTTGGTCCCGTGGGAGGTGTTAGTGCCACCCACGGGGCCGTTCGGGGGCTGTTTCGAGTATTCACCCTCTAACGCCATGTTAAGCCTAAGTGTAGAAATAAGCAAATTACCGTCGTACTCTCAAATCGGGACACCCGCGGCTGCGGGGTCAGTTCCTACGAGTTACGTTGGTCCCGTGGGAGGTGTTGGTGCCACCCACGGGGCCGTTCGGGGGCTGTTTCGAGTTCTCACCCTCTAACGCCATGTTTTTAAGCCTAAGTGTGGAAATAAGCAAATTACCGTCGTACTCTCAAACCGGGACACCCGCGACTGCGGCGTCCGTTCCCACGAGTTACGTTGGTCCCGTGGGAGGTGTTAGTGCCACCCACGGGGCCGTTCGGGGGCTGTTTCGAGTATTCACCCTCTAACGCCATGTTACGTCGTACACTCAAATCGCGAGTCCCGTAACTACGCGGTCTGTTCCTATGAGTCGCATTGGTCCCGTGCGAGGTGTTCGTGACTCTTACGGGACCGTTTGGTGTTTGTTTTAGGTTTTCATCCTTCGAGGGCATGTTTTTATGCTTAAGTCTAACTTTTTGCAAATTTACGTCGTACACTCAAACCGGGAGCCCCGTGACTACACGGTCTGTTCCTACGATTTACATTGATCCCGTGCGAGGTGTTCGCGACTCTTACGGGACCGTTTTGTGACTGTTTTACATTTTCACCATTCGATGGCATGTTTTTATGCTTAAGTCTAATTTTTTACAAATTTACGTCGCACACTCAAACTGGGAGCGCCGTGACTACACGGTCAGTTCCTACGAGTTACATTGGTCCCGTGCGAGGTGTTCGTGACTCTTACGGGACCGTTTTAAGGTTGTTTTACATTTTCACCCTTCGATGACATGTTTTTTATGCTTAAGTCTAATTTTTTACAAATTTACATCGTACACTCAAACCGGGAGCCCCGTGACTACGCGGTCGGTTCCTACGAGTCACATTGGTCCTGCGCGACAAGTGAATAAGATGAACGGTCACAAATTGCAAACCCAAGAATAACTTTCGAACCATGACTAATTTTTATTCCCATTCTCACCTCTCTCCTATTCATCTCGGACTAATTTTTATTCCCATTTTCACATCTCTCCTATTCTCAAACCGGGAGTCCCGCGGCTGTGGGGTCAGTTCCTATATGTTACATTGGTCCCGTGGGAAGTGTTGGTACCACCCACGGGGCCGTTCGGGGGCTGTTCGGGAGTTGTTTTGGATTTTCACCCTCTAACGCCATGTTTTTAAGCCTAAGTCCTGATATTTTTCAATTATCGCCGTATTCTCAAATCGGGAGTCCCGTGATCGTGCGGTCAGTTCCTACGAGTTACATATATTTTGTGGGAGGTGTTGGTGCCTCCCACGAAACCGTTCGGGGGCTGTTTCGGGTTTTCCCCCACTAACGCCATGGTTTGCCTAAGTTTAGAAATATGCAAATTATCGTCGTATTCTCAAACCGGGGATCCCGTGATAGCGCAGTCAGTTCCTACGAGTTACATTGGTCCCGTGCGAGGTGTTGGTGCCGCTCACAGGACCGTACGAGGACTGTTTCGTATTTTTACCTATCACAGGGCCGCTTGTGGGATGTTTTGGGTTTCTCCCCTCTAACGCCATGTTTTTAAGCTTATATCTAGACATTAGCAAATTATCGTCGTATTCTGAAACAGGGAGTCTAAAATATTTTCAACATATTATCCAACAATCAAACCAATAATTATCCCGTACTCCTTCTAATTATCACATATTCCTTTAAACATACTATCCAACAACAAGCCAACAACCAATAATTATCCCGTACTCCTTCTATCATCTAAAAGATTTAATAAATAATGCATATCAATTATATAACTACTTTAGTTAAAGTAAAGAGTACCTGGTGTGTAATGAAGAGCTGGTATGTAATGAAGAAGTGGTATCTAATTGGTTAGGTCTGCAATACGTAAACAATGTAGTTATGATTATTACGCCGCCATTTGAAGGTTTTAAAATACATATTCAATCAAGTTGATCACAAAAAATTTCAAACTAAAACAGAACTGTATAAAATCAACATAACTATAGCATACATGTCAAGTTAAAATATGAATGAACGGAATTAAGTTGTATTGTTCCATGTCAAGTTGTAGCCTCATAATATCTTGACGTAAACGTAAAAAAATGCACATTAATCGCAAGATATATGATATACTTTTTCATAGGTAAATCAAGAACACACCCAACAAATTTAATAACATGTACATTTATCGACACTAGTATAAATTCAATAAATACAACATAGTATCCAACAACCAAGCCAACAATATCTCACTATAGTAATGTGCACACGTGTTTGCGACTCTTATGTCAAAAAAATTTCATTTAATTATATTTTGTCAAAAAAAAACAAGACAAGCATATTTTGTCAAAAAAATACACACACATACAATCTAGGGTTTATTGACATAATCTATACATACACACACATACAATCTAGGGTTTACTTAAACCCTAACTTTTTTTGACATAAATCTATGCATACATATAACCAACAATAAGGCGGTTGTAATTTTTTTTACTTATTATATAAACATTTAATTATATTTTGTCAAAAAAATATAATGTCTAGAGTTTTGAATAATATTTTGTCAAAAAAAATACACATATACAATCTAGGGTTTATTGACATAATCTATACATACACACATACATACACACACATAATGTCTAGAGTTTTGAATACTATTTTGTAAAAAAAATACACACACATACAATCTAGGGTTTATTGTCGTAATCTATACACACACACATACAATCTAGGGTTTATTTTCGTAATCTATACACACACACATATACACACAAATAGCTGCCACAAATCATAACAAATCGAAATTCACACACACACATACACCCACATATACATACACACACACACATACACTCGCATACACACATAGCTGCCACAAATCAAAACCAATCAAAATGCACACACATATACACACATACCTTTCACGATTGTCAGATGAAATCAACAAAAAACCCAAATAGACGAAATCCCAAATCGCCCAAATCGTCCAAACTTAACCGCGAATGGCAGAAATTTGAGTAGCGTTGTAAGTAAATCATCTTTAAATATGTGGACCTGGTCACGGCCTAGAGCCGTGACCCAACCTCCGCGACCAATTAGTTATCCCCTGACCACTGGTCACGGCCCTAGGCCGTGACCCACCATGCTCAACCAACAGACCACCATGAGCGACCAAACTCCCTTCGGATGAGGTATGGTCACGGTCCCAAGCCGTGACTCACTTCAGAAATTGGTTTCGGCCTCCAGCCCTGACCACCATGCGCGACTAACAGCCCTTCAAATGAGGTATGGTCACGGCCCCAAGCCGTGACCCACTTCAAAATTTGGTTTCGGCCCCTAGCCGTGACCCCATTTGCGCGACCAATTTTTTTTTTCCGAGGTGGTCACAGTCCAAGTCCGTGACCCATCCGCGACCAAGTTGGAGGGAATTTTGGCGGGGTTTTGGCGCCAACATGGTCACACCTTGGGTCACGGCCAAAGTCCGTGACCCACAGTGGTCAGGGACTTGAGCCGTGACCACTTCCAAAGCATCCATGACTCAGTGTAAAAATTAAAATGGTCACGCCAAAAATTGAGTTGGTCACGGCCCAAGTCCGCGACCAGCTGGTCGCGGACTTGGGCCGTGACCAACTGGGCGTGACCATTCGCAGGATTTGGTGTAGTGAGATATGTCAGCTATTAGATCTTGTCTTTTAGGGTTAACAAACACAAAACATAAGAACGACCATTAGAGAAGAAGGTGGAGAGCTTTCCAAGAAATCCAAGGCCTAAAACTCACTCAATTGCACCGCCACCACCGCCAAAACATAGATCGTAAGACGAGGAACGCAGCCATATCCTCTTTATAATCAAATCAGACATTAAAATCTCAGGCAAGTATCTATCTTGCTTTGCTTTTAGTTAACGTTTCATCCATGTTAGATTAGGATTGTTAAAAACATGTTTCATGGAAGAATTTGATAACTTAGAGAATTTAAATCACATATTTTAGAGGAAATAGATATATTCTGGACATCTCAACATATGTAGAGGATTACCCATGAAATTATATTGTTTTAGAAGTAGAAAATCCGGAAAAGAATTAGAAGAATGTAAGTTTTATGAAAAATTAGGGGTTTTGATAATTATGTCAATTTACCCCATTAATTCAATACCTTTGATGATTTTGTACATGTTTCACGTAGGAAACCATGTATATAGGTATATATGACCAGTAGTAATTTTGTTTGGGAATCGTTAATAGAGTTTTGGATGAGGTTGGAGAAGGAAACTCGTAGATAACAATGGCAAAATTCGAAATAACTGCTTGATAGATCGATCGACCCCTCCTGGAAAACTACATGTTTTTCCCCTTTTTGTTTAATCCGGTTAAAATACGTAGGAACCCTTGATTATTACTTATAGAGTATAATGGGTTATGAAGAGGAATAGTAGGATCTAAGTAGACTCCGTTGAGTGAAATTTTACATGGGATGAAATTGTGGGTTAACGGGGGGTTTCGTCACACATGAGAAATTGTGTGTACGTTCACTATAGAATTGAGACTCGTGAAAGACTTAGACCAGAAGGTTAGAGAGGTCGTACCTACTGAAATTATATTTTAGTAATAAGGAATACTTCGAGATATGAGAAGTAAGTATGAAATAAATTATAAGTGAGAATAAAAGAGATGAATCCGTTATGCGAGATAATCGAGTAAAATTGTGCTAAGAACGGATAATAATATTTATGGGTCATGGGAGAACCTAATTTGAAAAATGTGAATATCTATATATATGGTCGTCAGACTGTGTACATATATTAAGTATTATATTTTTGAATAATCATACCCGTGCTACTTGCTATCAGGGAAGTTGCCGTGCCGGGACAGTCTTATCTCGATGGGACCTTTATGGGGGATATTGACTTGTACCTTAGAACATAGGATTCCTTGGTACACGCTGTCTGATAAAGATAGTCAGATGGTCCTAAGAGACGTGAGGAGTATGTGCTGACATCTTAGTGACTTGGAACTATGCTTCGCCTCCATTTTATGTGTATTGTGTTAATACAGTTCGAGAGTGATTCCGAACTAGTATTTCCCTTAGTACGAGTGAAATAAGAACTTGATGGCAGAGTATGCCAGCACCATAGATTTTATGTGGGGTGTTGATAGTATATATATTATATGAGTGATTAATATATATATACTTATATATGGAAACTTTATATTGTGCGTATAAGTAGTTAAGTAATGAATAAAAACTCCAACTTTATAATATGTGTTCGGAAACTTTGTAACGGTACTGAGTTGTTCTAAGAAACGTAAGATATATGGAAGAGATTGATTTTCTAAAACTAAATATCGTAGCCTTAGTACTTCTCGGGATAAAACTTCATGGAAAATAATTTAGATAGACTTATGAGTTTAGTAGTACGGTAGGCGTGCACATTAGATGAGAGGTGAGAATTCTCAAAAGAGTATCGTATACTAACATGTTTGTCACATTAGCCAGTAAGCATTTTAAATACTTGCTAAACTATTTTTGAAATTATTTTACACTCGGGTTCTTACCCGTTTCCTGTTATTTCTCTTTCTCTTGTATATATATGTATGTATTACAGGTGCCCAGCCACAGGGGCGTCAGGCATAGATTCTTTGGATTGGACGTGCTGCAGTTTATGTGGACGTTGCAGGCCCTTGCTTTAGACGACCTCTTCATTGATTCTCTTCTTGTTTTAGTTCTGCTTAGTTAGGGCATGTGTCGCCCATTTTCCTATTCCATTTGGATTTGTCAGAGATTTATGTTTATTTACATTTCCAGTATTCAGTACTTTTTGAGAGTTAACTCTTGTCAGGTGTGAACTCTTGTCAGGATGATTTCATTTATAGTTCTTAAACTTGGTTTGGTTTATCTAGATGGTTTAATTCTTGTGTGTTAATTGCCATCTTTAGCATTTATGTGATTGTTAAACTGTTGTTTATTAAAAAGGTTTTCATATCGGAATTTAATAAGATGAAGATAAGACTTTAAATTGTTTTGACACTTAGCTTAATTATTTAGGGTGTTTAAATTGGAAATAATTATTTTGCGACAGTGATATTAAGAATGAACCAACAGTTCACCTTGATTTTAATTTAATAAAGGACTGATCACCCGGTATTTAATTAGGCGGGGTGTCACAGGTGGTCCAAAGTGATATTGTACCTAAGCATCGGGCTCTAGAATTTCCGATGCCTGCCCAACTAGGGTTGTAGTCTACCAGTTACATATCGACTCTCGTAACACACGTTCTCCTCTTAGATAGACATCTGAATATTTCAAGATAAATTCCTATTAGTACGTGAATCCTAAGTTAGAGTACAGAGAAAGGGACATATCAAAGAACGATACACCCATACTTTGATACCAATCGAAAAGCACATATATTATGATATTTTGGTTGATCAAGTATAAATATTAGAATTGATAGATTGCTAATAGAAATTAAATATCATTCTCAACATGTAAAGACTAAATAGAATAATGAAGTAACAAGTAAGGGGTGCGACATGATAATAACCTCAAATAGTAAACTTAAGTCATCACCATCTATAATAAAATAAGTAGTCTCAACATTTAATGACAGCCTCAAGTATCAACAATAGTAATATACAAATATGCATGCATTAATATCTCTAATACTTGTCTAATGCATGTCGAACTTAAAAATAAGTGCATACACAACTCACACAACTCAAAAGTGAACTAAATAATTACCAACAACACTTACATCAGACACGCCTGCAGATGATGAATCAAAAATATAGAGGGGAATGGATATGTACTAGCTGTTATGAAATCTATTCTCTCACCCTAGCTCAATCACTTGACATGTTCCACAAAATAAATTGGGTCAGAGCATAGCAAGATATACGCAACTCAAAGTAGTCATACATATATAAATGATCCATAATTGTCTAACCTAAAATAATGTAATAATAGTATGAAACGAGATCTCACAAACAATTTTAATCATACATAAGGTTCCAATAATTGATTAATCTCTTATATTATTAAATTTTATCCGCATCCATCCACTTATCTCCTACCACCATCACATAGTACACATATATAATAACCGTCACAACATTCGATCATCATCGTCAATAGCCCAGGTCCACCAATCACATTTGATGCATAAATAATAAATCTCTATTATATCTAAACCCACCTTCAACACCATGGGCCCACCACTCACATAAGGCGCAACACCTAAATCACCCCCATCTTATCCAATCCTCAATATGGAGTAAGCCTTTCATCACAAGATACGCACAAATAAGGCGGTATCTTGTGGAACGCACAATATAGTAATCCCAATTAGTTATTATCTCAATAGTATTCAAAAGTATTAACCCATTATTCACTTCATAATTATCTTATTAATCCCAGATATAGTCACATACTACATATACAACTTTAGCCAATTATCTCATAATTGAATCATTATTTATATATGTACCCATCTCTTCGTCTTATAGGGATTCACAACATCTAACGTTGCTTTAAATCTTAAGAACAATTTCTATTTAGAGGAAGATCCTACTTTAGCATATTCATGGTGAAAATAGGTAAAATATCCTTATTAATCATTTATTCATTTTTCTACTCAAAAGGTGTGTAATTAGGGCTCAATAACTTTATCGAATTCCAAGTTAATGTACTATCCAATAACTAGGCCAACAACTAATTAAAATTCCAACGTTAATCTATAACCAACTTACCAGTACTTAATCTCATCAATTCAACATAATCCAAAGGAAACTGAGTTCATTTATTTCTCATTAGGGTACCAATTGCATTAATATGAACATATATGAGTTCTTAATTCAATTCATAATATAATTAGCATGTGGATTATCTCAATTTACACCTCAAATCTCCTAATCATGGGTATTTCCATCAATTACACATTTACACATTAAATCATAATTAATTAACTACTATTATGTATTAGCTTACAAGAATTGGGTATTTTAAATTGGATGTTAAACATGTGAAGCTAAGAGTACAAATCTAGCATGAATCTATATCAAATTTTCAATTACATAATTCTAATATGGGGAAAATTATCAATTTCATCAAATCAAACCAAATATCATCTTTATTTCCTAGTTACATAACCCTAACATGAAAACTCATGATAATTTACAATAATCTAATTATTAAGTAGATTAATTAAAAGTTAAATCAAATTAATCATGTGAAACCTAGGTAAGTTTCTATAATTAATAGCTCTAGATAGATTTAGTGTGACAACCTAGTAATCTCCAATTGATTTTAATCCTAATTCATTAGTGTGGGAGAATCTAACATTTATATATTTATAAGGAGAAGAGAAAATCAATATCTTGCCTTGAATTAGACCAAAAATAACTCTTTCAAATTGCCTTGAATCAACTTGAATCCTCCTTTAATCCCTTTTAAATTTCCCTCTTAGCTCATCATGTTCATCAGTTTGTCCCTAGATCTAAGATATTAATGGTGTACTTGATTGTATTTGTGAAAGAGGTAGAGAGTTTTAGGGGTTTTAGCTTAGAGAGAAAATGTTTGTAAAATGTGATGTGAGATATAAACCAATTTCGTAAAGAACAAGTCTTTTAAGAAAAATCCACCAGCAGCCCCCGCGGCCTAACACAATCACGATCACGAAGTTTTTACCCATGGTCACTATTGATGTAAAAAATTAGATCACTCTAATAATTCAATCACAGATAAATAAATGAGACAAAAGATTTTAAATTGGTTTAGCCTTATAAGAATGGCCTACGTCCACTGTTGTTTTATTGATGTTTGTTGTAATACCCCGCATTTTTATCGATATTTATTTATGGGATTAATTGAATTAAATGTGAATTAATTGAGAATTAATCCGGATAAAATATTAACGAGATGTGAGTTAGTATTTGATTATAATGTGTATATATGGCAATATATGAATATTGGAACTATTGAAATTGTCGCGAGATTGAAATATGGTAATTTGGGAAATTTTGTTGGGACGCGCGTGACAGTCGCGTCAGGAATATAATTATTTGAATTAAAAAGTGAATTTTATTTTTATCACCCGTATAGTCATTTTGAGTGCGCCAACGAGTCCGGAAGGATCGAAATAGTCAGAAAACACTAGCCGGGAGTTTAGTTTGGGTCCCGGGGCATTTTTAGGCCATACCGGCAACCTAAAAGGGTAGTTTGGTAATTTCGGAAATTGGGTAATTAAAACCCACGAAAATTAGAGTTAAAAATCTGACTTATTCTTAACCCACTAAGCCATTTCCAACCCCAATTTAGGTAGTGGGCTACGGGGGAAGTTAGAAACTTTAACACTTGGCAAAAACCAACCCCACCTCCATTATCACCTTGAGAAGAACTTGTAGAGAGAGAGAGAAAGAGGAGAATTCTGCAGAGAGAGAGAGAACAGATTCAACCTTCAAGATTCAACCTCCAATTTCATAGAAAGATTAAGGCAAGTGGTTTAATTATAATTGATTCAATGCTATGCTTTTCCATGTTTAGGATTATCATCAAATTTATCTTGGAAGATTGATTAGACCCATGAATTTGAGGATTAAAACTATGAACTATGTTAGGAATTGCATGTAGAAACTTTCTAGACGAATTATGTATTCAAAACAGAACCATTGATGATCTAAAAACGGATTTTTGAAGAAGTTTATTAATGTTCTTGAAAGAAATAGAAAACTGGAATTCTTGATGAAGATTTGATCCAAACAAAGCCCTTGAATGATGAATTATTGGTTTTAGAACGTTAACACTGTTGTAGGATGACTGTATGATGATATTATAACGTATTCTTGGAGTTTCATGCTTGTTAATGGTGTTTTGAGATGATTTTAAAACTGCAAAACGAAGCAGTCCGCAACCTACCTGGTGCGTTCGATCGATCGACATTCATCAGTCGATCGGTCGACCACTTTCGATCGATCGAAGGTCAAGGTCGATCGATCGACCTTCCCAGAAAGAGTAAAATTTCCCCTAGTTAAATTTTAATGATGTTAACCCTTGGAAAATATTATTGGAGACCTTATGAATATCCTTAGACTTAAGGAAGACCAGTAGGTATGGTTATAGAGTTCGGACCTTAATTAGAATTTAATTTGAGGAATTATTCTAAAAGATATTGAAGCTCGATAAGTGAGATAATATTAGGATTAATAGAGTAATTTTGAATAAGTTGATGAATTGAGGTTTGGGGCAGAAGTAAGGACCTTAAGAATAATGATGTAATATGTGGGAATATTAGGAAACTTAATAACCCCTTTGAGATAGGTTTTAAGTATAAGAATCTATGACGTGAGATGTGTCGAAAGTCTACATTATATATTATCGGAAGACTTAAAATGTATACATTTGGAATAATGGTATAAGGATGTAGAAAATACCTTTATTAATATTGAAATATCTAAGATGTGTGCATGCTTAGTATATGATCTTATGTGTATGACATACCTACCATACTTGCTATCACGGGAGGTTTACGTTCGCTTAGGGCCTTCAAATCCTTGTGTGCCCGGATTTAGTTGGTACCTAGAGGACATAGTTCAAGGGAATGACTTAATTGTGAGTTATTAAGCCAGCTGACTATGGAGCGTAGGTATGTACGTGACCATGGATATGTTGAATTATGTTCGCCTCCATTTTTGTGTGTGGTGTTTATTCTAACAATTCCTGAGAGATTCGGAATTTGTAATCCTTATGTACGTGATGTAGCGGGATGGATAGCAGAGTATGTGTGCACCACAGCTTAGCCTCGGGGTGCTTGTATAGTATATTTATGATGTGAATAATATACGGTTCAATGAAAAGGAATTTGTTATGTTTAAATTGCGAGAATAATTTATAGTAACTACTTGTGGAGTTAAAAAGGGATAACATGCCGTAAATTGTAATGCTAACAATTGAGAATCCGAATTCAAGTAAAGCTATCTATTTAAGTAATAACATTGGGAACTCATATTGTGAATCGAGTAGTTGGGTTAGAACTTATGATGGTTTAGTTAGATAAATAACACATGAATGGGTACAGGAACGTTAGGAGTGCACTGTTAGACGAGAGGTGAGAATTTCATGTGAGAGCACGTCCTAACATGTATCTTGCATTCATTGTTTTTATTGTTATTAAAGCACTTGCTGTTTTTAAAATACTCTCCGCATTCGGGCTCTGACCCGTTTGCTTTCAAATCTATCTTTTTGTAAAAACCATTTTTAGGTGCCCAGCCACAAGGACACCATGCATAGTATTTCCAGTCAGGTGACGAGCTGTAGTTGTTGTGGAAGTTACAGGGCCTTGCTATTAGACGCTTCATTTGCCTCGACTCTATATTCATATTTCATCAGTTGTAGGGCATGTCGCCCATTTCTTTTAGAGACATTTCATTTTATATTTCAGTTATTCAGACTTTGGTTTGTAATTAATTCTGGATGCAGACTTGTTTTATTTCATTTCATATTGGGATTGTTGTGAGGAGTATTTCCTCGAGACTCATCTTTACTTGTTGATTCATTATAGTTGGACTTTATCGTGAATGGTTGTGTTACATTTCTATATTTCATTTATTGCATGTTAATCAGATTTAATTTAAAATTTGACAACTCACTTTTTAAATACTAGGTGGTTAGTAATCATTAAAAATGTTTTCGACAGTGATGCTATTAACTGGGCCAACTTGGCATTTTGTATTGATTTAATAAAGGAGTAGCTACCCGGTATTTAATTAGTCGAGGTGTCACATTTGTATGGGAATTCTCGATTACAAGTTATCTCAAGAAATTCCGGTCTGGGGGTCAGGATTCAGGATTCAAGTCCCCTTACAATGAGGATTGTACAACGTATTTATAGCCTTGAGGCTGTCATCTGAAAGGGTGATACATTAAATGATATACATATGAAAGGGTAATACATTTAATGCCCTTTAAGCGTGTGCGTCTAAATGATAAGCATTTAATGAACCAGTTGAACTGTTGGTTATCCAGCTATTAATGCTTTGTTCGAGATGCAACTCGGACCGCCTGAATTGCTCGGACCGCCTAAGCTTCCTGGTATTTAAGAGTTCCTCGGAGAGGTCAGTTCCTCGGAGAGGTCTGCTCCGTGGAGCGTATGAGTTCCTCGGAGTAACATGGTTCCTCGGAGCGTGCGATTATCTCGGAAGTGCTTGTTGTTGCCATATAGATTGCCACGTGTCTTCATATGATTGATCCAAGTCAGCAGATTAAATTTGGTATCAACAGAAGCCCCCAATGTTTCATAGTTCGAAATTTGAGGAGTATGGAACATTCTTTCTCGGAATACGGTAGCTTTAAATAGTCTTCCTAATTTTTAGGAGCGTTTCCCTTGTATTTATTTTCTCCTTCCAAATTCGTAGAATCATGCTTTTTTGGACTTTTCTGCGTGCTTCGATTCCCACGTTACTTTTCGTCTTTTTGGCCGCTGTTTCCCGCTTTGGTTCCCGCGCCACTTTTCATCTTTTTGGCCGCCGGTAACGTATTCATCATTACTTCGCCAGTTCCCAAGGTAAGGTATTTAAACTTCACAGACACTTCATTCGTCTTCTACCTTTTCAAATTTTCATCTTCGAGTTTTTCATTGTCTTCTACTCTCTTGTGTATTTATCTCTTCCATCGTCTGTCGTCATCAACTCTACTCTTTTCCTGTAAGATCTTCTTCTTTCTTTTTCATTTCTTTTAATCACCATGGTTTACCCTGTTGAATCTCTTGAAAAATTTCGATCTGATTTTTCCATTCCCTCTTGGGTTGTCTTGGAAGAGCTTTCTGAGCCTTCTAATTATTTCAATTTGGCTGAGGGACATTGGTTCCCCAGTCTCTTTTTTGCTGAGTGTGTATTTTCTTTTCCACCAAATCCTTTGTGTTTAGAATTCTGTCAGTACTTTGATGTTGTTCCTGCACGAATAGCCCCCAACACATGGAGAATAGTTAATGTGGTGCATAAATTAAATCAAGTGCATGGAACTCGTATAGGAATTCCAGAAATCATGTACTGCTATAGATGCGCAGTTAATGATAATATTTACTATTTAAAAACTAGGTTTATAAATAGAGCCTTAGTAGTCAATCTCCCTGATGCCAATAGGGATTATTTTGAACATGGGGTTGTCGTAAAAAATTGGCAACACCCTCCATTAACTGGAGATGAGGTTTACCAGGGTCCCAGATGCCCTCCTTATGGCAATGGGATAGGTTATTTTTATTTTATTTTATTTATTTTGAAATCATGTTTGTTTTGTGTTTGATAAAATGTGTCACTGATAACAATGTTTGTTTATTTTCAGTTGATAGCAAGAGAAAGTGCCCAAAAGAAACAGATGTCAATATAAGGCATTTGGGACTTATCTGGGGTTTGCATCAAAGGGTTGCCGACGAGCACATCAGGTCGGCTTCATATCTGCTCCAGTATAAGAGCTACACAACCTCCTTCACTGCTCGTCCAGTGATCATTGAAGCGGAGCCATTTCCAGCCTCTGCAAGTTCTTCGCCTGAATCTCATATTCCTTTGAGCGAAAGGATGAAGAAGAGAAGAACTCCTACTTTGTTTGAGAAAACCGCCTCCGGTTCTGGGGAGGTAAAAAGGATTAAGATTGATGTCCCAAAGGAGGGGACAAAGAAGACTGATGCAGCTCCTCCAGCTGCTCCTGCTAAAGTCTCCGAGAAGGTTGTTGATAAGCCCGCAGTGGCTCCGAGCAGCTCTGCTGCTCCTGGAAAGGTGATTGTGATATCACCGACCAAGGATTCATCCTTGGTTGAACCTGTAATTGTTCCCCCGAGGAGGATGAAGAAAAGCTCCTCGATCAATTTGGCTGACACCACTACTCAGCCCTCAGCTGCTGGGACTGTAGTTCCCAATTTTGTCTCTCCGAGCTCTGCCATGAGCTCGGTGAAGTCCCGGACCATTCCCGAGGTCCAGGGTAATGAAGATAATCTTACTCGGGACATGGTTACTTCTTTGGCTTCTCGTCATCTTGCTTCAGTAAGTTTCTTTACTTTGAACTTTTCATATTTTCCTTTGTCATTTCTGTTTCTAACTTGCTTTCTTTTTCTATTTTCAGTTGACGAGCTGCTTTAACATAATCCTGAAAAAGGATGAAGCCATTAAAGCCTAATGCTCCTCGTCCAGTGTGGAGGGAGCTATGGAAGAGGCTATCAAATCTTTGGAAGACTCCCGCCAGAAGTATGCCACTGATAAGGCTATCTGGGAGAAAAAACTTTCCTCCTCCGAGCAAGAAAAAGCTCGAGTTGCTGATGCCTCCAAGGAGTTGGAGAAGAAAAAGAATGCCTTGGAGAAGGCAAATAAAGAGCTTGAGGAAAAGCTCAAAGCCGCTGGAGAGCTGGAAAATAAACTCAAAGTTGCTGAGGAGAGGTTGGACCAGCTCCAGGGAGTAGGTCGGCAGAAGGAGGAGGTTGAGATCAAACTGAAGAATGCTGAGAACCTTCTGTCCGAGACGCTTTCCTCGGAGAAGCTGAAGAGGAAAGCTGCTGTGAAAAAGTCCTTCAACTCTGGTTGGGACAAGGGGTGGAATAAGGGGTGTGCTGCCATGGTTTCTCAAGTAGACTATGGCAGTCTAAAGTACTTTAGGGATGGATGGGTCGCTGCCCTTCAAGAAATGAAGGTCGACGAGTCCTCCGAGCTCTTCCAGAGGCATATCCCTGGTCCTCCTCCTACTCCAGAAGAATTAGAAGAGGACGAAGCTACCTCTGAGGAGTCTTCAATAGTGATGGGTGATCACCCCCCAGCCATCCAGTCTGTTGTCGAGCAAATCGTTTCTTCATCCGAGCAACAGCTGGTGCTCTCCGAATAGCCCACAGTTCCCTCCGAGCAACCTGCTTCCTCTTCCCAACCTCCCGAGAAGGTTTTGGGAGATAAGGAAAAGGTGTAGTGTTGTTCGGGCTTACTTTTATATTTTATTTCTTTGTCAAATGTAATCCAGCACTTGTAATTCTGAATTTTATGATCTAATAAAACTTGAATTTTCTTGCATATTGTTGTTCATCTTCTATTCATACTCTGCTTATTCTTCTTATTGATGATTGCTTTTCTTTCTCTGCTAGTTTCTGGCCAGGATGGATCTGTTATCTGCCCATGATATAAAGTTACTGCAACAGTGCAATGAGTACTTTAAGGCTGGTCACACAGACTTGAGTGTTGCACAAGTTGCCGACATCCTTGGCCAGGATGCTTCAGGACAGGTAGTGGAAGCATATCATTACCTGAAGTGTCTGCTTGATCGAGCGGTAGCCAATAATGTGGCTTACTATGAAATGATCAAGGATCTCCAGTGCACCCTCGAAGACCTTCAGAATCAATATAAGGAATCAACTGCCTTGTTGCATGAGAGTTACGAGAAGAAGTATAAGTTGATCGTTGCTGACAAGGGCTACGAGAAGCTTTTTGCTGGTTGTGATGTAAGGGAGAGAACCCTGAGGGGCGAGGTCGAGGAATGCAGATAGATTGTCGAGCTGCTGGAAAAGGAAAACAACAACTTGCAGAAAGAGCTATCACAGTTAAAGTCTGCAGCCTCTTCTTCAACAGCCCTAATCCCAGTGACTGGCGAGGGATTTTCATTCCTAGAAGTGGAGAATGCCAAGTTGAGGGAAGAATTGGATACCTTGAGTAGGTCAGGCCCTTCCACGTCTCCTCGGGGATGAGGAAGAGCTCCTCGGGGACGAGCAAGAGCAGCTCGGGTTCTTATCGAGGAACAGAGGACAGCATCTGCCTTAGAGAACCAGGCCTTCCAACTAATAGCGAAGAACCAAGCTTTGTCTGACATGTCAAAGAAGATTAGGGACTTGGAAAAATAGCTCTCTGCGCAGAAGTTCGTTTTGGAGAATAAGGAGATTTTCATCAGGAGTCTCCACGAGCAACTAGAGAGCTTAACATATCAATTCCACAAACAGCCCAGGGAATTCTGGATGGCTGGATACAACGAAGCACTATTCCACCTGGACGATCGTATCCAGAATGACAATAATGAGGGCTATAAATAAGGCTGGCTGAATGCCTTTGGTGTTCTGAAGCTCAAACAAGGACACTATTTATGGGACTACCATGATCCCGGGTTGCTTGACCTGCCTGTGTCACCGTACAACCTGAAGATGGAGTGGATCCCTGCTCGGGCCATTCCACGAAGCTTAATTTCAAAATACCTCGGTGATTATAATTTACATTCTCAAATTAAGGTATCTCGTCCCGAGCATCTTCTAGATCGACCTTGTGTGATGAACGTCAGGATGCTGAAGGATTTGAACTTCATCAATTCTCCTCAATCTTTAAATGATCCGCCTGCTGGCGAGGAACCTGTATCGAAAGCTGAGGGGAAAAGACCAATAGAATAGGAATTTTTAATGTAACAGTTAGTATACATATCAATGTATTTTATTATCAATGTAACTTGTAATTTATTTAATGAAAGATTTTCATTATTGCTTGCAAATCTTAATTGCTATTGTCTTGTAAATATCAAACACTTTACATTTATGCATATCTGTTAAAAAGATAATAATAGTTTTGTTCATCGACCAACTTAGTAAAAAAGTTACAAGTATCAGTAATGTTGCTCGATCACTTAATAATAAAGTAATGAGTATAAAAATGTTTAAAATTTGTCCAACCAACCAAGGTTGCTAAATTGTGCTCGTCGACCAATTATAGTTAGTGAGAGTTTATCCCCGACTAACCATACTTGGTAAATTTTTGTCTTTTTCATAAAATGTATTTGACCAACCAAGGTCAATAAATTCTCCTCGTCGACCAACTGTAGTTAGTGGGTTTTTATCCCCGACCAACCATACTTGGTACAGTTTGGAATATTTTCTCCTCGTCGACCAACTAAGTTGGTACAGTTTGGAATATTTTCTCCTCGTCGACCAACTAAGTTGGTACAGTTTGGAATGTTTTTTTGAGTAGTCTGCCGAGCTGTGCCGAGTAGTGCGTAGCACTAGTATTTCCCGAAAAAAATTTAATAAATAGAGAGACTTGCAGAATATTTTTATTTTATTCATACTGATGGAACTTACATATACATCACTGATAATACTTGCGCAGATGCTCTGCGTTCCATGCATTCTTAAACTCCTCGCCTTCTAAAGTGGCTATTCGATAAGTTCCTGGTCGAACAACTTCTGTAACTCGGTATGGTCCATGCCAGTTTGCCTCTAGTTTGTTATGCTTTTGAATTACTTTCTTCAGCACATAGTCTCCTTCTTTCAGGTCGCACTTCGTCACCCTCTTGTTGTAGAACAAAGTTGTTCGCTGCTGGTAAGCAGCATTTCTAATGGCTGCTTCCTCTCTGACTTCCTTGAGCATGTCTAAATCCAGTCTTCTCATTAAGTCGCTGACAGGGGAATTGAAATTCAGTACCCTGTGTGTTGGGAGGCCCAACTCGGCAGGTATGATAGCTTCACTTCCAAATGCCAGCATGTATGGTGATTCTCCAGTTGCTACTCGGGGAGTAGTTCGATAAGCCCAAAGTACTGATTGTAGCTCGTTGATCTAGTTTGCTTTTACATCATCCAATCGTTTCTTCAATCCGTTCAGCAGCGTTCTGTTTGTCACTTCAGTTTGTCCATTGCTTTGAGGATGGCCTGGTGCTGAATGAACCTTCAAAATATTTGACTGATGACAATAGGCGGCAAACTCCTCGTTATCAAATTGTGTTTTATGGTCTGTGATGAAGGCATGAGGGAGACCATACCGGCAAATGATGTTCTTCCAAACAAATTGGTAAACCTTCTCGTACGTCATATTAATGAGTGGCTCAGCTTCTACCCACTTAGTAAAATAATCCACTGCGACGACGAGGTACTTGAACCTTCCTCGGGTCGTTGGCAGTGGTCCAACCAAATCAATTCCCCATATGGAAAATGGCCAAGGGGAAGTTATGGGTGTCAACAATGCTTGTGGAGTTCTTCGAATGGAGGAGAAACGCTAGCACTTGTCACATTTCTTGGCATAAGCTATACAATCAGCCCTCATCGTTGGCCAATAGTATCCTTGCGTCATCACCCTTTGCAAAAGCGTTCGACCTGCTACATGTGCTCCACAAGACCCTTCGTGGATCTCTTCAATTAATTCTTTCACCTCGGAGGGATGTACACATCTCTGCAAACCTGCCATTATTCCTCGTCTATATAAAACACCATTAGTTAGTACATACCGAGCAGCTTTAAACTTTAATTTCTTGGCAGCAAGCTTATCAATTGGCAATTATCCCTCCTCGATATACGCCCTGATGGGATCCATCCAAGATGGACCTAAATCAAGGGTGATAAAGTTCGTCGTCAGATCTTCATCTATACTCCGACCAGCTAACACTTCAATTGGGATTATTCGTCGTAACTCGGTGCGAGTAGCTGACGCTAGTCGAGCTAGGGCGTCTGCTCTCGCATTCTCCATTCTTGGTATTCTGACCAGCTGAATAGCGGCAAATTCTGACACCAGCTCCTTTGCCTTTGCATGATATCTGATCATTAATTCTCCTCTAACTGCATATACTCCCATCATTTGGTTTACAATCAGTTGAGAGTCACTAAAGATCATAACTTGTTGCGCCTCCATAACTTTTGACAAATTAAACCCTGCAATCATGGCCTCATATTCAGCCTCATTGTTGGAAGCTTTGAATTGGAAACGCAAAGCGTATTCCATATCGACCTCATCCGGAGTGCTCAAAACTATCCCCGCGCCACATCCTGTATTGCAAGATGAGCCATCTACATATAGCCTCCATATAGGTAACTCGTCTTCAAATGTCGAATCAGTCAGAGTTCCTCGGTGAAATATTTGCTGCTTCTTTTCATCCTCTCCAGATTTTTCTCGCTCCTCGTCGATCATTTCTTCTTGCCCTTTTACCAACCAGGGTTGGTTTGGGATCGAATTTAATGATTTTGTAACATCCACTTGCCCTTTTACCAACCGGAGTTGGTCTGAGCTAGTGTTTGTCGATTCTGTAACATCCACAGGTTGATCAGTAAGCAACTCCTGTTCCTCGTCCGGAATCCTCCTAACTATCTCTGCATCACATCCTGTAACATCCACACGCCCTTTTACCAATCGGAATTGGTCTGGGCTTGTGTTTGTTAATCCTGTAACATCCACAGGTTGATCAGCGAGCAACTTTTGCTCCTCGGGGGTTTCAGGATAGGTGAACTCCGCTATGAAATCTGCTATAGCCTGCCCTTTTAGTGATGATCTGGGTTCATAAATTATATCATATTCTCCGAGCTCTATTGCCCAGTACATCAATCTTCCTGATTTCTCTGGATTATGAAGGACTTGTCTCAATGGCATATCGGTGTATACTACTATAGTATGAGCCTGGAAGTATGGCCTCATTCTCTTACTCGCCTCAATCAGCGCCAGTGCCAATTTCTCCAGCCTTGGATATCTGATCTCTGCTCCTCGGAAGGCCTTACTTGTGTAATAAATTGGCTTTTGTACTCCATTCTCCACTGTGATCAACGCCGAGCTAACTGCATTCTCGGATACTGCAAGATATAAATACAATTTTTCTCCCATCACCGGCCTGGACAACAGTGGAGGTGCTCCCAATTATTTCTTCAAGTCTTGAAAAGCCTTCTCGCATTCATCATTCCACTCAAAAGTCTTTCTGAGTGTCTTGAAGAATGGGAGACATCTATCAGTTGCTCGTGACACAAATCTGTTGAGTGCCGCTACTCGTCCTGTGAGACTCTGTACTTCCTTCTTCGTTGTTGGAGATCGCAGCCCTAATAGAGCTTTGATCTTTTCAGGATTTTCTTCAATGCCTCATTGATTGACAATGTACCCGAGAAACATGCCTTCTCGTACTCCAAAGATGCACTTCGTCGGGTTCAGCTTCATTTGATATTTATCTAGTTGATCAAAAGTCTGGCTTAAGTCAACTAGATGATCAGCAGCTTTCTTGCTTTTTGTCAGCATGTCGTCAACATAGACTTCCATGTTGTCACTGATTTGTTCATCAAAGACCTTGTTCATCAGCCTCTGATATGTCGCACCTGCATTTTTCAAACCAAAAGGCATAACATTATAACAATAAGTTCCCTTAGGGGTAATAAAAGAAGTACTTTCCCTGTCCTCGGGTTTCATTTTAATTTGATTGTAGCCAGAATAAGCATCCATAAAGCTCAGCAACTCGTGTCCTGAGGTAGCATCCACCAGTTGATCAATTCGGGGCAATGGAAAGTAATCCTTTGGGCATGCTTTGTTGAGGTCGGTGAAGTCCACACACATCCTCCACTTGTTGTTTTTCTTCTTTACCATCACCACATTAGCTAACCAATCTGGATATTTAACATCTTCAATGAAACAAGATTTCTGGAGCTTCTCGACTTCCTCCTGTATAGCTTGATTCTTCTCGGGACTGAATACTCTTCTTATCTGCTTCACAGGCTTGATTTCCTTATTCACATTGAGCTCGTGACATAAGAAGTTTGGGTCTATCCCAGGCATATCTTCGTGACTCCACGCAAAAGTTTGTCTTTTGCTTCTAAGGAAAGTTCTTAATTCTTGTTTTAATGAGGCTTCCAACGATGAACCTATTTGAGTAGTTAGCTCAGGGTGCTCGTCGTTCAGAATGATGTTTTCAGTAGCTTCCACCACTTGACCCTTTACGAGTTGCGACTCATCTCGAGGATCCAATGTTTCAATTTCTGCACCTTCCTCCACTTGATAGGTCGTAGTCTTTTTCTTTGATTCTTCCAGTTCTTCTTGCTCGGTGAATGAATAATAGCATTCCCGAGCTACTTTCTGATCACCTTTCACAACTCCTACTCCAAAGTTTGTTGGAAATTTTAGGCACTGATGCACTGTAGATGGCACAGCCTCGAATTTCTTCAATCCTACTCTTCCCATGATGATATTGTATGATGATTGGACATTCTTATCCATCACAAAGAAACGTATTATTTCTGTCCGACAAGCAGGCCACGTACCAATGAATATATCCAACTTGATCGTCCCAAGTGGAAATACTTTCTCGTCAGCAAAACCGATGAGGGGTCTGTGGTAAGGCTCCAGTTGAGATAGCTTTAGGTTTAAACTATCGAAACACGAATAGAACATGATGTCTGTCGAGCTACCATTGTCGACCAGTGCTCTTGAAATCATAACCTCCTTCATCCTCATTTTGATCACCAACGGGTCATCATGAGTATATAGAACACCTGCAAGGTCGTTCTTTGAGAACCCATTGACCAACTTCTCCTTGTTCACCTTTCTCGGGCGATCTTCCTCAGCTAAATTTATTCGCTGAATGTACGAGCAAGCTTGAGCCTCACCGAGGTAAGCTTTTCTTTCTGCAGTAAGGTCTCCTCCTCCTGCATCTCCCCCTGTAATAACATTACAATCAAATGACCCAAAACATATTGAAAATACCTCTCGTTCTGGATGCCTTGGTTTTTTTGGAAGATCGGGGTCATCCTCTGGATCAACTTCATGGTTTCTCTTCTTGTTCTCCTCTGCTCGACAAGGAGATCTAGATCTCTCTCTAGTTCGGTCGGTGTTTCTTCTTTCGCCTCCCCAATCAACATACTTCGATAGCTTTCCTCGTCGGATGAGTGTTTCAATCTCATTCTGAAGAGTTATGCAATTTTTAGTCATATGGCCATGATCCTTGTGGAACTCGCAATATTTCTCCTTATTCCTCGTGTCAGGGTCTGATTTCATTTTCTTTGGCCAGTTTAACTCCTCGCTGTTCTTAATTTCTTCCAGGACATGGTTGATATTTGCCTTCAAAGGTGTGTAATTATCAAATTTCCTCAAGACTTCCCATGACGACCTGTTTTTGGAATGTTTGTCACCACCATTGTTCTTATGCTCTTTCTTCTTAGCTTTATCACCTTCCACCTTGGTTTCTTTGGCGTCCATATTCTTCTTCGCAGACATAGCCTCCTCGGCATTCATAATCTTGGACGCTTTTCCCATCAGGTCTGACATGGTTCGAGGTGGATCTTTGGCCAAAGTGTAGTACAACTTGTTCGGCAGTAGTCCACTCATTAAAGCAGTAATAGTTGTCTGCTCCTCGTAATCAATGACTTCGAGTTTCTCATTATTAAAACGAGTTATATAATCTCTAATACTCTCACCGGCCTTTTGTCTAACACTTAACAAATGTGATACTCGTTTAACTGGCTTTGCTCCAAAGCAAAAATTCCCAATGAATAACTCGGCCAATTGAAGAAAAGTTGAAATCTTACCTCGAGGAAGATTATTATACCATATCTGAGCAGATCCGGTAAGAGTTCCCGAGAATGCCCTGCATCTCATCTCGTCTGGGATAGCATAGATGTCGGCAGCAGCTTGATATTGTTCTATATGAAGGATAGGGTTAGTCTTCCCATCATACTTGGGAGTCACAACAGGTGCTTTGAACTTTGAAGGTGTTGGAAAATCAACAATGTCCTGGACAAAAGGTGTTCCTCGAACAAAGGTTCGCTGTAGAGGGTTCTTGGCCTTAGCCATTTCCCCTAATCTATCCTCCAACCTATGAATAGATCCTTTCCATGCATCATTTCCTTCCTCGGACCTATTGGTTCGAGCAACTGATCGTGTTGAAGTGGCTTCCTGGGATTTATCTCGACGAGCAGCTGGTCGGTCATAGGATCCATCTTGACGAGCAGCTGGTTGCGACTGGGCAGATCCTTCCCTTAAATCTGATGGTCGTTGAAAGCTCCTCGACGCTGTATTAAGAGGACTTTTGTTCCTCCTAGGGCCTAATCGATCGAAAGGAGAGGCCCTTCTTAATCTTTCCAATGCGCTGGCCCTTTCTGGGGAGAGGGTGACATGTTGTTCAGTATCTGTGGCTCGCACAGATGAAGTTCGCCCAGGTTGATAAGAGAAATCATCAGATTCCTCATTACGATGTGAGTTAGTACGCTTAGTACTCGAAGAAGGCACACGGGTATTTCTTTGAATGCTTTGTGGTCCGGAATGGGCTGATGCACCGCCATGGAGGATTTGGATAAGTTGTCGCATTGTTTCTTGCATGACGGTCTGGCCCTGAGCCAGATTCGCCATTATTTCAGTCAGATCTGGAACAATTGGTGGAGCAGATGGATTTGGAGGGATTCTGACATTTTGATTGCTGGATTCAGGAATATCAGCTATTAATAATGGATTATTTTTTATGAGAAAACGATTTTACCAGTCGTTTCCCACAGACGGCGCCAATCTGTTGATGTAAAAAATTAGATCACTCTAATAATTCAATCACAAATAAATAAATGAGACAAACTATTTTAAAGTGGTTCAGCCTTATAAGAATGGCCTACGTCCACTGTTGTTTTATTGCTGTTTGTATGGGAATTCTCGATTACAAGTTATCTCAAGAAATTTCGGTCTGGGGGTCAGGATTCAGGATTCAAGTCCCCTTACAATGAGGATTGTACAACGTATTTATAGCCTTGAGGCTGTCATCTGAAAGGGTGATACATTAAATGATATACATATGAAAGGGTAATACATTTAATGCCCTTTAAGCGTGTGCGTCTAAATGATAAGCATTTAATGAACCAGTTGAACTGTTGGTTATCCAGCTATTAATACTTTGTTCGAGATGCAGCTCGGATCGCCTGAATTACTCGGACCGCCTAAGCTTCCTGGTATTTAAGAGTTCCTCGGAGAGGTCAGTTCCTCGGAGTGTATGAGTTCCTCGGAGAGGTCTGCTCCTCGGAGCGTATGAGTTCCTCGGAGTAACACGGTTCCTCGGAGCGTGCGATCATCTCGGAAGTGCTTGTTGTTGCCATGTAGATTTCCACGTGTCTTCATATGATTGATCCAAGTCAGCAGATTAAATTTGGTATCAACAGTCACGCACGCAAACCCACGACTAAGGCCCAAAACTCCACGGGCGAGACCCAGTCCTTGCGGCCTATTTCATTTTGAATTTTTAGTTTTCCCCATTTGATTAACTCTACCAAACCCTAGTCTTGCTCCCCACGAAATGTATTAACGATAATTCTAACTTTGGGGTATAACCTTATTCATCATATGACCTTCATATAATATTCTAGCCCAACTAAGTAAAGCCCACTTAATTAAATCAGCCATATTACTCAAATGAACCCAAATTATATTAGTGTGCGTTTATCTTCTGACGGATTAAACTTATTTAATTGGATTTCAATCCCACAAATAAATTCTATTTTTTATTAAACCCTAGAAAGTTATGTATTTGTGCATACACCGATGTGGAGAGGATCTCCATGGTTGACTTGTGATACCTGCGCGGATTCACCGCTAGAGACGAAGGCTGAAGGAGGAAGACTGCAGTCTTTCTGGTTCTTGGCGGAATCATTGTTGTCGACTGTCGTCATTTTGATTCTTGTGAGTATCATTATTGTATTTCTCTTATAAGTTTCTTAATTTCAATTTGCAAATTATTATTGCAATAAAAGGTTTTGCCCTGCGGGGATTTTTCCTTAAACTTGGCATTTGTTGAATGTTTGTTTGATTTATCTATTTTATCACAATAGATGCATGTTTAGGATGAAAAGATAAAATCTATTTTAAATTGGCTTCCGTCTTTACATTTGGTATTGCAATCTTTTTTAGTTACAACCTTGCAATTATTTGTATTTATAAATTGGTATCATACCTTTTAGATATTTTTTACCATTTACAAATTGGTATCAGAGAGGGTTGCAGTTAGTTATTGTGTAGATCCTTGTTTGTATCTTTTTGGGTGGTTATTTTGTTTTCTCTCTTTTGCTTTTGTCTCAAAGGATTGCCTTAGTAATAATGTCTTTAATAATTAAGATGAGTTTGATAAGCTTATTAACTGTACTGAAAAGTTAAATCTTTTGAATTTGAAGTTTGCAAAAAGAATTGAAATTCTTATAGAAGAAAATTCTCATTTTAAAAATGTTATTAAATATTTTCAAACATTTCAAACTCAAAGAGATATCATTTGTGAGAAGTTTGCTGCATTTTATAATAATAAAGCTTGATCGGTGAAGCATATAGGGTGTAGGATCAAAGATGGAAAATCTTGAGTAATTTGGGTGAGATTGTACGGATGATGGGTGCTTTACTGGGCATGATTTGATTAGATTGGCCAAATTATGGGTCACTTTCTAGAAAAATGGCATTTTTTAGTGCTAAAAATGGGTTATGAGTGGTATTTGGTTTAGGATTAGCTGGTGGGGCAATCATACCTCGATCAATTAGGCCTTAAATCACATTTCTAAGGTGGAAATATTGGTCGTTGGTATGACCTGCGAATTAGTGAAAATTACAACGGGCATCGGGTTTAAAGTTTTTAGGGAGTGGATTTGGTAATGGACGGGGGTCCAAGGGTTTGATGAGGTTCCGGCTTAACAGGGTATGGTAGACTTTGGATAGAGGAGCATAGAGCTCGGTGTATTATTTCTTTGCAGGATTAGGGTGACTTTCGAGTGCTCAAGAGGTAGCATGTCGTGAAATATTATTTATGGTTGAGACTATATCACTCGCAGGCTTCTCATACTTTTGGGGAGTGAACTGTCCAGTAACTTTCCTTAGTTTAGATTCCACTTTGTTAATGCCTTCCTCAATTTCTACACCAGCCCTTTCTTAGGGCTCGAAAGTGTGGGTAATATTGCCCTCCAATGGATGCTCGGATATGAGGAAGTTCTTATTCATAATACTGACTTGTTCCTCCTCGGAGGGTCTATTGGTTATGATAATATATTTCTCTCTCCACCTTCGTAGGAAGATGCTGACTGATACCCCATGATTTTTCTTAAAAAACTCTAGATCTCGGCATTTAACATTTAGCTCCTCATTATACATGTACTGAGATATGAATTCTCGGGAGGCATCCTCCCAACTACAGATTCTAGATTATTTAAGGGACACAAACCACCGAAGGGAACTTTCTTTAAAGGTCTGCTAAAATATCTGGGCCATTATTTCTTTGGAGGCATCAACGAAGTTCATGTCTTAGTGATAGCTTCGACGGTGAACAATTGGGTATTTACTTCCCCTGAACTTCTCGACGTCTGATATCTTGAATTCTCTGGCAGTCTATCTTTGGGATAATGAGACATATGGGTGTAATCCATATAGTTCACGGATATCTTGACTTGGTCAAACTCCTTCGATAGAAGTTTGAGGTCTTCCTTGACCTTGTTCCGTTCTTCTTCTTGGGGATCCACGGCAACTCGCAAATTAGCCTCTGGCTAGGCAAGGTTTGGAATTCGAAGTTGAGCTGAGAGCGGCCCATCAAAAGGTGGGGTGTACAGAGCATGCTGATACTCTTCTGGGATCCAGATAGGCTTGAGAGTGGGTGGACCTATAGCACGAGGAAAGAGAACCTTTAGTTCTTCGAGAATTTGGTCCCGGTGTCGCTGCATTTCATAGACCTCGGTTTGAAGGTTGTCAATATTGGCACTGAATTGGGATAGGACAGCCATCAAATCGGGCTGAACATTCGGTGCTTGGTTAGTGTTCTCCATATAGAGCTCGTAGAGGTACATCCCAAATTCAAACGAAGTAATAGAAGAGGCGGCAGAGCTTCGAGGCAATTTGACGGAAGACCACAGCCAATAGGGAGTCAGGACAAAATCAGGTATGCGATCGACCTGAGAGGGAAAATGATTCGAATTTATTATTGAAGGAAGGAGGGAAAAATATTTTGGTATTTTGGTTTTTGAAAAATGAGGGGAAAAGGAGATGAATCTCAGCATGATTATTATTATAAATGTTTTTATTAGGTTTTCACTTGTATTAGGTTTTTCTAAATGCCAAAAAAATGCCGGACAGGACCCAAGCCTAGAAAAATAGGGTTTGAAAATATGTAAGACACGGTTTGACTTATTTCTAGGCCCACAAACAGGGTCCTTTTTTGAAAAGGTAAAATAGCATGAGAATTCTAGCGGTATGCCGATCCAAAATTTGGCAGAGTTTTGCATGGTAACCAACAAACTAAATATGAGTGTCTTACGTTTTACGCCTATATCAGGTTTATGCACTTGTTGGGTTAGTGGAAGGGTTCCCCCCTTTGGCATGACTTCCACAATATACCTCTTTCCTATAAGGTCAATCATTCATCGGTACATGTGGATAAGCCATTTAATTACCCGAGTGTACGTAAATTGCCTCACAATATACCTCATGGGGACGATACGTGTGAGAGGTAATTTGATATACTCAATGTACGTGAACGAGTTCCTTGTTATATACATCATGTCATGAGTTCGGTCAAGAGGTACGATGCGAGGGGAACCGTTCGATATACGTTGAAGGTACGAGGCCAATGAAAGGTGGGAGTCATACCACTTAGTCTAATTGCGCCCCACAGGATCAGTGCCCATCACAAAGTGACCCCAGGTACGGGACAAAATTTTGGAAAATATTTCCATGATTTTGGTTATGTAGTGTGCAAAAATGCATGAGTCTTAATTAGTATATTATGGAGAGAGAGAGAGAGAGAGAGAGAGAGTATTTTTTTCATGATGACTAAAAGGGGAGTACTACACTAGTGAGGGAGTATATACAAGTATCATGAAAAGTAGATATAGCATGGACCATGAAAACTATACTAAATATGGTGGTGAGGACATATACTTGTGAGTGAGGGACATGTGAATATTTATAAATGAGTGTGTGTGGTAGTGAGCCTATACATGGATCAACTACGATTGGTATGTGATATGTATAAGTGAGCATGGAGATTTATACAAGTGTGAGAAGTGTGGTCATGTGCTAACGAAGCCTAAGCATGGATAATTGAAGTGGTGTGTGGAACATGTGAGTAGAAGTGAAGCATAGTGTAAGTGTGTGAAGTGAACAAGGAGAGTATATAGAAGTGTATAAGTGAGTGAAAAGTGATATATACATGAGGTAGATATACAAAAAGTAAATAGAGAAGAAAAGGGAACATACAGGTAGGTGCATGAGCACACATGCAGACAAGAATAACACCCATGCATAAATAGAGTCTAGTCCTATTAAAAAGTCCCCAGTGGAGTAGCCATTGTGGCCATCTCATGGGGCTTCCCCCTTTTCCTTTATTTCTTTTTGGGGGGTTCCCTTCGGTGTGAGTGCGGGATTTCTCCCTTTGTCGGGGCGCTCGATCGTTGTCAATGTGGGATAATGTATAGAGATAGAGTCACCGGCCTATTTTACACAAAACAGGCAAAAGAAATGTTGTTGCCTCGAGAGAACGACATCAAGGACAATACCGATGCTTGTGAAACCAAATAGTTCAAAGGTCCGGGGACTAAGTAATAGAATTGGAATGTGTTGGGAACCCACCCTTCCCGCCCTTTCGTTCTCTCATGGGCATGTGTTAATCTTCTCATGTTAAACTCCGTGAAGTGTGTGCTTATGTGCATAACATATATAAAGCATGGAATCATTCAACTCGTGTCATGGAAAAGGAAAAAGTAAATTCAATCTTAGGAGTGTTTTCAAAAATAATAGTTCAAATATTTGTCGGATCACAAGTCGTTATGGAAATATGAATGTATATATCGGACGAAACACAAGCATGCAAGATTATGGCATTCAATATATATATATATATATATATATATATATATATATATATATATATATATATATATATATATAATATGAAAACAATATTACAAATGCGCATAAGGGAGGACTCGAGTCTCGAAATTTACCCAAGACGCCTAGGTAGCCCAAGGGCATCAAAGTCGGCGTAGTTCGAATATAACATGAGGCGGGGTTCAATCTATTAATCAAAATGGGGGATTTCTCTTATGTGTGTGTGTAGAGAGAAATGTGTTTTAAAAGTGAGGATGTGAGATGAGAATCCCTCTTTTGGAATTTATAGATAAACCCTCTTTTTCTTGATTTTGGATTTTTTTATGAAAATAGAGTATGTGAAAATATTACTAATATAGGTTTGAGATTAATGTATGTGATATAATAAAATAAAGTACTAAAGTAGAAATATATTTCTACTTATGAATTGGACCTCCTTATGAACGCTCGATATTGATCTTGAGTGTAGATATATTAATCTTGGAATGGGATGAGGGTGGTATGAAGATATGGGAGGGGGAATTTACTAACTAAATCAAGAAAATGATGGAAGGGAATGTGGGAAATGGGCGTTTTAAGAAAGGAACAACTCTGAATTCGAGATAATGTTCTTTGAATTATTGAGAGGGATGTTCAGGGATGCTTCTCAAAGTGAGGTCATGGCCTCTATTTATAGGGGCAAGGGGTGCCAATCGTCAGTGTCTTGGACCTGCCTATCGTCATAGAACCCCAGGCACACTACCAATAGGCAGGGTCTTAAGGGCGACATTCGATAGTCTAGGATAGGTTTTTCTGAAAAATAGTCGTAAAATGCAAATCATAAGTCAGAATCGATCATGAGGCAAATCATTAGAAAGGGTAGTAAGAGACCTTTAAGAATACAATGATCCACTCTCAGGTCCATGAGTTGGCCGAGGTCAAATAGGGCCCGAAAGAGCCCGTTGGTCACTAAATAAGAAGTTTTTAGAGAAAAACGGATCGTTCATCCGAACCGTAAGGCCGATTCATGCACAGGATGGACCTTTGGAAAGGGTTTTCAGTTCCCTTAGAGATTTCATTCATCTTCATTCATTTCGAAGAGTTAACCAAGGTTAAACACGGTTCGGGAACGCCCAGTGACCCTTCAAAGTTAAATAAGTCATTCGTCCCTACCGTAAAGTTGATTTGTGCACGCGGCGGACCGTTGGAAATAGGATTCAAAGACCTTTGAAAATTCATTGATATTTACTCAATAGAGAGTTGGCCAGAGTTAAATGGGGTTCGAGAGCGTCCGGTTGCTTCTAGATCATTTTTTAGGGTAAAACAAACGATTCGTCCGTACCGTAAGGTCGATTCACGCACAGGGCAGACCATTGGGAAGGGGATTCAGAGCCCTTATAAGATTCATTGAGCTTTTTCTTAAATAATAAAGTTGACCAGATTCAAACGGGATTCGAGAGCACTCAATGGCCTCTAGATCAGTACTTGGAGTGTGACCTGGGGTTTGTGGTAAATGAGTGAGTGTTAGGGACATAAGTAGGTGCTTGGGGGGGTTCTAGGATGGGGCGTCAATAGAGAGACCCTCGATGGGCTTTCTTGGAACAAGTGATGGCCGTCGAATGATGGACACCATATCGATGTTGGGAAAGAGGATTTTAGGTCAATTCTCTAGACCCATAGGATGTGGATGAGCGATTCATAGGATCGTCGTCAGTTCTAAGGACCTAAGGAGACAGGGATGACTGATTTAATGGGTCGAGGATGTGTTAAAATTGGTTCAAATGGGATAAGATGACCTATTCAACGGGTCGAGGTCAATTATAATGTTGTGTTGGGGGCGACCGATTCTGAGGCACCAAGGTCAATCCTGAAGACCTTGAGCTGAAAGGGCATTCAGATCCCTTTAAGAATCCATTGAGCCACTCTCGGGTCCGTGAGTTGATCGAGGTCAAACGGGGATCGAAAACACCCGTTGGTCATATGACAGGAAGTTTTCAGAGGAAAATAGATCGTTCATCCGAACTATAAGGTCGATTCATGCATAGGACAGACCGCTGAAAAAGGTGTTCAGTGCCCTTCAAGATTTTATTGAGCTTCATTCGGTTCAAAAAGTGTACCGAGGTCAAACGAGGGCCCAAAAGCTCCCGGCCCTTCGGAATAAAATGGGTTGTTCCTCTATACCGTAAGGCTGATTCGTGCATGGGGCGAACCGTTGGAAAGGGAATTCAGAGCCCTTAGAATATTCATTGAGCTTCAGCTGAGATGAGAAAATTGACCAAAGTTAAATAGGGCTCGGGAGCGCTCAGTGGCCTCTAGATCGATACTCAGAGTATGATCTAGGGTTTTTGATGAACAAGTGAGTGATAAGGACCTAAGGAGGTGCTTAGGGGTGGCCTAGGATGGGGTGTCTACACCTATATCTTTGGTTTCTCTAAAGTTGATGCGTTGGGCTCAACCATTAGCTTTTTTTCCTTGAGCTTGTTTGCCATCTTAGAGAAGTTATTTCTTCATAACCTTTATTAATAATATATATACACTGTATATTGTATATTCACTTGAATCATTTGTCCAGAATTACATTTTGCACTAGGATGTCTAGAGTGCAAAAACATTGGTAAAATGTCACGGTATTGTGTGTTGAACAAAGGTGTTGTTGTTAACACTATTTTATCATAAAGAAAAGGTTTTCCTAAGATTCAAATAGGCACGTGTTAATGCAAAACACCACTAATGCATGTTCATAGCAAAGAACACATCTTTATCATGAATATGTACATGCATAAATTCGAAACGGCAATTCAAATGCTTATAAATACAAAGGTTCTTCCCTGCATATAATTTATTCGATTCTTGCATTCGTTCCATAGAGTTTGAGTTTGAGGGTGTATTAAACTTTGTTGGTATATGGGATATACTCATTGTAGTGCTTATTACGTGTGCTAAAGATCATTTCAATGTGGGACACAAATGGTCATAACGTGTCAGCCATAAGCACTAGTAGCGAAGCAAATTTTGTCCCAACGAGAAAGCATTCAACATTCAATTCATCTTATTATTTTGTGTGTGGTGATAATATACTTGTTATGAACTAGAAGTCGTCATCTTCTGCAATCAATTTAGATTATGACTTTCGAATTTAATAGTAGGACATGTATCGCTTCTATAACAATCTTTAAAAAGTCCACTTTTTTATTCATTCAGACAAGAATATTTGAAAATAATTTCCATATAATTTGTTTGTGTTTTTTCATAAATGCACATATTATTGTTTCATAATTACTATACCAAACATATTAAATTAGAATTTGTGTGAGAGAGCAATGAAATCTGGGATATTTGGTAAATAATGAGACGTAACTCGTTTAATGGTGAAAAGATAATGTATAATGTACTAAAAGTGATGGAAGAAAAATCCTATAACTACCATAATAATGAGCGATGAATACAAGAATGTTGGATAATAAATACGGCCCTTTGATTGGATAATAAATAAGGAATCTAAATACGTACTGGTAGGCAGTTAAGCACCAATAGGTAAGTGTTTAGGGGGTAATTCTTGTTGAAAACAAAGTAAAGGCACCAATGGTTTTTTTAACTTCGAAATGTTCTTTTTTGCTAAAAGTTCTCAATCTAACAACTTGATGATCTGATTAATGATAAATTTGTTGTTTTATGGGCAAAAAGGCTTAGAGAGACCTCTAAGATAGCATTAAATGTTGCATCATAGTATTACATATAACATTTCAACAACATTTAAGGCTGAGAGAAATCACGATGAGCCATCCGACTTGTGTTAGGTGGCATAGCGTGTCGTCAGTGCACTTTCAGCCACTAAAACCTACCAACCATCAGTAGTAAGGTATGTTATTGATTTGACATATTATGTGTGATATGACATAGCTCAAATTTTTTGTGAAAGATACGATATTTTGGCGACAAAATATATGTGGCTGAGAATGTATGTTGATGAGGTTGTTCGAAGTTTTGGTGCATGGTGTATTTAGAATAGTTAAGTCAAATGCCTTAATGATATCTTATTCTCTATCCTCCAAACTAGATCCTTCAAAGAGTCCCTAAGTGAGCTTCCTCGATATTGCATGTAAGCTCTCACAGGTTCTGTCAAATCGGATCCATCGTTGAAATCAAGGGATGTCACTTATTACAAGATAAACTATAATCATAAGGAAGGAGCTGAATTAATGTTGAGTTGATGTGCTTATTTTGTAAAGCTTGATTGTGATTCCTTAAAACTCTGTTTTGTCTTGATCTTCTATTAATGATTTCATGGGAAGGTTCATCATTGAACCCCTCCTACAATCTCTACAATAATTATACAACATAAAAAATATACATAATCCATTTCTGTTTCTTTTAGTTATTGTTTCAATTAAAGTATATATTTAATAAAATGGTTCGATAGATTATGTATTTAACATAATAGCAACACCCTCCAATATTGTCACCATCACTTTTGTTTTTACAAAAGTGCCTATCATTGTTCCTTATCACACTAGTAATTATGAGAAACATGAACAATTCACTTCACTTAATTTCAAATTAAGAACACAAAATATTATTTTAGTACATAACTCTTAATATTTTGAGGTTTCTACGTGAATATGCTTATGTGGTAGATGACAAAAAATATTGAAAAATGACACTAATTGTCATTAAGACCTGGAAAGAAGTCAATTTTCTTTGAAGAAACCATATCCATAATGGATTGGACATCATATTAAATAAAGTGTATGGTACGATAAGAATTATAAAACTGAGGATGTCAATATGGAGTAATTCGTTATCGGTAAATTCCTCTAATTTAGATGTCAGATTCAAAGACTATTATTAGCCATGCCCAAAAGCTTCAATTGATTATTCATCAATTTCATGTTGAAAATAGATTTGAGTTGGTCATTCCAAGTGGTTGCCAATTTTTATAATTAACACCATCATGAAATGATTTAAAAATTATTTGAAGCATAGACGTAAAAAAAATGGGGCTTGAGAATTAAACTGTAAAATTGAAGTTAAGAGATGACAATTATATGCCCAAAAAGAGTGTAAGTCACCTTATGGCGGTTAAGGCAAACATAATATAGGGTGGTCAAAAACTCAAATAACAAAATGAGGAAGCACAATGGTGAAAGGCCAAGTCAGGGAGGAAGTACTTCGAAGAAGTTCAAAGAGAAGCACTACAACTGTAACAAGCAAGGTCTTTGACCCAAAGATTGTCTCGAACCCAAGAAATAAGAGAAGTTCAAAAAAATGTTACTAAAGCAAACAAGGTCAGATCAGAGTAACTATTAACTAGAGTTTCTAATATATACCCTGCAATGGCTACCACTCATGTCAGTTTCGTGGGTAACACCTAGGAGTGGTGGGTTAAAACTAGCGCTGTATGTCAAATTTGCTCAAACAAAAAATTGTTCACAACCAAGCAATGGAGAATAGTGAACCACTATTCATGAGAAACTCATTCACCTCGACAAGGAAAGGTTGTACTGAATATTAATTTGAGAAAGTAACTCACACTCAATAATGTTCTACTTGTGTTAGAAATTAGCAAGAATCTTTTCTCTAGGTCAATCTTGAGAAAGAAAGTGATGTCTCCATCTCTGGCAAATTTGTGTTTACCATTGACGGAATTTAAGCTGGAAAATGAAACGTGTGATGGAAATTTCGAAATGAACATCATAATTGTCATACCAACTGCTCTTAATAATATTTAGAACACATCTTCGTATATGCACGAGTCTTTAAATATGTGATGCTGAGCATAGTAGATTAAAACATGTGAACTATGATACTTTTCCGTACATTAATTCACTTGAAATTAATTCATGACTTCAGCATTGACACAATTCATAAGTGTGAAACATGCGTGAAAACAAAATCTACAATATCAAACTTCTACACTGATGTATGTGATTTAAAATTTGTGCAGGTAATAAAAAATATTTTATAACTTTTTTGTGAATGATTGCGCAAGATATTGTTATGTTTTCTATTGAGTAGCAAAGATGAAGTAATTAAAATGTTAAAGGGTATAATGTGAAGTCGAATCAGCCTAGAAAGAAGATTAAAGCACTAAGAGGCGATAGGTGGTGAATATGAATTGCCTTCTAACGAGATTTATTCTAAACATAGCATTATTCATCAAACTATTGCTCCATGTTTACCTCAAATCAAATAGTGTTGCTGAACACAAAACCGAACCCCAAATCTCCAAGTTTCTACATCCTCTTTGCAGTATATGGAACATAAAGCCGAATGGCTGAACCAGATATTATTTTGTATTCATACCTTTTTTTATTTGTTTACATTCTGACTTGCATAATTTTCACACTTTAGTACAGATATACTTGTCACCTCATGTGGATATTGGGAAGGAAAGAAAATTGTTGAAACCAAAAATTAAAATAAATAAATAAATAATCCTCCCCATACATCTTCAAGTTTCACTTTGTGTGTCTCTTCCTAGGATTCCAAAAACTTGGTAGATATCTGGAGGCAGAATATGGGCAACCAAAGAAATGAATGAGATTCTGGCAATCTTTTTCACCAACCCCATCATTCTCCTGGGAACTTAAATGGCTTAGGTAAGTCTTCCCCTCATATACGTAGCAGAGCTGTTGCCACAAAAGGACGCCTAATCCAATCTCCACAGAAACACTAGAAATACACAGGTAAGCAAGAACAAGACCTCTCAAGGACAGAAACAATGTAGATCTAAAAAAAGCAAGAATAAATTCCTTGGAAAGTTTTAAAATCACGCCGTTGTCAGCAAACCCATTCAAAAGGCCTGGCGGTTTGTATGATACGGGTGGCCAGATATGAAGTGCTGCATATGAAGTTATGATGGAAACATAAGTAGTACTGACCACTGCCGACATGAGGAAGAGGATGAAGTTTCGGTGATTTGCTGCACCAACACAATTGCCGATCTGCAAACAGAAAAAGACGCTAATGGCCAATTTAAAACATTTGATTGACAATATAATTCCACCACTAAAATCATACTGATATCTTCAGCAGTTGATTTTTTCCTGTCAATGCTATCAGCAATGCACACACAAAGGACATCAGCATTGCTGTCTAGTGAACCCTATCACTTGGTTTTTTCCCTTTTCTCTACTGCTCATGAAATTTTCATGCCAATTTGATCAGTTTTAACAGAATTTCAGACAATGGAAGTGGAACCAGTTTATAGAAATTCACAAAACCAGTCTTGAGCAAAAACTTGCCGACTATAATAGGGTACATTGAAAGAAAACCCCGAAATTATTGCTCGGATCACAAATATCCCCTAATGTATCGCAAAAAAGTGTCACTAAACCTTTTTGATATGAGTGACACAACTAAATTTGAACACTTTATGGAGTTTTTAATAAAATTAAAAGTTGATGAGATATTTGCAACTAATGATAATTTAAGTGGTTTATTGCAATTAATCCTTTGCAGTCTAAATAAATGAAGTCACAGGAAGCTAAAAGTAAACGGTTTATAAGCTGTCTTCATAAACTTCAATGAATTCTGTTTCTGGACTAATCAGAATAAAAACTGAAGTCTGAAGCCTGACATTCTACGTTAATCCCATCATATAGTTCTACATCTGACAATGTTTGTAAACTCTATTTGTAAGTCAGATTTCTACGTATTCACATAATACATGCTATGAACACTTACAAATGGGCAGTGATGATCCATGTCCAAAACACACATTCCGCATGTACGGCAGTGATGAGTCCTAGGTGACTTTGGCTTTGAACAATAGAGACATAAGGTGTAACTCTCTAGATCGCCTTTTCCCACTGCTGGATAGCTACCCCATGGTATGATTGGCGGAGCACCGGCGCTTCGAAATGCCGCAAGACTAAATGTAGATATGGTAGTAACAGATAAGATTATTGCCATACAGCAATGAAAAACCCCACAGAAATAACTAATGGAAAATACTACAGGATATATTGCCCAGATACCTCCACCTGCAGTATGAGGAAACTATAGATGAAAAAATTCTGGAGATATTCATTTAAGACAAATTAAAATAGGCATTATGATGGGCTAGTCCCATTTACTTGGTCAAAAATGCATAAAATTCCATTGACTTTTTTCTAATGCACCAAGTCCTTTTTTATTATTAAGCACATATGTTTAAACAAAAGTACCCCTCACGCGTACTCATTTTAATCTCACTTACTCTCTATCTAAAAACAAACACATAACCACTCTCTCTCTCTCTAGCAGCCCCACGTCTACCCCCATCCCCACCCCCACCCCACTAGAGAAGCTCGTCGGAGGCTGACGGATATCCTCACCGGAGTGTTTCCCTCTCCTCGTTTCTCTCTCTCTCTCTCTCTCTCTCTAATGGGAATCCATTTTATTTTCATTGTATTTTCTATTTTTAGTTCGTTTTAGGGCTTTTCTTTCCTTAATTAGTTTCCAAGCATGTTTGGGACTAATTAGGCATTATTTTATTTCTTAGTTGGTCCTTTGGTCATTTTAGCTATTACTTGATTTGCAAGTAATAACAATCTTAGTCTTAAAAGTCTTTTTCTGATAACAAAAGGCAGGTCTAGTTTTGGAGGACTCTCCAAGAGTCTGAGCATAAGTCTGAATCTGAGGTCTAGGCATAGCAGTACCACTGAGTTGGGTGACTGCAAGTCTTTGCGTCCTCATGAATCTGGCAATGGCTACCAAATTTTGTTTGAACTCAATCCATAGTCTATTCTTCACGCTCCACCATATAGCGTCTATGAGAGTATTTTCATCATCTGAAAATTCTCGTCTAAATTTTATTAAGTCTGGATATCTTTGATCAGGTCTATATTAGGGAAAATACATCTTCCCAATAAGTCTATTTTCAAAAACAATCTCATGTCTAGATTTTCCAGGAGGAACTAGGATATCATCAAAGTTCTCTAGGATTGATCTTTCTTGAGAGTTTTGAATATGAGTCTGTCTTTGCGTTATACCAGCATTTGGCCTTACGCGTCTAAGATAGTCTGCAACGTCTTATTTGTTCAGTCTATTCGTTCCAGAGGAACTCATGCTGTCTAGGTCTTCTGTTTGCAACATAAAACATGAAATCATATTAGTGTTAGCAAACATTGGCTCTCTTGATATAATGTTTGGAATGGTATTTTTACTTCCCTTAATATGTATAACAGAGAAGTCATAACCATTAAGCAATTGTTGCCATCTAATAAGTCTATTAGTCCTTGATTTTGACAAGCTAAGTCTCTGAATTTTACTGCATAAGAAGAGTCGGTATAAACAGTAAAATGTTTAGGTCTAAGAAAAAGCATATATTTTTCTATTGCCCTTACTATAGTTAAAACTTCTTTTTCATGGACAGTGTATCTTGTTTCTATGTCTGTAAAGGTTCCAGAACTATATCTACAAAGTTTCTTCTTTTTTGTCTGATGAGCAATGGCAAAGTATATTGCTCCCCAATGTTTATCAGAAGCATCTGTTTCTACTATAAATTGGTCTTCTGCATTAGGCAGTTCAAGTAAAGGAATATTCTTGACTGCATCTTTAATTTGTCTTATGACTTCAAAATCATCTTTAGTCCAATAAAAAGGATTAGTTTTGTCTGTTCCTTTTAATTTGGCAGTTAAACTGTCTTTTTGAGGCAAGGTCTTTAATAAAGTCTGCAGCACAATTAAGCAATCTTAAAAATGATTGTAATTGTTTTCTATCTTTAAGTTGGTCTGGAAACTCAAGAATCTTTTTGGTTATGTGTTCTGCCAAGGATAATTTTCCTTTATTAATATGCATTCCCACAAAATCTATCTCAGTCTGAAATAATTGCATTTTCCTTTCGAAAATAACAATTCCATGTTTGTCTAATTCTAAAATAATCTTTTTAAGGTGATCTACATGCTCTATCTCAGTCTTACTGGCTACAAGAATATCATCTATGTAAACAAGACAAAATTCTGAATGGGGTCTAAATATATTATCCATTCTTTTTTGGAATACTTGAGGAGCATTCAAGTATCCAAATGGCATTACTAGCCATTCGTATTTTCCTTGGGGCACACTGAAGGCTGTCCAAGTAATACTGGATGCATCTTAATTTGCCAGAAGCCTGATTTACAATCAAACTTACTGAATATAATTCTATCTTCAATCAGATTGATTAAATTATTCTTATCTGGTATCTTATAGGAATCAAATTCACAATTCTTATTTAATTGGTCTACTTTTACTTTCTCTAATAATGCCTAACTTAAGCATTTCATCTATGTCTTTTTTAAATTCTTCCATTTCTTCTTGTGAATATCCTTTCTTATAGGTTCCACCATTAATAGTGGCGTCTGGGTTTATAGGGATGATTTCACAATAACTTTGGTCTTTAGCCCACTTAGTAATGGAATTTTCTCCTGAAGTAGGCTCTGTTAGTTGTCTAATTTTTTCCTTTTCTACTTTTATATCCATTTTCTTCTGTTTGGATATAGCTTGAGCCTGTAATAAGGTATGCTGGGCTTGATCTAAAATGTCTTGTTGTATAAGCGTTATTTTCTTATAACACTTTTGGTCTAGATACTTACATTCTTTTTGTAAGGGTTAAGTAATTTCTAGGGCTTCATGTTGGTTTGTAGGTCTAGGTCCACCATGCTCAGCTGAAAACTAATTTATATTAAATTATGATGTTTTATGGGTTTATAGTTGGGTTTGACCTGTATAAGGTCAAAGGCAGTCTTGTGATCTATTAGAGGGGATTTAATATTAAATTCCTCTTTATCACTAATTAATATCTTATCATTATACTGGGTATAAGGATGATATTTACTTATGAAGTCTTGTCCTAAAATAATGTTTCCTGTGAAACTAGGACGAGGATCCATTATCCAAAACCTATGATTAACGGTTTTGTTGGTCTAATTTCCTAATTTAAAATAAATAGGAATAGTATGAAAATATAAGGTAAATGGATCTCCATTAGCCACTTTACCATAGATTTCTTATGTACTTAAAAAATAGTCTTCAGGGAAGGCATTAGCCTTGCAAATACTCTGAGAGCACCTTATATCTATAAACGTTGAAAGTCTTTTAGGATAGTCTTTGTGTTGAACAAATAATTCTACAAAACAAGCATGTGGTTTAGTAGAAATTCCTAAATTGTTCTTTTCTAAAATAGATATTCCTTTCTTAGGTTTATCTATAAAATCTAATGTTATTTGGTCTTCTGAACTACTATCAGAGTGGTATTCTTCTAAATCATAGGAAATTTCCTTTCCTTTGAAGTCTTCATTATCTTCCGATCTTTTGGCTATGTTTCTATCAATGTCTTGATAATATGTTTTAATATCTAAGTCTATTTGAGCGTCATACTGGCTAGTATAAATTGCTCTAAATCTAGTTCTCCAACAGTTTTCATGGTAGTGTAATTGACAAAT
Organism: Sambucus nigra; assembly: GCA_949130495.1. Classification (NCBI taxonomy): domain Eukaryota; kingdom Viridiplantae; phylum Streptophyta; class Magnoliopsida; order Dipsacales; family Adoxaceae; genus Sambucus; species Sambucus nigra. The sequence continues at coordinate 375,740,546 of OX422209.1, read as the reverse complement.
AACACAAACCATAAATAATTCTGTTTGTATAGTCTCAAAGCATTCTACACATCTAAAGTCTTTCTTACTACATTTCATTTCAAATGTGCAATAATGTCTTTCATCAAAGTAACATCTAGGTATATATGTTAGTAACACGGGATTACTAACAGTCCATCTCTTCTTTAAAAAGGGGCTTAATATACACTTATACCAAGCTTCTTCAAAGTCTATATATTCGTCATCTAAATCGTCTTGATAAACTTGCATCATATATAAATCTAAAGTATCCTGAGAGTCTTCATACTCATCAGTATCACTATTATAGTCTTCTGAATCACTATTTGTATAAGCACTATAGATACTAGTATTATCATCATCTTCTATGTCTGATATTTCTATAGCATATAGGATATCTAATTGTTTTTAATCTGCATAGTCTAATATTGTATTAATAATCTTAATACCTTCTTTATCTTTCTTGTTAGGGCAGTTTTTAGCAAAGTGTCCTTCCCGCAAGTCCAACATTCTTTGATGACAGTCTTAGATTGAGCTACGTCTTTTTCCTTCCTATAATTAGGAACTTTCTTATACTTACTAGTGTTCTTAAAATATCTTCTTTGGTTAAATCTTTTTTTCTTAGTCTTAGTGTTCTTTTCCCTAAAGGTAGTAGATGGTTTAAATCTATACTTCTTTGGAAATCCTAAAGGTCTAATCTTAAACTTCATATGTTTCGATTCTAATTTCTTTTTGAATTTCTTATATTCACTTCCACATCCCCATTGGATTGAAGCGATGTCTCTTTCGTCTTTGATTGGAGGGATCTGTTTGAAAGTCTCACCTATCAACTTTCCTTGAGTTATATCACGTCTCTTGGATATGATATAGTCTTTGGCAAAAATTGGTTCTTTCACCAAGGGGGTTATTCTTAACTCCAGCTACTCCTGGCCAATTCCTATATTCATTAATTAGAATTTGTCCTATGACTGGTATCTTTTTAAAGTATTCATCTTTTAAAGTCTCTCCAAATTCTTTAATTTGGTAATATAGCTGCTCATAATTATTGCTATATTCATTTATCTTATCTAGTTTGCAAATGCTAAGGAGGGCTAACTTAATTTTTGCTAGGTCTTGTTCATTGATTTGAGCTAGATGTCCAGCTCCAATGAATTCTGATGTGAACAATTGAATATATTCTTCAATTTATCTTTCTTCTAAATTTTCTTTCATCTTCTCAATCTTAGCTACGGAGTCTTCATCTTTAGCCTTTCTTAAACTATCTAAATAATCTTTTGCAATACCTCTAATGGATTGCTCAGCGTATTGTTTACATGAACTTGCATCCCATTGTTCATTAGATGCAAAACACACGTTCATTTGATTACACCATTCATCTAAGTCCTTCCTATCTTGAACATTGTCTAGGTCAAGGTATATACCTACTGGATTTATGGCTTGACTTGCCATGGTCTTAACAGGAGTGAAACTCTTGTCACTAGTTCGAAAGTCTTTTATATAGTCTGGTTTAGTCTTTACCATAGTGCTAGAGTATATAGGAATATTTATTCCTATTGGTTTACTAAAAAGTCTAGGAATATCTTCCAGCCTACTACTACTTTCTATCTCTTGTTTATTAGGATTTACTTGTGTAGCTGGCATTAATCTTTCTTCTCCTTCTATTAGTCTTAAGTTTCTAAGAAGTTCCTTTGTATTCTTAGATTCTTTCAATTTTAATATGCGGTCTTGCGCTATCATATTAAATCTCTCTCTTTCTTGAAATCTAACAAAATGACTTTTCTTAAGGTGATCTTTAAATGTCTTCATGTCCAATTCTGAGGGTTCATGCCCAAAGTTTTGGATCCTAGCTTTTTCTTTAACTAAGTCTTTTTGTTCAAATGATCTTCTAGGTCTAATTACCGGGGCTTGTCTTAGTAAACTAGAACTAATCTTACTACTACATTCTCCCTCTGAAGGATCATTGATTATGGCTTCTCTCATATTCCTAAATCTAACTTCTTCAGTCTGGATATTATTATTGACAATCTTAGGGGGGCCAAACTGGATAGTAACATTTCCAATGACATCGTAAACAGAGGTTTATTCTGTATAGTCTTAGTTTCTTGGAACTCTGGCAATTGCCAAAGGGTCTTAGCTTTTTCTTTCATAGGTCCAGTATTCCTAATACTGTAAGTATGATTATAATCTGAAGCATTGGTTCTAACTAAGATTTCTTCATTAAGTCTACCGCTAGGAATTCCCGATTGCATTTCTTCATAAGGAAATTGGGAGAACTTCACATTGCTTTGGATTTCTATATTTATATTAGCGTCTGGGATAATATAGTCTTCACAGCCACTAGCATATAAGATTAACTTAAAATGTTTGGTTGTGTCTACGGTTACTGTAAATGCCGGAATGACATTAAAGTATCCTATGTTGTCTGACATTTCTAATTGGGTTATCCCAATAAAGCTTTTCTCAAAATCTTTTCATCTTTTATCTACTAAACAACATAATATGTTGATATTGTTTTGAGGTCTATGTAATCCTTGGATTCTTGCTTGAAAGAGTCCAAAGGTTAGGAATTGGAACTTCCTATCAGTTCCTCTAGATCTAAGCCATTCTAAGTCAAACACTTGGAGCTCAGTATAGGATTTGTCTAACACATGATTCCTACAATGGTAAGTCATGTTATAATTAGGAGTCTTAAGAGTGGCACCTTCTTTAAACAAATCTATGTATCTAACGGCTGGAAGTTGTCCATTATGAATGGAATCTTCAACAATCTTCCAGTCAACTTCACCCCATTCTTTCCATTTGAGAGGATTGGTGAAATTTCTCTCTTTCCACCATGTTCTAACATTGGAGGATGAGTCCTTAAGTCTTTGGAGCATATGATTACTCTATCCAATGTTTGGGATAGAGCTAACTATCTTACTAGTCTTATCTAATCCATCATTTATGATTCTTCTACCTATAGTCTTCCCTTCTCTAGTCTCTATAGGAGGAGGTTCTCTAAATTTACAGGTGGATACCTGTTTTTGTTCAAGTCTTTTTCGATTCTTTCTAAGAAGTCTGAATAATCTTTTTGTCTTTTTATCTGACTAAGGATTCTTCTTTAGAATTCTTGTTCTCTTTTCTAGTCTTCTCATAAATTTCTTCACTATGTCTCGCTAGAGAATTAACTAGGGATTTTGCAACATTTGTAATATAGTCTTTTATTTCATTATCTTTTTCTTGTTGTTGCATAGTTCTAACTTCAATAGATTCTACAGTCCTTTCTATTTTATCTAAACGAGTTAGAATAAAAGGAGAGTCTATTTCTGCTTGGGAAGGTTTATTATATACGGTCTTAATTTCGTTTATAATTTCTTCGTATTTTTCTTCTAATTGGGCCATGTCTAGTCTAAGTTCATTAATAATACTATCCATTTTGGATAGGTTATGGCTTTCCATATTATTAAGATAATTTGCTAAATTTTGTTGGAATTTAACAAAGGCTGTGTAGAAGGTGGTTAATCCTTCTGTCTTAGCTTTTAAATCTAAATGCAAGTTTTTAACAAAGCTACTGTTATAGTCTTAGGTAGCTGCTATGGATGTGGAAATTAAATTTAATCTTTCTAATATAAGTCTAGTTGCTTTAGCAGCGTTGGCAATCTCATTTTCATTTATCTTATAATAAAATCTATCATCATTTATCTTTTCTAAAATTCTTTGGTAAAAGTCTGATAAGGTTTGAATGTAGAGGTCTCTTGGTACCTCATTCCAATCTGATCTAACTATCTCCATTAGAAAGATAACTATCTAATCTAGGGATAAGCTTAGCTTGTTCTTTAGTAAGTTTAATTAACTCACTGTCTTGATTTTTAGTTAAAGTTTTAATTTCTAAAATGTCTTTGTTAAGGACTTCTACATGATTAGTCTTAATATTTATTTCTTGTAAAACATGTAGTAGGTCTATTGGGATTTGATTATCTATTTCTAATAGTCTTTTAGAGATATTGTTTATCTTTGTATCTAGGGTTTGAGTGTCTTTTATTAATTGTCTTAATATAAGGAGTATACACTTATTTTGGTCTATTATGCTATTAATAGCACTAGCAGTAACTTGTCTACTATCTGCGTGTTTGGCTGGGATGTGTTCAGTGTGTGAACAACCGTCTATGTGAGAGGTTAAACAACCTTCTGAGTCTAATTCAGTTATGGGTATAGATTGGTAGTCTGGGTTGGTTCCAAAAATATCTTTGTAAATGCGAGGGATAAATCCCAAGGACATTAAAGTCTTTTTACTATAAGTCTAAAAGGAGCGTCTTATGACTCTGATACCACAATTAGGGGTTTGGTCGGAATTTGGTGAGTTTCTAAAGTTTTTAAAGTCCTAATACCAATTTGGGTCTAAACTACAAATTTTTTAATTATATAGTCTTAAAATAGGGTTTTAGTATAAGATAAGAGGGGGACCATCTAAAGAAAATAACAAAATGTCTTAGGGATCACGAGGGGACCACAGTCGGATAAGGACAAAAGTCCGTTAATCCGTTCTTTAAGGAAGTCCGCTTAAGAGACTGGCTATATATATATATAACAAAATTGCTACATAATCAAATTGGTTCACATATACCTTCAGAGTGAGTACTCTGAAGGTATATGTGAACCAATTTGATTATGTAGCAATATATATAACCAATACCTTCAGAGTGTGTGTATATATACCAATTCTCTCACTCTGAAGGTATATGTGAACCAATTTGATTATGTAGCAATATATACATACATACATATATATATATATATATATATACTACTAAATAAATTAGTTTTTGGATATTCCTTTACATTTATTCAATTTGTACTTTGAATAAATATAGATATATATGTACTAATTTGATTATGTAATTGATCAAAAAAAAAATCATATTGTTTTTTCGTACAGAATTATTAATCAATATATACTAAATAATTAATTACTTGATGATGGTAAAGGAATATATTTATGAATTTGTATAAATATATTGATTAATATTATATTTAATATATGCTAATATTATACATACATACATATATATATATATATATATATATATATATATATATATATATATATATATATATATATATATATATTATGATTAGTGTACATACTAATCAATAAATTATATTTATAATATTTTTTTGGTACACAATTATTAATCAATAACATATACTAAATAATTATTTATATGATGATACGAAAATTTCTCTTGGTGCTATTAGACATATTTTAGTGTTAGTGATATTAATATGGATCCCGTTGGTGAAAATTGTTACATTATTTTGTAATTTATTGGAATTGTTATTATGATTTTTTATTTTTTTTATAAATTTGAGGCTTATGCCTCGCCCGGGCATTTTGTCTCACCGTGCCTTCGCCTCATGCCTTTGTAAACATTTACGGTAAATTTATTTGTTTCGATTTTTTCATCAAAAAATATCAAATATGGATGTTATTTGATAGATCTCGACGAGTAGATTCCAAATGTATAAACTTTGTGAATTCTGGATTTGTAGATTTGAAGTTATGAACTTTTGAAGATTTGATGGGTTTTTTTGCGAAAAACGAGGTAGTTAGCTGTCAAAGATATTTGAGGGGTATATTGGTGATTTTAATGCGCTAAGTTGGCATAATTGGACCTTTGATACCATTAACCCAGTTAAAAGATATCTTGTATGATTGACCAAGTCAAAGGGACTTGGTACCTAATAACCCTTAAAAATAAGCCATGTATAGACAATTGCTACTAGATTTGGCAGGTAAAAAGATTAATTCTACAAAAGAATATAGCAGATCAGTATGTGTTCATAAATCATTAAAGGATTATCAATATGGGCAATTTTTAACATAAGTCACTAGACACGTTGAGTACTGAGCTTAGCTTTAATGGAAACTTTATGGATTGAGATTGGGTCAAAGTAAATATGGGCTGCAGGAAATTTAGAGCTGGCATGTTTGAACACAAATTTTCAAGAGACGTAGAGTTTAGCTTTAATGGAAGCTTTATGGGAGGGGTGGCACGAACCTGACTAAACTATGAACCCTCTAAAATGATGAAACCAACTAAACACAATTATAATAGGCCAAGTATGGACGAGATCAATCTAAAGACACAAAGTCGATATGACATTACACATAACTAGCCCAGTAGCCCTATGGGTACCTTGGCACAGAATAACAAAAGGGAGATACTTTTTTTATTTGGTTACATATTTTTTTTATTTGGTTACATATCTAATTTATAAATTCGTTCTTTTGATTGAGTACTTGGACTTTCGTCACGCAGCAATATTTCTATGAAAATATTTATCGTAGTAAAATAGACCAGGGTCAGATTGCTCTACTGAATATTATATGGTGTATCCCAGAACACGCCTTATAACCATCACAGTTAGTATCATTCACAATAATCCCATCATTCATTGAGAGTCTGGAAACCCACACAATTAGCTACAGAAAACATGTAATATGTCCGTCGAACAAGCAATGTTCAAGGGGCACATTGCACAGAAATTATTTTCTACATCCAACAGTATTAATCCTGTTGAATGCTTGAAAAAAAAGGGTGAAGCCTTGTTAATTTTAGGTTATTTAAAAAGCCTCCTGCTCATTTGGATATTGCTATACAATATCTCCTAGTGCACACGTCTGTCCAAATAATTGAGAAACCCCTTTGATTGGTGTTCCTCTATTACTTTAAATTGTATTTGATGCATGAGATCATTGTTGTCAATATCGGCCGATACACGATACGTATCGGACGTATCGTATCGTATCGGGGGCAAAACGTGTAGTATCAGTGAATGTATCGTTTTTTGTAAGTATCAACGATAAATAAGTAAGTATCGGTCGATATATACGTATCGGACGTATCGTATTGTATCGTCGATACATAACTTTTTTGTTTTTCAGCTAAACAACGCCACTTTGCTTTTTTAACCAAAAAAAAAATAGAATAAGTTGAGGGAGTTTGTAAAAGGGATTTGGGACTTGGGATTTGGTTTACCAAAGTTACGAGGGTTTTATAAAACAAGGAGAACTTACAAACCATTACAACTTTGCTAGGGTTTCTAATTATGAACCAAATCACATACTCCTCTCTATTTCTTCTTCTTCTTCGATTTAGGTGAGGGTTGATTTCCATTGATCGCAACCTCCTCTCTTTTTTTCATTTATTATTTTCTTCCTTTGTTTCTTATTCCCAACAAATTTATTTATTTATGTGTGGGCTAGTGTCCTGTGCAAAGTCACTATATTATTATATAATAAGTATAATTGGTCTTAGTGACTATGATTATTGTATAAATTATTAAATATTGTGTTTAATAGAAAATAGACCATAGTGACTATTGAGAATATTATTATATTTCAGTTAATGGGTTAAATTACTTATTCCTTATTTTTTTAATGTTAATATAGAATGCTAAGACAAAAAGATTTGGTGTATGATCATTGCACGCAAGTTGGTGAAGGGAAAAAAAAGGCTTAGATTGCTAAATAATTATTGTGTTTTCTATATTATTTTTAGATACTACACACACGTATTTTAATGTATATAAAATTATTTATATAATTATTGAAAATCAAAATGTATCTTACGATAAGATACATGATACGATACACATTTTTTGAGAAAACGATACGGCTCCGATACACATTTTGACAACCTTGCATGAGATTCTTTACGAATTCTCCAGTTCTCTCATTATTTAGTGTTAGTTTTCTGAATTCTAACAAAATACCAAATTCTGAATTGCGATCAATCCATAATTGAGTGGAGATTATACACTTATTTCCTCTCTTAAATCGTACCAATATAACAGCAATAAACCTAATTTATCGATTCTTTGCAATCTCTATCACTGTATTAAGCCTGTAATCTTAATTTTCTTTATTCACAAAATTACTATGGCTTGCCTTTTCAAGCTCTGCGAATTATCAAAAAAATGTTAACATCTATTTTTAATTTGCAAATAACGTGAAAGTTTATTGTTAAGCATCAAGCTAACAGAAAGGAGAAAATACACAATATAAACCTTTGTTAACATGAGAGAGAGAGAGAGAGAGAGAGAGAGAGAGAGAGAGAGAGAATTGTATATAATATTCACGACTTACATATCATGAAGAGCATAAATACAAGGAGGACACAAACAAAGCATCGATCTCGCAACCGTCTCCACCAAAAGTATTTGTTATCATTTTTCCGTGCATTCTGGTTAGTTATAGCACCACACCAGCCACACTTGAAAATGGGTGCATAAGGTGAAAGAAGAAGACGCAATCCACAACCCCAGCAGGTTGTCTCATGATCCTCAGTTATAGATGTTACATGGTGCTCTCCCTTCACAAAAAAATAGATTAGCAGGTCAAGAAAACTAAAGATTTGTTTGAACCTTGAGTTTAAAAGGTTCGAAATTAATAGTGGAAACTACCCAAATTTTATAGGAGAAAATAAAGAGTCAATAACTAACAATTCTAAGAAAGTACCCCAATTTTGCCCTGTCCCATACATTTTGCACACCCCAAATGCATTTTGTCAATCTGCTCCTATACATAAGACTGCAAAATCGCCAAAAAGACACGAGCACGAAATATGGAAGTGCCATCCTTTAACTGTTGTACCACTTCTTAAATGCTTGTGCACTTTCTTGGGCATCAGTACACCCATAATGCATCTTTTTTGTTGCCACGAGGCAAATGCCTATACAATTTTGTGTTTAGAAAAAAAAAAAGTGTAATGTATTTTGCATGTTACCATGGAAGCGTTTATTTTTTTAAACTTGAACATTTTGCATTTTAATAGTTTACAGAGGATTTGAAAAAAGAGACCCTACTAACCTGTTCCAGAAGGATGGGCTGTCGTGGGGAGAGAAAACAGTGTTTGTGGCAATGGGGATTGAGCAAAATTTGAGAAAAGAAATTAAGAGTGTATTTGGGAACCCCAATTCCGTGCCTTGGAATTGGTATTCGAATTACAGCAGAAAATTTTCAAATTCCAATTCCAAATGGAATTGAGGTTCATAAACACACCCTAAGTGAAAAAAAAATTCTCAGTGGTGCCCAATAACAGCAAAACAGTAAGAGTGCTAAAAAGTTACAGGGGAAGAGGTTTGAAGTATTTAAAATTTTGACATGCATCATTAATTATGAGGGGTCTAGCCTTCAAGCCAGAGGGGTGAAATTGAGTGGCTAATGAAACTTATTAGTCGGAGTGTAAGCTTGTTTCGTAATAGGAGTAATTGGAAGATCGTGAAAGAAACTCTTCAAAAAAAACTCCAAGAATTGTAGTGTTCCGAGAAACTAAAAAAGAACATGTTGATGGGAAGTTTAGGATCATGTCACCATTACACTCCTATTTACTGAAAAGATAAAATTTTGAAAAATAATGTCACATGAGAAAAGTGAAAGGTATCAACAATTTTGTAATGGGCTTGAGGCTTGAGGCTTGAGGCCCGGAGCTCATCCAACGAGTCATCATACAGACTAATGATATGAACAAGTAAACTTCTCAAAAAAAATTAAAAGCCTAACGACTTGCACTTGAGAATTTAAGATGTAAAGCAACAATCACTATCACACTGAAGCATTTTATTTCTTTTACATATAAAACCTTAAGCTAGAATCTTTCAAACTGAAGCATGTGAAAATGTTGCTACATGTTTCTGGGTATATGTTGATAAGCATGTCCCAGGTTGAATGAAATGACAAAACATAAGATCAATACCCAATCACGTATTCGAAAAGGTAACCAACATTTCTTGAGTTTGATAAAAGTATTATAGCTGAGGGATGTTTACCAAACAAATAAAGCTTACGTGAGTTAAAGGCAGTTGGCAATACTAACTTTATTTACAATTTCAAGCTACTTTCTTTCAAAACATTTCCCCCTCCAGTTGACCATTCTAAGTGCTCTCACATGGATTCTGTAGGTTAGTCTGACACACCAAAAAAAAATAATAAAATAAATAAAGTAATAATAATAATAATAATAATAATAATAATAATAATGATGATGATGATGACGACGACGATGAATAAAAGGGGTACCTGCCTCCGTCCTCACACACTTCTCTCTCCTTGGGTAAAATTATTCACTTAAATGTAATATATTTTAAAATAAATTGTTTTGGTGAATTTCGCCAAGTGCGCAAATTATTACTGAAACTTCTTTTGGGGGTTTTCATACAGTGTCTTCGTCAAAGCTATGTATATACCAATCTTATCTTATATATACCTCTAATAAATGTTAATCTAATAAAAAAATATATAAACATTTTACCCCTTAACTAATCAAAAAATCCTAAAATGTCATTGCAGTCCCTTAAAACCCTCGGTCTCCAACCCGAATTGACATTTACATATGTATGTATAGTTATATATAACCTATTATTATTATTATCATTATTAGTAGTAGTCCCAAATACTTTCAGTTACATATTTTTGCCCTAATTATAGAATGATAAATTCAATTAAACCTGGTTAAGCTTCTCTTCAATTGAATAAAATACATCAACGTCTCCTGAACTTTCTAAACTACTCTCTGCTCTCTATTCTGTTACACATCATTGCTCTATACGAGAATAATAGATTCGTCTTCTGAAAGAAGAATTCTGGTCCTGGAAGGTGGGATAACATCGACCACTTGACATCCATCCGATGCCTCCAATATGATTATTTCATATTTCCCTTTTCTTTTTCCATGATTTTGCCACTTCTGGAATAGCTCAACTGTCAAAAGTAAGTTACGGTTCATCGGAACTGTTATACTCTGTATACTCATTAGGTTGGGTCGACGCTCACCTCCCACAAACTGTACTCACAAGTCTTCTCCAAAAAGCTCTCCACGCATACACTTAGAAAGAACACTACTTTCTTTAATTAAGTAATTCTCCCAGCACAAGATTTTGAATTAACAGTCGGACTGCATCCAATTCCCTTAGTTTGTTGACGAACGGACTTGACTATGTATATAATAAAAAGGCAGCCCCTAATCCAGTATTGGAGGAAGCACATGGCATGGAAAAGTACAATATTTGATATTTCAGGTTGCACACTCGCCACAGAGGTTCTGAAGGGTTTGCACAGGAGTTTAGCAATACATTATTCGAAATCAATTGTGTTTCGAATGTTGGTTCTGAATGGTTAAGATTGGTTTGAAACTGATTTGGTTTGATTTCCTAGTGATTTCGGAGGATTTAAAATATGTTCAATGTGTGATTTATGAATTTTTATTTTGGGGTTTAAAATCGATGTTGAAGGGTTTATTTTTGCAATTAATGTTCGAATATGGTTTGATTTCAGTTTGAAATCTTCTGCACACAACTCACGTACTGCGAAGCATTTGAAATCGATTTCAAAGGCTTGGTTAGAATGTTGGTAGTGATCATGAGGACTTCTCCCCCACCCCACCTCCCCCCTTTTTTTTTAGAGGGGGAGGGAGGGAGGATGTGGTATTGGTGATGGTGATGGTGGAAGTTGGTGGTGCTGTTTTTTCAATAATTTTTATTTTTTTCAATTTATTGTTTAATTGAGAGTTTTTTACCAATTAGTCATGTTTACCAAGTATGCAGTCAAATTGATGGGAATCCCATTTTATTTTCCTTTCATTTCTATTTTTATTCTTTTATTTTAGTTCTTTTATTTTAGTTCTTTTATTCCTTTTATTTCCTTTAATTGGTCTCCAAGCATGTTTGGGACTAATTGAATATATTTTTGTTAATAGTTGTCAGTTTTAGTCTTTTACGAAATTACTTGATACTCCTCATTTGGAGATAATTTTCATTTTGAATATAAGAAATTCTTTGTTTCTCTCTCTAAAAATTGTTGTTTGTTTTGTTTTTGACCATTGACGTGTAGTTTACGTCAAATTGGTATCAGAGCAGGTGTCACTCCAACATTAATGTATTGATGTGCATCGGTGTGTAGATAATTAAATTCGTGCACTACTTTCTCATAGGATCCAATTAATCCAAAAAAGTGAAAGTGATTCAAGAATTGAAAGGCCAAATATAAAGAAGGGAAGAAATGGCCACCCGGAAAAGGAAAAAAATGGAAGAAATGGCACGAAAATAACAAGAACAATTTGATGCCTTCTTACAACGCTTCTCCAAAATTCAAACCCCCACCACGGAGAAGTCACCGGAATCCATCCCACATATACCCGGAACGGAGGTCATCACCGGAAATTCGACACAAAATAGCGGAAGGGAGTCGAATCTGGCCTGACCAGAAATCTTGAAGCAAACAGCCCGGGCAGAATTCCACCATGATCGGGTCGGGCAGAACCCCATAACGATCATATTGCCTCTGTCGGAAGGCTGGAAAACCCCATTGGAAGGGCTGAACTCTTCAGCAGGAACGTTGTAACTGTGGCCCTCGGAAAATCAGCAAGTGCCGACCTACGACGGGGCCAATCCGACCCCGAAGACCTCTTCAACTCCTCCAATCCAACCTGCTGTCCCGTAAACCCCGAACTCCCTGGTAAAGCCCACCGATAGGAACCCCCATCCGACCAACCTGAAGCGTCCGATCCAATCAGGGACGCTGTAAATATCGACTTATTCAGGAAGTCTGGCCCCATCAAAAACCCAACCACTCGGGCCTTCCCTGTCATACCCGACTACCCGAACCCTTCGGGATTTCCCACGTTTCCACCAACTCGAAATTTCCAGCCACCCACTCGACCCTCCTGACCTTCCCAAAAAAGTCTGATTATCGGGCCACCTCGGCCCCATTCCGAACCACGAAACCCTCGCCCCACTTGCATATTCAAGCATCCCCGGCCCGAATTTCGGCAAACCCGGACATTTCGATCTCCTCGGACGACCACCTGACCCCGGCCCCCTCCAACCATCCGGCCTTTTTGCCCCTCTTGACCGCCACAGACATCTTTATGATTCACGCGGATATTTTGACATTTCTGGCTCCCGGCACCTTGACCCATGTTTGCACCCTCAACTAGGGGTGTGCACGGGTCGGGTCGGGTCGGGTCGGTTTTGGACCGCATTTCAAATCGAACCGATCGGTTCGGTTTTCGAAAAAATCAGACCGAATCGACGATGAAAAAAAAATGCCGGTTTCAGTTCGGTTCGGTTTTAACCGATTTTCAGTTTTGGTCGGGTCTTTTTACGTCGGTTTTCGGTTTTGGAGGTTGGTTAATGGTTTTTGGATATAAAAATAAAACATATTTAAGGGTTTTTTAATATAAATATTGATGTTGGTTCGGTTCGGTTCGAATCGGTTTTTTCTTTGTCCAAACGGCCAACCGAACCGACACTGTCGGTTTTTTAAATCCTTAAACCGCAAACCGAACCGGGCTAAAAAAAAACGCCGGTTTCGGTTCGGTCGTTTTTTTTTTGCACCCCCCCCCCTCAACCACCGCCCTACTTTATTCCGACTCCTCTTCATCCTCCAACACTGGAAACACCCACCATAGCGTTTTCATCACTTTGCACCGTTACAGGACTGCCATTGTTTTTATTGTGGGGAGCGTGGCCATTTGATTAGCACGTTTCTCCATTATTATCACAGTCCCCCAGCACCTCCAGTGGCCCAGCATGTTCCTCCTCCGCATCCACCACCTGCCCAGATGCCGCCCTTACATGTCGATCATGCCACACCTGTGCCGGATAATATAGTGGACCTTGACGCTTATCAGGAGGAAGACCCTTTATCTATGGCGCTCCAGTTACTTTCTCGGAGTCTCCACGGAGATATACGCATCGATGTTTCTACGTTCGACGGACGATTCGCCCCCGATGATATGATTAATTGGTTGGCTTCTATGGAGATAGTTTTTTATTACAAGCAGGTTCAAAGCCGCTTTTGTGTCCTCCTTGCTATCATCAAATTTCAGAGATTAGCCCGAGTTTTGTGGAACAATCTTTGCTATCGTCGGACAGCTACAAGACTTCCTCTTATCCAGGTATGGCCCGAGCTAAAGGCCTCTCTTCATTCATACCACCGACATATTAGCGCGACCTCTTTGCTCGCATCAAGTCCCTCCGATAGGAGACGTCTACGATGGTGGAGTATACTGAGCAGTTCCAAATCCTTTGCACTAGAGTTCGTCTCCCTGAGGACTGAGGATCAGAAGATCAGTCGCTATATTTTGAGGCTTCAAATATATATTTAGCGTGATATGGGATTGCGAGAGATACCGACCTTTCTAAAGGCGGTAAGTATGCTACCAAGGTCGAGGCCTATCACGCGGCACCAGTAGCTCCACCAGCCTCACGAGCTCCACCTCCATCGGTTTCTGCTTCCACTTCCACTCCTCTAGTATTGGCTTCGACTTCTTCTGCCACTACTCCAGCCACTACTAGCTCCGCGTCGCCACATTCGGGCATTCCTCTTACATTCCGTTGCTATAATTGTGACAACGTTGGACATCGAGCTTCAGAACGCTCTCTCCCGCGTCGCTGAGCCCTTTTAGCGATGAAGCACCCGCCGGAGTATCTTGATGCGTCTGAGGAACCCCCTCGACATGCGCTGATCACCATTCTGAACCCAACTCAGTGAGCATTTCTCTTTGAGTTCGTGGACGAACTCTTTTTAAGGGGGGAAGAGTGATGGAAATCTCATTTTATTTTCCTTTTATTTCCATTTCTCTGTGTTCTAAAAGCCCCGCCTAGGCTCCCCCTAAGCCAACCTAGGCTTGAGGCTTGAGAGAAACGCATCGCCTACGCCTTATTCTTGATAAAAGGCTCAAGGCACACTTTTTTTTTTTAAAAATAAAGGATTAGTTGACAAATATTGGTTATGGAGCATGAATATGAGAAAGATGGCTACCAAACATATGGATATATTTTCAAAATTCAAGGTATGCATTATTTTATTATATTACTAGCCTTAGAATAATTAAAATAATAAAAAAAGGAAAAACGCCTTTTTACGCCTAGGCTCCCAAGGCTTGAGAATGGACCTCTAAGCCTCGACCACGCCTCGCGCCTTTTAGAACCTTGTTATTTCTATTCTTTCATTTTAGTTCTTTTATTCATTTTATTTCCTTTAATTGGTCTCTAAGCATGTTTGGGACTAATTGGGTATATTTTTGTTAATAGTTGTCATTTTTAGCCTTTTAGGTAATTACTTGATTAGCAAGTAATTACTCTCATATAAATACTCTTGTACTGCTTATTTGGAGATAGTTTTCATTTTAAATATAAGAAATTCTTTATTTCTCTCTCTAAAAATTGGTGTTTATTATTTTTTTGCCATTGACGTGTAGTTTACGTCAAATTGGTATCAGAGCAGGTGTCACTCCAACATTAATGTATTGATGTGTGTAGATAATTAAATTCGTGCACTACTTTCTCAATGGCATCAAATTAATCCAAACAAAAAGTGGAAGAGATTCAAGAATTGAAAGGCCAAATAGAAAGAATGAAAGAAATGGCCATCCGGAAAATGAAAAAAATGGAAGAAATGGCACGAAAATAACAAGAACAATTTGATGCCTTCTTACAACGCTTCTCCAAAATTCAAACCCCCACCACGGAGAAGTCACCGGAATCCATCCCACATATACCCGGAACGGAGGTCATCACCGCAAATTCGACACAAAATGACAGAAGGGAGTCGAATCTGGACCTGATTGGAAATCTTGAAGCAAACAGCCCAGGCAGAATTCCCACCACGATCGGGTCGGGCAGAACCCAGCCCTGAACGATCATATCGCCTCTGTTGGAAGGTTGGAAAACCCCATTGGAAGGGCTGAACTCTTCAGCAGGAACGCTGCAACTGTGGCCCTCGGAAAATCAGCAACCGGCCACGGGGGCAATCCGACCACGGAGACCTCTTCGATTCGTCCATTCCAACCAGCTGTCCAGTAAACCCCAAACTCCCTGGTAAAACCCATCGATCGAAACCCCCATCCGGTCAACCTGAAGCGTCCGATCCAGTAATGGGACGCTGTAAATATCGACTTATTCAGGAAGTCCAACCCCATCAAAAACCCCAACCACTCGGTCCTTCCCTATCATACCCGATTACCCGAACCCTTCGGGATTTCCCACATTTTCGACCAACTCGAAATTTCCAGCCACCCACTCAACCCTCCTGGCCTTCCCGAAAAATCAGATTACCCGGCCACCTCTGCCCAATTCCGAACCACGAAATCCTCGTCCCACTTGCATATTCAAGCCTCCCAGGCCCGAATTTCGGCATACCTGGACATTTCGATCTCCTCGTAAGACCACCTGACTCCGTCCCCCTCCAACCATCCGGCCTTTTTGCCCCTCTTGACCGCCACAAACATCTTTATGATTCACGCAGATATTGACATTTCTGGCTCCCGGCACCTTGACCCACATTTGCACCCTCAACCACCGCCCTCCCACACCACTTCCCACCATGATCTCTCCCTACTTCATTTCGATTCCTCTTCATCCTCCGACACCGGGGACACCCACCATAGCGTTTTGGAGTGGATACCTCCGCCCCCACCCGACGCTCATCGCTTTGCACCGTTACGGAACTGCCATTGCTTTTATTGTGGTAAGCGTGGCCATTTGATTAGCACGTGTCCCCATTATCATCGCGGTCTCCCAGCACCTCCAGTGGCCCAACATGTTCCTCCTCTGTATCCACCACCTGCCCAGATGCCGCCCTTACGTGTCGATCATGCCGCACCTGTGCCGGATGATGTGGTGGGCCTTTAACAAAATCCATTTCCAGTTTATGAATAACACAACACATGTTACTCTACAACACTAATAACAAATAGATAACACAAGAGAATTTAAATGCAATTGGAATAAACATTCCCAAATTACATAAATCCATTTCAGAAATCCCAACAATATTAAATGTATTAAAAAGACCCGAATACAATAGTATTTGACCCCGATAGAAAAGAGATAACTGAATCCTTTGGGCGACATGCCCCAACTAGAAGATCACTGTGAATCAAAAGAAGATATGCGTCGAAGCAATACTCCATAACTCCCTAGCTCGTCAAGATCAACTAAGGTTGGCGTCCCTGCTGCTGGACACCTGATATAGAAGATACAATAGAAAAGAAAATATGCAAGGAAACGGGTCAGAGCCCGATTGTGAAAATGATTTTTAAAACAGCAAGTATTTAACAAGTGCAATAAAGCATTTATTATGTACATGTTAAATCTAACTCTCACTTGCTATTCTCACCTCTCAACTAGAGTGCACACTTAACGTTTCCTATTAACCTCCTAGTTAATGGTTCCTCTTTTCTAGTCTCCATATAATCCCACTCCCATATCATAATCCCCGTATGTCCCATACCATACGTCACATTATTATTCATTTACATTCCTCATTTATATGAATCGTTTCTCATTAACATGAATCATTAATATGAATTAAGCTTTTCAATTCTATAATAATAAACATTCATTAACTTAATTCCATTATCTTTCTCTATTCACCGTTATCTACAATTATCACCGTAGATAGATTTAACCACAATATATATCCATTCAATCATTTAATTCAGTATATATATATATATTCATATATAATACGGCACCCCGAGTCACAGCTGCGGTGCAATGCATTACTCTGCTATCATGTCCCATCATCGCAGGTCGCCAAATAGGGGACAAAAGGTTCGATAAAGATTCCTCGAACCACAAACAACAACATACAAATTGGAGGAGAACATAGTTCTCGTATCCATGGGTCACGCACATACCTACGTACCCACAGTCAGCGGACTTATCAACTCCCCGATAAGTCTTTCATAGACCTATATTCTCGAGCGACAAATCAAAGATCCCATGGATTCATCAGGATATGACTGCCCTCACGCGCAAACCTCCCGTCGATAGCAAGTAAGCTAGGTATGTCATACACATAATCATGAATCAATCAAATCGGCATTATCATACCTACAATATAATATCAACAAGGTATTCACATTACCCTTAGATTATTCCCATACGTAGCATTATATCTCTTTTAAATTCCACGTATTAAAATATCATATCTTTACTTCATAATTTAATTATCCTCGCATCCTATAACATCTCTCCACTCCCGACGTCGTTAAGGTTCATGCGCGGAGCGTCTCGCAAAGCGAAATCCAAACAAGGAACCCTTCCAATACACTACTACTTAACTTTGTCGATCGAGGAGGTAAGTCAACTTCAAATACGCGATCGGGATAACCTCATACCCTCTTTCAACCAAATGTGTTCTAAACTCCCATCTCTATCAAGGAGCCATACCGCTACGCTCTTGTACTACACTCAGCCCTTGCGAAATCAATAATGAGCAGTCCTTGATGTTCAAATTGTAACCCTAAGGCTACCCTCACTCAATACACAAGGTTCCAATAGGTTTTTCCTCAACATATATTTAGTACGAAGTCACTTATACCCTACTGGTCCATATCGCCATATCTCCCGAATTACTACAAATTAAATTCTCCCTTTAATTAAGGTTTAAAACCGATAGTTTCAAATCTCTTATAAACACATCTTCGTTCACTTAGGATTAAACCCTCTTGTAAACTTAAGGATACCTAGGTGTTATATTCAATCACCCCTACTGGTCCTATATTTAATCCTCATGCATACCAATTAGAATCCAACAATTGAATCTAGCAATCGAAATTCCTTTAAATTAATTATCATTATACTAATCAATTGAAATCCCAATCAAACTAATTTAAATCTTACCTAGGGCTTACTGATCTTCTTTAAGTCCCATAATATCCAATTAACAATCACCAAAGATCTACCAAAGATTTGGGATAAGAACCAACATCTAAAAGAAACACTATAAGAATTCTGGGGAGGTCGATCGATCGAAGGCAGGGGGTCGATCGATCGATCCCTCAGGTCACAGCCTGGTTTTTCTGCATTTCAGCAACTACGGGTTTCACCATTTTTATTCATTCTAACCTTCATATTAACATCCCAAATAGCTTATAATCTCTACTACATGATATATCAACATATATGAATGATTTCTAATGTTCTAAACATCCTAGATTCATCAAGAGATTGGATTAAAAGCATGTTTATATCCTCTTTTTTCAGAAAATTATCAACATATTAACTTCAAGAATACATCAATGGTTTTCAGATTTTTCTTCCATAGATATATGATTATTTTGTGGATTATTATCATCCTACAACATGAGTTTACTTCCTATATCATTTCAGTTTCTAGAAATCCATATAACAACTCCATTATGTCTTCAAAACATGAAAAATCATCTCTTTTCATAATTATTCTAACATGGACAATATACGAACTTAAGATGCAAATATCAAACACTTGCCTCTAATGAAGATCTGATCCTTTGGAGTTGAATAACACAGGATTTTTCATGTTTTGAAGACATAATGGAGTTGTTATATGGATTTCTAGAAACTGAAATGATATAGGAAGTAAACTCATGTTGTAGGATGATAATAATCCACAAAATAATCATAGATCTATGGAAGAAAAATCTGAAAACCATTGATGTATTCTTGAAGTTAATATGTTGATAATTTTCTGAAAAAAGAGGATATAAACATGCTTTTAATCCAATCTCTTGATGAATCTAGGATGTTTAGAACATTAGAAATCATTCATATATGTTGATATATCATGTAGTAGAGATTATAAGCTATTTGGGATGTTAATATGAAGGTTAGAATGAATAAAAATGGTGAAACCCGTAGTTGCTGAAATGCAGAAAAATCAGGCTGT
Organism: Sambucus nigra; assembly: GCA_949130495.1. NCBI lineage: Eukaryota > Viridiplantae > Streptophyta > Magnoliopsida > Dipsacales > Adoxaceae > Sambucus > Sambucus nigra. Next base: position 375,720,853 of record OX422209.1, on the reverse strand, counting down.
GACCTGAGGGATCGATCGATCGACCCCCTGCCTTCGATCGATCGACCTCCCCAGAATTCTTATAGTTGTTTCTTTTAGATGTTGGTTCTTATCCCAAATCTTTGGTAGATCTTTGGTGATTGTTAATTGGATATTATGGGACTTAAAGAAGATCAGTAAGCCCTAGGTAAGATTTAAATTAGTTTGATTGGGATTTCAATTGATTAGTATAATGATAATTAATTTAAAGGAATTTCGATTGCTAGATTCAATTGTTGGATTCTAATTGGTATGCATGAGGATTAAATATAGGACCAGTTGGGGTGATTGAATATAAAACCTAGGTATCCTTAAGTTTACAAGAGGGTTTAATCCTAAGTGAAAGAACATGTGTTTATAAGAGATTTGAAACTATCGGTTTTAAACCTTAATTAAAGGGAGAATTTAATTTGTAGTAATTCGGGAGATATGGCGATATGGACCAGTAGGGTATAAGTGTATAACATCAAGGGGGATTTTCGTAAATGTACTGTATGGGCGGTACTACTTAGATTTCTTGCGATGTGAGATTTATACTCAGAGTTGACCTTACCAGTATGATTTATCTTTCCGAATTTCGGGACGAAATTCTGTTATAAGGGGGGAAGTATGTAATACCCCGTGATTTTAATGACTTTTAAAATGGTTATATTTTAAATTAATGGATTAATTGAATTTTAATTATTAATTAATTCATTTGGGTTTTATCCGAATTGTGGATATTAAAATGTATGATTCTGAATATTACTTAAAGATATTTAGGTAATATATGAATGTGAAGCTATTGATATGGCTGTGTGAATTAAATTCAGTAATTTGTAAATTTTAGTCGGACGCGGTATGGGACGTGTCGGGACTAATTTGTTAAATTAAAAAGGAAACTTATTTTTACATCAACCTTATAATCGTTTCGACTGCGCCGTTGCATCCGGAAGGGTTGAAATAGTCAGAAAAGTCTATTTGGATGTTGGATTTGGGTCTCGGTCATTTGGAAATGAAAAGACAACCAAAAGGGCATTTTGGTTATTTTTACAAGGGGGATGAATAGTGATTTCGGGTTTTGTCTTATTATAAATACTTGGAGATTAGTTGTACGTGGATCATTCATCTCTTCTACACAAAAATTGAGAGGTCAAATTTTGAGAGAAAGTGAAAGGTTGCTTGGAAAGAAAAAGCTTGCTTGGAAAGGAGGAGAACCAAAGGTCAAAGGTCACCACCATCACCACCTGTGTTATTCAACTCCAAAGGATCAGATCTTCATTAGAGGCAAGTGTTTGATAATGGCAATTTAAGTTTGTATATTGTCCATGTTAGAATAGTTATAAAAAGAGATGATTTATCATGTTTGGAAGATAATAATGGAGTTTTAAATGGATTTTTGGAAACTGAAAATTTATAGGAATCAAACTCATGTTGTAGGTAGATAGTAATCCACGAAATAATCATGAATCTGTTGAAGAAAATATGGAAACCATTGATATGTTCTTGAAGATATTAGGAGGATAATTTTCTGGAAAAAGAGGATATAAACATGCTTTTAATCCAATCTCTTAATGAATCTAGGATGTTTAGAACATTAGAAATCATTCATATATGTTGATACATCGTGTAGTAGAGATTATAAGCCATTTAGGATGTTAATATGAAGGTTAGAATGAATAAAAATGGTGAAACCCGTAGTTGCTGAAATGCAGAAAAACCAGGCTGTGACCTGAGGGATCGATCGATCGACCGCCTGCCTTCGATCGATCGACCTCCCCAGGATTGTTAAAGATGTTTCTTTTTAATGTTGATTCTTATCCCAAACCTTTTGTAGATCTTTGGTGATTATTAATTGGATATTATGGAACTTAGAAAAGATCAGTAGACCCTTGATAAGATTTGAATTAATGTGATTGGGATTTAATTGATTAGAATGATGATAATTAAATTGAAAGATATTTCGGTTGCTAGATTCACGTGTTGGATTCTAATTGGTATGCATGAGGATTAAGGATAGGTCCAGTAGGGCAGATTTAATATAAGTGAGGGTAGCCTTAGGGTTACAATTTGAACATCAAGGACTGAGTTTAAGCTCATTATTGATTTCGCAAGGACTGAGTGTAATACAAGCACTTAGTAGTATGGCTCCTGGATAGAGATGGGAGTTTAGAACACATTTGGTTGAAAGAGGGTATGAGGTTATCCCGATCGCGTATTTGAAGTTGACGGACCTCCTCGATCGACAAAGTTAAGTAGTAATGTATTGGAGGGGTTCCTTGTTTGGATTTTGCTTAGCGAGACGCTCCGCGCATGAACCTTAACGACGTCGGGAGTGGAGAGATGTTATAGGATGCAAGGATAATTAAATTACGAAGTAAAGATATGATATTTTAATACGTGGAATTTAAAAGAGATATAATGCTACGTATGGGAATTATCTTAGGGTAATGTAAGTACCTTATTGATATTATATTATAGGTATGATAATGCCTATTTGATTGATTGATGATTTATGTGTATGACATACCTAGCTTACTTGCTATCGATGGGGAGGTTTGCGCGTGAGGGCAGTCATATCCTGATGAATCCATGGGATCTTTGATTTGTCGCTCGAGAACATAGGTCTATGAAAGACTTATCGGGGAGTTGATAAGTCTGCTGACTATGGGTACGTAGGTATGTGCGTGACCCATGGATACGAGAACTATGTTCGCCTCCAATTTATGTGTTGTTGTTTGTGATTCGAGGAATCCTTACCGAACCTTTTGTCCCCTATTCGGCGACCAACGATATTGGGACATGATAGCAGAGTAATGCATTGCACCGCAGTTGTGACTCGGGGTGCCGTATTATATATGTATATATATATAATGAATTGTATGGATGTATATAGTGGTTTGATCTATCTACGGTGATAATTGTAGATAACGGTGAATTGATAAAAAGAATTAAACTAAGTTAATGAATGTTTATTCTTATAGATTTGAAAAGCTTAATTCATATTAATGAGAAATGATTCATGTTAATGAGAAACGTATATGAATAATTATATGACGTATGGTATGGAACATACGGGTTATGATATGGGAAGGAATCATAATATGGAAACTAGTGAAGAGGAGCCATTAACTAGGACGTTAATAGGAAACGTTATTTGTGCACTCTAGATGAGAGGTGAGAATAGCAAGTGAGAGTTGGATACTAACATGTACATAATAAATGCTTTATTGCACTTGTTAAATACTTGCTGTTTTAAAAATCATTTTCACAATCGGGCTCTGACCCGTTTCCTTGCATATTTTCTTTTCTATTGTATCTTCTATATCAGGTGTCCAGCAGCAGGGATGCCAACCTTAGTTGATTTTGACGAGCTATGGAGTTATGGAGTATTGCTTAGACGTTTATCTTCATTTGATTCACAGTGTTCTCTTAGTTAGGGCATGTCGCCCAAAGGATTCAGTTATCTTTTCTATCGGAGTCAAATACTATTGTATTCCGGTCTTTTTACTATATTTAATATTGTTGGGATTTCTGAAATGGATTTATATTACTTGGGAATGTTTATTCCAAATGCTTTTAAATTCTTTTGTGTTATCTATTTGGTTATCAGTGTTGAAGAATAAAATGTGTTGTGTTATTCTTAAACTGGAAATGGATTTTGTTGAATTAAAAATTTGGAAAGTTTTTAACATCAGCTTAATTGGGTATTGGGTGAGTTGTAAATGTTTTCGACAGTGATGCTAAGAATGAGCCAACTGTATATCATGTTTTAATTTGGTATGGGACTGGCCACCCCTTATTTTTAAAGGCGATAATTTCAAACGGTTTCGAAATGGGAGTTAAAACGGATTTTAAATTGATTTTTAAATGTTTTTAACTCTTGGAATTCTAAGTCGGTGAACATTAAGTAATTTTCAAGAGTTGTTTTAACTTCCAACTCTTCATTTCTTTGCCTTATAAAAGGAAGTCGTGGGCAACCCTTTTAACCTACTTTGGCACAAATTTTGGCAGCAAATATATTTTATATTCCTCTTCTTTTTATATACACATTGGCCCTTGAGATTTGTGAGTTCCAACCTTAGATTAGAGGTGTTCTTGGGGCTATTTTGTTGAAGGTTCTTAGAGGAGCTTTTGTAGATCTTTTGAGTTGATCTTGAGGATGTGATCATTGTTTCTCATCATGGTTTGAGGTATGGGGTTTTACACAATATGCTCCTTAAATCTCGCGAGTGTCATTCTCTTTGAATTCTTGTTTAATTGAACTCATATTTGAATTGATAAATTCATTGAAATCTCGAAAATAATTGTTGAAATTATTTTGATTCATGTGGTATCATTATATTGTTGATGAGCACGTTGTCATGATATTTTAATATGGCACGGATGTTGGGCACCCGCCAAAATTCCTGTTTCCCGGGCTATGGCTTAATAAAGCATATACGGATGTGGTGAGGCCTGGTGACCCGATTAAAGTGTTGAAAAATTATATTGATAAATGCTTTGAGATTTGCATTTTGATTTGAATATTCGTACTCGTGTTGTTACGCTTTATTCATTGCTAATCCATATTTGTTGAGCATCTTTCCTGTCGTATTGTGTACGTCACCATATTTTCTTTTAGTTGGCAGGTTAGCGTGGATTGGGACGCTATGGACCAATTGGGATTATTTTAGCGTGGATTATTTTGGGAAGAATATTTTTGGAAGACTTGTATTATTTTGATGTATAGAGCATTGAAGATTTCTATTTATTTTTCGAGTTAGATGTTGTATTTATTCGAGAGACTTGTTGTATTTGAAGAATTGAGATTAGTGGATTTATATTATTGTGGGTTTATTTAGATGCTCTATACCTTGTCACTTGTGGATTTGGATTTAGAAAGAGATAACTGAATCCTGTGGGCGATAAGCCCTAACTAAGAGAACACTGTGAATCAATTGAAGATAAGCGTCTAAGCAATACTCCATAGCTCCCTAGCTCGTCAAGATCAACTAAGGTTGGCGTCCCTGCTGCTGGACACCTGATATAGAAGATACAATAGAAAAGAAAATATGCAAGGAAACGGGTCAGAGCCCGATTGTGAAAATGATTTTTAAAACAGCAAGTATTTAACAAGTGCAATAAAGCATTTATTATGTACATGTTAAATCTAACTCTCACTTGCTATTCTCACCTCTCAACTAGAGTGCACACTTAACGTTTCCTATTAACCTCCCAGTTAATGGTTCCTCTTTTCTAGTCTCCCGATAATCCCATTCCCATATCATAATCCCCGTATGTCCCATACCATACGTCACATTATTATTCATTCACATTTCTCATTTATATGAATCGTTTCTCATTAACATGAATCATTAATATGAATTAAGCTTTTCAATTCTATAATAATAAACATTCATTAACTTAATTCCATTATCTTTCTCTATTCACCGTTATCTACAATTATCACCGTAGATAGATTTAACCACAATATATATCCATTCAATCATTTAAGTTTACAAGAGGGTTTAATCCTAAGTGAAAGAAGATTTGTTTATAAGAGATTTGAAACTATCGGTTTTAAACCTTAATTAAAGGGAGAATTTAATTTGTAGTAATTCGGGAGATATGGCGATATGGACCAGTAGGGTATAAGTGACTTCGTACTGAATATATGTTGAGGAAAAACCTATTGGAACCTTGTGTATTAAGTGAGGGTAGCCTTAGGGTTACAATTTGAACATCAAGGACTGAGTTTAAGCTCATTATTGATTTCGCAGGGGCTGAGTGTAGTACAAGAGCGTAGTGGTATGGCTACTGGATAGAGATGGGAGTTTAGAACACATTTGGTTGAAAGAGGGTATGAGGTTATCCCGATCGCGTATTTGAAGTTGACTTACCTCCTCGATCGACAAAGTTAAGTCGTAGTGTATTGGAGGGGTACAAAAATATACGCATCGATTCCTATATTCGACGAACGATTCTCCCCCGATAATATGATTGATTAATTGGCATCTATGGAGATAGTTTTTTATTACAAGCGGGTTCAAGGCTGCTTTTTTGTTCTCCTTGCTGCCACTAAATTTTAGGGATTCGTCCGTGTTTGGTGAAATGATCTTTGCTATTGCCGGACAGCTGTAGGATTTCATCCTATCCAAGCATGGCCGAACTAATGGCCGCTCTTCAGGCTTCTTTCATACAACCAACATATGAGCGCGACCTTTTTGCTCGCATCTAGTCTCTCCGACAGGATATATCTACGGTGGAGTATACTAAGTAGTTCCAGCTCCTTTGCACCAGGGTTCGTCTTCCCGAGACTGAGGATCAGCGGATCAACCGCCATATTTTGAGGCTTCAGCCATATATTCAGCGTGATCTGTGATTGCGAGAGATACCGACCTTTTTTAAGGCGGTAGAGTATGCTATCAAGGTCGAGGCCTATCACGCGGCACCAGCAATTCCACCAGTCTCATGAGCTCCACCTCCATCGATTTCTACTTCCACTCCTCCTCCAGTATCGGGCCTATTTTAATGACTTTGAATCAAAGTCGTTAAAAGAGAAAACAAATTGGAGCGGTTTTAGCCCATACCACAATTGTTGTTGCTTCAATTTAATTATGATCCCAAGTTTGAGGAAAAAATTTGGCCACTCCCATTTTTTTGCAAAATCATTTTTGGGTCCCCCAAATTTTCCATCTTCTAGGCTGCATATTTTGGAAATTTTGTCGGCTCTAACATTTCATTGTTCAAGGACGAATTTTTTTTATTTTGGGGTGGGAGGAAAAGAAGAGGCGAATAGAATCACTACACTATTACGGCCAACTATACCGAATGTTCTATCATTTTCTCATAGTAAATAAATTACTCCATCTTGGGCGGATAGCGGGAATCGAACCCGCGTCTTCTCCTTGGCAAAGAGAAATTTTACCATTCGACCATATCCGCATTTTTTTCGTTCTTGATACACAATATGTCCACACATATATAATATAATATATATATGCCTGGATCATATTTGTGCAGTTTCAAAGGAGGGGAGAACGATGTAGATAGGGTTGATAGTTTTGTTTTGTTAATTGATTAGTACTGATTGTAATAAAAACAAGGTTCAAGTCCTCTTTAGGAAATATTATAGTAAGTGAAGGGCTTTTTAGACTTTTAATACATTCCTAGTTGCAGTAGGATGACATTTTAGTATAAATAGGTGATGATGCACGGAGATTACTATAATTCTTTGATTGTTAATAAAATTTCGGATTGTATTTGGTGTACTTTTTTTTCTTTGGATTCAATTGGTGGTGTTTGCATCAAATCCAACCGTCAATAATCGATTCACAATCGTCGTAAGCTAAAGCTAAATCTAGACCTAAACCAAATTGATTCACTGTCAATAAAAAATCAAAACAATAAATGATTAAGATATCGATATAAAGCCTCAGATCTTAAAATCTGAACCGAAATCGAACTCAAAACTAGATCGATGTGTAGAAACCTCAGATCTTGAACTAATCAAACCCAAATCACAAAATATTTGTCCAAACCTCAATTCTTGAACTAATCAAACCCATGTCGCAAAATATTCCCAAAATGCTTTGAACAAAGAATTCACAAAAGATGAAAGGAGAAGATAGAGGACAGAAAAAAATAATGGAAGAGAGAGGATGGCAGCAATGTGCTTGGGCACCAGTGGGATGAGGTGGGGTTGGTGGGTGAGATTAAGAGATAAGAGTGAATGAGAGGCAACAAATTTAATCAGAATTTATGTGTTTGGGAAACATGGATAAGTTATACACATTTGGGATAAGTCCAATTTGATGTAGTTTATTATTTCTGGAAGGGTATTATACTATCATTCTCCTTTTCACACTTCTGTTAACACCATCCCTGCAATTGGACCAAAATAAAATGGGTTGAAAGTACCAAGGACAGGGCTGTCATGTAAAAATATATAGGTTAGTAACCCGAAAATCCACAATAGTATAGGAGGTTTATTGTGATTAACACATTATAAAGAGATGAATGTCTTCATCGTTTAAAAAACTTAAGTGACTTTTGTATTGCACATGACGTATTTCTATTAATAACGGATCCGGACTTAAATGTAATGGGTCAAAAGTGTGGGAGCGACTTTAAGAGGTCTGCCGACCCTGAAACATTGGGGTTAATGTAATTAACCCTTTCTAATAAATATAAATAAATTATCTCTCTAAGCGTGGGAATTTGTATGTATTATCTATTAGTAGTGGCAGTAGAATTCTTATTTGATTTCGTCTCTTCTAGTTCTTTCTTTAAATATCCATGAACGATACAGTTTTAATCTCTCAACCTTATCCCTCGATCTCTCATGGGAAGTATATTCATTGTCACCTTTTTGTTCTTTAGGCGGCCCTAACACACCAAATGTCACCCTTTTGTTCTTCATGTGACCCTAACACGTGAAATAAGTATTTATAGTGAAAATTGTAACGCAAATAAAATCCGTCCTTGCCTATGATAAGTCCCATGTAAAATAAATGTCTTGGATTTATTTTATTATTATCCATCCAAATAACTGAAAAATGATATGGTGTTTTGATTGGAATAGTAGAAATGATCATTATTGACCAAGTATATCTCGAAGTCTCCGAACATGTCCATAGATTCTTTAATATCATTCACTTTGGTTTGGAGTCAAGGAATTTTATTGAATTTACTAAAATTAAGACAATTTTGTGTTATTTAATATGTGGCGACAGAGCTAGTTGGATGTGGGAAGGGACCGATATACATCTTTCTCTAGCGTTAAGGCCTCTCAAATCGGGACATTATCCACTCAATACAAGATGTTGCCAGTACGATGCACACATAAACATATGATATTTTGGGTTGTGCGATCAGATAATTCCAACAGCTGTTTACCTCAAGTAATCCCCACTACACGGCCCAAGAGGTGTCCTAAGGACTGTGAAACAGCAGATTCATAGCGAGATGAATGAGCTTGCTACAGACGAGTTCACTTCCTCTATGGTACACTCTGCCCCAAATCAAACGTTTCGCACAAAAGCACCCGGAACCGATGATATGCCAGCACTTTTGCATCAGAAGTAATGGCATATCATACCGTGCCCATCCCCAAAGTAAAGAGTCCAGAGAACATGATCCACTTTAGGCCTATAACCTGTGCAATAAGTTGTATAAAATTCCATCAAAGTTCTTGTTAATAGGCTTAAAAGGTGCTGCATTACATTATTTCTGAGTTCCAAAGTGCTTTTATTCCTGGAAGAATGATCACCGACAATGAGATCGTGGCCATGAAATTATGCATCTCTTAAAAAACAAGTGAGGGGGTCAAGAAGGGAGTATAGTCCTTAAGCTTGATATGAGCAAAGTGTATGATAGAGTCGACAGAGTCAAGAGTGGTCATTGCTCCGGAATGTAATTTTAAAACTTGGTTCTGAGCAAAGATGAGTCAATCTTATTATGACTTGTGTGAATTCTGTCTAGTATTCAGTCTTGATAAATAAAGAGCAACAAGGTTTCTTCATGCCATCACAGGAATCTGACAAGGAGACCCCCATTCTCCTTATTTATATCTTTATGTGCATAAGATTTATCATCTCTCCCAAAAGATGCTGAAGACAAAGGACTTATTATAGGGGTGATAGTCCACAGAGGACGTTGGTCGATTTCACACATTCTCTTCCCAGACGACAGTTTAATCTTTACATCGACGACACCGGAGGAGGGAATACAAATTCAACAACTCTTGGCGATATATGAAGCTGCATTGGGTCAGAAGATCAACTTTGATACAAGAGCTATTGTATTCAGCAAAAACCCACCGACACGGGTGGAGGAAGAGATTGCTCAAACCCTTGATGTTGTTACTGTTAAGCGTCTACCGACCATCACAGGGAGTTCCATGAAGGAAGTGTTTGCCAACATTAGGGAAAGAATTCGGAAGAAGCCAAGGGGGTGGAAAGAAAAGCTATATCTCGGAAGAGGAAAGAAGTGCTTATAAATGCCGTTGCTCAGGCCATCCCTAGTTAAGTTATGATACTATGAGTTGTTTTCAACTTACTGTATGCCTTTGTGAAGAGATTGAAGTGCTGATCCAGTACCACTAGTGGGGTTGTAGACGGAATGAGAAACAGATTCAGTGGGTTGGTTGGGAGCGTATGTGCCAACCAAAACATAAAGGGGGTTTGGGATTTCGAGACCTAAGAATTTTCAATATGGCGTTGTTGTCTAACCAAGCATGGAAGTAATCAAATTTTTGACACTTCATAACTAAAGTCTTTAAAAAAAATACTTCGCTCATCGTTCTTTTTGGACAGCGCTGTGTGGGTGTAAACCATCACTTATATGGAGGAATGTATGGAAAAGTCTGTGTACTGGAATTTGTCTCTCAATGGCGGAAAGGACGGTAGGAATGTTAGCATATGGGAAGATAGGTTGATATCAACGCCAATCAGTTTTAAGGTGGTTTCACCCAGAAGTGATCCTGCGACCGTGTTGAAGGTTTATGATTTTGTTGATTGCGAGACCAAGCCATGGAACCCTGATCATGAGCACATTTTCGCCTCACAAAGCAACAACAACTATCCAAGAGACGTTTCAACTAAGAGGGCTTGTCATGTGATTCGGGTGAGAAATTTACATCGATTTCTTCTGGGAGAGAAATGGGCTATTGTACAAATCATAATAAAGTGGAAATATTTATTTGGCAGTTATGGCTGAATGATCTTCCTATGAAGAATAGGCTTATTACCCGTAAGATTCAAGTTGACAATAGATGTGTGAGGTGTGGGGCCAATGGCGACTCAGCACTTCATGTTATGAGGGACTGCCATCTTGCAACAGAAATGTGGAGAACTGCAAATATCATGTTTAATGATAAGTTGAGGTTCAGTAGATGGAAAACATTGGAAAGAATGGTAGTGTGCTTCTTTTCTGGATAGAAAATTTGATTTGGTAGCTGTCATTTCATGGAATTTGTGGTTTAGTCACAATACCATAAAGCATGGCAAGTCACGCAAGGATCCTAGGTATATTACGGAATTTCGTCCGAATTCTTGCAAGAATCTATTGCAGCCCGGGTTATCCCATCATCTATGGCAACTGAACACCCATCGGGGTGGCAGCCACCCATCACTCCCATTTTCAAAATCAATTTCGACGTAGCCCTGTTCGGAAAAGAAATTGGAATTGGTATTGGTGTAGTGGTCCATATGAGACGGGAGACTTCTATGCGGGTATGTCCATGACAATGGAGTGGTGTGATAGTCCTAATACGACTGAAGCATTGGCAGCTCGCGAGGCTAGTTGGTTTGCTTTAGAGTTAGGCTTATGAAATGCCCATCTTGAGGGAGAAGCCCTTTCAACTGTAAAGTCATTGCAATCTGCAGTAGATCTTTCTCCTTTGGGTGTTATTATTGAAGACATTACGGTTGTTTTAGGGTGTTGCACGTGTTGGAATGTCTCGTTTGTGTATCGTGTGTCAAGCGTACAGGGAATAGAGTGCCTCATTGTCTAGCTAAATATGGCAATCATGTAGACTCTAAACTGGAGTGGATGGAAGAGGCTCCTGATTGCTTGTTGCCTCTCCTCCTCCAATGTGATATAAATGACTCCAAAATCAAGTCTCTCATTTTCTGTTCAATAAACTATGCGTCAGCAAAGAGAAAAATTGCCTCCTTGTTTTATCTATTTGTGGTAATCAACTAATCAAGAGTAAGTTTGATTGCAAAGTTAGTAAAATATTGAAAACGAATTTTCTTTTAAAAAAAGGTAGAAAGTGAGAGAGTGATTTTAGTAAGATATTTCTTGTTTTTCCTGTTTTTTATGGAATTCAATTCTTTAGTGGTTAATAATTAATGTTTTCCATCAAAAATAGAGCACGCAACACATTTTAGACTATTGCCAACACACATTAAAACACGACAAAAGTTATTAACAAGTGAATAATTATTTTCAAAGAAAATTGTAATGTCAATGAAACATGATGTAAGTCATCTGTGAGATGAAGGGAAAGAGGGAGGTGAGGCCTAGTGGGGGCTTGAGTCCCCACAACTTAAAAAAAAGAAATATATATATATATACACACACATTTATATGCTTCTTTAAAAATATAGGTATAAATAAGTAAAGTAGTAAATATGCTTGTTATCGTTAATTTTATGGTTAAGGCCAGAATTAATTTTATGATTAAAGTTGGGGATATTGTTGGTCTAAATTTAAATGTTGGTTTAAATTTGACATTGATGAAATTATTTTTGTTAAAACAATTAACTCATGGATAAGTATTTTTTTTTAAAAATATGTATGTCTTGTTTCTCTCCCTCTCTATTTATCTTTCTTGATGCTAAATTTTGGGTTAATCTAGGTTTATGTTTATAAGGGCTAATGTTAAGGTTGATTTTAGGGAATGTTGGTTTAAACTACAAATTGAATTTTTTATTGTGCTTCCATTTTTTTGGTTTTCAAATCTTTAATCAATCAATATTTGTGTTCTCTTTCCATTAAATTAAATAAATATTTTGGTAATTCTTTAGTAAATACTCAAAAAAAATCAGCTCGGGGGCTCTCGGCCCCAAACCCGCACAAATTGTCATTAAATTCGCCCCCACTCTTAGGAAATCTTGCTCCATCCTTATTAAGATGTATAACTTTATTTATAATTTCTCTAAAACAAAATAGAAGAACGTGTTTCAAATAAGGTAAATCTATGTAATGGTGAACAATCAATGAGGAAGGAGGGACTGTTTAATAATCATTTCTTGATCATTCATTAGTACATCTAATTATTATGTTGTATTTTTGTATTATATAAATTGCCTTCTTGGACTTCAAGTATACAATGAAACTTAGTAACTTTGAATATGTATTTGGATATATGAAAGAATTAAGTATAAAACATAATTATTATATTACAATCTCAATCCTATACAATTGCCGAAGATATCCCTATTTTTGCTTAACATGTATTGCACACGATGCACCGCTGCTAATAAACATGGATTATGTCAGGTTCTTAACCTGATTGAATCTTTTTAGGATTTAGAATTGAGAACTGAGGTTAGAGATGAAATGCAAAAATAGAGATAGATGTGACATAGAAAGAGAAATGAGAGAGAAAAGATTTCATTTAATTCATGGATGCATTTACAATTACAGCAACATACTATATAAAGATCAATTATAACTACCTAACTAACAATTGCTGAGCTGTCCTAACCAACTAACCATTTATGTTACAATCTTTTACAACTCGTTAAAATACACAATACGATCGCGTTTCACTTTCATTTCCCTTCCAATGGTATGAATTGATTTAACAATTAGGGATCTCATCATAGCTCCTCCTTTAAAGCACCCTTGTCCTCAAGGATCGAGAAAAGGAAATTGACGAGTGATCTTGTCATAGTCCTCCCACGTCGCATCAGCTGGTTGAGTATGGGACCGCTGGACAAGGACATGTGTACTGGCATGGTTACCCTTGCGCACCATCTATCGGTCAGTCCAAGATAGCAACTGGATCCAAAAGAAATTGATCACTGCTAGTAGGAGGTAGCTGGAGCTCAGCTACGATACTTTCTCCTATTTTCTTTTTCAACATGGATACATGAAAAATAGGGTGTAAAAGTGATGAAGATGGGAAACCTAGCTTACAGGCTACTATGCCAATTTTTTAAACCACTTGATCAGGCCCATAGAACTTAGGAGCTAACTTGAGATTGCGTCTCATGGCTACAGAGCACTGTCTATAGGCTGTCTATAGGGCTGCAGATGTAAATAAATCCAATCTCCCATAATTATCCTCTCGATTCTGTGCTTATCCACAAAAAATTTCATACGTTCTTGTGCATGTTGCAGTCTGTCTTTCAGGAGCTTCATAGTTACTTTTCTTTCTGCTAAAAATGTGTCGACCTCCTAATTTGGTGTGTTGGGTAGTTGGGGAATGGCCAAGTGTGGTGGAGGGTAACCATATAGTGCTTCAAAAGGGGTGGTTTGGAGAGAAGAACAGTAAGAGGTGTTATACCACCACTCAGCTAGGGATAGCCATAAAGACCAATTTTTTGGTTAGTCTGACCATAGTTGTCAAATCGCGAATCGTATCGTGAATCGTTTACCCCCCGAATCGCGAATCGTGAATCGTATCGGTCGAATCGGAACCAAACGATAAAAACGTAGTAAAACATATGTAAATGGAATTTAACACTATAGAATTGGTAATTAAGCGTAATATGACAAAAAACTAATCATAGCACATGATAATATACCAAAATATATCACAAAAATTAACCGTAGTACATGTTCTCATCCATTTTAAGCTTAAAAATGTAAAAAACAAAAATATTTCATAAAACAGCCTACATATTAATTTAAAACACCCTACATAAAACAAATATATATATATATCATAAAGAGCCTATATATTAATTTAATGTAAAAAAATCGCGAAAAAAAAAAAAAAAAAAAAGTGAATCGGACCGAATCGTGAATCGGACCGAATCGTGAATCGGACCGAATCGGACCCGAATCGGAAGATTCGAATCGTGAATCGCCGATTCGGTCCGATTCTTTAGACATTTGCGATTCGAAGGTTGATTCGAATCGTTTTGGTAGTGAATCGAATCGAATCGTCCGATTCGAATCGCGAATCGGACGATTTTGACAACTATGAGTCTGACACATACACCTGAGATAATTCTCAAGAAATTGGTTAACTCTCTGATTGGTCATCTGTTTGAGGGTGATAAGTTATTGAATGGTTTAGAGTAGTGCCTACCAGTTTAAAGAAATGAGTCCAAAAAGAACTAAGAAACAAGGGATCTGGGATCTCTGTTAGAAACTATAGTTGAGGGTAGACCATGAAGCTTATGGAAATGATCAAAGAGTTGAGCAATTTTAGAGGTTGTATAGGGGTGTATTAAGGCTATAAAGTGGGCATATTTAGTGAATTTAACCACTATGACATATATAGAAGTTTTTGGGTTTGAAATAGGGAGACCTCTATAAAATCCATAGCAATATCAGTCTAGGATTGATTAGGTATTAGAAGAGGGTTTAAAAGTCCAGGTTAGGGAATATGCTCTCCATTATTCCATTAGCAAGCATCACATTCAGACGCCCATTGTTTCACATCCTGTTTGAGGCTTGGCCAGAAAAAGAATTGTTCCACCATTTTGACTGTAACCTTGCAGTCTGAGTGGCCACCTGAGCCTAATTGATGTAGATTTTTAATGACTTGCTTTCTCAATTCAGTATTGCAACCAATATAAAGCCTTCCTTAAATCTGAGGGTATCCTGTTCATAGGTATATCTAGTTGCTAGGGCAGATTGAAAGGCCACTAGCACCATAACTTGTTATACTAGTTCATCACTATGTAAGTTGTTGTGGATGTCAATCTAACTGGAGACTGGATAATACCTTGTATTGACCTTCCTCTTCTGCCCTCTTCTGAATAAGGCATCAGCAGCCTTGTTTTCACTCCCCTTTTTGTAAATGATGGTGTAATCGAATCCTAACAACTTGGTGATCCATTTTTTGTTGTAACATAGACGATACCTTTTGCTCCATTAAGTATTTAAAACTCTGATAATCGGTCTTAATTATGAATTGTTGCCCCCACAAAGATGATCTCCATTTCTTCACTGCCCAAAGTGCTTTCCCATAAGTTGACAAGCCCATTTTTCTTGGAGGCAAGGCCTTGCTTAAAAAGGCTAATGGTTTACCTTCTTACATTAATGCTGCACCAATTCCCTCTTTACTAGCATCAGTTTCTACCACAAAAGTCTTACAGAAATTAGGTAACACTAGTACATGTATAGAGGCCATAGCTTGCTTAAGTGACTGGAAAGTCTCAATGGCAGCATCTGACCAATGAAATTATTTGTTTTTTAGCATCTGTGTGGGGGGTCTACTGATGAGGCCATAGCCTCTATCAAACCTCTTGTGGTAACCACTAAGCCCAAAAAATCCACATAGGGCCTTGATAGACTTAAGTAAGGGCCAGTCAAGTATTGCCTCCACTTTAGTTCTATCAGCAGCCCCTCCTTCATAGGATATGATATGATCCAGGTATTCAAACTAAGCTTGGCCAAAAGAGCACTTAGATTTCTTGGCATATAGTTGATGTTGCCTTAGTAGTTGCAGTGTGATTTGTAAATGCTGCACATGAGTATCTAAAGGAGGGCCATATACCAAAATGTCATCAAAGAAGACTAGTATAAACTTTCATAAATACGATTTAAAAACAGTGTTCATGAGTAATTGAAAGGAGGCAGGAGCATTAGTAAGGCCAAAGGGCATTACTAAAAATTCATAGTGGCACTCGTGTGTTCTAAAGGCAATCTTGTGAATGTCTAAGTCATAACTCTAATCTGGTGGCATCCTGACCTTATGTCCAGTTTGAAAAACACCTTAGCACCTTGGAGCTCATCTAATAGTACATTAATGATAGGAGTTGGAAATTTATTTATTTATGGTGATTAGAGTTTAGTTCCCTATAATCTATAAACATTCTCCTGTTTGGTCTTTTTTCCTCACAAAAAATACTGGGAAACAAAAGGGACTACAGGAAGGTCTGATCAGACTGCAATAGTTCATTTATGATTTTCTCAATCCCAACCTTTTGAACATGAGGATATCTGTAAGGTCTCACACTTACAGGGTACTGCCTTCTTTTAAAGTAAAGTAGTGATCTTGTGCTCTCTTAGGAAGTAACCCCTTTGGTTCACTAGAAACATCTTCAAATTCTTTTAAAAGAGACAATAGTATAGGAGGGGTTTCTACCTCTTCATGTCCTGTGGCAGTTATTGAACATAGATGGGCATGATAGTGTAGTAACTGTCCCTACACAGGTTGTGCATAGCCTTGCTGATGATGATTTTGAGTTGTGCTTCTTCCTTTACTCCTGATAACTTGATAAATGCATTGGTCGACCATCCCTTTGGAAGTTGAGTCTTAGTTCCTTGAAATTGAACAACACATCCCCAAGGCTCTCAAGCCATTCAACACCTAATACCATGTCACAACCTCCCAATTTAAGTATTCTTATGTTGGCCACAAATTCTTCTCCTTGAATTTGCCAACATAAATCTCGATACTTCGTATTCTTGGTAACCTTATTCCCATCAGCTATGATAACCCCATATATTGGAAGAGGCCACATAAAACACCCAACTTTTTTTTGCAGTTATAGGGTCTAAAAAATGATGGATCTATCCCAATGCTGAAATCTCGTTTCTTGGACTTTCCTTAGTTTGATGCGAGGGTGAACCAGACATGGCTTGCAAAGATATTGACATATCAATCCCTTCTTCCCACGATTCTTCATGTGTGTTTGATTCCTTGTCTTGGTTGTCCTCTTCTATGTGATCTGCCGCATGAATGAGCATATGAATACTCATTTTCTTACATTTATAACCAAAAGAAAAGGTTTCATCGCATTGGTAGCACATGCCTTTCTTCTTGTTTGCATCTCAAACGGAGTGATTCTTTTTAAAAGGGGTAGGTGTATACGGTTCTTGACAGGGTAGGTGGGGTTATTATTAAGTTTATGGTTATTTTTGTCTATTGGGTTAAAACTTGGAGTGGTAGGTTGAGGGTTTCATTAGAGTTTAGCTAATGACATGGCATGGTCTAGTGATCAAGATTCCATCATCTTTACCACCACTATGATCTCACGTTTAAGACCACTAATGAAACTAGATATGAAGTAACTTTTAGATAGGCATTTGTTATGTGCTATTCCTAAAGGTTTCAATTCCTCAAAACCTTTCTTGGTAATATGTGAGTCCCCTCTTGGTGCTATTTACTGAATTCAACCACAACATCATCATCGAATCCATCAGGAGGAAACCTTCGGCAAAGTTATCCTACAAATTCTTCCCACTTCACTTGTACTGCTCTAATAGAGTGAAACCAGCTTGCAGCACTTCCCTCAAGATGTAGAGAAGCAAATTTGTACTTCTAGTATGAGACTAAACACAGAGTAACTTTGAATTTGTTGAATACCCAACTTCCGGGATCCTTTCCACTAAATCTTGGACATGTAACACCCCGTATTTTTAACGATTTTTATATTGGGATTAATTAAATTAACACGGGAAATTGATAAGAAATTAATCCGGATTAAAATAAATATTAATTAACAAGACAAGGGTAATATTTATTTGTATGAATTATATTGAGTATCACTTAGAGAACGAGTAGTAAATTAGTAACAACGTATTACGATTGTCGTGAGTGAGAAATACGGCAATTACGGTAATTTAGTCAGGACGCACGTGTCAGTCGTGTCGGGACTTAAATTTATGCGATAAAATGTTATTTATTAATGGGTCATCCAAATGGTCATTTCGAGTGCGCCAGTGTGTCCAGCTTGCAGCACTTCCCTCAAGATGTAGAGAAGCAAATTTGTACTTTTGGTATGAGACTAAACACAGAGTAACTTTGAATTTGTTGAATACCCAACTTCTGGGATCCTTTCCACTAAATCTTGGACATGTAACACCCCGTATTTTTAACGATTTTTATATTGGGATTAATTAAATTAACACGGGAAATTGATAAGAAATTAATCCGGATTAAAATAAATATTAATTAACAAGACAAGGGTAATATTTATTTGTATGAATTATATTGAGTATCACTTAGAGAACAAGTAGTAAATTAGTAACAACGTATTACGATTGTCGTGAGTGAGAAATACGGCATTTACGGTAATTTAGTCGAGACGCACGTGTCAGTCATGTCGGGACTTAAATTTATGAGATAAAATGTTATTTATTTATGGGTCATTCAAATGGTCATTTCGAGTGCGCCAGTCTGTCCGGGAGGGTCGAAATTGCCAGAAAAGTGTATTCGGAGGTTTGAATTGGGTCCCGGGGCATTTTTAGACAAAACCGGCACCCCAAAGGGGTATTTTAGTCTAAAAACGGGACCTACGAATTTAGTATGTTTATATCAGCACGTGGGTTGAGGATGTTAGGGTTAAGGGTTACAAAAATACAGGGAGGCCATTTGAGCAGGAAGGTGAAGGTCTCCAAAGCTCCCCACACCACTTTTGCACCACCACCGGAGTTTAAATCGGAAGGAGAGGAAGACAAACCTACCATCTTTCTGCACAAATCAGACCTACAATCTCAAGGCAAGTGTTTATTTTGCATGTTTCTAAAAGGTTATAATACCCATGCAGTGCAGGGTTTTATATTTGATGATAAATTGATGTTCTTGGGGATTTTGAGAATTAAACACATGAATCTTGGGTGGGATCCGCAAGTAGATTAAATCCCTATGTGAATAGAAAACGAAATTAGAGTATATGTGATGATAATAATGGAAGGAATCTGGATTTTGGATTGAAAGAGATGAAGAACAATGAAAACTAGGGTTTTAAGGATTTTTGAAAAAAAATCGGTTCTTGGATTAAATTCGTGGTAATTTAACGTTAGATTTGCGTTGAAAATCATTCGTATACACTTATACTATGTTTAGTAATGTTGGTTTGAAATTTGGTTAAGTTTCATGAAGAATTGAGAAAGTTGTAATGGTGGAAAAATCGTAGAACGTAAGGAAGAAGAGAACTGACGGTTTTCAAATCGATTCGGCCCAAGGGCGAATCAATTCGGAAAGCGAATAGATTCAGCCATTGGGCGAATCGATTCGGTTTCCCAGATTTTGATAATTTTCCCCTTTTAAGCCTAGAACTTGTGAATAATGATCGGGTGGACTTTTGAGATAACTTTAAAATATAGTGAGAGATGTTTTGATTTTCAATGGACTAATGGTAGGATTAGGACTTAGTCATAAATGAGAAGAATTAAGACTAAGATTAATTAGGCATAATTTGCAATGTAAGTGAATTCGAGAGAATGAGAACGAATCACGGAGAGAATGAGTGATCCTATGATAAAGACCAGTAGGGTATGAGGCTATAACTACTGAAATAACTTAAGGGGTAACTAGGGCCCTTCAGTTAGAGAATAATACTCGGAAAAATACGATAGAGAGTTATAAATCGTAAATTGAGAAGTACGATAAGTGTTTAAGAGATGTATATCGATACTACGTACGAAGGATAATTATAGGTTGAGTGTATACCTATACGAATTATATTATAGGTGGAGTGTATACATATATAGATTATATTATAGGTTGAGTGGATATCTATGCGGATTATATTATAGGTGGAGTGTATACCTATACGGATTATATTTATAGGTTGTGTGTATGCATATACGAATTATATTTATAGGTTGTGTGTATGCCTATACGCGACATATGGATAGGTCGTGTGTATGCCTATTATGTGCTTCCTTATGTGTGTGAACATACCTACGCTGCCTGTTATCACGGGAGGTTCCGCGTCGTGGATAGCCTTATCCTGATGAGCCCATTGGGGGGATTTTAGACTTGTGCCCCAAAACATAGAACTTAGGATTGAGCACTAGTTGTGTGTATGATAGTGTGACCGGTGCGTTAGGTGTGTGCGTAGCGCAAGGGCTTAGAATTATGTTCGCCTCCATTGTATATTGTTTGATTTATGGTTCGAGGAGACATTCCAAACCGATAGTCCTTGATGTGGTACGAGAAGTACATGGACTTGATAGCAGAGTATGCAAGTGTGCATCGCGGTGGCCAGTCCGGGAGATGCTGTATATATATATATATATATATATATATAGTGTGTGTGTGTGTGTGTGTGTGAGACATGTATATATACTTGGGTAATTTATCCTACTTATGTGCAATAGTAGGGAGACTAGATAGTGTATATCTAAAAATATGTTTAATCTACTTAGTGTGTGATGGTAGTAAAGTTAGATAGCGTAGATCTAAAGATGATTTAAGTAGAGCAACTTAATGAAATGGTTTAATTATAACATACGTGAAATGTTAATTATGGTTAATAATACCATACGAGACATGTTAATTATAAGTATTACTATAGCGTACTGTATGGGCGGTACGGGAAAGTTAAAGTGATATTTAACTAAGGACTTAATAAGTAAATATTGAAATACTGTAGTGTACTGTATGGGCGGTACTGGGTAGTCAAACCTGTTAGTGGTTAGATAATTATTGATGAGACCTAGATGGGCTAGGTAGCAAAGCTATAGGTAGTAGACGTTAAGCGTGCACATTAGTTGAGAGGTGAGGAAGTCAAGAGAGCGTAAGTTGAGCTAATATGTGTAATCAATAACTGATTTTAAACTGTGATAAATACTTGTTAAATGTTTTCAAATGTTTTGGGTCTAACTCGTTTGCAAAATTATTTTTAAAACCTTTTAGGTGTCCAGCCACAGAGACGCCTAGTTTAATGATCTGTTCCAGGGATGCGTTAGCTGCAGCACTTGTGGATACTTGCAGGATTTGGATTAAACGCTTTAGTTGCTTCATTCATAGAGTAAGATTCGGTTTCAGTTATTTCATTTGGGCATGTCGCCCCTTCATCTATTTCATTTAATCTATTATATCGAACTATGTATTAGTGGTTTCAGTTTATTTCATAGACTCATAGTTGGACTTTTGTATTGTAAACCGATGGTTTATTCGGTTTTATTTATCAGGCTATTTATCTTGTGATGGATTCATATTATTATTTATGTTTGGGATGGCTTGGTTATTGCATTTAATTTCCGAATGTTGTTATTAATGAAAATAAAATTCGACACACGCTTAATTTAACATAGGTGATTAGTAATTAAAAAGTTTTTAAACAGTGATGCTAAGAATGAACCAGATGGGATTTCTGTTTGTTTTAATGAAGGACTGATCACCCGTGGTTAAACTAGGCGGGGTGTCACGGGACACTCCACATTAGGTACTTTATACCCATTGAATCCTCCCCACTTGGGTTGATCCAAATTTCTACCCTGAATCTATAAGAATTAATCCTTGGGGTGTTCCCAAGATGCTTTTTTGATTGCCAGTGATGGAATTCTCCAATTTCTTTTCAATTTTCTCAAATCTTTCATCAAATTTTTGGAATTGTTGGGTCCTATGAAGCCCGGACACTCTCCCGAAAGCCAACGTGTCGTGTCCAACAACGTGTCGGACACCTATGAAGCACGAACACTCTCCCGGAAGCCACGAGTCAGCTTTGACTCAAGTGATGGTGATTGTGCTTTATTTATGATTCTTAAGGTCAAAGTGTGTTTGAATTTTGTTTTGTATGAGCCATTTTCTTAATTTCATGTTAAGAATGCTCTAATAATGTATTTTATGGAGAAAATCTGTTTTAATTCATTAATATATATTTAAATATATATTATATATTTTACGTATCATAGCGTGTCGTATCCTAATTTTTGGATCAATCGCGTGTCGCGTATCCCGTGTCGAAACACGTATTACGTGTCCGTGCTTCATAGGTTGGGTCATAACAATCAAAGTCTCTAAGGATTGTTGGACCTCTTGTAATCTCTCATCCATTCCATCCTGTCTTTGTTGTATGTCTCCAAAACGATTTTCTACGGATTTTTGCAAATGCATTTGTCTAGTCTCATGCATAGTCTCATCCATTGATGAATTTTGGATTGGAAAAGAAATTAGTTTTCTGGGAGTTGTACAGGTTGTGAAATTGCAGAATCGAAGTTCTAATACCTTTTTGTCAGGTTCTTCGCCTGACTAAATCTTTAGCTATGGAATTTTAGTGTTTAGAAATGATAATTGAGGTTGGAGATGAAGAAGAAAAATACAGATAAAAGAGAGAGAGAGAGAAAAACGATAGAGAAAATATTCCATTTAATTCTTGGATGAATTTACAATTATAGCAGCTCCTATATAAATACCAACTGTAACTACCTAACTAACAACTGTTGAGTTATCCTAACTAACCATTTCTGTTACAATCTATTACAACTCGTTTAACTACACAATATGATTGTGTTTCACTTTCATTTCCCTTCCAACATTACAAATTGAATTAGGCATCTGACAATATTATTTTGTGGGAAGAAAAATTTCTTGTTTGGGAGTTTGGGGGAGAAAAGAAGGAAAGAAAAATTTTAGGATCAAATACCAAAAAGTCCCTCAAACATTTTTTAATACACATTTAGTCCAAGTCTTTTATTTTGAACCAAAAAGTCCCTTATTCTCTTATCTTTAAAGGTCCGCGCCAGCGGCATGGTAAAGCCTTTTTGGCATGGTGAAGGACTTTTCGGTGCAAAATAAATAGGCTTGGATTAAACGTGTATTAAAAAAAGTTTGAGGGACTATTTGGTATATTCCCCAAAATTTTATTAAGAAAGAAAATAAAAGAAGAGGAAATTAATAAGAGAGAACGAGAAAAGAAAATAAGAGAAACGAGTTTTAGGAGAGAAGAGAAAATAATATTTTTCTAGTTGTTAGAGAGTTATAATTTTTTTAAGAGAAATAAAGTACAATTCATTAAAAAACTTTCATTTCTTTCAATTTCTTTTCGATTTGAAAATTAAAAAAAAAAATCCTTTCTTTTCTCTACTTTTAAAATCTCAAACGACACTCTCTCATATTTAAACTCCAAAATGAAGGGAAAAAAACACAATTTCCCTTCTTTTTCCGTTCTTTATTCTCCAAAATAGAACTCACAAACAATGTCATAGAATGACTCTGATCTATATGAGATTTCATTAAAAACTGATGAACCTCATACCATCCTAACAGATGGTGCGTATAGGTGGACCTGATAAGCTAAAATGTGGTTTATTAGGCATTAATTGTGATTACAGGCAGCATGAATGTACATTATAATAATTGTAAAGACAGAAATACAGATGCAAAAAACATAAAATCAATTTATATAGCCTCGACCTTGAGTATAATTAAGAGAGAGACTTTATTGATATCCATATTAGAGGGTATTAGGGTTCTGAAGGGGAATTGTGAGCAAAATTAGAGTATCTGGGGAGAGAGAGTACCTGGGATGTGTGGTCGGAGAGAAGAGCGTTGAGGGTGGGGCTGGAAGTGCAGGATGGTTGACCAGCAGTGGCGGAATCCGCCAAATCCATCCCTCCACTACAAAAGTACGTACCAATTCAATTGAACCCTCCTCCTCCTCCTCAATTCCGATGTATTCTTCCCTTCCCTCTATCACCACTACGCGTATGACTCGGCTAAACAAATAAATTATGAAAATGTTATATGCCCCTGCCAGTAGCGTGCAAAAATTATCGAAACCATTGTGCGTGTGATATATAACTTATGAGGCATTTCCATGTGTATCCTATTTTACTTTTTTTCGGTTTTTACGGTCTAGTCTTTAAATTAATAATTTTGAACAAAAAAATCGGTGAATTAAATTTTAAACGATTAGATCCAACATATAAATACTGTTAATCTAAAAAAATCATAGACCTAATCGGCTATTGGAGGTTTCTCTGCAACTAACGACTATTCTCTGAAATCGAAAATAACATCAATCTTATACTTTTTTCGTCTGCCCTATAATCGATTACAGTGTTCTTAATCGATTCTACTTGTATCACTTGGATCTATCATTTGTAAGTTTATCTTTATCAGCAGTTGGTTTTTCTATTTTCAATCGATTACAATAAGTGTATGTCATTTGTTTTGATTCAAGAGACTCATTTTAATATTCATTCATGTGATTGAATAGATTTTTATATGTTATATATGTATATGTTTTTGTTTTGTGTTTTTTATGCATTTATGTTTGGATTTTTCATATATAAGTGATATTTATCAATATTTGTAATTGTTAGTTGAATGTGCTGAATGAATATTATTGATGTTTCATTCTAATTTTAAGAGTTCTTGATTTTGATTTGGTATTGAATCACTTATTGATATAGGTCCACACCAGCGAAAATAACCAGTTCGATATCAGTTTTCAAAGTACACGCAGTGTTTATAAAGTAAACGTGATTGTTTTTTTAAAAATATGTGTCTGTTTTATTGCTTCATGTATAGGTTTTAAAATTGTGCCTGTAATTTTATATTAATTATAAATAAATATTTTGATATTTCATTCATTAAATTATTTCACACATTTTTATAATTGTTGACCTTGAAGTAAATAATTTTCGTCTTTGTTTTACTGCAGGACATTATGGTAAGTAGTGTAATAGCAAGGTGTTGTTATTTGGATAATATGGCTTGTATTTAACTATTTGAAGATAGCTCATTAGATTTCATATGCAATGAATTGTGTATTAGGTTTACTAATTTGATAAGTGGGAGTTTTTCATTGAGGTATTCATTTGGTGATGAATGTCGGTTCATGTTGGTTTGTGACAACGGTGTTTGTTGTATGTTGCGGTCCCAATTGATCGTGAAAGCTAATTTCATTTGAATATACGTCATTGATTCATTACCATTGCCAAGTAATACATGTCGTGAACGGGTTGAATGCTCTAATTGAATTTTTGAAGGGGTTGACTGCAGTAATACAAGTTATGAGAGGGTTGGCAGTGGTGATACAAATACACAGAGGTTGGAGTCTTTATCATCAGGCACTGCAAATGATTTTAATAGTTGCATTGAAAATGACTTTTATCTTGGAGGTGTGGGGCCAAGTAAGTCGAAAGTCTATCTTTCGATGATTGGAAGACTTATATAAGTCATGAGCAGCAGTGTTTTGAAGGAGGTGTAGTGGAATTTCGGGATAAATTGCGAAAGTATGTCGTTGAGGTTGGGTTCAAGTATGTGTTTTTGAAGAATGATAAAACTCGAGTGACGGCTGAATGCTCTAAAAAGACTACTGAGAATTGCATGTGGAGAATTCATGCTTCATTATCTACAATAAATGGATACTTTTACATACGTGCAATGAATAATGAGCATACATGTAAAGGTGTCTTTCATAGTCCGTCAGCCAAAATGATAGCCTCCAAGTTGATTTCAATATTGGTAGCTGATGATCTTAGAGATAACCCGCTATTGAGACCAATTGATGTAGTTAGAGATATGAAGAAGAATTATGGTCTTGATATAGCTTATCAACATGCATGGCGTGCGAAAGAGATGGCTGTTGTTGATATACATGGCGATGAAAAGGTTTCTTATGCATTAATGAATAATTATCGTGACCTTCTATTGCAGTATAATCATGGGTCGCATTGCATCCTTGATGTGGAACATGAGAGTAAAAAATTCAAGAGAATATTTGTAATGTTTGGAGGATGTATTTATGGATTTCAATACTGCAGACCTGTTTTATTTCTTGATGGTGCCTTTTTGAAGAGCCGTTACCGTGGAACAATACTATCAGCTACTACAAGGAATGTGAACAATCATAAATTAATTCTAAATATTTTATTTTGTGTATTACATTGACCTTTTGTTTGCTCCATTCCATATCATCAAAATACAAGCATAAAAATATAAAATACCTTTGAATGTCTTTGTTTTAGTTCACGTGTACTTTTCATTTTCTGCGTGTATTTTCATGATATGTCTTATTATGTGTAATACTAAGTAAAGTACACGCATAGTACATGTCAAATACACGTGAATATTTTTTTTAATTTCACGTGTACTTTTTATTTTTATGCATGTATTTTGATGATGATGTTGTTATGTGTAATACTAAGTAAAGTACACGCATAGTACATGTCAAGTATACGTGAATGTTTTTGTTAATTTCACGTGTACTTTTTATTTTTATGCGTGTACTTTAATGATGATGTTGTTATGTTGAATACAAACTAAAGTACACGCATAGTACATGCCAAGTACACGAGAATGTTTTTCTTAATTTCACGTGTACTTTTCATTTTTATGTGTGTACTTTGATTATAGGTGTTGTTATTTAAAAATAATAAAGTCAAGTACACGTTAAAAATGTAAAGTACCTTTGAATGTTTTTGTTGAGTTCACCTCTACTTTACATTTTATGCGTGTATGTTGATGTCAGTGTTGTTAATAATAAAGCCAAGCAAAAGATTGGAAAGTAAACGCGCATGTTTTTTTTATCTTTTATCATGTGTACGGTACGTTGTTATGTTTTGTCTTGTTATTTACAAACAATTTAAATTAAACACATAATATATTTTCCATGTGTTTTTGGGTCTGCGCTAGCAGCATCAATTTTCAAAGTGTTGTACATGGATATGTTATTTATTTTAATTTTGATATATTTTTATATTTCAGGCCTTTTTCTTGTTGCATATGCTGTTGTTGATTCTGAAATCGAAGATAACTGGATGTGGTTTCTTGTCAATTTGCATATTGCAGTAGTTGAGCAATATCGAAACATAACATTTATATCTGATCGAAAACAATGGATTACTTGAAGCTGTTTCGAGGGTGTTCCCGTTGTCTGCACATTCCTATTGTATACATCGTTTACAAGGGAATATAAAAAAGAAAATTCGTGGGAATTATGCTGGATTTTGAAAGAAAATTGTTAAAAAAAATTTGTCTTGTGCATATGTTGTCTCAGTAGATGTATTTCACAAGCATATTGAAGCATTGAAGAAGGAAGGAGGAGCTGCTATTGTCGATTTCATTGATAGTTTGCCTCCCGATAATTGGTCTTGTGCATATTTCCCTGGTAAACGGTATGGTGACATGGCATCATGTGTTGCGGAGTCATTCAATTCATGGATATTGGAGGAAAGGCATTTACCAGTAATGAATATGCTTGATAAATTAAGAGTGGAGATTATGAATTTCAATGCAAACAAACTTGTTGAGTCTAACACTTGGACAAATGAGCTATGTCATTTTTTTCAAAAGTTACTGAATGAAAATTGGAATAAAAGCCAACATTGGACTATTAGTCGCTCAAGTCAAAATGTATTTGAAGTTCATTCAGAAGTGCGAGCAACAGTTGATTTAGAAGAAAGGACTTGTTCTTGTAAGAGTTGGCAGATTAGATGTTTTTCATGTTCACATGTTGTTTGTGTTGTGCGAAGGAAAGAGACCAGTATTTATGATTATATTGAGGAGTACTATAAGGTATCTTTCTACAGAAAATCACACTCGATACATATAGTTCCTCTTCATGATTTGATTTCCTTAAATATTCCTATTCCTAAAAATCCATCTGTCCTTCCACTAATGACTAAGAGACCGACAGGCAGGCCAAGAAATAAGAGAATAAAGTCTTCTGGTGAGATCACAGTAAGGGAAGTTACTTGCTCGAGGTGTAATAAAATGGGTCATTACAGGTCTACTTGTAAGGAACCCATTTGAGTATTTTTAAAATTGTTGAATTCATTCATTTGAACCATTTGATTGAATAAATTAATTAATAAATCATTTGTTTCATATAAATGAATGTAATTTATTTTTAAGTCTCATTTTTTAGTTTGTTTTATGTGTAGTTGTACACATATTTTTCATAAAATATACGTGATCATTTTTCCTGATGTTCACGTGTACTTTATATTTATATACGCATCTTATGTACAGTATACGCGCATTTTGATATCCAAAGAAATTTTATCAATGCGTGTACTTAATGAAATATGTGTGTACTTTATGAAATACACATAGAATACATAAAGTACACACATTTAAAAATGGATTTGGTCAGTTCAATATGCGTGTACTTTATAAAAGCATTAATGACATTTAAATTAGATTTACTTGATGAAATATGTGTGCACTTTATGATGTACATGCATGAAGTACACACATAATATAAATATAATATGCGTGTACTTGATGAAATTTACGTCTAATTTATGAAGTACACGCATTGATAATTAAAGTACACGCATTCAAATATAAGTGTACACGTATGTTTTAGCAAAGTACACGCATATTATATGACAAAAATCTAATTCAATATACGTGTACTTTATGTATTCTGCATGTAATTTTATTAAGTAGACATATATAAATGCATGTACTATTTGGAACATGATTTTGGACATTACAATGTGCTTGTACTTTAAAAAAGACACTTGGGTTACTCATATTCTTAAATTCCTATGTGTATTATGGTCCGCACCAGGCGTATTATTATACAAGTATTTCAATAGGCGTGTACTTTATAGACTATGCGTGTACTTTATAAAGTACACGTGTAATATATAAAGTACACGCATTTATATAATTGTTTGGGACAATATCTTGTTTGTGCTTTATAAAAAATTTGCGTGTATTATAATTTATAATACACGCAATCATATTTTGACAAACCAATTTTTTTACATTAAATGATATTAATGTTTACATTTTTTAGTATACACGTGATCATTTAAGGGTTCATGTGTACTTTACTATATTTGGTGTATGACATAAGTGAGAATACATGCATGAAAGAAATAAAATTTTTATTAAAAACAAAAAAATAAACTACAATTTTTCACATAACAAAGGCCGAAAAACTAAAGAAGGGTTCTATCATGGAAGTTTGTCAAAGGCATCTAGGGTGTCAGGAAGAGGGTCAATTAAATTCGATCAGTGTCGAATTTCTTCTTCTATGACAGCTACAAGGCCTTCAAGGAAAGCCTTCTTCTCCTTCAGCTGTGACACCCCGCCTAATAAAATACCGGGT
Organism: Sambucus nigra; assembly: GCA_949130495.1. Classification (NCBI taxonomy): domain Eukaryota; kingdom Viridiplantae; phylum Streptophyta; class Magnoliopsida; order Dipsacales; family Adoxaceae; genus Sambucus; species Sambucus nigra. The sequence goes on along the minus strand of OX422209.1, from coordinate 375,691,433 downwards.
AATCAGTCCTATACCAAATTAAAACAGGAATCCCAGTTGGATCATCCTTAGCATCACTGTCGAAAACTTTTTAAAACTTACTAACCACCTAGTATTCCAGAAACTGGTGCCAATTTTAACTTTTTAATTAATCAAAACAATACATGCGGAATTTAATATAAACCATTCACACAACTGAATGAAAGTAAATCGAATAATAATTACACAACTTGCCGAATAAATCACCGGCCACCAAATAAAATCAAATACAATTAATCAACACCTGAAAACTGTACCGAGAAGTCTGGGCGACAAGCCCTAAATAAAACTGAAACTGATACAAGATTTCCTACTCTAGGAATGAATGAATGATGCGTCTAATCCAAACTCCTGCTAGCATCCACATATGCCGCAGCTCCGTGTCCCTGGAATAGAATATCAATCCTGGCGTCCCTGTGGCTGGACACCTAAAAGGTTTTGAAAATAGTTTTATAGCAAGGGTTAGAACCCAAAACGTTTTGAAAATATTTAGCAAGTGAATTAACTGCAGTAATTTAAAATGCATGAATGCGCTTCATATTTAAGTTAGTGTCGCACTCCCTTGTGGACATTCTCACCCCTCCACTATTGTGCACACCTACCGGTTATCTTAACCCCACCTAGTTGTACTACCCCGTCCAACTAGTCCTGGAATAACCTTCCCTTGCCATACTACTCTAACTCGAGTATAATGATTCTTTGAATTATAAGTTATATCACAACCAACTTAATTAATTCCCCGTAAATAGTAACATATAACCGTATCACAAGTTATATAAAGTAAATACATCACCCACGGTATTATTTCCACAAATAATTAACTTAATTAATTTCCCATTAATTAACTGCATATAACTATAACCCGAGTTATATAAAGTAAATACATCACACACTGTATTATCATCTACATATAATATTTACTACCATATTATACGTACCTTTACTAACAACCACACATATATCATACGTATATCCATCCTTCCGAGTTTACCCTCACCGGATGATTCCTTCTAAAATGCTATCTCACTAGGTGTGCTCACAAAACCTAGTTTTTCCCAAGTTGGAATCGCTCACCAACTTGGACCAAAACATAAACGAAGTGGAGGCGGTCATATTCCTTCCCTGAAAGTGAGATAAATCCCTCACCCATATATACCGGACGCTATGACCTGGGGATATACTCGCCTTACTCCTCAAGCTAGGGGATTCACCCACATCGCGCAACCTCCCTTGATAGCATTAGAGTATATAAATTTAATAAATATCTAATCACTGATATTTAGTATCACGCACAAAAATACACGTATATATATATATATATATATACTATCACGATACCGTATATATATATAATATAAACACCGGCTTTACCGTGTACTCAAAATCCCGTACACTGCCTGTAATTTCCCGAGTCTGTGGCCCGACTCAATGTAGTTAATTTTCTCACTTAATAACTTATCCTCTTCCCGAGTCTATGGTCCGACTCTAATATAATTAATTCACACCTTAATTAATATAATACTTTCCCTGAGTCTATGGTCCGACTCTCCTTAAATTAATTAACACACATTTTAATTTAATACCTCCCCGAGTCTATCGCCCGACTCTAATTAAATTAATTAACAAATTAATTAATCAACCCAAATCCCGAGTCTGTGGTCCGACTCTAATATAATTAATTATCACATTAATTAATAAGTACCCTTCATTAGTCTACACTCCGATCCTGATTAAACTAATTATCCCACCCATTAATTTAATCATACCCGAGTCTACAAACCGACTTTAATTAAATTAATTAACACCTTTATTAATTTAATCCTACCCGAGTCTACAATCCGACTCTTTTTAAATTAATTATCATTCTTATTAATTTAATAACTTGGTGTCACTCAACCATTGTCCCCGGACTCACTTACTTGGCCCGTAACTTGATATTTCCCGAGTCTATGTTCCGACTCCAAATTAATTACTCTTTCTCAATAATTAATTTAATACTTCGGTGTCACATCACCAACATACCCGGACTCACTCACTTGGTCCATTTTTACATCTCAAAATTTCTCTTCCACATTTTTCGCCCACAATGTGTCACACATTTATTTTCACCATTTCCCAGTTATATTTACCTATAATTACCCACATACCCGGACTCACTCACTTGGTCCATAATTAAATATTTTCCGAGTCTATATCCCGACTCACAATTTATTAGTTTATCTCCAAACTTAATTCACTACCTTGGGATCGTAAGACCAATATACCCGGATTTACTCACTTGATCCGTACCTCACTATTTTGGAATAAAGTCTCTCAATTTCATCCATTAGATGCCTCACCTAAATTCATCCTAGTCCCAATTACTCTCTCCCATAATTACTAGAAATATTTGTTTCATAATTATTTATCACTAATAAATATATGGAAACTTAATTTATAAATTAATTTCCCCTTATAACTCACCCAGGACGAACTGGGCAAAACTTCCCACCATCGATCGATCGATGCCCCCGATCGATCGATCGACCCCTTCATTACAGGTCTGCCTCCCCCTTGTTTTCCACCATTAACGAACCTCAAGGTTTCTAAACTAGAATTTAAACCTCTAATTACCTCATTCCATCATCTACACATGTTTAATCCACATCCTATCAAATCATAGAGACCATTAAAATAATCAACTACTCTAATTATCTCAAATTTTTGAAATGGGTCTTACACCATAAAACTTAGTTATCTGTTTTAAATCCCAAATTCCAGATTCAATTTCCACTCTTTTATGTTCTGAAATTTTCGTTCAAATCATAAATACATATTCAGATATCAATCACCCATCTAAATCTTACTTTGAATCTCATTCAAGTGTTTCAAAAACAAAACCCCAATTTGTACCCATTTACACCCAAAAACGGATTTTCATACACACATCACTATGATATGAATTGATTATCATGCTTATACGAATCAAAACAGTTAACCACTTGCCTGAAAGTGTTCGTAGTGTCTGATTCCGTTGGCGGAGTCCCTCAATTTGGCTCCAATAACCTCCAATTTGCCTTTTGATTGTTTTCCCCTAATCTCCCTCTCAAGCCCTAGGTTAGAATAATGTTGGCTGCTCATTTTCCTTTTCGTAGGTTTAGGTTTAAAGCACAAATCACGTCTTTCACCTAATGGGCTTAATTAAAGTGGCCCAACTCACCCCGTGTGGGCCCGGCTATGCTCAAAAATATCCCGAGACCCAATTGCTACCTCCGGGTACTCTTTTTTGACTATCTCGACCCATATGGACTCAACTGCGCACTCAGAATTGACATCCGAATTAATTTATAAAAATCCTTATCTCACACCCAATTTAGTCTATACCGACTCCCGGCTGGAATAAGTGCATGCCCCGTCATTAATACTCGAAATGACGTAATTAAATTATTACTATTCACTTAGTAAATAAATTTTCCTTAAACATTAACCATTCACTCTCCGATTAATATTTAAATATATTGGGTGGAAGTCCAGCATAGCCTTGCCTCACATATGTTTGAAACTGCTCAAAGGCAGTTTCATATGAGGAAATATTTTCCTCAATTTGCCTTATTTTTATTTTATTTCTTTCATCTCTCTCAAGAGTATCTCGCAACTTTTCTGCTGGAATAGTCATTATATTATCTTTACCCTAGATGTAATGGTTAAGAAAGGAACAAATATTACTCTTTTATAGGAAAAGTTAAAGCTATTTATTTCTTGTCCAGAAGTAGTTGGAAAGTGAGTAGTTGAGCTTAATAAATTGATTTTGGTTATTGTGTCCTACATAAATATTTAAAGAAGTTTTCAATTAATATAATAAAAAATTATTATATTAACCAGTGCGTGTACTTTAGTAAAACTGCATGTACTTTGAAGAATTCATTGGTGTACTTAGTAATTATCACTTGTAGTTTTCGTGAAAAATGTGTGTACATTGTTTAATAACACTTTGTGCATTATTTGTCTAAACCTTACGTGGATTGTGGTCCGCGCCAGAGGAAATAAACCCTTTGGTGTTAATAAATAATGTAAACAATAACCAATATAACACAACAAATTACAAATATGGTTTGTATTTGAATAACAATTTATAGAAGTTTTTTCTCCTTTCGGGGGAAGAAATATTTTGATAGAAGAATTTCCTCGAGTACATATGCTCTTTGTTTTAGCATGTCAGGGTCTTGAAACAATTTTTGCATTTCTTAATTTGTGCAAATTTGTTCAATGTAGTACATGCAGAACACCCCACAGTCAACTCTGAAATTAAAAAAAAATACAAATTAGTATGATGTGAATGAAATTTTTTGAAAAGATACAAATTAGTAATTTTTAGAAATGAAGTTTTTCTTACCCATTATATTGTTTAGGGTATTCATGATCCCTTATTAGGTCAAACTTGAGATCACTTTCCAGCAAGAAATCTACTGTCCTTTTTCTTGCTCTGTCAATGGATCATTATCCAATGTAAACTCATTTCGTGTACCTTCATCAAACTTCCTTTGAATTTTGAAACTATTGTTTTTCATTGTTTCTGCTTCAGTCTTCAATAGGCAGAGTATTTTTTGGATGACAGAAAACTGTTAAGAAGACAAATATTTAGTGTATACAAATAAAAGAGTATATGAAGATTAAAGAGTTAAAAGTACACGCATAATATTAACGTACACGCATATTTTATTTTTCATATCACGTGTAATTTAAAATATGATGCGTGTACTTTTTCTAAAGAGTTAAAAGTACACGCATAATATTAAAGTACACGCATATTTTATTTTTTCATATCACGTGTATTTTAAAATATGATGCGTGTATTTTGCCTAAAGAGTTAAAAGTAAGCACATAATTTAAAGTACACGTAATTTGTATTGGTTCATTCACGTGTATTTTAAAATATGATGCGTGTACTTTCATAATATAAGTACAGGTAAAATTACTAATTAAGTTTAGGAACTAACCAATTTTTTTGCATCATCGAAGAATGTTATATTTTTTTCATTGTCGTTCGGTCGAAGGGGATCCATGTAGATCACTTTATTTTCTTTTTTGTATATGACAAGTAATGTGAAATGTCCTACACTATGTCTTAGTACATTGAACAAATTATTACAAGTGCCTAAGTATTCAAATAAATCTCTGTATAACTCCCCCTTCTTATTGACTTCATTTGTGCTACAAGCTTCTATCTGAATAAAAATTATAGACATTGTGTTAATAAAAAAATTGAAATTTTTTTTCTCAAAACTTTTGGTTTAATTGTACTTACCCAACAATAATCAGAAAAGTGTGTGAGTGGGAGAGCCCTTCCTCTGACAATTTTAACCTCAATACTTCACTAAAGGCAAGTATTGTTTGTTTCACACAATATAAAATGGTGAGGAAATAATAATGTTGAAATTTAATGGATGTCTAATATTTGAACGACATACTTGGCTTAAAATTTCTTGATTGTTGAGGACTTCAACAAAATCTTCCCATGCGACATACGAAACCACCCCTTGGAAAATAAATTCCATGCATTTTATATAATCAATAAGAATTGTATAATAATAATAACCTTATTCTTTTGCACCAAAAAAAATATAAATTAGCGAAGTAATAAATCATAAAACAATACACTTTACTCTGGCTCAGCATTTTGAATAAACTCTTCAATTTTTTTCTTCGCAGCTTCATCGAGATATTTGTATGCTTCCATTGCTTAAAGCTTGAAGTGAGTTTCTTTCATTCGCTGAGTTATTGTTAGAGGGCCTTTTCTCAGCTTTGACTCTTTTTGTTTCTTAATTGGTTGATGCTTTTTGGTTTCGCAGTCAACTTTTCTTTTATTTTTTGTCCTCTAGTAAGATGCCCTTTTGTTTTGGATATTTGGGGTGTGCCCTGAACTATCTTTGAGTCTAGTTCAATCTTCAAATTCGAAATTTCGTCCATGAGTTGTTTATTAGTGTTTGTCAGATATATTTAACAAGGAATGTTGGATTGTAAGAATTTTTTGAAACAATGATTCATTTTCTATTACGTGTATTTTATAAAGTACACGCATGTATTATAAAATACGTGTACTTTAGGAAATTTATAACATACACGTGTACTTTCAACATAATTTGCGTTTACTTTAGAAAGTAAAGCGTGTACTATATATCTATTGTACTTTATAGATACATGATCAGTTTTTTTCAATGCTGATTCATCAAGCATTTTCTTCAACTCCAAAATTTCGTCATTTAGGATTTTATTATTGTTTTCCTGTTATACAAAAAGAATGTTACATTATAAGCAATACTTGAATAAAACTGCATTATTTTTAATCAAATAATGCATGTACTCTGCATTATTTGTAATATCAAATAAAATTACATTAAAAATACTATGAAATTAAACTGCGTGTACTTTAGGAAAACTGCGTGTACTTTATGGAAAATGCGTGTACTTTAGGAAAACTGCGTGTACTCTGCATTCAAAAGTACCTATTGAGTTCTTTTCAATTCTGAATCCTCAAGATTCTGCCTCAATGTGATCTTTTCAATGTGAGCATCTTTCCATTTTTGCAATGTATCCTCATACTTTTTTTTGAGATCTTCATTACTCAAAGACAGATATCCAATTTTTTTGTTCCAAAATCCGTGTTGATTCGGCCTGTTTTTTCAATGATTCATCCAATTCTTTAATTCTATCAAAGTCACTCATTGTGACTTGATCAAACTTTTCTTTTAAAGATTTTTTTAACTCAACAAGTTGGGCATTTTCTACCTCTAACTTATTTAGTAACTCTTTTTCCTTCAAAAGGTTGGAATTCTCCATCTTTAACTTCTTCATTTCCTCATGGGATTCAAAAAGTGAATCACGATCTACCTGTAACTGTACATTCAAAATGACACTCTCTACCTCCAAAGAGGTCACCTTCTCAAGTGCACCGTTAAAGTCTTCAGCTGCTTTCGATAGTTGTTTATTTTTTTCCAACAATTCCCTTTTCAAAACAGCAATTTGTTCCTCCAAATTAACCTTCGTTTGATCTTTTCCCTTCTTTTCTTTGGAGTCACAATGTTTTTAAGGGGAATATTCCAACCATGTGAAAACTCATTGTCATTAATATCTTCAGCAACTTTGTCTGATGATGAATCAGCATGTATAGGACTTTTTGTAGAAATGTTCAAAGAGTAACTTGACCCTTCAAACTGAGATTCTTTTTGTACAGAACTGTCCTTACAAGCTGGTTTATTTGTAGCCTGCTTCAAAGTTGCGGTTGCGATGTCATTCTTCACAAACCATTATCTCAAAGACGACAATTTCCACTTCAGGAATTTTGGAGTCTTTTCTTTAAATTCTTCAATAGAAGAAATAATTTCAAATTTCTTACATTCCCAATACTGTGATCATACAAAAAACAAAATGAATTTAATATTTGTATTGTCTAGGGATTCATAATGGAAAGTACAAGTGATTTGTTCAAAATACACGCAAAATTAAACGTGTACTTTACAAATTTTACAATTGTAATTTGAAATTACAAGTGATTTTTACAAATTTAACGTGCACTTTGTCAATATAAGTTCACATGTACTTTCTAAAGTACATTTATAATATTGACAGAAAATATAACAAGAGTATTTTGAAAGTAGAGTGGTTATATTTACAAAACATAGTACACGTGTACTTTGTAAAATACAATTGTACATTCACGTGATATAAGATGTGTATTTTCAAAATACACGTGATATAAGACGTGTATTTTATTGAGTACACGTTAAATTATCACGTGTATTTTGAAAATACAAGTGAAAATATCAAGTGCATTTCGAAAGAACAAGAGAAAATATCACGTGTATTTTGAAAATACAATTCTACTTTATAAATATCACGTATATTTTACAAAGTACACGTGTACTATTTTTTGTAAATATAACCAGTGTAGTTTCAAAATACACTTGTTATATCACGTGTATTTTGAAAATACACGTGAAAATATCAGGTGTATTTTCAAAATACAATTGAAAATACACGTGATATTTTCAAAGTACAGGTAAGTATTGGTATGTAATTTTGAGATATCAGCAATATCACGTGTATTTTGAATATACACATGAAAATATACGTGTATTTTCAAATTACAAGTGAAAATATCACGTATATTTTGAAAATACACGTGAGAATAAATCTGTATTTTTAAAATACACGTGAAAATATCATGTGTATTTTCAAAATACATGTGAGTATTGGTATGTAAATTTTAAAATAACAGGATGTTTTTTTGCTCACCAGTAGGAAAATGACACATTCAGTAAATGTGCTAGGTTTTGAACTTGGTGATTTGTCAAGTGAATGTATGAGAAACTCATGCACAACAGATGCCAAATCATACTTATTCATTTCCTCAATATTTTCGATGTATTTCAACCAAAATTCTCCAAGGGTGAAGTTTGAGTTGGAGAAAAATAACGTGTTCAAAAAGTGGAGACACACAATTTTAACAAAATCAGCAATTCCTTCATCTGTCTCCAATTCAACTGATTTCTTCAAACCATTCAAAATTTCTGACTTTCCTATTCTTTTTGAGAAATATCGTGCTTGTATTCCAGATTCTTGAGTAGTATTCGGTCGCTTTTTTAGTTCTATTGATATTAAACCCTCAACCAGGGGTATGCCAAATATTTCACTTATATCTATTGGCATTATTCGAATCCTACTCTTCATACGAAAACTTTTGGTTTCTGTAATGTACAGCTCGATAATTGATAAAATATTTTTATCCGTCTTCTTGTGGTCCACTTCTACTACTTTCTCACTGTAGTAGGCATTGAAAAGCTCCCAAAATGGAGTCTTCTTAAGAAGTTCAATATGGCTATTGTTTATTTTATCTTTAATCTGATGCAAATCATAGAGAAAGCTAACAATATTTGACCAATATTGGTCATTCTTCTTTGCAGAACATTTAGCTTTCAATGCCACACTAGAACTGGAACTGGATGAAGAACTATCATCAAAATTGCTCTTTTTTTATTTCTTTCCTCTTTTTACCTTCATCTTCATCCCCATTATATTGATCTATAAACAAAATTTAAATTACTAACCTGTAATTATATGTACAAAAAATAAAATACATGCGAATTATAATAAAACATAGACTAAAATAATAAAATACAAGCGTATTTAACAAAAGTACATGCAATATTCTCACAAACAATTTATACAAGTCTCAACAAAATACAAGCTAAATTTGATAATATATATCGTCAGTTTCATGGTAATACCTAACAGAGGTTGTTCGACAAGTCAAAAACCAAGATTCTCTATTCCTAACATATTCAGTATAGAAGTGATACAATAGCTGCATGCTAAAAGCTCCAACATTATCAAAACCCCTTAAGCAATACTGCTCAATTCGTTTAGCTAAATCCTTCGCTTTTGATTCAGTTACTTGAAGTTGTTGCACATCAAAAGTGCAGTAAATGTCTTCATAGTAGTAGTAGAAACCAAGTAACCTTTTAGCTCTATCATTGATGCGAAGGAGAAAATGAATTTCATCATCATTAGTACTATTGACTGTCAATATGAAAGGTTTTGTATTATTAAGATCTTCGAACGTGCAAGTAGCAGTTTTGTAGTTGAACATGCTTGATCGTATGATTCCTAAACAATAACACAACAACGCAAAATAGTACACTCATAATACACATTAGTACATGGATATTGGATTGAACAAATTGAATTTCAATGTGCGTGTACTTTATGGATTTTTTGCGTGTACTTTCAACAAAGTACACGCAAAAAAAGAAAAAGTACACGCAATAATACTGATTATAAGCTAATAACATATCATTCAAATGCCGCTGGTGCGGACCAAAAACACTCCTAAATATTAACACAATAATAATACTTCTTACAAACTTATGGAATATCATTCAAATGTCGCTGGCGCGGACCAAAATAACATAGGATTGATCAAATATGGATTTGAAATATATATATTTTATAGAGTACACGTATAAAACATAAAAGTACAAGCATAATGAATTGAGAAATTCAATTTCAATGTGCGTGTACTCTGTGTATTTTGCGTGTACTTTTTTATAGTACACGCAAAATACACATAGTACACGCAAAACAGGGCTTGTACGTGTACATATTCCAATAATGTATATATTCATAGTCTTTGATAAATCATCGATAAATGATGTATTCTGGAGGAAAAGTACAATGATGAATAACATATATCTAACATGCAAAAAGTGTGTTTTGCAATTAAAATGAGGGAAATAAATATATTTTTTCATATCATGAAGAAGAAGAATGTGATTTCATCAGTCCATGTGTCTACAAATTTATACATACGAGAACACAAAATACACAAGGACAAATAGGTTATAAGAGAATGTATACATACTTGTTAGTGGTGTTTGGAAGAATTTGATTTAGGATGTAAAATACTCGGTACAACTTCAACGATCGAAGAGAGTTAGGGTTTTGATCGATGAGAGTTAGATTTTTTATCGAAGAGAGTTAGGGTTTTGATCGAAGAGAGATTTCTAACGAAGAGAATTTTTGGCGCTTCGATTTCTCAATAGTGCGTGTTTATTTTAATTTTGGGCTATTTATATGTTGGACATAATCGTTTAAAATTTATTGGGCTTGGTTTTTTTGTCCAAAATTGTTAGTCCAAGGACTATACAGTAAAAGGTCCTACTTTTTTTTAGACATTCTAGTTCCACCGGGTTTTTCCTTTACATATAAGTTATATTCCTAATTTTTTGGAACTTTTAAAACCAACCATCAAACAAGATCCATGAAGCTTATATAATTTCAAAGAAAAAAAATCAAACACACAGTAAACTTTACTGTATGCACCAGAAAGATAAATAGGTTTATATCTGTAACATTTACTGTGTTAATATTTCACAGTATATATATATATATATATATATATATATATACACACACACACACACAAACACACACACACACACAGTGGATCCAAACCTTTTTTTCGAAATTATTTTATTTTTAAAGGTCCACGCTATCCAACAACCTTCATCAAAGCTTCGATTTGGGATGGGTAATGTTGGGCTAGGTTTATATCTTTAACATTTTCACAAATAGCAATATTTACTGTGTTAACATAGTATATATATATATATATATATATATATATATACACGGTGGATCCAAACCTCTTTTTTTCGATATTATCTTATTCTCAACGGTCCGCGCTAGCGGCCTCCAATCCCCACCACCATTGTCGGAACTACAACAACCTTCATCAGAGCTATGATTTAGGGTGACATGGGGTGCCACTGGCGCGGACCTTAGGAAATAAGAGAATATTGGATAAATGGAATTTGGACCCACCGAAGCTCCGGCTTGGGGTGAGTAGGGTTGACATTGGGTTAGGTTTATATCTAACATTTTTACAAACAATAACATTAACTATGTTCTAACACAGTATATATATATATATATATATATATATATATATATATATATATATAGGGGGTGGGTGGTGGTGGGGATTGGATGCCACTAGCGCGGACCATTAAAATTAAGGCAATATCAGAAAAAAAGAGGTTTGAATCAACCGTCTCTCTCTCTCTCTCTCTCTCTCTCTCTATATATATATATATATATATATATATATATATATATATATAGTGACATCCAATCCCCACCACCACCCACCCCCATTGTCGGAGCTACAACAACCTTCATCAGAGCTCTGATTTGGGGTGACATGGGATGCCGCTCGCGCGGACCTTAGGAAATAAGAGAATATTAGATAAATGAGGTTTGGAATTTAAACTATGTTATGACATATTATTTATATATATATATATATATATATATATATATATATCCAAACCTTTTTTCTCATATTATCTTATTTTTAACGGTCCGCGCTAGCGGCATCCAATTCCCACCACCACCCACCCCCATTATCGGAGCTCCAACAACCTTCATCAAAGTTCTGATTTGGGGTGACATGGGGTGCCGCTGGCGCGGACCTTAGGAAATAAGATAATATTGGATAAATGGGGTTTGGATCCACCGAAGCTCCGGTTTGGGTGAGTAGGATGTAACACCCCATATTTCTGGAGAAAATAGAAATTAATTAAATTGATGACCTAAGAATTTGTTTGATTATGAGAAATTATTTAATTCGATGATTCAGATTAAATTAATTCACTCTAAGTTTAATTTCACACGTGGCGTATTTGGAGGTAAAACAAGAGGATTTATAAAGTGACTTGAATGCTGATTTTGAGGTCACGGTTGGTTCCAGAAGGGTCGAAATAATCGAAAAAGTGCACTCAAGTGTATAGTTTGGGTCCCGGGATGATTTTAGACCATTCCGGCATCGTTTAAGGGCATTTCGGTCATTCGGGAGTTTGGGATTTAGAAAACTCCGAAAATTGTTAGTGTATATCTTCCCATGAGAGAGAGGGGCTAGGGTTAACACAAATCAAAAGGGATAGAAGCCATAGGAGAGGAAGAGGAGAGGAGAACTAAGCTTCCTGCACAGTTTTTCGCCCCGAACGCAATGAAATCGAGAACGAAGCGAGGGGACAACCACCACACCATCTTATCAACGAATTTCAGACCTATTATTGAGAGGCAAGTATTTAAATGGCAATTTATATCAAACATGTTATAATACCCATGTGGGATAGGGTTTGATTTCATGCTTTTGGAAGTTTTATATGAATTTGGGAGGGTTTAATTCATAAACTAAAGTGGGAATGCATGTAGCGATGTTCCTTAATGATGATAATATGAAATTAGTGGGTTTGGGTTGATTAATAAGAGAGAAATCTGAGTTCTTGATTTATAAAATTGATGAACATGAGAAAATTAGGGTTTTTTGTTAATTAAAGGAGAAATTGATTCTTGGGTTGAATCTTTGATGTTTTTTGTGTAAATTTTCATTGGAAATTTATTTCTATACGAAGATAAACTGATATTAGAATATGTTTGATGATTAATATTGAATCTTGATGGGTTCTTGATTGAAGAATATGAATCTTGAATGACTTAGGGTTTAATTGATGAACACAAGATGTCAATCTGCCAGAATTATTAATGTAACTTTAAACGTATGCCATTTTAATTTTACCTAGAATTAAAGTGAGAGACATACATGTATGGAAATTTCTTTATCTTGTATTTCAAATGAGCTTTGAATCAGGTCAATCGGAGTTCCGTAGAGGGAGAAATCGATATTTTACTATAGGGTGTTTGATATGCCAGCATAGTAACTGCCATAATTTTTTATGTAACTTTAAACGTATGCCATTTAAATTGTACTTAGAATTAGAGTTATATACATACATGCTTGGAAAGATCTATGTCTTATCTTTCAAATGAGCTTTGAATCGGGTCAATCGGAGTTCTGTAAAGGGAGTAATCGATATTTTACTACATGGTGTTTAATCTGCCAGAAAATTTTCTAATCGATTCGGTTACCCAATTTTGTCCAATAATTTCCTTTTTGTTTAAGACCTTTGGAAATCGTTTGGAATTAATTTGTGGGATTTAATTTCTAATATATGGGAATTATATTGAAACACCAGTAGGCCTAGTTTGGGTTTTAGGCGTGGCCTACGAGGGAAGTTTAAGGGCTAAATTAATTTGGATTAATAGAGAGGAAAAATCTAAATTGAAGGATAATTCGAGTTAAGAGAATTCGAGAGGAACGAGGACTTAGACCAGTATGGGGTAGAGAGTTTACCTTCTGAAATTATATGTGGAATTAAGGATACCCTTTGAGTGGTGAGAAATACTCGGGAATGTACGGTAATAAACGAAGTTATAAATTATGGAATACGTAGAATATTCGGGATATAAATATACTATGTATGAGGCTTGTGATATGGGATGTGTGTATGCCCTATTGTTATTATATATATATATAGGTGGAGTGAATACCTATCGTTATTATATGGTTGTGTGAATACCTCGCTGATGTTATATATGTATAGGTGGAATGTGTACCTATATTATTGTTTATTATGTGTATAACATACCTACCATACTTGCTATCACGGGAGGTTGGCGTTCGAAAGAGGACAATCTTATCATGTGTTGCCTTCGGGGGAATTTTAGATTTGGTACCTCAAGAACATAGAACTGTGAAGGGCTTATTTGTGAGTCGATAAGTCTGCTGACTGTGGGAGCGTAGGTATGTGCGGGACCCATAGATATATGAACTATGTTCTCCTCCAATATGTGTGTTTTGATATATATGGTTCGTGAGAGAAGACGAACCAATAGTCCCTTGTACAATGAGATATGTACCCGGACATGATAGTAGAGTATGCATGCAACGCAGTTGTGCCTAGGGGTGTCGTACTAGTATAGATATATTGAATGATAAATATATATACCTTTGAGATGTTTTACAGTATGCACCGCAGCTGGGTCTGGGAAGTGCCGTGTTATATATATATATATATATATATATATATATATATATATATATATATATATATATATATATATATATATATATACACTTGTTATGTTATCTACTGTGTCAAATTAATGGACGAGAAAGATAGTGAAATCTTATTTGACTTAAGTATGTGAACACTTAATCCTAAAATTTGAAAAGTATTGCCCATATTAAAGAGAAATGAATATATATTTAATAAATGTATTTGCATGGAAATACGGGTGGACGCTATGAGTTATGGGTAGCAGATTTATTATTTCAAACCAGTTAGTTGTGTGTATCTAAACTAAAAGTAATCTGAATATTGGGGTCGAGGTAACATTCCAGACCAATACATATGGAATAACTATTGGGGTCGGGGTAACATTACGAACCGATAACCCTTGATGTGTGATAGAGGGATATAATAATGTGTACTTATATTATATATGGTACGTAAAATATATATACAACACGAATAATCTACTTATATGTGCTAGTAGAGAGACGAGATAGTATGTATCTAAAGAACGATTAATCTACTAAAGAGTAATTAGTAAGGAGCTTAGATTGAGTATATCTATATAATGATGAAGCTACTAATGTGTGAATAGTAGGAAGATAGTTAGTGAATATCTAAAATAAAGTTTAAGTAGAGAAACATAAATGGTAAAGTTTGAACAATAACCTACGTAGAAAGGGTAAATGGGGTTTAATAATAACATAAGAGAGATATTAATTATTAAGGGTATTCGATAGCATACTGTATGGGCTGTATGGATGAGTTATATTGATTTGAGTTTATTAGATAATGGCTGCCTAGTTAAATTGGTTAGAATTGACTAGGTGGGGTTGAGTAGCAAACGTTAGGTGCCCATTATAGATGAGAGATGTGAAACTCAAGGAAGTATTCGCAACCTAACATGTATATCTAATAACTGTTCATTTAAACTGTTATTTAATTACTTGCTAAATGTTTTTCAATGATTTTTACTTGGGCTCTGACCCGTACTTGCAAAACCTTTTTCCAAAACCTCTTAGGTGTCCAGCCACAGGGACGCCAAGCAGGATGATCTATTCTAGGGATGCGTAGCTGCAGCACTTGTGGATGCCTGCAGGATTTGGACTTAGACGATTCAGTTACTTCACTCCTAGTATAGAGTGCAGGGCAGTACTTTATTCGGGCATGTTGTCCATAGTTATTTCATTTATGACAGTCAGACCTTGTATTCGGCCTTTTATTTAGGTTGGACTTTATATTGGATTTTGAAACCGATGGTTTATTCGGTATTATTTTATTCCAGTTTTTTATATTGTGGATGGATTTATATTACTACTGCATGGAATGTATTTATGTAATAATGTTTCGTTGTTGATTGTTAAATAAAAAGATTAAAATTTTGACATCGGCATTTTGAATACTAGGTGGTTAGTAATGTTTTAAAAGGTTTTCGATAGTGATGCTAAAAATGAACCGGATGAGAAACATGTTTTAATTGGATATAGGACTAATCACTAGGTATTTAATTAGGGAGGGTGTCACATAGGGGTAGCATTAGGTTAGGTTTATATCTGTAATATTTCCACAAATAATAAATGTTACTATTTGTGAAAATGTTACGTCGGCATCCCATGCAACCTCAAATCAGAGCTCTAATGAAGGTTGTTGGAGCTCCGACAATGGGGTGGGTGGTGGTGGGGATTGGATGCCGCTAGAGCGGACCATTAAAAATAAGATATATATATATATATAAATATATATATATATATATATATATATATATATATATACTGTGTTATATGAACAGAGTTAATGTTACTGTTTGTGAAAATATTACAGATATAAACCTAACCCAATGCCAACCTTACTTACCCCAAATCGGAGATCCGGTGGATCTGAACCCCTATTTATCTAATATTCTCTTAATTTCAGAGGTCCGCGCCAGCGGCACCCTATGATACTACTACCCACCCCAAATCGTAGCTCTGATGAAGGTTGTTGAAGATCCGACAACGGGGGTGGGTAGTGGTGGGGATTGAATGTCGCTGGCGCAAACCTTTAAAAATATGGCAATTTCGAAAAAAAAGGCTTGGATCTACCGTGTGTGTGTGTGTGTGTGTGTGTGTGTATTGTGTAATATTAACTCAGTAAATGTTATTATTTGTGAAGATGTCACAAAATTAACACTAAAAGGTTAACTCAATAAGTGTTATTGTTTGTGAAAATGTCACAAAAATAACACTAAAAGCTTTGGATCTACCGTGTATATATATATATATTGTTTGTGAAAATGTCACAAAAATAATACTTACTGAGTTAATATACACTATTTCATATTAACTCAGTAAGTATTTTTTTTGTGACATTTTCACAAACATTAACTCTGTAAATGTTATTGTTTGTGAAAATGTCACAAAAATAATACTTATTGAGTTAATATGAAATAGTGTTATTTTTGTGGCATTTTCACAAACAATAACATTTACTGAGTTAATATTACACTATATATATATATATATATATATATATATATATATATATATATATATATATATATATATATATATACACACACACACACACACACGATATGCTCCTATTTTTAAAGGTTTGCACCACCGGCACCCCATGCTATCCCTACTCACCCCAAACCGGCGCTCCGGTGGATTTAAATCCCATTTATCCAATAGTCTCTTATTTTCAAAGGTCCGCGCCAGCGGCACCCCATGTCACCCCTACCCACCCCATATCGAAGCTCCGATGAAGGTCGTTGAGGCTCCAACAATGGAGGTAAGGATTGGATGCCGCTAGCGCGGACCTTTAAATATAAGGTAATTTTGGAAAAAGAGGGTTTGGATCCACAGTATATATATATATATATATATACACTGCGTAATATTACCACAGTAAATGTTACTGTCTGTTTGTGAAAATGTCACATATATAAAACTATTTCATATTTTAGTGCATACACTAAAGTTTACTGTTTGTGTAATTTTTTTCTTTGAAATTTTATAGGCTTCACGGATCTTGTTTGATAGATCTCGTCAAGCAGATTTTAAAAATAGTAATTTTGCGAAAAACGAATTTGTGAATCAAAAGTTATGATCATTTTAAGATTAAAAAAAATTCAACCACTTATGTAACTTCCTAAAGGAAGTTACAGATGATTGGTTTTAAAAAGGGTAAAATTGTGAAAAATGTAATACCCCGTACTCTTATTGTTATTTATTTGTGGGATTAATTAAATTAAATGGGAATTAATTGTGAACTAATCCGGATAAAATACTAACGAGATGTGAGTTGGTATTTGATTATAATGTGTATACATATGATGTTATATGAATATTGTAAATATTGAAATTGTCGCGAGATTGAAATACGGCAATTTGGAAATTTTGTTGGGACGCGCGTGACAATCGCGCCAGGAATGTAATTATTTAAATTAAAAAGTGAATTTTATTTCTATCCACCATATGGTCATTTTGAGAGCGCCAACGTGTCCGGAAGGGTCGAAATAGTCAGAAAACACTAGTCGGGGGTTTAGTTTGGGTCCCGGGGCATTATTGGGCCATACCGGCAACTTAAAAGGGCATTTTGGTAATTTTGAAATTTTGAAATTTATGACCAACGAATTTTGGGAATTAAAAATAGGGAATTTAATAACCTACTAACCCATTACCAGCACTTAAGTGATTAGAGGGCAACGGGAGTTAGAGGAAAAAGTTAGAAAAGTTCCCAAAGAGAAAACTTTAACCTCCATCTTCAACCTTGGGAGAGAAAGAGAGAGACCCACCTTCATCAATTCAACAGCAAATTCAGAGAATAATCCGAGGCAAGTGGTTTAATTACGTTAATTTCAAGCGAATGCTTCTTCCATGCTTAGAAATTGATATATTTGCATTGTATTGGGAGATTTATAAAAACCCATGAAGTTGGAGTTATAAATTCAGATTTGATATAGGTTTGCATGTAGATTTGTTATTGGGTGATTGGACTAAAAGAATTACTACTTTTTATTTTACAAAAACGGATTTATTTATGGAAATTGAAGACTTTAAATTTCTAGGGTTCATGTTCATAAGGTTTGGGAAAAATTGGGGATTTATGATGATTATATGATGTTTAAGAAGATTTGGCCCTATATAAATGTTAAGTTATGACCTACGAATGTTTAGTGTGGATTAAAAACCTTAAAATACTGTTGGGACAATTTTTATATGGGATTAGAAGTGAAGAAAATTGGGAAAAACGAGATAGGAGAATTCTGGGCTTGAAATTGTCCCCTCGTTAAAAGGCCTGCCCAGGTCGTTCGAACGAGCTTCTAACGAGTTGACAGTTTGACTTCTAACGAGTGGGATGTTCATTCGATGCCTTTCGTTCGAACGAGATCTCGTTAGATGCCCACTTCGTTCGAACGAACTCTCGTTCGAACGAGACTTCTAACGAGTTGACAGATTGGCCTTTTTGGCCTGGTTTGATTTCTAGTGTCCCGTAACCTTGTTTAATTGTAGAGATATCATTACCTTGATGACTAATTGATATAGTTGGGATATTCGGGATATATTTGGGAGTAAAATATAGAAGAATGATTTGAACCAAATGGTAATTGTGGGTTAGGACGCGAATAACTAATTACGACGTGAGGATAATGGATGATGTGTATATATAAACCGGGGGCACGTGTATTGGTATAAGAATAAGAAGTATACCACTAATAAATTATGGTAATTACTAATATGTGTGCATGCTTAGTATATGTATATGATTTTATGTGTATGACATACCTACCATACTTGCTATCACGGGAGGTTTACGTTCGCTTAGGGCCATCTAATCTTTGTGTACCCGGATTTAGATTGGTACCTCGAGGACATAGTTCAAGGGAATGACTTATTTGTGAGTTAATAAGTCAGCTGACTATGGAGCGTAGGTATGTACGTTACCATGGATATGTTGAATTATGTTCGCCTCCATTTTTGTGTGTGGTGCTTGTTTTAACAATTCCTGAGAGATTCAAAATTTGTAATCCTTATGTACGTGATGTACCGGGATGGATAGCAGAGTATGTGTGCACCACAACTTAGCCTCGGGGTGCTTATATTGTATATTTATGATGTGAATAATACGATTAAATGAAAAGGAATTATTATGTTTAATTGCGAGTATAATTGCAGTAACGTCTTGATAAAGATAAAAAAGGGATAACCTGTTGTGAAATGTTTTGCTAATAATTGAGAATCCGAGTTTAAGTAAGGCTACCTATCTAAGTGATGACGTTGGGAATTTATATTATGAATCGAGTAGAAAGGTTAGAACTTATGTCGGTTTAGCTAGATATGGATATCAGGTGTATGGGCACGGTACGTTAGGAGTGCGCAATTAGTCGAGAGGTGAGCATTTCATGTGAGAGCACGTCCTAACATGTATTTTGTATTCATTGTTTTAATGTTATTAAAGCACTTGCTGTTTTTAAAATACTCTCCACTTTCGGGCTCTGACCCGTTTGCTTTCAATTCTATTTTTGTAAAAACCTTTTAGGTGCCCAGTCACAAGGACACCATGCATAGGATTTCCATTCAGGTGACGAGATGTAGCTGTTGTGGAAGTTACAGGGCTTTGCTAGTAGACGCTTCTTTTGTCTTGACTCCATATTCAGTTTTATCATTTGTAGGGCATGTCGCCCATTTCCTTTAGAGACATTTTATATTTCAGTTATGCAGATTGTGAATTGTAATTAATTCAGGATTTAGACTTGTTTTATTATTTCAGTTGTGGGATTGTTGTGAGGAGTATTTCCTCCAGACTCTTTATTACTTGTTGGTTTCACTATTGGGACTTTATTGTGTATGATTATGTTAATTTTTATTCTTCACTTACTTCATGTAAATCAGATTTAATTTAAAATTGGCAACTCACTTTTTAAATACTAGGTGGTTAGTAATCATAAAAATGTTTTCGACAGTGATGCTATTAACTGAACCAACTTGGCATTTTGAATTAATTTAATAAAGGAGTAGCTACCCGGTATTTAATTAGTCGGGGTGTCACAAAAAAATTCCCAAAAAAGTTGGAATAAGACTTATATGATTGTTGAAATGTCAATAGGACTTATATGAATGTTGACCCGACAAATGGGACTTAAATATAATTATCTCATAACTTATAAGCCACGCGATGCCTCATCAAACTTCTCAAAATTTTCGAAACGTATTTAGTGACAAACTGTATCATTTAGGGCCCGTTTGGTTCCCAACTCAGGAAACTCGATTTAAATGATGTTTTTAAATACAGTTTTAAAATTCAGTTTTTTGTGTTTATAATAATTGGTGTGCTTTTGGTAACTTGTTTTTAAATAGATTTTTTTTTTAAAATTTTACAAAATTGGTAAACATGTATATTGTACATATATATATATATGTGTGTGTGTGTGTGTGTGTGCATGTGTGTGTATTATATACATACATGATACATGAATGTATACATACATACATATATACATAAATTATATACATGCATATATGTATGTATGTATACATTCATGTATCATCTATGTATGAAAATTTTATGTATGTTATATATATACAATGATATTGCATGTATTATTTACTATAAAATTATATACATACATGAATTGATAATATTTTTTAATACATATGTACTATATGTATATTTTATATTATTCCATACATTAATAATACATGTATAAAACTATATATAAGTATCATGTATATATTGGTAATATTATTTAACTTTATATTATTCCATACATAATTTTATGTACACGTACATATATATATTTTATTTATAAGAATTACACACATATTAATGTATTATGTATGTATATTATATATTAAGGTATAACTGCATTAAAATATTAAGAATGAATAATTTTGAGTTGAAAAAAAAACAGAAGTTATAAAACACCATAAACCTGTTTTCTGAAAAACTTGATTATAACACAGAAATATTGTAATTATGTGTTTAAAAATAGGTTGTCAAACACGGATTTTTATCAGAATTGTATTTAAACATGAAAAACAAAATTATAGTTGCAAACCAAACAGACCCAACGTCTATAATGATGAGAGTGTGTAACAATTAGGGGTGTGTTTCCGCTGGATCGGATTGGAATAGGGGTGTTCGAAAAAAATTCCAAACTTTTTGGAATTTTATAATCATTTCCAAAATTGGAAAAATCAATTTCTTTTCCATGTCGGCAGCTTTGGAATTTTTGGATATTTTTTTATTCGAAAAAAATTAGGAAAAATCGGAAATATCAGTTTTATCTTTTTTATTCCACTTTTTGGGGGGGTGGGGTAGTCTTTATTTTCATACAAATTTCAATTTTAAGCAATACTGAGTATTGATGCTAAGCTTAAAAGTTGAACCTGGTAAGACGAAGTGAGCAGTGCATATTACTATGAGACAAAATAAGCAAAGAATAACACCAATGTTAGTAAGCATACAAGGAAAACACTTAAGTTATTTTACCTATGATTCCATGAACATCCCAATCATAAATTGCAATTATTTACAGAGTTATATAGACACAACAAAATGAAGGCAATATACGATGACTATACTGTGTTTCAATGAGAAAAGATGGATGAAATCATTGATGACAAGTTAAATCAATTGAAGGCTCATATATGTTTAACAAATAGAGCTACAAAACTATGTTTAATAGATCGGAGAGGAATGAGACCATACCTGATTGAGTGAGGGGAATTAGAAATGAAAGGATTCAGGAATAAGAGCGGCGTGGTCTTTTTAATTAGTTTAAAAATGAGAAAAGAATGGGAAAAAAGAACCTCTATATAAGTAAAAATTAAGGGTTAAGATTATTTTAAATGGATGGGTATGATTGTTTTGAATGAAGGGAGGGATTATTAGGAAATGTAATCAGTAAAAATTATTAAAATGAATAAAAATATTATTATTTCGGAAAATATTTTGGATAAATCGGATCGGCGTGATATTTGAATTTTCAGAACGGAAAATCGGAAAGTCAGAAATTTATATTTGATTTCCAATTCCATTCTAATTTATATCGGAAAAGTCGAAAATCGGAAAAAGTCAGATCGAAAAAATTAAAATGGTGCCAAAATTGGAAAAATTCGGATAGGAAATCGGGAAATTTGGAAGTTCAAAAATAATTGACACCCCTAGTAACAGTACATTCTAAAATAAAGGAAGCGTATATTATATATACATAATACCAAGAGTCACACTAGCATGTTACTCGTCATCTTTGTATGGATACTCCTCTTTCAGAAGTTTAACTTGCAACTCATATTCATCATGCGCTTTAAGCATATCAAGGACCCACGTAACTTCGCCTTCATAGAGACCTGAATATGGAAAAGGAATGTGAGGATGTAAATTTTTGCATATATAATTTATGGTTCTGCGAGGCCATCTTCACCTATCAAAACTCAAATTTTGAATTTGAAGGCGTAACATTATCGGGAGTATCAAACACGTGTTACCATTTGATTTGTTGGTAAACCCATAACGGGTTCGGTAAATTGAAAACCAGTTACGAATCGGCGATACATAATGGTATCGGTCAAAATTTAAAAACATACACGCAACTCTGTATTACTTTTACCAATTAAATGGAAATTAAAATAGTAACACCGGATACAAAAATATCATAAAAACTCCATCCGAAACCATTGTAAATTTCTCTCACTAATCAACAACATCCAATTTAACTCAGAACCTAATTCAACCCAAAAACTAATTAAACCCAATACCCATTAAATCATATACAAACATTCAAATCGCACCACCAGTCCCAAAATCCCAGCCATTAAAATGACAACTAAAACCACCAAATGTAATTCATCATCCACCCAAATACATCCAACTCAGCAATTGTAACCCAACAGCAAAATCTCAAATCCGTTTCAAAATTCCAATCACAGAGAGATATGTAATCGGACCTAAAGAGAGAGAGAGAATAGCCAAACCACCCACCATTGGTCTAGGCCCTATTTTTTACCATAAAAGAACACATCAAAAGGGGATAAGAGCAACCCCCTCTCCATTTTCTTCTTCGATACAAACATGAGAGAGAAATGGAATTATAATCCATTTGGATTTAATTGATCGGATTCATATTTGAATGTGGGTGTTGTTGATGGTGGTTTCCAAACTGAATAGATCATTGTTTGTTTCCAAACTGAATAAGATCTAAGTAGGTTATAATTTTTCCATTAACCTGCGATAGAGATGAAAGGGGTAGAACTCTTTTCTTTTATTATTTTTTTTTATCTTTTTTTGTCTTTGGGAAACGGTTCAAATATTTGAAGGTGGCTTTTGGTTGAAAAATATTGACAGATGAAAGGGGACGTTTACTGATTTTTTATCTTTTGAAATGTTTTAATACATAGAATTAATGAAGTTGACATGTATAAGAGTAGGAAGCTTTCACGCTATATATATATATATATATATATAGAGAGAGAGAGAGAGAGAGAGAGATTAGTTCCACTGCACAATATGTCCCCTTTAGTTCCCCACAATATTTTGAATGGGTTATGATTATCAGAAAAGTAATTATTAAAAAATATTTTATTAGAATTTTAAAAAAATTCATTGTATTTAATTAATCAGTATATTTTTACTAGAAATTAAAATTTTGTACTTGGTAAATACATTAAAAGTGATATAAAATGTACAATGTATACCAATAATACTCTTTAGCAATCACACACACACGCACACACACACACACACACACACACACACACACACACACATATATATATATATATATATATATATATATATATATATATATATATATATATATATATATATATATATATATATATATTTCAATATTTAACAATTTTAATAATTTATTGCAGATATGTGTGTATTATATTGAAAGTTACTCAAATTAATTATAACATGAGTAGAAAAAAGGCATAAATAAAAAAAAATCGACTTTAAATTTAATACCAAATGATATAACAAGATTGTATTCATAAAATAAATACTTAGATTTATTAGTAGTTTTTATTAATTAGTATTTTAAAGGGTATTTTTATCTTCACATAAATTACTTGTAAGGATTCTCATGGAAAAGAAAGAATCTCATGTGACACCACGTAATTTTAAAGTATTTTAAATTACACGTATGCATGTAATTTTAATTTAATTGGATAGTAGATTGACTTAAATAAATATTAATTAGTGAATAAAATGGACTAATATTTATGCATATTTATACTTACTTGTGTGATAAATAAATGATAATGTATTAAATTATGTTACGTCGTAAGTGATTTAAGGTGACGGGTTTATCAGCATTTCATTCGGGACACGCGGGTAGAATTATGTGGGGCATGAAGTGAAATTTTATATTAGGTGACTCGAATGGTAGTTTTAAGGGCACCGATGGTTCGGAATAGGTCGAAATAGTTTAGAATATATACTCGGGGGTTATACTACAATTGGGTTCCGAGGCTTTTTAGACTAAGTGTGAGTTGTCAAAGGGCATACAGGTCATTTTACCTAAGGCGACTGACTCTAATTCGGGATTAGATAGATTAAGGTTGATATTTAATGACGGTGGATAGAGGAGGGATTAGATAGATTAAGGTTGATATATCCACCTAAAACGGTTAGGGTTTGTGAGAAAGTGGTGAAAAATAAGAGAAAGTGAGAAAATAGGAGGAAGAGCCGGGAATTTTTAAACCCTAATACGACATATGACCTCGATTTAAACCCCGTAAGATGAGAAAAATAAAAAATATTCTGAAGAAAAAAGGACCCATGTTTAAAATCCTACAACTTTGCTTTATTAACTTTACCCCCTTGAAGTTTTAGTTAATTACAAAGAGTTCCTGAAACTTTCAAAATGAGATAACATAAGATATATTGAACCCCTAAACTTTAACCATATATAAAATTAAGCCTTAGGACATCACTTAACATGAAATTACGGTTTCAACCATGGAAACTTTCTAGCATTTCCAAAATGCCCCTAAACTATACAAAATATATACTTTTATGGACATAAATGCAATTACATAGAAGATTATAAGGACTCAAATCCAAACCTTAGTTTTACCCCAGTCCACACACACACACACACACACACACACATTAGCAAAAGAGGTGAAAAATCACACAGTAACACATAGTAAACCTTAGGAACCCATGTGCACCCATTTGAACCAAACTCAAAACTTCCCCTAACTGAAATAAGATCCACCTCCTCTTTACTCCAATCATCAATCCACTCAAAGTAGTATAAATACCCTACGTCCTATGCAGTAAAGACTCATCCCACAGTTCACTTCCAAAGTTTGAATTTTCTCTCAATTCAGGTAACTCATCATTTTATGCTTTAATTTCAATTCTTTAAATTCAAGTAGTTTTCTGCACAATTAGTATAGTTATAACACTAATAATATGCAAGCTTTTACATATAGAAATGCCTAGAATAGAAGAAACCAGTAGGAGCCCCATTAAAGTTTGAGCTTAAGGGTGAAATCCATCTTAGTAACCAAAACTCTGATTTAAAGCCATGACTAGACTCCTTATAACCTTAGGATGTCGAGTGTAATGGTGAAAAGCCATGAATGTTCCTACAGAAGGCTAATCGATCAAAAGTGTTTTCAAAACTAAAAACCTCTAAATCCAAAATTCTCAATCTACAGTCCATCAAAATCCTCGAAATCAAAACCAAGTTACTCTCACACATAGCAGAAACCAAACATAATTCATAAAATACCCTGCCATACTCTACAAATCCATGAATGTTAGGTCCAAATTTCACCAAAAACCACAGTTTTGAAACTCGAGTTATACTGAGATTTGAACCATGGAACTTATATATTTGAAATTCTCATGAAAAATAGGTTAAGTCGGTTAAGAAATCCTCTCAAAAGGTATAACACAAAAGGAGAAAACCTCAGTTAAAGTTTTAAACCCAGAATGTCAAAATCAAGAGATAAAAAATGAAGACTTTGGGCAGGAGGCTTGACCCCGCGCGTGAGGGCGCGTGGCCAATCAGAAAATTCTAATTTCCCCCCCCCCCCCCCCAAAAAAAAAAAATTTATTTAATATTTGTGATAAAAATGGTATAAGATAACACCATGTTTGGATAGTCCTAGCTCAACTTATGTAAAAATGAGGTTTTTACTTAAAGAAATTTTCTTAAAATTACAAAACAACCCCTAACAATTTTCCAACTTTGGAAACTTCGCCCCCGCATACATCAAACTATTTTAAGATAAAAACTCTCTTGCACCAAAGTTCATAAATGAACTTAAGATCCTTATTTTACAATCCTAAAATACTTAGACATAAAACCCCAGAACTTTATTAAAGACAATTTTAAGTACAAAACTGACTTAATACTCCTATGTCACACATTGTATAACAGAAAATTAAGTCTCAAATCTTATGAATACTCCAGTGTGATCGCAATTCAACATAATACCAAGCAAGTAGGTTTATCGACCTTTTCACTATTATACTTTGCGTATTTGAAATACTGCTATTGATATCACTCTGTGATAGCCACATTGACTATGAGTATGTGCATGTTATTACACTGCCATACTATGTATTTTGTTAATTATCATCAGTGTTTGAATTATCACTATTATTTAATTTAGAATCAATTTTAACCCTTCTCACATAATAACTGAGATCATGTACCACATTGATTCAGTTTGCCTTTACACTTTTTTGCTATACTTTACTATAAGAATCAATTTTATCTAGGAAGTAGACTGACGTGTTATCCCATAAAACTTTTTACTTAGTCTATTGGTCCCACATGATTGAGAACCCTGATTATTTCTCTTTAATTATGAGCATAACAGGTTACTTTTCCCCAAAGGTTTTGGTATTTTTTATGATAAACTTACACTGATGGCTTAATTATCTCTATACCCGTTAGTGAACTGTTAAGAATGGGATTATTAGTTCAAAATCCTTGACTTTCTTCAACCATAATTCTAACTAAACGATAATGTACCCCATTTTCTTAAACAAAAAAATCACTATGGAATTATTAATTTCCAACATTGTAAGTTATAATCTGATAAATGTAGCATTATCACCTTATTATTATCAGTTGTTTTAAACACTGATTCTATACACACTACAACTTTCATTTATATCTATATCATTGTCATGGAACTGGCAGAACCTGCTTAGCATATTTGTGTTAATTCCTTCCTTCTCCAGATGCCCCAGAAGAAAGAAAATAATATCTCTTCCCTACTAGAGGTAGATACCGATCACCTGTTCGCGTATGTGACCGTATGAGCAGAGATTAACTCAGACGGGAGTAAGGAGTGGCGCTTTTCAATTTTCTATATTGTCATGTGTATTAGAAACGTGTAATTCACCCCCCTGCGGTGGTTCCACTTTATGTAACATATTAATAATGAATAAAAGGTTATGTTATTCCTCCTTAACTTTAATTAATTGCTTTATATGTACTTCTTATTCATTCATACCAAAAAGCAAGGTGTGAAAAAAGTTATCATATTCAAGTTAAAGATAATTACCAAAAGAGGAATTTCAGAAAGAGAAACTTAGAATTCATCATCTTTAAGGCAAATATTTACTTGCTTTGATAATCTTGTGTAGTTTCAATTGTGCAGGCAACTTTGGTGTAGAATAACATAATTTTCGAGTTGGAAAACTAAGAAAATTTGGGTTTTAAATTATAAGAATGAGGGGATATGAATCTAATGTGGTTTCTATGATGAATATGATATAAATCTATAAATAAAAATAGGCTATTGGATAAATTAAGAAGAATAAACCAAATCTTGAAAGTAGGATTTAGTATGGTATGAATTCTTGTTGTTATTCGGTGAATTAAATATTGTTTCGGGATGATTTTTATGTAGAAATCTGCTTGATTATGTTTTGGGAAGTATTAGGGTTCGTAAATGGGTTTTTGGTGAAGGTTAGGACCACTGTGGATGAAGGTTAGAGGTGAAATCCCGTCATGAGTTCAACTTGGCAACCCAGCGGAATCGAATCGATTTGTTGGGAGGTGCGAATTGATTCGCCTATCGAATCAATTTATTGGGTTTGTGAATGGGTTTTTGCTTCATATGTATGCTGATATTACACTATTTTGGTACTTCTGGGTAGGGGTGTGCACGAACTTGAATAGACCGAATGGATCGAAAAAATCGAACCGAACTGAACATACTTTTGCGTTTTTTTTTAATTCGGACTTAATTCGGTCCAAAAATATACAGGACCGCTTAATTCGTGTCGGTCTCGGTCCTGGATTATAAAAAGAGGTTTTGGACCGGATAGGACCGCTTTCATTATATATATATATATATATATATATATATATATATATATATTAATTTCCTCACACGCATGCACCCTTTCAAAGACCCAAACCAAGTCAATTAAGAGTCCCAAACATTTAACCCTACTTCTCTCTCTCTCTCTCTCTCTACGAAACCCTCCCATGAGTCCCTTCCTTCCCTCTCCGCCGCCGGCAGGCAAACCCGTTCCCTCTACGAACCCCGCCCCTTCCCTTTCCTCTACGAAACCTTTCCTCCCCTCCCTTATGTCCTCCTGCGTAGCAAACTCTTCTGTTAGGGTAACACGCAGGCTCGCAGCAAAGAGGGTAACACGGAGGCGGCAGTGGTAGCGACAGGTAACACGCAGTAACTCGATTGTTTATTTTCTGTTATTTTGTTTTAAAGGTATATAAATTGGGAGAATATGAATCTGAATATGTTTTTTTTGTTTTACAATTTCCAGCTAAAAACTATTCTTAATGATCTCAATCTCCAACTAAGAACTCCAGTCTACTACTTATATACAGATTTAAAAATAAATTCAGAACATAACTCATTTTTTTTGTTTTCTTTTGTGAAACAGATTGAGGATGAATTGTAGGAGACCATTGAGATGGTGGGAAAGTTAAGGTACTTCTATGTAGCTTGAATTTTATTGAGATAGATTCTCATGTTTATGTTTTTATTTGTGTTGTATTCTGATTGACCGTGAGAGATAATTGTGGTGTACTTTATATTAAATACATGTGTCATTTTGTTATCTTATGTTACTGAATAAGTAATAGATCCTGCCCCTGCAACCCCCCCTTCAATTTTATAACTGAAATTATTAAAGGTATACACTGAGTTTGTATGTAACTTTATAACTAAGAATAGATCATTAATGGTATATAACTGAAATTATTGTTGAGAGTTTGTATGTAAGGGTAATACATGTGATGTTTTTTAATAAAAAATGTAGTTTTACAAAAAAAAGTGTTGATTTTAATAATAAAAAATGTGTTGTTTTTTATTGGTATGGACCGAATAGGACCGAGACCGAACACGGACCATTTAAAAACCGAATAGTACCGAGACCGATAATTCCGATCCGTAATTTTTTAGGACCGATTAATGCGGTCCGATCCCAAAAATACTCCAAAACCGAATCGAATCGGACCGGACCGCGCACACCCCTACTTCTGGGTTGTTTTGGACAATTTATTTGCAGTCAATACTAATTATTCATGATTGAATTTTATAGTGCATTGATATTGTTTAGTCACATCATTCCTGATATTGATGATTCATTTCTGTGAGTGCTTGCTAGCTACGATTTGGTATATTGAGATTATTATTAGTTGGCTATCCTTGTTTATCTATACATGCTTCATATGATCATTCTCATTCTAGATATGTGTTTATATCTTTTTCTCTAGTTGTCTTTCGAGACAAAAAGGGGGACAAATAGTATGTGATGTAGGGGAGTTTTGTTTGATGATTACATATGATTATCATATTTTGATCGTAATGTTTACATATTGGTATCATTGATTTGAATTATATTGAATAATGTGTATACAAAATGGTATCATATTTTTTGCTCACATGTTTAACAAATGGTTTATTTTACAAATTGATATCATAAGGTTTTATACTATTTTAACCTCCATACTTCACATGGTATTTGTTTACTTCGTGTGTGCAGTGATTATTCAGAGATTGGAGATTTTGCGACTACGTCACATGGAGACAGTTCATGCTGCTGCTCTGACATTTGTTCCCTAAATTGTATCCTATATTTTCTTTTTAGGTTTATGGGATGGGATTTAGGCCATTCGGCTTGACGCCCCGACTTAGGCATTTCACTGCTTTGGTTTTGTCACGGAATAGCCAAAGGGAGATATTTATAATAACAAATTTCCAAATAGTATCAATTTGTATATGTATTGGCATTATTCCGAATAACACCCAATTTGAATCATGGATAGATTTTATCTTGTCACGATTCCCACATACTCTATGACATTATTTTTGAAGATGTAGCGACCAAACTTCAAGATAGATCATGTCGTGTTTATTGGTGCACGTTTCACGTCTTCATATCATATTGCATTCTGAGATACTCTCAGGTATGCACGCGTAATGTTTATGGGACTTGAAAAATGTTTTAAGGATGTTATTGTGTTTAAAGACGATTTGAAAATGTTTTAACTTCATTTTTCTGAGATAAATACGTTCTAGAGTCGTATAGATATTTTCCTTGTGTTTTGGAAGATCAAATGACATCAGCAGGTCCTTCTAACAACATACTTATCTCGTTCAAATGAGATTTACAGGTTCATTCTAACGACATGGTGAAATCGTTCTAACGAGGTGCCGACTTAAAGTTTTTTATTTAAGGCGATTTTTGCTCAGAATTTCAAGGTGTGCAGAACCAAAATTACATAACAGAACCCTTACGTTTTTCTGCACCTGTTTATAAAGGTTTCCAAAGTTAGAAAACATCCTTTGTGTTTAAAGATCTGATCTTTCATACACATATGCTTTAGAGATCTTGTGTTTAGCACCAGCTAGAGTTTGTTTATCTGTGTTGAACAAAATTATTTCGTCGAGTTTCGCGATGAAGAAGCGGTGGACTCCGTGTTCTAAATCGTAGGCAGTTGTCGAAGTTATTCGGTGGATATCGAGAAATACATGGACTCGTGTGTTGTGGACCTTTCGTAGGTGGACTCCTGCATTGTACTGTGGAGGAGTGGTTGAAGCATAGAAGTGCGTCAAGACTTGTGGAGTATCGAGTTATTGAGTAAGTCTACTGTATGTACTTTGTAAAATCGTATCATAGTGATTGTTTGGCCTTGGTCGTCCGAAGTTTTTTCCCACAGTGGTTTCCTCGTACATCGGCATTATCTGTTTTGTGGACTTGATTTATTTTACTTGCTTAATCACACTAGATGCATGAATAGGATTAATAAGATAAAATTAGGTTAAGTAAAATTGGTTCACTAAATTGGTGTATATTAAAATAGGAAAATGTTTTTTGAAAAATTATTTTCACCTAAAACACACATAAAAAAGGGGGCCTTCTCAAACTTGAGAATACATTTCTTTATTTGTTTGATACATGGGTTTTCTATAAGTTTTGGGGTTTTTGTTCAAATGGGTGTGGATGTGATTTTATTCAACACAAAAGGATTTTGAACAACTGTTTTATTTTGGTTCCTAGTGTTTTAAACAACTGTAAAGAACTATCAACTGTTTTAATTTTGTTCCTAGGGTTTTATTTTGGTCCTCATCTCGTGGCTCATTTTTTTTACCCAATAATAAGGTTTTTCTATTTATTGTTTACTCGTTATAAATTAATATTTTATTTCAACCATGGATCGTGGAAAACAATCATCAACACCATCCTCGCAAATTACGAAACTGAATCAAAAGAAAAAATGAATATTTCAGAGGTTATTCAAGTACCACCACTTGAATTAAACCAGGAATATGCATATTTTTGTTTTTAAACAAGTATATTTTTTTTAAATACTACAAATTTTGTTTTTGTTCTGAGTATACTTATAAGTTTTTTTCAGGACGTGGAAAGCGGGGATAATAATTCATGTGATGATGATTATGGAATGCATGAAGTTTGTTCATTTGGATCCTAAGAAAGGAATACGACAAAATGTTCTCACAAGGTGGAATGCCACATTTCTTATGATTGAGAGCGCCATATTTTATTATCGTGCCTTTGTGCGTTTGGCATTAAGTGACTCAAATTTCACACATTGCCCGAGTAAATTGGAGTGGAATAATATAGAGAAAATATTGAAGTTTTTTCAAGTATTTTATGAAGTGACTTGCATATTTTCGAGAAACAAACACCCAGCATCAAACTTGTACTTTACTTTTGTTTTCACGGTTGCATTAAGTTTGAAATAAGAAATGAGAAGTTCGGATCCTTTTATGAAACAAATGGCTTATCAAATGTATAAAAAATATTTAAAATATTTGAGTGATTATAATATGCTTTTAGAAATGGCAGCGGTGTTGGACCTCGGTACAAGGTTAATTACATTGAGTCCGCATATAAAAAAAATCTATGGTATCAATAGTTATCAAGCCTCTCTTGTGCGGGAAAAGTTGTTTTGTTTATTTAGTGAGTACTCAAGTAGTTCAATATTAAGCAATCAAAATCAAAGTTCAATGGATGAGGATGGTAAGAAGAAGGTTGATGAGGAGAAAAAGAATGTTACGGTTCTACGTCAAGGCACAAATAACATGTTCATGGTAATTTTTTTTCTTTCTTTTTTAAGTTATTTTTCTTTCTTCATTTATGTGCTATAAAAAAAGCGATATATGCTGAAAAATAGCTTTTTATGTGATAAAAAGCTATTCTTCAGGATATATTGCTATTTTTATGTATGTACATGCTGTTTTTCAACGTATATTGTTGTTTTTATGTGTATATATATGCCGTTTTTCAGCATATATTATTGTTTTTATGTATATATATATGTTGTTTTTGTGTATATATATATGTTGTTTTCAGTATATATTGCTATTTTTTTTGCCATAAAGGTTGATTTTCAGTATATATTGTTGTTTTAAGAATATATATTCTCTATTTTTCCTATTATGTTTTTTTTTAATTTTTAAAACTGATTTTCTACAAATATATATAAGTTTTTTTTATTTATTTTATTTCATTGCTTTGTAGGAATTCTGAGCATATGAGAGTCAAGCACTTGCTTGAACACAAAGGTCTCAACTTAAGATGTATTCAGATGAACTAAGAAGTGACTGAGGAGAAGAATTCGATGTATTGGCTTTTTGGAGAGCACATCAATTTCGATATCCCGATCTCTTGTATGGCAAGTGATATATTAAGTGTTCCCGTGTCTATGGTTGCATTTGAATCCGCCTTTAGTAATGGAGGTCATGTTCTTGATCAATCCTGAAACTCACTCAAATCTGAAACAGTTGAGGGTTTGATGTGTACTAGGGATTGGTTGTTCATAATTAAGGGTAATTTTAATTTTTGTAATTGACTTAATAAAAATAAATAAGGATTTCACTTTAACTATTTTTCGATGTTATTTACATGTTGATTTTTGTTATTTTAGGAGACGAGGAGTTGATTTTGCACGAGCTAACGGAAGATATCATTCAATTTTATGCTTCTAAAAAGGTAAATTAAATTGGTTGTTTAGAATAAATGTAATATTATATTATTTAATTTTTTTTAATATACGTTTATTTTCATATGCAGGAATGGTTATGATTGGTGGCATTTTTGGATTAATGATTTTCAAATTGGTGGGAGAAGTTGCTGAATTTTGAAGATTTATTACTTGAAGATGAATATTTGTTTTTGTATACATTTGAGGAAATACTAATTATGATGGATATTATTTTTGTTTAGTATATGTTATCGCTTATCAAATTATGGGATGTTATGTTATCCATTATTCTGAATATTATTTTTGTTTAATGAATTAGTATATTGGATTATGATATTAAATATTAATTAGTAGCACTAATGGGATGTCATTTGATTTATAATCGTATTGATTGTGTCAATCGAGTCAAATGGGCCAAAATGTTGGTCTAGATGGGTCGTGCTGTGCTGGTCAATCGTGTCAAATTGACACAATTTTTATATTGTGTTAGTCGTGTTGGGTCGTGCTATAAATGGGTCGTGTTTGTGTTGGTTAAAAAAAAACATGACTTCATGTTGGGTCATGTTCATGTTACCTAAAATATAGTCGTGCCGTGTCAGACCGACTAAAAATATGACCCATTGGCCCGAATTGCCACCCTTACTTTGGATATATATATATATATATATATATATATATATATATATATATATATATATATATATATATATATATATATATATATATATATATATATGTTGAATGGATTCAATTATTCATCTTAACAAGATTTTAAAATTGACGCCGAACTTAATAGGTTATTTAGTTTAATTAATTAGTTTTTAACAGTGATGCTAAGATTGAAATTAGATAATATTACCATTTAATAAAGGCCTGATCAACCGTTATTAGACTAAACGGGGTGTCACGGATGGTATTAGAGCATCAGGCTCGAGTCTCCTTAGGATTTGTACGACTTCATTACATTTCCAGCATAACGTTGTTTGATATGAAGTCCTATGACTAGGATTCTTATTTGCGCATTTACTCTCTTTTGCCATGTGGCTATATTTTACCTATAATCTTATACAAATTCGGTTTGATTTCAAATGCCAAACAACAAGAGAGGATGACCTGCTTGGGTCGCTAGGAGGGGAGGGGAGGCCGGAGCCACAGGCCAGTCAGGGGACGGTTATAACTACAGAGGGTACCACCATTGTTGCACAGGTGGTTAACACCCCAATGACGGCCATAACACAACAGTTTCCCTAGGCATAGCCACAGAAGCCAGTGGCACTAGTCATCCAAGCGCACCCGGTGTCATCTGTGTGGAAGAGATTTATGCGACTTTATTACATTTCCAGCATAATGTTGTTTGATATGAAGTCCTATGACTAGGATTGTTGCATTCTTATTTGCGCATTTACTCTCTTTTGCCATGTGGCTATATTTTACCTATAATCTTATACAAATTCGGTTTGATTTCAGATGCCAAACAACAAGAGAGGACGACCTGCTTGGGCCGCTAGGAGGGGAGGGGAGGCCAGAGCCACAGGCCAGTCAGGGGACGGTTATAACTATAGAGGGTACCACCATTGTTGAACAGGTGGTTAACACCCCAATGACTGTCATAACACAACAGTTTCCCTAGGCACAGCCACAAAAGCCCGTGGCACTAGTCGTCCAGGCGCACCCGGTGTCATCTGTGTGAAAGAGAGTCAGAGGGGCTTTCTAAAAGGGCCATCCGCCTAAATTTTAAGGGAGTACAAATGTGATTTTCCATAAGCCAATGGAAGAAAGACATTTATATGCATCTACACATGGTTGAGTGCGACAGCACTCAAAAGCAGATACTGGATACCTTTAAGTTGGTGGGAGAAACATTGCAGTGGTGGGAGTCATCCACCACTTCTTAAAAGAGAGACACCGTGACCATTCATGAGTTTTGGGCGCGATTCAGTCGCAAGTTCTTCCCATTAGCCATTCAGATTAAGATGAGGATGAAGTTTTTTAATCTTGCACAGGATGACAGTGGCCGAGTACGAGGAGGAATTCACCCGCCTGGAAAAATTTAGCCAGGCGATGTGGATACTAATGAGAAGAGGGTGCTGAGGTTTACAGATGGACTTACCCGGAGGATCCGATCGCATTTACTGGGTAATCTGAGATTGAATAATTATGCGAATGTTGTCAATGCTGCACTTTTACACTGATAGGATCATAGCTTCCATCTAAAGGGAGTGAAGAGAGTTGGGGAGTCTAGCCAATAGCATAAGACCAGAGGTAGCAGTGTTAGTGGGGCACCACAACAGCAGCATGGTAGGCATCATGAGCAGGATTCACAATAGGTGGACAGAGCTAAGAGGTTTAGATCATGAGGGTTCCAAATGGGAGATAGTGGGTTCAAATAGGGCCAACAACGTGTTCCTCACAGCCAACAGGACTAAGGGAACAATGGGGGTGGCCATCAGGGCTGAGGCCACAATGGCAGCCTCGGAAGGGCCAAGGATAGGGAGACTTTATGAGTAGATGCTTCGTATTTGGAGAGCAGGGCCATATGCGATGAACTTGCTCGATTTAGACCACAGTACAACAGTAGGATGCCCAGCAGGGGCCACATATGCCATTACTTCAAGCTCCACCAACAGTCCTAATGGTCCCACTACAGCAGGGGCAGTTACAGTATGGACGTGTGTACAACGTCCATAATACTATAATTTCGCAAGCGGTGCAAACCGTAGAAGGTATGTTTCCTATCCATGAACGTATGTGTCGGGTCTTATTTGACACAGGGGCATCGAATTCATTATTTCCACTATATTTACACGAGCGACGGGTTTGTTAGATACAATTGATAGTATTATTACGCATGTTGATTCACCGTTGGGTAGTGGGACTCTCATCCATTCCATTTGTAAGGGAATGGGTGAGGATATAGGGAGGCTGTGTTTGACCATCGATTTACTTGTGTTGAATATGATAGAGTAGGATGTCATTCTCAGTATGGACTAGTTGGCAGGTTATAAAGCGGTGGTGGACTGTTTTAGTAGGACTATCGTATTCTCCAAAACAGGGAAGGAGATATTTTTAGTGACGATGTCTCATCCCGAGGTAGGGTCGAGCATATATATATATATATATATATATATATATATATATATATATATATATATATATATATATATATATTGAGGAGGAGACGTCGAAGGGAGTTGTCATCCCATTAGATTTAATCTCCATAATGAGGGAATTTGCTGATGATTTCTAAGAGATACCGGGGTTAGCTCCGAGATGAGAGATTAAGTTAGTTATTGATTTAACACTGGGGACTAGGCTAATAGCACGTGCACCTCATCGTATGTCTCCAGTGGAGATGCGAGAGCTGAGGGATCAGACTCAACAGCTCTTGGGGCAGGACTTTATTCGCAGGAGTAAATTATTGTGGGGTGCTCCCGTGTTATTTGTGAATAAAAAGGATGGGTTTTTGAGACTGTGTATTGACTATAGGGAGTTGAACAAGGTCATGATCCGTAACAAATACCCGTTTCCATATATCAATGACATATTTGACCAACTGAGATGATTAGCCTACTTCTCAAATATTAACTTGAGGTTGGGGTACCATCAACAACGTATCGGGGATAAGGATGTTTCTAAGAATGCATTCCTAACGAGGTATGGGTCATACGAGTTTAGGGTTATTCTGTTTGGGCAAACCAACGCACCAACAGTATTTATGGATCTTATGAACCGGGTTTTCAGAGATTTCTTAGATCAGTTTGTCGTTGTCTTCATAGGCGACATTTCGTTCTCTTCTCGAATAGAGGGCGGGCATGCAAGGCACTTGTGTATGGTTCTCCAGACTTTGTGGGACCATCAATTGTATACAAGTTCGAGGAATATAGACTCTAATTATGAGAGGTGCAGTTCTTGGTCCACATTCTATCAGAGGGGTATTTTAGTGGACCCGAGTAAGGTAGCAGGGTGAGGGAGTGGGATCAGCTGATGCCATCGACAGAGGTTCATGGTTTTCTGGGTTTAGGTGGTTACATCGTCATTTCATAAATGGGATCTCGAAGAACGCGGGCCCGTTGATGAACCTGACTCGTAAGGGAGTGACATTTGTATGGGATGATCAGTGTCAGTTAGCTTTTGATGAGCTAAAAGATAAATTGACTTCGGCATCAGTGCTCGCACTACCTAGGGAGGAGTAAATTACTTTATTTTTACAGATTTGTCCTTACAAGGACTTAGGGAAGTGTTATAGTAGGAGGATATGGCTATACCATATGCTTCTTGCAAGCTGAAGCCTTACGGGAGGAACTAACCCACATATGATTTAGAGCTTGCAGTGGTGGTTTTTACCTTGAGGATATAGAGGTACTATCTACTAGGGGAGAAGTTCAGTCTATTTATGGATCAGAAGTCACTACAGTATTTATTCGCGCAAAAAAATCTTAACATGAGGCAGCGTAGGTAGCTCGAATTCGTAAAAGACTACCAGTTCAACATCCAATATCACCTGGGGAAGGCTAACGTGGTAGCAGATGCATTGAGTCGAAGGCTTATGGAGGAGTCAACAGAGGTTTGGAAGGCAAAGTGGGGTGAGATTCGATAGGAGGATGCAGTGTCCACGGCTTGTATGATGATTTTAACTATTACACCCAATATCATCATGAGGATTATGAAGGCGTAGGCAGCGAATCCATTTTATCGGGATAAGGTGCGTCATTTGTTAGAAGAAGGAACATAGTCTTACTCAGTCTATTTAGAGGGGGACTTATGCTTTAATGGGAGACTGATATCCTAGAGAATGGGGACCAACGACATACAGTGATGACGGAGTCTCATGGGTCATTATTTTCAGTACATCTCGAAGGGGATAAGATGTACCAGGGCATGGGGATGGAATATTGGTGGGTCGGGATAAAGTGGAACATTGTTGAGTTTATCTTCAGGTTATCCACTTGTTATTTGGTGAAGGTAGACCATCAAAGACCAGTTGAAATTTTACAGCCATTGGAGATCCCAGTATAAAAATAGGAGAGCATTTCGATGGACTTCATCATAAGGATACAGACGTCGCAGAGGGGCACGATTGCATTTGTATTATTATGGATTATCCGACCAAGGTGGCATATTTCTTGCTAGTTCGGACAAATTATACAATGGGGTAGTATTCCCAACTCTTTATAGCGGAGATAGTGAGGTTACAAGGGGGCTGATTAACATTATGTTCGACGACATGATCTTTGTGTCCCATTTTTGGCAGAGTTTTCAAGAGGCTTTGGGGAATGAGTTGAGGTTGAGTACGACTTATCACCCGTAGACAGATGGGCAGACTGAGCGAGTGAATCAGAAGCTGGAGGATATGTTGCGGATGTGCATACTGGATTTTAGGGGAAGTTGGGAGTAGTACCTTCCACTGGTAGAGTTTGCCTATAATAACTCATACATGTTCACGATAGGCATGACACCTTTTGAGGCATTGTATAGAAGACCTTGTCGTTCATTCACTTATCGATTAAATGCGAGGGACAATCAGCTTCTTGGATCGAATATGATTCAGGACGCTTGTGCAAACATTGATTTAATTCACGCTTGTATACGGATAGCTCGGGTAGGCAAGAGAGTTATGCAGATGCACATCGGAGACACTTAGAGTTTGTCGCATGTGATCAAGTATGGTTACGAACGTCTTCCATGAAGAGAGTAATGCGATTTGGAAAACAAAAGTTGGCATCGAGGTATGTGGGGACTTTCTTGGTCATAGAGAGGATTGGGTCAGTTGCGTATAGGCCCGCCCTACCAGAGCAGTTGTAGAGGATCCACAAAGTGTTACATGTGTTGTCGTTGAAGAAGTATAAAACGATTGACATGGATTACTAGCACAAACCGTTTGAGAAGACTGATTTGCATCCAGATATCTCATACAAGGAGAGGCATGTTGCCATATCAGATCGTAAGGAGCGTAAGCTTCTATCGTGGGTGGTACTATTAGTTCCTGTTCAGTGGGGGAATCTTAATACCGATGAGTGGACTTGGTAGCGTGAGGATGGCATCCTAAAAAATTATTTGAAGCTCTCTGTGCCAAGTATGTCCGAATTTCGGGGATGGAATTATGTTTTTAAGGGGAAGTATGTAACACCTTTTATTTTTATAGTATTTTAAATTACATATCTGCTTGTAATTTTAATTTAATCAAAAAGTAAATTGGCTTAAATAAATATTAATTAGCGAATAAAAAGGATTAATATTTATGCATATTTATATTTACTTGTGTGATAAGTAAATGATAATGTAATAAATTATGTTACGTCGTAAGTGAGTTAAGGCGGTAGGTTTATCGGTATTTCATTCGAGACACGCGGGTAGAGTCATGTCGGGCATGAAATGAAATTTTATATTAGGTAACTTGGATGGAGATTTTGAGTCCACCGATGGTACGAAATGGGTTTAAATAGTTCAGAATAGGTACCCAAGGATTACAATTGGATTCTGGGGCTTTTT